>OY978444.1:12575824-17575824 GCA_963854805.1 Plagodis dolabraria | reverse complement strand
CGCCACGTGCACCCAGCGCGCCCGACGCCCTACTAGAGAACCCCTCATGCCACACGCTATTCCGGATTTACCATGGCTTAAGATAGGTTCTGATATTTTTCAGCATGCTGGTAAATACTTTCTAATCTTAGTAGATTATTTTTCAAACTTTGTAGAAGTGAGTCCATTGACGAATATAGGGACGAAAGCGGTTGTAGTTGCTATGAAAGATCAGTTTGCGCGGCACGGTATTCCACAAGTGCTTGTGACCGACAATGGGCCTGCCTACATCTCCAAAGACTGTAGAATTCTTAAAGAAATGGGGGATTCAGCATACCACTAGTTCTCCCAATTACCCCCAGTCCAATGGACTCAGTGAGAGGTATGTACAAACTGTAAAAAATATCTTGATTAAGTCCATAGCATCCGGTGATGATTTTTACTTAGGTCTGCTGAATTACAGAACAACCCCTCGTGAAGGAATAAGTTCACCCGCAGAACTGCTGATGGGACGTAAGCTGAATACTAGATTACCTACTTGTCCAGGTAGACTTAAGCCAAGCCGAAATAATGACGCTGACTACGCTAACATGATAAATAAGCAAATAACTGATAAAAGATACTATGACCGCAAGTCTCACCTGCTTCCCGAGCTACAATTAGGGCAACCGGTCCTCATAGCAGACGAAAGCAGACGTAGGAGCGCACGTGTGATAGGTCGCGCACCACAACCACGATCTTATTTTGTTTCGGATACTTCCGGCAGGCTTTACAGAAGGAATAGACGGCATCTCATTAAACTAGGGAATACAGACGTTGCCGATGACATGACCAGCCAATTCCCTAACCAGAAGATTGAAGACGAACAATGGTTTAGTCCAAAAAGTGAAGGTGAGCGCGCTGTTGTTGACAACGGTAACATTATCAGTTCGGAGTTGATAACGCCTACTCGCGCACCTGCGACACCACAAGAACGTGCGCGCAGGCCGGCGGCTATAAAAGCGCGTCAACAAATTGGTAGTTACTTAAATAAATAATAGCAGATCCTTTTAATATTACACCTTTACAACAATGATCCTATATTTTATTTTTATTTGTTAACACCTCCTCGAATAAACCCATGAACTTAGTCACTTGTGTAAATCGTGTAATAATCTGAAGAAAGGTATAATTATGAGATTACTATTAGTTTTAATAAAATGTTATCTTCAGTCATTATAGTAACTAAGATGCGTATTGTAACTGTACCTACTTAAATTTGCATTTTGGTTGTACCTTCTTTGTTATATTAGTAACTTACCAATAATAGCACAACTTATTATATTATTTGTATTTTGTATCCATATTAACACTAAATCTTTACATACTGAATAGAAACCGATAAGTAAAATTCTAAAAAAAAAAAAAAAAAAAAAAAATTTAGGGGGAAGATGTCGTGTGTATTATAAGTCTATATACTAACTCCTATCTTGCTAGTATAAATATTATATATATGCAATGTGGGTAGCTCCAATAAATCAGTCTTGGTCGATCTTGCGTTTCATTCACAACAGGTGGTGAAACCCCGTGGGGGGGGGGTCTTTGAACAAATGTCATAGTGAATATGGAGAGTACGAATGATATCCAAAAAAAGCCAAAATTTGAGCCAAAAATCTTGAATTCCGCCATTTTGGCTTTTAACTCCCCCAACCCAACTCGATCGTCTTGGTGTTCTACAGGCAAACGATCAAGCATTAAATTACAGAACACTTGCGACACAGATTAGGTAATAGTTAGTCATCGAAAAGAATCATCCAAATAAATCCAAAAAAAAACCTGACATGAAGCACATATAAAGAGTAGTAGGTAGTAGATTTAGTGAGTAAGTGGATAAAGAAAAACAGTTAAATCAATAGGTACGTTTATTTCTTAAATCACAATCAATTATGTCACGACTTATTCATATACTGGCACAAAAATACAATTATCAATTATATGACATATCTGTGCCTAAAAATATCTTAAAAACTATAAAGCAAATATCACAATAAAATTATTCATCATAAAAACATCAAAAATTATGAATCTCTGAAATTTTCCTCCAAGGTATTGAAGTCTAACAAGCGTTCGCCAGGCGAGACGCCCATGGTTGATCATCACTCGCACAAATTCAGATAGTTCTCAAGCTGCATTGAAAATTGCATAATTGATTATCACATATCGTAGCAACACTTCCAATACACTTCTATCTCCTTTATCAGTGGCGAGCAATGAAATTATACAGGGCACATATTACGTGCCTTGGAGTAAGTTGCTCATCAAATGACCAGCCGCTCAAAATAGTTTAAAAAATATAAAATAGTTTAAAAAATATAAAATAGTTTAAAAAAATGGCTGCAACTGCACTGCTGCCAAAGCCTGGCATTAATTGTTACATGGCAAATGGCAACACTTCTAAGCCATACCTACAATTAGATGTATCTTTAGTGACCACACACAGCTAAGCTCAAAGCGAAACATGGTTAGTAGGTAAATTAGGAAATTCTGCCAGTTTATATCAAAGTTGCCAGTGGCGAAGTGTTTCCGGTTTATAGGTAAGGTTGCCAGCCGTGGAACAGGCGGCAGAGGTTGGCCGGGTCGGCGGCCGCCGTGAGAAGACGAGCCACTTGTCCCGGGACAGCCACTCCCCCCGCTACACCGCCCTCGGTACCGCTCAGCTTGCTGCTCACCGCCAACAGAGCTCGCTCCGCCAGCCCACTGTTGCTGCCAGACAAAACTGCAACAGATAATCACGAAGTACTATTATTAAACTAAAGTGGGATACGTCACGTGAATAAATCAGATAGTTTCGACCACGGGATTTCGAGATCGGGATGCGCGAATTTTTTTATTTGTAGTAGCCTAGCCTTTGACCACTTTCTCACCAGATGTTAAGTGATGATGTGGTCGAAGAGATGTTGTTCAGGCCTAGAATTTCTGGCGCTCAAGGACAGTTGCCGGAACACGCCGTGAGGTGCTTGGCTACAAATTTTCTACTTGAGGGTGGTAGCTAGCCAGGCGGGTATTCGCAAAATGCCCTACCACCATGCGACGTCTCGCTTCGCAAAACCAGTCTTCCGGATGTGACTGTCTTATTCACTTGAGTGTACCCATATTATTGACTAAAAAAGGATGCATTGTTTGACCACACTATGATGTCCCATTAGCGGCAGTAATTCTAGTGTAGATTACCGTGCGCTGAGTCCGTAGTTCAAATCGTTCAGGCTTGCGTTCTACAGCATAGTGCATTTTAAGAGTGTGTGCCTGGCTAGCGACCACCCACAAGTATAAAATCTATTATATATTTCGCCTATTAGTTAAAAACTATGTGGTTTAAAAAAAAGACGTAGAGTCAATCTTTATAAAATTATGTAACGGAGATGATGATTTTAAATATTTTAATAGATATAAATGTAAAATCAATTAATATAAGGGACGTTGTGATATAATACAAGTATCTTATAAAGCATAATAAAGGCGAGATGCAGCTCGAACATCGGCAAAGGTAATCAATTTGAAATACTTGTAACACTTTGTTGTTGAATATTTGAAAAAAGTTCATACCGTTGGTAACCCAGGCGCATCGTAGATAATTATAACAAAAGAAATGGACGATATCGTCCACAGCGGATGCTAAGCGGTCACAAAGCTATACATCAGAATCCACATTACACACAGTTACAACGGCTAGATAGAAATTCTCGATATTTCTCGATCGTGCGCTCGAAGAGTCAAGACTTACAGGATGCTTCGTGTAGAATCGTAACGCGTCGAAACCTCTTCCATTTTGACTACACGTCGTGACGTTATATGGCCTTAAGGCCGGTCACGTTTCCATACAAATGTGGAATGGTGATTACTCCCTTATTTGAGATTTTAAGTCTAGGAATAAGTATGATATCGCTTGATCTCATACAAGCCTAGTAAATAAAGAGATCAATTGATATCATACTTATTAAACTAATTAAAAAAATTAACTAACTTCAAATAAGGTAGTGATCACTCTTGGACGTTTATATAGAAACATGACCGGCCAGGTGAAATTAGGCAGAATTGTCGTTGTGAGTAGTGTTGTCGTTTCTTATTAAATATAAACTAAAGGGGTTATGCAATACAGTACTAAAGCCACAGATAAGTAAAGCATATGAGGTACCTTGCATACTGATGTCCCTGTTCGCGTTCTGTTGTGCAGTAGTAACTGTCCAGTTGCACAGCGGGTCGCACAACAACACTTCCAGTATGGTCAGTAACGTTTCGGAGTTGTCTCGGAGTAACTGCATTGTTTTCTCACAGCAACTGAAAATTAGTTCAATGATGAATAATAAAATTTATCTATAAGTTGAGATCAGGGACTGTTTTGGTTACCCATTTTAGGGTTCTACCCATTATATTTTAACGGGGTACCATGTATTTTAACGGGGTTAGTAAAGAACCCGAGCTATAAGTGTTACCCTTTAAAATGGTTACCAATTTTATTGAATTACCCTATTAAAACCTCTTCAATAGGGTTACCCTTTGATAGAGTTATTGAAGTAATTGGTTTATAGGCTTAGTATAAACCCTATGGCTATGGGTTTTTACTCACAGCGGTAAGCCATTCCAACGGGTTACCCTTTGAACTGTGCTAACACGGTAACACAAAGGTTACCCTAAATGGGTTACCCTTTTTATAGTGTTTTCGATATGATTGGTATGAATGAATAGTCAAGCTTAATAGTATTGTTAGCTCCGGGTAATAGGCATCTTTAGTAAGAGTATATCTTGGCAGGTTTTAACCACATAGTGTCAGATATTCTGCCTCAAACAAAACAAAAGAATAATACTGTGTTTAGGTATGAAGGTCACTGTAGCAAGTGGAAGTATATTTGACTTCTGAAATTGACTTTGACACGCTAAGAAATAAAAAATATAACAACAAAGTGTGAAATAACTTGTTGAAGTCGGTACCATCATAGTTCAAAAGTACCTACGATCACAATATTGCGCGCATTGTACCGAATTTGACAATTAATTTCACATATTTAGTGATAAAGGCGCGCGTCGTTCAATTTTATGCAAATAAAATTGTGTGCACCCATTTCGTGACCTTTGCTTCTTACGATATCAAAAACATAATCAAATTGAGTCCTTTTGGTACTCGGTTAAAAAATGACATCCGATCTACATACAATGCCCACTGTCTTAGGATCTAATTAATATCTAAATGTGTACCTACTTAGAATTAATTAAGTAGGTACTCATAATTCTTATAATGTCATCTATATACCTTTGTTCATCTTTGAAAACGAAAGAAGACAATTTTTATTTGTCTTTTGATTACTTAAGACATCCAACAACTTCACTATGGTTAAATATTGTGTCGTTCGTCAAGAATGTTATATGAATATAATGTACAATACAATACGTAAATATTACCTATCATACAAACGATCTTATCGCTGCGTTTTGCTCTAGAGATACGCGCCAGCGGCGCGATGGCGGCCTACTGCCCATCATCGTTCCGAGGGCTCATAAAGATCTGTGCGAAGTAAGCCTAATTGAACTTTATATTTTGGGCACCTGGGTAGGTATAATCTAGCGCAGAACTTTGATGTCGTTTAGTTCTTGATCCTAACGGACGGACTGGTCAGGGTTGATCACGCTAGAGTCGCCTCATCGACTACGGTGAAAGTAACGATTATAGTTGTTATTTTAAGCACAATAGGTTTAAAAATAAAAAGCTCTAATTTTCGCGTTGTTGCGTACATGAGATAAGAGCGGTGTCTCTATCTTATGTCCAAGGTTGTTTATTTTAGAACTCGTTTAGTTCGTCATTAGCTTATGTAAGAAGGTTTCCTAACAGCTCATGCGACGCCGAAACTGACACCTATTCCGACACCGACGCCTATTCCAACAATGACACCGATGCCGACGCCGTCACCTATTCCAACAATGACACCAACGCCGACGCCGACGCCGATGCAACGCCGAAACTGACACCAATTCCGACACCGACGCCTATTCCAACAATGACACCGACGCCGACGCCGACACCTATTCCAACAATGACACCGACGCCGATGCGACGCCGAAACTGACACCTATTCCGACACCGACGCCTATTCCAACAATGACACCGACGCAGACGCCGACACCTATTCCAACAATGACACCGACGCCGACGCCGATGCGACGCCGAAACTGACACCTATTCCGACACCGACGCCTATTCCAACAATGACGCCGACGCCGACGCCGATGCCTCGCCGAAACTGACACCAATTCCGACACCGACGCCTATTCCAACAATGACATCGACGCCGACGCCGATGCGACGCCGAAACTGACACCTATTCCGACACCGACGCCTATTCCAACAATGACACCGACGCCGACGCAGACACCTATTCCAACAATGACACCGACGCCGACGCCGACGCCGAAACTGACACCTATTCCGACACCGACGCCTATTCCAACAATGACACCGACGCCGACGCCGATGCGACGCCGAAACTGACACCTATTCCGACACCGACGCCAATTCCAACAATGACACCGACGCCGACGCCGATGCGACGCCGAAACTGACACCTATTCCAACACCGACGCCTATTCCAACAATGACACCGACGCAGACGCCGACACCTATTCCAACAATGACACCGACGCCGACGCCGACGCCGATGCGACGCCGAAACTGACACCTATTCGGACACCGACGCCGATGCTGTCACCAATTTTAATACCGACACCTTTTCCGACACTGACACCAAGTTCGACGCCTATTCCGACACTGACACTTATTTTTTTACTGACACCAACGTCGATGCCCTTTCTGATACCGACGCCGACAGTTAAATAAATTGATCTTCTTTTTAAAATAAAATTAAAAAAAAATAAAGAAATAGATTTTTTTAACTTTATAAAGTCTATAATTGCGTTCACCTCTGATTTTGAAGGGCAGTCAGTGCGCTCTAAGGTTTTCTCGTACGCGGACGTACGTTTATTCCAAACAAACGGAGTTAGACAGGTTTCCGGTCGCGGCGATCGGATGTGCTAGCAAGGATTGCTATAGATATTAGTGAATATAAACATGTGGTTTATTTGTGTGAGTGACCGTTATTTTGGACGCCGTGCGTTCCTTTTGGTGGAAGGATGAGCAAGCTGTTGGCGGGCGGACAACATCGAGGACAAAGGAGCGTATCCCTTACAAAAAATCCATAGCATTTGTTAATTGATCAATTAATCATTTGTAGGGTGTGTTTAGTGATAGGCTTCTTGTGACGGAGCGACGAGCGGGTCCTCTGAAAGTAGGTCCTTCCCGCCCATTTTTCCCACGTGCCTAAGGGCATATATATCGGCTGGTGTCTTCCTGTTACATTCCAGGAGCCCAGTCGAATATGCCACGACATCGTGGTATAGTTTGGGACTACGGGGATCAAAAGGGGCCCCATTCCCAAACAAGTGTCCTAAAACAAAGCTTTAAGAAGCAAAGGTTTTAGCAAAGCAAAGGTAAGTATAGTTAGGCAGAGATTTGAAATACTTACATAGATTAGTTATATCCGAACACCACTGCTCTGAAAGCTTACTAGAATTTACCTATATACATACCTACACCCATGTATATGCAGTTTGTAATGACATGGAAAGAACGTTCAAATATTATGCGTCATATCTGTTGTTAGAAAGAGATAAATGAGCAATTCGTGTTACCACCGAATAGAGATCCGGGCCACGCCGGCGTGTCGCCGCCGAATTACCTAGGCGCGCCGCCGCCGCCGCCGGGTCATGAACAAATTCGCGCCGACGTCGAAAATCAATTTAGAGTTTTCTGCCGTGAGGTGCATTACCCTGGATAGCTGAGGTGTGGGGGAGTGCTCCGACCGGAATCCGAACTGCTCCGGTCGGGACTTCATGTGAGGGGCTTTCCGACTTAAGAAGAGGCGTTCAAAGACTTTCGAAATGCATGTAAGTAGAGTGATAGGCCTGTAATTCTCGGGTCTCCAAACGTCTTTGCCGGGTTTCGGGAACATATCCACGTGGCTCATTTTTCATTGAGAGGGTAAGTGCTCCGTGCGCAGGATCCCGTTAAACAGGCGCGTGATAGCTGCCGTGGTTTTAGAGGACAGGTGACGGATCACTGTCCAATATCTTCTTCTGTGTTTTATGGGACACTGAAGTATTCATCGAGGAACTGTTCCACAGAGTCTGAGTGTTCTCTGTTCACTGTGGGATTGGGCTTGAATAAGTTCTCAAGGGATTGGGCAAATATTTCTGCCATGTCCTCTGCTCTGTATCTCAAGTTGCAATTTTCGTGGAAAAGACAACGAATTGGTTCTGAGTGTTTCCTAAGTTGCCTGCAGAGTTTGTGGAGTGAGGCCCAGTTCTGTGGATGGGGTCTCATTAATGTTGCCAGGTTTTTCTGAACAGGCGTTTTTCTTTTATGAGCTCTCTTATACAGCGGGGCCGGATGGACAATCTCGATTCTCCTTATGGGTTTTCTTTAATTGTGGAGGTATGAAGTGCCTTCTGCGTGCATTGAGTGATCTCTTCTGCAAGATTGTCCACTTCTGATGGGGTTGTGACATGCCTTGAAGTTGAGGTATCTCATGCGGTTTTCATAAAATTAGGCCAGTCGATTTTGGGCTTTTGTGGAAGTTTGTGTATCGGTTGGTGGCAAGATCTTGTTTCTTCAATATTTTGACTAATTAATTTGAGTAGGAACTTACTTGTATGCAAGAAAATAAACATTTACCTGTAACGGCTGGTTTCTTGCCTGTGCCTTACAGACCTCCCAACTGCCCTATCAAATATTGAGTACACAAACCATTGTGATCAAACTAGAAAGAAAAAAAAAGAAATAATACATCTTCGATTAGCTAATGTCAGTGTCAACTGGTATGACATCTGACTTTGATAGGTTTGTCGATGGATTTTTCAATATCGTCATCGGCCATGAGTTGGCTGATTTTCTTCTGAAGAGGGGCAACGGCGAGAGGACTCCATTTTTGCAACGAGAGATACGACCGCCTTCCCATATGGAAATTACTAATTTTGGCGAGTGAGGCAGCCTCTTCAACCTGATTCTTCAGCTTCGATCTTCGAACGCCACTTGTACTTCACGCCATCTCAAAGGCCGAGTCCAAATTTAACACGCGGTCCTCACCGCGTCTGTGTCTGATGGTAACCTGAAATTCCTGCAGGACACATTTTTCTACAACCAGGGAACCCCAAATCAGGTGAGTGTTAAGCTCCATAAAAAATTAGTACATCCATACTATATCACAAAAGTTGAAACTAAGTATGGTTATTTTGTCTTTGCCAGGGTTCCTTAGTCTACGTCTGAATCCCATCTCGGTAGTCTCCCACGTCTCCTACCCTTGCATACCTACCACGTTGGGCGCCACTGTAACCTTTTCTAATTATCCCTATGATAGTGGCATGAGAAAGAAAACAACATATGGTGGAAGTTGGTGTCTTTAATTATGTTATTGTTATGTAAACTATATAACATTAAGCTCTTAGCTAAGACACTATAATAACAGTATAGGGAGAGAGCACCGTTCACTAGCTTGTAACTTATTACATTAGTTTTTCTAGAATTTTGGGCGCCTCAGCTAGTGAAGGGTTATCCTCCCAGGTAGACACATAAAAACCACGGCTCACACTTACGTATTACAGTTTACTTTATAAAGATCTCAGGGGTGAGTTTCTTTAACCTACAAAATCACTACTTGCGACCAGTTAGTTGTTCTGTTTCTTAATTTAATATGTTTAGTAGGGACGGACTAAAAGATAAGGAGGGGTAGGTAGAGAGGTGAATCTCTCTAGCTACCAATACCCAATAGCTTGCTCAGATCAGCTGTGCGGCCACCGCCCACCGGATATCTAGCTGCAGCACCCCACCAGGACCGCGTGTTCAGCCGTAGGCGAGTCGGCGCACGTGGTAGGTATGCAAGGGTAGGAGACGTGGGAGACTACCTAGATGGGATTCAGACGTAGACTAAGGAACCCTGGCAAAGACAAAATAACCATACTTAGTTTCAACTTTTGTGATATAGTATGGATGTACTAATTTTTTATGGAGCTTAACACTCACCCGATTTGGGGTTCCTTGGTTGTAGAAAAATGTGTCCTGCAGGAATTTCAGGTTACCATCAGACACAGACGCGGTGAGGACCGCGTGTTAAATTTGGACTCGGCCTTTGAGATGGCGTGAAGTACAAGTGGCGTTCGAAGATCGAAGCTGAAGAATCAGGTTGAAGAGGCTGCCTCACTCGCCAAACCGACACCGACGCCTATTCCAACAATGACACCGACGCCGACGCCGACACCTATTCCAACAATGACACCGACGCCGATGCGACGCCGAAACTGACACCTATTCCGACACCGACGCCTATTCCAACAATGACACCGACGCAGACGCCGACACCTATTCCAACAATGACACCGACGCCGACGCCGATGCGACGCCGAAACTGACACCTATTCCGACACCGACGCCTATTCCAACAATGACGCCGACGCCGACGCCGATGCCTCGCCGAAACTGACACCAATTCCGACACCGACGCCTATTCCAACAATGACATCGACGCCGACGCCGATGCGACGCCGAAACTGACACCTATTCCGACACCGACGCCTATTCCAACAATGACACCGACGCCGACGCAGACACCTATTCCAACAATGACACCGACGCCGACGCCGACGCCGAAACTGACACCTATTCCGACACCGACGCCTATTCCAACAATGACACCGACGCCGACGCCGATGCGACGCCGAAACTGACACCTATTCCGACACCGACGCCAATTCCAACAATGACACCGACGCCGACGCCGATGCGACGCCGAAACTGACACCTATTCCAACACCGACGCCTATTCCAACAATGACACCGACGCAGACGCCGACACCTATTCCAACAATGACACCGACGCCGACGCCGACGCCGATGCGACGCCGAAACTGACACCTATTCGGACACCGACGCCGATGCTGTCACCAATTTTAATACCGACACCTTTTCCGACACTGACACCAAGTTCGACGCCTATTCCGACACTGACACTTATTTTTTTACTGACACCAACGTCGACGCCCTTTCTGATACCGACGCCGACAGTAAAATAAATTGATCTTCTTTTTAAAATAAAATTAAAAAAAAAATAAAGAAATAGATTTTTTTAACTTTATAAAGTCTATAATTGCGTTCACCTCTGATTTTGAAGGGCAGTCAGTGCGCTCTAAGGTTTTCTCGTACGCGGACGTACGTTTATTCCAAACAAACGGAGTTAGACAGGTTTCCGGTCGCGGCGATCGGATGTGCTAGCAAGGATTGCTATAGATATTAGTGAATATAAACATGTGGTTTATTTGTGTGAGTGACCGTTATTTTGGACGCCGTGCGTTCCTTTTGGTGGAAGGATGAGCAAGCTGTTGGCGGGCGGACAACATCGAGGACAAAGGAGCGTATCCCTTACAAAAAATCCATAGCATTTGTTAATTGATCAATTAATCATTTGTAGGGTGTGTTTAGTGATAGGCTTCTTGTGACGGAGCGACGAGCGGGTCCTCTGAAAGTAGGTCCTTCCCGCCCATTTTTCCCACGTGCCTAAGGGCATATATATCGGCTGGTGTCTTCCTGTTACATTCCAGGAGCCCAGTCGAATATGCCACGACATCGTGGTATAGTTTGGGACTACGGGGATCAAAAGGGGCCCCATTCCCAAACAAGTGTCCTAAAACAAAGCTTTAAGAAGCAAAGGTTTTAGCAAAGCAAAGGTAAGTATAGTTAGGCAGAGATTTGAAATACTTACATAGATTAGTTATATCCGAACACCACTGCTCTGAAAGCTTACTAGAATTTACCTATATACATACCTACACCCATGTATATGCAGTTTGTAATGACAAGGAAAGAACGTTCAAATATTATGCGTCATATCTGTTGTTAGAAAGAGATAAATGAGCAATTCGTGTTACCACCGAATAGAGATCCGGGCCACGCCGGCGTGTCGCCGCCGAATTACCTAGGCGCGCCGCCGCCGCCGCCGGGTCATGAACAAATTCGCGCCGACGTCGAAAATCAATTTAGAGTTTTCTGCCGTGAGGTGCATTACCCTGGATAGCTGAGGTGTGGGGGAGTGCTCCGACCGGAATCCGAACTGCTCCGGTCGGGACTTCATGTGAGGGGCTATCCGACTTAAGAAGAGGCGTTCAAAGACTTTCGAAATGCATGTAAGTAGAGTGATAGGCCTGTAATTCTCGGGTCTCCAAACGTCTTTGCCGGGTTTCGGGAACATATCCACGTGGCTCATTTTTCATTGAGAGGGTAAGTGCTCCGTGCGCAGGATCCCGTTAAACAGGCGCGTGATAGCTGCCGTGGTTTTAGAGGACAGGTGACGGATCACTGTCCAATATCTTCTTCTGTGTTTTATGGGACACTGAAGTATTCATCGAGGAACTGTTCCACAGAGTCTGAGTGTTCTCTGTTCACTGTGGGATTGGGCTTGAATAAGTTCTCAAGGGATTGGGCAAATATTTCTGCCATGTCCTCTGCTCTGTATCTCAAGTTGCAATTTTCGTGGAAAAGACAACGAATTGGTTCTGAGTGTTTCCTAAGTTGCCTGCAGAGTTTGTGGAGTGAGGCCCAGTTCTGTGGATGGGGTCTCATTAATGTTGCCAGGTTTTTCTGAACAGGCGTTTTTCTTTTATGAGCTCTCTTATACAGCGGGGCCGGATGGACAATCTCGATTCTCCTTATGGGTTTTCTTTAATTGTGGAGGTATGAAGTGCCTTCTGCGTGCATTGAGTGATCTCTTCTGCAAGATTGTCCACTTCTGATGGGGTTGTGACATGCCTTGAAGTTGAGGTATCTCATGCGGTTTTCATAAAATTAGGCCAGTCGATTTTGGGCTTTTGTGGAAGTTTGTGTATCGGTTGGTGGCAAGATCTTGTTTCTTCAATATTTTGACTAATTAATTTGAGTAGGAACTTACTTGTATGCAAGAAAATAAACATTTACCTGTAACGGCTGGTTTCTTGCCTGTGCCTTACAGACCTCCCAACTGCCCTATCAAATATTGAGTACACAAACCATTGTGATCAAACTAGAAAGAAAAAAAAAGAAATAATACATCTTCGATTAGCTAATGTCAGTGTCAACTGGTATGACATCTGACTTTGATAGGTTTGTCGATGGATTTTTCAATATCGTCATCGGCCATGAGTTGGCTGATTTTCTTCTGAAGAGGGGCAACGGCGAGAGGACTCCATTTTTGCAACGAGAGATACGACCGCCTTCCCATATGGAAATTACTAATTTTGGCGAGTGAGGCAGCCTCTTCAACCTGATTCTTCAGCTTCGATCTTCGAACGCCACTTGTACTTCACGCCATCTCAAAGGCCGAGTCCAAATTTAACACGCGGTCCTCACCGCGTCTGTGTCTGATGGTAACCTGAAATTCCTGCAGGACACATTTTTCTACAACCAGGGAACCCCAAATCAGGTGAGTGTTAAGCTCCATAAAAAATTAGTACATCCATACTATATCACAAAAGTTGAAACTAAGTATGGTTATTTTGTCTTTGCCAGGGTTCCTTAGTCTACGTCTGAATCCCATCTCGGTAGTCTCCCACGTCTCCTACCCTTGCATACCTACCACGTTGGGCGCCACTGTAACCTTTTCTAATTATCCCTATGATAGTGGCATGAGAAAGAAAACAACATATGGTGGAAGTTGGTGTCTTTAATTATGTTATTGTTATGTAAACTATTTAACATTAAGCTCTTAGCTAAGACACTATAATAACAGTATAGGGAGAGAGCACCGTTCACTAGCTTGTAACTTATTACATTAGTTTTTCTAGAATTTTGGGCGCCTCAGCTAGTGAAGGGTTATCCTCCCAGGTAGACACATAAAAACCACGGCTCACACTTACGTATTACAGTTTACTTTATAAAGATCTCAGGGGTGAGTTTCTTTAACCTACAAAATCACTACTTGCGACCAGTTAGTTGTTCTGTTTCTTAATTTAATATGTTTAGTAGGGACGGACTAAAAGAAAAGGAGGGGTAGGTAGAGAGGTGAATCTCTCTAGCTACCAATACCCAATAGCTTGCTCAGATCAGCTGTGCGGCCACCGCCCACCGGATATCTAGCTGCAGCACCCCACCAGGACCGCGTGTTCAGCCGTAGGCGAGTCGGCGCACGTGGTAGGTATGCAAGGGTAGGAGACGTGGGAGACTACCTAGATGGGATTCAGACGTAGACTAAGGAACCCTGGCAAAGACAAAATAACCATACTTAGTTTCAACTTTTGTGATATAGTATGGATGTACTAATTTTTTATGGAGCTTAACACTCACTCGATTTGGGGTTCCTTGGTTGTAGAAAAATGTGTCCTGCAGGAATTTCAGGTTACCATCAGACACAGACGCGGTGAGGACCGCGTGTTAAATTTGGACTCGGCCTTTAAGATGGCGTGAAGTACAAGTGGCGTTCGAAGATCGAAGCTGAAGAATCAGGTTGAAGAGGCTGCCTCACTCGCCAAAATTAGTAATTTCCATATGGGAAGGCGGTCGTATCTCTCGTTGCAAAAATGGAGTCCTCTCGCCGTTGCCCCTCTTCAGAAGAAAATCAGCCAACTCATGGCCGATGACGAAGTCAAAGGCAAAGTCAAAATCATTTATTCAATTTAGGCGTCTACGACGCTCTTATGAAGGTCAATTACAAAATGTAATATTGAAATATACTACATTGTACTGCCACGTTCAGCAAACAAAAGTTATAGAGCCACTGCGAGAAGAACGGGCAAGAAACTCGGGGCCATTCTTTAAAACGTTTTTTAAAAATGTGTTAAGTACATACTATATAATAAAATTATTACAATACTTAATTTACATTACGTAGGTGTTAGGCGCTAGCTTGGCAGAGGCGAACCAGTCCAAGCATTTTTGTCGTTTAAGTAATCACAAACTGTGTAGTAAGATTTCTTTATCAAAATATTCTTCACATGCAACATGAATTTTCTTTCTGTGAGCGTTGTAATATGTTTGGGCAATTTATTATAAAACCGCACACAATTTCCTAAGAAGGACCTTTTATTTGTCTTTGCTAATCTAAAACCTGGCACCGCTATTTTATCTTTATTCCTAGTGTTATAATCGTGAGTGTCACTGTTTGATTTAAATTTGCTCAAATTTTTACGAACATACATAATATTTTCAAATATATATTGACTTGGTAAAGTTAAAATATCAATTTCTTTAAAAATATCTCTCAGGGATTCCCTAGGATCCATTTCATATATGGCTCGAATTGCACGCTTTTGTAAGATAAAGATTGTCTCTATCTCAGCAGCAGCTCCCCACAGCAATATACCATAAGACATAATACTGTGGAAGTACGCGAAATAAACGAGCCTAGCAGTAGCTACGTCTGTTAGCTGTCTTATCTTACGAACTGCATATGCAGCAGAACTAAGTCTTCCAGATAGATCATGTATATGTGGATTCCACTGTAAAGTTGAATCCATTTTAATTCCCAGGAAGACTGTCGCATTGTCAAAAGAGAGTTTTTCTAGGCCAAGCTTAATGTTTGGTTCAACATAAGTAACATTTGGTAAAGAAAACTTTAAACATTTGGTCTTTTTTGAATTTAAGAGAAGATTATTAGCCGCGAACCACTTAGAGATCATAGATAACACATTATTTACATGAATAAGTTCACTATCCCTCCTATCTACTTTAAAAATTAGGGAGGTATCATCTGCGAATAAAACTATATCGCAGAAATTTTTAACCATGCAAGGCAGATCATTTATATATGCTAGAAACAGAAAGGTCCTAAAATTGATCCTTGCGGTACGCCTATTCTTACCAAAGACCCGGAAGAAGTATTGCCATTTATTCTAACCTTCTGTAGCCTGTCTGACAGATATGACTTTATAAGATCCAGAGCTTTTCCACGAATACCATAATGTGAAAGTTTTCGAATCAGCGTGCGGTGCTCTACACAGTCAAATGCCTTAGAAAGGTCACAGAATACGGCAATGGCATCCTGTGAACTCTCCCAGGCTTCAAGTATATGTGACATCAATTGAGCACCTGCATCTGTTGTGGATCTGCTCTTTGTGAAACCAAACTGATTCTCATTCAATATATTATGCTCATTAAAATGGGATAGAAGTTGTTTGAGCATAATTTTTTCGAATACTTTACTCAGAACAGGTAAGATAGAAATAGGTCTGTAATTGCAAGGGTCGTCAGATTTAGCCCCCGACTTCAAAATTGGAGTGATTTTACTTTGTTTCATTAAGTCGGGGAAGTTTCCTTTATCAATACAAAGATTGAATATTGTTTTTAAATATGGTGCAATAATGCATATTATAGACTCTGCCACTTTAACTGACATACCCCACAAGTCTTCGGTGCTCTTAACATTTAAATTTTTAAATGTCTTTATAATTTCAAATATTGTTGTGTGTCTGAAAGAAAAGTCCGGTGATTTGCAGGGGAAATTATGTATTAGCAGAGTTTCTGCTACATCGGGACATGCATCCAATGACTTAGAGACTTCTAGGGGTAAGTTAGAAAAAAAATTGTCAAATATATTTGCCACTTGTATTGGATCAGATATTTGATTTTTATCAACATTTAAGACATATGTAGAATCTCTAGGTTTATTTTTTCCGGTCTCAGTATTTATAGTATTCCAAATGGTTTTTATTTTATTTTTAGACTTGCTAATTTTATTTCTAATCAAAAGAGATTTAGCACACAAGCAAACAGACTTAAACATTTTTGAATAGTTCCTAACATAATCACGAAACTGCTTGCAGGATGTCAAATTCTTCCTGCGATACAGATCATACAAATAATCTCTACTTTTTCGAATACCTGTAGTTGCCCAATCACCGAACTTCAACTTTCCATTTACTTGTTTCTTTATTTTTGGACAAACTTTTTGAAATTCAGTATTTACTAGAGAGAATAAACTATTATAAATGTCATTCGGGTCACTATGAGAAAAACTTGTAATGGCAAGCTTAGCTTCTATATTGGTACTGAGTATTTCTAGCCTACTGGTTGTTAACGGCCTATGTACGATATTGAAAAATCCATCGATAAACCTATCAAAGTCAGATGTCATACCAGTTGACACTGACGTTAGCTAATCGAAGATGTATTATTTATTTTTTTTTCTTTCTAGTTTGATCACAATGGTTTGTGTACTCAATATTAGATAGGGCAGTTGGGAAGTCTGTAAGTATGAATGAGAACAGTTTGTTAGTGTGGAAAAAATGAGTCAGAATTTGTGGACTTTATTTATACATATATATTTCTTTAGTGTTGTAACGAACATAAAATATCTGCTAAAAAAAACTCACCCTCTGAATATTCCTTCCACCCCGCTCGATCCAAAGCCAGCGATCATGTCTTGCGTCAAACGGAACGGTACTGTTTCGGGCGTGTGTAAAGTCTTGCCTTGATCAAATGCAATGCCTGAAAACGGTTAATTTTTGAATTTGAAAATGGGGAGTATTAGAGTAAAATAGATATAATGATGGCAATTAAATATATCCCTATTTTGTTATGAAACAAAATCAAATAACTAGAAATTTACTGTACCGTATTGAGCTATGCTCTGAATTTCTTTGCGCTTTATAATCCTGAACGTGGATATTCGGCAAAGAACCAAAGTCACCGACATAGCTATCAGAATTCGTAAGTTGAAATGTCAATGGGCGGGCCACATTGCTCGACGAACTGATAACCGATGGGAAAGAAAAGTTCTCGAGTGGGTACAACATTACATCGGAAGACGTAGCGTTGGTAGGCCCCTCAATAAATGGACTGACTACATCGTTAAAGTCGCAGGTAGCCAATGGTTGCAAGGCGGCTAATAGTCGTTCTTTTTGGCGTTCCATGGTGTTTGTGCAACAGTAGACATTTTTGGACTGATGATCATAATGTATTTACATAGTTGAGATAATGATAGAGGGAATGTATGACAAGAAAATAATATCAGACTTTTACCGAAATCAATGTGAATCACTTCTGCTGTGTTTTTGTCCACGAGGATGTTCTGCACGTGTCTATCTCCCAAGCCTATGATATATCCAACCATCGATGATGTAGCCACACTGAAACCATGTCAATATTAATTGTATACTATTTAACCAGACAACATTTTGTTTGCCTATAAGTTATTCGATTTTATCTATCAACCAGATCGAGTCCAGGAAAGTCGAAGCATTTACAGTTAATCGCGCCAATTTTGTCAGAAATGCTTAGAATTTGTTAATGAAACTTAAGGATTTAAGTTTTCTTTAAAATTCATTTACATTCATCATAGACGCTTCACAAACTGTTTACCCAGTAATGATAAATGTTAACAATAAAATAAGTACCGAGAATACCATTGACTTCTTTAGCTGTAATTTATATCCTTAAATATTTGTCAGAGATTCGGCAACGATAACACGCACATTCGTTTTTTATCAAGGCTTTAGTCATACGATGAAGTATTTCCCTTTAAGAAATAAAAAAAATCGATCATTCGTCCAAAAGAGCACAACAAGTGAACGTGTAACGACCATTAATTATTTTATATATTTTGAGAAGGTGTAATAGCGTAGGTAAGGCAATAGTCTAGGTTTCTAAGCGTAAATAAACGCAGATTTTACAACAATCCTTTTTTTTCATCATCAATATAAAAAGGGGCAGTATGGTATCCCGCGTGTGACATGACTTTATAAATAAGGGCGCGTGTAGCGGAGTGTTAAATGTGCGCCAAAAGCAGCATTTCTCCGAAGCAGTAGTAATTCCACTAACGATCACCCATCCAACTCCTGACCGTGGCGGACGTTGCTTAACTTAGCAGATGGATTAAGTACAGCTAAGCAAAATTAAAATACATTAGGACGACGTCGAGGATGTTTACAATAATGTGTAGCTATATGTAATGTATTATATTTAAACTTTGTACCTCTTAGTGTACGCCAGTCGTCTCTCGTACCAAGTAACTGGATCTAGAAAATGCTCAGTGAAGAAGTAATGGAAGACTGGTTTTAAGTCTCTCAGTATTTTTAAGAATGTGATTAATTTCTCTTTGTTGGTCTTTCTCGCGACCTGACAATCACTGAATTTCTTGCGGGCTGCACTACACGTTATATCCTGAAAGCAAGTTTCTTTCATTCAGTTCTTGAGTGCGTATAAGGCTTACAGTCTCTCTGGTTATTCAGTTTCTAGGAGGTCAATGGTTTTTATAAAATACAAATTAGGTACCTAAATAAGCCAGCCAAGTGCAAGTTGTCTTCGCACAACGCGGGTTCCGAACTATATTTTTTTTTCATATATTGCGCAGTACACAGACAGACTCCTTAGCGGGAGTCCGACCACCAATTGACTGGTAGTTTTGTATATAATTAGACTAAAATAACACTTAGTTTGACGCTTGTATGTGTAACCATATATCCGATGGAGTAAAAACTAAAACGGTTAAACAACAGGTTTCTTTTAAGTTAACCCCCTCCCCCCTTAAATTTGAACTTTTGGTTCTTAGTACTTCAGGAGCATCATTTGTTATCATTATAGAGTATCATTAGTTCAACCAGCTATCTGTACAGCCCTTTTAGACGGCCAAACGGGTTATCATTTAATTTGGTTCGGGAGCCTTAGTGCGAAACCGACGCTTAATGCAATCCCGAGTTTTCTTAGCTAATAATATGAATTCAGAAAAGTACTGCAAATGTTTGAGGCCAGACTTAACCTTTTAATAGAAGGGCGTTGTTTTTTTTGCAGATAGCCTATCGGCAAATTAAATTATATCTCACATGACGGAAAGTAAAGATGTCAAAGATGTTGTTCAGGCTAACCTAGAATTGTTGGCTCCTACCCCATTAGGTGCTTGGCGACAGTTTGAACTTTGCTATTTAAAACATACCTGTGGTCGGTACCGTGCGTGTGCCCCGCGGCCATTGTTAGGGGCCAGATATACGCCGAAGGGTATAGTACCTTCGCACCACTCTAGCACGCCCGATTGCTTTGACATCGGCACCACCTGTTTAATCGCATTAAAGTTAAAAAAAAATATGAAATCATTACAGGGAACCCCAAATAGTAATTATAGTAAGGTACCAAATAGGTTATTTAATTCCCAGATCGGATTTCAGTTAGGTATGTAATAGGCCGAAAGAAATTGGAGAGGCACGACTGATTTGCTTTTTGTTGTAATTTTATTTTAGATATTTATTTCTAAGAACTGTTATCATTAGTGACAAGTTCCAGCGAACGTATGTGCAAGTAAACCAATTTTATCGGAGCTAGGCGTTAATATATATAAGTAAATATTATGTGATTGAAATGGTATATGCACTAGGTCTACCTGGTTTTGAGGGGTAATCTCTGCCTATAACAGATGTATTTCATCACAACTGATAAACTGCACTGCGCCTGTCATCCTGAAGTATAAAGTTGTTAAGTCACATACAGTCTGTAATTTCAACAGTACCCATACGTTCGCGAAAGTAACCTAAAGAGAAGCCATTATAGTTGTTTTGTACGCCAATCAATCACCAATATCCAAACGCTATCTAATTGGCTCCACGTGGTTTATAGTGATGGGACGTAATTAATGCATTAATTTAATCGATATCGATAAAATCAATATTTTGGTGAAATACAACAGAAGCGTCTCTATTCTATCTTGAGCGTTGAGAGTGAATACTATGTTATTATGTGCTTGGCTATAGATATATGTGTAACATTATGTGTTAATCATTGTAAGAATTTACCAAATGTACATAGCATTACCTATTGATAGTTTATAACAACATCAAAATTAGTTTCTTATCACAAGCTGGGGTAGGAATGATTTGCGAATTCAATATAATACTATCGATTTATTATTGGACTGCTGTTGTGTTTACACTAAACTTTTTTCTGCTGAAGAATTTCAGGTGGCGTTGAATTAAGTTCATAACACTCATTGTCTTGACTTGAACTCATTTTGTCGAAACAATTACTTTTCAAAATCAATGACTAACAACAAACAACAGTAAAATTGCCCGCGTTAAAGTGATCATTTGTTTTTTTTTTTAATAAACAGCGTTCTATTTGCAAGCCAGATCGAAATTTAAATAAAACCTTTGATAAGTTACCTCCTTGGTTGCCATGCTTCGAAGTAAAAGATCATTCCATTTTAAAATTACACGACAGATATGAGTTCACTATGCAATTTATTTGGGTGGTGGTGGGTGTCGTAACTTGTAAGAGGCGACTAAGGGAACACGGAAGATGGGAAGCAGCGCCTTCTGAACAACTGACAAGTTCTACTGCGATTCCCAAGACGCAAATCGCCCCAATAGGGGATCTTGTTTAAGGGACAGAATTCTAAAACCAGATGTTAGATTTTGTCCCCACTTCTCCTCGCGTGTTTACTTCGCGGTGTACATGGCACCACGTCCGCAAGTCAACGGTAATATTTTATTTGGTTAAAAATTTAGAGCGCTCTCTAGTAGAACTAGTAGAAACTATCTTGTCACACACGAATGTGATGTGTGCTGAAGCGCCATCTAGTATGCATACATGATACCAACCATTAGTTGATTGTATGCTGTAAATATCATAGTGTGACACAGTTAACCCTTTGCGATCATAGTTCCCGCGAGCCTAAATTTACCATACCTACAGTAGAACAAGTTTAGTCTTGATTATTACCAACTTGTTTGATTTTGCAGTTTTTGTGTATGTTCATTTTTAATGAACATGAACTATGGTTTGATGAACATGAACTATGTATCTACTTTGATGCAAGGCGTAAGCTGTTACACAACAGATGGTTTATTTATTACAAAAACAAGTATATTGTGTAAAATTTACACAGAAAATCATAAAAAAACTTTTTTACCCCTGATCAAAATACAAATAGCGGGTTATACTATTGGGTATTTTTAACTGACTTCAAAAAAAGGAGGAGGTTCTTAATTCGTCTGTTTTTTCTTATATGTTTGTTACCTCAGAACATTTGACTGGGTGAATCGATTTAAAAAAATCTTTTATTGTTTGAAAGCTGATACTTGTTGTTTGGTTCCAGTTAAATTTCATCAAAATCGGTCAAGCCGTTTTTGACATACACTCCAATAACTGAAAAATATTTACTTATCTTGATGATATAGTCGTTGACAATGAATGAAGATCGATCCCGTAAGTAGCAAGGGTCATAAAAAGAAGTGTTTTTTTTTAAAATAAAAATGGAAATGACTTCATCACCAAAAAGTGTGAATTAACTTGTCGAAGTCCAACACTAGTACCACGTGCACAATATTGTGATAATAGGTACTTTTGAACTATACTGGTACCGACTTGAACAAGTTATTTCACACTTTTGGGTGTTGGAGTCGGTTCCAATTTTTGTTTTTTTTTTATCAAGTAGCGTAGTTCATTCAGATCCTGGCTTTGTTTCCGCTAACAATCAAGGGTACCTGCTCGTGTCATTACTACAAGTCATATTAAGATTTCACTAACAAAAAATCACATGGAGAATGTAGTAGGTAGGTACAGTTATTGTTTCAATTTGTTAATAATAATAAATACATCTCGTGGATGCTATTGTGTAGATGAGTGGAACAACAAAACTTCTAACAAAATAATACCATTATTGAAATCACCCAAGGAGAAAGATAAGTATTTTGTTTGAAAATGTATTACTTTGTATTACTATTCATACGTAATACCACAATATTACATATCGATTATAAAACCGTGGTATTACTGTTATTAACTGTATTTGTCAAAGATTACGAAAGATACGTTTATGTTTGTAAACGACACCCGTGCCGTCACTTGATGTATGTACTTGTATAGGTAGATTATGTTGCGAAGATGCACCGGAGTGCGACATAAAATCGGACATTCTATGAGAGTAGGGCTGCCATCCGTCCGGGTTTCCCTGGATTTAGCATTTTACCAATAACCCTGCATATTAATAAAAAAATAATCGAAAGGTGAATGTTTCGAGATTTGTCTTAATATACTCTTTGTGTAATAGTGTATATCAACAATGCGTCGTTCTTCTCCTCCATTTTCTATACTAGAAAAATAACAAACTTTTATTGATTTTCAAATAATATTTTTGGTGTCCGATATTAATCGCCGGTTTTCGGTACGCGTGTCAAAATTCAATTCATCTAACAAGCCATCACAATTAACAATCCGCTAACTTTCAACGGGTTTCTGGAACGCATATTAATGAAAAATTACAGAACACCTGATTAAAATGCTTGTTTATCTATGATAACATGAAATTTGAAAATGTCGTTCAAATTCATTCATTCTCTAGTGTTCTGTCTTTTTTTAACACATAGCGTTGTCTCTTCTGTTTTGACATGAAATTAATCCCAAATCATTTTTGGCATCACCACCGTTACTATGGTTACCAATTAAATATGACGGATGATCGTAAACGTAAAACAACAAGAGAGAGGAGTTCGAAGCGTTCCTATTTGTCAAAATACAAGCAGATTTGGGCATTCACATCCAACAATACTATTTGCGCTCGGATTTCTAACTGACAGAGTCCAGTCGTGTGAGTGTACGCTCTAATACCTAAAATGTCAACATTGATGGGTTATCGCTAGTGGAATTATCAAATTTAATTAATTTTTATGAATCCAGCAGTGATAGCTCAGTGGCTTTGGCTATGGACTGCCGCGCAGCAGGTCCATGGTTCGAATCCCGCCGCGGGCTTGAGCTTCACCGCATGGTGGAAGGGCATTTTGTGAATGCCCGCCTGGCTAGCGACCACCCTCAAGTAGAAAATCTGTCGCCAAGCACCTAACGGTGTGTTCCGGCAGCTGTCCTTGATAGCCAGAGTAATTCTAGGTTAAGCCTGTTAACACCTTCGACCACATCATCACTTACCATCACGTGAGATTGTGGTCAAAGGCTTACCTATCAGCTATAAAAAATTAAATTAAAAAAAATCCCTTTATCCTCAATACCATCATGATGATTATAAATACTCTTTAATTTTATAGTTATTATGTCAGTAATAGTTTATTGATAGTGAAAGTCACTAGCGTACGTGAAAATGTGCGTGTTTGTCTTCCCTTACTTGTTGCTTTATATCGTAAAAATCGATTAAAATAAAAAAATCATGAGTGGCATTTTTTATTGCTGCTAGGCTACGCTTTGACTATAATCTCACCTGATGGTAAGTGATTGACGTCTGATGATGATGAAGTCAGTAGAGAAGAATAGGCAAGAACAGCCGTCGTAACATACCATTAGATCCTTGGTAATATATTTTCTACTTGAAGGCCAACAACTATCAAGCCTATCAATGATTCTAAAAACTCCCGCCCTCGCATCATGCGGTGAAGTGGAAGACCGCGGCGAGATTCTAACTATGGACCTCCTGCGCATCAATACAAAATAATACCACTTCTAACATCAACGTGAATATGTTGTAGCCGCACATCAGGCGCTAAACAGAGCTTTAAACCATATCTTAACGCCCTCAGCCGAAAGGTGTTTTCTCAAAGAGGGTTGGGGTTTGGAAGGTCCATAACCTACTTATCTTGGAAATGCTTTTGTTGGTATTACAATCTACCCAGCTGCGGTTTGTTTAATGGCTGCTATGGTTATGTTATAGCACCCTATTGAGTAACAAATGAGCAGCAACACTATAATCACGTAGTCTTTAGTAATATATTTACGTAGTTCTATAATCGGACTCTTGTTCTATACTCGCTCATCATACACACCGCTAGGGAATGGAACACTCTGCCTGAGTCTGTGTTTCTGGTTAATTACGGGGGGGTTTTCTAAACAGGAGTGAATAGGTATCTTCAGGGTAAGCGAGCTGCATCATCGATGGCATCGTCACTTAACATCAGGCGAGATAGTGGTGAAGTGCTACCCAGTACCTTCGGTATGAAAAATAGCAATATGTGTTTTTAGAGTAATCATACTTGATATAATTCTGTTCTTGTTCTATCTTATCAGTTATTAGAGTAAACGTTGTAGGTAGGAATGCTTAAAACTATTTTTATATATTTTTACGATATCAACACGTTAATCTTAGAATAATTGGTCGATTTTGGGCAATTAGAATTAGTCAGTTTAACAAACCGTTAACGTACCGAAAAGCTTTTCAGAAACCCAAAATTGAAATAATTGTCGATTAATTGGAGATTTGACATTAGTGTTGACAAACAGTCACATGAAGTTTTTAGAAACCCAATCTGCGTATGACAATGGATTAACAAGTATTTAAAATAATTTGTCGCTGATTTGCGTTTCAGAAACCGGGGGTAAGAATTTTATTGGTAAGTAAGTTATGGGATAGTATCAATAACCAAGAAGCATCCTCCTATCCTACAATATATGGGGTTGTTTATATGGCTACCATATGTTGTTTATACAACACAGAAGATGTAACATTTAAAAACATAATGACTATAATGTGTATAATTTTAACTTTTGTTGAATTACCGGCCGCCCCTTAACACCAAAACGTCCTGGGGAATACTCTCTTTGGTAGTATATCCGCTACACTTTGGTTATTAAGGGCGTTATAGTTAAGTCCTCTATAATGCACCTTACTCGATGTTCTTACGTAAGTATTGGTATGGTGCTAATTAATTCATTTTCTTTTAGTCAGTTCTTAATTCTTATGCTATTCAAGAAAACCATGGAAAGTCTCATTCTAAAGCAGAAGCTTAGGCTTCTTCTTTTTGTATTAAGTTTTCATTTCAGAATTTCATTATCTCTATCGCATCAAACGTTTACGGCCATCTTTTTACTACTAATTTATATGTACTAATATATTACGTACTCGATAATACCATGAATATTTCAATAACTTTCCATGTATGAAAGTTTGTGTTTTCTATAGTAGTGGACAGAAGGACGGTGTTTACTCAACATAGCTTTGTAGTAAATTGAAAATGTTGTTCTACTGTAACTATTACGCTGTGGCAACTCGTGTCCATCCAAGACATACTTTTTCGAGATCTATGAAAAAACGTGTTCAGGTAGCTAGATTAGGTAGTACCTATTTAATGTTCACGTTCATTAGATATACTAAACTCTCTAATTATATGAAAACATGGAAACTCGAGATACCTAATAAATTTGCAAGCATTGTAATCGTAAATTGAATACGCGTCAGAAAACTTAATTATACGTAAATATAATACGTATCAAATAAAAAGTAATACAAATAAAAAAGTCACCAAAAAGAATCTAGGTATGTGAGATTCGATCCACGGTACTCGATCTTCTGATTCGACTTCAGTAGTTACACACTATACAATCATTGACCAAGGTGTCGAAAATTACACACATATCGTTTATGCCTTACTGTCAGACACATTATATTGGTCCACGTACATACGTAAAATTATTATTGTATTATTAAGAATTATGTCGTAAAATTAAAATTAGACCAAAAAGAATCTCTTTACGCTGGATTCGATCCACGTGCCTCTCAATTGCGAAGCGATGTCACTTACTATGCGCTATTTGAACGACGATTGATTTGTCGAAAATTATGTACATAACCTGTGTGCCTTATTGTCAGAAACTGTATAAATTAATCATGATCCATCTAAAATAATTACAACACATTCATTACGAAAAATTCTGAATATTGCTTATAATAATTATTTTAGGTACCTAGCTAAAGTTGTACCTATGTCTTGTAAAATGTTTGAAGTGTTTTTTATATTGCGTTAGGGTTCACAATCATATCATAATTTCATTAAGGACGCGCCATACCAGCGCGGAAAGATGGATTTCGCCAATGCGACCGAATTTACAAGTAAGGTCCCGCTTCGCAAGCAACGCGCTTCAGTCGGATTATAGTAAACGCAGCTGTATTGTACGTTTTATATTTCCACGCAGGGCGCTAGCAATCAGTAGGTAGGTATATAAACTGTGATTGCAGGTAAGTGAAATACAGAATTTGTGATTTTCTCTTTATTTTATTCTATTGCCCTAGTAAGTTATAAATATATACTTACATAATGTTTACGGTCATTGGTTGTTCATATATATTGTGTAATGTATGTAGGTAGGTATTATTGTATTGTAATAAAAGTACTTTCATTCAATTATAATATCTTTATTGGAAAAAAATATAATAAGAACGTACTTTCTAGGTATTTTTAAAACCGATAGGTATAACAAAAACCTATCGAACAAGGTTGCAACTACCTAGTGAACCTCGGTAGGTACTTAATTATTGATTTTCATGATTATAAACAGTTCATTAGCTATTTACTAGGTAATTTATAATAATTAGTTCTAAAATAATAACCATGAATAAGCACGTAACCAAAATACGTACCTATCAATCATGGTATAATACCAACTTACGTAGGTTCGTATGCAGTACTAACTATCTACTTAGGTAGGTACGTATTGTCACGGTAATGTTTATAGATACTATTACCGTGGTATTGTGATATAGGTATTTACCTACTTTCTGCATAGAGTAGGTACGTTAGTCTGCTACACGAAATACTTATAAAATAAAATTCCGTTCTGATCCCGTCCTATTTTCCGTTCCATTCTGATCCCACTTGTTTTATTGTCCTGTAGCCCTAGCACGACACGAATAACTAGGCAAAATTTCTCCGTTTCTTGAACGTGTCGAAATGTCACCATTTTATATAGGATTTGATCAGCGCCACTACAGTGCGTAAAAGGAACTCGATCCGTTTACGTTACGGTCTATAGAAATGTTCGTGCTTGGGCTACAGATTTAATAATAGTTAACGTGCTTAAGTTAGAAAGATGCACACAATAGCATAAATTTCAATGTACGAATTCTCAAACTACAAGGATAGCAGAAGCTCGTGGGAGTTTCATACTTTAGTTCTCTTTGAATCAAACTGGATTGTTGTATGATTTATTTAATTATTAAACTTAAAGTACCAGGAAAGCAGAAGTTCACAGGAGTTTCTACTGTAGATTTCGTAATAGAAAAACTGTATTTACACAATGTATTATACATATGGGCCAAAATTAAACTCAAAAAAGCACAGACCTTAAGTTATCGATTGAGCTAAATTAATCTAACCAACCTTATCCACTATGTTATATTTTGAGTAACTTTTTTGAATTGTTTTAAATATTTACCTACAGTTAAAGTTTGCATCTTTTTCTAAATAATATAGAAGCTGATATTGGGGTGCTTTTTGGCAAAGTTGCTGTTTAATTCAAAATGCCAAGCTTCCACAAAATTCGTCATTCAGTGATGTTCTTTATGTGCACACCAAACGTCTATGAAACTTTCTTCTTCCAGCCATTGGGTTACCATATAGTCATTAAAGACTTCTGCAGTACCTGGAGATGAATAATGTAATACCAGCCTTCTCCGATGCTTTGTATGGGTAGTAACGGCAATAAAGCTGACAGTGCAACATGTCGTCGTGTGTCTTAGTAATTGAACAACTTTAAGCGGTTTTACAGCGTATATTTGTCATTATTTTGTCCCGAGGTTTCAAACACTTTGCAATGATCGTGGTCACGGGGTGTCATGGTCATGTGTCTTTTTATTTTGTTAGATTTAGTGACTTTCCTTTCTTCCACACACTCTGTTGGAAATGGAAGTAACATTTTTTTACTTCAACTGATGAAAACACCGACGATATAGCATTCATAGCTGCTATTTTAAAGTTTGTTATATATTCTTCTGGCTGCCATTCTGGTATATTTGCTTTAACCATTTGAAAAAAATATTTTATAGGTATCTTTACAGCACGAGTGTAATCTATGTCATCTTGTTGAGTTTGAAATACAGTAATACCCCGACTTACGCTACCCCGTTTTACGCGAATTCGGAGAAACGCGGTTTTTCATTTTGATTGCCGCGCGCATCAGTTCTCTCGCTCCACCCTCTCAGTGTTCAGTTTGCGACAGGTTTAACGTGTTCCACGTGGAACTGTTCTACGTGCGCAGTGCATTTTACTTATAATCTCTATTTATGTCATCTAAAAGAACGAAAAATGAGTAATTTGAGTTAACAAGAAAAGAAAAACTCAGCTTTTGGAGTGTTAACTGACTATTATATTGAAGCAAAAATTAAAATTTGTGAATTGGCAAATAAATTTGACATACCGGAATTGCAAACTTAACAGAAGCACTCAATTCAATTGAAAAGGGGTTGAAAATTTTAGAAAAAATAGATTCTAATGAAGAATGCGTTTTTACTACAAAACAGGGAATAAAAAACTTACTGGTACGCTACGAAGAAATTTTGCGTGAGAAGAAGAAAAATTTAACTATTCAGGCAACATTTTTAGAATATATGAAGCCTTCGACATCAAAATAACTTTGGTTTAGGATTCTTTATTCATAACAATGTAATTTTTTTTATTGTCTTACACTTCATTCAACATTTTACTTCTAAATCATAGTTTTCTCTTAACTCTGGTCCCGATTAAACATACTTTATATATATTTATATGCAAAGTTGAACCCCGACTTACGCGAATTCAACTTACACGACAATCGCTCGGACCTACCTACCGCGTAAGTTCGGGGTATCACTGTATTCAATTGATATACTAAGTAACTAGTTAAGAACAATGAGAACAATTTTATAATAAACTAGCCGGCCCGCGCAACTTCGTTTGCGTCACATAAGGGTCAGAGATAGAACGAACGCCAGAAATATATTTTTTGTATGTTTGTAATGTTTGCGTAAATATCAGAAACCAATATATTTGTATGTTTGTAATGAGTACTGATTATTTTCCATAAAATAACATTATTTCGCATGCGCTGCGAAAAGTATTGATGATACATAAAAATATGTTCTACATATTTATAGTATTCATCATTATCTACAAAAAAGTCCGCGACAGTATATATATCTTTTATGGTTAACGAAAAATAACCTTTTCTTTCGTAAAAAAATATTCCAAATAACCTTGTTCTTGCTTATTTTTATGCTTATTCATTATTACCTACCTATACCATACTGGTGCGGTGAGAATTTTGAAGTTTTATTTAATGGTTGTTGTGCCTCACTTGACATAGATATGTATAGTATGTCGCGGACTTTTTTGTAGATATTTATAAGATCTAAAATTAATTACAGCACTTTATGGTTCTATAATTTATGGTTTAGGCAGCGTACGCAAAATAAGTCCTTTTCTGGTTGATTTTTTACACCTTGTGTCCGAAAAACCCAAATATTTTACGAAACCCTTTTATTTTCCAAAATAAAATTTAGTCTATGTTACTCATAGATAATGTAGCTTTCGAATAGTGAAAAAAATTTTAAAATCGGCCTAGTAGTTTTTGAGCCTATTCATTACAACCAAACAAACATACAAACAAAGTTTTCCTCTTTATAATATTAGTGTAGATTTCTAGCAAATATGCAAAGTAGTATATATGACTTCTTAATACTTTTGCCCTCTTGGTACTTTGAAAATTAGTTACTAAATATTATTTTTGTGAAACTTATATTGCAAACCGTAATAATTAAGTGCCTAAATATATTAAAGAGTAGGTGGGATCAGAACGGAATAGTTAAATAATAAAAAAATTACGGATCCCATTTTAAATTATAAGTGGGATCAGAACGGAAAAGAAAATTAATAAAAAATATAACTGTTACCATGTGGTATCTCTTCGTGGGATCGAAGTGGAATACACCAGCTCGTAACTCACATTCACGAGCTCAATAAATTAATCAATTTGATTTCTGAATATTATTTTTATAGCATAGATAATAGATAGGTATAGATGTTAGTAGTAAACTTACATAGGTACTTACTTACCTATTTTCTACATAAGTAATATCATAATATTAAGTAGGATAGGTACGTGCAGTACGCATAACAGTTTGTGTAACCACCCCAAAGTAGAGAAATGGCCAAGCTCCTAACAGTGTGTTCCGTCAGCAGTCCATGAGAGGCAGGAATAGTTCTAGGCCTAGTCCGGGTAGCATCCTCGACAACACCAACAGGTGCTAGCTGTACAAAACCAAGTTTTATAATGAGTAAGCTTAGATACCTCAGTACTTATGTTATAATCTTCTCTGTGTAGTTACATACCTACATAATATGGCTGAACGAATCTTGGTCAAGATTTGTACAGGTATGCACCAACCTAACATAGATTTGGTAGATATTAGTATCTGAATACCTTATAGATCTTTTTATCCCAGAAAATATCCATTAGCATAATAAAATTGTTGATAGGGGAGGGGTAAAACCGCAGGGGTAAGTCAGGCAGGTAAGTACTTATATGAACAATCACACAAGGCGGCATTTAGATATATATATATATATATATATATATATGGTTCTAAATTTTATTCTGTAGGTGGTTCGTAGAAGGTAAGTACAAATACCAGGCTAGTTACCAACCTTGTATGGTACAGTTCCGATTTTTGATTGCCAAAGTCGTCACCGTACTATCTATTTTGTTCTGGCAGACAGGTAAACGACCCCATCGTCGCATGATCACAGCGATCAGATGACGCCGCCCGTGCGTTATCCACGCTATCTTGTGCTTGAGCAGCATCGGTCACATTCACTAGCTCAATGGACGAAGCGTTTTGGTTTCTGTAAAGAATTTAGTAGAACATAAGTAGGTATAGGAAGGTAATTATAGGAAAAGTTAACTTACCTACCTATAAGTAGGTATTGCATTCCAATCTTCATAAATACTAACACCAGACCACTTGAACCAGCACAAAAAATATTCAAAGAATAACTGAGAAGGTTTTAGGACATATAGGAAGTTAAAAAAAATACAAATAGGTACGTAGGTATACTTACTTCTTTTTCTTTCTCATTAAATCATAATTTTTATTTGACATTATCACATACTTTGACTTATTGTACTATTATTATTTAATTTTTATTTTATTGCAATACTACTAATAATTATATTTGATTTTACTAACCCTTGATTACGATTTCACTAATATTTTAATTACCGTTATAATGTGATTAGGTATTTGATTTTAAGGTATTTTGATATGATATTAATTATATGTTTGAATGTACATTTTATGGTTTAATAACTGAAATAAATTATTATTATTATATTATTATTTTACTGGCCCTCTCTTTTAAATATTTTTTATATAGTCTGTTTCAAATCCCCTGAGAAACTCGTGCATTGCTCCCCCGGTATTATGTAAGCGCCGAAAAAAGCGATAGATATCGCTTTCCATACAATTATGCATCGCTTCCTTGTCGTTTATGTTTAAGAGCGTTTCGTGGTACAAGGTAGTGTACGAGACAAGGTCGATCAGAGGCGGTAAGGTTGAGAGTCGCTGCAGTCCGCTCAAAGGTCAATGGCCGAGTTTCGCAGAGGATTTGAAACAGACTATAGGACCAAATTTTCTTGGTTTTCTCATCGTCACCGGCACAAAAAATATAATACCAGTATCATGTTAGTTAATAAACACAGACAAAACTGCGTAAATTATTTGGAACGCGGTGGCAGGAAGCCGAACAATACGTCCGCCTCGCAGGAATGCCGGGGCATACTGACTAAAGATAGAAAGAAAAAGCATGCAATGGATAACGAACGCTTACGAAAGGGACAGATTGCCAATGCGATTAGCAACTACAGCATTTTAAAAAGGTCAAAAGCGCCATATCAAATAATTGTTAATTATGAGAAAAGTACACATTTAATAATATAATTGGTTTAAGGAACTAAGGGAATAGTTATTCTCTATTTATCAAAGCAAAAATCATCTTGTATTATCAACGAGTTTGTGATATAAATAACAAAACGTGTGTAAAACACACATTTTTCATAATTTTTTTCTATCGAGGTTTTTTTTTCCAATCGTGTTTTCAGGTTTAAGGAACCAAAGAAAAAAGCACAAAATTTCAATATAAAATAGCATTTTACCCGTAGGTCTCGACAATACCAAGCTTTATGGGGTTTTTGGTGAGCAATTTATATACGGCACAACCTTAATATAAGAGATATATACATAGGTACATGGAGAGAGGAAGCCATAGATGCTTACCTTATTATGTCCATCATGCGTTTTTGACGATTTTTTGCATTCCCAAAGCGTTTATTTATAATTTTACCCATGTTTTATTTTAATTGAGATCGCCGAGAAAAGTGACACAGGTCCGACGCATGACGCGGCTGACCGCGATATGAGCGAGGATGATAGCAATATACGTAGATCGCTGGAGTAAATAGTGCGACATGATGTTAACGCTTCTCGGAATGAAAGGGCGTATGTGACATTTTGTAAACAGGCTCAGTACGCATTAACTGTGCTTTTTTTGGATTAAAATAATCAATGAAATTTATTGTACTTAAAAAATCAATATTTTAGAAAAAAAATCCAATTTTTAATACACTAAAATCTGGCGGAAAAAGTAGGAATCCTCTATTTTCAGAGGTGTTTTTGAGATTTTTTTCTATCGAGCCAATTATTAGGAAACATGTTTTGAAATCGATGAAAGTATTACTTATATCCTTGAGTATCGTGTATTTAAATTGCAGTACCATCCGGTACCTGGTTTATGAGATTTTCCATATCATGTTGGCACTATTTCGTAATTTCCGAGCCTTAACGGTGGACATTTTTTTAATGTGAAGATGTTGATGATGAATGTGATGTGTGGGCACAATATACCAGAATACGCAGATGAAGCCGCGGGCGGCACGTACTAAGAGCAATATTTAACGACTTTACCTTATAAGTGCGGATGAGTAGTTTGTTACGGCTGGTGACAGGATCTTTTTCTAAAAGTGTGTTTACAATATTAAACACCTGTTGCATTACAGCGTCTTGTCTCATGTCGTCTTCTCCCTGGAACAATCCAATTGTATATATTTTCATCAGGCGAAATGGGGTGACGTGCTTCAATTATAGCCTGGCTAGCGACCACCCTCAATTAGAAAATCTGTCGCCAAGCACCTTACGGTGTGTTCCGGCAGATGTCCTAGAGATCCAGTAATTCTAGGTTAAGCCTGTTAACACCTTCGACTACATCATTACTTACCCTCGGGTGAGAATGTAGTCAAATGCTTACCTATCAGCAATAAAAAAAAATGATCGAACCGAAACATAGCCAGCCCTACTAACTGTCCAGTATTTGAATTTGATATACATAACACATTATAATAGCAATAAATTATGAATGCTTGTAATTTAATTATTTTTCGTTAATCAAATTGTTATAGTATTTATTTAAGTAAACATAGAAAATTTCGTAAGCATAAAACATTAACTACGAGTAAATACCTTTATTAGCAATATCCTATTTTGTCCAGTAGAATCTATGCAAGACACTTTCTTAGGGCAGTTGATGCCCCCAACTAATTCGAAGTAGCATTTGAACGTATTTAGTCCTGAAAGATAATAAATAATAATAAACATTGATATACCAGTTGGTTTGTCCTTTCAGCAACTATCCATCTTGGTGGATATCAGACATTCTGCTTCGAAGCGATCGTAGCGAAGTTTGCTTAATGTTATTAAGCGATCAGCAAAGTTAAGCAACGTCCACCGCGGTCATGACATGAGTTGGATAGATGACCGCTAGTGACATTACTACTGAGCGCTTCCGTGCTTCGGAGGGCACGTTAAGACTTCGGTCCCAGTTGTTTTCTTAGGATGGTAGTCGTTAAAGCATAGTGGTAGGGCATTTTGTGAAAGCCCGCCTGGCTAGCAACCACCCTCAAGTAGAAAATCTGCCGCCAAGCACTAACGGTGTGTTCCGGCAGCTGTTCTTGTGAGCCAATAATTCTACGAGTTGGTTAGCCTGATTAACATCTTCGACCACATCATCACTTATCAATAGGTGAGATAGTGGTCAAAGGCTAACCTATTAGGCATAAAAATACAGTAATGTGCAAAAATATGTTTACGTGTGAAAAAGGCACTGTAGCAACCGAAATTAGCAAAATAAACAATTATTGAATCGTCTCATATAGCCCTTCATTTTGATAACCCAAACAATGGGTTTGGGACAAAAAAAATGTCTCACTATATGGCGTCTAAAATTCATCAATTTGTTTTTTTATATACCTAGTGTTGCCTGGGCTATCAAGACGAATCTAATGATATATTATACATTAAAATCGGTTAAGCCGTTTAGAATTTATGGTGGAATAAATAAACTCACACACATACATACATGAACCCTGAAAACATAACACTCTTTTTTTGGGCAGTCGTGTAAAAAGAATAAGAATTACTACTTACTCGGAAAGTCGTCATATTTGCAATCATTATTGATAGGTATTGTGACAGTAGGTATCGGAATCGCATCCAGGTCCTTCAATTTAGTAATCTGTTCCGCCGATGGAATCATTTGCTTAGTCTCTTTAGATATGGGCTTGAAGTTCGCCAAGCTTATTGTTGCTGTAACCACCACATAACAACACAATATATTACGGACTATTTAAAAAAAAATTAAAATCATGTTTTACGCAGAACGAAACAATTTAAATTACAATTTATTTATTCTGAATAAAATATATATGTACAATCGAAATAGTCATAACGTTGTATACAAGACTTATATGTGTCGGAAATTAGTTAAGACTTAATTGTTCATTTTATAAAATAGAATGTGGGTTTAGTTTTTAGTTACAAATAATACTTTACAAATAAATAAATCTTTAGAGAACCACATTGTTATCTATAGTGGATATTGAACCAGCGTCCTTCGGTTTTACACACCAGGGGCTATAACTGATCGGCCACCGAGACTACTGGGTGAGATGCGAATAATATGCGACGCGGACGAATGTCAATGCGGCGCTCCTTCAACCTGACCACTGGACTTCATCGGACCGAAACATGTTCTTTCCCAAACATTTTATTCTTCTAATGCTGTAAGCCCTTCGCGCTTCTCTATTTCTAAATATGAAAAAAAAACTTTAAAGCACTATCATATCTCTATATATATAAAACTCAATTGCGGTTGTTAGTCTCGCTAAAACTCGAGAATGGCCGATTCGATTTAGCCCATATTGCTTTTGAAATGTTGGTCGTAGTCCAGGGAAGGTTTAAACGATAAGAATATATGGAAAAATGGTGAGGAAGATAGTAAAAACAACAGCATCATTTTTCCATATAAACTGTTCTACCTATAGTTTCCTGTCAAACATTTGACATTCGTCCGTTAGGATAGGTGATACGAAGTACACCGGATCATCTAGTGCTAGCTAATATCATGTTAAAAAATTCAAAGGCACTATTTTTATTATTTTGTTAAATCACTTTTCGTAGTCTAATTTAGTCTAGGTTAGTCTAGTTGTTATATTGTCATTAAATTGGATTAAATATCGTGTAAGTATTTATACATTGTTGTGTCATCAGCGTTTAAAATGATTTTAGCACTCTAGTAAACATTATTATCTTCATATATTATGGTAGAGATTTAATATCTTTGGGAAGTTTGTTATAAAATGTTAAGATGCATATTATGTATTTACAACTCGAATCAAATACCCATTTTAATAAAAGGGGAAATACAAACGGAAGAGCGCTTTTTCCGCTTTCTAACTTTTGAAGATTAGAAAGAACAAATATTAATACACGTAATTTAATAATAAGTTAGCATAACGATAGATTAATGATGTCAAATTATTATTTATCTATGGGATAACTTACCATCACAAATCGCTTCCATTTGGGCTACAATAACGGCCATATGCCGGTTCTCGGAAGCTAGTTGTTTCACTAATGCTTCAGCGGCAACAGTTCTGGGTTCCTGAATAGTTTGTCTGGAGATCGGCGTAGAGCCGAGGCAACCGGCGTTTGTTATAACTTTGTCTTTGTCTGAATTCTTGAGGCCGAAAAGGATCGGTAGAGTATGGTGTGGGTGCTCCATTGCGCATCTTTCTGTTTGAAGAGTAAGAAACATTACAAAATCTGCCTTATATTATTGTTGCGATTTCGTTAATATAAAAGTCTAGAGGAGTGCCATTGACTCGCGTAATTTCTGTGTCCCTAACTTACTTCTATCAGATAATGTTTTGCATAGCATAATGTTGCATAATCACCATTTGCCATATAGTTACAATTGAAATAACTGCTAAGTATAATTATTCGCTGCCTTTACGATTGTTTAGTATATTTTTGTTAGGCATAATTAATAAGTGATACCATTGCCTTTTATTATCAAAACGCGTAATTGGCAGTTCCTTTGTCGGAAAGCATGCATTCTGTTACTTTTTAAACCAGCGTATTATGTAACAAATTACGAATTAATCGTAATATACCCACATTCAGGGGACACACAAACAATTAAACTCAATTTATTTTAAAAAGTTACTAGAAAATCTTAGATAATTAAAAAATAAATTTGAGGAAAGCTGGACTTTGAAGAATCAGCAAATCAAGCAGTCCATGATATAATATAGACCGGGCGCTGGATGGAGTTAAGTGTGCAAAATGTGAGGACCGCATTCGGTGTATGGTTTTGAACTCGGAAAAGCATGCAGATTATGATTATGAATGTTGCCATGTGCCATATTGGTCCATTTTTGTTTTACACCCCACCCCCTTAGACATCTAGTAAATGGACTCAACACATGCTTTGATATCATTATACCGATTGTTTGAGTGAGAATATCCAATTGATTTTATGATTAAAGATACTTTCAGCTAGTCAAGTGAAAAAACAACAGGAAAATTAAAAATAAAACCAATAATTATCGATAAAAAAAATATTTAACTCAAATAAGCAAATTTGAATATATTATAAATTAAAAAATGATAATTATCAATCTTTTTTATTATGACAATCGTTATTTATGCATTTGCATAAAGAAATACAATCAATATGTAACGCCATTGTCTTACAATTGGATGCACATTTACACGGTTGAATCAACAATTCTGTGGTTGCTTGGTCATTTGTCGTGGGTACAAATTACCATCCTTCCTTACATAGCCTAAGAAGGTGTTTTAGCCAAGGTGGTGGTTGGTGATGGATGATGATCACCAATGGGTAATGGCCAAGTTATTTATGTAAGTTGTAAGTAGGTGATGGATGTACTTAGCTGGTATGCGGGATGATGGGTGAAATAATCCAAGCGAATAGTCCAATAATGCACATATATTATCACAGTCACAATTGTACAACACATAAACAGTTAATAAAGAAGGAAGAAAATGAGCACAGCAGAAAGTCAAGAACAGTACAGATAACAAGATAGACACAAGCACAGATGAACGATTACGAATAATATTGAAGCGAGAAGCGCAAGCGTGAGTAATAAAAAGGCATAAGGCAACTTGACGTGCGTCCAACGTCGGAGGCTATTGCGGACTGGCGAGTGAAGCTCGCGGCGGCGGCGGTGCGGTGCCCGTGCGGTGGCTGGTACCGTTATCTCGGCTCGCGGCCGGTCGCTCGTGTGACGTCAGCGCAGAACAATAGAACGCATTTGTGGAGCGTGTGTCCACTGATACGGTGCGGCCAGCTAATATTTATGTGTACATATTTGTTGTGGATATTATATAAGTAAATATTAATAAATAATTATAATGTGCATGTGTTATAAATACACTCGAGAGCAATGAATCCGGGTCACTTAAAGAATGTTAAAAATCTCGGAAACTAAAAATGATAGGTTAATGCAATAAATTGTATTTAATAGACAATGTAATACTCCTTAAATGAAAGTAAAAAAAATATGAGTCACCATACATTTTATTAACACAAAATTACATAAAGAAAAAAACTGCTGATCTCTCCTTAAAACAAAAATAGGAAACATGAAATTTTTGAACTTTATTACGATTTTCTTGAATTTTAATACTTCGTATTGCCTCCTCGTGCTTCCATTACTGCGTTTACGCGGTTTGGCGTGCTGTACACCAAGTTCCTTATACGATTTTGGGGAATATTCTCCCATTCCTCTGTGAGAGCAATTTTGAGCTCACGAAGCGTGATTGGGGGAGGGTTTCGTTGTTTTACGCATCTGCCTAGCTCGTCCCAAGCATGCTCGATCGGGTTGATATCCGGGCTGCGCGCTGGCCACTCCATACGAGTAATGTTCATCTCTTGAAGGTAGTCATTCACAATCCTACCTGTATGAGGTCGGGCATTGTCATGCATAAATATAGCATCCTCACCTAAATTGACCATAAATGGACCAACGTGATCATTGAGGATTTCTTCCACATATCTTACGCTAGTTAAAGAGCCGTTTTCTATGATCACCAGCTCTGTGCGACTTTCAGAAGAAATTCCGGCCCACACAAGTACAGACCCACCACCGTAGGCTACTTTTTCTTCGATGCATGCTTGCTTGAATCTTTCCCCTGGTCTTCGATACACTCTGTGTCTTCCATCGTGCTTGTAGAGCATAAATTTTGATTCGTCGGAGAACATAACTTTTGACCAATCTTCAATACTCCAATTTACGTGGCTCTGGGCATATCTTAGTCTCGAAATACGATGCCCACGCTCCAGTTTAGGGCCGTTTGCAGGTCTAAGGGGTTTTAAGTTAGATTCAGCAAGCCGACGTCTTACTGTCCATGCACTTGGGTTACTTCCTCCGAGGCGTCGAAACTGATTGGTGAGTTCAGTTCCTGTGAGAAAGCGATTTCGAAGCTAGGTGTTCACCAAGTATCGGTCTTCTCGTGCTGTGGTACACCTGGTTCTGCCCGTTCCTGGTCTGCGTAGGTTAGAACCAGTTTCTTCGTAACGTCGGAGAACTCTTTGTACTGTTGACAGCGACACACCGACAGTCCTGGCTGTATCGCGCTGACTCCGGCCGGTTTCCAGCATTGTAAGTATTCTGGTGCATTCTTCAGGCGTAAGCGACATAATTTCAGCTTGAATAATGAATATAGAGCACTATCAACATGGTTTATGTACCCACATAAATGACAGATTACAAACAAAAGCAAAACCAAATGCTGTAATTTCGTAGTTCCATCTTCGAAAGTGGCCCTTTTTCAAATTTGATTTTTTTATGATATAACTTTACAATAACTAAGAAGTTTTAATACCTTCATTTAAGGAGTATTACATTGTCTATTAAATACAATTTATTGCATTAACCTAGCATTTTTAGTTTCCGAGATTTTTAGGATTCTTTAAGTGACCCGGATTCATTGCTCTCGAGTGTATAATGTTTGTAGGCTATGAATGTTGAAGTGTATGTGTGACTGTGTGAATAAATTAAATAATTTAGAATAAACATTAATGTGATATATAGTGTAGGTATATATATATAGGTATAGATAATGTGGGAGTAGGCCACAGTGTAATCAATTGGCTGTAGTTGAGTTTGGTTAGCATTAACTCATACATGTTTGTGCTGAAGCTCTTAATAGATGTAAATGTAGAGCATCTGATGTGCAAATAACTTTTAATAAGTTTAAACCGAAACCGATATTTTGGGAAATTAACTTATACCGAAGTTCATCAGCCGTTGAATTTTTTTTCTTTAAAAAAGATAGGTGCAAATGTTTTCCAATTCTTTTAGATGTTCGATTCTTTTTTTTAAGGTTTAAGAAAGATTAACGAAGATTTCTTAGGTATGGATTTCCCAAATGCTTTAGAGCTTCTTGTACAAAATCCAACAATGCAGTTTTTAAAGCATTTTTTTTTCGAGCCGAATCTGCTAGTCGAATCTCAACCACTCAGAGCGTGTGATGATGGCAAAATACGTCAAATATTTTCAAAGTACTAATGTTGACTCAGACACATATTTCCCATTTAACATGAAAAAAGGCTAAGATCAGAACAAACTGCTGCAGTCACGAAAAGGGATAGAGTTATATATCTACCCGCACTAAACTTTGGATCAGGCAATGGTTCGACTATTCGAAAGGAGTGTTCATAAACATTGAGTGTACGGTTACGAAGTCAGCAGGTCCAATAGGGAAAGGTCATCCACATCACCACATAGGTGAGGTGACCTCTGATCTCTGATGTGAAGATAACACCACAGGCAAGGAGAGAGGGAAGGGGGCACTCAGGTGTAAATCATAAGGATATTGTGTATCACTACCACTAGCATTTTTCTTAGTATTAGTGCCACGCTGTAACTATTCTTGCACCGTATCGTTTGCGATGGATGACGTTGACGAGGGCATTATTTTTAGTATTTGGAGTTTATTTTCAATTGCTTGCATAATGTATTTTTATTTTGAGTTTTTGATATTGAGTGCTCAAGGGGTGAATCAATTAGTTTAGGAAGCAGACAATTCATATAAAATTTTATTAATGACTCCACCATTTTGTCCTCCCAGAACTTAGGATCTCCTTGGATGTCTTTCTTCAGACTTCAAATAGAAAATTCATTCAGATTTTCTATTTGAAGTATGAAATAAACTAATCTTTTAAATTTCAACTTCCACCGTAGAGGAGGTAGAAATAATTTGATTCTCAGACATATTGCTATTAATATCTGACAGTTGACAAGAACCAACTGCAGGCCTGTAAAAATATAAAACGTTGCTTTGAAAATGTTTTTTTTTTGTGTATCACTTTCCTATGAATTCTACTACTTCATCACTCTAACGTTTGAAATATATTTTTTTTATTCTACACGCATATTTTTGCATTTACGATCCATATTCTAATCAAATACCTATCTACTTATGAAACGAATATACATAAAATTACAATCCCCCTCAATTTTTTTTTACTAAAGTAGAGCAACTTTAGATGCGTAAAGGTGCACGAACAAGGAGAGAGTGAGAGAAATGTAAGAGCGAGAGGTACTCACAAAATTTTTGTGGTCCTCACGTCCGAACGCTGAGACGGCTCTGCCGTCACAGAGGATTTTACAATGGGATTCTTGTATATAAACTCAATTTTCTTTATTAAATTATTATATTTTTTGTTGTTAATTTGAAATGCTAATTTTTATATTTATCCATTAATTGAATATAAGGCATTATAATAAAGTAATTACTACTTAAATACGCTCCGTTAACAATAAGAGGAAAACAGTTCAATAAGCAATAAAATCAAATAAATTCAACGATATTCCGACCTTAAATTTAAGATAACGATAGACATTTAGAAAAAAATAGCTTATTTTAGAGACCAAGATAAGGTCCTAATTTTGTGCTGAGCAGTTTTCATGTTTTCTTTTATACTGTAGTACTAATAGTACTCAAATCTGAACCAAAATGTGGCTGGGCACGAGAAAGTCGTGTTTATCGTTTGATGTGTAAACCTAAATCCATTATTTTAAAGCTAAAAAAAATAGCTTCAAAAGAATGGATTTTATGAATAGCTTATATGGAGAATGTTTATTTGTTACAAGTATTTTAATAAGTTATTTAATTACTTTGCTTTAAAAATATATCAAAGTTGCGCAATTTAAATGCCACGTGTCGACTTTGCAAGACTGCAGCCTTAAATACGCAAATAAACCATAACGGTTTATTGCTACAAATTCTTTTCTACTGAGTACTCCAAGCGCTATGACTTGGTAACGTGCCGAGCAGGGAGAAGGGTGGCGAAAAGGGAAAGGGAGCAGTACAGCAGCCGGCAACATGTGATTTTCTATTATTTAGGGTCTCAGGTAAAATAATTTAAGCATGGTAGCCGGTCCTCACATTTTGAATACTCAACTCCATCCAGCGCCTGGACTAATAGTAAACAATTTTTAATATTATGTGTATTTCAATAAAGCATCCGTTGACTGATGAAAAAGTGTCACGGCAGTATTCTATAAAATGCCTACTCACTTATAACTTTTCTTAAAATTTCAGCGAACGCGTTGTCATCTGCGGTCAGTCTTGGAGCCAACTGAGGAAGCACTGTTATAAATTTCCGAGACGGTATGGCGTGTATGAAACTTTCGAAAGTACATCCATCTGATCCTTCGAACTCGAAGCTCGGATTATTCACCCACAGAGATATTACTCTGAATATTGACAAGTTATTTTCTTCGCATTCCTTTAGAGATAATAAGTAATATCTGAAACGAAAGTTAGCAGATGTAATAGAACAACTTCACTTTTATGTTTACTTAAAAGAGAGGTCAACAGTTAATAGAAAATAAGGAGGCAAGCAAAATGTAATGGTGATTGTAGAAGAACATTACCTCATAGCTAAGTGCAGGAAACTTTCTTTTTCCGCTCGGGTGTTGGCAATTTCAATCTCATCGAGGACTTTGAATCGTTCGTTTACATATAGTGCTTTCCGCTCGCCACTGTAAATAACTTTGTATTACTGTTTGCTTTGTTGTTGTTCATTGATTTCTGTATTTTGCGACCATATTTTTGGTATTAATGAATAACAAATATTGGAAAAAACTGGCAAAGTGCAAGTCAGATTCCGCATTGCAACAGCTCGTAAATGAAAAAATATTTGTTGGTTTTCATCAGTTTTATTTGCTGTAGTTGTATTTGCTAGTTAACCAGAGGATGTGGTACATGATATACCGAAAGTTCAGATTCCTAACTAGTTAATATTTTCAGAAATTGACAACATTCACAAACCCATTTGTTTAATTTAAAAAATGTACTTCACTCAACAAGCTCTAGACGATGACACATTCGTTTTTTTTATTTCGGTTACCTGCTAATGTATTGGAGTCCCTTTAATGTTGAGTTTTAAGTAAAATGTTTATTGATATAAATTCAATATTCATATAAATAAACAATATACATACACAAAGTATTAACACTTCAGGTTTGTAACTGAACAGACGGACAGAAAGACAAACAGCTTATGTATTACAAAGCATACCTGGTTGGATTCTGGGTCGATCTCAAGGAAGATGCAGTGCCTCGCATATATTCCACACATTTAATCTTGTTTTCAAATACAGAAGAATTCATATAAGCCACCACCTATAATATATAAATACAAATAAGAAATGACAAGGAATTAAATTACATATACAAAAACACAAATTTCATAGATATATTAGTTATCTTTATATACCTGTTTATATTCCGCATCTGCAAATTTAGCAATGTCATAGTAAACCTTGAGCCTCGTTTCTACGTGGTTAGTTTGGGCAACCACGTTAAGACTTTTCAGCAAGTACTTGTCTATGATATCACGAGCATTATCACGTTTAGATTCTGCCATCCATAATGCGTATTGTCTGTAATAGTTTTAGAAAACCCTTAGGTACTCATTATTTTATATTTCAAAAATCAAATCAAAATTAAAATGTTTTATTTTCGGATAATTATAAAATCCATTGGTTAGTAGGTATAGTGCAAAACTTATTTCTAAAGGTTAGTATCAAATATTAATAAAAACAATAAAACATTAAAATGCACCACATCGCACGGAACCCTATGCGTATACCTGTCGAGTTTTATTCACAAGTAAACACACAAAATGCCGCACGACGGGCGAGTTGTAGTGTTCAGCCACTGTACGTAGAAAACTGTTGGGACTGTCTCGCACTCGCCTCAACAGAGAAGCCGTCTTCTTCCTGAGGATTGCATGGAAGCCATCCGTCCGAACCTGAGCAAACATCTCTGACGCACTACAGAAACGAGGCAGACCCAACAGTATTCTGAACGCATTATTATATTGGACTCGTAAGGCATTTAACGATTTTTGAGTAAAGTTGATCCATAGATTGCCGGTGTAAAAACTCTGACAGTATGCCTTGAACATTGTGATCTTAGCTTCGTCACTACACCGGGAAAATCTACGAATCAACATGTTACTCCTAACCGCCAATGCCCTACGTTCCCGTTCAATGTCTACATTGTCCTTAAGGTCGTCGGTAAGAATATGTCCGAGGTACTTGAACTGTGTCACTCTATTTATGTTTAAGCCGTTCAATACTATTCTAGGTACACTCTCAGGACACCTACCGACGGCCTTAAAGACCATGTATTCACATTTTTTTACATTATAGGTGAGTCCATGTGCAGCAGCATAGGTCTCACAAACTCTCCGCATTTGTCCAATAGCCCCTACGGTCGGGCCCAGCAGCACCATGTCATCCGCGTAGAGCTGATGTTATTAATAGTAACGCCTCCGACTCGACAACCGACATGCATACTGCTGAGCTCGACAATGAGATCATTTATGTATAGGTTGAAGAGCTTGGGAGATGTTAATCCACCCTGCCGAACCCCGCACTCCAACCCATACGGATCAGAGAGCATATTGGACCACTTTACTACATTGATTTGATTTCCATACCAATATTGCAAAAGTCTCAACAGTTCTTCCGGTACACTTCTGTCTCTCAACTTCTTCCACAGCACTTCATACGAAACGAGATCAAATGCCATGGAGAGGTCGAGAAAACAGGCGTACACCGGCGTCCTGCGATCAGTGTAATACTGGACGGTGTGTTTTAAGCTCAAAATAGCACTCTCAGTAGATAGTCCGGGCCGGAACCCAAACTGTGCATCGTGTATGTTCCATATTTGCTTGCATGTTTGCGTAGTAATTAAACTGGCATATTTTATTCAACTTACCTCAATGATTTGGCAGTTAGGTTCACGTCTTTTGAGTCATTTGTAACAATGTTGCGTAACAAAGAAAGGGCTATTTCTTTGTGCCCTTTAGCCCATGATATTTCACTTTCCAATAAAGCCACCTCTTCTGACGATTGCAGCTTCTTCACCAAAGCAAGTAGTCGTTGTGACATTTGGATTCTATTATTTGACAGCCCTAAAGCTAAATTAAAACAAATAAATATTTATATTGTAAAATTTATATGTATGCAAATTGAAAATATTAAAAAAAAATCAAGCCATTGATTCACACCCAAGAGGATGTAATTTCATAAAATATTATAAGAACTAAATTTTTTTCTAGGAAAAAAAATCATTTGTCTTAAAGCCTGTTTTATGAAATAAAACTAAATGTATCCTTTACAATAAAACTAAATGTAACCTTTTAAGTAAAAACAAGCTTCATAAATTTATACTTACTGGCATATTCTATCTGTAGGGAAACGATTTCTTGCTGGAGTGTACTGTATGATTTCGCTGCATGCTCAAGGATAAGTACTCGTTGCGATATCAAAGGCTCTAAGTGTTTGAAATCTTTGAATATCGGTAGATTATCTACGCTCCATTTACTGAGAAGTTCCTCAGGGGACCTTTTACTCATTCTGACTGAGAAGTAATCTTCAATGTCAGAAAATAAATGCAGTTTAGCTACAATTTTGTAAACGCTTTGACAGTTTTTCATATTGACGCTCTGACATAGTCTCGAAACAGCCAGTTTTGCTCTGTTCAACGGCAATAACAACTTATTGTCCAAGTCACTTATTGGAACATTAAGGCAGTCTCTTAAACAGGCATAGTGGAATGCTTTTATAATGGAATGTTGATTACAATTGGCCAGTTTCGATTTCTCTTCTAAGTCTCTAGTATCGACGATTTCGCTCCAATCACCTAAAATTATATGAAATTATCATTGATAGAAATCATGATCTACATACGATGAGCGAGTGACGATGGGCAGCCGCTGTACTTGCTGAAAAATCACAATGATCGTATGTAAGCGAACTTCTTGATGTAGTAGATACTGTCCGGGCGCAACGTCTATAAATAGCCTGACTCTACGTCCTAAAAGGCGACCCAATGCGCGCTACAAGTAAGGTGCCTAAGCAGTGCCTGTTCTTGTCGTTTGCATTTTATATCAGTCTACACTGATAAACAAAAATACTGTATCAGCCGGTTCGTCTACTGCTAACACAGTTTGCCATAATTCCCATGCTTGGCAAGCGTCTTCGGGATCGCCGTTTTAGATATCAGTTCCTCAGAAGGCGCTGCTGGCCACGTTCCGTTATTTTACCTTTAGTCTCTAACGACACCCAAGGTAGCGATGGGGGCGGGTGACATTCTAGCTTGGCACCCCAAAGAGTAGACCGAGGTAAGTAGGACTGGCTACATCTCTGAATACAATATGTATATGTTGGCTTAGCCAACGCTTAGCCTTATACTGTCTTACATAAATGTCCCTGAATCTTAGCTAATCTAAATGTTCATGTAATTTGTAATTGTAATGTGGTGGGTTCACTAACTGTATCGTCCGTCACACTAATTAACCTTAGGTCGGACGGATGAAACAGATGGTTAGAAGAAATTTGCACATATTGTCAAGAAACAATTGGTCTAGCTTCTAGCAGATAGATATTCGGCCTATAATCAGCAGATACGAGTTCAAATCCACGAACAGGGGAAAATATGCTTTTGGTACATTCGGTGGTATTTTGACATTGTTTTAGATTATTCAATATGGAATACAACAAAAAGAAGTAATTTATTTTTTTAAGCTTAGAATTGAAAGCTTTAATAAATTGTATATTGAATTTGCTCTCCTTCTACATTTAACTAATGGGCTATTTGTTGAAGTGTTTAGAATTAATTTCATTTCAGAATATATACGGCTGGGCTTGAGTTAGTCACTCGTCGCTTTTACCGCCATCTAATGGTTTAATCTTTACTAATATTTAAAAAATATTAATACTATATTCAAGGCCTCTATAGATGCTTTCGCACCGTTTTGAACGACATCTATCGCATTCAAAGGCAATTAAAAATAACCCGAAGGATAACCTGAGTTATTTTAAATGATATGGTGTATCTGTACTAGTATTCATTTTTCTTTGACTCTAATGGCAAAATAAATTGTTATTATCTTGTAACTAGCAGTGGTGAAATACACTAAATTTCGTCATATATTTGTTCTACTCTTTTATATTTTAAATATAAGTTTCCACTTAGTTAAATCACTGGCTTTTTGACCTTTATGAATCACCACGTCACGTGCAGTTGGATCATTTTGTAATGTGGGACGATCGACAAAACTAATTTTGCTGCACGGCATTGCGTGCAAAGGACTTCGTCGTTGAACATGGCAATTATATTGCCATCATATTACATACGGCCTACATTCGTAAAAGACTCAAGGAATTAAAGACACTCACCGAGAAAAGACAAGCACTCATACTTAATATCATTCATTTCATCAGTTTCTGGCAAGGACTTTATGTACTGCAAGGCCAGATGATGCATCCCTGACTTATGTAAAGACCTGACTGCTCCGCAATGCAGGTCGTTGTCCATTTGGCCACACGATAGAGCTATGTCGTGGAGGAGGAGCGAGTCGGTGTACTGGCCAGTGTTTATGAGGTGCTTTCGTTTCTCGCTCTCAATAGTAAGGTGCGCGGTTCCACAGCCGTCTATGGCGTCCATTTCTCCGATTGACACGTAGCACTAAAACATATAAACTTGTTACAATATATACTAAATGTATCAACATGCTTTTTTATAGCTTTAAAGGTCAGGTAACGCCTACCTTCCTGAATATCTGCTGAATATTTTCGCCTCTCGGTAGATTTGTAGTGGCCTCCGGAGATGAGGGTGGCACTCCGCCGTTCCTTGCCACCGCCCACAGTTCTCCATAGTATATCGCGGCTAAGTTCTGATCGGCAACCGTCGCTGCCCACGCTACTTTCTCGTACTCCAGTCGTAGATAATTTAGACATTCCACTGTACGGTCAGGGCTGCGAATAGAATATTATTAAATAAGTACATATTATTATTATAAGAGCCGTGCAGTAGGGATCATTCAGTTTAAAAATGGATGTCCCTCCAATATAGGTATAGACTGCATATATTACTACGTATCCCCTATACGCAAAACGGTGTTTAGACGCAATACACTAAACCACGTCAACGCTTCTTCAGCGATCACGGTGTGTATGCGAAGTACGGGGACGAGCCCGATTTCATAAATCGGTGCACGTGATGCAGAGGCGTGCATTTTTAGACAGAGATATCGTGCAAGTTGAATGCAGTCGGGGTTTGAGGTAAAACGCGGAGCATACCCTCCCGCAGCCCGCAAGCCTCTCTTAACACGGCCGCAGTGTTGATTTTCCTTTGACGTCTAACTGCATATAGCTCGCACGCCTACTGTACTTGCAATATCATGTTCTACTGTTAAGAAATAAAAGAAAAGTTCTTACCGCGACTTGTAATATCGCCTCTGCAATCTAACGAAGTCGACAACATCAAGCATGTATTGAATCACAATTTTCTGTCCAACATCAAGGGCTTTTGTCGTTCTTGAGTTTACTTGGCTGTTATCTGCTGTACCTTCGGCTTTTTCATCAAACGTTTGCTCCCAGATGTAACTGAAGAAATTATTTATTTGCCGGCTGATTGTTTCTACGTGGATTTCTATAGAACAGTGAAGCAGTAATCCTACCAATGCTGGTAAAACTTTTTGACATACACTGGACTGAAATGCAAAACAATACATGTTAAAAAAATGCAAGTGATGTCAATTTTGTCTCAAATTTTAGTTTTCTTTTACCTTGATCGCACAGACTTCTAACAAATCATTGAAGTAGTTTGATGGTGAACCAACTAAACTTGAGAGGACGGTTGTTACGTGCTTCAGCCACTTGCCGTGGTTTTTACTGTCGTTTGAATTCCAATCGGAAGTAAAAGCCTGGATAAATACCCCATCAAAACTCTCATTGCAATACTGTTCGAACTTCATGTTGTCAATTTTCACATCTACAGTTGCACCGCAACTGGATATCAATGGTTTTAATATTTGTCTGTCAACACTCTCTAAATCTGTAAAGATTTATTGAAAACGAATTAAAATTGTATTATGTTATGTAAAACATACCTACTCCGCTTAGAGTTGAACGTCCGCTGACATTTTGTTCCTTTCAAAATAATATTCGAGACAATTTGCATTACAATGTTTAGTATAATATGACTCATTCTTATTGTATTTAATTTCATGAATAAATCGAAAGTTTAGGTAATGAGGTGAATAGTGCTTAATTATGCAATAATTTGTAACAAAATCAAATGGCAGCCACTTGTATATCCCAATAACATTTTGTATTATTGAACTGAATTAGTTGATGGACTTCACCAATAATTAACATTGAAAACTTTAGAAGCTGACTAGTCATAAGCAGTTCATAAAAATCTGTTTTAAGTTGATAATATTTTACCTAGAGCATTATGTCCTTCCTTATATTTAAGTAAATTATTTAGGGTCCCAGCGACTTTGCTGGTCAGCACAGGGTCATCATCAAACATAACGTCGGAAAGGGATTTGAGGACAACGCATGATATGTACTGCTTTGGTCCAATGTCGACTATTTTCTGTGTTTCTAAAGGTGGTACTGTCACCAGAGTTTTTAGATCGTACGTCCCAACTTCGGACAAGCAGTTACAGGCCTCAATGGTAATCTGTAATATTGAATGTTAATTAATTTAGTAATATTACTTGTAACGCTGTATAGATAACTAAATAAATAATGTTGACTGCAAATTTGAGGTAGGTAATAGTTACACTTAGATGCCTATGAATCCTGAATCTAATACTTGTAACGCACTAGGTTGAGTACTGTACAATTGGAACCAAATATCCGTATCCACTTTTCGCTGATGCGCCTATGTTCAAATACCTTTTCCCAAATGGTGGTGTATATTTTCATGTATGACATAAATATGTGTGTATATTATATTTGTTGATGAAGACAACTGAATAAAGCCACGTAAGAACCAGTAGGTTTTTGTATAACATTCTCTGTTAGTTTTTATAATAAAATTGCATTTTTCAGCATTGTACATTTCTATTAACAAAAACCTTCATGTATGCGTCAACTGAACATGTTGAAATTTATTTTTGGAGCAACTTACCTTTTCTTCATAATATACGGATTTCAAAATATTACTCAGTGCGTGCACTATTTGATGAACTAGGCTTGATCCGCAGTCTTCCGAAAAGCCTTTCGTACTCATTTCTTGATATAACTTATTCAAGTAATGTTTATTTGCCTTCAAAAGTTGATGTAGAGCCGTCAGAGTTTCGTGACTAAAAAATAAAACCTATGTCAGATATTGGAACAACAAAATTGCTAGTTTCTTTGCGTTATCTCAAACAAACCTTGGATTTGTTAAGCTCGATTTCAATGTTTTAATTTTTTCCGTGAAAGTAGCTATCGTAGAACAGCTACTATCAGCACTTCGGTCGGGTTGTGAAAGAGCATTCACGAAATCAACCTCATCTTCACTGGCTTTCAAGTAATACTTCATGTCAACTGTAAGATACTCGAAAAGAGGCTTGCATTCCTTCTCAAAACCGTCTTCTCTTTTTACGATTAAAATAGGCAACAATTGACACAGTGAGCCACGGATAGTATCCACTTTTTCAGGCAGCAGTTTTTCAAGTATTATTTTTGTTCCTTTTGCATAAACTTGCATTTCTTCAGAACTTCGACAGTTTTTAATGCCATGTGCGAAACTTTTACAAGCGAAATTGCACACAAAGGCGTCTGAAGGGAGCCCTTGCGGAATAATTTCGAAGAACGTTATGAACGTATGTAATGCTATTGCTTTGAATTCGATCACATTCTCTTCTAGGACTGTCTTCCAAAGACTGAACAGCACTTGAAATATCACTAAAGGTTGGTTTTCGCAAAGGTACTGCAAAATGTTACCACCTGTTAGATCCTGAAAAATAACATTGAAATAAAATAATTAATTGAATATGAACTAGATCAAAATATACATATAAAAAAATTCATCATTTGTAGAAACTTAATGTATCAGCCGGATTGTCCACTGCTGAACACAGCCTCCCCATTATTTTTATCATAATCCCCACGCTAGGCAGGCGACTTGGGGATCGCAGTGTAAGTTAGCAGTTCTTTAGAAGGCGCTGCTGCCCCCTTTCCAGTATTTTCCCCTTAGTCGCCTCTTACGACACCCATGGGATGATATGGGGAGGTGCAATTCTGACCCGGCACCCCACGGGGTATTTATACTATTTTTATGCTTGATTTATATTTCTTTACATGTTTATTCCTAGTCTTATCCACTAATACTCATCCAAAGTATAACTTACTCCGAAGTAACTAAGAATTGATGAAAACACATCCTTTGTGTACCCATAAGGCTTTGATTCTTCTGGGATTTTGATGTCAAACATTTGCGCTGAGCCTTCGTGATCCCAAAGCTGTGATGCAGTCATCAGGACCAATGCCCCAACGTTTTCAACGAACAAGTCAGTCCACTTCTCGTTCTCCAATATTGTTCCAGTGCAACGAAATAACTTCTGCGCACTGACCATCGACTTTTTAAAATCAGCAGGCTGTTCGCTGCCTCTATACCCTAACATATATTTCTCTGTGACTATGTAAGGGAGACACAGTACAACGATTTCAGAGAAGCAAACCTAAAAATCCAGAAAAAAACGAACATATTTAAATTTGCATAAATCGTTATGAATAGGAATTCATATTAATATATAATTTTTAATATCATAGAACATTAAATAAATAGTAATCTAATCAACAAATTATGAATAACATTTTTTTTATATCTGATAGGCTAACCTTTGACCACCATCTCACCTGATGGTAAGTGGCGATGTGGTCGAAGATGTTGTTCAGGCTAGCCAAGAATTACTGGCTCTCAAGGACAGCTGCCGGAACACACCGTTAGGTGCATGACGACAGAAAATTCATTGAATAGTTATTTAATTTATCGGCGGTATGCCTTTATTAACAAAGTACTATAAACTAAACACAACACTACATCTACTACAATAAAATCATTTAGACAACCTACAAGTCATTGCAGACTCACAGGCAGACCAAATGTTCCAGCCTACTACCAGTTGGCAGCGTGCCCAGCATGTTGGCAGCATTTCCCTGTTGATGCTTATTCCTTAAGCAAAATACGTGCCAGCATTTTGATCACGCGTCACATAGACCAAGCACTCTGATAAGTTTTGGAAAATACTGTGAGCTCATGGACCCAATGCCAATAAAATAAATAAACATCAAACCCAACAATATTTTTAAGGTTAATTTTTAGTTATTAGGGAACTAAAAGGCTTTTAAATTATTCATGACACGTATGTAATAGAAATATTAAAATATAAATACATTCTATATTATTTTAATATTACAACTGTTAGGACTGTTCTTGTCGCTGGTTCGAACCACACATTTTTTTATTACATATTTTTCTTACCTCAATCAAATTAGTGACATTTTTATTCCTCTTTTGTTTCATAAAGTCACACGTCTCAACCTCTCCATCATTTTGCCACAAAATATCTGCTGATATCAACCACTTCTTATATTTTTCTTTGAATTCGTCCAAGCTATCACATGCAAGCAAATGCACCGGCAACTCATCAATGCTATATTTTTTTGTGAACCAAAAGTATAGGATCGATACTATATTCCCCTTAACATAATTTCCAAAATTTGTGATCCCCACAGCATTTCCTATTTCTTTTAGCACCTTTTTTACCAATTTTATTTCCAGACGTTTATCTTTTTGCAGTTTCAAGATCGCAGTTATGAGCTGATGTACCAGTGCCTTTCTGGTTTGCGCTAGAGCCAAATAACAATGGAGAACAGTCAACGTTCTATTCGTCGACTCGTCCTTTAGAAACAGTTCTTGTCCTTCTGTTACCTACAACAAATCCTTTAACGTATAACCTTGAATAACAATAACTTTACTAAAGCTTTTAAGAAATGTCAATGCACAATTTTTTACTGCACAAAATTTTCATATCGACCGGTAATCGATACCACGTTTCCCAGTTTTACGCCTTAACCACTCGGCCATCAAGACTGCTGGATGAGAGGTGAATTTTGTGCAATAATCTCATTATTTTAATTGCCACAGGGTGCGGCCATCAACCACAACTGGACTTCATCTGACCGAAAGAATTGCTTTGTTATGAAGATATTTTCGAAAGTGAATTTGGCTAATGGGATATTCGCATGGCATGCGTTAGTGATTAAAATTATTTTTAGAAATGTAAGTGTACTTACGTTAATTTTGAATATATCTCCCAGTTCAGATATCAAACATTTCGTATAATCCTCCCAGCAGTCTTTGATAAACAGCTTCAATAAATAACAGCAGTATATGCGGAGACTGTGAATGTCTCCTTTTATTTTCCCCGTGAGTGCGTTTTCAAAAGTATCTTGCAAGTCGTAATTATGTTTACGATTTAGCATTGCAGTTCTCGCCACACATTCATAGATGAGCGCCGCAACATTCGGAGGGTAGTGCAGTTTTTCGCAGCGAGTAACGTAACTCCTCATCAAAATGTGACAGTTTTGTTTCATTTGGCCCTCACTTGACCAAACGGTTTCGAGCATATTTATCAAATTTTTTAATAGCACGCGTGACGCTTCTGGATTTCGATACAAATCTCTGACCATGTACTGCATGAGTGTAAATAGTAATTCTGAAAACATACATGAAGTTATTGACCATAATATGTAATGAATAGTTCATTGTCAGCTCTAGTTAAAAATATTACCTGAAGGTGGTTCGTATACTTTTCTATCATTCAACAATTCAATACATTGAAACAGACACGGTGCATCAATGGAAAAATCGTAAATTTTGGGATCCAAGATATGCTTTAGTAAATATTCCCTATGTTCGGCATTTTTGGTACAGTATGCCGCTAGCACCATAGTGCAGTTATGTTTTAAAGTAGTAACATTCATTTCCTTTTCATCACCTGCGTAAACGACGTCTTCGTCATCGTCCACTTTCACTTCCATCATCAGAATCTTGTTGATGCTACTGAAGAATTCTTCATGAATGCACGAGCGTACAAAGGTACTCATAAACAATCCCATTTCGGTAAGCAATACTTCTTTTATCGTTTCTAATAATTTAATTTTAGATGATATTTGTTCATCGATATTCAAAGTTTTATCTATAGTGACATATATACGTACTAATGCTTTTTGCAATAAACGATATATCTCTGTGTCTTTTATTTCTTCCTCTGAATAACGGTTAGACGTTAGTATTATATCCAGGTACTGGAGAACAATGTTCATGAACTTCATGTACTCAACCGATGATACATCTTTCGTTTTTAATTTAGAGACATATGCGATCAATTTCTCTTTGAAATAATCAGTCATGCGCTTTTCCATTTCAGTGTTAATATCAAACGCTTCCTTGAGGTTTTGTTCGTCAGTTTTAGGGCTGCTTATATCAAATTCGAATTCGCTGAACAGGATGCATTTATCGTTTGAATTGAAAATCGTATCGTATACCACATTTTCTGTTGCAGCATCGACTAGTTTTGGAAGATCGATATTTTCATTAGATAAAAGCCTAATAATGAGGTCTTTGATACGCGGAAGATCTACAGATGTTAAGTCGCCTTGTGATAGCCAGGTAAAACATTTACCACGGATATCATTGTAGCTATACTTGCTGAAGAATTTGTGGAACAATACGCTCAAGGTCAGAACGCTGTCGCAAGTTACTGGCATTCCTCGTTCTATATAAAACTTGAATAGCGAATTTGTATATTCATAGCTTAAAATGTCTGATGTAAGTAGTTGCTGCATGATGTTGTGGACAGCTTTGTGGGCCGTATTACATGCTGTTGAATTTCTGGAATATTTTCACAAAGTATTACTAAACTACTACTACTATACTATTTTGAGTGTAAATTTTGTGGTCATGTTTGAGTAAATATAAAATTTAAGTACGACTTTGTATATAATTCAAATTGTAAATTTATATGATTGTTATATCATATATTGAAACAAAATATATAAAGCTGCGCGGACAAAAAGTACCTATGTTTCCGGAAGGCCAGGCAGATCACTGCACAAGCACATCTCCGAACTAGTATATTGAAATAATGATATAGATCGAATAATATGTCTTATTATTCGATCTATGTCATTATATCTCTTCATACATGCGCTTCGGTTTAAGGGTACGCTAAGTTAGCATTCCACCAGAATGTCTAATTTAGTTAGTCCAGATATATTCTCCTTCCAACTGTAATATTCACGCTCGCCTTATACACTTGTTTCTTCAATCTTTTATCTATCTTCAAAATCAAATAATATTCTACTATAGTCTGTTTTTTTAACAAACGAGTACTGAAAATTTTGCTGCATTGCTATTGGCCCACGTAATCAACATAAAGTTCGTGCCACACAAACTCTGTAGTAACATTCAGGTGACTTAGCTAAGTCAACAGATCCTTTCGTTATACGATTGCCGACGTATCATTGTGAGCTCAACCCAATTGAACTCGTTTGGTCTCAAGTGAGTAAGGTATAGCAGGAAATAACAAAAGTTATAAAATTTTTGAAGTCTGAACTCTTTTGTTACAAGGAGTAGCTAAAGTGGATATATAAAGATGGTGGTCATGTCTCAATCATGTTATCACAAGACACCAAGACAGAAACAAAAATTTACAAAATATGTTATAGCAATTTATTATTAACATACCTATCTGCAGAAAGTTCATCAGAATAATTATTAAGATTACAATTGTAGTAAAATTATTTGATTTATATCTTCTAGTGCATAATATATATACGATAACAATATTGTTTTATTTTATAATACTAAGTATGCAAATTTAAATCATAAAATAATAACGTATTTTTTTTCTACTGTAAATTTTAGAAGTATTCAATATGAACGGGCCTTAACAACTTCAAAACAAGAACAAAAGCATTGACCAATGAAGGCAATCACCCGTCTCACTCTGTAAATATCGGAAATGTGCGACAGACATACTCAGTACTCGTTTGTTAAAAAAAAACAGACAAACTGAGAACCTCCTCCTTTTTTTGAAGTCGGTAAAAAAAACAGACTATATAGTTTTGCACGAGGTACATGCTGACAAAACAGATTTTGCGTTGTTTTTATTATACCGAGTGCATTTATCATGTATTATTTTGGGCAGCAAAGGCAATGTAGTGCCAGCCATTTATAGATCGAGTGGGCTGCACATTTCAATACTATAGGTATAGTTCGGTACAAAGTTAATTGGGGCTGTGAATTTTGACGCAAGATGCTTCGTAATAAATAAATATTGTGGAATCGATCAACATCCTTCAGTGTATCAGGACGAAATCGCGCCTGCAGCGCACTTCGCAGCCACCAATAAGATTGCATCGACTAAGTATATACTGGTATACTCGTTTAACATAAACAAATACCTGACACAAGAATTCCACAGGGAAACAAGAACTGCCTCACATTCATCTTTCCTACAGCTTGAGAATGTCGCTAAGCTCCTCAATACTAGGCAAGCTAATTCTGAAAGACTGTCCCAACAGGTCACATTGTTGCTGGTAACTAAAGATTGAATCACTTTAGCCAAGGAAAGGTAATCGTCAATCGATATGAATGCGGAATTGTTCGTAACATAGACGTGCATAATTCCCAACCTGTAACGAAATAAAATATATTTTGATTTCGCTTCACACACAGCAGAATAATAAGTGGAATTTCCCTGGTTACGAAGTACTCGTAGTTCCCGAGAAAGTCAGATATTAATAAATTTCCTAGGCGTAAGTCGTTGTTTGAAGCGGATTGTAATTTTAGGTCTCTTATTAAGGGGATATTTCCCGAGGAGCACGTTTGAATGAAAACTACTGCCCCATTGGGTATTTAATATTTAAGAATTTTATTGCATATCAGATTTCAGTTTACAAAACATACACTGGCCCCACTCTAGGTCAGGTCTGTCTAGTGGGGGCCATTCTACTAATAAATATGTAAAGAAGTTTAACTCTCATACAGTGATTAAGGTCTCATCAAGTTCACAATTTACAAAACTTGCACAATCATCCAAATTCAATTGGATTGGTTACTTGGAGGGGTGATGACTCAGTGGCATTGGTTATGGAATGCCGCGCAGCAGGTCCATGGTTATAATCCCGTCGCGGGCTTGAGCTTCACCGCATGGTGGAAGGGCATTTTGCGAATGCCCGCCTGGCTAGCGACCACCCTCAAGTAGAAAATCTGTCGCCAAGCACCTAACTCTGTGTTCCGGCAGCAGTCCTTGAGAGCTAGTGAAATTACAGGCACATGAGACTTTAAAAAACTATTATTCAAGGTGACGGGTCAGTGCAATTCGTGATTTGTGACGAAATTCATCTCTTATAGGCAGAGGTTAGTCCGCTTAACGTCAGGTGGGCCTCGAGCTTGTTCCGTCACAACAACATAAAAATAAGTCGATTGTGTACTGTTCTCAATGTTTTGTTGTCGCATTATTATTAACCAATAAATTTTATGAAATGTGACTGATTATTATTGTACCCATTTTATGAGTCTTAGTTACTTAAAATAAATAATTTATTATTGTTACATTATTATAAACAAGTTGTAGTGCCCCGTGATGTGCAGAATTGCGTAAAAGTGTCATGACAAACTATTTTATATAATCTCATTCGGTAATATTCTAATTATGAAATGAAATACAGACTTTTATTGGCATATTTTATTTACATACTTCTTTGAGAAAATTGAAAAATTAAGTTAAAGCATTATTCTCGTAACAAAACAATGCTTTAAAACATTGTTTTAATCATTAAAGTACAATGTGTCCTGACCAAGGAGGTTTCAATTCAACTTAAGCACACATTATCTGAGATAAGCGCGCTGCGCGCGCAACGCGCTGATTCCGAGCCAATAGACCAATAACAGACTTTTTTCTTCTGCCAGAAAAATCAAGAAAAGCGTATAGCCATGAGATTAAATAAAGTAGTTTATGCAACTGCATATAATTAAGTACTAAAAGACTCGTGTAATCTTATTTTGAAACTCGCCTAAGGCTCGTTTCAAAAAACTACACTCATGTTTTAATACCCTCTATTATATGACAGTTGCATAAACTACTATTACGAACTCGTTTTAAAGTAATTATAAATTCAATTTCTACTCCTAGATGTCTGATCGAGGCTACTTACATACAGAATGTGTGCAATCTTTAGAGTGTTTTCGGGGACATTGAGACTCGATGCTCTGATGGCCGGGTTTGATCGAAACAAATTTATTTTGTTTGTTTTCGTTTAAGGTAAGTAGTTTTTAATTGTTATCAAGACAGGTACCGATGGACTTCATGCTAACATCAATCTTATCTAACACATTCTTACAGGAATCAGCACTGAACAAACCAACATTGTAGTCAGCATATCATTAAGACTGGTGGAAGATTGTGTTTACTGCATTGATATCGTTCCAGTAAATTATAAATAGCGTAGGGCCCAAAACACTGCCCTGCGGCACTGTCCAGCTGCATTCATCTAATATCGTATCATTTAGTCGCGTTTCATATAAAAATTCGATAAACGAAAGGTATACTCAAACAACAGCCGTTACCTCAGCGGTTCCTGGGAATTTAAATCAATCGGGAACACTAATATGTAAAATTACTCACCATGGTATTTGATTTTGGCGAAGCTCGTCTATAAGGTCATTCAATGTTTTATTTTTATTGAAGCACAACTTCTGCCTTTTAGTGGCACTCTCGCCTTCATTTTCTGCCGATTCTGTAAGCGCGAAAACCTGAAAATATATTTTATGTATTTCAGTCTTAACTTGTAAAACGTGAAATTGGATGAGTGTGAGCCAAAGCACAAAATTGAGCCTTCGAAGTAGTTTTGTACACTCCTCGGATCACGTACACTAATCGGTGTCATTAATGTATGAATTAATTTAAAATCGTCTGCCATTCCGAACTCCAACGTGCGCAGGCTTTAATAATATGAATGTGTATTATTCTATGATATCTCTTATTTAATTTAATCGCATTTGAGTTTACCTGAAAATACACCGCAGCAGATAGATTATAGAAATGACTGCACTGTTTCATCAAATCATCACTTGGTTTTCTCATCTTCTGCAAGGCAGTAATTTCTAAGCATATAAGCTCTAATATACTGTGTAATTGTTTGGTCCATACACTCCAGTCATCGGCCATACTGCCTTCTTGAGTTCTATGTCTCCCTTGTGGATGATGGAGGTTTAAATTGTAGTGCAACAGTTGAAACAGCAAGGACTGAAAGTTTACAATGACATTATTTAGTGTAACAGTAACATCAAAAAGTGTCAGAATAAAGATCAACAGAACGAAAACAGAACACCTTTCCGTTTCGAGTGGGTATCAGCACGGTAATGTTTATAGATAACATTACCGTGGTATCAGCGACATTGACTGGGACTTGAGGAAATGATGTGCACGATGTGCATCGTGATATAAAAGGAAAAGGACAAGAACAACAGTATATAAAATGTGATTGGAGTGAGTGAAACAAAATAAGTGCCTTTTTCGGTTTTACGATAAAAGTTCCCGAAGAACTTTTTGCACCATACGCCTCAGTATTACACTTGGCGGCGCCACTCCTGTTTTGAAACAGGCTAAAGTAGTCGATTTCCACTACTTGGCTTAGCATAACACGCGCTAAGTTTAAGCGTTGTACCAGACGTCTCTGAATACAATTATGAGGCTAAGCACTACTTTTTGACGGATTAAAGCATTAGTTCACGCTTAGACTTGTCTGTGAATCTAAGCCTAAGACTATCTTAAGAACTACCGTAATTTGAGGATCTGAAAGTTGAGCAACGAAAGAGGTGGGGGTTAGTATTTTTCGCACCAAACATTAAGATAATGTTCTCAGCTTCTGAATATATTATTTTTGTGCATTTAATAAAGTGTTTATCTGGCTACAAATAACCCAAATCGAAATAACTTAGAACTACGTAACATTGCGGCTGCTCGGTAACGTTTCAGACATTTAAGGATGCGAAAATTGTGAACTTAGAGGGATATTTTTATAGTAGCATTTTTCTTATCAAGTTTTCGATCTCAAGAAATAAAGACAAATTCAATAGCTAGTGAAAAATAGTGTTATTATTCCATATAATCTACGAATAAATTCATATTTTTTCGTAGCATATGATAATGTTTTTACATATTAGTTTTATTACAGATCTAAGTGATTTCTTATTTTATTACGCTGTTGTGATCAACAGCGTAATAAATAAGAAATATATGTATAAATTGTAAAATAATAAATAATAAAGATTGATATCTGTATTCATTGCTTCAGTCACCTTCAGAAGTTTTTTTTTTGTCAATTTTTTGGATAAGTTACAGCTAAACACGGGCGTGAAAATTAACATTAGCCGGTTAAACTTCAGTTTATTTTTGAGAAGAGGTATTATTAATATGAATTTATTATAAATAATTATATTACAGTATTATTATTATTAATATTCGACATAATGTGCTTTTTTGATAAGTGTTAAACGAAACGGCCAATGAGTATTCCAGCGATGCGTATCTAAGGATTCTAAGACAAAACTGACTAGTCGATGAAGCAAAGAAGATCGTAAGGTTACTGTTGCGCACAACAAAGCGTGACCCAAGCGAGAGAAACGAGCGTGCCGCGGTAACAATAATTGATGATGCATCATTATGATGACGCCTAGACCTCGTTTTAGTCCAATGCAACCAGATGTGGTTATGTTGACAATCCTGAAGAGTTTATATAGTGTGTTGATTTTTATTTATTTCATCATTTAGTTCTAAAAGTACTATATAAACATTATCCAAACAAAAAAATATAAAATGATCTTAATGCTGGCACCTATTTGGCTCAACGAATAAGCATTGCAATTCAACGGGGCAATGCTGCCAGCATGCTGCCAACTGATAGTAGGCTGGAGCATTTGGACTGCCTGCGAGTCTGCAATGACGTATGGCTTATCTAAATGCTTTTTTTGTAGTAGTTCGTAGTATTTTGTTATTAAAAAAAATATGTTTTTTTTATATTTGTTACCTATATTATTTGCTACTTAATTTTTAGCCAACTACAATAAGTTTGAGCTGGCTAATGATAAATTAATAATAAGTTATTTCCACACCCGTCTTTAGCCTATTCAAATATGTATTATTATGTAGGTTGGGAGGCTTTACTTGCGGGTCGGCGCATATTCGGTTACGCAGTATTTGTTGAGCGACAAACCTCACCCCGCACCCTAAGCAAGTACTACTCATATTATAGCTTTATTCAGCATTAGGTAGTTCATTCCGGCTTCATTCGACACAATTCGGTTTTCGTTCGGACGCTGCTGGCATACTAATATGTAATGCTTTCGTAGTAGGTCTAAACTCTAAACACCCGTCAATATGGAGTGTTCGAAGAAAAACCATCCAATTAATTGAGTGTTAGGATTATTTACCGTTAATATAACTAATTTTAGTCATTTTACTTTTATTTTTTATTGTAAATAAACGAAATTCACTACCGCATGCTAAGCGAAAATAATATTTACACAAATTATTGGAGCACATTTATAAATATCCTTTTCTTTAAACTATTTTCTTACAACTAGCATTTTCCTTACCGTAGTAGGATGAAAAATTGTGTGCAAGTTATAATGCGCAAAGTTAATTATAAATAACTTTGCGCATTATAATAAATAAAAATATTGCGTCTCATACCTTTGAAACCTTTCGCACAGGATTCTATATTTTCAGGATCCTAGAATCCTTCGCTTCCACGGGCTTCGACAAAATTGATCGAAAAAATTACTTAGCTTAAATGACTTGCATAACAAACAAATAATATTACTTGTTTCTATGAGATTATAAATCTGAATTTTATAAAAATTAAGACATGATAAATTACTAGAAGATTTCTACCGCCCGACTCGGGCTTACCAGAGTGAATAGTATGTGCATGGTAGTAGGGTATTTTGCAAATGCTCGCCTGGCTAGCTACCACCCTCAGGTAGAAAATCTGTCCCCAAGCACCTAACGGTGTGTTCCGGCAGCTCTCCTTGAGAGCCAGTAATTCTAGGTTAGACTTAACAACACCTTCGACCACATCGTCACTTACCATCAGGTGAGATAGTGTTCAAAGGCTAACATATCAGGCATATAAAAAAAGTAATTCTATAAAAATTAAAAGACATGATACATTGCTAGAAGATTTCTACCGCCTGGCTGGGCTTACCAAAGTGAATAGTAAGTGCAGCTAAGCCGAGCGACTTGAGGCGATTCCGGTTCGCTTGTATGTATTTAGTTATTTAAGAAATAGTACCTTTTTCCTTTGATCCATGTTTTGGTCATAAAACTTCAGTATAAGGCTTAGAGTAACTTCCATGAAATGGCATAAGGTTAAGCGGCACTCCACTGATAGCTAGAAATAAAAGTATTTTGATAAAATTAGATAAAATCAATTCAATATAAACGCTTTTTTTTATAGAATCTCGCATATCATCCAAATAGTATGCTAGACAATCTACAAGAAATAATATTATTTTTTTACCCAGAAACATTAGTATTTTTTACATTTCAACTAATCTTAATTTTTCTCATTACACATTTTGTGTACGAAAGTTTGTTTTATTAAGATAATAACAATGTTTACTTTCTATAGTACACTCGTGCACATCCCCTTTACTGTAACATGATTCAGAAAATAATTTGATTTGACGACATGCCATATATGTGAATGGGACTTGAGGCTGACAAATGTTATGTTATTTTAACTTATGCACCATATATGTATGTAACTTGTAGAATGGCCGATGTACAAAACATACTATAGTGTAGCTTAACTAACCTAACTCGTAATAACTCTATAAGCCCCGATTCTACTGTGGAATTCACTACCGATTTCTATCAGGCAAGCCCAATCTTTAAACACGTTCAAAAGCCAAGTGAAACAGTTTTACTTGTCTGATTAATTACACCGGTACTGTTCGAAGCTGCTTGTCACTTCATTATCACAATTGTAGGATAGTTGTACGATATGTACGTACTTATATACAAACATAGCATAATTATTTATATATTGTATAGTGTGTGTGTGTGTGTATGTGTATATATAATGTAGAATTGTTGTATGTATGCTTGTAAAAGTATATTGTTAGTATTTAAGTCATCTCTGTTTGTTTGTGTAGAAAATATTTCTGTTTAAAATTTTAATTTAGCAGTTTGTTCTACCAGACTGTTAATGTTAATTTAATGCACCCCCGTCTTTTTACTCCTATTTCCACTCCATTCAAAGGTTGCCTGGAAGAGATCGCTGTTAGTGATAAGGCCGCCCATTGTAACACTTAACTGTAATCCTTTATATTTTGTTTTCTTATAATGTAGTGGTGTGTACAATAAAGAGTTATCTATCTATCTATCTAACCGAATTGGCCGGCAATGCATAGGATCGCTTGAACACTTGCATAAGTCGCGAGGTTGCCCGCGGCCCATCACCGTAATTTTTTTCATCCTGTTCTTCTACTTTTTAGTGATAGAGACTAAGTCGCTGCGTTGCTGGTCGCTGCCACATCAACGTCGAGAGTTGCCTATATCGAAATATGTTTATTTTCGCAGTCATGCTTTTTGCTTTCCAGTTTAATTTTAGTAGGTTGCCAGGAGAATAATACTAAGGAGATTGTTGTGTCATTTATTCTCGTTTGTAAGAAAATTTTACGATTACAATATCGCAGCCTCAATTGGATAGATTAAGGTTAATGTCTTCGTACATCTATCCATACAAACGTAGTTTTTCCATATATTTTCTATACCAATAGATAAAATTTGTTGAAATTTTGCATGAATGTCCTTGAGCCCAAAATCAATAAGAATTCATCCAGAAAAACGATTTTTCCAAACAACTTTGAATATATACATTTTTGCGAAAACTGATAAACCAGAAACAAATAGAGCTCAAAGAGTTATGCAAATAATTGAATATAAATATTATTACATTTAATTATTAACTTAAATAAAATATTTTTTATCAACATAATGTATTAAAATATTTTACATAATCTCATTCGGTAATATTCTAATTATGAAATGAAATACAGACTGTTATTGGCATATTTGTATTACATACTTCTTAAAGAAAATTAAAAAGTTAAATTAAAGCAATATTCTCCTAACAACATTTTTTTTATTATTAAAGAACAATTTTTCCTGACCAAGGAGGTTTCAATTCAATTTAAGTACACATTATATTGTGGTAAGCGCGCTGCGCGCGCAACGTGCAAGTTTTTATGTTGCATTTTATTTAATGTAGCTACCTATGCATATAATTAGGTATTAAAACACTCGTGTTATCTTATTTTGAAACTTGCCTGCAGCTCGTTTCAAAAAACTAAACTCATGTTTTAAATTTTACTACTCTCTATTATATGGCAGTTGCATAAACTACTGTTATATATTAATATATTAAATATATTCAAAATCATCCAACAAAAATTTAAGAGCTGAAACACAAAAGTTGTTTTTTTATGAGCTTTAGTTGAATGTTACGCATAACTGTCCACTGTGGACTCAGCCAAATACTTACTGTTTCAAGTAGAAGAATTGTGATTTCAACGACAACTTCTTGTGCTTTTTTATCATGTGCCACTTTGAGAAAACATCTCTTCCATTTAGGCAGGGCATCTCTGAGTGATATGACAAACTGACAGTAATTTTTTGCATTTTTCATCACAAGCAAAACTAGCCTGAGTTTTGCATAGTCATCAAGCCGGGAATAACTGGATATGGATGCAGACAAACACACATCCAAAAGATCTGTAAACGTAATCATTGTTGCGTGACCATTATAATGACGGATAAGACAGAATTTTCTAACTGCATGTTATGCCCTAGCAGCTAAAGCTTAACGGGCTAGCTCAGCAGCTGAGCTAGCTTGTTAAGCTCTAGCTGCTCTCTAGCTCTATCCTAGCTGAGCCTCAGCTAGGCTTAAGGCGGCAGGTAAGGCCAGAGTATTTTGTGCATTTAGCGGACACTCGCACGCCGTATAATTAGCAAGAAGTGCATGAGTTTGAATCAATAGAAGGCACATTGCCCTACTATTATTGTATAATCAAATTTGCATGTATAAAGCTAACCAATTATTTAATTTTTAGTAACTAAATCTGATCATCAGTACTAATATTATAAATGCGAAAGTAACTCTGTCTGTCTGTCTGTCTGTCTGTTACGCTTTCACACCAAAACTACTGGACCGATTTGAATGAAATTTGGTATGGAGATAGTTTGAGACCCGGGAAAAAACATAGGATAGTTTTTATCTGACTGCGCAAAAAGAGGTTAATGTTTTCGCGCGATAACCGACATACGCGCGGGCGGAGCCGCGCCCGGAAAGCTAGTAAAAAATATTTTCGATCAGATTTTGTTGGTAACAATTTCCGAGCCTATCGCTTCATTTACCACCCCGAGCTCAGTGATCATTTGACATGTTTTTCATCTTCCTAGCTTCCTCCACGCAGCCTAAGGATCCATAAAACGAATAAACTAAACTACATATAATTTCATTTGGTTTCTCAGGTTTTTGCTTGTAGCCCACCCAACGAAGACCAAAAAATGGTGAATAGAGGAAATAATTCATGTATAAGCAGCTTTTGGAATAGTTGTAGAGAATGGTGTTTTAAACTACACCCACCCATCAGTACTTTTAGTATGTTGTTTAAGACACCTTTCTCTACAACTATTTATATCATAGTTGTAATTTCACCGGCGCTCAAGGACAGATGCCGGAATACACCATTTGGTGCTTGGCGACAGATTTTCTACTTGTGGGTGGTCGCTAGCCAGGTGGGCATTCGCAAAATGCCCTTCCACCATGCGGTGCTGCTCAAGCCCGCGGCGGGATTCGAACCATGGACCTGCTGCGCGGCAGTCCATAGCCAATGCCATTGAGCCATCACTGCTTCTAAATGTTTGTAAACTTTTGTGTAGTAAAATAGAAATTTAAAAAGAATGACCCAGAGTTCATTGCTTGTTCTTTCCTGTGGTGGCTCTAAGTCCTTTTGGCAACATGGCATTTGAATCAGTACAATAGCTAACTTTTGTAACAGACTATCATAGAATGTATAAGACACCAACTTTTTGTAAATTATTTTAACTTTCGATCACTTTTGATTAGCATCTGTTTATAGGTTTCCATCTCCTAGTTCCACTTAATGACTTAAAAAATCATACCTTCCCATGTTGTTGGAGTAATAAAACCCAAATAATGTTCCTGCGGCAAAATATGCTTATACAAAAGGTTCAAATAAGCATCTCCAATAGCCTTTTTAAGACGGCTATCTTTTAATACCAATAAGCAAGCATTTGTTACTTTGTCACATTTTATGTATGCTTTTCCTGAAAATAATTATAAAATTTATTAATTCTGTATGCCAGCAAAAAAAATTCAAACTACATATATGGATGGATAATATAAGTAGCGTGAAAGTAATATTCCTATTCAATATATCAATTAACTTTGGACATGAACTAAGAAGACTATTTCACTAAATGGTGTCTGAATGGCTTCCATCAAATTATCAATTAATTATACCACCAATTAGGTATTTACATTGTTATGTTTAAGATTGAAAGTAATATAGACCTGTTTAATAACAACATACGAGAAATAAAACCTAATAATATTTTCTGGTGGTGAATAAAATGCAGTGCAGTACTAAAATTGTTTCTACGGTCTGTAATTTTCAAGGATGCTTACTCATTACTACACTCTTCTAAAATTATGCTCTGCTTGCTGTCCCATAACAATATTATCCTACCTATTCTTTGCCCATGGGGTGCCAGGCTAGAAGGCTAAGAGGCGACTAAGGGTAACACACTTGAAGGTGGCTAGCAGCACTTTTTGAGGAACTTATAATACAAAATGTGTGTATATTGATACTTTGTAGGGTAATGGAACTACTGTGATATCTCACACTGCAATCTCCAAGACGTCTGCCATGGGTGGGGATTATGGCAAACCACCCCATAAAGGGAAAGGGCTGGTTCAGCAGTGAACAATCTGGCTGATACAGTACCTACCCTTATTTGAACCAGCTACACACAGATGCAATAAGGCTGTACAAAGTGGTGCTGTAACATTGTAAAAATTTTTTGAAGTTTCATATTTTTCTGTTTCCTGCAAAATAAAATTTATTCACTTTAGCACACAAACATGTATTATTTAAGAGGATTATATACTGTGTACCTCTCCAGACAAAAAGAAAAACTTCTTTTCTACCTCTTAATATTGTCCAATTTCCGGTGATTTCTGTGTTGATTTATCAAACATATTATTGAATAGGCTTGCACATTTTATTTTTCCAGTTTTCTAAATAACTTTAAAGTTAGAAGAATATTAATCAGCCATGTTTTAGCGCTAAAACAATTTTTTTTAATAGACAATTTTTATCAGAAACCATTAACAATTTTGAAATTATTAAAACATACAATCTTGGAATACAATCTTTTCCAACAATTGACACCAAATAACAAAACGTTTTCTTACATTTTATGGGGTGAAAAGAGGTTTGCCGTGAAACTAAATTTAATAAAAAAATTACCTACAAATTTCATGAGCACCAACCCTCTCTATTGGGCCTACAGATGGTCGGGGGGAAGGTTATTTTACACAGACAAGCAATAGGGATGCCTACTACAGTAATTGATAAAATATATTAATACTTGAAATGGTAAAACTTGAAAATTATACATAAAAACCTTATTATATTGATGACTTAAATTTTACTAACTTAACTAAATAACTAAAATTAACTAAGGTGCTAAAATATTATTTCGGCCACCTTCATGTGTATTGGAGCCTCCCTGAAAAAATCATCTTCGGTTCAATATTCTACGTACAATATGAAATTTTCAGTAATCTATCTCATTTGTCTCACGAGTTAGATACCCTTACCATAACATACAGACGGATTTAATGACGGACAGACAGAGATTGAAGACTCATTAATAGGGCTCCGTTTTTTCCTAAAGGCACCCTAATAACAACAATGTTTGAATCATTTTTATTTTTGCACTAAAAATGGATATCTGTCCATCCGTACAAAGAGAGCCATACTTATACAACGTGTCTCTCAAGGATCCAACTATTTCAAGAGCGAAAGATACGGTGTGATACCAAGCGAGGCAGGAAGAGGAGCGCGCCGTTAGGTGGCGCGGTTCGAGTATTTACAGTTGTCAGAAATGCCGTACACGGGAGAGCATCGTGCTTTTTGTGTGCGCGCGTATTTTGAGAGTGGTCAATCCCTCATACGCGTGCGTCGTCAATTTCGACTTTACTATGAATTACGGAATATTGGTGAGGCGCCAAGTAATGCGACTAAACTCTCGTGGATCCGGAGCTTTAACACTTCTCGAAACACAGTGGGCAATAAACCATCTGAACGTCCTAGAACTGCAAGACCGACAGAAAACATTGAATTAGTTGTTAATTCTGTGCGGCGTCAACCTCGACTGAGCATTCGACTTAGTTAGGACTCTCCAGAGCACTGTTGCTCTCAACAATATTCCGTAATTCATAGTAAAGTCGAAATTGACGACGCACGCGTATAAAGGATTGACCACTCTCAAAATACGCGCGCAAAATCGGAACGCAATATACGGTGCATCGTATATTGCGTTCCGATTTACATCTCAAGGCATACAAAATTCAGATCGTACAGTCGCTAAAGGAATCTGATTTTGTTTTAAGACTGAATTTTGTCAACACCATGTTGGACAGATTTGTTAGCTATGACAACATGTTATTCAGTGATGAGGCCCATTTCCACCTAGACGTTTATGTAAATCGCCAAAATTGCCGTTTCTGGGGCGAATCTAATCCACGCATTCAGCTTCACTAACGTCCATTGCACAGCCCTAAAGTCAATGTATGGCTATGTCAGCAAAATGTGTCATAGGACCTTATTTTTTTTAAGATGGAAGAGGCAAATCAGTGACTGTAAATTCGGCACGTTATGTGGACATGATTCGCAAGTTCTTTCAAGCAGAGCTTCAAAAATGCATACATAACAACAGTGAGACGTGGTTTCAAAAAGATGGAGCCACGTCCCATACAACTAACAACTCCTTGGAAGCACTACAAGAATTGTTCCCTGAAAAGGTCATTTCAAGAAGAGGTGACATTGCATGGCCCCCCAGGAGCCCAGACCTAACTTTATGTGTTTTTTTCTTTGGCGTTACTAAATCAAATGTGTACGACAATGCCCCACAAAGTTTAGCGGAGTTAAAGGCAAACATAACTGAAACATTTGCATCAATTACCAGACCTCTTCTCCAGAAGGTTTTTAGGAACCTTCACCAGCAATTCGAAGAATGTCATCAGAGAAACGGAAGTCACCTGAACGATAATATTATAAAAAAATTAAAATTTGTTTCTTTGTAAATTTATTTTGATTTAGAGGATTTCTAAACCATCCATATTCCCTATTTTTTAATAGGTTGAAATAGTTGAGACTTTATGAGACACCCTGTACATTACATATAGATTTTTCAAGAGTGTAATTTGTACCCTAACATGCAATATAATGTTAGGTCTGTCAAAACAATATAAATAAATATACTAAATTCTTTAACCAATTAATTCAGTTGTACAATAATATAAGTACTGGTTATGGTATTAATATATTTACTAATATGGCACTAAAATACAATAGTTATTGGTGGCTCAAGCTGACTATCAACAATAGACTGGGCATTACATCCTCAGATTTTCTTTGGTGGTATTGCTATTACCATTTAGTAGCTCTGTATAATTTTTGGAATAACAATGGATCTCTATATGAGGTGGGGTCAAATTAACCGTCACAAGCTATTTGCCACATCCGTACAAAGATTGCGCAACTTTCTTCCAACAGCTACTAAAGTAGGTATTTGTTGTTTCACTAACCTAACCCATAATAAACTCGACTGTTGGCATCATGCATACCGAACCTTCTAAGAAATTTGTTCTTTAGTTTACGAATTGGGATTGCTTGCATGTGTAGACTGTTATTGACCATGACTAATAAGTAGGAGTCATGATTATCTATATGTTATCATATTCTTAGTTGCTCACCAACTTTTTCCTTCTCTCGATTTAACGACAACTCTCTATAATGTTATATAGAGTTTACACTGTATATAAAACCTATGAGCTATTTTTGTGTGACAATAGTTTTGTAACTATAATTTTTTTTTGTGATAAAAGTTAAATTTTTTCACAACACAAAACTCTGGACAACCAAGACGGTAGGTGTTTATAGTCTGATGCATCAACACATTCTCATCCACTGACTGCAACTGGTAATCGACCCGCAAAGCGTGCTCACAGGCTAGTGGCGGCGGCCTGCAGACAAGTGAGTTTAGATGTGCGCGCAGAGACGGACACACCAAAGCTCAGGGCAATTACTACAATTTATTCTGTGACGTGACTGTGAGGAATGCTGAGATAACAATACTTTTGCCTAATACCTACAGCTCGAAAACTGTGTTGCATAGAGTTCTCTTAACAATATATCTAATTCTGTTTTACCTGTTACAAGCCCTAAGTTGGAGTATATTATTTTGTTTATAGTTTTACTAGGCTAGGTAGGCTCTGTAGATAATACATTCACCATACCATAGATTATTAACTTTTCTCAACTGATACATGAGCATTTTCAAAATAAATTGTACCATAGCTGAATTTATGGTTATATTTAAAATATAATCATTTTGTTTTTTTTATTAAGGTATTATTCAGATACATGATAGTTTATTAAATGATATTTAAATACTCACAGGTATTCATTTATTTTAAGAGAAATCAACTAATTAAACTGGTAAAGTGGAAAAAAATGTCAGGTTTGCGACTGACTCGAAAGCTAAATTATCTACTTAAATATGATGAAGGATGCAAGTAATTTTAATTGTGTAAAAAAGATTGGCATGATTATTATTTCAAAAATAGTACAATATATTCGCCAAACCTATTTATTAGGAATTATGCCAATTTTAAGTTCGATTTTGTCACATCTTGCCTAAACAACAGTAACTTTTACGATGTTTTATTGAATATGTTGTTTAATCAGCATAATTGTTTTTGTATTTTGAACCATTAAAATGATTGTAAATAATGGATTATAAGTGCTTTATTTTTCATAAATAAATTGATAAAATCAAAGAATTTCATCGTCGCAAAACGGGGGACTGTGGCTAAACCGACAGACCGTTTTTTCTAAGGCTGGTTACATATAAGAGATAACTGAAAGCAAACATATGTACGCGTATGATGAAAATAAAATCAAGAATGTTTATACAAATATTCATTGTTTATTAACTTATTAAAAAAAAACACTAATTGAAGAGAGATCTGATAAACCTACTGACAACAAATTGAGCAGTATAAGACATAGGTACTTAAGAAAGTTATTAGCATAACCATAGTACCTGCTAACATGAATCTTAAACTAACAAGGGTCAGAGTTAGATGTACTAGGTATTACCTATCACAGTCATAGTTTAGGCACTTATTTTTCTCTCTATCAAATAATAATGTTTAATTAAATTTTAATTTTTCAATCTTTGTGCCTCTAACTTTCAGGATGTTCTCGTTTTAATTTCTCTCTATATATACCTCCACGATCTTTCTGCCCTACTAAGTGGCATTGCGAAACCTAAAAATGTAAAAACCATACATATAGTCTCAGCCTTATGGTGTCGGTTTTGCGACTTTACTGGTCAGCCTGTAGGTCACGAGACAAAATGTCGCAAAACTGACGTGACACCGCTTTCCTACTTTTTACTCAAAAATAAATTCTGACGAAATAATACCTACGTTTGTTATCAAATATAAATTAAATCTACATTAGTACATTGAGAATCTTCTGAAAAATTTTATATGATTGTAAAATAACCTGAATCAGTACTATTTGTATCTCAAAACCGACAGAAGAAATCTTGACCGCCGCAACACTCACATAAAACACGCCTGTTTCTCGAAATGTTTAGAGACTAACTAGCTTTTTTTTAACGGCGGTTGGTGAGTAATGGATGTTGCATTTCATAAAATAAAATAAGCCCGTCAGTAATTTTAAATGGTAGCTCTAGCCGTCTCAAACCTGACATGTCCAGTCGGTAGCACTTTTACTATTTTTTTTGGAAATTCTACTGCATTTTTATGATAAAAAGACACAAACTTTAAACTCCCGGCGATGATAGTGGACTCAGAGTACTCAAACGGCGTACCAAAAACTCATGCTACCCCAGTACTAAAAGGTTTCAGAATCGCTTTTAACATCGTAGAACTTGAGCAGGGGACAAGACAAAAACGGACAACTTGTTGCCTAAAAATGGTTATTTTTTTGAAATATTACATATATTATTAAAACTATTGTCTGAATTTAAGCAGTTTCAAGTGTGTTAACTGCTGTTTAACTATGAAAAAAGATGTCCGATATAAATTCCACATGTTATAAGATTTCAAACACAGGGGACAGTTGAAAAGTGAGGGGTGCACTTTTTTTTGAAAACGCTCACATAACAACCATTGGCAAACATATAACTCTTTAAAAGTTTGAATTTATTTACCTTTAAAATGTAATCATTAATATCATCAAACAATTCGTTCCACGAATATGCTTTCCTTTTCAAGGTGTTTTCTGTCAACAACGCGGGAACAGCATTCATGGTTAGGAAGTCTTTTAATTTTTCGGCATTCTTTTTTCGGTCGGTTACTCTAGTAGAACGGAGACCTTCACTTAAGTCCCTCAAAGAATGTTCTAAAGCCATTGAATGCGCCATATTTCAGAAATTCATTTAAATCGTAGTAATTAGCAGATTTAATTCGGCATCAAGTAAATGTTGTTACCACGGCGCTGGTAATGTAATCACGATAGATACATATTTTATAGATTACAACCACTACAACCAGTGCTGGTTTATCCATCAATTCGATTCAAATGGCAAACTAATATTTGATATTTCCAGAATACAATCCTTTATGCCATTACCTATATTATATCATAAATTGACAATGAATCAATCGACACAGTAATGAATTTACAAAAACTAACATTAACAAATTATAACGTTTTCTTTGACAATTTCAAGATTTACTTCTTGCCGCGCTCAGTGTTTCCGTATGTAAAATGAATAATATATGTACGTAGTAGAGGTGTGTACCGGTTCTCAAAAAACCGGATAATCACCGGTTGGGATGGGTACCGGAGAGTAATCGGTGTTTCAATTAAATACCGGTAAATCGATTATTTGATGGGTAATCATTCAGTCGCGATTAGGGTAGGGATGTATCTTTGTTTGATACTATCTCATATGAATATCATAAAATGTTAATATTAATTTCATCTCATTTTATTCATACTATAAATGCGTTTTGCTTCTATTAACCTACACGGGAAACTGTTACTACTACTACCCCATTGAGCTCTCCTCCGTTTATGCTACCCAAGAAAAACCCTTGTTCTCAGTAGGTAAGTATTTTGAAGACAATCAAAACCATTTTTTTCCTTGGATTGCATTCAAAAATATTTTATATAATCTCATTCGGTAATATTCTAATTATGAAATGAAATACAGACTTTTATTGGCATATTTTATTTACATACTTCTTTAAGAAAATTACAAAATTAAATTAAAGCATTATTCTTCTAGCAAAAGAATGCTTTAAATTTTTTTTTTTATTATTAAAGTACAATGTGTCCCATCCAAGGGGGTTTCAATTCAATTTAAATACACATTATCTGTGCTGCTTTGCTGTTAAATACACCTGCGCCTCGTTTCAAAAAACTACACTCATGTTTTAATACCCTCTATTATATGACAGTTGCATAAACTACTGTTATTGGTCACATTAAATTCGATTGGATGTCAAGTACTTTCTGTGCATCAGTAATAAAATATACTGACTATCCGGAGAATAACCGGAGAAACACCGGTTATTCAATAAAATCTCCGCAAAATCTCCGGAGGCTGAAATTGCCTCCGGTACACACCTCTAGTACGTAGTATATATTCTATTTGATCTATGTGTAAAATGTAAATAGAGGACTAGGTAATCTGTGATGTAAATCACAGATTACATAGTCCTCACTCTGTTAAAGTACTTTGCACTAGGGATATTCACTTAACATCGATATATCGAATTTATTCGATGTGTTCCGAACGATATATCGCATTGATTCGATGTTATGTCAAATATTTATTGTATTCCATATAATTATTATATTATACATACATAGAAACATTGAAAATATGCTATTTTTTTTTATCTTATTATGTTGTAGTGTAGAAACTTTTTTGTACAAAAAGGATCTAACCTTTGTCATCGACAATGTTACCTAGCAGTACTGTTATTCATCCCCTTGTCATGTTTATGTAGAAGATTAATTTTATGTTTGTATTTCTTAATACTTATTCTTTCTCAAAATAAAACCACAATGTGTGTTACATTAAACATAGTATTATTGTACGAAACCTAAATAATCTATAAAAGGTTATGGGCCCAGGAACGTTCTACCTACCTAACTAATCTTATGTGGTTTATTTTCCTTGTGGTTAAAGGAGTGAGTATCTGATCTCGTGTAGATAAACATGCAAGCTACTACTAGCATGAGTTTCGAGAAACTATATGGCCAGGCTAACTATGGAACATGGGCCTTCGCCATGGAAATGTTTCTCATGGACTTGGATTTATGGGACTGTATCAGTGATGACTTCCAGCTCAATACAGCGGAGGCGAAAAAGAGAGATGCCAAAACTAGGAGTAAGATATGTCTAATGTGTTCTGAAAAAATATATCCCATGATAATGCACGTCCAAACAGCGAGAGATACTTGGCTAACGCTAAAACCAGCATATGCTGACGGAGGGCTACTGCGGCGGCTATATCTGTTGAGGAAGCTATTCAACGTCAAATTAACAATGTTCGAAACTATGGAAGAATATTTGAATGATATCCGAACTACGAGTCAGGCATTAATTAACATTAAGGCTGGTCTTGATGACTAGTTCGTCGGGATTATAATGTTGGCTGGGCTGACAGATACATTCAATTCTTTAGTGATGACATTAGAGCATTCGAACGTAAAGATTTCAACTGAAACCGTTATGGCAGCGTTACTCAAAGAAAGTATGAGAAAGAATACGACAGAAGATGATTCAGCACTTATGTCAAACAATGACAAAACCAAGAAGGTTGTGATGTGTCATCTATGTAAAGAGAAAGGACACTATAAATGGCAGTGCAAAGATAGAAAACCTAATAACAACAAAGATACACATAATACTAAGAAGGATAGTAAAGAGACTCTTGGGCTGATAACTGCTATGTCGGCGACGGTCAGCGAAAACAAATGGGTAATAGACTCTGGTGCAACATCTCATATGATGTCAGACAGAAACATTTTGAAGAACAAGGAAAACGTCAGTTCTAAGCTTGTGACAACTGCGAATAACGACAAAATTGTTTCAAATGTCAAGGGAAATGTGTTTGCCAAAGAGCGTTCAATAAGGTTTGAGGAGTTTTATGTGTACCCGGTTTGATGACAAATTTGCTGTCGGTTAGTAAGATATGTAGTAAAGGTTTTGTAGTTGTTTTTGATAAAACTTGTTGTAAAGTTTTAAATAAAGATGACATAGATATAGGTGTTAACCCGCTGTTAACAGCACCCCTAAAAAACGGCTTATATGTTTTAGATAAAGAGGCAGCGGTGGTTCTTACATCTCCTCCAGATACAGCTTCTAATGCTTTTGATTTATGGCATAGAAGATTGGGTCACCTGTGTAGGCCTTTGATGGAAAAATTGAAAGGTTTAGCAGATGGACTGTCATATGGAGCGGTAAGCACGGAACCATGTTAAGGCTGCTGCAAGGGGAAAGAATGTGTCAAGAAATTTCCAAAAAGGAAAGGTAAGAGAGCAAAGGATTTGCTTGAACTAGTGCATTCGGATTTGGCTGGCCCAATGGAAGTAGAATCCTTTGGTGGTAATAAATATTTTTTGGTTTTCGTGGATGATTTTAGTCGCATAACTTTCACATATCTCCTTCGTCCATCTTATCTCCATCTCTCGAAAACAGAAGTATTAGCTAAATTCAAGGAATTCAAGGCGCTAGTAGAAAATCGAACGGGCAAGAAAATCAAGAAATTGCGTACTGACAATGGTACAGAGTACGTGAATCATGATTTTGGAGAATTTCTTAAAAAGCATGGTATACTCGTACAGCATCAGACGTCTGTACCGTATACACCTCAGCAAAATGGAGTGGCAGAACGAACTATACGGACAATTACTGAGAAAGCAAGATGCATGATACACGATGCTGGTGTTAGCAAGAAGTTTTGGGGAGAGGTAGTTGGATGTGCAGTTTATCTAAAAAATAGATCTCCGACCATGGCTTTAAAGGATACGCTTCCGGTAGAAGTTTTTACGAAAGAACGAGTTGACTTATCGAATTTGAAAGTATTCGGGTCCAGGGCTCAGGTTCTGATAAAAAATAATACTAGGAAGAAATTTGATCCAAAGACTGTTCCGATGATAATGACTGGCTATTTTCTTAATCAGAAGGGATACCGATTTATCAATTTGGATAGTAATCCGACAAAAATAACCGTTGCTCGAGATGCAACATTTTTCGAAAATGTGCCTGTATTGAAAGAAAAACCACATACAGTTTTTAAGAAGGATTTTGTGGATATAAATCTATATAATGACATTCCTGTGGCTAGTCATCCTACCACTGAACCAGAAGTACAGTACAAAAGTTAACTGAAACTGTTGCAGTGTCTAGACCGAATGTCCAGATTGAACACATTGAAGAAGAAATTAGACTCCGTGGTCTAATTTCTTCCGTGTCCAGTTGTGCATGTAGATGATCAAGGATGTACATCTAGTTCAACAAATGAGTCAGACTCAGGCGAAAATTTCTTTGATTCTGTCGATTTAGATAATCCCGTGACAGAAGTTTTGGAAGATCAATTGACCACAAATTGACATCAATTAAATGATGTTGTTCCTTCAACTGAACGACGCTACCCCGTTCGTGAAAGACGTCCTAAGATATATGACAACATGATATATAACTTTCACATAGCTGATGTTTCCGATCCTGTATCGGGGAAAGGGGGAAGATCGTAAGGTATGCAAGCTAAGGAAATCCTTATATATGGGTTGAAACAAGCGGCTCGATGTTGGAACGACAAAATTCATGCCCACATTTTGGGGATGGGTTTTACGAGATCTAATAATATCGTAAGGTATGCAAGCTAAGGAAATCCTTATATGGGTTGAAACAAGCTACTCGATGTTGGAACGACAAAATTCATGCCCACATTTTGGGAATGGGTTTTACGAGATCTAATTACGAGTATGATCAATGCGTTTATACAAAGATAAAAAATGGTCTGTTTTTAGCTATTGCACTTTATGTAGATGATTTTTATATTTTTACTAATAATTCGAGTGCAGCTAAAACAGTGAAAGACCAGATTGCTAGTACTTTTAAAATAAAGGACCTTGGTGAAGCAAAAGAATGTTTAGGAATACGAATTGATCGGTATAAGGATAAGCAAGAAATCCATCTTTTCCAGAAAACGTATGTGAAGAAAATTCTGGAAAAATATGGGATGCTAGAATGTAAGCCGGTTAAAACACCGATTGAGGCAAACCTTCATCTCAAGTCTGCACCAAAAACTGATGATACGCGGTATCAAGAGATCATAGGATCACCCATGTACCTAGCGTGTTGTACAAGGCCAGATATTTCATTCGCAGTCACGATGCTAAGTCAATTCAATAGCTGCAATGATTCAAATCATATGGCAGCCCTGAAACGCGTTCTTAGGTATCTGAAGGGGACAGTAGAATTATCGCTGTGTTACAAAAAGTGTAACAAACCTCTAGTAGCTTACGCAGATTCGGACTGGGGGAACAGCCCAGACGCAAAATCTTTTTCTGGGTATGCCCTTATTTTTGGTGGCGCTGCAATATCTTGGCAATCTAGGAAGCAACGATGTATAGCTTTGAGTACTGCTGAAGCAGAATATATTGCCATTTGTGAGGTTGCTAAGGAAGTAGTTTCAGGAAAAGGGTTATATGCTGAACTGACGGACCGGACAGACACTGTTACAATATTTAGTGATAGTCAAAGTGCGAGTAAATTAGTGTATACTCCTGCTATAGGTAAACGGTCGAAGCCAAGCATATATATATTAAGTATAATTTTGTTCGTGATTTGGCAGAGCAAAGGGTTGTATGTATAGAATATTGTGAAACAAACCTAATGCCTGCTGATATACTAACAAAGGGAGTTGCTGGACAGAAACACCAGTTCTGTGTTAAACATTGTGGATTAAGTGGGGGTGTTGTAGTGTAGAAACTTTTTAGAATAAAAAGGATCTAACCTTTGTCATCGACAATGTTACCTAGCAACATACTGTTATTCATCCTCTTGTCATGTTTATGTAGAAGATTAATTTTATGTTTGTATTTCTTAATACTTATTCTTTCTCAAAATAAAACCACAATGTGTGTTACATAAAACATAGTATTATTGTACGTAACCTAAACAATCTATGAAAAATTATTATACAACTAAATCATTTTAACACTACTGGATGACTTAGATATTAAATATGGTTTGAATATTTAATTTAATTACTGTCGGAACTTCTGTTCCATCCGAACGTTTCAAAGGCTGCTCAGATAGTTAATCAGCAAAGAATAGATTGAGGGTTTTTTTTAAGTGTTATAGGCAAGCATTTGGCCACTATCTCACCTGATGGAATGTGATTATGAGGATGTTATTTTTTCAAAGCTTGTCGAAAGAGCATTTGATCTTAATTAAAAAGGTAAATTGAAAGTAATTACACAACTAGTTCAGCTATGTTACTCTAGTCTCTGTTTCTACATTCCAACATACAAAATCAAGGACCACCAAACTTTGCCTTTCCTTGAAAGAGGTAATATTAAACTAAGTGGAAAGTATTCGTACGTATCAAAATAAAAAAATATCGATGTTTTGATTGATAAAACTCGATGCTTAAATCCGATGTTTTACATCGAACATAAATATCGATATATTTCCTAAGTGGACACCCCTACTTTGCACAGATTAAAATCATAATGTAATGTAAGCTAGTACTTTGTGGCCCAGAGCCGCGTTCCAAGCATCAGAGTGGAGTTGTTTGGTTGCTTTAACTTACTCAAAGGTTCCAAACGACTCGGATGTTTTATAACCTCAAATATCGTTTTTTTGCGGGGAAATTACAAAATATATGGACGTTTTATAATATTTGCTATAACTGCCGTTACCTGCAAAATACAAAAGAGTGCCTATAATTTTCCTATCAATGTCAAGGTCATGTCAGTTACATATTCAACCATATAACGACCGCTTTTGAAAGTTAAAAAGTTGCGCTCTAACCAAGGTTCAGAACGCGCTCCAGTGGCCGCGCCAGGGCCGCGTTCCAAGCCTCAGAGTGTAGTTGTTTGGTTGGTTTGGGTTAACTTTCTCCGAGGTTTAGAACGACTTGCTGTTGGCTGACTACCTCCAGGACCATGAGCAAAAAAACTGACTCAGAACACGCGCTCCGGGTAAAAAAACTCTAGCAAAAAATCTAAAGCTTTGATTCTATTTCTGATTTTAACATCTCAAAGCTGTTAGTTTTAACTTTGAAATTACTGGTCTACGATGTTCTTAATTTTTATTTAATTGGTAAAGAAGTAATATTGAATAAAAAGGAGTCTTAAGCAATGAAAAAGGTGATAATTAACAGCAAAGAAAATACCAGCCTTAATTCTTCAAAACATTAATTTAATTGTAATTAACTTATCAATATTTAGTGTTGCCCCCCATGTCCCTAATAACAGCTTCCAATCGCTTCTTCATGGATCAAATAAGTTTCTTTGCTTGATCTTGTTCGATGCTATCACATTCTTCAATGAGCGCGTTTTCAGGTCTGATTTCGTGGCTGGTGCAGGAATTCTAGCCCGAACTTTTCTTTTGAGTTCATCCCACATATGCTAATTAGGATTTAAGTCGGGGCTACACGCTGGCCAGTCCATAACGACAATTTACACCTCCTGTAAATACTGACGGGTGGAACCTGCAGTTCCACATACTGCGTTGTCTTGCATTAAGATGAAGTTTTCACCGATGAAACCGGCGTTGGGAATGACGTGATCCCCTAAAATCGCTTCAATGTATCGGTTCGCCGTCAATCCTCCTACTCGACCGCCAGTTTCATAAAAAACAACTCGGTTTTTGCCTCCATTGAAATGCCCGCTCACACCATCCAAGAACCTCCCCCAAAAGCCACATTTTCTTTGATGCAGCACAGCGCGAATCTTTCTCCAGGTCTTCTATAGACACGTCCTCTTCTATCGCTACCATGCAAGCACAATCTGCTTTCGTCTGAGAAGAGAACAGAGCTCTATTGCTCGTAGGTCCAATCAACGTGTTCTCTGGCAAATCGTAGGCGGGCTGCTGGGTGGGCTGGGGTGAATTTGGGGCCAGTGGCTGGCCTTTTTGGCTCAAGGCTAGCTGCCTTAAGTCGTCTTCTGACTGTCCAGCCACTCACAGCCACTACTCGCGTTTCTCTGAGCTCTTGTTGGACTGGAACGCCAGTGAGGATACGATTTCTCAGCGATTTTTTCTTCCGGAACCACGTCTTCGATTAAAGTTACCTGTCTCTTGGTAACGACGCGCGACGGTAAACTCTGGAAACAGCGGACTGGCTCATGTTCAGCGTACGTGCCACTTCACGCTGACTCTGGCCTTGTCGCAATAGGGGAACCGCTTGAGCAGCTTCATCACTTGTTGTGTCCATTTTCAGGTAGAATTATTTTTTGTTGATAACGGAGACGTGTATCGGTTGATGTTTGACGGCTAACTGATAAGAGTACTGAGTTCTTCTTCGCACCGTTTTTGTCGTGCGGAAGCGGTATCGGGCGCGGGTGGCCCCTGACCGCGGGCCTGACGCAGCCTGCTCTTTGCAGGCTGGTCATGTGGTTGAAGATCGCTTCATGGTATTTTGGGAGCCGCCATGTGTCTGCTGTGCTGGGGGTATGGTCCCGTTCACAGAAAAGAGAAAATAGTATTTTATATCTCTATGGTCCCGTTTAATGGGTGCCCGTCTTGCACAACTGGTTGGTCCTTGGGTTCCCTTGTGTTTTCCCTTGTATATTCTATCGTTTTGCTCTTGAGCTTCTCCTGGGCTGGCGATGAGGTCTCGGGGCTGTCGTTTGGTGCTGTCGTTTGGTGCCATGATGGCGTTCATATATAGGCGTGATTTGGTGCAGGTGCTCATATTCCGATTTGTCGGTTCTGGAGCAAGCATTCTTAGCTAGTTAAGTAGTCTTAACGCGTCTAGTGTTTCTACCCCCAAGTTCTGGTGGAGGGTTGAGTTGCGGACACACCAGGGGGCGTTCGTCACTTGGCGTAAGGTCTTGTTCTGCTGGGCTCTCATACGTTTCTTACTGGATTCTGCAAGTATGGCGAACCATGCCGGGGCTGCATACGTGAGTATTGGGCGGATGTAGGTTTTGTACACCGCCAGCTTAATCCGCAGCGGGAGTTCTTATCTGAAGTTGGGACGCAGGAGATAGCAGGCCACCATGGTCTTCTGTATCACCGAGTTTGCATGTTTTTCCATGGTGAGTCTTCTATCAATAGTCACACCCAGGTACTTGGCTGATCGTTGCCATGGTAATGATAAGAATGGGTCATCATAAAGACTGATAAGGGTGGGTCAGGTAGATAACCTTTTATATGGGTCAGTAACCCTTAATTAGCACTATTGAAAACAAGCGTAAAACCCTTTTTAATTACTCATCACATGTTGTTGGGTTGTGTGAGCAAGAAACATTACATCCAACCAACCTACAATCCGGCCTGCATCCAACAACGTCTTCCTGCGGCCTTAATAACGTCGTCCACCCACCCCACGGTAGGTGGACGACTATTAATGTTGCCATGACGAAAAGGCACGCTGTGTCATTTGACATTTCATTTCATTTGACATTCGTTTTTGATTCGGACCTTGGGCATATCGAGCGAGAACGAGCGAAGAGTTAAGCTATTAATCTATGGCGAAGAGAGAGAGAGAACAGAGAAACAAACTCGCTTGACTGCGTGTCACGTTTGTTCATTGGCGTAAATCTTTCGAGTTAGATTTAATTTGCCAATTTGTATCGAACTGATGTAGTGCTGAATATTTGTTTTATGCTTGTAGCAGTGTTATTATCTTACTAACTTCCTGGCCATAATGTGTACATTCGTTGATGGTACATGGCCTAGCAATACCTAAAATTTACTGTGGGTACCTATAGTGCGGCCGTGAAGGTTGAGAATGTTACGTCATTTTGCTTTTGGTGTGTGCTAAAGACTAGATTTATTTTCATAAAAACAGAGAAGTGTTTTTAACTGTTACAGTGTCAAATGTTTTGTGTACAAAGAGCTTGTGTAAAACAGCTAATGAGTGTTAACGTAAATACACCGGCTGCGACGAGATGCCGCCATGTTATTTAGGTTTCGCAGTTTTGCTGTCAAGTCAACCACTGGTAGCGGTTATCCCTGCTGTGTACCATCTATAAGATTTTCATTTTGTTATTGGATATTGGTAAGTATTTTGATGCTATTAGACATATTATTGGATTCTCCAAATCCAGTTACCCACTAGGAATATGATAGGGCCATTTTTATTGGAATGGTTATTAGTGTTTACGATGGTTTATTGACTGTCAATGTAAATGACGTCATAAAACTGTAAGTTAGTATTTATCTACGCATTGGCTACTGTAAAATTCTATATATTGCTAGATCTTTTATAGTTCACTAGTAACTTTACAATAAAACCGATTAAACATTATATCGTCGTCATTGTTTTCTATGCTGGCCTAACATATTCAAGGTCTTGATTTAGCCTTGATCACATCATTGCTAGGTTATTTTTTGTTCCTCTATCTAATTCAACAATCACTCTACACTATATTATTTACAACATGCTTATAAAACCCTCCCGGCTTCACAATAAGTATGTTGATTTCCTCCTTGGATGTTGTAGGCTAAGGTAAAAAGCGCCATAGGGTCAGTATGCCACTATTAATGTTGACACAAGTAGAGTGTGGCTGAACATTTGTTGCATAAAAAGGCAATTGACCATATATATATATATACACCATTATTAACCTTATAATAAATTGACCTTATTGGATTGGGTGCCAAGCTGGAGACCAGCCTAAAAACTAAAGATTTTGGCTTCATATAATAAGTTCCTGATATTAATCGAGACCACAAGTGTTCCATCACAATAAAAAAATATAATATAGTATAATATGATTATACTTGCCATGGAAAACATCTTAAGGCCACTTCTTGATTGTATAGTTGCAGCATTTTATTGATACAATTTTTTTTACCAAGTGCATATAAGAAGAGTTTAAAGTATTCTTAGTATGGATATGAAAGAAAAGGCACACTTCTTACAATACAAAGTCATCATTTCAGTACCTGCCAAGAAATAACCCTCACTCTTTTCTGAAAAGTTATTGCCAGTTTTCCTGACCTTTTCTCTTTAATTGCTTTCTTCAAATTATGTGCAGCAGTTGTATAAGCTGCTGCTGTTACACTTTGGCTTTTTTCGGTATATTCAATAGGCAAAATCCCCTTCGAGTCCTAGAATACTACTCTGTGGCTATGAGCTTTCCAACCAATTTTATGACTTTGCACTTCTTTAGAGCTGCTGCACCTTTTTGACCAACTCCACTAACTCAATCAATCAATTCTTCATATTGATTGATTGATGGTGAAGAAATATTATAACTATGGGTCTAGTTGTACTTAAAAAAAAGACTAAATCTTAACTAATCTTAAGTTGTGAGAGATCTAGACGTATCTATGACACGTAATTAAAGAAAAAATATGTTTCGTAAATATAGCAAATATACCAGTTTTCAGCCATTTCACTCAGTTATCATCCACCAGTGCACTAGCCCCTAATATGTACAAACCGGGGTCCCGGCTTTTCTTTTATTTGTCCAAACCGGGATCCGGTCAGTGAGTTGCTGCTACTTTTACAAAATTGTCCTAAAATCTGCGTAAGTCTGATTTTCATAATCCAAACTGTTTTCGAAAGGATTCATCCGTGGCTATATGAGAAAAATCCAGATAACGGAACATATGTTTAACATTTTTATGAAATCTGAAACCGGCTCATCTTTAGAATCGGTATACACCACAATGTAACTTCATTCTTTTTTACAGATAGTTATTTTATGTAATCACATGAAATTTTATCTCCCGGAAATCAATAATTTTTTTGAAAAATAAATTATTGAAGTTTTAATTTTAACCTTGATTATTTGTGTTTTTTGCACTTCTACTAAGTACATGGCATAGCCTAATGGATTCAAAATACCGCGAATAATTCAGGTGGCTTAGATTAGGTTGTATGGTGTGACAGAACTGAATCAGAGCACCCACCTTCCAAGCAGTCTTGTCTACCCCTTGAGTGTTTATTTATAAGCTGGAGGCGCGGAGGGGGAGCGGTGCTAGTCTCTAGAAGAATAGATTGAAGGAAAGTGATTGACACAAGTAAAATGGGTAGTAGTTATAAGCAAGTTATAATAATATTACAGGTAGGTAGTTATTAGAATGTGGATTTTTAAAATGTAATAATAAAGCATTTCGTAGGTCGCACAAATATTTTTCAGTCGCCAATTTTTAAGAACAATTTTTTATTCAAACATAAACATAGTTTTTTGTTTAAATCTACCTACTGGTCAAGAAAACAACACGCATTTTTAGAGAACACTTCCTGTTCTATTCACAGAGTATTTTATTTGTTTTTATAAAAAAAAGTATATATCATAATTACAATCACAAAACTAAATAGAAACACAAAGTAGGCAAATGTAATTAAAATGCTGGAGGTGGGCAACCATATTGCATGTTTACATACAACGCGGCTGTAGGTACTTATTTTGAAGACAGAGCCGAGTTACACTACTGTATAGATAACATTACCGTGCCGTTACCTTAGCAGACTTAAAGGGTGGTACCTATCTAACATCTCGCTGCGCCTTGATTGTCCCCTAGTAGCGGTAACGCCGAAATAGAACAATTTATGGAGTACATACAGGTGGCTACAGATTCCATGCTTGATTTGACCCTAACCGCAGAGATCTTGATACTTGGCGATTTCAACGTCTACCATGTTAAATGTCTGGGTTTGCACACCACCAATCAATGTGCTAAGATCTTTTCACAACTTCGCTTTGGCGTATATAAACTGACACAATTGGTCACCTCTGATGTGGTAACATCCTTAGTGTACCCACTGCTGCTGTGCACTGTCCGTTAACGCTTCCTTTCGATTGTCAGACCACTGCCCGATCCTGAGTAAAAATGTCGATTTTGTAAAGATGACGCCACCAGAAATACAAAATACAGTTTCAGAGCTCACTTCAATAAAGTTTTTATATCAAATAAGTAGAAAAAAGAGGTGGGATTCTTTTCGTACTGGATTTTTAATCAAACATTTTGTTAAATTTTGTTTTTTACTTCTAAATAATTTTCCAAAATGTCATCCGATAGTGAAAGTGACTATTTTATAGTGACGGCGCCACCAGAAATAAAAAAATACAGCTCAAGAAGTCATAAAGAACTTACTTCCTGAGTCTCGGGACAAATACGAGGAAACTTATAGGTACCTAATGATTTTATGTTCCTTGTAGGTGCAGTATAAAGCACTATGTATCACTCGGGAGAAAGTTCTATTTCTGTTCTCGAGTTTCCTTTAAGCCCTCTGCTGCTCGTCGGGCTTAAATATACTCTCGGACAGAAATAGATCGTTTTCTCGCCTCGATGTACAATGTACTATTCTACGACAAGACGAAAATGAAACCTAACTATAGGTACTTACTTGGTGTGCGGGCTCTTTTTCGCAATTTTGCCGCTATTGTGCGGCCTATTTTGCGTGGAGTTTGGTGGCCGTTATTCCAGCCATCCAATACCGGCCAGGAACGCAAGCAGCTCGCTGACGCCGGCGCAGGCCTCCCGGACGGTCCCTGGCGTACCAAGGTGTTCTGCTCTATGGAACGCCACACTGCTGCACTCAATGAGCACATGTGCGGCCGTATCCTCTGCCTCCATACAGCCTCTGCACAAGGGGCTGTCTGTGACACATATAGTAAACAGGTGCTTGTTTAAATTACAGTGTCCAGTGACAATTCCAACTACCCCTCGTAATTTGTCTCTTTTAAGTTTGAGGAGCCTTCTTGAGTACCTAAAGTTTAAATCTGGGAAAGCTTCCCTCGATTGCCTACAGTCTATTGTACCTGCCCAGTGTTTTTGATGTAAGTTTTTAGTTCTTTGGCGGATCCACGCTCGGATTTGGCTGAACGGTAATAGAATCTGGGGTTCTGGTCCTGCAGGGTGAAGATCAGAACCTCTCCGCGCCAACTCGTCTGCCGCATCGTTGCCTCTGGATCCACTGTGCCCTTTTATCCATTGGAGAGTAACTTTGTTATTATAACTACTTTCTTCTTCCAGTAGCTGGTGGGTGACACTGTATGATCAGCCCAGATGATAGATCATGTCGTTTCAGGGCTCGTAGAACTGCAGTATTGTCCGAGAGGATTCTGATATTATGACCATTTACCTTTCTACTGAGTAGCGCAGTCAAAGCCTGGATGATACCTACACATTCAGCTTGGAATATGGAGTTGTGTACACCAAAGCCTGTGTCATGCCGAGGAGGGCTTCCATCGCAACAGTAGGCGTGGTTCTCATACACCCAGTGATGGCGACGCAGGCTAGTCTCTGGAATTCTCTAGGTGACTTGCCCAGTTCAATTTGCTGTCTAGTATGATGCCCAGATATTTAACCTCCTTTGACAGTTTTAGTTCTTTAATGAAAAGATGTGGTAGTGTAAACCTCCCTATATCTTTTTTGTTTGTGAAGAACAACAGTTCTGTTTTTCCTGGATTTACGGTGAGCTCTTGTTCTGTGCACCATGCTTCAATGATCCTCATGGCTTTTCTCATCAGTTCACATGCGACACTGGCACATAGTCCCGATATTAGAATGGCCAGGTCATCGGCATAGCCCACCGTGAAGAATCGACTGGAGTTGAGCCTGGTGATCAGGTCTACCATATTCCAGAGGAGTGGAGACAGGAGTCCCCCTTGTGGGCAGCCCCGCGATACCACCCCTCTGGTTTCACCATTTAAGATTATGCGTACCGCCCTTAGCCTAAGCATGTTAATGACCCAATCAGTTAGAGTGGGATCAAATCCATGTCGACGCATTGCAGTTCTGATGCTGGTGAAGTTTGTTTTGTCAAAGGCGCCCTCTATGTCAATGAAGGCTCCTAGGCATAGGTTTTTATTTTGTAAATATCTTTCTATTCTGTGAACCACATAGTGCAAGGCAGATTCAGTAGATTTACCTGCACTGTAGGCATGTTGTTCAGGATGAAGAGGTGTTATAGTGAGTATGCTATCTCTGATATACCTATCACACAGCCTTTCAAGGGGTTTTAAGAGGAAAGACGTTCTATTCTGTGAACCACATAGTGCAAGGCAGATTCAGTAGATTTACCTGCACTGTAGGCATGTTGTTCAGGATGAAGAGGTGTTATAGTGAGTATGCTATCTCTGATATACCTATCACACAGCCTTTCAAGGGTTTTTAAGAGGAAAGACGTGAGGCTTATCGGTATGTACGCTTTCGCCTCTGTGTAATCACTCTTGCCTGGTTTGGGTATGAAGATAACCTTGACCTCCCTCCATTCCATAGGTACATATTTATGTGCTAGACGTGCCCTAAAAATGGGGTTGAGTACTCCGGCTATTTGAGGCAGGCCCCTCTGTAGCCCAGGGAAAATCCCGTCCAGGCCTGGTGTTTTGAATGGTAGGAATGTGTTAATTGCCCAACTGATTTTTTCCTCCGTCACCACAGTCTGTGCGACCAACCAGTCTGTCGGTGTGGGTGTAGTAACTACATCTGGATTCCAGCGTATGGCGTCCACGATGTTGCAGCCTGGGAAGTGTGTTTCAAGTAATAGCGTGTTTGTCTCTGTGTCTGTTTTTGTGTAAATGTTGTCCTTTTCTTCAGAGTACCGATATCTTTACTCGAGTTGGTCGCCATTATTTTTCGTACTCTGTTTGCTTGTGCGTTGGATGCTATGTTTGTGCTGTAGTTACGCCACGACCTACGAGATTTAGACCGGATAAGTTTCGTGTAGGCTGCTCTAGTAACTATAGGTAAATTCTGTATCAACCAGGCCTTAAAGTGTAAACCCACCATATACGAGGGGCGGCTGATAAAATCACTACTTGAGGTACTTATTGAAAGAAAATGTTATATTAGTAGTTATTTTTATTTATCAAATTACTCCAGAGTTAATACATTTTTCAGATCTGGAATGTAACGCTATTATCTCTGTTAGATGCATATGGTAAACAGGCCTAGATTGAAATTTGATTCTCAAGGACAGGTCCTGGAACACACCGCTCGGTGTTTAACAACGGATTCTAACTTGAATGTGGTATCTAGCCAGGCGAGCATTCGCAAAATGCCCTACCTGCTATCCCCATTTCTTAAAAACAGATAATAAGTATATCGATAGAACAAACTTTAATGCGATGTGATATAGAGAATATCCAATGTATTTATTTCCTTTAAATGCCTGATCAGATTTGGATGTATCGCGTATTGTTCGAATCCTTAGAAAACCACCCGAGTAACACTGGACTGTCAAAAATTTATACCTTGATATACATTATTGGGAGGGCAGTCTTATTTTATAGTCTAATTTAGATTTTGGTCAAATTTCGATATTCATTGAAAAGTATATGAAGCAGCCGTTACTCGCTTCCTTGAAAATAAACATTCATCATATGCTTACCTTTTACCACGTATGTGTTCTGCGATCCTGCCAAGCGTGGGGATTATGGTAACACCCCCCCCCCCCCTTAATGGTTCATCATTGGGGGTTGTGTTCAGCAGTGGACAATCCGGCTAATACAGTACAGGGAGTTTCGGCTGCTGAACCATTGGTTGTCAAGGACAGGTGTCGAAACACTTAACCCAAACTATTTGGGAGGGAATAGTCAAGCGAGCATTCGCAAACTACCCTACCTCCATGGTTGTCTCTGACGAGAGGTCAGCGAATCGGTGATGCTGATACGGCGTTGGTTACTTAATACTCAACGATTTGTGTTGAGGCGTGCATGCCTACCAACCCTACTGAACGTCTTGACTAAACCACATATTGTTACGTCGTTTTGCGAATTGTCGTCTGGCAAACACTTAACCATATATTGAAACCATAGTGAAATCAGACAAGTAGTTTGACTTCATAGACCGGTGCCAAACGCGGTACATACGTACTTATGTTTAGATTTTTATGGATAACAAAAGTTTAGGCAATCTATTACGAACACACATAAGGACATGCGAAATTATTAGATCGTCTGCGGGGAACCCTTCAAAATTAATGCATATCTGACCTAAATATCTCCTCAAGCAATGTGCAGTGGAAAAATAGAAATTGTAAAGAATGTACTGTCTATAATTGAACCATTTTGGAAAGTTCCAAATTATACATTTCTAGTATTATTTTAATTTTAATCTTAATATTTTTGATTGTTTTAGACGAAATTCTTGAAAGAATCGTGTTAAATTGGATATCGCCACGGAGCGGAAGAAAACGGCGCTGACCAGCGCCATTGATGATATAAATGAATCATACATGCCAGTTTTGGCCATTGAAGATGCAAGGTATGTGCCTTTCTTTTTTAAAGTGAATAGTCAAGTCTTTGGCGGGAAATTCAAATTTAAACATTGTTTATTCTTTTGTAGCTAATTTGGTTAACAGTGTCTGCACGATTTGGATTGGTAGAGCCGCTTAGTGGGATAGTGTCTTCTCTTCACATCATATTTGCATTTAATCGTCTACCCAATTTTAGTTACCTGTATACCCGTGAAACTATGGCTACGTTACAATTATATCAAAACAAAATAACAAAAAAAATGCTTTGTCTTATAGCCAACATAATGAAAAAAGAATGAAAATTTTACTTTTGTTATCCTAGTGAGTTTCATTATCCTTGATTACAATTATTTATTTTATGAAACATATTATTAGTAGGTATTTATTATTTTTGTATAATATAAAATAATATATACCTAACCTAGGCTACCAATCTAGGCTTTTTATTATAATACTTACATAGTCAGAAGTAGTGCCGTGCTTCTCAGGAATCAATTATCGATATTTTATTACAATATTATACATAGAAAAGTATATATAAATACCACGTTATTTTGTGGGATAAAACGTTAATAATATATCTTTAGAAATGTATATTTACATACAACGTTAATTTTATTTTGCCAGCGTTAAAATTTTGAATGTGGAAAATGGACAAATCATGATATTGCGTAACACAGGCTGAACTGAAGTTGCGTTGGCGGTTGGTTGCAACAAAGTATGTATGTTTAGGGAAAAGCTCGATACCAATCGATCCTAATGATCCAAATCGTGCCGTTTTTAAACACCTTTTTGATCGTGTTAATGGCGATGTTGTTGGACGAACATTATTTGAAATACTGTGTGAATATTTCTACAGCAATATACGTATATTGGTTTATTATTGCTAACGAGAAAGTTTTCTTTTTTAAATTTCTGATAGGCCAGCGTTAACACTATATACCTTTGATGATTGTGAACTTGTGGGTGTTCGGGTAACTCGTGTGATTTCGCTTCAAAAATCAAGAGTAAGATAAGTATCAAATATATCCTTACTAGGTACTGTAAGGAATCATCGTCTTCAAATTTTCATGGTCAATATAGAGTTGCCAAACGTAGCAAGCGTTAAAACCTGTAGTAAGTTTTGAATTTCCCGGAACAGGTTAGACTATTCACTTTCAATTATGCTCTTGTTGAATCATTACTTCTTGTAAGTGTTTACAGCTTCACAAAATGGTCAGCGAAATTCGAGAGTATGGACGACGCTAATCTAAGCTTTTTGCATTTTTTTTATTGCTTATCTTATCAATCACCTTTATTTCTTGATTTTTATAAATACATAATTTGGGTTCTGTATTTACTTCACTATTCTGATCGGTTTCACAAGATGGGTTTAAGTTTAATCTAGTGAAAAGTTGTGGGATTTATTCTTTTACTACAAAATATCGTACGTCTAATTCTTTACCCGATTTATAAGTTATGGTGTGAAAGATTTCATTTTCTGATGTAGCAGAGTACGCGAACATAGACATCACGTTGCTGCCCTAAAGCTATCTGCTCCAGTGAATCTTACGATATGTCTCGATCCACCTAGTGGTCTCCCCCTACCTACTCTACGTCATGTGTTATGGTAGCCACACCGACAACCTTTCTTCCCAATCGATTATCGGTTCGTCAGGCGATGTGGCCTGCCTACTGCCACTTTAACTTGAAATTTCTGAGAGTTATGTCGGCGGATTTATACACAACTGTTCTCGTCTCATAGGAAATGAAATGAGAGATGAGAAACTTGAAAAGTACCTCTTTAGATGGATCGTTATTGTGACTCTTGAGCATATTAAATAGAGGTAGGGCCACGTATTTAGTTTTTAATTAGTCTCCAACACATGCACTGGCTGAACACACTCTGTTTTTAGATTCTGCGGAATATGAGGCGGGTAGTAGAAGTAACTTATTACCTTCAAGTATATAGGAATGAAATACCTTCTGAAAGACTAAGAGCACCTTCATTCTTCTTTCTTCTCAGAAGTTCGCCCTTGATTCTTTCATATCACACTATATAGTTTTATTAGCTTAAAAATGCCTGCGTACAATCTTAAATTTACCTGGATACTCCCGGTTGCTACATCGACAGGTTAATTTTAAACTCTTGAAATACAGTAGGTTATTTTTATAAGAAGACTTTGAATATGTAGAAGTCTGACTGGAAATCACGAACTTACCTATTAATTCTACAGTGTTTCTTATTGGAATACAGGTTAGGTAGTGTTAATCACATTTGCACAAACACAAACATTTTGTCTCGAGCGGGAATCGAACCTACGCACTGGTGCCTCAACCGCTCGGCCATCGAGACTGGTCAATGAGATGCGAATTTAGCATCACCTCCTATGATGGTTTAAATAATAAAATAGGCATAAAATTAGCTTCTTATTGACCAGTATATATAGATACTATTCCTGCATCATCCGACGTCATATCCACAAATTTCAAACTTCCATGAATTTTGTACATCAAGTAGTACCCTCCTTGAGTCGGCCGGTGAGCTCTCGGGGAAGCTTCGAATCAATCTTGGCTGTACTACAATAATAGTATAAAATATTATGTAAAGATGCATTTCTTATAGTCGAATTCTCTTAGGCTTAACTAAATTATCTAGCCAATTTTGAATTGGTCTTTATACATCACATAATAAATCGGCACGTATTAATATCTTATATTAATACGTGCCGATTTATATCTTACCTTTGGGCCAGGACTTATCTCCAATTAAAATGGTACGGCGCCGTGCCGTGTAAATCTATGATGCGGCGCCTTTCTGCAAAAAGCGCGGTTCCATACCGCCACGCCGAAATTGCCGTATGTTTTTGAGGTACCATAAAACGGCATTGCCACGCTTATTTTATTATTCCCGTGGGGTCCCTAAGAGGTGACCAAGGGTTAAATACCGGAAGGTGGGCAGCAGCGCCTTTTGAGGAACTGATATCTTAAACTGCGATCCTCAAGATGCCTGCCAAGCGTGGGGATTATGGCAAACCCCTCTTAATAGGGGAGGCTGTGTTCAGCAGTGGGCAATCCGGCTGATATAGTATTATTTTAAAGACTGACTTTGGTATTACACAATTTGCCTAGATAAACTCTCTTTTGACAATGCGACAGTATCCTGGGAATCAAAATGGATTCAACTTTACAGTGGGATCCACATATACATGATCTATCCGGAAGACTTAGTTCTGCTGCATATGCAGTTCGTAAGATAAGACAGTTAACAGACGTATAGCTACTGCTGTGCTCGTTTATTTCGCGTACTTCCACAGTATTATGTCAAAGGGATTTTTTGGTGTGGGGAGCTGCTGCTGAGATAGAGACAATCTTTATCTTACAAAAGCGTGCAATTCGAGCCGTATATGAAATGGTCCAGGGATGCCTGATAGATCTTTTTAAAGAAATTGATATTTTAACTTTACCAAGTCTGTATATATATTTGAAAATATAATGTATGTTCGTAAAAATTTTAGCAAATTTAAATCAAACAGTGACAATCACGATTATAACAATAGGAATAAAGATAAAATACCGGTGCCAGGTTTTAGATTAGCAAAGACAAATAAAAGGTCCTTCTTAGGCAATTGTGTACGGTTTTATAATAAATTACAACCCAAACATATTACAACGCTCACAGAAAGAAAATTCAAATTGCACGTGAAGAATATTTTTTTTTTTTTTTTTTTATGCCTGATAGGTTAGCCTTTGACCACTATCTCACCTGATGGTAAGTGATGATGTGGTCGAGGATGTTGTTCAGACTAACCTAGAGTTACTGGCTCTCAAGGACAGCTGCCGGAACACACCGTTAGGTGTTTGGCGACAGATTTTCAACTTGAGGGTGGTAGCTAGCCAGGCGGGCATTTGCAAAGTGCCCTACCACCATGCTGTAACGACTGCTATCCTAAGACAACAACCGGGACCGACGGCTTAACGTGCCCTCCGAAGCACGGAAGCGCTCAGTAGTAATGTCACCAACGGTCACCCATCCAAGTCATGACCGCGGCGGACGTTGCTTAACTTTGCTGATCGATTCAGAATGGCTAAGCAAACTTGGCTACGAGCGCTTCAAAAATATTTTGATAAAGAAATCTTACTACACAGTTTGTGATTACTTAAACGACAAAAATGCTTGGACTGGTTCGCCTCTGCCAAGCTAGCGCCTGTCACCTACGTAATGTAAATAAATATTGTAATAATTTTACTAAATAGTATGTACTTAACACATTGTTAAAAAACATTTAAAAGAATGGCCCCGAGTTTCTGGCCCGTTCTTTTCGCAGTGGCTCTATAATTTTTGTTTGCTGAACGTGGCAGTACAATGTAGTATATTTCAATATTAAATTTGTAATTGACCTTCATAAGAGCGTCGTAGAAACCTAAATTGAATAAATGATTTTGACTTTTTTTTTTTTGACTTAGTTTTAAAATAAGAATTTGACGTTGAATTGAATAAGAATTTGAATTTGTTTAAATTGAATTAAAACAAATGTTATGAGCCTGATGTCACTACAATAAGTAAAATTTATTTTAATACTGTTGATTTATATCAGTACTTACATATCTTAAGAACGACTAAGAAAAATAAAGACTTTCATTACAGAATAAGAGTGCGGGCACATCTCTACTGCGCCGCGCCGTGGAGATGTGTCCCGGACCCTTATTCTGTTACTTACAATACTTTCTACAGCGAGCACCAATCACGTATCCTTGCTAATATGATAAATGTGAAAGTGTACGTCTGTTTGTACTCGGTCTGACTGTATACGGTATTTTAATGCTTTCTGATATCTTACCGATGTCGTCTTTAACTGCAATGTTGTGGGTATGCTTGCGGTAGCAAATATATCACGACCACGAGCTTCTGGGCCGAATGGCCTGAGCACCCAATCCAAGATCCCGCGCCATTACTGTTTGGACGTACATACTTAGACGCGGTATACCACAACAACAAAACATTATGTACAGGATTAGAGTATAATTAAACTTACTAATTGGGATCTATAATAAAAAAATTCATATACTATAGCCAATTTAGTTATCATTGTCGTATATTAATTATATATCAATATATAATTTATATCATTAATATTTAGGACAGTTCCAAAATCAAATCCCAAGTCCATTCTCTTTCTAAACAGGCAACAATTATATACATATACCTATAATATATAGAAGCAAGAACGGGGTGGTATGGCATCCGCGTAACGCCACATTGATCAGTGACATCGGCAAAGCACTAAAATACTGTATAAGGTTAGATGCTGCTCCCGTAATGTAAGCAAAACAAGTTCGTCGTGACGTTCGATTTTCAAATTCCTCACGTTACCTTGTGTACACAAAATTGTTTTCTCTTGTTTGTTGTGTTTCATTTATCAGAAACACGATCGGTTCATGAATAAGATTTTTTCTTTCTAAAGGGTTATTGATTGGTATAAATAAATGAAGTGAATGCCATTATAAGCTATTGAATTACGTTTATACTAACTAATCATGTAATGATGGCGACGAGGGGGTTTGGTTGGGACAACAGCAGCGTCGGCAGTCAGTTTCTATGACAACGAGAGAGACGCCGCGCCGCAAGACAGGTACCGCAGGGCTAGGTAGGTATCTCGGGCGGGCGCGATCAATCTCGAGCGTAGGAAACCTGCGCCCGGGCGACCAAGCGGCAGCCGCCCACCGCCCTCCTCATTATACCGTTTGTTCCGCTCTTTTTGTATTATTTATAAGTTTATATATCACTGATTTTACACAAGCTTCAGTGGCGTTATTATTTAATTACACAGCTAACTTGGCACGCGTGAAATATTACAAAATGACGTCTGGAGATTTTTTTCCTAATTAGAATATTCATGTATTAACATATGGATTTAATTTTGCATCCGGAATCTGGGCCTGGGCACAGCAATTGGCAAATGCTCGCTCCCTATTACATGGGACCTTACCCTTGGGCATGATCATTGATCATGAATGAAGTCACATAACACAATTAAAAAATAAATTTGTTTGTAAATTAATTGATGCAATTAAGGCGCTGACAAGTGCTAAATAACTTTACATGGTTTTTTTTTTTGCGAAATATATTTAGTTTATAGCAGTAAATAATTTATATGTTAATTTTGATCATATTCTAAGGTCAAGTTAATTCCGAAACAAGTATGCTTTTTCGGTATTAACTTTTTATTCCATTTCTTGAAATTCTATAGTTCTCGCTACCCCGGATGCCAAAGGATTAAACGCCGCATAAAACTCAAATAATGTTCTTTAGTTACCGTTTGGCCTTCCGGTAAGAATTCCGAGTGCACAAAACCGCGATAGTCAAAGAAAACAGTCAACATGAGTTTGACTTTTGATCGAATTTGGCTTGGTTTTTTCGGTTTCGGTTCAGTTGGATGGCGCCACACCGAAGATTGTTGACTAGTTTGCATGTTTAACTCGTAAACCCAAGTCTCGTCACCAGTAACATTGCATTTCATGAATGTTGGGTGGGAACTGACTCATTCTAGTATGTACTCAGCGACTCTTTTGCGATTGAGATTTTGGAGAAAATTCAGGTTTTTCCGACCTTCCGAGCGGCAACATGTTTCATGTCCAAGTAATTATATTGTACGGATCGACTCGTAAGACACAGAATGTTCGGGGGCTATGTCTCTCAAACTTGAATGAGAATTTTCAGTCACTATTTACTTAACTTTTGCGATGTTAACTTCACTTTCAAATGTTGATGGCCTACCAGAGCGAGGCAGATCTTCCATCACACCTCGATCGCTTTTGAATGCATTGTCCCACTCATAAGCACGTGTTTTCGATAAAATCGTATAGTATTCACTGTAAGCCTTCTGTAAAATTTAAGTGACTCCGAACACGAAATTATTTTGACGATGCAAAATTTAAGACTAACTCATTCTTCAATGGTTTTGTACATTACGAAATTCGCAATCCGCGCTAGACATGACATACTTAACTAAAAACAGCACTGTATTTAATCTAAATAACAGATGGAACTCCAACCCCGCGCCAAAATAGAAAACAATGAATTTGGAACCATAAACAAAATCACCCATTTCCGATACTTTTTTGACTGAAAGTATGCTACGTAAAATATCTAAAAGTCGTGTTTGTTATTAATTTCATTTATGAGCTAGAGACCCGTAACGAGTCGTACGGACGGGCAGATAGATATGCAGCATTGTAATATTACTAGAGCTCTGATTAGCCCTTTAGCCCAAATTCATGAGTACGGTTTGGTCATGTGTCAGAGTATGAGAGTCAGCTTATCGCCACCTACCGGGCGAGGTTTGAGACTCCATAGCTAATAATAATAACTCCGACATGCTACGAATTAGTCAGGAGGTTCCTCACACTCGATTTTTATCAATATACAATTTGATAAAATGATTAAGAGTAGAATTCACGCAGCGCTTTCCACACAGACGTTGTTTCGTCATAATTTAAAACCAAATGTTCAAACTCGGTGAATTTTTTTACGCATATTGCTGATCCTTATATCTATGCTTCTGGTTTGCCAGTTTTTCGATTTACTATTTGTTATATCCCTAAATTTCAAAATTAAAATTCCCATACAAAACGATTTTTAGATTTATTTTTGAAATTTCATACTTTATTTCACGGAAATCTGGCAAGATATTAGGCTCAAGGATATACATGCAAAGTTTCACCGAGTTTCATCTAATTAAAAATAAATTTGAACAAAATATTAAATGCAATCTGGGTGGGTCAAAACTCAGAAGCATCATGGACGCTGAAGTGGAAAGATCCAGTTTCATTAAAAACGATCAGATTAGCGATTCATTAGATTTCCTTCCTAGTACTCGGGGTATGACGCTTATGTCTTTTTGCAAATATTATTAAATTGTTACTTTATTAATTTCGGATCTTAGTTTAATATAATTACAATATTTTTATAAAATTAATAAAGTAAACTTTTGACCTAAAATTATATTCGAAATAGGAAATAACAATATTATTGTTTACCTATAAACCTTTTTCAGCCTCGACTCGACTTTAATATCAGCCCTTGCTTTAGGCTTGGGCTGTTAAACGCCTTAGTTAAAATAGCTAGTTTTATGTACTCGTTGTACAGTGTAATATTAGTTGACGAATTACTTAGCATGCTATGGATTCACCGTGCGGCCCACCATCCGCACGGTGGTCCATAGCGTTGTAGGGGAAATACCCAAGTCACAGGCGCCTGGGACTTGCGACCCAGGGAGTAGAGTTAAGGGAGGCTCCTTAACTCTACTTACCATGTCGTCAATGCTCCCCTCATCGCTCGAGCCTCCTCCCCTGCCTAACCAAATTTGGTAAGATCCTACTAATGCCGCCTTGGATTCTAGGATGAAAGATACGATTGTTTTTGATAGGCCAAGGTCTTTTAGTAGGTTGTATTGGGATTTTGCTGGTATAACCCTCGCTCCGACTTCAACAGCATATAAATTAAGCACATAACAGTTCTTGGTTAATTCATTTGTTAAGTTTAATATTTTTTTGTTTCATTGTGTGGTCTTTAGGTGTTTTTGTTTCCCACGGTACTGTTCTATGCGTTTAAGATTTTTTTGGGTATAGAAATATATCTGGTTTGAATGACAAAACACCAACATCCTCAGGAATGTTGTAGTGTTTTTCAAACATCTGTTTGCGTTTTTCATACGACCATCAAAAGAGTCCAATCGGGAGCTGCGCCTAAGATAGAGTAAGGCTCGGATTTAGATTTTGTAGATGACCATTCTTGTACAAAGTCGACGTGTCGTTTGTTCGTGGTCAAATCTTCTTTTTGCTTTAGCTACTGAGAGACTCGCCGCTTCTCGTTTGATTTGGAGGACTCTATCACGGAGACTTGAATAATGACTCCAATCAAGGAGCACCTTGCATCCTTAATATCCTCATCCACAAATACCGCAAGACTTTTCGATGTACTTTAAAAAAAAGACTGAAACTTAAATTAAAAAAAAAACAAGTACATACTTAATCTAGCTACGACACTTTTCGACAAATATTTGTTTTAATTAATGGTTGTCATCTACCACCTAGAACGAAGATGTCGAGGGATTTATCTAAAAATAAACTATTAAGTGATATATATACATTTTATTTTTGTGTCATCAGAAATGAAGATCTTGATGAGATCTATCGGTTTTGTAATGGAAGCAATCGATCAATAGAAGTGATAGAAATGAGTAAATTTAGGATCAATAGTTTCCGAGATAAAAAACTTTCAAGATGTTTAGAATAATTGAAAGTTATGTAGAATTTTTGCTGAAAAAAATTCGTACATTTCAGAAAGTCACAAAGTTTTGACTTTTCTATGCTAATACATAGTACAAACAAACATCTTAAAGCAATCCATCTTCACCGACTCTCCCATGCTAGGTAACCTAACGTTATATCCTAAAAATCCAATGATAGGCAAAATCATAAGGGCATCGGTCTGTTAAATATGCTTTTCTCTATCCATTACTCGTTCTCTCCGCTTTCTGTTTGTTGAAGGACTGGTCCACTGGCCCATACAGAAGCCAAAATGTTTTTTGTATCATACTTTAAAAGGAACCAAGCTTAAGAACTTCAGTCCGAATATTGCCCCTGCTTAAACAGACGCAAGAGTTCGAATCAGCACTTGTTTCGGTAGTTCGCGATGCTTGGTGAGTATCTAGGAAACTTGATACAAGCAATACGATAGTCTGCGATGACCCCGCAGCATAAAATCGAGTGGGATCTTGGCTTGCCACAAGGACCGACATTGCAAAGTATTTTAGGGTCTATTAGTTCAGTCTATACGGCCGGAATCGTGGTACAAGCGGCCTAGAAGTACGTGTGCAGCGACATTGTGAAATCACCGGGCGCGGAGCATGTCGCCCCACAGCGCGTTGCGTGCTGGCAGCGGTCTTCCCGTTGCGCAGGTCTCGGTGGCGACGACGGTAGAGACGGGGGGGGGGGGTCTGGGGGGGGTTGTTCTCATCACGTCACGCGCTCTTGTCGCTGGTACTCCTTACCCGACGACTAGACGGGGCGGTGATGCTGCACTCGTGTTCGTGTCCGCTGTTACTGTCAACTATTTTTTATTAATTATGTATTTCTGTTAATTTTAGACTGTAATTTTAACGCTGTCGGTCCTTGAGTTTTACAGTTCGTCATAATTTGCTTTCTTATATCCAGTTTTTGTTTGTGATCCGAAAAATCTCTTTAATATATACTTTGACGAAAATAAAAGTATAAATAAAAATTTCCTTGTAATCGGTTTTTATCTTTTACACTATGTACCTTGTTGTGTATTATGAAGCAATGATGGCCGAGCGGTAATAGCTAGACTGCCGGGCCGCAGGTCCCTGGTTCGATCCCCACCGCCGCCTTGAGCTTCACCGCATGGTGGTAGGGCATTTTGCGATTGCTCACCTGGCTAGCTAACACCCTCAAGTAGAAATTTAGCGCCAAGCATCTAACAGTGTGTTCCAGCAGCAGTCCTTGAGAGCCAGTCAAATTACAGGCACACGAGACTTAGAACTATGTGACTTATCAGTATATATATATCACTAACTGGCGTAGTGCAATCCGTAACTTGTAACGAAATGTATCTGTTATAGAAGAGATTACTCAAAGGTCCGCTTAAAATCAGGTGGGCCTCGTACTTATTCCGTCACAATAACATTACAAAAAATAAAAATATAAATGTTTTAATATAAATTAACATTACCCAAAGTAACAAAAAATTGCTTGGTAATAGGATTATTAGGAACAATACTTTATGGAAACTCCACTTTAATTTTTCTATTGATTAAACCGCTAAGAAACATCTGTAACTTATTAATATGCTGATGTTTCTGAAATAATTACATAGTCATTTATAATAAGATGTAGGTGCACCACGTGTAGTGTTTGATTGATTACGCACCACTCTTAGAAAAGGGTGAGCGCAAGAAAATTTACAATCGGAGTTTGCCCGAAAAGGCACTTTATTTAATGTCTGGCTGGTTGTCCATAGTACAAACAATCTTTCAGTAGCACGTAACGTGACCTTGACCCCAGAGCATAGGCCTAACCTGCCCCAAAAGCGTCGAGTTAAAGTTGGCGGTCGATATAACATACAGGATCATGTTCGCGCAAGCGCCAACTCCGACGCCCACCCAATCGATCTGCCCGCCCACGTGACGCAACTTATTTGCGGGGATTCTTGCGGACAAAATAGTCCTTACAGGGTATGATATATGAGGTTTTTTTTCCAACAAGCAAGATAGATGTTGATAAAGAACGCCATAATAAAATGTTATTTTTTTTCAAGATAAAATCTTGCTTTTGAGAGTCTTCTCAATTATCATTCACAAATTATTGAGGTCTATTTCATGTCCTATTTTATGGTCAAATGAAGTCTTTATTAAAAATCATTAAGATAACACAGATGGAAGAACATGTGTACGATGTTCGTCAATCATCAGGTCATGATGTCACGAGTCTCATAGGTACTGTAAATTTATATCGTTAGAATATTATCAGAGTAAGATATTATTTAATCAGACATGCTTATGAAATAATTAATTCAGAAATATGTCAATAATGACACTGGGATATGTAAAAATTTAAGACAAAACTAAAGTTATTTAAAAACATGACCCGATTGCATAATTTATGATTAGTTAGTGTAATAACTGGTAACGTTAGCACAAAATGCGGGCGAGAATGAACATGAGCCTTAAACATATTTTACCGTTGAATATTTTAACTTCTCCGTCCTTAACTAACAGCATTCACGCTGTCGCCTGTGTAATTGAGTTAGCACAACATGCTATGTCCACTTGACATGTGATTTGGCGATGACGTATCGCCAAAATGGAAACTTAACGGAACTCTTCTGCGGCTTCACTGCAAAAAAGTGTCATTTGTTCGAAAGTAGCGGATCTTCAGTAAAACTAGCAAATTATGTATTCCTTAAAAGTTGAGCAATATTTATCATAGATATATTCACGGATGCGATTTGTAGTGAAATTTTTTTGATTATTGAAATTAATGTTACTGACCGAAAAAATAATACTTATTACTGTTGCTTCGTAACGATAGCAGTGATTTTAATTATACTTAACTGGCTCACAGAATGTTTTTTTATGCCATTGGTGGTAAATAAGCAAATAGGCCGCCTGGTGGAAATCGATTACCGTCGCCTATCAATATCTGTTACACTCGGGAATTCACAAATTTGATGTAGTTTTTATTTTTTGTTATCAAGAGAGTGACATTCGGTCTAAATAAATAAATATACGCTACACATTCAAAATTATTATCTAAATTTACTACTATGAATGTAAGTGGAACAGAAGCGAAAGACTTCTTTATACTAGTAACTCACTTCACAAATTCCTTATGAACTATAAAATAGGTTTAAAAAATGTTATGTCATTTTATGGTTATTTAATTATAAGAATAAATTGATATTTAATAAATTTAATATACTTGCCTTAGAATGAGTTTCGCCAAACTTGGGTTTAATTAATATGCAGGTATACTAATAAACCAGAAAATTATATAGTCCTTAGCTCACATAGATCGTCAAACATGGATGCAAATTTTTAAGTTGTTATATTTCTGTGAAAAGGAAATATCTACTGTTTGACTTATATTATCTGATAGCAGCTGTGGACATAGAAATATCTACATATTATCAGCTGTATTAAAATGGCCATATTTGTTTTTATTATATGGAGCTCTACCGCCGAATTCAATGGTATAAACTTTTAATCTTAGAATAGATCTTTTCAACAGCTCTGTCGGCCTGGCGTTAAATTGCTTAAAAGTTATCAAGTCAATTTTAAAATACTGTAACACCATTGTATATATATGGTGATATAGGCCTATAATATTTTGTTGCTTATATATATTAAAAGTCCTCGTTAAGTTATATCCTACATACGTGAATTTCGCACTTAAACGTAAAAAAATATTACATATGGAAATACAGGTTCTACTGTTGCTATGCAACTTCTTTAAAATCATACAAAGTTACAGTCCCCTATCTGGCTACAAATCTAGCATACATAGCGTCACTTGGTATGACGTAAACATTAACAAAAAACTTTCGCATTAGTTACGAAAGTGAAAGCGAAAATGAAAGTTCAAAATCATGCAATATATACCTATAGGAAATGAAACGCCTATATGTTACAGGATAACACATTACATTGTAAATTAATAAATAAAATAAAAATCTTTTAGAACTAAGGAACTCCAAATCATGATCAAAAAGTAACACTGATGAAATTATTTTAGTGAATATTTGTTACTTTAATACTTAATTCAAAATAATTAAAGAAAGATTACAATTGATAAAATTTCGACATGAATAATATGTCAAGAAAAAGAATAATGTAAAGCAGTACAAGTAATCATGAACATCGCTATAGTTGCCACATAATTCAAGATTCAATCTAGGTAATGACTAGAAACTAATGTCTGTTCTGAGTAATCAAAAGTAATATTATATGATGATAATATCATCCATATAATTCATAAAGGAATAATGGATTTTGAAATTTTGCAACATCTACTTGAATCTCTCATTTTAAAAGTGTGCTAAGTTTGAAAGGAAAAGTTTTCTACTTTATCCCGTTACACTTTTGTGTAGGTTTGATGAATCCTCTTAGTAACTTCTATAAGGCAAACAATAAAGACACCGTTACTGGATTTACATTATTTGCTTCGAACAATAAGCAACGACCACCTGAAATGACAGCTAACAGTAACTGAAATATGTAGCCAATTAAGTTGAACTGGCAATATTCTCGATAGAAAATATATTACGCTTTATACCTAGTAATGTAAGATCATATTACCACTATGCAGGTTGACCAATATATTATTATTTATTATCGATACTTATGCTCGTAATAAGAACATACTAATAAGAGGTCAGCTCTTATATTTGAGTTTCATAATGAAGTGGCACACGCCGTCAACAGGGACACTCTCAGTCCCCAACCAATATATTATGCCATTTATATTCTCATTAGTTGTTTCATTTGATCAGATTACTTATGCTCCCTCGAGGCATAGCCCATCATTTCTTGTAAACATGATTTCAGTTGAGTTCCATTTCAAGCTAACGGAGTGTAAAATCGTTTGACATCAAATGTCAGCGGCTTTAGATTTCAAAATGATGAGAATGGCTTATATATGCGACTTCGTATGAGTGGGTTTTATTTTATTGCACTTCCTGGCATCGAAATCAATTAGTACTCATGTGGTGCGCGAATGTACAGACAGGGATCATTTTCAAAGTGGCTTCTTAATGATTAAGTACATAATTCTCTTGAAAGACCGTCTTTATAATTTTTTTGCAGAACATACTCTTTGTTTTGACTAAATAATCCTACTCTTCATTAAATATTTGGTGTGCATTTTAAGTAGTTTGGTGCCACAGCTTTAAAACAATTATTCAGCATTCGCAAATCGATGAAAATGTATAATCGTTTTGCTGTTTATAATTGTTATTTTGTATATATTTTGCAATTTGCGAAACTCTACAAATTACTCATCAAACACGAAAAAAGGCCATGGTCATTTCGTTATTAATATAAAACTCTACCCACTCCATGTGTCCTCTTAAATAATTTTATTGTCAAAGGGAAATTTCTATTAAGTTTGTCTCTTACTGAGATTCATCGAATTAATAAATTAGCTAGAATGAGACCGTGTATGTCATTCTTATATGAATCACTCGGTCAATGTCAGCACAACAGTAATACGAACGAATATGGGTAGCAGAGAGATAGCGCTTGTTATAGGCTCATAACTCAGTTAATGAAAAGAGAAATCGACGATAGTTGCAGAAATGAAGTAGATTAATATGTTTACGAAACAAATAGTTTAGTAGCAGTGAATAAAGAGACACCGGGAGCTGAGAAGCGGAATTAGAATGAAGTGCGCGCCGCCGCGAGTCGCGGGCGAGCCGAGGCGACCGTGTGCCACGTCATTGCCGTGACCCACTGACATAGATCCGCGGGGCCGCCTGCACCGATATCTGCACGCGCCACACTCTTCCTCTACTGCTACTTTACTCATTCCTAATCATTTACATACCGTTTACAAGTATTCTTTTTGATGCAATATCTAGCCTTTGGTGGACCATAATAATCAACAGATTGTTAACTGAACGATCGCAACTCTGCAGCTATTTTTATATTTTCATTGGCTTATAATGAAGATGCTAAATCTGGCTTGTTAATTTTAGTTTGTATAATCTGTAGCGGAACAATATTAAACAAAGAAAAGTTACAAAAAATACGAATTGGATTATTTTTTACTATAAGTAATATGTGTTTAATATTAAGGATACTATTGCCATATCCACTAGGTAATTTGGCTTAAATAGTTAACACATTTTTATTGAATAATGCAACGAGTAACCTTGTTATCTAAATTGTGCACTTGACACGAATACTGTGCCATTTCACTTTCAGTATACGTCACTGTTACATTGCACAGAGAACTCGTGGGCTCAGCGCTACGATGCAAGTACGAATACGTACATACTCGTATCATACACCCATGTTGGGGCAAAACGGTAACCACGTGCTCAATTGAGGAAAGATGTATACTTATACGTATACTTTTAAATTGTGAAATGCGACGACCTTGATGCTCCATCAAATGAATTTGAGGTCTCGTCACGTAATACCTTGTGGCACTATTGAAATACCCAGCGGAAATGCACGTTATCCAAATAATATTTTGTATGTTTATTTTTGCTTGCATGAAAATAAAATTTATGAAGTTGATGAGAGTTATGTTGCACCTCTAGAAGTATTAGGTTACATATGAGGATACTTACGAGTATTGTAATAATTTATGTCCTAGGGTATTCTGCACAATCCATTATGCAAAAAAAAAAATACTAATTCCTTCAGCGTAAGAACAACGGAAATAATTAATTAATTTATTTACTTATATATTTGCTTAAATATAAATAATGTCTGGGGATAACAGGTTTTTAAAGTTCCTATGATTTTAAAAATAATTCCACTTGTTAATGATTTCGGATTCGAGGATAAAGTGACGTAGACAGAAAAGATGCCTAACCGGTGATCTCCTTACCAGGTGGAATAAAACCGGTAATAAAGAGGACGAGTATTTCTTATTTAATAATTTAACGTTTCTTTATTATTTTACGTAATATATAAAGAACCAAAATAATCGTAACAAATATCTAAAATTTAGGAAACTTGAATATTTTTTTGTGAATAAGTAGGTAAAAGAAAATCTTTAATACTCTTTCCTTGCCTCTCATATAAAAGTGAAAATTGTCTGAACATTACTTTTTGTATTATTTCAGTTTCAAAGATGTCCCGATAAAAACATACAAACTTTAAGTTTGGAATTTGTATCAGAATCTTATAAAATATGTTATATATCTGTACGTAACTTGAATGTATACTCAAAGGTACGTGTACGCATTGGTTTGTTTTGATGATAAAAAAATACACATATCAGAACTAAAATCAAGGTTGTCTCCCACCTGATTGTTTATAATTTTCGCTTTTATTTCGCAACAAATACATACATAAGTGGCTAATGAAATAGCAAACATTTTTTCCTATTCATAATCATCCGCCGAGATATTTCGGCAGCGATCGGTATTATTCGCGAACTTAATTTTTATCTACTCGCCTATATGAGCGAGATGACAAGTGAGCTCGCACAGCTAAGAATGACGTGGGTGTGAATGGGCCAACAATACCGTTTAGACCGCCGGAGTTCTCCGGCTCAGTCACCACCGCTGGCCGTGGTCGTTGTTCGTCACCATGGCCCGGCGTCGTAGCTGCCGTCGATGTTCTGCGTCGTGTCGCGTCGCGCCGCCCTGCCTTCGTGTTGATAATTTGTAAGCGGTGAACGAAAAGGATGTGTGTATATCTACGTCTCGTCTTTCAGTTGACTTTCATCGTCGTTTTGTAGCGAACGTTTCGCACGGCTATCGATAGGAAATTGCACTATCACTACGTAATAAAGTTATTGCATGTTATTGCTGGACATTATAGATTTTAGAGACGAAATACGGTGTTCAATATAAGTGTTTGTGAATACGTCGTGGTTGGGGTGTTAACCGATTGTCTGGAAACCTCCATATAAAAAATAGCGTCGCGACGACCGTGGCGCAATGCAGTGTATGTTTGAATGCGGATACCGACTGTGTTGTTTTAAAATAATTTACGGAGAAGTAAGCCTGTGGATCATAAGAAGTGTGGGGAGGTGTGTATTCTAGCCATGCTCCCCATGGTGCAATCGGAACCCGTGCTCTTCAAATGCGGAGTACACTCGGTGAACACGGCCACCACTCCGCCGACCACACTGCCTCCATCTCTTACACCTGAGTCAGATGTCGATGAGTTGGTTGACATCTTCTTTGATGTTGATGTGGCCGCCACCACATACCCAAGGTAATTTTGAATAGAGAAATGTCTGAATGTACACAAAAATGGATGCGTAAAAGTACGTGTTACTAAAATATAACTCTATTAGCTGTAAAATTTATTGTTTTTCTGCTTATCAGCTATAAAAAAACTTGGTTCTTTGTCACAATCAGAATTATCTTTTGATGTATCTAGTTCGTTGCATCCTTCAAGTAATCGTTAGCAAAGATGTTGGGAAGAATATCTGTTCTCTTATGTTGTACCAATGTAGGTAATCATATTATGACCATCATCGTTTGAATGTATTGGCAAAATGTCAAACTGGTCCATTCTATTGACTTTCGCGACTTTAAGATACATAAAGGTATGTAATAAATTTGTTATCCTTAATCATAAACTTATAGAAGCTCTCTTCGGAAAATTGTATTGTACACCTTTTTAACGTCTTTAATCTATATTCAACAGAATGAACAACAGACGAGAAAGATTATTTCACGTATTATCGGTTCGAAGCAACAAAACAGAACCAATGACATGAAACACTGACACCAAGAATGTCTACAGGTCACTCAGTGCAGATAAAATTAGTAAATATGAATGATAAGAAGTACTCTTGAATCGACGCTTGCAAATAATCCTATTAATTTATTCGCAACTGCTTATTACATTTCAAACTAAAAATCTCAAGCAAACACAAAATGCTTAAATTAAATGGAGTTATTACTAGATGTCGTCGTCGCATAGTCTAGTCTAGACGCCTCCATTTGATTCACAGACACGTAGACGAGATCTATTCGTAAATAAGAATAGCTGAAAGTAGATAACGCAACGTTTAATCATTTATTATACCTAAATTACCAATAAAATAGAAAAGGACTATGAACATTGACATGCTAAGTTCATTAAATATATAACAAGGAATAAAACGACTACATACTACTTTACTTTATTTTTAATAAATGCTAGAAATTAGCCAGTCTTTCCCATGTCGATGACGATGGTGTGATAATTAAATCTTGTATATATAATTTATATACTTATAAGCTGTTTAAATATTATATAAATACAAGCTTCTGTTTGCGGCTTTGTACGCGTAGATTTCAGGATACGAATTTACTGCTTTTAAAGTTGCAAGTTAAAGTGGCGATGGTCAGGCCATATCATTAAAGGAACTGATAACCAATGGGAAAGAAAGGTTTTCGAGTTACTACCACATCACACTAGAAGACGATAGTGTATTATGGCCTTCAATCAGATGGAACGACGACATTGTGAGTGAGAGTTTTGAAGAGCTGGTGGATGCTAATGGCTTATCGCCTTTCATTGTGGCGTTCACGTTAGAATAGGAATCTATGCTTCCGATAGCTGTCTCCCGGTCAAGTGAGCTGCTTTGCTCTGATACGTCACACCACGTCCAGTCAAATTTAATTTCTAGCTAATCGTTCCATGGAATAGAGACTCATTAACATGTTGTGGACACAGTTTTTTCAATTATAATTTTCATGCTCAATTGTGGAATGGTTTTGCGAATAAACTACAAAATACTTATACATTTACGCTTCACAAGGTATCGCCCTGGTTTTCACCCGCATTGTAATCCAAATATTTATACCAAGTTTCATCAAAATCCGTACGACCATTTTGGAGTGTCAACAAACACATACACACAGGTTATCTTTAGAATTTGTATTATTTGTGTGTTTACTTTCGTTTTACTTTATTTATAACAAATGAGTACTACAGTTAAACAGCATTATATTTTAAAATTTTACATATACCACAGCGTGGTGGATTTGAATTATTGCATCATATTTAGTTACAATGTGCAATCTTCCTGTTAAAAAAAGAAACTTCTGGGGCATAATGGAATATAGTAAAATGACTCCAACTATTAGGGGGTATCAATTATCCATATTCATAAATTCTGTTGAGTAAAATATTTGTAAAAAATATTAATTAACAACTTCTTTCCAATTTTAATGAACACAATATAATAAATTCGGTTATACGAAAAGCAGATCTACAAATAATGTAGGTGTTCAATTTATGCCGCATGTACTTGAAGCCTAGGAGATTTCCCGAGAGGATTCGTAAACTTTCAAACTACGTAGTTCGTGGAACAGCTCTGAATCTTGTATCTGTCAAACAGGCTGCAGGTTGTTGGAATAAGGCTATACATACACCTAGGTACTGGTGTTTAAATAAGAGTTCCTTAGGGATCAATTTTAGGGCCTATTCTGTTTCTAGCGTATATTAAAGATTTGCCTTACTAGTTGCCATGGTATGAGCCCAATATTAAATAACCACAAATTCATGTATATCTTTAGTTGAGGTCAGAACAATCATCATCACCCGCAATCCTTATTTTTTTTCCTTAGAAGTTATGGTGACATCTTTATTTTTGTATAAATATTTTTTTTGTACTCTGAATCCTAACGTTTGGGTTTTATATAAAAGAGCTTTCTGAGCCAAATCTAATAATTTAACTATGATGATGATAATTTGAGCTTGGTACTGATGTAAAATTGATAACACCGCAAATTGATGTACAGGATAGGTAGGCGTTTGGCACACGTATACTTTTAAGGTTAAAACAATCTGTTAACATGCAATTCTCAATTTTTTTTTTTAAATTATGATGTCATAACAGGGAAATAATTTTGAAGATCTGCAGGTCAAGATGATTATTTTGACTTTAAGTACACTTGCGCTTAACGGCCAGTATATTGTTCTGTACATCGATTAGCGTTTTTTTTGCTTATATCTAGTATACATAGTCAAATACCTCTGAGATATTGATATATTTGCAGACGATACCTCTCTGAATCATAGGGTTTCTGGAATAGATTGCGAACTAATTCAAGTAATATATACTGTTTCAACTTTTATCTTTCATTAATTTGGACAACACGAAATGTTTAGTTTTCCTATCCAAATGTTATGTGCAATCAAACGTTAATCTCGGCCAAGTTAAACTCTCGATTGACAAAGGAACATACTTCCTGGGAATTAAAGTGGAATCCGCTTTACAGTGGGATTTATATTTAGCATGGTGGCAAGGACTTTTGCGAATAACCGCCCTCAAGTAGATAATCTGGCAGCACTTAACGGCATGTTCCGGCAACTTTCCTCTTGAAAGCCAGTAATTCTATGTTATCCTGATTAACTTCCTCCACCGCATCATCACTTACCATCAGGTGAGATAGTGGTCAATGGCTAGCCAATCAGGATATAAAAATACAGGGTATTCAGGAGGCTTAGTTCTGCTGTTTTTGCAGTTCATAAAATAAGACAGTTAATATTAATTATTTATCCGATTACTTAGCCTATTTCCGCAGAATTATGTCGTATTGTTGTGTTGTGCTGCAGCTGAGATAGATCTATCTATCGATCTATCAATCGATAGTTTTATCTACGTACAGATCATACAGAAGTGTTCAATTCATGTTTATACATAAGATCCTTGCGAATCTCTGAGGTTTTTTTAAAGATGTACTTTATATTAAGTATACAGTGTCATATTTAAAAATATTATGTACGCTATATACTTATGTATACAATATATCCTACAGTATAAACATTTTACAAAGTAACTAAAAATATATATCACGCAGCTGGACTGCCTACACAGTCCAGAGGTGTAAAATCACCATTATTTGGTCAGTTATTAGTAATTCATTATTTTAATTTTAAATACTGAACTCACTATAGTTGAAATATATTTTCAGTTGTAGCGGTCAATTGAAAAATATGTCGCTACACATGAAAATATTATGAATAAGAATAGGTATGTGACAATATGTATATTAGCTTATGGAACTGGTGCGAACGCGAACATTACATTTTTGATTACCTATTATTTATGAACTGGCGTTTAAAATATAAAATAGCTCACGTAGAAGAAATAAGTTACATCTAAGATGTCCCCGAGGACGAACCAAGAGAAAAGTACTACTCATTTATAATAATTAATAAATAGGTTATAGCAAACATTAAATATATAACCTAATTATTAATTAAAATAATTAATAAATAGGTTCCAGCAAACATTTTAATCTTTAATATCTTACCAAATATCTACTACTGTCACTGCGTCCGGTCTAGAGAAGCCCCCAAATAGCATTCTAACGCCTGGAATACAGTAACATCGTGAAATAACATGCTACAGTATTTTCCTAGTAGAGTACTTGTTTGAATATTTTATTTATCAACATTTTTCCCCACGTCTTTGGCCAAGGCCTTGTAGGAAGTATTTTTGCAATTCCATAAAACGTAAGACTATATCAAATATGTTTTTAAGTTAATCAAGAAATAAGCAGGTAAACGATGTTGAAGAGGAAATTATACGCGCGAGTAATAGGAAGAAAATTCACGAATTCGACGTTTCGTATTCATCTGTTTTCTCCTTCAAAATTGAGCCGATTCAAGATTTTTTTGCATTACAATTTTATGAAAGTGTTATATTTAGGCTCTTACCATTTTCTTTAAAAACTATTCAACACATTTCAAATTTGTCTGTTAGTCTATTTTTTTTTGCGATTTTCAGGGTCATATTTTTTATAGTAATAATTAGTTTCTGACAGGGGCGTGTCTCTAGCTGCCCTAGATTTTATAAATGCTCAAGACGCATTACACAAAGGTATAATATACTAGCGAATGTTTCAATTAGTCTGAAACAAAATTTATAGTTCCCAGAGACACTGAACTGAAATATGCTTAAAATTGTGAATATCAAAAGTCATGTCATTATTCTCTAACTTATTTATGTATATTTCTCGAATAAACTCTATTCTATAATAATAAAAAGGAGCAGAAGCCAGAAACATGGAAAAATTTACTTAAAAATAACCTAGTGAAAAGAATATACCATAAAAAAAACCTTTTTGTCGGTATGCATTCGCGAAACGTTAGAACCTCTGAAACGATTTCGAAAAAAATTAGTATACACATAGGATGTAGTATGCACCAAGAGACGGAACCCTTTTTACTAAAACCACCATGACGACGTATACCCGTCCTACTTATAAGGGTATTTGTTTGTCCGAAATGTGCAATAACTAGAGAAAATCACGTTTATGTGAAATGTATTAACATTTCACATAAACGTGATTGAGAAATTGTCAACATTAATCTGATAAAGATGTAATTGTACACATTGTAGCAAAAGTTAGATGTGAAAATGCGTAATCGTTGAGGAGTGACATGAAATCATTTTTAAACAGCTGCATTTCGGATTTTTTAAACCTATTAATCAAGCAGTTATGAAACAATCTTCATCTCGGATTTGTTGCCAGAACGTCCGTACATAAAGTATATTTTTTCGGAATGCAAATGATAACCCGCTGAAGAAAAGTTCACCTTCAAAGTGATATTAAATCAGAGAAACTTCCCCTTAATCCACAATAGCTTTTCAGGTAAAATGTCTTCGATTTTTTTTTTATTGAAACGAAATAATACTATAATACGAAATAATAAAAATAACAAGAAAAAAAAATAATGGTGATCACCTAGAATCGTGTTTTTTTTTTGTTTTTTAATCGCTTTCCATACAAACGAAGTTTCGTCATATTTTAAATAATGTCTAATTCGTAATCGTCCCATAAATGTATAATAGGTTTATCAAACGTCATTAATTCTGCGCAAAGTATAACACTTTTGCGCAGTACTGATGACGTATCATAAACTTACTATTAAGTTATAGAAAGATTATGAATTAGGGGGTAAGTGTGAAACTTTGCATGTACATCTTTGAGGCAAATATATATGCTTCTGGTGTGCCAGATTTCCTTAAAGTAAAATTAAGTACTTATTTTTTTTATGCGGGAATTGTTATTTTGACATTTAAGAATATAGTAAATAATTAATCCAAAAACTAGCAAACCAGAATCATAGATCATAGGTAATGCTTCTTGTAGGCGATAGGCTCAGCAACAGCAAAAAATCAGTACAAAATTTCACTGAGTTTGAACACTTGTTTATTAAAATATGTTTGTATGGAAAGCGCTGCGTGAACTCTACTCTTAAACATGATGTAATTAAATACGAATATTAAAATATGATAGCAAATAATAAAATCTTGTCAATTGCGAGTCGGACGCCCTGAATAGATCTTGAATTGAATAAAATAAAACCATTGTGTAACGCAACCCTCATCGACGCGACGCACGTGCCCGGTTTCTCAATCCGTTAAGCCTACTCAAGCTATCCTCTTCAAGCTATTACAGGTAGCGCTTTCCGTGATACATGGGAACAAATTAAGCGAGGGTCAATATTGAATGTTCATCCTACATACTTCTACACTCCACAGAGAACTCGTAGTAAAATGTTAAGTGTTAGTAGGGTATTAGTTGGTTTGTAATTTTTATCACACTGAGGGCATACACTGACTTCAAGCTTGTTCTCCATTCAAAGCTGGCCCATATAAAGTGCAGCTTGAGTTGTCCTTCTTGAATGTATGCAACCAAGTAAGATCTAAGCTGCGGGGGTTAACAGGTAATCCTCAAGATGCTGTCTTGAGAAATACTATATCTTGTTGAATGATACCTGCGGATGTTAAGGGTTACCCCGAAATGTTAAGCAGTTTAGCTGCTCTATTTAAAAATAAAAAACAAAACTGCAGAACACATATTTTCGTTAATTTAATATAAAATTATTTTTAAAATAAATTTCAAGGCCTTTAACGACAAAACGACATTTTTTTCGGTAGAACTTGAAACAATATATATAACTTTCACACTCCTTTTCATCTTTTTTTAAGGTATAAGGTATATATATGTCTTAATTAAAAAGGGTCTTAGTATACTAAGCCAATAACTATTCACTATATTTTGAGTGATAATTCCACGATCATGCTTAATGGTTACCACACCTAACTACAAAAGTGAAAACGCTGTTTAATATTTTGGAATTGCCGCCACATCCGTGCATTTCCTTACAGTAAGTTTGGGAGTAAATTCGATAAATTATCTTTTTGTGGGTAGATCTCAAACAAAAAGTACTATGAAATTTCACGTATATTTCCAGCGAAAAACAGACCAATATTGATGAAGAAAAAAAAATACTGCGGAAAATTTGCGCTTACCCCACCGCCGCCGCCACCCAAATATACGAAATTTCAATGAAGAATAAAGAAAAATATGTTTTGAATTACTAATATCTGAAATAAATTAATTTTAAACATAAAAATAACCATTCAGAGATGTTTGCCGTGATTGATCTGTATATATATATTTATCAAAATATTGTAAATAAACTTAATTTATTTTCAGGAAAACCGTCCGGTATTCCATTCGGCTAATCAAAAAGCAGTTTCATTTTTTTTGCCTGTGCTACTGCAAGAAATTTTATAAATATTAGTCGTAATTTTTAGTATCATTCCATATAAACACTGACCGAGATTACACTACCGACTTAAAAAAATCATTGGAAACACTGCTGAATACAAATATTCCTGTCTATGATTCCCAATATTCCTAATTTATAGAACTATTGTACAAACTCTCTTTACGATTCATAGGCAACGGTGCTAGTGCTCCGCTTGGTATATTGTTGGATGAAACCTGGATCGTCATTACCACCTACATTAACTTTCACTATGGAGACGAACAAAACAGTACCGTTGCTTCAAGCCGCGAGTATTGTGAAGACCCTAATGACTTCTGCATGAAATATTCTTTAAACCTCTTAGTAATAGCTAAGCCTATTAAAAAACTAGGTAATATACTACGGAGCACATGAGGTGAATGAAAAGCACAAAGTGGTGTTTACTCTTAGGTTTTAATCTACTGTTTTATTATGTGGACAGAACAACGGTTTCCTTATTACTTACTATATTAAAAAGGGTCGGTTTCGTCTCGAGTATTTTGTAATTTGTAACTCATCTACAGTTTGAAATATACAATTTATACATAACTTATCTGTCAACAGTATAGGAAATAAAACCGTTTAAATGATTGAACAATCTTGTATAATTCATCAACTCCTTTAAAATATTTTGTTACCAAATGGCAACTGTACGTAGTAAATTAGAAATCAGCTTCTTCATCTGATCACGGTATACGTCACACGCACTTACATGACATTATTCTTACAAATGGCCCGTAGCATCATTGATCGTAGAGTGTAGCCAGAGACAGGCATCGTCACTAGCCTCTCTAAAATTAAAATATAGAGAACTTTAGTATTTAGTATTAGTATTAAGTATGATTACGAAACTTTTTAGGTAACGGTAGGATAAGTAATCAATAGCATAGTGATTGTTATTTTAGTATAATAATGCTGGTGACGGCGTGTTAAATATTCTTATGTTGCATATGAAGCTAAAGCAACGATAACAAATCTTTCAAAAAATACAACGACAAATTATGACTCGTGTAACATATCACTGCAGATGCAAGTATTATACAACACACAAAATACGACGACGGCGCAATATGTCAGTTTTATTAGTGAAAAAACCCTCGTGGGCACGACAAAAAAAACCTCATTTTGATTCGAAACAATTAAAAGTACGTAACATACCTGCCTGTATAAAACTCACGACCATTTATTATCCAGCGTCACTGATTAAATTCTCATTGGCAGAGAAAATGTTATTTTTTTCATTACGGTTTTCAAATACGCGTAACCTTTGCTGTTAGATTTAAATATCCTTTTGCACCATACTATGTTCTATAAATTTATATACTTTATAATCATCATGATTGCTTAACCGTATCCAATCTATCAAAAGCTTGCTAGCGGTGTTGTCGTCATTGAATTGTTGTCATGGTTGAGATCTACGTCTACGACTTACACGCTACGTTCTGAAACTGTCATTAATCCTCGTTACATTGTTCTACAGTACTATTTGCGAGGACTTTATTTGGCTTCATCTAAAGGATTCGAGAGGCGCGTACTATATAGTGCTGAAACCATATACACTCTAGCCGTTACAAGTTTACCAATTTAAGTATTAAGTGATTGTGATTTGCTTTGAGATATTGGTTAACTTTATAGTCAACTAATATCCCGTCGTCATCTGAAGACAAGTAAACAAGAAGCCGACGTGGACGATTCCGACTCTGCAACCGGAATCAATACATAAATTGATGACATAAAGGTACGAGAGCTTGTAGTGTTTTGAAATCATAATTATTTTTAGAAGAATATTTCATTAAATACTTATAGCAAGGATGTGTGTGCCGTTTCTTATGTAGATGACAACATTTTAGTGGATGGAAATTTAGTCGTATCGTATTCATCTTCTAAAATTTATAATCTGGCCTTAGCATTTCTTTTTTATTAGGTATATTAAACAGCAGGGCGTCGGATGATATAACAATGAAAGGTTTGTTTCAGCTTATTGCCAAATTGTATGTTATTGAATTGATATAGTATAGTGCTACATTTGATTTGTATGGTCTTGTCAAGGTTGTGCTAAAATATGGAAGTCGTGTACGTAGGCACGTATTCCAAATGTTCCAAACGTATCGCCCACTTAAAATTATTCACATCAACATCTATATAGTTTTTGTTGAAGATAATAGAAGTCAAATCAATCTTTGCGTCAAGCTTAACAACAATTGTCTCAATATATAATCTTAAATGTGTATTGAATGCACGAATGTACGTTAGACTGGAATCTTTAAAAATGTTAGTCATATTACGTTATATGATTGGCATGAGGCGAATTAGCCACGCATAGCCGCGCGAAATCGAAATACGAGTATCTAAGCAATTTAAAATTAAATGTGCACATAATGTTCAAGTTACGAGTATTATAAATCAATTCCGATTACGGGTGACAACGAGCACGTCGACGAAACAATAATAACTCGACAAAAGTTTCGTTACTTTTGGGACAATAGTTTTAAATTTTCTCTTTGAAAAGCATTTAAATAGTCTTTCCGCACATTCCTACTTTAGGTCTCTTAAAAAGTAATGCATGCTAAAAGTTAAAATGAATATAAAGATTAATATTTTTTGGTTTCATCCGTTAAGACGATTTTATGCTGCGAAGATTAATGTCTTCTGGCTGGAGTTGTCATACCATAAGGCACCATAATATACCTTATGAGAGTTTTAGCTTCTAATTAAGTAATTCTAATTTTGTAATTCTACTGCTTCTCTAAACTGTACCTTTGGCTAGTCTAATAGTACTATCATTCATCATAAAAATATTTAGCTTGGACCGTTCTTAGAAGGAAAGTGTATAATGATGTACGGAATAATAAGAAAAGATTGACTTGCTGTTAATGATTTGTTCTAGTCGCTCAATGGGTTTTCGCAATTACGACAGGTAATTAAGAGATCTTCAGCGAACATTATAAAAAGAAAGTCTTTTTTGTAAATCTGAAAGCCTTGGTATTTTTATTAGGTTTACTTGTGACACGAGGACAATATTTACCAGATGCATTTAACGAGACATTAATACTTTAGCATTAAAATACCTCGCATAAAGATAAGTTAAGACCTAATTTTTCTTGTCGTTTGTAAAATAATTTAGAAGTAATTATATTTGGGAATTGTGTTGTTTGTCACATTCGCATTTTTAGAGTTCTGTAGAAAATTGGAAACATAATATCGTCGTATTCGTCCGTCATTTTATTCAGAAACTAAACTCTTATCACTGAGTTTTGGTACACGGTTTAGTAACGTATCACAAAAAAATAACATTTTGTGAAAGAAAACATTCAGCATTAGCTCAACATGTTTACCTAGGCCATAGAGTTGGGTATATACATAGTTCAAAAGGAATTTCAAATAGTTATAAACATTCTATTACCGGTTCTAAAAATCACGTTTTGTGATGATATGATACTCATGTCTAAAGTGATGGTTGTTGACTTTATATATACATACATAATGTCATGACTATTTCCCGGAGGGGCATGTTGACAACTTGACACCATGCATTTTAATTTGCTATGGCACGTCTGTATCTTTTGATTCCTCCACCCTCATCACATTCTTCATACACGACTGTCTGTTATGGTAACTGACATAATCTGGTCTTTTCTCAGAATGCGACGTCTACCCCTTTTAACTATTCCATTTACATTCACTTTTTATACTTGCTCTGTCAATCTCCTTTCGTCTATGTTTTCCACATGTCTAAAGTATCTCAGCATAACTTTCCTCGACTAACGTCACTTTATCCTCATTTACTTCACATCTCTCTCTTATCACTCTGTTTCTCACTCTCTCTTTCTCATAGTCTAAACACACATACTTGATTTCATATCATTTGAACACATGTTTCTATATGATGGTATTTTATGGAGTGTCTGAAAATTTTCAAATGAACTCACAAACACGTTATAGAGATACAACCGACCGAAGTCAATGCTCAAGTTAGAACCCGACCTTGAGTGTTATTTTTAGGTACTAACAGCAGCTACGGAACCCTTTACTTAGCATGCTCGGCATGATTTTTACAATTTAATAGTACCATTCCATCAACCCAATTTATATGGGTGAACATAATTTTATATCTATTTTCTTGCCATTAAGAAATTAAATAACATAACATTTTAACAGATGCGGAGTGAAGTCGTGATTGGTCATAAAAAAAAGTATATTTTCTTATCAGCGAATGAAACAAACTCTTCTGTAATTGTCGCAAATTTAAGAACTGTTTGGGGTGTGAGCGAAATGACTCTTGCTGGAAGTCATTCCGATTTCACAAAGGTAATACTCAACATCAAGCTCAGTATTAGCAGTCTCGATGACGAATACCTGTTAAGTAACTATTGAAAAAGCGAAACCTTCGTTCGGTCTCGAAACGCTGACAATACTTACCAACTTTCACCTCTCTGATACAAGTGTGTAAAATGAAAAATACAGGTAGGCAATAGTAGCAATTGCTGAAGAATCAACTTAGCTTGCGTATCTTGTTTACATACGATGCTAACAGCATCGTTATCACGTTATGTTTGTAAAAATATTGACATGTCGGTTATTAATATAGAATCCCCTTTGTTAAATATATGAGCACATCAGATTCAGACAGGATGTGTGACTAGGAACTAGATAGAGGCTTCAAACATTTTCGAGAATTATTTATTATACTATTTCTGGTCACGCTTGTGGCGCGTTGTTGTTATTCCGAACATTATTATTTCAAGGTTGCGCGGCCGTCGCAGTGAGGTTGCGTAGTGGGGCTCCTCGGTAGGCGTCGTTCAACTGGTATATCTGTCCCTCTTTTGCACTAAGGTTCAGCTTGCTCTGTACTTGGCATTTGATATCAGCGAAGTCAATGTGAGCATTATCTACTCCTTGATAGCCACCTCGTTACGATACTGTACATCCTCACCTGGCGCAAGTTTTGATAATGTGTTCTTATATTTTGCCTACTTAAAACCTGAATAAATACATGTCTATGTATTGTGTTCAGAACATTTGCAGCCAACAACGCCTTACATGACTCATGCGTGCCGCGGGCAACACTTAAATAAAAACATTATTAAGTAATTGGGAAAATATATGGCAAAGATTGCTTCCTTTGTTATAATGTAATACATTCATTAAACAGTAGAATTTTATTGGAGTAGACGTATATCATCAATCAGTAACTAATGGTTTACCATTTTATGTTATGGTAGTGGTAGCGAGTGCATATGCCATTATGTACTTGTTAGGTCCATTTTGATGATAGTGATATATTCTGTTATTCATCATCATTTTCCTTTGTTATATTTTAAAGCCATCCTACTTTATTAAAAGTTAATTTTGTTTGCTGCTTCTGTAGAATTGAATCCTGTGACCTCCAACTGGGAGACACATGGAGGGGGATGCAAGGCAAGATGAGCGTGACTACGCCGGATAAGAAGATTAGAAAAAAGTCTGATAAGCCGCAATCTCAAATGTACGTATGATGCGCTTGGAATGTTTTATTAAACGTGAACATTTTGCTCAGGCCTCCATCATTTTATATCTAATAATACAATGAACGGTTTAGTGAAGGGTAAATGAAAAACAGAAATTAGGTTACATATTTATATCTTTGTTTATGGAAAGAAGTAGATTCATGAAAAACGTCCAAGTTATGCAAATTAAAATAATTTTATTTTGCAGCTTTATGTCTTCTGAATCTTATTATAATAAATATTATTTCAAACGTTCTGTGATACCCGCGGTATACTAAGTGTTATCTGTGTGCTATAGGTAGTTTATCATGTTTATCAACGTCAGAAACTTATCCTCGAGTCCTTGACACCTAAAACACGTACATTTGGATCTACCAGGTTAATAATAACCTTTATGAATATGTCGTCTTATAGTTTTTATTATTGTTGTCTGAAACGTTTTTTAAGATCGTTTTCACAATTAATATTTGGAAAATTACAACATATTATTTTGTCTCTACGAAAAAAAATCCCATCATCATCATCACCATCACCATGCCCATACAAACAAATACGACGAGCATTCGTCAGTTACGCCTCGGAAGTGCCTCATGACCTTCATGTTTATCTCATTTATCATCAAACAGACCGTCTGCTCGTTTGTCATGCATTACATTTTCAAATAAATATAAACTTATATAGGGTAAGTATATATTATATATATACTTATGCTAATATGAATATTCATCGTGATAAAGTCAATACGTTTAACTAACTCTAAGAGTAATGTTTTATGTATTCTGTAGGTATCGATAATTTATTACATGGATATATTCCAATAACAATTTTGATAAATGATGATGAAATTTGCTGTAATCAAACTACAAGACTTCATTCAAATGGTCTTATTTTTATAGTTAGGTTTATGTACTTAGGAAGTATATATTTATTTACTTGGGAAATTAAATATATTGATTATTACTTCACTTTATTTACAAAGGCACGATCGGAGCCAAAACTAACAGCTCAGAGGCATGCTTTGTATAAAATATGCAGTACATTTTGGGAGACGATATTATGATATACAACTTTAATGCTATTATTGCTATCAAATCGTTGCTGGTGTGTGACTTGGGTTATATAATGTATGAATTAATGATATTAATTAGGAGTTCTGCCACCTGCCAATTGGGTTTCATTCCAAAATTTTAAGGCAGGTGAATGATGAGCCATCATCATTCATTATATGGCCGTTTATTGGGGAGAAGAGCGCCAGCTTTGGGGTGAAAGGGTGAATGCTGATGCAAGTGAATAAAGGGCGTAAATAGAGAGGTGTTCTGAGCGTTACTCTAGGCGTCATTATGTCCTTTGACACTTCCTCTCTTGGGGCCTAGAATCTCTAGAATCGTTAGAAATTGCTCTTGTGTCTTCAGATGGCCAGTTCAGGCAAGCTTTAGCCCAGGGAGAATGGGAGAATGCCGCCACCCACCCTTGGCTATATATATTTTGGGACAAAATTGGACATTGTAAATGTTAATCAATATAAACGCTTTTTTTATTGTATTAAACTCTAATATTATTCTATCAAATCTGTCGTTGACTGAACAGTGAACGATACACGTTGGTAAGGAGAGCTAGTTGGTTCTGGTTCTAGTGGATTTTATATATTTTCTACTTCTTTGGAAAGTTTTGACTATGTAACGATATCAATGGTCATGTTTTATTAATTAAGATCATCATAAAGTCCTTTCAAATGATCATTTTCCTATTGATTTTTTTTACTCATATCAATTTGTAGTATAAGCAAATGACAATTTGGCGTTATTTTTTTATCGTTTATTTGACTATAATAGCTGAAGCTGAGGAAATCAAAAATAGTGATTCGTTTAAGTATTCCTTTGATTTATATTCAGTTCTGTAAAATAAATACACTTCACACAATATTGTACAGTGTTTTAGTTTAATTATAGTTAAGCGCATGTGTTTCCCCTTATTCGACATCAAACTTGTATTTCTAGCTTATAACCTAAAAAATATTCACGTGTTAAACTAGCTTTATGTATCTACATAAGACGCGACCGAAAGAATTGGCTTACAAATGGTTGCGGATGAAAGAATGTTGCTATTCTACAGCACACAAGTTGCCAAGAAAGATTATTAGCTGTTTCATATTTTGATGCGAAACTTAGTGGTCAACGCAGCCGAAGGGGTAACTGCAAAGATAAATCAGGCCTACGTTTTACTAGTTTCATTTTCTTTTAGTATAAACAAAAAGAATGAAGTGGAATTATTATTCATCCACATTCTCGAAAAAGGAGTCTTGGATGGCGAATTCTGTCTAATATTTTATTCTAGAGCGAACCGGTTCCTCCACAACGATTTTGACCATGTTAAAAGGACTGAGTTAGACGCAGTTGGGTTCACAAAATATTTCATGGTTTTGATTATAAATCTTGTTTGTATCTTCACTTTGTCATCCTGTTTTTGATTCTCTCTAAGTATATAAATATAATTATTTGCAGACTTTTATAATTCAGCGTTGTTGTCTTTCGTTCCGTTTTTAACTTTATTGTTATTATTGTCGATGTTTGTGTTCTAAATCAAATCTGTTATCGTTCTGAATCTTTGTATCCTTATGATTATATTTTATTTCTCACCTAATCTTATTGGATAACTTTTTAAGTTCACTTACGATAGATTTGAATGCTTATTCATTTCAAGAAAAAAGAGACGAGAGTCGTATAAATATGAAATTCAGGCTCTTTACAGACCTAGGAAAAGATATAGATTCTTCAAACATGTAGATACTTTTTTAAACCGGCGGTATGCCTTTATTAACAAAATACTACGAACTATATACAACAATACAGCTACTACAATGAAAGCATTTAGACAACCTAAAAGTCATTGCAGAGTCACAGGCAGTTCAAATGCTCCAGCCCACTACCAGTTGGCAGCGTGTCCAGCATGCTGGCAGCAATTCAATTGATAGAAGATACTGGAATATGCTCAACCTACTACGTTATTGTAAAGATTAATCAACAGTTTTATAAATGTATTGCTATACTATGCATAAAAATTGATCTTACTCCTCCATAGTCTGTCATGTCATGATTGGCCAAAATGCTGTATGTTACTCCATAAAACTAAAAGCGCATAATTTTCGATGAGTAATACGGAACTCCAAAAAAGCACGATTCCAGCCGGCACAATGAAACCGGTTTCGGTTCATTAGAAATACACAGGAACTCCATTTTATTGCATTTTGTTAGAATGGAAGCTTTAGGCACAGGTGTGTCTGTGTGCAGCATTTTGAACGACTGAAGATAAACCTGACTTTATTATAAAAACTAAGGCGAAGGTTGAAACGTCGCGTCACGATTGGTTAAAATACTGAGTCGCGTAACGATTACTTTATCATGTTTCGTAATTTTAGATCGACTTGGTACGAACATAAGTTAACTTGACCTAACGGTTTTTATTTTCTGCATATTGCTGCAAAATTTTATATTGTGGCTTACGTATTTACAGCTCCGATGAAGATGCTGCTGCTCGTCTTCTAGTTTTCGTTTAGTCGATTTTTACCACATCCCTGGGTAAAGGTAGGGTAATTTTTTCTCCAGAATGGTAAAATCTGAAATAAAACTTAATTTATTCTAAAATCCATAATCTACTTTTCACAAAATTGCTTTTGACATAAAACACACAATTGCTACGAGTACTTCCTTAAATGTATATAACGTCATTAAATACTGCCTCATCGAGTATCTTAAAGCGTTGCTTTAAAGTAGAAGGTTCTGGGTTCGACCCACGGGTCGGATAGTTATTGATACTGTTTATACTAAGTATATACAACTCCCATCCGATATGTGACAATCAGGTGGCACTTTTCACATTATTCGGATAAAATCCATTAAAAATGTTATAGCGTAATTTGGTTAGTCGTTTTTGAGCGATCAACTAGTAAGCAGCTGCGGTTCCGCTGCGGCTCCCATGACTTGGATGGGTGAACGCTGGTGGCATTACTACTTCCGTGCTTCCGTGTTTCGGAGGGCACAGTTAGCCGTGACCGTCGGTCCCAGTTGTTAGGATGGCAGTCGTTATAGCATTGTTGTACAATTTGCTAAAGCCCGCCTGGGCTGGCTACCATCCCTCAAACAGAAAATCTGCCGCAACCTACTGCCGAAACACACCTATTATGATGTGTTTAAGAGCAAACTGTCCTCGAGTCTGAAACATTCTTCGACCACATTATCAGTTGATATAGTGGTCAAAGATATAAACAACCAATCAACTATAAAAAAATACATGGGCGCAAAACATATAAAACGTGGGTGTTTATAACTTACCCCTTCGGAGATAATTTAGCAGGTAGGTCTCTTTAGCAAGAGTCCGTGTTAGTGACCACCGTAGTGTCGGAAATTCTGCCTCGAAGCGGTAGTGTGCAAGCACTATGAAACTATTATAATAATAGTTTCGTCACGCTTGCACTTTTTTTAATATTATTTGGTAAAGAGACGGAGAAGTCGCCCACCTGATGGTAAGCGGCACGCCTGTTCACTCCGAGACGTTGTTGGTTCTTATATCTCGTTCGTCCAGTAATTTCATAAATAATAATTATTAAAACTTAAGAGTTAGATTCTTGTCGGTGCAGCTGATGTGATGAAACGCATGTCATTAAGACTAGGCTAACAACATTGTAGGTACATATCGATACTCTACCAAAAAATAAATGTACCATGTAGCCACTAACAATTTTGCTAAAGGTAGGTTATGGAATTCTTTATCCAAGATTACAAGCATAAGTTGCGATTTGTTTACCTTTACTATATTGAAAGAAAATTTAAATTCCTTTGAAATATTTATCATTATTTGAATACAGATTACTTTTGTAATAGCGCTTAATTTATTAGATATATTTTGAATTAATTTTACTTGAGTTATGTCTATGTGATAGCTATCTTCCTAGACGATGGAATATGATAAAATGAGGTACGTCACTCGCGTTGTCGTCAGTACTTACTACTGGAACTATCACACGAGGTTGTATCAAAAAGTTCTCAAAAGCAGATAATTGTAAGATTGTTATTCTGACTGTGTATATGTATAGTTCCACTTAATGCCATCGTACGATCCCAAGCTTTTTTTTGTAGAAAGCGTTACTAAAATGAAATAGGGAGAACAGCAAGATACGAGTCTGAAAAAAATTATTCCAACAAAGGTATATTTTTTCACATTCAGCAATCATAAGTGATCTTTGCTCTATAAATAGAGCATTTTATTTTTTTTCAAAAAGTAAAAAAAGAAATAAACAGATAATTAAGAATAACGATCGATCAGATATTTAGCTGAAGTCCTGAATATTTAATTTTGCCGTAGATCAGTTATTTGAGAGTCTACAAAAAGTTGAAACTACTACAAAAAGTATTTTGAGAGCCGACAACAAAAAAAAGTTTTTTGAATTTCAAGAAGACTAACGCCTTTTTAATTGCGTATGTTTCATCCTTCATCGTGATATGCCCATGCCAATCATTACTCTTTACCTATACTGCCACTTGTGCTTCTTTAAGTGTAAGGTATAATGTACTTATGCCTAATCTTATCCGTTCTAGTTACACCATATATCCAACTTATCATACGCATCTCTACCGCATTTGCTAATCTTTCATCCGTCTCTTTCGTTGCCTAACATTCAGATCCTTACATTCCGACAGATCGTATGATGGTCTTAAACATTTTTCGGACTTGTTATTCCTAATTATGTTTAAAATACTTATGTATGCTCCCTTCGGATATCGCGCAAACAGCCGAGTATCGTCCTAACAAAATATGGCAACAGTTTATAACTTTCCACCAACAAAAAATTGCCAACTTTTGTGTTTCCAATTCGTGTTGGTAACAAAAGTGACCATATTTTGTTTGATGGATTAGAAGCGAAGGCGGCGTGCTATTCTCCATACAAAATTATATCCCTATTTGGTTCTTGGATAATGTCTCCGGATCATTTTTTATTTGCATAACATCCAAGAATATGACAGAGCCTGCTATAGACACGCTCTGTCATATTCTTTTTGCAGCAACTAATTATTACTAAAGAAAATATGACCCTGAAAATCACTAAAAATCCCTGTTTTACCGCCACGATCAGAGGAACACTTGATAAATTTGAGTTTTTAGCATAGTATAAATTTATAGGAGCCTACGCATACTCTTAACAAACATTTTATGCTATAATATTTGAATCGGCTCAGTTGTAGGAGAAAACAAAGGAATGAATGGAATAAAGTATTAAAAGTCAATTTTGATAATTTTCTTCCTATTCCTTGAACGGATCGTACCTGATGCCAAAAAGGCGTTATAACGTTTGTAGCCTGTCTGTCGTATTGTCTGAGGCGTTGCAAATTTAGCTGATTTCAATGTGTTTTTAGTAGGGTGATTGAATGGGGATGATCCTTAGGTATGCGGTAAAAACCTGTTCTAAGATTAACAGCTCTTTTGATATTAGTTTAGGGATTTCGTGAGTAAATTAGATTTTAAAACGCTTTCAATCTCAGAACAACTTGACATTTTGTTTATCACATGTAAATGATCCGTTGACACAGCAATATAACGTTACCGTCACCTGATGATGCCATGTCGATCTGCAAACTTCAAGTTTTGACCGATGTGTCTTGCCGGGCTTTTTGCATAGGTCTCAACAAGTATCTTCATTGGTTACTGCTGTTCAACAGAGTATGGTGATGGACCAAGAACAATAAATTTGTCACATTAGTATATTAGTCGTATACCAACCGATTTTGGACTCGTTGGCGCGTTCTCAGTTTTTTGGGGGTTGTAACTGTTAAAATTAATTATATTGTTGACCGCAGAAAGTAAAAATTATAATATGTGCGAATCTGGAGACGCCTAGACGGTGAAAATATAGATTGTTATTACCTCTCCGTTGTCAACAAGTTTATTAACCTTGACTAGATTTTTTAATGTTAACAATGCAATAATAAGTTTATTTTGCCTTCTGAGAATGACGATCTTTATTGTTTTCGTTATTTAGTGTGGGTGGGTGGTGCTCTACATAGAGTGTATCAATGTATGGATGATATAATAACGCATGCCACCGTTCATTTCTTCGTTCGTTATATTATAAATTTTACACTGTGCTCAATAAATAAACTTTTTTTCATGAAGTGTGTGATTTTTATTAGTTAATTTTTAATGATATGCCAAAATTAGAACCATAACAAATCGTTAGCTTTCAACCAGCTACCCAATTAGTGGGTTTTTTAAGAAAGTGTTTTTTCCAAGATGATTTGGGTGCATAAATACTAAATTGTAGGGAATAGCGAAAATACTTAAAAACAGACTCGGGTCAGATATAAAAGATATTTTAAAAAAGAACATTCGATTTTGATGTAGTTATTTCTCTGGCCAGAAATTGAACCAATTGATATCGCATTATATACACCTGTATTTTTGGATGTTTTTTTTTTATTTTTTTATTTCTTATAGGTTAGCCTTTGACCACTATCTCACCTGATGGTAAGTGATGATGTGGTCGACGATGTTGTTCAGGATAACCTAGACTTACTGTGATACAATATTACAAACTAAAAGAACTGGGTTCATTTGTGGATCGTCTACACCTTTGTTGATTGAACCAACCCAAGTGCGAGTAATCACTATGACGATATTTACCAACTAAACTGCGATGATCTAGTTTAGTTGGTATGCTGCACCAGGTGTTTTAGTTCAAAGGTCCAGATCTTTGCTAACGAAACAATCAAAAAGTGCAGTTGAAAAGTAATATTCTGGAAATGATGGAAAATACTAAAAATTGTTTTGCTTTTCAAATGAAATTACTTCCCGTGTCGCTTATATCGAGAGGATTTTTATTTTGTGTAGGTTTATTGTGTAAGACTTTTTAATGTTATTAAAGTATAAGATGTGGATGTGTCGACAGTAATAAATTGAACATTAAACGAACCAGACCAGACGTTTCTTTAATTAATCAACCCGCGGCCGCCCCCCTTCTTACTCTTAGATGGTGACAATGCCAAGAAGGAGCAGGACCTTGCATTGGCCTCGATTTCAACCTGGGGATATCAATATTGAAAAATGTTATGATAAAATTGAGATGATATCAAAATTGGCCACAAGGCTTTTTTATGCATTTTATTTTCTATTCGTCGTTGTTTACAATTTGGCCACTCGAGAACTTAGTCTGTATTAGAAAATAAAGCCATTTTTACCGACTTTTGTATATAAATTCTCAATATGATGCGTATATTTTTGTATATAAATCATCTGACATCTCTGTTAGTTGTAATCAGAATTAGATACTTAATTATTTTTTATTCGATGTGTTATAGTGTATGCTGAGTGTGTTACCATAAAAAAGTATTTGTTTAAGGCATAATATATGGGCAAAAAGTCAAGGCCGGCTAACAGAAATTGCCAACTGATTAAGGTGTTTTTTTTCTTTTTTAGAAAGCACATAAGTGTTTTTAAAACATAAAAATACAATCGTAAACTCAACCTCAAAAGAGGCGAAAACTGAAATGTTTGGAAACGTACTCGTAAGTATTATGTACGAATACGTTTACTTTGTTGACCGACTCGTGTGATTTATTTCTTGATCGACAATTGTAGATGTCTTGGGCTGGTGTTTACAACTACATTAATTTAGGTATCAATTTAAGTAGATTGTTTGTGTACCTTTGTACCTTTATCAGACTCTTTCACGTGGTAAGTATATAACGTCGTATAGCTTCTCCAACAACACAACCGATAACACATGAACATATAAAAAAATGGTTTTAATCAACGCTATGATCATTTGTAATAGGTCTTCACTTCGTTCTTTACGGCCGGTCGCTTTCCTAATGCCAATCACTTCTTGGTAAAGCCTTGGGTGTATATCGGCTTCTTCTTTTCGTGAAATTCAGGGAGTTTTGAGCTTATTAAACCATTTCTTTTCTCTTAGTCCCCTTTAAGATACCTAACAGGGAGATATTTAACTGTCATATTTATTATGTAAGCCTGCAATTGTACAGCTATTAGGTGCATCTTAATATGTATAAGCAATAAAATATAAGCATTACAGTGACGAGATTATCCCACATTTATTGTGACTTATTGGACAAAATGCGATGAAATCATGATAAAAACTGATAAAGACCTCTTTTAGGGCTCCTCATTTCTACTACAGTCCACAAAATAATATACATTGTTGATTTAGATATACTGTACCTACAAGTCGGCGGTGTTTTCTGTTATGAGGATTAAGTGTGGTAAAACCACGGATTTAGGAAGGGAGGGGATATGGCGCGAGGCATTTATTCTACTGATCCGCATGTCGCAGTTTTTCAATTATCTATCCCCACTGCGCTTCACGCCTACAAATGAAACAATAAACTCTTAAAGTAATACACTGAACGCAGGGCTCCCATTAGCTACTCACACCAACTCATTACAATGCACACTGACAAATCAATCAATGAAAGCAAAGCGCTCGGACATCACAGTAACAATAAAAATTACTCCTACATGCATACTTTTACACGTACGCTAGGGCTTGATACTATCGGTAAAGTGGTATCGAAATAAAAACTACATAGTTTAACTGAATAAGTAATTGAGTATAAAATAACATTTCATGCTACATATATTCAAAATTCATGTTTTATTTATTTTCATGTCACCTAAAATTTTATGAAAATGTAAGTAAATAATATGAAAAAATATTGGATATAAAATAAAACAGCTTGCCCTTGGTTTGAACCGTTTTAGTTTATTATTTATTGGATAAATGATACTTGACAACACATAGTATGTATGTAACTTTATTAGTTTTTATATTTTTTTAATTAATTTCACACGTACTTCTGTCAAAGCAGTCGTGGTTTCGGGGTAATTCGCATTCTTGGGGATTATGTAGCTCCAAAGAACAAGATGCCTTTGAGTCAACTTTCTCCGATTCCTAAAAGTTATGAATGCAATTGAAATCGCAATAACTGTAGACGGCGTACTATAGTCACTACCTGCAGTATGCGATCGGCTGCGCTAGACGCAGTAAATATTATCTTGCAGATAAGATTTCGTCACCAGATTTCAAGAAGTTCTCGATTGCCCTCCTCACCGCTCGCATACCGCAGGTGGTGCCTAGCATTAGTGGGCGGACTATAATAACAAAGATAATAAATTTTATATTTCATATCATGCATTTTTCGTATAAAAAATAAAAGGTATGTACCGAAAATATATGACAAACTTTTATTTTTGGGACTGCCCAATCAAAAAGTCTGCGACTTTTATTCAAGGGTTGAAACATCTCTTTCCTTAAATGGGCTGAACATATACTGCTATTTTTAAATGGTAGCCAGGTAGATCCACTGCCTGTCGCTTCAATCCATTTTTCCTTAATATTTGGATCTTTTGGGAAACTGACATAAAATGTATGTTCTGTTTTAAAAATATCTTCCACTATACAACAGTCAATTATTATAAGTAGTCTCTTACCAAATAACGTTTGCAATATTGCTTTAAAGTTTATAAACAACATTTAGCAGGCTCGTTAAAGTATTGATTGATATAAGTATTTCTATAATGTATCGACCACATCACTAACTCTCGGCCGATAGCAGCGGCCGTACTACGCGACGATGCGCGCTTTCAGAATATCGTTAACGCAATTCTACATTGCGGCATTTGCTAGTTGAGTCGTAAACAATTTTATAACATTAGGAGCAATGGATTTCGATAATGAATATGCTATACTTTTGTCACCTTTGGAACATTTTCAACGGCTCTGTTAACTTCGTTTGGAATTATGATGGATTTTAAATAATAACATGTGAATTCTTGTATTTACATGTCAAATGACATTCCATATATGCTATAGTTCACCTTATCACTTTTGTTCTTGCACGTAATGACAGCACAACTTGGCATTTGGTGGTATTTACACGATGTTTGCACGACCGTGGACAAAGTGCGACTGGCGCGACGATATTTACGATTTTAACTAACAAGTTCTCTGGAACTCGTTGCTGCGACACGTATCACGCCTCCTCGGCATATCCCCTCCCTTCCTAAATCCGTGGGTAAAACTAAACCAAAATTTATTAAAATATATCTTATTTTGTTTGCGCTAAAATCTAAATTGGTATAACAGCGACGATCCTCGAAAAAAATTATAACACAAAATTAAATTTATTCTGGGCATTTGCGGATATTTTTAAGCTGAAAAGTCCAAAATCGAGGGACGAGGGTTAGATTCCCGCTAGGGACAAAAAGTGCTCTAATAATTTGTAAATGTGATTAATTAGTCGTCTAAATTGGTGCTAACTATCTTGACTGAAATTATTAGCTCCCTATTTTTTTTTGTGTTTTATATATTATAAAATCACATTTTTACTCAACCTTATGAGGTCTAGACAATAACAAACCCAATCTACATAGTCGGCTGCAAAAAAATATTTTTCACTGCAAGGTATTTTCATATAGACTGGTTCTAAAAATATTCTTTATATAATCTCATTCGGTAATATTCTAATTATGAAATTAAATACAGACTTTTATTGGCATATTTTATGTACATACTTCTTTAAGAAAATTAAAAAGTTAAATTAAAGCATTGTTCTCCTAACAAAACAATGCTTTAAAACAATTTTTTAATTATTAAAGTACAATGTGTCCCGACCAAGGAGGTTTCAATTCAATTTAAGTACACATTATCTGTGGTGAGCGAGATGCGCGCGCAACGCGCTGCGCTGTTTCCGAGCCAATAGACCAATAACAGATTTTTTCCATTTTGGCGCTATTTCGTACATAAGAATTTGAGTAATATTTTGTTGGATAAAACTTTAGTAGCAAAAATGTCAAGCAACATCCACGATACTGATGATTTAACTCCACCTGACATTCTAGAAACAGCTACGAAACTAACGAATAGTCTTTTGCCAGAAAAATCAAGAAAAGCGTATAGTCTCAGAGAGTTGTAATACAGGTAAAAAAAATTAATATAGCCATGAGATTAAATAAAGTAGTGTATGAAACTGCATATAATTAGGTATTAAAACACTCGTGTAATCTTATTTTGAAACTCGCCTGCGGCTCGTTTCAAAAAACTACACTCATGTTTTAATACCCTCTATTATATGACAGTTGCATAAACTACTATTATAAAATACGTACAATTTAGGTTTGTAACTCAAAGAGCTACGAGCTAGAGACCTTTGACCCATGACGATGATATAGGTACGATCGGACAGACCGACAGTGGAGTCTCCTGTATAGGGCTCTATTTTGCCCTGTAGATGGGTACGAAACTCTAAAAACCGGCCCAATGTGAATCGAAATTGCGCTCAGGATACCGATTCAAATTTGTGAAACAATTGTTTTTATGGTATTACACAAATACCTACTATAGTGCTATCACGGAACTCTGGGACCCACTTGCACGTGGCCAGTTTTTTTATTACACCCGTATCACCCGATTCTAAGCCTCAACGACATCCCATGCCAGCTTTGGAAAAAAGTTTACTTCTTTGATGTATTGGTATTTAATATTGAATCGAGTTAATTAATACTTCATCAAAGGTTACATTATTTTAAAACGGATGTATAAACGGAAAGTAAGCGAGCGTAATAGAGCGAATATTTAATCATAAATACAAACAATAATAATATATATTTTTTTTTAGATAAAATAAGTCATAGAGTTCGAGAGGTTTTGCGCTGTACTATCAAACATAAACTAATTGTTCTAGGAAGTACCTGCAGCTTTTCCATTTCAGTTTTTTCCGTAAAATCAGAACTTGCTCGAATTATTACTTAGACGTGTTCAAATCTTACTGGCCCGCGTCCGGTCCGAGGCTAGCGTTATCGCTGGTTCAATGTGGCTGTCACACCAGATACCAGGGATCGGCAGTATCCACTTTTAATCCTTCCTCCTCGCTACGTATCCACTGACATCGTACATACTGAAGGAGGCACCCTTGTATATGCTGTTTGCTGACGACATTGTGGTCGTTGAAAATTTAACTGAGGTCCAGAAGAGACTGGAAAAATGGCGAAAAATGTAGAGTCTGATTGAATTCAGCAAAACAAAAACTAAACAAATGGTCTGTGACTTCTGAGGTATTTCCAGTTCTTACCGTCGCATATTTTTTTGCTTTGTAACAAAAATCATATGACATAAACGTAAAAAACATTTGTTTTATTGATAGAGAAGAACGTTAGGTTCGTCCAATTTGTTCTACATAATAAGGCACTTTGTGCATTTATTACATATATTTAATATATTGTATAAAACAACATAAAAGTTCTTTTCTCGTTTAGACATAAGTTGACTTTAATTTTCTGCATTAAACATAATATTTACCCGTGCAATCTAGCTCCTTACAAGGGAGTCTATGTTTTTTATCCCTAGGCAGGACAATGGTCCAGTTCGTCCAGAGGAACAGCCTAAGATGGCATTACAGCAGTAAAACCTCTTATTTTATTTTCTTTAATTGTATTTCCAGCATATTTGAGGACCTTCCACTAGTTCCACGTAACATTCATCAATTTTTTTTGCCATAATTCCCACGCTTGGCAGGCGTCTTGGGGATCGCAGTGTAAGACAGCAGTACCTTAGAAGCGGCTGCTGGCAGAAGGGTTATACAGGAAGGTGGGCACCTTCCTGTATAACCATTAGGCGCCTCTTACTACAGCCACGAGTAGTGATGGGGGTTGACATTCTAGTCCGGCAACCCACGGGCGTACTACTTACCTATTCAGTTACTACTTATACTTACGTTTTAGTCGTCTACAGAAGATGTGGGCTCGTTCCCCCCTAGAGGTGAAATTTTGCGCTTGTATTAATTGTGTATATTTAATTCGCTAAGTACCGATGTTAGAGTCAAAAACTTTTTTTATGAATTTGTCAAAACCCTCAAGACATGAATTTTTTGTAGGTATATTTGTTGTACTCTTCAATTTGTATATATATATCATTTGATTGATTTTACGAGTATAGAGTGTTTACTGATAGGGCGAGTAAGTGGAAACCTATATGGAAAATACAGTATTAACTATGTTTCTCGTGTCTTTGAATATTTTTGTTTGTGTTTGGCATCTAGTGTATCCTTCATAAACGAATTGTTATGCAACGTTGCAAAGTTGTTATATGGCGCGAGTACTTTTATTGAACCCGGAGGAAGCGAAGGAATCTTGATTGATTAGATTGAACCAAGAGCAAAGCGAGAAGTCTGAGTGTATCGAAAGTTTAACTAATACTACTGGAAACTAATACTACAGGAAAATGCTAGTTGCAAGAAAAACACCTTAAATAATGTAGTAAATTTGCGTTAATTTATAGTAAAAAACCTACCGACGCTGGATAAATTTAAATGGGACCAACTTGGATGTATACAAAAAAAAAGAATCATCGAGATTTGGAGGATCCAGAAAAAGTTATACAAAACGTTAAAATGATAAAAAAAAATATAAGCGTCAATTTGAGAAACTTCGTCCTATTTTAGTAGTCGGTTAAAATATATTTATACCCTATTCAGCGAGCTCTAGACAAAGACATGCTAGGGTGCAGAAAGTTTTTTTTGTCATGTGTTGGAGCTTCTATGTAAAATAATTGAATTTAATTTTTATTACCATATTCTTTTCTGGGTCACAACGTTCCACACTAAATATCTAAATTTCAGGTTTGGAACTCACTCCATTAACGAGCTGTAGACCCGTGAAATACGACTGGCCGATGGACTTTTTCAAGGGTCTTTAGTTTTTGCTCTCATATAAACGGTAAAACCTACAAGCATCAAACTTGTAAATCAACAAATAATAAAAGCTCGGGTACTCTTCGCTGACTGCAGGCTTAGCTCGTATAGTCATTTATAAAACACAGGTCATGGTTTCAGGTGAAATTCATGCACGAATGGCGTTGTATTTGCAAAGTCAGTCCTCAGAATGATGACTACTATACTACTCATCATACTATATATACTAATATGACCTACGATTGTAATTAACTGCAAGATTTACCTTCTAGTAATTGTCTTTTGTAAATGTATATATTGCATATACCTACGTCAACATCTTCGTCCTAACCCACACATAACTTAAAAATATAAATTCATTTAGTAAACCAAAAAATATCTTCAAAGCAAAGAACTCTCAACCATTATTATATACGAGGTTTTGGGCTTCTGAACCAATTTTAAAAACACTTTTTCCAATCCGCCTCAGATACCTCCACAGGTTGCATCTTTCGGTGAAAACTTTTCCATTGAGTTGTTATTTTAATTTTAGGGAGTAAAAAGAAGTCACACGATGACTAATGGGGGCTGTAAGGAGGATGAACCAGAAGTTTGATCGGTGTTGTGACCAGGATATTTATCATCGGTACGCAGTTGCGCCAGATGGGCCTTCATACACAAATTCATTTGTAATCTATTAACAGTTTCTTCCGGTTTTAAACAACATTTTGAAATCGTATAACTTCATCGCGCGAAAATGTTTTTGAGACAGTAACATTTTCAGTCAGACACGATAAATTTAATTCGTTATAAAATGTAGAGGGAAGTATTGAATTTGGACTTGTATTTTTTCTTGTAAATGGTCATTTCAAACAAAAGTATAACCGGCCAGTGTTCCATACATAAAAACTCTTTTTTTATGCAAAATTTTCTAAGTGGTCCGATTTTGTCCTTAACAACACGCACATAGAACCACTAAAACAATAAAATTATAACACGTTTGAGTTCGGTTTTGTATCCGGCACTGTAGTCCCATAATACATTTTTTGGATATTCATCCCTCAATGATAGAGAAATTGGGGAAAAAAATGATGTGCATAAACAATGTGAACATAAGTAGTGAAACACGTGCTTTTGGATCTTCCAAAATTCACAATTTCAAAGAGTGTTGTTAAGAGTATTGTTGGGGTCAAGTATTTTGTTTATTGGTCAAATGATGTATAACTACATCATAAATACAACAAAAAATACTATTTTTTTCTCGAAATTAACTACAGTAATAAGTATTTTATACTTTTCACTTTATTTATACTGAATCTTTATTGCACAATTTTTGATGTTTTATCTAGTCTGTCAAACACATAAAAAAGCTTATAAGTTATTATCAGCACTACTCGGTCTAGTCACGTCTAGTAAGCCAGTTTCTTGACCCTGACCTACCAAGTAGAATCTCTGCCCAAATAAATAGGTATATACTATTTACTTGGTAGCAAATAAGTAAACACTTGTATAGTAAAAAGTATTTTTTTAAAAGGCTTAAATCATTACATACAATTTTATTAATACATAAGATTTCATGTCATATAGATTATTTTCTCGACTTAACCACGCGCGACGGAGAGATTGCAGTTACGTTGCACCTTGCGCGCTGAAATGGTGTTTGATTTTCGTTCTTCAACTTTCAACCGTGAATTTGGTGGTATGACCCTACATAATACGAAGACCATACAAATCTGGAACTTTGTCCTGGCAACAGGAGATCATTCTTCACGACGAAGCAAATTTACCTGACCTTTATCCAGTGGTCATCTATTTATTTAGCTGTTGAGTTATCATTAAACACGCCATGCGCTTAGTATTGTGCCTAGGGAGATTCTTGTTGGGTTTACTAACTTTTATACAGTTGCCATAAAAATATATACTTAACGTTAAGGCAAATTAATCACAAAAACAGTAATGAGATTAATTTGCTTTATCGGTCTCGGATCGGCCATGGAATGCTTTGTCTAAAACCTATAGGTAGTAAATAATTTTTCAAAATTAACACTTGAAGCATCATTGAGAATGTCGTGTTGGAGTAAGGAATTGAAGACATTGAAAATTTTGCAGGAACCCTAGGAAATAAGTAATTTGTACAATTCAATAATTATTTTTTTTAGTATCTGATGTGTAGGTCAACTCCATTACCATAATATAACAGAGGTACAAATTTGTCTATTTTATAAAACATTTATGAGGTGACAACCACGGATAGGACAGTTATTGGAGTTCCTGAAGAAGAAATTATCATAAGTAGTCCAGTATCTAAAACTGTGCCCGGTAAATGCTAATAGGCACGCCACATATTACACGGGAATATGTTTATTATATAAGTAGCTAGAGCAGGCACAACAATTTATTTTTACAAACGGTCCTATGTATGTAACATGTCAATATATATTTTATTGACAAGTTTTCGAAGAGTATCGATATGATATTCTAAATATTCAGTGTAGTTAAATCGTGTATTTTGCGAACCTTGATTGTGACACACGATTAAATGCCGATTTCAATACTAATATGATATAATGCAACCATTCGCATGTCGGAAAGCATCAATATAACGGTAAATTAACTGCTTTTAGTACTGTAAAGTAAAGCGTCAGTTAAAACACTACTACAAATTACACATTCAATTATTATGTAACATGTTTACTCACAAACATGCATTCGGTACTAGTTCTGCTGGCTAGGCGATGCGTTATTTCGTACAGAAACAATGTCGTTACTTAATTAGTGCTGATATTTGTCATCACAACAATATTTTCGAGCTTTGTGTATGTTTGTACTCACTGTCTCAATCTGCATGTGTGTTTGAAATGAACTACGTGTTATGTGTCGTAAATTAATAAAAACAAATTATAGGTTCATGATTGTTCGGTGTCGTCAGAATTTGCCTGATTGTTTTTAATGGAGACGGAGATTCCTTTAGGATACGTGAGTGATCATAGTATTTTTACTGTTCCAGAAATAAGTGCCACAACGAGAAGAAGCGTCGGGAACAAGAAAACGAGACCATAAACCAGCTCGAGGAGTTACTGGGGACGTGTCTGGCAGAGGTGAAGCAGCCGGACAAGAACGGCATTGTCCGGGAGGCGACCCGCAAGATACAAGAAGTCCTTCAGCGGCGGCGCGAGTGTCCCGGCGAGTGTCCGCTGCGCCTCGTGCAAGCCCTCTCCCCCGTACAGGCCGGAGAGGTCAGCTCTACGCAGCCGCAAGTACCGCTCGGGGTCCACTATTCGGAGATCACCACGTTTATAGAGGTAACTATCATAACTTTTAACACCCTTGTCCCATTTATGTGGCGTCATCACAATATGTTTTGTCTACTCTTCTTACACAAGAACATTTATTGTATATGTTTTCACCAATGATATAAATGAGCATATCGTTTAAAAAACAAAAGAACATAAGTATCGTTTAAAGTTTCGGGTCTGCTTTTTAATTTTATTTTTTTATCAAACGCCAATTGTCTTCATGAATCCTGGTTTGCACTATATTACCCGCTACGGAGCAGTAGGCATTTACTAAAAATGAACCAATGATTCATTTCATATAATTTAGCCTTGCATTTGAGTGTTACTCCTTCTAATGAACCATATCAAAATAAATCGAGGGATGAGAGTGGAAGCTATGGTGTCATGCTAACATCGTCGTGATTCTGCGCCTAAGCTTTTCTAGGAAAGTTTAATATGATAATACGAGCAACAACAAAGGTAATGAGGCGGGAGTTGCCAGAAAGACTTCAAAGAAGTGATGAAGTGTGTGGAATGTACCTTGACAAATGAGTGTTCATTGATGCGGTGTATGTACTATATATTCGTAAATTTTCGTTTTCACATGCACTCAAAGTTTGAATGCATTTCGAAATAAGGTTTCTGTTTTGGTTGAAATCCTTTATGTCCATATTAGGTTATTAATGTGAACGTTTGTGATGTGTTTTTGCTACCTTATTTAAGTTTCCGTCACCATTGCATGGGATTTGATACGCATATAGAGTCTTTTAAACATGAGGATCAACTTTAAGGCGGATTAAGACGTATCTACGAGTAGGTAAAAGTTAACCTCACAATAAATACTTAATCATCATCAACCGGAACACTTGATTCCCCTTCCTTTGATCGACACAATGCATAGTTATCAGCCATTTGCATCCATCGGCTTCCCACAACTCTCATGATTTCATCGGTCCACTTATCGGGGGGGACTACCTATACGTCTTCCGGTGTGGTGTGTTAGCGGCTATCCACTCAAGAACTTTTGTGTCCCATCGGCTATCAGATCGTTAGGAGGTAAGGCGTACTCACACTTTGCCACTTGCACATCCTGACGGCGACTTTGATTGTTTCATTTCAGGTTGTATGGTGCTAAGCAACTTCATGCATAGCCCATTATCATAGCTTATTGTAGGACTCTGGTAACACACACACCCTCACACAGACTGTTTGAAGACTTTCATCTTCATGTTTCTCTGTCTGTGCGATGTCGTATAATTTCCCGAACACTGCCCGTCCTAGTAGGATTCTGTGTGCAATCTTAGGCGATGTTGGATCTAACTCTAATTGGACTTTTTGTCTAAGGTAATATAATAATCGTTAACAACTTCGAGTCAAGTCGATCGAGAATATCATTACCAACGATACTAGTACGGGAGCAACATGGCATTATATTTCATTATATTTCTCTTGTGAATACTTACTTTGTGATCCACATGCTGGGAAACTACTGAGGTTATTGAGCAGGTACTCAGCTCCTCGAGATAGTACTATGCATGATTAGAGGCATGACACAAAAGAATGTGTTAAAATATATCAAAATGTTTTTTCAAAATGTTCAAATTTCGCAATTTGGCGAAATGCAATTCTTCTGGAGGAATAAGAGTATACCCACCGTCTTACCACTTTCAGAAATTTAGTCGTGATTTCGTCATCTTACCCGGTGCCATTTAAGCTGTCAGTCTTAAACTGTTTAAGAGCCTAACTCCAATAGGCTGATGTACCCGATTACCGTGGTATAGTGACGCGTTAGTATGGGCCTTTGATTCCGTGCTGTAAATACTTAATTGTATACAATAACATTTATAATAAGAGATAATGTTATGTTTTAGGCGCTGAAACATTACACCGCAATTCTGGGGTGGACACTATTGGAAATCAATTGCAAAGGAGAAATCGAATGTGTTACGGAGAATATTAAAGACCTCGTTCTGCGGGACAGAGCAGAGCTTCATAAGAAATCAATTTACTCAATTATACACGTGAAAGATCACTCGAAACTGAAGCCACTGTTAAGAAGCATACAGAGCTTTAGTTGGACTGCTGGGGACAGTGATAAATTTCAAGCTATTCAAGCCGGCCTCATAGTGAAGAACTCTAATGGGACAGATACCAGGTAAACATTTTTATAACTAATATGAATAATAACGCATGGAGAAAACCTGATGGATGGCCCCATTGTCTTCTTAGACGGCCTACTAGCTTCTTTGGATTTGAACACACGCTGCCAAATATTGTTTTGGCCTTCTTATAAGATTATACCATGTATTTTATATTTATTGTATAGGTATTATGTGAAATAACTAGGTTTACTTGATTCGTTTGAACTGTATCAATTAAGTAGCAAGTTACATTAAGGCAAATGACCTCCAAAGTTATCGTCAAAACGGATTTCGCCACGCAGGATCTTCTTACGTATGCCACTCATCTGGAGCGAGGTTATCGAGATTATGGGGAGCCGTTAGTCGTTTGCTTAGACACGTGGAAGCCTTTGTCAGTGATTGGCTCAACAGTCTTATTATAAAACTTACTGCATACGGCTCATAATTTAATTCCACTATCCCGATTTCCATCTTCGGTGGCTAGAACAGAAGACACCTTTACATGGTAGATATTACTGCTACACGATTGTTAAATTGGTTTGCTTCTACTTTAATCGGACGTAAATCCAGAGTGTATTATTTTAATGCCTGAATCCGTGATTCCTGACACATCACATCTGGGCAAGATTCTAATAGGCATTTTATTAATAGGCAATAAAACGTTGACTAACTAGATCGTCACTTACTATTAGGCGAGATATAAGTCAAACGCAGGCATATATAAATTTAGTCTAAATATTATATTCTTTGTGTCATTTTTCTGTTTGAAACCATTTTTTGCAATAATTTAGATAAATAGGCAAATATTTCATGAAAGTCTAGTGCATATATATTATGTAGAGAGATTATATTATATACGAGTTTAAGCTATGTAAGATTATGTTTTAAGGTCTTTTATCGCCTTTTAAGTTTTGAGGCTTATTCAGCGAAAGTTATATTTATGTTGTGACATGTAAACCTTGCAACTGTTGCTATATTGTAGCTCCTCATAAGAAACACGTTTACTCAACATTCGCATACCTATCTATGCGGCTATTTTATCGATACCATACTAAAACTTTACCTAATTTTCGTTACCAATTTAATATCTGATATCATTGAGATTTTTGAAATATGGGTAAATGATTGACTTAAGCTACCCCCTCTTCGATGTCGTTTCAGTAGTGATAACGCGCAGTAGTGCGATTTCATCGTGATAGCCGTTCGTGACGTTCGGACGATAAGAGGCCGATAACACGTGCGTTTACGTACCTATAAATATTATTTACTAGCAGATGCACAACTATTATTTCTTATTATTTTCTGTATAATTACGAAACATTATTGCTTTTCTATGGGTAATATTAAATATTTACGCAACTTAGTAATATTACGAGAGTCTCTCAGGTGTTGCAATTAGGTTCAATGGACTAACGAGTGTTTCTATTGTCACAAAATAACAAATAAAAATGAATGTAATTTAATTCTCATGAGTTGCACATATTTAAACATCACTTATTACTATTAAATATAATACACTGTATTAAAACTGTATTTAGCTGAGTAATGAATAATTCGTTAATTATTCGTTAATAATTTCATTTTCGAAAATATTCGATACCCATAATTCAGTTTGCAGATACTGCTGCGCATTTGTCCTAATGTTGAGCATCTGGTATGCTCGAATTCCGGGTAGGACGTGAGAGTTTTGTCGGCTAATTGATAATATTAAAAACAAATCAAAATGTTTATTCAACGAGAAAAATACAAGAAATCTTTTTAAAATATGGATGTAGCAGGCTTATCTAGAAACAGTCAATGCAATCCAAGTTAGAGGTCAGGTTCACCTATACATTGTTTACGTTACCGAGCAACAAAATGTTACTGGTCGCAATGCCAAATGTGACAGTAGACACACATAAAACTTTAAACATATTACTAGTGCCAAAATGCGTATGCGTTGCAAGTTGCAATGTTATGTTAGTGCAAAATGTTCTAGTCAATCCAGATATGTTAGTTAACAATCTATGGGGCTGGTATACAATACATTCGTATTTTTCATCAATCATAATTCAAGCAATTTTATTATAGTATAATAATTTGTATAAAAATAAAAACATGTTTTGATTATCATTTTGTCCATTCGTTAACATGAGCATCATGCTCTGTTCCATTTAATAAAATATAGCAACAAAGTTTGATATGTAGAATAAACTCTTACACATATGACTTATAAAAGTAATGCACCCGAATAACTTGAAATGGTGAAGGTCAGCCTTACTAATGATAACATCTGATCCGACTCTTTACAATGATAAGGAGGTTGAAATAAAAATGATCTTGAATTTTTGATGTCACGCTTCTACTGTGGTTTAGTTATAGGTTAAGTTTGCCTGTCTTGAACTAAACAAGGTCCTTGTCTTATTACTAGTTTTTTTTGGTTAATTGCTATAGAATTAATATCACTGATAGCTACTTCAATGAATGATAAAATGTTGTTACACAATAATAAACCAATCTAAACATAATATTAGTCCAACGATAATAATTAAATATCTACTTACAAAAGTGCTTAAAAATAGTCAAAAGTTGTAAAATTACTAATGTAATGAATAAATGTGGCATGAACACAATATCCTCTTATACACTTTTAATCTAATACATTTTGCTTATCATTACATAACCCTCACTTTATTATAATAAGATTGATGCATTGTGTGAAAAGTGTATATTATAACAAAGAGCAAAATATAAAACAATCTTAATACAATTCCAAAAGTAAAAGAAACGAAATTTCATTCTTGTATGTCCTCTTGTCCTCCAAATCGTTCTGAATGTATGCGAAACGCACAATCAGATGTAGTTAAAATTATGAATCCCTACTTAATATTTTTTTAGGATCAATTTGTGTCAAAAGTCATTATTATATTTTTTGACTGAGTTAACGTGTTTGACCATAACTTATCTAATGGAAATCGTATTTAGATACGAAGAAGAGTAACTTACATGTAATATGAAACAGGCGCTGAAAGCTTCCTTTACTTCTGAGCAAATTATTCTTTGTTTAATTCGTCATAGTAATCCGTTTCACTGTTTCCACAATCACCCCGCTCAGGTCAAAGCATACTCATATGTACAATCTATTATTAGTTTTCAACTGATTCTTTATATAATGAACACAAATGATCTTTCTGATCTTACTATCAATTTCATACATTTTGTTATTGAAAACATTTGCTGCACATAATCGGTGTTTGTAGGTAGGTACATCAGAAAATTGATAAATGCTTATGAAGTCAAAGAGGTTAACAATGCAAGGATGTAACGTAGTGAAATTAATATAAGTAAGTTTACTTTCATTGTCCCTCATTTCATGCTGTACTTGGCTTAAAGCTTTTACCATTTACCATTAGAATCTACATAGTTCTGTTATAGATAATAATTGTAAAACCAATTTAGGTGATCCACAGGTGACATAAACTGCCTGTTAAAATATGCCCTACGGCTTATAAGCTATCTCAGTGCAAAATTTGTATTACGGTGTGGTGGTGTTGATTATTCTCTCATATCACTTGTTGGTGACGTGGATGTGTGCTGTGGTTATAGATTTTATCAGGTTAGCTAGATCGGATCATACGTTTGCAGGTCATCGATTCACAAGAAATAATAATCAGAGATACTACAAACAATGTTTATGCTGGTTTATCTAAAGGGGCTAACAAGTATGTAGTCTAAATAAAGGGTTTTACTAAGAGACTTGTTTAAAAACCCGTGACTTTAATACTACCTTGAACGTGACTAACTCAAATAATGTAAACATTGTCCAGGAAAAAGCTAACATATGGTTGGCCGGAGTTTTAAGTATCGCTAGTATAGTAACCGTGAGGTGGTTTGCAAGTGTTCTCGGTCATGCCTTGAACACGTTTGTGACGCTATGATCTACATAGTTATGCAATGATACCGTCAAGTCTCATAAAACCAGATTGACTTGGAAAACGGATGTCAGTAACATACTTGAATTATACAATTTATTATTTAAATCTGAGCTGCTACAGGAATTACGCACGAGTATATCATTTAAAGTACACATAATAATAGTGTTTGATCGATTATAATTTTATGCTAAGCGATCTGGCTATACAATAATAAATACACTAGGAAAGATGTGCCTGAATTGCATGTCTTGCAGTGGTACTACGAAATCACGGATTTTCACTTGCTAAAACAAGTTGAAATAGTAGTAATAATATATAGCAGCTTTATAGCACATTGCACTAGAAAACTAACTATATACTACTTGCGTTTAACAATGATGTAAAAGAAGCCTTTGTCTTAATAATCTAAACTTTTTCCGCCTTTGTAAACGATACTTTTCTGTATGGCTGCATGAGTGTAAGGTCAGTTGCAAAACTTAAAATTAACTCATTGGTTTGTTTTGCGGCCGTCGTGCGCGGTTTTTGGTATATATGGATGACTCGGCATTATTGCACAATAGAAATAAAATAATGTTTCTTACAATCACAATGACGTAAGCGGGTGAGTGTTCGACTTCCACTTGCAGGGTTGCAGGTGCTATTGAATTTTTTTATAACTATGGTTTCACCACAATTGTTTTGTATTCTTAAATGCATTTGTATTGGGAATAACCGAAAATGCTTTTTGAATAAACTTATCCGAATAGTAGACGGTTTTTTCAGCTTTTTGCTCTATTCCGTATCTGTACCGGACGAAGTGTCTAGTATTTTGTGTATAGTTTCCAGTGATGGACGATTGCACGTCTCTCGTGAATATTTTTTTGATTCCGTTCCTAACTGCAATCGTACAAATAGAGATGGTTGAGTTGTAACCATTGTGTACCTGTTGGCTAATCAGATGGTTGTATCTGAACAGCATTTTGTGGGATGTCGAACATATTTTTTGCGAAGTGCCTGTTTCTAAATGGATGTTGTTTGTAATAACATTAACGAGCAGGTCGTTATTTTCTGTTTCATTTGGTTTTTGTCTTTAATAAGGACAAAATTGAGTGCGTAAAAACAAGTATGAGTAGTTTTTTCTGGTGAATGTCAGAGTTATGGGCAATGTTTGTTGATGAGTGCATTGTGGTTGCAGTGTGGTGGAGGCAATAATCCACGCGGCGCCGGTGCGCAGCTCGGGTTCGGAGGAGCCCGGCTCCGTCATGTGCGTCATCCGGCGCTGCGAGGACGCGTCGGCCGCTCTGATACCCGTCGCCGGCGCCGGCGGCCCGCCCGCTATCCACGCCAAGAACGCCGATCACATCGTCTTCCGGCTGGATTGCAACACTTATACTGTTCTCTGTACGTATACCTCACAATGTTATACATACCTGCATGACTAGATGGTCATATTACCTCTGGCAGTTTCTATCTCTGATACAAACCTACTTGAATACCAAAACAAACATTCAAGTCCAATCTTACGTTACTCTATTAGTCCAACGTGATTATTTACAGTATTTCCTTTTATTTTTTATTTGATGTATAGTCCTTTAAAACGAGGCCTTCATGACAAAATATTATATTATCGCAATTCTTCATATACATTTTCATTATGTTTTCATGAACTTTTATGCATATATTAATGAAGGATAACACTTTACAGCTTGTGATTTAAGTGGAGTGGAAAACTATTTAAACGCCCCGGGGTCTGTGGTGGGAGCCCGGTATCTGGACTTAGTGGAGTCGTGTGATCGCGGGCGCGTGGCCGCGAACCTGTCGGAGGCGGCGTGCCTGCCCGCCCCTCCCGCTATTAGCGACCCGTTCCGCATCCACGTGCGCGCCGACGGGCCGCCCGTGCTCGTCTCAGCGCGCTCGCGCCTCTTCCGCGCCAAGCCTCCAGGCGGCGAGCCCGACTTCATCATGTCCACGCTCGCCGTGCTCGACGAGGACTCGCAAGACGACCCGCACCCGCTCCCGCCGAACACACCCGCGCCCGCGACTACGCCCGCGCTGCCCAACGGTGACACAGACGCCGACCGCGAACCCGAAGTAAACCCGCGCTACCGCCCTCAGGACGGCTCTTTCTCGATGAACGACTTCGATCTCGACCCGTGGGCGGCCTCGCTGCTCGGCGACATGGCCGCCGGCCCGAAAGAGCGCAAGGACAACTCCTCGGGTGAAGGGAGCTCCACACCGCGCGCCCCCTCAACGCCGGCCGAGGCGCTCTCTCCGCTACAACATCATCACTCGCAACATCAACATACGCAGCATCAACACCCGCAGCATCAACACCATCCGCAACCGCAGCATTCGCAGCAGCAACACTCGCAGCAGCAGCAACATTTGCATCAGCAGCACGAGGAGCCGACGCGGTTGCGGTCTATCCTGACGGGCAAAAACAATATTTTGATCGACATGCTGCGGCAAGAGGACGAGGAGGGCACGGGCGGCGAGACATCGGCACCGCACACGCCGCACACTCCGCACACGCCGGCCGCGCCGCTGACGCCGCTCACGCCGGCGGCGCAGTCCCCGGTACACATGCGCCCGCAGCACTCGCATTTGGGGCTCGCTTCGCATTCACACCTGGGACCCGCCTCGCACTCGCTTCAGCAACCCAATCCATTAGTAGCGCGGGTGAGCATACAATTATTATTATTACTGATATACTCTTTTTGTGTTTTGTAATATATCTTTTTTAAGATATCGACGGACAGGTTATCTGACTGATAGTAAGTCACTCCTAGGAGTCCAGTAATTTCATTGGCTACAGTGCCCTGTTTAAGCATAAAACAAAGCCATTTTCGAATATTTTCGGTGTCATGTAAATAATTCCTAAAACATTGTTCTTGGATGTCACTAGATGCTGAATGATAACACGGATGAGGACGCTGACGATTCTAGACGCGGATCTGCCAGCGGGCGTGGTGGTAATAATGGAAGTAGTGGGAGCAGCGGAAGTGGAATGGGGCATCAGAGTGTTCTCTCGAAGTTGTTGCAAACTACCAACAACGGGCGCCCCACCGGTGACAGCCAAGAGTCCGCCTACCTCGAGAAGATGACGCAGAAGCGGAAGTTTGACGAAGGCAAAGTGATGCCCCCCAACGCCAAAAGAGCTACGCCTGAACACCAGGTAAACTTTGTTACGATTCGTTTATATTCTCAGAAAGACTACTTGCTACTGTGTAAATCATTTTAGTGAGAAATCTATGAGAAATGTCAGTAAATTATTTTACAACATTCTCACCTCTCAAGCATGTAAGGGGCGTATTTGGTGTTTAAAACTTTGCAGGAAAATCAAATATTACTGAGAGCGTAACGAAAATTGTTTACTAATTGAGAACAAAAAACATGAAATCTGGAATAAAATTGTTACAAATGTGTATAACTTTTTAACTATTGACTTGATACCGATGTAGGACGGTCCGCTATCGGTGTCCGCAATTAACAAAACAAAAGAGGCGCACACATTTTGTGTTTTCATACATAAATACGTCGATAGTAGCGGCGCCTGCTTGCTAGAGTGGTAGGCAGTCTTCGAATTTCAAATTGCCCTATCTCTTTTGGTCCAGTTTTATTCACTCTAAATTAATAATTCAAATATAGTAAGTGTTTGCATATAGATAGATATGTTTTGTTCATTCGATAGTCGTGTCCTTGTATGATTTGTTAGATGGGGCTGTTGACTGATAACTTATTCCACATTATCTATAAAACATGAAGTTAATATCAAAAGCATGAAGCAATATGAAATAAAGTCTGAAGAGTGCTCACAGTTATTAAAATTACAATAATTGGAAATTAATGTCCCTTTTTTGCAAAACAATGTTTCATACATAGTAAGTTCGATTATACATTGTTTTTTTATTCGAGAATCAAAATGAACTCAAATAGGCTACCATTTTATATAGCATGGTGTTAGGGCCTTTTGCGAATGTCCGCCTGGCTAGCTACCATCCTCAAGTCGAAAATCTGTCGCCAAGCACCTAACGGTGTGTTCCGTCAGCAGTGCTTGAGAGCCAGTCATTCGTAAGTTATCCTGAACAACATCATCGACCATATCATCACTTACCATCAGTAGTCAAAGACTAACCTATCAGGCATATAAAACAATGAAGATGTAGTCAAAATAAGGTAAAAAAATATTTCTTGGATTATCTGATCAGATATAATATTAAGAAAACTTAGTAGTATTTTCCCAATTTCATTTAAAGTCGAAGTCATATTCATCATAATCATCATTAGCCAGAAGACGTATATAGAACATAGAATGTCACAAAAATTTGCAACTTGTAACCGTTGGCTACCCTCGAATTTAACGATGTCGTCAGTCCATCTAATGAGGGCCCTACGAACTATACATCTTCCGGTGCAATATGGTGTAATAGTAACCATTCTAGAACAAATACTCAAAATATTAGTAACAAAATGGAATATGTGTCATACTGGAAGGGTATAAGATATAATACAATTAAACATATTGGGAATGATTATTTTATGATTTCAACTTTGCGGACCTGAAGGTACTACAGGAGGTCTTTCAAACTGAAAGCTGATAAAATTCCAAATATAATTTTATATATTTTTTGCAATTCACGAGCGCGAGCGAATTAACACGTGCCTAAACATGTAGGTCATATTCGTGTACGTGCACATTGCGTTAGTAACTAAAAGTCGCGTGCAATCGTGATTTGCAACAAACTATATGGATTATGCATAACACAGAAAGTGGAGCTTGCACGTCGATAAGCAAACCTAATTCAGTCAGACTATAAGACTTATTAAACTGACGAAATATTAAAATCGGCAATATTTCTATTAAGAGCATGATTATTTGTGCTCTACTTCTTTGAGGCTGTTTGTAGTATTGAATCAGATTCTAGTGCACATTTTTGACGATGGCATTGTGTGTTCAGGTGAGTTCAAGTGCGGCGTCGGTGGTCCCAGTGCCGGCGTCGAGTGCGAGTCCCGCGACGAGTGGCGGGGGCGGGGGAGGGGGTGGGGGCATGTCTCCACTATGCCAGAAGAACCAGATCCTCGTGTCACTTCTAGCGAGAGAGCAGAGCACGCCGGCGACACCCCCGCAGCTAACCAACCCCGGCGTGCGGCAGTTTGCCCCACGCGCACGCGCCCCTCACCCCCCTGCCGCCCAGCAGCCGCCCCCCTCCCCCCACCACCTGCCGCATCACCACCCGCACCACGGACCGCATCCACATCCGCTGCGGCATCACTCTGCGCTCTCTGACATACTCACCGGAAACAACCAGTTAGTAGGACATTCTTATGTATATTTTTCTTGTATCGTGATTGTGACGGAACTGGCACGAGGCCTACCTGATGTTAAGCGGATTAACCTCTGCCTATAACAGATGCATTTTGTCATGTGACAGTTATAAAATTTAAAATTTTTCATAGTTGTACCCAATTTTTTTTAAAAATACCATTCTGGTGTTCATAATTATGGTTGGTAGACAGTGAATAGACACGCGAATAGAATGAGAAGTTGTGGAATCGATGAGATCTATACTAGTTATATTCATCCCTAGAAAGATCATAATCAATTTGGTTATTTAATCGTCACAGAATAACTATTCATGTATACCAATTAAAAGCTTATTTGTCTTAAATTTGGTCGGTTTTCTTGTAATCGTCTGTTTTTTTTACGGATGATTGATAAACCAGCACTAAGATATCGAAACATTACCAAAAGGGAAATGACCAGTTATATCTTCTATGTAAGACGCCGACCAAGCTTCATAAATATAGCAGATATGCAATTTTTTTGGAAGTCCAAGGAAGGTTGCATTCAGCAACAAAGCATCAAAGCGAGATCATATAATGTCCACCTATAATAAATTGACAATCACATATGCTACATACCTGTGTATATGTAATTTAGGATAAAATATCTGTTTTCCCAGTTATATTCTGCTAAAAGTATTTCAATTATATCTTGAAGCAGTCATAGCCGAGGCAATGGACTACTATGCCGCAGGTCTAGGTTTGATTCCCACTGCTGACTTGTGCCTCACCGAACGGTGTAAGGACATTCTGCGAATGCTCGCCTGGCTAGCAACCACACTCAAGTAGAAAATCTGTTCGTATGCACCTAACAGTTCAGCAGCAATCCAGAGAGCAAGTTATTGTAGGTCTAGTCCGTTTACCATTCTCGACCACATTTTCACTTACCAACAGGTGAGAATGGCCTAGCCTATTAGCTATGAAAATATACCTCAAGGTTTTGCAGTTATTGTAAGGAGGTACGAGAGTTATGATGACACTAGCCATAACAAGAAAAGGTCTGTCACATTGAGATTCTGCCATCTTATCCTGCGTTGTCGAACATGTTTGAATTGCGTATACCTCTCTCGCTCACGCACAGTTGTTCAACGATAACAACAGTAAACAGACGATGACGTAGGGCCGTGTATCCCACGTGATCATCGTGTATCGCAAAGCCATGCTTGACGCAGTGAATCTAGCTATGATTTGTGTGAGTTATACATTGATGTATATGTGTTGTGCAGTCGGATGGGCACTGTGAATGGCGGCGCGGGTCCCGGGCACGGCGGTGCAGGCGGGAATGGGGGCGGGGCCAGCAGCGTGGGCAGTCACCTCGCCAACATGCTGACGGGCGCCGCGCCCCCCGGCCGCTACCCGCCCCCGCACTACGCACCGCACCCCCCTCACCCCGCACCACACCCCGCCGTCCGCGCGTACGCGCAGCCACACCATCACCAGCAACAACAACAACAGCAACAGCAGCCACACCACCATCTACACAAGTAAATCATACCTAACTATTTACTTAATACTAGCCTTATGTCCGCAGCTTCGCCTGCGTTATATCACGCTTATTTGGGAACTAACAACTTATTTTTATATTAATAGACAAGCCTCTTGACCCCCTGATGGCCACTAATGATATAGTTGAAGGTTGTAAGCTTGAGCCTGCTTAGAACAAGCTCACAATCACAGCTGCCGAACACTCACTGCAGTTAGGCGCATGGCGAACATTTTCTACTTAAAGGTGGTAGCTAATGGGCATTCTTTACATGCCCTACCAACATGCAAATAAGGTTAAAAATATCTTAAAGTAATATAGTAAAGCTGTAATTCATTTTTGCATTTGCGCTTGCTAAACGATTCCCCTATTAGGCTTGACACATCTAATGATAAATTTAATATATGACTAACGTCACCAAAGTTTAACAGGGCACATGCCCCAGGACCGGATAATCGCGTATTCGTATCCTGCTCGTGATATATTTTTTCTGTCGATGTAGTCTTGTATAATTTGCGGTGCCTAAAGAATCACACTATCATCAAAATTCGTTTAGTCGTTTTACAAGGAGCGCTAACAACCACACTTAGTTTGTCACATTTGTATTATGAGTACGATCGTGAGATGACGCATAACCTTTCGACCTTAACAGACCGCCTTATTGGAATGTTCCTATCCTTATGTAGTGCAGGGAGATTAAATCGTAAATTACTTGTGTCGATGCCCGACTTGCACGAAAAAAATCTCGTTGTGAAGTTACTATCACAGAAAAAGAGGTAGATTTCAATTATCGACATAAGTAGTTTTAAATTTCAAAGCATTATTTTATGAACAAAATTGTCTTATAAAATTTCTAACCACAACATCAAAAATTTCCTCATATATCTGTTTAGTTGTGAGCGTCATATGCGGCTGGAGGTGCACAATACGGTTCATATTATGCATCTCCAGCTGCGTGAACCGTTTGAGTGAATACAATGAATAGCGCATAGATGCGTGATTTGAACCGTAGGGTGATAGATATATTAGCTGACGTAACATAAATTTGGCGCATAAGCTGCGCAAATTTATAAAAATATTTTAGTTTACATTTTAATATTTAAACGTATATTTTTTTTACAATTATGTAAGCTAAACTATTTGTTTACATATCCACATTTAACTGATGCAAAATTGTTTACAATTGATTAATCCTATTATTAGAATAGCCATTTTAAGTGTTACACGAGTGTGGATTTTAGCGTGAACAGAATAAGAACTACCATAGTTTAGATAATTTTAAATTTAAGGAATTTGTGTTGTATGGACACCATCGAAATAAGTAAACATGGACTCATTGGTATAAGTTGTATCGGAAATGAATACAATCTGTCTTATTCTTAGAAAAGTGGTTAATCTGTACGAATCTAAAGACAAAGCTCTAAATGATAATATTTACAAATTTAGAGTATAAAATTTCTCACCTCGAGTGGGAATTGATCCTACGTCCCCCGATTTTACGCACCGGGTCCCTTAACCACTGGGCCGTCGAGGATCTATCGGAATAGCCGAAATTTTGTACTCTAATTTAACCATCATAAATTCATAAGGGACGGTGCGCGGTCGTCAACCAGACTACTAGACTTCATCTGAACTTTTTCAAACACTTAACACTCGTAATGTGTTCTAAGTTATCATTTCTGTTCGATTAGAAGACGTCTGGGGAATAGCAACTGTAACATAAAGGTACAGTAATTTGACTTGCATTTGAAAAGTATACTCGTAGAAGTAAGAAATCACGCGGGAAGGGAAGAAAATTAGCCATATTATAATACAATTATAAATTAAATGACCAATGTTTATTCTATTGGACCGGGGGTCTAGACTAACTGTACATATTTTATACGTCACAAGTTTAGTGCCTACTGTAGCACCTTCTGTGACCTTTATATTACATCACATTTTATCATAACGCATTCCAATATTCATTGCCAAAGCAGCGATATAAGAAAGTGTACTGCGCATATTAAGACGCGCATGTATAGTAAATGTGCGTTCGGATCGTGTTTCATCAACATAACTACCATACTGCATGGTGCATACATACATAGCGCGTCATGCATATTTGAACTTATTTCTGATGTGAGCAATCACGTTGTTTTCACTGCTGCCAATACTCTCTCTACTCAAAATGTTTTCTTAATTGCTGATGTGTTGCGTGTTTATCTTAGTGATGCGTTATTAACTTGTTATTTTTCTTGTTTCTTGAATGCGTAATAATTAATAAAGCACGTTCAATGCCGTAGATATTTTGTTGCTCTTTGACAAACCCATGTTATATTTTATTTTACAAATTATTGAAGCACCAAATGTAATGCCCCGGGCGGGAATGGAACCCGCGTCCTCCGATTTCGCGCCGGACGCCTAAACCGCTCGGCCACCTGGGAACGGCTATTTCTGCCGAAATTTCTTGTTCCAATTGTATTTCATTAACCGTCATATGGACGGTGCGCTTATTATAATATTTTTCTAACAGTGATAATGCTGCGTTTCCCTCGGTGTGCTATTCGTAATAGGATTGACTGAATAACAGGAAAAATATTTTGAAAATACAAAATATTTATTTGTTCCGTGAATTTCGAGACGTTTATTTTTTATCTATTAGCGAACTGTATGGGCTAATAATAATTATATCTTTATTTCGCAAGTAAATGACAAAGGTAAAAAAAAACTTATTCAATAATAGGTTAGTACCTACGAATAAATTACATTATTTAAACGTAGGTAAGTACCCAGTAAACTAGTAATTAATATCTATACATTATTAGGTGCGTCGGTCTCCGGACAAGGTGCCCTGATTCCCGGAGCCGATGTCTTTCCCGGTTAAAAAGACAAGAAAAAATCGGCCAAGTGCGAGTCGGACTCGCGCACGAAGGGTTCCGTACCATTAGCATACAATATTAGACTTCAAATTTTAACCTTTTTTTGTTTTAACGTGCGCGATTCCGACTCGCACTTGGGCAACTGTTAACGTGGCAACAGAAATACATCATCTGTGAAAATTTCAACTGTCTAGCTATCACCGTTCTTGAGATACAGCCTGGTGACAGACAGACGGACAGATGGATGGACGGACAGCGCAGTCTCAGTAATAGGGTCCCGTTTTTACCCTTTGGGTATGGAATCCTAAAACGATACAAGTTGTTATGGGGTAGGTTATCAAGTCGGTATGTATGCTTATGTTTAATCGCGACGATATAGAATATTGTTTGATATATTTACATACATTAATTTATTTTCTCGCTAAGAACAAACATCTCCGAGTCTCCAAATAACATAATGCATAAGTGGATACTACTTACAAACTAGTATTTCAGGTGTAGAAAATTCTTTTAATATACTTTTCACGTTATAATCTTTGTTTATTACCCATTTTAGTGTATATAAAGTTGCAAGTTACGATATGAATTCCGTAGCAAAAATTACAAGAACTCTATAAAAATCTGCTTTATTGCTTAAAGATACGGCAGTCGCTAACTTAGCCCTTTTTCAAATTCATTATATTTTTGTTACTAAATTAATTAAATCCAGGTCGTAACTTTTTTTTTCTATATAAGTATATAAGTCTATTCGCTTAGCAGGCGTTAATGCAAATATTACAATATGTGAACAATATTTGTTACACTAATCTTTCCTGTTTCACCCAGTTATACATTTGTAATATTTCAGTGCGAATTTACGCGTTGCTGCTGGCAGCGGAGACAGCGAAGTTCCCAGTCCCGACAAAACGTTGTCTGACATACTGGACGACATACTGGTCACCATGCCTGACCCTGAGCAACAACGGCAGGTACGTACGACTTATAAGTGGAAGTCCTCGGACTTCCCTAAACCTCAGAAATAGTAGATCTGATTTTTGCTTAGTGTACTTTACACTAGTATGATTGTGATTATGAAGTACGAACCTTTGCAAGAATGTCCTTTTCGGACGCCAACATAAACCCTGTGTAAGAGCAAACATTGTTAGAGATGTTCTTATTAAACTGCCATGTTAGACCTTCCTACAGGCCTATATTCAAGGAAATAAGTAGCACTCCAATATTTATATATGTTGCCATTTGTTTTGAATAGACATATGATATGTCTCTACTCAAATGTTTGTTTACATGGGTCAAGGAAGGCCTAAAAAAACTATGGATGGACTGCATGAAAATCATATGTATAAAAAAGATATAAACTTTCTGTGGAGGGTGAGATAAGGTCAGCAGGCGGAAGTGAGTCAATCCAGTTTAGAGTTCAGTTTTGTCTCGAGTATGAAAGACACAAAACTGAACTGACTGGCCAGCGGCAGATGTCCGACGAGAATCAGCTGCATAAAGCAAGGACAGTTTTTGTCACATGTCCTTATGTATTACGATGCGTAATATTCGGTACATAGTTTGGAGTGTATGATGATGTAATGATGATTAATTAGCAAAATTTGTTTGGATACCAACGTCTCAGAGAAAAGTATGTGTGAAAGAATAAAAAGCAAGTGAGACGTTCCAGACAAAGGTTGCCAAGGAACCTTAAGCATACGAGGGCATGGTTCGGTGGGAGTAACTCAAGCAGTATCATTGCGACCGGAAAACAGACTTCACTTTGTGTGTAAATGTGCGTGAGTAAAAATTGAGCTATTAAACTTTCTAAAGGAGTATGAAAGGAATAATTCTTGTTTCTATTCTTGTTGCAACACATGAATATGGTTTGTATATGTTTAAATTTTTGGTTTAGGAGAACGAAGACAAGAATGCAGTCGTTCATGCAATCACGCAGAGCCTGATGCAATGCGAAAAAGAAAGGACGAAACACCCTATAGTGTCAAGTCCCGGCACTCCCCCCGTCTACTCTGTACAGAGTCCGGTAAGTATTTATCGCTTACACATTGGTGTCAATCATTATTACTATTATTTTTTCCTTCTTTTACGATAAGGGCATCCTTGTTAACCAAGGAAATTATGGTGGACTAGGGATAAAAAGTGTCCAAACACAGCACAGCATCTGTTTATACCAAATGTTTTTAATAATTTTTTTCACATAGACGCCGTTTTTTTATTACATTCTGTGAAAGTAGATCGCTTTCATATTCAGATCTTATTTGTATGTGGCTCTTATTTTATGCCTACTCCTTAATTTATGAGTGACTAATTTTCAGGCAATACTAGAAAATAAAAGGTCACTAGAAATCCTATCATCTGGTATTAGCAGGTACTTTTATGGAATTGTGCCTAGAGGTCTCCCTGGTGTTAAGGGGTAACCTCTACTAAGAACAGATGCATTTCGTCACAAGGATACGAACTGCACTGCTCCCATCACTCGTTGTTAAGTATCATGTACCTGTAATTTCACTTAATAGAAGTGACGTTAATTGGTACTGTTGTATGTTCCAGACGAGCGGATGTCCGATGCCGTCTGCCCCGAGCGGCATGTACGGTACCCGCCCCTCGCCGGGCTCATCCATCGCCGAGCAGCACGCGCGGTTGCTGCACATGCAGCGTTCGCAGCAAATGCTGGTCTCGCCTGAAGTAAGTATCAGCATTCACAATTCACACCGAAGACCACCTCGGGGTGCATTTACTGTCAAAACATTTTCAACTATGTCTCCATCACTACATAACAGTGCACAAAATCGGTCGTAAGACTTGCATATGCCCGTTTTCATCCTAAATAAACTAATTGTGGTGAAATACACAAAGTTGAAAATACTTTGTCAATAAAATTGCCGACATCTGCCACATGTTATTTGTTATTTGTATATTTAAGACTTGGATGCACTAGCTAATGTAATTGGTTATACCGTTTTAGTTATGTAAAATAAATAAATCAGTCTGAATTGGGCCTAAAGGTGGATACTGATGTCTATGCCGAAAAATTATGCCAAATATTGACATATTTTTGTTTTTTTTTTTTGCTACGTCGTCTTACTATTGTACTTAATAACATGATTTGGAGAAGATTTTTTACGATATTTAATATTGTGTATTAGCATTGAATTGGTTGAATTATTAACGAGTTAAAGTAATTTTTAATATTATTGTCTGTTTTAAGGCTAAACTATGTTATCATGTGCATTGGTGTTCAATAACTTTTCTAAATAATACGAGCAATATTATTTTAAACTCGTGAATATCATTACCATGTAGAATAGTTACCAACATGCGCGATAAAAACTATTTAATTTCGAATTACTTGCCACAGACGTAACTTACAAATGAACATTCTAATGAAATAAAATACTATGAATTATATACAACACTACAGCTACTACAATAAAGGCACTTAGATAACCTACAAGTCATAGCAGACTCATAGGCAGTCCAAATGCTCCAGCCCACTACCAGAGAGTGCCCAGCATGCTGGCAGCATAATAATTAACTATTAATAAATAATTATTCATAACTAATGAAATAAGTTATCACCGCCAAATGAAGCTTATACAATAATACGCTTTGTTTGACGCCAGCTTCGAGAAAGTAACTCAAAGAGAAGCCGTTCTAGTTTCTTTGTACGAAATAAATTCAGACACTCTTATCAAAACGCGTTCTAATTGGCTTAGCCACCACCGGGTGGTTTATAGTGATGGGACGTAATTAATGTGTTAATTTAATCGTTATCGATAAAATTTATATTTTGATGAAATACAATAACATAAGCGTCTCTATTCTATCTTAAGCGTTGAGTGTGAATACTATGTTATTACGTGCTTGGCTATAGATATATGTGTAACATTATGTGTTCATCATTGTAAGAATTTACCAAATTTACATAGCATTTACCTATTGATAGTTTATAACAACATCAAAATTAGTTTCTTATCACAAGCTAGGGTAGGAATGATTTGCGAATTCAATATAATACTATCGATTTATTATTGGACTTTTTTTTCTGCTCAAATTAGTAAAAGTATTTTTCTCTAATTTCCGAGCAATTAATTGATATCCATATTACAGTATCAAATTTTTATTCGCGCCTACTAGTTCACGTGCGGCAATTATTATTTTGAAAGCCCATACATTTATACTCGTGGCTTATCTAAAAACGCTTATGTTATTGTGTACATATATGCCTAAGAAAACATCTCAGGTGCTCCAAGAATAATAAAACAGAGAATGTTCTAACAATTCATATTATTATCTTGTGTGTTTTCGATGTAAGTCATGCATCTTGGGTAATAAATTAGTTTTATTTAGATTTTAAGGTTTGTTTTTAATTCAACCCCTATATAAACAGTCACACGATTATTTTCCAGGCTGCGGAACAACCCCAATCAGATTTGGGTTCGACAATCAACGCCCTCGTGACGGAGACTCCGCCTAATGTGACACTCCTACCTCGAGGGGATTATCATACGAATATTTATCAATCAAGTGAGTGCATGACCTTATTTACTAACAGTTTTTTTTTGTCAAACGTTTGTGTGTATTTTTCTTTCTGACAGAATAAGACTAGGTGTATGTGACACCTAGTTTTATTCGATTGATAAATGTTCATGTCAATAGGTACATTGCAAAACATAGCTAGACTTGCTAAACAACATAATTAATGTTTAACGTAGAGCAAAATCAATTAAGAATATTGGATTGACATTTGAATTGTATTTCTTTCAGATCAAATGGGTTCAAATTATGGTACAATTAAAACTTCCTCGCAACAAAATCCAATGCTGAGCCGGCAACTAAGCGTAAGTTTGTCATCAATTTTATGAGTACTACAAGTACAACATCTTACTTTTCGCGCCTAAATCTTTCTGGACGGAATTCCTTTAAAATCCTCAAAATATTCAGTATCAACGTAATACATATTTCAGGTCAAAACTGAATGATAATTGGGGTAGTTACAACAAGAGATGCTGCGAATTCTCGTCATAGTGCCTATTATTCGACGCTTAGCGAATAAAAACAAACTTTAACAGAATAGATAACTATAGACCTACAAAATAAATAAACTTTTATTAATAATTAAAAATCAAAACACACGGATAATCACCCATTACAAAACTTTTAAGGCTTTTTAATTTATAACATAATATGAATATATGTAATATAATATTTAATGTACATCTGCCTTATTAAACTAATTATCATGAAATATGAGACATTCAGATATTCGTCTATATATAATAATAATACTCGTTAGTCCATGTCATTGTAACGGATATATTTATATGTACAACATAATCCAAGGCGGTTCGATGGAACTCTTAATTTCCGTTTTAAATGTGCATCAGGTGAATGGTAGCTAGTTAATCTTGCATTATTGACTTCAGAAGAGCTTCTTAGACGCCTAAATTTAATGAATGATTTTGAATTAGAATTTGATAAAAGTAGCCATGGTCAAGTTATATACATGTGAAAGTCGTGTCAATAAGTCACAGTCTGGTCCAAGCTATGTGTGGGAGGCGAGAACACGAACATAAAAATTTCTTGCTACTGCACGATTTATATATTAGATATTCCACTATTACTAAATAAGGGTAGAAAATGACAAAATTTCGAAAATAACTCGATGCCATAGATGTGCCTGTTTCAGATTGTCCAGCCGAGACTCCAAGAAGCTAGTTGTATAGGGATGGTAGTTAATGCGAGTTGTTTGTACGTTAGGTCGGTGGGTCCGGCGGATACGCACACAACGTGGGCGGCGGCGGCGCTGGAACGACGCACGCGGCCGCAGCCCTTCACACGCCGATGACGCCGCAGCCCTACCACCGCGCGCCGCGCCCGCATCTAGGTAACATCTCCCACTAATGTTCGCCGAACCATCCATCTGCTTCATCAACTTACGGAGACTTGTACCACTATTAGACAAATAAAGTGTTTCATTCAATGTGTCTATACATTACGAATTGATTACAGCTGTATTATATCACTATTTATTCAGTGGATAGCCTTGAAACGTGTTAGTAACCACTTAAAACACAGTGATATAGTGTTGTTAAATTAGTTTTTGTGCAAGTCGCCTTAAGTCTTCCATACTCATAAGATGATGAATGAATAATTTTTATGAAATTCCAAGTTTCTAATAAATTTTATTTCTATATCAAGATATTCTTCGCCATTAAACTTATCAAACATAAGTGCAAATTCATAATGAAATACCTAGCCGTACCTTTAGTGTTACCGGCATATTTCATGATAAGCTTAGTGGTTTTAATTTATTATAAATATTTACATTCATGATTACAATTAGTAACTACGTAGGAAAGTTTAAATTAGTGCATGTGTAAGGTATATATAAGTTAGTTGTAGGAAACCTTTTGTAATTATTTTTATGGATAAATAATCTATGCTTTTATTTCACTAGCCCATCTATGATAGTTATTTATTTCTCATATCTATTTACTTATTTAGATTAATTAGTATGTAAAAATAATGATTTTATCTATTAACATTGGTACTATTACCGAATGGTGTTTGAATGGTACTTCTGCTTCATTTCGATACTACTAAAATTTCCTGAAGCAAGGTAGATTTAGCCTAGAGCTCGTAAATCGATTCAATTTTCGAAGCATGACTCTGAAAGAGACTTCTGAAAGCATGCCCCGTAGTCGACAAGCGCAGAGTCCCGCCGGACTCGCGTCTCTCGAAACAGTAGCGTAAATTGAAACTAATTGCATGCTCTCGGCTTGTTTATTCGAATATGAGATATAAGTGGAAGCGTCAGACCGGCGGCACTCTGGAGTGGGCACGTAGGTAGGTGTGCGGCGGGCGATACTAACGCGGCGTGTCCGGCAGTGGGCGGGTACTACGAGGAAAGCGGCGCGGGCGTGGGCGGGGGCGGGGGCGGGGGCGCGGGCGAGTGCGGCGAGTACGCGCGCTGCACGCCGCTGCCGCCGCACGCGCCGCATCCGCCGCATCTGCCGCATCCCTACCGCTCGCCCGGACACATGCACTGTGAGTACCCTACCCACCCTACACTCAACCGCATACACAAACACTAGCCACGAGCCTCGCCGCGGCCCTGTCTGATCTGCTCCGAAGGTAAGGTTCACTCGCCATATAGCGCTCTCTCGATCTTACTGAGCTCTCTAACTCGCTGTCGCTCTGCATGTCACTCTTCGCTCGATTATCTTCGCTTGACTTTGGCCCCAGTCGCCGTGAGGACCGCACGACCGCCAAGCGATTTTATTGATTTATTATAAAAGAGGTTTTATGCATCTTACAACAGTCGCTCGCATGACGCGTGTAGAGTTGGAAGCGAGGTGGTGATTTTGATCCGGGAATACGGTGAGGAAATGCGATGTTTTGGGGGACGGTTGACGGCATGTATGTTGCCCGTTGCAGGTCCTGGTAACGGCAGCCCTGGTGTGGCAGGCGGTGGAGGGACCGGCGGCGGAGCTAGCGGCACTTCGGAGTACGTTCGCAACGAGCTGCGGGCGGTAGTGGGAGCGCGCTCCGCCCGTCCGGACTTGCATCCTCTCCAACCGCCCGATATGGACTCCCTCATGAGCTTCGATATCGCCCCACCCGGTCAGTACATTTACTCCTACACTTGAAGTGTTTCAATATTATACGTAATTCATGCCACGCAGATCATAACCTTGGGTAGACGCTGGATGGAAGTGTCACGAGCCATGTCTTCCGAGCGTTGCTGGTTGCCTGGCAAGAACTTTAATTACTTTAGTTCTGTTATAATTATCGTTAAGTCGAATACTTAAGCACATCCTTTAATTGTGTAAAGGCACACATGCACATATGATCAATTCCATGAATATGTTAAATATAAATATATTTGTGTCATGTGGTCATTCGTGCCTGACGCAAACCCCCCAAACTGTTGTGTGATAAAATGATTATACCTGATTTATTTTGATAACCGTTTACATAAACATGCCGCCGCAATGTGACAGCCTACAAAAACACGAACATACATTTTTGTTTGAATGTCTAAGAGCGAAAAGTGAGTGGTCATGTGGTACTTTGTACGCTGCGCCGCGCCGTATGGGTGCTGTACGGCATTGTGCGGTGTGAGGGTGGCCATGGCCCCTGGCATGTATAGTATACGTGTGTGCGTACGTAGGTGGCGGCACTGTGGTGGGGGGCCGAGCGGCGTCGGCCTCTAGCTCGTGGGAGACGCAACAGAGCACGCCCGCGCCGGTAAGCTTGGGACGCGACCACAGACTTACAAATCATCTAGTCACTTCACTACCTTATCGGTTTCCATTATTTTTGTAGACTTACCTACCTATAAATACTACGTATTGAGTCTGCTCTGCTGCGTGTGTTGTCGAGTACATATCGTCTTGATCTTTATTCTTAGCCGCTGATTTAGTGAATTGTACCAAATACATTATTAATACACCGTTGTTGGCCGCATCACATAGATTTTAAGCTGCTCAATCCTATTCAATGTATCCATTATGTTGAATATTTTTGAGGAACGACGTAACCGTCTTAATTTTGATCAAAATATAACCTTTATTTGATATTTTAAAAGTAAATTGGTACATTCCTGAATGATAAAAACAAGCTTTTGTGATGTGATGTCTGATATTTCTTACTAGCGTGAACTTTTTATATAAGTATTGTATATTTTTTTATTAGAGAACCGATTGACTGGTTATGTGAGTTACGGGCTTGTAGGTTTTATATTAATTTGTGATCGAAGACAAAGCTTTTTGAATAAGACTTGGGGAAAAGTCGCATGCGCAGTGAGGAGTGTGGTGGAGGTTTTGTGACGTAGTACAATACGCGTTATGATAATTTCTGCAATAGTTAGACTCGCTTATTCGCTTCTATACTGTTGTTATAGACGAATTCATTTCGTTTAGGTACTCAGTTTTGTAGATATTAAATTTAAATAAATGCATGACGTCATTTGGACTTTTCCATTAAGTTTCGATTCATAGAGAATTGTTTACAAATAGTGATCAAAACACTCGTGTTAACCTTACTTACTTGTTCGTGACTTGAATAAAATGTGCATACTTCGTTCTAGAATCAGACGTAAACAAATTATTAAATAAAAGTATAATGATTTGTCACATCTATATCGATACTGACACAATTTATTGAGCTCAGATAAGAAATACATTGTTTCTTCATGTTTTGATCGCTCGTTGTACAACATTAGTCAATTACTTTACGCTTCAAAAACTTATTTCTATGAAGAGAAACCATTGTCTAGTAAATCTAAATATAATTTATAATAGTCATTGAAATACATAAGTGAATTAATCTTTTTATAGATTGACGTCACAGAGGTAAAAAAAACATTCATATCATTCCCTGCGCTATTTTCTACGTGACAAGTATAAGTTTAATAATAGTCCGTACGTAAATGGGCGGGTTCTAACGACGCTCTATTCGTCAACTGATTGGAAAAATCGAATGCTTGAACTTCTCTCTTCTTACTTTTCAATTTCGTGAATTTATTTTGTAGCGACTCTATGAGTGCCCGTATCTGCTGAAAAAGAAGGGGATGATATGTGTTGAAATAATTGATACGGTTTGATGTGAACTGATCGCGCTATCAATTGCCACAATGAGTAGATTAAACAGTGTATCCCGTTCGATGTCCAATTTGTAAAAGTGATTCCACTTTGTAAAAACAAAGTTTGAATTATTTACATTCTGGTAATAGTTTAGTTTTGGCTGTCTTCCTGTAGTCAGTCCAAATCACCGATTTAAATAGAAAGTGCAATTAAAATGATCGCTTACAATAAAGATTTGATCACGCGATCCGTTGACACAAAGTTGAATAAATATTCGTATTGAGAATAATAGGTACTGTTAAATTATTAACACAACCATCCTCTTTCTTATTGAGTGGGTGTCAGGCTGGAAGTGGAGAGCGATAAGATGATAGAGTGTTATGTGATACAGAATACTACGGAGGCAGTCTCGGCGGAGGCGGCGGCGGCGGCGGGCGGTGATGAGGGGGCGGCGGGGGGTGCGGGCGGTGGCGGGGCGGGGGGAGCTGGCTCGACGGTAGCAACGACTAAGTCCTCGCTGCTGCAGAAGCTGCTCTCGCAGTGAACGCCCCGCCTCCACTCTCGCTGATATTTGCATTTATTTGATTCTCGCTGTCGCTGTTCCGGATGGACGATAACCGACGATACTTAGATTCCATCGTAACGAACGTCGTCGTACTGTCGGGTCGTTACGGTCTACGTTGTACCTCTGCGGCTGTAAAACTCACCTCCCCGTGAGAGTAATATAGTACACGTATTTATATACTTCGATGTAGTCTAGTAGTGCTAGTGATATTTTCGGAGTTGTAAAAATTGTTTCGTTGATATGATATATTTTATATTTAAGTTCTTCGATGTTTTAAGGATCTATCTTAATATATCCGTATTTTTATTATATTTCTAACGAGATACGATTCGATACGAAATTCTTTGGTAGCTTCCTATGTCGAAAATAGTGATGAACGTATGTGATCGACACGTACGCATAGTATACAAGATGTACAATAGACAGACATATACCGCGTGCAATATTGTATGTATAATATAGATAGATATAAACACATATTTTGGCGTTGTGAACGTTATGTATTATAGTATGGAAGTCAAATGTTACCTGTTATGACAAAGTAATTTGTATTATACCTAGTATATGATAAAATGACGACACGTCGAGTGGAATGCTTTCTGTTATGGAGAAATATTTTTCACATGTAAATAGTATGTTGTTAAATTATAGCTGTTGCTTTATTGTAAATATTTTGTTAATACTTTTATTGTGTTACATGTATGGTATATATTTTGATTTTGAACCCATTGATTTGATTAAATAATTACAAATATAATTTTATGTTTTTTCCAAACTTTACCTTATTTGCCAATTTAAATATTGATTTAAATGTAGGTACAGTAGTTGTTAAAGTTACAGACATGGATATGCATTACATGACACTGCTAAACACGGAAACATAGAGCAACTAAGGAAACGCTAGGTATATCCGAAAACTTCCAACTTTCCATAACCTTAGGTAAGGGGTATCCAGTAAACTTCCGATACACCCCTGTTATTCATATGCAATACATCAACATATTGCATCTGTGTCTGTGATATATAACATGTGTGTAGCGTGTATGAGAACAATGCGAGACCCTTTTTGAAATTAACATTTATGTCTAACATAATACGTGTATTTTAAAATTATTATTACCTCGACGCTAATACCTATGTCGTTAGCTATAGTGATCTTTGCTTGATAATATAAATTTGATATTATGAGAACTAGAAACAAAGCGTGTGATCAAGTATGCGCGAGAGATTCAATCTCTTCGATATACGTAGCTGTAGGATTTATAAATAACCAGAAGGCGTTACACATTATTGGTTTGCTTTAACACAAGTGGACATCCCTATACACCGAATTAATACACGATTAACTGGAAATTATTTCAATTATATCTATTAGAATCTCATCTTTTGCTCTTTTGTGTTTGTCAATCATTATAACTTTTAAATACAAAGATGCTAATGGGCAGCGGTTAAATTTAAAATTCAAGTTTATATCACATCAGCTGTCCTTTAGTCCAAAGTTAATAAACGAAATGTAATATTATCGTATAAGCCCAGCTATTGTCTGACATTGGAGACAATAATTTGAAAGCTAAACAAAAATATCAAGAACTTTGAAATTTCCCATAGTTATCTGAATATGACCAAAGTTTTGCTTTACCTTGCATATAAAATGAAAGCTAAAAAGTTTTAAAAAAATGCGCGCTTTTCTAATGAAACTACTTTTATTGTGTTACCTAATGAATGGAATAATGAAAAACTTATATTTTGAGTTTAGATCCCGACATGCTAAGATAAGAATAGATAACATACACAGGAAGTTGAATGAAACGCAGAAGTTATGTTCGGTTAAGCCACCCTGAAATTTGGATGATGTGAGGTCGAGACCATAATGTAATAATGAATGTGCGAAATTGTATAACATCAATGTTATATGTCACCTTTAGTAATGTACTAAATTTAGACACCACATTTAACATATGACGCAATTTTGAACAGTATGTATGTATGCTGGTACCTAGAACATCTGAATGTGTATATGAAACAAAGAGCGCATATACCTCTATTACATAAAAATACTGTTCCAAATAGCGTACAAATCTGTTTACAATTTTTAAGATAGCATTGCACAATATTGTAATAATAAATATATTACCTTTAAAATTAATTAATGTGGTGTATACTTAATCTGTCTTTTATAATAAGTGTAACTATTTGTCTAGACTAGAGTGTATGAACTACGGTGTGTGTTGTTGTTCCCTAACTTTTGCACATGGGACCACAACGTCAGCCTGAATGATCTTTCCAATTTTGGCATCTTAAACATAGTTATACTAAGAATAATTTCATATTTGATTATTGTTTGACAACATTTTACTATACTAGATAGTTACTAGTACACCAACCAAAGTACCTTACATTTTATTGAAAGTTAAATTATGGACGTGGCAATAACTTAAGCGGATATAAAGTACTTAAGTATTGAAAGGGGTTCGCTCACTTTAGATATTTCATAACGTATAAGTTTTATTTAATATTTCCTTCGTAAATACAACCATAAAATACTAGCAAGTAGATAAACACTTAAGAGTAAATTGTGATGAGTTATATACCTTAATAAAACGTACAAATATATTTAGAATATAAATAAAATCAAGTTAAACGACTTTCATACAGTCTAGTGCGATCAAAAATATTTTTGTACCATTATGAAGATAGTCAAAGCGCGTAGGCCATTGACCAAAATTGTTTTTGTTATTCAAAGCTATGAATAACTGATAAAAATTACATTTGAGTCGGTTTACTGATATAGTGAGATAATGAAGCTTTACAGTGCCCGATCATGTAGCAGTATATATAGATATGATTCATTCCATTTGTGTAATGGTGAGGCAAGTCTTCGGTTATCCGATAGTTTCAAATAAAACAAGTACAAGTGATGGCCTTGATATGTGGAAATTAAAGCAAATAGTCAAGAGTAGTGAATAAATAACCTACCAACTAAGGTACGTTACTGTGGAACTTGTATATTTAATGCGTCGCGTCGCTAGATGATCAGCATAAAATGCCGTCACATAGTTTACGAACTTTCCACGAGGATGAAATGTACAACAGAAAGGTTATATTTTTTGCAGATTTACGATAAAATAACTAGTTTATGTAATCAAGACTATGAATAATGTTTGAAACACGTCCATTGCATGGTTAAAATATATTGAAATTACCGTATTATATAAATAGTGATGCCGTAACAATGCATAGGTGCCTGAAATCATAGATGAACATATTTTTTCAATGCCACCTTTTTAATACATACATTAAAAATAAAATGTTGTAATAGATCTTAGTAAACGCGTAGACACGAAATAGCAATTAATGTTAGTCATGTCACTGTAAGAGATTCCACTAATATTAAAAGATTTTTTCTATTCGTCTTTGTAATGCCTACATACATTCAATTAAGTATTCAAATATTCATATATTATTCTAAATTAAATAATATAAGATCCCGCTTGCCTACAAAAGTCGTTGAATTTTGAGTAATAATCGTCGGAAATCGCCTTTGGCTCAATACACACTCGCAGAATACAAGTGTCGCCGCGACACGACTCTATATTTGTCGAAAGATCTTTGCTTTGGAGAGATTCATGCCCATATTCTTTGGACCATTTTAGAGTTGAAATCGCGAAGACCTTCGATTCTGTGTAAGCGTGAATGGAGTTAAACGTAAAATAATTCGTCTTCCAACGTTAAAGTAAATAGGAGTGCAACCGAAACAACTATTTATTGTACCTACGTATAGGTTAGATGCAAACGTGCCATTGAGCTGTCAATAATTTCATGACATGTCCTCCAATTGCTCAATCTATAACGTTCACGCTTTCTAATAAAATAACAAAGTTTCCGAGAGAAATGGTTCTACCTCATTTTCTAAATGTGTTTTGAAAGCATTTGCGTGATACTGATTATGATGCACGACCGTCACACTGAAATACGTTTATGTATAAGTAGGTACATTGCTCGAAGGCTATTACGTTTGTGGCGCGTAACCAAAGTTAAATAACTAATAATTAATATTCAAAATATTTTTTTTGAATCTCCTGCTCGCAAATAAACTCGTAACGAATGTACGGGTTCACAATTTTTCAGTTATAAAACGTCAAACCATGCGCCTCCTTTTATAAAACCACGACTGGCTAAATCTAATATAAAAATTATCAACGAATAAAGTATTCCTAAAAGAAAAATATTTTGATAAAGTAACATTTAAAGTTAAATTGGGCTTTTAATATTAATTGTACGCCAATAGTATGTACATACTAGAAATTTATACTATTTGTCTTGGTGTAACTGATTTTCTACATTATGTTAATATTTTCCGTTGGTAATTGAAAATGAATTGTACAAACTGCTACAATATAACAACAAATTGGAGATATGCTAGTGTGAGTCCTAGTGCCTCTCTGGAGGTATTTTTCTATGTTTACTTTTAGATTACGAATTGGGTCGCCCATTTGTGAATAATTGTTTTAAATATAAAATTATCGGGATTAATAATAATGTCGAGCATATTATAAGAGCATGATAGATTTTACAAGTATAACGAGTTCTGGAGAAATTGGTTTATATTATAAAAATGTTACATATAATTTTGAATTCTATGTAAACGTAAGGATGGATAACGATTTAAGAATACATTTTAATCAGTGTCACAGAGTAATATTAGCAAAATTAAATTTCAATTCATAGGGTCCAAAATTCCATCCAAACTCTCCGAAAAATATGTAATTGGACTGCTTACAAATGTGATATAATACCAGTGTGTAGTAAAAGTATTTTTGTACCGTTCATAAGATTACTCTGTGACATGGAATAACTTAAATCACTTCGCTACATGTAAAGGCAAACATGGATGTGTACGGGGTCTTTGTTTCTAAAGGAAAACATAATTAGTTTGTATTTTTTTTGTTATTAAACTGTAAACATTAAATCTTTGTTATAGTAGTTATTGTTATTCCTTTTTTGAAAGGGGTTTCTAAATTCCTCGATGCCGAGGAGATCAACTTGTGATAAAATATTTATTTATTATTGGATGACAGTCGCTAACACAAGGAGGCATTCCCGTACAATGGATTTTATTTTTTGTATAAAATCGTGCCTTTTGTCTTGGCCTGTCGTCTAACATGGGTATCTTATATTGTGAATATCTACTAGGTTAAACATTCTGTTATAGATTATATTTGAAACTAATTATGTTTTTCTAAAATGCTGAAGTGGTTTGTAGATATTGGCCACTCACAAAATAGATGTTATAAGTAAATACAGTTGTGTTGCTACGTTATGTTTGGTTTGCAAGGGGTTCCTGTTATGCAGGCATCAGTAATTGTTCACCATCATAATGGAGACAATCACATTTAACGACACTTAGATTCATCTATTATTAGTACAACTAGTCGAATCTACATTTGAATATCTTTTGTGTGGGTGGCCGTTATGTCTGTGTTATTAAGTTCTTCAGATGTCTAGGTGATTAAGGCCTTTTGTGTTGCTGTGCATTTCTAAGCATTGTATGTATGTATGTTTATATATTGTAAATAGCTAAAATACATTATATTTTTACGAATAGCATACACAACCAAAGTTGTTACGAAGTGATGGTTGATTTAATGATAAAATTAATATAGGTCGTTATGTTTATTTTGGAAATGAAACAACATTGAAATGTATAACTGTATTTTGGGTACCTACATCCGAACTTGTCGAACATAACCGCCCTGATATTAGTAAAGTCGAATTTATTATTTTTGGCCAGGATTTGGATAATATGAAATGATTGTGTTGATAATTGTAATATGAATAACTGCGATACGACAAGAGGAGGAGTGTGAGAGTGGCTTGTACTCCTTGCGTTCCTAAAGTAGCTTGTTCCAGGTCAGTTATGAAATTGATGTTTGTCAATTAATGATGCAGACACCTCATGTACTAATAATAACTTTGAAAAATTCGAAATGTAATGTTTTATTCATCGAAAAATCAGGCGTTATGAGTACATAACATTTAAGTTGTATTTTTTGTACATTTTAGATTCGAAAATATATTAATATCAAATAAAATGTGTTTATTTTGTATGTATGTCATTATATTATTCAGAAAATATAAGAGGTAGTAAATAATATGACCAGATTATCTCCATTAGCTATCCGCGATGGCAATGCGTATAACCTTTGGAAACTCGATCCCTGGTCGAGAATTCGTGTTTCTTACCTACCTAGACCACGTTATCGTTCGGTCCGAACTATCAAGTCAGGTTCTACTTGGGTAGGTATAACATCGCATCGCTGTTCCACTATATAGTTCGAATAGTGGTTCATTTAACACGTTGTTAATTTACCTAAATTAGCAAGTCCGCTCTGGCCGTGGCAGTATCTACTACCTCACACATTCACGGGTTACGATGCGGTCCGCACGGGAGAAGCGCAATATTCCCAAAAAACAATATCTATATATAGAATAGTTCTTTGAACAAATCAACGATTTTCACGATAACAGATGTTTCGTTTTAATGAGATATGCTACACTACATAGAAGATGATTTCTTAGCAGAATACAGTTTGTTTGTATTTCTTATATTGTTCGGAGTTATCTTCTGTATTGTGAAGAAATATGTTAAAATGAAGTGGCTGCCATGGAGGCGACACAAGGAGATCGTACTGACCACGGTTCCGGTAAGTTGATATTTAATATATTTTTCTTCAAATAAGCGTGTTGATTGATACATTATATAAATAGGTTCCTAATGATAAAGACGTTTAAATTTGAATGGTGTATTGAATTAGCCACTAAGCAGCATGATAATACTATATTATAATAATGTAGTTAGTGGTCGTGGAGACGCGGGTGCGAATAACGAAAAAGACAAAAAAAAAACTGCTTTAAAATGTTGTAAATGTGATGTTCGTTTACCGGTGGGTTGCCTTAACATTTGGGCCACAGGCTGGCTGGATTAATGTGAATTTGTGCTCTATTTTGTAGTAATTACGTTAACTCATAAAGAGTATGAAATCTTACTGAAAGAAGTGCTTTTGCAAACACTTACACTCTCTTAATAATGTCGCTATTCTTCTATATTTCTAAATATATAATAAATATATTAGCCAATATAACATTTACCTACCTGCTGCGTGAAACCGGAGGACGCGGGTTCAAATCCCGCTGGAGAGTCGAGATGAAAATTTTGTTGTCTTATTATAAATAAATTCCGACTGTAATTCGCATAGCGTGCGGTAGTGCTTGTATATTTACAAAAATAAATGTTTGTAGAATATATAGGATATGGTAGATACATAATATACAAAATTCCATATTCCTATCATTGACCTAATATAGGTCAATGATTCCTATCTAGCTTGGTTAGTGAGATAGAATACGTAACGAAAATGCTCAAAACTAACTCTAATTTATTATTTGTCGATATTGAAAATTAATTGCTGTTGACAATGAGTTTTAGACTAATATAATACACCACAGTATACAATAGACGAGTATACCTAATACACCACAATATTTTGGGCTACATTCTCAATATCTCAATATTTAAGTATAGCATCGCATTGGTAATCAAACTGTCATGGTGTTATATCTATTTTAATAAATTAATTTTTAAAAAATATGACGGGGAGTATTATATTATGATATTCGTTTTTGGGTTAATATTTTACACTAAATACTAAAGTTTTGGCATTGTAACTCATTCCGTTTACATTCGTACTAGAGACCTGTCACATACCTACAAGCAAGCGGACGGACAGACATAGCTGAGTCTCATTAGTAAAGCTCCGTTTGGCGTTTGGGTAACGGAACCGTAAAGATGCGAACTTACATACCTGGGTTTGCTTGTTTGTTGTTGGTTTGTGTTCAAAAGAGCAAAGATTCGACGTGTTTTTGCATGGGATGCTAGTATGCAGGTCACTCCCCCTCCATAGCATAGCTTTTTTCCAATATTCAAATAAGTTAGCGAGGGAGTAATATATGTTTAACCAAATATATTTATTGGAAACCTTTATACCTTTTTTCCAATGTTGAAATAAGTTAGTTAATAAAATTAATAAATTTATGTTTAATTATTCAAAGGAGTAATAAAATTATGTTTAATTAAATATATTTATTGGAACGTAAAGGGGCCCACTTTATTTTTCAATAGGTATTTAGAATTTCAATTTCAATGGAATCATGTGTCCAATAACTTTCGAAATAATGCGAGAAATATTATTGGCTGCGAATTCCATGATTCATCGTGTAAGCTACTAAAAGTACTAAAACTATCTACAGTATATATATACCTATACTTACGATAAACTTGTTAAAAATTTCGCCGCGAATTTCCCTCTTAGCCATCTTGAATGTACTTTGTTCCATACATGACTACATTTTTGCTGATTGATTACGGACACAAATAAGATTATGTTCGTATATGACGTAGCTATTTTTGTTACCTTGTTAACATAGGTTACATATTCCGGGTAGGTACTTTAGCTTCCTTAGCATGTAAGTTCCTTGAAAAGCAATTGTAGATTATCTGGTGAACAATGTATTTATTTAGGACGCTAGGTTCTGTAAATTATGTTAATTTCGCTTAATTAGAGCTGTTATAGCCGGCTGGCAAATAGATGAGGTCAGACAAAATTGCACTAAATTGCTATGAATTTGGTTCGATTATTGTCAGAAGATATGTATACTTACCTATGTATTTACTACATGCCTTCTTTGGTCACAATAAAAATGCTTAGAAACGCGCGTTGATTTTCCTTTTCCTTAAGAACTTTCTCTTAATACTGGCGACGGTCCGAGGTGTCGTAAAGGGTAAATCATAATTATTTACAGAATAACAAAAAATATTTTGGTCTAGATGTCAGAATTTTTTTAATTATATGTCAGGGATTTTGTAAAATTTCAAGTATTCCACTCACAATTTCGAAGTCGAACTGTATATTTAAGGGTATATTTTATAGACGAACGCCCCCATACAAACGCAGTTCCATCTCATTTTAATAATAGCGAATAAAACTCAATGATTTCTTACCTACGTAATCACTATCCTAATATCTAGGTTTGTGGTGCATAAGATTCTCAGTTTTGAAATTACACTAGCTCAAAACTCTTAATTTAAGATAAAAGAAAGACCCATCTCTTTCAAGAAAAATAAGCATGTTTTTAATATTTCTATTGCACCATAAACATGGGGAATGTAATGAAAATTCTGCAATGGGAAGTTGTTTATACATGTGTACTATATTTTTTTAATAAACCTGGAACTACAAAATACGATCTAATAACGCGCTCAAACCCCTAAAAACGAGTGCTATATACTAAACGCTATATACTCGTACTAAACTTTGTAAATATTAGTCCAAAAAAAAAGGATTCAAACCGGAAACGATAGGTCTAATAATACGCTATATTTACATGCGAGTTTTTTTTAAATAACAAGTTGAGTATATAAATAGGTTTACGCTTTGGCTGGCGGGTATACCTATGTCAAACTCATTTGATATAAGCTCTTTTAACAACATTTTTAGTAACGTAAGGTACTGCTTGTCATTGAATTTTAATGTAAGGGACAGGCTTAATATCTTACTTTTGAATTTACAGTACGAAAAATGGTAGAAATCTAAGACACTTTGCTTTTGGAAGTTAAAATACGACAACGGGAAAAATACAGATTAATACACAGAACAATAATTTTATTTTTACTTTCCTGTTAAACGGCGTTGTCCTGCTTGTTTAATTGATTCTTCCGGTGTCTATGTACCTACCCGCACCATATTATATTCGCCTTTATTTTTATACCGGGCCGTACGTCATCCCTTCCTTGGTATGAATGTAACAATTAATAAAGTTTTCTAACAATAAATGGTTTATATATAATTTTGAATTTTTTGGCGACTGACAATTTACTATATATGATACGTGGTCCTAGTCGCCCGCAGGAAAATAACTCAATGGTACCACAGTGGAAGGATCTCGTGATCCCAATCGCCTGATTACTCAAAAATTGGTTAATTGCTTTCCCTCGGTAGCCTTCAAAATCAGCTACCTAAATTGTAAAAAAAAAACTGTCGGAATTTCGTAAGTCTGGTATATATTCCAGCCAGGATAGGATTTATCACCAGATACTTTATACTAGAGAGCATAGATAAGAGCATTTTATATCTCTATGCTACAGAGTTGATTTTTAGTATGTATCCAATTTCGCCCAAAAAACTTCAGCTGTTACGGATGTGTTGAAGAGTAGAAAGTAACAAAACATACAAACTTTCGCTATGATTTGGCACATTACATCTGTATAAATTTTAAGATTTGATACAATTTTATTCGAACGTCAACAATGACAAGAACAGAATCCGAAGGAGCAAATTCCAACAAATGCTTCGCATATTTCATTGTGGCCGATATTTATTTAACCTAGTGAGTTTTTCAGCCGCTCCAAGCGGGGGGCGCGCGCCGATCGGGCGATCGTGTCGGGAGAGTCGGGACGTTATGTGTATCCTACAGGGCTCCCGGGCTCAGGAATCGGGTGCTTAGAGGGTTCGGGCAGTAGTCCCGAGGTGCGCGCCCGTCCGTCCGCACGCATGCGTCCGCAGGCTCCTGTTGCACGCAACTTCATCTGCCGCCTTTCACGTGCGTTAATTACTCGACGTCAACAAAAGAACAACACCTCTCATATTTTTAACGTTAAGCTGGAGAAAATAATGACGCAAATATTTTTTATTGCATTATCTGATAGATAAGTACGTTCTGTGTGAATCAGTGCTAAAAGTTATGTTGAGAGGTCAGAAGTGCAAAGGCCGATCGTAATACCAGAAGCATGCCTTGGAGCTGCCCGTGGTCGCGCGACCGCCAGAGTTCGCCTGCGGTCAGCCCTCCACTGCACACGATTACGCAGGTTTGTTGCTAATTTTCGTTTAATGAATTTTAAAGCGGCTGGTTGTATCTTTTTTATGCGAAGTTATAGCAAGAGCGTTAAACAGATCAAAAGATAATGGAAAGTGCTGATATTGCATGCGCTGGACCGCGAAGGTCATGGAAATAAATTTTCATCAAAATAAATAAATTTTGCCACGGATAACTATTTGTTTTTGGGACCTAAAGATGTCATTTGTCAACAAAACCATTAAATTCATAAGTGTCCGTCTGCTGCCTGTTTAACCGATTTGAAAGTTATTTTAGGACAATCACGCGATAATGTTGAAATTAGGAAGCCATAGCCGAGGCCAGGCATAATCCCGAGATGTGTTTTAATGGACTTAAAGTGTCGTATCACTTGTATGCTTTAATGTTGTGTCCATAAAACTCTGTGATATGAAATGAGTGCATCTGCATCAGGCCCGCTCGGTCGGACTTGAAACAATTCCGATCCAGATTACTACATACCAAGCTAACAATGCCGATGCGTTATGCATTATTTTTGATTATTTTAATAGTTAAGTTATGAGAATTGGTTTTGTTTTACAACATGCATGTTATCGGAACATATAAAATGTTTGGTTCCACAGTAAAATAACGATGCTTGATAAATACAATAATTTTAAAATTTAGGCGTTCGCTTTGCGCGGTAATAGAAGCTCAATGAAATTATTTATGAAGGTGCGTCGGAAGTTCCCAAAACGTGAGCTTTTGCCAAGTTATTCATTTGGATTGGTCGCACACTTTTCCGGTGTCATTGATCGATGGACTTTTTGTCAAACTTTTTGTCGCAAATTCCTATGAATCTCAGCTACATCAGAGACTCGACGAATCTGAATTTTACGACGAAGTCTTGTAGTTCCTTTTACCTCCAGATACCGAATTTGGCAATGCATGGTTGCAATGCGAGTGTTACGTAGACACTATCTACAGTTCTATTCTAATTTTCAAATGAAGATCTAAAGTAAGAAAATAATTTTGGTAGTGCTTATGTTAGATTGGTAAATATCATGCAAGTTTATTTTCAAAGTCAAGTCAAAATCATTCATTCAATTTAGGCATCTACGACGCTCTTATGAAGGTCAATTACAAATTTTAATATTGAAATATTGTACAGAGTACTGCCACGTTCAGGATAAAAAAAATGCATAGAGCCACTGCAAGAAAAACGGGCAAGAAACTTGGAGCTTAATATTCTTACTTTTTTATGCTAATATGTAATAATACATTATGCTAATACATGTTATGATATAATAATAATTTCTGCGGTCGACGTGAGTCGGTTCCTTTTTTTGATAGATAATTTAACTATGCGTTGCTCATATGCATAATTTAAGCATTTAAATAATATTTAGAACAGCATTAAATAGAGCAGCAATGGAGAAAAAATAAGAATGCTCATTTATGGCTGTATCTCAAAATTGTCTCAGATTTTTACAAATATGAATAGCACAGGAATTAAATTGAAAGTACCTACCTATTACTATTTTACAGTTTGTTGTTTAATGCTGATATTCTTTGTTAGGTTCATATATACTTGCATTACTATCACGGAATTCAGGTTTGTAGCCCCATAAAAATACATAGTACGTAGGTACGACGTAGAGCTCAAAGACATGGAGATTATTTACATTCTTATGTAAATATTGAAAACGCTGCTGCTAAGTATGCAATGAAAAACTGTTCAGCGAATAGGTATATACAGTAGGTATCTGAAAATCAAATGAATTCAGCAAAAGGTGACCTGAGGTAAGTTGAGGTGCCAGAGAACAGCTGGCTGGGCCGGGCGGGCCCGTCCGTCAGTCGTGTAGTGGCTGTGCACAGAGACACCCGCGCTTGTATCTGATTATGTGGCACCATCCCTAGCCTCGATGTAAATAAACAACAGTGCCGTGAAGTGATCCAAAATGAACTAATATGCCTTGGAACTGTCTGTGGGGATACGAACCCCTCGCTCCGATATGCAGAGTAAGCGGACCTCTGCATCTGGCTATGCAGGTATCTAATTATGATTAGGAAAAAATATATAAAAGTAGGGTGATCTATGGTTGCAGTTTGGTCAGATAGGAATTTAATATCAATAATAATTTAAGTACTTACCTCACTATATATTTGAGAAAAGCGTCTTTATTGGTGCGACAATTGTGAGACTTGTAAGCAATGATACAACTGTAGTATACGTTTATTTTGTTCACTTGTCCAAGACACTAAAATGCGGTTTTTGGGCAGTAAGATGGAGTTTATTTAAAGTACTTACATCTAAGTAATCCTTGTCATATTTTGAAATGATGTGTGTTTCTGATTTTGATGCTTTGCTGGTATAAATCAAGGGCTTTTGCTTTATTTTGCTTGTGTTTGATACAAAGAGTAGGTAAGTACTACGATTTACCTTATAGGATGGTTAAGACCACTAAATAATTGAAAATTGGCACCTAGCTATTTATTTTTAAATGAATTATTTTCAATTTGACTAGTATAAACCTAAGAAATACGAATTACTATGAAATCAAATGGTTGCTATGGTATTTGAAGCAATGGTAATGACTTAGTGCTAATAAAGATGGCGCCGCAGAAGGACCATGGTTCGAAACCTGCTAAATGCTTGCTTTTATGTCCCGTAGTTAAGTAGGAATTCTGATGCCTTACAATTGTGTTTTCGTGCAGCAGTCCTTATAAGTTATTCTAGGATTAGAAGTAAATTTGTTAGACATCCTAGACCAAATCATAAACTAACAACAGGTAAGAGTTCTCAAAGGCTAGCCAAAGCATCTATATAAAAATTTTGGATTGAATAGAAATAATTATAATTAAATTCTTTTTAAATTACTTCTAATTAACTTAGGCACGTATAGATTTACCTGAAATAGACGTATCACTTTAGTCTTCTATGAGAATTACTTAGGTATAAATTAAGTCCATCACATTTCATGGAGTTATGTTCTACTCGTTGTTCGAATGTTATCAAAAACTGAAAGTTTCAGTCTTTTGGTATGTAGAAAGAAAACTTTTCGGTGTGGCCCTGTTTAGTTTCGGTCTGAAAGTATTTCGTCTATAAATATACCCTTTAATTAGAAAACTATGTATATTATTTATGAAGCAGTGATGGCTCACTGGCATTGGCTATGGACTGCCGCGCAGCAGATCCATGGTTTGAATCTCGCCGCGGGCTTGAGCTTCACAGCATGGTGGAAGGGCATTTTACGAGTGCCCGCCTGGCTAGCGACCACCCTCAAGTAGAAAATCTGTCGCCAAGCACCTAACGCTGTGTTCCGGCAGCAGTCCTTGAGATCCAGTGAAATTACAGGCACATGAGACTTAACAACTGTGTCTTAAGGTGACAGGCGCAGTGCAATTCGTGACTTGTGACGAAATGCATCTGTTATAGGCAGAGGATACCCCTTAACATCAAGTGGGCCTCGAGATTGTTCCGTCACCATAACAAAAAAAAACACAGCGAGGTACGATCGCCATGGAAAATAAATAATCTTCCCAAATATAGTCTTTTTGATCGCGTTCGTAAAACTGCCATCGTAAAGTATATACCCACAAATATTTTAATAATATTATGTAAGTACAATATTACGTCCGCAAATGTTTAGTGCGCCAAATGTTGGTCTCCTTCGGGGAAACAACATTACCAGACTTGAAGAAGTCAGAAAGTTTTTTAGCTTTTTGTATGGATTATTAGGATAGATTATGCAAAAGTAGACATATTAATAGTTAGTTACAAGTTAAAAAATATTTTATTAGCGGATAAAAAATACAAATAATTTGTCTGTGAATTCACTTTTTCAAGCATCGATAAATGAAACAATTTAAATTCGTTGTTGGTAATTGTATGTTACTTAGGTAAATAAAATTAATCTCATGTGCTTAATGCTAGTTGGTCCGGGAATAACTTGGTTTCTGGTGCTTCGTACTTATCTAATTATCTATCTAAACTACCTGAAATTTATATCATTCTTCGCTTTAATCATCTAAATTTAATCATAAGGTCAAGTGATGTAACCTAGAACCATTTTCATTTGTTAATTACACTAAGTAAGTCCGAAGAAGCATATTAATTAGGTTCATATCAGCCTCGTGTGTATTGTGTGTTAGTGTCAGCGGCGCAGTTACACGGTTACCTTGCCGGGCACCGGAGTTAACGGTAGAATGCTAATGTGCCGAGGCGAGTAGCATTGTCACATGCATGGCAGAGGGCCCTAGCTTCCCAAATAGTTGCGCAAGAACAAGTGCGCCCCGCCCACGGGTGACCAAAGACCGACGCGGGCGCAGGCGCTAGCCGGCCGGCGGCGATGCAAGCAAATATCCCGCAAGTTCATTGTCACCCATTTCCGTAAACGGAGACACTTATACTTACGTAGGAATTTAGAAAGTATCGAAGAAGACGAAACCAGCTGAAGGATCGCAACGAGCGACGTAGTGCGTAGCAAACAAGGACGCTCGCAATCAAGCAGCTTATTCCAATTAGATAAACGCCGGAATTACATTCAATGCACGTTTGGAGTGCCTCCATCTTTGAACTGAAGGGTTAATTGAGTATGGATATGCTGCGGGCTCCCAGCTGATTGGAAATGTTTAGATTAATCAGGACGGCTGAGATCAAAACTATCTGCTCACGGCTTACGCTCATGTGGATAATAGTATAAAACGGGTGATTGTGAGTATGCATTCGCGTGTTATCTGTGTAGAGCGCTTATAAGTTAATTAGGAGCATGTGGAGCTGCGTGCGCGCATCTCGAACAATAAAACCTTTCAGAGTCGGCGTTCCTTTGACGTGCACTGTATAATTAACCCGATTATGTACCAACTATCTATTATTGTTAACCGTGACTGTTGAAGCTATCTTTATGGGTTTGGGCTGGAATAAAATGTCACTATGGAGGCCGTCCTCTGGTTCATTATTGAAATATGAGTTACCTATTTGATTTTAGTGACGGAGTTATGGTTTGAAAAATAGTTATAGAAATTCCTCATAAAATTACTTTTCGTTATTGTTACTGGCAGATAACATACAGTTAAATAATTCTAAGCCTTGTTGAGTACCTACTTACAATATAAGTGCGTCAGAAACAGTCAAGTAGTGCACTGTAGAGCTGAGTAGCGTTCATTCACTTGATATTTTTTACGTGTTGAGTAACGCTTGTCTGAGTTGTCAGTTTTGGATTGGAAAAAGACTCGGTCTCGCACCAGTGGACGCGATTTGAGATCAATATCACAGTCAACCCGACTTGGATTCAAACGATTAATTTACAGTTCCGTCCAAGGTTATCCAGCCAATGAATGTGAGTATAGATAGTAACTTACTATGAGATTATCGACTCTACACAGGCATTTATTATAAATTGCTAACCTAGATTGGTTAGGTACCTAGCAGAAATCGGTAAGCTATGACCTGAGTACGTATATGATCGAAATTCCGGTAGAGTAAAAGTGTTCTCAACATATCCTTACATAGTAAATTCTGCAGGACACTGTTGCCGAGTCAATATGGGCATAAAATGGAAATGAGTAATAAGATAAAGTTTTAAGTAATTTACGTAATAAATTAACAACGTGTGAACGTATCAGTGAATAAATTATTCGGTGGCAGACAGGCGGCGCGACGTGAAGACGTCAGTACATAAGTACCTACGATCAGAACATCTTGAGCTTCAACTGCCTACAGTGAGATTTATGACACATTCCTGGGGAGAGCTTCCATCAATGCGCCTGCGTCCGTCGATGGGAACAAGATTGCTCTCACACATTCGAGCGCTGACAGATGAAGCTTTATGTCGCAAGCACAACATTGTTTCATATACTCTTATTACTCAGTCTCCTGATTCCTTTAGATTTCCAACAACCAATTCGGAGCGGTCATTACTGAGTTTGACAATCAACTTTGTAAGCAAAGATTGCCAAAGCTATCGATTTGCCGTTAAAATACTTGAGAAAAAAGAGCAATATTAGTTTTACTTTGACTCCAGCACCCAACCCAAATCCGTATCGACCGTAACCTCATTTAAATTTTCCCGGACGACTACTGCTCTCGATTGGCCCTTAAATTCCAAGTAATGACGCAGTTAAGTAACTTCTGTTTAAAGTTCCTCGTCTGTGAAGTCAAATGAGGCGATCTACGTACGCTTTTCAAGAGAAATGGCATCAATCATTTCGTTCCTAATTTAAATTCATAATTTGGTTTGCGAGCGGATGCTTGCGCAATGGCCAATGAGCACTGGCTCCGCACAAGCTCGCATGAGCTAACTAAAGCGTTTGACCGGAAGTGCGGTCCCAGTAGAGCAGCCGGCCACCGCGGCCGCGCCACCTCACAGGTACTTTATGATGCTTCTCAACAACTAGGGCGTAGGGCTTCATTACCGGTAACGTGCAAAACAACAAGAAAATGGGACACCCAGCCACCATAATCGCTGCTACAGAACGTTGCTAAACTACAGAGCAAATCATGCCTAAAGCGGGTATTTAGAGATAACATACAGGATTTATGCATCTATTTGTGTTATTTATGGTGACAAGGAAATAATAGGTGCGAATAAAGACGATATGGTGTATAATGATATATTATGATGTATATTAGGGCATAACTTTGTGAATTTAAGTTAAACTTCATGACATGAAATTGTTAACGAAATCGCAATAAGCATTGAGTTTCCTTAAATGGCTTTGTAATGCTAGATACAAAACCACCTAATTATATATTCGAGGTCACTTTTTGACAAAGACCGTGTCAGGTTACCGACATGTATAAGTTTTCCTTGCTGAAATTTAAACAGTCGTGCAAAACATGAGGCTTCAACAAAAACATTCACGGTTGGTAGAGCAAGCACGCCAGCTGTGGGCTGCCAGCCAGGCGCCTGTTAGCTGGAAAAAAATAACTGGTCAAGATCGAGTTTGAGCTTCGTAAACACTCATTTAAAATTTTGGGTCCTGTGACATCCCAACAAAAGCGGCCGACATCCAAACATTACATTTCACGATAACAGGCCAGATTTTTATTTATTTTAGAAACTTCTTTAACCCGTATAGCTCTGAGGTTATTTGTGTTTCACACTCCAAAATTACGTGTTTAATATCAGCGGTAACGCGACCTGAAACTTAAATAAAACTATTCCAACACCATGCCATGAATCAAACTGTATGAATGGAAACCATAAAACAAATTTTATTCCCTTATTGGAGGTACATAAACAGTAGTTTAAAATAGCTTCGACCACCTGGTGCACTCTCGACTTAGCTTCGAGTGCGGGGCGCGTGATTTATGGGACCTAAAACTACACACAATGCGGCCGCAAAATAACCCTTGACTATTTTCTAGTGAACAAATTATCCCGCAGCCAGGTTTGAAGTGGCTCGGTGCGGTGACTGTTACACTCACCCAAAGAATTTATAATACACATTGACACAACCCCTGTGCGTGCTGCGACAATAAATTAATTTATCTCAGTCAAAAACTTGGATCCTGAGACGTGTATTGTAGCTGAACAATGCTATGTTTATAATACCCATCGGAATGGTCCTTTGGGAATTAGCCCTTCCCGGGTTTTAATTTAATCGAGTTGAAAAGGGAGATATTTAAGTTATACAAAATATTTTTAGGATTTCGTAACCTTCCTATAAATGGAATAGATCTGGGAAGATTTCCGAGGATGGTTAAACGAACTGTCTGGCTTAATTGTTCGGTATCTAAGTTATTCATTATTGAATGGCCGCCAATTATTACAAATAGTTACAGCATTTTAAGTATTATATACCCTTTAGCCTGTATCTACTGTTAAACCTCCTGCACGTGAGACTCTTCCCGTCTGCGATGTGGGAGGTCTGAGGATTACATAAATATGGACCGGTCTGAGTCAATAATATCGATTGAATGTTTTAGCCTAAATACATCTTCCAAGTATGTTCCGTAATTTCATTGATAAAACGAATAATTCCGCTCCGATATCACAACCAAGTTTGTGTGTCATTCAACAACCGAGCCCGGAATTAAATTACGAATTCCAGTAAGCTTTTACACACGAGTATCTACCAATTGAGAATGCACGTCTCAAGGCTGATTTTACTTACAATGAACATTTACGTAGCTAATCGTATGAATTCGAATACCTCCACGTTTCTCCATACTTGAATCGAGTGACTATATAAGCTTTGGATTATAATAGACAAGTTTTACAACACTTAATATTTTCAAACCGAAAAGACACCATTTAAAGTGATGGCCTATAATATTAAAAAGAGTACTTACTTATTAAAAAACTGTAGCTTCTATATCTTTACTTAACTTTTGACCTCGGTAGACAACCAACTTAGAATTGTTTTATTAGACATTGTTAAGCTTTCAAGAGGGTACTTTAATTTATTTCTCTTGTACGTAAGTAGCTTAGATTTAGATAAAATCTAACTGTAGGCGTCACATTTGGCTCTGCAATTTACAAAGGATGAGATGAATGTTCAAAACGGCTAATGGTATTTTAAGTTGGTGCTTAATGCCATAAATTTATCGACGTGGGCGTTGACAAAATTGTCCGCCGTACGAATTTGCCACGGAAAGGTAACTTCATTTATTTTTACGGTTTTGTAATAACTTGTTTAGCTTTCACGTATTTTTTTCATCGCGATTTGTGTTGTTTTGAATTCCAGCTTCAAATAGTCTCATTCTTCATCCTCACTTATAGTATCTGTAATCGTTTGTACCACTTATTTTTTCATCTCGAAAATTCATTTATTAATGCACCAAAGTGATTCATTAAGCCGTCGCGTCGCTTCCCAAAATGAGTGACAGCAGTTTATGACACGTGGGTTGGGTAAGGGTGGAGTAGAGAATCATCATCAGGACCTTTCAGAGTTGTCTTCACGCTGACACTTAAAGCTATTAACTTGTCTCTGCGTAGGATCAGTGAAAATTGCTGCACTATAAAGGGAACACTTTATGGGATGTTTCTGTTCTTCTAATTGATCTGCGAAGAAAACTTGGTATTGGTGCTTACTTGTTGTTTTTATAGCGTATTATTAGTCATTTGTTCACGCTATTTTATGAACATTTTATTATTTACAAACTTGCCCCTGCAGTCGCCATTTCGTGATTGAGAACACACTGAGCACGGTATTATTGTTTCAATTATTTTTAACCTGCTTCAAAAAAAAGGAGGAGGTTCTGAATTCGACTGTATTGTTGTGTATGTGTTAACTCCACAGCAATCTAAATAAATGCATTTATTTAGATTTTTTTATTTTAGTTTGGTTCTGAATTTAACCCATTTTTATTCATTTAGCGAGATCTTTGACGAGTATAGTTTTTGAGTTAACCCTAATTATCCCATTGTAATACTAGCAATTTGAATTGTAATTTTACCTGTTTCATGTATGTGGTGTGACAATAAAGTATTATCTATCTATTACCATAATATCCCGTATGTTAAGCTGGAGGTCAGTTTTTTGTTAAAAATTTTTCACTGCTACGACTCTTCACTACTTTTTTAGGGTTCTGTACGCAAAGGGTATAAACGGGACTCTATTTATTACTGAGACTTCGCTGTATTACTGAGTCCTTCCGTCCGTCCGTCTGTTCCTCTGTCACCAGGCTGTATCTCAAGAACGGTGATAGCTAGACAGTTTAAATTTTCAGAAATGATGTATTTCTGTTGCCGCTATAACAACAAATACAAAAAAGTTGGCCAAGTGCGAGTCGGACTCGCGCACGTTAAAACAAAAAAAGGTTAAAATATGAAGTCTAATGTTGTATAGATAATAATGTTGTACGGAACCCTTCGTACGCGAGTCCGACTCGCACTTGGCCGATTTTTTATTACATCATCTGGTTTTTGGTGATATTTTTTTGTGTGATATAGAGATGAAGTTGTGTAATTTATTCAAGTTAAAACATATGAGTAGTTTTAATATTAAGATTAATAATTATAACAATTTTTTTTCTACCCCATTGAAAACCATGTAAAGAAACAACTATCCATATTTTAATAATCAATCAGCATTGATTATACACAAAAGTGCCTAACAATCGGCAATAAAAATATACTAACATTTCTCACTGATGAAGGCGTTCCTATTTTTGTCTTCTTATGTCATAGGAACTTTTTGTTCATATGAAACTTCATAATTTTTATGGTACGTCATTTTTTTATTATCATATTAACAAAAAGCAATTAACAATCTCATACAGAAATAGTAGAACAAAATATAAGCTCTACCTGACGGCGTAGATACCCAGAATCTTTATGAGGTGCAATATTTGAAGTGCTGATTCATACAACCCATTATACGCCAGGATTGTGGGTCAAGCATCGCTTCGAACAGAAAAATACGACAAGCTCTCGGAATAATTATCATTACGTTACATAAAATACAACATCACGTAGAGAGAGATAATCAAAATATTAACTACTTATGTAGAGATATATAACGGACCTGAAGAAAATAATATTTAGCTGTTTTAGCAGCAGCAAGATTTTGGTACTTACTTAATGGCTATCTCTCATATTATTCATGCATATAAAGTACAACATTTAAGAGGTAGAAGACCGGCACTGTGTTTTCGTTAGTGTAAATTAAGCTGTATCATAATTTGTGTTTTAATTAAAGGTATCGCGCGAGGCTATACCTATCTAGCGAGCCGTTGCGTCGTCGAGCGGAACATAGGTATACCTCCATAGTTATAGGTAGACGTAATTATTTTAACAGGTTGTTGATTTTCTATAATATACTAAGAATGGTGGGACAGCAGCTAAATTTCTCAACTCCAGAACAAGTGTAGGGACAGAACACGTGTTAAATGGTCTATGTACCTGTAATTTCACTACGTACAATACCAAGTAGGTACGTGTAATTTCACTGACTACTTTGTCCAGAACACAGCAGGACAGGAGTAAGGTAGTAGTACTCTGTGGTACCCACCTAGACGTTTATAATCTGCGTATGGGAGAGTAGCTCTATACCTTATTATAAACGTGGCTGTAGGACTCTACAGCCACGTTATATTAAGGTACGTTATAAGACTTTATATGTATACAATTGCGTCGTAGATGTTGACTTTGAAAATTATCCATATACATACATATACGCTATAGCATTAGATAAGCATTATCCTAAACCAGAGGCGAATCTATATCATTTCAAGTTCCAACTAAAGAGGAGTTCAAAGTTAGTCAATACTGGTAAAGCCCAAAGCAGCAGACCATAAATCCGACACTCGTCTTTTACATAAGTGCCTATGGTCTATGGTTATGTCCATGTATGGTTCGATCTATCCCTCACTGTGATAATTTCTAGATTCGTCATTGAAATATACACAAGTTCATATTACTATACGGGTAATCGTCCACTGTTTTATAACACGATTTGTAGAGCAACACAATAAACGCCATTTGGGTAAAATTGTTTAAATTTAGAGTATACTGCACCAATTAAGGTTGCGTAAAACATGTGAATGTGGTAGGTGCCGTGTATGACGTCACATCGGATTTCAACAGAGGGCAAACAAAGCCGGGCCAGGCACACGCTGTGCTCATTTCCAGGACAAACAATGGATATCATTTGGGAAATTTACATTTGTCATTTAACCCGAGCGGAGGAAACGTTATTCAACGTAAATGAAATTAATGTTTGTTTTAAATTTTTCATTAATTCTGTTTCCGTTTATTACGATCATTTCCATATGGTTGTTTTTAAATAAACAACATGGGGTATCAGAGCCCTTTCATTACGTATATATAATTTATAATATATTTTCATTTATTTTAGAAGCTTTCCTCGGAATGGAAACATTGAATTTTGAAACTGATATCAAATAGGGAGATGAAACAAATGCCCGATAGAATTTTAGTAGCTACGCAACAAAATATTTTTAATTGATTTAGTCTTCTATGATACAATCAACATTTACAAATAAACGACCATATTTTAACTATAACTTACACAATATTTGACAATTTTCTTGCAATCCTAACCAAAATTAAGTCATTATAGCCATAGGTATAGGAAATAGTTATAGCCGGCCAATAATTTTATGTTGGATATCATAATTACCTGCTGGTCATTTTAGAGGCAACAATATTAGCAAAACTTAGTACTTTCACTACTGAACTAACATACTAAACATGAACCTTCCATTACTACTTACAATTTATAAATAAGTATACATTTGCGAGGGATATTACGCTTGGGATTCAATACGAGTACTTACCTATGTTGCTCGTCACGTAAGACACTGCTCTGTCCAGTGCATATATCTATATACTCAACATTTTAATACTTACCATTGTTAAGTTTTATAAACAAAAATATATACGTCATGTGGTCAACATTTCATACGTATCATTTTACCGTCTGTACCTACTTGATATGAACTGGGCGTATGCGCATGCTCATTTTGTCATTAAATAAAGTAAAAAATGCGCAAAGCAACAAGCTCTTTACAAATGTAATCTATCGTTCTGTTGTTAGAATAATTTGACTCTACCATAACATGTCTATCAACATCAACCACGGTTGTCCTCCCCACTAATCTAGCCCGGTTGAGATTTAATTCAATTAAAGATAGCTTCAGCGTCCACTTAACTAACAAGGATTTATAGATTTTAAATTACTTTCTCAGAGCCTGTTTAACGGGCATGAGGGAACTTTGTATTAAGATGATAACGGTTTTAAAGTTTAATCATTGTCAAATTGATTAATTAATTTATGATCTGTGAATGTAAAATAGTCGATATTCATCAACTGCTAATCAATGCTATTGTATCTGATATTTTTTATCAGATATCATGCTCCTACTTTTACTTCAATGATACCTGATGATCACTAATCCTTCAGTAAAGGAATAGTGATATTGCTAAATATACATGATTTTGAAACAGCAGCTGTGTCCCAGTGGCAATGACTATTATTTTGGGAATTCTGGCCTGGTTAGCCACCATCCAAGTAGAAAATATGTTGCCATGCACGAAACGTGTTCTGGCAGCGGTCCTTTAGAGCCATTTTTGATTCTAGGTAAGCCTGTTACCACCTTTGATCGCATGCGAGTACCATCACCTGAGATTGGTCTAAGGTTAGCCCATAGGCAAAAACTGCTGCTCAGCGTGAGTTTATGAATCTATGGTACCAATATTAACAGTTACAACATTCTTTTTTATATTTGTTGTTCATTTATTCTTATAGAATAGTAATGTCTGATGATTTAAAAACCGGGCCGAAGAGAAATAAATGACTGCGCTAAATATCTATCATGCACATACAGTCCAATTCATTTCATAGCCAGTAGGTCAATAAGTGTATAAGGGCAGGTCATAGGCGGTCGAAGGTCTAGAGTCGAACATTATTTACACTCTAGCTGGTGTCCGGGTACCATTATTCAAAGCTCGCCAAATGACATGGGCACCATAAATATGAGAAACGCGAAGTCACATTACCGTCTGCGTGTGGTCTTGCGTACAATTTGCAAGTGTTATAAATGCAGTAAGAAACAGGATTGTGGAAAGAAAATTTTGGATTGGGTGCTTTAACATACATTTTCATTAGAACACACAGATCTCCGACGCTCCCAGACGCTCGATATGGGATGTGATAAAACAATAATATTTAAAGCGGTCCTCACATTTTTAATGTGTATTTCTCCGATAGGTAGTAAGGAAGTCAGTGTTAATAATCAATTCATGTCAACCCTCAACATCGGTTCTCATCATCACCGTTCCTAAAAAATAAGGCAATTTAATAATTATAGGTGTATAAACCTATAATTTTCTGATATTTTTGGCAATACTGCATAACTTGGAGAAAGTTTCAAAAAAAATTTATCTCGGTTCCGATAATTTTCTTTTAATCCTTAGAAACTACACTAGAACAATCTGCCAAATCGTCGTCACTAAAAATCATTGTAAACTCATAACTCATAATTTATTCAGAATTCGACTTTACCGTTAATTAATTCCATTAGCATATTTATAGCTGTTTCATAAATTAGCTCTTAAGAATTTTGGTAGCCTAAAATCCACGTATTTTCTAGCTATAAAATAAATGTACTATAGATAGCACACAACCAGTCTATAATCAAATCGGAACCATAGGGGCGACCACAAGTTTGCTCTGTAGGCCCACATAGCAAGGCAATCGGATTTCATTAATGAATCGTTTGGGAAAACCCGTTAGACAGTTGCTACGTGAATTTGCTTCCCCAATTAAATATAGTTTCATGTTAATTGCTTAAAGTGGAGTTAGTGAAAATTTCTGGCTCTCTCTGGGCAATAGGAATACTGTTTATATGGACAATCATATAATAACTGGAGTTTACATTAACAGAATATGTCATATGTATGTCTGATAATACCAATTTAGAGTTAGGTACTCGTATATCCTACTGACAACAAGCGTTTAGAAGACTGCTCTTAAAGTAGAAAATTACATAATTTTTATTTTTGTTATTGTTGTACCGAACCAAGTCTGTGTGGGATTACGTCAGAAAGAAGTAGAACAAAATTATTTTTCAGCGTCTGTACTGACTAGGGGAATTTCAAAATTGCAGATTGTTTATTGACTTTGTCGATTATGATTATGATATATAGTAGGATTGCACCTCTAGAAGATATTTACGAGTTATTAGAAATAATAATATATAAACTTATAAGTTACTAGAACTTTAATTGACCCAGTGCCTTTGGCGTCTAAATCATTACTATCGATGGGGAGTATCTTTAAAAAAATTTAGCATTCTATAATTCTCAATAATTTTTTTCAGAATAATAAATTTTTGGTGTTTACCCAACTTTATTTCTAAATATGATGACAAGCGCTCGTTCCACTATGATCCCCAGCGAAAATAACATTAACTAATAATTAGAGCATACATTTTTACCTAGAGCGGGAATCGAACCCGCTCCCCAGGTTATAATTTGAAAACGTCACCTAAATTTTAAACGTTTTGCATTCATTATCTGATTTTCGCATAGATTTGCATAGAAGCCACTCGTGTTAAGATTCAGACAGGGAATTAGCAAGAGTTATAAAAAGGTATATGGTAGGTCATAAACAAAATTTTCTACAAATCCGAAACTTAAATCTTTTTCTTGAATTATGCTAATTTAAGAAAAAGATTTATGTAACAAATATAAATCTTTTATAGTTCCATATCTCAGATGGATATTACAAATACCTACTTGATTAAAAAAGAGCTTCAGAGTCATTTTAAATTTCACCCATTCCTAGCTGTTGTTCACTAAAATGCAGCGTGAACGTGATACTTTCTCCGGTCCTTATTTAGCTCTACATGGCGAGGTTGTCAGTCATTCATCTATCTCTAGTAAGTAGGCCTTACCATAAACCAGTGCAAATGTTACGGACAGGCTTTGTTTACTGTAATTTCAGAGACAATTAGTTTGACTCCTTCGCTTGCGAGTTAATTACTAAGGTAGGAATGCTATCGCCCAGAAACTTTTTAACTTGTCATATTAGGAAACACGAATCGTCTCTCTGCTACCATAGTTTAGGAAAAAGTTACTACCACAGATTCTCTAGCGCTTACTTAGTAATCGAGCGAAATCTCTACAATAATGCAGGGGCTGACAGCCGGCAAGTCGTCTTCATTTATGATTTAGCAGTTGTACTTAAAGAATCTACTTGAACGTGCCCTATATTTTGGTTATTATACGACTGCCCAAAAAAGGAGAGCTATGCTTTCAGGGTTTATGTATGTATGTATGTATGCTTGTGAGTTTCTTTATTCCACCATAACTTCTTAACGGTTCAACCGATTGTAATGTTATAATACATCATTAGATTCGTCTTAATAGCCCAAGTGACACTAAGCACATTACCTAAAGAGGTAAAAAAATACAAATTGACGGATATTAGACGCCGAAACGTGAGAATATTTTTTTTCTCCCAAACCCATCGACTGGGGTTTCAAAATGAAGGGTTTTCAAGAAACGATTCCAATAAATAAATACATAAAATTAAGAGTTTTAATTTGAATGGAGCGATAAAACGCTTAACAAAAATAAGTAATTTGCAGTTGGATTTTTTTAGTTTTTAATCAATGTTTACTTGTTTTATTAAAGCTTTTTTAAAGTGAGTTGTTATATTATATAAAATTAATGCATACAATTCATTTTCTTACGAAGTGTCCATATTAGTACGAAGAAACTTACACTTATTTGGCCGGGGTACACAAAGTAGACATAAAATAAATTGTTATTAAGCACAGGACATCATGTTTTAAAAATAGTATATTTAAGCCGTATTCCACGTGACAGCACTATCGTTATTTTCGATAATTTTGACCGCATTTTGCTCTATCGTTATAACATTTAATATAACCATAGATACAAACTGTGGTCAAAATTATCGAAAATAATGATAGTGACGTCAAGCGGAATACGGCCTTAGTATTTGCCCTTCGATATAATATAATCATTTACCAAAAAATATACTGGAATCGGAAAGCCTCTCGGCATTTAAAGTAAATTTATTTAATATTTTAATAAAGAAACAATATTATAAAGTAAATTAGACTTTTTAGTAAAGAAGTCTAGTGGAGACAACTAAAAATATTTTTTGTTTTAATATTTTTTCACTGTTATTAGTGACCCTTGCTACTTACGGGATCGATTGTCATTAATTGTCAACGACTAAATCATCAAGATAGGAAAATATTTTTCAGTTATTGAAGTGTAACTCAAGAACGGCTAGACCGATTTTGATAAAAATTTAACCATGGTCCCATTTAAATGTAATAAACGACAAGTATCAGCTTACAAACAAAAAAGTATTTCACCCAGTCAAAAGATCTGAGATAACAAACATAATAAAAAAAAAATTACAGAAGAATTGAGAACTTCCTCCTTTTTTGGAAGTCGGTCAAAAAGGATATAGTTTTGGTAACATAGGTGCGCAGCCGCTAATCGGTGGGTAAACGGTAGGAAATACGATAATTTGCAGTTTATCGGATGGGGGAGCCGTAGCCGTGAGGGGTACATAATGAGTGTAGGTACGTATGTAACGTATGCAAGAATACGCACGATAGAAAGGTAGAAAATAGGTAGCATAAGACTTCTTATTTTATACAGACGGCTACAGGCTCGCCCCTTATCACATGGAACAAAACATAAGTACTTATCAGCAAAGACTTCGTTTTAACGTTACCGTTTTGACGTTTTATTCCTAAACACTTAATTTGTTCTTTCACATTTTCCGCTAGGGTCTCTGTTAAGAAATAAAAGAAAAAAAACTGTAACTTTTAAAGATTACGTTAAAGCTAGTAACTATAAAACATTATACGCACTAGGGGTACTGTACGGCCATGCATAGCTTTCGCCATCCGTGGTTTATGCAGGTACGCATATAATTCAATGTAGAATACAATACTAAACTTTTGAAGGTAGTCAATGATCTTATATCTTATTGAAAAAAAATACATCAAATTAAATACGTATAGGTCCTACTACTACAGCTAAACATAAGCATTTGATTAACCTAACTAAAAAAAACAGTCTAGTCTCCGACAAGTTTTAATTATTCGTTGTTTATAGACTAATAATATAGATTTTGTATCTATTTACTACATGGAAGTAATAAGTACATAGTACTCGTACTTATTACTTCCATGATTTACTAGGTATAATAACATCAAGTTTGATGCTCAGATTACCGTTTGTACCATAGAGCAATAATCAAAAACAATGAGCACCTACAGTTCAACCAAGTTATCTGTGAAGTGGCAGAAAAAGGAACTACGAAATTGCTTACGAAAATTAGAAAAAGAATTAGGTGTTTCTCTACTGACAGCGCCCTCTTAGAGTTCACACATAAGTTGGTCGAACTGTACAAACATGTTTGTAGGTTCTAACCATAGGCTTAGGAGCGTAGCGAAAATTCCTAAGTCTATGGTTGTAACAAAAATCATCGCCTTAGGGATCCCCTTGATTTACCTATGTATTGCTTTTGGTTTTTGTAATACCTATATATTGTTAGGATATCCGCAATAACAATACAATATTGTGTGACAATTTCAAACGGATAAGTAAATACGCTATTCTTCAAAGTTTCTAAGTTCAAAAGATTTCAGCTCTGTAAAGTTAGGGGTGGCTTGTTTATTATAATAGCAGATATGGTAATATCGCATGAAAAAATCATGAGCTGTTACAATACTTATTCGTTTAACCAAATATCTAAGTATAAAATCAAAGCCAAGTTTAATAGTAAGTAAGTACTACCTTTATTTTTAATAGTATCTATTTTCCATGACTATATGCTCTTGAATTCACATCACAACAAATTATGTGCGTTATAGTATAATATAGGTATGTACCTACATATATAGTATTCATATCGCGAGGTTTGACTATAAGCATATCTTACCTATTGAAATCGTATCATTGTTGTTTATACAATGCACTCTGATATTCAGTTCAATAGTTTATCTCTCGTTGACTTTTACATAACTGCTTAATTTAGGTAAGTAGCACCATTTAAAACTGTTGCATAATAGAAGTCACCTTTACCGTTCGTTATTCACCCCTACGCGTTATAGGGGTGCTTCCCTTGTAAATAAGGGAGTGTCCGGTCATCATCATCAGGTGAGGGGAAGACAATACTGTTTTATAACGGGCCAATTCCACGTAACACCATAAATCTAAAGTCACGCAAGTGTTAGAACTTTGAAAGTAGATTTATATTTTAGTTCAAACATATTAATATTTATTGAAAAAATACATTTAGTAGAGTAAAATAAATTTTCAAGTAACAAAAAAAAATTGGTAGTGCAAAAAGATATTAGCAGAGCGTGGTTTCGATCCACGGACCTCTGGGTTATGGGCCCAGCACGCTTCCACTGCGCCACTCTGCTACGGGAGGAGCGAACGAAATTAGTTGTCTCAAGCATAAGCAAAAAATATCATATAACAGCGAATTTTGCTTCTACACGAATTTCGCTATTTCAATCTAGGTAATGCTGATTTGCGCGGAACTCAATATGTGTACTGTGTTACAGTTTATTGTCCTACCGTACATAATTATTATTGTGTAAACCTCCAGATAAATGACAGGTGATAAGTGGTAATTACTCGTATTTCAATCTATGTTGCTCTAGGCTCGATCGGGTACTGTTTGCATGAGTTTAAAGGGCTCTATGTTAATTAGGACTCAATCTCATTGACCGAATAGCGGCACACTCTACTTTTCCCACATTTGTTTTCATACTTTTTATATTATTTCCTTGGTGGCGTACATAATTTGGAACTGGTATAATATAAACATCTCAATTTGACTCGTATTAGAAAATATGGGACACTTTTGTACATACTTACTACCAGGTGGTAGGTCTCTTTAGCAAGAGTCAGTCTTGGTGGGTATCACTGCATTGTCACATATTCAGCCTGAATGCAGTATTATGCAAACGCTACGGTGTTTAGGCGTGAAGGGCTCTGTAGGAAGTGTAATTACTGGCGAGTGAAGATACAGTTTTAAGCAGGACGAGAATGACACTGCTACTGTAATGGACCGTAAGTCTTGAAAATTTAAGTCGAATTAGTGAAAAATAGTAGAAAAAAAAATTACATACCTATTTTTATTTTAACGAGTATGTAACACTCGTTAAAATAAAAATAGGAATGTAATTTTTTTACTGCTGACAGATCAGCCTTGGACCACTCTGGTAAATGTTGATGTGCTCTAGGATGGTAAAGGAAAGTTGCCGGAATACACCGCTAACAGCTTGGCTACAGATTTTCTGCTTAAAGGTGTTAGCTAACCAGTAACTAATTCGCAAAATTTCATTCCATCTATTGCGTGTTCATGCTGTATTTATGACTATTGCCACTGGGACAGAATTTATCCAAAACAAATGCCTATTTATAAAGAAATGAAGATATTTTTCTATGATCTTACATATTATACTTAACATTTATTAACAAAACACTACAAACTAAATACAATACTACAGCTACTACAACGAAAGGATTTAGGCAACCTAAAGGTAATTGCAGGCTAACAGGCAGTCCAAATGTTCCAATCCACTACCAGTTTTCAGCGTTAACAGCATGCTGGCAACATTGCAATATTTATTCGTTGAACCAGCATATATACATAAATCGGATAAAAAATTATTTAATGGATGAAAATATATATTATCATTGTCTAAAAAGCTGCATAAATTTAATAAATGTTAAAATGGCAGCCTGTAAAACATTAAATAGCAATTTAATTTTACTGCGTTCTTATCAAAAGATCGCGAGCTATGTGCACAAACAACAAATATAGCTACACCACATAAATAATATACCTGATAATATCCACCTATGCCATTTGAAGGTCGAGCACTGAAATTATATAATCATTCTACTACCTAGGTATGTATAGGTAAGGTATAGTAGGTATACATCTAGATATGGACATTTTTTACATAATTTTTACTATGGTATTATAATAATAATAATAATAATAATAATCTTTATTCGGAACTTCAACATATGAACAAAAAACAAATGAAAAACGATGACACTCGCGAAAGTTTTAGATAAAAAAAAACTGTGTTGCGAATATCAACGCCCTCCTCCTTAGCAACTAGGGTACAATAAGTTCCACAGAATACATAGAATCAACAGAATTAAGCATATTGCAAGCATATTTATAAATAACATTATGTGTATGTGTGTGTGTGTGTGTGTGTGTGTGAGAGGGTGTATGTGTGTATGTATGAGGGTGTGTTTTTTGTGTGTAAGTATGTAATAGAGTTACGAGTTACGTGTTATATTGTGTCACATGAAAAATACTAGTTGCCATAGAACATATAATAATAATACGGTATTGTAACGGATCACGCACGAGGCACAGCGTTTACCTCTACCTATAACAGATGCATTTCGTCAACCTCTGCATTGCGCCCTTCACCCTGACACATACAGTTGCTGTCTCATGTGCGTGTTATAAATGTACTGGCTCTCAAGGACTGCTACCGGTGCACACAGCTAGGTGCTTGGCGACAGAATTTTTACTTCAGTCTTATAGCTAGTTAGGCGAGCATTCGCAAAATGCCCGTCTACCATGGGGTGAAGTTGAAGTTGGCGGTGGGGATCGAACGATTGACATGCGGCACGCCATGCGGCTGTGCATTGCTATTACCGTTCGTCTATCATTGCCTCAAAACATGCTATGAGTTATTAAGAGGAGGAAAAAAATGGTATTAAAATAACTGCAGTTTTGCCTTCAAAAAAATATCACGTTTATGCAATGCAAGTACCTATCTGTTGTTAGGTACTTAATGATACGTAGTTTTCTAGAAACAATTTCTAATCGGTTAACCTTTTAAATTATTTTGTTCACGGACTGAACATTAATGTACATACATAAGTCAATACTTAGAAACATTGTTAATGCAAGTGACAGAGTGTTGGCTGCCAACTGCCGGGTCCGAGCCGTGTTGCAGGCGTGACACTATTTTGTAATTTCTGTATTGCCTATAATGGACGGTAGGTATACGTATACCGCTTTCATAATAAACGGATGTCACGTACGGAGCCCCAAGAAAGCATCACGCAACCCAGATGGTCAGTCCCCAAATAAAGTACCTATATAAACAGAAAAGAAATACGCAACGCTATTATTTTTTATGAAAGGAAAAGCTAAGGGAATATATTCACCAAATCGCCGGATAACATTTGGAAATTGTAGCGTTGACGAATAGTAATATATATAGGTTGGTAAAAAAAATCATCATATTTTCTTCTTCTTCCTTCCCTTATCTCTCGTGTGTGGTGTTGGTCAGATATGTTTTATATTAACACGAATGATGACACAAGAACATATCGTACCTACTGTAAAAAGTGTTGATTCGGTTTTATAGCCGCCGCATTCCTGACTGATTCCTTCCATTATTTTGTGTGGAACTTAGACGCTAAAAAATCGGCTAAGTGCGAATCGGACTCGCGTAGGAAGGGTTCCGTAGCATTATCTATACAACATCGGACACTATATTATACTTAAAAAAAATTATGTTTTCACGAAGAAACGGAATTTTGGTACGCGAGCCCGACGCGTTTTTGACTTTTTAGTATTTGTTGTTATACGGGCAACAGAAATACATCATCAAAAAAGAAAATTTCAACATGAGATACAGCCTGGTCACAGACAGACGGACATTGGAGTCCTAGTAATGGAGTACCGTTTTCCCCCGGTAATGGAACCCTAAAAAATTATTCATGGTCTAGAAATCCAATCAAGTGAGGCTATCAAAAATTTTTTCAATAAAGGTGGTCGTAAAAAGTGAATGTGGTGTCTAGACGATGACACCCTGCACCCTAAGTCCCCACCTAGAGTCATGTCTAGAGCTTATTGCTTATTAAAATAACGGGTATATAAAGTTACTACATACTTATCTAGCATGAGGGCATCTTGGCAAGCTATGTTTAGTTACGAAATTTACGAAAGACACGGACATCCAGATAACAACGAAAATAGAACACGCAAGCAGGCGTTAATGCTTCCTTATCAGGATCATAGAATAAGAGGACACTCGACTCGTGTACTTCGCAAACCGCGGGCGTATTGTGTGGTGTTTATGTTAAAATCGTTCTGGAATACGCAAGTAAAAAGAGAATTTATATTTCACATACACATCATCACATCAACAGCAGGAATAGTTTCATCATAGAACAAATGCCTCTGTCATTGGGAGGGAGGGATTTCTAGACAGGCGTCTTGGATTCGCGGTATACCATAGAGATATAAAATACTATTCTCTTTTCTGTGCGGTATACGATGGTGGCGAGACATCGTCTACTATAAAAAAAACTACCCTCGTCGTCTCCTTCCCTTATTCCAGCTCTGAGATAGGGTCGATACGTTACGGTTCGTATGGGCTTGGGCTATATGGGCTGAAGAACCTTCAGATATTCACCCGATTACCTGCACTAATGTGCTGCAACATCTTAAGGTTTCGTAACCAACCTCGCATATTATTTATTTTATACATTATCTTGATAGGCAGACTGTATATACATATATATATGTAGTATCTGTAATCTGTTCCAAATATATTAATTCCACAACATGTATGTTGATATGCTTAACAGTAATTTAGACTTGGTGTTGAATGATGGTGATTTTTGCCATTGCCGCGGATTTATTTGTAGGTATAAATTTGTCATGTAGCGAATAAAATTGTCTGCAATCAAATCATAAGCAATTTCCGTACCCGTAGGTACGTTTGAAATCATCGTGACTAGTTTAGCTCGAATGCAGCGTGCTCCACCTTGTGCATTGTTTAAACTTGTCTATTTCATGCTTATCTGACTGCATACATCACGACACGAGTTACATTCTATTACCGACAGTCTTTCGGTAAACATCGAGTATTCATTACAAAACAATAGAAGTTAATATCAAAAGAGAACCGTCGGTTGATTTATAGGTGGTTCCGACACTAGCCCTTTGTCTTCTTCCTCTGCAGCTCAATCATACGGCCCGCGATCAAAAAACAACTGCCCGACACGAATATTAATTTTACTTTCTTATGCCGTAGTCTTATTGAATTCTTATTCTTAACGAATGGGGCTTAATCAACCTTTCGGTCTGAAGACAATTAAACATTGACTACGCAGACATTAGTGCCCTTTCTTAGTGAAAGAGAAATGTTTTAATGACGATTTGTTTTTAGTAAAACGAATTGAATACGAAGATTAGCTGCGTAGCTGTCTTGTACATTGAAATATTAAGCCTGTTCCTTGGAAGGGTGGCGGTAATCACATTGGTATTCGGATTAAAAAATAAATGTTCTTCTCCGTTGTTTTTTATACTCATAGGACACAAAAATAAACCAACCAGACCATTAAAACAACCACAGGAAGAAATAATTCAGAGCCCCAAAAAGAATATTGTATAAAGTTTGTTGTTGCAGGAAGTAGAAATTATTGTCATTGTCACCTCAACAAATGAGTTTTTTTAATCTTCCAAATGGTACTGTTCGGCTTTATAACAAAAACAAATGTAATTTAATATGCTGGTTTCATCCCTTGCTAGTATCGCTGTGGGGTAGCGGAGTATTGAGGGGCGCGATTATAAGGCCGTCGAGTTTGTATCATTATCATTACCTCTGGGATTAAGGTAAACAACAATACGCTTCCGAAGATTCAGTTTCTAAGGTAAGCCTATTTAAGTATCATCTTCAACCACATCGTCACATCGTGCTACGTGACAATTTTACCCCAATTTTGTGATAAGTATTATGTACATTGAGAACAACTTAATTTTTTTTAACTTTTTGGGGACCATATCCAAAAAGCGAAAACTGTTCCCTTTTAAACGGTAATAATAATAAGAAAAAGGTACACACCTAGAATTTTGATATTTCATGAATAACTTTGACCCAATATTGTACTAAAAATCCATTAAAATATTGTTAGGGAGTAGAAGGTAGCCGTAAAAAATATTTTCACCCTAGAATGTGGGTTGTCTCATATATGAAATCTTCATTCATTAAACTACAAATATGGGTATATATTATGTACTCGTATATATATATGATACTATGTAAAAAGGTCCTCTATTCCATTAACAAATACCAACAACTCTGATTTATCACCATGCAAAAAATATTGAACGGGCTGTTGGAATTCAAAGTTTTAGAGCTACCCTAGACACCACGGGGAGAGCAAGGCCCAACTCACTATTGGCCAATTTCATGTTATCTAACTGGAAGTTTTACCCTCCAACTTCATTTCCTTTATTGCCTTATTTAAAATTACTAATTAAAGCTACAAAGTAAGGTCCATCGCGTCGATGGATAGAGACATCTGTTTGTCGGACAGTTGGATGTGTCATTGTTTGAAATGCACCCAGCTGTTCAATGAAATTTGATTCAGTCAGTTAATGGAGCGTATGTGATAGATTTTATTGTTCGTTTTGTTAAAATTTTCTGTTAGATTAGCGGCTACTGTGGAGTGTATTGTGAAGTTTTTTGTAGCTACGGTGTCGGCACGGGTGCAGGCGCGGCGCGGGCGCAGCCTGCGTCGAAAGCGCGGCAGTGATCTAAGCTCGCCTTCTGCAATGGGCAGGTGCATAACATAGACACGTGTGCTGACTCCCAAGTGTGCGTGTGTTTTTATAGATGCAGTCCATATGCGAGACGTGATTTGTTATTTGAACCTACTTATGCGCATTCTAAAGATTTTTGGAACGAAGGTAAACAAAACCCGTTTCTATGCACTGTTTTCTTTTCATGGTAGCTGATATAGTTAGCATTGTTTTATTTATCGTATCACTGTGTAAAACCAAATTATATACGTGTATTAAATACTGAATGGTTTCGTAAAAATCCTTGCAATAGTTTTTAGCTGAACTCAGTAGGCTGCAGATGAACTATACGAAGTATTTGCTTTAATTGCTTGTAGGATTATTAATACTCTATTACCCACGAACTCTCTCAGCTACTGTTATTAAAAGCACTTGAACATGCGTTGCGGCTGGTCTGATAACTTGATAAGTAAAAGGGAGTGATTTATTTTAAACTTCGATTTGGAGTATAACGGCCATAACATCTATCATGTGCGTGGCAAATGTGGCGCCGATCTCCGTGGAGTCTGGCGTCTGCGCAGAAACCTGTGACGTCATACTTTATAATCAGAACAACTTCGTACCGCACAAAGACTGGGTTTAATCGTAAATTGCACATGTGGTAACGGCCGACGCCCTCTAAGCGTCAAGTACCGCGTACTACCAGGAGAAATGAAATGACTTGCTTCCTCTCGACCGAGAATTTGACGTAACCAGGTCTGATTTATAGCTGTCAGATACAATTTGCTAACGAGTGTAAAACATGTCAGGGATAACTGATAAAGATCATGGCCTCAAGTCACATTATTGAATGCAAATTGTAGCTAGGAACTACAAGCAGCGCAATGGAGATTGAATAGAAACTAATTATTTACACACGCATTGTCCTGTCAACGACTGCTCTTTCAATTGAGTTTGTAAATAGAAATCTTTTGATGAGGTTCATTTGATTTAGTATTTTCTTGATCAAGTCAACCTAAAATACGAATCCTGTTTCGCCATTTTTCATTGATGAAATATGCTTAGTGGAGCATGCACAAAACAACTTTCGTAACGTTAGTTCTAAGGATATAACGGGAACAAAAAATCTTGTAATTGTTGCATAGGTAAGCGCGTGCTTTCGACTTGAATGGGATTGCCTCCAATGCTGTCTATTGTGCCCTAACGAAGGTCCGCGCAGGTATGAAGGCCGGTGGTCGCCCCATAAATCTCATAGAGCCTTTACATACGTAGCTACTATTACCTAATACGTGGCTATACATCCTTCTCGAATGAATTCTTCATGGACCCCGGACAATGGGCGCCGTTTCACGCGCTCGTGTTATAACGCTTTCTAGTCCCTGCAGCGATTTGTTTGAGCTGAACTGTGGGAAAATGTAAACTAAAACAAATATTGCCACCTCTGTCCGTCGTTAAACTATCAGGACTTCACCATTAGGTGGTAGCAATCCTAGTGACGACGACGTTGTCTGGCCAAGTGTGAGTCGGGCCTCACTCTTTTACTCTCTCTCTCTCTCTCTTGTAGGGTCATTGCAACAACTCGTAAATTAATTAATGTTTATTGCTTTTGATCACAGTTTCTATACCACATTATAAATCAGCACTATCAGAACCTATTTGTTGGGTAAATTATATCTTCCCGCATGTTTCATTATAACATTCCGGAATTTGAGATGCATAACTAGGTAGTATATTAGTTTTTGAGATAAAACCCGTAGGAAAAGGTTCTTAAAAAGTGTAAGGTATCTAAAAAGGTCCTAATAAATGGAGAGCCGTCCATTTATTAATATATTAAGATTCAAAACATAAAAAAAATGTACCCTAGACAGAGATGCTGTCTCTGTTTAGGGTTTGTAACATAAAGTAACTTTGTATGGTATGTACTCTAATCAATGAGCTGTAGATGACACCCCACTCACATGCTGCAAAAGGTTGCATTTTCCGGCTTTCTTCTCATGTATTAAAAAACAAAAGAATTTCTACTCCAATATTTATTATTATATATTTATCTTTGTGTCAACGTTTTACACCTAATATCAAAATACTGGTTTGTAACTCATTTTCTTTACGAATAAAAAAACTCGAGACATAGGTACGGACTTACGGACTGCTGGGCGAACAGACAGACTAACTGCGGAGTCTCGTTATTAGGATTCCACCAAAAAAAAAAAAAAAAAAATATCAATTCTAAATTCCCAAAAATTTTACTCCCATATCTGTAATACGAAGAGTATTACAGATATGGGAGTTAAATTTTACAGAAACTGAATAGGAATACTCAGAATTGTGTCAATTATAATTTTCGTCTTTTTCGCAGAAGCAGGGCGTGGGGCAGTCGCACGCGTTCCGGAGTAAGTCCTTCCGGAAACCTCGACCATGCCACTGGTGCCACCAGCCAGTGCAGAATCAGGGCTCATGCTGCAGAGGTAAGGAACAACGTTATGTATAAGCAGTTGAATCACCACCAAATACCAGCATATAAGCTTATAACAGCAAAAATGGTTTCAAGATAATGTAGAGCCTAGTGAAGGATTCCGTGGAAATTAGTTCTCGAACAAGCTGACGCTTTGTTCACCATTGTCTCACAAACTAACTTGTTTATCTTAATTATTTTCTAATATCTAAAACCATGTGGTATGCTAGAATCCATATATTTAAACATAGTATTAGAAAAACCCATTGAAGCGAATAAAGACGCTACATTCAGTTCTATAGTAACTGTATACTATTTTTCTTATTTACCCCGAAGTAAAAGCTGAATTAAGAGAAATTAGGTTAGTCTAAGTCAGTAATGTCAGTATTCATTTTTTGTATTTATTGATTATAACAAAAATTTAAGATGAGCAATTAGGTATACTTGAGGCTTAAGTACAAATTTTCTCCTGAGATTGATCTTGATATTGAACGAAATTGTTTCTAACTATTTTGGAAATTAGTCATTTGGTTATGTATGTTTATGCATATTATTAAGGTTTTGAATATATATTCTAATTATTCTTATATAAGGTCTATTATATACAAATTATTTTCTTAAGTACATATAACAGGCATCAATCAGGCATCAATGTAGTATGAATAAATAAATTCAAACTAACTGACAAGATTTATAACTTTGTTACGACTTGACTTCGACAACCCACATTCTGAGGTCATCAATGCAAATGAAGTTAAAATTCTCACTGCACATGCAGTGAGAATCTGACGTAGATATAGGTACTCTACCTACAATGAAATAACATAATATGTTTCTACAAGTGTTTCGCCAATAGTGCCTACTTTGTTTCTTTGTGAAAATCTAACATATTTTGTTTGTTCCAGTGTGTAAATACGTCTGCCACACAACATGTGAAAGCAAGGTAAGTGGTCTCATACATAATTATATTGCTTAACATCTATTCTTTCACTCCGCTCTTTCAGTTAGGGACGTTGCCACTGTTGCCAGCGAAGTACGAAAGTCTAACAATGCGGGGCACGTGCCCCGAGACGCGGCAATTACGTTTATTATTTTACACCCGAATAGTGTGAAAATCAAAGAAAACATTTATTAAAAACACAAACTATGGGATGTAAAAAGGCCAGTGGGGAAGTTAATATAGTTTTTAATTTTATCATCTTTGGGTGTAAGCGATAAAAATCGATTATACAGATGTTTCCGCGATGTTGCGGGCTAAATAAACGAAATAGATGTTAGAAATATATTTTCAGCCCGTAAGCTCTGAAATGTTTTGTATATTATTGGATATCTACATGGAAAAGTGCTTTTTATAAAAACCTTTACAACAGTACCGGCAGGCTAAATTTGCATTTAATTAACAAAATATTTTCTAATAATTCCTCCACTAATATTTAAATATATTAACATATGATGTTTTTCTTGCACCTAGGTGTGTAATCTCTTTTAATTCTATGTTATGTATTTTTCCTTCATTGACGGTTCAAATAATTTGCAGTGACCGTGTAACCTAGCTGGAATATGTTTAATATATTATATAATAACTATGTGTAATTTTCACAATAGTTAATATTTTGTAATAGCACTAATAAAAATCTTACTTTAGTTTTTTATTACTCGTACATGTCAATCTGACGAACTGTGCATACTAGCGCCCTCTGTGCAAAGTATTTTAAGCGATTAATCATCGCCCGCACTGCGCAAGCACAATCAACGTCTAGCCTGACATTGACTTCAAATATCAGAAAACGCAGCTAGATGGCGCTTAAATAAGTAATAGCATACATGTAGAGTTCCTGTATACTCTACTGAATTTGACTAAATAGAGCTCCTACCCTGGTAGTAAGTGATTATAATTAAAGATGTGCCTACAATGAAAAATAAAAGGCCGTAACTAACAACGCCATATAGTTCCCTAACTACACAAAGTCTAATGGATAAACCACTATAAAAGATAATTTCTGAATCACGGGGTAAAGTAGAGTTCGTTCCTGCGTGGTTTTTTAATGAAGCTGACACTTTTTATTGCAAGCAGAGCTCGCGTTGATTATCTTGTTTTACCTTTGGTTCATTCTGTTTGTGATTCGAAGTTTGAATCCATATTCAAAGAAAATGTGTATGTATCTATGCCTAAAGCTAACGGGACGCCGTGTGGTAGAGCAATACCTAAATGGTAGAGCGCACAGTGAGTGAGAAGCCAGCATTATGATTTCATGCGCGAATACCTATTAGTTTAACCCGCAGGATGATATCACAAACGTTCGTGACATAACCATTGCAGGCAGGACAGTTGACTGCAGATGCCTGTAAACATAATTGCTTATAGACAAGCCTCGTTTAGCGACTTCACGCGCATTAAATTTGTGATCTCAGTCGGTAATAAATGTAATAATTATATCATTGTCATTTATTTCTCTGCGTAGTATTGGTATCATAGCTCGCGCCACGCGTGGGTTTAAGGCAGTGTCACCAAATTGGAGAATTATTTGCACTCCAACTCAGTGTTACGAAAGAATCCACATAGTTTCAATTGTATCCCAACAGCACTATTTAATTAAATCTGGATAAAAACCATAGTAATATTTATTTTAACTAAGTATGATGCAAAGTAAAGGTAAGTTTGTATATAAGTTTTTAACAGTAACGCTGTAAAAAATACGCAGTTTAACTTTGAAGTTTCTTTGAGCAAAGCACACATATTTTAGTTACATATATCTGCTGTGCTTTTAGTTTGTTGAGGCTTCAAAAATATTTAAAATAACTTTGATACTGATTGTCTATAGGATTCATTCTAAATAACTAAAAAAAACAACTTGGTACTGAAGCTCACTTGCCGAAAGTTACTCGTATTTGTCGGTCTTTGGAAGATTTTTTCCGAATGCTTGAGTTTGTTTTCATTTCGTTTTTTATGGGTTTGTGGTAGAACATGCGCGAAGTCCACCTGATGATTAGCGGTAACCTCTGCCTATAACAGGTGCATTTCGTCACAAGTGACGAACTGCGCTGCACCCATCAGTCACCCTGAGATATACAGTCATTATTGTCATTAAGTATCATGTCTCTGTAATTTTAATAATTACATAAGGACTCACCGGATCAGACTGTTATTTGCTTGGCAACATATTTTCAACTTGAAGGTGGTAGTTAGTCTAGGCGAACATTCGCAAAATGCCCTTCCAACATCCGGTGAAGGTCAAGCCAGCAGCGGCGGGCATCGAACCATGGACAGCCACATGGCAGTTCATTATTATTATGGCTTGGCTATCACTGCTTCAAGAAGTTATAAGTTTAGGTACTTACCTAATAACTATTTTAATTCTATGATATCTTCAGCACCTACTTAGGAATTTTGCTGTCAGAATTATTTATGTATGTACATAATTCATTTACTACACCTGTGTCACATTTTATTAGATCATCTCCGTAACCATAGGTTCCTCGAAGAAATTCGTAGTCTACATTTTCTTTTTTTTTAATGCGTTTCGTATTCTTTTGTTTGTTTATGTAACCATAAGAGTTGTCTATTTCTTTGTATCTAGGCATTTCAAAACATAGTCCAAAGCGATACACTTCCAGAAACTTATATAGAAATAATGAATAGATCGCGGTGTTACGTTGAGGAAATCCATATTTAAAAATAACAAATACTTTGTAATTATTAAAAAAAAAACATTAAATCAATAGAAACTTTCTCGATCGTGCGCTCGTAGATGTAGCTCGTAGAGACCTCCTGAGGTTTTTTATAACTGATAGGCCATCCTTTGACTTTGCATGCGTCGTCGTGTAGAATCGAAACGTGTCGAAAATACTTTTGGTTTGGCTGCGTGCGTGGCGTTTCTGACGTCGGCACATTAGGCGGAATTGTCACTAGATATATTTTTTTATTGTTGGATTCAAATATAAATTTAATGTTTTCTAAAAATATTTTCACGATATTAGTTAAAATTTTCGATGTCTTGAAATGCAAAATATGTTTTCTTTGTGTCATCTGGTCCTTCGAGATTCACGTTAACGTAGAATAATGGGTTAGTGACTGTACACTTTAGTATACACTATACCCGGACCAAGCATATGTTCACAAAATGGATAAATACCCGTTTCTAGTCCAAGTTTAGTGAGCACTGATGGCAGTCGTCGGCGCTGGTCACGCTCCCATTGTTCCATGTCTCTCCGTAATTGGCCACTTTACCTAAACAATACCCAGGCATTATACGTATATTTCGTAACAAATTCCCTCCTCAACTATGTAAAATTTATGACTGTCAAATTCAATTAAGAACGTCTGATATTATCTTTAGTCTCGCGGCGGTTTTCATTGCACTGGGATTCAGTCTCGATGTACCCGTAATCATGTCTTCGAATGTTTTACGGTTTAATTATCACCATTAAGCCATTAGATGGACTGTATTATGAACAAACTAGTTGATTACCGAAATCAAATGAATTGAAACATGTTTCGCTTCCCGTCGTTACACCTTTATGACCGTTTATATCAAATTGTGATTAACATGACATCACGTTTTATAGTTATTTGTAACTCAAATTGTAATAAAATAGGTATAAAATAAACTGCGACATTCCTGACCTTCTAGAAATACACATATATTTTAATGTAGATATTAATTAGATTAATTCGAAGATGAGTGCATTAAGAGCCCGGTCGGGTTATTAAAGTGCTAACAACCTTCGGCCCTGCCGTGAAGATTAAACAATTTCATTAGGTATGTACATAGCTACAAGGTATATTTAATTAGTTTAATTAAATTCAACCGTTTTGCCATTATAATATAGACATGATCCGTTTATTTTCGTTTTCAAAATCATTTAGTAAGAGATTCACTCTGGTATCTTATTATACTTTGAAATGTACGCCTTATAGTAATTTTAACTTGAGTTTGAAGCAATGGTTCAGTTAAATTTATTAGCATTAATTTTCGGTTTCTTTAATGGAAACATTTGTTTTTCCGGAAATTGTATACATTAATGCGAAAGGTTTCCTGTCACGCTTTTGTGCACTCATTTACATTGAAAGTTTGTATGAAGTTCTACCTACCTGTAGGTAGGAGATATTTTTGTAACTTATGAACGATAAATCTTCTGTTTCCAATTTTATATAACACAATGGTAACGTTAAAAGAAGGTTCTATCTCTGGTGAGGAAAGAATACAGAACCGTTACGTACCTCAAAGGGGACATTATAAAGATGTTAATCGTAAAGTCCTTTATTCACGTAGAATGGAAGCCGCGGGGCCCTCGAGCCATTTCTCGCGCACAGAAACCTAAAGCGGAATTATTTTTTTCTAAGGTTTTGACTTTTCCGAGTGGTTGATCATATTTTACCGCTTCACTGTCTTTTAGGGTTGTTAATTGCTGTTTATATTTAATTAACGAAGTTCAAGTTCAGAAATAAATTAAAGAAGTTAGTGTTACATGAAATTACATATTCCTATGTATTGTCTTATAGTTTATTCGTAATATTAAGTAATATCTATTTGTAATATAGGTATATCTGCCACCGGAAAATGGGCAACAGCGCCTTCTGAGGAACTGCGATCCCCAGGACGCCTGCCAAGCGTGTTTATTATAGTAAAGCCCCCCTTAATGAGCGAGGCTGTGTTCAGCAGTGGACAATTCAGCTGATATTGTATAGAATACTCCACTTATAATACTTTTTATATAATCTCATTCGGTAATATTCTAATTATGAAATTAAATACAGACTTTTATGGGCATATTTTATGTACATACTTCTTTAAGAAAATTAAAAAGTTAAATTAAAGCATTGTTCTCCTAACAAAACAATGCTTTAAAACAATTTTTTAATTATTAAAGTACAATGTGTCCCGACCAAAGAGGTTTCAATTTAATTTAAGGGCAAGACAGTAGTCAAAATAATTTCTAATTCGGGCGGAGCTAAAAGAAATAGGCGTTAACTTTTTACTCATAAAAATATTCAGTCGCACGGCGGCACTAGTCGCCGCACCACGGATAGCAACCCTAAAATTGTAGAGTTTCGTGTGCTATTAGAAGCGGCTGAACAGAAGTGTACATAACAACATTTTATCTGCAGTTACTGCGAACCTATACGGTAAAAAATATCATCGCTTGTAAGTATGGAAATATTTAATAGACTAAGCGAAGCGTGGTCTCGGTGGAGGTCTGAGCAGTGTATATTTCCCAGTCATTATCTCGATTGCCTGATCCGATCTTCTTGAAATTTTGTTAGAAAGGTGCCTATCTTCCATATCAACATAATTTGCAAGTAAAAGTCTTAATTGTTTGGTGGTTAGCAGAGATTATAAGATCCATAAAACGAGCTTATAATTTAAAATTGTAGATAATATTTTAAAAACAAAAATGGAACTGACTTATGTTCCTGATAAGTGTGAAACTACTTGTCAGAGTTGGTACCGTGTTAGTTCAAAAGTCAGTATTGTGCTCAAAAAAGTAGTTCGATTTCATGAAGCGGTACAAAACGTAGCTTGTATGTGTAGAAACTACACATAAAACAGTACTACTACAGTAAAGACATTCAACCAACCACCGGGTTGGTGCGGATAACGTCCTGGAGCATATTTGTGCCTGTAGGACTTACCTAAACATGTTCTTATTCATAGTTCTATGTATACATTATGTGTTCCTTACTGCTCCAACATGTTAAACGTTTTTTGAAATAAAATTATTATTATTCATTATTATTATTATTATGTATGATAACGCTCATGTAGAAAAAGCGAAAAAAGTGTGTCAGTGTTTTGGTAAGCAGAAAAAAATGTGTAGACTGAAGGGAAAATGGTGAGAATGTGTATTTAATTTTAAATAACCTTGTTTACTTATATATTTTATATTGTGCAAGAAAGAATCTTAAAATATTTTGCATTTGTATACTTAGTTTTTAATTTCTTCTTTTATAATATGATACATTTCACTGTTTATTTGTTAGTTATAATAATGACACGCAACTGGCAGGTGTAGAAATATTCGTATTAGTTTTATTGTAGTAACACTACAATACGTCCACACATATTTATATATATATAATATACATATATATTAGTATTTAAGTTTACGTACTTATATTTTATTATGCTGAACATATTTAGGCAAGATGATAGTAGCGACGCAGAGGATTTTTTGTCCTTATCTTCTGATACGTCAATATCAAGTAATAATAGTTTCGTAAGCATCCCATCGCTATTCGATAATCTGGAATCACGATTTTCTGATGTACCAAAGAACTTTAACGTCATTCATGTAAACGCGCAAAGTATTCCGGCCCATTACCCCGATATGCTGGTGTCTCTCAACAACAAAAATATACATGCTGTAATAGTCTCCGAGTCATGGCTTAAGCCTTGCTTACCATCTGTCTCTTACTCTATGCCTGGTTTCAATCTGATCCGCAATGATCGCACCGGTAGCAAAGGAGGCGGGGTGGCTATATACTTGCGATCACATATTCCCTTTTCTGTAGTCAGCGCTTCTTCTCAGCCAACTCCCTCCGATGCGGGTGAACACTTATTCGTTGGAGTAGTTCTATCACATAGAAAAGTCTTGCTCGGAGCCTATTACAGCCCTTCCAAAGATATTAATTACTTCGCATCTTTTCAAAACGTCTTGGAAGACATCTTTCCTTTATACGACCACACAATTATAATGGGTGATTTTAATACCTGCCTCCTTAAACAAGATAGTCGTTCTTCTTCTCTGCAATCCGTGATTAATTCCTGCAACATGCATATCCTCCCTCTTAGTGCAACTCATCACTTCCCAAACTGTAACCCCTCACTTCTTGATTTAATTATAGTATCATCTACACAGCATGTTGCAAGGCACGGTCAATGTTCAGCTGATACTTTCTCGTATCATGACCTAATATTTCTGTCCTATAAAATTCGTCCTCCGAAAGCTAAGCCTAAAGTCATACTTCAGCGCAACTTTAGTGGTATGGACCAGGAAGCGTTTCTTTGTGACGCACAAAGAATTGATTGGTCTGCGGTAATAAATGCTGACACTGTGGATGACCAAGTCGCAATTTTTAATTCGTTATTAACACAGCTATACGATAAACACGCACCCTTGCGAGCTATTAAATTAAAACATTGTCCAGCGCCTTGGCTAAGTGGTGAGATCAAAGCGTTGATGCATAAGAAAGTTGTAGCTAAAAACAAATATAAGCGTCGCCCTGGCGATGACACGAAAGCTGCATATACGATGTCTAGGAATCGTTGCAATATGGTGTGTAGGGATGCATTTCGTCGCCATGTTCATAAATCAGTTGATAATGAGGATCCCGCCAAAGTGTGGAGATTCCTGAGGTCTTTGGGTATTGGTAAATCTACACAAGATACAATTCCAAGTAATTTAAACATCAACGCCCTAAATATTAATTTTTCTTCCACATCTGACATTAACGATGCAGATAAAAATAATGCTTTACACTTCCTTTCTACTTTACCTTTACCCGACCATTTACCTTTTGTTTTTCATCGATTCTCTGATTGTGATGTTAAGAAGAGTATATTGTCCATTAGTTCTAACGCTGTTGGTTGTGACGGCATTAGCCGTAACATGATTGTACCTGTTATTGACATTATTCTCCCTATCTTATGCTTTATTTTTAATAATTCCATTTTTAAAGGAGCATTCCCGTCTGCATGGAAAGACGCTCAAATAATTCCTCTCCCCAAAAAACCGAACCCTAAATCTTTCTCCGATTTCCGACCTATTGCTATCCTCCCGTTTTTGTCAAAGGTCTTGGAGCGTCTTATCCACAACCAAGTAAGTAATTTCCTTACCCATAACGAACTTCTTAATCCGTATCAGTCCGGTTTTCGGCCAGGGCACAGTACCATCACCACTCTCTTAAAAGTCACGGACGATATACGTTTTGGTATGGATAATGGTCAGCTTACAGTTCTGACACTGTTAGATTTCAGTAATGCATTTAATACTGTCAATTTCGACATTCTCCTTGCTTTACTTCGCTCTCTTAACATATCTCCAACGGAAATCGATTTATTTCACAGTTATCTGTACGGGCGCAGGCAGCGTGTACGTCTTGAAGACAATTTATCGTCTTGGTGTGACACGACAGCAGGCGTACCGCAAGGCGGCGTGCTATCTCCTTTATTATTTGCAATATTTATTAACTCTATTTCACAAAATCTCTCTTCTTCCTACCACCTATATGCGGACGATCTACAGATATATTCGCACGCTCCATTACATACATTATCTGATGCTATTATTACAACGAATACTGATCTTGATCGCATAACAAAATGGAGCAAATCCTTCGGATTGAAAGTGAATCCCGGCAAAACTCAAAGCATTGTTATAGGCAGTTCCAGGTTATTGTCAAAAGTAGACTGGGCAACGCTTCCTCAGGTAATTTTCGATGGAAATGTTATACCTTTCAGTTTATCTGTTAAAAATCTGGGTGTGACTATTGACAACTCTATGACTTGGGATCTGCAGTTACAAATAACAAGTCGTAAACTTTTTGCATCGACAGCTTCTTTAAAAAGGCTGCGTAACTTCCTTCCCACTACCACTAAAATTGCTTTAGCTCAATCTCTCTTACTCCCTATACTTGATTACGCTGACGCCAGCTATCTAGATCTCACGGAGGAGCAGCTGAATAAGCTTGAGCGTCTTCAAAATGTTTGTATAAGATTCATATTTGGTTTGCGCAAATATGATCATATCTCTCAATTTCGTTCTGAGCTCAAGTGGCTTCCAATACGTCTTCGCCGGAATACTCACATTCTCTGTCTCCTTTACAATATATTGTTCAATCCTACATCCCCGCGCTATCTCAAGGAACGTTTCAACTTCCTTCAATGTTCTGCATACTCATTGAGGTCATTAGAAAATCTTATACTAGACATTCCACCACATACCAGTTCTTTCTACGACCAATCTTTCACTGTTAAAGCTGCCCGCCTATGGAACTCTCTACCTGTGTCCATCAGACGTGCACCATCTTTAAATGTATTTAAGGACCAAATAAAAAAGTTTTATCTGTCAAATGTCACATTGTAAGTACTTGTTCTTGCCTCTTTGCTTGAAATTGTTTATGGATATCCTTACTATTTCATTTATAATTGCTATTATTCTTGTAGTAAAATAATACATATATTTAACTTTAAAGATATATATTGGGTTATATATATATAAATATATATATTTTTATATCTATGTTTTTTGTACCTATATTCTACATGTATATTTGTATACATATAAAAGCACGTGCTTTAAATTCAGAAACTGTACTTAATTTATTATTTTTATTTTTCATATATTTCTTTTATAGTTATGTACATTACTACACCCCTTTATAATCGGTTTTACAGATCCTCTCCATCCAAAGGTTGCCTGGAAGAGATTGCTTTCAGCAATAAGGCCGCCCATTGTAACACTATCAATTTGAATTGTAATTTTTATCTCTTTCATTTATGTGGTGTGACAATAAAGCATTATCTATCTATCTATCTATCTATCTATCTATCTATCTATCTATCTATCTATCTATCTATCTTTACAAAAAAACTTTCAAATAATTTGCGTTTGGGCTTACTGTAATATACTTACCAACTCTAAAACAGAAACTTAAAATTTGACCTTATCATATTTCTATAAATCTATAGGCGAATAAATGTAATGTATAGGTATAATTTCAGTTATAGAAAGTCATTATGCAATTTTAAAGTTTATTTACGAGATTTATAACTCACTGAACTCAAGAACTCGTTCACAGTTTGTGTTACTACAAGACGTTCATGGAGCACTTTATACCTTCGTTTATTTCACATTGTATTACAAATCAAAAAAAATATTACAATTACGTTTCTTATGTAACCATTACTTTTTAATTATTTGTTATGTACTTATATGCTTACAAGTTTATCAGGCAGTATGTCATTTATTTTTATGCAGTATGAAATAACATAGGTACAAATAATAATATAATAAAAGTTCAAATTTTTTATAGAAGTATTATCCCAATGCAATGCTCAATACAAAAGATAACCGTAATGAAACCGCCATATAAGATTCACCCTACCGCTACTAAAAGTGGTACAGGCAGAATCGTACCAAGTTTTTGAGTCACATTGGTTAAAGAACCCCACTCGTAGGTGCTTCGGTTATCGCGGCCATTCATCATGGAGACATTGGAGATTTGGAGATTGGATTTTGACATTTGGAGATACGGAAAATACTCCCAACTTCTCAGCCTTCGGCCTTGCAAGTTACTGACTCGGCTTAGACTGCAGCCTCACCTTGCACTCGCCCTTCGAATTCACGCACCATCCGTGCTCTAAATGCAATATGATAAATAAGAAGAGCAAAATGGCAAATCTAGAATGATGTAATTCAAGATAGCCACCATAACGTACTCCGACCACACTGAAGCTCAACCTTACTTCAGCGGGATCGCACTTCAGCACTTTGTATGAATTCTGCTATTTTGATTTTTGTTGCGTGTGATTTGAGTGCTCTCTAGATTCCCTATGACATTTGTTCAAAACTTCTTTACTTATCTGTAACTGTTTACGAGATACGTCATCTATCTTCACTTGGCAGACGTCATTTTATGATTTCCCATTATTTCTATATCATGAAAATCACTTTGTTATTTTCGGTTTAGAATACTTTCTTTCCCCATGACTCCTTCACATTGAACAATTTAAGCCAATGGTTTCAAAACATCTATGTATGGCGGCAATCTTGAAAAATTACATCATAAGAAATAATTTCTTAATTCCGAATAACGACGCCCTAAGTAACCCTATCTGGGTTGCTTAGGGCGTTTATTTTCAGCCGGATCAGGGCATCTTGAATTTTGCCTGCCATCTTGAATCCCTCATTTCGCTTTTTGACAAGTCTCATTCGACTGCTGCCATTAAAAGTTATACGGGAAGAATCGTACCGGGGTTCTTAGTCACTTTTCCTAAGGAATCCCACTTATATAATAATTATAATTAAAAAAAATTTAAGCAAAAAAATGGAACCGACTTCAACACCCAAAAGTGTGAAATAACTTGTTGAAGTCGGTACCATGACAGTTCAAAAGTACCTATTATCACAAAACTTTGTGTATGGTACCGACTTCGACAAGTTATTTCACACTTTTGGGTGTTGAACTCGGTTCAATTTTTTTGCTTAAAATTTTTTTTCTCACTTTTATGTGACCCTTGCTACTTACGGGATCGATTATCATTCATTTTTAATAACTATATCATCAAGATAGGTAAATAAGTTTCAGGTATTTTAGTGTAACTCAAAAACGGATTGACCGATTTTGATGAAATTTAAAATGGGACCAAACGACAGGAATCACCTTTGAAACAAAAAAATAATTTTCAAAATCGGTTCACTCAGCCCAGAGTTCTGAGGGGACAAACATAAATAAAAAAAACATACAGAAGAATTGAGAACCTCCTCCGTTTTTGGAAGTCAATTAATAAAATTATAATAATAGTTCACTAATCACTTTTGCTATGAAACCATCTACAGAAGTTACGGTTCAAAAGTTACGGGCACATGTCTTTATAGGTAGGACGAAAGAACAGAGTAGTCATACACATGTAACACAAATTTCAATCCGACTAACTACCTACTAAGTAACTATTAAAGTCAAAGTTATAATAAATATATAACTTCCCTATATTTGAATGATTGAATATCTAAATTCCTAGAAAGTAGTTGGTCGTCTCGGAAAGTGTGTTAAGTGCATTAGAAATTAGTTCTCGTTTAATTGTACAGTAGCTTATAAATAACAAAATGAAATATTTTACTAAGGGTTAAAAATCTAGATACCTACTAAAATAGAAATTAACAATGCCGTGTCTGAACTTTAATCAACTCGTTGTTATAAAGATTTTATAAATCAATATAAAGAAAAGTACTTACCCAATATTCTTTTTACTTGAGTTTCAATAATTTATGACTTGCAAATTAACGTATGGTAAAAAAATATTGTATATTTCGTAAAATAAATGCACAAAAATGATGGCGTAACGAACGGCACAGATCCCACGTCCAAACGGCCCGAGCGCTGCGGGCAGACTGATTTTCGTTGAGATTTCTTCTCGCGATCACGCAATTTTGTGCCAAAAATTCATAAAAATGTTTTCAACACAAGTTGGTAAGTAGTTCATTAGAGTATAGTATTAGCTATTTAAAAAAAAAAGAAACGTTGCAATTACATCAATTATGCCTCTTAAATTAATAAAAAACAGTCTATAAAGGGTCGCCGATTACAATTTATTACAGAAGAACTAATAAGTTTTAGTAAACACTAATCAACTAATTCACTCAATAAAGAAATAAATAATATGATATATTTTTTTCGCACTTTTTGAACGAATAGTGTCGGTGAAAGAAGATTCCAAAAGTGCGCGTTTCACTACGGTGATCACCTTAAGTACACATTATCTATGGTGAGCGAGATGCGCGCGCAACGCGCTGCGCTGGTTCCGAGCCAATAGACCAATAACAGACTTTTTCCATTTTGGCGCTATTTATACGGCGGTACATACGAATTTGAGTAATATTTTGTTGGATAAAACTTTAGTAGCAAAAATGTCAAGCAACACCCACGATACTGATGATTTAACTCCACCTGACATTCTAGAAACAGCAACGAAACTGACGAATAGTTTTTTGCCAGAAAAATCAAGAAAAGCGTATAGCCGCAGAGAGTTGAAATACAGGTAAAAAATATTTAATATAGCCATGAGATTAAATAAAGTAGTATATGCAACTGCATATAATTAGGTATTAAAACACTCGTGTAATCTTATTTTGAAACTCGCTTGCGGCTCGTTTCAAAAAACTACACTCGTGTTTTAATACCCTCTATTATATGACAGTTGCATAAACTACTATTTAGTAATACTTATTATACTTACATTGGTATTGTGATATATATTATTTTGATACATATTTGTGTAAAGAGATCCCTTTTCCTACGTCCTCCAGTAGAGATTGTAAAAAATAATTAAGATCTGTAAACTGATTTAAGTTTATTATAAAACGTAAGTTCTTTACACATTCATTGGTAGTGGTATACAGATATATTTTTTTCTCTGATATTTATTATCTGGTTTGATCTGATGCGTGTAGGCTCTATAGACGCTCACCAATTCTATTAATGTAAATAGGTATGCAGTAAAATGCATTTACAACAATATACCTACGTACCTACCAGCATATCGAAAGAGAAACAATATATTATGTACCTAAGAGGACAACAAAAATAATCGTAGAAATCCGCACTCTTTACTTTCACATTCATTGTCGGCAATCGCCGAATAAAATTTGTCATGTGTACATACTATAATACTTGATTATAAAACCAACAGAAAGATCAATTGGAAACCGTTATACGCCAATGTATACTTCTTATATGCATTTTATCGTAAAACACTCGTAAATTTTACTGCATCGGTGCGTAGGACTGGTGCACACATGAGACCCACTTCAAAACGGATACCCCACATCGTGACAATATTATTTCAAAATTTTCGGTAGAATATATTGGAACCTCACCTGATGGTAAGTGATTACGTGTCGAGGATGGTGTACAGACTTAACTTAGAATCGGAAATGGTTCTCAAAGATAACTGCTGGAAGACACGGTGAGGTAAGCTTGAGGACAGCTTTTCTACTTGTGGGTGGAGCCAGACTGATGAGCGTACTCAAAATACCTTAACATCTGCAAGGCCTCCGACATATTCTAACGATTGGCATCTTAAGACAACAACCGGGACCGACGCGACGATGGCTTAACATGTCCCTCGAAGCACGGAGCACTCAGTAGTAAATTTAAGGTCACCCATCCAAGTCAGCAGTGTCCACTTCTGAACCGTTAAGAACGACTAGGACAGCTCTACTAGTGTTTAAATGCAAATTTAAAAGATAGATAGACAACATATACATTTATAAGACTTCTTACGAGTGAATTCATTAGTATTGCATTCAAAGTGGACGGTAGGTACGCGTTATTGAGCATAAAAGTAAGCCGACGATAACTGGAAGGCGCTGCCGCCGTGTAGTATGGATACAATCTGCAATATCAATGTTTTTTTACGTTTATTTCGTGATCGTTCATGTGAGTTGTGATTCCCATTCCGACACCCGGCGGAACATTGATTTCATTGGCGATACATTTTAATGACACAGTGTCGGTAATACATTCGGGCGGTATGGTCTGGAAAAGTAATACTATTTTCATTACTCATGCTCTGGATGAAGCTCTTATAACAGGAATCGTGAAATGTCAATAGAATTTGAAATAAATTTGAAGCGGATCAGGGCCCTTAACATTGCCTCATAAATACAAATTTAATATTAATCTCTTTTGATTCTGACATACTTCTGTGTTTTATTTCTATCTAGGAAAAATCATATGAATTTGAATGATATTTTTTTTAATGTACCTATTAGGCACTTAAATGATTTTTACGTTGAATTTTTCTAATGATTTTTTTTATTCACCTCGAAGTGTTAATAATCGAAAGTTGAGAGTTCCATTCCGGTATAAGTTATCAATTACTCCCTCAAAACAAAACGAGATGTAGGTATATATTATATCGGGTGACGCTGATCAAATCACTTCCTTTCTTGTATAACAATGTAGGTACTTACTTTATTTATATTTATAATTTATATGGTACGATACATTTAGCGCGGCCTGTCCTAAAAACCTTATTTTCTACGTTGGGTCGTAGGATATTCTATTTTTTTTTTTTTTTTTTTTATCCTATAACGAATATAATAATTATATAATAATTATATATAATAATTAAAATATATAATTATAGGATATTATTATTATTATTATTATCCTATAATAATTATAGGATATTCTATAACGTAGGACATTACGCTCTCGTGCTCGATGCATTCACAAAATGTTACTGAAATACATGAAGGTATTATCACCAGTCACCACACATACACAATAATTAATTATACGTACAGTATAATAAGGTTCATATCCTCCCGACTCCCACGTGTATGTCGTAAAAGCCGACTATGGCACAAATAGTGCACCAAATAAGCAATGTCGATGAGCACTTTGCTAGCAATATTGGACTATTAGTTCTCTCAGTTCACATCAGCTGAGTTGTCAATATATTTCAGTAAATGATGGCGTTTGACTACTGTACTTACTGTGCATTTCAAATTTTACGAAACTAATATATTGTAAGGAAAGCGCATGAAGATACCCCAGAGACCGCCCCGCTATTAGCCAGCCCAGCTACCAGTCCATCACCCCGTCTAAAATTGGCAAGGTTGCAGCAGACATCGACGAGTCCGGAAGTAGCGTGACGTTTGCAAGTTGGAATCTTGGACTATAATCTAGAAGAAACGTTGTTATAGGATATCAATCATTAGGCTAAAGCTCTCGGACGGCTGAAAAACTCCACCACTTTGTGATGTTGGTAGGGCATTTAAGAAACCCCCACTAGAATAGCTACCACCGTCAAGTAGTAAATCTGTCGGCAAGCACCAAACGGTATGTTCTAGCTGCTAACCTTGTGAGCCAGTCTCCATTCTAGATGTTTGACCAGATCAAACAATATTTGGTCAAAAGCCAGCCTATCCTATAAGTAAATAGTACCTACATAAACTTATTAGGAGCGTAATGCGTCTAAGAATATATCCCTAAAGGGGAATTGAGAAAGTTTAGTAAGGGTTGGTTTTGTGTAAAAACTGTTGTTGTGTATCAAAGGTCCTGAGATGACAGTTAGTAGAGGAGAAAGCATGAAGAATGCATAAAATATAGTACAGAGTACACTTAGCGAATAATGAGGACAGTAAAAATGAAGATAATACATTTATCGCCAGATTATATAGGAGTTCGTGCCTTACGAGGTGTTTTAAATATATTTAACTAATTAAGTATCGAAGGATCTAAACTGGTTTTAATTAAACCGGTCGAATATCTTGTAAATGAGGTGGATGCTGTTAAGATTAAAACATTGACACATATAGTGTTGTTATACAGTCCGCACAAACTCGCCAAATTAGTTGTGCATATATTTTGTTTGTAAATGTCGCTAAAATTAGTTGTCCATAAGTTATAAAGTACGTAATGATATTGATCTGTTCCGTTATATGTTATCATGTTTCCCTTCACTTTAATTAAGAAAATTCTCTTTAAAGACAGGGTGGAGTTTCTCAATGTCAAATCAACGCACGTGCACTTTTTTTCATGTCGGTCATCACGTTTTTTTTCTGGAACATCCTGTTTTATGATTCGGTAAGGCCATACGTTCGATTCATTTTACTTTTAATTTCAAAAATCAAAAATATCCAATCCCATTAGTGGTAGGGCATTTTGCGAATGCCCGCCTGGCTAACTACAATCCTCAAGACAGTAGTTTATTTATTTATTTAGTTTACAATAGTAAGCTTACAGTAAAAACCAAGACGCTAACTATCTTAAATAATTACATATACCTAACAACATAAATATATTTCACATATATACACTTAGTCACATTTCGAGCACACTGCTCATGACATCTAAATGACAGGAGCAGTGCTTTCAGGAATTCTCAATAATTTACATAGAAACAATCTTAGGCTGTTAACAATGGTTCTCGAATTGTCTGCAAAAACATCAACTTCTTGGAACTCGTGTAGGAAACCATTTAGTATTAACAACACTCTATGCGTGGGCGCATTGCTTACGTAATTAGTTCGTGCCACTGGCACCGCGAACAGCTGATGTCGGCGTCGGCTACCAGCTCGAAGATAATTATTTGGAGCATATAACGCAAGAGTAGCTAACACATCTGAATTATTGACCTTATTTTGCAGTAATGAACGACTAATAAGAATTTACGCCTGTACTCTAATGTGTCTACTCCGATCATTCCTGACACAAATAAAGAAGGAAAAGGTAAGGATAGTATGCGTACATGCGTTTGTAGACGTACCTAGCGAATTTACGCTGGATTCTCTCTATCATCAAAGTATACTTAAATTCAGTCGGATCCCAGACTATCGCACCAAATTCTAACTTACTTCGCACAAGCGCGTTGAAGAGCGTGATTGCCACCCTAATATCTTGAGGCTGTCCTCATCACAAAACCTAACATTTTACTTGCTTCCTTGCAAATAGAAATAACATGTTCTCGGAAATCAAGCTGATTATCTAAAATAATTCCAAGATCTCGAATTTTAGTAACCCTCTCCAATGCAGAATCCTGTAATGTATATTCTAGTGTTAGGGGTGTAAGAGACCTGGAGAAAGAGATTACCTTGCACTTGGAGACATTAAAGGTAAGCCGATTAGACCGGCTCCATTGCATCAATGAATCTATGTTAGATTGAAGTTCAATACCATCGACAAGTTCATTTACTGGCTGGTAAATTTTCAAATCGTCCGCGAACATTAGACACTGGGCTGTACTCAGCACTGTTGGTAAGTCATTGATCATAACTAGGAAGAGGGAAGGTCCAAGGGTACTGCTCTGACTTACACCTGACCTCGTAAAGTATTCAGTAGATCTATACCTTTTTAGCTGAACATACTGCCTCCTGTCTTTAAGGTAATTAGCGAAAAATTTCAAAAATTTAGATGATACACCCATGGCTGACTATTTGGCAAGGAGTACATCATTATCGACTACATCAAACGCTCGCCTAAAATCTAGGAATATAGAGTCAACTTGCCGCCCATCAACCATATGTTTTGCAACAAACTCAACGAAGTTGATGAGATTTGTATTAGTGGAGCGGGAGACACGAAATCCATGCTGAGAATTGTCATAAGTAGATTCTATTTGACGAGTCAGATAGTAATTTACAATAGATTCGAAAACTTTAGCAAAGATACCCAAAACAGCAATGGGTCTGTGGCTTGTTATATCCGTTGATGTTCGAATTTTCGGCACAGGCGTAACCCTAGACAACTTCCATTTATCAGGATATCTAGATGTTTTTAGAGAAATATTAAAGATATGTAGGAGGGGCATTTCTAGCGAAGAGGAACAATCCTTTACTAAAAAAGGTGGTATTGCGTCAGGCCCAGCTGCTGAAGATGCTCTTACGCGCCGAATAGCACGGCGAACATCCGCAACTGTAACATTGTCCAGGGTAACGAGCCGTGCATCAGCCACACACGATGAGTCTCTTGCCGCTACTTCTGCGTCGAGCACTGGAACATTGTCAAGAAAGACAGAGGCAAAGTATTCCGCAAACGCCGTAGCCGTTTCCTGACCCCTCACTGTTGCTTCGCCTAACGTGTACTCGTTTATCATGACCCTGCTCTTTCTTCTCTCTTGTACATGCTTCCAGAATTGCGTTGGATCGCGTCTAATATTGCTACCGACCAGCATAATATGTCGACCATGTGCCTCGTCTATAAGTTCTTTAGTATGGCTAATCAAGTAGAAATGTGTCTCCAACCGCTTAAAGGTGTGTAAGTGTCCTTGAGAGCCAGTAGTACTAGATTAGCCTGAACCATCATTTTCGACAGCATCATCACTTACCATAAGGTGAGATAATAGTCCAAGGCTAGCTCATTAGCAATAAAATAAGGTACTAAGAGCGCTGCTCAGTAATTGAGATCGGATTGAAGTGTGCGGGCTTTTATATATCCTGAATACAAACTAATTTTTATTTCTTGTTGTTTAACTATAAAGTTCCTATTAAGTATAACAACGGCAAGTTTCTTACTAGTATTGTTAATATGCTTCAATTTTGCTCTAACTTATAAAAAAATATATTTAAGATAATACTAAAATCAAGAAGCATTTTAAACAAATGGTCCTCATATAAAGAAAATTAATTTTTAAGGTGTTTTTGTACAGTTTGAATTTATTTAATAGGCAGTCCACCACAACTTACTACACCAACTTTTAAATATAGGACGGACGGTCGGTCAACTATTTAGCTTAGTAATAACACACATGAACAAAGAACGGTTCCTTTCTTTATTTGTGTGGTAATAGGGCTCTTTTTCTCATACTGAAACCTACCAAAATTAAATTTTCTGGAAGTATCATGTATTTTTATTTTAGTTATTGATCTATAAAGCATAACAGTGGTAAGGTATTAAGGTTACAGCGTTCGAATGGTATATAATATAATATGGCATCAACTTCCACTAATTATTTACTTTTAATTTCTTAGTACTTAAATATTTCAAGTAAAATATAACAAACCTTTAATGCCAAAACACGTTTTTAGAACGTTTGGACGTATATTGAAGATAACTCAGACATATTTATTTATGGTATCGACACGAGTTGCAAATCAAACAAGTGATCGTTTTTCAAAAGCGAAGAATAAAGAGTGTCATTATAAGTTGCCGTTATATTTATGCTCCACTCCAGCATCTCCAGCCGTTGCTGTGGTGGAAGATGACGTCATAACTCATTGAAACATATGTACATACAGACTTGTTTGTTCAGACACCTAATATTTCACGGCACACAATCACCAGTAGCCAAAGCTCTGGCTATATGTAGGGCGCCAGTTACCCACTTGTATTGAATGGAGAAATGGTTTTGATTGAGATGTATGGCTCTTCCGGCATTAAACGAGTTATGTTTTGGCATAGTTTCTCGTAATTAGTATGTGGGTGTGAGCGCGTTCGTAGTCGCGGTGATGGTTTAATGAGTAGAGATAAAGAATGGACATGTCCACACGCAGAAAGCTTTGGCAGCAGGTTGTAGTTAGTACCTATTGTGGCGTGACGTGAGTGAAACGCGGTGCTGCTTAGAATGCAAATGACTGGTGGCGCATGGCGCGTGGAACACCGGTCACTCGAGAGTCGAGTCATTCATTACTAGGAAATCGCAGCTCTTAAGTTCCTGATCGGAAGCAATTCAAATTTAGTTTAAAGGTCAATAGATAACAATTATTAATTATTCTGAAAAGTCTTGGAAGTGTGTAATGATAAGAACGAACAGACTAATTCATCACCATGGTAGCTCAATTTGATAGTGGCGGTGGTAGATCGGTATTAGTCCTAGGTTCGAATTCAATTATTCCTTACGATTATGTGAATGTTATATATATATCTTTATATATAATTACGTGTCATGTTGTTTGTCCGTGATGGACTCCTAAACTACTGAACCAATTTTAGATTTAATTTGCACACCGATTTAATCCAAATTGAAAGATAGGATAGTTTATATCTCCAATTATAGTCGTAATTACCCGCCGCTAGTATATATATATGCATATATATATACTATAGTATATATATATATGCATATATATATATCTATATAACTATGAATATTTCGCTCTTGAAGTGCAACAGTTAGAAACATATTTTTACCGGGCACATATAATTTCACAGCATCACAGAAATTACTTGTAATTAAACAAAATTTTCTTGCATATGACTAAAGACGCAATGATATACATTAATATGGCTTATTTTGTAGGAAAGATAACGGTATTTGTCACGAAGGACCAACAAAGAAGAACACTTAACGATGAACAAGTTTAGTAATGCCATTAATACATACCCTGATCAAAGTCCCATTCGTAGCCATAAGAGGTTCAGACTTCTGAGATAGCTACGTGATATCACGCGCTTACGAGGCAGAAATGCTATCTATGTCCACTCTGCTCACAAAAAAAACGATGTGAGTATACGACATGCCAATCTTACGAATGAAAGAAATCTAAATGAAGTGTTTGTTAACCTCAGTTTGTAGTTATCACTAATGATCAAACTAATGATTATAAATGGTCAGCCTTCTTAAGAAGTTAAAAGGATTTTTTTCCACCATCTAGGTATCTCATGTACCCATATCATAATATTTGTGTTTGTGGTCAAAGAGGATAGTTCAGCTACAGATGGGGCCCAGTAAGTGCGGTCCAGGCGCGGGTGGTGCGGGTGGCATCAGGTGCAACGGTCGCGAGAGCGCGCGAATCTGCGAGCAGTGCCGCCGCGCGCCTCGCCTTGCCCGCGCGCACGCGAATTCAACTTTCCCGACGAGATACGCATATTCGCACGCAAACTTACTCCCTTTCCTATTTTAAACTAAATCCTTTTACAGTAGCGTACCTTTCACGCCGGCTTATAAATAACTTGCCCTGTGGCCGCACCCGAACTGGCCCGCGAAATCTGTGCAATGTTGTTGTATCGGCTTTAGATTTGGATCGTTAGGAAATACAGCCGAATAAGGACTCTATGCCTTACTGGTTGAACATGAATAGTGATTAAAAATAGCATACAGAGAAGGTTTAGATTATATAAAATAAGTGCCCGGATAATCAGTAGCGGTAAGAGCAAGAATTTGTAATAAATAATGTAGATTGTATAGAATATACAGGCGTTTGATTACTTCCTACAGCAAAATAATTAATTCTTCTGCTCGAACTTCGACTCGAGCAGGCATATCATTGTATTAACTGTCACTCACTGTATTTATTTAGGAAGTTAAAATGAGTCGTGAAAAATAGACAACATTGTTTGCGATTTTTACTTTATTTTGTTTGGTCTTTTGAGAAACTTACTGAAATATAGCGAAGTTGTATTCTATTGTCTCATATAATACTTACAAATTATGAATAAAATGTTAAACATTATCATCATCATATCATTGACCGAGTAAGTGCGAAGCGCGATCGAGGCGTCTTTGCTTCAGCTTGGGCCGCTTTCGTGTTTCTGTCCGGATTTCCTCATTTCCGGTTGTTATCTTCTACAGCAGGGGGCATTTCTCAATCGTTTCTCGGATTTTGTGAGCAGTTGTGATAACTATATGAATTTATTTTTGTCGATCCACTTTTTGATATTTATCAATAAGGAGTTAAGTATTGGGGTTGAAAACTTAAAAACATTCTGTCAAGAGGTCTTCAGCTCACAGAGCCGTTAGTGTCGATTCATTACTTAGAGATTGCCTACATTTTGATTCAAAGAACTGTAAGAGTAAAATTCGTCTTATCCAGGAAATTCACATCTCTGAAAGCTCATTGTGGCATTTGATACCTCGTAGGAAGCATTCGGCTATAGGCCTTATTGCGGTAACTTTTCAATAATCTTATGCGATATGTTTGATTTGCATCCTATGCATTACGTCCATAAGTTCCAAACGCTGTGAAATTACGATTAAACTTTATTGCAAAGATTTGATCTATGTTGTGGTTGCTTGTAAAATCACAAGTTGACAGCCAAGGCTAGAATCTGAACTCGACTGGACCTCCAGTTTCAAATCATTGCCAAGTTTGCGTTCAGCTGTTTCTTAATACTCGTACCTATATCTTAGTTATACAATCAGTAGGTAAGGTCAATTAGAACATTTCTCGGTAGTGGTTACTATTTGAACCGTTTGGTGTAGAGACATTGGAGTCGTGGGGGCCAGGAGCTAATCGTATTTTTCAAAACTTATCATTGTTTTGTCGTTGTGACGCGTATACAACATGCTGGCACATATTTGACTAAACAAATAAGCACTGCAATCCAACGGAGCCATGGGCACGCTACCTGTGTTAGTGGGCTATAGCATTTGGACTGCTTGTAGGCTTACGATGGCCTTTAGATTGCCTAAATGCTTTCGTCGTATTAGCTGTAGTTTTGAATAATGAATAGTTTGTAGCGTTATGTGAATAAAGGCATACCGCCTGTTGATATTATATTGTAACAAGTGATTATTATTGGATCATAATTAGCATATCATTAACTTATTGTAACGTAGGTACCTACTATTGCTAACTTCGCACTAATTATATACCTATAGACTGTATGTATGGCTCAGAACTCAGAACAGAATCAACTAATTTGAGTTAACCTATAGTGGTAGGTACCTATCTCTTTTTAGTAAATACTGATAGGTGATTACGGGTCTAACTTAGTAACGTTTTAAATCGAAGTAAATAAATCGTTTACGGCATTGTATATACATATGATTCAGTGGAGTATATATACATTTGTTGAGCAAGCGTTTACAATTGATACAACAACAACATTGTATCATTATGTCACAAATTCAGCGCGTAAATACCTACTCAGATTTGGGCGTTCAAGGTGAAATATTTCGTTATCGAAAATAGTATTCGATATTACCGCGAATGATTGTGGCCGATAAGTTGATAAGAGTTGTTGTGTTTCAGCTTATCAGTAAACGGATTGCTTGAGTCACGTATACCATTGCTCAATGCGCAGGTGTTGGCCATTGACAGCGTGGACTCAAAACTATTAGTGCTTTCAATACTTACGTAATCTAAAACGAATGATTCGAAAATTATTATCAAACACATCCGTGGCATCCTCTTTAGCTCGCGTGAAAATCATACAAGATTAAAGTGTAGAGTTAAGGACATGAATAGTGTTATCTCATGTCTCAATCAATTATTAAAACTATTTTATTCTTAGGTCAAGTGGTTTATAGTATCCCCGATAATGTGATCGAATACTAAGCAGTGCATAACAAGAAAATCTGGACCTATTTGTGTACATACCGCGTGAAGGGACAAGAAGTGAATTTATCTAAATAATTAGAATTAAAATGCATCACAGTTCTCGTCAAGATAGCAACAGCACCTCCACTTCATCTGGGAGCTCCGACTTACGGGTAAATATAAACTTTCTTCTCTTTAATCAAAGTTCAAATCTCTCTCTCTCTCTACTTATCTGCTCTAGAATTCTGCATAAATTGGTCCACAAAACATCGTACTTTACGTTTGCTGATACGAAGGGAATACATTTAGATTATTATCAAAGATTTAATAATGTTCTTATGTATCTGTTGAATTTCACTTGGTATCTATAATTTACATAAATTATAGTGTTAGATATGGAGTAATTCGCTTTAGATCTGCATGAAAATTATGAAAAGCAAACTTAACGTCACCTAATTCAAGTAATTGTGTTTCAAGTATGCCAATAGTTAGTGTATTAACCTGACCCATATTGCCTACTATCCGTATTGAGGCCATGCAATAATTGAACGGATACATGCAGTTCAATCAAAAGTTATTATGCCATCATACGGAAGAAGCTTCGTGTTAAATCTGAATTTTTCAACGACGACATTCACCTACACAGTAACTTTGCTAAATTCCCTCAGCTTTCCTCAATCCACTTTAACTTTAATACGTGATACCGTTTGTGAATACACTCGTTTATGCTCCGGCTCGCGACGCAATATTATGATGTTGAAGCTTTTAAGAGCGTAAGTATACCCATGTATTTATAATACGATGTTTGTGATGCGACGCAGCAAATTTTATTTAAAGAATGCAGCATAATACCATTTAGTTTTTTATCCTCATACATCAAAATCGGAATATAGGTACCTAAAGCTTTTATCACAAAGCTTTTGATATGTTAATTCGGTCATAATCACGGTATTCATATTCATCGCGCGATTGCAGCTTCTCTTTTCGGAGTTTTTATATTATATTTGAGCCTTTACGCTTCCAATTGACAGCAGAAAATGACAATCGCCTCAGGTACATACAAACAAAGATTTTCGAATAATAAACGAAGGTTATAAACATTTGAATGCTTCCGTGGAACTTTCTAACTATAAAGTTTGTCAACCTTAGCATATTTTCCAGTTCAGCATACTAGCAAAGCCATTATAGCAAACAAATAAAACAGCAAATCCTTGAGAGCCTGACTCGCTTTGAAACACGCGGGTCATACTTGCATGACTTTGTACTCGCTGCATGGTCATGTTGATTTATTTATCAAGAGCCTTTTGAGCTAGCCATCGAGCTTTCGCGGTAGAGTTGATTTTTCGGCCACATATATATACCTATTATGCATGAATAGATTTTATAGAAAGGTTAAATTTTTCGTTCATAAGTGGCTGGTGGTTCATAGCTTGCTTAGATGCAAAACACTTTTTTACCTCATTAGCTCGGAAAGTTGTTGTTTATCATTCGAAATCTGCGTGGAGTAGAAGTGCTTTTTATCCGCTAGTGTTACCGAAAAGATTTTTAAAACATAATATTTCTATGATGTTTATAAAATTCGAATCTTATATAGGTATAGAAAATTTATGTACCTTCAATATTACGAATTGTAGTTTTTTTTTACTTTTAATTTTAAATGTAAATAACACTAATTAACCATTATTAATTAGGCTGTATATTGCTATCCTAGGCTCGCTAATGGGGTGAAATTGTGTGCCTCGTTCAGCAGCAAAAATATTTTGCGTCTCGTGCTATGAATAAATAAGTGAAGAACTCTAAGTCAAGCTCAAAAATAGCTGAATCCAAACCTTACCGCGAGGGTCATGGCTTATAAGTGTACAGTGCGACGCAACAAAATTTCTTTGACGTGACCAGGACTGAACGCGGACATTTCTAAGCAATTGAAATTGTGCGAGTTTTGTTAATTGTGAACTGTATGAGAATTAGACTTCATTACATATTTATTCGAATATCTCGTACCTTTGAGACGTTACGCTCAGAATATTCTCAGGATTCTATATTTTAAATGTCGAACGGACCGACGGACTTCGGAGGCTTTGTAATAGGGTCCCGTTTTTAGATAGTAATACTCTTAGATAGTACGGCGAATAGTCTAATAAACAGAAACATAAAAGTGTTCTCCTACAAGTTAGTAATTAGGATGAACATGTCTATCCTACTATACCTATGTGACAGATAACTAAGTACGATAAATAGTAATATAGATATAAATGTAGTATTACGATAAGCACGTTAATGTATCCTACCACCTATATAATAGATAAGTATATGAACGAGTAATAGAACTAATAAACATAAATATAAAATAAGCCTACTATAACTTAGTAATTAGGATAAACACGAATATTCTACTACCTATGTAATAGATAAGTACGACGAATAGTAATAAATAATAATAGACAGAAATATATAGAATTGAGATAAACACGTATATCTTACTACCTATGTAATAGATAAATACTAACAGACAGAGATGTATAGAATTACGATAAACACGTAGGTATATCCTTCTCCCATGTGGTGTTTCAAAACTAAGAAATTCATCCAAATTAGAAGGTGAATGTAAGAATAGAACATTGTAATGTACCTAATTCACACTCGTGCGTCCGCGAACTGTCGTATATAGTGTCCTACATCAATTCTAGATTTCTGGGATAGGATTGGATTTTCTTAGACAGGACTAATCAAATACCTTGTGAGAATCTCTACACGTAATTATGGAGATAACAAATTGAACAAATCAATATGAAATGAAATAATTATACAATTTTGTATGTAATTAAATCACAAAACATCGGTTTTGACAAAATAAACAAAATAATATAAGTGCCTAAGTAAGTCATATGATTCAGAAGGAAAACTATGCAGGTTGAAAATGCGAGTACGCTGCACGCTGGATGCAACCGCTTTGGCTGATACCTGAGCGCTGGCGGTGGCGGCGGCGCCCGCGGGGCGCAGCGTGCAATACCGACGCTAAACGCGTATTTATAACTATATTGACCGCTGCCGCTGCACTGATTATTAGTTTAAATAACAACTTCAACGAATAATTACTAGCTTTCAAAATGACTAGTAGGTACTGCAATAAATCTGTATTAACCTCAGAATTCCTTACTCAGTTAATTGTGGTAGGGACACAGATAATAATAACCTTACTTCAAGTTTCGATGATACATTGTTGCTAGTAATTTATGATTTAAAACTCTTTAATCGTCCGCTCTTGAAAGTAAAAGTAAATTACATATTTCTTACAGTGTTAAGGTGGAATATGAGGCTATTGTTTGGATTGTGATAAATTTAAGTTTTTGAGTTTGCGTTACACTAACTAATATCTATCCTAATAATTATATATGGTACATAATAGGTATGTGTCAAAGGTATAATGATTGATCCAAATGTTCTTTTATCTTGTATATAAGATATAAGGTGCCTATAGTGATAGCCATTCGTTGATTTCGGGTAGCTTTCGTACGTGTGTGTGAGTAGAGTATATCGCCGTGGTCGTCGCTATCATTATCAAAGCCAGCTCGCCACAGGTCAGGTAACAGCTATTTCTCATTTTGAGTAAGTCAGAATTGAACATGAGTAGAACACATTCGTTTTCAACTCCAAATCATCCCCCACAAAACTGATTGTTGATATATTGTTCAAAATCATTTATACAATTTAGGCGTCTACGACGCTCTTATGAAAGTCCATTCCAATATTGAAATATTCTACATTGTACTGCCAAGTTCAGCCAAAAAATATATAATACAATTATTACAAATTTCAAATTAAATGACTTAAATAATGAAATAAGATCAGTCTTATTTTTAGAATTCATTAAAATATCTATATTACGTGTGTTTCACAAGAACGTAGGCGGCACAAAAAATATAAATCAAGTGTTTTTAGTGAAACAAAAAGTGCCAACCGTAAGCTCAACGTTTTGCCTGAGATGCGTCAACATATTTTATTTAGTAATCTATCGCTTCGTCCCGAGCACACGTTTCTCGAGATGAGTGCCGCGTACGCTTCCCGCTATGAATCAGTGTTTCTTTGCACGCATCCAAAAGGACCCAAAATGTTGCACGGTCAGGCTGCAAAGTTTATGAAAAAGTCTAAGGCGTTTGTGACCAAATGGGTAAAACGATATTTAGAGGTCAAACATGTCGATGATCTACCAGAACGTGGTAAAACTAGAAAGACGTCGCTCACCGAAGATAAACGCATTAGGCAACTCTTTTTGAAAAATCCACGCCTATCTTTGCGATCTGCCCAAGCAGAACTAAAGAAAAACGGTGTAAATATATCCCTAGCTACTATTAAAAGACGTTTAGCAGACATTAAGTTAAAATACCGAAGCACAGTGAAGAAACCGTTACTCTCACAAAAACACGTCGAAAAAAGGATGGCCTGGGCACGAGAAAACATACACCGTGACTGGGACAAGGTAATATTTTCGGACGAAGCTTCCTTTTGGGCAACTAATATCTCGCCTCGTGCTTGGTCAACTGCGAACAACAGAGTCGTCGAACGAACCGTTAAACACCCAGTAAAGGTGCATGTTTGGGGATGTTTATCAAAAAAAGGATTTGGGAATTTGTATATATTTACCGGTTCTCTTGATGCATTGAGGATGAACCAAATATACCAGAAAGCATTATTACCCTCTGCCAAAAGGCTGTACCAAAGTCCAAATGAACAATGGATATTGCAAGAAGACAATGACCCCAAACACCGAAGTCGTCTGTGCACCGCCTGGAAACAAGAGCATCACATCGAGGTCTTGGATTGGCCCTCACAATCTCCTGACGCGAACCCAATTGAAAACGTTTGGTCTTTTATGAAGCATAAGCTTCGAGGAAAAAATGTATTAACTGCTGTCGAGCTTACTCGTAAATTGAAGTCTACGTGGAGATCATTATCTCGTGACTACGCTGAAAAATTAGTTGAAAGTATGCCTCGAAGATGCCAGGCCATTATGGATAATGGAGGAGACTGGACTCCTTATTAATAATAAAGCATCTAAGTACATATTATTAACTACGTATTTATTTGTTTTACAAACCCTTGCTTTCACTTTATTCAATAGATTTGCCGGACACGCTCTTGTGTTACATAGGTAAAATCACCACATACAAATATGGGTTTTCTGCATTTAGAGATTTTCCGCAGTATACTTTCCATAGTGGATAAAAATTCTGCAAAATTTTGAGCACGACCTTGATCTGTTGGTGGTCGATATACACACAACACAAGATGCCTGTCCACCTCCACACAAGCAACTTCACAGACACGTTCAACAGAACATCTGACTAAGTCACGGCGTTCTTTAAATTTTAAGTTATTATTTACAAGAATAATACACCCTCCTCCTTCTGCAGATGATCTGTTAAACGCACTGCCTACACTAAAATTCTTAACATTAAATAACATTGTATCTGCTCTTAGCCATGTTTCAGTAAAGCATAATATATCAAAAGGATATTTATCTAAGAGCATTTCAATTTCAAGTATTTTGCCAGGGAAGCGATTTATATTTTGGTAGTACAGTGCTATGTCAGAACACTTCCCTGTTGTCGGACTTAAAAGTTTAAATAGTCTGACTCAACATTTCTATTAGTACATGTACTAAAATCTGTAGCGTCAATAGAAGACTTGGTTATATTTCCTATAACCGACTCAATATTATAAGCTACCAAAGTAGCAATCAGATTTTTATATTTCTTAGGTAGGTACATCCTATCCCGAGTCAACATAAATTTAGTAATAAATTTATTACAGTCAAAAAATAAAAGTTTGTCACTATGACGACATGTCATATTAAATAATATGGTATTTAAGGAATGAATATGCTCATTCTGATTTTTAGTCAGTGCCTCTGAATAGGGAAAAGCACATAACATAATTTTAAATGCACTAAGGCTTATCAATGAGGTAACATTTGCTATTAACTGTTTCCTGTCAATACCTAAACTTTGGCCTAAGTACAATATAACAATGGTATTCCTATCAATTTCAGAAGCCATAATTTTCTTCTCAATCTGTTGATAAGAAGCACCAGGCATGCAGTAATTTTCTACAGAGCAGTGAAGTGAATTACCTAGTAATGAACCAAAGTTTTTGCCTATTGCATCTGAAAATACCAAAACCTTGGTAACCATATCCTGGTTAGTGGTGATACTCTGATTCTTCCTCTGCGCTGCTTCTGTGCATGTTTTGTTCCATGGCAGAGGTGTATGGCAAATTGTTGGTATTGCATGGGGCTCTCTGGTTGGTTGAAGCTGACCCATAGACCTTGAGCATGCACACTCAATAGTTCTCACACTCTCCATATTGGTGGTCACAAGATCTAATAAACTTATTGCTTCATTGTAGTGCTCACTAAGATGGTTTTGAGCTGATAAGTAGCTAGAGAAAATATTTTGCAATAATTTCTCTTTGTCTAGCAGCTCAGAGCGAAGACTCAGAGTATCATCATCATACAATTGTTTTGTGATTTCTACTTCATCCAGACAATTTTGAAGTTTTTCCTGTAATAGTAGCTTATCTTTCACCAAATTCACATTTTTCTTGAAATAGTTTAGGTTTTTAAGTTGTTTTTTACACTTAAACATCAGTTTCTTAAGCTTAAAATACTTTTTGACTTTCTTATGGCTCCGAAAGACTGGAATTTGACTGCATATAGTGTTCTCATCAGTCAAGTCAATAGTTTCAATTGGTGGCAGGGAGCTTGCTGATTCCATGCCACTACCGACCAGCTCATTATATAAATTTAAGGTGTCAGCGGCCTGTTCACTGAACTTTGTTGAGTTTAACACTGAGATTTCATCTTGAGCCTTGCTTAATTCAAACTCCAATTCTGATATACGGCTCAAGGCCTGTTCATGTGTCTCGCTACATTCTTTAAATGACAATACAAATGGTAATGCCGAAATAGATCAATTCGTGGAGCACCTACAGATGGCTACAGATTCCGTGCTTGAGCACATCCCCACCGCTGAGATCGTGATACTTGGCGATTTCAACGCCCTCCACGCCAAATGGCTCGGTTCGTGCACCACTGATCATGCGGGGAGATCTGTTCACGACTTCGCTTTAGCGTATGATCTGACACAACTGGTCACCTCGCCTACGCGAATCCCAGATGTGGATGATCATACACCTTCCCTGCTGGACGAAGGTCCAGCACAGCCCCTGCACAGAGAGAATGACACACTGGCCCACACCGTAAAGGAGAAGGCCGATCTTCTGGGCTCTCTCTTAGCGTCTAACTCGACTTTGGATGACCAAGGGAACTCACCACCGACTATACAACGGTGTGAAACCTCGATGCCGGATATAATTTTCCGGCAATGTGCAGTACGTAAAGCACTGTTCTCCTTGGACATTCATAGGTCGAGTGGGCCAGATGGCATCCCTCCGATAGTGCTGTGGACTTGTGCTCCAGAGTTGACACCGGTTCTAACGCGTCTTTTCCGGCTCTGCTACTCATCAGGCGTTGTCCCGAAAACATGGAAGACGGCTTTGGTGCACCCGATCCCTAAAAAAGGTGACCGCTCAGAACCGTCCAATTACCGCCCTATAGCCATAACGTCTCTGTTCTCCAAGATAATAGGTGTGAGGTATCAACAACCAGCTCCTGCAGTATCTAGAGGAGCACCAGCTGATTAGCGATCGCCAGTACGGTTTTCGTCGTGGTCGCTCAGCTGGTGATCTTTTAGTATATCTTACGCATCGATGAGCGGAGGTGGTGGATTCCAAGGGTGAGGCGTTGGCGGCTAGTTTGGACATAGCGATGGCCTTTGATCGGGTGTGGCATAAAGCGCTTCTATCGAAGCTTCCTTCCTATGGGCTTCCCGAGAAATTGTGCGAATGGATCTCCAGTTTTTTGGCAGATCGGAGCATCGGTCGTTGTCGACGGTGCATGCTCCGACTTAAAGCCGATTAATGCTGGCGTTCCGCAAGGCTGTGTGCTATCTCCGACTCTATTTCTCTTGCACATCAATGACATGCTGCAACTCAGCAATATTCATTGTTATGCGGATGACAGTACCGGAGATGCCTCATACACCGGCCGCGCTAAAATTTCTCGGGAAAACGTTGTCGAGAGTCGGAACAAACTTGTATCTTCAGTCGAGACCATGTTGTCAAATGTTTCGAAATGGGGCCAATTGAACTTAGTCCAATTTAACCCCAAGAAGACACATGTTTGTGCGTTTACCGCCAAGATATCCCCCTTTGTCGTATCCCTCCGTTTTGAAGACACCCCTTGCTACCTCAGCCAGCATCGGAGTACTTGGCGTCGACATATCGAACGTCGTTCAATTTCGCTGTCACTTGGAAGATAAGGCTAAGTTAGCCTCTAAGAAGCTTGGTGTGCTCGGAAAGGCGAGGCGGTACTTCACTTCGGCCCATCGCCTGCAACTTTATAAGGCTCAGGTTTGACCTCACATGGAGTACTGCTCTCACCTCTGGGCGGGAGCTCCCCAGTACCAGCTTCTTCCATTTGACCGCATTCAACGCAGAGCGACTCGAATCGTCAACGATCAAGTTTTCTCCGGTCGGCTCGACCCTTTGGCTTTGCGTAGAGATGTTGGATCACTCTGCATCTTTTACCGTATATATCACGGGGAGTGTTCTGAGGAACTGTTCGATTTACTACCTGCAGCTCAATTTCGCCACCGGACTTCCCGACAAAGCATGTGTTTCATCAATTTCATGTCGACGTCTGGAAGTCCACAACCTTGCGATTTTCACGGTATTTTTGACCTCGCACTGCCATATTATGGAACCAGCTGCCTGGTGAAGTATTTCCGAACAGTTACGACTTAGGAACCTTCAAGAAGAGAGCATATTCCCTCCTTAAAGGCCGGCAACGCATCCTCGAGACCTCTGTTGTTGCGGATGTTTGTGGGCGACGGTGATCACTTACCATCAGGTGAGCCGCCTGCTCGTTTGCCCTCCTATCCCATAAAAAAAAAAGATATTATTACAATTGCTGTGCAATTGTGTACCTACTTAGAGAACTAAATTAGTGCTATGTAATAAAAATGGATGCTTTCTCAATTATTGGCCGTCGATCCCGGAAACGGTTGTACCTACCACCTGAGGGTTTGTTACATATAAACATAACTGTGCAGATATTGGCTAAGCCAAGGCGTTACTTTTACAACTTCCTTATTTGCAATCGCGTTGATAAGCATTTGCCTATTGACGTAGAGGTGGATTGATTGACACGCCACCGCGCCGCCGCGAGAATGTGGTTATGGCAGTTTACGTAACGGATACTGTAAGCTCAATAAGTCTTGCTGGGCCGACCCTGAGCATGCATTCGCTTAAGCTTCTATATTCTTCAAGCTATTAAGTTCTGTGTAAACAAAAATCTGTAATAAGTAAGTAAGTATAAATTAATTAGAAAAGTAAAATACCGACTACAAATTATTTATTTTTGTTAAACATTTTATCGTTCCATTGAAATTAAAACTGCAACTTATATATATTTAATACTTATGGAATATTTTTTAAAGCCCTTCCTTTTGATACCCTTCGCGATGTGTTTGGAAGGAAAAAATAAAATATATCTCACAATATGGCGTGTAAAATACGCCTGTTTATTTTTTAAATTTTATTTTAAGAGAAGCAACAACCATTTTACAATATTACAATGAAAGGAAAAACTTCTATAAAAACGCGCTACTGCTGTCGGTGCAAATGTTGTCATTCGTTGTCATTTTGTAAGCTTATTCACTTACCAGGTCTTAATGCATTAATTACAATGTTACCATTTACTTTGGAAATTTTATTGCGCAAATTTTTCTCAATTAATAGAAGAGTATTTTAAAAATTACTAATAACTTATTTTAGTGTGTAGCCCAATTTTTGCGGCTGTATTATATTCATATTCGCATAGCACTAATTTTGCCTAGAATATCTTTAAGATTGACTTCCTTAGTAAGACTATAACAGCTAACTGTACGAGTGTATTATCGCGTTTCCTGCAGAAAAGCTCGTTTCTTGGTATATAATACAGATGGAAGATAGCACCCGTTTCTAAACAGACCCGTTAATACTAACGATTTATCTACTTTATGCATAATGTTCTACATACTATTCGACATTAAATAAAACGTATTAAATATAGCATGCAACACAATGTTTTGTTTGAAATCTAGCTAAATTATTTAGTTGTTACATACCACAGATACAGTCGTGATATGGTATAAATATTGCATAAGTTAAAAGTTAAACAAGCCTTTGCTTTCGTGCTTGAATAGTAACTTATTTTAAATGTAAGGAGCTGTGTTAACATTATTAAGCGAGAAAGTTTTGATATTCCCTACAAACGATACTAAACGATTACCAATATCCCTAAAGTAAAACAGAATTAATTCTGAAACTCGGTCATAGCGTAGTGACATTATTGGGGTGTGCTTAATCTAATACAAATTCCTAAAAGTCGGCCGATAGTCTAAATGTCACTCAGTTCCGGGTGCGGTGCTCCAGCCGCAACCTCAGCTAGCCTCCGGGAGCTTACCGTGGTGCGGTGACCGTGGACTCATTGCCACAGCTCGTTCCAGCTCTCAGAGACACGGCGACGCGGCGTACATCTATAATGAGATCTGGACATAATCGCCAGTAATCCCATGAAGTTGGCAGCACCAATTACACTCGTGGCTTATCAATTATCATCTAGAGCCGCTGTATGATACTATGTACAAGTACACTTCCATAAATAATGTCGTAAATTCGACATCAAATTGACTACTATGAGTGCTATTCAGTGTTCACAAACATGATAAAATGATAATATTAAGATTCAAATAAGGAGCAAATTATATAGAAGGCGAAGTTGTTTATTCGATATTGGTCTATTAGGTATATTGATGTCTATAAGAGTGCTTTTATTTTATCAATTACATTTATTTTATTCTAATGAAATAGTTATGTTAATGTTAATAGAGGTTCTATTTTTTTGCCACCTTCAGCGATTTAGAGTTTTATACCTTGCCTATAGTATTTATTTAAATTTAGATACAGCTCGTATGTTGCTATATACGTACGTGTGATTTAAACAGTGCTTGTAGACGTAGATTTAGGACCAGCGGAATTTAGAATATGACTACATTTTCTTAAGTTTATCATAAACTATACAAACTTCCAACTTCGAAACTGTCCAAGAAGACAGATTTATTCAAAGGAACTCTGTTTGCCGCAGCTAGCTCACAGCCGCTGCTGGTGGAAACGAATAGTTTTCAAACTCGTGACAAAAGCTTCGTGCGTTTATTTGTCCATAAAGCCTTACCAATTATACCTTTAAAACCTATATATTATCCAATTTCATACCGAGCAAATACATACTTACAATAATTCATGCCAAAAGAGTCTGGAGCGGTAACAATGCAAGGTCGTTTCGGTTGTTTGCGGAATTTGGGAGACATTGCGTCGTGCCGTGAAATTGGAAGATAAGATATATTCTGCATACATGCCCACAAGAACACGGTTAAAAATGCTTTTCAGAGAAAGTCAGACGGATGGAACAGATACGAGAACATACATTTTTACGAGACATATTTGCAAGATAAATCCATAAGATCGGAGAAGCGGGCACACTTATTTATATCTGCCAGTATATCTACATTGCCGGTCTGCGGTATTCGTTGATTGTGTTAGTTTGTTTGCATGATTGTGGTGCTATGTTTACGGGCAGTGACCGCGCCGAATGGCCACATTGTTGGAATTTCTGCTCAATCCTAGTTTTCAAAGGAATTTGAGTTAAATAGTTTACATCTAAATGAACTTTTACTAAATTTCTGCGCTCAAAACCTAAGTAGACGTGAAATCTGCGACTTACCTAGCTAAGTGTGTAAAAACATTGCTGTAAGAAACGCATAATGTGTTCATATTAATGGACTTAAAACAAATAATATAAACACTAGTGAAGTTAAAATGTTTCTTAACTAGACATTGGTTTAAGGAAAAGTCTATAATAATAAGTTTTACTAATGAATTCCACATAAACTACCACATAGGTAGGTATACACTATATTTTAGTAACAAGAGGCTGTTGAAATTAGTTTTACTTACGTTGAAGGTTCCTAACGAGTTAGTTCTCTACTAGGTGGAAGATACTATTTTATATCATGTATTAATCTTTAGTTTAATAATAAATACTTTTAAAAGTCCTAAAAAACATTAAATAATATTTAAATAAAACACTTAAAAAAGCATAAAATTATATATCTAGTGACAATTCCGCCTAATTTTCCTGTCATCTACGTGACGTCACAAACATCACGCAGCCTAACCGGAAGAATACCCTATACCCTGGGTATTATTTAATGTTTTTTAGGATACTTTTAAAAGTATTTATTATTAAATATGGATTTCCGCAAAGTAACGCCTGAATCTATTCATAATCTTTAGTTTGTCTGCTTTAGGTACATAGCTAAAATCAATTAAAGATTAGGGCATTCTGTGTAGCTCCTTATTATTATATTACGACTACATAATATATAAATTATGTATTTAGATGTGCATTTAAACGAAAGATTTAAGTAGTGGACATATATAGGAATGCTTTTCCTCTGAAGTCTTATCTACAAGACCAAAGGCTGCCTATATTTTATAATTTAATTCCCCAAGTGTAGATAATCTTATAGTCCGTGTAGATAAATTTAGCTCCATGCGGCATTTTTTGTATTGCACAAAAACAAAACTGTTGTTTCTCAATGAAGCCCGATTCTATCTTATGTTATCTTGTTTAGAAGACGTACGCGAGTTGATACCGATTGGCGCGGCAGCCGTTCATGTCGCAATTAAAACTCGTACACAAAACATCAATAGTTGCCGAATGACCCGGAACTAGCAGTCAATCATGGTATCCGCCGCCGCGCCGCCGCCGCCGAATGGAACTCAACATACACACATAAATACTTACAAATCAGGTATCGCATGCCGATTGTTCGTTTTGTTAACTGTCTTATGACTGGCGATTTTTTTGCCACATTACTGGCAACATCCAATTAACCTTACTTTAAGCCTTAATGCCTGCATACAAAGTCGAAAAAGCTTTTTTCTCCCATAACAACTTTGTAGAGTAAATCTCGATTTGAACACGATATAATCTGAAAAAGTGATAATCGATTTCTGTTAGTAACGTTTTTATATTTTTTTTATCAATTCACAATCGTGACGAATTCCAGCAAAATTTACGTCTAATTGGATTTTATTTTCATAGATAAAAATTTTACCTCGTCGATCAACTGTTAATATTCTAGAAAAGAAGATATTAAGTTTGGGTTTATGGTCATAATACCGCGTTGATAGACATCAGTCTTTTAACGATCCTCATAAATATTATAACCGAGGTAGCGTAACAAATATGAGCTGATGATAGCAACGACGTAAATGACAAAAGAATTGCATTTTTCCTAGCTTATTTAGTTTTATTGCTTGGAATATTCTCATACCAGACGCGTTTCACATTAAAGAATAGCAATACAGATTTGAATTTAATGACACTACTTTGAAAGAGAATGCTTGTGTAGAGCCGGAGTAGTAACACGTTTTTGTATTAAGAAAGAAGTGTTTAGGTATACAATGTGGTCACACGAATACCACTAATATTGTTTGTGATTACTATATAGTTACTCTTCAGCAAGAGTTCGTCTTGGTGGGTACAACCGCACTGTCATATATTGTGCCTCGAATTAGTAGTGTGTAAGCACTACTGTGTTTAGACGTGAAGGGCGCTATAGCACAGGCAAATTACTGCGCAAACGAGACAATAACTAACGTCTCGGAGCTACAAGCGCAGTGCAGTTTCAAGCAAAAAAGAAGGTGACACTGCAACTGTAATTGACAGGTGTGACTCTTACCATCAGGTCAGCAACACATGCTTCTGATAACTAAGAAACATTAAAAAACGTATGTTTATAAATAGTGTCTTCACGCAGACGACGACGCGTCGCGCCGCCGCAACGACTGTACGGGTTTAGATAAAATGTGGTATAGGTTTTTATATTCTAGAGTTACTCATATGATACTCTTTATCTCGATTTACTGATGGTCACGACGATGGGATGCGAAGGAACCAAATTTTAACCAAAAAAATTGCACAATGATAGTACCCAAATTCCCCCTCATTAATAGATATAATGCTTGAAGACGCTGTCAAGACATGAACGCAATTAAATATAAGATTTGGCAATAAATTCAGTCTTTTCTTATTATTATTTGCTGAAATTACTCTCCTCTGTGTAAATTACAAAATTAAACCACATGTTGGTGTATAATGTGATATTATGAGTGATACAATATCCAATTAAGTGAATGTTGGAAAGTTTGCATCAATCTGCATCTTTACGACTTACGCCTTAATTTGTAGAGACAGCCGATGTCATCTTGCCAGATTGAGACGTGCACGTCAGTTATTGCACGCAAACAGCTTAAACACCCATTTTAATATCACGCATTTCCGGTTAATTATGGCGTAAATTGTACAGTTTCTGCCGCTTGCCAGCACGTGATAGCATTCAGATTTCAGACAGATTTTAATACGCTTTTAAGTATCTTTATTTTAAAATTATACATGTTCCGAACGTAAAAATGAATTCTTGAAATTCAAGATGATTAAAATGTTAAGGTCATAAATGGGTATATAAGTTATTTTTTTACTATATGTAACTAATTACAAAATAAGGTAAAAGTGAAGGTCCGATCTTGTAGAAAAAAGGGTGGACATTACCTTAAGTCGTATTTGTGGCCAATGAATAATCGTCATTTGCTAAGTAACAATAATAAGTATTACGGCTGAAATCATGCAAACTGCTTTTGTTGAATACATTGCAAACGCTCGGTTGATAATTGAGATGCCCAAATATGCACCATAGATCAGAGAAGTTATTCACTGTTTGCACGCAAACAATTTGAATCGATTAGCAGCCGCGCTTATGACATCTGTCAACTGCTTCTTCGCAATTGACCCAAAATAACCTTCACTTTAATTATCTACATTAGTAGAATTAAAATGTCGAGGCATCTTTAGAAAACAAGATTGTTTTATGTATACAATTCTAACCACAACAAAAAAAATCGACTCATCTAACTGTCAAACTTTAATTTTTTACTTTTGTGCACACGCAGGGCTATGTTCAGAGCCTTAGAGTGTAGTTGTTTTTCAACTTACTCGTATGTACGGAAATACATAGTTGTTTTATAATCTCAAATATTGAGGTTGATATTATAATAGTTATCTTTGTTAAGGTGCTTGTTGTGTTTTATTACGTGGAAGTAAAAACATGCACCTTTATTGGTATTTGAAAAGCATAAAACCACTGTTACCTGCAGAATTTGTATGATTGCTTATAATTCTATTATCAACAAATGTCAAAGTCACGTCACTTAAGGTAACACCTTTTAAAGGCCGACTTTTATGATTAAAAAGTTGCAACCTTCAGAGATTCCGAACAATCAAGTTGTCAACAACCGAACGCTATAGCCTAAGTTTGTGAACGACGTTGGTGTGAAAAGTTGCACTCCGAGTGCGCACTGACTAAGGTTCTGAACGTATCCCTGCACTTACCTGTTTCCTGTGAGCGTTATATGGTGGAGGTGACGTTATAGCTGATGACATCATATTGCTATAGTGGTGTCTGCTTAGCACATTATGAACGGACTGTTTGCGTGAATACAATGCAAATAGTGCATATACGCGACAATTTGAACCGAAAGGTAAAATTGTGTTGTTGAAAGTTAACTTTCTTCACTGTCACATTAAAAACGCGTAACAATGAAAGCTAGTATGTACTAAGGGTAGCAAATTTTGCTATATGTAGTTTTAACTATATCTAAGACATAAGATCTTCTAGGTTATGAAATAGCGCTAGTGATGGTTGCAAATGTCTTCGCGTTGTTGTAATAATTAGTATTCATGCACGTAGGTCCATTATTGTATACGTTAAGTACTAACCGATATTTTGAAACGTTTTGTCAGATTGCGAGAGTCGTTTGAGTCGAGTCGAGACCACCGCGGGTGTAATTAATAGCTACATGCAAATTACAGACTAACCGTCTGGCATTCGCATTGCTATAGAGACGTATCTACCTACTCAGCTGTCAGTATTGATGGTAATGTCGTAATTGCAAGGAATTCGAAAGAATATGCGAAGAAGGTGCTTAAATTGGTTTAAAATAGGGTTCCATTGTTGACTATAATATAAAATATGCCTAGTCTATTCATTCAAAACGATTGGTAAGTATTTTATATATGATGTTCTTTTTGACCGATCGAGCACGAAGCGCGAGTGAAGCGTCTCTGTTTAAGCTTGTATAAAGTTCTTTGGTAAAAATGGCGGAGAAATGAGGGTTGAAAACTTAAAAAAAACCCGTTACAGCGCGAGGTGTTCAGCTCACAGCGTCACTAGAATAATTAGGATTACATACATATCCGTGTAAAATAGAACCCAGAGGATCATTCGCATGTTTGTCTGTCTGCCGTATGGCAAAGTTTATTTAAACTTGATTCAACAATTTAAATCATCATTCTTGAATGGAGTACTAAAGCAAAGTATTGTGGTTGGCTGGTACGTTAGCTATTGAAAACAAGTTTGTATTAAAAAAAAAACAATCGCTACGGCATCAAAACTTCGATATTTCCTAATCAACCCAATAAACAAGCCTAAGTGAGGTCTGGAGTAGATCAGCCTACACAAATGAGTGGAGGGATTCGGAGGGAGCGCCCTGGAGTTTATTTTTACAGCATTGCGGCATGTGAAGAGGGCAAGACGCTGCTCCTTTGCGCTAACTTACTGCATTATTCACTTTCATCTACCTGGCATGAGTCAGACTTCACTAACTTTTAGATATATTATACCGTGAAGTTTGCGAAGTAAAATTGCAGTTAGATTACCTACTATTTAAATACGAAAGTATGAAGAAGTAGGTATGGTGAAATTCCAGTGGTAATGGCTATTTACTTCCGCGCAATGGGTCCATGTTAGAATATCATCGCGTGCTATTTTTTATTTACCGGCGGTATGCGTTTATTAAACAAAATACTACAAACTATGTATAAAACACTACAGCTACTACAATAAAAGCATTTAGATAACCTATAATAGGCAGTCCAAATGCTCCAGCCCGGTACCTACCAGTTGGCAGCGTGCCCAGCATGCTGGCAGCATTGCCCCGTTGAATTGCAATGCTTATTCGAATCAAATCAAAATCAAAATATTTTTATTTCATACATTTAGCATCCATATTATTCGTTGAGACAAATATGATAATATAATAGCCAAATATCGCGTGCTTGATCTTCAGCGCATGATGATAGTATATTTTGAAGTAACGATGGCCGAGCGGTAATAGAGCTTCACCACATGGTGGAAGGGCATTTTGAGAATGCTCGCCTGGCTAGCTACCAACCCTAATTTTTTTATGCTCGATAGGTTAGCCTTTGACCACTATCTCACCTGATGGTAAGTGATGATGTGGTCGAAGATGTTGATTAGGCTAACCTAGAATTACTGGCTCTCAAGGACAGCTGCTGGAACACACAGTTAGGTGCTTGGCGACAGATTTTCTACTTGAGGGTGGTAGCTAGCCAGGTGGGCATTTGCAAAATGCCCTACCACCATGCTATAACGACTGCCATCCAAAGACAACAACCAGGACCGACGTCTTAACGTGCCCTCCGAAGCACGGAAGCGCTCAGTAGTAATGTCACCAGCGGTCACCCATCCAAGTCATGACCGCGGCGGACGTTGCTTAACTTTGCTGATCGGTTCAGAACGGCTAAGCAAACTTCGCTACGAGCGAAAACCCCATGTAGAAAATCTGTCGCCAAGCACATAACAGTGTGTTCCGGCAGCAGTCTTGAGATCCAGAAAAAATATAGACAAGTGAGACTTAACAACTGTAAGTTTCAATGAGACGGGCGCAGTACAATTCGTTCGGACGAAATGCATCTGTTATAGGCGGTGGTTAGTCCGGTTAATATCAGGCGCGTCTCGAGCTAGTTCCGTCAAAATGACATTAAAAAGTTATAGGAATTTTTGACAATACCACCTACAAGTAGAAAATTAGACGCAAACCATCTATATATTGCGGCAACTGTCCTTGAGACCTTTGAGATTCTTCTCGTTGGTCACCATCTTCGACATATCATCATTAACCAACAGGCTGTAAAAAGCTGTAAGAAAATAATTTAGTGAATGCACATTTTATGTATTTTATGTATATGCACGTTAGAGTTATCAAGACATATTTTCACAGTTTAAGTTTATAAATTATTATTATTTATTTATTTAAGTTAGAGTTTTTTTTTTCTATAATATAAGTAGATTTTAATAAAGTTAATATAAAAATATTTTAAACCACATTTTAGTGAAGGTAAAAAATTGTATCAAAATCTCTCTTTTTTTCTATAACTCGACATAAAGCTCTCCATGAGTTGATTTAAGGTAACGTTCGAATACAATCAAACTAATTTTAATTTACTTTTATTGAAGTAACTTCTTGTGTGTATACCTATGTTGATGTGTGTGTAGAATGTTACTCTTTCAAGTGTTTAATTAGCCGCTATTAATTTTAATTAAGCGTAAACGAGAACAATGGCCTACACTACCGTTATAGGCCCAACAATCAGACGTAACGAATGTCCACTATCCACAATACAAGACGTAACTTAACGGACTCTCATTAGCAGGTCCGATGAAAAATGTTTGATCTCGGTGACCGATGTCCAACATTAGTTACCTCAGAACGGAGAGACGGACGCACTTTCCGCGTTATTTACCACGTATGATGAATTCCCGAGGTTAATGGAAAGTAATGGATGATGGGCTTGCCGTAGCAGGAAATGAGCCTTATCATCTGAAAGGGTCACGCGCTATTTTAAAGTCCGGAAGCTTTTTAACCTCAATTATGCTCCGTTTATCGATTTTGTAATAGGTAATGGTGGTATCTGCTATACTTACTGCATGTTATTGTAACGAGTGATTAAATAATAGATCAATAGTTTACTACAATGATGCATTCCTTAGCTGGCAATACCTACATAAAGTAAGAGATTTCGTAAATTCGATCCTTCGCTTGTTTGAGAAAAAATAATTTAACAAAATTTCTTGACTAGTTTCGTTAGATCTATTGGTCATTTTTTTACACCAAATATCAAAATTTCAGTTTTATAATTATGTAAGGTAGATACTAATATAATAAATATTCTATGACATTCTGTTAGACGGACACACAGACATACAGCGGAGTATCGTTATAAATGCGAAAGTAACTCTGTCTGTCTGGCTATCTATCTGTATGTCTATCTCGCTTTCACGCTAAAACTACTGGACCGATTTGGATGAAATTTGGTATGGGAATAGTTTGAGATGCATGAAGGACATAGGAGTTTTTATCCAACCGCGCAAAAAGAGGTGAATGTTTTTGCGCAATAACCGACATACGCGTGGGCGGAGCCGCGGTAGGAAAGCTAGTTCAATGTATAAGTTTTTTGAGCTTCTGCTCGCGTTGGTTTTTATATATTCGCTCCCTCGAGAAGAGTTCACAAAACCGGGAAAAAGTTATGTGTTTCCTCCAGGATCCAGTACCTAAACAATAAATGTAATAGTCCTTTCACTTTTTTCGGAGGTGTGCGAAAATAAAAACACATATTTTGCTGTGTGACAAATCTATCCCGTATTAATTAACATTATTTAATTGGATTGATTATAAAAAGATTCTGACCTCATAGATATTATAAGTTACATCTGTTTGTCTTTCTATCTCGATAATCCTATACCAAATTATATTAAAACAGTATCTACTAAATAATAATAGTACTAAACTTTGAGTACATAGACACCAAATAAAATATTAGTTTTTACGATAACGTTTATACAGAAAGACTCACATGGTGTCCATATGGTTTTTATGTTTTGGACATAAAGAACAAAAGTGAGCAATAAAAGACTTGTTAACTAGCTCACGTATCACATAACTTTGTTATGAGGACAGACGCGGTGGTGGTCTTGAGAAGACCATCAACTTATTTTGTAAAGTACCTATTTCATGGACAAAAGTTGTCACTGCTCCGCACAATACGAAAATAATACACATTAATAATATTTTTATAGGTACGAGTATTAAATAAGTCTACTGTCAGAGGTGTTAAACACACTATATGGTTTTGCCAGACAAGTTTTGATTGTACTTATGTAAGAAGGGACGAGACAATAATTACAAAAAAACTTCAAAGTAAGTGTTACAATGGGCGATCGCATTACTCAAAGCGATCTCTTCCAGCCAACCCAACAAATCTTTAAGATACTTACATACTTTTTGAAGCAGTGATGGCTCAGTGGCTTGAATATGGGATGCCACGCAGCAGGTCCATGGATCGAATCCCGTCGCGGGCTTGAACTTCACCGCAAGGTGAAAAGGCATTTCGGGACTGTCTCCCTGGCTAGCGATCACTCTCGGTAAATAATCCGTTGCTAAGCACCTAACGGTGTGTTCCAGCAGCAGTCCTTGAGAGCCAGTGAAATTACAAGCACATGAGACTTTCGACTTTCGTGACATGTGACGAAATGCATCTGTTATAGGTAGAGAGGTGGGCCTCAAGCTTGTTCCGTCACAATAACATAAAACATGACAAAGGCGATATGGTGTTTTGACATTGTTAAAAATCGTTTATTGTAACATTTACTAAATAAACTTTAAATATTTATATAAAATTATATATATTTGATACTTACATAAATATCTTTCTGTATTCTATGAGTATGTATAAATAAATTGCTCCATATGAAGTATATGTAGGTATATCAAATAATATGTATGAAAGATATGTTAAACAAGTTAGCTATTCCATATTAGGATTAATGTACAATAATGTCCACAATCATGGGACAATCATTTTTACAAATTCTCGGAGCACAACATTTTTGTTCCGAACGGGAATCGATCCCACTTTCTCTGAATATGATATTAAGAAATGATTCCAAGGACGGGGCACTTTTATTTTTAAAGTCTATTAACTCTGTGATATGACTACTCACCAACGAAAATAAGAATAAAAGGAAGAATGTTTTAGTTTGAGGATTGCAGAATTTATTGTTCAGATAAAACCAATAACTGTTCGTCGCGGGGATTGAAGTTAGAAGAAAGAAACTGATGACTACCTACTTATTTTCTTTACTATTAAATAAAAGTAGTTACACCACATGAAAATTACGAATTCATACCGCATATAGATTCCGGAAATCTGTCGACAACAGATGAGAGGCAGAGAGATACCTATAATAATGTCTCCGCCGCATGTCATCGAAGTTACATTGTGTCGTCAGCCCCTTCTCTATATAATTTTGAGCGTTGATTTCTCTCCTCATGTTACTCGTATGAAATATTACGTGTTACTGGCACTTTTCTCCGACACAGCCATCATTACGTCATTACTGGTGAGTGAGATACTTTGACGTGGGTATTTAAAATTAATTATTTGTAAATATTATATAAAACTAAGTTCATTTAATTTATAATTTTCAGTGTGTACAGCTCACTGCTTAAGGTATATGAGTGTCGTATCCTCTTTATGTCGTAAAAGGTGACTCATAAATACTAATAACTGCGCCCACTAATGATTAGCATGCTTCTAGCCTCTACTCACCAATTTAGGATTACTGCACATTATGCGCACTGCAAGATACTTTACCACCTTAAAGCCCAGATTACACTAAGGCTTAAAGGGTAAGAATCCTAAGAGGGCTACATCAGGCAGGTGACCGACTGTAAAACAAAAGTCGCAACTCTTTACAATAAGGTTACTTTCTTGTGTAGTCTCGAAAACATGCTTTTTAATATGTCCCCGTGTTATTTTGAGTGGTGATAATTCATTATTTTATCGACCAAAATAGCAGGGGATAAAGGCAGGAAGAAGTAGATGATTTAGTACTTTGTATATGTAAGAAGGTTATAATGCTAACGTAGACAATGGACAATTAACATACCTGTATCTCAACATTTTAATAGTAAGTAAAATACGTAAAATATTATATACCTCCGAAATTGTTAATATAAAAATTATTAACAATTTTGAAGCGCTCGTAGCGAAGTTTGCTTAACCATTCTGAATCGATCAGCAAAGTTAAGCAACGTCCGCTGCGGTCATGAGTTGGATGGGTGACCGCTGGTGACATTACTATTGAGTGCTTCCGTGCTTCGGAGGGCACGTTAAGCCGTCGGTCCCGGTTGTTGTCTTAGGATGGCAGTCGTTACAGCATGGTGGTAGGGCACTTTGCGAATGCCCGCCTGGCTAGCTACCACCCTCAAGTTGAAAATCTGTCGCCAAGCACCTAACGGTGTGTTCCGGCAGCTGTCCTTGAGAGCCAGTAATTCTAGGTTAGCCTGAACATCTTCGACCACATCATCACTTACCATCAGGTGAGATAGTGGTCAAAGGCTAACTTATCAAGCATAAAAAAAAATGTTTAAAGTATTATTCAGAAATAGTGTAAAAGCCAAGTCTGAATTTGAAACAAAAGGCGCCAACGCTAGAAAGGTCATTGAAGTCAATATCGCACCTACTTCGGGGTACCGTACCGTTAACGACGTGTTTTACAATATTCATAAACATTAGTTTCGCTTGTGTATACACAAAGTGTACATAATACCTTGAGCAATGTACGAATACATGTTAGCAGCACTTGCGAATGTAAGTGATAATAATATATTCCGAATACTATTTCAGATATCCCTCGCTGTCCTCGCGAGTGATTCCATCTTCGAACAGTAGTATATTTTAGTAATTAAACAACTTTAAACGGTTTAAATCGCGTATATTTGTCATTATTTTTGTCCCGACGTTTCAAACACTGTGCAGTGATCGTGGTCACGGGGTGACTGTCACCCCGTGACCACGATCACTGCAAAGTGTTTGAAACGTCGGGACAAAAATAATGACAAATATACGCGATTTAAACCGTTTAAAGTTGTTTAATTACTATGTGTAACAATCGCGAAAACCTAAGACAACATTAGTAGTATATTTTATCCAAGGATTCTATGAAAGATAAATCCTTGCATGCATCGATAAAAATAGTGTACCTAGCCTATTGGGATCATTAGGATGCAATACGTACACTTCAGTTCAGATAAGAATAGAGTTTGTTATTTCAGTCAAGGAGCTAACTGGTATCGCGTTCGTTGAATCATTTCTAATTACGCGAAATGGGTGTATGTATATAACAATTGCCAAACATGTTTAGTGATACTGTTAAGAGTAAACCCGTGGCAAATGCGGGGATATCGCCACGACAGACAATAGCCACAAATTGCGGCTCCGGGCGATTTGATTCGCCTGCACCTACTCCGGATTCACGTTAGCAGATAAACTCGCTTTTATGCCCATTTATGAACTATTTCCCACTTTCACTATACAAGCACCACTTAGAAGGCTTTCCCTTGCTTTCAATCGAGCTTGTTGCCACAAAACTACGCCGTTAAAGATCTGCGTCGTTAGCTTTAAATCGTTATTATACAGTAAGGCAAATAAATGTGTCTGTGTGATCTCCAGAAAAATCAATAAGTACCGTAAAAGTTATCCCAGTTAATCCAACTGGCAGCATTAGCTCCCTGTGGATCTGCAGTAAAAGCAGACATTCTTACGAGTATTGCCTTACGTAACCTTGTTTTTATTCCTGCTGAGGGAGTTTGTATTTTGTTCAGACCCTCAAAGTCAAGTATATAAAAGTAGTATGTTTGCTAGCTGAGTCTGTTTTGGCAAGGTAAAATGTAGTCGCAAAATGAGGTACAAGGTCGGGCGCCCCGGGGCGTAAGCAGTTCGTTCTATTGCCTGTACGTGAGGTGAGATGCTATTCAGATTTCTATGAGCTGCGACTATGTAATATGCAGTGGTTTATTTCACATCATGATGTAACTTTGGCAACTATGTAGATAGTTAAGAGTTCATGGTTCTCATACCTTTAAAGTAAAGGTGCATGCATAATTTTCAATGTGTCAGGGCATTTTACATGCTAGCCTGGCTACTAAGCAGAAAATCTGTAAGCAGACACCTAACAGCTGTCTGGGTAACTGCTGGCAGATGTCTTTGAGAGCCAGTTTCCAATTTAGATATATACCTGTTAGCCTCGACCATCTCTGAATTATTTTTTCATTTGATGAAGTGATGGTAATATTCACGCCTGTTTATTACAGTTGCAGTGCCACAATCCTCGTATGCTTGACACTGCACTGTTCGTCACTTCGAGATGTTAGTTCTTATGCCGCTTTTTCCCAGAAATTTCAATTGCTGCAGTGCCCTGCACGCCTAAACACAGTAGTGTTTCTACATTACTGCCTCGAGGCAGAATATCTGACACTGCGGTGCTACCCACCAAGGTGGGCTATCGCTCAAGAGTCCTACTAACTGCTAATGTAACAATAATATTCTTATTTTTGTATCGACATTGTAGTTTGTCTTAAAATGTCATTGCAGACATTTCAAGGAGACCTTTCCAACAATAAGGGAATATATTAGCGCAACGCGTGTGTCGGATTAACAAGACGGTCGTGATTGTCGCAATGTGCCGTCCTCTGGGAGCCATTGACCCACTTAATGTAGCACGAGGGATGCTTGTTTCAGGTGGCGGGCGCCATCGAGCTGGCGGACCCTGCCAACACTGCGCAGATACTCGCACATTTACAAAACTCGGTAAGTGGTCGCTTTCATTCAACTTAAATAAGCTTTATCTAAAGAAACCGAACTAATCAAGTGTAATTTAGCCTAACACAAATACACACTAACATGACACATACTTATAATTTTATTATTTCTGTAGTTACCTGTCGTTTCTCTTAATTTTTTAGTTTAACAATCAGTACTCAGTACTAATATTATAAATGCGAAAGTAACTCTGTCTGTCTGTCTGTCTGTTACGCTTTCACGCCAAAACTACTGGACCGATTTGAATGAAATTTGGTATGGAAATAGTTTGAGACCCGGGAAAAAACATAGGATAGTTTTTATCCAACTGCGCAAAAAGGGGTTAATGTTTTTGCGCGATAACCGTCATACGCGCGGGCGGAGCCGCGCCCGGAAAGCTAGTGTAATAATTACATTAATTACAGATGGAGTATTATGACTGTCTAGTTAAAATATAAGTATCTTTTATAAAAAGCAAATCCGTAATCGGCCTTAGGTATAAGTTAATTATTTACAAAGACTTTTTTTTAATTTAAAATTATATATAATTAAATAATAAAAAGATATATATTAAAATTAAAGGGCTGTGGATTTTGTTAATGATGAAAAATAATGATCCATGTTCTTGGTCCAATGGATAGGGAGTTTCAATATAGGTAAATAAGTATTCATACAAATTGCAATAAAAAAATGAGGACCTCGTGTAAGTAAGTATTGATTTCTCAACAACCGAAACTCTACGTAATTTTGGCGCAATGTAGAATATTAAGGATTTTCATCAGAGAATACAGGTTCTCCAAGTAATACAATTGGAGCACAAAGTTTCGGCAGAAATGCCAATGTCCAGGTGGCTGAGATGGTGTTAAGCATCCGACGCGATATCGGAGGACGCGGGTTCGATTCCCGCCTTGGGCAAAAAATTTTGTACTCCAATAATTTGTTTGATATTTGTTTGATATAATACAGGTTCTACTATCTTTGCTTCATATAACTGCAGCGATTGATATCAAAGCGATCCTTATTTGCAATTAATTATGTATCAACCCTATTCACATTTAATAATTGGATATAAAAAATCGTTTACCATAAATCTTAATACGGTATGATCATCCGATAACTTACTGACATAAATTTACAATAATTGTTTTGTGGAGGCTTGTTCAAAGAGTGTTCGTCGATCGTTAAATTTCGAATATTCTTCAGACATGGATGCGAGCTGCAAGATATGGTGGGCATAAAGAAGCCGTTAGCGGATGAAAATTGGCAAAATTACTTCCCATTAAGTTTATGGGACGCGAACAAGAAAGTGGCACGACCGGAGCGACAGACGGCACACGGGACGTACGGTCGTGGCGCACGCCGACACTAACGACAATTTTCTTTCACGCTATTTCTCTATTTTCGCTATATTTACGCTATATATTTCGCTATTTTCGGTTCAGTATCTCAATACCAGTGATTTATCAACGCCTCTATAAGATCACGACCTAATACTATACCAGTATTTTCTCCAAATATAAATAGCATCGACGAGTGGAAACAAAAAACCATCTGCTGCACTCGATTGAATGGAATGCAATAAACAACGTCAAATACAAAATTTATTTTGGCTCTCAGTAAAACGATTTATGTTTGGTCTCGGGTTGGTAAACAAGAGATTATTAAAGTTCCCAGTGGATGGTCAGTTAGAGCATGTGAGACAACCGCCGACCACAGCGAGGTTTGGAGAGCTCTAACGACTGCACAAACATTAACAGGCTCGCACCGCGTAGCTACATTCCGGACTCTGCCTACATTCCTCTTCCTGTTTGATTTCTATCACAAACATAAAACAGAAACATTTTCTCAGAGTTGTACTTCATTGTAAGTAACTTTGAATTCGTTCGTTAGAATTTGCATTTCCAAAGCTAGTAACTTGATAACTTCTATTACAATGAACCCGACGACATTAATTTTCATGAGCAAAATATTTACTTAGAGACTGCTGTTGAGATAGTAATAATAATAAATGTTCCCGTAATGGTTAAACGATGAAATAAGTGATACAAATCACTGCTTTATTACAATTAATAACCTTCGCTGTCGTGTTTTGCAGGCCATTATCGTTACACTCGTACCAACCTTATTTTTAGGAATATAAACAACCAACGTTTTTCAAGTACAATACAACTTAAATCATAATTTCGCACTATACGCAGAGGTTTCTAAGCACCCACGTTTTGCCAAATAAATTTGATCTCATGTAATAGGGGGGAGCATATTGCCATCTACCGGGCAGTTTCAGACTCCGGACAGTTGCTGAAAATTTCTTTGATAGAAAAATCAAATATACATAATAATTAACAATCCTATATATTCAGACATCGAACCCTAGACCTCAAGATTTGAATGCGAAGTCTATGCCTATCGACCAATGTACACACCGTAAGTTGGTTTGTCCTAAACTATGTTTTATGACCTAAATACATATTGTGATCTATTCAGTCAAAAGTATGAAACTGTACAGTTTCTTAGCACTGCAGTAACGAGTATTTCTGGCCTTTTACGTAATTGGCATATGTCAAACAGTAGCCTATTCCAACGGCCAGTTTTAGCTGAATGTTTATGTTAACAGCGGATGTTGGGAACTGCTGTACCTGTGCGAGCGCAATGACTTCTTCACATATTACGGCCAATGAAATACGATACTGTAATAATGATAAAGAAAGATAAGGCAAGATAGTTTAACAAGTGTGAAAACGGTTTCTTTCAACTCTCGTAGTATAATAACCAAATTTACTAGAAAGACGATAGCCTGGCTAGATATATAGGTACTGTGATTATACCTGTCCACCTGGCTAGGTGTGACGGTGTTATACGCTGTTATATGGCCATGATTTATAGAGGGATTTTAATGGTCGGTGATGATGATTGATGGAACATTTAGGGGCGGATACACTGCCGGTCGCCCTGCGCTGCGGTGCGAAGGTGAGGGCCGCATCACGGCTAGTGGTGGATAATATAGCATCTAGCGCCATAGCAAAGCGTGTTATTGCCTTGTAGCGCATACAGCGCGCTTTGTATATTATTCTCTTCGCGCTATTAATATAACGTTTAGCATCAAGCGTCCACTAACGTGGCTGGGTAGGCCTATAACGCGGATATGCGCAAAGCGTGTTAACGCGACCGAAACCGCGCGATGACTGAAGCTTGGCGCTATGCCGCTATCCGCTATACTGTCACTAGTATTGTTCAAATCCGCTATACAGCACCAACGCGCTAGAGACTATAAAATATATTCGAATAGCGCGCTTTATTATACGCTATCGTTATAACGAAACAAGGCGCTCGCGCTAGATGCATATGCTAGGTGTCGTCACAATAGCGTCAGGCGCAACAGTATAACGCGGATATGCGCAAAGCGTGTTAACGCGACCGAAAGCGCGCGATGACTGAAGCTTGGCGCTATGCCGCTATCCGCTATACTGTTATAGTGACAGTATAGCGGATAGCGGCATAGCGCCAAGCTTCAGTCATCGCGCGGTTTCGGTCGCGTTAACACGCTTTGCGCATATCCGCGTTATAGGCCTACCCAGCCACGTTAGTGGACGCTTGATGCTAAACGTTATATTAATAGCGCGAAGAGAATAATATACAAAGCGCGCTGTATGCGCTACAAGGAAATAACACGCTTCGCTATGGCGCTAGATGCTATATTATCCACCACTAACTGTCACTATAACAGTATAGCGGATAGCGGCATAGCGCCAAGCTTCAGTCATCGCGCGCTTTCGGTCGCGTTAACACGCTTTGCGCATATCCGCGTTATACTGTTGCGCCTGACGCTATTGTGACGACACCTAGCATATGCATCTAGCGCGAGCGCCTTGTTTCGTTATAACGATAGCGTATAATAAAGCGCGCTATTCGAATATAGTTTATAGTCTCTAGCGCGTTGGTGCTGTATAGCGGATTTGAACAATACTAATCACGGCTCCTCGAAGCGAGCAGAGCGGCTTGTATTGTAACGGCGGACACGAGCGGCGGGCAGTGCACGACGCGCTCGCGACCCGGTCGCACTGCCATGTGCCAATGACAGGCATACCTTTACTGGGTGCGTACTCAGCTTTATGGCGCGAAAACTTGAAGTTTACGCGGTTTTGACAATGAAACCGCGTCTAACTCTCCAGTGATAAGTTCTATTTCCTTTGATGCTTCAAAGTACTCAAGTGTTTTATTATTCGGATATAGAAACAAAATAAAATGTTACGAGATATAAAGGTGAACTGACGTTGCTGAAGGCGACAGGGGCCGCGGTTGAGATGAAGCTGTTCAAAAGAAGGCTGTCATTCAGCACTGATAAGCAGAAACGAGTTTCGCCTCCGGACGATCCTTTTGAACACGAGGTACTTTCTCGATACGACTTATTTACTTATTATCTTGGTAATATAGGTAAATATTTCTCTCTTTGCAGAACTTAAAATTTAAGAAATATAATCGCAAGACTTATTCAAACCTGAATCAACTTTGATCAAAGTCAATGTAAGATTCAATTGCCAGACAATTGTTTGGATGCCGAATGATCAATTAAAATAATCAGAACAGTTACATAAATAACGGCGAACCTCGTTCTTTAGTGATAATGATAGATATTGAAAATAAACGATATCTACGTTTCTTGAATACAACGTCGTCGTTTATATTTTGATGTTCGTTACTGATTGATAAGCGTTCTATTAGCATGTTTTCTAGACTGTACTCAGATTCGCTTTGCAAAGCAAATTGAAAGGCAAGGTTATCTTATCTTCAGACAGGGGCCGCGGGCGCACTGTTCGGCGACATTGTGCTGGTTGTACGCTCGCCACATTTCCGCGAAATTGATGCTCGATGTGGCCACTTACACGGCTTCTTGTATCCGATCGCACATTCTTAATATCCAGTGATGTGTTCATAACTGAAGCTTTGTAACCGCTTCTTTTGGGTTCGGAATCCGGATCAATACCGATGGAATCTGTCTTTTTGTTGGAGCTATTTGATTGAAATACCAAAAATATATGTATAGATCTCACATATTGAATTCTAAATATTTTTGCCTTTGACACTGATACGGATAAGCGGCAGCTTTGCTGGAATGATTAATACTTAGGTAGGTATGTTTGGCATTGAAACTTTGTGTTAAGGAAACGAAATATGTAAAAAATGTTAGATTAAATAAAGATGATAAATTAGCTTACGTACCTATATTTAATCTTAATGTAAAATTACCATTAATGTATTCAACTAATATATCATGAAGTGTTTAATCGTATCGTAGTTTGAGAAAACCAATATCGTATATAATCGGCAATCGGGTATCGAGGCCAAAACAATAATTTCACGGAGTAAGTAAAGGGAAATAAAACAAATCAAAAGGTGTGCATGAGATTACATAACATAATAACATTCGAACTTACGAACAAATGCTGACTGCGAATAGTCGTAGGTACTAAATAAATAACGGAAGTAGAGGGAAATATACCAAATTTATTTAATCATAGCTCACTTTACTAAGACTTTCTCTATATTTTCACCGGGATTTTAGGTTAGGTTATATTGTACTCTCAATAAAGATATTGTTTTTTTTTTCTTTTGAATGGAAAGGATACTGTTTTTCTCTGCCGGTCTATTTCAGCTCCACCGGATGTTGAGTGAGGGCCTGCGAGGCCATCAGTAGCCCGGGTAGGAGAAAACTGAGGACAGTTCAAATGAAGCGAGAGCAGAAGGCACTCCGCCTTCTGAAATAAAATATGAAATGGATGAAGGGAATATAAGGGGATAATACGCCTCACGGTAGATCACCTAAATGCGTGTTCCGGCAGCTTTCCTCAAAAGTTCAGGCCAGTTCATATGCCCAGCAAGCATAGCACCAATTTTCGCCCTCATTTAGAGCACGCAACCTGCTTTCGCCGTCAATCACGTCAATACTTAAAAATTGCTAATGCTCAAATAATTACAGAAAAACGATATAAAAAGCCTTAGATTGATACTATGGAGTTTTTAAGGCTGTACGAAGTTTTTATCAATTATTATTATAGTTAATACGAAGGGTAAAAGGTCGATCGATTAATCTCATTATATCAAAGAAAATAGCACTCCTTACCGATAAATATGACTCTACGTAGAACTGATAAACTTGTATGCGAAGTAAGTTCCTATCATTAACCATCTTAGCGTTGTAAATGTTGTAATATTAACGCGAACTGACTGTAGTTTCTGTAGTCTTAAAAGTAAGGACGTAAGCACTAAAGTCGTATGCTCACATCAACAAATACTCAATGCCAAACACGAATAAAACCAGTAGTTGTATACCTATAGCAGTTGTTTAACATAAAGTGTAGGTATGTCTACTGAGATCGGACTTAAGATATAAGAGTGGGTATGTACGTTCGCAAACATGCCAGAGTCTAATGGCTTCAGCGTCCAGATGACATTATGGGATAAAAGAAACTCAAGGAGCGCGGAAAACACGACAAGTCGTTGGTATGAAGCTATCTCTGAAAGCCATCATTTTGCTAATAAAACACTTCGTATTCTTAGTTGGTTTCTCTACTCGTTCAACGAAATCTCTTGAGTCCTTGTATTTTTTTCTACTGCTTTACTTTCAACTTAAAGAAATATTTTATGAGAATAAATTCAAATAATACTCCAACGATTTTGCTAAAAGAAATCATTGTAATTAGTTAGGTTATACAATGACCTACCAAATTCTTACGTCATAATAATATTATTTTAATAGAATATTTGTTATAAAAATTATAAGGTGTATTGTAAATGATATCTATAATTGATACAATATAATAGTTTCTGGCTGAAAGTTATAAGGAATATTCCTTCTTCATGTGTTAAACGTTGTAAAAGGCTGCTAAGGGTGCTTGGAATAGAATGCAATGAATGAGCAGCAAGGCACTCTTCATGCCGATGTGAGTAGGGAGTGACACTGTACATTCGGCACACAAAAATGGTCTTTACCATTTTATGAGAAGAGTCCACTTAACGCTTTTCAGTACAAACGTAGTTTAGTCATATTTTCCTAACTTAGTTTTGTCATAGTGTTCAAACTCGGTGAAATTTTGCACGCTTGTCCTTGAACCTAAAATCTATGCTTCTATAGTTTACCAGTTTATCGTTTTATTATTTGCTTTATCTCTAAATGTGAAAATAAGAATCCATATACAAAACTTTTATACTGAATGATTCTGAAAATGCATAATTTTAAATCTGGCGAACCAGAAGCGTAGACATTCGGGTACAAAGACATTTTCGGCGAGATTGATGGAAACATGGCAAGTAGATTTGTTATATTCGAGTACAGTTCCAACATGAGCATTCCCAAGAAAGGCTTACGTCTGGGAGGCGGCTGACAATAAAACTGAAGTCAACTTTCTACTATAATAATATGTCCTTTATATTGATATAGAAGATATCAATTGTCGACCCCATATATTTGAGATAAGGCTAAGAAAGTGATGATAATGCTATGAAATGGATCAGAGACTTAATAGTCCTGGCCACTCAAAATACTACTATTGTAAGTGAGTTTGAGTTAAACCTTTAATTTGTCTATCATTCCAATATGCCACGAAACAAGACTATTATATTTGTTTATTTTTAGGACAGCGAAGACAATTTCATTGCAATCCAATTGATAAAATGCAAGTTAAACTTTTCTAATATCTACCAATCTCGTCATAACTATCCCCGTGAGCCTTGCTGAAAAGATATTTCGGGAAAACACGGTATCAATTGCCTATATGTATGAGGTTCTACTACACTTCACTACATCGGCATTAAACTTTAGTATAATATAATAAATTACTTTCATCATTAAAGTATGTGTATATATCATTACAGTCCATATATGTCATCATCAAAGTCTCTCCATTAAACTTTTTCTCATGTTGACGGCATAAATCGAAGTTCTAGGATTTTTCTTTGCAGAAGTAATTGACATATCAGAGTCGACAGCACAAAACTACTTACAAAGAATCTATAAACTGTGTGAAATGTCTTATATTTAGGGTTCCGCACTTAAAGGGTAAATTAGAGCTCTATTAATTTGTATTCTCTGTCTGTATGTATGTCAAGTATATGTAAACGAGTAACAAACCGCAATTGATTCCAAAGCGAATATTGCATTGGAAACTGAATTAATGTAGGTCCAATGCTTAAAAAGAAAGCAAAAAAAAACATTATTTTAGAAACCTGTCACCAGCGTTGTCGTCTACAACCCATTGGAACTCATAGAGTACAATGAATATTTACTTCATATTGATATAAATAAATAAATAGACATCGAAATTTGACTGTTTTCGATAATATTGTAACGGGGTCTTATCAAATTGTGAGAAATTTTAATCTTTTGTATATTGTGTACCGTTGTTGTGCTACATTAATACAACAAACTGGAAATGGGAATTCCTATAGTTATTTTTTTAAACTGTGTTCCGAACTATCAAGTCGTTTATTTAACCATCATTTCATTAAGAGCTAAGCTTTTAACACCTTAGTTTTTATTAAATCTAGTCTGACATATATTTTCAATAGAATCTGTATTGTAGATAAGATATGTATAATATACTCGTACATAATGGATGCCGATAACGTTATTGTCTCTTACTTACGAATACTTTCAATAAAATTTTCGTTCTCATATAGTGTTATTAGAATGAAAACACACAAAGTGTTGTGTATTTCGTTCTGTACCGGCAACAAAAAAAAACAGTGAAAGAGTGTTTGTGTTAAATGGTTATCTACTATTTTATAAAAAAACGTTTATAACTTTGGGTTTAAAGCATACAAAGTAGAAACAAATTTCATTTAGCCCAGACCGGATCACATAAAGTGCCGTGATTCAAGCGGAATAATTCATGAGATTTCGAACAAACAGAAGCGGCGCGACACACCCCTGTTATTTATCCAGTCCAAGGTAAAACATCTAAATTAGCCATATCAAACGAGCAGAGTGGTTCACGTGGCTCGTGGATAGCTTTATTAATTCGTCGTAATGTTATCTCTCAGATACGTGTCGAAAGTAACGAAAGGTTGAGTGCGTGCGCCCACGCGTGCGCCGCCGCCGGGACTTCGTCGTTGCATACAACACAACTAGGTACACCGAGCAACAGCCATACCACGTGGGCTGTTTATTATCTTATCTACCTGATGGTTAATCCGCTGTGCTATTTTCATACAATGTAGAACGGAGATTTTGAAACACAAACAGATCTTATGGCATCGTATATCTATCGCCGTTTACGGTTCGTAACGAAACAGCAGCTATATATATTTATTGGGATATCCATTTCTTGACCCGAACACAGTACGTGCAACAAGCGGCCTATATTTACTTATGTAAATTAAATGTGTATAATACGCCATGAATTCTGAGATCATCGTAGACGATGCTACAGCATAAGGTCACAGCTTTGATCTCTACCAATTGATGCTATTATTATTATTCGTGTTAAACAAACACGTTTTAAAAATAAACCGTTTGAAACATCTTATTTGAATTCCAGCTAAACGAAGATTTAAATCTTACTTGCATTAATTAATGATGTATGTATGTTCACTTGCGAAGAGCGTGATCGTCGTTTTCAAAGTTATCAGACCAATCATTTTACAGTATCCAAGCCCAAATGGAAATGTGCGTTTGCAAAATCGATTTATAATTTGCTAAACTGTACGAATAGATGGAATCGAGATGAGTTATTGTAACATTCACGCTAATCTTGTGGTCTGAATATACTTAACAATTATCGCGTGAGGATGAGCATAGAAAATCGATTAGTATCTCTAATGTAGGGTACATGTGTCGTTTTAGCAACTGTGTCATTAGGTGGACTAGCTGCGACGTGCCTAGCGCCTTTTTCGATTAGTTATAGCCTATATCCTGTACCATTGCGGTTTGCAATACAAAGATGTCCATCTGCGACACGTGATTGGAATAACATTGTTAGATGCAGGTACAGTATAGCTCTACGAATATTACGAATATCAATGATAAGGATTTTAAAAATCTGCGTCACATCACAACATCGCTTAAAATATTTTTTACGGAAAAAGAAATGACAAATTTAATTGTATTGTTTTTATTTTATTTCTTTTTGTGTAAGTGACCACACATTTGCGTTGATGATTCTGTTTTCTTTGGACTGCATTAATTATGACTTTTTAGTTTCACTTAAGTAATTGACTGACAAAAGTTTAAAATAAAACGCCAACTCTAAGCATTAGGTAGGTATAACAATTTGAAAGGATCTAGTCAAAGTTAAAAAAAGTATGAAATAACTTTAGAGTTGGGACGATGAGCCCAATATCAAATTTATTGCATTAACATGACACCGAATTCAAGATCTTTAATTACAGTGTTCAATGTAGGAATACGGTTTCGTTTATTTAGAAAAAAATATTTGCATTTACGACAAACGTTCTCTTTGAGATGATGCAAAAGCGAAACATAATTATGCGTGGAACCACAAAAAGCAAAAGTCATTATCATTTGGTTGGAGCCGGATCTGAAAGTTGATGAGCCTTACAGAATCGCGTTAAACACCACCTGTTAACGGCGTAGCTAATGGGGTATTTCGCTAGCACTAACTCAATTAGCAACGCCGCGTATACTCTTATTGTTCTCTCCTGTGTTCTTGTAGTGTATGTTAGGTACCTCTAACACATTTTCTTTGTTCACGATGGTTTGTTTGCTACTAACTCTAATTTATAATTATTGTTAACATCTCACGTCTACGATGCTTCACGAAGACAAAGAAAATATTATCCGTAGGGCTCTTACTGAATTCCAGCATCAAGCACGTCATACTTATATCATGGAGTGTTCAATGGTAGATACAAAATTTCCTAGCTGGGAAATGAACACAATCACCTCACAAGCTTGAAAAGGTTTGTTTTCAATAGAAATGTGCGTGCAAAAAATGCGCTAATGTTATAAAGGTTAATACGAAAATGTATGACAGTTTGAAAAATATAGCACCTTTTATATTACCAATTGTATAGAAAGTTTTACCTATTTTTTTATATACAATTAACCACCAATACTCTAATATAACTATAACTGTGTTATTTGAGCTGTATTAAGAGGCATTTCACGTTTTGATGCGTGTATCGAAGATTTTAAGTGCTTAATTTACTATCATAGGAAAGATCTACAAATTATTAAATAATTGATAAAAATAGAATAATTTGTTCCCTTTTCAGTTAAGGTACCACATTTACAAATATTACTTCAAGTATTTTGTAGTGACCAATCTGCCGCACCTTGTTTTACGAATTACCGTACACATAGCCATCTTCTGAGCTCTATATTTTGTATAAAAATTCATCAATTTAACTTTTTCAAAAAATCTATAAAGCAGGCATATAAATATATTGATACTTAATGTACTAGAACATCGATAATTTATCATAATTATGGAATAAAAATTAAAGACCTTGCGCCAATTTCCACGAATTATATAAGCATTTTAACACGATTTATTGCGTTAAATAAAGTGTAATTCCAAACAGATATTATATCAGAAGAAAGTGCATTCTTCAATTAATCTAATCTCAATTAACTGTGATACTAACTCTGTTTTCTTGGTCAGGAAAGAATATTTAACATAACTCTAAATTATCATTGTATACTCATGCCAATCACACAATTTTTTATATCCCAACTTATATTTATTTATTAATGAGGGCAAATATCAAAATGAGTTTCTCACAGTCACGCTATTCCGTCGTCACATCTTTCGCTTGTGTAAGCGATGCACTGGCATTTACCTAAACATCAGTAGCGTGATTTTGTGAAATGGCTCTTAATTGCAACTAGCGTTTACCTCGCTGTAGTCAGGTGACATATTTATTAATTTTCACTCGAGAGCAAAGATATTTTGCTTCTCGTAAGTTAACCTTTGAAACCCTATTTGCGCTCAGGATTCAATACAAGTACTCATGCCAACAACTTTGCAATTTTGCAAAGCAAATTATATTATTTAAGGTCCTCATAGATTTCGTCACAGATTACAACTAAATACCAATTCACCAATTAGAAAGGCAATAATTAGGCTATAGGCTTGATTATATAAGTGATTGTAAAATACTTATGATATTTTGTAATAGAATTTGTCTATTGTCTCGCAGGACAGAGCACGTTTTTCGGACACCAGTTGGCAAATACATCGTACTTGGGCTCGAAATGGCGATCCGCTACCGCTGTCGCCTCCGCCTACACGATCGCTTCCCGCCCCGCTGCACGCTGAGGCCGTCACAACGACCGCACCCCATAGGTCGGATCAGAACGGCATCTATGACACTATCATGGTAACGGTTAGTATCATATTGTTCATAAATATATTTAGACGAGATGATTATTCGAAGACTACTAATTAAATATGGATGAAGGGATGAAGAGTTGAAGATGTTAAGTTATACCTTTGTATGAGGGCAGGAAATAATAACAATTAAGTAGAAAAAGTAAAAAAATATCGCTCTATGGTCACCAAAATCTCTTTGAGTATAGTGGCAACATACACGCCACAAACTTGCACGTTAAAATATTTATCAGGATTATAAAGTTAATAGGCAAGCGTGTGTTATATCTAGCTAAGTAATTGATCTAATTTTTTCGTGACATAAATGTACCTGATTCATATGAAATAAGTGTATTGTCACAACTCACAACCGGTGTACACTGGAAGAGTATTATGGTGAAGTACAAACTACTATAACAATGTAGACGACATTATAGGTCACAGAAGAGTACTAACATTTGCCGGCGTAGTTTATATCATACTTACTCTACTACTTGCTTGCCCTACACCAATGTGCACTCTACACACATATTACACACATATTACTATTCTGCTCCGGTAGAGCAGAATGTGTAGTGAAATTCAACCTATGAAAAATTATACTCATCGTGTGACGTTCGTGGCTTACCTTCTAGAATAGGATACACTTATAAAGATACATTACCTACTCTACTATCTTAAATTATAAAGATCGGGAGCTTTAGAGATTACAAAGAGGAAGAATGGTCGATGCGACGCGTGATCAAAATGCTGGCGTCTATTTGGCTCACCGTATAAGCATTGCAATTCAACGGGGCAATGCTGCCAGCATGCTGGCGAACTGGTAGTGGGCTGGAGCATTTGGACGGCCTGTGAGTCTGCAATGACTTATAGGTTGTCTAAATGCTTTTATTGTATTGCTGTAGTGTTGTATATAGTCCGTAGCAGAAAGTTACTCTCTTGAAACTGGCGGAATACTGGCAATGGGCATAGGACTACCTACATATGCTAGTTCTCTACCGTGTACACCCGGCTTTAACAACAGGCCAACAAGTGAGATAGTTGTCAACAATTAACCCATCAGCAACAAAAAATAACAACAAGCCCCAAGCAATTATAAACCCAAATAAAATTAGCGAACCAAAGCAAACGCTTTGAGATGTCGTTGAACTCTTTTTTTATTATGCTTTAAATATTATTCGAGTTTATTCCACGTCCCGTTGATGTTTTTGTACTAAAATATGTCTTTTACATCTTTAATGTTCTCATCGGTATACTTATCATCAAAACGCCTTGTACGAAGTGTATGATAATGAAGTGACCCAGATATATTTTACGCGGTTTCATATAGTAGGTGGCGAGCTTTTTACCCTGAACAGACCCCAGGCTGCTACTGAAAGTCTGATATTAATAATGAATTAGCCGTTATTTATAAATATCATTCTTATTGTATACAGAAATCTTGGCTGAGTGTAAGTAATCACTCATCACGTAAATAGTACAATTACAATTATTATTTACATGCGTTTTGTAGATATTGGTCATTCAAGGCGTCTAAAAAATGGTTATTCAAGGTGGTCCCGGAAATGAATACATGTAAATTAAATATTTAACTTCGGTATCATAATATTATGTTATTAAGCAGTCGAGGTACCACAATGATGGATGTGACAGACGTGTGGCCTATTTTATGACGTTTGAAATAATTGAATCAAATAGCGGCGGCGTGAGAGGTATGTAGCTCGCCTGTAGTACTATACCCGCCTTGAGACGTGGAGAACTGCCGCCCGCCGCCGCCGCGCGCCGGCTGCTCACGCTGCCGTCAACATAGAAACCAATCCGAACGTCTCGCCTTTCGAACTATAGATTTGCATTAACTGCTCGTAAATCATACTCCCTCGGCTCAAGGCCCAGCCATTGAAAATAGTACAAGAGTCGGCTATATGGTTCCTGTTGTTCCGCAAATGCAGCTTTGTGCGTAGCGTCCATAAACCCAGGGTTAGTGTCCTAGCGGCTCTCGCTGCTTAGCTTTTGTTGCTTCTATATTTCATAGAATCGGAGAAATGTGCTCGTTGTATTGATTGTGTCATTGAAAGGGAATTGATGGATAGAGAAAATCCATTTTTGATATAAAAATACTACTGCCAAGGCGTCATTTATCACTTACTGAAATAAATGATGTTATGAACTTTGTAAAAGATAAATGATCCAAGATTATTCACAACATAGGCTTGGCCTCTAGCGCCCAATTTTGTTAGATAAAGTGCGAAACTCAATATCTACAATCGTATATTAGTATAACGATTTCAGTGTAAACAGTATTACTTCTTCTAATTTTCTCGCATTTCGGGAGTAGTTCCTTAATAAAACAAAATCGTGAAATATTGAAGACGAATAAGTAATTTCAAATCCATTCCTACACTGAGAAAAATTTCCTGGTATACCTTCCGAATATTACCTTCTAAAACCGTTTCCTTCCAAACTTGCGTCTTTTCCTTCCTCGCTTTACCTTTTAAATCGGAAAACTACCAAATTCCTTCTGAAATTTAGAAGGTAATGGATTAAATCCATCTAAAACGGAAGAACATAAAGAAAGGATTTTTTTTGGAGGGAAATTACCAAGAAGGAAATTTCTTCCAGCTAAATATTCCTACTAAATATATATGGATTCTAATAATTCCTCCTAAATGAATCCTTTTAAAATAGTGGGAAATATTCAGCAGGAAAATATAAACCACTATTCCACCGGAAACAAAAGGATTATATGGATGGGTGAGAAGGAATTACCGTTGAAATTAGATGTATCACATTTGGAGGGAACATCACAAGGAACATCCTTCCAAATTAGAGGATAATATTCTCCCAAAGTAATAGAAATTTTTCGTTCGGAACAGTGTCGGAAGGAAAGCTCAGAATTACCCTCCGATATTGAAGAATATTCACCCTCTCAACTAGTGGGAAATCAAGTAGCACTACTATTCCATCAAAAATGAAAGGATTAGACAGGCTTGCTGTAAGGAATTACCATCCCAATTAGATGTATCATATTCGGAGGGAACATCACAAGTAACAGCCTTCCAAATGAGAGGATAATCCATCTAAAACAGAAGAACATAAAGAAAGGATTTTTTTGGAAGGAAATAACCAAGAAGGAATTTCCTTCGAGGTAAATATTCCTACTAAATATGGATGGATAATAATAATTCCTCCTAAATGTATCGTTTTAAAATAGTGGGAAATATTCAGCGGGAAAATATTACCACTATTCCATCGGAAACAAAAGGATTAGTTGGATGGGTGAGAGGGAATTACCATCCAAATTAGATGTACCGTATTTGGAGGGAACATCACAAGTAACAGCCTTCCAAATGAGAGGACAATATTCTCCCAAAGCAATAGTAATTTTTCGGAAGGAACGATGTCAGATGGAAAGCTTAGGATGGAAAGCTCAGCTCCCTTTGAAGCCATTTTAGCGAATTTTGCCAAGCTGTTCTTAACCGAAAAGCTAAGCAAATCTGTCAGAAAAAAATCTGTCACCAAGCACCTAACAGTGTTTTCCGGCAGCTGTTCTTGAGAGCCAGTAATTCTAGGTAAGCCTGAATAACATCTTCGACCACAACAAAAAACCCTCTGATATTGAAGACCCTCTTGACTAGTGAGAAATAAAGTGGCACTACTATTTCATCAGAAACGAAGGAACTAGACAGGCTAGCTGGAAGGTACTACCATCCAAATTAAATGTGTTACATTTGGAGGGAATATTGCAAATAAACATCTTTCCAATATAGATGATAGTATCCTCCAAATCAATAAAACATTTTCAGTAGAAGCAGCGTCAAAAGGAAAACTCAGAATAACCCTTCAATATTGAAGAATATTTCCCCGCTTAATTGGTGGGGAATCTATTTCATCAGCAACGAAAAGACTAGACAGGTTGCTGGAAGGAATTACCATCCCAATTAAGTGTAACATATTTGGAGGCAAGATTTCTAGGAACATTATTCCTAGTTAGATTATAATATACTCCCAAATCAATTGTAGTTTTTCGGTAAGAAAAGTGACGGAAGGAAAATGTAGACTAACCCTTCAATATAGAAGAATTTTCACCACCTTAACTGGTAGAAAATAAAGCAGCACTACCATTTCATTAGAAAGAAAAGGATCAGACATGCTTGTTGGAAGAAATTATGTATCATCTCAATTAGATATTTCACATTTAGAAGGAATATCAAAAGGAACATCCTTCCAAATCAGATTATAATATCCCCCAATTCAATTGTAAGTTTTCGTTAGAAAAAAGTCAATAGGAAAGCCCAGAATTACCCTCCGTTATTGAAGGATATTTATTCTCTTAACTAGTGGGATATAAATAGGCACTACTATTCCACCAAAAACGAAAGGGTTAGATAGTATTGCTTGAAATGATTACCAACCCAATTAGGTGTATAACATTTGGAGGAACTATCATCACAAGGAACATTTGTCAAATATTAATTTCCTCCCAAATAATATTATTTTCCCTTGAAAATCAGTGTAAGTAAGAGTATGTAGTTTTAAACCTCCGAAAAATAATTACCTAAATAATAATTACCCACTTTACTATTGAAAAAAAAATTGGCACCACTATTCCATCAAAAACAGACGATTAGCCAGGCTTGCATATAAGAGAAACCATTCAAATTAGATGTATAATATATGGATTGAATATCAATGGGAACGTACTCCCAAACGAAATAATAATATCCCTCCGAACGAATTGGTATATTTCAGTTTTGGGAGGAAAGCGAAGATTAATCTTACGATTGTGGAGAATAGTTACCGTCTTATCTAGTGGAAAATAACAGCACCACTATTCGATCAATGCTGGAAGAAATTACCATCCATTAGTATTCTGTGATAGATAATTTTAAAATCAGGCCGCAACGCTGAAAATACGACTTTTCTAGTGAAAAGTCTTATTTTCAAACATTTGGGACAAATTGAAAGTCGTAGGTCGTAGGCTACAAAAGTAGGACTCGGGTGTCTGTTATTGTCCACTTAGTAGAATTGCCAACTTTATTTTATCAGAAAAATGTTTCCCTAGTCCAAAATCAATAAACTGTACCTCTTTTCATTTCTTATATACTCTATTCAAAGAATAATTAATATCATAAGTCGTATTCATAATATTTTTTTGAAAAGATAAGTGTGGATTGTGCTAATTATTGTCCGAATATGCCAGATTCCGTCCTAATCTCTACTAGTTACTTAGAATCCTGACTTAAGATTGGTTTTCGGTAAAAACGTAAAATAAACACAATAATACTTTTAGATACGTAACGAATAACAATACAAGCGCTTTATTTTTACATTATGAAGCTTTTTGGGAATTTTTCAGTGTTTTATAAAGACAATTAATTTTTTTGTGTGTTATAAAGACCATTCATTTAAAACTAGCTTTCCGGGCGCGGCTCCGCCCGCGCGTATGTCGGTTATCGCGCGAAAACATTAACCTCTTTTTGCGCAGTCGGATAAAAACTATCCTATGTTTTTTCCCGGGTCTCAAACTATCTCCATAACAAATTTCATTCAAATCGGTCCAGTAGTTTTGGCGTGAAAGCGTAACAGACAGACATACAGACAGAGTTACTTTCGCATATATAATACTAGCTTTCCGGGCGCGGCTCCGCCCGCGCGTGTCGGTTATTGCGCGAAAACATTAACCTCTTTTTGCGCAGTCGGATAAAAACTATCCTATGTTTTTTCCCGGGTCTCAAACTATCTCCATACCAAATTTCATTCAAATCGGTCCAGTAGTTTTGGCGTGAAAGCGTAACAGACAGACAGACAGACAGAGTTACTTTCGCATTTATAATATTATATAGTACTGACTAGCTTTCCAGGCGCGGCTCCGCCCGCGCGTATGTCGGTTATCGCGCGAAAACATTAACCTCTTTTTGCGCAGTCGGATAAAAACTATCCTATGTTTTTTCCCGGGTCTCAAACTATCTCCATACCAAATTTCATTCAAATCGGTCCAGTAGTTTTGGCGTGAAAGCGTAACAGACAGACAGACAGACAGAGTTACTTTCGCATTTATAATATTATATAGTACTGACTAGCTTTCCAGGCGCGGCTCCGCCCGCGCGTATGTCGGTTATCGCGCGAAAACATTAACCTCTTTTTGCGGAGTCGGATAAAAACTATCCTATGTTTTTTCCCGGGTCTCAAACTATCTCCATACCAAATTTCATTCAAATCGGTCCAGTAGTTTTGGCGTGAAAGCGTAACAGACAGACAGACAGACAGAGTTACTTTCGCATTTATAATATTATAGTACTGATTAGTACTGATAAAATAATACTGAACCACTTAATTTATTAGTGTGTACACGTATACAGTCATCATGCTCATGATCGCCCTACTCCTATACCACTCTATGCAACATTAAGTAGGTACTACATACAGTCATACTTACAAATGACAATTTGTTCCCTTACACTGGGAGACCTCGCTTCGCTCAGCCAATTACCGTTTTTAAGCCGTCAAATTCTATGATGGATCCTGTTGAAACTTGTTCTATTAACTTAGACGGAAAAAGATAAAATCCTTCTGAATTTACCTTCTGATTTCCAATATTATGCTTGCATCGCAGTGTTGCCAGCTTTTCGGACATATTTCCGGTAGTCTGACTATTTGTAACGTATACGTTTTCTTCCATCCTGATAATCTAGATTAAAATTAAAACTAACAAGGGAAATAGATAATTTGGGACTACGTAGGTTTTATCAATTAGTTACCTAACCTTACAAATTTTAATTTAATTATTTCAATATGATATTATATGGATATTAATCCATTTATGAAAACACAAAAGATATGTATGGTTAAAATTAATGTGGATTAAAAAAAAAATATATTTTAGTCTGTTATTACTATAAATCGTCATGCATATCGTGCATGCTACGGTGTTGTTCCGTAGCCTCGGTGCATTATTAGTATACCATGATATTAAAAACACATCTTCAAAGATGGTAATATGATTCTGTAAAGGTTAGTAATAAGTTTACATAGCACCGTTTATGAACTAGATAATGGTGACGCAAAAAGTAGAAAATTTTGTTATTTTCTAGGAAAAATCTAAGCGAATACGAAAATTACCTATTTAGGTGCTGCTGGCCTCATCATCATTTCGTTTTGGTATTGTTGCATTAGGTAGTTGGTATAATTTTCAGTAAATTGTAGGCTGTGTGATGTTCATAAGATTGACACTTTATTAAGTGTTAACACGACGATAACGTTAAAGTGATTTTACTATAATTGCTCTCGTTGCTTGTATCATTATGATTATATGCATAGGTTTGATTAATTATACATTATAGGTTTGATAACCCATTGCTAGTTATTATCTTTAGCCTCAAACGGCGCCACCTTCCAAATGCTGACATATTAATAATAATCCTAACCTGTATAACTTAATTACAACACTAAATAAAGGAATTGAAACATTTGAAATTGTGTATGATTAACTTTATTTTTACCCTGTTTCAAACGCATTGTAGTGGTAGGTAATTATTGTTTTCTAACTTTTTTATACTGACTGCATTCAAAGAACAATGTAAAAATATTATATACACAAAAATATATATCACAAAAACATAATTGCAAAACATACTGTCCATCTTACTGGTATTTTTTGTAAGATTATATTACTAATTTTCTTTGTGGTTTTGTTGGTCAATGAAAAAAATATTTCAGAGCTTAACACCAAAGTGTATACAAAATTTAAATAACAATGAATCTTTTAATAGATATCTTGATTTATCCGTTTGAATTATATTTTTTTTGTCATTTCCTGGATTTGGAAACGAGATCTGGCAATACTAGCGATAGTGGGCGTCGACCTGGCGGCGGCGGCCAAACATCCACGCCGTGCCGTTATCATTAATCGTTTGTACCGCGGGACGCGCTCTACACAGGCAGCCGTATATTTACTGGAGACTTCTAATGTTAGATTTTTATCTCTTACCTTGAAAATACCAATTAAAAACAGTGCTGTATTTAAAATTAGTCTAATCAGTGTTTTAGATAGTGACAATTAATAATGTAGCTACTATAACAGATATTTCTAACATGTGAAATAAAACCATTCGGGTAAGTTTAATCTTCACGTCTTATGAAGCTCGCAATTACGTACAACTTGTGAAAATACATTTCGCTGCGGACATCCATAGTAACATTACACATATTAAATAGTTTGTTTATATATATAAATAATTAACGATATTTGAATTTTGATGTAATTTTTTTATTTCCAGAAACTGATGAAGGAATAAAAAGTCAAATTTATGATTTGCCGAACAGTATACCAAAAAATCGACAAAAAGTCATGATTATCTCATGAAAGAATTAAAAGAAACAAAAGGAACCCTGGAATTATTTTAAATCGTATAAAGCTTTCCATGCCCCTAATATTGGCCCAACTAATGTAAGTTTAACGACATTATACGCCTACAATACAATATAATTTGTAAACTAAGACTGTACAATATAATCACCTCTCTTGTCCTTTCAGATCAGAACGAATGCTCTCATACATGAGCATAATATTATGCTTCTATTACCCGCGCATCGTGACGTCACACTCGCCGCTCAACGCCCCAAGTGTCCCTGAACAAGGCCGTGCAGAGCCACGCCACGGGCGGCCGGCTGCCACCCTCGCTGCAGCGAGGCTCTGTTCTGTGTTTATTTGATTTTGCAAGATAATATAATAATCAATATTTAGTCTAGAGGTCCAGATAGTCATTTTAATTTCACTTTGGTTGTGTTATATCTTGTTTTTAAAGTGGCAAATAGTTATTTAAATTATATTTTATCCGTTATGTAAATTATATAATTATATTAAATCGCTTACGAGACTTGCATTGTTATCACCATTAATTTTATAATATTAGAAATTTATAATAATTAATATGTTGATCAATATTAATAATAAAAACTTATAACCGAAGCTTTTTTTCCATTTCAGAAGTCAGAACTCTGCTTCTTTCTGGTTAATAATATCACATATATAGAAGGTAAATACCGAAGAAAGTTGGGTGTTTCATGAAGGTAATTCGAAGATTTTTGTCTCAATTTATGAATTACCTTACTATGACGGGAGAAATGAGGTAGTTATATCAGCATTATTATCTTTCCAGTTAAGATGTGCTATCGTCTGAGAATCACAGTGAACTCTTTTATCTGCAAGTTGAATATAGAAGCTAAATGGGGTATTATAAATAAAAGGTAATTTCAGTATTTTACTTCTAATTTATGAAATACCTATCTACGGAGGAAAATGCAATGTGTCTTATCAGCATTAAGGTTGCTTTCGGTCATTTATGACACACAGCAACGACGGTGTTGCCTGTCGCTGCTACGTGTCATCAGTGACAGAAGGCACCCTTTATCCTTCCAAACACTTCTAAAATGGAAGGATAATGCTGTATACCCACTGCTTTTTCCTCCATCGTAAGTAGGTAGTTTATAAGTTGGAGGGAAAATACCGGAATCACCTTTCCATTACATCCGATTTCCTTCTATATTTACCTTTAGGATTGGACGGATTTCCGATTAGCAGAAGGTATACACTTCTAAATTGGAAGGATAATGCTGATATACCCACTGCTTTTTCCTCCTTCGTAGGTAGGTAGTCCATAAGCTAGAAGGAAAATACTGGGATTACCTTCCTATTACATCCGATTTCCTCCTGTATTTACCTTTAAGATTGGGAGGATTTCCAATTAGCAGAAGGTAAACACTACTAAATTAGAAGGATAAATCGGAAATGCTCACATACCTACCGCGTTTTCCTTCCCTGTAGGTAGGTAGTTCATAATTAAGAAAATAAAATACTGGAATTACCTTCCTATTACATCCGATTACCTTCTGAATTTACCTTTTGACTGGGGGTGATATCCAATGTGCAGAAGGTAAATATTTCTAAATCGGAAGGATAATGTTCATATACCCACTGTTTTTTCCTCCATCGTTGGTAGGTAGTCTATACGTTAGAAGGAATATACTGGAGCTACCTTCCCATTACATCTGATTTCCTTCTGTATTAACCTTTTAGATTGGGAGGATTTCAGATTAGCAGAAGGTAAACACTTTTAAAATGGAAGGATAATGATGATATACCCACTGATTTTTCCTCCATCGTAGGTAGGTACTCTATAAGTTAGAAGGAAAATACTGGAATTACCTTCCTCTTACATCCAATTTTCTTCTGTATTAACCTTTTAGATTGGAAGGTTTATTACCTTCTGTCTTAATTTAGCAGGAAAAATATGGAAGGTTAACATAGTAGAAGGAAACAAGGCTCTCTTACCACCTGATATTTTCCGACCTTTATTTACCTTCTATTTTGACTCAGCAGGAATTTCCAACCAAAATTTAGAAGGTAAATTGTGATTCGTATAACCCGCCAAAACAGAAGGTAGATTGGAAGGATATTGTTTGGAAGGAAATTTTTAGACGGTAAAAATGTTTAATTTAATCCGTCCAAGTAGAAAGGTAAATTTCCTGCTGAGTCAAAAGGGATGGTAACACCTTCCGTATTTCGGAAGGTCTTTTTTCTCAGTGTAGTCGTAATTATATTTCTACTGTGGTCTGTACTTTGTTGTTAATAGTGGTCTACTGCGTGCAGTTTACAACGAAGCAGTAAACAATATTACAAGATAAACTCTGGAATGTATAAATGCTTTGACACTAGAGTCCGATTTTGACACTAAGCTAAACGTAAAGCGATAAGGAAACGCACAAATACATTTCGAATACAGGAAACGTAGAGTAATAATCTACCTAATTCAATTTTGCGTTTTGCTGTGACGGAACCAATAATATGAGATCGAAGAAGTAGTGACTGTTGTAAATTTACTAAAGCGGTTTGCCTCCATTTGTAAGCACTACAACCTATTAAATTTTTTACAACTTTTGATTATATAGCAGATTGGTTGTTTAGATATTTAGTATCATTATTAGTGTTCATAATAGTGTTATTATTAGTAACCTTTAGCAACTTAAACATTTGAATAATGTTTATAAGAAGTCAAGTTTCAAAGCAAAATAAATGTGTATGTGCGGGGGTCGGCAGTAAATCGGGGCCGGATGCGAAAGCCGTTCGCGCTCAAGTTGCTCGAAGCCATTGCAGCCAGCCATGGGGACCATGAAGCATGGCTATTTGTATTCCAATAAACTTAAACACCTACGCTACCAGCCGACGCGTTCCGTTTCAACCATTTTATGCTATCCGTACTTTTCTATTTGAACATGATCCCATTACGATGTAATCTAATATAGTTGTTATTGAAGATTGTTTATACTGTTTTTTTTTTGTATAGGGTGTTTGACATACAAAGTAAAAAACTACATAACCAAAATATGTGCATAATAGAGAAAATAAGCAGCATGCACATTCACGTCGATGAAACTGGAGTATTGCTGCACATTAAGCGCATAAGAGGGTTCTTTGCCGCTCATAACGGCCTGGATTATTCGGAAGTGTAAGCAAAGAGGGTTGGCATCAGAAAGGGCCCTGGCCATAAAAACTAACCCAGCACTTTTTATAACTACTTCCTTGCGCTGTCCTTCGGTGTTACACCCTACATGATTCGGATAAGGTCAGAAAACTTATTTTTTTTATTGCTGATAGGCTATCCTTTGACCACTTACTCACCTGATGGTAAGTGATGATGTGGTCGAAGATGTTGTTCAGGCTAAACTAGATTGTTTTCTACTAGTTCGCAAAATACCCTACCACCATGCTATATCTAATGCCATCGTAAGACAATAAGCGGGACCTTAACGTGCCCTCCGAAGCACTGAAACGCTCAGCAGTAATGTCAGTAGCGGTCACATATCCGAGTTATGATCAAGACGGACGTTAAGAACGGCTAAGCAAACTTCGCTAAGAGCGCTTATGTATACTATTTTTATATTGATATGATTTGATTATTTTTACGATGAAGATTAATGAAAATTACATAAATTACAACTATAAATGCAACTTATAAATAAAAATGTTTCAAGGACTATACACGGCGATACAGACTTTAAATTAAAAAAGTGACTGTAACGGATTGCAATGAAGTAAAAGCGTTATTTTTGTAAAGGTCAAACAAGGGTGCGGTTCGATCGAATCCCTGAGGTCGTTATCACAATTTCCGATGGCACCGGAAGACCCTAAGCTCGATCCTAATGGAGTAATTGTGCTGCGAATTGATGGACTATCGACGCGTACTTCCGATCTTTTAATAGCATCTTATAATGGTGGATGGATGTGAAATTAATGACAAGGTTAACTTATTTTATGAGTAGATATTTATTTTACGTAAAGTCACTTTCTGTCATTATGTACACTGTGACACTATGACAAGCATTCTCTTAATGTTATTATTCTAGATATGAGAAATTCAGAATTCATTTTTTGCATTCGGATTTTATGCCTGTGTATGTTTTTTTGTATTAGGAGACTTTATTTTTCGAATAAATTTAGTTTCACACTAGGGTACGTAGTTCTACTATTATATGTTCTATGACTAGGGTCACCTGTATCGTGAGATTTGGTCCCTTCCTTTTTTTAATTGCTCTATCAACGTTAAATATTATTAAAAATATTAAGGAAATAAATAGTTTACTTAATAATTGTGAAATAAATATACATTGAACTATTTATAAAATATTAAATAATAAAAAAAACTATGCGTGGTGTATTGTGTAAATAATGAGTATGTATAGATAAGTATGAGTTAATTAAGTATGGGCTACTCATTAATTATTAGAGTAGGTATAGTTAGGTAAGAGGTGGATTATTTTGCAAGATTCTTCCGTGTTGTTAGTTTATATAATGTAGGTATTTTTTTCTTTTTTTAATTATGTGTTGACTTTATTACTAATTATATATTAGTTATCGATGAAAGAAATTTCGTACCATTTTATTTAGCAATACATGTATCCTGATGATCATGGACTTAATTGGTATAACATTGTGAACCATATATTTGCAAAGTGTAAATATAACGTCCAATTCAGAGAACAAGATAATTTTAAATCTTCGAAACGTAATGAAATAATTTGTACAGTAACTTATAATAGGCTCTTACTTTTATCATGTTTACGTAACCCAATATAGACAAGATATTAAGCGGTGAATTACAATGTCGATAAGATAAGAGAATTTGCTTTTTGGAAAATTGCTCGCTGTTATAGTGCTTCATTATATTATTATCTTAAATGTTGTTACTTTAGCTTTTGTAAACACATGATAAGAACTTTTGCAAATTTTTGCTAGGAAAATTCAGCTAAGTATTCCATTTATCCCATCCAGCCATCCCACTTAAGATGGAATCATCATCATCAGCCGTAAGACGTCCACTGTTGAACAAATTCCTCCCCATAGTACGCCACAAAGAACGGCTATTAGCTGCTTGCAACCATTGGCTACCCGCGACTTTTGCGATGTCGTCAGTCCACCTAGTGAGAGGCCTACCAACTCTTCGTCCTCCGGTGTAACGTGGTGATCACTCGAGAACCTTCCTTAAGATTAAAAATATCCCTTAAGATAGAATAGCTTTTCTTTTTCCACTATTTAGTCCCAGTTGTGTGAAAATAAGTATTACTATATTACATTAACGGTATTTGCTATGACAATAAAGTCTACCTACTGAAATTGTAGCAAAAGATGGATGAATGGAATAACAGAATGCCCGTATATTCCCGAAGAAGTACAGAGAATTATTACATTACCCATGGTTCGCCAGATAAGTTATACCATAAATATATGTAATAAGGATAAGCCCATTGCCATCATGACTCCGGATAGTAACTAAGTTTCATAACCGGAAAAATCTAACACTATCATTGGATAGTCGTTAGATTTTTCCGATAGATTTTCATTGATCAAAACATTCAAAACCAGGACATAGAAACACCAGAGACGCTTATCGCCAGTATCGACAATGGAGTACGTCAACGATGGAGGAATGAATATATGTAGCTAATAAAATAATGAGAACATATTTTAGGTTCCGTAGTATAAAACGCGACCCTATTACTAAGCCTCGGCTGTCCGTCAGACATTTAAAGAGCTGTATCCTACGAATGCTGTATCTTTAGAACGGCAATAGGTAGCCGAGTGAAATTTTCACAGAATATGTGTGAGAATAGCGGATTGCCTAACAAATAATAATGACAAACACTTAAACATAAAAAGGATAAAAAGGATGAAAGGAAAAAGAAGAGGTCGTCATACAAAAAAAGGAAGTTTCTTGTATGACGACTTTTTTTATTTTTCTTTTTACTCTATCGTAAAAACGGATATACCTACAAGCGGCAACCTTGGTATGATTATAGTCCAATATATACAATATATACTACAACACACACTGAAAATCAGCCAACTGGAGTTGGACTCCCGCTAGGTTCTCAATCTGTATGAAAAAATAACGATTTTTTGGTACATTCCGTGTTGGTAGTGTGTACCTTCTCCCTCGGCGTTGGAGCCCAACTCGCACTTAGCCGGTTTGCTGGTTTTATTGAAGTGAAGCAATAATAACAAATATATAAAAAATATTTTAAGAAAACATTAAATTAATATATCGTGCGCTCGTAGAGTCAATACCTCCTGAGGATGCTTCGTTTAGAACCAAAACGCGGCGAAATTCCGGTTTCGCTGCGTGGCGTTTGTGACGTCACGTCGTATTTTTCAAGTGTTTTATTAAAATATTATATTGACGTTTTTTTAAAATGTTTTTTGTTATATAATTCGCCAAGTAACGCTTGAATCTATTCATTATCTGAAGTGATGTACTTATTCCACAGGACTAGGAAACTATATTTTTGTGAACATATCACCTTGTATGAATATTATATAGGTATGTTTCTCTGGTAAATGAAATCGCGACGAAAATCGCACCGTTTCTTATGAATAATGCATGCGTTCAAAGAAAGGGATACGCAGATGAGGCCGTATTTCAGCTCTCGAAGTCAGAATGAATAATTTAGAATACCCCAGCGACGGGCTCGTACATATCGTAGATAGCCCAGCATGATGCATTGCATGATACCGTTTCTTATTGTTTTATTTTTAGGGATGCTATACGTTATTTTTTTAGCACAAAGTACCAATATTTTCCAATTAAAATGTGTCAAATTTAAATTAATTTTCCGTTCTACAAATTTTGCATGGCAATATTTTCGCATCTGATGAGGACCGAACCCGCATCTTAAGGCTATACGTGCCGGAAGCGTTTCCATTTCCCCTACCGAAACTGCAGAAATTTATCCCGTCCATCTCATCGCATAGACTTATTCGTATAATTATCAATACTTACGCATTAATGCCACCAGATATTATTCATTCAGTCACTACAATTACGAGAACATCGAAAATAGACATACATAAGTATTTTAATTGTAACTAAATAATACAATATAACATATCAGAACGTTATAGAAGACGTCGAGGGGAAAGAGATGTTAAATACCCACGTTTCGTCTTATAACGTAATATGTGGCGATCATATTTCCATCTACTAGATACAGTTGGAGACTTCACCAGGTTGTAGGTCTCTTCAGCAAGATTCCGTCTGCGTGGGTATCACCGTTGTGTCAGAAATTCTGCCTCTAGGCACTACTACAGGGCAATGTATCAAATGAAATTAATGGGCGAACGCCACAAAAAACTGAGGTCACTGAGTGATGAGGGCAGTGCAGTGTCAAGAATGAAGAGTGTCACTGCAACTGTAATGGAAGCGCACTTCACATCAGGCGGCTGACTTATTTGTCTGATCACTTCATAACAAACAAAAAATCGGAGTACTAGTAAAAAAATATTCGTCGAAAAATGCTAAACCAACACGAGGTTGAACTCAGAACCTCAGAATACAAAAACATGATGTATTTCGGTCTGATCACATGAAGAGATATAAAATTATACAATACAAGACAAAACTCTTTGTTTACGAGGAAATTTAAACTTTAGAGTATCTAACATAATGTGGTATATTTTTTTTTATTGCATTCATTTCTGATGCCACCTATTCTTTAAAGTATGATTCCTTTATATCATGTATTATTCTTAGTTACCTACCTACATATCTAACCGTTTAACGAGGGCGTAGATTACCTCAGTACGTGTATATTATAAACGAAGTGTTGGAGTTACGTGAGGCCCCGTTTTATCTATTCAACGTGAACAAGGCGGTGCGCAAGAGATGTGTTTATAGAATTTTAATGGGTTTGTTCTCGAAAGGACACACGTTCACCGTCGCGAATAATTGATTTCTACGAGCACGAACGTAGTGTGGAAGGTACCTTAAAAGGGAATTGTTTACTTTTCGCTTCTTAAAAAACCGGCTAAGTGAGAGTCGGCTTCGCTTGGAGGAGGGTTTCTATTCTACAAATCCTGGCATAATATGTAGATTATGCCAGGATTTGTAAAATAGAAACCCTCCTCCATGTAAAACAAAAAAAATCCTGTATACTACAAGAAAGTATTCCGTGTTATCTTCTCTTAAAATGTGTTTGTCTGTCTTTCTATGGCCGTCCGCAAGTTTGTGACAGATCTCTACCTAGTAAAGGGAATGAGTTACAGAGCTGAAATCTTGATTTTTGGCTAGTTGGTGTAAAACTTTGAACCAAAGATTGGACTAGAAATGCAATTCTATTATTTTTCAAGAGGGCTCCACGAGAAGTTAGCCCAAAAAATATAATAATTTTGCACCCAAGCACGTGGGGTGTCATCGTCTAGAACCTATTGAATAGTTTTTTTTTAAAGTAAATAAAGAGGCTGTCTACGTCTTCTAACATTTTTGTTATGTGCTCTATCTCAGAAACAAAACTAGCTAAGAATCTGAAATGTCGTGTACTATGTCCTCTACTTAACCAACAAGTATTGTGAACGCCGATTAATTATAATATGATTTTGAAGATGTGTTCAAAACCACCCATATTTTTTTTCTGTATGGCCGGTGGCACTGCGGAACCTCAAATAGCAAATCCCGATTTGTATATACTGGGCCAGTTTTTAACTTCTCTCATGACCATAGGTTTTATTATTGTATAACTCCAACCGAATTTGTTTCGACTGAATGAGAAACAACCTGAGTACCTAAATTGACAAACCTGACAGATTCAGTGCAAAAATCACAACTTATAACAGTTTATCTTGAAGAATAAAACTGTACTGCCGCGGCTATATTCGTATCAGTTAGATTTATTGACGATCATATTATTTATTGAACTCGCTTGACGTAAATCAACTGAGTAGCAGATTCCCGTTATCCTTGAAATTAATCATTTTAAAATTCGCAGCACTCCTTGCGACTAATAAACTAATGTAAACTTACGTCATAAGCGAGGAATGCTGCCCAGATTTATTTACTTGTGATGTCACCTTTTGTTTCTATAATATACCTAGGTAGGTCGTATGGTCAAGTCATAAGGAGAGATGAATTATGTAGGTACTAGCATTAAATTAAAGCGTTTAGCATGGGTATAGGGGCGGATTTCTATACCTAAAGTGCGGATATAGATTCATAAGGGTACCAGTGGTAGGTCTCTTTAGCAAGAGTCCATATGGGCGCAGAATAAAAAGAACTAGAAGGATGATTCCACAAAGCCATTCCAAGCGACTCTAGCTACGAAGCAATAAAGTGCAATTCAGCTCGCAAAGCACAGAGTACCTAATATTTATATTCACCTACAAGGCGTCTCTCTTTCTATAGCATAGCCATGCATAGCTCTGATCTCTTCTGACGCGGCACGCACCGTAGAGTAATCCCCTTTGGACGGATATGAAGATGTTGCTGTAGCTTTGTACCTATAGTGCGGAGTGAGCCAGATCTGGTATTGGTACCATCGCAGTGTCAAATATTCTGCATCGAAGCAATCATGTGAAAACACTTCTATGTTTAGGCGTGAAGGGCACTGTACCATTGAAATAACTAAGCGAAGAAGACACAAGAACTGTTGCATTGACGAGCACAGTGCATTGTCAAACAGAACGAGTCGAACGACTGTGATACTGCAACTGTAAAATACCGAATACAGTATGTATATGGATTGGAATGACTAAAAGTGGGACTTCATGCAATTAATTCACATTTTGTCGCATTTTTCTAGGGCATTTTGTGAATACCCGTCCTACCCCTTTCAAGTAGAATATGTGTCGCCATAAGTGTGCTGTGTTCCTGCAGGTATTCTTAAGATCCCGGTTCAGTTCCCATTATGTATGATATGTTTAGCCTTATGATATTGTTATATTCTTTTCTACCACATCGTCACTTACCAACGGATGAAACAGTGGCTAAGGGCTAGCTTATCAGTAACAAACAAACATGCACGTTTTGTATGGTTGTTTTAAGTAACAGTGGGTGATACCGATCAATTATTAGCTTGTTACGAAATATAAATCAAAATATATATTAAACAAAGTTCAATCTTAATGCGCGATGCGCTGGCGGCTAAGATCTTTTGTTTGTCCAAAAAGTGCGAAAAATATTGATAATAGTTCTCACAAGGATGTTGCTGTCGGATTTTATATTTTTAACACGGATTTGTTTTATATATTATATAGTTGGTCACATTTAATTTAACGTTATATGTGAAAATACATTATCGTTGAGGACGAGTTCTAAAAATAATTTGAAAATAACATATTTAAATGATTATCTTTTTATTAATTCATTAATTTTGTGACAAAACGTGCGTACAAAGTATATATTTATTCTGAATGCAAACTATGATCATCTGAAGAGGAGTTCACCTTCAAGTGCCCAAAGTCCGGGAATCACCCCCATAATTACGTAATGTATTTCATGCATAAAAAAAATATATTTCTTGAATTCTCTTTTTATTATAATTGTAATGAAAACGAAGTCTTTCTCAGTAATCAAAACAACTCGTCCTAGGAAAATAAATCTGTTTTAATAGCTAAATATGTACTTAGTTCCCGACTTGCTTTGGACTAGAATTTGTTAGAAAATACTCGTAACGCATACTATAAACTTCAACTGGCAGCTCCAAAACTTATATCTATTATGATTTTCATCACTCTTTCATAGTATTAACCATCGTTCGTATTTTTATTGTTTTACCGCTGTTAAAAAAGATTGGCTCTCAATTTGCCGCAAATATTCTTTACTTTGTATTTTTTTGTGATCGCGTGCATTTACTATTGAGCGTTTCCGTGCTTCGGAAGGCACGTTAAGTCGTCGATCCCTGTTGATGTCTTAGGATGGCAGTCGTTAGTACATGGTGGTAAGGCAATTGGCGAATGCCTTTAACCAAGTTAATGTTAGTACTTGCTGAGTATTTCATAAAAGTCATTTAATTTTTGAAATATATAAATCAATCAATCATTTATTTGTCAGAATACACAATCATTACAATTTCAGATGTTAGGAAAATATATAGCAATGCATTCAACCTGCAAGCAGGCGTACAAATATTAGTATTTATTCCTAAAAATATAGTTCTTTTTTTAAACAATAAAATACATTAAATTATTATACATAAAAATATTCTGTCATGCTAAAAAACAATTGTCCATTAACCAATTGTGCAGTTTAGTTTTGAAGCTAATTCCGGTCAAAATTTTTAAGTTGCCCGGCAATTTGTTAAAACAGTAATAGCCATATTATAAACATTTTTTTCATAAATAACTTTTCGACATAGAGGATGGTAAGTTTTTATACTTCGATCTTTTTTGTCTTGGAATAACATCACTTCTTTTTTGAAAATATGTTGGATTTGCCTTTACAAAGATACACAAGTCTCTTATATACATACACGGTAGGGGAAGTATATTATTGTTTTTAAATAGTGGTATATCATAATTCCCTCGTGTTTCTAAAGTACCATATGATAATAAGGTAATATAATATTGATTTAGGTAGTATTAACTAATTACTTATGTGATTAATATCAGGTTGACAACTTTATCAGTGTAGGGATTATAGTTTCTGCGTCCTAAATAAAATTGTTGTGGCATACAGACGCCATGGCGAACCTGTACCTGAGGGTTTATGTACCCTTTATATCTTGTTACATATTCCTTACACTGACTGTTTGGTGGCGAGTTGCACAGAGTACCCACATAAAAAAAATACCTTTATTGTTTTGATTAACGTGGCATGCTTGATGAGTTATGGGTTACAATACGAATAAATAAGACAGGTTATTATATTCCACCTTTAAAGGCAGTTAATCCTTTTGGCGTAGTGAAGACCACCCGCTGGTGACGCGCGATAGCGATCGCCGGCATCAGGTGTCGGGCATAGACCATCCAAGCCATGTCATCATAAATAACATTCGACACTTAAACAATGGACACAGCGGCGTGGCGACCCGCGGACCCGAGATCTTCCGATACAGGCCCACAATCACAACATTTCGAATTAGACAACCTGTCCTAGCTGCCGGTTTGTAAACCGACACCGGCCGATATAAATATCAGTTTAGTTATCGGCTTCGGTGACACTCACTATTTATCATAATCGTACACGTCCAATTGAATTTATTTAGCTAACTGACAAAACTTGAGTTAGACCGATAAGGGTCGTTGTTGTTTAATTAATACAAATTGCTATTGGCTATAAGCGGCGGTCAAAGAGACCGCAGGTCGGGGATTAATGTTAGATAACTGATTGGGCGGCAATCGCGAAACTTTCTCACGATGGCGGCGGAGATAGCACGCGCAGCCGCGGGCGCGCAAGCCGTCATATCTCCCGGCCCTGGGGAAACTTGACAGAATTACGATAGTTCCTTCGTGTACCATACTTAATCATGGTTATCGAACAATTAATTATACACTGCGATTAATTCCCTCCTTAAGCATAATTGCTTTAGAATACCAAGGATTAAAATTGACTTATTTTAATCACTGATGCTCTTGGAGGTGAATCCCTCGCGACTGGTATATGATTTTTTTACGTCAACCCTCATATATCCGTCGTTTTTGGAAATAAGAAAAAAAAACATATATTTATCGCTGTATATATTTACCTGCTCACAAAATTTTACGAGCATCGCTCGAGAAATGCGACCTGTAGAAGGGAACAAGAGCAAATCCGGACAGGCACACGAAACCTTCTATGCCTAATCTGAAACGGAGACGCTTCGTTCGCCCTTCGGGCTCCCTCGGTCAATGTATACAAGTAATAGTGGAATACAAATTTACGCAAGACATGAATTTTAGGCGTTATAGGTTATGTTTGTTAATTGAAGGCTGATAGTTACGAACCAGACTCATTTAATTCTCGATGCTGCATAGCCTGCATATATAAAATAAATATTTGCATTAGATAGATAGTTATTTTTTACACGAAACAGATGCTCGTAGCTAGCCCGAGATGTAGAGTTAATTCCTTAGAAATGAAATGTTGTGTAAATATAGAGTCTCAGAGTAAATATTTAGGTAGTGAGTTCAGAAGCAGGGCAGGGCGCGCGATACGCTTGCATTAGATGCTTTTAAATGTAGGTAGGTACTTTGTATTTACACATGAGCACTTTCGTGCTTTGTCGTCATTTGGACATTTACTTAGCCACTGTGCGTCTTACACGCTGTGAAATCTGTTTGTATACGATTGAGTCATCATAGTAAACATATTTAAAGCACTCAGGTGCGGTATTGGTTGTGACTTATACATATAAATCAACGTTCTACGTTTGTAAATAAATATTTGCAAAAGAGTAAGGTTCAGTGGCACACGCGGAGGTAGTCAATGTAAATTGCAAGTGAACGGCACGAGCTGACTCTTGCCCGGTACTAAAATTGACAGATGCCGTGGGAATGTCATCTTCCTTCAAAGATAATAACATGTGATATGCGAGCATTGTAAGTAGACTTGAGCAGTTTGCTTGACGTTCAGCTAATAAAAACAAGACTAGGATGTGGTCCTGAAATTACTATACATTATAATATTAGAATATTTAAGTACTGTACAAATAATGTTGAGTTTAATAGTTAATACCTATTACAGATATTGACTGTTAGTTTATGGCGATTGTTATGCGCTTTTACAGGAAAGTATTAATTAAAGTGAAAGTAAGAATAAAAAAAAAATGTTTTCAATTAAATTATTTACTGAAATAAAATTAAATATGGCGGGTTATATCTATGTTTGAATTCCGGAAAAAAGCAACCACCCCACCCCACACCGTAGTCATCGCGCCTCCCGCCCATGTACCGTGCGCTGCCGTCCTGTCTCGAAAGTTTTTGTATCAACGTAAAGAACTAGACAAAATGGTTAAAAAGTTCACATCCTAAGGAATAATATACAGTCAAAAGGATATTGCTTAAGGAAAAGAAATATATAGTACAACAATTTAATTGCCGGCGGGAGGGAGGTGCAATCCAAGCCCGGTGCCCCACGGGGAATCGATAGGTAATCCTGTAATAAACAGAAAACAACAAATTATACACTACGGCTACGGATAAAATTTTAATTAAATTATAAAGGTAACAAACAAACAAACTTATAATAATAATAATTTCATACATAATATTACCTATGGAAAAGGGGCGAGTTTGTGCGTACCTAAGAGTGAATGCGCAATTACAATACATTTCAGATTCTTAACATCAGAGAAAAGTTATTATTTCGGCCCTAAAAGATTGTTCTGGCCTAGGTTTAATAGTTGTTTCATTTAAAAACTTTTTATAAAATTTTAAAGGCACGCATTAGTAATAAAATACAATATCAAATCAAATCAAATCGTTTATTGCAGAATTATGTGGTTTTACATGTCGATCTTAATAAAACACATTGTTATAGGTATCACAATAAGTTATAATATGATTATTAAAATATAAAAACATTAGCAAATCAGAAATGTAAATGCAACAAGCAAGATCCGTCACAGCGTCGGAATGGAGCAAAAACTAGATATTGGTGTAATTTAATTCTAACATGTAATTTGTAGTTGCTTTGTGACATATTATGATTTGATTTTGCCCGTGGTCTTATTTTCTCCATTTGACTACATTTTATATAAATAATGTGCTTGTAATTATCTAATTAGCGTAATTGGTTTATCCGTGTTAATAAAGTAAATAAAAATTAAAAGTTATATGTGCTACGTTACAACCGCGCTTGTAATAATGAACTATAGTTTACACTTTCGAATCGCACGCCACGTGCTATGTTTACGGAAGTGCACACTGCCGCCGCCCGCCCGCCCTCGATTCTCGCCGCCCAGTCTCCACGCTACGTGTAAACATGAATGGACTGTCTAATTATGTATGCTACTACTTTCGGAACTTTATTTACTCCAGGTGATGTTTTGTAGTCATAAAGTCGCTAGAGATTGTACATTTGTATTATTACACTACAAATGGACCAGGTAACAACTTAATTATTGGTACCGTGCGTAGGTATTTTTTTCTGTGAAAAACTATGTAATTATGTCGAGAATTTATTTTGTTATGTCATAATTAATCTCAACTTAATATATATAAAAAATGGATGATATGTGCTAAATTTTGAATAGATTCTGATTATATATTTATTTTAATTTAATACAAAGCTAACAAAATTGTTTTTATCGTCTGTTTCTCAAATTAAGTCGCGAGCTGGACCAAGTACCAAATAAATACATCCGTACATTATTTATTTTGCTTCATTACCTTAAATCAGCCGTCTCCCTATTCTTTAAGATGCATCATCTCAGATCTGTAATGTACGCATTCAGGACGCGTTGCCTAGCAACCGGCGTCGCCAGAGAGGCGACTGCGGTGAGCGCTGGGACGCTGCGGCGAACCGGCGGCGCCAGCAGTGCCTCTCCACGCGCCGTGCGTAACGCTGCGGAACCATTCATCAGTGACAATACTTACCCAAAAACAATCGGCATTATATTTTAAAATTGGAACCATTAAAAAATAAAATAGAAGCTAACGTGCCCGAGTCACTTTTCTTTTCTATTTTTGTGGTGAAAATTCGAAGACTTAATTAGTGTCAACAGTAGTAAAGTGCCGTGAAAGTGGATAATTTCTTTACATAATGCATGTTTATTTATTCCGTGAGAGTGGGTAATGTTTGCCTAATTGCGTGGTGAAAATATTAAATTATCTAAGTGACTTTTTTCTCCCATACCAAAATTTAATTCTGCATACTTACCATTTAACTTAGCAGCTAAACTTGTAAATGTTTGCCATAATTCTACCTACGCCTATTCTGTTATCAGATAACGCATTCTGAGCGTTAGCTCTTTTGATAAGAAAATATCCTATTGTTCACTATTCTACTTTAATGCAAAGATTCCAACAGATAACAATAACATCAAATAATTATGAATTAAGTACTTATCTATAATATTCATCATTAAATGATATCCTTCAATTTAGAAATATTCAAGAACATAGTCGTAAAACAACAGTTATATAATCACACATTGCAACCTACACCAATGTCTTTTCTCGAATTTTCCAAGGACTTAGGTATATCTTATTAATTTAGAAGGTTTAAGAAAAGGAAATGAAAGACCCCGCACATCCGGATGTGCAAAACCAAAGACGCAGGATTCATCCTCGCCCAAGTTGTGAAAATGTTTCGTAATATGTAAATTTCATGACAAATCAATTATCTAACTCTAAAATAACAGCATATTCTTTTTATTTAACACTGCATTCTGCAAGCTTGCATCCTGGCAGATAAAAGAAAAAACTTTGGACTCTAGCCAGGCTTTTAGAATCCGCACTGATAGCGCAGTCAATGCCACTAGTTTGCATGTTCATTGGTCTATTGAAATTGTAACAGAAGTGTATACAGCTGGAATGGCCCATTCTTCAAAGTCTTTTGACTGCATCGTCGTAGTGCCTAATCAACTCATCAGTGCTTTAGTGTAGCACATGCATCTCAAAACGAATTTACGATGACTTATTCCTAATATGTGTCTCTGCTAACTGTGTATATAGCAAAGTTTAAGAATGGTATCTAGCATAAAAGTCGGTTTTTGGTAGATATCAATATAATAACTTTTTATTATATGATTTCACCTGTCAGACGGTGTTTACCTTTAATAACACATACCTATGTAATCACAGATAAAAGCAAGTCGTATTTATCCATGTCAAAATAATTAAATTGAATAATAAACCATTACTTATTCAATTAATCTTAACATCCGTGGATAATTACGAGTATTTCAAGGCCTAAAGGGAAGTAGTAAGCAAAAGTTTGTATAATGGGTAGTCATATAATCATGGTAGAGTTGTTGTGCTAGTTCAAGTTTCACACTTGGTGTAGGTATGTGACGTTTTATTTAGACGAGTGGCACCCCTGTGGTCGTTGACCCCGGCTCGCGTTTTACGAGGAAGGTCAGGGTTATGACTGCGCTGCAAGCCGCGCACACCCTCTATTTATGAAACTCTCAATAAAACGGAACATCGGGACGATTAGGTGACGTTTTAATAGGGGAAGGTCTAAGAAAAGTAGCAGATCATTTTCATATGAACCATAAATTCATAATCATCATTTGGAAGACGTCTCCTGCCATTTGATGCTTCTCATTTTGAACCCCACAATGGTCGACTAATATTTATATTAGCTGTTATGCATTTTGGGAGAGTCGCGGGGAGCTGGTGCCCTCGTGACTCTCCCGATCTCGTCAGTCCACCTATAACTACGTTTTACTAGCTGGGCACGCTGCCAACTGGTACTGGGCTGGAGCATTTAGACTGCCTATGAGTCTGCTATGACTTATAAGTTGTCTAAATGCTTTTATTGTAGTAGCTGTAATGTTTTATATAGTTTGTAGTATTTTGTTTAATAAAGGCATACCGCTACGTGAAAACTGTATATTTAACTGATATTGACAACCCTAAGCCAGTACCCCTATTAAGATTTTTCATAGTTTACGTTACCATAAAAGTGAACGCCTTCTTTCACACATTTATATAGTTGGTTCATGCTTCCGCTAGAGGCACTGCTAAAAATGTAATATGCAATATCAGAAAAACATTACCTTATCAGTTTCGTAAAACTCGTACTAGAGGTACAGGTCTATGTGGCAAGCTGGAAAATTTAAGTACAAATGTGTTTGTTCTACGAGATCAATTTCAAACAACTGATCTTCTTGAAATTGGGTTGAAAGGTAGCTTAACTTCAACTTAACTTTTTAATTGTATGGCTTCTGCAGCATTACCACAATTTCGCCAATGTCACGAAGGTTAAGTAGAAAATAAACAATGTAGATTGTTCGATGCCAAGTAGGATGATCGGTGTTTTCAGCCAGGATCATAGCTCATACTATGAATATATTTTTAGGGTTCCGTACCCAAATGGTAAGAACGGGACTCTGTTACTGAGGATTCGCTAGCCGTCCGTCCGTTCGTCTGTCACCAGGCTGTATCTCAAGAACGGTGATAGCTAGACAGTTGAAATTTTCACAGATGATGCATTTCTGTTATCGCTATAACAATAAATACAAAAAGGTGGCCAAGTGCGAGTCGGATTCGCGCACGTTAAAACAAAAAGAGGTTAAAATATGAAGAAAATATGTTGTATAGCTAATGGTACGGAACCCTTCGTGCGCGAGTTCGAGTCGGATTTGGCCGATTTACATAGATCGATTTATTATTTATTTTATCCCTAATTGTCAAAATAACAATTCCCATACAAAATGATTTCTAGAATTATTTTTGAAAATACTTAATATTTCGGAAATCTGGCTAACCCGAAGCATAGATATTAGGCTCGAAACTAAGTTGGTATGGAAAGCGCCACGAGCACACTAGCCTTAATTCTTGTATGAGCTAAATAAATAGGAAGTTCATTGAGTTAAAAAGGGGAAAAATCTAAGTGATAAAAAAGGCGAAATAGGAAATCAAACAAAAATGCTATTTTGCACATTTAAAACGAATTTGTTTAAATTGAGAGTATTTTTTTATTGTTATTCTTTCATATTGGTGACCAAGTTGCTTTTTTATGGAAAATTCTTGAGACATCTGGTTAATTCACCATAATTTATTATAAGTACATAGTACTGGTGTCGGTAATATATGTTACCAACATGTATCATTGATTACTGGAACATTCAAATCAACTGTAGGTATTACTATTATTGTACTATTTCATCTAGCCTCCAATTCTGTTATATTGACAATTATTTTAGCCTTGCTGAACCACTAGATGCCTGGTAAATTAATAATTTTTCAACAAAATACAAATAATAATGTTTATCCTCGAAAGAGGAAAGCCAGAGCTATACACGTAATGCTTTTATTAGCATCAAATTATCTGTCAAACTGAACATCAATCATAGTAACACCCTAGTTTTTCCCATAAGGGATGTATGGTATTTTTAGAGTTCCGTATTCAAAGGGCAAAACGGAACCCAATTAATGAGACTCGTTTAGCCACGAGTATCAGATTAGAAATTTGATTAAATTATTTTTAGGAGGGCTCCCACGCCTGAGGAGTTAGCTGAAAAAAGAAGTTTTTTGCATCTAGAGCTAATTAAGTAGAGTAAAAATATATTTATACTTTTATATTAAAAACTAATGCAAGGCCGTTAAAGTAGCCAATTTTTGACCATTTTTTATGGATCTGTCACATAATTATATTAGTTAGGAATATCTAATTTCGGTATATTATGTAACATAATACTGAAAAACTCGATCTGTGATCAAAACCAACAATTTATTTATCGTTTACGGTTAATGTAATGCTAATGGCTGTTGCAATGCCCAAACCTAGAAGAGCGGGCTATGCCGAACTAGCTTAGTAGAATAACAATAAAAAAATACTCTAGTTTTAAAAGCAATCAAAATTCTCCTTACATGGAACTATACAAATTATTAATATATAGTCCGTGCTCGCATTAGTACTTTTGGGTATTTTTATTCATTCGTAATTACTAGAAAGTAACAGGTGCTTTAATTTGTATCGGGGGCAAAAATACTCCTATTCGCTACTCTTATACAAGGGCATTCATTGAAAAAATATTATTAACAAGATTTGAGACTATTATGATCATACTGCGTTATTACAGCAGGAAACTTAAAACAAAACTTATGCGTAAAATTATAGCTTTGAATTTTGATTTTCACCCCCCGGTACATTCATTGTTTTATTAATATTTCTAAACATTATCCGATAACGCAATAAATGTCCACAATCTCTACCTAATTCTACTTTAAGTCAAAAGTATGGCAGATTAGATAAAATATCTAATATTATTTATTATCATAGAAATGCGTTAAAAGGATCAGGAAAATGTTATGTACTTGAAGGGTTATTTTCATTGGCGACGCGGTTATCCTAAAAAGATACATACAACCTTAGACTAAAATTTACCTTGATTACTTTCATACAGAATTCAAGGTGTCGTAAATACATGAAAAATTAAACCTTTATAGGATTACTTGCCTGTCTGTCTGTATGTCTTTCCGTCACAGAATATTTTCTCTGAATCTTATTGAAAATTGGTAATTAAAATTTATATATGCAAAGTTAAATTATGACATACTAGCTTTCCGGGCGCGGCTCCGCCCGCGCGTATGTCGGTTATCGCGCAAATACATTAACCTCTTTTTGTGCAGTTGGATAAAAACTATCTCATGTTTTTTCCTAAAACTATTTCCATACCAAATTTCATTAAAATCGGTCCAGTAGTTTTGGTGCGAAAGTGTAACAGACAGACAGACAGAGTTACTTTCGAATTTATAATATTAGTACTGATGATAAAATGGAAGGGCTCGTTACTTTTGTTAATTAATAGTTTGATTAATCTAATTACCAGATGCATTTGGTTTTCCTTTCTATACTTAAGGATAAGGTTGTACCTCAATAATCCACATTAGGAATTTAATATTAAGTTGTATATTTTTCGACTTTATAAAACACCAATAAATTAAATATTCTTGACCGAAAACATCGTCCTAATTCATTTCTAGTTCTTTTTCATGTGATTGTTATTAAATATATATGAACTGATAGTATCTACGATCTTATATACTAAAATCAGAGTTTCCTAGATACTTTGCAAGAATCGAGGTAGGTATATAGAGCTATATTCTTGCCTCCATGTAGCCCAGAAAAACGAAAGTGTTAGGTAAATTAAAAATTTCCAATAATTTTGTGTATAAAATATATGTTACTGAAAGTGCAGAAACTTTCTGTATGCAAATTCTACGCGCATTTGTTTGGTTTTTTATTGCGACGCGAGAAATATTAGCTTTTCCTTTACTGAAGATATAAAAAGTTGGTGTGAGTACATGTCGCGTTTTTTCATTGCTTAACATTAAATTTGGCCCGTACTCGACATTGTGAGTTCCGCAATGCAGGGCCGACGCAGCCCCGCAGGCGTCGTTGTCGCGTCGCTGGCCACTCAGCGCTCCAGCGCTTTCCCACATAGGGCACGTGTCTGCACTTTGAAAACATCCTTTGTTTTCATGACGCGTAGGTTGGTACATTTCTTTGTATACTTTGAATAGATGACATGCCGTCTTCATTCATATAATAGTATGCGTGAAATAGCAAACATGAATAGAAATTATTGTTTGAAGTAGTGTATTGCGTGAGTTGTAACTTTTTAAAATGATAAGCTTTGATGAGTTCTTTCCTGAAAAATGAGTATCTGCGAGCTCAAATTAATTTTATTTAATTTTTTGGATTTGCCTTTATTAGGCGAACACAATTGTTATTATAATTTTTGTCTTGCTGCGGGCATATTTATGCAGTTTTTTAATCAGATGACGTAAGTCACAGTCATCCTCGAACTATACTGTATATATTATATGATATTTAGGTAACTCATTTTGCTTTTTTGACGGCTATGAGTGCTTATTTAGGTACCTTGAATTCATTGATCAACAATTACGTCATTATATATACCTACCTACGTTATGTTTATTAAAATTTAATTCTGTATTTACAGTTATGTTCCTCTTCAGAGCTGCTCTAGGGATTTTCTAAACTTGCGTGTGTGCAATATTTGAATTCATCTACCTATAAGTTTTTCGGACAAGACATTTGTCAGTTACGAATTTCTTTGAAGTAGAGATTGTTTCGCCCGCTTCAAGCAGAAATGTTGTACTTTTATATATATGTGTACCTCTCTTTTGGTTTCTTTTTGTGACATGAGTGTAATTAGCTGAGATTTTAAGAAAAATTGTGTGAGTGCATTTTTATACATTGATGAAGCAGTGATAGCCGAGTGGTAATTATTATGGACTGCCGAACCGCAGTACCATGGTTCAATCTCCATCATCAGCTTGAGCTTCACCGCATATAAAAATATAAATTTTCTGATTAGTTATTTGTCAGTTCTGAATTTCTTCGAAATAGAGATCGTTTCCCCCTCTACAAGCAGGAAATCTTTGTGTTTATAGAAGTTTCAAAAGTGGCTCTCCCGCTTTTTTTGCCCATAGGGATATGAATTGAAACAACCTGTATATTTTTTTTTCTCAGACACTCTTACATCAGCTGTTATCTCAGTACACTATACGTTTAATACACTGTCTTTAAGCAGTCCTACAAAACACATCCATAACTTCTACGGTACCCCTCTACCTTTATATTCAAAGTTCACACTCATACTTAGCATTCCTGTGGTTATTTCCTTGAAACTGCCCAATTCATTATGTACCTCAGTGACTCAGAACCTATATTTCAAAATACCAAAATCAACATAAATTAAATCCAAAACAGTAAGATAATAGTAAAAGTGCATCTTTCTATTTTCCACGGATAAAGTATGTGAAAGTGCAATTGAAAACAACCTGTCAATGGAACATTACCCCATATTGATGGACTGGTGTGTGAAGCATGAGCATGCGAGGGCGGGCGGGGGCGCGGGCACGACAGGCGGCGGACGTAGATGCAGCCCGTACGCTACACCGGCTGGCATTCGCGCTCTGGAGAGCAGTGTTTTACCTCCAACGTGGACACGAGAGGGTGCATCGATCCAGGAGTCTGCTCCTTGGACACGGCAAGAGACCTGTGGTATGTTTCTTAAACGTCTGCAGGATTTCAAATGTGTCGTATATCTACGTTACTTTGAGTTCCAGTATTGAGACGAATTTGAGGTTGACGTTTAGGTATTCTGGTATCTCATAGCCACAATTAATGGAATTAAGGTGTACTTACGTAACATAGAGACGTAGGTAGTTAATATCGCTTCTTATAGATAAGTTATATCTACACAATGATTACTTATATTTTTTATTATATTTTTTTTTATATTTAGAAAACTCTGTCTATTAGTCCCGGTGAGCGATAATGTGGTCGAAGATGGTAAACAGACTTCACCTAAAATGGGAAGACAGCTGCTGGAACACCTCGATACTTAGCGACAGGTCTTAGTAGTCCAGCGTAATTAAATGTCCTAATAACATGTGAAGCAGCTCATTTAAAACCATGGTATTGAAACATGAACAATCTGTGCGGCATATAGTTGTAGCAATAGGGCTATTACTGCTTCAAACATATCGAGGGCCAGGAGATAGAGATGCGTCGGTAAGGGAGCGGGTTGCTACTCTTAAAGAGCTAAGGTCTTTACCACGTTAGTACTTTCATATATTCAAATGCGATACAATTCGATGATAATGACTTCAAAAAACTATTTCCACAAATGTAACGTATGTACTTAACAAAATTTGGTTTTATTTGCTTGAATGACTTAGGTCTTTTATCCGGTTATTTTGATTTACAAACTAAACTACTGAACTGATTTTGATAAAATTTATATGAGACCACCTCTGCAGTATGAACTTCAGAACAATCTCATTGAATCAACCTGCGCCAATTATGAATTGATTTTGATGGTTAGTTTTTGATTCATTTACATGAGACCACTCCTGTAATTTAAAAAAAAAAGCGGCTAAGTGCGAGTCGGACTCGCGCACGAAGTGTTCCTTACTTTCCTTATTAGCTATACAACATTAGACTTCATCTTTTAACCTTTTTTTGTTTTAACGTGCGTGACTCGCACTTGGCCAACTTTCTGTATTTATTGTTATAGCGGCAACAGAAATACATCATCTGTGAAAACTTCAACTGTCTAGCTATCACCGCTCTTGAGATACAGCCTGGTGACAGACGGACGGACGGACAGCGAAGTCTCAGTAATAGGGTCCCGTTTTTACCCTTTGGGTACGGAACCCTAAAAACTAACCATCAAAACCAATGCATAATTGGAGCAGTAAACACGTAATAAAAATACAAAGGTAAAAACATAAAGTCAAATGAGAACCTCCTCCATTTTTCGAAGTAGGTTTAAAATATTTATATTCCTACGTGTGAATGCATTCAGAGTTCAAGTATGCCTTCTCTTTATTCCTTTTTCAGTAACTTATGGACATGATACAATAATATACTGCGCCTGGATCATGCTTATGGAGATGTTCGAATAAATCTGACAGATCCTTACTTAACATTATCTCGGACATACAAGGTACATGCACGTAAACTCTTTGTATCGGATAACGTATTATACGACAGTTTGAGTTAAAGCAGTTAATATGAAGTTACAGGGTATCTGCGGCGCCGACAAAGCTGCAGTAATCACTTAGGGCACACCTCGTTCGGCCCTCATTTATCAGCTTTATTGGACGTGATCCGTCCGATCGCGATAGTCTCCAGGCCTCGACGTCTATGAGGCGATACATCGATAAAGTAGTTGTGAAGTGGAGGTGATTAAAATCGCCTTGTGTATCAGAATGTAGGTCAGGTTCAAGCTATATATCATATTTTTAATCTTCGCAATATATCATGGTTATTTTCTATGTTATTTTTACATAAGAAAGTAAATGCATATTACGCAAATCTAAAATGTCAAATCTATATGCATTGCATTGTTTTAGATTCCAACGAGAACGCACAAGGTCATAAACGCAAATATCAACCGCGATACTGTCCGAATACCATTTGTAAGCCATTTTTGCCCATAGGGCAAATGGAGTTCTAGATGCCGCTGTCTATGTTTGTGGATATTTGATAGTAAATTTTTAATTTTAAATGATTATTTATACTGAAATCCTATCGTTTAGAATGGGCCGTGGGTTGGAATTTCCATGATAATAATTCATCTATTTTGATCAATTTTGAAAAATTGTCAGCAAGTATTCCTTACCCCAAGGGGAGGTAACAGTTACTTTTATAACTAATTATGGTTTATTTCTAGGCAGGAATTTCTAATCGAATTTTAAATATATCAGTGTTTCTTAAGAACTAAAGTCATTAAAAATAATTTAACTCTATAATTGTCGTTGTATAATAGAATGGGTAATCTCAAGTTCCTGTTTTTGTTACTGTATCATTACTCGATCGGTATAGACAGTGAAACCGAATGCATTTCTCAATGCCATCATTACGGTGCACTACGGAACATTATCTTCGAAATGAAATCCCATCAGCGTCGGTCGGTCGAGCGCGGCCATTCAGAAAAAAATATGCTAGGATTGAATAACTACTTTTGATTTCATTTTAATGACAGCTGCTGACCTCGGCCGGCTAACTTCAGAGATTTGTTTCTTGTGAACATGTTGTTTATAATGACTAGTATATTCTAATAAATGCGGTATTGTTAATTGTAGCGTCTGTATTATAAGTTCTGAGCTTTATAAAACGCATTGTTTTTCTATTGTTTCAGAGCCGAGCTGTAAGCGCCCCAGCCACGCCTGCAGCAACCACTTTTGGAAGAGAACCAGTACGTTATTTATCTCAATTTCGCATAATTTCAAATAAGTGAAAGAGCAGCCACAAATTACGAGTTGTTCAAACATAAGTGCACCTGGCATGCAGGTCATGTACAGAAAATCAGCGGTTATTTGCTAGTTAAGTATTTGCCATTATGTTGATTTTATAAAATGAACAATTTCGCCAAAGTTCAACATAAATGTAAGTCTTAACGTTTAAATGGAGTTTATATCCATTAACTTGTAATAACTAAGTATTTGTAATGCTTATGCATTGTGAACTAATCGGATTAAATGCATATTGGGTAGGAAAGCTTTCGTAGCACAAGCTTTACGTGTCTGCGCCTACGCAGCATTTGTGACACTTTCTTAGTTATGCTGCGCCTACGACCTTATGTTAGATCTGACATAAATACACAAAGGTTGGGTCTATCAGTGCTTTTCACTTTTACATACCGTGTCACATTTCAAATATTTTGTACTTTGGTACACTTATGAGAACTTATTTCAACAGAACATTGTTGTGGCGCCATTTATCTTATCGATTTGATCAGTTATATAAGCTGTAAGTTTATATGGATTTTTTAAAGTTTAATACACTAGATGCGTGTCTCAGTTGTCAATGGCTCGTAAATAGGTGGGTCACTTTACTACTTTATATTTACGATGACGGTTTACGTGAAATGGCGTCTAATCTGAGGCCATAATGTTAACAAGGCTGTTATAGTTTTTATATAGTAATAAAATAAATGTAGATTTTACTGTTTTGGTGTAAATAACATCGATGGTTGGTAAAAACATAAAACGAATGATAAGCACCTACGGTTCATGACCTTACCTACGGTTTATGACCCGGAAATTAGAGTTAAGATAAATATGTATGTATCTAATAGTAAGTACTCAGTATTAAGTTGAAAACGCTCGTATGTGTCGTAAAATTTGGTTTTACCACTTGTTGTCCAGTTTTTAGCTAGCTTTGTTAACTATTGTCTAAAATCATGGAATTTGCGACATTACAAAAATATTATCTTTCAGATTCTATTTCTAAATAATATTTATTTCATATAATTCTAAATAGTTATTAAATACGTATCAATAAACACGATTACTAAAAAATCACTCTTAAAACCGTCAAAAATATTGAAAATTACTAATGAAATTTTAATTGCTGGCATGATAACTAATAATACAAACCTTTTTTAGACATATGTACAGATTAAAGGACGAAGTTCGAGTAAAAGTTACCCAATCTCACATTTTGAATACGAATGTGAAGAAATAGGCCGGAACAATATGAAGTTTCATATCTAAAATATATCTATTGTTATTTTTTTATTCCTTGATTAAAAATATTTGGAAATGCTATAAAAATTTGCCATATTTACAAATTTCAATCTATATTGCCGCAGAGTGGAGGTCGATCAGCGAGCTTTCCTGGTGGTCCTGCATCACGTCTCGATCTGTGCTATGTCGCAGAGCGGATGCTGGCGCTGCATCTGCCGGACCGCGACTCGCATGCAGAAGCGCAGGCCGCGCACATGCTCACTAACAAACATGGAGAACATTTTATGGTAAGAAGAACACAAATTCATACGTGTCACGCATGATGCGCTCATTGGTAGAAATCAGAGGGTTGTGTCAGTTAAGACGAGGCTGCGGAAAAAATACTCTCATTCGACTAGTTTTTTTAACCAACTTAAATATGCAATCGACACGTTAACTTAAATATTTGATTTTCAAACCTTTTTCTATCCGTTGTTAAGACAGAAACACATTTGAAAGAAATTTACTCGATAGTTTTAATTTTTTTAAATGAAGCCTTTTCTTTAAATTATTGGATTTTTCTTGGAAACTACGTCAGTTACATATCAATAATAAATACACATAGAAAGGAAATGTAGTTTATTATCCACTGTAAAAGTAAAATTTACCTAGAGTTATTAGTATTCTCATAATAAATTAAATTGTGTTTTAGACTTACGACCTTTAGTTCTGTGCAGGATTACGGTCAATCGGAAGATTCGATATTCAACCTTATTAGCTTACGCTTACGAAATAAAATCAATGCGTAAGAGCTGTCCTTCAGTGCCGCGCTGTGCGCCGTTGGACGTGGACCTATCGCTCGCGCGCTATCACCTGTGCTGTGCAGTATAAATACGTATCTTGGTAGGTATATCAATCAATATGGGAAATAAAGATAACTAAAAAATAAAAAAAGGAAGCAGAAGAGTCGATACAAAGACTTTGCAAGAATTATGAGAGAGGCAAAAGCGTATAATATTTCAGTTTTTTTTTACCTATTGCACCTATGCAAATTTAATATTCGTTCGTGTTTATTCTATTCATGAAACATACTATCTCGACCGAACTAAGAGATTCTATACCAACTAGGTTTCCTATAGTACTGTAATGGAGCTGTAAAATAACTATATGTCGTACTAATCTAAGTATGATTAGTAGGGTACTATAATAATATCTGGTATATGTATAATTATGGTCTCACCTGATGGTAAGTGATGTGGTTGAAGGTGCCAAACAGGTGTAAACTAAAATTATCTGGCTCTAAAGTACAGCTGCCGTTCAACCGTAAATGGAGTTGAGTGTTGCTAAATAATAATAACACAAGCGTAGCAAATCAAAGCATTTGGTTTGGTGGGTAGGTATATCGCAATAAAACATCGAACATTCTTTATGTCCCTCAAGACTAGATGTAGATTTATATCAATGAAAGAATATTCAGAATCAGGCAAGTAGGTATATATCCAAGAGATTATCTACAAAGTCACCTGCATAGGTACTTTTAAATATACATTTTATCACTTAGACATGTACATATAAGTATCGATTTATACAAAAATAATAGAGTGGAATAAATAGATTGTGTATATACTCGTATAATAAAAAAGACTGTGCTCAAAAATGCACCTTCTTTCTTAGGAAAAAAAATAATAAATCAGTCGAAGTCCGAGATCACTCGGAACAGGGAGAACTGTCGGAGTCGCCATCTCATATTATAAGTTTAGACTGTTCTTCCACTACACGAAAATAAGTGAGTAATTCTTTGAACATAATACTTTAGTATTGCTAAATTTGCAAATTTTATTCACAGGAAATTTCGTAAAGGAAATATTTTATATACTACCTATATTAGGCTAAAAATTATTTTGACCTATCCATAGCAGAGCAGCAGGTAAAATTAAATAAAATAACGTATAAATGTATAAATACAATGAAATTTTCTTTTTTACACTGAAAAAAAAACTTTACATTATTATCGCCCTGCACTTGTCACACCTCTGTAGGATCGGTATAAGCAATATATTTTTTCTGAGTACTTACACAAAAGACAACGCATTGACATAATTGTGCGGAGTAAGACTTAAATTTTATGGCCGGCCTCCTATCTGAAGCAATACTCCTTTGCGAATGCCATCGTTGATACGTATTATACTTGCCTTCACCCCCTTTTCGGTTATTAGGGTATTAGATAGATGGTAAAGAGCGATGTTGTACTCTTGACGTGCAAATTATCTGAATTTATGTATTTAAATTCATTTATTCATATTCCCAACACCCCCTTTCTGAAGGCCGAGCTTCAGCAGGGGCGGAGCAATTTGTATGGTGGCCGTGTTGAAATCGCCATTTTGGATTTTTGACAGGTGTCATTCGACTGCTCTCCCGACATTTATCCTTACAAATTATATTACAAATTGTGCGAAATTGATTGTCGGACAAACAGAAATGTACAGTTGCTTTTCTGAAGGCTTCAGGTAACTGATTGTCTCTAAAATGTATTTTGCAGGTATATATATCAATCAAAAATCTGATTGATATTATCAAACTGAAGGCTAAATGCACATTTTGCATGGTGGTAGGGCACTTTGCGAATGCCCGCCTGGCTAGCTACCACCCTCAAGTAGAAAATCTGTCGCCAAGCACCTAACGGTGTGTTCCGGCAGCTGTCCTTGAGAGCCAGTAATTCTAGGTTAGCCTGAACAACATCTTCGACCACATCATCGCTTACCAACAGGTGAGATAGTGGTCAAAGGGTAACCTATCAGGCATAAAAAAAAAAACATTTGTAATATAACTAAATGCTAATTTGCCGTGTAGTATGGAGACAACAAATTAAAAATAGAAATTCTACAAAAAGATGAAGAATTTTGGACGAAAAAAATGGAGACAAAACTAGGCACATTCTATATGAACTCCCTTCTGCCCGAGCTGGTCGATCCCCACCACCCTAAGAAAAGACTGATCCGGGATCAAGAATATGCGGATACTTCTAGAAAAAGATAAAATCAAGAGGAAGCTGTCGAGGGTGACTTGCAACATCAAAGTGCAAATGCTTTAGTACTTCCTCCCGCCATAAAAAGAAGACTTGACTTAATGTTGTCTTAGGTTTTCGCGATTGTTACACATAGTAATTAAACAACATTTAACGGTTTAAATCGCGTATATTTATCATTATTTTTGTCCTGACGTTTCAAACACTTTGCAGTGATCGTGGTCACAGGGTGACGATCGGGGGGACTGCAAACTTGAAAAAAAACTTGACTTTCCGTTCCGATACTCGTTATTTCTCACGTACACTTTTGCATATCATTAATTCTGTATAATCATTAATACTGTATAAATTGAAAATAATATATTTTTTATTTCATAAATTATTTTTTGTTAATTTATATACATCTTAACTTAATTTGTCTATAACCACTTACTAACAATCTAAGAATCCACTGTTTTTATTTAAATGTCTAATTTAGTCACCTGTTCCAGTGCCACTCACTCTCTCACTTATCTGCCATGTTGCATTAAAAGAAGCTTGTATAACATGTTGTCTACAATGTTTCTGCAGTTGTGTTATTTTTAAAAAACCCTAAGTTTAAGGCCATTACAATTGCGTATATAGACTCTTCTGCAAGTTTGGTAAAAAATCTTATCCTGCTGTTAAGAAGTGGCTAGATCTATATCTGGTTGGTCTATCTAATTTTTACCATAGTTGGTATCTAAATGCAGAGTGGTAGTAAAATAACACCTTTCTGTTCACCAGTGTAACTGAAAAATAAAACGTAATAGGATGTATACGAATATATTTTCAACATTAGTAATTAATAGTTAAAAATTATATGATAGCAATAAAAAAACAACCTACTTTATATTATTATGGGAACGTGTACCGTAGCACAGTTATGAAAAACTATAATTCATATTTGTATGACGAGTCATGGTAAAATATATTGGCCACGACTAACATTTAATCAAATCAAATCCATTTATTTCAGGTCAATTGTACCCATATTCACCGAATATAATATAATGTTATGCTCATTAAATTTGATGGTATTTTACTTTATTCTAATGATGTGTAATCTGATTAATCGCATTCCAAGATACTGAGAACAATGTTGATTCATTCATAAATTATCGTCCACGCCAAGGGGTAATGAAATTTTTGTAGTAAGTTTAATCAGTAGAAATCACTTTCGTTACTACGGAGAATTTAAAAACACCCCCCATTTATCAATATATATCGTGCCGTTTGGGCTGATATGTACCATCATCATATTCCGACCCTTGTCTCACTTTATTTTGGTTTGGTGCAATATGTTTTCTCTATAAACACAGAGACTGCGACACAACAACATAGCAAAGAAAAAAAAGACTTGAAAACAATTTTTTTAATTAAAAAGTCTGGTAACTAACTGGTTGATATCGGTGCAATATGATCTCAATTTTGTGCTCATGTAACTGACTTAGACAGGTTATTTGATATACTGATGACTACAGACTTTACTAGAGAGATTATTATTCACATATTATTTATAGATTTTATCACTATTTAACAATAACTTTCATCTATATTCATAGTTGCCACTTACATTCGTTGCTAGAAGCACTGCGATCGTCAAGGCATTTTGGCAAATTACTTTTTAGTAAGTTTGACTTTAACTGGCAAACCGTTCGACCGATGTTGATGAAATTAAAATGAAACCAATTAAGAGTTAAACTGTACTAGCAAATAAATAATCTTCAAGATTGTAAGGTTCAGTAAAAAAGTTATGTGTGGTCAAACATAAAATAAAAAATAGACAAGTCAATTTAAGAACCCTCTTTCTTTTGGGAAGTCAGTTAAATATGAATAATATATATACCAATACATTCATACATAATAATATATACCAATAAAGTCGAGCAGACATGATCATATTGTAAAAAGTAAAACTTTTGGCTTTAGTTTTATAAGCTACTGTCGACCGTAAGAATAATTTTGGAAAGTAAATCAAATAATCAATTTCTTACTAAGAAATATTAGTAATGTTGATAAAAATACAAACGTGACATCAATTTCAGTATATACAAAGTTACTTTATGTATCGAAATGCGTCACGTGAATAAGATTATAAAAAAAGTTGAAATCGTCTCAATGGTATCTGTGTTCGCGAATCTAATTTCAAGTACACAAATATTTTTATAAGCGAGACGCTGCGCCGCTGCACATCGCGTCGTTCGGTGCAGCGGGGATCGTTGCGCCGCATGGGCGGAGCTAGCGTGGGAATTATTTTTGACTGCCTGGACTTAATGAGCAGCTTGGATTCGTCATCGCGAAACTTATGGCACTCATAGCACTGCCGGTGACACGTTTTTAAAATTACATAATATAGTAAAGGTAGGATGTTCAATATTTATCCTTCAACGCTATGTAATCTGGCGGTTAGTTATTTAGAGGGTACTGTATCAGCTGGATTGTCCACTGCTGAACACAGCCTGGCCTAATTTCATTAAGATCATTACAGTAATTTAGGACAAACAATTACAGATGTCCATAACTCACATTCCGTTTCAGTTTTAAGCCTGACTATCTTTTTTTATTGTATTTGTGAAAAAATAATAAATTGATAACTTATTTACATCGTAGGGCTTTTAAATAAACTATGCATTCGTATAATTCGTAAAAGAAATAAATGATTTACATATTTTTTATGTGTCCATTGAAATAAATTGAGAATACCCAGCTTATTAGTCATAACAATTTCAATAAAAATTAAGGGGTTGGGTTCAAAGTTATTATAAGTTTCTTTCCATTGTATAAAGTTATATAACCACTATAAATACGAGTCACTTCATAAATATCTGTCATAATATTATTGAGTTCAGACCTTGACTTATCCAGGGTCTAATAAACATTACGATGATAAATGTTTTTCTAACCTAACTAAACCATACCTAGCCGTCGGTTATGAGCTAACCGGCCATACCTTCGTAATATATTGCCGACAATTTCATGATATAACGTCGACTTGGCTTAAGACCTAATAAAACGTCAATAACTTAAGTGGGCACTTAACCAGTCTTGGCTGGACAAGGGCCGTGTTTGCAGAATGTAACACGATATGAGTAGAAGGTGCCACGGCGAACCGTTAAACAGCTATCAATATAAAAATTATTGGTGAGAGAAGTTACGTGCGGTTAGGCCTTATAAATGGTTTATAAAATATGCAGTAGTAAAATCTACATCACAATAAAATAGAGATAGCTTGGCTTAGATAGCAACAAGGAATTATACCAGAACAATACCAGAGACAAGTAAGTTTAATAAACGTAATAAAGAAGCCCGGACCCTCTTTTTCATGATTGACTGATCCAATAACGTGAATGGAAATAAACTTGATTAGATACGACAGATGTTTTTGTTATTTTCAGGCAGCTGAAGTAGGCATGATCAGATAATATCCAACAGAGGTTTTTGAACACCCCTAATAAAACAGTGTCTTAAGTTACGACACGGGTGACATTTGTAATTCTTTATTATATATAATTTACTCATAACATGATTTGATAAAATCAATTAGCGGTAGGTATGGCGGATCGGCGTACATATAGTAAAAATATCAAAAAGTTTCAAATAAAACGTTCCCCTACGAATAAATTAGTAGGCGTTCCCATACAAGAAACGTAATTATTTACATTTTTATCTGCGCTACATATTGTAACGAGGTGCAAAATCACATCAAGGTTTAAGATTGTATGTAACAAGTGTTGTTTGTAAAACTTGCTGTGATTATAGTCTGAAACCTAAAGTATAAAAATAAACAATACAAACTGGCCAAGTGCGGGTTGGGCTCCCGCTATGGATTAAGAACAACATTAATGAATAAAAAAATTAGTACATTCAGTGTTGGTACGGAGCTAGCCTAGTGTGGTCTCACTTGGTCGGTTTTATTTATTAGTTAAAAGTTGTAAAATAAAAAAGTTTTTTGAATTTTTTACCCCCTCAGTAGTTAAATTGGAGTACAAATTTTGTATGTAGGTGGAAAAGTCATATGATGAGAAGTAATAAAGATAAATGAGCTCAGGATTTAATCGAATCTAAGACAAAATAAACAAATGAACCTACCGCAGCCTCCCTGGCTACATCTTCAATGGGACGCGATATTCAGAAAGTAGCTGATGTTACTTTTACCCATACTCGGAGAGGGTGGCGAGTTTGTATACATCAAGTAGTCTTGCGTTTAACCTAATGCCTCATTAAAGACGAATTGGTTTTTGAAAAATGTCAGGCTGAGTGAGTAGCACGGAGAGACCCCGTTTCCAATGCATGTGAGCGAAAGAACCTCACAATATTTAAATAGCGTAATCGTAATTTTAAAAATAAATTCTTAACAAAGACAAAATTAGATGTTAAAAAACGGAAAATAGTCCTGTACGAGCATTACATGATTGCTACATAAGAAATAGAAATAAAGTTTGTATTGATATAATTTATTATATAGACACAAAACTTGATTATGCGAAATTTTAGAGCCGTTGGAATTCATAATGTTTTTCTGTCGAACGAAACACTTGGAATTGTGTTTTCGGATTGGGCATAGTATTCGTCATAATAATATCCTGTAGTTAGACTATTTTATATGTTTAGCATATATGTAAAGCGTACACTTTTTCTAAAAAAGATGTTCGAAATTAGCTTTTTTGATATTCACTTCACCTTAAATCCTTTGAGGAAACACGAAACAGTTTTAATACCAGGGTCAAATAATTTGTAACTTACTTCAAATCTACTTAATAGTTTTTTTTTTGTTAAGAATATTTTTATAAATTATTTTTCACTTCGTTTTTTAGGTCTTTGAAGTGAGCGGCGGTGACGGCAGCGGAGAAAGCCAGGCAGCTAGAAATGTGTTCGGCCGCGCCAGGTCGCTCGGGTGGGCGGGAGACCTGGCACCCCCACTAGAGAGGCTGTGTGCAGCTTGTAAGCATATCGAGAGCTGGCTGGCTGCGCATCCAAAGAACGTCGCCATATTATTAGCTTGGTAAGCAGACGTTACATTTTCAAAGTAGAGCTCGTGCAAAAAGATCAACATAAACATGTCACTACACTTAATTCTATGACATTACACTAAATATTACCTTTAAGGATCCTCATAATATAAATGTTCGTCGCGTTCAAATTCTCTAAGGTCTTTCACGTGGTAGAGACCAAGAAGAACTGAAAAGGAAACCTAAAAAATCCTTCAGTATGTTATATCATTGTCTTTATGGTATTAATATTTTCTTAGGTAGGTTGTTACTTCAAAATTACTACGAAATATAGGACAGCGTTTGGAGAATCTTAATTGTTAATTATCCCACACCCTTCCAAATATAATTACAGTTAAAATTCAGTTAGTGGTGCTCTCAATACGACCAATTTATTCATCAAATTTGCTGTCGAGTATTAAATAATTTTCGTAGCTACCTCGGGATCAATTTAATTCAAACTTGAAGTGGGTATTTATGTAAATAAATTAACTTGGAGTAAAGTACTGTAAATTTAAGTTAAAACGAATATCATTTCACTAGCATAATGAAAGAGATTTCATCTGGCCACATTTTTTTATTTGGACTGGGAACAAAAGGGAACCCACCTCAGTGACCCAGAATCCCTGTGGAGTGATCCTTAATTAAATGGAAACGCTTAAATGGTTTTGCCCTCTTTTTGCTGCGAGTCGCGACACAATTTAATCCGGTCTCGTTACTTGCTTCCTTTGAGCACTTTTGTATTCCGTTTTTTTATCAGTTTCATAACAGTTAAAAAATGCCGTTTAGGTATGAACTGACCTATAATGGATATGTAACTGTATTATGCTACAACTTACAAATATAAGTAACACCTTATCACCATATTATTTCTGTGCTTCAGAGGGCACGTTAAGCCGTTATAGCACGGTGGTAGGGCATTTTGCGAATTCTCGTCTGGCTAGCGAAGTACCACCAACAAGTATCTGTCGCACCCACCCAATGGCGTATTCTGGCAGCCGTCCTTGAGAGCCAGTAATTATAGGTTGAGTCTGTTTAATACATCTCATCGACTAAATCATCACTTTTACCATCATGTCAAAGTTTTACGTATCAGCAATAAATTTATGAAAATGAAAGTATTGGCTAAAGTAAATCTGATATATGGCTTCTAAAAATTCCTAAGAATTTACGAAAATTCAAGTACAGTGTATATATTATCTGTAAACCTTAATTCTTACGTTTTTTGCATGCAAAGGTACACATACCTAAATACCTCACAGACCTACGAGTAGGTATATCGTAGATATATGTAGTAGTCCTATGAGTACAACACAACGAGTAATATTGGCTATCGTAAAGTTATTGAGGCTCTTAAAAGAGTGGTTTAGAGCATTTGAATCCTAATCTTATCTTGTTCTTTTTCCGATTTTTTCAGGGGCAACCGGGAACGGTTAGGGGTGTTGGTGGCCGCTTACATGCACTATTCGGCGATATGCGGCGCGCCGGAAAACGCGCTCGACAGATATGCGATGAGGAGATATCTCGACGATCGTGTGCCGGTCTTCCACTTGCCATCCAATAAACGGTACGTGCGTCGGTCAGAAGTTTTCTCTACATTTCAGTACCTAGGCTCTAAAGGTATAGATCCTCGTAAGTACTATACGCTCTGAATAGGTAGAATGCAAAGTAAAGCGTGATTAGAGCCTTCGTCGATAGTGGTATAAATAACAAAATTAAATTATTATAGTATTAAAATATCTGTACAATCAAGGATGTAGTATATACTTTCGAGTTATATTGTATCCTAAAATGTTTCCTAATATCAGATCAGAAGATAATACTATACTAAAAGTAAGTACTAAAATATGAATATAAACGTAGGCTAATAATACAAATAATTTTATATTTTATCATCGCTATATATACGTATGCAATTATTTAATTATAATTTACAATGTTATAAGAGAAATCATGAAGAACGCCGCCTTATATTTATAATAGAGTACCTATGAAAGCCGGATAGATATTTGCCAGGGAGGCAAATTAATGAGTTTGAAAGAACGTATAAATGCCAAATATTGTGGACCAGAATTATGTTGGATAAACCAATATCTTGACTGTAAAGGCATATATCTCTACAAACATGAGCACTGAGCTGTCTCGGTACGAAAAATAAGAAAAGAAGACGTTTGGAAGAGTTTTTAATGATTACAAGAATAATGAGCAGTAATAATGTTGGGTGGGTGATTTTAAGGGCTCGGGAGAAGCGTGATGGATTTGAAAGAATGTATGAAGTTTAAATAGTGAATGAGAAGTAAAACTTTCATTGAAATGTATGCTTTGTACTCTTTCTAACAATATTACTCAGCAACTGACAAGAGATGTCATAGTTCTTTGACTGTTATCACGATGGTGTATGCTGAATGTATGGAGCGGCAACTGTTTTTGCCAGGCGAGCGAGCTGCTCACATTCCTATCTCACAAAAAATATGCTCCGAATAGACAGCCTCTTTTAGGTAATCGATTAAAAAGATTGTGGTATATTATAACAAACTATATCCTACTGCTCAACTGCTACACTAGTTGAGCAATCTAGCCGAGCAGTGGGTAAGAATAGATATTATACATCATCAACTATCTACTTATCTAATAGCAACATTGTTCTTTTACAGATACATAGATACGTTTGCGGGATTACTGGCTGGACAGATACGAGTAAATGCGGCTCCTTTACACCTCACACACGTGAGCGTTGCTGGATCCCTAGCGTCGCCTGCTACACCCACCATCGCCTTCCTCAAGATATATGAGAACTTTGTCTGCGTCTATACATCAGGTAAGATAATTAGAAGAATGTACTAGCAGGACGAACGAATAAAGGCGATTCCTTTACACCTTACACGCTCGGTCGTGGCTAGATTACTGGCCACACTTACTGCACCATTGCGTTCATAAAAATATTTTTAAAATGTGTCCAACACCCTTCGGGTTCACGCACTTGTCTACCCCGATGTTGCTCTTGGGGGAAACAAGGTGATTCTGCTAGCGGTTATATTGTGCCAGTTGATGTTGTAATTTTCGATTGCATCTTTATATATACTTAGTTTTATTAAAATCTTTCAATCTATCAAAAATGGCTTGAAAGTATGATAGGTCTAAAATTATAAAGTGATACGTATTTTTTGAATTTGAGCAATTTTGAGTTAATTGTAACTAATTAACGATTCAATAGTGAAGGTTCCGTGTTCACACCATATTTTCACCACACTTGTAAATATATAGGCATATTTTTTTTTGTTGTTACGGAACAATTCGAGGTCCACCTGATGTTAATCTCTGCCTATAACAGACACATTTCGTCACAAGTCATGAATTGCACTGCGCCCGTCACCTTGAGACATGGTTGTTAAATCAGTACTAATTATATAAATGCGAAAGTAACTCTGTCTGTCTGTTACGCTTTCACGCCAAAACTACTGGACCGATTTGAATGAAATTTGGTATGGAAATAGAGACCCGGGAAAAACCATAGGATAGTTTTTATCCAAATGCGCAAAAAGAGGTTAATTTTTTTGCGCGATAACCGACATACGCGCGGGCGGAGCCGCGCCCGGAAAGCTAGTCTCATATATATGTGCCTGTAATTTCACTGGCTCTCAAGGACTGCTGCCGGAACACACCGTTAGGTGTTTGGCGATAGATTTTCTACTTGATTTGATATGTCATTCATATAGTAACTACATTTGATATCTGTGACACGAATGAAAAATAACGTTTACTTTTGAACGATAAATTTATGATTAAATTAACTTGTCTGCCCTAGCCTACAACATCTCTGTGCCTACAACTCATCAACTTCTAAAGAAATATGAAAACTTTAACAGCATCATTAAAACTCACAAATCTCTCAGCAGATATGGAGAGACAAATCAATTTTGGCCTAGTTTTTGGCCCTTGGCTGCTTTCAAGTCATGTGATTTAACCTCGGATCGGGAAGGGTTTCCTACTTGACATCTAAGGCCGTTTGATCTAACATTAATTGCTCGAAAATGTTTATTCGATAATCAGGAAACATACAACCTTATTTCTCTGATCAGAAGATTGAAAAGTAGTTCTTGTTATAGTACTCATGATACAATAATATATTTTCTTGGATCACGATAGTACCGCATCATAGTATTATTATATGTTCCATGACCGCGTCACGCCTGCCCATGACATCTGCAATGTCACTGCAATGCTGTCAGCCAGAGACTTAAGCTCAAAATTTTTGCGTGGTACTGAAAGCTTAAATGCAGTCTATGTAGTGTTTGTACTATTGCATTCATCTACTACTACCTGGTGAAGAACTTATGAAACAATAGTGGTATGGAAGTCTTACTTGATAACTATAACACCTTGAAATATGGGAGACGTGTATTTTATGAGAGGCTTTTGGATTCTTAAGTTTGCTTTCCTCATAGTACCTAATTCGTTTCTTTACAAATTACTAAGACGCCGTATTACCATATTCTTATTTTCAGGACTGTACATGGTAAACGGCGGAGGCTGGACAGTGGGCGTAGGAAGGCTCGCACTGCGCGGAGACGTGCTAGTCCGCGCGTACAGGAGACCTGCCCACGCGCACGCGTCGCAGCGGCACCTCGTGTTCGCGTGTCAGTTCCACACGTGCGCCGTCGCTGATCACACGTTATCCTTCACTAAGCAGCAGTTAGATCACGCTGCACATGGTAAGACATGCTCATATGTATATTACCATCATGAATATATTTGAATGGTACCGTAGATCGTGAATATATTTGAGAGAGACCAATAGGCCTGATTTTTATCAAACATAGTAAAAACATGAACACATTGGGAGGGAAGGTTTACTAAAAAGTACTAACGAGTTGGTGAAAAGTCAGTTTATGAGCTCTGTATTTTTAACAAGCATCTATATGTGCTTGGCTACACTTCAAATTTCAGCTTGAAACTGAAGTTTTGTGGTTATATAGTGTCACCACCATTTTGGAAAGCTCAAGCTGTTGAAAGTAGTAAAAAGTTCACAGTTGACCGGCACCGAGCATCAATATGCTCACTCTGCATTAATACTGATGAGGATTAATGAGATAATGTTTTTCTGCGTACCATGTATCAATCAATGTGGTATCAACTACAACATGTAGGTTTCACTGTGGCCTGATTTGATTCTTCTGATGACCTGAGGCGGCGAAACGCAACCCCATCTAAAGTAAAAATAATAGACCATGCCTGGCTTTGGTTGTATATGCTATCAGGGCCTATAATGATGTTAGAATTAAGTTAGATTATATGGTAAATGTTAAAATTAGTTGATTTAAAAATAAAATTAGTATCACTCGAAAAAATAAATAAATATGTATATACATATATGGTTACTAATTTCCATATAAAGCTATAAATTGTCACATTTTACAACTTGTATATAATACTAATAACTTGTATATATTACCCGCAGATCCATCATTCCCGAGCGACGGAGCAGTAGAATTGGTATTTTCCCGGGGCGAAGGCTCGGGGGGCGCTGCGCCTGCGCCGACGCCGGCTGCCCCTCTCCGCGCAGCCCCTGACGCCCTCGCGAGGGCGGACTCACTAGAACACCTAAGACCCTTGTCCACGCTCACTGATGACGATCCTGGTGAGTAGCTTATTATTTTCCAGCTCACAAATTAAATGATGGCGATTTGATTGCATTGAATATAAATTAAGCTGGCCGCGATAAGCAGGTATGTATGCGACAAAATGAATATAATTTCTATAAAAACTGAGAAATAATAGCTAGTCGCGTCGTAGTTGAACTACTATAAATTGGCAATATGGCTCACTACAATTACTTGAACAAAGTTAATGATATGGTGTGAAGATTGTTGATATCTTTCTTTGAGACTTCGATTGGTGTCTTTGAAAAAAAACATACTCGTAATGCGATTATGAGATCTCCGAAGGACATAATGGGATTGTCAAAATGTTATGCACCATTTTATCTGATTAATTAGTGTGTCCTATTTCTAAAGACAGGACTGTAGGAGTTTAATAGTGCATTGTACACTGAGAGGAGAAAACGATCTTCTTTTCTCGAGTTCAGGGCTTAAAGGAAACTCGAGAACAGAAATAGGATTTTGCTCCCGAGTGATACATAGTCCTTTGTACTACAACTAGGAGGAAAATAAATCATTATAAGTTTTCCCGTATTCGTCTCGACACTTCTCAGGAAGTAAGTTCTTTATGACTTCTTGAGCTGTATTTTACTATTTCTCGTGGCGCTACCATTATACAATCGTCGCTATCACAATCAGCTGAGATTTTGGATAATTATTTAGAATAGCCAAAAGCGGTCTGTTAAACTATCAATTTAGTAAAAACAACATTTAACAAAACAAAACAAATTGCCGCGCTTTTTTTTCGTAGCAGAACCTAGTGGCTAATCTCCATTCATTGCACGGAAAAAAATAATTTTCTACAATACTACAAGAACGCATAGTTAAGAAAAAAAAGGTTAAGTTTACGAGAATTTGCTCATAGCAACAAAATATATTATGGCATATACTGATCAAAATGTAAAGAGAATTATTTATTTCTAGTTAACACTCAATCTAGTAAATTTTAACGGGCGAATAGTAATTACTATAAACGTTTGCTTAATCAACAATCTAGTCCTAAATGATTACATCCATAAAGTTATTATTACAATACGCATTGTCACGTATGGAAAAATATTGTAATCAGAACGTACCGATTTGTAGATTCGTGAGAACGGGCGGTTTGGTTGGAGCGCGGGAGGGCGTGCCGTGGACCCCGCACACCCCCGCACCACCTCTTGCAGGCGCGCTACCTTGACCAGCCCGATTGTAATAATATTTTCTTTCCTTTCTCGAATCACGAGTTCCGCGAACGCACGCACGCATCACGCGCATCCGCCCGATCACTTATTAGGTTATTATTTTTGTGATTGTGACTAAAAGAAAAGGTGCGTGTCCCTGCTGGCTGCAGCTTTTAGAATGGACGATGAACATGAAGACGCCGACGTCGAAAACCTTCTAACAGCGTGGAGTTTAGAAAACTACATTGATGTGTTTAATAGTAAGTACCTACTTACAGTCTTGTATTTACCTATATAAATATGTAGTTTCATTATATTATATAACTTATGTATTCTACAGTATGTGTAGTGCAGATGCAGCAGGTCGGGACTTTGATCAAACGGCTCGGGGCGGGCCGGGCCACATCAAGCGGCCATTTTTTAAGCATTTTCTTTTATTTACATACTATGGTATTTACTTACCGCGTCACGCCACGCGTAGATACATAGATAGCTAGCTAGCTAATTAACCTAGACAGTCGCTAGTCGTTCGTGATTTCGTATATTGTTAGATCGCGAGTCGCTGCCGCAAGTCAAAAGTAGAATTATTTAAAATAAAATGCGAAGCAGTTACCCCACTAAGCGCTTTTGGCATCCTAAAGGTATAATTATATAAATTATATACCTATCCAATAGTCATAGAAAGTTTTCATTTTGTTTCAGAAAACCGCATCACTTTACAAACTTTCGGTTTATTGACAACTGACATGATCAAAGAAATAATACCTACTATAGGCGACAGAGCAATTTTCATTAAGAATTTAGAAAATTGGAAACATATCTAATGGAACAGGAAAACAAATCGAGGTAAGTAGGTATATTATATACAATATACATAGCATATGTTCAGTCTGGTGTGGTACAGAACACATCGCCCCTATCCTATAGTGAGTTGCGACAAATTCCAGCCGGTCTTTAAAAAAAAAATTAGCTTGGCTCTGCTTGAAGGTACGGACAGAATGCTCATTACTGGCACGAAAGCGTGCCATTATTAAACAGTTGCTATATATATGTATATAGCATGTGTATCGAAATATTTTTAGTTATAATCTCCATTATAATTGATATAATATTAATATATTGTTAAGATACTTGTAATGTTACTATTTTTATGCATATGATAATTTTTATAGATAGGTATAGGTACCGTCAGTGATTTAAAGCGGTGAACAAAAGTGGTGGGGATACTGCGCAGTCCAAGCAGTCTTCTAGTGCCATCCAAAACTTAAAAAAATAGTTCTGCGCATTCAATTACAGCGCTCTAAAAAGGTGACGGTACCTATACCTTCCAAATACATTATCAATTAAATCTTCCAACTATGTTGTCCATTTAGTTACTAATACTAAATAATTGTGCTTGTGAGATGTCTTTTATAATCGATACAATATTATTATATTGTTAAGGATAATTGTAACGATACTAGTTTTTTATGGTATTCTTCCAAATACACAGTAAATTAGTCGTGATTTTAACATCAAATATGTGATTGTGAAGTCTCTATTGTAACTGTTAAAAAAATATAATATTGTTATGTTGTTAAGGATAGTTTTAACGATAGTGTTTTTAGACATATGATAATTTTTATAGTTATTTTCCAAATACATTATCAATTAGTCGTGATGCTAATACTAAATAACATGCGATTTTAAGATCTCCATTATAATTGATACAATATTATTATATTGTTAAGAATAATTGTAACGATACTGATTTTATGTATATGATAATTTTTATAGTTATCTTCCATTAGGAATATAACTATTAGTTTCACGACTAAATTGACAGTGTTTTTCAAGACTAATTGACAGTGTATTTACACTGTCAATTAGTCGTGAAACTAATACTAAATATGTGATTGTGAGATGTCCATTATAATTGATTTAATATTATCATTTTGTTAAGGATCATTGTAACTATGCTAGTTTTGATGATAATTTTTATAGATATCTTCCAAATAAATGTTCAATTAGTTGTGATGCTGATACTAAATATGTGATTGTGAGATGTCCGTTATAATGGATATAATATTAATATATTGTTAATATTAATTGTAACGATACTGGTTTCTATGCATATGACATTTTTTATAGTTATGTTCCAGGAACATTGTCAATTATTAGTCGTAATGCTAATACTAAATTGTGATTGTGAGATCTACATTATAATAATGTTATGTGGATAACGATACTGGTTTTATGCATATGATAATTTTTATAATTATTATATCTTTCAAATACTTTGTCATTGTGATATCTCTATTATAGGATTGTGAATAAAAAACAAATTATATAATAACATGCTTTTATTTTACTAAACTTTGTTGTAGCTTTTGCCATATTTTAAAGATCTTGTATATTGTAATAACCAAATACTATCAGTTAATTTATGCTGCTTATACATGACAGTTACTTTTTGCTAAGCATCGAGTTTCCAAAAGTTGTTTAGCAAAAAAGTAATTGCTGTGTGTAAACATCATACAAATTCTATAGTATGCTTTATATACTAAGTGGCAAAAGGTACAATATAAAACATACCCATTACAACATTATTAGTATTTAGTACGCTGCAAATCGTAATGATTACAATAAACTGAACTATTCTAATCCGTAACCAGCACTATTAGGTCTCGTTAATACAGCAATACACTCTTTGACATAACATTACGTTATAGCATTTAATACAATGCTGGATTGTAGTGTTTACAGTATGACATTACATGCTGAAGTATTCTAATTGGTTACCAGTATTAAAGGTGTAGTTATTGCAACAAAACGTACATTCATCATAACATTACAATAAAGTAATGATTAACTATTTATGAAATAGCTCTAACAAATTTACTTGCTAAGTGAACAATTCTGTTTGGTAATGATTACAATACAATCATTTGAAACTACTCTCTTCTTTTAACTAGAACTGTATTGTAGTGCTAAGAAAGCGTACTGTGGTCACATATAGCACGATACATTCTTGTTGCGCGAGCGATATTCTCGTGACTGTAACGAGATTTTTTTTTCCGTGTGTAAATCGAGTACAAAAAAATCCGACCTCCTTTTTCGAATTGTTTGATATAGTTTTGTTACAAATGATTGAATTTCTCTCTTTGAGATTTATAAGGGGCTATAAGGGACTCATTTATAAGGGAGAAATTACGAACTTGATAACCTGTTTATGAACGAGCGATAAGGCACTTTCTGTGGTTCGGTGTGGTATAAATATTTTGGATTGTGTGAATTTGAATCGACAAAATGTACCTAGCCTTATATTTTTTACAGAACTATTTTACTTAAGTGGTTTCTACATAACTTAGCAGATTATTCGTGATAAAGAAATAAGATTATGATAAGAAAAAACATTTAGGAGTTTATTTTTAGATTTTTTGAATCTTGACAGTGAAAAAGGCTGAACTAAACAGAAGCCTTAGCATAATAAAAACAAAACGCAATGTGCTTTGGTCGTTTCATAATATATGTAGAAAGGACAATTGCTTTGCTAAACTACAGAAGTTCTCTAGGAATGTCGTTAGGTTTAGGCCAATCTTTATTCAATAACTTCATGTCTATGTGTTTCAGTTGCTTATTTGGGTTTTTGTTTGCAAGATGCAAACTGATTATGTTAGAAAAAGAATATTAATGATTTGTGAATTATATTACATACTACGTGGATAACATAATATGCGAGTTTTCTATCAGGCGTAACTCTCTAATCATTTACCACTTATTTTTTTGCTGATGATATAATTAAAATAGATTATATAAAAATTTCGAATAATGAATCTAATATACGATTTGGTATGTACAGCGTATGTACATACCTTTTAGAAAGGAGTTGCATAGAGTTTCGCGAACCAATCCATCAGTTAATAAATATATTTTATAGATGTTTATATGTATACCACCTATAAAATATTGCATACTTGTATATTACTGCTCGTAATATAATCCAGTTATCATCAGTGAAATTTAATAGTGTAAGTTGAATTAAATATGTGTTTGGTACGTTTTCTACAAAACATCAGAGAGTTACACAACTTTCTTTCAACTTCTGAAAGACCATGCTGAGAGGGAAATAGGAGTTCGATATTTGAATTCAGTAAAGTAACACTTGACTTACCAAATGTAACACTGGAATATACCACGTAACACCAAAATATACGTTATTAATGCTTGGAAAGCTTATATGTAGGTACCAATCATGCATGCCTATAGGCAGTAAAAAACGCATGCCTACAGATGTTCATATAACCAATTTTCAAATTTCGCCGGCTAATCTTTCTTTGCTACAGTAACATTCTCTTATAATCTTAAACAGGAAATTTTACTATAATCTTAAGGCAAATATGTGTCTTCGTGCTGCCAGAATACTCCGTTAGATTGGTGACATATTTTCTACTTAAGGGTGGTAGCTAGCCAGATGAGCATTCGCGAAATGCTAATGCTACCACTATGCAGTATCGACTGCCTAAAACAACAACCTGGACCGACGACTTGTCGTGGTAGGTCGCATGGTAGCTCTTAGAGAGCTAATAACGATTTACACCCGCTTCAGAATATCTGTCTTGATTCCATTACCATCTGGCGCCTCGGGATTATTAAGCTGTAGGAGGGTCATTGTTATCTCTTATATACTGATATCCAGGATGTCTGCGGTATAGTGTTACTTTGGCTGAACTGACAACCGGTTTTTATATCGACGTTTATCATCATCATCAGCCGGAAAACGTCCTCTGTTAAACAAATGCCTCCCATAGAACGCCACAAAGAAAGGCTATTAGCCGCTTGTAACCATTAGCTACCCGCGCAATTTTTTATGTTGTCAGTCCACCTAATGGGGGGGGCTACCCTATATTGCACAAGAAGACGTAGAGTTCGTCTTCCGGTATAATGTGGTAACCACTCGAGAATTTCTTGCTCCTTTGGCGAATATTCACGATCCGGATTTTATAGCGCAAAGAAACTCCGAGCAAATCTCTCTCGTCGTTGAGTGACTCTGAGCTTGTCCATAAGGGCCACAGTTAAGGACCACGTCTCAGTGCCATAAGTCATCACTGGCAACACACTCTGGTTGAAGACTTTGGTATTCAGGCTCTGCGGGATCTTCGACGTGTATAACTCATAAAACCTTTTACGCTCTCTCTGAGAGAATCTTTGGTTTTAATAATAATCTTTGTGATCTAGCTTCTTATTCTAATCTAGTCATTATTTAGTTTTTTCTACACATAAGAGTATGTAATTATAACAATTATTTTTACGTCATTAAAACAGGAGCCTATTTTTTTCAACATAGCTGGTGTAAACATGTAAATGGTGCAGGTAATGTTACTAGTATTTCATATGTAGTTATTTCTGAATTATGTCTGTTTGTGTTCCGAATAAAATAACAAACTGTGCACCTATTTAGTTTATTTTGCGAGAACTTCATTTCATTATGAGACACAGTGCTCAGGAAGCCTTGAGGATCTGAATTCTGTTTAAGATCTAACGTTATATGTATATTCTTTATACGAGTAAAGATGGAGCTAAAGGTATTAAATCCCTGACTCGACCACCCTCTTGCTAACCCGTATAGTCTACATACTCGTACATACAGAGCCGCGGACACAGATTCTCCTTACTTTTCGGAACCAAGCTCGGTAGTCTTCTGAGGAACTGCTGTTGACGCGGATGGAAAGATCACAAAATTAAATGCGGATGCGGGTGGTATATACGAGAAATAAATGCTGTGTCACACAAGAGAAGGAAATACACCAAAATAGGGAATGAGCACTAACCTGGCGTTGCTAAACTGCTTTCCGTATGGCGGGTTCTGTATCAGCATCCAGGCAATGGCGAGGCGGCGGAGTGAAATCCAAGCAACTTATCACTATCACAAGTGTCCACAGTTGCTAGGCTACAGTAACACAGCGCGAGAAATGATGTAAGCTCCATAAAAAGCGGTAAAGTTCAGAGGTAGCACTTTAGCAATAAAATGTCCGTTAGATTGCGCGGGAGCAGGTAAAACAGTTGATGCGGGGGTGCGTAAGCGTTGCGATCTTTCGACGGAGTGACATTCAATGTCAAGGTAGGGGTCGCGGCGCGGTAGATGGCTGTTACCTCACCGTTGGGTTAGCGTGGTCGGCTAAACCTGGTGCGCCCACCCCTAGATGGCGTACACCTCAACTTGCGTGACACAGCTATGAAAAACGGCGTAACCATACTCCCCGGCTTGAAAGTCTATAAGATTTTCAACGAAAAAAAAAAAAAAACAATGCGACAATATATTAAAGAGATAAAAAATGGACGAGCGGTGAGTATGGCGAATATGTAGATATAATTTTTATATATTATTTTATGCGGATGTAAAAGCTAATACTATATTATAATTGTCATATTTAAATTTATACAAATGCGGATGAAGAGTGTAAATTATTGAGATGGAAGGGGACACAATTTTACAACTGGACGCTTGAATATGGCCGTTGCAGTACGCACTAACGCGACACGAGTTATTCCGTCTTTACCGGGATATGTTTGTTCAATGATACCAGTTGGCCACCTAAGTGGCGGTGTATCGTCTTGATGAATGAGAACAAGTGTACCTGGTCGAATGGGAACATCAGGCGTATTCCATTTCTGTCTCAATTGAAGCGTGTGTAAGTAATCTACGTGCCACCTTTTCCAATAACTCTGGACTAAGCTGTCCAAAAGCTTCTTCCTATTGTGAAGGCTGACTGATTCATTAACTTCATATGCGGGTAACGATTGTAAAGGTGTTGTATTTAAGAAATGCGCGGGAGTCAAAATTGTGTGAGGTTCATCGGACAGCAAACACAATGGACGCGAATTCAACAGACATTCAATTTGAACTAAAACTGTTAAAAGTTCTTCATAGCACAATAATTGTTTGCCAATACAGCGAAATAGGTGAGATTTGACAGACTTAATGTTAGCTTCCCAAATACCTCCCCAGTGGGGTGCTCTAGGTGGTATCGTGACCCAACGGATCCTGCGATTATTTAATTCAGCTTGGAATGCGGTGGAAGTATCTTTAGAAGACAAGAAAGTGTACAACTCATCCAATTGTCGTTTAGCACCGATAAAATTAGTTCCATTATCGGAATATATGCACGCTACTGGTCCTCTTCGAGACAGAAAACGTTTGAGAGCATCTAAAAACGTTTCTGTACTGAGATCTGACGCGATTTCAATGTGTAGTGCTTTTGTACTTAAACATACAAAAATGCAGATGTAAGCCTTTTGGCTTTTAACACCACGTTTGCGCGCGAGAGTAATATTTATTGGGCCACTAAAATCAATACCCGTATTAGTAAAGGCTTTAGCTTCTTGCAAGCGCGCGGGAGGAAGGCTAGCCATAATAGGTGATGGATGCATCGGCGCAATTTTGAAGCAAAAATTGCACTGGCGTATTCGTTGCCGAATAATATTACGAGCGGAGATGATCCAGTAACGTTGTCTTAATAAAGACATGAGCAAATGTGATCCAGTGTGACAATTGGAGCGGTGACTATCGTCAATTATGAGATTAACTATATGATGACGGCGGGGAAGAAGGATTGGATGGCGACTTTCATACGGTATATTAGCATTAGTCAACCGGCCACCAACGCGGACCAGTTCAAGGTCATCTACAAATGGGTGAAGTTTTCTTAAAGCAGGCGAAGGTAAGTTGCCTTTTTTAATATTTTTGATTTCATCAGCAAAGTATTTGCTTTGTAAATTGCGAAGAATTACTACTTCTGCAGCCTCAATGTCAGATACTTCAATTGAAGGTGAGCGAGGCAGTTTTTGTATGAAGCGGAGAACGTAAACCGTAATGCGTAACAATTTTTTCCAGGAAGATACCCGGAGCGTAAGCTCTTGAAGCGGTGAGTTATCCACATTGGATATGGTGGTAAGAGTAACAGTGTTTTTGATTTCAGGTATAGAACCTTCAGCGCGAGAGGTATCAAATGGCACGATAGGCCATTCAGCGGTCGGAAGACGTGTCCATGATGGACCATGCCACCAAAGCGGGTGGTCATTCAATTGCGAGGGTAGAGAACCTCGTGATATGACATCACTAGGGTTATTTAATCCTTCTATGTAGAAAAAGCGGTCAGGAGGTAGAAGCTCCTGTATTTTACTAACGCGGTTGGCAACAAATGTCTGCCATCGATGCGGTGATGACTGAATCCAAGTCAGAGCAATCGTAGAGTCAGAGAATGCAAAAATATCATGAATAGGATAGCGATCATTGAATGATGTATATACTTGTTTAACAAGTTTAGCGAGAAGTAGCGCAGCACATAATTCGAGCCTTGCTAGCGTAACTGTCTTAAGCGGAGCCACTTTGGACTTGGAGCATATCAAATGGACTGATATGTCGCGGTTTGGATGTGTCACATGTAAATAGAGCACGCATCCGAGGGCTTTAAGGCTGGCGTCTCCAAACGCCACAATGTTAATGACACAACCTGCTGAAATACCTAAATGACGAGGTATTTGCAGGTTTGAAAGCAATGGTAATTCATTTTTAAATTGAATGAAACGTTGCACAATACTTTCAGGTGGTTCTTGATCCCACCCTACCTTTGCGAGCCAAAGCTCTTGCAATAAGAGTTTGGCATAGAGTATGACAGGCGCAGCGAATCCTAGCACGTCAAATAAACGAGCGATAGTCGACAGTATTGCACGTTTCGTGTTACCTACTGAAGCGTTAGATGTTGTGAACGAAAACGTATCACTAGTAGGTGTCCATTTTAAGCCTAAAACCTTCAATGTCTCACTGTCGTTAGTGAACTCAATAGACGCGCGATGTGATTCAGGTAGGTGAGCAAGCAGTTCAGGCGAGTTGCTAGCCCATTTGGTAAGGTTGAATCCACCGGCTTTGAATAATGCGCCTAACTCATCTGCTAAATGAATGCCGTCCTCAACAGACTGTACTGATGTAGTCAAATCATCCATGTACAGTTCTTGAGTGGCGACCTCTGCAGCAAGAGGAAAGCGTTCGCGTTCATCCTCAGCTAACTGGCGAATAGTTCGCATTGCCAGAAACGGACTAGATCGAAGACCGAAAGCGACTGAATTGAATTGCAGAATGCGTAAAGGTTCAGTTTCATTAAACCGGTACAGTATTTTCTGATATTTGCGGTCATTTTCCTTTAAATATATTCTCAAATACATTTGTTGCACATCAGCAGTTATGGCAACTTTGAAGCAGCGAAATTTTAATAATAGTGCAAATAAATCAGTCTGTAGATTCTGACCTACGTGTAACAAATCGTTGAGCGATATGCCAGTGTTGGTTTTAGCACTAGCGTCTAAAACAATGCGCGTTTTTGTTGTTGCCTTGTCAGGACGAACAACGGCGTGATGCGGTATAAAATAGCCTTCAGCTAAAGCAGCTGAAGAGTAGGGTATTTCAGTCAAATAACCCTTGTGCATATAGTCAGAGATGACATCATTATATGCCTGACGAAGTGCGGGAAGCGCATTAAATTTGCGTTCTAAGGCAGTGAATCGTCGTTGCGCGTGAGTGAAAGAATCACCCAAAGATATAGGGTCACCTTTAAAAGGGAGCGAAACAATATAACGACCACAAGAACTTCTTGATTTCGTTAACCGATACATTTGTTCACAATCTTGATTTTCCGGACTTATAATATTAACGGAGGGCACCTCTTCAAGCTCCCAGAATTTTACGATGTTTTTATTTAGTTCATTCACCAAAGGACCGAAGGACCAGACTATATTGTCAGGGTTGATAGCAGGTATCTCTCCCATGACAATATAGCCAAGCGTTGTTTCAAGAGCATAAGGCACAGAGCGAGCGGTATCCGAAGAATTAGATGATCGAGTAAGCGGGGGTGGTATAATTTTACCACCTAGTAAAATAAATGCAAACATCTGAGCACCGAGAATAACGTCTATATCCCCGGGCGAGTTCCAACATTCATCAGCGAGTGGTAAGTCCTTAAAGTAATCCACCATAGAAGCGTGGACCACGCGCGTAGGTAGTTGATCAGTAATATGATCAACGACTAGCAGCGTCAAATTATATTGAGAGTCAGAAACGCGCGATTGAATAGTGAGTGATACGTAACCTTTAATTGGTGCTGCTATCGACCCAACTGTTTTTAAAGAGGTATTTACAAGTGGGTAAATATCTAAGTTTAATTTATGGCAACATGCGAGCGTAATAATATTATTTTCAGATGCACTATCTGTCAAACATCGTATAATAATTCGTTTCCCGTTAGAAGGCACAAATACTTGCGCTGTAGGTAAAACAAATGTTTTATCTAGGGTTTGTTTATTAGGAATATCATTATTGCATGAATGCAAGGTAAGTGTGTCCGAGCGTTTATTATTCGTAGCGTCAGAAACGCGTGAAGTGCTCGTATCTGAAATGTTAGTGTGCGCCGCTGGCATAGTGGCAGGCTGCGCGCACGAAGATAACTTGCGATCCGTACCGGAGCCGCGAGCCATTGCGTTTGCGAGCACGGCAGGCGATCTATTCTGAACCCCGTCACTACGGTTCGATGTAAGCGGATTCTCAAAATGCAATAATGAGTGATGTTTTTTATGACACTGTTTGCAAGTGTTATGCGAACCACAATTAATTGTTGTATGTTTTGTACTGAAACAATTGATACACAGTTTGTTGTTTTTAATGTAATTAAAACGTTCCTTTACGGGTAATTTGTGAAATGCGGTGCATTGATATAAATGAATATGATGCGAAGTTTTACAAAACATACAAGCAGGTTTGTCATTGTTAGTTTCCGTAATAGCAAAAGTGTGCGTAAATTTTGATGATGATGTTTGTTGTCGTGAACGAGTTGCAGAATTCCCCTGCGGCTGGGATATATTCTGCCGAACAGCAGCGGTGCGTTCCATCACCTTTATATGATGACGAATAAAATTCACTAAATCACTACTTGTTGGTATATCTTTATCGCGGACAGATAGCTCAAAACTTTGAACTAATTGAGTGTCTATCTTTTTAAGTGCGAGGTGCGTAAGAATGAAATCAGTTAAATCAATAATTTCTAATTGCTTTAAAGCGGACATAGATGAATTAACTCGTTCGATAAAGTTATTTAATTGCGTAGATGAACCAGAAGTAGGTTTAATATCGAGTATGTTATTAAGGTACATTGATCCTAATAACCTCTTATCTTGGTATTTAGCCACTAAAGAATTCCATATCGTGGTATAATTAGATTCATTAGGTATAATTCCAGCAAAGACATTGAGGGCGTTTCCACTCAATTTTCCCACCAAATATTGTACTCTTTGTGCGTCAGTCAATAATGCGTTATCATGAACATTGGCCTTAAAACTATGATAGAATAGCGGCCAAGATTCGGGATTACCAGAAAATTCTACTAACTCCAGTGGTGCCAAACGACAGTTGTTCGAGGTAGGCTTATCAGCTGCGGAGATAGCGCGACGAGTATCTATTAAACTCGAGCGAGTATGTTGAACGAAAGAAAATAAAGTTTCAAAGGCATTCCAATTATTAAAGTTAAGTTCATGTTTAGGGTTCACTTCTAATAATAATGTATTATGTTGATCACATAAATCATTAAAATTGCTATATAATTTGTCAATATTCGACGAAGCAGCTAAAAAGTCCTGCTTACATCTAGTGTCAACATCAGCTGATGGCACTATTTTCTTAGCGGAATTGTATAAAGTATTAATATGTGCGAATATTGCTTCTTTTTTAGCATGTACTATTTTTATTTTAGCCTCCGAAGACATTTCAAAAAGATTCTAAATACAGTTCTATTACATGAATAAACAATGATATGATTTCGACACGACTTCGGAATGTGGGTAGAATCGGCTTCGATGTTACGACGAATTGTTTGAAAGTGTATTTGTAATAATGCGATGTTTTCGATGTAATTGAACAAACATATGCGTTAAAGACGTATAACTATTGGAATTTATATATAACTCATAGATATAATGCGAAAAATAAGCGATATGCGTACCGTAATTTTTGCGTACTGCGAAGTTACGGTGTTACGAGAAGTTACAGTAATAAGCGTACTAATATTTTAAAGGAATTTATATGAATTTAGCTTCTATTATGATTTAGAAGGGTATGTATATGTAAGATAATTGTTGAAAGTTATGCCCAAACGATAGTAGGTGAGCGTTAGCTGGTTATATCCGGTTCGAAATGGACCAGAAATTATGTTGACGCGGATGGAAAGATCACAAAATTAAATGCGGATGCGGGTGGTATATACGAGAAATAAATGCTGTGTCACACAAGAGAAGGAAATACACCAAAATAGGGAATGAGCACTAACCTGGCGTTGCTAAACTGCTTTCCGTATGGCGGGTTCTGTATCAGCATCCAGGCAATGGCGAGGCGGCGGAGTGAAATCCAAGCAACTTATCACTATCACAAGTGTCCACAGTTGCTAGGCTACAGTAACACAGCGCGAGAAATGATGTAAGCTCCATAAAAAGCGGTAAAGTTCAGAGGTAGCACTTTAGCAATAAAATGTCCGTTAGATTGCGCGGGAGCAGGTAAAACAGTTGATGCGGGGGTGCGTAAGCGTTGCGATCTTTCGACGGAGTGACATTCAATGTCAAGGTAGGGGTCGCGGCGCGGTAGATGGCTGTTACCTCACCGTTGGGTTAGCGTGGTCGGCTAAACCTGGTGCGCCCACCCCTAGATGGCGTACACCTCAACTTGCGTGACACAGCTATGAAAAACGGCGTAACCAACTGCAGTGGAGAGTCTTCTGATATACAGAGATCCCTTGTAGGCGTTCAGTCTTTAGCTAAGGACGAGACTTATACAAATACTTAAATGAGTTCAACTTCTGAAAGACCACTTAAATAACTACCATTTAAATAAATCTTCTCAGTCGGGCACTCTTGTCAGAGTGGTCGTGGTTACGCTGATGATGTACACGCAGAGGCATTAGTTGGGTCCTCAATAATCCCAAGGTTTGCCCTCTTAGCGATGTTCTTCCAATTCGGTCGGTTCGAAGCGTTCCGAGTACACTGGGCCATGGTAGACTCAGTTGCTTTTAATATCAGGTCAGTCCAGCGGGTTGGTGATTGACCGCATAATCTTTTGCCTTCCACTTGGCCCTGAACCACTAGTCTCTCCATCGAGTCCTCTTTTCTGGAGATGTGACCGAAGAACTTCAAGATTCGTTGACGATAGTCGGTCTTTTATTCCGAGTTCCTTGAGTATGGATACATTGGTGCGGAATGCCGTCCACGCGATCTTTAGGAGGCGTCTCCAACACCACATTTCCAGCGCATCGATTTTGCGGCGATCCTACAGTCTCAGAAACCAGGTTTCGGCTCCATAGAGAAAGATTGGAAAAACAAGGCACTTCATCAATCTGACCGTTGTTTTCTTGGTAATTCTCCTGTCTTTCCAAATCTTTCCCAGCCGTTCTACTGCTGACCTGGTAATGGCACACCGTCGTCTAATCTCGTCGCCACATCTTCCAGTACATGAGATACTAGAGCCGAGGTAGGTATAGCTGTGTACAACTTCGCAGTTAGCTTTGTTTTGTACGTTGGTTCCATTTTCTTCAGCCCGGTATACTATCATTATCTTCATTTTGTCTCGATTGATGGCAAGTCCAAATTTCCGGCTGGTAGTTTCTAGACGAGTTAGGAGAATTTCCATATTTTCTCTTGTCTGTGCAAGAAGGGTAGTCTGTCCGCCGACTGATATACCTTTGTCCCATTCTTCCAGTACAATGCGCATAATGTACTGTGTAGCTGTTGAAGAGATACGATAAGACGGTGATAAGATACATCCTTGTCGTACACCAGCCTCAGTCTGGAAGTTGTCTGAAAGGGTGTCATCCAAAGGATTATTAGGTGGGTTGGTACACCCATTTCCGCAAGTATATTCCAGAGGTGTGTCCATATGACCGTGTCGAATGCTTTGTGGAAGTCTACAAAGCAGATGTATAAGGTCGAATTAAATTCTCTGGCCTTCTCAATAATCTGGCGCAATGTAAGAATTTGTTTGTGAGTTCCTCTTCCCTTTACAAATCCTGCTTGTTCGGGTTCGATTTGTCTTGAAAGGTAGGCCGACAGTCTTGTGTTAATTATGTGGAGCATCGCCTTACTTGAATGAGATATTAAGGATATTATTTAAATTAAATAAATATTATTATTTAAATGCATACATATTATTTTGATTTAGGGCCTGTTTCAGAATGTTCGATTAATTTCCGGTTATACTACCCAGAACATATTTAGTAAACAAAACACTATCTTTGCGTTTCACAGTCATCGATTTAGCCTATCCATCGGTTAAAGATTGAAACGTGCTGTATGTTAACTGTAATTTTTATGATTCAATTATTTTATGTGTTGGTTAGCAACCCGAAACTTTATTAGGATATTCTGAAACGGACCCTTAAACTATTATTTTAAAAATTTACGCAAATAGAAAAAATCTTTGATGAAAAATCACTTATTTTCTATTATATATATATATATCATACTTATTCGCTTTGATAACCACATTATACATTATAAATTGTCGTTTTGAGTATTTGTTCATCAATCAGAGGATACCGACATCACCTCACTATTATTCAGTGGTATCGTGTAACTTGAAAATATACAAATCCAATTTTTTTAAATTTAACTAGTTAAGCTTTTGACATATCTACACTCGGCTTCCAAATATGTGTCACAAGAAAATAAGGATATGTGCTACACATATGAATCGTTATCTAGTTCTTAAACTGGAGAGAACATTAAAGTGGCAAAACCTACGCAGAACAGAGTCTCTACGGAGATAATTGGCTATAGACACCAACTTGAAAAATTCATCGGACAAGTAAATAATACAAAGTAATTTACCACAAAAACTAAACAAGTTGCAAGCCTCATAACATTGTGTGGCTCTCAGGTGGGCCACATTAAAAACACATGGAACCGCAAGAGAACTAAATAAAGGTTATTATTTATGGGGTAAAATTGTTTTCTATTACAGACCACAGCTTGCGATATCCTTCTAAAAATATATGTAGTTAGATATATATATTAACGTATAAATTCATGTGTACGCATTATATAAAACATACAAGTTCGCTGTTTATAAAATAATATTAACATCAGTATTTATTATCTACCTACTGACAACATACCTAACAAATAAATATATACATTTATATATATATACACTATACTATATATATATGTATAATTTAAACATTCTCTTCCTTATTTTAACAATAAGATGTAACCCTTTCGTCGTCAATAAATACATAAATTTTGCATAAACTAACCAGTAAGAAGTTATAATAATTGTAGCCACATTAATTTTGTAACACTTTTTAAACTTCTATGAAGAACAAAAATATATTCACCGTGCAATTAAGCGTACTACGACCACATGAATAGCGCTTCACTGTCATAAAACTGACGCAATAATTAAATGTTTGTGGGCAAACCACAAAGCTTTACTTATGCCAGAATATATATTTTCTAGAAACCAAGCACAACCTCAAAGAGGAGCATCCGTAACTCATTATTAGGTACTATGTTCGTGCCAAGTAGAGTACAGTTACAAAGTTGCAAATTACCTACCTACTGACTGAAATAGTGAGAAATTTCAATTAGCTCATTCACATCCTGTTTCTACGATCTGATGTTTCTAGAAGTTTTACACGAAAACGATATACATATTAAAATATAGATTTTAGCTAGAAAAATAAATAAGTTTGAATGACAAAAGAAATATAGAAACAGATGGCAGTTTTATCACTTCAGTGTTCGGTTTTAGACGGAAACACGTGTTAAAATAAATTATTTTACCAACTTTATGTCACAGAGTTGAAAGGGCTATTATAAAGATAATAAAAAAATCTAAAATTATTCTGCAGCCACTTAAGTGTTACTATCTCTATTGTTGTATTTCAAGAATGGTGAAGAAACTAGAATTTAAATAATAACATCTCATTTTTACTCAAAGAAAGTTAATGAATGAAAAGTTAGTTAAAATGTGTCATGAGTGTTGACAAAGCATCCAACTGGAGCAGTTAGCGGACAGGTCGCGGTTTCTGTGGCGTTTCAGGTGTGGGTCTATTTTGGGCCACCTGTAGTTACTGGCCGCACCGCGCGCGCCGCCCGCCCAGTCGCGCGCCGCCCTTCGCGCCGGTACGCATCGCGCTTCCCGTTACACACACTAACGAATAAAATCACGCTTAATTTCCATATTCTATTTATGAAAATCAAAATTCTTTAACAAGTTAACTAAATATAAGCAAGGATTAATTTAAACCTTGGAAAGTTGGATAAAACGAGAACGGGGTAAGTGGACCAAAACAATATTTGCTCTCGATAATGTCTCTCGTAAATTTAATGAACGTTCTTTTTACTCTCGGTCGTTGTTTCTAATGAGAATTATTTTTATTAGCCTGCTGTATAATAGAAAGAACTCGAAACTATGTTTTTAAGTTAATAATAATTTTAAATGTTACTTTGGACTCTCGAGTTGATTTATTTCACAAAAACTCCGCAGTAACGAATCTATGAATGATAAATGGAAACCTGATGAAATGCGTGTCAAAATATGTAGAGATCTTCACTCGTTCAACAATAGATGTACTCACGAGTGAAACGAACAATGAGATGTATTAGTGTCGTCTACAAACGAGGTTCGCTTCGGTTTGCGGCGCCTTACTGTTAATTGACCGGCGTGGTGAATCGCTGATGGATGTCCACCGCTCTCTTTAACGACAACTAAGCGAGTCGGTATCGCAATGGCCAAAGGGCCCGGCCCTATAATATAGAGCCGCTGATCCGACACACTTCAACTTAATTTGATTTGAACGAATCGAGCCCACTGACTCACATAAGCATTGACTATGTAACTCGATTGCAAGTCATGAGAATGTCATATTGAATTATGCTGTACCTATTGCATGACTCAGGATTATCGTTGTAACAACTTTTATTTGATAAAAAAATAACAAACATTGACCTTATTCTTGGACTTTCCTTTTCAAAGGTTGACTTTAATAAAACTTTAATTTATATTGCCGATAAGTTGGCCTTTAATCACAATCTCACCTGATGGTAACTGACGTGATTGGAGGTGATGCTTAACCTAGAATCATTTACTGACTTTCAAGGACAACTACAGGAACGCACCAATAGGTTCTTGGCGACATATTTTCTACTAGAGGGTGGTAGTTAACCAGGCGAGCATTCTCAAAGTGCCCTACCACCATGCGGAGAAGCTCAAGGTTGCCGATTTCAAGCTTCGAGTTGAAAGTTAAAAATAAAGTAGAAATTCATCATCATCGGTGTCTAATTAAAAACCAAATATAAGTTAAAGATAATAACAACATTTTTAGAAAAATAACACAGTCCATCTTCATATAAGAGCTTAACGTATAGCTAGGTACATAATGCTAATGAGATTACGCCCGTTGGCGACGAGACGTAAGGCTTTGGGCGTTTTATTTGGAACAAGGCATCCGTTGCCGTACCTAATGAATTTTTAGATTCTCACGCAAGGCTGTTTATTCTGACGTCATGTTCGTTGAGCAAAATAAATTTAATAGCCTGTGGTCCCACAGAACTCGTCTTGAATTAATGTCAATCTAGCTTGTAGCGTGGCTAACGCGAATTTCATAAGCCGTAATTAATGTATCTTGTATAGATAAACCGGTAAGTGTGTCTAATAGTCTTAATAAATAGACTTTAGTTTATCCATCCGGTTACGATAGTGTTTGTAAGCATTGAACACAAATAAAAACACTTAATTCTGTAGGTAATCCTCAATGTTTTTTAAATTAATTTATTTATCTAGTAGGCAACCCTTTACGCATACCCCTATAAAGCTTGGAGCCCTTGGAATATGGGCTCCATGCCATAGTACACCTACATTATTAATCTGCAAGCCTTGCTTGTTTAGTTAGATAAGTACTACATTATTCTTTCCAGGTCCAGTATATTGGTATCAGCATTAATTTATCGTGCGAGCTTTTAGCTCAATGGGCAGTCCAGTCAATACCGCAGTTGTATCTAGGTACTTGTAGTGGACGCGTGCTCGTGTCGTTAATCCAGCTATAAAACTTCACAGTGCGTCAATTGTATTTCATGTGAGTGATCTAAATATGCTACATTAGCTAAGGAATGAAACTGAGATACCTAACATAGTAAACACCAGTTAATTTGCATACCGACGTATGCGAGTAAAAAAGAATAACGTCCAAAATAACCGAAATGTCGGGTATTAATAAAATAAAAGAAGCAAAACTGGTAATAATTTAGAGCTAACGCCGAAATAACGAGCGATAGTTGGACGGGTAGAGGCGAAGAATAATGTGGTTCAGCTTAGTTTCGAGGAAACATAAGGTGGAGCCTTGTGATGACATCACTAGTAGCTTCGACTCGCTCCGCACGCGCTCACCTTCACACTTATCTTGACTGTATCTTTAAACGAGCGTTTTATTTAACCGAAGTCTGCGTTTTTAAATATTGTTCTATTTAAATACATAGTGAAATTCGTTTTCTAATTTCACCATTTGTATTTGTATAGTGGGCGTGACATGTGCGAGTCAATTTCAAACGCAGCGTCATGGTCACGCTCATTTTCTTTAGTTAACGAACTAAAAGCCTGTCGTCCACGAACTATTGTGATGTCTTCGGCTGTTAAAAATGTCATGTTTTGTAAACTTTACGGACGTGCTATTATGTTTATGAATTCCCATAAAAATGTGTTATTACCACAATCTTCATAAGTTTTCTCAATAAATTATTAACAGATTTTATATGATATTACTCAATCTAGGTTCAAATCATGCGCTCCTTTGGAATTATACGCTTCGCCTATCTTATTTAAGTAAGCTCTTTAGTCAGTCACTGTGCGAGGACGAAATGCTATATAATGTTAAATTAATCAAATTAAACCTAAACGTTTTAATTAAACGAATGTTTTTAAAACATAAATTGGCATTAAATAGTGCATGAGATGTAACGATGGGTAGAGATGGGCGCACGCGCCGGTGAGCTACGACGACGCGGACGGTAGGAACATCCTCTTCCTGCGCCGTGCACATTTCGTAACAGTAGCCCTCGCTCGAACGCGTTATTTTCGTTGACATCACAGAAATAACTACATCTTCCTTTACAGAGGCCGGCGGTCACCAGACGCTGACGTTGATATCTTTACACTAATTGCGTTATTGACAACCTCACATTTAGTTCAGTTTCGAAACAGCAGTCTGAACATCGCACATCGACCGAACCAGATGAGTTTCATTCTCGCACTAGTCGATAACTACGAACTAACTAATACAATCTTAAAACTAGCAACCTGTATAGTTGAAAATTCGACGCGAGAATTTAACCCAGTATGATACCGTTTAACGAGTGTTCATTATGCAAATAAGACGTGATAATTATTTTAATGTTGTCGTTCTTCCATATATGTAACGATTCTTTACACTTTTGGACAGTTTCAAACTTTGTATCTATAAACGTAGTGACATTTGCTTAATATATTTTTGAAAATCAAATTAATCAAGTTTACGACGGGCTTTTCGTTTTGTTTTGATTTGTAACTGCAAAACAAGGTAATAAAAACAAAATATTTACCAAACAATACGTGTTGGAATCATTCTTATTTGTATTTGGTTTTGTTTTATTTTATTGTTGAGATTTTAACCTACGGACCCTTATCTCATATGTTGGTAAGTGATGATGTGGTCGAAAGTTATTGTAGCAGGCTGAATGGGATCTTCAACTTTTTATCCTTTATAGGTTAGCCTTTGACCACTATCTCACCTGATGGTAGGTGATGATGTGGTCGAAGATGTTGTTCAAGCTAACCTAGAATCTCAAGGACAGTTATCCAAACACACGGATTTTCTACTTTAGGGTGGCATTTATAATCAGGGGAGCACATAAAAAATGCTCTACCAGCGCCCGGTGAAGCTCTTGCCAGTGGCATATTTCAAACCATGGGCATGGACCTCCACCTGACAGTACATATTCACAATCACTGAGCTATCATCCCTTAAAAATATCATTGGTTTTACTTATTTGATTTTAATTACAGATAATTTTACTGTAATATTCCTCTATTATCCAAAACCACTTAAGTAGAGGCCCCTTCCTTATTGGGGAGTCGAGCCTTGAACAAAAATAATTAAGTCATGTTTTATTTTAAGATACTGATAAGGCTCATGAAAGGTTATCAAGTTAATTTCAAGTCCAAGATATACTCGTAGGTATATACGTTCAGACATCTTCAAATAACTACTTAAGGTTAAATATTATATATTCTAGGTTAATTTATAAAATCCTTGGTCATCTGGAAGAAAAAGAAGGTCTTGCAATGAAACCGCCTTTTGTATACGTGTGCCTATGTTTAATTGATATTTTAAGATATAAACCATAAGGTATTTACTATAAGTGCATTAATAACAGGCTTATCAAAGTGCTCATCATATTTAGCTCGCAACGTTGAATTATTTGAAAATTGACAATACTAAGCGTTCTAACCTGATGGAATTCAGGTTCCTGACAACGGTGTCATCGCGCAGCCGCCGGCATAACGGGAAGCTATCTTAGTCCTTTTTAGGATGTGGTTGATCCGCAGTAGCGCTAACTGCTCTACTAGATATACTTTTAAGTGCATACACGACTTCTAATGAATGAATCCGCTTCTTCCATTTTACTTTAGTTAGTGTACCTATCGCATTTAGTAAAGACATGCAAGCTAATCAGTTCCGACCTCGAACAGTGCAGCAGTAAATTACATGTGCAAATACATCATGCCAAAGCGCGGAGGCCCCGATAGTTCACTGGAGCGAATCGAATTCAATTTAAAAGCAATTTGTTAATTAAACCGCCGCAAAACTCTACAGGCGGCAACCCCTCCGCCGAGTCTTACGTGCTCTAAATCTCACCGAAATAGATCAAAAGGTTCCCTACTTCAATTGAAAATTAGTTTTCTTGGATGCAGGCGATAACAACGGGAGCGCAGAGGGATCGGGGTCGGGTGGTGAGACTGCAGAGGGAGCGGAAGGCGCGCACACGTTTGGGCCTCTGGACGGGTCTATTTACGCGACCGTGGTGCGCGGCAGCGGCGGTGGGCCCTCCTCGCCGCTGAGCGCGTCCATGGACTCGGGGATATCGTCCGCCGGGCGGCGCGCCGCCCCCAGTCCGCCTGATGAGCTCGACGCGCTGCTGGGTGACATGCTGCGAACGGTGAGCGCGCTGCCCGATCCACCGGCACCGACCGCTACAACGCCGCAGTCGCAGCCCGACCGGGCTCCGGACATACCGTACCACGCACGCGCCGACTCGGCGCCCTTCACATACGGAGCGGCCGGCGTGCGGCCCGGCATGCTGCGCGCGCCGCACCGCCTCGCCAGCCCCGAGCTGGTCCGCCGGGCGCTCGGCACCGACACCTCCTACCGCCCCATCGAGGATGACGACGACGACCCTGCGCCCGCGCCGCTCACCACACAACCCTCCACACCTCGTACCCTGCGCAAGTTCACGCACGAGGACCTCACCACCACCACCAGATCGGTTCCGCCCAGCACGTCCCCCGTTACAAATGGAAGGTGAGTTACTTTAATTTTTTAAAGTAATTGCTGTGAGTTTCTACAAACAAAGGCCTTTGTGAAATTGCTCAACCTGTTTCCAATGATTCTTTTGTATGGGCAAGTATTTGGGTAGGTCCGAGTGGAACTAATACTCGTAGCACGATTTACTTATTTATTTACAATTGGGATAATTTTAATCATATGTAACACATTGTACTCGTACCTAACAACAAAATAAGTGAGTTTTTTTTTAAACTTTTTAACTCTTATTTAAATTTTAGTACTATTAGTGACTTGTTGTTTATACACATGCAAAATTACAGTTTCTTAGGTCGATTATTATTATTACGCGACGTAATATAAAAATTTAAAATATAATTCGAGCTGGTTTCAGGTTTACTTTCAAGATTTAAAATACTTCCCATTATCGCAGAGTAATATCACGGTAATGTTATCTTAACATTACCGTGGTAATATGGTTCATCATAAACCGTTTAAATTTTGAGAATCAGATATACCCAAGTCTCAGGGTAATTCTGTCAATCCGCCTAAGTAGATCCCGGTTTGTAAAGATAGTAGAAAAGCGTGGCACCCAGCAACATCTGTACAAACGTGGGGCATACAATTTAGAAAACGACGATGTTTGTTCTAGAATAAAATATCTGAATATAAAGTGGCTTGCATAAAATAAAATATGTTTTCCTATCGAACCAGTTTATTTGCGAGCGCGTAGGTTCCAGACTGTGTTACTTAGATAAATTTTAAGCAAGCGGTTAAATGTTGAACAAAATGTTTGACCCCATTGTTATCGATATTATTACCGGACTCTTCGATAATATCGGTAAGTAAATTATACTCACCAATATCGTCCTGTAGTTGAATGGATACTTAGAGATAAACTCTTGTAACAATAAGAAGTTACGAATAGAATAGAGACATATGTCCCCTCCGTACTATAAACATTCAGTTCCAGGCATCGCCACGCCACACTTCCGGCCATAGAGTAAGATTTACAATAAAACTTTGATATAGAGTAATTAAAGAAGGGGATCTGGTGGCAGATGTAAACATGTGTTCCTATACTGTGGGAGTGGAGGCCATGCGCCGTCGCCGCCGCCTACGGCAATATGATTGTGTTTACATTTACAACCTCACTAGCATTGCTCACTAGCCACATATTTTTAGCGAAAATCTGCTCATTTTCGATAAACATTTATGTAACCTTCAAACATTAATTGCATAAACATGCATACACTGTACTTAAACCCTTCCTGTTCGAATGATAAACATGACCTACTAAACTATCTAAAGCTCTGTGGGAACAATGCCAAACCAAACGAGACACTTCAATTTACCAGTATCTAACTAAACAATCAACCTAACAAATTGGTTGACAACTTGATTGTACACGTGATCTTAATTTATTTAGTGGCGTTCCGCTCGACCCACTTCACTGTCAATCAAGAAGCATAAAAGTACCCGCTCCAATCTCGACACTACGCTATACTACAAGCCCTTCCTTGTGCCCTGATTTATTTTACTATGGTATGGTAGGCACTCTGCCGAACAGGCATAGGTATACAAGTAACATAGTCCATAAGTAAATCCCAGAAATTTGAAGATCTCACTGAAACTTTTCATGTTCTCAAAACATAATGGCGAACAAAAACTTTATGTTTCTAAAATAAAAACCCGAAAAAATAATTTTGTCTATTTTTTATCGAAGTTCAAATTTTGTAAGAATCTTGAATTTATCACTAATGAATTTGACTTTGTACTGTACAATCTAGTTGGTCAGTAAATTGTGGAGTGTGGGAGCAATCAGTAGACACTGGTCTTGTGGGTGGTAATTGGATGGATATACTATATCTACAACGATCATGTCAAAAAACGCATTTTACACTACATAAAGAGAACAAAATAAACTTGCTTCAGAAATTATCTTCATTTAACTTTACCTGCTGATAAATAATTACGAGTTAAACTGGCTTAACCTATCAGATGGGAATAAAACAGTGAACGTGTACCTATAACTGAGTGTAGAATTCCCAAATAAATACCTACTTAATTAAGAACTTGTACCTATAAACAACACAATACTTGATTATCAGCGTGATCAAATATTGCTGTTATTATTTTAACAAACTACTTGTGTGGCCAATAGGGCCTAAAATTGAATAGATGGCTACCACACTTCATTGTTTATTCACAATGTCTTGTGTTATTCTCAAGTTAGTAGGTAGAGCCCCTTATCAATGACTCTTAATATAAACAGGCGTTGTAATGTTCTGAGCTGACATTCTTTGAATAACTAATTACCTATATGAATAGAAGACGTTGTTTTTGTTCCAATTGATGTAGGAAGGTATTTCGAATGTACAAATGTCATGAAACCAAAGCACAATTTGTAGCTAAAGCTTATAATAGTTCACCGTAATATCTAATACGTAGAATAAATATATCTACCATTTGGCTGGATTTATTTGAGTGAAAAATACGAGTAGAATCAACTTTAACGATTATAGCTTCTTATTATTCTTAGACTTTCCCAGCATTGAATTTTGTTATATCGTTTTCTATCAAGATCGCCTGAATAAAATAAATTGAGAAGCAATGTTGCTCTCCCTCTAAAAAATCTGTAATTTCTATGCAAAAAAGCAATCAATACTATACTTTGTTGCTTCTTGAAACAAAGGCTAACTAACAAACAGACAAACACAATTTCGCATTAATTGTAGTGTAGCAATTTTGCTACCATTATTAAGTCACAGCAATTTTAAATGCACCTTATAACGTAAGGGTGCAAGGTTTGCAAACAAAGAAGCAAAAAGCTTCTAACTTCCAAAGCTTACATTTTCTATCATGGATAAACAACGCCACATGTTACTACTGAATCACTAAAGCTCATGTCAAATTTGATCGACATGAAGATAAATGGCCTACACAGCTATCTGACATATATCGGCCGTGTCTATCACGTCGTATTAATGCATTGTAATCGAGCCACTTATTGCGAAGCACCTCTTTTGTAGCGGTTTACATTTAACCGCGTTAAAGGTTTGTTATGATTATACAATACATGATTGAAGAGTGGTGAAATTCCGTGAAATGAACTAGGAATATACTCGGTATATATTAGGCATAAATAAAAATTAAAGTAAGAACTTAATTATTCAAATTAAACTTATTGAAGCGCTCGTAGCGAAGTTTGCTTAGCCATTCTGAATCAATCAGCATAGCGTGCTTCGAAGGGCACGTTAAACCGTCGGTCCCGGTTGTTTTCTCAGGATGGCAGTCGTTATAGAATGGTGGTAGGGCATTTTGCGAATGCCCGCCTGGCTAGCTACCACCCTCAAGTAGATAAATCTGTCGGCGAGTACCTAACGGTGTGTTCCGGCAGCTGTTTTTGAGAGCCAGTAATTCTAGGTTAGCCTGAACAACTAGTCCGACCACATCATTACTTACCATTAGGTGAGATAGTGGTCAAAGGTATAACATATCAGGCATAAAAAATAACTAACAATCCATGAAGCGGAAGTCTTAATTGAGCCAAGTCGATAGGCGTGGGCCGGGAATGAACCCGGTACCTCTGAGTAGTTCACGTTCCGCAACATTACCCGCACACATGGAGACCCACTATAAACTAGCTACCTATTGCAAATTATGTATGCGGCGCCAACTGAATGAATGCCTCTTACACTCAAATAACAAGTGACACTCAAACCACTGACTCGGCGCGACCATTCTCGGAATTGACTAACGATAATTTATGGGTAGTAATTGGCTACTGAAATGGCCTTTCTAAATCGTCCATGTTTGGACTTAGATTGGTCGTAATAACTTTTTAACTAACGGCTCTAATTTAACCAAATCAAATCGATGTCGAACGAATGTATCTAACGAGCGCGGTTGCGTCGATGGCCATACATGTGCAAGCTTGAATTAGAAGATACCGAAACCCGCCGGGCTATGACATACGAGAAATTTTTGATACTCGCTCCTGAGTTCTTTTATATTATATAATGTAAACTATACTTACGTGAGTATTATGGTACTAAGTTTGAGGACGTGGTATTTCCGTTTGTTAGATAGGAATATGCATGGGTAACTCGACTGAGTCTGTGTCCGGAAAAAACCATTCTGTGCTGAGACTGTCCTCAATGATTGAGTTGCCATATTCCCGTAAGTTAAAAGGTTAATCAAACAGCAATGCACGCATTGTTGCTTGCAAAGATCTTTAGTGAGAGCAGACACAATAACAACTACCTACTTATAGTTATATTATCTATAGATATAGGTAATATTACCGTGGTGCTGTTCTAACCGTATAGTACAAAATAACAACTAGGGTTTTACTGAAGCTTCTAACATCGGCTGGTTCACCTGTTCGGGTTCTCAAACTGTTTTATTAAATAATATTTAATAATATTTATATATTGTTTATGAGGCTAAACCGCTGCTAAAATTTGTTTCAATATTTTTATAAAATCATACCATAGGGGGTTAGAATTAATAAAACTTTGAAGGTTCTAATACACAACGTAACTAATGAGTCTATTTAATAATAAATACTTTTAAAAGTATCCTAAAAAACATTAAATAATATTTAAATAAAACACTTAAAAAAGCATAAAATTATATATCTAGTAACAATTCCGCCTAATTTTGACTTGACTCTTCTCTTTCGTTCTCTCCTCTTCTCGATCGTGCGCTCGGTGAGTCAAGACCTCCTGAAGATGCTTCGTTTAGAAGCGAAACTAGTCGGGTATTCTTCCGGTTAGGCTGCGTGATGTTTGTGACGTCACGTAGATGACAGGAAAATTAGGCGGAATTGTCACTAGATATATAATTTTATGCTTTTTTAAGTGTTTTATTTAAATATTATTTAATGTTTTTTAGGATACTTTTAAAAGTATTTATTATTAAATATAGATTTCCGCAAAGTAACGCCTGAATCTATTCATTATAATGAGTCTATTATTTATCATAACTATTTTTATCTGTATTGTGTTTATAATTGCTTAACTACTACTGCTATATTGTATCTTTAGCGTAGGTAACTACTATATTTTCTTCTTTAAGTATATTGAGAAACATTTTATTTGGAACAATTGTTGTTTTCTGTTTCTTTACTGTATCAGTCGGAATGTCCATTGCTAAACACAGCTTCCCCCATTATGGGGGGGATTTGCCACAATCCCCACGCTTGGCAGGCGTCTTGGGGATCGCAATGTACCTAGATAAGAATTCCTTAGAAAGCGCTGCTGCCCACCTTCTGTTGTGTTACCCTAAGTCACCTCTTACGACACCCACGGGTAGAGTGGGGAAGTGACATTCTAGGCCGGCACCCCACGGGCTGTCTTGTTCTTTCACGTGCTGTTTGTCTGTTTCTTTGAAATAAAATATGACTAGGAGAAGCTTACGTTCTGTAGATATCTAAGTTTGATCTTTCATGTTGTAACTTGATTTCCAGATTTTATACTAAATAATATAAAGCCAATAAAATATAAAAATAATAAAAAAATATAAAGTACCGAATAAAAGCTCTTTTAGACCTTGATAACTATTTTAGTTATTTTGACTAAGCGATTATTCCTGCAGAATTATTCAAAGTAATCCTTCTTCTCTCTGATTCTTTTTAAACAAACCAAAATCACATACTAGATGTTATTTTCCGCACCTTCCACATGATCATCCATTTCCTCAATGAAAAATAAAGTCCCGATATGAATAGATTATGTGAGATTAAAACGATAGCGACGATACGTAACAAATTAATTCAATTTCTCTTTTTCTGTGCGGTAAGTTTTGATCCAAAAGTAAGAGGGCGATGCCGATGCCGAGTCGCGATTATGAGATTGATTGGAAGCGATGGCGCATGGCGTGTGATTGCGCTGCGCCATGACCCAAACAAGTTACTATTTCGAGATAAACGCCGCCATAAACGGACTGCCGTCCGGGCCTCGACTCCGCGTCCGCTAAGGCGGCGATGCGATTCTCGGTCCACATGGGCTTATACTGTTACTTTCTAATCAACGCTGCGCTGTAAGAACCGCAAACAATTTAACTTAATAAAAATACAGCAGTTACGCACTTTCGCAAAAACTGAAAATACATAATTATATCAAACTTTATATATTTTGTTATAGTCTGCCTTGGTGGTTACTACCGCAGTGTATGTGTAGGGCACTGTAGCAAATTAAGTTACCTATTGGTCGAACTGACGTTAGTTCAGAACCAGAATAGTCCAATGTATTGGGGTGACGAGCGCAGTACAGTGCCTAGCAGTACGAGTGGCGATATAATGGGCAAGCGTGACGCTTACCGTCAGAAAAGGCGACTCGGTTGTCACGGAACTTCATATCGTAAAAAGTACCTAAATCAAAATTTAACTCAAAACTTATACATAGCAAAACCTATTTTGCCCTTAGAATATTTATTGCATTAATCATATCATTATTCAAATTTATTCTTTAACAACAGAAATCGACACTTAACACCCACTGTTTAAGGACACACGTTCAAGAACATTACAAGGTTTCCGAAATCCATAATAGGCTGGCATCCGTACCTTCAATTCCTACGCGACAAAAACCGACAAAGATAACACTTGAACAAACAGAGCAAAAACGTACCTACTTAAAATGTTGATTCTTTATTGCGTCGTGCATATCCGTAGCTCATGACTATAAATCAATTGAACAGATGGTTGAATGGCGAGGCGGAGTGGGCGGTGCGGCCGTCAGCGGCTAGTACGGCAAAGAAGAGTATTCCTGAGAACGGGACATGGCGGTCCCACAGCACGCTCGGGTGGCAAGAAACTTCCAGAGCCCGCGAGCCTCGGCGGTCCGACAGCGGCATAGAGAGTGCGGGCTCGGGGCTCACGTGGCTGCAGCGACAACAGCAGAAGCTGCGCGAGAGGAAGGAGGCGCGGGAGAGGGTCGCTCGACTTCCGCTCGAGTGGGACACTGCTGCTTCCCGCCACGTACGCAGATCCGCCAGCCATCGGTAAGTGTATCTACTACACTTAAGAGATTGTCCGATAAAAATACCAATCACATAAAAAACTAAACTTAAGTATCTGTGAAATGAAATTCCATGGTCTGCGTATATATCTCACTATTTCTCTTTCGCGCCATTTTATTGAATAATAAACATGTTTTAATTGGTTTTTATTTTTTTTCCAACTTAATCTCCACGCTATACTCAGGCAAACTTATATTGAAGTGATGACGTGGATATGCCTTTTATCTTCATGGCGATGGCGGTTGAGGGGAAGCAATATGAGCAGTCAAGTGGATATTTTTGCATCGTGGAAGGGCATTTTGCGAATGCCCGCCAAGCTAGCGCCCACCTTCAAGCAGAAAATCTGCAGCTGTCCTTGAGAGCCAGTAACTCTAAGGCTAAGCCTGTTAACACCTTCGACCACATCGTCACTTACCATCAGGTGTGATGGTGGTCAAATGCTGGACCTATATGCAATAAAAATAAAAATAAATTATATTCGTCTGTGGTCTGACAAGAAGAAATTTCAGGTAGAAAACTGAAGTATGTCTGTATCCAGTAGACTGGCTCGCACTATTTTATTTTTGCTTTGTGAGGGGGAAAATAAAATAAAAACTACCCATTCGAGACTTAATGATGCGTATTTATATGTTTTGTTTTTTTTTATACAAAAGGGGACAAATAAGCAGACGGTCCACCTGATGGTAAGTGGTCCCCGCCGCCTATGAACACCGGTAATATCCGCAGCATTACTGGTGCGTTGCCTACCATTAAGAGAAAGGACTCTATTAATTTGTATCATAAAAGTAGTATGAACACGACGAAATATCTATTATGTAAGGATAAATAAAATCTGCAGTTAAAGACAATAAAGAACATTTACATCGACAGAAAGCATTATCGTGACGATTACATGATCTTGTATATACCGTCAGATTTAAGGAAAATATGAATGAATATACCAGTGTATAAAACATTTCAATGCAGAACTATGGTGTGCATTTCAGTGTGGATGGGTACACCAGTGACACGACAGCATTCGCCGACGACGATGACGACTTCAGCGTCCCACTGCATGTCAACACACGCACTCCGCTCAGAACCGATAGCATCAGCCCGCAAGCACCTGACAGGTAATACCTACTTACTTGATTTAAAAAAACATTAAAAACACAAGATTTTTTCTGGATCGCGAAACCGCAACTTGTGCTTAAACACGGGGACGCGGTTCGTTTCTACTTGATCCACATGGAACGAGAAACTTAAAATATGTATGAATATTAATATCATGGAAGTTAGTTATACTTAAAAAAACAAAAACTTTTCACTCATTTCCAACCTTCCCGAGACGGTGGAAAGTGAATTTTATACTCCTGCCTACGTGTGACGAAAAGTATTTTTTTCGTTGTTTGGGCTTTCCGTAATAAAAACGAAACGAAGAAAGCTAAAAACAGAGCATGGCTATCTAAAAGAATGCTATTACGATCGTGTTGCAAGCGCGAGGGAGTGTCACGCAGTATTCTCTAGGGAAGGACATACTCTAGTAAGCTGAGTTGGCAACTGGGCAGTAAGTAAATTTAGTAAATCCCCTTGCCCACTTAACTGGGTATTTACAATATTATGTCAAAGTTGACTCAGCAATAACTCCTTTTCTAACCAAATGGCAATAAGTAATGCGAGGATGCTGGCCACGCTGCCAACTGGTAGTGCGCTGGAGCATTTAGACTGCCTGTGAGTTTACAATGATTTGTAGGTTGTCTAAATGATTTTATTGAAGTAGCTGTAGTGTTGTATATATTTCGTAGTATTTTGTTAATAAAAGCATATCGCCGGTTAAAAAAAAACAAATTAAAATATGTAGATAAGTGTCCGAGCTCGTACTAGGTAATACGTGCGTTGTTATTCCGATGTTTTTATGTATTATTTCTTAAACATAATTGGGTATTCCCAAATCGCGATTCGACAAAATTTAACGACACGATAGCCTCGGATTCGACCTATATACTTAGGTTACGATATCGTATAACATGCCAATATACGAAACTTTATAACATAAAAACGACATTTTGAAGTAACAAGTTAAAAATGTTTCAAAAATAATCCCTTTTAATTATATGGATTTGAATGTTCTGAAAACTGTTGTACTATTTTATATCTACCTACATGCTTTTGAAGTGAGAAGTTATTGGTACGTAGGCACTACATCGACTTTACTCCTAGAGATTTTATACCTATAAACCGGATATAGGAAGTCCAGAAGCTCGTTCAAAATTCTCGATAGTGCGCTCAATGAGTCAAGACCTCCTGATATGTATATCTCCTATATTTCGTATGGTAGCGAAATGAATTGATAACAATTTCGGCTAGGTTATGTAGTGTTTCTGACGTGACGTCGGAAATTTAGGCAAAATTTTCTTATAACTATAGAAGATGAATGTATTCCTAAAAAGTTTTTTTATGATGGTTTTGTTAGTATGGACTATTCCGAAATGTTACACCTGATGCCATGATACTATAATACATATAATTATCTTAATTTGAGTTATTTCAGTTTGCGTAACATCCTTTTTTGGGATCATTTTATTTAAGCCGTCCTTCTTTAGCGGCCTATTTTTATTCGACCTTGTCGGCTTTGTTTTTTATCTCCTAAGCGTCTTTTTTGTCGCCTTTATCCATCCATTTTTTTATTTTCTTGTGTTACTAACCAAATATCTGAAGATATTGCTTTTGGTGTTTTTAACCCTCATGCTTCCTTTTAATTCCAAAATCTAGTGCAAAAATGTGCAGTTTTTTAGCATTTCTCAACGTGGGAGTACTAAACTAAGTAGTCAAGTGTAGAGTTCGATAGCGTCAAATTCCCAGATATTTCGGTCAATAGAGAGTTTAATTGTGACGGCAAAACATTACTCAATGCACGGAGAAACTGGTCAATTATTTGGGAAGAAATATATTATGACAAAATTTATCTAGATATATTTGCATTGTTCTCTTCTAAGTATATGTTTTGACTTATCCTAATTTTATTTCTTCTTTCCTTATTTAAATTATATCAATTATCATAAAATATCGCCATCGGCATTTTTACCCTTCAATAACCGAAATCTCAATCATTCTGGTCTCTCAAAGAGGTCGTTTTTCATAGCAGGTGATGATACGTTTTTTTACCAAATGTTTTTTTTTAATTTTCAATATTAATAATCGCGTAAGTTTCATTATCCGTGGACGCTTTCTTTTTATTTGTAACTTTTGATACTACTATCTTTTAATTAACTTCAGTCCACTTTGGTTATCTCTAGGCATTTAAACTTTCATTTTCTTTTTTTCTTTTACCTGCAGCAGTCCTTGAGAGCCAATTAGTAGATATCCATGAAATCATAGGTACATGAGACTTAACAACTGTATGTCCCAGGTTGATGGACAGCGTGCAGTTCGTTGTGACGAAATGCATCTGTTATAGGCAGAGGTTACGACTTAACATAAGTTGAGTCTGGTGCACATTCCACAGTCCCTTAAAAAAACAATTGTTTTAAAACTAAGGCTTTTCCTATGTATGTTTCACAAGCGAAATATTTTGTGTAATCAACAGCTGATGAATGAAATAAATTTCTAGGAAAAAAATTACTAGGAAAACCATATATACTTGATTAAACATTATAACTTCCGTACATAAGACTGTCTCGGCTAACATTAATGTTATTTTCGTTAATCCTCCCAAAGATTCTCTACTGGATTTTAACCTAAAAATATCATTCAATAATGTTTCCATTCTCAATTTATAACATGATTTTGTATGAAACGGTTGATACTACGTAGGGGTGATGACAGGTTACCCTACGTACCTATGTAATTACAAATACAAGACGATTACTTATGATACGAGTAAGACTGAATGAATAAATAAATAAAGAGCACAACCTTTTGTTATCTCTCCTGTAGTGGAAATAAATGATATTGTATGCATCAATGGCTTTTACAACGAGAGGTATAGTGCGGCATATACACTTCTGCGTGATAATGGAGGTGAAAGGGGTTTTTTTGTATGACTTCGATGCGAGTAATGTAGCTAATAAAATTACAGGCACATGAGACTTAACAAAACTGTCTCAAGGTGACGGGCGCAGTGCAATTCGTGACTTGTGACGAAATGCATCTGTTATAGAGGTTAGTCCGCTAAGCATCAGGTGCGCCTCGAGCTTGTTCCGTCACAATAACATGAAAAAAATTGTCATCTGTTTGTCTTTTCTGATGAATTGCGAAATAATATAAGTATTATGTAGGCTCAGTCTTTACAAACAGTGCAACATTCTTAGGATATAACTGGTATCAAAAAATTTTAGAAACTTGAAGTATCAAAAGATTCTGTCTGCCAAACATCAACTAGAGCATAGATAATATAATAGTATGACTAGGTATTATACAAAACTTTTCATTTTAATGAGATAAATTGTATTATATTATGTACAGAACGTCATCTCGAAAGTTCATGTACGAGAAGATGTCAGTGCGCGAGTGGAACGCGAGCAGCACACCTCCGCCGCATGCCGCGCCAGGACTGCTCTCGCTGGCCGACCCGCCGCATACAGACACCATCGTAAGTCCACTTTACTACTAGCTTATATTAGGTCTTGTTTATTTCTGTACAAGAAACTTTAACTATGTCTAATGATTTATTGAGTGCCGTCCGTACCCAAAGAGCATTATGGAGCACTATTTATGCCACTATGATGTCTGTCAATCTGTGTTCTACTACTTAACTAGGAAAAAAAAAAACTACTATTATAGTACAAACCCAGCATGTAAACAAATAAACAGATAAAGTTTGTACTTAAAAGGCTGTTCCGCTTTTAATCATAATTTTATACTTAATGTAATTTTTTTAAAGTTTCTTACTAGTTTCAAAAACAATTAAAAATAAATATTCTTTACTTTTGTAGAATGCGAAGTTAGTCCCATTTTAATTTCGTTAACATCGGTCCAGTAGGTAGTTTTTAAGTAGGTAGTTACACTCAATGAAGGATTTGCCAATACTACTACTTATACCGGGATGATATGATAATTGCATCTCTTGTCGATGGTGGCCAGTATAAAGTGAGTGACAATCGGAATTGTAAACAGTAAGTACCTGTGCTTCACTGAAAAGGGGGACAATGAAAAAAGGAATCGAGTTTCACCCTGGGAAATGAAATACCTTGTCATTTAGGTATAATTTGCACGTACCATGCTGAATCAAAACACTCACATTTTCATGGTTCGGTCATCCCCAAACCAGCATGTGTAAGTTATTGAACTTTAAGACTTGAACAAGTTATTTCATACTTTACAGTGGAGGAAATCGGTTCCGTTGTAAAAAAAACTCAATCTTATTTATAGGGGAAGGTTCCCGTATCGACACATGTTAAATTGGTGAGGTTCTGATCTATCCGGTAGGTACTCTTTATGTTAAAAGTTTGATTCAACTTCTCTGTATTTCGTAGGACCGAGCGGAAGCGTGGTCTCGTGCCGAGTCCCGCGTGGAGTCCCGCGTAGAGTCCCGCGTGGAGTCACGCTCGGAGTCCCGCGCGGGCACGCCGCTGTTCCCGACACACCCTCGCACGCCCTACCCGCCCACGCCTACGCCATCTCTCAGCGCGCGCCCGCCGCGCTCTCCTACGGTCACCAGGTAAATAAACATTATCGACTACCACTGTTTATTAGAGTTCCCCCGAGTAGTTCCGGGCTATGATATACCCGCATGTCCCGCATATTGTCATAAAATCTTTTTTTTATTGTGATTGTGAAGGAACAAGCACGAGGCCCACCTGATGTTGATCTGACCCACCTCTGCCTATAACATATGCATTTCGTTACAAGTGGCGAACTGCATTGCGCCCGTAACACTGAGACATGCAGTTGTTAAATCTCCTGTGCCTATAATTTTTCTGGCTCTCAAGGACTGCTGCCGGAACACACTGTTAGGTGCTTGGCGGCAGATTTTCTAATTGAGGGTGGTAGCTAGCCAGGCGAGTATTCGCAAAACGACCTCCCACCATGCGGTGAGGCTCAATCTGGCGGTGGGGATCGATCCTGCGGCACCGCAGTCAACCTCTGTTCTCAGTTAACCTCTGGGTAGATAAAATAAATGAACGGAATTCACAGATTACATCATATTGATTGCGCTCTTGTTCAGAAGTTCACCCACGTGAAGTAGCCTTCACATTTCACAGGACTCCCAAACAAAAACTCATTTCAATGTTATGCCATAAAAAAATTATATGAAAATGTTTCGAGGTTCATAACTCTTAAGTAAATTATCTTTTTAAAAATTGGTTAGGATACCAGCCCAGATAAAGTAGAGATCAATCGATATTATACAATATAGTTCTGGACCTAAAATCACAAATAAGGGAGTAATCACCCTTCGACGTTTGTATGGAAGCGTGACCAGCCTGTTAACCCTTCAGACATAATGGCATATAACGTTTTATTATGGTTTTTAGGTTAGCCTTTACCACTATCTCAGCTGATGATAAGTGATGATGTAGTCGAAGAGGACGTTCAGACTAACCTAGAATTACTGGCTCTCAAGGACAGCTGCCGGAACACACCGTTAGGTGCTTGGCGACAGATTTTCTATTTGAGGGACCTCCCTAGCTAGCTTGGTATCTAGCGAGGTGGGTATTCACAAAATGCCCTACCATCATGCCATAACGACTGCCATCCTAAGACAATAACCGGGACCGACGGCTTAACTTGCTCTCCGAAGCACGGAAGCGCTCAGTAGTAATGTCACCAGCGGTCACCCATCCAACTCATGACCGAGGCGGACTTAGCTTAGCTTTGCTGATCGGTTCAGAAATGGCTAAGCAATTACACAATTTGATTACAGACGCGAGCGCGAAGGCAGCCCCGAGTCGGAGTACCGCACGCTGAACGGCTTAGGCACGTTGTCGCGTCGCTCCAGCGCGTCCTCCGGAGCCGAGCCGCACCACGTGGCGCCGGACCGCGAGCGGTTCGCGCGGGACACCAGCCACTACTGGTACAAGCCTAACATCTCGCGGGATGACGGTACGACAATCACACAACAACATTTTGTTAGCCAGTTATCTAAGAAAATATAATCAAATTCCACGCGGGTCAGCTCAAATAGGTTCGCTAAGCTCATTTCAACAAAATCATTTGAACCTGAAAGACTTGCATCTTTTCATAAATTTAACTAAAATAATAATTCCCCGCCGGCATAGAATGTCCCCATTGTTACCTGTGGGTGTCGTAAGAAGCGACTAAAGGTAAAATCCGGAAGGTGGGCAGCAGTGCCTTCTGAGGAACTGATATCTTAAACTGCGATCCTTAAGACGCCTGCCAAGAGAAGAGATTATGGGCAAGCCCCCCCTCCCTAAATGGAGGAAGCAGTGTTCAGCAGTGGACAACCGGCTGATACCGTAACTAAAATAAATTACATATTGCAACAAAGAGGAAAAAATACCAGAAGGCATGCAAAATAGATCTTGCACTGCCATCTTACACTGAGATCTTCAAGACGCCTGCCAAGCTTGCAGGTGCGTCGTATGTAATCTGAATTAAAAATACTATAATAGGTATTACAAATATAATAGGTATTAAAAATACTATAATTTTGGTAGTATTACCCGTATATTATATACTTGTATATTATAGTAGTATAGTATATTGTACTTAATTATTACATCAATGCCTTGAACATAATATTTTTTAATAAAATCTATATATTGCTTATTGTCAACAGCTATATCAGCCCTTCAGCCGCTGGAAGAAGGCGCGTTCATAGTACGCGATTCAAACTCATTCCCCGGCGCGTTCGGGCTCGCGGTGCGAGCGGGCGGCGCCGGCGGCGTGAGGCACTTCCTCATAGAACCCGCGGCCCGAGGAGTCCGGCTCAGGGGCTGTGCTGATGAACCCGTCTTCAGTTCCCTCTCCGCCCTGGTCTACCAACACACTGTGACGCCACTGGCTCTGCCCGTGCCGCTGCGACTGCCTGATAGGTATGATTTCAAATTCCGATAAAACATAACATTTCTGAGCACACTTTGACGAATTAGGTTTAGAGGATAGTTATGGCATATTGTACGGTCTACAGGGCACCTATCTGGTGGTGTACCAAGACACGTTTGAGGTTTTTTACACGACTGCCCAAAAAAGGAATGTTATGTACCTATCTATGTTTGTGAGATTCTGTATTCCACAATAACTTTTAAACTGCTTAACAGATTTTAATGTGTGAGATATCATTAGATTCTTCTTGATAGCGCAAGTAACACTAGGTACATAAAAAAAAGAACTGGCGAATTTCAGACGCCATTTGCAGTCACCCGATTTGTTGTTGTACACGACTGCCCAAAAAAAAGGAGAGCTATTGTACTTGCTACTACCTAAACGTAAAATGTCAAAAAAGCTAATATTGCTGCGTATGGCAACGAGTGATTTCTCACTAATGTAGTACAATCTAAGAATCCAAACCTTACCCCACGAGATATTCTACAACCTGGTGCAATGGCTCAATAATACCTACTAAGCGATACCCATGTGAAAAATAGATACGTTCCTATAACTTCTGTACTACGTACGTTTCCTCTATGCGTTTCAGAGATCCTTGGTCCGGCGGCAACACGAACGCGGCGGCTCGAGCGCTGCTCGCGACTGGCGCCGCGTGCCACGTGCTGCTGCTCGGCTCCGAGAACACGGAGGCACTCACCGGGCCCGCCGCCGTCACGCGAGCTGTCTCCATCCTGCTGCAGAAAAAGGTCTGATTGATCATCATCATCTGCAAACAAAATTGTATTCAATTAATAATAATTAATTAATGCCCGCCAGGCTAGCTACCGCCCTCAAGTAGAAAATCTGTCGCCAAGCACCTAATAGCGTGATCCGGCATCAGGCCTTGATAGCTAGTAAAATTACAGGAACATGGTGAATTACTGTATGTCTCAGGGTGACGGGCGCAGTGCAGTTCGTCAAATGTATCTGTAGGCAGAGGTTACCGCTTAACATCAGGTGGGCCTCGTGCTAGCCCATCACAGTAATATTTAAAAAGAATGGATCTCGACTGCACGCTCCAAGAGTCAAGACCTCCTGATAATGCTTCATGTAAAATCGCAGGGCGTCGAAATTTCTTCCGTTTGGGCTACGTGGCTTTTATGACGCCACGTCGGCTGAGCAGGACGATTTGGCGAAATCGTCCATAGATATACTTTTGTGTAATATTACTTAATTTATTGCTTTCTTGAAATGTTTTAAAAATATTTGTTATTCGTTAATACATTTGTGTTCATCTACATCAGCCTCGTGTAGCTACCGGAGGCATCAACCTTTTGCTCCCTTGCTTCTGAAGAATCTCGAGGAGCTCGTACTCTTTGGATTCGCATCAGATTTAGGCAAAAATTGTATAGAATTATGTCATCCAAAGGACATGAAAAATAAACCACCTCCGTGATAGCACTCCGCTCAAAAGCGGAAAATAGAGTGAATCCATAGTCTTGTTTTGGATTACTGCCCTCATTTACTATCCCATCCCCATAGTAATAAATAGATCAAAGATGTAACCCAGGCTAGGCCTCAAGGTGGGGGACAGAACTCACAGTTAGGTGCTTGGCCACCAATGTTTTACTTGAGGGTGGTAGTTAGCCAGGCGTATCCAAAATGCTCTTCCACCAAGTGCTAAAGTTGGAAACCGCACTAGGATTTGAACCAGTGTCTATAATATTTGTGAGTTTTAGCTCGCTTCTAATCGTAACCAATATGTCTCTTAATAGATAAAATACTGCAGTGTCAATTGTCTAAGATAATAATTGTTACTCCCAGGGTCCAGCCCACGTGGTACATTTCAAAGTGTTCGGCGGAGGGATCACTCTAACGGACGCGGCTCGTAAGCTGTTCTTCAGACGGCATTACCCGTCTAACGGCGTCTCCTACGCCGGGATCGATCCCGATGAGCGCCGTTACACACATATGGATAACGGCACTAAGAGTGAAAAGTAAGTACCTACTTGCATACGAGATGTAACGAACGGTTTTTTTACTAATAGGGAAGAGAGTTCCAGTTATTCGTAATTCTCTACAATTATAGTATGCGTGTAGCAGGTCTTCGCAAGAGCTATAGTCTCTGTGGAACTACCGAAGCATCATTATATTCTGCTTTAAACCAGAAGTGTGACAGACACTACTATGTTTAGGTATGAAGGGCACATTATAGTAATGTGAATTTACTGGGCAAACGAAACATAAGAACTGACGTCTCGGAGTGATGATCATACTTCAGTACCAAGCAAAAAATGGGAATGTGAAAAGTGTGAGATGGTGACGCTGCATCTGTGATGAACAGACGTGACCGCTCACCATAATCAGGCGGGTGGATTGTGCGTCACATTACTTCAGAACACAAACAGGCCTTAAGCAAAGCGAGAAAAAACACAAATATATATAGTATAAACATACATCACTAGAACCTATGAAATAGATATTTCGGTCACGTAAAACTGTGCCTCATTCCTTTAATAGGTTTGAGTAATGATATGCTTTCCAAATCCTCTATCAAGCTATGATATTCGGTCAAACCCAACATACTTATATTTTATGGTTTTTCAAGATCATCACTATAAAGTTTTAAAAAGCTCAAACTTACGTTAGTTTTAATCAATTATTTTAAAAAGCTCTTTTCAAACACTTTAAAAAATTAGGGACCCAAGTTACTGCATTGTGGTGCTAATTTCATAGCTAACATATTATTGCTATTTTGAGTGGGTTTAATTTAGACTAGAGCCCTTTGAAAAGTAATGCTATGTACTGTTTTGCCTGTTCTTTTATATCCGGCTGACTGCTAACCTTCCTGTACTTTGCATGTTATTGTTGTATCAACAGGAGAATATTCGCATTCGTGGCGCGGTCGTCGTCGGGTGCTGACAACCAGTGCCACGTGTTCGCTGAGCTCGAGCCCGAGCAACCTGCCACAGCTATTGTCAATTTCGTCAACAAGGTACCAACAATTTCATCACATACCATAATATAACGAATATAAAATAATAATAACCTAAAAGGCGACCATTCATTCTTACTTTTCTTATTAGTTAGAATGAAAATCTAATCTAACAAAACTGATTATTGAATTATTTTGAAACTTGCCAATTTACGACATTTTGAAATATGAACATATTTTTTCTATATATTCTAAAATGTATTATAGTATACTATAAGATATTGGTATGTACTCGCCTGCAGTAATATGTACCTATACACATTGCAATTTCAAAATTGTTGCAAAGGCTGTTTCTCTCTTTGTACACAGAAGTGTCTTAAAATCAAATAATAATTTGAATTTTGAAACTTATGTATGTATATGTTCACTTCGATTACTTGTAAAAATTTAGCGCCATCACATTATTATTAAAATTACGAAGTGTATATTAATATTTGTAATATACTATATGCAGGTACATATTTTTTCATTTATTTATTTCTCTTGGATACGAGACAATTGTATTTAATTATAAATATTTAAAACTGCCAATTCAAAAGGCTTGGCAATCAAGTAACTAATAGAATTTGCCGTAATAAACAGATCACCGATTTTATAGAGCTTTCCTACGTTTAAAAGAATGGCCCCTAGTTTCTTGCCCGTTCTTCTCTCAGTGGCTCTATAATTTTTGTTTGCTGAACGTGGCAGTACAATGTAGTATATTTCAATATTAAAATTTGTAATTCACCTTAATAAGAGCGTCGTAGACGCCTAAATTGAATAAATGATTTTGACTTTGACTTTAGATTCGTATGGTTTGTAAATTTTCCATTTGTATTATCTACTAAAACTATATTTTCATAAATTTGTAACAGTCTGTTAATAACGCATTATTATTATACGATAACACACGAAATAAAATAATTTTGACACAAAACTAAATAATAACACAATTACATGCCACATGTCACCAAGTAGATGCCACACTTCTGAATTTCTCTCCAAAATGATGCCGTATGTATTTTCTCATTTCTGTCTTTTGTTACAGGCTCTACTTGGGAGTACCCAGAAGAAGGATATCATCTAAGTTCTGCAATCTACCGTCAACACCAATTTTACTTTCCATTATTCAAATACTCATCATAAAGTGTATAACACGGTCGTTAGCATTGTCATTTATGAAAAATGCATCTATTTTTATTATATTGTAAAAAAAACTATTTTATACTTACGAGTACCTTTATTCTTTATAGTATCATTTATGGTAACTTATAAAATTAATAAATTTTAATTTCAAAGAATTTCTTTCCAATACGCTTCATTATCACCAAGTACAATTAACCAGTTATCGTGTGCTAAGATAATTATTGTAAGAAATAGAAAAATAAATTATAACTTAGGTTAGGGAACGAACTAACTAGTCTCATATTGATTTAATATAGAGTAGTGATATTATGTGTGCCTAATGTTATAGTAGGTTATAAATACTGGTACTAGAGTCTCATCACGGTGCAGAAAATATTCTATGTCAGAAAACAATATGGAACTCTTGGAGCCAATTTCCATTGCGTTAGAATGTTTTGTGATTTTGGTTGAGTAGTGAATAGTAGATACATGTTCAGCAGCGCAAGTACCGAACTTACTGATTTGACGTTACAATCGTCTAAATTCGATAAAAAGGGTTATATCGATGTTTGCAAACACCATTTTATCGAATTTAGACGATTATAACGTCAAATTTAGCGATCGGTAAGTTAGGTACTTGCGCTGCAGCTTCGCTAATAAAATCCACGCAAACCTTTGAACTTGACGCGTCATATCTCTTGACATAAGTACCTACTCTGTGGAAATTGGCTCTTAATAGCTTCTTTAGAGTTATAACGTGCAAAGTGCAACTATAAAACAATAAGTTTAATACTGTTGTATTAAATATGGTCACAACAAAACCTCTTGTTGTTCAATCTTTAAAAGAAAAAATGTCAATGGTACAACGAACTAATACGAATGAATAGTACAATTTACAAACCATATTGTTGCATAGGAGTTTAATTTTAAAATTGTACAAAGCTTGCTTGAAATAGAAGTTTTAAAAAACTTAATAAATATTTCGCCTTACAAAATGATTGTTTAAATCGTAGGAACTGTTAAGTAAAGAATTGCAAAAGGAGAAATTGTTACAAATATTTTTTTATGACGATTGAATTGCAAGTTATTAATAATATATTTACAGCAGTACATAGCGGTCTAAGAATTGTTACCCACAAGAATGTCCTTTAAATCCCAGTTCATTTTAAGAATATAACATTATTGCAATTAAATCACTATTGTAAAATGTATTTATTATAATATTACATTCATATAAATATACTAAGTGAAGTTTTATTCATAACGAAACCCCTTTAAACATCCCCTTCCGTAAAACAATGTATTACATATTTAATAAACTTTATAGAACATTCGTAAATATTAAGATACTACATACCTACTTAAAACTAGAGAATAAAACATTTGATCTAAATAACATTAGCATGTTAATTAAGCCTGAAATATATTCCAGCCTCTATATTTCACGCCAAGTAACTTATTTATTCAGATAATTACATATATTACGGTATGATATACCTAAGTTAATATTGCATAATTATAGGTATATTAAATATTACATTAGCGTTGTTTATTAGAACAGTTTTTCCCTGGTCACTTTACGATGTTTGGCGGATTTACGTGAATGTCAGCCATCGGAACGGCCGAATCGCAGATGTCCATAATCATCGAAAACATCGTCTGCTCGGATCTGACGGTTCCTGATGACTCCGTAGTCCCGGTACACCGGCCGTAGATGGAAGTCTTCATCGTCTTCCGGCATCGCGAAGCGCAGGTTGGCCCCTTCGCAACATCTTATCAGAAATACCGTAACGAAGGTTGTAGCCAGAGCTACGGTTGTTATAACACGCATTTTGATGTAGTTTACAGACCCGCTGAAACCGAAAACCAATATTCTTATATATCGCATAAGTACAACATACAAAAATAACAAATAACGTTGCTCTATGTCTATGTAATCCTATTTTATAAAACACTTGCTTGAAAAGCACTATTATATATACGTAGGCGTTACATCTACTTATTTATGCACCCGCGTTTTTTACTTTCCAGTTTAGTTTTAATAAGCTGCCAGCAGATGGCATTAAGGAGATTGTTTTATTTACCACCCTACGAAAAATAAACCGAGGAGTTTCTTATCTTCAGAGTTAATGATATACGTATCACTTAGTAATTAATAACCTCTTTACTGTCGGCGGTATAGTACGATGTTGACAAAAAAAATTTTTTTTTCTTTTTTATATTTTATTCGCGTTTATGTGTCATAATGTACATAGGTAATTCAAATATAAAAAGTTAGTAATTTTTTTTGATTAGAGTAATGAGTATTGAAAATTTCAGAAGTGTATTGAATATAGTCGTGTTAATTATTAATGATAAAATTTCTTCACTAACATAGTAATATACTATTAGATACCGGCAAAGAAATTTAGAAAAGAAAGGCCAGCAGCCTATCTACAATATAATAATTTATTTTAATTAAATGAAAACTTGAAATTGAAAGTCATACCTAGTAATTGAAACAAGCTACCCAAACATTCTCTAATTACAATCAAAATCAGATTTTTATTACTAGGTATATATTTTCGTTACGAATGCAGTCTATTTCTTCATATGAAGGAAAAATAATATTTATATTTGGGAAAACTTTTACCATCGCACTCGAAATAATTAAGAGGTGTAGATATGTTCTTAGTCAACTTACCGATAACACAACAAAGGCTGTAGCTCGAATGAGGACCCTGAAAGGCTACCAGCCCTCTTATATAGCACGTTTTCCACCCTGTGGAAAACATCACTCCCCCTTGTTTAATATTCCCCTCGCTAACTGTCTGCTCTTGTAAAGGCACCATAAAAATTGACATATTTCAATTTCTCCAAGAGAACAAACGAATCTTGTTAGTGGTTGAAATTATTATTGGAATTACTTATAATATTCTTTGGTAAAATTGCTCGCAAGCAGTATTTTTTGTCTATGGCAGAATAATATTAAGACCTTATTCGGCATACAAAAAAAACTGTTTCCCGCGCTTTTTCACTTCAAGTGAAAATTAAATGTAGGTACATACTTAGTTGAGTTAGTTGCTTATTTCTTTAGATTGGTCATTAATTAATTAAAGTGGTACATACATCAAATACTATAAACCACTGCTTTTTAGAAACTTTATATCCTAAAATGGGTGTTAGCACAGATTTTGAATCTTTAGAATATCAATTCATAGAGCTTATAGGGGAATTTCGCTCAGTAACGGTAAGTGGTACATTACAGTATAATCTAAATTAGGAAGGTAAAACACAATTTTTTTCTTTTATATATGTTTTGGTATACCAAAATATATTCCGTAAAAGTTTCAATCGACGAGACTCTCGTGGGCCTTTGAATTTTCGTGAATTAAAATCTAGGCCCACAATTCCACTATACGACATCACAGGAGGCTCTAGGTATTGGACGAATGCATCGTTTTCTATTTAATTGTGGCATGCGTAGTCCCAAGTCTCGACCACAAGGCCAGTTTTTGTGAACAGAGTATAGTTTCTCGGTGGAAATCCGCCATAACTCACTTCTCTCCTATGCAAAATTGCATAACAAGCTCTCTGTCGTCGGATTTTTCTCCTTTGAAATAATCTTGGTTTCATCAGTAAAGATAATGCAGCCATCCATTCTGTCCTTGAAAAAGAACCACAGCCTGCGCGGCTATTTCAGGCAGAAATATCAATATTTTTATACCGAATGGGTTTGACTGTTATAATAAGCTTGGTAAAGCATTCCCATTGCATTCACTTTTTTTATGCAAAACAACATAAGGCGCTCTAATTAAGGCGTTTTGTTTCCTTTAAAAACGAACTATAGTCGCTGTAATTATATATTTTTTAATTCTTATTATTAAAATTTTAAACCACGAACAGCTAATAATCACAACTTCAAAACTGCATAAACACTATTTTTGTCTATACATTATTTCTTTGGCGTAAATTAAGTATTGATGCGCATTTTTAGGGGGACGCCTCGTTTATAAACTACTAGCTTTTACGGGCGCGGCTCCGCCCGCGCGTATGTCGGTTATCACGCAAGAACATTAACCTCTTTTTGCGCAGTTGGATAAAAAACTATCCTATGTTTTTCCCGGGTCTCAAACTATTTCCATACCAAATTTCATTCAAATCGGTCCAGTAGTTGTGGCGTGAAAGCGTAACAGACAGACAGAGTTACTTTCGCTTTTATATAATATTAGTATAGTATGTTTTAGTGCGGTTAATAAAGTACACATAGAGTATGTGTACTTTATTACAAGTGTTACGAGTATATAAAGTAAAACAATAAAATGTAAAATATGATCGCTTGCGTAGGCAGTAGTAACTACATCCAAAAAATGTGTAGGGGCGCGCCTTCGTTATATAGAGGATAGGTCAGCCCAGATAAAACATCTTTTCTGTACCACATAAAGCATTATCAAGAGCTTGTAGTTCTTTGCCCTATACGTCTCAGATAGCCAAGTTGTCGCAGAAGAACGCGGAGGGCTAGGCATCAAAAATATTAATAATGTAATAAAATACGGTACCTGCAGACGTCTGAAAGCCGTCTTCGCGAGGCAGTTCGTGCCGAAGCGACCCGAGCTGAAACAGCTGAGGCGGCGCTTGCGGCTGCGGAGCGCGCGGCTGCTGAGGCACGTAACAGCGCCGCCGCTGCTACTGCGGGCGCGTCACAAGCCACCTCTGAACTGGCAGCGGCTTATGACCAAGTGGCGGGATTCAAGATGCAACTAGAGCTAGCGGTGAATAAGCTGTTGAAAGGATATATCTACGTTTAGTAATATTTTAAATTATAGCTAGGATAGCTTCTTCAAAGTACTCTTATAAAAGCTCACCATGTATTTTGAGGCTTTATAATAGCATTAAGAAACCACTATTATTATTTTTTACACTGTATAACGTTTGGTAATATTTTAAATTATAGCTAGGATAGCTACCTCAAAGAAATCTGTCGCCAAGAATAACGATGTGAGTAGGGACTTGTTCAGGGCATTTTTTGTTTAGTCTCTCTTTTACAACATTCGACAAGATTGTTTGTTTGTTTAGGGAGGACATAGATGCTGGCTACCGCCTGTGCGGTCGTCCAGCTCCACCGGGTTTTGGGCGAGGGCCTGGCCCTACAATAGCCCGGGAGGGAGAAGTGCCGAAGGCACTTCTCCCGAGACGGGCGTAGAAGGCGAAAAGCGCTTTCTACCTCCGTCTCCTGCGGACGCCGAAAACGTACCGCTACTATAGGAGGGGTTGACAGCGAGCTCAAGGGCACCACTGTGGTTCGGACCTCGGCTTGTCATTCGACAAGAAGATGTAGAGCAGTCTTTATAGCCCGGACCTTATTGAATGGTACTGGCGTTATAAAATAGTAGTACCAATAACTAATAACAAGTAATAATAGTTACTATCCAATGGTACTAGCGATATATAGGCAAATTTTCGACGCCGTTAAAGCAGATTTTATGAGTGCAAAATGTAGTGAAATCCGTGATGGTAGGATGAAACGCGTTTTTGAACGTATATAGTTTGGAAGCATCCGTTGATACAATTATTAAAATTAAAACTTAAGACTATACCTTGAATATTTCTTAAGTCTTTCGAAAACTTATCACGTAGGATTCCAACCCGACACCATCCGCCACTCGGACCAGGGACATACTCTTCCAATCTGTTGAGCATACAATAGAGGTTAATTTCAAATTAATCTAGAAGTGGAGACAGAGCGACATCTAATAAATACGAAAAGGTTAATTTTGTGCAAACAATATACTTGTTTACGTTGACGCAACCCTATATAATTTTCTTCTTTCACAGTACCCTAATTTTTGCGTCAGAGCTTGCAAAATGAGCTGATATATTTCTACGGTCCAAAAACTATACAAACGTTTGTGGTAAACTCTATTAGAAAGTATTTCTTCTATGATAGTTTCATATTATTATAGACATACCACGTCTGACCTGCCTGCGGTTAAAAGTACTTACTTTCTTAATATAATATAATATACAATACATTGCTGCGCCGATCATCAGCCATCGGGTATTGGTGGAGAAACGTGATAATGTGGGTCGAGGGGAAGCTGAGTGAAGCACACATTCGTATAAATGCCTGGTAACAGACAAGGCTTTTTCAAATCATGCGCAAAAATTCAAACCGCCTATTTGAAATAAATTAAATTAATTTAAGAATCAATGACGAACGACAATATTTTTCACGCGGTAATATTTTTGATTAAATCTCTTTATTCGCAAGTCCGCTTGTTTTTATTTTTTATTTCTAGCTCGTATAGCCTTTTGCAACTATCAATCCTGATAGTTAGTAATGGAGTGGTCGAAGGTGTTCAGGCTAATCAAAAATTACTGACTCTCAAGGACCAAAAGTCAGAGCATACCTTATTAGATGTTTGGCAACTGATTTTCTACTTGACGATGGTTGCTAGCCAGACGGGTATTCACAAAATGCCCTACAACCATGCTATAGACTGCCATACAAAGACCACAACCGGGACCACTAACGTTCCCTCCGAAGAAATCAAGCGCACAGTATAGTAATGCCACTAGCGGCCACCCATCAAAGCCATGACCGCAGCGGGCGTTAAGAAACGGTTAAGAATTACAGAGCTTCAACCACCAACGCTTCAAATAAAATCTTAGATAAGCATTCACGCATGACATTTAAATTGTTCGTAAGTTTGTTGCCTTCTTGATTATTTAAATACCGATATATGGCATGCCTATACGTTCCATTATTTAACACAACAGTTATGTTTTCATAGTAAAATGATTTATTCGGCCTGCTTAGCACGATATATAAGTATGCATTTTTATACCAACTTTATCTCTTATTTATTTAAAAGGTAGGAAGGTGTCAAAATAACTCCCGAAGTGTATTCGGGAAAAAATTAACAGCGCACATTTTCATACTGCTGTTATATTTAGGTACACGTAGGTACCTATTTACACTATCTCGATATAAATTTCAAAACCAGAATGAATGTGGATATAAGTTCAAACTTTGTTTTTTTTGTAATCAACATTTTAGGAACGTCAACGCTCAATCTTGGAAGAAAAGTGTGTCGAAATGTCAGGCCAAGTAAATAAATTGGAGAGGGAGGTGCAGTATCTCCGACCTTTGCAATCAGCGCAGGCTACACTGCAGCGACAATATACTGAGTTACAGGACCGCGTCGTAGCGGCTGCTGAAGAAGCACGAAGGTATTTCGTCGTAAAATAACTTTATTCAGTCGATGTCCCAGTGGTCGTGCGTATGGCTACTGCTCAGATAATCCATGTTTAGAATCCTGCCGTATACGCTTTAGCTTCAACGCGTGGTGGTAGGGCATATTGCAAATGCTCGCCTGCCTTGCTACAGTCTTCAAGTAGAAAATCTGAAGCCATGCACCTACGTAGCTGTATATTGCGACATCAACAGTCCTTGGAAGTCGCTTCTTATTTTTAGGTTTATACTGTTTAACATCTTCGACTACATAATCAATTACCACAAGGCGAGAGAGAGGTCAAAGGCTAGCATATCAGCAATAAAAAAGACCGCCCCTAAGTTCAAGAGGTCAAAACGTGACTCCTATACTTAGCAGGCAAGCATCTTGGGAATTGAACATACAGATACGGTTATGCTGATCTAATGTAGGTTTGGAAGTTTGTTTTTGCAAATGCCACTAGAGGTCACCAATCCGAGTAATAGGTCATAAGGATAAAACAAAAAACAACATTATAATTGGCCACCTGTAATCGAATTGGCAGCAATTACTTATACCGCTGGACTGGACATAAGAGGTAGCCAATAACAAAATGCTGTACAAAATTTATCGAGAACTCGTACCCTTTGACAAAGGATATTAAATGGTCAATTGATTTTTAAGAATTTATTACGCGTCGTAGGGAAGCGTCTCGTCTTGAAGGAGAATTGCGGAGAGTAGAGAAATGTGCGGCTGGTGGATCAGAGATACGTGAGAGAGCGCGTTTGGCCGCGGCGGCGCATACTCGAGAGAGGCGCCTGGCAGCAGCTGAATTACAACATACCTTACAAGAATTGCAGAGCGCTAGTAGTAGGTACCATTTTCCTAATATCATGATCCATTATCATTGTAATGCTAGTTTAGAGGTTGGTTGTAAGTTGTAACATAATAAATTTCCTGATTAATGATAGATGGACATTATTTGACATCCCCAACACACACTTAGAGTTCGATTTTGGTGTATTTCCGCTTTTTTCATGTATAGGTTGATGAATAAGGGTGGTCATAATTACTATGCAGTATACATGCAGCATCGCTTCTTTCATTATCTCTAATGATTTCACTTTGATTTAGCTTTAAATTTGGTACATTTGCATTAATATCTTTTGCAGCTGAAATATCAAGACTGTCTTCCCAAATAACAGAACTGCAAATGCGTTTGTCTCACGAGAACTCTTCTAAAGTACACATGCCCGCCGATCCTGAGTTAGAATCCCTAGCGGAAGTGAGGGCGGTTTTAGTGGCCGAAAGAGCTGGTACAGAGAAGCTTGAAAAAGCTCTGGCTGCAGCTCTAGCAGATAATTCAACATTAGCAGCACAATTGCACGCTAAAGAAACCACTTCGAGTCAATTGCAAATTGCAACACCTCCTAGTACTTCTGCTGCAACTAATATTTGTCCAATTGATTCATTTCTTGCTGACTAGTTACTTATATTATATCTACCAATATTATAATAATTATAATTCATAGCACACGGTGGATAGTAGTATAGTGATACTCCTGTGTGCCCTAATTCTGTTATTTACAATGAAAATATTCGATTACATAATACAATATCTAAACACGTTTTTTGTAAATTTGTAAAAAACACCAGGTATTATTTCAAATAGATTTTATTATGATGAACATGAGAGAACCGGTTGGACCTTTTTAAGAACTCAAAACAGGTTTCAGTAGTGTCCTCTGTCCAAAGCGTAGAGGTCATGTATGCTATTTTAACCAGACAGATACATCATTGAATCATCATCCTACCCTGTATAGGGTTGGTATTCATTATATTTTCTATCCTTAAAAATACAAAGGACATCCAAGAACCTAATATAAATATAATTTCAATAGCAATGCAAAACAAGGACATAATTATAAAAAAACACGGTACTGACTTCTACTAAAATATATGAAATAATATGTTAATTTATATTTTTTAATTTTTTCACCCTTTTTAATGATCAGTATTAAGCATGACTAAAAAAGTTTGTTGATGCGACAAGAGTTGCAATTATAGTTACCATGGAACTACTATTATCAGTTAATTGACTGTAACTCAAAAACTACCCATCCGATGTTGAGAGGTATACCTACCTACAACAAATAGCATCATCAAAATCAATTCATAACTGGTGGGATAATCGTGTAACAATATTATAAGAAATATTGAAAATACATATAAATACAATCGAATTGAAAACCTCCTCCTATTTTATATAGAAAAATATAGGGCTTCGGTTTTATGATGCACCAGCCGGATGCCATCCCTCTTTGAAAACTCTCTCGGTGGCATACCTAACTACTACCTTTTGATTGGTAAGAGAAGCCAGTTGGTATGGAGCCATGTTGTGCGCCTAATTTGCAGCAATATCCCATGCAGGAAACAAAGCATTTTTGCTATTATCTCATACGAAACAACCGGGACGGGATCAGATGGGTGATAAGAGTCCTAGCCCGCTATTGCACGGTGCTGCGCCTTTATATTTATATGAACATATTATGCAGACGCATAAATACACGTAGTATCATTCAATGAGTACATACTTGTTCACCTACTGACTTAATATATGTGCTATTTCATGTTTATATAACCTGTATACCTTATGTGTACCAATACATTTTCTCAAGTTCTTGTATTTCAATGTGCAGAACTCGGTGCACAGAAACTGTTATGTATAGGTTCAATTCAAAGACAAACCGACTATTGTGCCGGATTGTGCTAAAACTGGTTCCTAGGAATGCGCTGCACTCGCATCTCGTATCTGCCATCAGTGATGTACTCAACACATATACGATAAACAACCATAGTCGCTTACAACCGAAACCTGGCGGAGAAAGATTACTTCATGTTCACAGAAAGATCGCGATCGAAAGAGATTTAAAGATTTTTAAAATTTTTGGTATAAGGTACATGTGGTTAAAGCATTAGGAAGTAAATTATCACGTACCTAAATGTTATAGATTATTTTCTTTCAAACTGATACCAATGCACCTTTCCATACATGTATGGACAAAAGGAACACTCGGAAATTCTACTTACAAGTCGACTTTCCGAGAATGTTCCTTTTGTTCCTCTGCGTATTCATAAATGGTGGGACACATTCCATTTAAAACAAATACCGAAGCAACAATTGAATGTTTATGTAATCTATAGCAGTTCCACGGTATCGATATGTATAGAAATTATGTTTCGTATATACAGTAGGTGCAGAGATCATGCGCAGATTAGTTGATAGTTATTAAGAGAACAGGTACAATCCGCGGCAATTTTCGCAAGGCTTTGCGGCGCCCCACCTGCGTGCGTAGGCGCAACTACCAGTCTGCTTCTACAGTGCAACTCGCGCGGACCGTATCGCGTTTCTAGCTACGAACGATGTGCACCCGAATGTAACGATCTGTGATATAGTGTTAAGTTTCAAGTAAATTAAGTGTTATATGTAACTGAAGTGTCCGACAGGTGAGGTCAGCTCTATAAAACAAGTAGTGATAGCGTAATCTCTATTTTTAAAGTCACGAATCTGGATTTCAAATATTGAAGACACAACCAATACATTTTATGAAATAGTATACAGCATTTGTCACTTATAAAGATGCAACGCAGTGACACAAACACTTGATATGTTAATTTTAAGGCCAACTGTAATGTTTGCGTACAGTATTGAATGAAGTCACGCTTCTCCGGTAGTGCAGTGATTGTTTTGTTGTCTTGAACTCGAGTAGTTTGTAACGAAGCAGAGAAAGTTACCACAGTTTACTTATTTCTCGTTGAGCTTCTACGGTCGCATGTATTTACCACATCAGGCTGTAGCTGTTTTTAACACTTTCATAATAACATAACATAGACTTTCTCGAGTAGTATGTAAGAGTTCCTTTTATGACAATTTATATTTTTACGTTTCTTCCTTACAATTAAATTTATATATGTTGTTTGACCATATATTGAGTCGAAAAGGCTGTTCCGCCTACGCGAAATGTTGACACAGTGAGTCAGACATACATATGTACTTGTATACAAGGACAGTGTATGTAAACATATGAATTCGTTATACATAATGTCTCACCCACGACTTAATAACAATGTGTGAATCAATACCAAGGAATTTATTTTCATTTTTAATACACCCTATTGCAATGTATTTCAATTGTTTTAATAGGTGTATCTGTATCTGTATGTAAGTACATTTGAAATGTTTATGGATAACGTAAAAATATAATGTAGGGATGAAAGATTTCGTAATTAGGTTAGTATACAATAAAAATAAAAGGGTCAGTAGAGAAGTATATATATATAGGGACTCAATTTGGAATCTTACAAGAATACTTTTAAACCGTGGTAATTAAGAATAATTTATATCTAGAATGTTTGTTACCTAAATACGTAACTTAACAGGTGGCATTTAGAGCATGACTGTTTCGAAGGTTTCTTAGCTTCCCTCAAGGAAATGTAAACATATGAAATAGGTAACCAGAGTAAGGAAAACCTTTTGTTGTTCTTCATTGGTAAATAATGTGCATAAATTATTGAACATGGTGTCTTGGAATGTGATTCATAAGGCTATATACTTATACATTACACTATTTATATTTCAGAACAATGATTTACAAAATTTTAATTTGCTGCCTGTTTTTAACTGGACCGATAGTCATAGAAAGGTAAGTTCGTTTCAATTTCCCAAAGTAGTACTTTTTTGCTATATTTCGCTTAATATTTTAAAATATATCATTTTATTCATTGTTTTGTTTGGTTTATATTCATCTACCTATTCATCTACAGCATATCCGTAGTCGGTCCAAGAATTCTTCGACCTTTCGGATCATACCGCGTAGACATAGCGGGAGGCTCCCGCGCACACACCCTCTACGTGGCTGTAGAGGGAAGGAGAGCCAATGGCGAGCAGTTCACTCAAGGAAGAGAAGTACAAGTCCAGGCTGCAGCCTCCCGAATCATAGAACTTGAGGTAAGTTAGTTTTTAAGAAGCTTTTACTTGGCTTAATTCAGTATTAGTAGATTCCTCAAGTTGAATCGAGACGTTAAAAAGACGTATTTTATCTGACTGCTTTGACGGTAAATGTTTTTCAAATGTATGTACGTACAAGATTATATAATTTAGTAGGTACGTATAATATTCAATTAATACTTCGATGTAGCCTTAACCTTAAGGGGTAAATAAGGGGACGTTCAATAATAATAATAGGTAAATATGTGACTTTCCTAACCGCTATGTACCTATCACCCGGAGTCGATATCGTCCATTTCTATTATTATAATCTACAATGCGTATGGGTAGAAGAAGTAAAAATAATAACTGAATGTCGTGGGGATATGCTTCGAAATCATTTACTGGGCGGCTGTGTCGTACAGTTACAACTGGAGATATTTTTGGTTATCATTTTTTTTGCTCCCAATAACATGTCTTTGCACCCTTACAGACCGCCAGATTTTTGCACTTAGAGGTGGCAACTAGCTAGGCAAGGATTCGCAAAATGCTCTATCGCCATGTGTAGAAGCTCAAATCCACTACAAGATTCGAACCATAAAACGCTTGCTCTTCAATCCATATAGTCATTGCGAATAAGCTATCATTGTTTCAAAAAGATAGCATATAGGCAAAAAGTACGCCATGATCAAGTTACACTGGAAAAGGAAGGTGGCATGACATCCAGCGGCGTGCTAATATACAATAGGTACATTAAAGAAATTATAGACATTTATAAAAGAAAGCACCAATATCCCAAGAAGATAAAAATAATGGGAAATAATTTACACAAAAATCTCCTAACACCATCAGATAATACATACATCTAATATGAAACATAAATAATCAACAATCAGCATAATGCAATCAATGAAAACCACATAGTGACAACAGTATTCAAACAGCTATGAAATAGGTGATCTGACTACATGAAATCTAAAATTGCAATTCAAAATACACCTGTGTATTTTGAAGCGTTCGAGCGTTCGTAGCTAAGTTTACTTAGCTGTTCTTAACCAATCAGCAAAGTTAAGCAACGTCAGCCACGGTCATGACTTGGATGGGTGACCGCTATTGACATTACTACTGAGCGCTTCCGTGCTTCGGAGGGCACGTTAAGCCGTTGGTTCCGGTTGTTGTCTTAGGATAATGGCAGTTGTTATGGCATGGTGGTAGGGCATTTTGCCAGTGCCCGCCGGGCTAGCTACCACCCTCAATTAGAAAATCTGTCGCCAAGCACCTAACGATGTGTTCTGACAGATATCCTTGAGAGCCAGTAATTATAGGTTAGCCTGAATAACACCTTCGACCACATTAGCATTTACCATCAGGTAAGATATTGGTCACAGGCTAACCTAGCAGGCATAAAAAAGGTACGTTTTGCTCATCCAAGCAAGACATGCAATATTGTTTCTACCCTTGACAAGTTGATATTCAATAATTTTTTTTTTATTGTTGATAGGTGAGCCTTTGACCACAATCTCACGTGATGGTAAATGATGATGTGGTGGAAGGTGTTAACAGGCTTAACCTAGAATTAGATTAATCTTAATCTAGCTCAAAGTATCGCTCTATTTTTCTCTGTTTCTCAAATTTAGTCTCACTTGCAAGTTATCACATCTCCATTTGTGTGGATCACTGTGAGAATAAAAATTCTAATCTGTCGGACCTTTTACGCAGATCGGTGACCCAGGACCGGGACAGTACGCCCTGGTGGCACGGTCAACCTCAGGTCCGCTATTCTCATCGTCTGCGCCATTAGCATACCAGCCTCGCAGCTTCTGCGTGTTCGTGCAGACTGACAAGCGGGTCTACCAACCCGGCGACACCATTCACTTCAGGGTCATCGCCTTGGACAAGTAAGTTAATGTTACGCCGCTAATTACCCATGGGATTTCAAGCTTCGGTGGTTCTAGAATTGCCAGCAGGTAGCGAAAACAACAAAATATATAAATAAAGACACCGGATATGAACTTAATTTGAAATAGGATAGGCGCCATAAGTTTCGACTATCATGATTATGTAGTAAATAATAAACTAGATTTTGGCCGTGAAAATGAAATCTCACGATGTAAAGGAAGCTCGGGCAAGAAGCATACTGCAGGCAAAAAGAATATCAGATTTTTTCAAAAATCTATAAAAGATAACGTTATAATACTTTATTAAGACGTGCGATCGGTGACGCCATGACAATTTAACCACAACGAGGTCTTGAAGTTTCTTTTCCTATTTTAAAAATTGTTACTTCATGGTTGGGGCCTGATAACGCATATTTCTAAGATGCCTCGGACCGATTTAGCTCTTTTCACACTTTTAATATTATTTTTTTTCCAACCCTAATCCCACGCTACGTGGGTTCGGCGCACAAGAGTGAGCACAAGATCGAGTACCTACACTTATTACACTCTGTTATATTATTGACTTTTCACACACATCTCATTCTTCACGCAGTCTGCCCATACCTACTTACATAGGCTTCTTCGTCCCGATATCCACGCTACATGCATATTTAAAACATTTTTGTAAAATGTATGTTTTCCATCACTTCTCATGACATGCTCCTACCACGCCAATCTATTTCAGCCTTATTTCACTATCTCAAGCTTCTTCTGATTTTCATTCCGCAAGCTTGTTTATTTCATCCAACTCTGCCGCATGCAAACTGCTCTGATCCGAATATTTCGCTGACCAACATTCAAATCCATACATTACGACTCACATGATATGGTCCCAGAGGCGTGTCGCTATTTTATCCAACAAAACATTTATTCTTTTCCTAACGTTCTGATCGATATTTCACAACAGCAGGGCTATATGGAAAAACCTGGATGTATCACTGAAAATCGAAAAACAGGTGCTCAGTTTTCGTTCTGCTCATCTTCAATCCAACACTGTTCAATTTTGCCGATAATTTTTGAAGTCTGTTTTGTGCCTCGGTTGCTTCTTCTTCGAAATTAAAACACTTGTGAGCTATTAGCACAAACAATGATGCTTCACCCATATTGTCTGATGTCAATGCATATATAACGCGGAGGAACAAAAGCTGATTCATGGTCTAAGCTACATTGAACGTGTTAGTAATGCCAGCTGCGGACCGGACGTAGGTACGATTTCCTTGGCTGTTAGTACTTGGAACGAATAAGTTTCAGGAACTTTTTTATATACGATTGGAACGGAACTCGCACGAAGCCCAGTAATCGGTAACCTCTGTCTATAACAGATGTAGTTCGTCACAAGTCATGAAATAGCACTACCCAGGCAATTTCTCTTCATTTAGAGCCATCACCTGATAGAGTACACGATCTTACTTCTCTAGTCCATCGAAAGCCATGCGCAAGTTTTTGTGCGCTTGTCTATTTTTTTGCATAGTTACAGAAGTCCTAATATAGCGTTCTTTGTCCCGTGTCCTGGCATAAACCCAAACTGGTTCTGGGTCATTTAAGCTTCAACCGCGTAAACTTCGTGCGTGGATTTGCAATCATTTTAATTTAAATGGAATTTGTATAAATGTCAAAACGTCCTTTGTTCATGTGCCTCAACAAACAATACGAACGTAAGTATGCCACGCAAATAAAACTGCGGACAGGAAGTTTAGTTACAGGTAGTTTAGAATATAATTCGGTATCCGTCGCGCCTGGTCTTCTGTTGGCTCTGTTGCTGCGCCATCCGTATAGGGCACGGTAGTGTTATAATTTTTTTTCTTAATCTGTCACTAACTGTGAGCTTCGGTAGTTATTCTCAATAGCCAGTTTATTGTATGCCCTCCCACCATGCGGTGAAGCTCAAGCGGGCGGTGGGGATCGAACAATGGACCTGCGACACGGCAGACCATAGCTATTATCGCTCGGCCATCATTGCTACAATCTATTTTAGGATTATACTTTTACAAGATAATATTTACCACTCTTTTCTCTCGTTGAGGGTAAGGGGGGAATTTTAATATTAAACTAAACTCTAATTATGTGTACACTGTAAAATCAACAACCACTATAACCAAAATTGATTTAACTTAATTTCTAAAATAAATCCCTTTTTTCGGTTTGGGCTGGGCTTTGATAAGTCTGTCATTATATAATAAGATTTTGATTATTTAGATAATCTACATTCAAAAATTATTAGTCATTAGGTAGTTACCTATTTCTCATTATTTAATTTGCGTTGAGATGAAGACTTATGAATTATGACAGTATGTCGTTATGACTGGTTTAAGATTACAGTAACTACCTTTGACTAAACTAGGCTGTATATCCTTCGCTCTGATTGCCTCAGCAAATGAGGAAAACGCAAGTCGGAACGACACCGCGGTGATTGCTCGTGCAGAGTAAGTATGTACAAGTATCAGTAAAGCAAAGACACTTTCGATTTCGTTACCATCACCGATACGATTCGACTTCGTGCGCGTGAGATTACGTGTGATTACGAGTCCGGTCGTTCACCCCGCTGCAACATATAACATCAATGGATGTAACACTGCTACGCTACCTTCTAGACCAGTTTACGGAATTCGAAGGAAAGGTGCCAAATATTTTGGTTAGTGTGACAATTAGGCAGCTTTATTAAAGTTATAGTCTAAGCCTTTCCCACGTCTATCTTTTTTTCATACTTATCTTCATTCACAAATTATATCTTCATTACAATTCTAAGTTGTAATCAAAACAGTAGAAGACTCTAGAATGATATTATATAATACATATATCCAAGTATTAACTGGTAGGTAACCGAACGTGTCTGCACACAGTCATTCCGCAGGTACATGCCACGTCTCCATAATCCATAAAGCACTAAGAATTTTATTAACTGGCCTATGTTTTAAGCTTTAAACTGAAATTTAGCTAAATCAAAATCGAGATCTAGTTAGTTGACTAGTAGTATAAATGTTCAGGTATCTTCTCCCACTAACTGGAGCTGTGGATGTCACCATTCAGGGCGCGGGAGGGTCCCCAATACGCCAATGGGCGAGTGCGTCATTAGATCGTGGACTTTTCACTGAAGAGCTGATCCTGGCTGATGAGCCTGCACTTGGAGAATGGAATATACAGGTACAGTTTACATGATAGCCATAAAAATTTTAATGTTCTATTGATTTTTTTATGTAATTTTGCTACACTTGTTTGAGAGAAATTATTGATAACATTTATAAAACCTGATTAAATTTCCGACACAAAATGTATAAAATAGGCGCCTTGTTTATCAAATTCTAAAAGCGCCATTATACGTCGATGGCGTCGACTTCTACAATTATTTTTCTGTATTTTTTTTAAGAAGGATATGAAATGTTTTTTTTTTTAAATATATAATAACCTAAGAACATTTTTTATCGATCAAAACATAAATCTGCTAATCAATCCCCAAATCGCTCTATGTTCGTTACAACTCTGATCCCACACACAATACTTATTTAGGTACCTAACACAGTTTCACACCATCAAATTTAGAAAAATATATGTTCAATACATATTTTATACCAGAGATGTGTGGCTAATCTATTTTATGGGCCGTACTCTATTTTTATTTATATAAAAAAGGTGTAAGATTCGTGTAAGTGCCGTTTTAACTTTGAATATAACCAGCATCATTTAACGAAATAATATCTTTATGTAATTATACATTTACTTCTTTGTATGACTTTTTTTTACAAACTGGGATACCTATTAGTCTTCTAGTAGTGCATAAGAAGGAGGGCTTAGTAACGAATAATTATTATCATTGTCTAACGGTGCTTCATCATTTCAATGTCTTTAAAGTTTCTCTTTTGGAGGTCATATATGTCTCCTGACGTAAGTAAGTATGTGGCCAGTCATCGTCATCTCTGTTTAGTTACCAAAAGGTTGGCTCAAATACGACAACTTCTAAGAACTTCGACTAATGTGTATTTTTTGCTTGACAACAACTTCTCTATTGTCCGTGTTTATGCCCATTAAAGGTACTTTCCTTCGTCTTCGTTTGTTTACTGGGTACTTAAATACTTACCTACGAGTTGAGAAATGTTATCTGTATGTATCAGTTATTTAAGTAAAAAGCACACTGCAATTTTTTTTATTGTTGATAGATGATCTTTTGACTAAAAACTCACCGACCACTCTTACTGAAGGTACGGATCGTCAGGAGAGATTGTAGTCAAGAAGAAGAAGAGTTAACAGGCTTTACCTGGCCCACAATTTATGCTATGAATATATTATTTCTAAACAAAAATATTAATTGCGTCCGGAAACAATTGCCGACCTCGAAAAGATTAATATCTACGTTCAGTACGAGTATCTTCCACCTACAACCGATGACCTCAACAAGTTGCATAATTATCGGTTCTCAGGTGGAGGCGCGTGGGCAGACCTACTCGAAGAAGATGCTTGTGGCAGATTATGTGTTGCCCAAGTTCCATATGGAGATGAAAATGCCGAAAGAGATACTGTTCAGCGATGGACAGTTCACCATAAATGTTACTGCTAAGTAAGTTAAAAAACTAAGCTCTTATTTAATATATTAACGTAATTTTAATTATTGGTTGCGTCATCATTCACAAGTTTAAAGCTAATTGCAAAATTAGTCTTCTTTGTAGTACAACGTAAGTTGAACTATAGATGCCGCTCCATCCCAATACGATGGTCGGTAAAGAACGATAGGAAAATTTGAATTATGACTCATTGTCACGTTAGCTCAATTGGAATATAGCATACCCGGCTAAAGGACTGGTTGGAAGCAGGTTCGAATCCCGCGCATAACTTAAAAAATGTTCTCCTCTCGTAAATTTATAATTTTGTAATATTAACGTAATTTTAACGCTTTTCGGTCAACTATGTAAGTTGACAGCAGATGTCAGCCCCACTATTAAAGACTGTTATAAATAATAAGAACGATAGATATAAGTCGAACTATGACTCACCTTCACCACGGTGACTCAAAATTGCAGATCTTGGTATCGGGTTTGTGTCCCGCTCGTGAGTCATATTTTTCCTACATTTTTTTTTTTTGTTATTTTGAAAGCCAAAGTACTGCATTTAATTTATCGTGACTATAGTCCAAGTATAACATCAAGATTGAAGACTAATAATAATATTAGTACCTACACGATGCTAACAACATTCTTAGAATTTTCATAACAATTCCACAAACTGATTTCTACATGTCCACATTAATTAAGCTCGGGCCTCGTAAGTTAAAAACAAACAGCTAAACAAAGCAAATAGCCTCATAAATTCAATGCAATCGCCGACAATTGCTAATCATTCTAATAATTTTCTCAACGCTTCGGCAAACGAATGTTCCGAGGGAAAGCTCTTGTTATTTTTGCCGCAAAGAAAACTCATTATTTGATTCCAATGGAATGTAATTACGCGTTGGCAAAAACAAGTCTTTGTAGGCGTAGCCAAAGCCTTGTCGGGTTTGTTTTGTACACAGACGGCTTAGCTGCGTAGGTAGATTATTCGTAAAAAATATTGATTGATGTAGAGATTAGGAGAGCATATAATTGGTAATAGCATGATTGAAGTTTTAATAACAGTTTGATTGTTCTAATTTTTTGCCCTTATATTTTAAACTATAACATAAAAATAAAAGTAGGTAATTTTTATATATAAGTAGGTAATGATTATGATCGTCGTATTTGATACAGACTGATTTTGTATATACGTATTTTGTCTGAAATTATCTAAACAAGTCCATAATACTAATATAGACTACTGAGCACAGTGAGGGAATATTCGGCATGAGAACAAAAAAAAAATACTCTGTTGTCAAACATATAAATTTCACCTCGACCAGCTAGAAAAATATTACATTTAGTTACCTCAATCATTATTATTGAGAATGTACTCTTTCTATGCAGACTCTACCATATTAACTTTATATGGTAATGAGAACAAGGAACTCGCTATAATTATATAAGTATATTATGTAAATCCAGTCCTTATTAGAAGTTCACTCTCTGTCTTGTTTACCCTTTCTGGAATACTCTATTCTACATTTGTATAGTATTTAAACTACAAATAGTAAAAAACGACGGATCGTAAGTCCATATCCCGCTATGAACCACAAACTGTATGAAATAAAACACATATTTGTATTTACTTTGTGTCAAAGTGAAGTTGCAGTTGAAACATATTTGTAAGATTACAAAATATAAAAAATATATATTGTGTGCCTACGCTAGTTTTACTCGCACTTGGTAGTACAAAGTAAATTTTACATCTAAATAAAAATATTTTTTTTAAAGAAGATATTATAATATGGCATTATACAGAATTATTGGTAAAATGCTAATAACCTCTTAGGGTTGACCTCTGCAAGTCCTAACAAACATTTTGAGATGTTGTTTTTTTGTATTTTTTTATTGATTGCATTGAATTTATAAAGCTATTTGCTTCGTTCGCCTGTTAATTTGTAACTTACTAATGCCGAGCTTAATTAATGTGGACATGTATAAATCAGTTTGTGGCATTGTTATGAAAATTCTTAGAATGTTCTTAGCATCGTGTAGGTATTAATATTATTATATACACTCTTTAGCAAAAAAAACGAGCACCTAAGGAAATTTACGTTCTAAGGTCGATTTTAGTTAATTAAATGAAATTTATTTCTTTGACGCAGTCTGTATACTTATAATCATGTAAATTAATGCGCGTGAAGTAAATTCGAGCAAAAGAAAAAAAACGATGGATTCTTTAAAATCGATGTACACGCCCAAACAATAAGAAGTGGTCGGCAATAAAGACAAGTTTATTTTTTACTTTTTTTAATTAAATAAAACTACAAATGTAAAAACCTAATAACGAGTGTGACCTCCTCTTGCCAAAATCACATCCATCACATTGAATCCTTCTGGGCATACTTTCCACGATGTTTTTAATAACGTTTTGAGGAATACGTTCCCACTCTTCTGCAATTACTCTTTTTAGCTCCCTGATGTTTGTGGTTGTTTTGTGGTAGCAGGTTGCTCTGATCTTACCCGTCTCTTTAGAACATCCCACACATGCTCAATTGGATTGAGGTCAGGACTTCGAGCTGGCCAATCTAAACGACGGATCCCAACTTCTTGCATGTACGCTTCCACGTCGCCAGAACGATGCGGGCGAGCATCGTTCTGGCGACGTGGAAGCGCCCATAAAAATGGAATCTTCCCCAAGTGCAGTCAATGTGGGTTGTGCATATGGAATTAGGACTTCCATTATGTACCGGTGTGCATTTAATGTTCCATTTTCTATGAAAACTAACTCCGTACGCTCCGTCGAATTAATTGCTGCCCAAAACATAACGGAGCCTCCACCATAAGGAGTGATTTCTTCGAAACACACTTCCGCATAGCGTTCCCGTGGTCTTCGCAGCACTCGCCGGCGTCGGTCCTCTCCACACAAAGAGATTCTAGCTTCATCAGAAAACAATACTTTATTCCAGTCCTCCAGAGTCCATGAAGCACAGTTCCGAGCAAACTGAAGTCGAGCAACACGGTGCTCACGGAGTAATTTAGGGCCCCGAGCTGGGCGGTAACTCTTGATATTGGCAGCCAAAAGCCTCCTCCTGACCATCCACAAGCTAACTTCTACTCCTCTTACTTCTTCAAGGCTTTTCTTCAGGTCCACACTTGACGCCTTACGATTACGCAACGCCTGACTCACCAAAAAGCGGTCATCTCTTGGTTTTGTGCATCGTTTTCTTCCCGAACCGGGTCTTCTTTTGACCGAACCAGTCTCTTGATACCGTTGCCAAGTCCTCTGGACAGTTGAACGCCTCACATTTAGCCGCTGAGACACGTAAGTTTGCGAACAACCTTCTTCAAGTAGGGCTATAATTTTACCGGCCCTTATCGCTTTATCACTCATATCAAAAAGTGGTATTTAATGTAAAAAGAAAGATTAAATTGTTTAATATGCAGAAAATATTTATCGTAATCAGTTAAAAATCAGCTTCAGCAATTCACGCCATTAGTAAAGCAATTTTAGAATAATCCACAATAATTATTATTTTTCTTTTAATAATTTCAAATTTTAAATTTGGAACGTAAAGAATCATGCCAGTATGCTTCAAAAAACATACCAATACATCGTCAAATTAACAAAACCTATTTCTTGTTTTCTTCATTGAAGTAGAGAAAAAAATCTAAAGTGCCCGTTTTTTTTTTGCAAAAGAGTTTATATGGAAATTAAAATATTCTCCTATAGTACCTTTATATATATTTATGATTTAATTTAAGCCTATCCCTGATAAAAGAGATAGTTGAATGTTCAGTGTGTACCTAGAAAATGCAAAGTAAAAAAGTTCACGCACACTTGAAAGAAATAATCTTGTTTCTTTACTTGTGCTTAAAGGAAAAACACATGATATGACAACAATTAATATATAATCAGTGAATCTTCAAAGAAAAATTAAAAAAACGGCCAAGTGCGAGCGGGACTCGCGCACGAAGGGTTCCGTACCATTATCTGTAAGCTAATCTTGCAAGTTACAGACACTTATCGCAGTGTCCGATTGAGCTGGGTAGGTACGTTCCTATCCTAGGTAGGTACGAACCCTAAATAGTGATATCACTGATTGTTTATTTTTAAAGTAAATATACAACTAAATATTCGGTGAATATTTAAAGTTTCTACCTATTTTCATTATTATAATTTTTAGGAAATAAACGGCAAATTAAAACCCTTTATTATTTATTTTATTTTAATTAGTTATATTTAAAGAGAACATAAAACTAAATATTCTGTGAATAGTTGAAGCGTCTTACTGTCACCGTTATTAGTATCGAGCAAGAAACGATAAAAAAATCAAGTTTGTTGTATGGGAGCCCCCCTTAAATATTTATTTTATTTTTAGTATTTGTTGTTACAGCGGCAATAGAAACATCATGTGTGAAAATGTCAACTGTCTAGCTATCACCGTTCTTGAGATACTGCCTGGTGACAGACGGACGGACGGATGGACGGACGGACAGCGAAGTCTCAATAGTAGGGTCCCATTTTTACGCTTTGGGTACGGAACAGTAAAAAAGAAATTAAAAATATCAAAATGTTTGTTAGGAGTTAGGACTAGCAGAAGTCAACCCTAAGAGGTCGTTAGCATTTGACCTTTTTGTATAACTGTAGCAATGTATATTTTTTCTTTATAGACACTTCAACGGCTTACCAGTCCGAGGCGAGCTGACAATCTCTTCCTACGCTGTATTCTTTTCTGGTCTCCTCCAACCGGTCGTGTCGAACCCCGCACGAAAGGTCGTCGACATAAATGGTCACGCAGAAGTAACCTTCGACCTAAAAACTGACCTGGACTTAGCTGAAGACGCTGCAAGACCTCTAGTTGTGGAAGCAGTATTAGAAGAAAAGGATACATTGATAAGACAGAATGTTTCCTCAAGGATTCTGCTGCTAAGAACGCCCTATAGACTAAAGGTCACAGCACCAAGCTACTTCAAGCCAACGTTGCCGTATAATGTGCAGGTTAGTGGATTAAATTCAGACAGATGTCCAAAATATTAGAGTAAAATATAATACCCAGAGTATTCTACATATATTATATGTATTTTATGATGTATCTCTTCTCCTAATGGACTCTTAATTCTTAACTCCAAAGAGTTATTTTGCGCGTTTTTACGGCAAGAGGTGCACTGACCTCGCCTTGTTTGATCGAGCGAAGCAAGGCCTCTGTGACAAGTTGGGGGCCTGATTATTCTTCCATTTATGTATATATGTTTGCTAGATACCCTTCAAACACTAGGCCCGATCTTCATGAAAGTTCTGTACTGTATCTGCCGGATTGTCCACTGCCGAACAGGGAGCCAGTCAGGTAGGGTTAGCTATAATCTCCACTTCTGGCAGGCGTCTTTGGAATCGCAGTTTAGGATAGCTGTCCTCAAAAGGTGCTGCTGCCGATCTTCCGGTATTTTACCTTTAGTCGCCTCTTACGACACCCACAAGTACCAATGGGGTGGTGATATTATAGCCCAGCACCCCACGGGCTACGGTAACTAATTCCGTTTAATAGCAATGTGTGGCAATAGGAAGCTCCGATTCCGTTTCAGCATGAAGAAGGAGCTTTTTTGCGTACACAATTTTTTATCACGACCTGGAATCAAACCCGCATCTCCGATCACAAAACACGGTAGCCGATAAAAGATATCATCATATCCTCACTCACTCAAAAAATATCGTATTGTAGTGTGATGGTAACATGTTCACACCTCAGCGATTGATGTCATTAGCAACCTTATCTCGTTATTAGTATAAAATATATTATCTTTATCAATAGCGTGAGTTTACAACATTGCAAGGCTATATTTACTTTAATTTAGAAGCAATGATAGCTGAGCGGTAATAGCTATGAACTGCAGTGCCGCAGGTCCATGATCAAATCCCCACAGCCGCGCGCCGGCTTGAACTTCATCGCATGCTTGGTGGAAGAATATTTTGCAAATGCTCGCCTGGCTACCTACCACCCTCAAGTAAAAAACCGTCGCCAAGTACCTAACAGTGTGTTCCGGCTGCAGTCCTTGAGAGCCTGTAAAATAACAAAACGTACAAAAATAACAGTACGTCTCAGGGTGTCGAGCGCAGGGCAATTCGTTACATGTGATCAAATGCATCTGTTATAAGCAGATGTTACTACATAACATCAGTGGACATCGAGTTCGTGCCATCACAATCCCATAAAAAAAAAATTGACTTTATCGTATTTTTTGTATCTACTACGCCAAAATATATGAAATTTAGGGTCAGCTCGCGGCGAATTAGGTTTTAGTTCGACTGTTATTTATCAAACATAAAATATTAAAGTTACTAAAATAATATATAGACAAGAGAGCTATTAATAATTAATATTTTGAATGTCACGTCACAAAGTCAATATTATCGTTCAGTTCGTCTGTGTGGTAATTTATATTGGTTTGGCAACAATGATCCTATCGTTAAATAAATCACCGGACTTCTTTAATGTTCGAACGTGACTAGCGATTTATTAGAGTCGATAAGTCATTCATTATCAGGGCTGATGGTATAGATACTAGTAAAAGTTATAGTCAGAAAAAAAACAAAAGAAAGATATTGAAATAAAATTAGTTAAAAGCAAACTAGAACGCCACATTTTGAAGTAGGTATTAAGTAATAGCCAAGCAGTTTTGGACTGTGGTATCGCAGGTCCATGGTTCGATTCCCACCGTCAGCTTGAGCTTCACCGCATGGTGGATTTTGCGAATGCTCGCCTGGCTAACTACCACCCTTGAAGAAAATCTGTAGCCAAGCACTATGGTGCTGGACAATATGTTCCGGCAGGAATCCTGAGAGCTAGTAAAATTACAGACACATGGGACTCAATAATTGTATTTGTCAGGGTGACGGGCGCAGTGAAGTTCGTCACTTCTGACTAAACGCATTTATAGGCAGAGGCTACCGCTTTACATAAAGTTGGGCTTCGTGTTACGTCACAACCACATAAAAATAACTCGTAATACTGCCATATGCAAAGCTCGCGCACGCATTCTACATGACATGACAGTAAAAGTATAGCGGCAAAGAACAGATAAAGTTAAGTCATTACTAATTTAATGCCTAAATTTCAGATCGAAGTGGTAGACTCCTCGGGTCAGGTCATGGAGACCGGCGGAGACGTGACAGTAGAACGACTATGGGACGATGGCGCTCCCGTCAACGTGACCACCATCGCCTTGAACAAGGGCCTCGCTACTTACACCCTGGTACCTGATGCGGCGCATGTCATCTCGACGCTTAATTTAGTGGTAAGATAACGTTGGAAAAACTACAGCAATATAATAAAAATCCTGCCTGGAATGAAGGCGTGGCAGTAGAAAGGCTATGGGATGATATTAGCAATTTAGCCCCCTTCAATTATGATCTATTTTGTGATGATAATTGAAGGGGCTAAATTGCCTGGCCTAAATGGCCCTTTCCTTTAGTCTACAGTACTTTCCAGAACTATATCCCTATAAGCTATTAAAGTAAGTATTATCTAAAAAAAACTACTGTAGAGATTAACTTTAGGAAAATTTCAAAGATTTTGTAATATTCAAAAAAGTATAGCTCCGATCGCGCTCAATCCAACAGGAAACGATCGGGGATCGCGGCCCGCGTGTTTTGAAGCGTGGAGCTATTTAAAAAGGTTGAAAACGGATTTATAATTAGAATAAAATAAATAATTTAAAAATTAAAAAACACGCCTGCCGTACCAAAAAGTGAACTTAAAAATTACAAACAAGTCACATGATTTTAATGTTGAATAGCCACAATGTAGTTACTAAATAGATTATATTTACTGTGCATCTAGTGGGGGGCCTACCAATTCTACGTCTTCCAGTGTACCATGGTACCCATTCGAGAACCTTTCTTCCCCATCGGTTATCAGCAATGTGGCCAGAATCTAGAACCATTGCCACTTCAAATTGCAAATTCTGAAAGCTATGTCGGTGCTACTTTGGTTCTTAGGCGAATATCAACATTCCGAATTTTATCGCGCAAAGAAACTCCGAGCATAGCTCTCTCCATGGCTCGTTCAGTGACTCTGAGCTTGTCCATAAGGGCCACAGTTAAGGACCACGTCTCGGTGCCATATGTCATCACTGGGAATACACACTGGTTGACGACTTTGGTCTTCAGGCTCTGCGGGATCTTTGACGAGAAAATGTCGCGTAACTTCCCGAACGCTGCCTATCCGAGTTGGGTTCTTCGGGCGTCCTCTTTTTCGAAGTTGGACCTACCTAACTGGACAGTCTGTCCCAGGTTAATTACATAAACTTTGCCCCTGGGCAAAAAATTTTGCGCCTAGATCCACGACGGCTCTGTCCAGTGTCGTTCCTTGCAGGTTGTGCACTGTCACAGCCCAACATAATGTCATTGGTAGCACGTGCCGCTCGACTTTACCTTGACCCCGTAACGCGTCAAATTCAACAGCGCTCAATTTTGACTATGTTACCGAAACTGACTGTGTTGTCTTGTATCATTTTGTCATTGAAATCAAAGAAGACGGCTTGCGGTAACTCTCCCGATTACGACGTAGCGTTGGCCATACGAATGTTTGGATGACCCCCATAGCGCCATTTACCAAGCCGTGTCCAAATTTAATATTTTTCGGCAACATTAATCTAGAACTAATACTAACTTTTAAGAATGGAACTATATCTCCTCATTTATTGGGGTCAGAAAGTATAAATTCGGGTTTTGGCCGCTGTCCGTAGGTTTTGGCTTCTACAGATGTATCTGATGCTACCACGTCACACATCCGCAAATTTTGGCGAGTTCGGTGGTCATCGTTTGATTGTAGTCATCTACCTGTCTTGTCGTGGGAAATTTTTGCACACACTCGCCATCTGGTCCAGTAAGTGGTACTGTACGATGATCCAGGATTCAAGTTGCTGCATGGTGAGTTGACCAACCCGTAAACTATTCAAAATATCGACAAATGTGGTGTCGTCTGCTTGCCTCATATTCTGTGGCAGTTTGCAGAAGCTATATAACGCCCATTAATCCACTTCAGCACTTAAATGCCACATTTAATGGTCGTTTAAAGCAGTAGTATGCAATAAATGATTCTAATTCTGATTCAGTATGCCCCGCTGACAGATTTAGCTACTAGTGAAAGCTGCATCAAGTCACTAAACAGTAAAATGTTAACACCGCCAAAATAATCATTTCTTGTGTCTCTGAAGGCGTTCTCCGGTCAAAAAACGCACGGTCTCTGTCCTGCCGCATGCCGGTGATTTATTTATTTGTATTACTTGTGTCTACAAGAAGCAAGTGTAGAAACGGATAAGACAATATTTATTACTTTTGATATTAGTGAACCAATGTATATTGAATACTACTGTTATATATTTTTGTTATACATATGGCACCGAGACGTGGTCCTTAACAGTGGCCCTTATGGACAAGCTCAGAGTCACTCAACGAGCCATGGAGAGAGCTATGCTCGGAGTTTCTTTGCGCGACAAAATCCGGAACGTGGATATTCGCCAAAGAACCAAAGTCACCGACATAGCTTTCAGAATTTGCAAGTTGAAGTGGCAATGGGCGGGCCACATTGCTCGACGAAACGATAACCGATGGGGAAGAAAGGTTAACGAGTGGGTACCACGAGATGGACTGACGACATTATAAAAGTTGCGGGTAGCCAATGGTTACAAGCGGCTAATAGCCGTACTTTGTGGCGTTCTATGGGGGAGGCCTTTGTTCAACAGTGGACGTCTTCCGGCTGATGATGATGATGATGATATTTTTGTTATGTACTAAGCAAGCTCTAGACGGTGATAGTAAAATTTGTAAAATTTTCACGAATTTTTTTTTGTTTTCTTTTAATTTCATGAACTATGGCCCCCTCTTTAAAATTTTTTGAACATTCACTAGCCTATGTTACCCGGAATAACTCAACGCTTCTAATGATATCACAAACATCAAAATCGGTAAAGCCGTTACGAAGTTATGGTGGAATAAAGAAACTCACAAACATACATACATACATGAACCCTAAAAACATAACTCTCCTTTTTTAGGCAGTCGTGTAAAAATACACGAAATTTTGAAAAATAATGACTATAAAATGTTAATAACTTTGTGACTATTGACTCTAAAGACCTAAATACAACGCAGGACGGTTCGCTACCACGGGCGCAATTTAACAAACACAAAAACAACATACAATTAGGAATCAAACAAAGACAACACGAAAAATTTAAAATTCTGTGCTAAAATGTTTGCACGAGTAGGTTTTTGCTATCTGGTGTAGGATTTTCTATAAACCGATGCTATTTAAGCTGTTTAGATGAACTGCGCTATGAAAGGCGCAAATTTTGGTAGGCTACACTCTATGTTTTAGCGTAAAATTGACTTTGCTATTTCCCTAATGTATGGGGAACCAACAAAGATAACAAAGATTTTGTAATATTTAAAAAGTATATTCATTAATCATATCGGTGGATCATCATCATCATCAACAGCCATGACTTCCACAGTTGAAGAAACGCGTCCCCCCTTAGTGGGGTTTGCATTAATCTCCACGCGTGGCAGCGTCTTGTAGTCAGAAGGCGTTACTGACCACCTTTGCATTACTCATCAGTACTAATATTATAAATGCGAAAGTAACTCTGTCTATCTGTCGTTTACGCTTTCACGCCAAAACTATTGGACCGATTTGAATCAAATTTGATATGGAAATAGTTTGAGACCCGGGAAAAAACATAGGATAGTTTTTATCCAACTGCGCAAAAAGAGGTTAATGTTTTTGCATAACCGACATACGCGCGGGCGGAGCTGCGCCCGGAAAGCTAGTTACCTATATAAGTTCTTACTTCTATATATAAACCTGTTCTGCATCACCTTGTCCATGTTTCTGGTTACAGGTAAAATACAAAGAAGTGACGGAGCGTGTAGTGAACGTGCAAAGAAGCGAGTACTCCAACGGCCAGTTCTTGACGATAGAGATGCTTACAAAAGGCACCTCTAATGGAGACGAAATCCGCGCTAGAATCACTGCCACCGAACCTATGGACTTGGTGCACTATGTCGTCATAGGAAGGGGGGATGTTCTATTTGCGAAGACTTTGGAAGTAAGTTATTGCTAACCAAAAAAAACCTTATTTTCTTCGTTGGTATTCTAAGATGTTCATGGTGGTTTGCGATTGCTCTTCTGGCCTATCCTGTCACCCAGCAGCTAACTGTGTGTATGTAGCTCCCATTTTAAGTCCAGCTAGTCTTCTGCGACCACATCAACATTTAAACATCAGTGAGATAGTGGTAGGTGATGATGTTGAAGGTGATAAATGGACTCTAGGCCTAGAATTATTGGCTATAAAGGACTGCTGCTGGAATACACTAGGTGCTAGGCTACAGATTTTTTACTTGACAGTGGTTGCTAGCCAGACGAGCATTCGCAAAATGCCCTTCCGGCTTCCACCATGCATTTAAGCTCAAGCCGAAGGTGGAGATTATACCATATAGTTGCGAAACGGTAGACCATAGGTATCACTGCTTCAAAAAATCTGTATATGAGAGATAGAAGTAGGTGACCACCACTGTGTACACTTTCCAGCTAAGCCCAAGTAGACGCAGCGTGGAGGTGAGCGCGCCGATGACGTCACGCATGTCGCCCGGGTACGTGGTGCTCGCGTGGTACCCGCGGCTCGGCGCGGCGCGCACCACGCTGCTCTCCGCCGCGCTCTACGCTCCGCAACACGACCTCCTACAAAACAAGGTACAGCAGCCCCTCCTCTAAACTTGATTATTTAAATGTGTGTGCGTGCAGCGACTTTACTGTGAACTCGAGCACCTTCGTGTAAACCATAGAGATACAAATACTATTTAGAGTGGCAGCCATGTCAGTTTCCTTAGAAAACGAGCGTAGCCAGTATATCTGTTCGACTTTATAACCATCTTTAAAAAAACCTGGGAACCAGAAATGGCAAATTTATAGAATATTAAAAAGTAAATACTATGGTAACATTCAACCTGAGATTCCAAATAAACTCTGGTTCTCAAAATTCCAAAACGCTGCTAAAGTGACAACCTCTACAATATGTCGTCTGCGTCTAAACCATTCCTGTAACCCAGTCTTCCTGGGATAACTCCCTCTGTGAATGTGGTTTGGACGAAGGAAATGTGAATCACATATTCTTCTGTTGTCCCAAAATAAACTCTTCTCTCTACATATTATATAACTTATCCAAAAGTTGTCCCAGGTGTTCTATATTTCCCCTATATATAATGAATTTGTGTGTGTGTGTGTGAGGGTGTGTGTGTGTATTTGTGTTCGTCCAGTAGTTAGATGAACTAACATCTTATGTTTCAGTACCAATTTTTCCCTTGGCCAGTTCTCACCGGACATAACTCAATAAAACTAAACAATCTCCTTCGTTTGATGGTCTATCTAACTACGTGACATTGGCGAAATTGTGGTGGTGCCCAAAGGAGCCACAAAACAAGAGTATAAGTTAAAATCCTAACCTTGAAAAATTGCCTGTTTATGATAATATTTGAATAATTTGTTAATTAGCACTCGACTCGTGTTTGATGGTTTGCTTCACTCTATTCATGCGATACACATTTTACGAACTTATTCACTTTCCAATTTATTTCAAGTGAATTTAAATTATTGTATCTCACACCACAGCCTGCCGCTAATGTTTTTTTTATACGTTAGCTTTCCCATACATATCAATAATCCTTCGAGCTGTTTCTTCAGCGCCGGTGCAACTCGTATTCGATATAACCCGATATTTTAAGTATTCCATATCGTGAACAGAACGATGCCAAAAAAAAACAAATTATATTTGAAATTTCTAACTAAACCTCAGATATTTGTAATCAAAGTGGTCAGTTTGACAAAACCCCAATTTCATATGTAAGGACCTAATATCAACACTATTTTATCACAGAGCACACTGCAGTGTGGTTAAGTAATATTAGGTCGAGTGAGTCAGAGGAATTAATGCCTTGGTCAAATCCCTCGTTCATTGTACTATTAGTGGAACTTTGTCATTTACGCAGAGACCTTAGATATGCGATCTACCAAAGCCATCAATTTCGTGTTTCAATAATAGTCACATAAATCTGGTATTTTTGGGCGTTTTCTTCATCTTCCTCAGTCAATTTCGCTTCCCCGTTGGACGTAGAGGCCTCTTCACTATCTCGTGAGATTTTACAAACCTCAGATATTCTCTCTCTACCTTAGTACATTTTAATAAAATAAACCAACACATTCTGCCTGTTAATTTTCACCCCAATACATTTCAGGTTTCGTTATCTCCGGTAGCCAGCTCAGGCCCCAGTCCGAAGCCAAACAGCCTAGTGGAGCTCCGAGTGTCGGGTGAGGCGGGGTCTGTCGTGGCTCTATTGGGTGAAGACGCGAAGGCTATTGCCGCTGGACTGGCTGGCAGTGATGGACTGGGAAGTGGTCTTGATATGCATACGGTGAGTTTTAATAGTTTCCTTATGATAAGGTCTTGTAATATAAGATAAGTCGTTCACGTGAGTCAAAACGGACGAGAAATAACGGTCGTGTTACGTTTGGTATAGACACTGAGACCGAACTACTAAATTTGACATCGCATTAAATCTAACATACTATACATTAGTAAGAGTTAATCGAAGACCACACTGAAAATACGCTAGAATAATTAAGACTAAATAGGTATTTTTAACGTGCGGACGGTTCATATGCTAAATAAATTGAGTAATAGACAAAACGCGAAATAGCCAGCCTGATTGACTTGGGATTAAATTCGTGATGCCACTTAAATTTTCGCTATAATTTCTATGAAATAACTTATTTCTCCCCGTATTTGTTACTTCAGCCTGGTAGAGAATCCAGTGTGTCGGGCTCAGTAGGATAATAGAAAAAGACAGTATCCTATTTTCGCCGGAATGGCTGGCAGTGACGGACTTGGTGCGGGCGGCAGTGAACTGGATCTCCGGTGTTTTTTTATATATGACAATACAAGTTTCAAAATTTCTCAAAATCTTATAATTAAATCAACCCCACCGAAGTCTCATACAAACATAACTAGCTACAAACTGGGCGATTAAAAAATAAAAGCCTGATCAGACTTTTCTACTTCTTCACATATCACTCTTGAAGCAATTTCTATGATACAGCGATTGCCAGCCGCCTAGAAATACAGTTTAATGTCAGTTTGAAACGAACCTTCGATTTCTCGAGAATAACCGATAATCCCACACGGACTAAACGGCGGTTGACGATAAGTTGCTTGAATTTCTTAATCATGCCAGGGACCACATTTAGCTATTTGGTTGGTGCGTCGGCTATTGTATATATACACATTTTTCAGATCGAACGAGAAGTGGAAAGCTTTAACGGCCTGATGCATTCCATGTTCAAAAACGAAGCACATCTGCCCGGTATGGGCATCGACTTGGGCGGCTACACGTCTTCTGATGTCTTCAAAGTAAGAATCCTCTTCATTAATCCTTGAAGGAATATAAATCACCAAATATCTCGCTCTTCAAATAATAAATTTTATTTGTTTCAGAATGCTGGAATGGTAATCTTGACAGATGGTGTGATCATTAAGAATACCGAAGGTAAGGCTTGACAAAAGTATAGCCACACAATCATCAGATAATGAAATTTATCTTCATTAAGAGTCCACCGCAGTACCAGTAGCGCTTTCAAATTATAAATTTGCCAGTTTAATACCATCTAGGTTCTAAATAGTTCTAATGCTTGATACTGCTGTGTGAACAAGACTTAAGACCTCATCTCTTGGGATGGGTCATCGTACAGTGCACCGATGTATTCAGCAGTATCACTCTTAGAAGCTAGTGACACTCACCATCAGACACTACTTAGCGTATTGTTCATTATCATCAGCCGGAAGATGTCTACGATAAATTTATACCTCCTTTTACAATGAACAGCTATAAGTCAATAGGCCGGCTTGCCACGATACACAACTTGTACCTAGTGGGGACGTACACTTTTTTCTTATCGCAAATTGACGAGCATTTGGTCGCTGTCTCGCCTGATGTTAAGCGACGTCTTTTGGTTGTAGTTGCCACTTCTCCATAAGATATCAAGTAGTCGAACAATGAGACCAGCCACACTTGAACTCAGTTTCTGAGGACATCGGTGTCTTATTTATTCGGAAAATTTCATTCTTTTGAATTTAATCTAGCAAAGAAACTCCAAACATAGCTGATTGTGACACTGAGCTAATTCAAAATGGCCACAATTAGGCACAACTCATCGTCACTTTTCTACAGAACCCTAATTTTATACCTTTAACTTATTTTCAGAGCCTTCCTCGCAGTCTTTGGAGACTGGTACAAGACCACCATTGGCAGGTCCATATGCCTTCAGTCGACTACCACCACCACCCTCGCCTCGCTACTATCTCACTGTCACCCCCCAGAGCACTTGGATGCTCTCTAACTTTACCATCAAGTAAGTGGATCTCTATTTTTCACTTAAAAGTGTAATAATAATCTTTCATTAATTTCACAACCACAATAATGTATTCTTTTCTTGACAGTAACGACGGAAAAGGCGCTAAAGAGCGTTGGACACCCACAGCCCCTTCAGAGCTAACTGTCGGAGCTTTCGCCATACACCCGACTTTAGGACTTGGTCTCGCTGCTCCGACCACATTCACTACCTCCCTACCTCTGTCCATCACTGCTGAACTTCCAGCCACATTGCAGAAAGGAGAAACCTTGGCTGCCATCATTATATTGACAAGCAGCTTAGCAGTAGACACCTCCGTTGAAGTTACTTTCTATAACAACGATCAATACTTCGAGTTTGAGCCCTTGGATAACAATTTGGATTCGACAAAAAGTAAGTATTTTTTTACCTCGTTCCATTTGTCAACTCGTTCTAATGACTTATTCCATTTGACGTATATTCGAAGATAGTCAAACAAAATATAAGTATAATTTAATCATTTAAAAGCAAGTGCGCGGGGGCAAGAATTACACGACTCCCACTGGTCAAATCGTAAGAGGTGATGAAGGGGAAAATACCAGAAGCTAGGTTGCAACTGCCATCTTATACTGCGTTCCCCAAGACGCCTGCCAAGCTGGGGATTATGTTTAATGCTTTGTTCTACAGTGTATTTTATGGCTATTGATTTGATTTATAAGCAACAACCTTAGCCATTTATTAGTCATCGATTTTTTTATCGAAGGGCTTTTATTTTGAAACCCTTACTTTTCCCGGTCAAGAGTAGTGCGAAGTTTTATTTAAACAAACAAAAACTAACAATACAATAGTAGTCAATAATCATATAATCAATAATATAACTTTTTCAGAGATCGAGTTATTCCGTCGAGAGCGCTTGACGATTCCCGCTAAAGGGTCTGCCAGCACTGCTTTCTTAGTAACTGTAGTTCGCACTGGAGAGGCTTCGGTTATAGTGGAGGCTAGCGGCAATGGCGTGTCTGCCTCGCTTTTCCGAACAATCGATGTTAAGGTAATTATCGATAAACGAAAAATAATTATGATTTAACACTTAATAAATTTAGATCTCATTTTATGCAATGCCTTACGGATCAAATCGAGTGCTTGAATGCCAGTTGTGGTTTTATAAATAAAAGCTTTATATATATAATTAATTTCTTATATAAGTAGGTGCCCAAAAACATAAGTATGCTTATTTTTCTACTACAGGATGGCTACGAAGAGGATCTCTGGACGTGGAACCTTCTAGACGCTCGTCGTGGGGTTGCGCGCGCTAATGTTACTCTCACTCCTCCAGCCGGTATCAAACCCGGACCAATATCACTTCTGGCGACTGGAGATTTGCTTTCTAATGCAATGTATGCAGCTCGAAAGGCTCCTGCGGCGGCTGGGGACCCAACGCATGCTGTTAGGCCTTTGGCTCTTGGATGTGTACTGCTTGATTACTTACAGGTAAGGGTATTGTGACACTAGAGCCCCTTGATCTAAGTCTTCGTAAAGGTGTTAGTGTGAGATAGCATTGATGGAAGCTAGGTACCATTCGCAGTCTTTTATTTCTTGTAAATGGACAGGTTAATTACTTACATGTAGGGTTATATAGTTATACTACAAAGTATCGGCGTTGGTTCTCCTGAAGGTGATCCAACTAAGACGAATATCTAATATTTTATTCGGCTAGGTAGGCTCCAGTAGCGGCCGTGCACCAGGCTACATACAATCAAAAAGTGATGTAAGACGTCCACTCCCGACGGAGATCAAAGCCGGACTGATAACTTTACTGGAGATTTATTGTCCAATTCAAGCTCCACAGTTATAAAAACTCTTCCGCCGGCTGATGATTTACCTCTCGCAATCAGGTCAATGGCTGCTGGATATATCTGCTTGATTTCTTACAACTAAGGTTATTGTGAAAATAGAAAGCGCTTATCCTTTTTGCAGTAATAAATCCTGGAAAGTTATCATTTCTGGCCACTGCATGCAATGAGTCACACCGAGTTTTGTATGTGTATTGTTTGATAACTTGCAGGTAAGAATAAAGTTTGTCAAAGTCTTGACCCAGTTCTTACCAGGGTTTAACCAACCCAATCCAATACATACTTTGGCGATTAGGAGATCTACTGTTCCATTCCAACAGATTTTACTATGTGCGCAGCTAAAGTTGGCGACGGTCCGTCAACAGGACCTTGCACAGAAGCCACTGACTTTAACTATTGATTGCAGGCTACTGATCAAGAAGATGCTGCTATATCAAAAGAAGCACGCGCATTAGCAGCCGTGGGCTACCAGCGACTGATGGCGTACCGTCGCTCCGACGGATCCTTCGCACCAGATACTAGTGATGACGCCGAAGGTGACGTTTGGTAAGGATAAAGAATTCAAAAGAACAGAAACAAAATATAGCACATATAGTGCAATACTGTGTGCCAGTTTGTAAATATATCATGTTAAGTCACCCAGGCACTACAGATATATTTAAAAAGCAATCAGTGCAAGGTGTGAACTTGTTCAGTCTAAGTTGAGAGCTCTCCCAAAAGCTTTACGATTCCGATCTCGATCTCAAACTGTGGGTCAATATTACAATCTCAACTTCAACTCTTGTTTTGTGGCTTCTGTGGACACCACCACAATTTCGCCAATGTCACGTAGTTAGATAGACCATCAAACGAAGGAGATTGTTTGGTTTTAATGAGTTATGTCCGGTGAGAACTGTCCAAGCCGAAATTGGTGCTGAAACATAAGATGTTAGTTGATCTAACTATATTACAATCTCAACATAACCTAGAATGACTAGCTCTCAAGTTGACAGCGCGACAACGCTCGACTAGTTTTATGATATTCAGCGTTCGAGCGGACGCCGTCAAAGCCTCCCGTGATGAAGTGGATCTGAGTCCCATAAAACTGGTCGATAATAAGGAAAGTGATGTCGTATTTGATGTAATTGGTATGTTGTTACGTTACTGTGCAGGATGACGTCAGTAGGAGTGAGGTGGTTGTCCCGCTGCGCGCGCTACGTGGAGGTGTCTCCTACGGCGAGTAGCGCGGGCGCAGTGTGGCTCGCGAGCCGGCAGCGTGACCACGGCGGGTGGGACGCGCCGCGCCCCGCCGCCCGCGCAGACCCCCGGGCGCAGGCGCCGCTGCCGCTCGCCGCGTACGCGCTCATTGCCTTGATGCACACTAAGGTACCTACTATGTCCATATCTGCTCTAAATCACTTTATACACGGTTATAAACCGTCAAGGACGTCCTTCCTCACCATGTTAAAGCACTCGTAGCGAAGTTTACTTCTCTGTTCTTAACCGATCAGCAACGTTAAGCAACGTCCGCCGCGATCATCAATAAAATACGGGTATATTTTATCGAACGCCGCGATCATGAGTTGGATGGGTGACCGCTAGTGACATTACTACTGAGCGCTTCCGTGCTTCGAAGGGCACGTTAAGCCATCAGTCCTGGTTGTTGTCTTAGGGTGACAGCCGTTATAGCATGGTGGTAGGGCATTTTGCGAGTGCCCGGCTGGCTAGCTACCACCCTCAAATAGAAAATCTGTCGCCAAGCACCTGACAGTGTGAACACATTATTAGGTGAGATGGAGGTCAAAGGCTAACCTATAAAGCATTAAAAAAATCAAGCGTGGTAGTTTCTTTAAGCATAAAAGCACAAAAGAACTTATCCGCTCTTGAGTATAGGAAAAACTGTTGAAGCTTTATCTGTTGACCATTAATTATGTATGTACTTAATTTATTCAAATACTAAAGCAATTTTACAAAGTTAAATCCGCGTAGCATGCGTTATTGCATAAATAGAAATATTAAAACTAAAGTAATTTTTAAGGCTCTTTCCTTCGTTTCATTTGTAGAACTTCGAATTAAGCATATTTTAAGGTTATAGGCGCTACGAGGCGCTTTTGAATCTTGACGCAGACGACAAGAGACGAATAGGGCGTTCGGATAGCCTATCAGTTCCAAAAATTACACTCACAAACGCTAAAAATTATCACACAGGGCGTTCGTATTGGGACTTCGTGAGCATAAATATCGTTTTCGCTCACCGTTCGGATAACTTTGAAAACGCTACAAATGACAGAGAAAAGTGCTATTTTTGACCCACGTCTTACCGTGGGATCGTTGTGATCGTTTTTTGACAACTAACATTTTATGAGAAATATTGTGGTTCCTATCATAATGAATAGAACTGGCGATGCCTCCGGCAGATTTAATTACAGACCTATATCTTTAGCTTCAGTTGTTGCACCTATATCTTTAGCTGCAGTTCCAGAAAACGTTATTTTGGGTTCCAGCGGTTGTCAAAATATGAAAATAAGTATAAGACGTTCGGATAGCATACAGTCGTTGGTGATCAAAAAAAGCAGAAGCTTCTTTCCGAACGCTAAGATACAAATGCCACTTTTGAAACTGCTACAAACGCAACCGAGCCAAAACGAACGCACCTAAAGTGTACAATTTTTTTATGTAATTCCTTTCATGCCAGTCATATCAAGCAAATTAGATCTACTTAAACAACCAAATAAGAAAATCATGATCAAGGAACACCTAACCCCTATGTTTCTAATTTATCTACACTTAACTTTCACATGAAAGCTTGCCTAAATGAAAAAAACCTTCCGTCAAAATTTGTGCTAAGCGTTAGCCAATCCAATGTTATGTGATTTATACTAATGGAGTTATCTCGTTGACCAGGGTAGCGACATCTTGTACAAAGACAACATCCTGAGAGCACAAGAGTACATCACAAAGGGACTGTCCCCGAGCTTAGACGCTTATACGTTAGCCGTGATCAGTGGTGCCCTCGCTTCTGCAAGAAACTCGCAATCAACTCTTGCGCTTCAGATGATGGACCAATATGCCAATACTTCCGGTAAGTCCTTCATGGTTTACTTCCCGCTCTGCACTTTCTAACATATTCGTATTGTTTTCTGCTAATTCTGTTATTGTAACTAATACTGTCTGTATAAATGTATCTAACTTAATTTAGATACATTTAGTAAGTTTTTACTTCGAGAGCACCTCAATATTGTTATGTGATATGCAATAAAGATATTTGATTTGATTAATATAAGCGCTTTATGAGGCGGCCATCTTGAATCCGCCATTTTGGATTATCGACTGGTGTTATTTGTTCGCTCTTCAAACTATGACATTTGCTCAAACACTGCCATAACAACCTAATCGAATTGGGACTATTTCAGGTTCCACATTATTCTGGCCCCGTAAGCTCACCGGCAACGAATGGCGCAACCCTTGGCTAAAAGGCAATAGTTTCGATGCAACAACAGCAGCTTGGGCTCTACGAGGGATGTTATCAGCCAGACTGGTGGATGAATCGGTGCCAGTCGTCAGATACCTACTGCAGGCTTACCAACCAGTGGATCCTGACCCTGATGTGGTATGTACAGAATAGAGAAGCGTTGGCTGTACGATTTATATTGGCAGATTATTGACTTATGGACGAAGCTTTGGCGCTCGTGGTACGTCTGCCTCACAAACTATTAATAATATTACAATAATAGTTTATTCAAAGAAGGAAACTGCACATACAATATTTCTTAGATATAATGTATATAACACAATTATATCAGTTGGCTAGAAAATTTGTACATTTTAAGCTAGAGTATCTGCTGCTGAAATAGGCTCATCACCTATATTTCAGCATACAGAGCTCCTCCCGAACTGGGTACCAACTACTATCCTCTTGGGTTCCATGAAATTAAATGCTAGGAGAGATTATGACTGCTTGCCAAATGTTAATTCATTTTCATTAATTAATCTTTGCTTCTTCAATAGCCCTTTTGGCATATTGTCAGATAGAAATACACATACAACAAAATACTGTTTCGATTTGCAGGTAGATGCGTTGGCCCAATTCGCGGAAACGATCAGAGTATCAACGAAGCTACGAGTATCGTTCAACGTGACTGGTTCAGAAGAGACTAGACAGTTCCAAATTGGAGAAAACAACGCTCTCATTATTCATACACAATCGGCAAGTATCAAATAGCTTGATTTTAAATAAATTGATCTTATATTAATATTTACTATTATACTATTCTTCGTCAACGTTCTGTGATCAAAGTTTTATCACCGCACCAGCCACCATCGTATATCTATTTGATCTATAATAGATTGATTGATTGATCGGATAACCAGTAATCTCGCTTCGTTTTAGTTTTTTGTTAAAATCTTCTTTAATACTTTACATAGGAAGCTGAAATTTTCAGTATATATTCTTCATTAAACGCACTATTTTTTGGTTAACACTGAAACATGTTGAGTTAATTCTATTTTGATATTAGCATTTTGATGTCTAACTATGACACTGTCGGTTGCGACATATATTGATATTATTGATAAATGCGTGTATATTTTGTCTAATCAGTTTACTTTGTATGAATGGAATAACAAGAAGAACCAAATACCGTTGTTAGTGAGTACAACCGTTTGTTCGTTTTACCTAGACATATTTTTTTTATTTTCGTAATTACATATAAATGGTACAGAATTTTGAAAACTTAATGGTGTCACAAATAAACACAAATTAAGAGCTACTAATAATATACTATGATTGTAGGGTCGCACAGTTATTGGTTTTCGAGAAATAAGATTTGCTAAACGTTACTCCAGCAGGAAATGAAATATCTCGAAAACCTTACGACGTACAAATTTAATTTTTGGCGCACATTTACGCACAAATATAATATAAGCTATCTGTCCATATACTTAATTTTTCTTTCCGATCATTCGATTAAAATTTTCCTGCTGGAACAACGTTACTCCAGCAGAATTGTTTTTTCCTTTTTTTTAACAAAACGGCAAAGTGCACAATTTTTTTATTTGGTGCACATTTACAGTGTATAACGCTCTAATTATTTGTAGAACTCAATTTATTCCAGAAGTGATTTTCTTGCTTGGGTAATGCACACCTATAATAGATCTATTAGATCTATAATAGATCTGTTTTATCCGTTTTATCTATTTCATTTATTTAATCTATTTTACGTCATCATAATGCCTATCTGTGATGCCTCCAGTGTCACAGATATGTACAAGCGGCGGTGATCACTTTCCATCAGGCGGCCCGTGTATGTTTGCCATAAAAAAAATAGATAAAGAACAATCATTTAAAATATCTTTAGATCGTAACATTGAATGCGCAAAAAACGTCTTTATAGATAGGACCAACACGTTTTCTATTATTTTGTTGCTTAGTACAAATATGGTTTTCTAGGTACCTGGTTAGTTCGCTTGAGTGGCCTTCGGGTAGATACTTATATTTATTATTACCTATGGTCCACCTGGATGCGCTGCGGATACTTACTATGACCCACGGTTTCCCTCTGGACGGACAACAAAATATGACTCGTATAATAGACTAATAGTATACCTTGTTCTAAGCCCCGTATGCCCGTTATTCGTTCAGGTGCGTAATAGCAGATCAGCCAGTGTGGCGACGGAAGGGCGCGGCGTGGCGCTAGTAGGGCTGGCAGCCAAGGGCAGTACCAACGTGACGGCGGCTTGGCCCAGGTACACCCTGGACCCGAGGGTCGACCAGGTCTCCACTAGGGACAGGCTGCAACTCTCCATATGTTACGGGTTAGTATTTCCATCTATGTATACGCAACTATTGTATTATGTGGACTTATTAGATAGCAACTTGAAATGATCACTGCACAAGCGTAATATTAATACAGTAGAACGCCGATTATCCGAATTAATTGGGACCAGGGTCGATTCGGATAATCGAAAATTCGGATAATCGGACATAGACTGTCTTTACAAAAATACAAAGTATAAAAATGCACAACAATAATACTGCCAGTACACACCGATAGGTACTTGGCAACAGATTTTTTTTCATTATTAGTCCCATTCTACAGTCTATCTATTAAAACTGTTCTCTTGTGCTGTATCAAGGAAATTAGTTTAATTATTTGTGGTTTTTAATTTTTTCAACAACATTCATCCTTATTCATTGATACCTTCGTCGCTATCCGTCTTCGATGGCTGCACAAAATATACTTAATATCCACTATATCATCTATACTCTATAGCTATTAGGATGCTGACCAGGGGCCTTATTGTGAAATTAGAACGGGAATGGTGATGAAGTTATTTTGACATAATTTGGTAATTTTCCTGTTAAAGATCATTTTCATTAATTTTGCAATAAGGGCACAGGTCTGTAGAGCTTACCAGTCTTGAGACCAAAACTAGGCACATTCCTATTTTAAAGGCTATTTAAATTGAAATCTAAGTTTGTAAAGCTATACGATATTTAGGTATGGTCTTAGATTGATCATATATACGGGGGTTTCTGTTCATTAACACACCTATTGTTTTTTTTTTCATTAATACCTTTTCTTATTAGTCTCTTTAACGTGTATAATACTTATTATAAACCATTTAGGTACTTTCTTTCAAAATTAAGATAAAATTAAAATTTATTCAGATTCTCCGTTGCGAGCATAATATGACCAAAGGGATATCATTGAGTAGTCCGAATCCCAACGTGTAATGAACTGTGCCAAACCAGGTTTCATCTGCTTCTTTTCTAGTCCCAATACTTACAACGAAAGAGCTAAGTAATCTAGCAACACGCCTAGCAGACATTACTTACCCGCTCGCACAAAAAGAACGTACTTATCAACGTTTTCTGTTACATATAGACACAATGAAAAAATAATTGGTTACTAGCGGGATACAAACCCGCTACTACAGGTTTCCTGCTCTGACGCTTTACCCCTAAGTATAGTAACACCCGCCAGTAACCTCATATTCGTCTCTCTGTTACTTAACATCTTTATTGCAGATGGTGCCATCTACTAACAGTAGTTATGTTATGTTTGGTAGACTACACCAATTTTGATAACGCTTGCATTTACTTGCAGATTCGTGGCCCAAGGATATGAGACTGAAAGTGGGTTAGCTCTCCTTACTGTGCAGCTGCCTTCCGGATATTTGGCGGATATTAACACGCTTACTGAGCTGACGGTAAGTACGCTAACCAACTTTCAATAATTGGACAAAGCGAATATCAGAAGAATAGAGAATAGAAAGCAAAGCGCGTCTACATAAACACTCCTATATTTAATTAGGAACATTCAAAACTTTATCCAAAATGATTATCACAAAAATCAAAAGAAAGCAGCCTGTTTCGTGCTAGAGCGGTGACAGTATAATGCATTACCCTACTCATTATATGATACCAAATGAGTATGACAGATTCTATGGTAATTTAAGATTAGTGTGCATACACACGGTATTTATTACCAAGAGATGCCTGAAGTGCGTGTAGCGGAATTTGTCTATTTTCGTTCTTAACCTATCATCGAGGTTAAGAAGTATTCGCTGTCGTTTTGCTTGGATGCTGCGAAGCGAATTGGCACAGGTCACAAAGCGGGTCAGGGAGGACGATGTTCGTGCTGGCTCCGGCAGACGAACGGGGGCGAGGATGGTGCGGTTCGCTCGCCTCCTCGTATTTCCGTAGTGGGATCACTAGTGGATAGTCGGGAGATTCTCTAACGGCTTGCATGGCCCCAAAAGGCTGGGGGATTGCCTTTGGTGAGCAAGGTCGTTACTCCCCACTCCACAGGCTCAGAGGCTACCGCTAAGGTAAGATGATGAATGCTAACGCGAGTACATCTTGCCCCATCTCGGTGGCCTTTTAGTGTGTTCAAGTCACACACATCCCTTTTCACCACCTCCTGATGGAAGGGTAAAGCAAAGGTAGGAATTTCCACCCTCAAATTTATTGTTATTACTTGGATGGGTGACCGCATTAGCTACTGAGCGCTTCCATGCTTCGGAGGTCAAAAAATCCTAACCGACCTTAACTTTTATTTATTTGTATAATTAAGTATTTGTTTTATTTCATTCATAAAATTTATTACACAAGCGAGATATAATATTTGATTTTTTCTGGTACCTATGCAGCCTAAGGTTGCCAGTTTTACTATTTGCATCAGTACTAATATTATAAATGCGAAAGTAACTCTGTCTGTCTGTCTGTCTGTTACGCTTTCACTTCAAAACTACTGGACCGATTTGAATGAAATTTGGTATGGAGATAGTTTGAGACCCGGGAAAAAACATAGGATAGTTTTTATCCGACTGCGCAAAAAGAGGTTAATGTTTTCGCGCGACAACCGACATTCGCGCGGGCGGAGCCGCGCCCGGAAAGCTGGTATATGTATATTTTGTACCGTTCGTAATATTTCAATGACATAGCGTGCATTATACATATAAGCTGATAACCCGTTATATGTTGCACAGTCTGTGCGTCACGTGACGTCAGCGCGGCTGCAGCAGGGCGGCGGGCGCGTGTCGGCGTGGGTGGTCGCTGGTCGAGGCGAGCGCTGCGCCACGCTGGCGGCGCCGCGCGCGCTGCCCACCGCCCGCCAGCGCGCCGGCTGGGCCACGCTGCAAGACTTGTACGACTCCAGTGAGTAACGTTACAATTTACACTATTTTTCTATTTAGTAGTATCATAGTTTATTTTATAGTTACCAAACACAATAAGAGTTAAATTTGTTCTAGTAACTGAAGTAGACATGGTCTATTCACCTTATATCAATCTTTAAACAGCTATTTTGACAACTATTAACCCTCGAATAAAAATGCACATGAATAAAGAACAGTAAAGATCGAAAGCTTCACTAGCTATGTGTGCAAACTAGTCACTGACAAGACGCCCGGGACACAACGGCCACAGTGGGTTGGTCCTTTTATTGCTCCCCCCTTATTTTCTTACATTTGGTTTTAAATCCCACATGTGGTCTATTGATATCTTTACAGAATATGTGATGTTATATAAAAATAATAATAAAGATTTCTAGCAAAATTTTAAATCTTTATTATTATAAAAGACAAGAAAGAGCAAAAGCGTATGTTTAGTAACAGGATCCCGTAACCTTTTTTTTTATCATACGTAACCGAAAAAGCTAATATACGCATTTAAAATGCAGGTCACCGCGCCCGGCAGTTCTTCCAGCCAATCCCGAGCACAGCTTGCGACGTGTGTCGCCTCTGGGACTCTTGTTCCAAGGCGTGCGGCGCCGCGGCCTTGCAGATATCAGACGATACGTCAGCTGGCGGAGGCGCAACTTTCCGATCTGCACCGGATTCCGCCGCCTCAACAACAATAACTCCTCTATTGCTCGCTCTTGCAGCAGCGTTGAGGTTCTTATAGTAGACTTGTCACAAAACACAGCCTCTTAATGCATTTTTTTTTGACATTTTCTCAAAGGCCTAAGGTATTAGTGCTCCCAATAACAGCAATTTCCCAGTTGTCCTTTATGCACTTTTATGGGTCTTTTCCGATCAGTAACAATATATACTATGTTGTTTTTTGCACTAATGGGTCTTTTCCCGTCAGTAACAATATATATTATGTGGTCTTTATGAACTAATCAGTCTTTATGCATTAATGAATATTTTCCCATCAGTAACAATATATACTATGTGATCAAAATCAGAAAGTAACCGTTAAGTGACAATGAATTTTTAGGTTCATATTCTTAGTACCGTTTTATTAGATATAAATTTCATTCTTTTGATGTCATAAATCGTCACACCTACTAAGGTCATATTACATATGGACCTGTTTCGATTGGGTGGGACATAGAACTGGTTTCTGTATGGAAAAATAGCCTCGTGTCATTTTTGGACTGTTATTTACAAAATTTTGTTACAATTATATGTTTGTATAAGATTTTATTATTTCAGTTATTTGTAATCTGATTTCAACATGGCCACACTAAATGCAAAGTCAGCTCTTAGAAAAAGATTTCGTGCAACTGCAGTGAACCGCTTTTCAAATTTTCCGTGTGAACTTGTGCCCAATTAAAAACATAACACCACTGGTCAATGTTGATGTGGTGAGACGATATATTTTAATTAAAAATGTGCGCTACTATAATTTAATTGTTACCTAATCCATCCTTTATTTATATACCTTTACTTACTAACTAGTCAATTATTATCACATCTTAACAACTTAAGGACTTAATTTTAACTTCAAACACGACTGTCTCATGTTTTATAGTAATAAATATTGAACTTTACTTCTCTGTTACAGTCTTCATGTACTTATCAATCTATCTGTAAATATTTCCGAATGAATAAATACGTATGAGATATAAGATGAGCGTTAAAATGAAAGCCCGTCTCTTAGTAATAAGTTAATTTTGTAAAAAAATAAATAAATTGATAACACCAAAAATCCTGTTTGTTTTATTCAGCAATATTTTAGTAATATTAGTTATTTTTTAGTAGCAATAAAACTTCTCGTGCGAGATCGTCCGGGGAAGTACTGCCTCTACACTTATTTTTGCCGCCAAGCAGTAATGTTTCTCTGTCTCAGGGTGATGGGCGCAGTGCAGTTTGCCACTTGTGACAAATGGCATCTGTTTTAGGCAGACGATACCGCTTCCTTCACGATTACATAAAAAAATAGATATAATAATAACTTCTGGAGCTATTAAAAATATGGTTATTTAAGACGGGTTTTCAGATTGAGCTAATTTTTTACCTGCTGGACAGCGAGCCAGTGATGATGTGATCGAAGATCCATAAATGGCCTTAACATAGAATGGGAACGGGCTTTTAAAAACAGTAGTAAGAACACATCATAGATGCTTGGTTGCTTAGGTTTTCTACTTGACCTCCTGCATCTATACATAGTCATTACCACTGCGCCATCACTGCTTCAAAGTTATTGTGTCACATGATTTAGACTAAAATACTTGATGTATTTTAACGACCGACAGTAATGTAATTCTGACACACACATAGAAATACGCGGCACCGCATTGTGTTGTCCGCTGGAAATACATGGGTGTGTTCGTTATCGACCTTCATAGACTCGGAATATAGATTTATAATTTATTCACTACTTTATCCCCCTTGTGTGGGGTTGGTACTATACGTTTTCTCTGACACCATGATTATTGATTCTGATTAATATAGAAACAGACCTGAAATAGCGCCACTAATCATTAAATACCTTTGCACACTATTGCTGTCTATAATACAAGCAAGCGCAATTCGTTTCTTTATTAAACCGGGTCATACCTACCAATCAGAAATGTTTAGCTTCGGTCGCATAATTTTGTTTGACGGTTTTATCAAAATTCAATACATTTCAGCTATTGATTTACAAATGAGATCTTTATTGCGGTAACATATTGAAAATACAAATATCAGATAGGTATACATAATTAAAATAAATATCAATGTACGCACGGATATCAGAACTTAAGATATTTCCATTTTCCTCATCATCCAGTGGAAGAATCCGAGAATGGAGAACGACATCGACAAAGGAACCGCTGATGCTTTGATCCACGCCCACAGACTGAAAAAGAAAATATATGCACTATGTGTGAATTTTGTTCATTAGAACTGACTATTCACGTGAAATAAGCTGTTTATTCCCATAGACTCCCAGGAACGTTCCCCATGCGGCGTCAGATGGGATCATTATGGGCATCGGCCCTGCAAATTAAGGCACACAATACTAAATTATTACCGCCTGCCCTCGCGGGAACGGATGACGAGTTTTATATCCTAACAGCCGCACTTATAGAAATTCTAGTTATCGTGTGTCTTTATTTTCGACACGTAGGTGTCAATAATCATATAGATATTATCGTCTACCATACTTAAGTTTTGACGATGTAAAGACCGTCAATTTTTTCGCTTCATGAGGACGCCATCAATATCTGCTAAAAATCTTTTACATCGGCAACACTTTAAGTCTTTGTTTCACGTGAATAATCATTGTCAATGTTTTAAAATATGCGTAAAATTTAATTATATTATTATGTATAAACCTAATTAAAGAAAAATGCATTCAAAAAAATGCTTTGCAATTTCATAGAATAGCAGCCTTTATTATTCAATGACATTATCGAGAAGTCCAAATTGTGAGGTCCCGGATCGATTGTTGTATCGGATAATTTATTTTTAGTATATGCATTAAAAATCCTCATGTTGTGGCGCTATGGAGTCTGAGTAATAAAACTGAAAATATCAAATGACCAATACGTTTGTAATCGGCTTGCCCTTCACAACATAGACAAAAAAAACCAGCAAACTGAAAACCAGCTAGGAATACGTATTTTTCTTTTTCTATACACAATTTTGAAGATTTCGTGTTTAGCTTTTCACTGCCGAAAGCGCGCCCTTCCACAGTAAATAATTAGTACGCATTTGTACGTGTAGGCGTTATTTGTACACTACGGCCGTAGTGTGGGCATAAATTCTAACAGTACACTCCCTAAAACAAAAAAACGTAAAATATGATCTTGGTAGTATTTGTAACTGGTTAGAGTTACTGTTCGAGTTTAACGAGGTTAGTCAAAATATTATTTTGATGTTAGTTCGTGCGTGGATAGACCCGTTAATGATTTAGAAACATGTATTTGTAACTGCACTCAAAAATATGTAGGGCATGCCTTCTGAGTGGAAAGGTTTGGCCGACACATTACGTATTCTAAGTGATAAGGGTACACGCACAAGGAGAAGATACCGACATACACCCATTTCTGTTTTTAATTTGATACAGCTCATTCCACCCTTTCTGTGATATAGGAGCGTGATATTAATGTTTGACTCACTTGTAAGGGTCGTCGGATATGTAGAAGGGTGTTGGAGTGGGCAGTATTCCACTGTCGGCGATAACGACGCGCATTGTCGGTCTGTCCTCCACGTCAGTCGGCGTGTGCTCCACCACGTGTACAACGTTCTGACCGTCCACCACCTGAAAATCATCATCGTCATTCTACCTTCATTACATTTATCTGATTAAGGCCCAGTTTTTCAGTCATCAGATTGTTAATATTTCTAAGAAAAAATGTTTTCACAACCTATATGAAAGGATCGAATATACATAAAGAAAAAGTTCATTGTTTTCAAATTTGGTCAGTAAACAATTTATTACTCTGAATTTTTTGATGAGTTCGAATATCATGTTTCTTATCTCTCTAATATATTAATTATGGTATAGTTCCTGGTACATTTTGCCGCATAGCAGCATAGCCTTATTGATTGGAAATGTGTTTCGTATACATTACGTGTTTATATACATTATGTGTACATTTGGTCATTCTGAGACTGAATAAAATGATCTCTCTATCAGCCATAATTTTAACTAAAAATCTACGGGTTGGTAATTGTTTTATTTTTGTATGTATAGCGTTGTAAATACGTATACACATAACGTAACAATTGTTTTATATATAATGCTGTTTTTGGCACTTATAGCAAAACAATTCTGTCTGATTTCCGAGTGATTCTAGGAAACTTTTCTTTAGCTGTAATAAATAGCTCAGGGTTTTTACAAATTTGGCATGTGAAAGATAAATATTTAATTGGTGTATCTATCTGTTTCATACCAAAACAGTGGGTTCGATTCAAATGTATTTTCTCTAACAATAAATTAACTGGCCAAGTGTTGATCGGACCTCAATCTTTTGAGAATCAAAATGGTTTATCATTCAATCATTTCACTGAACATAGTTTGTGTATGTACGCTATTAGTTTCTTGTGACTCCAGGAATATTTCTTCGTGCTGTGGCATGCGCCACAATATACCCCAGAAATAAGTTCCATTGTCACTCCCTAATGGAGTACAGAAATGTTAAAAGTTTTTGTATAGTGTAATAACAAACCTTTCCAACAACAGTGTGCAGATTGTCCAACCAAGGGGTTCCAGTGGTTGTTATCAAGAATTGGCAGCCATTTGTGTTACTTCCTATAACAGAAAAATCTCCAATTATTCAGCGTCCCAGTGAGTAGTTACGGAAAAAGACGGAGCAGTTAAGGTGAAAACTCATATCTATACAGGGAAATTCAAGATTGTAACAGTATTATCGCGCTTATGTAACTTTGGTAACCATTCTACATGGGTATGGTATTCGCGGGTTTAAAATAATATTGCTCGTATCATCTTGTATTGAACAATGCACGTCATTTCATGAATTACCACTGAAGCCGTCAAACCTGATAGCACCTAATATGGTAGACCCAAAAACGAGTATATTTCGACTATCCCCCTGGAAAATAATTTAATTGAGACCCATTTAATTTTAAAATCGAACTTCTCCTCTTTGATTCCGGTTCCACATTCAGCACAAAATATCAAAATATCTATCTTATTTCGTTCGAACTAGGAACTCGTGACATACATGCGAACATACATTGAAGTCTCGTTAACCGCTTATGTTTGGCTTAGCACCTAATACCGCATCTACCTCGCAAGCTCGATGTTTAGAGGTTAATAGGCCCTCATTTCGTAATTTTGAGTCCTAAAGTTACCTTTATTTGCCATTGACACAAAGCCTGCCGCGGTGTGCTGTGTATCTAGATTTTCATCTTCAAATGTGTCTCCGTAAATACTGATAGATCCAGATCCATCGTCAGATACCACATCTCCACCTGAAATCAATCAAAATAATGTAAAATTATAATAAATGCATGTCCTGTGTCATGTGTATGTATGTACATCTGTGCTGAGGATTGGATTTCAGCACAAAGAGAATTATTTCATCTCTTTGGAAGAAATATGCAAATGCAAATTAGAAATTATAATATATTGGGATATGGAATAGTTAGATTTATCAAATTGATTAAAAAAAGGCAAGTAAGCAATATAAACATGAATAATACTTTGACAGGGCACGATATCCTAATTGCAAGTTTCGCGCATATGGCTTGCCCACTGGTTTTTAGATTCCGAGCTTCCTAAAGAAACGTCAAGTCGGATAGTCGTTTAGTGCTGCTCATCTGATCAGTTGGCCATTACTGTGATGCAAATTTGGTCAAGTTCAATGCTGCTTAATATCCAGGAGCGACTTATTCGAGCGCCTCTCAACTTTGGCACTTACATATTTTTAGGCTCAGTTGGCGGCCTAGAAGCTGGGCTTAGACGCAGAGGTGGTACTTCAAATAAAAACAACCGCTGACTCTATACCAAGCTCAATTTCAGTTTTGTATGGAGTACTGTTCACACCTTTGGTATGGCTCGGCTAAGTACCAAGCTCTTGTCTCAATTGAAAGACGAGCCATAAAGCTCATAAACTATGAAGATATTTCGAGAACCGGCGCAGTCGCTAGTATATCGGTATTTTATAGGATGCATGGTTAATATTCTACCAGCACATACTGGTACATTCGGTTCTTCATTTATCAGGCGTATGGCGAAAAAGAGGAATTTTTGCCCGAGTGTGTGTTTGTGTAGTGTATCTTTAAAGCAAGACTGAATAGGCATCTCTAGGTGAACGAATACCATCGTCGACCACATCGTATATTATCATCAGATGAGATTTCGGTGAACCGCAAGCCTATTTATATAAAAAAAGAAGCTAGATAGATCGGAAATCGTACTAGGGAAGAGCCTTGTAAAGGGTAATAATTAAAACCATGAAAATAAATACCGTACATATAACATACTATCGACCAACCCGCGCCGGCTTCACACGGGTGGATAGCTGATACTAAATAAACTACAGAATGTTTGTACATAAAACTTTCAGTTTTTTTATCATTAGACATCACAAAACTGTTTTCTTTAGAGATTACTCTTGATATCACATTAGAAACCTATAAAATTATCAGTGTTTCTCTAGTATATTATGCATGTATTATACACATAAATCTTCCTCTTGAATCACGCTATCTATTAAAAACCGCATCAAAATTCGTTAGTTAAGATCTAAGCATACATAGGGACCGACAGCGGGAAGCGACTTTGTTTTATACTATGTACTTTATAAATACTACGGTACTTAATAAATTATGAAAACCTGCAAACTATAGGTAGATGTTGTAACGTGGAAGAGGTTGGTGTGTGTTGTTACTGCTCACCTTCATAACAGATGAGCGGATTTGGAATAGATTTGTACACAAATTGACCGTTATTCTTTACGTAGAAGTTTTTTTTATGTTTTATATAACAAATCTTATGAAACTATCTTGCATAAACACCTCGTTATTTTTTTCATACATACCTTGTATCATAAATCTCTTGATGATTCTAGTCACTGAAGTCCCTTTGTAAGATTTCCCTTTGATGCCTTTCGTAGCCAATACTTTGAAGTTCTTCACAGCTTTTGGAGCCAAGTCACCAAACAGGCCTATCACTATCCGTCCCAAGGGTTTGTCTTCCCTTTCGATGTCGAAATAAACTTGATCTGTGACACGAAAATCCCGGGCCTGAAATAAATCAAGTAATAAGTACGCATACACACGTACTCGTACGCGATCCAGAACTTCTCAGTTCTGGAACGCCAGGACAAGATTATCCTACACGAACGTATGTGATGAATGTGATTGATTGATGACACATAATTTTAAAATACACTCTCTACATTATTTTGTATAATCAAAATTTGATTTACTGTGGGTGTGTTGCTTATTTATATTAAAACCATAAATTCGATTTTAATAAAATAAAATCAACTTACAGGGATAGCAACATACAAATCCTTCACAGAATGTAATAGGCAATAAATTATTAATTAAGTACAATATTATCAGAACTACTGAGCAGATACTTACTTCTGCTAAATAAACTGTAGTTGATACAAATAAACTCAACAAAACAATATGAATCTCCATTTTGGTATATAATTTTAGTTTGTACTCCAACTTGCTGAATGGGAAAGCAGACTGTGTGTGAGGTGTGTCCACAATGCTTAATTAGATAAAACCTTGCGACAAGAAGCCCCACAATTCTATCGACTGTTTTTTCAATAATTATGAACATATAGTTTGTACTTCGCTGTTAATATGGAACAAGTTCTTGATATCGAATATAATTTTTGTTTAACATAATTATGCGTTTCTGGCGTTTTGCTATATCGCGCATCGGTATTTTGCGTTTTAGACATGAAGGCATAAATAACCTCAATGAACCTATATATAATTTAAACAACATTAACGATTTCCCGTAAAACGCGAAAACGAAAATACGCGACATTAGACAAGATTTATCAGTTGAGTTGATGTTGTTTTGTTTATAAGAAAAGTGATAGAGAACCCCGTAAACACCTACTTGTTACAATTTTGATTTTATTCTCGCAAAAAAGGCACTTACTTAATTTTGGTACCTACGGGAGCCTACGACCAAAATGTACTTATATCCATATTAAAATCAGTTTTGAGTCCAGATTAATCAACCTAGACGCAAAAATACCTACTTTTGTTTTTTTTTCGCGTAGCGTCTAACATGACCTTATTTTCAAGAATGTCTAAAAAAAATTACGTGAGTTATGACTTTTTTTTTAATTTTTCACCTATCGCCGAGTACGATGAGATTTTTATTTCTGGTGACGTGAATTATTGCTGTAGATACTTGATTTTTTTGTGTGCTAAGCTGCAAGATATGCCAATTCAGTATACTATCGTTAGATCTTTGAATGGAATAAAAAAATCCAAGAAAGATACAACACAACCTCAAGGGTCCTTAAAAAAATAAAATCACATAAAAACAAATACCGTTTGGCTTTTAAAAATCAGTAGCTACCTGATAGATAGAGCAAGTTTTTAAAAGCCAAACGGTATTTGTTTTTATGTGATTTTATTTTTTTAAGGGCCCTTGAGGTTGTGTTGTATCTTTCTTGGATTTTTTTATTCCATTCAAAGATCTAACGATAGTAAATGTTACCCTGAAAATTTCATTTTATTATTCATAAAGCTTCAATCAAAAAAATTCAATCTAAATGTGGTAAGTGAAAAATTTTAATTTACATGATGATGCAAAGTAAAACCAATTACAAGGTGTTTAATTACAATAAATTTTCAAAATGGCCCCCCTGTTGCTCAATGCAAGTGCGACATCGCCGGAAAAAGTTGTCTTTTAAACGTCTGAATGCACTTCTATTATTTTTAATGGTTTCTTCTGCTACTAAATTTTTTTTGAATACTACAAAGACCTCGTCTACTCGAGAGAATGCCGCTATTTGGACGAGTTAACCCGTAAATTGAGAGTAGTAATATGTATTGTTAATCACATCGTCACTTACCATCAGGTGAGATTGTGATCGAAGGCTCACTTATCAGCAATAAAAAATCCCTATGCTAGCGAAAATCACATTTACACATTTATAGACTACATTATGTTCTAACCTCAAGTAATGATCGAACTCACTTCTCCTGATTTTACGCCTGCCTTTACAGGTGCCTTAAGCGCCTGATTATCGAGGATCGCTCGACTAAGCCAAAACTTTGTGTTCTAATACGTTCTAAAATATCTATAATCTATCTAACACCTATGACGGTAAAGAAAAATACCGGAAGGTGGGAAGCGGCGCATTCTGAGAAATGTACACACGTATCCGAAGTTGTCCAGCTACCTCCCTCCTGAACCAGAGTTTTCTTGTCCGGATGTCCCTTGTTAACAACGTTGAAAAAGTCGAAGGTGTGTCGAGCAGGGTAACATTCTATATACTCAGAATCACCAAACGGTATTTGTTGAAGCTCATACATTTATAGTGACAGACGGAGAGGCGCCATCCGTACACGGTTGATGTTCCCAGGACTCGTACGAAGCGCTTCGCTTCCACTTTTCTCGTGCGTACTGCGAAAGAGTGGAACTCCTTACCGTTGTCAGTTTTTCCCGATGAATACAACATGGGTGTCTTCAAATCGAGAGTAAATAGGTTTCTTCTAGGTAAGCGTGCTCCATCCTAGACCACACCAATGCTTAACATCAGGCAGGGTGTGGTCAAACGCAAACCTATAAAGAGTAAAAAAAAAAAAAAAAAAAAAAAAAAAGGGATGCTCAGACGATAAAGTAGAAGTTATGTATGGAGTTTTTTTTATTTATAGCTGATAGGCTAGCTTTTGACCACAATCTCATCTGAAGGTAAGTGACGATGTGGTCGAAGATGTTGTTCAGGCTAACCTGAAAATACTGGATCACAAGGACAGCTGTCGGAACACACCGTTAGGTGCATGGCGACAGATTTTCTACTTGAGGGTGGGAGCTTGCCAGGCGGGCATTCGCAAAATGCCCTACGACCATGCTGTAACGACTGCTATAGTAAGACAACAACCGGGTCACTCAGTTGTAATGTCAATAGCGGTCACCCTTCTAAGTAATGAACGCGGCGGACGTTGTTTAATGCAGCTGGTCGGTTAAGATAGCCTAAGCAAAATTCGCTACGAGAGCTTCACAATCTGAAGCCATACATACCTCCGAAACATACTTTATTGTTGTTATGGGGGATTTCAACGCTAAGTTAGGCACACGGAATGGCGATGAGTTAAGAATAGGGGCCATTTGATATTGGGCAGCGGAACGAGAGGGGGCAGCGACTGGTCGACTATATCGAAAAAGAGGGACTCTAACTTTTTCGAGAAGTACCCATCCATGAGGTGGACAAAGATAAGTTATGAGATCGAGTTTATTATGACGACCAAGAAGCGAATATTCGATGATGTCTCTGTAATCCATAAGGTGAAAACCGGTAGCAATCACCATATTCTTAGAGGCATATTGAATTTCAATGTTAAGCATGAGAGGTCACGTCTAATAAACTACACGCTCCGTCCTAGCGTTGCCCAAATCCAAAACCCCGAAAGCTTTCTACTCAAACTACATACCAGTTTCCAGTGCCTAGCTGAATATGATACAGTGCACGAGATAAACAACGGGTTAGTGGAAGCTGTGCAAGCGGAACGGTCTGAGGTCTATAAGACCCTCCGCCGAAATAAACCGAATAAACTCTCAGAATAAACCATCTAATTGATGGAAGAAATGAGAGAGACTGCAATCTTCAGCTGATATGTCGAACTACGGCAAGCTTTTCGAGGCATTACGACGCAATTTGCGTGCCTTCAATACAAATCGTATTAATGTCGTAATTGAGATTAAACAAAGTTCCAAAGTGTTCACCAAAAATTTGTCTATAGGGTAAAGATGATGGCAAAATCATCTCAACCAAACTGAGTTTCTTGAGAGGTTTTATGGACAGCTATACACCACAAAACGAAAATATAGTGCAGATCAGAAAAATAGAGCAGCTCAGAAAAATAGAGCTTAACAGATCGAAGCTATACCAAAGACATTCCAGACATGTCTATACAAGATTAGAATGGCTTTTAAATAGCTTAATAACAGCAAGGTGCTAGGTGATGAAGGAATCACGACAGAACTTCCGATAGCGGGTTCTTCTGGATTCCATCATTCATGAAGGCAAAAAGGTAGTGATAAAATCCAGTATAAAATATTTACTGAAGATCCAAGTCACCGACGTTCAATAATGGCTTTGTTTTCCCAACATAACTTTTATAACAGCCTGCTGAGCTCTTTCCAACTGAATCAATCATCAAGTAACAATGTGACTTATTAGGGAAACTTTTTAAAACAGTATCACTGAGTAACAATATTGCTCTTTGAGGACGGGTTAGGAATCCACCAATTAAGCCAGTGGCCTATTTCACATTATGGTTACTGGCTATATATAGCCTTCAAGTAGTTCATACCCAACACACTGAAAGGGATTTGGTCCTGCTGAGAATAGGACTACCTATGTGTTTAGGAGACTGTCCTTAAAAGTTTCCCTTGGCTACTTACTATCTATAACTATATTAGTTACCAACTGCTAATACTTGTAATGTTCAAAGATCAACCAAGGCTATGAAAATAATTAAAAAATATGTTGTTCAAGAATCATTGATCTTATAGGTTGATATTAGGAGTGCACGATATATAACGTTATTACAAAAAATAGCGATATATGAACACGATATATCGCTTCCACCCGATATTATGGAATAACCTAGTATCAATATTTACATCAATACATCAATCAACACAGCTCACTTGATATATTTGACCAAAACCTTTCATTTTCAATATCAGAGATGTTGGCAAAGTTGTTTTTATGGCAAATTGATTGTAAACGTTGCTAACACCACTTTAATTTTATCATTTTCAATTAACTTTTACTTTTAGTATGTATAATATAAGTGCATACTGCTACTGATGGTGATCATAATGTATACACATATTTAGGAATATAGTCCGGCTCGTAAATGTTAACCTATATGTGCTCTTTTAGTGTTTGCATTCTGTTGACTTATATCAACCTGTCAAATATTTAATATTATAGAACTAAAAAACTAAATACAAGAAAATTTTATTTTAATGATATATCGAAAATATCGATATGTTTTTCCGATATATCGCATAGTATCGATACAACACTACGATATATAATATGGAAAAAATATCAATACTTTTTTTGTTTGAACATCCATTATGTGATATTGCAACATTTGCTTTTAGTTAATGTGGTGCTGCCATCTACATAACCTATGTACATACAATGCGATTAAAATAAGAATAGGATCGGCTCGGCATAGCGCCATATTGTGGTATCAAAGCTAGAACTTGGTGAAGTGTGCAAAAAAATGGATAAAACATGTACCTATAACCCAACCGCGTTTTTTTTTTTCGTTAAGCGTTTTATTGTTCCGTTGAAATTAAAACTGCAAGTAATATAATATATTGATGGAATCATTTTTTAAAGACCTTCATTTTGATACCCAACTGCTAGTACGGGCTGCGATTTTTCACCTCGTAGGTAGTATGTTTCAACTTGGCGGCGCACGACCGTTAAAATTTTTTTCCGCTGTTTATTGTTAGTAAAGTTACATTAAAGTTATAGTTTTTCAAATTTGCATGAAATCTGCTTTGTTATCGTATTTTTATTTGTACAAAAAATCATTAGTTTAATATTTACGGTAACCTGAAATAAAAAATATACTTGTCATTTTTAAATATTGTTAAATTATGAAGAAACTACATATGAAATGGCTACACAATAAATGATTTTTTAAATGATACATTTTGACGTATTATTACCATTTTCTATTTTTATTTCACTGACATCAATATCGTTTTATTTAATTTAATTATTGTAATTTACATATGATTGAAGTTAATATTGTATAATATAATTTACTATAGTCAAAAATATGAATGTTGCACACCTTAATGGTATACCACAGCGCTCACCCAATTTATAAGACCATTTTTTGTATATAACCTGTGTTAATGCAATAAAATAATTTGAATTAAAATGAATGCAGAGCATCGCTTTAAATCCTCTCCTCCGCAGCCAGAGGGGGGGTGCCGGAGGGCTACTGATCTTAATTGGCTTATTTTGACTCAAGGATTGAATGTGCCAAGTTTTATACTTGTGTCAAAAAATGTAAGGTGATTTCACTAACAAGTTATACTATCAGTGTCACTTGCGCTATCAAGATAAATCTAATGATATCTCATACATTAAAATCTGTTAAGCCGCTTAGAAGTTATGGTGGAATAAAAAAATACAATATTAGTTGTCTTACGCAATATGCCTTCGTAAATATGTAAGAGTGTGTACATACACACATGAACCCTGAAAACAACACTCCTTTTTTGTGGGCAGTCATGTAATAAATATATGTAGTCATAGGAAGATTAACTAAGTTGTAGGTGATTGTACAGCAAACGCAGAAATAATTTGAACTGATTTATTAGTTAGCAATGTTTTGTACTTAGGTTTCTTAATTTGAATCGCTGAACTCTTTGTTGCCGCTCATGTCCTGATGACCAACTGAGTCAGAGTCATTGTAATCATCGTAACAGGTAACAAAAACTAATATAACAATCAACAAAAACAAATTCAGCAGTCAATAACATAAAATAAACAGTCAAGAGAAAGAAATTAAACGCGAAGATCTACAAACACTTGGAAACATGTACACTGATGGAGAAATGAGACCCTAACGCCCGCGATGTCATCAAACCAAGATGGCGTTATGTGGTGTCAACCTTAAAAATATGAGTTAATGAAAATTTACAATTTTGGGTTACTCATTTAAAATCATGTATAAATAAATGGTGCTGCTGGTTGTACTTATATTAGTGAAGTTAGCCGAGAGCCCGTCCTATTCTTATTTTAATCGAATTGTATGTACATTTATCAGAATAAATTAAATTAAGTATATTTACCAATTTAAGAGCCACCTTACTGATACCAATAGGCAGTTTTAAATGTAGTTGTTATCTGTTTAAATCAAGTTGTCTTTCTGTAATACAACAGTTACTGCTATCATCATTAGGTTTGGTGCTGGTGACAGCTGTGACAAGTTTAGTGTGACTTTTTATATGTAACTTAAGTTTATCTTTTCTGCTAAACTCTTTTTTACAATCCAGTGTATCCTTGAAAGGACATTTAAAAAATTTATTACTCTGGTGCAATTTCATATGCCTCTGCAGCAGGTCCTGCCTCTTAAACATAGTTTTACAAATATGACATTCAAAAACTTTATTACCATGTTTTAACATGTGATTTTTGAGGTATTTCTTCATGTGGAAGCTACTGTTACAAATATTGCAGTGATAAGGTTTTATTTCTCTATGAATTTGTAAATGTAGCCGCAGTCTCTTATCACTAGCAAAAGTTTTGTTACAATGTATGCACAACTTCTTGTGATTCTCAGTGAGCATGTGCAGAGACAGCTTTTCAAGTTTTTTAAACACAGCATCACATTGCAAGCATTTGTACTGCTTTGCTTGAGTAGCATCCTTCTCAAAATGACTGTCATGCCCTTGCTGGTGTGTGGCCACAGCTTCTAACGAAGTAAATGTTTTTGTACAAATGTAACATGAGTAGAGTGGTTCCATATGAGTAGAAGAAACATGCTGTAGGAGGCTTTCCACTGATTCAAAGAAATATGAACAGTTACTTTGGATACATTTAAATTTTTTCATAGCTTGATGATTCTTAAGATGAGATCGAAACTGGCTGTAATTTGAAAACACTACTTTGCAATAAGGGCAAGAATAGCTCAAAAGATCTACTTCTGCAGATTTGGGTGTAGTTTCACTAAGACTCTCTGGCCACACTTTGTGTGATAGCAGATGTCTTTGAAGATGTGAGTTTTGCATAAAGCACCTACCACATACAAGGCACTGGTAGGGCTTTGAATAGTGAGATTTAGTATGAGCCCCTAAAGTTTTTCCGTTTTTGAATGTTTTACCACAAAGGGCACAGCAGAAATTGGTAGTTTCAATGTCACATTGCGGTTCTCTTTCCGTGGAAATATCTTGCTGTACAGTCACCAAAGTATCACTTATCGAATCACTTGGAATTGGGGTTTCCACCGGCAAAGCATTTGCTGCTGTGGTGCAATTTAACTGCTTGTGGCTCAGAAATGGTTCCAATGAGTAGAACACAGACTTGCACAAACCACATACAAAAATATCTTTGTTTAAAGATTCCAACACAAAAACATGTGCCATAATATTGGAGTAACGGTGTTTAAATAAACGAAATCTATTTAAAATAATATAAATAACCCCAAAGATGTGATGAAATACAAATAGAAAACCCCAAAACTTTATTCATACGTATTTATTACGTAGTCTAAACAAACAAAACAAAACAAGAACCATAGCAGTGCTGCCAACTCTATTTGATTACATAGTCCCCTTGAACCGGACCGGAACAAAATGCTTGACTTGACTATGACTAGGGAAGTAGGAAAGGATGTTCTAAAAACAGTAAATACATGTACACGATAAAAAAAAATTAAAATACTGACACTTTTCTTTTGGTACCAAGTACATATGACATCTAATCCTCGTATATCGATCATAGCGATACGATAAATTTAACGACCAAACTACGGTACTTGCACTGCAGTCTTGCAATACCAACTCGGCTCGGTATCGGAGAAAAAATACTTGTATCGAATCGAATCAAATTGACCACTAAAATTAAAAATATTACTGATACCCGTGTTCCAAGCACAGCTGGACGTGATCGCTCTGAACGTTTTCACTTTATTTCTTTGTGAACAGAATACTTACTCTTTCAAAACAATAGTATCGATGCCGTACTCTTGAGTAGTAATCACATCGACAGCATTTGGTTTATTTAACCAAAAACTAATTACCACATAATAATTACATGGTTAAGCGTTTCTATATTAAATATATACTATTAATTTATATTTATGTATCTAGGGTACAATGTATTCTTAAAATGTATTCCTAGGAAACAAATGTATTTTAGAGTGATGATTGTGTGGTTTACAAACTAAAATCTTGAGTGAACACTATTAACTCTTTCGTTAATTCTTTTTTATATGACAACGAGAATGCAACCATAGACTTACATCACCAGATAAGCTCATAATTATGTTCATTTTTCAATACACCGTCCGTCAGAATGTTTTTATTTTATGAGTAAGCAAAACGAAAATCCAGGCTTCTTCTTTTGTGAAGTACCAAATTTACGCGCAGTTTTCTATGAACAACCATGCAACGCGTACTTAATTTAAGTAAGCATACATACATTTTTCTTCCACCACCAAGCACATCCCTACTAGAGAATAAAAAGCTATAATATATTAATTTCACTAGAATTGGTGTAGTAGGTAACACTCAACAAATAGTTTTATACCGAATAAGTAAATTCCAAATAACGAATGGGAGTAGGGTCACATACGTATACGTACCTACATAAGCAAATACTTTGGATACGAAAGCCTTTCATGGTAAGAAAACGTGCAATCCGTCCAACGAAATTTCAAACTTCGTTCGTTACAAACCTTAAATTTATTGTCAAACACCGAAGTAGTAAACGCCAAATCATATTTGTTATAGTTCGGCCGTTCAGAGAATGCGTTCCTGGAGGTCTACTCCCAAACACGAAGTTCGAAGCTTCGTTTCGGATCGAAGTAACGACGAACATCGAACTTGTACCCTACTACCAAATAACTTCGGATGCGACTTGTACGGACGATCTTCGTTTCGGATTCATAGACAAATATTATAGTGGAGTGATATTGAGATTTTTGGGTAGGTTCTTTATGGTAGATATGATGAATAAATCAAAAACTAATAACCAAATAGAATTTGTGAAGAAGAATGTTTCGATAATTAATAAATTATTTATTCATGAATGTGTATGTGGGATTTAATGTATTCTACAATTTATTTTCTTAGTAAACAAGTATTTTTCAGAGTGATGGTTGTGTCGTCGACAAACAAAGAACCAAATTGAATGTTGCCTAACACTATAAACTCTTTCGTAAATTCTACTTCGAATATGACAACTAGAATGCAACCATGGACTTACATTAGTAGATAAGCCCATATGTGCAATACACCGTTCGTCAATGTTTTATTTTCTCAAGTAGCAGACCCATTTTTGGGGCTTCTCCTTTTTGACGTAAGTAACTATTTCTCGCGCTGCATATTATGATCATGCCTAAATTAAGTAAACATATTCTTGAAAACACAAGAATGATTTCTTATTCATTGTAACGGCGACTCTTGTATACAAAGGTATTTGTTCATTCATGTTCCATAACTTAATCTTCCACCACCAAGCGCATCACCATTATACATATTATAAATATATATATATATATATATTTAGAAGCAGTGATGACTCTGACAGACCTAACAGTAGGGCGTATCTATCATGAGATTATCATTCATCCATAATCAACTTACTGTCTAAATACGAAGTAATAAATGTCAAATAACATTTGGGAGTAGGGTCAAATACGGGCAATATGTCAATTCACGAAGTACGGATCGAAGTTCGGATCCGAAAGTGTTTCGTGGTAAGAAAAGGTGCGATCTGTCAAACGAAACTACGAACTTCGTTTTTGGGAGTAGACCTCCTGACACCTATCAGTTAGTCACGACTAGTGATGTGCACAACATAACACTGATTTCGTTACCGTTCCTCCAAAATGAACTGCCGCATTATTTATAAGATTATTTTCGTTTTAAAATGGCCGAATCATTTAAAATTTATATTTTAGTTATTTAAGTGGAAACCAAAAACAGGTAATATTAATATAATAAAATTGTTTTATTTATTCTTTGTTACAAACATACAATCTGTATTTCTATGCAATAAAGTACATTGAATTGAATGTGCGTACAGAATATTAATCAGACCCCGATTTGCTTGAGGAGGTGGTGTCTTCATCATCATCTTCGCCTACATGTATAATTATATTATTATCAATAACAGAATCAATCCTGATATCTCGGTCAAAATGTTCCAAAATCAGGTTTTAGTCTTCTCAACAACCTTTGCCCAGTCATCTCTTGTGACTTCCCCGCAGGCTTCTTTTAATAGGGTCATCATCTTTTTCGTGCTGAATGGCGGGGAAGTATTGTGGCGGGCGGCGTAACCTTTTATTTGAGCCCAGATTAGCTCGATCGCATCATATTATAAAAACTTACGCTCATATTTATATCTAATATATGAAAAACACGGGTGTTTGAGCGTGAACTTACTATGAGTCGATATCGCTATCGACAATGTTTCGGCTTCTACCGGAAGCCTTCCTCAGGATTTTCAGTGTGGTACGTCCGCCGCGGTCGCGTCACGCGTGACGCGACCGCGGCGGACGTACCACCCGTGTTTTTCATATATTAGCTCGATCGCGCTATATTGGCAATGATACGCTGGAATTCTTAGAACGCGATGACCGTACTCCAGAGCCAGTTCATCGATTTCGTATCGCACATTTGCCGCTTTATTTTCTTTAACTAATTTAATTAGCTGCTTTTAGCATCTGCATATTTGCGTCAATGCCTTTTGCTGATTTCGCAGACACTTGTCAAATCCTTGTTCGGTCATATGCTATAAAAGTCAAAAGCTTAATTTGTCAATTTCGCAATTCGACAAATCCTTTATTAATCATATACTTTGCAAGTCAAAAGCTTAATTTGTCATTTTCGCGATTCATCAATTCAATTATTCGTCAAGACTTCTACACGTCAAATACGTGATTTATCTTGTCATTGTGAGATCGAACACTAAAGTGCTTCATCTTTGATTAACCCTTTAGTGAAGCAACCTCCTATTTGTTTATATTATTCCAAATACTAAATATTTAAATTAATACCTATCATTTCAATAATGGTTCTTCAAAATTGAATGACAAAATGGACAGCATAATTAGAGAAGGCAAATATTTAAGCACCCCAGATTTTTATTGGAACAAAACCGATAAAGCGTTTATCGGTTTTGTATATATATTATATATTTCTGGAAAAAAACGTCCAAAACGAAGCCAATCGGTAAAATTTACGATACAACACGTACTTATGCTAATCAAGAAATTCCCCATGTACGTTCGAAGATTGAAGCCTTACATAAATGTCGCTTTTTTAGTTTTTATTATCATTTCGTTATATAAAGAAGATATTGCAAGCTACGGGGGAACATTCTACATGCATCAATGAAGTGGTATTACTAAGTATACTGACGACTGAATTCTTGTTGTTTAAGTCTGATGATGAAAACAACTTTTAATTTGTGCTTCTCCCCGTATAAGAAATATATTGAAGAAAGAAACAGACCTGTTTTTAGTATTCGGCAACTTCAAAATGGTGCCAGATCTGTTCACCAAATTGTTTTTAATACCTACATGTTGAATTGTGTATTTTACTGTCTATTACTTGATAAAAACTAGATTACCTACTTATAAAAAAAATTTGAAATTTTGAATACATATTTCAGATAAAAATAATAAAATATATATGTGATTATGAACTAGCGATTATGAACGCAGTTAAGATTAAACACTTGTCCAGATGTGTGTGAAAAAATTATGTTTTTTTAATTGTTCGCAAGCCACGGGAATTATTATATTTGACAGTGGTTTTCTAGGATAAAATCGGATTAAAGGTTTAGTAGCAAAATTGAAAACAATAAGTATTTATTTTAATTTGTAAATTATAAACTCGCGGTATGATCGTTTGGTAAAACAATTACAGGTCGGAGCACGCAATATAAAAAAAAAGGAAAATAATGACATGATTTAATATGCTAAAGTTGAAAGGGCCAAAAATGGCTATACAATGCTTAAAAAAATATATTGGATAAAGTTGGTCCATATATCTTTGTAATAACATATAAAGAAGTTTTGAGTTCATAAAAAACTAGATATATTTACTAGGTTTTAAGGAAGGTGTAAGTAAGGTTTTGAGTTATGGAAACGCTTTCAGTTTTACTGTTATTTTATTCCAATAAAATAATACACATAATTGATTTTATTTTCATCTTGACTGTCCCAAAGCGTGCTTGACAAAGAGCTCACTTGACGAATAAAGAATAAGTACATTTAAGAACTTGACGAATCAAGTATTTGACAAATTTAGGTTTGGATCAGTTTCTGGTTTGACAAATCGAGGATTTGTCTTGTCTATAATTTGACAAATAAAGATTTGACGAGCATATAATTTGACAAATCAATGATTTGACCAGTGTCTGCGAAATCCTTTTGCTTGTAACCAAGCCACCATTTCTTCTTTTTTATTAGCTTGGGTAGGTGGTTTCTGTATTTGAACCGAGTGATAAGAGGCATTATCCATAAATATTACAGAAGGCTCTGGTAGGCTTGGCAAAAGCACGTTCTGGAACTACTCTTTAAATGTAGTGGCATTCATTTCCTCGTGGTAGTCATTTGTGGTTTTTGATTGAAATGCCAGTAACGCGTTCTCCACAAAGCCGTATTTTGCAGAACCTGCGTGGTATATTATCAGCGTGGCATATTACCCATTGGTACTTTCGACGTCGACGCTTATGTATCATCCGTCCAAGTACGGGAAACCATGTGATTGGCGTTTAGCCATGTCTCGTCAATGAACACGACATTATCCCAGTTATAAATTTTTTTTTTGCTTCACTCAAAAACCTTATCCGTTTTGAAATTATGTCTTATCGTTCTAATAAAATTTTTCTTTTGTCTGTTTTTTTATACGAAAAACCAATATCATTTAAGATTTTGGTTAAAGCAGTTTTACTCCCGCTAAACAGTCCAGCTTCTCTTAAAGATGGCAAAAGCTTCTTCCTGTTGAGATATTCATTTCTGGAATAGTAATCATACATATGATTTCTGATTGCATTGGCGTCACAGGTGTCAATATCTGTCACGGGTTTAGTTATACGTTTCTTCTTCGGAGTACGTAAAATATTATCATCCATGCAAATAGAGCCGAACTTTTCTTTATTAATATTTGTTATCGTTCGTTTGCATAATGGATAAAACAATAATAATTAAAATATAGTATTTAATTAAGGGACATCCATATTTGACAACCTTTAAAATAAACAAACCTTTCACGGATATGATTTAGTATTCAATTACTGTTGAAAAAGTAAACATTGAGTATCAGATGACTCAAACACAAGGCGTGAGCTTTGTTTATGTGACCGCGTGCACCCACTTGAGACGTGATTTATGGGACGATGAACAGCCGAACGCTTCTACGAAAAGCGGCCGCGCTGTGTCGGCTGTCTTTATGGGATAGTATTATAATAAAATTACATTATGTATAATTTCTGTTGTAAATTGTACTTTGTCTTTGGTACCTGGTGAAAAGATTCGTTGGAAAAAAATCCATATTTTTCTACGATAACGTATGCCTTCGGAAAGTATTTAAATATATTGATGAAATCTGAAAGCAGCTCAAATTATATTTTGGCGCTAATCTATTAAGTCATTTAATAATACGCTCGTAACTACTTCTACAGTAATGAACCTAGAAAGCTGCAATTTTGCTAATACATCGAATTAGTTAATAACGGTATTAAAAGAAATTTAAAGGAAAATACAAAGTATTTATGTTTTTAATTTAGTTTTGACCTAAAATAATTAATATCTATCAATAAAAGATCTATATAAGATAATAACAAATACTTTTAAAAGTATCTTAAAAAACATTAAATAATATTTAAATAAAACACTTTAAAAAGCATAAAATTATATATCTAGTGACAATTCCGCCTAATTTTCCTGTTATCTACGTGACGTCACAACCATCACGCAGCCTAACCGGAAGAATACCCGACTAGTTTCGCCTTGACTTGACTCACCGAGTGCACGATCGAGACATAGTCTCACACACATCTCACACATAGTCTCTCCTGAAGATGCTTCGTTTAGAAGCGAAACTAGGTATTCTTCTGGTTAGGCTGCGTAATGTTTGAGACGTCACGTAGATAACAGGAAAATTAGGCAGAATTGTCACTAGATATATAATTTTGTGCTTATTTAAGTGTTTTATTTAAATATTATTTAATGTTTATTAACATACTTTTAAAAGTATTTGTTATTATTAAATATGGATTTCCGCAAAGTAACGCCTGAATCTATTCATTATCTATATAAGACTTTTGGCCATGCCGGCCATCGTTTTAAATTGGTAATTCCTGCTATACCATATATTATATTGATGACATCTCGCCTGACGGCGCCACATTTGCACTCTATGCACAGGACGCGACGCGACGCAGCATTGTTATATATATCTTTTAAAGCTCACAATGCTGCTATAGAGATGCAACGTGCCCTAGACGCGAGTACCTCATGGCTGAAAAAGTTGAGAATCGTAGTCAATGGAACGGAAACGCAAGCCACGTTGATCACCACGAAGAAGACGCTGCCAGGCTAACTGTCACTCCTAGGTACATCACTACCATGGCCAATAACTGGCAGTGGCTGGCTATAGACGGAGGACTCACCACTAGGCCTCAAATATGAGCGCCGGTGCCGACCCAATGCAAAACCGCAACCCAGATACCTAATTAAAGCCCTAAACGATGACAATAAAAGAACAGAACAAGAAGAAGAATGTATGAAGCATCCCGGCCAATAGCTGCGAGTAGGGCCCTTCAGAAAGGAGCATCCCGCTCGCGGCTGTCTAACCAAGGGCACCAAGAACTCATGAAGATGCATTCAGACGTTTGAGCTCTGTAGAGGGGCCACCCATGCCCGATAGTATATCGCGCAAGACACTTGGTTATATCCTCTTTGCCTAAGAATATGTGAACCACATGGAAGTAATAAGTACTACGTACAACTACTTATAACTACCATGGTGAACCACTCTGAACCAGGTATTACCTGACAAAATGAAGTATAGTATTGAAGATTGAAGTTCATTGAAGATGTACACAAGTTTATGGCCGGGTATCATCAGGCCGGGCAGTACACGCCTACCTATTATATCAAGATTGGGGTGAAAAATTCAGCCAAATAATTTGCAACCCGTGATATAGGTACTGTACTTTAATTAAAGTACATGTGCATGATGTTTCTGGTTTTACGTATGTAATCTTGGGTCTTACATTATCGGGTCGCCAGTAGTCAGGCCGGTTATTCCTTACCCGGACCATCCCGGACTAGTGTTGGATTTCGTAGTATAATTATACTATTTGTACCATTATGCCAGCATACTAAGCGAAAATACTAAAATTTTGTTATCAGGTTACCGACTTGTATTATTTCTGAGCCCTATTACTTCTTAGTATATACTCTAAAATATCGGGTAAGGCGAAAATAAACGCTTGGTGTGATATGTCCGAAAACTATCCATTTCGAAATATTGCCAAATTTGGTCTTGGTTTTACATCACCCAATCGCTGATTGTCAAAGAAAAAGAGTGCCAAGCTAACTTGGCAAAAACCAAATTATGATATAAACTTGGAACTCTCTCCAATGATTCCTTAATACTTTCTTGCGATGCTGTAAAATAAAGTTAATCTTTTTATGCCGTCTGACAACATTTTACAGCTGCCAATGCTGAGGATTAAGTTTCGATTACTGAATTAGCCTAGATCGACATCCACTATAGGATTTCATAATTATTTTTGGCTCAACAGAAAAAAATAAATAGAGATTATACATACTAAATCACCTTCATCTTACAAATTAATTTTTATTTTATTAAAAAAACACCTATGATCAAAACTTATACATACGATATTTAAAAAACATGACATGAGAAACGTGGTATAATTTCGGATAAATGGTATAATTTTATTTTACCTGTACAATATTTATTGAGGGTCTGAACCCAACCCTGTCTTTTCCGGCCCGGAGTCCCGGACATACTCAATTTGACATTACATTTATTTATGTTGTTTGTTTGTTGTGATATCTCATTTGATCACAAAGTAAAATTTATGCGGAAAAGACACAATTCTGTGCAAGTAATAGTACGGTATACAACAAAAGATTGTGTGCTTGAATGAAAAGTTTTCGTGGCTGTTGTCGTCAGATATAAAATTAATTTATGTAGGTACATATTGAATTTACGTTACACTATTGTATCTCAGACCGAATAAAGACTTTTTATTTGGTCTGAGTATTGTATAGAGTGTTTTCCATTTATTTTCATATTTCTTAACCTAAATTCTGCCAAACTACAGAGAAGTAAATTACGATTTGTATTCTTACAAACCAATTAAAATAAATTTTATTTATTACTTTCATTGTGGATGATTGAATGCTTGACCTAGTTATCTAGCTGCGCCGTCTCCCGTGCTGTGTGGGCAATGAAGAAAAGTGGTGATGATGATGATGATGATGTAAAGTATGCAATGTATTACTTCCAGGACCTAATCTAAAAGTCAAAGTAAAAAGAAGTCTACTCACCACAAACTATCACATTTATAATACTAGTGTGCATGATATAATTTGTCTTTCCAGAAAATATGACCGTGAACAACACAATTGCCCATCAACGCTTGGTTCTTAGTGGCGATCGTGAAAGGTGATCTTTGATACATTTAACAGTATGCTTGTTTCCCACTGGAACCCCTTCTTAATCAAGAATAATTACAATATTTTTATTTCACTTGAAGTCCCAGTCAAATAGAAAAAATTACAGGGCAATTAAAATCACACAATAACTAGCCATAACATCTCATATTTTTTTACTAAACTTCCAATTACCAACTATATAATTAGCATTTTTATTCAATGATTGATATATAGCCCAGTAATAGTTCAAGTTGCATTGCTGAGTCTGAGTCATTTCAATGAGTCTGCTATGACTTATAGGTGTCTAAATGCTTTTATTGTAGTAGCTGTAGTGTTGTATATAGTTCATAGTATTTTGTTTAATAAAGGCATACCGCCGGTAAATAAGTTGCATTGCTTGATAATGTTAATTTCTTTTTGAGTTACTTGTTGTGCCTCTCGCCACATGCTGACCCAAAATTGTTAAACTTGTAATTTTTGATTGATTTTATTTTTATTGCTGATAGACTAGCCTTTGACCTCACGACATATGAAGAAAATTACTTACATGTGGGGCTGCCCCATGGTAAGTGATGGAGTTCTGGCAACTTAAAAGAGTCTTTAATCATTATAGGTGGTAAGGCATTTTAGTATGCTGGCCTGAATGACTACCACACAAAAGAATAAACTATTTCCGAGCAACATATAATGTTCTGATAGATGTCCTGTAAAGTCACAGAAGATTAAAGGCCACTGAAGATGTTACACATGGATCTAATACAGCATTTACCTTGCAAGCTCAATGCTTAAGAGGTTAAATGGTTATAGTGCATTTAGTAAATGCTATATAGCTATATAGCTGGATAGCTATCTCCATCAAGTAAAAAATCTGTTGGAAAGCAATATAGTGTTCCAGTGGCCATCATTGAGTGCCAGTGAAACCAGTGCTATTTGTGCACTGCTGCCTTAAACCAGCCTTAATCTTTCATTATTTACATGTGCATGCAAAAATATAGTAATAAAATAGCTTATCCCTTATCAAGATGGACCAGTTATTTTTCATATAACTTGACTATTTTGTCTGGATAACCATTCTTTTATTTTGCACCCAAACACATTGCCATTTCACCATTGCTGCCTCTCTTTCACTCATACACAGTCCGATAGTGATAGAATTTTAGCTCTACTATCTTTAGGCATGCTCCTTCGGAAAATACTCTGTATATGAAAAGATCCTGTGTTAACTGAGGACCTAAGGAATGTAATCAAAATTCGTTATGGAGGAGAGATGTTAGAAACACAAATTTGCATTTATAATAATTTAAAAAAATAAATACAGTTTGGATATGGTTTCAATTTTGTTCAGTTATAGATGAAACCTTGCTAAATTTTATTTGATTTACAGATTCAAAGAATTGCTTCGAAGACGATTAGTAGAATGTGGCTGGAGGGATCAAGTAAGGGTTCTGTGTCGAGATGTAGTCAAGGAAAGTGAAAGCAGCAATGTTTCTTTTGATACATTAGTAACCAAAGTGACACCAAAAGCGCGCGCCCTTGTTCCTGATACCGTGAAAAAAGAATTGCTGCAGAAAATAAAAACACATCTTCTGACTCAGAAAGAACAATGATATTTTTTTGCCTATAATGTGTATTTTTAAGTTGCTTTCTCTATATGATCTTAAAATTATCTAATGTCTTTGCACGCATCTCTTTTTCATATATATAATTTTAGTGTAACTATAAATGTAGAGCATGCAAAGTAAGAAAATCATGAAATAAAAGACATGGATGTTACAACCAACAGTACATTTTATTTTAAAACATTTTTACATTTGTATAAACCAAAAATATATATAATATTGCTTATCAATAATACTCACATTAGATTCTGTTTCCTGAATGTCATGCTTGAGCATACTTTACTATTTGTCACGAAATAATTAAAATTGTCTTTAGCGTGTAGGTCATTTTTAGCATACCTTATTATTTGTCACAAAATAATTCTAATTGTCAGGTTTAGCGTTTAGGTAATTTTCCAATATAATTAACCATTACTCTTCCAGTAATTGTGTTTAATATTATTTTTGACATTAATATATAATATAATTAATTTAAAAAAAAAATATATATATATATAATTAACTTGTCAGAAAATTATATATTTCTATAAAAGCTGGATTTCAGGAGATAGATATGATATAAACTTTCGGTACTTAAAATTGTACCCGAGGCAGGGATATGTTTTTCCAATCTGAGCTATTGTAGAGTAGTTCATTCCGTGTACATAATAATAAAAAATAAATAATTTGTTGTGATGTAACCGTATTTGGTGTTTGTTGCCCCCATTAACGGGACCGGTACTTTATTTAAAATTTAAATTTTGTCACGTAGAAAATGCCCTAAGGCGTATGCGTTAATTATAATTTATAATTAATTTATTATTTTATTTATGCGTTCGTGGGCGGTAAATTATTTTTTAGCAATTCTACCCGGCACTCCTAGGGGCCGGAGTTTTATTGTACTTAATCGCGTAAAAGTCGAGATTCGGGCAAAATTTTACAATATCTTATATAACATATTTTCAATACTTATTGAATTTATTACCATTCACGGGGAACCTTAATTTTTATATTTTTAACAGTAGGGGTTTTAGGGGTATATTTTTTTATGTTATTGTGGCGGAACAAGCACGAGACCCAGCGGACTATCCTCTGCCTTTAACAGATGCATTTCGTCACAAGTCACGAATTGCACTGCGCTCGTCACTGGACACATACAGTAGTTAAGTCTTATGTGCCTGTTATTTTACTGGCTCTCAAGGACTGCTGCCGGAACACACTGTTAAGCGTTTGCGACAGATTTTCTACTTGAGGGTGGTAGCTAGCCAGGCGAGCATTCCCAAAATGCCCTTCCGTCATGTGGTGACGCTTAAGCCGGGGCGGTGGGGATCGAACATTAGACCTGGGGCACGGGAGTCCTATATCACCTCACGGCCATCATTGCTTCGAATTTATGGAATCACGTGCCTTGGTGACCAATAACTGTTCAAGATAATTTAAGCTATATTATTTTACACTCGCGAATACCGTGATCATGTTGGACGGTTAGGAAACCTAGCGACAAGCTAGAAAAAACATTTTTTTTTAAATTTCTGCCACATATATAATTATAGGTTAGCCTGAACAACATCTTCGACCACATCATCACTTACCATCAGGTGAGATAGTGGTGAAAGGCTAACCTATCAGGCATAAAAAAAAAACATAAGTACGTTAGTTGCCACCAAAACATTCTTCTTTAGGCGTATCGCGGGCCGCTGCTGATGCTTCTTTCACTGTTGTGACCACATATCATTCGGGCCACTTGTGACTACCCGTAACATAATACGCTCTCCTCGCTTCGCTCATCGTTGCACCTAAATATGACTGCCATGAACTAGAAATTGTATGAATGACCTAACCATCCGCCAGCAAGCTCACTAAGTGTTGTATTATAGGCATCGGCTGAACAACATTCAGGCCACAAGGAGTACTGCGCCGGCGGCTGTTGACTAAAGGTTAGTTGGCTGGTAAAGGGGGCAACGGTACGGATATTTAATAAGTTTATATTGTCCCCGTGACGCGGAGACAGCTTACGGGGACAAAGGACCTACACTCATCCGCTAGGCCAACGGTAATTCAAACTTTGTTATTTGTATTTATTTAACACAATCGGGTCTATTCACCACTAAGCATTTTCTATAGTTATACCTTTATGTGTTTGACCAGATTCAAACAAAAACAATTATTTTACTAGGGTTAACTCCTTTCAGATCACTCGCGTGTCACAGTCTGTATGTTCTGTTTGTCCGTATCTTTCTTTTCTTTCAACATTTTAAAAGATTACAAGTTTTCAAAGAAATTCATGAAACGCCCGACTTGCAATTGACCGGACTGTAATTATTGTGCAAATAGAACCATAATGTATTGCACACCGCAAGTGTTATGATAGTATATAACTACTTTAGAAACACCTCAAGCTTTCAGCTGCGTCCGCAGTAGCTTGCAAATTGGTGATTAGTTATTTTTACACGACTGCCTGAAAAAAGGAGAGTTATGTTTTTATTTATTTTCGTTCAGTTCTTATGAGCAAATAACTGAAAATCTGATCACCGCCGCAAACGCAGAGAACGTGTTGATTTGGGAGTAGGTACCTAACTGCAGTCATAGTATATGATAGATGCAAAGTATAATTTTGTTTACGTATTATGTACAATGTACATACTTAAGAAGCAATTACTTTTTCTATTAGGGTAAAAAACAAACAATTGAGCAAAAATATGCATATAACTTATTACTTGAAGATCTTTAATTATATAAACAATTTGCATATATATAATATTGCACCTAAAAAGGTATTCAAAAGAAGTTGCGCTTAAATCATAAAGTTTATAAAAGCAGTCAATCATAAAAGCTATAAAACATAATTCAAAAAACAGTTTGTGCTTACGAAAATGTGTTATAGGAATAATATAAGTAGGTACTGTTTAGCGTAGAAATCCAAGTCTCTTATCCTAAGTGTAACGTGGATATTCTTTTACATTGTTAACCTCCAAAATGTAATACGTTTTTGTTATTGCAGAATGAAAATTATGTTGCAGTATTTCAAAATTTGTTGTATTTTCTTGGTTTGATATATGCGCTACTACAACCATAGAAATGTAGAGCTCTTTCAGTCTTCAAATGCATGCTCTACTAAACGTGATTATTTAAATGTGTGTGCGTGCAGCGACTTTACTGTTAACTCGGACACGTCTTACTTGTACTTGCACACACACACTACGATGACTGAAGAACCAATGATATTGACGAGGTTGCGTGTATTGCGTCTATACACTATTTTGCATGTAGGGGTAAACACATTGGAGTGGCATGCATTTTTAGATTGAAAGACCTCTACATTTTACAAACTCGGATAATACATACGATTTGTATGTCTACAGCTGTTATCACGTGTCATAAACGTCTCGGTATTACAAAACAAAGGACTAAGTAGTTTTCATTTTTGATAACTTAAACCCAACAAACAAAAAAGATTTAATTCATATTACATTTATTAGAAGACTTATCTGCATACCGTCATACCCAACTTTGCCCTTTCGTTCTAACTTTGCCAGGAAAGGAAATATAACTTTAGTTAGCATCTGAAAAAACATTGCGCTTGAAGTTGTGGTACTTATTTTGGTAGAAAATTAAGCATTTTTACCTATTAAGTTACAGATAAACCTTAACACTTAATTAAATTACTGCATTTTTGACAACCCTGTTTTTCAATTTTTTGTATGAAGTTTTACATAATTTTGTCCATTCAAGTCACGCTCTTATATTTGCACCTTAACGTGTTTGCTACAAACTCGGTCACATAAGTTTTCATAAAGGCAATTAATTGAAGGATGGCGAAATTGGGAATTTACTAAAAGTATATATTTTTTGCCTGTTTCTTTCTCCTTCATTTTTTGAGAAACTTTAAAGAATGTGAAATGTCCGTTTTCTTAATGGATAGCCTTGAATGTGAATACTTGATGATGAATACATTGGTTCAATCTACCTACTTTATCGTCAAAGAGCAAAAATGTGAAAAATGCGGACAAAGTTGAAGGATATGACGATTCCTAGATAAACCAGGAATAAGAACTTACTGGATAAATCTGCCTTTGAAATAATTATACCGAACTACCTACCAACATATTATACAACAGCAATGCATATTAAATTTTAAATTCAAAGAAAATGTCGTGAGCAATTATTTTTCATATTACATCTTAAAGCTCTTCATTATAATATTCTGATCTATTTTTCATATTTTATGATTACTACATACATATTATATATTTACAAATACAAATATACAATGGAATGTAATTTGGACTTGGTTATACCTTTGATCAAGTATAATCTATAACATAAGCTATTATAGTAACAATATTCAGTACTCTCTTAATATTATATTTAAATTTAAAACTAATTACCATTTATAATATATAATTCTACATACTTACACATCGAGTAATTGATCAATCCATTTACACAATACTGCTGTTTATAAATGAGCAATTTATTTGTAATCAAGTATACATCATTTACAATATTCACTTAAATAAAATACGATTCGAGCGAACATTTACAATGTAAATTGACTTTATCAAACCAATCAGTATTATGAAGATATCGTATTTCTCTGTCAAATTAATGTAGAACTACGCATTAAAATATATTTTACTCAACAAGGCATATTGAGAAGAAGCTTACTTGTCACGGACTTACGTTATATTTTTCAGACAGGATTTGTCAATTTTATCTGACATAAACACAGCAGCTGCCAATGTACTCAAATATAAGGTACTATGTATATTTTTTTTATTATAAAACAAGAGATTCATAGATAGGAACATATAATTTACAATAGGTAAACATAATTATATTATAAACCATTCAGCTGCAATTAAAGATATCTTTAATTATTTACATATAATAAAGAATATAGGTAAAATGTATATATCCTAATAATAAAACATTTTTAAATATCTTCAACATTGCATAATAAAATTTAGAAATAAACAACGGAACATTTGAGGCTAGTCACAACCCGCTCAACTACGCATAATTTTGATTCCTTTGGCTCTTTGCTTATTATGCAAACAGAAACGAAAGATATAATTAGCTAAACTAAATAGCAGATCTTTATAAATTGTATAAGTGGACCAATTTACCACTCTCTAATCAAAATATACATAATCATAAAATCAACAACACCCTTATAAATACCCTATATCAACATGGCTTATGGTTTTATTAGATACGGCACAGCTTACTATTATTACACATATGTATAATAAATTATACTAAAAACTGTATCTCATCAATCATAAATTATATCGACTCGTAGTGTAGTGACCATTTATATACAAATATCCTTTTTCAAGGGGCTCGAACAAGAATATGAGTTTTAGCACACATTTAATTAATGTGTAATTATTTTTTCTACCAAGAAGCAAGTTTTCTTAGTAGTCGCTTTAATTATGTAAATGCTATAGATATCAACTCTATGGTTAAGTTGATGGAACTCTTATATAAATGATTTGTAAAAATAACATTTAGTTCATAAATAAACTGCCACGATACAATATGTAGTACATAAAATATATATCAAGTTTTCATATTGCACATTTATTGAGCTGCCAAAATTATAAAGTCGAATAAATAAATATGCGATTGCTTTTCCAACTTTTTATCCAATATACAAAAAATAAAGACGGATATACAAAACCCTAATTTTTTTTTAAACTATACCTACATAACACAATTAAACCTACAGCTAAGGAATGCTTCATTTATATTAGAATCCAACACTAGAACAATCAATTGAAACTAAAATAGACAGTTACGTCATTTTGATTATTACGTGATAAAATAATTACTTATGTAGGAACTATGGAGGGTAGGAACTAAGGAGAGTCCTTTCTTATAGTAGAATATTTAAGTGTCCAGCTGAAAGCTATAAAAAACAGTTCAGATATGGTATGAATGTAGCAATTGTGAATGAATTAATATTATAAAATAATAATATTACTGTAGACTAAAGTAGTTACATATTGAAAACGTCAACTACTATTTTTTTTATATTCATTCGCTACGCAGACCTTAAAAATGATACATAAAAATCATCATATTATGTTTCTACCTACTTTGTGAGGATTTTGAAAAGCCACTATAACTTTTGAAGTTTTACTATCCTTGTTTATTTCTCAAACCTACACTAATAATATTTGGCGTTTCCTTTAAAATGTACCCTGATGATAATGTGGCGCTACCCTCATTAAATGCATTTGGACGGACACTTTTTCATGTACACAGATGATTCTCCGTACCTCTACCCTCCATAGTAGGTACTTAGTGGAGTACCAAAGAGTAAATTAATCTCTGCATGTGGACGTTATATTATGTACGACGCGAAAATATCTTTTTCAACACACTTGCTCGTAAAGTAGTACGTAGGCGTCACCGGTATCGAAAAGTGTTTATTACTTTTCAGTTTAGTTTAAAGCTGTCAACAGATTGACACCAATAAGTTTTCTTTAATCAAACAAACAAGGAGTTTCTCACCTTCAGGGTTAAAAATACGAAAATTTATTAACCTTTTTTTCCCTTTTTTATAAATAAAATCTGCTCTCGCATGTGTGTGTTTTAGTATATTATTATACAAGTGAGCTAAGTTGCTCATTATATACGAGACTGTGGGTTGCAGCCCGTGTCGTAGGTGAGGGCGTAAATCAGCCGAGTGTATAATGAGCAAGTTGCTCACGAGTTTCATACGCACTTTTTCAACACCCTTGCGAGGAAAAATAAAATATATTGCACAAATGCGATACAAACAACATACGAAAATTATGGAAAATAGCGCGCAAGTTTTTTTTTTCGCGCGCGGCAAATGTGTGGTTGTTGATTACATATATTTAACCTTAAACCTCTTTGTTGTTACAAATCTGTATTACCCCGTTAAATTGAAAATGCTCTGTTTACTCGCATATAATTTGCAGATAGGTACTAACTTAACTTCGTAGGGATAATTCTATTACGCACTAGTGTATAATATTATTATGCACGAGGGTGCTATAGTTCGGTTTATGGCCCTACGATAAAATAAAGCCCACTTTGCGAGCAAGGGCGCTGAAAATTTATTTTTGTTATAAATTGAATAAGTCATTTATAGAAGAATTTACTCACAAGTGGATTTAAAATAGTCATATGACACTCGTGCTACGTTAATTATTCCAAACTTGGTTTGATCTATTATAATCCTCGCCTACGGCTCGGGCCCACATTAGCATAGCCTCGATTGGAATAATTAACTACCCGCACACGTATCATAATGTAAATTTTTATTGAAATAACGTAAAAAATCTTAAAAGTAAAGGAAAACGCTCTCGGCATCCTAATTTTTTTGTCGTATACAAAAACTTGTCAAATGTACTTAAGTCTAAAGAAAATATAAATAGGACATCGCAAAAAAAACTGGATTGATTAGATAAACAATTTCAAAATTGAGAAATACATAAAAGTTAAATATAAACGCATATAAAGTCGATTACTTAGATTCAGGGTCTCAATAGGCAAGGTTTTACTATCAACAGAATATCCTAATAATAATTCACCAAAAGGGCAATATCTAATAATAATCTAAAAAAGGGCATTATTTAAACGAGATTGCTTTCAAAGCTTAAATATTAAAACATGTAAATAAAATATCGACAATATAAATCATATCACATCAAGGTAGTTTCAAAAGCTGCAAAAAATTGTGACAGTTTTGCAGCGTTAAAGCGACTCCATTATGTGTCGAGATTTCTATTACAACCGTACGTAACTGATTGATTGTCGTCTTGACAGATCAAAATGTAACACATAGTGTTAAGGCTTCTACAAATTGAGCGCATATTGCAATATAAAGGAACATATGAACGACACACTGTCCTCGAGCATACGCCACGCACGCTTTTTATTGGAACTGCTTTGTACGTTTCTTTATATGACAAGTCGCGCGGGAACGCTAATCGCACGCGATTAGAAGCCTAAGGGCCCGTTTCAGAATGTCCTAATAAAGTATCGGGTTGCTAACCAACACATAAAATAACTGAATGATAAAAATGACAGTTATCATGCAGCGCATTTTAAGCTTTAACCGATGGATAGGCTAAATCGATGACTGTGAAACGCAAAGATAGTGTTTATTTAATAAATAAGTTCTGGGTAGTATAACCGGAACTTACTCGAACATTCTGAAACAGGTCCTCTAATAAAAGATGTTGGGAGTACCTTACAAAATAGTACAGTATGAGCAAGATGTTGTGTTTAGGTGTGAGCGGCGAGACGCGCGAGCGGCGGCGGGCGGCGCGGGCGCGGCCGCTGCGCCGGCGCACGCGACACCAGCACTAGCGACGACGCAAGCGCCAGCCGAACGGGCGCGCACGAACCGCCTGGCAGTCTGTACAGTGCAATACAAATAAATTTCATTCAACAGAAGTGAAAATAATGTCTAGAGCACTGATTGTCCAGCGGCAAGACCATAGTTCGGATCCAAACCGTCTTCACCACATAGAGGCATCATATCGTGACGAAAAGCTGTCTTTCTGAGTCAAATTTAGGTTAAGTCAGATAGCATTTTTGACCACATCATCCGTCACTTACGAACAGGCGAGATTATGGTCCAAAGCTATCCCAGTCAGTGCTTGTTAAAGATAAGAAATATGTAGGTGAACTTATCGCTGCGAGCTATGTGAACCAGTACCAGATTGTCCACTCTCCCAAACGTTTCGAATTAAGCTTAATTGGTAATATTGCATAGTTGAATCAATCAAAGAATCAATTACGAAGCAGAGACAGGGTAGTTGCGTTGCTATGGACTACCGCGTAGGGCTGCATGGCCGTAAAGAATTTTGCGAATGCTCGCCTGGTTAGCTTCTGGGGGTCTGGATGAGGATTCAAGCACAAACATGAACCCAAGAAGCGCTGTCCTCAAATATATACATATTTGCAATAATTGTTAGTTACTCTTTACGGTACAGTAAAGTGTAAATAAATAAAAATCAACGCAGACACGGGATTAGGTCCTTAGAAAAATATTTTTTTATATTTTTGGTTATTTTTATATATGAGTTTTAAGTAATAGTACCAAAATAAGAATATAATTATATGTAATAATATTCAATAAGTATATTATTATTAACTTAAGTATTTTTTTTATGGGATTAGAAACCTCCATATTGTTATGTTAATATGCAAGTCCATACAAACCATGAATTAATTTACCCAATTATATTACTATCATTACCTACAACACGTTATGATGCACTAAAGTCACCACCACATATTAATACAAATTTAAACACAAGACACAAAATAACAATGGAAAATGAATGCTGTTCGGTAAAATATGCAATCGGGTTTGAATCCTATGTCTATGCATATAGTGTTCATATTGGCGCGGACGCGAATCTTGTTATTCATGTAATCGAGCGAGGACGCGATCTATTGTCAATGTGTGCGACACGGCGCGGCTGCCGGTCGGCCATTTTTAGAGTTCCGTAGTCCTGACAAGGAACCCTTATTTTATTTGAAATCAGTTCGCCAGCAGAGTTCGAATACGCCACGACGTACGTGGTAAAGTTTGGGACTACGGGGATTGAAAACGGCCCCTCCTCACACAAATGCTATTATCAGTCTTACTATTTCTACTGAGGGATTTGTCACAGTTACTTTAAACATCCATTCACACGACAAAGTTGTGCCATAATTACAATCAATAATTGCGCGGGAGTTTTCGTACTTAACAGCGAAGCATGCGCGATTGTGACGACTTATGACCAAATACCCCGATAGTTAGAGGCGAGTGACGCCCGTTTCAGCCGTTTCCATGAAAACGTAATACTGTTCCTCTTCCCTAACCTGTGATATAAGTACCCATCATGTGTGCAGTACGTACCTAACAAGCACAGTAGTGACGGCAGCGCGCGTGTCGGCAGTAGGTTCTATGGCGACGGGGCGCAGGTCGGGTGCCCGCCGCCGCCGGCCCGCGCCCGGGCCCGTGCCCGTGCCGGCCGACACAGTGCCCGTCAGCATCACCGTCACCACCGCGAACGGCCGCTTGGCCATGTGCAACATCTGCAAATAACCACTCTTGATGACAACACCTGAATAGGCTAACTTAAAATATTGTTTGTAGCAGCAGGTAAATTATATGTTATTCATGATCAAAGTCTGAACATCTAGATATTACCATAAACTACCTCTTATCTATATGGATTCGATATTAGTTAGGCGTACTGGTGTCGATTATGCACAAATACTATACTATAGTAGTTCTTATTCGGGACGCACTAATATCCACATTTATTTAACACTTAAAATGGCCATTCTGAAAATAGGATTACTATTCAATCGTAGGTAAATTGCTACAGTTTAAAGAGCACCAAGTTACATGAAGACTAAATTTACGTAAAACATACCCACAATTGAACACAAAAGTCAACATTAGGGCTGATGTTTGCAAGCTTTATACGCAAATTTAAATTTTAATGTTAACAGAGAAAGAAGCTTTATAGATTAATTCAGTGTAATACGAATTTGGATTTTAGCGTAAACTGTATAAGAACTACCATAATTTAGAGAATTATAAATTTATACAGTTTGTATAGAATCGACACCACTGTGTGTAAAGGCTTTCCCAATTTCATATTTCAACCAAACACATTGCAATTTCATCACTGACGCCTCTCTTTAATAGGTCCGATGGTGATGAAATTTCAGCTTTTGTCAGCGTCTGTTTTTACCATTTTAAAATGGGTACCACCCATTTTGCTTACTGATGCGATATGAACGCTTCACTAAGCAAAATGATACGCAACAATGCAACCTCGACATGTCGCACCAAGTAGAAAATGTTGCTAGCGAAACATATATATTTGCAGTCCGAGTATACATAACTATACTGTATTGATTCATTCATTAGCTGTGTGTATTCAGAGTTCAGACATATTTGCCAACTGCGTTTTCCACCCATCTTAGAATCTCTGGAGGCGGGTCTATGGACTCTTTGGATCTTAGGGTCCAATCCGGAGTTAACGGTGGCAGGTAGATGGCAATAATCTCGCTCTTTATAACATTAGATCATAATATGTCGCGAATGCTCAATACACCCTCGCCTACACTTTCTAACTAAGTCATGGTCCAACATTTCATAAGGATTTCTTCACGGCTCCTAAATCTGAAGATCCCTTGATTAGATCCGGCTCTAAGGACCATGAAGGGATCCTTGTGGATAGTTCGAGCACAATGTGGTCGCTGGTAAACGGTTCTGTCAACTATGTACTGTTGACTGATGTTGACTTGGATACGTTTGCAATGTGTTCCAGAGAAGCAGAATAATCAGAGAAATTACACGCATCAAACTTAAATCAAACACCAGTCGTGCGCTATTCTGCACTGAACACCTGCAATGTTTACCTTCGTTGAAATTTAAGGTAAAAAAGACATCCTTATAATGCTTCTTTGGTTTAATAATTTGAAAGACGAATTATGTAACATTAATTGGAGATATAAGAATTGAAATGAATATAAAGGCTTTAATAGTGATACATTGCTCACCTCGACAACATGCCTCCTCCTCGCTCTCCTGACGTCTGCCGCTTGCTTAGCTTTCCACGCGACAACACACGCCGCCAGGAACAGAAAGAAGCACGAAAAGAACACCGAGAAAAACACGAACAGATCTATATGCAGTTGATCCTGTCTGAAGAATATAATTCCGGCGCTCGCTTGTCCCGTCGCCGACGGTCTCGCTCTAATGATTATGTAGAACTTTGTATGCGTCAAATCGTGAACATTCTGCGGTAAAGTGAGAACTAAACGGTGCTTTATCTTACGCACTCGCAGCACTATGTTCCTTCTGTCTACAGTTATGTACGTCGCCAGATCTTTGGCTATGTAGTCGGCGAATGTGTACTCCGTCTTGTCGAAGTATAATGTCAATCGGCGTTTTTCTGGCACTTGATCGTCAAACGTCGGCATTTTTCTGTACGGCTGTTTGTAGTAAGATGGGTCTAGTTCGACAGTGTGAGCGCCGGTGCTCGAATTGACTGATACGACGAAGGCACTGTCGTTTGGACTCAAGAAAAGGTCAACTGCGCCTTGGGTGACGTCTACGATGACTCGTATGTCGACGTTCATGTATCTCGGATTGACTGCGACGAATACCGTTTGTCCTGGATACAGCAGACGGGGCTTGATCTTACATTCATCTGGAAGTTAAATAGTTTCTTATATTGAACAAATTCTAAGTCGGACTTCTACAATATAAGTATATGGTGTACTTACCGATAGATTTGCCATCGAAGCATAACTTGTTCTCAATATTGATGGTCTTGTAGCATTGGTGTCCGTTCCTTGGATCTCCCATATATAAGTCCTTGCACTTGACGCACTGTTGGCGCCAGCATTCCTGCGCGGTGTTCTTGTTTGTGGTTTGACACGAGATGTCACTTTCTGTATTGTTGCCGCAGTTGCATTTTTCACCCGTAACGGGGTCGCATGTGTCGCCGTGACCATGGCATTCGCATCTGAAAACAATTATTATTGATATATTTTCTAACATTGAGGACCCATAAAGTTTAATGTTAAAGGGATTTTTAAGGGTGCATTTCATCAAACTAGGGTATAACTACAGGAGGTTAATTTTAATCTCTGTATTTAGTAATGATATGGTTTTCTCACCATAGGTGTCTAATAAAGTTTTTAGTACTTATTATAATATTTTTGCTCATATGTGGCAGCCAGTGAGCTTTCCTTACAGTCTTTTTTTCTTACAAAGAAAATGTTAATTTGTACGGAATGTAAATAATATTTTATTATTTCCTCAATTTCTTAAATAAGTGCTGCTGTGTAGCACTTCATTGTTATATAGGATCATTGAAATATAGGAGTTTAACGAGTCCTGAGTAACCCAGAAAGAGAAAGTGGGTATCTTCTCAAACAGATCGGTTCTAGTTTAATACAGGTGTTAATAAAAACGTATTAACACCTGTAGCAAAGGAACTCTGATGGAAATTATATTCTATGATAAATTTTCTTTTTTATAATAAAGGGTTTTCCAATAAGGGCGGCTCGATGTTGAAATGGAATAAAACAAGCTGTGTGTGAGCAGGTTATCTACTCAGAATGCCAAGATAAATTCCCTGACTTACCCTTCAACAAATTTTCTTGACCAATTATGGATATAAAAAGCCAGTTACATCAATAACCAAACTTATCAAATATAGTTTTATTAATATTGTAGTATATTAAAGCAACAGTATATAGCGGATGTGGATTATAGCAACTGTAGTAGTCCGTCTATTGAAACTCGCAACAACTCGCTTTGGTCTAGATCTTACAATCCTTCCAAAAAACGTTCCGATAGGAAAATCTATACATACATTCTAAAGAAATACTAGTCCAGTATCGTGTCTCAACCGTTTCGGTGTAATAATATGATAATAAAATATAAAGCAATTATGCTCCAAAATCCTACAAACTAGTCCATTTGTAATTTTCTGAAACTTTGATCAAGGATTCATTAAATGCAATGTTTATATTATGTTGAATTTAAATATGGTGCTATATCGGAAAGTGTTTTTCCCATTAAGGGATACTTTGCTATCAGGAAACATTATCTTACACAAAGCTGAGATCCAGACCCAGATCGGACCGTCGATTTTTAGGGAATCGGTTATTTATTGGTATAGCGATTTCAGAAAACCCTACAAGAAATCGTTAACTTATAAATAGTGATACTTCACTTAGAAAACTATCGTGAGGTTTATCTTCATAAGTTAATAGTGATACTTACTGTCGACAGGATTCGCGGAAGTCCTCAGACCCCCTGAAGTAACCATCGATACATTTCTCACACCTCGGGCCGTCCGTGTTGTTGACGCACCGCACGCAGCGCGCTTTTGTCGCGGCGCTGAAGTAATCATCCACCTGACATTTCAAACATCAAGTCATCCACTTGCTTTTTTCAACGGGATAAATTAGAATTTTAAATGCGTGATATTCAAAAGTTTGCGTCGTGTGATTACATTTTTAACAAATAAATGTCCGTGCATAGGCTTAGGCAAATACTAACGAATTAAATCCATGGTGATGTAGATACGCAATTATTAAAATATTGCCACTATGTTGAAACAAGTGACAGTTAGATGAAACTGTTTTCAACAGCCAAAGAATTCCATTTTCAAATACTCAAATTACTTTTTTGTAATGTAATCCGCAGAGCATGCGTTATTGCAAACTTAAAAATATTAAAACTCAAATTACTATATATTGTTTAGAAGTGGCCAGTTACGGAAGCATATAGTGCGCTGTGCACTCTATGTATATTGTTGTATAATTACTACACTTAACCATGTGGCTGGAGGATGTGTGGTGTGGTGACTTTATACGATATGATCAAGCGAACGAAGACGCGGGTAGAGTACCAGAAAGTGTAGTATAACTTAAGTTTATGTTATAAAAAGGACATACACGCTCGAACAAATGGAGTGGTGTCCATGGCAGTACATAGAGCAAACAGGGTGTTGGTGGACTCGCCCATAAAGTTGGCCTTCTCTTGTCATCGCCAATTTAAACTACATCAGTAGTAATATAGAAGTATTCGAGGAGCTATGGAACATTTTGCTATTATTAAGTTACCTTCTTCGAGACGATTACGTCACGCGAGGTGGCAGGCTGGTCTATGTTGCACGTACAAATGGACGCGTGTCCGTGACAGTAAACGCAGTAAACCTTGCTAGGTTTTCGGCATATATTGATAATAATGATATATAAGATAATCTTATACGTAAATTATCGTTGGAGTTAGAAGCTAGTAATATTATATAGTATTAAGGGATCAATTGGTATTTGTAAAGTTACCTCCGAGGCGACGACGTCACGCGAAGTGGCAGGCGGGTCCACGTCGCTCGTACAAATCGAGGTATGTCCGTGACAGTACACGGAGCAAGGCACGCATTGCACGTTATTGGTAGGGTCACCCACGAAGTTCGGCTTGCACTTCTCACATTGATTGCCCTGCATCAACCGATATACTATTTAAGGTAGGCGGCGGGGATAAGTCCAGCATGACGTCACACTTGAACTGACGTGAAGCAATGATAGCCGAGCGGTTATAATTATGGACTACGGTGCTGCACGTCCATGGTTCGATCCCCACCTCCAGCTTTGGCTTCACCGCATGGTGGGAGGGCACTTTGCTCGCTTGGCTAGGTATTACTTTCATGTAGAAATTCTGTCGCACCTTACAGTGTGTTCCGGCAGCAGCCCTCAGTAAAATTACAGGCACACGAGACTCAACAACTGTATGTCTCAGGGTGATGGGCGCAGTATAGTTCGTTACTTGTGACGAAATGCATCTGTTATAGGCAGATGTTACCGCTTAACATCAGGTGGGCCTCATGCTTGTTCCGTCGCAGTAACATAAAAAAGCACTTGCTTTTGTGACTCTAAGTCGGGTGTTGATCAATTATGCTCAAACCAAAATTAGTGGGACCAAATTAAAACTGTTTAGCGCGGAAATCAAGAAGTGCCACAAGATTGCGATCTTATCTTGTGGCACTTCAAATTTTCATTTAGGGTGCATAGGGCAAGAGAGCCAGATACCTAATCAAAATCATTTGTATAGCAGCGTCAAAACCACATTCAGTAGCGTTCAAACTTATCCAGATATCAAGCGCTATTCAATAAAATTTGAATGACAAAGGTGTGCACTTATCACCGTGCCAGAATTTAAGTGCTATCCGAACAATTATTTCGCGTGCTAATCACGCTTCAAAACTTGGTTTTCCTTTCACACTAATAATAAATAGCGTTAGAATATTTAACCACTTGATACCAAGAGAATATTCAACACAAGAAGCATACTATACAATACATTAAGAGGAATCTGTCTTACATTTTTACAACAGGATAACAAATCACTTTCTCTTTAGCAGCATATTGAAGAGATAATATTATGTGAATATACGAGTACATAAAAAATATTTATTTTATTACTTACCATAGTATTGTTGAAGCATTCAATACATTGGTCTAATTTGTCAGGTCCTTCACAATGCGAGTGTCCGTTGCATTGACACTGTATGGTACAGTTGGCTCCAACATACCTGAACAAACGACATCAAATAAAACCACTGAGTATAGAAGATATATAAATGGTAACATTAAGACGGGCGTAGTAGGCTGTTGCTGTACTATTGTACCAGCCATAATATGAATCCAAATTAGACCAGATAATATTAAGAAGATTACGGTGACATCACAAAGATAAAACAAACCAGTTAGAGAGAGATTCTAACTATGAGCTGTACGCATGCTCGTTCATAATATAAACGTAAAGATTTGTTTTTATAGCTAATTTTTAAGGCCTTCGACCATAATCCCATCTGATGGCTATGATGCGGCTGAAAATGGTAAACAAACTAAACTTTGAATGGGAACTGGCTCTCACAGGCAGCTACTGCATTACACCACTAGTTGCTTGGCGACAAATTCGAGCGTTGTAGATAGCCTGGCGGGCATTCGCAATATGCTATAAACGTCTAAACTGCATCTTAAGATCGATCTCAACTTTGAGATGCATTTATTAATACCATCCTAAGACAACGGGAAATACCCAATAGGTTTTGATTCGCTTGTGAAATTACAAAATGTGCGAAAATATGCGCGACATAATGGTGGACCTTTTGTTCTCGTTGATCTACAAGTTTGTTTTTTTCACAGCTGAAGAAAGAGACCGTAGACCCAAAGTATTTGATGTAAATTTCGACATATGATTACAAGCACTATCGCGTGGTAAGTGAAAATCACATTTACACATTTTGTACTGCAATAATTTGTAAATGTATTTGATATAAATTTCAACTTACGCGTTCCTTGGGAAAAGAGTCTTGATAGACATACAGACGGACAACTAAGTGATCCTATAAGAATTCCATTTTCCCTTAGAGATAAGGAACCTTTAATAAGAAGGACAAATGTGCCCTAGCTTGTAAGACTAGTCAAAGATTATTGCATTTAAAAGATTCGCTGCAAGTCGTTTTTCTGCTAGTGTTAAAGTGTGTCCAGGGTATGTTAAACAGAAATCGAACCGAACACTGGGTTGAGTGTTAATACGTTTTAACTAAGCACCGGTCAGCTTTCACATTTCTACGTGAATAGCTTCAAGAGACTTCATATATTACAAAACAAAGCGTATCATAACACATTCGTCGCCTTCTGGCAGGTCACGGCACACTAGATAACACACAATTTGTGGATGCGTTACCCAAACTCGCAGCGACAGACGTTGGGCTGCACACAGACGCCACGCACGCAGCCCTGCGCGCAGACAGCCGCGCACCCGCCGCCGGCCGCGCGCTTGTGCCCCTCCCCGCACGCACACTCGTACCCCTCCGGCAGGTCACGGCACACCTACACAACACACAACGCTCTTAAGAACAACGCAGGACCATATCTAGCTTCATTATTACATCTACTCGCGAACTTTTCCAGAATCGAGGCAATTCCAGTACGGCGTTGATTAGTGTGCGTTGTAGTTTGGAGTTCCATACAAAGATTACTGAACAGCTTTAGTTAAACAAACAAGAAAACCTTCAAACAAACGTACAGTTAAAAGTTTTCCGTATCCAGCCAGCCCGTTGTATTGTATGAAATCAAGATAACAGAAAACATGCAACACGATCGGGATTCGAACCCGCTATCATCCGTTCTCGCGGACCGGACGATACCGTGCTGGTTCGTGGTTTCAATATTTATTTTTTTGTAATTTTGTAAGTTTAATCGCGTAGCAGGTGTATATATAGAACACGTCTCTCTTTTCATATCTTCATTTACTTAAGAGGCTTTTATACAAAATTGCATATCGGATCGGATTGATGAATAAACAAACTTAAGAACATCAAATATATTGGATTTTAAATAATTTAAACATCGAATTGCAGCTTCTAATAATGGTTCCGCTAAAGTAATGAATGGATGGATGGAAATATAGACCCGTCTCATGATGAATAAATATTATATAGTTAGTACATATTGATACACAAGTAATACATACCTCTGACTCTGCTTTGCACTGATGATGATTGTTCTCACATTCGTTCTCGGGCGGGCAGCGAGTGTAGTGCCACGAGAACGTGTCGTTTGTTCCGTTCGTCTGATGCACATTTTCATAGACGGCCGCGCATGTCGTCCGCGTGGTATAATCGAGTGGAGTGTCAATAGATCCTTCTGTACAAACGCCTTCCCCGTTAGCGCCCTCTATCGCGCACCAACCGCAGTGAGAGTGGTGCAAACATTCTGAACATTGCTCGAACGTTCCGCACGGTGCCGGACACTTGTTCTTATCCGCCTTAGTCAACACTAATCCACAAACGCCTCCCGCGCAATACACGGGTTGATACGCAGGCGATATACATTTCCCTAAATACGTCGCCCAGTGACACTCAGAGAAGCCACCCTCAGCACCTTCAGAACTGAGACAAGACGCGCAGTCATCGTAGAGATGGCAACGGCTGGGACATTCCTCTTTAGTCGTTGGACGGAGACTCGTCCGTCCTGGTTCCTCTATCTGAGCGCAGGTCCAGTTGAATAGCTCTGTTATATTTTTCGATATCCTTGTCAATTGACCTGGAAACATAAATTATTTTCAACGCTTGTTTTTAGGAAACGAAAAATGTTTATTTAACTAATCTTATGTCTTTCGTACCTTCTCTATTAGCTTCTCTAGTCCACGTGCATTGATTGGATACGCATTTCTCGCAATCGGATGCAACACATCTAAGCTCAGGGCATTGACCGACGTCACTGATATAAGTTGTACCTGCGTTGCATTTCATGCTGTGACATGATTCGTCGGTTGGTACGCACTCGCCTGTGAACAGTACACAAAATTAGAGAATAGCGGCTTTCAGTTTTAATTACTTTGGAGTCTTATGAAGTGAGACTTACCGACAGCAGCGGCGCAAGATTCACACCATCGGCAAGCTGGTTTCTCTTCTGGGTATAAAGGCCAAGCCGCCAAGCAAGACGAACATGTGGTAAAATTTTCGCAAGACCGTCTCGCTACTAACTCAGAGTCACAAGCAGATCCAGAATTAGTGGACACTCTATCACTGCCTTCACATCCCGGCTTGTCCACAGAGTAACATTTAGTGTAATTCCCGGTACTACAAAAGCTGCATCCCATATGACTGCGACATTCCAATTTGCTCGAGCTCCACATATTGCAAAGATCTTCCGGCAGAGATATCCTAGTGACTTGACAGTGAGCGCTGCCCGTCCATCCTCCTATAATGTAAATGTACCCGTCGTTTTCGTTCTCCATGTCTATCGCCATCGCGTGAGCTATCGTTGGCGGCGGAGGATGTCCTACAATGCTAACCCCTGAAATAACAATGATATTATACGTATTTATTTTAAGTGTGCAGAATCTTATCTGGCTCACGTCAAAAATGTGATCATATTTACCTTTGGCAAGTCGAACCCATTGGTTGCAGCTGTAGACGTAAGCGATAAGTGTGTCTGATCTGTGATCTGGATCCGTTCTTCCTCCGAAAACAATCATGTAATCATTAGTGGTGACCGCAGAGTGCAAATAAGTCGGTTCAGGCAGGTTATCGTACAGATGATTCAAGTTCGGAAATATTGGCAATTCACTCCACTTTTTAGACGGATAGTGAAATGCAAAAAGTTTATTAGACAGTGATGTACCATTGTAAGAATATAAGTTTCCTCCGAAAATGTATAAGCTCTGAGAAGGAGCATGATAAACTGTACTGTGCCCTATAATACCAGCTGGGACAGCACCTTCGCAGTTTAACTTGACCCACTTGTCATTGTCGAGATCGAATTCCCAAGTGTCCGCCATGAAACCACCTTCTAACGAAAACCCACCGATCAGAACTAAGCTTTCGTAATCTTGGTATTTCTGCAAAGTCAATGTATGCCCTGCCAGAGCGGGTGGTTGAGCTTCTTTGTTCTTGATATTGCTCCACCGCTGATCCTTTAGGCTGAACTGCCAGAAATCTCCCAAAGTTTTGTTTTGTCCACTCTTCTCTTGCAAACTCAAACCTCCATATATGTAGATGTTTTGTTTGGAGTGATATATTTCGGCCGCATGGAAATACCGACCTTCAGGCATTTTAGCATCTGGCGTCGCTTCTACAGTTACTTGCATCCAAGTATTATTCTTTGTGTCAAAAAATCTTATGTCATTCAATGGACCGTGGGAGAGAGAGTATCCGCCAAACATCCATAAACCACGTCTATCTGCAATAAGGGTATGTCCAAATCGCGGAAGCGTTTTCCTCAGGTGATCTAAACCGTCGGAAAGAAACTCTGAATTAAATAACTCCGTAAATACTAGTTGTGTTTTGTCGAGTTTGATGGAGCAATCATCGCCTCCGAATCCTTCATTACAGAGACATCGCCCATAGCTATTGTCGCAAACGCCGGCGTCTAACGCTTTGCTACAATTATTTTTGCAAATTTCTGTTTCACAATTAGGTCCTCCGTAACCTTCTCGACAAACACAGTGTCTTTTATTGCAGACTCGGGGCCAAGAACAATAACTGTCGCAAGCTAACACCTTGTAAACTCCCTCGAAACCCTGTTCCGGTTGGCCCTGCTTGTAGTGCACTGTCAAATTGCCACTCCGAGCTTCGACTACGCCTGAAGACGCTCCATTGCAAAACACACCAAGAAGTTGGCTCTGTTGGTTGTTGATCAAGTCTGGCACGCCACCAAGGCCATCATACACATACACTGCATTCTCATCACACGGCACATCGAAAGTAGACGAATTTATCGTGAATTGAATAATGGCATCTTTTATTTCTTCTGCAGATATGATCCAGAGACACTCCTTCGATGGCCCGATTGTTTTGACCTCCGGATCGCTCTTATAGGATCCTATGCCTTCCGTCTCTGAAGCGTTGAGCATTCCCCTCGGTTCGCACTGATAGTAGCATCTTCCTCCGTGTCTCGGATCTCCGTAAAACTTTGGCTTACAGCGTTCACAATTTTGTCCCTCGGTATTGTCTTTGCAGATGCACTCGCCGGTGGTTACGTCGCAGATACCCCTCGTTTCGTCACCGTGATCGTTGCAGTCACAGCGGCGGCAACCCTGACTCGTAGTCGCGTTCCCGTGGCTGCCCGGTTTGCACGACTCGCAGAACTTGCCCTCGGTCCAGTCCTGGCACTCGTCGCAGCGGCCAACGCCGCCCTTACACGTCGAATGGTCGTGGCAGCCGCAGTTGATCGAACAGTCAGCGCCGGTCCAGCCGAGATCACAGTTGCACATGAATTGCGGCGCGCCGAGACAGTAACCGTGTATACAGCTGTTGAAGCAGGTGCGCATGCAGCTCTTCTTGCCGTCGCCGATGTAACCCTGCTTGCAGCGGCAGGTGTAGGAGCCGTGAGTGTTGTTACAGTCGGCGTGCTCGTGGCAGTCGTGCAGGCCGAGGCCGCACTCGTCCACGTCGGGACAGGCGGCGTAAGCCCAGCCCGCATCGCCCGCGGGCACGTCGAGCAGCGAGCCGCAGTCGGCGTGCGCGCGTGTGAAGTCGCCCTCTGTGCACGCGCCACGTATGGGGTTCGCGTACGAGTGGCACCAGCCGCACCCCATAGTGCGCAAGCACGTGCCGCACGACGTGTGCCGTGCGCACGACTTGCACTGCGTGCCGCGACGGGTAGTTTCCTCACCGGGCACGGCGGGTGATGTCGGGGGCGGAGCGGAGGCGCGGTCGAGCCACTCGCGACACAAGCCGAACTGGTACTCGCTGGTGTACACGCTGAAGCCGAAGCACTGGCGCGTCGCCTCGCACCACACGCAGCGGCCGCGCTCGTCGAGGCAGTGCTCGCAGTCGAGCCGCATGCGGCACGGCGCTGGACACTCGCTCGCGTCGACGACGGCCCCGGCGGCGCGGCCGCGGCGCGCGCATCGCGCCTCGTCTGCCCACCACTCGCAGTGCTCCCCAGCGACGCACCGCTCGCAGCTGATGTAGTTGGAGCAGTTGGGGCAGGCGGCGGGCTGAAGCGTCAGGTACCGCCACTCGCCATCCGCGGCACACGCGATACGCTCGTCGGACGCGCGCGATTCGCATCGAGCTGTCACTTCGCACCAACCACATGCCGCGTCAGCCAAGCACAGTAAGCAGTTGTCGTAGTTCGAGCACTGTCCGTCAGAGAATGGTTCCAGAAACTCAAACGTGAACACCTGGAAAGACAAATTTTATATATTATAAGACACCAGTTGCAACGAAAATAAACGATACCTACTGTCTAAATTTAACTCACTTTGGCGCTTTCCTGAGATTTATTGTGTTGCAGTTCCATCTTTGCGTGGTGATGCGAGGGGTATAGTCCAGTGTGCAGCGAGTCATTGGCGTGCATGTCGACAGAGAGGCGGCCAGGGAACAGAGCTGGCCAGTCGACGAGCGAGCATGCAGACGGTTGCGCCGTCAAGTTGGCCACCGAACTGCTGTCACCGAGAGCGAGCGATATGTTGGAATACCCGGCGCATATATGTAAAGTTTCTCCCGTCCCATTCCAGTACTGAGGGATGTGAAGCCATCCTCGCAGCCGCGCTTCGCTAGGTCCAGTGAATATATGGTTGCTGCCACCGCCTGTACCCCAGTCAACAGTAGTCGCGTTAACCACCGATACGCCATCAGGGTGATTCCAGTCGGCGGGCTGTTGGTACCGGAGAAACGTCAACCCTGGTCGTTTGTCGAGCATTTTACATTGGTCTGGACTCGACACTTCCGTGCCGATGGCACCCCACCAGCCAGGATTTTCAGAAGGTGTGTCTTCTCCGCATACTCCGCCATAACTATCTAAAATCAGAATAGTTGAGGAAATCAGAAAGGTAGAGGTTACAGTTACAGACAATCATTAATAACGATTTATGAGTATCGTTTTCTTTTTTTTGTATGTTTACAAAATCTCTCTAAAATACGTAGCTTGTTGTATACAGTTGACAAATTTTGTTTTATCGGAAACTAATTAATATTATATTATTAGCTATTATTTTATACTAGTTAACCGCTTTTGTGATATAAACACAGCCACGACATGCGTATTATATAGCTCTTCCTGTCCTTCTTATTAAGGCTGCATATATATATATATCATTAACTATACCAACCAATCAAGTAATCAACGCTAGTGGTATTCTGGACGTCCGTGCTACGAGGGCATGTTAAGCCGTCGGTCCCGGTTGTTTTCTTGGAATGGCAATCTTCATAGCATCATACATATTATCACTTACGTAGAACATCTGTCGCTAAACATCTAACGGTGCGTTTCAGGACCTGCCCTTTAGATCCAATAAATTATACGAATTCTGACAATGCAATTAACTAGGAAACAACTTATACTAAGTTGTTTTAAGTATATCTGCATATTCCAAGATCTTACCGTCTTTGTGGTGGCATCGTGCATTCTGCACGCACCAGTTGCACTGATGTAATCCCAACTTCGTACTAACCGAAGGCAGCGGGGTCCTCGTGCTGTTTATATCATTCAGCGGTGGGCCATGGATTAGACAAGAATGGCAATCGCCCAGAGCGGGACAGATGCCCCCGCATCGAATTGATTGAAGATTTGTAGTACAGTTGGAACCTATCGTTCTCCCGTAGCATATCTAGAAAAATAAAAAATAATGCTAGTAGACAAAAATATCCGCATTAATCTTTTGTTTTAATAATATTTAAGCACCCATAAAAAAATATTCTCTAATTTTTAAAATTTTTTGTAATTCTCTAAGCAAGCGATATTACTTGATGTTATTTATTAATTAAGAAAGGTATGTAAGAACACTGTACAGTTTGAACCTACCCGGTTCTAGAAAAAACATAAATATACTAGTAGACAAATATATCTGTATTAATTGTTTTTTATATAAAATTTAAACACAGTATAAAAAAATATGTTCTAATTTTTTTAAGAATGTAATAAGGACCTAGGACTGTTAAAAGAATATATTAATAGGGTACAATATTCGAATCTCCTTAAATGCGGTTATAACAATATATTAGAGCACAATATTTGCACAAATTGGTCTCGATGATCAATTGGTTATGGGGCCCGGTACATGAAACCGTAGACAAAGGGGTTTCGATTTCCAATCGTGATGAAAGTCTTATGCTCTAAAAAGTTAAATGTCGGTATTCAGCTTAGAAAATATAACGATGAACTTACGTCATCAGCCGAGCACCAGCCACATTCAGGATCTGCCAAGCACTCTGGTTGAGTTTGATGTTTTTGACAGGCAGACTCTGGATGGTTATTTGTGATTCCTGCTTGCCAACTTGGCACTACAAAAGCTAACAGATCTCCTGAAATTTTAGATTTTATTGTTGGTATTAGATTTTGCCATGCCTTAAGACAGAATGAAAATAGGTACATAAAAGAAGTATTTATTTGCAATATAGGTATACAGTTTCAGTAAATTGTTTACCATTAACATTTCCGTGATATCCACCAGCAATGAGCAATGTAGAAGGTGGCTTCAGTGCAGCAGCGTGAGCAAAAACACCTTGTTTCTTCGGATAAAACTTGCGTGTTTTCCCCAAAACATCCAACGGGATCCATGAGTGGCAACCCAAGTGATAGATATACATTTGACCATCGTAACAAATCTCTTCCCGGTTGTGACGGTGAGAGTAGCCTCCAAATACTACTAAATAGTTTCCTAAAAATGGTTTCAGAATTAAATAAAGGTACGAGTATAGCTCGAAATACTAACAACACTGTCCATAAGAATAAAATCATTTGTATCCTACAACATTTACGGCATAAAACCAAAACACTGCCGACTCAGTTACACGGGCCCACGCAGCTGATAACCACATATCCATACGCGCATATTGTATTTATAATTCTTCTAAATCGACATAGACGGTGTTCAGTAATTGTTACCAACGCCAAGCCCCAGGACAAATTTTGTAAAGCCTGCGTCGCACATATGCTACTTTAATTGTTATGCGTTGCCTTTGTGGTTTTGACGTTTGGGGTCCACTTCTAATTATGTTTAACTCGGCATAGGACCATAGCTAGATCTCATTATTTCTGTTTAAGATTAATTCGTGATATAACCATTTCTATATTTGACCACCAGTACAGTGTACAAACAAATAAAAGCTTCTCAGCATACGCATTTCTGAGCAATGCGTTTAAAATAGCTACATATAAGTTGCATGCAAACTCCAAATAGCGCTGTTTATCCGAAGACCGCTAAGCTAATCCGCTGAACGGCTGACGCGTCTGCAACTTTGGCTACTGTATGCATCGTCAACACGAACATGCCATCAGCAAATCGTGGTCAGAATCTAGATTGTAAAAATGAAAAGAAATTAAGGAAACAAATTTTATAACACTTTACCGATAACAGTAGATGTGTGAAACGCCCGTTCTCTCGGCACGTATGTGTCCCGCAAATGAGCTCTAGGATAGTGTATTTCACTCCAATGTTTGTAGTCTATGTCAAACGCAAACATCCTGTCTGATAGTTTTGAAAACCTGAGGAAAAGATACGGTCTGATTATAACATTTTGCATGGTGATAGGGCAGTTGGGAATTGCCGCCTACAGCTAGCATCCTTTAATAAATCTTTCACCTAGCATCTAACGGTGCGTTGCCGTTCTCTCGGCACACATAGTATAAGTTTGAATAGGTATTTGTGGAGGAGTAATATATAACATACAATATCAGATCATTCATCTGTAGAGCAAATACTGTATTTGTTAACACCACAGAACAAAAACCCTGAGTTCATAGTCTTTGGTTAACACGATGGGTATAAGACTTACTTGTTTAGTAAATACTCTCGATATTGTTCCGAGTTTTATGCCCTATAAGATAATCACAGGTTGTTGACATTTTATCTCACACATTACCGTGTTAATGAATCGTTCTACTCTTTATTATAAGTCAATTTGATCAAAACAAGATCATACGAGTATTTCTGTTGTTCACTGTAATCAAGGATGCTTTTTAGGGTTCCGTACCCAAATGGTAAAAACGGGACCTTATTACTGAGACTTCGCTGTCCGTCCGTCCGTCTGTCTGTAACCAGGCTGTATCTCAAGAACGGTGATAGCTAGACAGTTGAAATTTTCACAGATGATGTTATTTCTGTGGCCGCTATAACAACAAAAACAAAAAGTTGGCCAAGTGCGAGTCGGACTCGCGCGCTTTAAAACAAAAAAGGTTAAAATATGAAGTCTAATGTTGTATAGCTAATGGTACGGAACCCTTCGTGCGCGAGTTCGACTCGCACTTGGCTGATCTTTTTATACTTTATAATCACGATTTCACCCGCATGGAAATCGTTTATATCGCGGTCCTTCGAGATCTACTTACAAACTTAAAAAAGTAGCAGGTATAGTCTGGTCATCCCATCTCGGCAATGAGGTCGAATCCTACAATATATTTTTTGCCAACCCAAACTTCCACACTACTATCCAACTAGTTTTGGGCATCGGTAAATAGACTAGCCGCCTTTCCGATGCAAATCTTCTTTGGGAAAAGCTCTCGTAGGTAAGTATACCCGCTATATTTTAACTAGTAATGACTTTAGGAAGTAAAGAGTCCTGTTGTACGCCTGATATGTGGCACACACTAGCAGGGACATGGAACTCATTGGGCATATTTTCGCTAAGTTGCTTAAATCCAATGGGAATATAATATTATAAATAGCGAGCCGCACCGGCTTCGAACAGGTATTTAATAAAAATTTCAAAAAATAAATTAATTTTTTTTGAAAATATTTGGTAGCCTATGTTCATCAGCGATAAGGTAGGATTCTAAAGGATAAAGAATTTTTCAAATCGGTTCAGTAGTTTTAAGTTTATCCGTTATATACAAAAATACAAATCTTCTCTCTTTTTAATATGTCCTAAGTAAACACCTGATAGGCATCTTGGGCTAGTCTGGTAAGGTTAGTCCCACTGCAGTGTTAGACATTCTGTATCCAAGCATAGCCTGCAGATACTACTGCGTTTAGATTTAAATGGCAGTGTAATGATATTACTGGATGAATGAGAGGAGCTTTATAGTGGCCAGCATCGAATTAAGGCAAAATCCGTAGAAATGCTTCAGAATCAAAATCAAATGTTGTTCCATGCGAAACAATATAGTCTGATTTAGAATCTTTCTAGGGGTGACTAGTGCAGTGCGGCGTCCTGCAGACATTATTATTAACATAGTGACACTGCAACTGTTACAAATAGGCATGCAGTTTACCCTATTTAGACCTATTTGTATTTCTCGTCACTTCAAATCATACACAAACAAGGATTCTAGTTACTACCAAGTCTGTTAATGACAGAGCTGTAACATTGCTTTTTGGTACATACGCTTTTAATTACCTTGCAACACTAGCTACAACACCTCCATAGATCAGTATTGAGTTGGAATGCGAGTGATAAACAGCAGTATGTGCCACCACCCGTACATCTAACTCTTTGCCGCCTCTCACTTGAACTTTCTCCCACGATTCCATGTTTGGATCCGTCAGCTTTATCTTATACATACTGGAAATAGAAAAAACAGAGAAGTACATAATATGCCTAAACATGATAGCAACAAAGAATCATGTTTTTATCACAGTTTAATTTTAATTATTCTCGCGCTTAATAAGAAAAGTATCGGGCAATTATTGCCCGATACTTTTTGAATGTATATTTGACATTAAATCGCTTACAAAAGATCACCTTGTACAGACTTAACAATGACATTGACCAAGCATATACAAATAGCGTTGAGAGTAAGCGTTGAATTTTTCGTATATAACATTTATGTAATTACGTCTGCATTATGTCAAAAACATACAAAATATGAGTAACACATTTGTATATTAAAATCATACAACATAATGAAATCATTGGTAGAACTCGCGTTTGTTTAAATCAAAATAATTAAGGTACCTTGAAGAAAATTCTCCTTCGACAGTACTGCCTCCGAATAAGTACAACTCATCTTGAACGGCTGTTAACGAGTGCCTCGTCAGGCCTGGAGGAGTCATTGTAGAGTTCAATGCTCTCAAGGTCCAGCTGTTATGTACAGCGTCATACAGCCAAAGTTCCGACGACAGACTTCCATCAGACAGCTTCCCTCCGTATAATACGAATCCGGAGCCGTACGCACAAGCTGCATGGCCATATCTAGGCTCAGGTTTCGTAGTATTAGACTTCACAGACCCACTAAGGAACTCTGGTTGTTCAGTAAAATGCAGATAGCTCTCAGTGTATGGTGTTGACGAATGCGTATACAGCAGAGGTAACGGAGTCTTTTCATTGTTAGAGAATGACGATAATACTAAATTAAAAAACGAACTCCTATTGCTTATGTGCCAGCTGCCGTCACTGTTACCCTGCAAGGATTATTTTATCAATTTAAAATCAAATTACATGACAATGAAGTCAGACATTCCACTTTAGCGTGCAATCAAGAGTAAAATTCTAATTTTCATAGCAATTAAGTATTGTTACCGTTTACAGTTGAGAGCAGTGTATTTTTTATATTAAATCTACTGTGACTAGTGACGTTGACTCAGATTAAGCGGAATCAAGGTTAACGCGTAGAAATAAACTGAATTGTAGAAGTAATGCTTACCTTGGTGAACAGAGACAAGACAGTTTCATCATTCTCTTCGAGAGTCGGATACCTACGCAAAACTTTTCCGTTTTCGTCATGCCACTGACTAGTTGAGAACCTATAATTTATTACATCGTAATATTAGATATTGTAAGACTGAACTGACATTCATTGTTTTAAAGATAAGTATAAAAAGCTATGTCATGCCAGTGCAATATTAAATTGCTTTGTCCATGATCATGAGGTATTTAGTTTCCCAAGTAACTTTTATATGTAGGTACTTGTATATGTGTTTTCATGCAATATGAGCTCAGTTGGTAGTTAAAAGGTAATAAAATTCATTTCAGTATTTCTACTCGTATTGTAGTCGTACGAGAAACGAGTCTGTCCATCAATAAGTGGGGGATGAGTGGAAAAAATTGTAATGTTTTAATTATTTTTTTCTGTTTTCTTTCAGTGGTGTATTTCACATGGTTTTAGGTGGGCTGCAATTTTTACACAGCATGTGTTACAATGGTGGGTAATCAAAGAAATAATAAAATAGAAAGTAAATAGTTAAGCTCCCTGCTTAGTTATACAAAATAAAACGTATTTGCATACTTAAAAAAGTTATTACTATTAATTTGGTGTAACGACCAGGATGTGTGCGTACCCGTTTGATTATGAGTATAACGTTTTTTTAACATTGTTAAGTTTGCAATAACGCCTGCTAGGCGAATTACATTACAAAATTACAAATTTACGAGAGAAAAAATTATAGTCATGTGCCGGATACGAACCCGCGTCCATCCACCCCTTTAGCCGGGGTATGCTCTAACCAATTGAGCTAACATGACACAATGACATAACTTTACTGATTGCTCTCGTTCTTCAACCATCGTATCGAGATCCCGCACATGACTATAATTTTTTCTCTCGTAAATTTGTAATTTTGTAATATGAGTATAACGCTTCATATTTTTGACAAACAATTACCACCACAAGCTGATGTGCTTGATGATCCTATTAATATTATATAAATGCAAATGATTACGTACCTTATCAAAAGGGCTGAATGGATTGTCATGAAATTTGATGTAATAAAGTTAACTAAAGATTGTAGGTAGTACACATCATTATCAGCCAGGAGACTTGTATTCATCGACTCCTTGGCACTGATGATAGTCAGTCCACCTAGTGGGGGCCTACCAACTCTATATCATCTGATGTAATGTGGTAACCACCAGAGAATTTACCGAAGTACAGTGTAGGTAGTGTTAATAAATGCAAATATTGTCTTTAAATATATTATAGTTTACTTATCATAACTACTATAACTAAGAAAAATAATAAATAAAAGTCTTACTTATAAACCTCCAATAATCCTAAAACCTTATTCAAATCATATCCTCCAAATACATAAACTGAGTCTGTGTGGTTCACATACACAGCAGAGTGAGCTGCCCTCTTAGTCATTCCACTTTCTGTGTGAGAAAGCCAGTGCCAACTGTTGCCTTCTTTGTCATACTTCTTCAATGAACATGATTCTCCAGAAAACCTGTACAAATTTTATGTTTTATATACTGAACTAAGACAACTAACAAAGAAAGACAAAATAATGTATTAATTATATGTCACATCCCTACAACCATCACATCCTTATCTTTAATTTGTATTTACATGATTGTGAAGTGAAATAAAAAGTTTTGAAAAGTGACATGCCAAGAATGAGATGTCGTACATATTATCTACTAATCATACATACCCTTTCTTGCACAAGCACCTATCACCCTTACACTCGCCATTGCCCGAGCATCCACTTGGGCAGAGTTCCACACTGCAATCTGAACCACCCCATTTTCCAGTGCAGAAACATCTATTGTTCATACAAAGCCCTCGGCCAGTGCAGTTGTTAGGGCAATTGTGTATAGCATACGTCGCTCGGAAACCATCAAGGACATAGTTTGTGTCACTGTATAGTAAAATTAACATCTGCAAATGAGAAAGATAATTATTCAAGGAAAGTATATGAATAAAGTATACATGGGGGATTAAGGACCTTTCACATTACTCCAGTAATAAATCAGAATGGCATTATCCATGGGCATACTCAACTTCTGATTCAGGGGGGGTAATGCAGGAATTTCTTACAGGTAGGTAGTCAAACAATTATAAAAATCGGCAAAGTGCGGGTCAGGCCTCGCTTTTCAAGTTCTCTCATAGAAGTTAGTGCGGGTCAGTTTTTTTTTGATGGTTTCAGTAATAATTTTTTATTTTAATAGAGGAAATTTTGTATCATGTATTTTCAGTTAAGATTGAGATAGACCGCATATCAAAACAATTGTGTTCTAGATTATATTACTCCCTGGGGCGTGAAAAAGTTTTAGTTTCAGCTACCTTCTCATATATTGGAGCCCCTTGAAAAATAATTCAATTGCATTTCTAATCCAATATTTTTTGAGTCAGCATTCTTCACAAAATATCTAAATTTCAAGTTTGGCTTTTTCATGTGGTGAGAGCCATAAAAGTTAGTTTCGCAGAACTTCTTTCAAAACAGCTTTTACATATAACTAAACACAAAGTTATAGTATAAATATTTAGAATCTGGTGGAAAACCAGTTAAGGAGAGGAAAAGGGACCATAAGTCTCATTTGTTCTCAGATCAGTTCAGTAAAGAAAAAGACAGTATTGCTCTTTATAGACATATTTCAGGTGGGTGAACATCATTATTATCGAGGACATTTAGAGAGATGTTATTTACCAGGGGAATTTTCTAAACAATAATTGGAAAATGTACAACAACCAAGAAAATTTAGAAAAGTTAGTAGAAGTGTAGGTGTTTTTCAGAATAATATTTTATAATAACTACAATCTTGGATTTGCAAATCTCAGTATGCCTTCAACGACTTAAACAAATCAAAAGGGGAAAGTAATGAGAATCAAAGAAATTCAGTTACAGCATAGAATCCACCAGCAAACATCTATATACTTATAATAAAACTGTAACAGGTCCAATCTGTACATTGCAGATATATTGAAAATAATTTTTGAGAGCACTCTGTAGCTGATACTGATGCCAAAACTATATTTGTTTTTATTTTGGTATGTCTGTCTGTCTGTATCCTGGCCGCGCATCACTCCAAAACTACAGAATGGATTTAAATGAAACTTAACACGATTTGAGTATATACTACGAAGACGACATAGGATACTTTTTATCCTGAAATTCAACACGGTTCCCTTGGGAAAGGGGATGAAAGTCAAAACATACACTTAAATGTAATTCATTAACAAAACAAGTAGTCCGATTACTGAAGCACCCACGGGCAGCCCGTTACCCCACGAGCAGCCAGGCACCTCACGGGCAGCCCAAAACCACTGAATGAATTTAAATGAAACTTAGTATGATTTGAGTTTATACTACAAAGAAGGACATAATATACTTTTGCTCTCAAAATTCAGCATGGTTTCCTTGGGAAAAGGGGATGAAAGTCAAAATGTACACTTAGTTGTAATTCGTTAACGCATAGTCTGATTTCAATCATTCTTTGTTTGTTAGAATAGTGGTACTTTAAGCACCCCAGCAACCCACGGGCCGCTTGGCACCCCTCGGGCCGTTCGGCACCCCTCGGGCCGCTCGGCACCCCACGGGCCACTCGGCACCCCTCGGGCCGCTCGGCACCCCACGGGTAGCTCGACACCCACGGGCTGCCCGACACTCTACAGGCCACTCGGCACCCTTATTTAGTTTTGCAAGCTTGCTAAGATAAAACTAAACTCTGGAACATTCGCCACAATCAGTTTTTGAACTATTTATCTTTTGCTGGATACATTTCGGAGACTGCGCAATGGAAATATTTAAATATTTGTGTTCTACCGCCAAATAAAACCGCCGTTTTGAAATCAAAATTCTAAAGAATCGCACAAAGTACTTTGCTTCAACATTTATTGTGCAAACTGTGAAGGAACTCTCTGAGTATTTTAACTACTGTCTTCTGGAAAATACAACCCGGGAGTTTACAAATCCAAAGTAAAAAGCTCCTTCCTGAGCTATGCTTTACTAAGAGCTTCACTGCAGACCACAGCGTTGCTTTAATGTAAACAGTGCTCAAATTTTAATAATTAGTCTGCAGGTACGGCGCTCGTGAACGAAGTTGCGGGTACAGCTAGATTTAAATAAAATAAAAACACTAAAACCTATAAACTGATTATTTCGATTGTCAGAATAATCTACCAATTCCAAAAGCTCTTGATCAGATTACATATTATTTACAATCCATAAAATTACTCCATAAAATGCTGTGTCTTTGCTGTCCCATGAAGCGTACACGACATACAGGCTTATTTGCAGTCCCTTGTAGTAGCACTCTCTATGCCCAAAATTCTGTCGTCAGTAGATTGCAAAGGACTTACAATAATAAATTCAGATCAATTGATATTTTTTGCAGTAGTAAATCAAAGTTTAGACATGATATACTTGAGATTCTGAGCCAAAGCTTTAGCTCTGCCTCGGAATCTCAAATGAGTGCAGTGTCATAGTATTTTATGGACATTTCAATTAAATGTTCTTACATTCACAAACACAAATACACACACATATTCACATAACACATATAGTTTTATTATTATTATTTCTGTGTCTAACTGTAACTTCTCTTAAATGTTTAGTTTAACAATGTTATATAATTTCAGTAGGTGTATTATGACTGTCTAATGAAAACATAAGTATCATTTATAAAAAGTAAATCCGTAATTGGCCTTAGGTTTAAGTCAATTATTATGAAACTCTGTATTTAAGGGCTGTGGATTTTGTTAATAAAAAAAATAAAAAAAAAATAAAACAATAGTTTTTTGCAACCTTTATAATTGAACCATAGTAGAAGGTTTCTCAAAGTCCCCACCAACCAGTGAAAATGTATTCACTCACTGCACTCACTGGACTGAAAGTCATGCAAAAGGTTCTAACGAAATAGCATCTATAGTATACCATTGACTAAAAACGATAGATTTTACTGGTATACAAACATTTAAGCTAATAGCTGATGGATGCCCTACATGAAATAAGAATTCCACGATAACAGTACTATGCTTAAAATAGTTGAGCACCTTAGCTCTAAGTCATGTGTGAGAAATTTTAATGTTGTAATAATGTTCTTATAATAGGAGCTCAGGAAGATACAGGAGTTACAGTGTTCTCTACAAGAGCTACTTGGTCACAAGGACCAGTGATTTGTTTAAGGAAAAGTATTTTTTATTTGCATATTATTTTTGATTCTACTCTGTCTAATAAGAGGAGGTTTATTAGCAGTCAATCAAAATTTATACACTGTACAAAATATTTGATTTAGATATATCGATAATATAATAATAATAATAGTTTTTTATTTCGCAAATAATGTACAATTTGTTCACAAACTAAATAAGGTTCTTAATATTATAAATTGTGACAAAAAGCTATGGCTTGTATGTTTGCCTAGTCTGTTATTCGCACAGAACCTACACTAAGATAATAATTTCTTGTGTTGTAGGCTCTGCATACCCTTCAAGTGTACAATAATAATAAACATGACAAGAACACAACTTTATTGTTTTTTCTTATTACAATTAATACAGGTACCAAAAATTTCATCTTAAGGTAAAAAAGATAGTATTATCAGCGGCCTTATTGCTATGCAACAATCTCTTCCAGGCAACCGTAAGTAGAAAAATCTTTGTGAATAACATCAGGGTAGAGTATAAAACTAAGTGAGATTAGTAAACTAGTTGATGATGATACTTCAATATTTGTTTTTTTTTTACTTGGCAATCTGTCTATGAAGACAATAGTCCAATAGGCTTAAATATATACAAGTACCTATTATAAATATTTAATATCTGTATAATATATATATATATATATATATATACGAGGGTGGATTGAAAAGTTCACGGCCTCAGCAAGAAAACTATTTGTAATGTAAACAAAAGTAATTTTATTTTTCCATGTAATCTCCACTTAACTCAATGCACTTCTTCCATCTGGTTTCCAACGCCTGTATGCCAGTCATAAAAAAAGTTTCTTCAAGGCCTTCAAAAAAGTCACCCACTGCAGCTTCGACCTCCTCATTTGATGAAAATTTTTGACCTCCAAGGTGTTTTTTTAGGTTTGGGAATAAATGAAAGTCTGAAGGTGCCAAATCAGGGGAATAGGCGGGATGCGGCAGTAATTCAAAGCCACAATCACGAATTTGAGGCATAGATTCAACAGACGTGTGAACGCGTGCATTATCCTGATGAAACAACACTTTCTTGCTGAGCAATCCTGGCCTTTTCGCTTTAATTGTTTGACGCAAACGACGTAAAAGGATGCAGTAATAAGCCGAGTTTATAGTTTCACCTTTTGCAAGGTAGTCCACCATGATGACACCCTTAGCATCCCAAAAAACTGAGGCCATCACCTAGCCAGCTGACAAAATTGCTTTGGCTTTTTTTGGAGTCGGTTCATCAGGTTTTTTCCACTGCTTGGATTGCTGTTTTCACTCTGGAGTGTAGTGGTGTACCCAGGTTTCATCCATTGTCACAAATCTGGCCAAAAAATCTTGTGGATCAGCCTCAAACATTTCCTAACAGTCGCGAGAAACCGTGAGTCGTATTCGTTTTTGTTCAACTGAAAGCAATCTGGGTACCCACCGCGCAGAAACCTTAGAAAATCCAAGTTCATTGACTATGATGTTTTGTGTTCGTTCATACGAGATGCCAATAGTGTCTGTAATCTCCCTGATAGTCAATCTCCGATCTGCCAATATCAGATCACTGATTTTCCCGATGTTTTCTTCAGTCGTAGACGTCGTAGGCCGGCCGGAGCAAGGGTCATCTTCAATACTCTCTCGTCCGCGTTTAAATTCAGCAACCCACTTTTTCACAGTCGTATACGACGGAGCAGATTCACCCAATGTTGTTGACATGTCTTCGTGAATCTCTATTGGAGTAAGTTTTTTTTTAAACAGGCATTTGATGACCGCACGTTGCTCAATTTTCTCCATTCTTTAAAAATGCTGCACTTAGGCTCACAAAATTCAGTGTAATTCAAAAACTGATAATGCTATTGCGATAAAATTTTACAATGTGACAACCAGAGAGTAAGCAAATCGAATGAGGTCAGTTACATTAAAATAGTTCAAGTATTTATGTGTTAGGCCGCGAACTTTTCAATCCACCCTCGTACATTTAAAAAACGGTACATAAAAATAATACATATCGCTATTCTTATTGGTCCTGGTAAAGAGTTCCACAAACAAGCAGCTTGAATGGTGAAGGAATTGTCATTTAATAAAACCACTTGATGTAAAGGTCACTCCAAAACAAAATTTTCTGATGATCTCAGATTAAGGTTATTAGAGTACCTAAGGAATTTAAAACGATCCTTCAGATAATGTGGGGCTGAGGGATTAAACAAAATACTATAAAGAACACAGAGTATGAGTATTCCAGCTAAGATGAATAGGGAGCCACTTGAGCTTGTGTCGAAAATGAGAAACATGTTCATATTTTCCAAATATGAACCTAATACAGAAATTTTGAAGACGCTCAAGTTTGTATAATATAGATTTTATATTTTGTTCAATTTTAAACAATACCTACAGTAGGTGGCCTTCAAGATCAGTGCAGAGAATGTGTTAGTATTGTAATAATTACTAATTAATTTGTGATATGTTGATAAGTTACAGAAAAACAAGATGTGACATAGTACTATCTTTGGATAAAACAGATAAAATATTTATTTCTTAAATTGACAAAAATTACAATAATATATGTTCCTCCAACACAGTTATTCATAACTGTTATATCTTAGCTTAGATCATCATATATTTTAAAAACAAATATGTATGCCAGTCAAGTAATATGAGTACAACCGGATTGATAATAGTATGATAGATGTCAAAGACAAGATGACATTGCTAGCATCTGAAGATGCCTGTGTTTGCGTATATATATTTTTTTACTTTTACTTACATATCCACTAGAAGCAGTCACATTTTGAGGTTCAGTTTTCCCACTGAAGCTGCCTAGCAGCACAGAGTCAAATGAATCTCCATCATATACAAATACATAGTCATATGAACATTCAGTGCCCATACGAATGAAACTCAATGTAATATACTGACTCTTATTAGCTGCCTTGATGAGCCATTCACAGTGGGAGTCCTAAAATGAGAAGAATGTTATTTGTATCTAGTTGTTAACTGTTTAGTATCACCATTTCATGAGTCGATGAACTGACTTGAGTATAGTTAGAGTTACTGGGTCCATCGGTGATGATGCCGCTTTGTTCTGTGAAGACTCTTCGGGTCTTGTCGCAGGGTGCAGTGAATGCCGCGCATAACACAGCCAGGTAAGTCCAGCTGACGACGACTAAGCCAGCTCCTTTCTCCCGAATACGTGGATAATACATGCCTCTTCCGGATCGTTGTAAAACATAAGTCAACTATCAAAGCCATATAATCGTGAATATCAAACTAATTCCACTAAAATGTAAAATAAACAACACTCATGTAAGTTAATAGGTGACATCTACTTCAAGGCTAACCACTTATTGGAATAATACCACGTTGAATTATTGAGCTTCTGCATTGATATTGAAAATACGTTGCTGCTGCATGTTATTTGAGCTTGAAAATGTACTTAATAGGCTTAGATTTACTTTCTAACGAGTTTATCTTACAAACAAACAAATTCATAGGTCCATCACAGTATTTTGACATTTGACCACTGAATTTTGGTGAAGTGTTGCCAGAGCTCGTTTATCAAAGGTAACGTACGTCAACACATTTACAGACTTAAAACCAAAAATGTATTACTGAAGCCCTAGCACCAAAGGTAAAGAATTCAGGAAAACTATCCAATTGTAAGTCAGAGTCGCGCACTAAGGCTTCTGTAGCTACCACTGTATACTGCATAATAAATTGGTAAGTGTGGTTTATTCGGCATCCAGACCTTACACAAAGTAGTGAAGTAAGTCTTCTCTTCTTAAAGCGCACTTAAGAAATTGGGTGCAACAAGGCTCAATTTTCTCGAATGAAATAATAGTAATAAAAAAAAATTAAAAAATTTAATAACTTTTATACACTTTTTTTTAATTTGAAACTGTGCCCCTTTAATATATAAAACTTCGGAACTTTTGAAGCCAATAAGATCTATTAAGTCAAAACAAAAACAGTGATGATTAATGACAATTAGTGTGTTCGTTTTGTGACGATAGCGTTTGTTGTAGTTTCAAAATTGGCATTTGAATCTAGGCATTCACAAAACAATTTTTGATCATTTTGCTATTTACGAACATCAATAATTCACCCCAAATCAAACGACTGATAACACTTCTGTTTTTAATGTATAATAATTAGGCGGAATTGTGAATAAATATATTTTTAAGTATTTTTGTAAAATATTATATAAGTGTTTTCTTAAAATATTTTTCAAATATTTGTTATTATTAAATATGGATTTTCGCATATTAACGCCTGAATCTATTCGCTACCTATTATTGACCTTCGAATTAAGATGTTGGTATGATTTCTGAGTATGTCCTATTTTTTAAATATTCGTGTAACACATCAAGAAATTCTCGATGAACAAACGTAAAATCTGGCTCAATACAAAATGTGTTTCACCGCGTAAGTCGACGTGAGTTTAGTGCATTCTGCATAATGGGACAGGTCTTTTTACCACCTAAGTGCTACAAGCAAATTATAATACAACTTAGGAGTTACGAACATGCCAGTTAAAAGTTTTCTTCTTCAACATAATGAATGTCGAGTAGTACTAAATAATAATGAATGTTTTGAAACATATTAAGGTACAAAATGTTACCAAAATAAAAATAACAAAATATGTTAAGGCTAGAGTGATCACAGCGCTTTCCATTCAAACGTAGTTTTGTCATATTTTGAATACCAAGTGCTCAAACTTGGTGAAAGCATGTTCTTGAGCTTGACAAATATTTTTTAATCGTAATGTAGCACACGTTATTAAATTCAGTACAATTGAAATTAATCACGATGAATTATTCTTATCATATATTATTTTTTATAATGATGAAAAACTAACTTTTTTCAACATTATAAAAAATTATGAAGTGAATGATTGAGTTGAAAATACTGATTTTGCAACTCTTACCCCCTTAAGGTGCGATGTCCGTTCATGATATATTGAGTTAGGACGGACGGCATAATAGTAGGTAATTAAAGTTATTTGCACAGAGTAGGTATGGCGTTATGACCAAAATGAATTTACTCATATCATAGGTTATGGCGGATATCCTAACAATTTTTCTTACTGTTATGTCGGCAACAGTTATAAGTTGAGAAATTGGCGTCCAAGACGCAGAGCTAAGGGTAGAAACCTGCCGTATCTAAGCAGGCAGCTTTTGTGAGGAGTGACCGATAAAGTGGGAACGTTACCGTTTCATAAAAACTGAATAGGTACATTTTTAAATACCCGTTTTTCTTACACAAGATCGATTGCATTTGCGGTAGTTTCGAAGACCAGATGCTTCTCCAAGGTGTGACTATAATAGTTAACATAAATTATGCCATGATAGATTTTTTTACATAAATAAATTTCGGGTTGTTTTTATGTGTGTGGATGTGAATTTAACGAGCGGATTTTTGTGGGGGTATATGTAGGGCTGCCATCCGTCCGGGTTTCCCCGGATTTGTCCTAGTTTAGAGGGCGTCCGGGGGGCGTCCGGGCGGGGTTTTCAAATAGTGTCCGGGGAAAACCCGGACATTTTAGTGTCCGGGGAATCCGGATTGATTGATATATAAGCAATCGATTGAAACAAATCTGAATTGAAAATTCATTCTTAAGCTGCATTCAAGTAAACTCCGGCGCTGTAAAATCTACAACAGAACGTCCGCCGCACCGCGCCGGCCCCCACCATAGAGAACTGCCGCCGACCCCGATCATTCACAAATCACACACTGTGTTGCCGTTTTGGCGCATTTGGTGCTAGGTCTAGAATATTTCTAGGGTCTTTAGCGCTCTTTTCTCATTACCTGCGCTAAAAACGTCTAGTGAAATCTGGGGAAAACATTATAATCTTGATATTAGTTGGCAAGTCAAGTTACATTGTGCGTTTATTCGCTAGTCCCGCGGCAATGGACGAAGGAGAAAAACTCACTAAAAAGCACATGGTTTCATCTTTGATACAAATAAAGTATAAATATAAGGATCTGGAGTGGCTTTGACTTTTCCGAATTCCTGTTGGAAAAGTAAGACTACTTTGACAAAAATTTGAACATCAGAAAAATACCGAAATAAATAAAAAGATTTTAATATTTTTATGTTTGCAATAACGCAGGCTTTGCGGATTACATTCCAATATTACAAATATACGAGAGGAAAAATTATAATCATGTGCGGGACTCGAACCCGCGTCATCCACCCCTTTAGCCGAGGTATGCTCTGATCTGACTGTCATGTTAGCTCAGTCGGTATATATAACCTAATATATATATTAGCGGGACCGCACATGACAATATTATTCCTCCCGTATATTTGTCAATTTGTAAAGTAAAAAGATGTTGAGCTCGTCAAAATTTAAACTTGTTACTAACTTTTAATTAATAATAATTAATAATTATAATTATTATTAGTCTTAGTGACTTAGTCAAATTAAATCATATTTAAATAAAGTATACTTACTTTATTTAAATATGATTTAATTTGTACTGTATAATTCTGAGTGTAATCTGACATTATATATTGAAATGTGTTTAATTAATATAATTGGTGTAAACCGTTTTAATTATAAATAAATAAATTTTAATATACAAAAAAAAAGTTTTGGGTACTTAATCTAAGTAAAACAACAAGATGGCTTAAAAAAAATTTGATAATACTTTATAGTTTCTAACTAGTTACTTATTTATTGATTATTTATTAACTTATTAGGAAACAGCTAATAAAAAAAAGTTAATATGGATAAAATTCGCGATAGTTTTCAAAGTGAAGATTATTTATTAAACCAAAAGTTATTATTTATTTCTAATTTGATACCAAATAACACTGATCCTCATGATTTTTATCACCAGATTGCCTCAGAAAAAGAAGAGTGAATAATTAATGTGTGTAGCACTGTAGTTTTTGCGCAAAGAAGTCATATAAATGAAAAAATATATGAACTTTGTTTTCATAGGTGTCCGGGGAAAAAAACTCAATTTCACCCAAATGTCCGGGTTTTTTAAGATTTTGTCCGGCATCGGTGGTTTAGGTGATGGCAGCCCTAGGTATATGTGATGAGGTGTGAGGGGTGTAATGTGATTGTGGTGTGCTATTTAAGTTGGTATAGTGAGTTATTATCGCTTAAATGTTATCTAATGTACCTTCTACATCATCATAGTCCAGTTGGTTAAGCCATGTGAGTATAACTTTTTAATATTATTATTAGAGTATTTTTTAATGTTACATTCGCGATTTAGTTTATTCAGCTTATTGTACCTACAGGTGCGGTGCTATATTATAATCAAAGTGTCTTTGAACTGATTTGGCACTGGACAAAGGTCGACGCGTTTATTTGATGTGGGTAATTGTGACACTTTATTTGCGAGGTACCACGGTAATGTTATCTATACAGTATATTAACTCGGCTCTGTCGTTGAAATAACTACCTACAACCGGGCTGTACGTAAACATGCGATAGGGCTACCCGCCTCCAGTATTTTAATTACGTTTGCCTACTTCGTGTTTCCCTTTAGTTTTATGATTGTAAAATTTACTTTTTTTTATAAAAACAAATAACATTCTTTGTGAAATGAACAGGAAGTGTTCACTAAAAATGCGTTTATTGACTAGTAGGTAGATTTAATTAAAAAAACTTGTTTATATTTGAATAAAAAATCAGTCTTAAAAATTTGCGACCGAAAAATATTTGTGGGACGTATGTAGGAAATGCTTTATTATTAAATTTTAAGGTATAAAAAATCCGCATTCTAATATATAGCTTATTATTATTATACTTATATACCTATTTCACTCGTGTCAATCACTTTCCTTTACTCTATTCACTTTTTTTACTAACCGTGATTTTTTTTTCGGGGGATTCAAGGAAATACTTGTCCATTAAAAAGAGTCAAAGTCAAAGTCAAAGTCAAAATCATTTATTAAATTTAGGCGTCTACGACGCTCTTATGAAGGTCAATTACAAATTTTAATATTGAAATATACTACATAGTACTGCCACGTTCAGCAAAAAAAAATTATAGAGCCACTGCGAGAAGAACGGGCAAGAAACTCGGGGCCATTCTTTTAAACGTTTTTTAACAATGTGTTAAGTACATACTATATAGTAAAATTATTACAATACTTAATTTACATTACGTAGGTGACAGGCGCTAGCTTGGCAGAGGCGAACCAGTCCAAGCATTTTTGTCGTTTAAGTAATCACAAACTGTGTAGTAAGATTTCTTTATCAAAATATTTTTCACATGCAACTTGAATTTTCTTTCTGTGAGCGTTGTAATATGTTTGGGCAATTTATTACAAAACCGCACACAATTGCCTAAGAAGGATCTTTTATTTGTCTTTGCTAATCTAAAACCTGACACCGCTATTTTATCTTTATTTCTAGTGTTATAATCGTGATTGTCACTGTTTGATTTAAATTTGCTCAAATTTTTACGAACATACGAGTACATAATATTTTCAAATATATACAGACTTGGTAATGTTAAAATATCAATTTCTTTAAAAAGATCTCTCTAAGATTCCCTAGGATCCATTTCATATATGGCTCGAATTGCACGCTTTTGTAAGATAAAGATTGTCTCTATCTCAGCAGCAGCTCCCCACAGCAATACACCATAAGACATAATACTGTGGAAGTACGCGAAATAAACGAGCCTAGCAGTAGCTACGTCTGTTCGCTGTCTTATCTTACGAACTGCATATGCAGCAGAACTAAGTCTTCCGGATAGATCATGTATACTCGTATGTGGATTCCACTGTAAAATTGAATCCATTTTAATTCCCAGGAAGACTGTCGCATTGTCAGAAGAGAGTTTTTCTAGGCCAAGCTTAATGTTTAGTTCAACATAAGTAACATTTGGTAAAGAAAACTTTAAACATTTGGTCTTTTTTGAATTTAAGAGAAGATTATTATCCGCGAACCACTTAGAGATCATAGATAACACATTATTTACATGAATAAGTTCACTATCCCTCCTGTCTACTTTAAAAATCAGGGAGGTATCATCTGCGAATAAAACTATATCGCAAAAATTTTTAACCATGCAAGGCAGATCATTTATATATGCTAGAAACAGGAAAGGTCCTAAAATTTATCCTTGCGGTACTCCTATTCTTACCAAAGACCCGGAAGAAGTATTGCCATTTATTCTAACCTTCTGTAGCCTATCTGACAGATATGACTTTATAAGATCCAGAGCTTTTCCACGAATAACATAATGTGAAAGTTTTCGAATCAGAGTGCGGTGCTCTACACAGTCAAATGCCTTAGAAAGGTCACAGAATACGGCAATAGCATCCTGTGAACTCTCCCAGGCTTTAAGTATATGTGACATCAATTGAGCACCTGCATCTGTTGTGGATCTGCTCTTTGTGAAACCAAACTGATTCTCATTCAATATATTATGCTCATTAAAATGGGATAGAAGTTGTTTGAGCATAATTTTTTCGAATACTTTACTCAGGACAGGTAAGATCGAAATAGGTCTGTAATTGCAAGGGTCAGATGTAGCCCCCGACTTCAAAATTGGAGTGATTTTACTTTGTTTCATTAAGTCGGGGAAGTTTCCTTTATCAACACAAAGATTAAATATTGTTTTTAAATATGGTGCAATAATTCATATTATAGACTCTGCCACTTTAATGGGTACTCTTAATGTTTAAATTTTTAAATGTCTTTATAATTTCAAATATTGTTGTGTGTCTGAAAGAAAAGTCCGGCGATTTGAAGGGAAAATTATGTATTAGCAGAGTTTCTGCTACATCGGGACATGCATCCAATGACTTAGTGACTTCTAGGGGTAAGTTAGAAAAAAAATTGTCAAATATATTTGCCACTTGTATTGGATCAGATATTTGATTTTTATCAACATTTAAGACATATGTAGAATCTCTAGGTTTATTTTTACCAGTCTCAGTTTTTATAGTGTTCCATATGGTTTTTGTGGTTTAATATTTTATTTTTAGACTTGCTAATTTTGTTTCTAATAAAAAGAGATTTAGCACACAAGCAAACAGACTTAAACATTTTTGAATAGTTCCTAACATAATCACGAAACTGCTTGCAGGATGTCAAATTCTTCCTGCGATACAGATCAAACAAATAATCTCTACTTTACTTACAACTACAATACTTTAATCTTAACTTTTTGAAACTCAGTATTTACTAAAGAAAATAAACTATTATAAATGTCATTCGGGTCACTATGAGAAAAACTTGTAATAGCAAGCTTAGCTTCTATATTGTTACTGAGTATTTCTAGCCTACTGGTTGTTAACGGCCTATGTTCAATTTCATACCTCGCTGTTTCTCTGCTTCCATCAAATCTAATTGCCAGGCCCTCATGATCAGATCTAACACCCTTCATTATTGGCTTTTGTGTAGTCTTACAGTTCGAGTATATATTGTCTATACAGGTAGCTGAAGTGTCTGTTATCCTAGTGGGCTCACAGAATAGAAATTTCAAATTAAATGACTTAAACAATGAAATAAGACACACTATGTACCGTCAACTATGTAGACTATAAAATTATTTTACTAGTAAGTAAAATTATTTTATAGTATTACCTTTCAGTTTCCAGGTTATGTAAAAAAGCTATCTCTGGATGCGTTTTTGACGAATTCATGCAACCAAAAACAGCACAATTTATCCTACTCGTCATATTAAATATGTCATATGTACATTAACTTATTTTCAGTGAAAATATCGCACGTTTATTATTAAAAAAATAACACACCGTCCATTCGTCACTGCGGCACAGACGCGACTGTCTGCGTACTGAGCGCGGGCCGAGATCAAGGCGCGTAGGTATAACTCGCGTTTCGTCCGTCTTTGCTGTATACCTCTGTGGTAGGATGTTTATGCAGGGTAAATACATAAGAACTTTTAAAACCGCTCTTTGAGCTCGTTCAACATTAATAAAGTAAGTATGTTTTGGCAGGCAATCCCCAGACACAAATCCAGTAACTTATAATGTATTTACAGAGTGCTTTGTGTGTTTGAATAAGTAATTTTAAGTTAGCTCTTAAGTTTTTAGATATATAAATGAGTCTTCTAATTCTTGGTGATAGGTAATATAATTATATGATATTTCCAGACTCCAGTTTAGATTACAATCTACCGTTACACTCAAATACTTGTGATATTCTACTCTATTCAATTATTCATAACATATCGCAGCTTTCAAAAATCCCTGTTGCCCAGCACCTACGGCACTCTCATCCTAACCACTATGCCACTGTATGGAACTACTCGACCCAAAGATCCTTTCTACCAATTGCCGTTGTACGAGGGCTTTGAACTAAAGAAGTAAGTAGATTTTTATTTAATTTGAAGCGAATGAACAAATACAAGGCCAAGTGTGGTACTTAGTTAAAATCTAACTCACAGAATAAAAAGGACTAAAGTATTTCACGACGCGACGATGACACTGTCGTGTCTTCATCTTAGAGCATTAATCCAGACCAGCGGAAACTAGTTTTATATAACGGGTATGATCGCCGCTCTCGTACCTTTGGCAGAGGGGTACGCCTATGAGTGTCGTCTCCTGTCTGGATTAATGCTCTAAGGTCTTCATAGACTAACAGGTTATGGTTTACTTTACATTCTGGATGAAGTACCTACCTTAATAGTTTGTTACCATGTAATTTAGATAGTTTAGGGTTTGGCTTAGATTTTGTTGGTATTGACCCTGGAGAATGAATTAGCTAGCTTTCGAGTTGAACTACCACCTACGTAAATAATATCGTGAGGCTCTTCTTGTAATAATATTGTTTACAGCTGCAGCAGCATATTAAGACAATATATTTATATTCTCCGTTCTATCTGCTTAGAAATTTATAGAACTCTTATTTTCTTTGTAGAGGGGAAAGGTTTTCAAAAGGGGTGTTCCTTCTTCTATAACGTGACGGAAAACAAAGGCTTAAATATTTTACTTTCATGATTTGTAGGCATACCTACGAACTTAAAACAGAGTCATACAACTTAAACAACTAAGCTTTTTTTATAACCAAATTTGTAGGTATACCTAACCATAGCTACTGTGAATTCATATCGTATACAACATGAAATCACAGGAAAGTAGGTAAGCAGACAAGATTCGTGTCAAGAGAGTAGCCTACCAATAGTGCGCCATGCTGCCTGCTGATTCTGCAGTCTCGCACGATGTACCTAGTTCCGCAGAACTGCTGACATCGAGCAAGCGATGAAGGTGTAAAAGATAAATGAAATACCTACTGCTGTTCAATTAAGTATTCTGAAATAATATTTCGTAAAATATCTTATGAACTTGCTGAACTTGCTAACTTTCTTGATAATCTATCAGAATCCAGTCCAATCCAGAAAAATATAAAATACTTACATTTAGAAACTTTTGCGTATTTTACTCGCGTGACGTTTTTTTGTCTTTGTACGGTTGAAATCAAATAAGAAGATTTGTAGGTTTAAGTGATACATACATAAGAACAGCAGACTAACTAGTAGATAGTGTTGTTTAGCATCTTAATTATATAGGTAGGACACTTAATTGGATTTTTTTCGGATGGACATAAGTCATACGAAGGATCTAGGTTGGGTACCAAATTATACACTACATTTTAATATTCATAAGGCCGTAAAGACGCTCTGAGAAGTCTGAGAATAAATCGATTGCGCGCGTTGCTGACGCCGCGGCCGCCTTTTTGCTCGCAGAATCGCGCTCCGCACTAGACACAGAGAAAGTTTGATTACAAGAAGTTAACAAAGTTTCAGGAAAAGTACTCGTTATATTTAATTGATTATGAGACTGGGTTCTACGTATGAGCATTATTGTTATATGTGTTTAATTCAAATTAAAAAAGAATTTACGTATATATTAAAATTTCTGGCTTTCAAAGATAGCTACGGGAACACACCGTTAGGTTCTTGGCGACAGATTTTCTACTTGAGGGCAGTAGTTAGCTAGCGTTCACATAATGCCCTACCACCGTACAGCGTAGCCATGTGGGGTATAATTTATCTTACAATTTAGAGGACGACATAAGAACATAATGTAGAAAGTTTTCGGCTTCGTTTTTATAACTAGCTGCATGACTGACACTATCTCCCTTTGGGAATGCTCTATTGGTAGACTCGCGCTTAAGAATGGAAACCTGTTGTGCATCTTATGCGCCGAAACACCCTAATGACGCCAACGTAAGTAATAGGATGCTGCTCATTATATGCATTGTTTCCCTTAGTCGCCTGTTAAAATATACAGTAGGATATAGAATAGGTGGTATTTATATTCTTAGGACGCGAAAAGTTATCTTTGAATACCCACATCTATTCGAATTTTTAAATTTGTGAGAACTTAAGTTTTTTTTTTTTGAGAATCTTATTTTATAGGCAATAAATATCCATCCACAAATATATACTAATAGGAAACATTCAGCCTTCTTTCTTTACTTCTCTTATCGCTCCTTTTATTTTTACCCGGAATTAGTTTGTACTGTAGACTAGTGGGACGCAATAAAACCAAGACCTTGTGGGCGAGTTAACTATATGGTTATAGTTGTTAATATTGTAAGATGACGAGAAGGATCCGTCACCTGCCTGATGGTAGATGATCTGCCTGCTCATTACAGTTAAACTGCCACCATTCTATGCACTACATTGGACTGCGCCCTTCTTTCTGAGACATTAGTTCTTACGTCTCATTCGCACAATACTTTAACCAAGAAGGACTTTTGCTGAAGTGCCTACCTGGTTCCAATAGTTTGAAGTCACTCTCTGAAGTTAGTTAGTATAAAAATATCTTTGTATTGTTCGAATGTAAAATAAAATAGGAAGTTTCTAAGGTTTTCGCGATGATGTTGCATTAATATGACATTGACATTACAATGCGATTAAAATAAGAATAGGACCGGCCTAGCGCCATGTTGTGACGTCAAAGCTAGAACTTGGTACAAAAAAAAGAAATTATAAAAGTTGTATAAATTAATAATCCGACAATTTTTTTTTTATTTTCGTCAAGCATTTTATCGTTCCATTAAAACTGCAAGTAATATATATATATGTATATATGAAATCGTTTTTAAAGCCCTTCATGTTGATACCTAACACGATGGGTTCGGAAGAAAAAAAAATGTTAATTAAGTATGTTGTTTTTCTCACTTTATGGTGTCTAATGTCCACCAGTTTTTGTTTTTATGTACTTAGTGTCACTTGCGCTATCAAGATAAATCTAACGATATCTCATACATTAAAATCTATTAAGCCGTTTAGAAGTTATGATGGAATAAAAAAAGTCACAAACATATCTACATACATACAATATTAGGTGTCTTACGCAATATGGTTTCGTAAATATGTGTATACATACATGAGCCCTGAGAACAAAACATTCCTTTTTGTGGGCAGTCGTGTAAAAAAAAACCAGTAATCATAGGTAGGTTAACGAAGTTGTAGGTGATTGTACAGTAAACACAGAAATAATTTGAACTTATTTTGTTTGTTAACAATGTTTTGTGCTTAGGTTTCTTAATTTGAATCGCTTAATAGGTACTTCGATGCCGCTCATGTCCTGATGACCAACTAAGTCAGACTCATCGTAATCATCGTAACAAGTAACAAAAAAAAATAAGTATAACAATTAAGAAAAACTAATTAAGCAGTCAATAAAAACAATTTAAACAAGAAGATCTACAAGCACTCGGATAGGTGTACCTATTCTGATTGAGAAATGAGACCCTGACGCCCGCGATGCAGAGATTTGAAATACTAGAGTAGTTATATCCGAACACCACTGCTGTAAAAGCTTACTAGAATTTACCTATCTACATACCTACGCACATCACGGATAACTTTATATTATAATCATAAAAATAGAACTCCTTGGTATAGACTTTTGTGACATCTAACAGCAGTGTGTACAAAAAATAGTAGACGTATTATCAGCTGCAACAAATTGGTCATACTTACTTTTATGGAGCTATATGTATGAATGTATATACCGCCAAATTCGACGGTATAGATTTCAAAACTGAGATTAGATTTTTTCCTTTGCTACAGCCTATATAAGTGATGTCAAATATCATAAAAGTGGAAAGTTGTCAAAAAACCTTGGCACATTTAAAATACTGCAACAACTATAAAATTTTGTTCAAAATATAGATGAAATATAATCTCGTATAATATTATCCTAGTTTGGTAAAATTAGGCCTCAGTGGATCATACGCATACACAGAATTTTAGAAAATATTATTGAAATTTACAAGTCTCATCTTCAGTTTCGAAGTTTTGCCGTCAGCTAAACTCTCAAGTTCACAAGACAAGAGGGAAAACCTTTATTATGTAAAATAAGTAGGTAGATATCTACACCCTATGCTTCTTGTTAATTTACCTACTGATGGTGTGGCGATGAGTGCGCAGTTTCTAGTCATTAGCGGTTATCACTTCATTCCGGATGAAAAAACTTCAACAGCCCTCCTCACTCCGCGGTCCTCACGTGCTCTTTTGATTTATTAATTTTCACCTTCATAAATATGTTTCGTGCTTAAATAATGAGCTTGATAAGTTTAATGACGTAAAAATGGCGGGAAATCGCAATTTAAGAAAACTCTTAACACCTCCATTACGAAAACTTAAGATGTAGGTAAAGTGGATGGTTATTTTAATAATTTTAAGTTATTTTAGTCTCCACGTTTCAAATACTTTGCAGTGATCGTGGTCAATCTTCCGTGTGTGACCATGATCAATATGTTGTATATAGATTATTTATCTATTATTTATTTACATCTATTATTTATCTACTATGTTTAATATGTCGGGACTCAAAAAACAAAATATATACGATTAATTTTTATGCGTACAATGCGATTAAAATAAGAATAGGACGGGCTCTCGGCTAACTTCACTCATATAAGTACGATACGTTATTTTAAATGAGCGACCTGAAATTGATAATTTTAATAAACTCATATTTTTAACCGACTTTCAAAAAAGGAGGAGGTTCTCAATTCGTCTGTATATTTTTTTTTTATTTTTTATGTTTGTTACCTCAGATCTCTAGACTGGGTGAACCGATTTTGAAAATTCTTTTTTTGTTTGAAAGCTGATGCTTGTCGTTTGGTCCCATTTTAAATTTCATCCAAATCGGTCAAGCCGATTTTGAGTTACACTAAAAAGATTGAAAAAAAATTTTTTAACAAAAATGGAACCGACTTCAACACCCAAAAGTGTGAAATAACTTGTCGAAGTCGGTACCATGCCCACAATATTGTGATAATAGGTACTTTTGAACCATCATGGTACCGACTTCAACAAGTTATTTCACACTTTTGGGAGTTGAAGTCGGTTCCATTTTTGTTAAAAAAAAAATTTATGTTTGACATAACGCTATCTTAGTTAGATGACATCGCGGCTAAGATTTTTTTAACTGTAGATGAGTTGTGTGCCCTCCATATTTCATTCAGTCTTGCACTTCCGAGTGGTTCCGAGCGTCCGGTGAATACATAGCGAGGCGCTAATCGTGTTTTTTAGGAATAATCTGTGGACAATATACCTTTCTTGTGTCTTTAGACTCTGCACCAATTATACAAGCACTGTGAGAGATAAGAAAACTGTTTCATTTCACGCGTAATTATTGCTTTTATTGATGAAATAGAAAATATCGTCATTTTGTTTTATCTTAGGAACTAATCTCAATGAAATGGATGACCGAGATATGTGTATCGTTTGGTGTGAGAGAGTGAAAGAGATCGCAGTGTAATGGTGATCGGAACGTCTCTTGGCGGTTCGGTGGTTACACGAATTGCTTATTTATCTCTTTCTGACAACAGATATGACGCATAATATTTGAACGTTCTTTCCTTGTCATTACAAACTGCATATACGAGATTATATTTCATCTATATTTTGAACAAAATTTTATAGTTGTTGCAGTATTTTAAATGTGCCAAGGTTTTTTGACAATTTTCCACTTTTATGATATTTGACATCACTTATATAGGCTGTAGCAAAGGAAAAAATCTAATCTCAGTTTTGAAATCTATACCGTCGAATTTGGCGGTATATACATTCATACATATAGCTCCATAAAAGTAAGTATGACCAATTTGTTGCAGCTGATAATACGTCTACTATTTTTTGTACACATTGCTGTTAGATGTCACAAAAGTCTATACCAAGGAGTTTTCTATTTTTATGATTATAATATAAAGTTATCCGTGAATTAATTTAACCCTGGTTTGGTAAATAGTTATTTGTTATACAAGAGTGCAAAGTTGCTTTTTAACCGCGTGTTCAATTTTGATGACCGAGCAAGCGAAGGATCCTAAAATTTAATCACGAGCGCAGCGAGTGATTCAAAATTAGAATCCTGAGCGTTAGCGAGGGAATCAAAAGAGCACGAGGTGAAAAATCTTTGCACTCGAGTGCAACACGTAACTTTCATTCCACCTCAGCGAGGAAATGACTAAATGCAAAAAAAAAACGTTTACATTCACAAGATAGGTACACTTTTATTTCAGTTTAGGTATTAATTACTACATTTTGACAGGTAAGTATTACAGAATAATCTTTAAATTATTAATTAATATAAGGTTTAAAAATAATTATTTAATATAAGGTTTAACAATGACGTGAAAAAATGCCGCGTTAAGAACCGCGTACAAAGCAAAAAGAAAAAAGAACACCAAGAAGGTTCCGAGTCTGCGTTTTTAACAAATTAAAAAAAAGTTGTATGATATATTCGGCACCATAGAGGTAGCAGTAAATAGGTTTACTGTTTTTTTTAATTCACAAACTTAGTGCACGCGATGTTCTAAATTCAATTTACTCTATCCTCTAGAGAATAAAAACGGCTTTTCCACTCAGATATTGAAGATTAAAAATACTCTTTCCGAGATGGTGGGATGAAAAAGTATTTTTGATTTCTCATACTCTGAAAGTTTTCTGTATGTAAAATATGTAATAGAGTTTAGTTAAAGCATGTAATAAAAAAATATTACAATCTAATAATGTTGTTTTCGACGTCTGTGGCGTGAATATTTGGCGTTTTTGATAAAGCGTTAAATAAACAAGTATCTAATAGCAAATTATTTCATCATCTTTAAGTACCTGCCTAAATAAAATGCTTAATGTTCCTTGTAGATTTGCTTTTTATTTTCTCGCAGGAGGTAAAAAGCGTGAAGTGTTCTACTCGGGCAATAAGCTGTCCATTTCTTTATAGCTATGTATAGGCTTTCCACCATGTGGTTTTGCGGCGGCGGCTTTTGGTGATAGGCGAAGTTGCGGTCGAAGATGTTGTTGAGGCCAACCTAGAATAACTGGCTCTCAATAATAGCTGCCGGAACACATCGTTAGATGCTTAGCGACACATTAATAGCCGTTCTTTGTGGCCACCATCGTTTTATGGCGCTCTGTGGGGGAGGACTTTGTTCAACAGTGGACGTCTTCGAAGACGTCATCTTCGACCGCAACTTCGCCTATCACCAAAAGCCGCCGCCGCAAAACCACATGGTGGAAAGCCTATACATAGCTATAAAGAAATGGACAGCTTATTGCCCGAGTAGAACACTTCACGCTTTTTACCTCCTGCGAGAAAATAAAAAGCAAATCTACAAGGAACATTAAGCATTTTATTTAGGCAGGTACTTAAATTTTTTTTAATTTCCCATGACTACTCGGAAAGTACCGTTTATTTGATCCGAGTAGCCGGTGGAAGATGTTGCTCCCCATCTTATTGCGCGAATGAATGTGACTTTTTCAAGTTAGTGGATTTGTATATATGAAAATTTTAGGATTGTCACTAATTTTGTTTATGAGCTAGAGAGCCAGAGTAAAGAAAATATCCTTTTGGGCGGATGGCCCGCGGCGGTAACGTGTGTTCCATTTATAAAATTTAAATATACTATATTATTTGGCGCGATACTAACTAAATATAAAATGAGTATATGTATATAACAAGTACATATAATAAATCAAAATAAAAAACATAATAATATTATTAACAAAAAAATACTTTAATTTAAAACGAGCAGTGATGGCTCAGTTGCATTGCTTATGGACTGCCGCGTATCAGGTCCATGGTCCTAATCCCTACGCGGGCTTGAGCTTCACCGCATGGTGGAAAGGCATTTTGCGAATGCCCGCCTGGCTAGCGACCACTCTCAAGTAGAAAATCTGTCGCCAAGCACCTAACGGTGTGTTCCGGCAGCAGTATACTTAAGAGTCAGTCAAATTACAGGCACATGAGGCAAACAAGTATGTCTCAAGATAATGGGTTCAGTGCAATTTGTGACTTGTGACGAAATGCATCTGTTATAGACAAGAGGTTAGTCCGCGCCTCGAGCTTGTTCCGTCACAAAAACATAAAAAAAAACTTTCCGAAATTCTTCTCACTATGTACTCAATTAATTTTAAATAGGGAGGTCCTATACACAATATTATTATCAATAAATATTTTAGAAATAGGTTTTCTATTTACCTCTCTCCTTTTGAATATTAGGACAATAGTCCTAATATTCAAAATGAAAAGTAGAGGGAACTCGGTTGAAAGTCATCTATTACTCATATGGGAATAGATTCCTTTCGACCTGTACAACATTCTACGAGTACTATACATGCATTAATTAATACATATCTACTTATATAGTTAAAATTCGGTTGTGGAAATATAACATTTTATTAGATACCCTTCCTACATCTACTAATTTAAACATCGTCACGTCTGTATTCCCCAAAGGGGTAGGCACTGTTGTCTAAACACTGAAACTTCGTTAGACATGTTTTGGCCGCGCGTAATAGGCGGCGAGACTATTCACAACTACCGAACACAGTTACAGACAGTGCAGTGCTACTGCAAATGTGCGTCTGAAAAACCCATCAGATAATCTGACCCGGGGATCGAATCTAGGATGCCCAGGACATCGAGGTTCCACAGCAGAGATTTTACAACATGCTAACGAGGCAGTCTGAAATGTACCTATTGTTTTGGTGCGTTTTCATATACATTTTGTCATATTTATTTCATTTTTATTGATTAGAAGTGATTTTTGTGCTTAATTCGCTTATTAATTTAATTTTCCATGTAGTTATATACATAACATTTCTACCTTCGCATTTACCCTTTACGATCGCTATAACAGTCGAAATTATCGCAAACCTTATTCTTACTTACTTTTATAATTATAATATGCTATTTACTATAAAGAAATGTGTTTTAAATGTCCGAGTTGGGAAGTTAGTACTCATACCTGCTCATAATTTCACCTATCTGCAGTCTTGCGAGCGAGTGACCGCGCGTGTCCGTCCATTCTAAACGTACATTTACCATGCAAATTAACTGACCTCCAACTCACATTTTTTAAACTTTTTTGAACCAACATTCACTGAAATTGTTTGCTTTGTCGCGCAGGTCGCGCGTAACGTGGACGTACTCGTATATCAGGATTTTTTTCGGAGCATTTACCTTCTGTAGTAAATAATGTACGTATAATAAATTAAAATATACTTAGTTTCATGCATTAAATTATAGGCTGTTAAGTTAACCTTTAAAAAAATCTAAGTATTTATATCTATTACTTTTATATGTTTCGAAACATAAGTTCCATGCTTATTCCACCTGTATATGCCTATATACCATGATAAGTCTATAAATTCACCCTATTTGTGATATATATAGTAAAAAATAATTTCTAAAATCTATGAAATTTGAGTTTCGGCCGACCATTCATAAGCTTCGTAGCTGACACGAGCAGAAGCGATTGCGGTGGCGTTACTTTCATGTGAGGACATTCGACCGTGCCCAAGGGAGCCGCTTTCACCATCATCATACAAATGGCACATTAGCAGACCGACGCTCGGACGCACCTTATCTACCTCTCAAACTCTCAACTATATTTGTTCTGCACCGGATTACCAGAGATTTACCACGGTCACCGACCGTTAACAGCCGATTAAACGTCCTCTGCAAAGAGAGGTTAAATTTAATGCTACGGTTTGACCCATTTGAATTTTAAAACATCTGTCCGACCGACCTGTATAAAATTTTCGTTAATGTGTGACGGTACGCGTTTTGAGAATTTTGCGTTTGCCAAGTAACCGTATCTTAACACGTAGGGTAAAATGTTATTACATATGTGCTCGATGCTCATGTTTAACAAACATTGATTGCATTAGCTAGTTTAATATTAATTTGGATAAATAGTCACATCTGTATTAAACATTGTAACTCGTATAAAAATGTTTGTTTAACTTAACTGCTTTAGAAATGAGAGGTCTATGCCTGGACAATTTTTTATTTTTATTGCTTGCCATTATTTTAGATTGAAATTAAACACTTTGTTCGTATGACCCCTGTATTTTAGTGAGGTGGCATAGTTCAATAGCATAGTACAGCGAGCGATAAGGCAACTCCTATTGCTATAAATCAGCAGTGTCGATGCAGGGCCGCCCCATTGCAGGCCGCGGGTTGATTTGTCGCGTCCATCGTATAAGAATGTACAGAAGATAGTGATGTCAATGTGCAATATAAAGTTGATTATCTACAAAAATATTTAAAATATTGAATATCAAATCATCATCTGCCTGGTAATGATGGCTACATAATCGGTTTTTAAAATAATACAAGTAAAATGGACAACAGAAAAACATACTTTGTTGATTTCCACGTCGCATCTACGCGTGTGCTCAGAGAAATCGTCTCGTAGAGTCAAATTAGTACGTGTGAAAAGTTATAGTATATTAGTACGTGTGAAATAAAAACTTAAATTATAGCACTAATAGAATGCAAATGTGAAATGTTGTGAGTGACAATGTGAAGGTGTGTGTTACTCTTTTATGCTGAATCAGCTCAACCGATTTGGATGAAACTTAGAATATAGACAGTTCATCATCATCATTATCATTACCTTTTATCATTGCCTATGACTAAGTGGGTAAAACCGTGGGGCGCGCTAGTATTGATATAAGTCTTTTCTAATCTACTTATCGATATATTACTTTTTATAGCTCTGTACAGTCACTACTCTATTGATTGCCCTCCCATAAAGCGTTCGGTAAAGTTGTCCCCACACGGTCAAGAATATCTTAACTATTATTGTGGCCTGCTTGCATAATCACTAGCTATTTGGCAAAATAAATAGTTGGTCTTTATGTGTATCTTTCTTATCAATGTAAGTAGAAATAATTTTATGATTAGGCGAATTGTGTTATTTCAGACCAATGTTTATGTTTTTTTCTTGTAATATATAGTATATGAAATAAGTCCTTGTATGAGTGGAGATAAAACATAATATAGTAGGTACCTACTTGTATTTGAACGTGTTAATTTTTACTTAAATTCCTATGAGTATGCGCGCAGTCTTGATTTACATAGCATTACATCGTATCATATTGAACATACATAAAACGTTAAGATACATCTAAATTAATATTTGCGTTGGTTAGAAAGTAACTGATAAAGAAGTAATATAGTTAGTACAAAATGTACGAGTAGGTGTGAATGGGCAATTACCTCAACGCCACAAGTAAACACAATCGAGCAGTGACCCTAACTTAACAATACGGTGTTAACTGCGACCTAATTTCAGATTAATACGCTTAGACGGAAACCTCACTAAGCTGGTTCAAACGGCACGCGGAAGACCGTCTGCCGTACTTCGTTACGGCGAATACTTAGCGACCGTACGTTCTATCGCAGTAACTGCTCATAATGTTTATTTTACTCCTTGATATATCTCTATTAGGCAAGTTTGGCGACTAAGTAGATTTATTGGTTTCCGCCCCGTTCATTATCCGTATTGAGAAGACGGTCGTTGCGTCGGTCCGCGCAGCATAAATCTGAATGTAGCGCAGTAAATAGCCTCCCGCCTTGCAAACTTTTCCCAACTTTGACCTGGGTCCGAGAAAGTTCGTGGAGGTCAAGTTATCTCGCTAAAGTAACGTCTAGCGTCTGTCGGAAACTACACATATTAGGAAAACTGATATGGTCAGTCATCTTTTATTAGATTAGGTAATTGTTTAACGGAATTAAATAATGCACGTCTTATTTAGAACTTTAGACTTGAATAATGAATATTTTAACTTATAAATACTTAACCGTAAATTAAATACACAATTGGATACCGACCCTTTACAAATAATATAATATATTTACCCCAAGTATTGTGAACCTTAATATTCGCTAACAAATTCGACCACTGTCAATGGCGACCCCAAATAAAGAGAATTATAGCGGAAACCATAACCCGTCTTGCAGGCAATTCTCTTAGTCTCGCTTCCTAAATATTCAGTTTTTTTTTTCTGTGTTGGCATTTTTCGTGTAGTTAAGAAAAACAAGAGAGCTATAACTCTCGTACCGGTTGATCAGATAGCGTCGTAATGGCAGTAATGGATCCTGGTCAGCGGCCCGCATGCAAATAAATCTGCGGCCCGATGCAATGATGTGTAGAAAATGGGACTCACCCCTTGCCCGGTTGCGGCCGGTGTGCGCCTGCCCTGGTGCCATAAATGGGGTCGCAATAAAACAACTCTAGTTAGTGTCTTTCTATGAATGAGGAATTATGAAAGTATGATCTTTGTTTGTAGGTACATATATATTTAATGTGACTTCAATTTATGAAAAAGTAAAAGATATTAGTGGAATGTTATACGAGTGTCGAAAGGAATCAATTCCCTTATGAGGTTTGAAGCGCTCGTAGTGAACTTTGCTTAGCCATCTGAACCGATTAGCAAAGTTAAGCAACATCCGCCTCGGTCATTACTTGGATGGGTGACCGCTGGTGACAAAACTACTGGGCGCTTCCGTGCTTCGGAGGGCACGTTAAGTCGTCGGTCCCGGTTGTTGTCTTAGGATGGCGGTCGTTATAGCACGGTGGTAGGGCATTTTGCAAATGCCCGCCTGGCTAGCTACCACCCTCAAGTAGAAAATCTGTCGCCAAGCACCTTACGGTGTGTTCCGGCAGCTGTCCTTGAGAGCCAGTAATTCTAGGTTAGCCTGAACAACATCTTCGACCACATCATCACTTACCATCAGGTGAGATACTGGTCAAAGGCTAACCTATTATGCATAAAAAAAGAGGTATTTAGACGCTATAGCGCAGCAAGGTCGGCGAGTGAATATATCGCAGTTTAACATATCAGTTCAGATGGCGCTGCTTTTCCGGCCCTAGAGAAAGAAGCATTTACTATGAGTTATTCCCACCCTTAGTTGGGGAGCAGCATCTTCCACCCGCTACACGGATCAAACAAACACTACTTGCCATATATGAGAAGTAAAAAAATATTATTCTGACTATTTACTATAAAGTAAAACATTGTGAGTGAAGAATCAGAACTAAGATCTTTCTTTTTAAGATATCAAGTAATTCGATAAAAAATTTTGAACTTCAATTTTTTTTTAACAAAAAATGGAACCGACTTCGACAAGTTATTTCACACCTTTGGGTACAATACCCAAAAGTGTGAAATAACTTGTCGATTTCTTGTTAAAAAAAAAATTGTCAGTTCCATTTCTTGTTAAAAAAAAATTCAATCTTTTTAGTGACCCTTGCTGCTTACGGGATCGATTGTCATTCATTCTCAACGACTATATCATCAAGATAGGTACATATTTTTCAGTTATTGGAGTGTAACTCAAAAACGGCTTGACCGATTTTGATGAAATTTGAAATGGGACAAAACGACAAACATCAGATTTCATACAAAAAAAGAATTTTCAAAATCATAACCGATTTTCACCCAGTTAAGAGATCTGAGGTAACATAAAAAAACAGACGAATTGAGAACCTCCTCCTTTTTTGGAAGTCGCTTAAAAATACGACTAACTCCATAAAAAATAATATCAACCGAAACCCTATATCGGGAGTGCAAACATCATTTATGAACTTAAATGAAAAATTGGGGTGACGTCGTATTAAATGGTCAAAATAAAATAATAATCTTCTGCTACTTCATCTGTAAATTATCTTTATATATAAAAATTACGCGATAGACTCCTAAACTACTGAACCAATTTTAAATTTGATTTGCACACCGTGTGCAATTTGATGCAAATTGAAAGATAGGATAGTTTAAATCTCAATTTATAGTCGCAATTACCCGCGCGAAGCCGGGGCGGGTCGCTAGTATAAATAATTATAAATACTGACTCGTACATACGCAACTATTAGATTTTTGTAGAATTAAGTATTCTATGCTGGATATGTCACACATTTCCCATTTGGTATAAACGTATCTTATTGGAATGTTTGATCAGATTGCCTTTGGCTACCTGCCGTTGTTTTATCCAGGAAGTGGGCAGCGATAAAACTCAGAGCAAATGGCAGTCAATAAAATAAATAGCGATTGCAGGGTGTTCTGTAAATAAGTCGGTGCCGGCTCGGGGCGACGATCGCCTTTTTTATTGGCGCCTCGATTGCTCTCGAAGTCTCGAAACAAGGAGTGTGAAGCGGCGCGGCGCGGCGGCGGCGGGAGGCACGCCGCGCATATTGCACTGTCTCGCTGACTCGCCAGATTATACTTACAGATTAGAAATAGGAATTTTGCGTTTAGTGCGCCATTGTATGTTATGGTACTAGTAACGTAAAATTTAAAATGAAACAAACATAACAATTTTGTTCACACACTATACCCTACTTTACCAAAACTCACAGCTTTCTGAATACCGTCAGTTAAAGAGCTGTATTAGTCCAAAATAATAAAGTATTCCGCACGTATCGTGGTCGGTCGCGACTAGTTCTCAGATAGATGTATTAATTTGTGAGAATTTGTCGTGGAACCCTCACCCCTCACTGCGCATTCCAATCACGCACTACAAGCTCCGGTAATTGCACCTAATAACTTCTTTAAATAGTTCCTCTATCCAACACTACGTCTAGGAACTGCCTGCGAGGTAGTAGGAAATCTTTATCGGCTGTAAAAAAGATAACTCCACTGCACTGGTGCACTTTATGACGAACATCATCTGTAAAGAATAATAAAGGCAGGGCAGTTTCGTTAAGTTTTATGACATTCGAGTGAATGACCAACGTCTTTGGGTTTTTATTCTTTTTATTTATATTGGGTGGTGTTATTAGCGTCAGTGTCATCGCGTCGCCGTGGGCCGAGGGTCGGACGTCCCGCGGGGCTCGTCAGCGCAGGACAAACCTAATCCAATCACGGGTAATCGGGAGTGCACACGCCTTCTTTACACTGTTGTACGTGACATACCGTAGCCGTCATCTGCTTAGCACCTTTATGAGCACCTTGACAAGAGTATAAAATACAAAGTAAAAAACGAAATATTTAATAACTGCTTATATATTTTTCCAACCCCCCGAAGTTACTGGGAAAAAACTCTATTTGCACTTTTTATTCCCGTCAATAAAACTGATAAGGCGGGTGCTACGCTCCGTAGAGCGCGTTACGCTCGTAGCGGAGTCGTAGAAGGAGCTTTCAGTTAATTGAACTAAGCACCTTACCGCTATCTGTTTTGCGCTCGCGCCACGGATTATGCTAATTGTGACTTGTAATGCTCTTATCACTCTTTGTCTACTGGCACAATACAGTATTTAAACAATTAAAATTAATTTTGACAAATATGCATGGAAAATTACGTATCGTATGAAAGTTAATAAATTTTATATTTGAACACTGATGTGCTTCGAGCATTGTGTGTTGTCCAAACCGATATGTCAAGTGAAATTGAAGCTGTACAAATTTATTAACACACGCAATGATAGCCGAGCGGTTATAGCTAAGGACTGCGGTGCCGCAGGTCCATGATTCGAGCCCCAACGCCGCCGGCACGAGCTTCACCGCATGGTGGAAGGTCATTTTGCGAATGCTCCCCTGGCTACCACCCTCAAGTAGAAAAACTTTCGCCAAGCACCTAACAGTGTTAGTACTCCTATACTTTGTAAATGTGATTTTAGCTCAGTCAGTACGCGATAGTGCTTGACTTATAAATACCTAACAGTGTGTTGCGACAGCATTCCTTGAGACCCATTAAATTACAGGCACATGAGACTCAACAATAGTATGTCTCAGGGTGACGAGTGAAGTGCAGTTCGTCACTTGTGGCGAAATGCATGTGTTATAGGCGATCATAATCACACATAAAAACAAAGATTCTCCGAGGATATCGCCAAGAATATCGTCAAACGTTGACAAAGTAGCGGCTATAAGCGCAAACTTACAACGCCTACGGCCAATTAGTCAGGAAACGAATAGCGGACCCACTGGGGAATGATGAGGTGTATTAGAGGTATAGTTATTGGGAACCTCGGCAGTAGAGGTAGGGGACCACCGGACCGGCAATAAGTCACCCAGCCGGCCGATAGCAGCGAATCAATGACTCCCGGTTTGATACATGGGATCAACCACCGTTTATAGTTTTATCTCGGTAGCAAATTAATACGCGGAAATCCTTGTGTCATTAATTTTTATGGGTGATATTATTTGTGGTTCTAATAATAGGTGAATACTCGTATATATTTGTATATGTGCATGCACATTCTTCTTCCTTAGTCCCAAGGGTGGTTATTGGTAGTTAGTAATTACAATACCACCAGCATTGAATCGATATTTAAATCATGACGTTTTAATACTTAAAAATCTACGCACAACTAAGTTCCCGATCATCGACGATATGCTTTTTGAATGAAATATAACACTGCAAATTTAAACACAGTGAGACAACAAAACTAATCTGTTTGTACACATAAGATTTTTTTTAGTTTTGTAGAAAATTACACTTTCCTAACCTTTAACAACTGCCAATAAAGTGACAACTAAGTTACTCGTGTGACTGACAACATACCACCCTAAGTAGTTTTCCAAGAATGTTTTACGTGTTATAGATTTCCCTTTTTTCTTGTTGCGTTCCGAAAACCTAGTTTACCTGCAAAATGTGAAATTAATCAATTCAGTATACTTGTATTTATTGCAGTTAAATTATTTTAGATTATGATAATAATATGCGTTGCAAGTTAGGATCGAAATATTATTATTGAACATACATTTTAACTGCAGGTCTTAAAAGATTGTTTTCATATACAGTGACGTATACACTATTTTCAGTACAGTAAGTACTGTACTGAAAATACCTGACTTGCTGGAAGGAAAAGTAAGTGGATTGCGGTGGAGTAACCCTTAAAATAATTCCACCGTTTTATCGTATACAATAACATTCCACCGGACAGCTGTCAACAGCATAGCTGTCAATTCTCATCTCGGGTTGTGCTAAGGGCCTGGCTGTCAGAGCGCGTCGGTGTTTCAGTGGTGTGAGGGTCGCCTGCTCCTCTTGTTAACCCGAACGTGCCGCGCCGCCGCCGGTAAACACGTGGGTAGATAACAATCTATTTGGATTGCCTCTATATTTCATTTTCCCCGTGTTCCCCGCTAACTAGATAGAACGCGTCACACGGAAATGTGAAAATACGGGCTCGTTTCTTTTTCAACGCGAATTGATACGACATTTGAGGCAGTTAGTTACCCAAATCAAAGTATTGCCTTGGCAAATATTATACTTTTTCTTCTCTCGGCTTGCTAATTCTAGTTTAATACGTCTATTTGTTGAAGTCTCATTTGATATTTTATATCATCTATCTAAATATCGCTACAATTGTATTATTGTCAGACACAAAACGTTTTCTTTTAGAAAGAAAACATTTTGTACACCTACGATAATAGTAATTGTAAATTACAATGTATATTTCATTGCATATTTATAGCTAATCGATGACCTATAGGTACTTACTCGTACTATCGATAAAAACGGCAACTTTTCAAATCGGTATGACATGTTTTTAAAATAATTGTTACACTGATTTCAATGACACCTGTCTCAACTAAAACTCATTACATTAGTTCAGAAGATTGGTACCTCATACGTATATACATCATATATCAAAAATAAAACATATTAATTGTAATTAAAAATACACTCTGGCGCGTTTTATTAATAAAAAGCCGATAAATTATTAAAATGCCCTAAAATTGCCTTATTCAATGTTCATTTGTCTAAAATCTTATATTATGTCACTTGTATGTGACACTTGAAGTGAGAAGTGAGTTAACGGTTAGTTAGGCAGTGTTTACACTGCGGGACGTCTTCTGGTCAGCTGATGAGTACCGCAAATAGCCCGAACCCCTATATTGTTACTGTAATGCAATCACCGCTGTGGGACAAAATGCGCTCTCTGAATGATAAAAAGTCTAAACACGGTCTGAATATATAGATACTATACATTTTTAATAATATTTACTTCGACTTCTTAAATAACGACCGACCAATTTATTGATCATACATTTTTAATACAATACAGATACCGGTAGAACGACGATAATAAAAAATACTTTAAACTGAACGTGATGTTTTTATGCAACCTTTTGAATTTCTCCTAATTTGGCGGACATGACTTTTGAAAGGTGTACTGAATCTGTTTCGTACAAAATTGCTTACTGTTTTTGTTGCTAAATTACGATATGAAGCATTTTTAGATTAACATCGGTTATGGTTTGCAAAATACCCTATTGTACACCTAATGAGGAGCAACACACTTCTCAGGTGGACTGGTAAGTGGCATGCTGTTTTTATTATTTATTTATAATACAATAGGCATTGAAAAAGTAGGCAGTTTTATCACTTAAGTTGGTCCGTCCAGTTAATATTTGCTTGGGTACTTTTCAACTACATATATTCCAGATTAAAGGACGGCAAAAAATCCTACACCTTGTTTCTCTATTAGTGACGGAAACAGCGGATAGCTTACCTATAACATCTATCGAATTAACTTTAACCGCTCAAGGTATTGCCTCGCCTATTTTGAAGTAGTGCTGGCTGGCAGTGGTGGCTCATTGGCATTGGCTATGGACTGCCGCGCAGCAGGTCCATGATTCGAATCCCGCCACGGGCTTGAGCTTCGCCGCATGGTGGAAGGGCTTTTAGCGAATGCCTGGCTAGCGACCACCCTCAAGTTGAAAATCTGTCGCCAAGCACCTAACGGTGTGTTCCCGCAGCAGTCTTTGAGTACCAGTGAAATTACAGGCACATGAGACTTAATAACTATGTCTCAAGGTGACGGGTGCAATGCTTTCGTCACTTGTGACGAAATACTTCTGTTATAGGCAGAGGTACCCGCTTAACATCAGGTGGGCCTAGAGCTTATTCCGTCAAAATAACTTTAAAAAAAAAAACAACCTAACATCACGCTTATATGTATTTTGTCTTAATGTATACACAATATAAATACGTAGGTAATAAGTGGGCGTTGTGCTTCCGTCCCAATAACATAAAAAAGCGAAATGTAGTAATATTCAAGAAGGACTAAAAAATACTTTAGTAAGATTATCGAGGATGCATTTGTTATGTGTTGTTATCGAGGATGTATTTAGGTTAATATATGAGAGTATAACATCATCATCTAGCAACCCGCACCTATCCCAGGAAAATGAGATCGTCATAATAAGTATTCTCTACAGAGGACGACACAAGAATATATTATTATTAAAAGTTTTAGGTCTGTTTACCTTCTTTATATATATGTATGTATAATGCTTACCTTCCTTGGGGATGCTCTTGTTGGTAGCATACCCATTGATAGTAAAGAGCCCTGTTGTGTGTCTACATAATTAGCAACAACACCTTATTCACGTCGATTAACCTTATTTACAATATTTCGAATTTATACATTTTGAAAGTAATCAGGTTTAATATTTTAAATTAATATTAATTTGATACTTATGTATCCCTTGTTATGTTTGTTTATATACCTATTGCATGATTTGTACCAAGTGATTTACTTTAGTTATGTGGGTAGATACTCCTGTAAGGTATCTTATAAAATGAATAAAATAGTTTGTTTCTGTACTCAACTTATGGCGTATCTTTTATTGGCGACTGCGGTTAATTATTAGAAATTCGCGTGTAAATGGCGTCTAATGTGGCAAATATTGTGTTTCCTGGACAGTTTAACCCAAAAACTGATAAATGGTGCGATTACAAGGAATTGATGTTGTGTGCTCTCGATGCGGCGGGATACGCCGACATCGATCAGGAGAAAGCGCGATCTTTGTTTTTGTCACAATGTGGCAAGGATACATACGCCCTAATTGCATCACTGCTGGTGCCTAATCGGCCGACAAAGGTTAAATTGACGCAAATTCTCGCTGTTTTGGACCAATTTTACGAACCAGTAATCAATGAGATATTACAAGCAGGAAAGTTTCATAGACGCCAACAGTTACAAGATGAAAGCGTGCAAGATTTTACTTCGACTTCTTAAATAACGACCGACCAATTTATTGATCATACATTTTTAATACAATACAGATACCGGTAGAACGACGATAATAAAAAATACTTTAAACTGAACGTGATGTTTTTATGCAACCTTTTGAATTTCTCCTAATTTGGCGGACATGACTTTTGAAAGGTGTACTGAATCTGTTTCGTACAAAATTGCTTACTGTTTTTGTTGCTAAATTACGATATGAAGCATTTTTAGATTAACATCGGTTATGGTTTGCAAAATACCCTATTGTACACCTAATGAGGAGCAACACACTTCTCAGGTGGACTGGTAAGTGGCATGCTGTTTTTATTATTTATTTATAATACAATAGGCATTGAAAAAGTAGGCAGTTTTATCACTTAAGTTGGTCCGTCCAGTTAATATTTGCTTGGGTACTTTTCAACTACATATATTCCAGATTAAAGGACGGCAAAAAATCCTACACCTTGTTTCTCTATTAGTGACGGAAACAGCGGATAGCTTACCTATAACATCTATCGAATTAACTTTAACCGCTCAAGGTATTGCCTCGCCTATTTTGAAGTAGTGCTGGCTGGCAGTGGTGGCTCATTGGCATTGGCTATGGACTGCCGCGCAGCAGGTCCATGATTCGAATCCCGCCACGGGCTTGAGCTTCGCCGCATGGTGGAAGGGCTTTTAGCGAATGCCTGGCTAGCGACCACCCTCAAGTTGAAAATCTGTCGCCAAGCACCTAACGGTGTGTTCCCGCAGCAGTCTTTGAGTACCAGTGAAATTACAGGCACATGAGACTTAATAACTATGTCTCAAGGTGACGGGTGCAATGCTTTCGTCACTTGTGACGAAATACTTCTGTTATAGGCAGAGGTACCCGCTTAACATCAGGTGGGCCTAGAGCTTATTCCGTCAAAATAACTTTAAAAAAAAAAACAACCTAACATCACGCTTATATGTATTTTGTCTTAATGTATACACAATATAAATACGTAGGTAATAAGTGGGCGTTGTGCTTCCGTCCCAATAACATAAAAAAGCGAAATGTAGTAATATTCAAGAAGGACTAAAAAATACTTTAGTAAGATTATCGAGGATGCATTTGTTATGTGTTGTTATCGAGGATGTATTTAGGTTAATATATGAGAGTATAACATCATCATCTAGCAACCCGCACCTATCCCAGGAAAATGAGATCGTCATAATAAGTATTCTCTACAGAGGACGACACAAGAATATATTATTATTAAAAGTTTTAGGTCTGTTTACCTTCTTTATATATATGTATGTATAATGCTTACCTTCCTTGGGGATGCTCTTGTTGGTAGCATACCCATTGATAGTAAAGAGCCCTGTTGTGTGTCTACATAATTAGCAACAACACCTTATTCACGTCGATTAACCTTATTTACAATATTTCGAATTTATACATTTTGAAAGTAATCAGGTTTAATATTTTAAATTAATATTAATTTGATACTTATGTATCCCTTGTTATGTTTGTTTATATACCTATTGCATGATTTGTACCAAGTGATTTACTTTAGTTATGTGGGTAGATACTCCTGTAAGGTATCTTATAAAATGAATAAAATAGTTTGTTTCTGTACTCAACTTATGGCGTATCTTTTATTGGCGACTGCGGTTAATTATTAGAAATTCGCGTGTAAATGGCGTCTAATGTGGCAAATATTGTGTTTCCTGGACAGTTTAACCCAAAAACTGATAAATGGTGCGATTACAAGGAATTGATGTTGTGTGCTCTCGATGCGGCGGGATACGCCGACATCGATCAGGAGAAAGCGCGATCTTTGTTTTTGTCACAATGTGGCAAGGATACATACGCCCTAATTGCATCACTGCTGGTGCCTAATCGGCCGACAAAGGTTAAATTGACGCAAATTCTCGCTGTTTTGGACCAATTTTACGAACCAGTAATCAATGAGATATTACAAGCAGGAAAGTTTCATAGACGCCAACAGTTACAAGATGAAAGCGTGCAAGATTACGTCGCTGCAATTAGTTTACTCGGCGCCAAATGTAACTTTGTGGATTTAAAACGCCAATTGAGAGACAGGCTGGTTTTGGGTGTGCGTGATGAGCGATTGAGAAGGGATTTGCTAAAAACAAATAAGTTAACCTATGAGGTAACCTTACAGACATGTTTGAATTATCAAGCGACATTTCCCGATATGTACCCTGATGCTGGCGAGTCTAAGCAAACTCATTCTTGCGTGCCTGAACCAATGGAGATTGGTAAGGTCAAATCATCTGAATGCAACCACTGTACCCGACAACATAAAGTTGGGGAACGTTGTCGATTTACTGGAGCAAAGTGTTTCTATTGCAAAAAGACAGGACACATTGCTGCTGCATGTTGGAAAAAGGCAGCAAAAGTGCACCAAATGGAAGAAGTTCCAGAAGGCAGCAATAATAACAAGAATAATGTACTAAGAGAGGAAGACATGATGGGATTGTACATTTGCGGGGTGGGGGACTATCAACCTCCAATAGTTTCAAAAGTGTACATTGATGGAGCCGAGTTAGGTATGGAAATAGATTCTGGTGCATCACGATCCATTATCTCTGAAATCACATATAGGAAGATGTGGCCAGTCCCTCCGCAGCTACGTCCTACAAATGTGAAGCTGATGACAGTTACTCGTGAAGCCCTCAAAGTTTTAGGACTATTGCATGTGCGAGTGGTGCTCGGTGACAAGGAAGCACAGTGTGAATTGTTGGTGATTTCAGGGAATACCCCAAGCCTTCTAGGGAGGAACTGGTTTGAGCCTCTTAGTATTGCTGTAGCAGGACTGTGTTGGTCGGAGGACATGATCACACCATGGATGAAAGAGTTTCCTGACTTGTTTAAGGAAGGACTTGAGGAATATAAAGGTCCAGAAGTGTCATTGCATGTACGGGCTGATGCAATGCCTAAATATTTTAAAGCACGACCGGTAGCATTTCCAATGAAGCAACAAGTCGAAGAAGAATTGCGAAGAATGATTGATACTGGAGTTCTGACACCAGTTAAATATTCAAAATGGGCTACACCAATAAGGGTTGTCAAGAAAGATGATGGTTCTCTCCGGATTTGTGGTGATTACCGTGCTACTGTGAATGTGGCCATCAATACGGATACATATCCACTCCCAACATCCCAGGAGGCTTTTGTTAAGTTAAGTGGTGGCCGGGTTTTCAGTAAGTTAGACCTCAGACAAGCGTACACCCAACTAAAAGTTGATAAGGACACAGCAGAGCTACTGACACTCAATACTTCGCTCGGGCTAATGAAAATGAACCGTTTAGCCTTTGGAGTATGTGCTGCTCCAGGTATCTTTCAACGGCTTATGTCATCAGCTTTAGCAAATATGGAAGGAGTAGCCTGTCTGTTGGACGATATAGCGATCACTGGTACCAATATGCAGGAACATAACCAGAGGCTAAGAAAAGTTTTGTTAAAGCTTAGTGAGATGGGTTTCCGGCTGAATGTAAAAAAGTGTACATTTGCTTCAAACAGCATCACCTTTCTTGGACATATGATTGATGCTGAAGGACTTCACCCGTCTCCGACAAAGGTTAAAGAGATAAAAGAGAAACCAGCTCCAACTAATAAAGAAACACTGCGTGCCTTTCTGGGTCTCTACAATTTCTATGAAAAATTTCTACCTGATAAGGCAACTTTACTAGAACCTCTATACCGATTATTAGAATCTAAAAAAGAGTGGAGTTGGACAGATAAGGAGCAGCTAGCATTTGAGAAGGCTAAAGACTTAATTTCATCTGACCTTACATTGGTAGGGTATGAATTGAACAGAGAGCTACTCTTAATTTGTGACTCTTCAGATTATGGAGTGGGAGCTATAATTGCTCATGTTATGGATGATGGAGTAGAGCGACCAATAATGATGGCTGCCCGAACAATGCAACCGCATGAAAGGCGTTATGGCCAAATTGATAAAGAAGCTTTGGCAATTATGTTTGGGCTTACTAAGTTTCATGAGTTTTTGACGGGCCGTAAGTTCTGTGTAATCACAGACCACAAACCACTGGTGGGTTTATTTAACCCAAACAAGCCGATCCCTGATCAAATTTCTCCAAGGATGCTGAGATGGTCCTTGAAATTAGGATGTTATAATTATGATATTAAATTCAGGCCAGGGAAACTGATAGGCAATGCTGATGCTCTTAGCAGATGGACTGCACCAACAGCCGCGGGACTGCAAGAGGAGCCTCTGAGAGAGGTGTTGTTGCTTGAAGATCGACCAGATGGTTGGAATCTAGATGCAAATAAGATAGCTGCCGAAACAAAGAAGGACTCAGTTCTACGTAAGGTCATGTTCTATGTTCTTCATGGCTGGCCACGCCACAACACTGATCAAGACTTACAGCCATATTGGACTCGAAGAGAGGCTCTTTCCCATAGTAAATATTGTTTACTGTGGAGCAACAGGGTCATTATACCAGAGTCACTACAACATGAAGTACTAGAATTACTACATATTCCTCATGCAGGGATAGTACAAACAAAGGCTTATGCTCGGGGATATGTATGGTGGGTTCATATGGATAAGCACATAGAGCAAGTTGTGGCTCAGTGTGAACAATGTCAGTTGGTGAGAAACAATCCACCAAAAGATCCTCAGTCATGGATAAGTAATGAGAAACCATGGAGCCGAGGACATGTCGATTTTGCTGGCCCTTTTCAAGGAAAGACATTTCTCGTGTTGATAGACAGTCACAGCAAGTGGTTTGAAGCAGAAATTGTACCGACAATGAGTAGTGGAACTGTCATCACCATATTAAGGAAAATTTTTGCATCTCAAGGGCTACCAGATGTCCTGGTTTCAGACAATGGAAGGGCATTTAGTTCTGAGGAGTTCAATACATTTTTAAAAAGAAATGGAATAAAGCATCTGTATTCCCCACCTTATCACCCAGCTACAAATGGGCAAGTAGAGAGAGCAATTCAATCGTTTAAAAATAAACTAAAAAAGTTAGAAAGCGTGCAGATGCCCTGGTCTGAGAAATTAGCAAAAGTTCTGTTCCACCTTAGAACTGTACCTAACTGTACCACCAATAAGACACCAGCTGAGATGCTTAATGGTCGTAAGTATAGAACAGCGATATCAAGACTGCACCCAGAAAATTTACCTTCAAGGGAAGACATACAGTTAGAGGCGATGGCACAGAAACAACCAAACAGATCATTTGAAGTTGGTCAGACAGTACTTATACACATGTATGGTCCAGGGGAAAAGTGGAAGAGAGGTACAATAGATACAATCGAAGGGCCAAGTGTGTATCGGGTGAGGACAGAAGGTGGAGAACTTTACCGCAGACATGTGGACCAGATTTTGGCACGAACAGTCAGACCAGAAGTTATGAATCAGCGTCGGTTGTCATGGGATCGTCCTGACAATAATTTGAGAAGACGGACAACTTCAGACGATCTGTCTATTGAAATACCAGATGTTAACTTGTGGCCAGACATAATAGGCATCCCAGAATCATAATTGTTATTTCCAATATAATTATAATGTTTTATATGAAGAGAGTTAATTGGAGTTGGTTCAGGGTCAAATATGAGTGGGGTGCTGGCCATGGGGACAGCCGGCACCCCCCATCAGGGCTAGGTCCTCATGAGGTGTGGATGCCCTTGTGTTCCGGGGCATCCCACGAAGTGGCGATGGGGGAGGGAGAAAATCCCAGAGGCTGGGCCCGTTTGGGCGGGCGGCGACGTTGATGGGGGCTGCGGATGAGAGCGTGAGTGACCCCGCGACCCCTGTCAATAGTCGATAATGACGGAACACCATGAGGTTTTTAGTCGGTAGTGGGGTTCTTATTGACCCTGAGTCCGACATAACCACCTGCTCCCCGGCGGGTGTGTATGCGTAAAGGCATTTTCCTCATGACAATAAAAAAAAAGGGTCAAATATGAGAGAAAGATATGTTATGTTTGTTTATATACCTATTGCATGATTTGTACCAAGTGATTTACTTTAGTTATGTGGGTAGATACTCCTGTAAGGTATCTTATAAAATGAATAAAATAGTTTGTTTCTGTACTCAACTTATGGCGTATCTTTTATCCCTCAAACACTCACTTCATCTCTTAACTACATACGGAATCTCCTTACAACGCTGCTATTATAGCCATGTATGTTTCTTATAGGCTTTAGCCTATGCTAAGAAAGTATCATACCTATGCTAAGGAAGTAGAAAGGTAGATGTTTTTGAAATTAGTAACATAAAATTTGTTATGTACAATAATGTATTGTTTTTATTATGCTTGCAGTATTCTTTTATTGACAAAATACTACGCACTATATACTACAATGAAAGCATTTAGACAACCTGCAAGTCATTGCAGAGTCACAAGCAGTCCAAATTTCCAAATGCTCCAGCCCACAACCAGTTGGCAGCGTGCCCAGCATGTTTTGAATAAAAAATCAATTTTTATATTTATCATTTTTATGATGTACAAATAAAGGAATAATAAATAAGGGTAGAAAATTTAATTGTTAAAACTTTTTATCGGTATTTAATTTAGTTAAATATGTAAGGGTATATTGTGAATTAACATTAGTACCTATGTTAAATCAGTCTCCCTCAGAACTTATAGCAACAACATTAGGAGTTCCCCGTTCATTTATACTGTGGAGAACTTTTTATCTCTGTTTATATGCTGCAGGCGAATCAGCTAATATCACATAAAAAATATTACTTAGTATCAACGATTGTATAGGAATTTGTTTACCTATATTAAAAATGGTACATACATTTCTAATCATTAGTAGAATATTTTTATTTCGATTATTTATGTCATTCTGGAAGGAAAGCGAAGTAGGTAACTTTCACGCGGGCGGAACCATAGAGTTATAAAATTGCTTTCTCAATATTTCTGTAATAGATACATGTTAGATGTACGCTTAGTATTACCTAAAATATTAAACACACTAAGAAAATATTAAAGACACTAAACGTACCTATTGTTATTGCCACTACTGCACCATTTAAATTTAATTTCTCTTCAAACTCAATCGTGACATACTCGTACATCCGGATATAGTAACAACAGCTGGAGTGCCATTGAAAGAAACTTCAAACGCCGGTAACCGAGAGCGTTTCCTAAAAAATGGGCCTCAGTCTATACTCTCACTATACTCTGAAGAGGTTTTATTATTTTTAAAGTGCGCGCTCGTTTGCACGCGAATGGGCCACTTAACCACGGAGACAAGCCCCCGATCTAGCCGGTATAGGTATATTCATCCTATACTAACTACATTAGCTATCTTTATGTTCAGGATAATAGTTTCGCCACGCTTTTTACATGTTTTTTTCTGAAACAGTCATAAACTAACCCGACGATTCGGGTGTATAGACAAATATATGGTACTCGATAAAAGTATAATAGGTTTTGTCACAACAGGAATGGATTTGAGAGGTTAATAAAATTGACACGGGGGTTTACGAGAGCGGATTATATGTGGATTGTGGCCTTGTGATAGGCCTCGTTATCCATAATTCAGCACGCAGTAAACAAAAAAGGATGTGAGGAATTACATTACGTGATGTAGACCATTTGCTTAGAACATCTTGAAATAAAGCTTTAATCAGGTCTTTGTGATTTCGATTGATAACCAATCAATCGAGCTCATTATTTTGTTGAAGGGTATCCAAAAATATTTGTGCAAGTTATTTATTTTAATTAGGTACTGAATCATACTATCAAATTCTGTCTTTGCTACTTATCACATCACACTAATTACTTATTGTAAATTTAAATTTTGTATATATTTGCCTGACTTCCGAAACGGCTGGACAGATGTTAATAAAATTTAGTATCTGACTAAGTTAGATTTCTTAGATCCTGTATAATACAATAGGGTATCCTGTATATACCCTATTTATTTTTACCCTAATTATTCTATTTCCTGCGTAGTTCCCGAAGGAGGACGATTTGCCCAAGATTCACGCAGGTGATACTTACAGAATAGGCTTAGTAAAACAACCTGAAAATTAGCTTTTGATTTGTAAGGTACCACTAGATTTCCAAGGGATCAATTCAAAAGAGAGAGATCAATCTAAAATGACATAAATCTCGCTGTATTAAAAGTTATGTCCTCACCGTATATCAGATAACTTCGTCTTATCATAAGTCATAATCTAATTACAAATTTCCAAACGTCGAAAATTGTAACAAGCGTTAAATAAACTAGTCCTTTTAAATATAGGAAACAGTTTTCTTCATAATCGACTGTGAGTGTCATAACAATAAGTATTACGGTTTAATTTATATTTATCATCCGTTAAAATGCGGATTCGCGCAGCAGCGGAATCAGTAATTTGCAACCCCTCCGGATGATGTTCGGTCTGCGGCGCGTCGGCGGCAGTGGTGCGAGCGACGAACGCACTTTGATTCTTATTCATATCGCGGGGCTGTGCTGCGACCGCGGGCTAACGATTTGATAATGTATTCACTTGATAAAGCGGAAGGTGGTACTTCGCGAGTGCCGCATTAAAAAACCAATTACACCGTGGCTAAATCACGCCGCCGCTCTCGGCTATTTGTCAGACTCCCGAGGGATAAAAGAGTATTCTAAATTTAATTTCACGCAATTCAAAAAATTGGGGGACAGTCAAACGTTATTTTTTATTGAGCACTGGTTATTAGAGTTTATTAAAGGGATATCAAGGTTTGATATTATAAAGGCGACTTTAAAATGGGTATTTAAACTTCAACGTGTACGTTAGAAGTATTTTTTAATGTTCGCATGCATTATACGAGTATATTATCCAAGTGCTTATTGTGAACTCAGATTTATCGAGTCTCAGGGGACAAATTTCTGTTTCCCTCAGCAAAATGCGATCCCTGTTTCAGCACTTACTGCTAATTATATGGCTTATTAGTGTGTGCGTAGATTTATTGTCTTTGAGTTGATACTTAATTATATGATTGTCCGTGTAACCTACTGGACCTGGTGATCATAAACTTTCTGCTGTTATCCCTGTAATATATGAGGCCGATACAATAGGTATCTCTTGCTTTTTATTTATTTTATATTTTATGCCCACCCCCTGACCATACCAATCAAATAGTGCCTTAGAAAAATAAAAATGGAGGGAAGACCAGTACGGTTCTTCTGGCTTAGAGCTCATGTAGGCACAACGGGGAATGCGGGAACCGATGAGCTAGCTAAGTCCACATGCAACCGGACTACGGTCATGAAGTGATGAGACGTACAGGTCACCTGCGTCTGATCGTAAGCGTCACACCTGTCAATAAACCTATCACCAAAATATAATAGGCTTATACAAATCAGCCGCTGGGGCATGCCATTGTAAGCAATTTTATTTCAAATGATATAGATCAAAGTACAAATCACTTTTTTTATTTTTAAACTTAAAGATATTTATTGCTCGTTATAGGCGTCTTTGTGTTGATAGAGGATACTTAATTTTTTTTAAGTCGGAGGCTATATCTAAAATATTCGAAAAAAAACATGATAAAACGTCGGGTAGCGACATCATTGCGAGAGTTATTTGGTTGAAAAGCATTATTTTGATCAGATGTTAGTACCTATACTACCTAGTCTGGTTAATGACCGCGAAATGTCCACTATGGTAAAACAATTCAAGCCAAAATGTCGGCTCAAATTAGCATATTCCTGTGGTTCTGGAGTGGTTCAAGCACCCGACGCGACCCAGGGGACCCAGGTTTGATTCCCGCCCAGGACTAAAATTTTAGCTCTATATATTTTTTGCTTAACCTGGCAATAGAATGTGGAATATTTCAACATCATAATTTATAATATAATTCAACAATATTTTTTTTTATTGACCTTCATAAAAGCGTTGTAGATGCCTAAATTTATTAAATTATTTATAATAACTTTTGGCAGCTGTCTTTGAGAGCCAGTAATTCTAGGTTAGACTGAACAACATCTTCGACCACATCATCACTTACCATCAGGTGAGATAGTGGTCAAAGGCTAACCTATCAAGCATAAAAAAAAGACTTGACTCAACGGTGCAAATAATTTAATGCAAATGTTAATTAATTAAGAACTTAATTTCACACTACAGTTTTGAATATATTAAATATTACACGAAAATAATTAAACTAAATGACCTTGTTGATTGGTGCCATAAAAGTACGGGGGATTTTATGCATTAGTGTTGGTATGGCGGTATTTGTATGGGTTTATTCAGGAGGAGTTAATAGGTATTTAAAGGTTCGACTACGCGCAAGTGATGCCCCTTTTTTTTTTTGTAGCTGGGAAAAATGCTTTACGCATGACCCCCATCGGGGGATGGAGGGGGTATGTGGGACTCCCCGGTAGAAGACCGGTATACCCACTAAACAACCCAGCGGCATTCCGGCATCGTCTGTTTGGAGAAGGACTGGGAGACTGGCAGAGCCTTTACGTCCAGTCCCTCGCCGACGACCGCCCGCCTTTACAGCAGGGCCTACACGCCCCTCCCGACAGGAGGGGCCCGGGAATGACCAGGAATGCTCGGCCATTCCCGCCCAACGGAGGTGGTGAGCACGTGCAATGCGAGAGAAGGAACCCCCGCACCTGTCTCTCGCTACTCACCACCGGGAGGGGGAAGGTTCAGTCGCCTTCTTTCACCCCTTCTGCGTCTACGCAGTGGCGCAGCAAGAGGGTCTACCTCCCTTGCGCGTTCTGCCGCCTCCTTTTGGGACATTGGTCATGGTAATGTTATCTATAGTAACATTACCGTGCCCTGGTGTTACAAGCGTCCATATCCTGCAGTAACTACAGTTCCTGCCACGCATTACCATCAGGTGGGCCGCATGCTTGTTTGCCACCTAAGTTCTATTTATAAAATATCTTAAAATAATCTTTGAATGCAGTTTTGTTTTCTTTTTTGTAAATAATGTTTCTTGTAAAATAAGTTATTTTCAGAATTTAGCGTAGTTTCTCTTCAAGTATATGGATTATAAACTCCATCCAGCCTCTATATAATATAATTTAAATATTCGACCACATGGTCACTAACTGCAAGTAAAATTAAGTACCTAGTAAATTACAGGCACATGAGACTTAACAACTAAGTATGTCTCAAGGTGACGGGCGCAGTGCAATTCGTCACTTGAACGATGAACTGCATCTGTTATAGGCAGAGGTAACCGCTTAACATCAGGTGGACCTCGAGCTTGTTCCGTAACAATAACATAAAAAAAAAAAAAAAAAACCTAGTGTCTATAATATTCTATCAAACTAATCCAAAATAACAGGTTTTTAAAATTTGTAAGTGGCATGTTGAGAATCTTGTGTTTACCTCATAACTATACGGAATTCCTATATGGTTACATCATTCTTATCTTTTTCACTTTCTCGAAAGAGACAGAGGAAGGCGTTTCGGTAACAAACAGCCGCCCTAATACAATAACGGCTGGAACAAACTGCGCTATAAAATATCACCAGTGAATAAATCAGTTTTGCTGTGATGCGCCCCACTCCGTAGTTCCGTATACCTACCTCTGCTACTATACTAGCCACGATTTATGATCACATCGGCATTATGTCGCAGATAAAATAATAATTTTCTGGACATGAAAAATGTTGATAGTGTTTCGGATTTGCATGAAAAAATCTAAGCTTACCTTGGATCTGTCAAAAAATGTCTAATCTATTATTAAGACAAAGTGATCTTTGAAAAATGTCAGACTGTAGGTCGTAGAAGCTCTAGTTTCGTATTCGAGTGAGTGATCCAGAACTACGCAATACTTAAATAAAGTGAGCGATTTTTTTAAAATAAATTCTAACTTTTTAAAGACGGAAATAATCTCATGTATTTTATTACATAATAAAATTTGTACTGATACTATTTATAACATAGACACAAAACTTGATTAAACAAAATTTTAGACCTGAATTCATAATATTTTTTTTTCAAGAGAAATATAATATAGAATCGTGTTTTCGGATCGGAGATAACATTATTCATATCCTCTAAATCTCTAAAATCTTTATATATAAAAAGTACGTGTCACGTTGTTTGTCCGCGATGGACTCCTAAACTACAGAACCAATTTTAAATCTGATTTGCACACCGTGTGCAATTTGATCCAAGTCGAAAGATAGGATAGCATCCATCTCAATTTACAGCTGTAATTACCCGTGCGAAGCAGGGGCGGTCCGCTAGTATTATATATTTTATTCATATCTGTAAGACGTACATTCTTTTTAAAAAACATGTTCAAAATTTGCCATTTGAGCTTCACCTTCATAATATTCTAATAAAACTCTCTCAAACATCGGGTACATAACTACCCCTACTGAAAATTAAAACTCTTGTACGCAATATATATTATAAGGTTGAATAAAATTTCACAATGATTATACGTACCTTTCATAAGCAAGGGGTCATATGTGAAAATAGAAAGACATTTTGGCACAATAGTATGAATATAGGCTCTAAATGGTAAGGGTTTGGTAACAACTGATATTATTTTTTATTTCTGGATCTATTCACTCATTAAATCTATAATAGTATCCATCCATGTTTTTGAAATAAGAGGTATAAAATGTATATAAGATTAGATCTATAGCAAACATATTTTTTAACTTGCTTCATGGACTACAGTTAGTCAACATTCAGTTAGTAGATATGTATATTATATATGTTAAATTTGACCTCTGAACAAAATTGAAGAATATGGGCCTATTCTAAGTGGGTACTTTTGTGACCTTCACCCCCACTTCCATAGTTTTATCTTCAACATCATCCCTTACTCATTTGTGAGATAATGATTAAACGCAAGCTTAAAAGCGACGAATAGATAACAATAATGTACTAGTTCAATATACTAGCATAGTGTCTTACATAAGTAATATGAATTCATGGTACGTTACGTATTCTGCGCAACAAGCGTGAAACAGCGACACGTCGCGCGCCACAGCCTCACCGCACCTCGCGTGCGCACCCCCAGCACTGATTGAGCCGCGACAAGTTAAACCATTTGAAACAATTTAATAGAGATCAAAAATTCAGTACCCCACGGACGCCCGCACTAACTTTTGAAGTTTTTCCCTCGCTAAAGGGATTATCGGTGAGCGGAAGCTTAGGGGGATATTTTATGGTTTTTATGGATTTTCTTTGATATTTCCTTAATAGACCTTATAAGAAAAATAATTAAGATATTATTTGGTTTTCCCCCCGACCTCAGATATTGTGGTATACTAATTTTCTCAACAATCCTCGGGATGATTTAACCCAAATATAATAATTTAATTTGAGTTTTACTCATGATAGGCCGGATCTGCCTAATAGGCGATTAGCACGGCCGTCGTCCATTATTTATTCTTCGCTATCGCAAAACCTAAATGTTTTTGTTTATAACTAATGCGATATTTCCTGCCTCTTAAAACTCAAATACCAACCTACCCATTTTCGAAGCCTTCTATTCATCAACTGTTCCTATAACTAACAACTTTCTACAGAAACTAACATTACCATAATATTATTAAACTTTCCGAGCATATTTATGTTCACGTAAAAGTTTCATTTATCGAAGGAATAATGTGGGCTTTAGGTTATTATAGTCCCTGATCGAGTTCACGTATCTACTCCACTTCTTTGCTGGAAGGCTATCAACGTAAATATCTGCAGAATCCAGGCGCTTACTGCCACAAGGTTCTATTTAATAAAGCTCATGGAACTGTTTTTTGCGTATAGAGCGTTTAGAGTTGATTTTGGTTGGTTAGGAGTTTGTAAGAACCATGTCAGAGTGAAGGGGCTGCGTTATGCGATTGCGCTATGATAGGATCAGGATTCACCGGAGCGTGGACCGTACAGCGAGGCGCTCCGAGCAACCGCTCCCGAGCACGTCTCTCTATGACGCTAATGTCATTTTAAACGTGGCGAACTCTTTGTGCCCTTCAAATTTATATTTATAGTGATTGATTTTGACGTAACCCATATCACAATAACGAAAAAATACTTTATGCATCCACTGAGTTAAACCATTCAAAGAAGACAAAGATCGATATACATACTAAGAGAAAGAATACGATGTACATACAAAAAGAAAGCTACTTTAATGTATTCTTGGCAAACTTTATCATGGGATGGGATGGTGGTTTTAGTGAGAAGCAGTGAAAGCCAGGCAAGTTACTTGGAGATGTAGAGGATTATTGCGCAGTATAATGGACCAGAACGGAATGTTCCCCAATCGGTGGATCCGATAAGCACAGCCGACCGGAACGCGCTCCCCTATCGCATCAATCGCACTATTGATTGTCAAAAAGTTAAAACATTTCAATCATGTTCCAATGCAATTGTAAACTGTACATTATTTTAACTGCATGCCTATAAAGCTACCCCTTTTTATTATAGGTATATGAGTATAAATATTGTCTCATGGGATTTTTGTTTTTATTAAATCGAGTAGTAAGCTGTTATTAGTCTCAAATAATTTTAAGTAAACTACCATGCTGTGAAATTCGCTGGGAGTTTTATACTATTTGAATATTTTTGAGCTATGGTCATGTATATGGACTTTTATTAATTACTTACTTTCGTAAGTACGTATATGTAAACTGAAGTGGGATATCTGTGGCCAAGCACCTAAAGATGATGTCCGGCAGTTATCCTTAAGAACTGTTTTAGCAGCTGGAAGACGTTCACTGTTGAACTAAGCCTCCCCCAAGTCTAGTTTTTGAAGCGCTCGTAGCCAAGTTTGCTTAGCCATTCTGATTCGATCAGCAAAGTTAAGCAACGTCCGCCGCGGTCATGACTTGGATGGGTGACCGCTGGTGACATTACTACTGAGCGCTTCCGTGCTTCGGAGGGCACGTTAAGCCGTCGGTCCCGGTTGTTGTCTTAGGATAGCAGTCGTTACAGCATGGTGGTAGGGCACTTTGCAAATGCCCGCCTGGCTAGCTACCACCCTCAAGTTGAAAATCTGTCGCCAAGCACCTAACGGTGTGTTCCGGCAGCTGTCCTTGAGAGCCAGTAACTCTAGGTTAGTCTGAACATCATCCTCGACCACATCATCACTTACCATCAGGTGAGATAGTGGTCAAAGGCTAACCTATCAAGCAAAAAAAAAAAAAAAAAAAGTATAATTATCAGGTAACTATAGTAACTCTATTATTTTTTTCATTAAATATATTAAGTTTTATACCTACCTTAGGACTTGTACTATACCTTACCAACCTTAACGTCTATGTATTAATTTTTCTACAATACACCAAAAACAAAAAAAAACGTTGTATTTTATATGAGAATACTCCAAACACGGATTATAGGCACGGTTGGTCCGTGTCTCCAAATGATAATATTTTGTAGGTATATTGTGGGGCTATCGGCCATAATAACACAACCTACCTCATCCGGTTTGTCCACTGCTGAACACAGCCTCCCTCATTATGAGGGAGATTTGCCGTAATCCCCAGGCTTGGCAGACGTCTTGGCAATCGCAGTGTGAGATATCAGTTCCTCAGAAAGCGCTGCTACCCACCTGTGTGTTACCCTTAGTCGTCTCCTATGACACCCACGGGTAGGTATTGATGGCAGGTGACATTCTAGCCCGGCACCCTTCCGGCAGAATAACAAATACTCTTGGAAAATTTTAACTGGCTTCCATATATAGTTCTAAAGATAGTTTATAGGTTAGACGTTTGGACGGAAGGACGGACGGAGAGTGGATGCTTAGTAAGTAGAGTCCAGTTTAAAGATATGGAATCTTAAAAAAATTAGAAACATGAATGTCAAAAATCGAAAGTGAAATAAGAATGCTACAAACCGTGGTTACTTAGCACAGGACTAGAGTAAATACTCGTAATCACGTATGCACATATACACCTAAAATATTGATAGAATAAACTGTTCGATGTAATTATAACTGCAATCGATGTTACAAAACGACGATAATAATTTGGTGTACATTTTCTTACATTATATCTACGGTAATCCGATTTGTTTGGTGTCAGAGTATCATATTACTTTGCAATCATCTAGTCAGCAGTTATTGAGTTTCCTGTTGCACTAACTGGCGCGGCATTAGTCGGCATACATAGCCTTATGTTATGGGTATAGGTATTTGGTGCCAGGTTGTAGAATATGTATGCCTATGACCTATACGGCGTCTTACGTATCCAAAAATTTAATAAAATGAAAAAATCGCGTTTGGTAGTTCTTCGTTGTATTTGGTACTTATTTTTCCTAAGGAACGATTTTTGATTAAAAAAAAATTTTCAAATGCATAAAATGCACCTGATGGTAAATGATGATGTGGTCGAAGGTTTTGTTCAGGTCAACCTGTAATTACTGGCTCTAATTTCACTAAAAATTTCCTGCACCGAAAAGTTCTTCGGAGCAGGGCCAAAAAACTGTCTTAGTACCTTTACAAATTTTGTGCGCGCATCATGAAAATGCTGTACAGGATCACTACACACATATGACACCTAGATTATTACACTATTTGATGTATTTTCAACGTTACTTCAGAACGAGTAGATGCGTTTTGACAACCATTTCCATCAGAGTATAAGTTGTATACCTAAATAAGGATATACCATACCATAAATTCGTAAGATATGTAATTACGAAATAATATTGCTAGATATCGATGTACATAAGTTTCTATGCGGCGACCATTATATGACCGATTCAAAACCACCGAAGTAAAATAATCCGTTAGATTAATTTCAAGAACTACTCCTTATACTGAATCAATTCCTATAAAATCCTTCAAAGTACCGGAAGGTCCTTTGGTCGTTTATACTTCCTTTGATGAATATGAATCCTTTTGAACGTTTTCAATTTAGAATTAGGACTGCGCTGGCTTCCGAAATTAAACTTAAGATTTCTCCGGATAATATTTTTATAGAACAACACAATCATGATTAATCGGATCTGTGGAAATGGGCAGTCATTTGGCGGAACGATCTTCGTCCGAGAATGTCCGGTGGCTATCTAAAGTATTGAGATAATAGGTGCAGGGGCAAGGAGCCCCGGCGAGGGGCAGTAAGGAATAATGTAAGTGTCCGGGGCGACATTTGCACCGAACTGCCGACGACCTCGCCTCTTACTTATGCGGTTTTTAATATTTTTATTGTAATGGCTTTGGTCACTCTGGCACGAGGGAAGAGTGGAGACTTATTTTAATATTTTTTATATTCTTTGCCCAGTTTTTGTGCAGTGTATAGCGAAGCAGCGAGGGTTTTGGTAAATTGGTGCCTTAGCATTTGTGTACCTCCGACAATAACATTCGAAATCCTGAGATTTTATTTTTAATTTTGTTTAGTCCTCATGAAATTTCAAAAAAACCTTCTGCTTTATCTGTATGCTCTCCGCTCAGATAAAGAAGAAGGAGTGTTGTCATTTTGAAAGTAATAAAAATAGGTCAAGCAAGAGGTACCAAAAGTAAAACTTGATCAGCAACTCGCTTTTAATTTGTGCGAACCAAATGAGAGTTACTGAATAACAAAATAATATCTTATTCATCAATGTGTACATCAACTCGACCGAAGGTTTTTATGATCGATTTAAAAAGTATAAGTAGTGTTAGCTATAGTGAGGATACTATTTATTATACTCACCCAATCAAACCCCAATTGACTGTGAAATATGTATACCACATAATATGACACGTTTTCTAAAAATCTATATTTGCTCTTATTACCTACTTACTGCACAAATCTGATGAACTCATGTCTCATGTCGATGGATTGAATGGTTATTTAAACATGGTCAATGCAACATCTCAGAATTCTTGATCGTGCGCTCGAAGAGCTGACCTCCTGAGGGTGCTTTGTGTAGAAAATTCTTCCGCTTAAGTAGCCATACTTGGCGTTTACGACGCAACGTTGGCTTATTAAGATAATTTGGAGGAATTGTACCCTTTTAAAGTGATTTACAATTGTGAATTTAATCATTTCTTACGAGATTTTTAAATTATTTGTTATTATCGTACATAAAGATTAAGTTTGTTAACCATAAGCTTACCATACTTGCATTCACTCTCAATTGCCTATTCAATATCTTGTAAAACGAAGCGTTAATTAAATAAATCTATTCTACGTTTTCGATAGCCGACAAGACCTATGAGTTTATAGAATTCCTACATACTGAGGTAAAGGTTGCGGGAAAACGTGTAAAAAACAGCTGCGCACCCCGTGACACCCTCGTGGTCGCTGTTATTGTCCTCGGCGACCGCCGTAAAATGTCCATAAAGCATGGACGTCGCGCCTCTGATACATATCTGCGCACTTATTGAAACTGTCCGAATCCGGTTTGAAATGAATTATTTTTAATGTCTTCCGAAGTGTCTGAAAAGTTTGTTATCGTTGCAATTCTTTTAGGTGTTCGTAGTAAAAATACTATATAAAATTGGACGAATCACTGATGAAATCACCAAATTAGACCAAAATAATTTTGGTGACTAAATAGTTTGTATTCCTCTTTATAGCTTGTGAAGTGAAATTAAACAGAACTTTGAGTAACTAAAGAGGAACTGTATAAGTTCATAGAGGTTCGAGTTGGTGTAGAAATTTTTCATTCTCGTTTCTTTAGCGATGTTTTTTAGCTCTGTAATATTCCCTTGAACCGAGTAATAAATAGTCCACGTGCTCGGCTGGACGTAATATATGAGCTGAAATAAAATCTGTCAGTGTCCATTTTAGCGCAGGAGCTCTGTTATTAAAATGTAGCGGAGCGAGTACGGGGCTCTACGGGGCGATCACGCGGCGCGGCGGCGTCTCCGCGCCGGCTGCGACCGCGTCGCGATCTGATTTATGCCTGGACCAGCAGTATTTTATTCGACGGGCGCCTCAAGAAAACTATAAGTTTCCGTTTGGCAGGACCAGGGGAGTAGCCCACTAAATATTGTCTCCGCTCACTGCATCGATACAAACAGATATCCGTATTTATTGCTCCCGTCGCAAGATAATTTCGTAATGGATTGGGATCATTAGATTCCTATTGCAAACAAATGTTTTTCATATTCAAACTGAATCTTTTAATGATATTATTTTTATATTCCACCTTCAGGGTTGTGCAGGGAAGGAATGTCGAGTCGAGAGTGATGCTACGGAAAACGAAGGCAATTTGTCCGTCAGACACAACGCTCGAGGCATGATAGTGTAACGATCACCCTTTCGCAGGTTTCGATATGATTTAAAGAAGATTTTTTATACATCCTTATAATCTTTATATGAACTTCCGAATTAAAAGAGTGCTCTGATCGCACGGAAGTGATTTCGCCAATAAACATTGTGGTTATAGCAAAATTTAGATAATATTTTGAAATCGTGACGATGGAATGTAAAATCAAATTACGCTGTAAAATTCTTGTTCTACCATAGTCCTGATAAATATCAAGGTGCGATTAAAGTTTGAAATAAAATGATAATACACAAAAAAATAACAATCTTTTATCAAATGGAACATCATGGTAGGGTTTCGTCGATTTATCCAAGTGAGAGTCACAAATCTGGATAGCTCCCCAGTGACGCTAATGAGTCGTCAGTGTCATGAGTTTCACGCCCCGCTTCGACCCTCGCACCGTCAACTGTGAACTGACTCCTGACAGGATAAACTTACTGCCGTTAATTTATCCAATTTTACTAACATTACTTAATAGGACAGTATAAAAAACTGCACAAGTGCGAGAAAGAAAAATATTTGTTAACTTATATCTATATATAGCTTCAAAATTGTATTATAAGTAAATCAGTGTTTTTAGGATTTGTTGGTATAACTTTTGAGCTGGACCCCCCACCGGGGTAAAACCGCCTAAAATTGACAACGTTGTCGGCCTCAATTTGTATTTTCCTTATATTTAAAATATACAACGTTTTATCCTTATGTTATGGTTGCGCTGAAACGATTTTTAAGATACCTTCATATTTATTGGAAACTCCTGAAAAATAATTTATTTAAATATCTAGTCTAATATTCTTCTTTGGTAGAACACTTTCTACTCATAATAAGTCATACTTTTTACGAGCTTGAGAGAGATCCGTGGAATACGGATGGACGAACGGGCAGAGACATAGATAGTGAATTCATATTAATAGAACTACTAGGATTGGGTACGAAACCCCAAAAAAGGAATTATAAGCTTTACATACATAGCTTGGGAATAATGTAGCGTATACGAGTAAAATAGATGAGCCCTTTTATCCATGCATGCTTGGCTCGGACTGTGAACATTATTGTTCAGCAATATATGACTTGTTTATCATGTTTCAATATGTCAAATAACGTACAAAAATATATATAACTGTTATTATACTTACTATACATTACGAAGTATTATATGATTATGATATTGCGTTAACTAGTGAATTAAATTATTGTAAAACTACCGCGTCGTTTATTTTCACGAAATATCTCTTACCAATGAGTTGAAATTAAGTGATCACTTCAAGCGATAAGATCCTTATATTTTTAGTAACGCCAAGTTTGTTGGTAATTGCTGTCTTTATATTTATTGAGGCTTGAATTGAATTAAAAACAACGGATCTGTCTTCTAACACTGAACAGTATGAAATAACTTTTCAGTGTTAGAAGCCACAAGTGATGAATTGCACCATGCGCTGCCCGTCACTCTGAGAAATAAAATTGTTAAGTCTCATGTGCTTGTTATTTTACTGGCTCTCAGGGACTGCTGCCGTAACACAACGTTTAGGTGCTTGGCGACAGATTTTCTACCTGAGGGTGGTAAAATGCCTTTTGCGAACGCTCGCCTGGCTAGCTTCAACGCATTGTTAAAGCATTGTGGGCATTTCCTCCATGCGTTGAAGCTCAAGCCGGCAGCGGTGGTGTTCGACCGTTCAAAAGTACCTTTTATGATGCGCGTGGTACCACTTCGACAAGGTTTATCACACTTTTGAGGGTAGAAGCCGGTTTCATTTTATTAAAAAAAATCAACCTTTTTTAGTGACCCTTCCTACTTACGGGATCGATAGTAATTCACTGTCAATAACTATATTCACGGATAGGAATACACTTTTCAATTATTAGACTGTAACTTAAAAACGGCTAAATAGAATCACAAGGAAAGTACCAGCTTTAAAAAAAAAGGAATTATCAAAATCGGTTCAGCCAGACGAAAGTTCTGAGGTAACAAACATTAAAAAAAACAGTCGAATGAGTACCTCCTTTTTAAGTCAGTTAAAAAGTAAAACAATGCCCGATCAAAAATGTAGCAAAATCTTTTGGGACTACAACGGCATAGGCACGGGTGAGTTTCGTGTTGATGAGCATAGCCTATTTTGTGTATTGCCGGATACACAAAATAGCCACAAAATTTACTATACATCAGAAAGTGATTGCGTTTAGTTAAAAGTCATTAACCGATTGAATAATAGTAAGTCGTATTACGTGATTGGATTAGCTGGTAACAGCGCCGGCACTACGCTTCCTGTCCTGCTACTTATATCAGCTTATGTGACGTACAGTTCGATCAATCATCTATATTGTTAAGTCATCGGGTAGGTCAGTGAATAGTAGAAGAATATGGATAACATTGCAAAATAATCAAACGCCATGAAAATATACATTGCACTAAAATATTTTTATAGATCTAGCTCATATTCTACAATAGAAACATGCTTTTTTTTTTACCTAAAATGGGATCGAGTTCAACACTCAAAATCGTGAAATAACTTGTTGAAGTCAATACCATGGTAGTTCAGAAGTAGCTTTTATCACAATATTGTGCGCATGGTACCGACTTCGGCAAGTTATTTCACATTTTGAGTGTTAAGTCGTTTCTATTTTTGGTAAAAATAAATATTTTAATTTTTTTTAATGACCCTTGCTACTTACGGGATCGATTGTCATTCACTGTCAACTAACATCAGGAAAATATTTTTCAGTTATTGGAGTTTAACTTAAAAACGGCTTGACCGATTTTGATGAATTTTAAACGACAATCATCAACTTTCAAATAAAAAGTCATCATCTTTCTGATTGTATTGTGTTCGTTACCTCAGGGTAACGAACATAAAAAACAATAAAAAACAGTCGAATTATGAACCTCCTCTTTTGAAGTCGGTTAAAATAGCTTTTAATGGAGTCCCAAAAAAAGGGAGGTTATCAAGTCAACGAGTACATATTTTTATCATTATCTTGATGATGTAGTCGTTGACAGTGAATGACAATCAATCCCGCAAGTGGTTTTTTTTTTACCAAATAATGGAACTGACTTCAAATCTCAAAAGTGTGAAATAACTTGTCGAAGTCGGTACCATGCGCACAGTATTGTGATAATAGGTACTTTTGAACTATCATGATACCGACTTCAACAAGTTATTTCACAATTTTGGATTTTGAAGTCGGTTCCATTTTTACTTACGAGATCGATTGTCATTCACAGCAACGATTATAATTATATCAAATACTACATTTTTTTTATTTTTTTATGTCCATGCACGCATAACTTTGTACTGCATCATCCAATCTTAATCTTAATTATTCATTTGGAAGAGTACTACGAATAAGGTAGGTATACCTCCATGATGGTCTCATCAAAATTTCATCAACCTCGATAAATAATTTTAAGTTACACTAAATTAACTGAAATAGTAATTAGATTGTACAACGAGTGCATAAAAAAACCTTTTTTTATGCTTGATAGGTTAGCCTTTGATCACTATCTCACCTGATAGTAAGTGATGATGTGGTCGAAGATGTTGTCCAGGCTAACCTAGAATTACTGGCTCTCAAGGACAGCTGCCGGAACACACACTGGTGCTGGCGACAGATTTTCTACTTGAGGGTGGTAGCTAGCCAGGCGGGCATTCGCAAAATGCCCTACCACCATGCTATAACGGCTGTCATCCTAAGACAACAACAGGGACGGACGTTTTAACTTCCCCTCCGAAGCACGGAAGCGCTCAGTAGTAATGTCACCAACGGTTACTCATCCAACTCATGACCGCGGCGGACATTGCTTAGCTTTGCTGATCGGTTCAGAATGGTGAAGCAAACTTCGCTACGAGCGCTTCAAAAAAATCATTGTAACCGAGAAGTTTAATGTTATTAGTCGACGCTACAATGTGTTTTATGCACGAGTTTTACACTCGAATATTCACTTCAACCGCAAGGAAATCAAGAAGCTATATTATTAGTAACACGTATATTTTATAATAATAATAATAATAAACCATTTATTTCAGGCAGCTTAGCATTATAAATAATACAGGCCCATAAAATATATACCTTGACCTAACATATATAATTGTTTATATGATGACAATAATGATCACGTCTTTTCTGATGACGTGATGCGCGTGGCGTCAGGTATCCGACCGAGGAAACGCCGGAACTGGACACCCTTCGGCCAAAATTCAGCTTCCATGAATGTATGGAGTTCGCGAGTCGGCACTCTCACCACAAATGATTTGAAGGTCATGTTAAAAAAAATAATTAAATAAATAAAAAAAAAATAACGTCACGTAAATGTTAACTTCAATCACTAGGAAATGAAACCACGATGTTACTAACACGTAGATTTTTATTTAAAATTGAACTGATACTTGTACAATGTTCTATTTGAGTTTGTTTCCAAAAAAATATCTAGATTTTTAATAATACTCCTAATCTATGGTTATTATTAAAGACCCAAACAAACTTGTTACAAAGCTAAACCTCATATTCATGCACGTGTGCATAACTGTCTGTGTCGATTTAGCTCAAAAGATAAATTAGACTGAGGGCCTTTCGTCCTGGAAGGTTCAAATCTAAATACGGCCATAAGTATAATTAGTTGTTTTTTTCACTGTGCCACGGCTGCAAGTTGTAGCATTAAAAACTACAAGTTGAAATCCAGGATAGCTTTATATCAAAACATTCAGAACACCTTTGATGATCTGCTAATACCAATTTGGAAGGCCAGCTATCATCTGAGATTTTACTACGTCACTTAGGGGTTGATACCCTGACTTTAGGACACTTTAAAGATGAACTCTTTTGAGGATCGTTATTTGATTTCAGAATTTATGTACGGATGTGTTTGCCGCAAATCTGAGTTGAAGGTTTTTTCATAACTGCTTGATCAATAGGTGAAAATAATCTGAAATGCAACCGTTTAAAAAATATTTTTTGGAACTCCTAACTATAACGAATTTTCATTTACAAAATTCGCTGATAAGTGACCAATTCAATCCTTAACAATTCCTAGTTGTTTTATTTTTAAATATTAGTCGGACCATTGTATTTATGTGAAAAGTATTATTTTCTCTAATCTTCGAGTATTGCGGACGAACAAAAAAGGTCGTAGCCGCCACGTGCGGCGCAAATTGATATTCAACTTTATATAATTCATATTTTGCTTTATATTCCGTTACAATCTTAATCGCCCCCTTAAGTACCAAAACATAAGGTATGGTCATGGGGAAGACATCCTGGTATAAAATACATATACCAACGCCGATAGGCACCCTCATCCTCGTTCCTGCCAGCATCGTTTCTAATTGGGCATATATAGATGATAATTATCAAAGTTATGCGCAATTCGTACATACCTTTATTTTATACAAATGAAATAATGCCTGTGAGGCTGGAATGGTACCTCCCCCCTCATCTCTACCCGTAGGTGTCGTAAGAGGCGACTAAAGGTGTGCAACAGCACTTTCTGAGGAACTGATATTAACACTTTGATCCACAAGACGCCTGCGAAGCGCGGGTATTGTGGCATTCCCCCCCATAATAGGGGAGGCTGTGTTCAATAGTCAACAATACGGCTGATACAGTAAATAATTATATAACAATGTAAGTAGGTGGTGTGGTACTTCATGTTACTAGCTAACCTAGGTAGGCCCCTCACAAAGCAAAGTGATTGTTTATAATTCTTAAAAATATATTACATCGACATAAATAAGAACATGAAAAACGTGCTACAATTTGTAATTTGTGAAGGTGAATGCCCTTAAGACACACTTACCTACATAATGTTTTGCAAGGAAAACTGAAATACATACAAAGCATTTTCTAATGTGCAAACGTTGTCACTTGTGCTTGAAATGGATGACTAGGTATAAATTATATTAAGAAATGTTTCATAAATAAGCAACTGCATACTTACAAGGAAGAAACATTAAAATATATCTTAATTACGTAATTCTTCTAAGTATTGGATCTATGGGTATTTCGGCTCGCCCTGGTTAACCCACTCTTTCTACTATGGCCCAAGGGCCTGTATCTTTGCAACGATAATTGGTAGCCGGTTGCAATTTTCACAGAATTTGTGTTGGTGTGGCCGATTGGCTAACAAATAGTTTTAATAGCAAAAAGTTACATACCTATACAAGGGATGTTTTTTAACATTTTTGTTTAGCTCTATCGTAAAAATGCCGATACACACAACCATCAAACTTGGTATATGATTATGGTCCAATGTCTAACATATACTAGCAACAAATATAACCGGTTAATTACGGGTAGCACACCCAGTAAAGATCTCTAACAGTACGAAAAAAGAAGTAAAGTTACGAGATTTTTTGATACGTTCTGTGCAACCAATAGAACCTACGGTGTGATTTTTATCAGTAGTCCAGAGTCTAGATCTGATTCCGGTGGATGGCAGCAGCCTTGATCCCTATTACATGAGACTAATAACTTGTGTGGTGGAAGACACTTTCGCCAATCCGGAGAATGTAAACGGTCCTATTTATAATTGTCATGTTTTTTATACAGAGTATAGATTAATAGTTACAATTCTGTGGTAGGGTTATCAAAAATGGAAGGTTCTCAAATCAACGCGTACCTATTTTCCACGAATTGATTATCTAAGATGACCTTACACATAACTATATACACATAATATATAGGGTTACACTGACTTATAATATATATGGTCATTTAATCTTGATGATTACTTTTGTTGGGTGGAGTATACACCACTTTACACTTGCACTCGACAAAAGTTTTATTTTAAAAATTTATTACTGTTAGACTAGTCTTTGACCACATCATCTGATTGTATGTGATGATGTGGTCGAAGATGTCGTTCAGATTAACTGAGAATTATAGGCTCTCTAAAGTATTTACTTTTTCAGCTTTACTATACTATTTTGTTGTGGTGACATAAAACACTCGTGGCCCAACAAAACAACGTATGTTAAGCGGTAACCTCTGTCTATAATGGATGAATTGCACTGCGCCCATCGCGCTCATACATACAGTTAATAAGTCTCATGTGCATTCCATAATATACTGGAGGAGGAAGACTGCTGCCGAAACATGCTTTTAGGTGCTTGACGACAGATTTTCTATTTGAGTGTGGTACAAGTGGGGATCGAACCTTGGACCTGCGGCACGGCAGTCGATAGCTAATTACCTCTCGTCTTCAATGGATGAATGATTGATATGGTTGAATTCTTGTCGATGGTGACCAGGACGAGTGACAATCGATGTCGTGACAAGAATTCAGAACAGAAAAGACAAAAAAAAAATAAACAAAAATTCAACAGAACTGACTCTTCCAACGCAGAAAAGTTGGAAATAACTTGTGCATGTTTAACCATGCATACATGAGTTCAGAGTGACGGTGGCTCAAATTACAAGTACCCACTACATTGCGTTATTTGATATTGAATAACATATATCTTTCAGCCTTTCCACGGGATCGTGACCAAAAACCAGTTATTATGTATAAACAATCATCAAGTTCTAATGCAAAACAGATAAGTTGTACTTTTAATGTGTAGTAACAGATTTTTGGAGCGCTCCATTTTTAACTGGGTCGGGGATCGAACCTGCTTCTTCCGGCTTTGACCGTCTATGATTTACATGTGAGATGTAATGATTTGCAGTGCCAACTTCGATGCGTTTCTTTAGTCTGTTTATGTTTGCCTTTTATGCGATAGCGGTAGTGCTTAGAACCATTTTAATATTATGGTATATATTTTACATAAAAAAATACGTCGGATACGAGTAAATAAATTTCACGACACCGTAGGCGATTTGGTAAAGATATAGTAGCTCTGCGTCTAAACGCCATAGATTCAGATTTTTTGGATCCTGGCCGTAGTTGCTTAGGACCTTAGGAGTCCAATAAAGAAATGTTAGGTATAAAATGTTTTGTTCAGTTTTGTTCTCCGTTTTTGGGATAAGAGAAAATGGGAATCTAATAAGGAAACCTAATAAGCCAAGAGGTATTGTCAGTTCGTCCATCCGTGCTGCTTATAAAAAATATGGGGATCAAAGTTTTATTTTTTTTATTTTTTCGCCAAAAGTAACTGTAATCAAACTTTGTTCTCATTATAGTAATAGACAAAAGTGAAACAAATATTATAAATTACAGCCAAGTGTGAGTCGGATTTGTCTTTGCGCGCAAAGGATACTGGACTAAACGCAAAATGACGACTTTTTGGCAATGGCATTTTGAAGCAATCCAATTTTGCTGTGGTCATGACTTCAATGGGTAACCGGTTGGCTACTATTATATACTGTAGTTACTACTCAGCAATCTGTGCTTAGGAGGGCACGTTAAACCGTCTTCGGTGGTTGTTATCTGATTACAGTTATAGAGAAGTGGTAGGGCATATGGCGAATGCGTGCCTAACTAGCTACCACTCAATTAGAAAGTCTGTCACGTAGCACCTAACGGTGTAATCCGGCAAATATCCTTGAAAGCTAGTAATTCTAAGTTAACCTAACAACAACTTCAACTGCATTATCACTTACGATCAGATGAGATAGTGGTCAAAAACTAGCTTTATTTTTATAGCGTACCTATATATAAAAATAAAACATACCTACATATATTCTGCAGGTGCGAAACTTGAGGAAGTGCAACTCGCACTTGGGGGATTTTGCACTTAATGACTTTGGTAGTAAATCATTTAAATAGCTGATTTATATAACATAACCTAAGCGAAATATATAGGCACCATTTTAAACTATTGATATATTATGAAATCGTAATCCGACAAGTTCTTTAAAAATTAATACTGAGAAGTTTACATTAAAATTATATTTATTTAATTTAAGATATATTCTGAACACGTTGTTAAACTAAATTAACATCAAAGTTAATCGCCCATCGATAGATAATAGATAAATTTTCTCCCTCGCTACATGCGTAGTGGTTTTGTCGAACGCGACCCCGCATTGGATCATTAGAGCTCGATTGTTTTGAGTTTTGCGCGACGGCATTTAGCCATGTGATTATCAGAGGTAACCCCTAAGCTGACCACACGCTGATTGAATACTTGTTTCGTAACGTTTAAACGTAGATTAAATTAAATCGAGTGTCTCTCACTCGCACTTTTTAACATTTTGTTGAAGCAATTGTTATTTTTTTCATTTATAAAAAGGCTTTTATCTTACTGAGTTCCGGTATTTGATTCTTTAGATAGTTATTATTCTAATGTATAACTATATAAAAATAATAAATATTGTTTTCTTTAAAACTAGTTAAGAAAAAAAATATGTTTTAAATTTGTTCGATTAACATTTTACTTGCAGGGTCAGATATGTTTTTATCTGACGAAAAATCGTGCCTTAATCTTATAATAACTATAAATGACTATGTACTGTTTGTTTTACTGTAACCATAATTATGTCTCAACTACAGTTGTTATTTTTTTATTGTTGCTCAGAAAATATGTAGAGGAAAGCCCGGTTTTTAGTTTATTTTTATTTATTTATTTCATATTAGGTAGACTATCGACTAATTGCTTAACCTAGAAGACAAACGTACATAATGAAAAGAGTAATTTATGAGTCTACGGTAGAACCAAAATAGTTAACAAAGAACGTCCTAGTAATAGAATGTAAGGAGATAATTGATATATAATGTAGTAAAAAGTTATATATAAATAAGGTATCATATAAAGTATGGCAATAAATATATATATGTATATAAATTGGTTTTAATAAATAAAGCAGATACCGCACTCATAGGCCTCATAAGCTTATCAATCTCGTAGTCCCGATTGCTGTCTTAGTATGACAGTCGTTAACGCTCGGCGGTAGGGTATTTCATGAATGCAAACTGGCTAGCGACCACCCTCAATTAGAAAATCTGTCGGCAAGTACCTAACAGTGTTTTCAGACAGCTGTCCGAACCAGTAATACTAGGTTATCCATCTTCGACTAGATCATCACTTATTATATTGTGAGATAGCGGTCAAAGGCTAGAAATAAAATGATGTACCTAACAAGATATTCCAAAGTTCTCATGAAGAATTTAATTTATTTATCCATGTTGTGACTACTTGTGACGAACTCCCTCAGTGGAATAGGTAGGTAGTTGTTAATAACAATAGCATTCGAAACCGGACACATATATTTTGATAAGTCCCTGCAACATTGTACCGCGAGGATTCCAATGGTGTCAATGTTATGAAACCTCCAACCTTGGGCGACTGCAACCTGACCCGCCGACATTGTGTCGTGAATACGATCCAATGGTCATTCTGAGTGACGATTGTTTCTTTTAGTTGCTACTTGGATATGAGGATGGCGTAAGTTGTATTACTATACTTATATCTGACTTTCAAATGAAGTTTCTTTAATAAATAATGACAACTTTTCTTTAAAACACTATAGAAGCTCGGAAAGCATTTGTACATATATATTTCGAGAACTGTGTGAACTATTGTTTATTTTTATTTAGTTTACTATCCGCTATATAGTGCGTTTTTTAAACATACATTTCTATTATAAAAATAATTATAAACCCGACTTCACTAAAAAGACGGAAACAAGATCTAGAGGTTTATAATTTGAAATTGGTTCCCGCCTGATATTAAACTTACTGCGGGATTCTCAATTTTGTTTCTTATTTTTAGTACAGTCGGGACGCTAAGAAGTCTAAAATAATATATAATTACAATAATTTTATTTAGACTTCTTAGCGTTCCATTAAATTTAAACATTCAACTTTTTCAATTTTGTAATCCTCTTTTAATTTCCTAACCAGTAATTCTGAAATCCTATACGATATGTTTGGTTAATTTTTTATATAATCGTATTACTATTTCCGCCACAGATCCGCCATTTTGTTTTTTTAACGCCTATCTAAGGATACCTGAGTTTTTAAGACTAATATAACAATACCTTAACTGTAGAAACACATGCATCCAGCCCTTTGGAAGATATGAAGTAATAAAGAAATTTACAAATAAACATACTCACACAAGATACGCCTGAAAACATAACCCTTCCTTAGCAGTCAGGTAAAACGACAATGATATGAACTTTTTCCTGCTGCTAGCATTTTTTTGCTGAAGTGAGATGAAAATTTATTATTGTCTTTCGCTCAGCAGCAATGTTATTCTGCGTCTCTTACCGTTGAAACCATCGCTACGCTCAGGATTCTATTATATTATAGAATCTTTCAATTTCATTCTAAGGTTAAGTTTCCGATACAAGTAATGTACGTTAAAAATAAATATATATAAACATAAATCAATGGTTAATTAAATGTACCCTACATTTAATTAATCTATGCAATGGACTCATTCCAATACAATATGATTAGTATTAACTTAAAAGCCTAATAAAGCATTATTTATCGTTATTATCTATTCGATTTTATTCTATGCGTTTTTACACGACTGCCAATAAAAGGAGAGTTATGTTTTTAGGGTTCATGTATGTATGTTTGTGAGTTTCTTTACTCCACCATAACTTATAAACGGCTTAACCGATTTTAATGTAAGACAATGTTAGATTTGTCTTGATAGTGCAAGTGACACTAGGTACATAAAATAAATAAAAAAACAAACTGGCGGATTTTGGACGCCACCTTATGAGATATTTTTATTCCTTCCCATCGCCTAGTGGTTCTAAAATGAAGGGCTTTAAAAAATGATTTCATAAATATATATAACCTGCAGTTTTAATTTCAATAAAACAATAAAACGTTTAATGAAAATAAATAATTTGCAGCCGGATTTTTCACTTTTTTATTAATGCACACTTGTTTATATATACAACTAGCTTTCCGGGCACGGCTCCGCCCGCGCGTATGTCGGTTATCGCGCGAAAACATTAACCTCTTTTTGCGCAGTCGGATAAAAACTATCCTATGTTTTTTCCCGGGTCTCAAACTATCTCCATACCAAATTTCATTCAAATCGGTCCAGTAGTTTTGGCGTGAAAGCGTAACAGACAGACAGACAGACAGACAGAGTTACTTTCGCATTTATAATATTAGTACTGATACTGATAATAATCAGAATTAAAATTAATTTTAAATATATGTGATAACTAGCGTTGAATATCTATTCAATAATACCTATTTAAAATAATAATACGGCAAAATGTGGAAAATAATTTCATATCCGAATTAGTATCTACATACTATAAGTGAGTTTGAGGATCAGACTATTCTATTTCTTTATACCTTAGTTCTCAAGAAATGCCAAACTTCATGTACGAACCTAAAAAGGATTAGATACTTATATATATCAAATCATCAAACATATATTATAATGAATTAATCATATATAACAATTTATGCATCCGTTGCTATATAATATGGGATTATCACATTTGCTATACAAATACTTCGTTAACACTTTCAATGTAAAGCAGTCAACACCTTGACTTATTTTGATTCGAATAGCCTTATCGGTCACAATTCCCGGTAGAGCACGGCTAACAGGATGTCTAGAAATTTGACACCACACCTATTATTAATAAGTATTATTGAATTATATAAGTATGCCTTTTTACAATGTAAACGTACAATGAATGCAATATGCGTCTACATCTAATGTACCTATATTCGATGATTATTATAGGTTTATATTTTATTATAGGTTTTTAATTTAAATAGTACTTCGAGAATGATTGTTATGTTTACCTAGTAAACTGCCAACCTGGCAAATTTTTGTAAATCCTTTCTGTTCGGTTGTCTGGAAGAAATTGCTTTCAGCAATAAGACCGCCCTTTGTTTACATAATTAGTGTGTTAATTTTCTGTAATGTATGTATAAATAATTTTATGGTATGCAAATAAAGTGTTTCTATCGCATCATCAAGTCATTCTATCTATTCGGCTGCGTCGAATATACATTATTAGACTTAATAATTTATTAAGTATAGATGTACTAACATCTATAATATATTTTAAAATAATTATTATTATTACACTATATATTTCGAAGCAGTCGCAGTGGAGCTTTCCTAGCCAATTAACGGTTATTACTTGGATGGGTGACCGTTAGTGGCAATTACTACTGAGCACTTCCGTGCTTCTTAGTTATGTAGTAAGTACCTATAACTTACAACTCCAACAATCAAATGTTTAGTATCATTGAAATTATTATTTAGTGGACCTGTATATATTTATACCAATAAATATGTACTATGAACTATGAACACTATTTTACAGCAGCTATCTTTGAGTGCCAATAGTTCTAAGTTAGCCTTAACAACGTCTTAGATATAGTACATAGTACCTACCTGTTACTAGTGTAAAATTGGGAATCAATTTAGTTTAATCATGGTCGCTTTTTTCTGTTACACTACTTCTAGAAACAACCTGGACTCCGGAGAATAGTTGAGAAAATCAAACTTTTGCACGGATGATGGTTAAGTTAAGTGGGACAATGGTAAGATGATGAATCTAAAACCTCTATAAACAAATGAAGCTGTTTGGCAACTTGAACACGTAATTATAAGTAGGTATTTATCGGAAACTGCGCTCGTGACCACGACAAATGCAACTTGGTCTAAACGTCGAGGTAAATATGATACCTGTTTATTATCACAATTAAGTCCCGTCAAATAATTGAAACTATGATTGTTTTTAACTGGTTTTAAGAAAAACGTAAAGTAGCCGGTTACTAAGATATAACGAGTAAAATGTTTTGTTCCTGATTGTATTTTTTATCGCCTAGCGGGTAACGTATTCGGTGCGTAAAACGCAATAAAATTACTAATGGTAACACAACAACTGTTAATAAAATTACTAATGGTAACACAACAACTCAGTGTAACAGGCTTAGAAGGTTACAAAATGTATAATTTATAGGTAAAAATTATACATTTTGTAACATTAGAAATACAATTTTAAACCACACGTGTCGCTGCATATTGGGCTCAAAATAGAGCTCTCTGCCATCTTAGAGCCTTTATAACATAGCGGATAAACTACTTACCACCATAATCATGCCTAAGGAAGGGTGGCGTCAGCAGGCGCCATGAAACCGAAGCCAAAACTTTGTATCGAAACTCGTACTGTTAGGGAAAACTGTTTTGAAATTTATATACATAGATAATATATTATAGTGACCTCACTTTATGTAGGATAAGGGTAGGAATAAAAGTATCCTGTAGCTCCTTTAAGTCAAAAGAGGATGTAGGCACTCGTTATAATATTGGAAATATTAGGTAAAAGTAAACAATAATAGTTTAAAATCCCTTTTAAAATTCCTACTTTCTAAATACATACCTACCTATCATTTGAACTACCCTACTGCTTTACAAATGAAAGTAAGACAAGACTATGATACACATCTCGTCAGAGAAGCTGATTACCTATTTCACAAGAACTTGGATGAGACCAAACTGGAAACAATTCCGCGATGTCCAATCTACACCTTACGTCTTTAATATTTAATTAGATCACAATTATTGTACAAAAAATAATATAATTGAAAAAAAAACAGTAGGTAGGTATATGTATTGTTAGGTATGTACTTATATTAAAAGTTCTTGACGTGACACTTCTTGAATAACATCTTCCGCTCGGCCTCGATGCCCTTGCGCAACATCGACGACAACAATCGGCTGTGTTTATTATAGGTTAGTACCTACAATGTTTATAATACAAATCAGAGCTCTTGAAAATACGTAATATGTGGATTGAAAGGTATACTTATAGAGTGAAATGTTTGTAATAAACAGTTAAAATAATTGGGCTCTTTGTATACGAGTAATTACTAATTACCATATGTCTGGGAGATCCGAAAGGTACTCTGACTTATGTTTATATTGCGGTGTCTTTATTAAATTCTTTAATAGTGCCGCTGCCGCCCGTCGAATTATGGATTGTTTAGATATTGGAGCTCTTTGAATTGAATTGATTGTAGAATATGTACCTTATACCTACTCACTTCATGCAGTGGGAATGAAGCCCCACTTGATATGGTACCTGCTACAATTTCACCTGGTTAAATAAAGTGGCCCGATTGGAAATGTGCAGATATTCATACTTATGAGCCTATATATAGCCTATATATATTTAGTATACACGAAATATACATAATAATAATAAAGATTTTTCCTGTAACATCATTCACTTACACTATTTTGTTCGTGTACCGTAAGAGGGAATAGGACTGGAAACCTACGTACCTACCGTCCATCTATCTGCCTTGATCACAGCTTTAAAACGAACGAAACCAGTTTAGTTTTGAAGATACACCCTGTAACAAAAGAGTTCTAAAAATTACAACTTTAAAATTTCCAACAAACAAAAAAATATAAATAACATATTTCTACTCTAAACACTAAGTTCTACACAAAGACACCATTGAAAAATCAGCTGCCCTCCTTTTATTGGCGTTTGTGACAAAAATCATTATAATAATTAAAGGGTACTAATACGGGCTAGAATATCACCTCCCCATCTCTATCCGGGGGTATCGTAAGAGGCGATTAAGGGTAAAATACCAGAAGGTGGGCATCACTGCGATCCCCAAGCCGCCTGTCAAGCGTGGGCTTTATGGCAATACCCTCTTTAATGGAAGAGGCTGTGTTCAGCAGTGGACAATCCGGCTGATACAGTACTTAATTTTCATGATTTTTTGTCTAATATTTATCTCTGGATCAACATTTTACACTAAATATTTTTTTCAGCTTTATACCTTATACCGATTACGAGCTAGAGGGCCCTGACACACGGACGGACGGACAAATAGACAGCGGAGTCTCGTTAATATAGTGCTCCATTTTACCCTGTGGGTGTAAAATGCGATTCAGACTACCTATCCTAACATAACTGATGTAAAAGATAAGGTTTTCTTAGTCTTTCTCGGCAATTTTGTGCTATACTTGGTCTAATCCCTTGATACGCGATTCCGACTTACAATTCACCGGTTTAATTTTTTAAAACTATTTTAAAGCTATACCTTCATTGATGGTATTACAATGACGGTTTGTTGAAGTTTAGAGATCAAAATGTTTATAAATCTGATCACAAATATAATATATAGTAAATTTTATTCAGTATAATCTCTCTGGCTAGTGGATTATCCAACAAATTTCAAGGTATCACACACCTGCGACTACGACAATGAGCAATATTGAAATTTTATGTGTTTACACGGATATTTGTGATTTGCATCCGCTCTCTTGGAGAATATGTCGTATAAATAGTAAAAAAACAGGCTTTACTGGTAGTTAATTTCTATAAAGAGACCATTCATTACATTTTTTTTGTACGCGATTGTTGAAACCTTTATCCTCAAAAACTTTTGTGTGTTGTTGCTAAGCTAAACTATCCACCAAGCGCCTATGTTATATTAATGATATCAATGTTAAAAAATATTTGAAACTCGAGATTTTTCTTGGTATTTTTTTCTCTTGCGAGAAAAACTAGCAGTCTTTATAATCTTTTTATGCAGGGCAAGACCGTATCTAGAATGTTTCAATGCTAATTTTGCAAATGACTCACCAAAGTTTACTAAATGACTTAGCGGTAGTTCCGCCTATAACAAGTTAGTATAATTACTAAACAGCCCGATTCGAACACGTACCTATTAGGCAGGTAGGTACGTGGTCGTATAGTCTCTAATCTAATGTCGTATAGTCTCTAATCTAGTCTTGACGCTTGCAAAGCTCGCAGGATTGCATATTATACTCGTATTTAGGATATATAGTAAGTGAATTAAATCTCGCGTTCTAGTACATAGACGAAAGTCTTCCTAAGGTCGCAGGAAGAAGCTGGATGCAGGCCGCTTCCAACCGTTCTATTTGGAAATCTATGGGGGAGGCCTATATCCAGCAGTGGACTTCTTGCGGCTGAAATGATGAATGATGATGCTGAGCTTAACGGTTAGAGCATACCCTGGCTGTAGTGGTGTGTGGTATGGATGGGCCCGGGTGGATGGCATGGGGTCGAACGAGGTAAAATTATAGTCATATGTGGGATTATAATTTTACCTCTCGTTGCACTTTTGTAAGCTTGCTTACATTGTTATGTTCATAAAATACATAGCAACTTTGTAGTCATGTCGCAAGTCCATCTTCAAGAACCAACGATTTCAACTTAACTTCTGTTACAACAGTGTAAAAGACATCGCCATCAGTCAAAGCAAGTGCAAAAATGCGAGAATATACGCAAGAGCAACGCAATGTTCTTACAAAGTATGACAGGTGGACGGTAACAGCATGAGTGCCGGTTCGTTTGGCGACAATCGCGTTCGCGGTGATTCCCCGCGGCGTCGGCACCGCCGACGGGAGCACGCTCCATCGCTCACTTGCATACCGGAGATATGGAAATGTGGAGTTGGATTTACTTTTAAGTAGCAGTTTTCTTATATTAAAGTTACACCATATCTTAATACTATACAATTGGAACTATTACCAATTAACCTAGGGGTTGTTTTCCTGTAAGCGTAGGTTTAGAATTGGCCTAAATTAATATTGATCAATTGTCAGCGTTCGTGTAATGTTCTAACCACGCTGCAGACATACCTCGTGGTTAGAATCCCTCCTATAATAAGAAAGTGTAAAGTCTATTGTGTAAAGTCAGCAAATTACAATTTTTACCAAGCCAACACTGCAGCGGGTGAATCGTACGAATAAGTGTTATTAGCGAGACTTCTCGCCAGACCCTGACAAAAGCATTTGAAATAACAAGACAGACGGTAAATGCTTCTCCGTACTTATCGAGTGGCTCGCTCCAAATGTGAGTGGCATACCCAAGAAGATCCCAAGTTGATCGAAGTACCTACTCGTAGGTGAAACCTGAATGAAAGCCGTTGTTCACTGGTGATATTTTATACATAAGTGTACCATAAGCCTAATTACCTTACTTTTTAATAATAATTATAATATAAAGTTTTGGATACATTCCGTGGGGTGCCGAGCTAGAATGTCACCCCCCCAATTGCTACTTGTGGGTGTCGTGAGAGGCGACTGAAGGTAAAATACCGGAAGGTGGGCAGCAGCGCTTTCTGAGGAACTGATATCTTTAAATTGCAATCCACAAGACGCCTGCCAAGCATGGGGATTATGGGAAATCCCCCATTAATGGGGGTTGCAGTAAGATACAAAATTGTAAAGTCGTCATAGCATAAATTATCGTTTATACAAATTCCTGCATGTAATGACTTGCAAATATTATAATTGTAATAATCGTATACCTACAAAATGTAGTAAAGAGAATATGTCAAAAATTTACTTTCTGAAATAATTCAGTATATTATAATTATTTATGTAAAATTAACATCGGCCAGATAGTCTTTAATGTACGAATGTATTTAGATGATTGATATATTAAATTTGTAATTGGTACAATTTGCACTTTTCTCCTAGGGCACAGGCTGCACAGCTGACCGCTTTCAAGATTTTGGCACTTGTCCAGATTCCAGGGAAAGGTGGAAGGGGCATGTCAACGCAAGAGTCCATTCAGGTGCATACAATTTAATTAGTATGGCAGGTATCCTATCGGAACCAGTGGCCTTTTGTGTAAGTAGACCGGTAAAGATGTTTTTTCTAAGAATGCAAATTCACATTATGTAACATATAACTTGACGAACAGCGTGCAAACAGTACGCTTCCAATTAAGTACTAAATTGACAATGGAGTAAAGCTCTTTCCACAACTTCCAACACAGTGAAAAATCAGTGTCTTTGATGCGACTCCCGCGACGCGTTAAACAAGACTCGAAAATCGCAGGGCGCCTCGACGAGCGTCGAGGGCGGCATAATTCACTTAAATCACGCTTAAAGCGCTCTTGTATCACGCACGTATTCAAAGAGCTTCCTATGACACCTCTATCGATAATACCTGCTTAACTTTACAATCCTGTTACAAAATTTACGGAAAGCAAAGTCAAAGTTTATTTAATTGATAAGGTAACTGACACAGTTAAAGTGTACAAGAAAGTAAGTTACGCATTTACGACAAACAATACAGAAAAAACGATTCAATACGACAATAAAAAACGCAAAAGACATCAGAATAGCTTGATCCAAAAATCTGGCAAATAAAATTCCAATATCCGAAGGAGCGGAATGACATATTCGGTTTGCTCAAATCCTTAAAACGTCATCCAGATATCCATTACATGTCTATTAAATCTTACGACATATATTTGCGGGGATCAGCAGAGCTCCCCTCGCAAACAGCAGCGCGCCGATTACGAGCTCGGCCGACCGGAGTAAACGAATATAAAACACATGCGGGAAGACGAATGCAAAATGTACTCGTCAAGATTTTGCATAGGTAAACAGTGGAATCACCCCTTCCGCGGATACCGTGATACCCGCCGACTCCTGTCAATATTTGGAAATGATTGAAAATCATGAATGAACATACACGCTGTGGTGTGCCTTACAACAAATTTTATAATATATATTTGAACTAAAATTTACAAACCTACACCAGCTAAAGTTGTTGAAAATTAATAATAAGTATCTCGCTGGATATAAACAGGTATTAAATCTAATTAGTCCGTTTTTTTTATTTTATCTAAATAAATAAAGATAAGTTTTATATCTATTTTGTAGGGAGTGTAAAATGAAAACATATCCCCAGGTAATGTTGTGTATATTTATTTAGAGTTGTTACGTAGGGTACCGATATTTAAAAAGTAATCTGATCACAATTTTATTGGTTATCCACTTAGGTGGTATATACGAGCACAGTGTATGTAACGAGTGCTTACAACAACCATGTTATAAAACAAATAATATTTATTATAATATTAACAGGATTTTCTTTTATGGCATGGCGAAGCATATGGCCCGTCGCCGCCAGCTGCCTTGTTTTAATTTTTATTTATTCATAGCCATTGACCATTATCTTACCTGATGGTAAGTGGTAATATGGTCGAAGATGTTGTTCAGGCTAACCTAGAATTACTGGAAGGACAGCAGCCGTGCTTGGTGACAAGTGTTAGGCATTAGCAAAATAGCCTACCATCGAAGGCTTAACGTTCCCTTCGAAGCAGGGAAGTGCTCAGTAATGCCACTAGCGGTCACCTTTACAAGTGATGATCGCAATGGATTTTGCTGAACTTAGTTGTTCAATTAAGAAGGACTTAGTAAACTACGCTGTTACGATCGCTTCAAAGCGCTTCCATGAACATAAAAAGTGCATAGCGGCACTGCATTGCCTTCAACATCCGAGAGATTAGTTCTTATATGATGTGCCTGTAATTTCACTCATTTCTGTATCATTATGGCGGCTGATGAATAACACTGTGTTATCCGGATGTCGTTCTAACCGGAAACCCTAGTTCTATAGTGAACCTATATACCTGGTGCGATAGTTTAACGACCTGTAGAAGTCACAACATATTAACAAAGTATCGATGTCAAAACGAGATGACGAGTCGTAGGTACTTCTAGAAACACTATCTTTAGGTGCATGCATGTAGACTTACGATTCGAGCATGTCATTCATATCCCACTCACTTCACATGAAGTGAAAGTTAGTTGACTCAGCAGCAATAATGTTATTTATGTCTGGCAGGCCATTTCTTTGAACTCGTGATAAGATTAACTGGTAATAATAACAGTCATATCACTATTTCAGGCTAATTGAAATATATAATTCTAAACAACGATTATTGCAGACTAGAACAAAAGCGCAAAGTGCGCTCTCGCCGATTTGTCTGAGACTATCTTCTATCTTATTAGCCTAAGAAGATAATAAATATGAACTTATTACATCAGCAGGTGATCGTAGCAGCTAGTCGGCACGTGACAGTGTCAACAACGCCACGTGGAGTTCAACCGACGAAACCTGACCTACAAAGCTAATTTGAAGGACATCGAGAAAAGGAGAGTGACCTGACGTAGCAGCAGCATCTAAAGTGATGAGTCGCGCGTGTCCGGCGAACGGCGAGCGCGCCAGGGCGGGCGGCTGCCGCCCAGCTCAAGTAACGACCTATCGATTGGCAATAGTGCCTAGTTAGCAATCCGTACCCGCCCGCCCTTGCGCCGCGTCACCCCCGCCCTCGCCCTCGCTTGCCACTCTCATCTAGATCTCTACAGAAAATGGAAGCTTTCTAATTTATTCATAGAGTTTCTCTTTATATTTCTAACTGTACATGTTTACTTTATGTTAAATGTTCAAATTGAATGTTTAGGGATAGACTTTCGACAAGCTATCTAAGTAAATACACTATATTAATTAAATCAAATCATAACATTTATGAATGCCATCTCGTACAATATACGTAGAACTTATTGAAAAAACCTTTGTTAACGATTATTTATTGACTAGATTCAGTCTTCTCGATCAGCGTTGTGCTAAAATTTTGTATCAGCTCGCAAGGTGCATATAGTTAAAAGCGTCTTTTCTTACAGCAAGAGCAAAAATATAGATACATTATTAATTACACGTAAGCTTATACATTATATGCTTATATTAAAACAGTGTCTTACGTCATGGGCAACATTTTGAATCCCAAGATCAATGTAATATTCTAGAATTTAGAGTTAGCCCCCAGCGAAGCAAGTGATTAAAGTTTAGGATTTTTACAGTATGGGATTCATTCTTACAGAAGTCAGCTTTTTCCCTGAAAATACTTTGTTTACTTCTCCTGCGATATAATAGATATAGACTTCTTTTTAGGGTTCCGTACCCAAAGGGTGAAAACGGGCCTTCACTGTCCGTCCGTCCGTCTGTCACCAGGCTGTATCTCAAGAATGGTGATAGCTAGATAGTTGAAATTTTCACAGATGATGTATTTCTATTGCCACTATAACAATAAATACTAAAATAAAATAAAATAAATAGTTAAGGGGGGCTTCCATACAACAATCTTGATTTTTTACCGTTTCTGGCTCGATACTAATAACGGTGACAGGTAGACGCTTTATTTATTCACAGAATATTTAGTTTATGTTCCCTTTAAATATAATTAATTAAAATAAAATAAATAATTAAGGGGGCTCCCATACAATAAATGAGGTTTTCGCCGTTTTTTGCTGAAAATTATAATAATGAAAACATGTAGAAACTTGAAATATTCATCAAATATTTAGTTGTATATTTACTTTAAAAATAAACAATTAGTGAGATCACTAATTAGGGTTCGTACCTACCTACGATAGGAACGTACCTACCCAGCTGAATCGGACACTGCGAAATATGTCTGTAACTTGCAAGATTAGGTTACAGATAATGGTACGTAACCCTTCGTGCGCGACTCCCACTTGCACTTGGCCGGTTTTTTCTTTTACAGAGGGGAATGATAACTCGGCCATAAAATTTTCCTCAGGTGATGTAAGTAAATATTTTCAAAACAATTTGCTTTCCCTTGTATGTACTTAATTTACTAGACTATCATTTCAATCAAAATCCTATAATTTTATTATCCCTGTATAATATAGCTACCTAGACCTAGATTATAGGTCGGCTTACACCTGTCGATATGTTCCGCTTTTGTCCCTGAGAGCCAGTTTCCTAGTCCAGTCCGCTTACCAATGTCGGCGACATCATCACCTACAATTTTGAAAAATATGCTTATCAAAACATTAAGAATTTGAGGCATAGGTTATGTTAACTCAGAAATTAGAAGCACTACTTTAAAGTTTTCGTACTTCAACAACTGTCACACTCTTAGTGTTGTGGCTCTTCTCCGGCAGCAGGTCTTACTCGCCAAAATTACACCTAAGTCTCCGTCGTTCAGCCCTAAACTTTTACATAATCTAAATAATTACTGTGGCTCGTTTAGCAAACTTAAACGGTTAAAGCAAAAAAATCACAATAAATGGAACCGACTTCAACACTCAATAGTGTGAAATGACTTGTTGAAATCGGTACCATGACAGTTCAAAAGTACCTATTATCACAATATTGTGCGCATGGTACCGACTTCGACAAGTTATTTCACACTATTGAGTGTTGAAGTGGGTTCAATTTTTTGGTAAAAACATTTGTTTCACTCTTTTTAGTGACCCTTGCTACTTATGGGATCGATGGTCATTCACTATCAACAACTATATCATCAAGATAGGAAAATATTTTTCAGTTATTTGAGTGTAACTCAAAAACAGCTTGACCGATTTTTATAAAATTTAAATGGGACCAAACGACAAGCATTAGCTTTCAAATAAAAAATAATTATCAAAATCAGTTCACCCAGTCATAAGTTCTGAGGTAACGAAAATGTAAAAAAAAAGACGAGTGGGAGAACCTCCTCCTTTTTTGAAGTCGGTTAAAAATAATCTAATAATAATATTTCATTGGTTTTCACGATCGGCATCACTGAACATTGGTTGGAACGTCAGATAAAAAGTCAAATAGTTATAGTTTAACAATCTCATGATGTCATTAACATGAGGTTATTAAAAATAAAAAAAACGGTTTAAACTCTTTTATGCCTGTTAGATGTAGGCAGCTATTCCAACTCGATACTGAATTTTGGAAACAAGCAGTTTCCTTAAATCATCGTCAAGTACAAAAGATGTAGGAAATACCACCAGTTATATAAAATGGTAGATATTATATGAGTCGCCAGTTCCAATCATCCAATTATTTCAAACTAGCTTTCCGGGCGCGGCTCTGCCCGCGCGTATGTCGGTTATCGTGCAGTAACATTAACCCCTTTTTGCACAGTTAGATAAAAACTATCCTATGTTTTTTCCCGAGTCTCAAACTATTTCCATATCAAATTGCATTCAAATCGGTCTAGTAATTTTGGCGTGAAAGCGTAACAGACAGACAGACAGAGTTACTTTGGCATTTATAATATTAGTACTGATTTCATTAGCTTTATCGTCAAAATATTATTTTAACAACATATAATGAGTTCTGTTTCCTGATAAGTAAGGTTAAAATGTTCCCATGTAGAACTAGCAATGTAGGTACTCGCCGTCCACGACCCTGCAGCGCCAGCAGTTTGAAGCTGCTAAGTAAGTCCTCGTCAGCGCCACGTCGACATTCTCACGGTGCTCAACTGTTGCTTGCCAAACAAAGTATACCGGTTTTCTGAGTTCTGTGTTTACTTTTTTAAGGTTAAAAATTATGCGGGGAACTGTATATCCTTACGTAGAACAGTTAAGCGTGGTGTGTACTTGGTGTCAAGGCAGCGATCCTGCGGCGCCAGATGTTCGTTACTGCCAACTAAGACCTCGTCAGTGCTACGTAGACATTACCAAGCTGTTCAACTGTTGCTCGCTAAAAGGCCCCAAGCTTTTGTGCTCTTTGAATGAGAAACGTACTTAATAAAGCAATACGTATTACTTTATTATATTTTTTCCTTAAAGTTCCATGCCTTAGTTTTGACGTCTTAGTAATTTTTAACAAATACATATACTTTACACCCTATAGTCTAAAAAAATATTTTTATTATCATTTTGAATATAATAATAAGTAATAACATATGCGGCGGTCACATGATTTTAAGAAAATGCCATAAAACGACCCCATATGGTCGTCATCTCTGGCGGCGGCTACTTGGCCGATATCATTTTCTCAACTTGTTGGAGTTAATTCTAATGGATTCAATAAACAAATGTAAGAACAAAATTTTTTCTTTTAAAAATATTACAGCAAAATAACATTGGTTGATTACTTTCGCCCCACTTTAACACTTCAACATTTAGACTCTTTAAAAACTTTAGATTACGACCAATTAGGGTAAGTTTTAAATATTCTCTATCAACGAAGACTGATTATTTGTCAGTGTTAAAAGTAACTTGTCATATTACAATTTAATGTGTACTCAAATGACGCAAAATCGTTATAACTTTAGATGTATAACTTCTGTTTCATGTTCTTGTTTAAAAGTATGTGATAATATATTTTTTATTCAGAGGGTCTAAAAGACTCTCTGAATAAAAAACTTATAGGTATGTCGTATGACGCGAATAAAACAAAGATAACTATCATAATGTGGGCAGCGGCACTTTTTGGGAAACTGTTGTCTTTTAAGACGCTTGCCAAGCGTGGGAATTGTGACAAATCCCTCCCTCTAATGGTACACTGGACGACGCGGCTGATACAGTACTTATTTTTTGGTGGTTACCTACTCGATACAATCACCAATCATGTTTAGACTCTCAGTGCCCTCGCAATAAGATTTCTTAGCTGCCTCAACGTGCGTGAACACTATGTGTAGACTTTTAAGACTCAATGCTATGCATGAAATTTGTTACAAATTATTGCCAGAAACTTATAAGATACTCGTCGGGCAAGGGTCGCTAACCCAATTACCGTAAAAAAAAATTAACTTTAGATTTTCCCATTGAATGCATAGGCTCAGTCCCAGTTTATATCCATGTTAGGCTAATTCTCATTTCCACGATTCTCATCGTCACCTTCATGGTATATTTTGTTACTTGCTTGATTAAAACATATTTGTAAGAAAACTTATTGTGCTTGATAAGACGAGTAAAATCATATGTCAATTAACCAAATCATGCTTCTCGTTTGGAAGAATAACAGTTTTGAAGTTAAAAATCTGTCGCCAAGCACATAACATTGTGTTTCGGCAGCTATGCTTAGACAAGTAATTATAGGTAAACCTGAACACCATCTTCGACCGTATCTTCTTACCATGAGGTGAGATTGTCGTCAAAGGCTGGCCTAGCAACAACAAAATTAAATTAAAATTGCATGGCACTAAAACATACATTATCAATATAGTTATGTATGTCCTGAAGTTACCATGTGATTTTAGCTACCTAATTCCATTACTCCAGTGTTCACACAGAAATAAGCTAGTGTTTACGGCACAATATATTAAATAGAGAAAAACTTTTATAAACACAGAGAATTTCAGTATTCCAGTATAAAACAAAGAACATCTACAATCCGTAGGCCCGCTCCGTACAGTACAGTATCGACCGGCGGATTCTGCTGAGGCAGCATCAAGTCGACGCTTCCTCACCCCGCTGCCGTCCCTCGCGCCACGGAGCCACGGACTGGAGCCACCGAGCAGGTGTGCCGCATTCACCTAAAGGATATAAAACAATATTGTTTTGAAAAGATACAGTTTATATTTGAAAACTTGAAAATTAAATTAAATTTGTAAGAAAATCTTACCGTCTACACGTGGAGCGTGACCAAGAACATAGTACAATGTTTGAAATGTCGACCTAAAAATAATGTTGGTAGGTTCTTATATATTATGTAATAAAATACGTTTTTGAAAGTTGGAAAGACTCCAACACTAAAAGAGGTTATATGTATAACTGGTTAAACGCGGTACGGTACAATGCTAGTTGAAGGACTCTGAACTCAATATCATATTCATGGCCCTGAATTCTACAAGTATGGTATTCCACGTTTTCAGTGTAAGGATCATATAATTTGGTGATCTGTAATAACTATCAGGAGCGAGTGAAGAAAAAATCCAGTTGAAGCAGTGGTGGCTCAGTGGCATTAGCTATGGACTGCCGCGCAGCAGGTCCGTGGTTCGAATCCCGCCGCGGGCTTGAGCTTCACCGTATGGTCGAAAGGCTTTTTGCGAATGCCCGCCTGGCTAGAGACCACCCTCAAGTACAAAATCTGTCGCCAAGCACCTAACGGTGTATTCCGGCAGCAGTCCTTGAGAGCCAGTGAAATTACAGGTACATGAGACTTAACAACTATGTGTCGAGATGACGGGCGCAGTGCAATTCGTGACTTGTGACGAAATGCATCTATTAAAAGCAAAAAAAAAAAGCTTTGGTATTCCACGTTTTCAGTGTATGGATCTTATATTTTGGTGATCTGTAATAACTATCAGGAGCGAGTGTTCTCTTACAATATTGTTTTTAAACAGGAACCTTTTTAACAAATTTTAATTTTTCTACAAATACAATCAACATGTCAAAAAACTTGACCGAAGTTGATAAAATTGAAATGGAAAGAACTAAAATGTGTAAAACTGTAAACAATGCAACAATAAATAATTATCTAAATTGGATAATCCAATCAAAAGTTATGCGTGGCTATACATAGCAACCGGCCAAGTGCGTATAGGGCCATGTCCTGTTATTGTTCTGCATCGCAACAACCCATGATACGTCATTCCTCCCATAGTCATTTGTTTTAATCACAGCTTAAAAAGTTTAAAACCCAAAATTGTATAAATCGGTGTTGTATTGTATTTGTTGGTTAAATAAAAGATGTAGTACAACAACATAGTAAAGTTACCAGATTAGTTTGAGACCCTGCAATAATGGTCAAAAATTATCACTTGTAATGCACTCTCCGTTAGTTTTAGGGTGAAAATAGCAGATTGTACAACGAGGGCATAAAAGAGTAATTTTAGCCGCGACGTTCAACAGCCCGAGCCAAAGGCGAGGACTGTTGAAGGCAGGATGTATTTCGTCACAAGCCACGAATTGCACTGCGCCAGTCACCTTGGGACAACTGTTAATCTCATGTGCCTTTAATTTCACTGGCTCTCAAGGATTGCTGTCGGAACAGACCGTTGGGTACTTGGCGACAGATTTTCTACTTGAGGGTGGTCGCTAGCCAGGCGGGCATTGACAAAATGCCCTTCCACCATGCGGTGAAGCTCAACCCCGCGGCGGGATTCGAAAGATGGACCTGCTGCGCGGCAGTCCATACCCATAAATTCCTCAATCTCCTCAAAATATTTAAATAACGTTCTATTTTGAGTGTCATTGTTTCGACAAAATGTGTTTCTGGGTCTTTAATAATACCTCTTATCTATGTGTATTATGAAAGACCTAGACAAACGTGCCCACATGAAATAAATTAAAAAAGCTGTGCAATTTTTTTTTTCGTTATACATTATTATTTGTTATACGTTATACATTACTGTCTGTCTATACTTATACCTAAGCGGTATAAGTATAGACAGACAGTGGAGTCTCATAAAAAGAGGTTAGTTTTGTCCTTCGAGAGTTTTAAAATATAACAAATTTGCCATCTAGCCGTGGTGCGTGACCAAGGTTAGACCATTGTACAACCTTATAGTTTATGGTTCTTTAAATAATATTGCAATCGATTTAGATTTTAAAAAAGGAAGATAGGGTACGCTCTTATATCACGATAATATGGTGTGGAGAAAATTTAACACAAGCATACTCGTATAATACAAACGGCTATTATACACTTCCATTGTATATGACACGTATTAATTAATGATATATACGGAAAGACAAGCATGAAGTAGGTACATGCACATCATTCGCACACTACCTAACACTTAATCAGGAGACGTGGCCTGATTTGACATTGCCATGTTTGAGGGACAAGTGCCGTTTCTTCAATTTTTTATAATTGTACTTACCTTTTTAACGGATTTGACCACTCTAGGTTTCCAAAATGTTGCATTGATCGTTTAGTTATATATTCTAAGTATACCTTACTACTATATACTTATACTACTATAAATAATAGTGAGAAATCTGTCCTTAGAAGAGTTAAGAAAAAAAAATATTGGCTGGGTCTTCTATTCAATACTAATGGTCATGGAAACATTCAGGAAAATAAACACTTTTCTAACTACTCTAACTTGTGTTTGTATTTTATGCCTGAGTTTGATAATTTTCCAGTTAAGGTTGCTCGATTACACGGCATTGTTAGCATATTCTACGAGTTTGTTATTTGTTGGGTATTTGAGGAAGGAATACCTATCCTCTTTTCTTGGTTCCTAAGACATATCGGTTCGGAAATACTTTAACATGTTTCAATCGCAGCTGGTAAAGAGGTAGTGTGGACTGCCAGACGTCAAAATGAAGCTAATGAAGCTAATGGGACGTTCGATCACTGCTTCAAGCACTGCATGTCTTACATTATGTCTAAATAAAAAAATAATGTTTATTTAGTCGTAATAATTAGCTCCGGGCAATTATGGTCATTCTAGCTATAGTTTTCTCATATCTTCTTTGTTTATATCGGGACCCCGTGAGTCAAAAATGGTAATATAATTGGGAATGGAATTTACGTAACCTATTTACCTTTCTATAGGTACCTACCTACTGTTTACAAGCCAAACTTCCTACAAAACTGTTCTAATGGTTGGCAATGCTTCATAAGCATCAGTCATGGTCGCATATGCGCATACTGACGATTTCCACGAATTACGCGCAAAGTAATTTCATCCTTCATCATTCGCGGTAGCACCAACAGCCTTCCAGTTCCAGCAGTTGTAGCTGAGAAGAATACTCCTGTTGCATGTGTCCCCACTCACCTGGTGAAAAAATCACTTTATTTGTAATTTTACCGATATATTAACTTATAAAATTCAAAACTCAATTATATAAAATATATTGAGTTTTGATTTATTAGCATAGATGTAGCAAACATACAGACTACTTTCTTTTTATAAAACTAAGGGTGAACATAATTCAAAGCATTACCTACACAATACAATTGCGATTCAATGCGTATGTATGTATAGGTAATTTATATTACATTGCATTTTATTTTACGTTGTATTCAAATAATGTGATATGATTTACCTATTGCGAGTACCTACTCTATTTAAGGTAATAGCAATATGCCCACATTTATTAACGCCACTATAGTCCAAGTAGGAATCGACGACTTTCATTCTTGTAAAACACTCTACTTTTTGATATTTTAAATGAAAATAGTAAAAAAGTGTAGTTTTTAAAATATTTTATATAATCTCATTCGGTAATATTCTAATTATGAAATGAAATACAGACTTTTATTGGCATATTTTATTTACATACTTCTTTAAGACAATTAAAAAATCAAATTAAAGCATTATGTATTTTCCTAACAAAACAATGCTTCAAAACAAGTTTTTAATTTTTAAAGTACAATGTATCCCGACCAAGGAGGTTTCAATTCAATTTAAGTACACATTATCTGTGGTGAATGCGCTGCGCGCGCATCCCGCTGGTTTTTATGTTACATTTTATTTAATGTTGCTACCTATAGGCATGAAGTTAAATAAAGTAGTGTATGCAACTGCATATAATTAGGTATTAAAACACTCGTGTAATCTTATTTTGAAATATAATTATTAAGCAATATGCCCACAAAAAACTACACTCATGTTTTAATACATTCTATATATTATATGACAGTTGCATAAACTACTATTATATTACTGAAAATGATAACATGATACATATATAAAAAGACACATATATAAAATTAATTAAGCAGTGAGAACAATTTGTAAAATTTTGTTTGTTTTTTTTTATAAATAAGTATCTTATATTTAGATAAACGCGTATTTTTTGACTGAAATATTTTTTTTTCTTATCACATTTTAGATCATAGAGATAGACATAGACATAGAGATGTACCGTTTAGGTAAATTAAGTGGTGACGAAGTGATATCACTTTAATGTCATTGTTTAATGCTTTTCACATATATGAACTTTGCCTTTAAGTTAGTTTTTTTAACATGAACCTATTTTAGTTGCGTGATTTTCTCTCTACCCGTCTGTGCGTATGTTATGTATGACCGTGTGTATGACTCTAGCTCGTGAACAATACGAAGGACGAACCTTAAACATAGTTATTTTTACATGGTTGCCCAAAAAAGGAGTGTTATGATAAATTTACAAATGATTGTAGTACAAAATGTTTTTGCCACGGGCGGGAACAAAAACATTTTGTACTCCAATAATTTGTAAATTTATGATTTTCGCTTAGTACGCGGTAGTGCTTGTAATCATAATATTTAGAAAAAAAGGAGTGTTATGTTTTCAGGGTTCATGTATGTATGTGTTTGTGAATTTCTTCATTCCACCATAACTTCTAAACGACTCAACCGATTTTAATGTATATGAGATATCGTTACATTTGTCTTGACAGCTTAAGTAACACTAGATTCATAAAAAACAACCTGGCGTATTATAGACGCCATATTTTGAGATAAAAAACAAATTTTCTTTCAAAACAAGTGAATTTCATAAAACTATTAACATATAATGAATCTTTGTACATTGTGTTTAATTTAATTTAATATCTATGTTAGTTAAAGTATTTTTTAATATTTATGTTAAATAGTCCTGATAAAAATTAAAGATATGTACCCGTGGGCCCCAAACTAGGCTGTGCCTGTATCTTGGGCGCCCAAAGTATTGTCTGAAACATTTGACATAGACCGTTTAAAGATGTACGTACCTACGGACTCAACATTGCTTAAATACCAACTAGTAGTAGCTAAATGCACATGCTTGTGTTTTAAAATATTTTTCTAAATAGTTCTCACTGAATGGTGTAAAAATATATATATTATGTATAAAATAAACAAATACCGTTAAAACTCTCAAAAATCAAGCAAATAAGTAATTTTGAATTTAGATTTTTAAGTAAGATATCCAGTTAAATAAGAACAACTGAAACTAAAAAAATATAGTCAAATAATCAAACTATTTTCTTTCACAAGTTTTTGGAAAGTCACTAGCACTTGGCCGGTTATTCGTACCTAAAAAAGGCTTAATGCCCATATCCAACAGTCTTTTTAATTTAGAATACTAAGTTACAAATAAACCACCGGAATCCGAAAATGGAAAGTTAAGTGTGACGTCACAAGAGTAGACCGACCTTGCCACTAGAAAAATGTGCCGCGTCGTCCGCAGCGGTGCGGTGCTGGCTCATCAGTCCCCGGACAGGGTTGTTACCCTGCCACCGCCACCGACGCCGCCGCCTCGTCAGGGATTTACATTCATCAACACAATATGGTAAATATCTGACATACTTTTGTTTATCATTGAGTATTTTGTAATTTACGTCTTAGATTATGCCAGTTTGCAAACAGTAATCACTGCTTGGTGTGTTAATATGGTTTAACACATTTAATATTTTAATATGATGAACTCAAGGCCCGACCACCAGCGGCCATCACGTACAACTACATAAGCGGGGTATTAACATGCCCCAAGTGCGCATTTTGCTTCTCCAAATCGGGTACTCAAGCCACCAGAGAGCGCACCAAAGGATTGAACAACAGAACCTAGTTCTAAATATATAAATTAAGCATGCCTATTCAGTAGTGACAGTCGCTGTGGCTGAAATCGGTCAGGAGTACATCATCATCATGGTTTAACGGAAAATACACGTCTGAGATAATAATACATAAACAAAATAAATCGAAGGGTCAGAAAGCTATAAACTAATAAAAAAATACCTACCTCTGTTGATATCAAGCTTCGAATCGATTGTGGTAACATTATTATTAAATTACAAAATATATTTAAATATGTACCTACACATAATAATATGTCTTAATATTGATTCGAGTTAGGCAAAATGGGTTCCACAAGGAGCATACAACTCGTACTACAAGGACATGGATATCGAGCTAGTTTGAGAGAGCTATTCGTAACTTATGTAAAGCTTGTAGGTATTTACATAACCACTCCATAAATCGCTGGTCAGAAATGCAGTCCAATAGCATAGTAGAAATAATTGTGCCATATATTATTATGATATACGCACACAAAATGGGCCATTACAGAGCCGGGCCGCAGTAACAATGGCCATAATTCTCCTCGACTTCATTAACAGGCCTCCATTTGCATGACAACGTCGACTTATGTACAGCTATAGCTCGTAATAAGCATCCAAGAGGATGGAGGTGGATGTACCCTGAATGTTCCACTATATCCATGCTTAATACAACCTGCTGCTCGAAAATATACTACCATGCAAAAATAGCTCTTATCTTTAAGACACAGCGCAATTCTCGTTATGTGTGGGAGGTAAATCTATTGTGGTGATGCTGGGCTCGGTAGGCGGAGCGGATTTCGTCTCTCTCTGGCCGGGCGTGTCTATGAAGGGCACGCCCCTCGTTTCGCCGCTGCGCCGATTTTCCCGTAGTCTGTGCCACAAGGTCTACGAGGAGCCTACGAAACGGCTACGACACGAAAAAGCCAATTTTTTTTCTAAATTTCATAAAAGTATTTACTATTTAGTGCCTCAGTATAGACTGTAATATTTAAAGGAATATAAACGCATGTAGATATCTAGCCAATTTGATTTTAAGTTAATATTTTAAAAAACTACTTGTAGGTATTTGTAGTTTGCAAGCTTCATAAATAAGACTCACTCTAAGAATATTAGAAGTACCTAAGTTGGTTTAACACCTAAATATGTCAGCGAAATAGAAATAGCACCTGTTTAAATGCCATCAACGCCTAAACTCAATTTAAATATTAAATTTATAATAATTATGCTCCGCCGTACTGTTTAGGTGCTGCAATGCAAAGAAAATTTTTATGTACCTACCTATAGACCAACATCACTTACCAATCCACATACGAAGGCACGCGATGTAGTTGCAACTACTACTGCATATCCAAGCGATCTTATATTACATTATATTGTTGTACTATGTATGTGACATTAGTATTTACACCTGTACAAACGAGGCATAGTCCTAAAAATGCGCATCAATAATTTCTGAGGAGGGGCGCTCCTTCGTGAGCGAACAGGTCAAGCTTCAAATAAAGTGAAATTTATGTTTTTTATATAATTCTTGAAGTGATTGCCTTGTCGCAAAAGCTTTATGGACTTTCGCGCTAGGGGTTGTTGTGCTTTTTGGTATATTGCACTTATTATATATAGAGTTAATGTCTATCAGAAGGTGATGTTCAAATAATACTGCGTGTTCCGAAATATGTGTGCGTTTATTGGACGCTGCCGCGAGACTGCGGAGCAACTGTGGTTACATGCTATAATAATTCTAAGGAGCATATTAAATCAATGTAGCCAGGGACATAAACACTACAGGGTCCAACATTCGAATCTATGTCGGCTTGATTTACACTGCATGGTAAAAATTGACTTTTTGTGAACACTCGTGGATCTACCAAAGTCAGCTGTCTGTAAAGTCAGTATATTCTAGGTTAAATCTGTATATGCCTACCTTGATCACATCATCACTTACCATAGCGTAGTATTGATCCAAAAAGTTATAATAACTTGGAGTATTGTTTCTGCCAGGTTATTTTTAAATATTTTTTAATAATTGGTAGGAAAAAGCTTACTAAACTTCAAACAAAGGCTGAATAAAAAAAATTGGTACCATACTAATTCAATGCTTGACTGTACTATGAGTATCGTAAGAATTTAATTTTAAAATTTTGGATCAGTTTTAACATTTTTGTGTAAACAGAGACTAGTATATTTCTTATCCATCCATTGTTTGATAACTTTTATGAGCGTAACTATATACAAAGATCATTCTAACAACAGCAGGTAGGTATTTATTATAGACACTGAATCAAGAACACTAAGTAGAACGTAAGAATATCAATAAAAAAATGATTGAGAAATTAATTTATCTTTGTAATCGTTACTTCCAAATAGGCTTATAATATAAAGATAAATTAACTTTCCGGAAGATAGAAGTACTTTTAATCTACTACTATAATAAAGTAATCGAATTTTCTACTACTAAAGTAATCGAATACTAGCCAACCAATCCCCGTGAGTACAAATTACGTGATGATTTGGTAGCCTAGAGGATCCCAGAGTCTGAAATAAAGAGCTATTATTATTCACATCATTTATTTTAGAACATAATTTGAAATTTTTTACAACATTCATAAATAAAAAAAAAATATTATAAAAAACTTAAAACTAGGATGCCTGGCAGCGGGGCATGGCCCAAGCTACCAGCGGTTAGGACTGCAGAGAGAGGAACCTTCGGACAATGTGTGTGGTGTCGAGTATCACTGCCTTCTGCATCTGACCCTTGATCCAACCGTCTAGCGAGAGTCTCTTGAGGTGTTGGTCATTTATTATTATTATTATTATTGGTGAAAAATATAAAAGTACTGAGAAATACACGTTCACATCTTTCAAATAAAATAAAACGCTTACCAAATTTTTTTGCAGGTTGCAAGGTTCTACTGGCACTTGAAGCGATGTCGCACTGTCATCCGGTCTGGGGGCCACGGATGAAATAGGGTGATGTAATTATATTTTGCAATTCCAGGATACAGTTCCGCTTTGTAGCTGATTAAACAACGATAAAGTAACAACAACGAAGCCATGTTCTAAAAAGCCTATTTATATATCCTGTTTATATAAGCTTTTCAGCTTGTCATTCTGAGAATACAAACCCCTCAATTTGATGCGTGTTAGAACGGTAGTCTATACAAGAGCGAAAGTAACATAGTTAGCTATACTTATCTTTTTATTTCTTGCCACAATTTACCGCTAACGTAGAGTACTTACTTTTATGACCAACATTTTATAAGCAAAGTAAGCACTGGATTTAAGAGCTAGGGCTTAGAGCCGACCTCAAAGTAGTACCACGTATCTTAAGGTCTATTACATACAGGCACGACGTCATCTCCTTAGCAGCTTTAACCGCAGAGGCGCGGCTGCGAATATATTCACAAGATAACCAGAAATTTCTATTGTTATGAATTAGATACCGATATGTAAGGGTTAACGTGTCACCCTTGTTTGAGACTTCAACGAAGGTCAAACGCTCAACTATGGTCATATTTGTGCCAGGTATTTTGACTCAACCAGTTTTGATAAAAGGCCTGTAGCCTGAAAAAGATGCATCAGGTAGTTTTTATAGTTTCGAATAGAATGGGAGGTTCCTCGTTTGCGAAATATGCCTATACTTATGTAATTAAATCCTACGCGACGAACATGTATTGTACGAATAGCTAACCTTATAGCAAGCACCTGAATGTATATATAGTTACGTCCGCGTCGTCGCAGAGATATAAGTATAAAGCTGTAGTATTATTTTCGCTTGCAACTTTTTAATTTTACTGATATTTCCACAATCATTCAATATGTAGGAGCCAATTTCAGAAAACTCTAATTTCCCTGGACACAATCACCAGTACCAGTTTTAACAATGGTCTGTGGTATTGTATGAAATTGACACGATGGTATATTGTATTACACAAATGCAGATTTCACTCATTTAAAGAAGAAAAAATGGCATTATGTATTCAAAGCGAGACTTTAACACGAGTGTCCCGAACACTCCTTGCAAAAACCATCAGTCGACGGATTTATCTGGCTCACCTACCTGTAAAATCAAGTTGTTTTTTTATAAACTTGATATTTTTTATAAATAATTTTTAAAAGATAAAGAAAAAAGAATTAAAAGATAAAGGTTTGCTATTAATTTAAAAGATTTTTAAATTATTTTTGTAATACTTATTATTGGGAAAATCTCATTGAAAATACACGCCTTTTATGGCATAAATAAGATATTTATTTATTTATTTACTATCCAACTTACAACTATAATTACAAGTACGCAACCCAATGCAGCGATTTAAATATTAACAACATAACATAAAATTCTCAAAATTTACGTTTAAGAATACAATAATATTATAAGTATAGAAGAAGGTAGGCTCGCCTTCTATTACCAAACATATCTGGCTAAAGAGAACAAATCCAACTTCTACACCTAAAACTCAAAGGTTTTATTTACTTGGATGACGTAGGTATTATATCCAGTTATTTAAAATCCGAACTACTGAACCAATTATGACATTAAATTTAATCGACCACCTCCATAATATTACCTACCAAAGAATAAAAACATCAAAATTAATCCATAATTGACAGATCTCCTAACAAACATACGAGTACAATAAAAACTTACAGTCGAATTCACAACATCCTCCTCTTTAAAGTCGATAAAAAACTTAGAAGTAAAGACACCTTAGCTTACCTCTTCAGGTGTACAAAGGCGTGATGTATGTTCTGCTGGAATATCTACATGCATAATCATACCTTATACCTACTTAGGTAAATATACAGTAGAAGGTATGTTTCACTTTACAAATATGCAGTGTGGCAAGTTGTTGGCTCAGTTACAAATACAATACAAAGAAATTAATCAAATGATACTGACTTACGAATGGTGGGTACAGATTAAATACGAATATGTTGCAGGGTAGAGATTATAGATTGCCTACCATAACTACGTTCTGTTACATTTTAAGTTTCCTGTTTATATTTTAGGAACAGATTATTTCCTCCAAACGATCTCAAACATTTTATATTACAAACTCATAAATCAGTTAAGACGTGGCAAGTTGTTATTATGTAAGTATCTACATAGATAGTAATAATAGATCTAATATACTACTTACTGATGCTTGCAAGAAGAAGACAGCTATTGTATGTAACTGGCACTGCTTGCATAGTAATCCAAAAACCGGATATGTGCTGTAGTACAAACCACACACTTTCAGGGTTCCGCAATCGGTAATTAACTTAAAAAACAAAGTTTTCATCACAAGTTTAATATTACCTACGTTATTAATCAGTGTTTTAAGTATTTTTAGTTAAATAGAGAATATATAAAAAGCAGAAATTTCAGATTCCTAACTAGTTTGGCTTTGGTGATGGACGCCGTAAAAAACACGGTTGGTAAAATTTACAACTTTGACGGTCCTCCACATATTTATTTTTTTAGATTAAAAATATATAGGAATATTTTAACACTCTCGAATGTTTACGTTCTTTTCATTAAATGTATAATGATGAATATATGTATACTAACGAAAGAATTCCCAAAAAGGATTACGGAAAAGTTAAGTTGAGGCCGTGGCCTAAACTTAACATCAATCCACGGCATTGACTAGGATTTTATGCCCCAGCTGCGAACAGAGAGTTATACTTAATTATGAAGCTTCATTAATAACGCCGACATGTAATACAATATCGTAGCACTAGTGCAATGATGGCTACGTTCAATAAATGTTTGTGTAAGAATAGTGAATTTTCAATAGAATAAGGCAGTATCATACTATACCACCCATAGCAACGAGATTGATAAGTATCCTCTCAAAGGAAAAACTCTATGCTTATTTTTCGAAGGAAAATGAATAGAACACAACCTTCTTGGTATCAATCTACTGGCAGTATATTAACATAAGAACATTCGATAATAAATGCAAAGTTAATGGCTTTTACAAAACTTTTACTGCAAGTCTATTTTACATAAATCGATGGTGATATGGAAATAAAATGGGTTTTAACTAATCAAACTGATATTAAATTTAAAACAAAATATACCTAGAAATTCTAAAGAAAACAATAGATACTTTAATTCACGTCATTGATGGTTAAAAACAATGACAAATGTGCGGTAGGTAGGTAGACAGCTGCATCGACCTCATTTTTCGCAACTGTTGGGCAATCGATGTTAGTATTAACTTTTGTAAATGCAAAATGTCCATCGTGTCATTGGACTCGATTGAAGTCAAACATTACATTTATATATTTTATACAGTACTTACTGTAATAAATTTCAAGAAAAATAGAACAATAAAACAACAATAACTATCTTTTATATAGTACCTACCTTACAACGTGTATGCCACGACTGCGACGGAGTAACAGAGCGTAAGAGTTCTTGCTGAGGAAAATGTCTGGATTTACAAATACCGTCACTGTGTCCATTTACGAGTATTCTGCAGCCTTCGGACAAAGGCTAGCCTATGAGAAGTAAAGAAGAAAAGCCTCCTAGGAGCAGTTTTCACATCGTGATCCTGAGTGTACGGGATTAAAGGTAGTCAAGTAACAATCACAATGATGTTGCGTTGCAATTAACCAGACCTTCGTCTTATCGTAGGATTATGTGCAGTTATCATAACTTGATGATGAAATCCGAAATAATTATACAAGCTAAGTATACAAAAATAAGTAGAATAACAACTAGTATCAGTAAAAATGGCAGAAAGTGTCGACTGCCGTGCGCTGGGTTCGTGATTTAGATCTGACGCGGGCTTGAGCTGCAAAGTATGGTGGTGGGACATTTAAAAAGAAAATCAAATTGCAAAGCACCTAATGGCGTGTTTTTCGACAGCTGAACGTTTTTGAAGCGCTCGTAGTGTACTTTGCTTAGTCGTTATTATCGATCAGCTAAGTTAAGTAACGTCCACCGCGATCAAGGCTTGGATGTGTTACCGCTAGTGACATTACTACTGAGCACATCCGTCCTTCGGGGGGCACAATAAGCCGTCGGTCCCACTTTAGGATGGCAGTCGTTATAGCATTGTGGTAGGGCATTTTGCCCTGGCTAGCTAGACCGTCAAGTAGAAAATCTGTTGCCAAGCACCTAACTGCGTGTTCCGGCAGCTGTCCTTGAGCGCCAGTAATTCTAGTTTAGACTGAACAACATCTTCGACTACATCATCACTTACCATCAGGTGAGATAGTGGTCAAACTCGAGCCTATCAGCAATATAAAAACTGTCCTTAGAGCATTGAGATAATACGTAGAGGTCAATGCCTCGGAGCCAGTTCCTAGTTGTGCCTATTTACTACCATCATCACTTATCATCAGGTGAGATTGTGGTCAAAAGTTGTTAAAATTATAAAAAAAAACGCCAGCCTATTGATGTCATCAATCACAGCAATTTTTACCTACATGCGGTGTTGACAATAGTTTTTTAGCCACAAATCTGTACCAAATAAAAAAACATTAAGGGCCCGTTTCAGAATGTTCGAGTAAGTTCCGGTTTTACTACCCAGATTATATTTAATAAATAAAACACTATCTTTGCGTTTCACAGTCATAGGTTTAGCCTATCCATCGGTTAAAGCTTGAAACGCCCTACATGTTAACTGTCATTTTTATGATTCAGTTATTTTATATGTTGCATAGCAACCCGAAACTTTATTAGGACATTCTGAAACGGGCCCTTAATATTGCAATACTTTACACAGAGTAAAAGCACCTAATGTGATTACCAAGTTAATAATATACAATCTATCTAGCTAGTAGACAAAGTATAATTTATCTAAGTAGGTATAAACGTAAATAGATCTTATCTTAATTTGTCCGACAAGTTAGATTTATGGTCGGCAGTGTTCCGGCATCTGTCCTTGAGAGCCAGTAAATCTAGGATTAGCCTGTTAATATTGCATTATCACTTACCATCAGGTGAGATCGTGGTTAAAATAGACTAAACTATTAGCAATAAAAAGGGTAGGTAATAGTACGTACGTACATACGTACGTTAAGTCTAGCGATACGTACGTACTATTAATTTACCTCCTTTATATAAAATGCATCTATCTGTAGGTGAAAACTCCAATTGTGAAGTGCAATTTTTATTTCCTATACGTACGTAATTTCGGCATGTGCCTTCTAGAAATAGATAATTTATTAGGTTGGGAACTACTAAGTTAATCCGGATGATAATGGATTGAAAACTAGAAATGGAAAAACTTAAGGAAATAATTTACCTACCAAATTTCTTTAAAATCTGTTCAGACACTGAAGGTAACAAACACAAACACAAAATTTAGCATTTTCTATTTAATGTGACAAAATAAAATAGGATAGAACAATCTCCGGTCATATAACAATACGAAGGGCGGACGTAAAATTTATAAACGGTAAAATTGTTGCCTTAAAATTTTAAAAGTTCATCTTTTCCTCTACGTAAGAGGTCTATTTGTCAATCTGTTGTGTAATGAAAGAAGTATTCTTGATCCACTCAGCCCCCGCAACAAAGAACTTTTTTATATGAAATAAGTTCTAAAGGTTCGTAGAATATAGACACGTCTTTATACTCGTAGAATTATGTATACACAAAACATTCTAAGAAATGTTTACAGGGATATAGTTATGCCTCTGTCTAGTATGGACGTAACATAGTAGTCAATCTATATGATATTTCTAAAATTAGTTAATACTTTTATTAATACCCGCAAAGGGCAGCAAAAACAAAATTAGGATATTATGAACAAACATTAAAAACTAAATGAAGTAGGAAAATCTAACACTCACCATTATCGTCAGTCGTCGACAATCACCACTTCTATATCATGAAAATATCTTACCTGCCTATCAAACAATGTTTGTCATATTTTTCTTAATTAAAAGATTGATTATTTTTCTTACATATTTTATTAAGAAAACACAAATCTTCCTATAAGTAATATTCGTAATATTTTATATAACTATTTATTTACAAAATACTCGATTAATGTTGTTTTGAGTCATTCAACTTACGCATAAAGTTTACTTTAGTAATACATAGAGTTTAACGGAGCTAATCATATCTTACGACACAACCATACATTTAACACGGTGCTTACAGAGCCGTTCCTAGCGGAATCCATGGCTAAATTGTTCCACCATAATAAAACTATAAAACTGGAACCGATGATATTTTCAAACTTAACAAAAGCACGTGATCTGGCGCGTGAGTGACGGCGGCAGGTCGGTGCTGGCTTCGGTGCGGCGGCGGGCCGGCCTCAGTAGCGCTGCCAAGCGCACGAGGAGTTGGCCCGCGGCGCCGCACCCTGCCGTCACAGCTCCGAGAAGAACTCCGGCGAAGAGTGTGGCGTGGGCGGCGCGTGCTGCGGCACGGCGTGCTCTCGCCCTACCAGTGCTAGCCGCTGTTTCAGTACGTCTCGCTCGTGCGTCACACGTGCTACTTGCAACTGCAGCACATGCAGCTCGTCCTGCAGTGACCGATTTGTCAGCTCCAACTCCTGTCGTTGCTGCAGTCGCTTGCTTCGGCAGTTCTGCGCATAGCCACGATTTTTCAACGTTCGCCGTTTCTGCTTCAGCCGAGACACGTCTTCGCGCGGAAATCCGTGCAGGCGTTTGTTTAGCTCGCGCACGCTCAGGGTCATCAGCAAATCATCGCTAATGAGATCGTCACCGCAGGAAGAGGGTTGATAGGACTGGTGCGGACCGCGCGGGGACATGGCTGAGCAGGAGCTGGCAGGCCTGAGTGCGACCTGTTGCATGTGCTGCTCGTGCTCACGCCAGTCTCGGCGGTCCCATTCTTCGAAGTTGCCACAGGGAACGGTGCGCATGTCGAGCGGTTCCCGCATGTGCGGCAGCCACAGCACGTCGTCAACGAGCGCGGCACGGCAGGGGCTGCGGCCGACGGGTGCGGGTGGGGTTTCTGGTGGCGTGCTAGGGTCGACGGCGATGGCAACGTGCGGCTGCGGGTAGGGCCCCGCGTCTGGCCAGGCTCTACAGGCTCGAGCGCAAGCGGGTGGCGTCTCCACCAGCTCGTGCCATGCGGATCGCAGTGGTTCGCGCTTTACGAGGTGATGATCCTCTAGGTGGTCCAGTTCAAAGTTCTGCACGTATTCGTCGGCGAGGTGATCCTCGTCGGCGTCGTGATGTGGCTGCGGCGGCAAGGTCTGCATGGCGCTCGCCTGGGAGCTATCGACATGAGCGTGCTCCACCATGGGGCCGTGCACGGGGCACGCCGGCCGGAATAGAACTGCCGCCCGCCGCTGCCGTGCCGCCGCGCCGCAGGGCGGTGCAAGACTCCGCCCTCGCGCCCAATCGCACCCCGCAACGCGCGCATGCTCTAATAGCCTTTATTATCATTAGTATAAGTTCGCTATCACTGAGATGATATCACAACACAATGTAATCACAACTATGTCACTCATTACGAAACAAACATATGCATACCTAAGTAGGTAATTATGTACCTACGTACTGAGCACACGTCGTTGTCGTCTTGTGAATTTAGCTTTGCACTTACACTTGCCACTTACAATAGTTATCTCAGGAACTTTAAGATCTATAAATAAAAATATTTCTAAAATAATATTACGGTAGTTTCGAGTACATCGTAGCACTCAGCTACGGTTTTCGTAGCACTTAAATAATTATCATTCTTACTAACAAAATTGACCGATATAAAGCATTCATTTAATTACTGTCTGCCAATTGATGACCAATTGACGTTTTAGGGGTTTGGATAGTTAATATTCATAAGAATAAATGTATCACCAACTACGAATAAATTATTTATTCGTAGATCACAAACAATTTAAAAGGAATGAGTGTTGGTTGTTTAAAACAAAGGTACTTACGTTGGTTTTAAATTTGGCAACCAAAAGAACGAATGTCGGTTGTTCCAAAATAAGTGTTTTTGTTTATTTAAAATTTGGTCGGTTATCATTTTATGGGTATCTTTCATGATGATTGAAAAATCGAGCAAATGCAATATCAGTCAGTCATACAAACAAATTCAAGTGGCATTGTAAACACCTTGGGTAGGTAACAACATCAACTTAGTAAACCCTGAACTAAAGTGTTTATGCTTATATGTGAGTACTCTGATTATAGCAAATGTTTCTTTGGTTGTTTAGCATATTATATTAGGGACATTATAACAAATTGCTTATTGCTGATAATAGCTTATAGTAATGGTAAGTTCTTTATTAATTTTAATATGCAAGAATATTAATGGAACGTGAAAATGAAATAACTGAATGGCCACGTTCTGACAGACGGCACTAGTTAAAGATTTCGTCACAGTTATTGCCTTTTTAACCGACTTCTATAAAAGGAGGAGGTTCTACGGTGAACCGATTTTAAAACTTCTTTTTTTGTTTGAAAGGTGATGCTTGTCGTTTGATTTCATTTAAATTTTATCAAAATCGGTCAAGCCGTTTTTGAGTTACGCTCCAATAACTAAAAAATATTTTCTTATCTTGATGATATAGTCATTGACAATGAATGACAATTGATCCCGTAACAAGGGTCACTAAATAGAGTGAAAAAAATGTTTTTAACAAAAAATGGAACCGACTTCAACACTCAAAAATGTGAAATAACTTGTCGAAGTCGGTACCGTACGCACAATAACGTGATAATAGGTACTTTTGAACTATCAAGGTACCGACTTGAACAAGTTATTTCACACATTTCGGAATTGAAGTCGGTTCCATTTAAGGTTTAAAATTTTTTTTGCAAACCATTTATCACCAATACGGTCTTTAGTTGATTACAGGTCATTTTGAATGTGCTCAAAATGCTGTATTAAAACAACTAGTGTGTTTGTTTGTACCCAAATGTATAATAGTGACACTACAGTAGTTATAAAATGTTGAAAATGTTAAATAAATCTTTAAACGTCAGAATTTCATAAATTCTGTAGAAATGTATAAAATATACATACATTTAAATATTGTGAATTAAATCCGAATTTATTTATGCAAAAGTCAATTTGGATTCTTATACATATTTAAACAAAAATGTATCTGCGCTGAAAGCTTAACATATAATAGTGCAGATTCTAGCGGGCACTCTGTAATTTTAAATTTCTTTAATATTGGTAGCTCTTATTCTATTCACGCTAAAGTTCAAATTCGTATTGCGCACGCCAATGACAGTCCTTGTATTTGACATTTCTATAATTAGTCCTTGTATTTGACATTTCTAGTAATTTTATCAGTTTAGAAAGTACCAGATTTAGTAATGTAAAGCAACTAAATCTGCGTAAACATACTCACAATTGAACAGAATAAGAACCACCATAGTTATGAATATTTTAAATTTAGAGAATGGACGCAAGAATCGACCCCTTAAAACTGGTGTCAACTCTAAAAAGAAGAATATCAAATTATTAAAAAAAAGTTCTATTTCTACCAATACAAATGCCGGCATTTAAAAATTAAAAGCATCGACATTTAATTAAGCCCTTTAATAACTCAATAAATCATAACAACATGACTGTAAGGTGGCTAACAGAACAAAGTGATTTCACGGCTGGCGGCACGCGGAGTATTCAGCATAATTTCCGTTACGTTTACTCACAGAACGGGGTTACTCACTAACTATTAGCTAATCTACGAACAGGGGGTCACAAAATAACCCTTTTGAGGAGTTGTTAGCTATTAATAATCAAAATGTGCCATTAATTAGTGAACTGATTGGTTAAGGATTGAATGCTTAACGTACGTAATGCTTAATGTGTTAATATTTAGCTGCGTTAATATGAAAAAAATGGGCTTCTATTTGAGGCCTTGTCGTATTATAATCATTGCTCGCAATGTCCTACAATATGAAAAAAAAAATGTTTTTATTTACCGACGGTATGCCTTTATTTAACAAAATACTACGAACTATATACAAGACTACAGCTACTAAAATAAAAGTATTTAGCATATTTAATTAGTGCTTTGCTTTATAATTTAAAGGCTAATACCTAATTAAAAAACCGTAAAAATAAGAGAACTTCAGAAGGTGACTTAAAATGCAGATAACTAAAATTGCAGAACTGTAGATCTTGACTGTCTGCTGTGTGTAGTACTGTAAAAACGGAACGCAGAACTCTAGACCTGTCGCTGTGGGCCCGGTGCCTAATGGTACAATCCAATTAATGGTACTGGAGCAGCTAAGCGGTACACTTTACTCAAAAGGTAGGTGCCTACTTCCTATGCATTTTATTGCTATGGTTAATTGGTAGAATATTATCATCATCGACATCTTCCGATTCATTTCATATGGGGTCAAAACAATGTCTCATATCTGTCCAGTGACAACACTACAGTATAATAATTTAAAAAATGGTTTTCACTCATATAAAAACTTGATTTTAAAAAGAATTTGTTTCAGAAAGGTTTGTTTTTCTCATATTTTGACAGTCCAACAAACAATAAAAATGTAGCTACGGGTCTATAGATGGTTAAAAAGTTAAAAGTCACTAGCAGTTTATGGGACAGCAACCATTTAATGTTATTGTACCGAACATAAAAAGGTGAGGATGTTTTTCTTTGAAAATCAGATTTCAGAGAGAAACCTAAATCATAAATGTAACTTACCCACTAAAACTATTTTTAATTTGCAAGACATAATACTAGATCCCTAGATCTCTATACCTACCAGTACCTTATAAAAGTTCTGACTGATATTGCACTTCACAAGGTCTGCACCAGCTAAGCCAAATAATTATCCAAGTTACTTATCTAAATATGAATTTAGCAGAACTTACTTATACTTGTTATGTGGGCAAAGAGAAGTACTACATTTCTACAGTAACAAAGATAGGGTTGCGGCAGACCGATGCGGTGCGGATGCGGCGATCCGAGCTCTGACGCAGCCGCTGGTGTTTGCACACGGTCAACATTGTTAGCGGTACGCGTACTTTACGCAGGCAGTACCCTAAATTGCAAGGTAGTGGTATTCTGTAGTGTTATGAAATGGATGGATGGATGGTCACTGGTACCGGCAGGCGACAATACATTACCAACTCTCTCATCAAAGTACGGCACATGTTTGCCGTACAGCGTTGCATGAAGCTATATATTATTTACAGGTGTTCTTATAAGGTTTCCTATTTTTCCAAAGACTTTCGTTACTCCGGATATTGGAAATTTAGATGGTACCGGTAGGAAGGTAAGTTCTATTGTAATTTCCCTACACCACTCAAGTAAAATTAATAAAAGATTATTCATTGTTTTCTTTTAAATAGATTCTAAGATTTTTATTTTTTCTATGAATATATTTATTGCTTTTTTTTAAACATAGTGTTGAGCATGTTGAGCATGTACGCCTACGGCCTACATGACATACTGCTCGAAAGCTAGCTAATCTAGCTTTTGGTTTTTTATTTAAGTACATAGGGACACTAATTATTTGTATATTAGATAGTACGAAGTTACATAATGAAAAGTTGATATATTTGATGCAGGATAGACAACTTTTGACTGGATGATCTTTAAACTAGGTACTCCTGTAGGTATGATATGTAGTCGAGTTTGATGCTTATTGATGAGCTGAGTTCTCTTGGAGCCTTTTTTTGTAAATGACGAATTCTCGTAACATTGATTCGGACTAACTTGACGTTTTACAAGTTTTCCAATATTGAAAACCGTTTAAGGCTTTTGAGTAAGATTCCGTTCACGTTTCTTAGAGTACATGTGAAGAACAACGAGTCACGAGAAACAATGATATAAGGAATTTATTTATTGTATCAAATAATTGTTAATAATAAATAATTGTTAATATCTTTATGTACCTATTTATATTTAATGTAAAATTATAATATTACAAAATATTATAAAATTTAGGTATATGATATTCACCAAATGTTACACCTAGAGCACTGAATCCTTGTTATACAGTGCTCTCCCCGCCCTCTCTTCTTCAGATATTACATGATTTTGATTCCCGACCCGACACGTATCCGATTGTTTGAAGTGCTCTGTTAATTGCCCGCCTCTGAACTGAGTACCTACATCAATTATCATAAGACAAATATTATACCGAGGTGGTTCCGAAGCCAGTGCTCTGGCTTTTCATGCCGAGTTGGCTGTTTTATTTCTATTGTTATTTGCATAGGGAATAAGGGGTATTTTGGAGCAGTAGTGTAATAAACCATGTATGTAAGTGTATTTAATTTAATTGTTGTAAAACATTTTTCCACTTTGCCTTTTTCTGCTGTAGCAATGAATCTAATAACATGAACTTAAAGTAGGTAAATAAATTTCACTAATATTGTATCTACCGATTAGCTTGAGCTTCAGAGGAAGATAGGACACTCTGCTATAATAAAAAATGTGTCGCCGAGCACCTAAACGGTGTGTTTTATCAGTCTTTGAAAGCCAGTTCCAATTCTAGATTTAGCTTAAGGTTAATCTTTCGACTATAGCATCACGAGCGATACAAGTTAAAAGCTATCCTATCAGCAATAAAAAAACAACATTGACTCTCATAAATGGAGCGAATTTAAATTTTCACAATAAAACATCTCCCCCATTGATGGTCCCCCAAACAATACAATGTGATAAGGTTCTAGTGCGAGCCTGCTTGCGGCGCGACACGTCCGTGCATTTATCGACACTCTTCATCAATTGATCCGCGCTCTTGACTCCGCGGGCAGGTCAACCAGCTTCGGGGAACGACGTCCTTTTAACATTAATAAGTACTAGTACCTAACTAAATAATAAAAAGACCACGCTGTAAAATAATGTAACTCGTTAAAGGAGTGATAGCCAGGTAATAAGAGCAGATAAGAATAGACCTTGTAGTATATTTCGTATTCATACTGAACCTGATGATGAGTGCCGCAATGCAATAAAAATACAGGTGATAAATTCGCAACGCTTACAATTCAAATATGAAAGAATACGGCAAATATAGACTGTAGTCTGTCTCGAATTTCAATCTAGCGTTTTATCTGTTGGCAATGCTGTGAATGTTGTTGGTGTAATATTTGGGGATAAACTTAGGTAAGAAGCACGAATCATAAAAACCACTTACGATTGCAGAAGTCCTATTAAATATCAAGAACTACTTAAGTGAATTTATATCTTAACGACAAGGTATTATGCAAAGCAACAACTTACGCAACATTTCAATCGGGAAATTGCTTTCCCTGTTTACAAATGATCGACCCGCCCGGGTCATATTTTCAAGGTGATCTGATAAGCGTTCGTTGCCCCTACACATGTCCAACCAATGTCAAAGGTTGTGTGTATTGACGGCAGAGGTCCTGTTATCATTATACGCAGTAGCTCTAGGTAGTATATAGTCTTTGGCCTATCTGATCACTTTGATATGAATCATTTCTTGTTAAGGCTGGGTGCGGAGACAAACGTCATGTTCAAAGGCTATTACCGAGCGACGGCCATCGAAATGCCATTAGTTTGCACTTTTTGTCTCCGATTTTCAATGCAGATCAACAAATACCAAACGCTTAGATATTTATTTTATTTATGCCTGATAAGTTAGCCTTTGACTACTATCTCACCTGATGGTAAGTGATGATGTGGTCGAAGATGTTGTTCAGGCTAACCTAGAATTACTGGCTCTCAAGGACAGCTGCCGGAACACACCGTTAGATGCTTGGCGACAGAATTTATACTTGAGGGGGGTAGCTAGCCAGGCGGGCATTGCAGACGCAAAATGCCCTACCACCATGCAAAGAGAAAAGATAATATCGAATGAACGTTTTTTTACAAGTTATAATCTAAAATCAAATGTGTTTAGTTACTGTAGGCACCATAAAACTACTATAGCAGTACTTCAATAAATTTATTATCTAAGTAGTTTAATTAAAAGTAGGTAACTTAAATTTGCTTTAACTGCTAAGTAGTAGCAGTTGAGGTCAAGTTTAATTAACTTATCTATATCCTTACTAAGAATGGCAATATCAGTACTAATATTATAAATGCGAAAGTAACTCTGTCTGTCTGTCTGTCTGTTACGCTTTCAACAATAGGATAGTTTTTATCCGACTGCGCAAAAAGAGGTTCATGTTTTCGCGCGATAACCGACATACGCGCGGGCGGAGCCGCGCCCGGAAAGCTAGTATTATATAAAACTAATACATCAGAGGTGTAAGAGAAAGGTGATCGGTCTGCGACGAAAAAATGCACCAATAGGAACGCTACATTTTCCTAGTATTCCGAGTCTAGTTATACTAACTAAATATACATTCTAATTGCACTTATACATAATCATATATTATATAAGTCGCTACTGCGTTGAAACTAGTAAATGACATCATTGAATAAGTATACTAGTAGGTATTTCCTGAGAATATTATAAAAAGTTGTTTATGTAAAAGATGGGATTTATATCCCCTTTAATATTTTACATTTATCCAACATTCTCGGGTCCCTAGATGTGCAGTTTAAATAAGATTGAGTCAAATCTCACCATTCAGTTTGAAATGAGATAATAAGAGGAGAAATAAAGGTGCCCGATTTGGTGATTCATTATTTATCCAGAACTTCCATATTCTAAATAGTCTACAAATATTTTAGTTTTATGTTCGTTATTTATAGCTTAACGCTTATTGCCTACAATAGGTGGCATCAGTATAACTGTTTTTTTTTGTTTTCCATAACTAATAATTTGTTGTAGGTATTATCGAAAGTTCACAAGGTAAGAATACATACCTTCCAATTTCTGAATTGTTCTTCTTTCCTGTGCCACTCACGAGTGTGTCACTCTCGTGAAATCTTACTTCCCGTCATACCGTTACTTCATTTGTTTCTGGATCCCATAAACGATTTTGATATCGATACAGAAGGAAAAGTTATATTGTATAGGAATCCATTTCTTACGCGCTGAGCGCGCGCGTAGAGTTTTCCGTGTATAATAAATTAATATTACCCGGTTTGACAAAGACACTAATCTAAAATGGCACCGAAGATCATTATTATCTCTCACTTGCACAGCAATAGTAGCACTTGAAGTCTTTGTGCGAGTTCGTCCGGGGAAGCACCTATCTCTACCGTCAAGCAGTAATATTGTTGCGGTTGTAAGTTACCATCAACTTACAGCTCCACCGAGCGGGCGTAGGTTATTAACGTCACTGCCGAGTCACACTTTGACAGGTATCACAATTGAGATCTATTTACGAGTTACTTGAATCATTTGGGCCCCAAATATGATATGAAATTTGAAAAAATACGTCGACTGACACTTTTATTGACATCATTCAAATCTGACTACTAAAAAATCTTTTCTTTTATTTTTTCTTAAAAAGTCTTTTGTGTAATTATATGTCTCTTAGTCAGCTGTCATATTTGATACACGCTGGCATGTCAAATAAATTGTTCACCGAACTTCAACAAAGATGAATTCGAAATTTTAATCGGCGAGGGATTCTTTCGTATAACAAACCGTCGGCAATTAGTGTTTTCGGCGAACCTTTGAATGAAGGATTCTTTCGTAAATCAAACCGGCGCGGCGTCGCGTCACCAAGGAACGTAACTTTCGGCGAACCGTTCGTTCGACGATTTTTTCGTAAAATCGACAGTCGGTTAAGCGTGCCTTCGATGAAGCATATCGTTTGGTGAAGGGGGATTCGAAGAACCATATCAAGCTCGGAATGTTCGGATTACTATGGTCCAGTATTAAGGGTATGGGGCCACTTGTGATGAACTATAACTGTTATAGGCATATTTTACCACTTAACACCAGGTTGGCCTCGTGCTTGTTCTAACATAATAGCAGTAAAAAAAATCAGGTAAGAGGTAATTATTTTCGGCGTGATTTCAGATTCGTTTCGTTATTGTACCGTGATATAGCATAGAACATATAATCATTTAATATATCAGGTTCTCGGTCGGTGTTGTTGTAGGTCAGTGCCCGTGGGGTGCCGGGCTAGAATGTCACCCCCCCATCTCTTCCCGTGGGTATCGTAAAAGGCGACTAAGGGGAAAATACCGGAAGGTGGGCAGCAGCGCCTTCTGAGAAATTTACACCAATAACTGCGATCCCCAAGACGCCTGCCAAGCGTGGGGATTATGGCAAATCAACCTATGAATAGCACAAAAACATTTCGGCCCCCAGTTCCCGGCAGCTCTATTATTCCTGGCCCTGGTAGCGGGCCAGGTAACGGTGGAGCAGGAGGTGCGAAGAATCCCCGGAAGATGCCCGGCTACCAACCTCAAAAACGACGACCCTTGGCCCTGGCAACACACAACATACGTACGCTCAGGGAGGACTACAAGATTGTCGAGCTGGAGGAAGAATTGAACAAGTTACGCTGGGATGTCATGGGGTTATCGGAAGTCCGAAGACAGGGACAGGACACCGTTATCCTTGACTCAGGTAACTTGTTATTCTACCGGGAAGGTCAACAAGTCTCAGGGTGGTGTTGGGTTTCTCGTCCGGAAGTCCCTTGTTAACAATGTTGTAAACTCAGCGTACCTTATACTCAGAATCACCAAACGGTATTCGCTGAAGGTCATACAGGTTTACGCACGGATCTCTACACGCTCAGATGATGAAGGAGAGGCAATGCCAGCGGCTGGTCGTTTTTAAGCTCTTGAACTGGAAAGAATTCGGCATCAACATTTATGGCGAATACACCTTCGTTTCACCGATGACATAGTCGCTTGAGGAACTCAATACAATGCTCAGCGACCTCAGTAGTTTCCCAGGAGGTGGGTCTTAAAATTAACATGGACAAGACGAAAATTATGTCTAATGTCCATGTTGCACCCGTACCAGTTGTTGGGAACGATACGCTCAAAGTTGTTGACCATTACATTAACCTGGGACAGACTGTCCAGTTAGGTAGGTCCAACTTCGACAAAGAGGTCTTCCGAAGAATCCAACTCGCATGGGCAGCGTTCGGGAAGTTACGCGACATCTTCTCGTCGAAGATCCCGCAGAGCCCGAAGACCAGTCTTCATCCTGTGTGTGTTGCCAGTGATGACTTATGGCACTGAGACGTGGTCCTTAACTGTGGCCCTCGGACAAGCTCAGAGTCGCTCAACGAGCTATGGAGAGAACTATGCTCGGAGTTTCTTTGCGCGATAAAATCCGGAACGTGGATTCGCCAAAGAACCATAGTCGCCGACATAGCTCTCAGAATTTACAAGTTAAAGTGGCAATGGGCGGGCCACATTGCTCGACGAACCGATAACCGTTGGGGAAGAAGGTTCTCGAGTGGTTACCACACTACATCGGAAGACGTAGAGTTGGTAGGCTCCCCACTAGGTGGACTAACGACATCGTGAGAGTCGCTGGTAGCCAATGGTTACAAGCGGCTAATAGCCGTTTTTTGTGGCGCTCTATGGGGGAGGGATTTGTTCAACAGTGGGCGTCTTCCGGCTGATGATGAATATGATATTCAGTTACTGTACCTGCTGTAAATATTAACTCAAGTTATCATGCAATACGTCTCCGAGTTTCGAATACCACATTGCGACGAATACTGATGAAAACTACGAATAATTATGTAGGTGAATGGAAATAAAAGCTTAAGTACCATAAAATAATAATAATTTTCAAAATATTATTCTTTAATGAAAATATTATTTATAAAATTATTATTTTTTAAAATTTGGTTAAATTAACATCATGATTTATACATGCAATAAATTTGTACAATTTGCTAGTTCCAGGAGACAATAAATTATTAAAAACTTAACAAAACATGTACAAAACAGGTGTTAAATTTTACATATTTGTATTGATTACAAAATATTTATTAATTCAGGCGTAAATGTATACAGAATTGTGGTGCATAAGTTATCTTGCAGATATTAAACAAATCCACAATTATTAAAATAAAATATACATTCATTATTCTTCTAATGTAGCGATCGCGGAGAACTACCTATCATACCATTTTTGTGGCATTTTTTTAAAGATCTACAATAAATCTTGTAGAAATGATCAAGGTTATTAATCTTTAATCAGTAATAAGATGAATTCAGATGTGAACTCCAGCAATTTATCGTAGGTACCATCTTACCACAACCCATTTTCAAAGAATGCATTGCAAGAGCTGTAATTCAAAACAGAGGCGCCAGATGAAATGTTGCTCTTTTCGGTATTAAAATGATTTCATCGAGGAGAAAATTTGTCACCAAACACCTAATGGTGTTACAAAATTACAAATTAAATCTAATAGTGTGTTCCGAGAGCTGTGCTAGAGAGCCAGTAATTGTATAGTAGCCTGAACTTTTTCGAGCGCATAATCACTTACCATCAGCTGAAATACTGCTCAAACGCTAGCCTAGCTATAAAAACAACATAATAAGTAACTTAATTTGCTTCATAGACCATAAATATTGTTTTACTATAGGCCTACAAATTTAATTTCTCGAGTCTTTATCTTATTTCAAAATAGAAAACTGTATCAGCAGTTTCAAAAAAACATTTTGTAATATACTATTGAATAAAGAACATATACTTTACTTGTTTGTATGGAGTTAAATACGAATGAATGCGTTATTTTAATAATTTTTATAATTACATGCATAAAATTCACATTCAAATATATTTACAATTCAAAAAGTGCAATTGTGCATTGCATACATGTAATTTAATACAAAAAATAAATCTGACACCGCATAAATAATATTTGAGCAAGCAGTTTTGTCTTCAAGTTATCGCATTTAAACATTTTTATTTTTGTTCTTTGATGAAGATTGTCAACAAAGTAATTAATTGATATGATTTTATTAGATGACTAGTGATTTTTAATGGACGAGTTTTTATAATAATCAGGATTTAATAAAACGATAATTTTTAAAATATTGTTGATACAAAAACTTATTAACAATTTTCACTGATTTCTTCATTATAAATATACCAAAATATACCCCTTTATATAGAAAATATCTTAACTCAAACTTCATTAAACTTATGACTTTAATAAAAAAAATATAAAACATTCTTCTTTTGCCAAAATGGCCATGGCTTTTATATCACAATATGTAAGAGCCAAAAACGGCTTAGTGTTCAGTCTTAATTGTATTAAATTATATTGTGTTCATAATTATTGTAAACATATATTTTTCATAAGGATTTATAAAAACTTTGTTTTAGAATGTACTTGAATAATCACAATATATAACCTGTATATTTAAGTATAAAATGCATAAATATTAAACGCTTAAATCTTACTATAACCACATCGCACCCAATTCCCCCAAAAACCTTATGTAAATATATAAAAAAATATGCTAATAAAATAACAATTCATTCAACAACATTTAAATATTAATCATTTGTACAATTATAATATTTTGTTCATTAATTAGGCCATATCTACAATATACTTGATCATACATGATAATTATACATATAGATGTAAGTAAGCTATATAAATAAACTTTACATGCAGACTTAAATTCTATGCTGTTCTAATTTGTACATATTTGTAAACTATTTCTATAAAATTAAAATCGAGACTAAGAAAACACATTACTTAGCACTAGACTTATCCATTGTTAATGGAAGCAACAAAATTGATATAATGATAAAATAACACTATGTAATAGGATTGATATCTACGCCAATGTTGCTTTCAAAGCGCCCAGTTAGGTTATAATAAACATACTGTGTTTTTCTTTGGCCCGTTCACTTTTTATTTTATTTTCTTTGGACGCATTAATTAAATTAATATTTTTCAATAATAGTTCTTACTCAATAATTTCATTGCGGCTCGACCCTGATAACTCCAAGTTTACATTTTTCATAATTTTATTAGTTCATTTATGAGCCGCTTTTAATGCAAAAATAAAACATGCCCCGCAAACCCAATTACTATAAATCTATGAAGCTGCTATGATGTACTTGCTGCACATATTAAGTTCATCATAGTAGACAAAAGGGGTATCGAAACTTTATAACAATAATTTAACTAGAATTTATTGCAGTTTAAAAACATTCTAATAGGAATATACATAAGCAAGTCATAGAGAAGTCTGGAACTGCGTCCGATACATGGCATTGAGCTAACCCTATTTACACGGGACCAAAACATTTGTCAAAAAGTGAGTGTTTTTACACCGCAGTCTACCTGACGATTTTTTTATTTATGGCATAGAGACCAACGCTAACAAACCGTGGCACCGGTCGTACACAAACTTGGTGTACTTTGTTACAAATTTGACGTGGCCTTGGGTGAATTAATGTTGGAAGGTGAAAACATCAGGGAACGTATTGACAGATTAGAGACCAGATTAAATACCTATAGGTGTGTATGAATAATATTAACAGTGAAGGAAGCAAGAGATATAAGTCAAGATCGCAGCAATTGGGAATCTGTGGTCTACGCTCACCCTCCCGAGATACCGTTTATCTATAACTGCAGGAATAAAATAAATATTGCAGGAAGCAAGTACGGAGTCTGCACGCGATTGTACATGTAGCCGCGCCGTTTTCATAGAAATACATAATATAATGAAAACCAATAGATCCATGCTGCATTTGCAGCCTGCAATTGCAATAGCCGCGGCGCTCGGAAAGCATTTCATAAAAATAAAACGAATCATAGAGCCTCTGCGGTCAAATACGTGCAGACACAGCCGGCATTCTTCAGTTGCAGTCGTATGCTGACAGAAACTTAACAGTTGATACTCGATTAGGCGAGCTCTATTATCTTGCTTATGTACTGACTGTTTACCGCACTCAGAAAACTAGCATGAAGTCGTTCCATTTGCACTGCTTTTGATAGTATTAAATGCTAATTAATTAGTGTTAATTGGCGACTTTAAGTGCGGCAATGGGGTAAACCTATGAGGTCGCCTCTGCCTTGTAATGCAGCAGTACGTAGTCGTGATAGTACATCATGATGCAGAGCGGCTGGCCGATGACGAGCGAGCTCCATACGATGATGTTCCCCCAGCGCGGGCCCATGCGCAATTCCACCGTGCGAGAGATTACCGACAGCGGTGGCTGCGCCATCATACCCAGGAATGCCCAGATACGGAACATCTGCAGTGGTACGCTCACCTGTAACGGTAAATCACATCATTAATTCTTGGAAAAGTCAACTAAAAGAATAATAACAATAACCAGAACGGTCTTTAATCTGTCTCGTTGGTGAGTGTGTGTGTGTGTGTGTGTGTGTGTGTAAAAGCTTGACTTTGGAATGTCGAGGACATGGGTTCAATCCACGAGAATAACTTCACCTTTGTATATTATCGATAGTGGACAATAGGATGGCCACCTATTATATGGGAACAAGATATGCCTGGCGAAATATAGGAGACACCTCTGCCTACCCCTTGAGGCGTGATGAGATTACGATCAAAAGACAGCGTACTGTGACAAAAAATGTAAAATAACCTACTTTAATAGAAACAAACAGTATAAAGAATTTACGCCACAGATGTTTTAAGTCTAGAAGTAATAGTAGATATGGAGCCTATCGCTAACGACCAGGGCCAGTTTCAGACACCGTTACTATGCATTCATCTAATAGACTTTAGGTAAAAACAGAAATTATTCCTCTCAGTGATTTCGTTTATTTATGGTTTTCTTCAATATGACATTGTGCTTCATTTCAATATGACATTGTGCTCAATATCATGTAGATTAATTTCAAATTTATTTTCTAAATTCTCTGCTTTTACTGAAGACGTAATTCGACGTTCAACATGATATAAAATCAACTTAATTAGGTAAATGTCCATAGAAACATAACAATTGAAATTGCACTAGTTCGTGCTAGGAGTAAACTTACTATGCAGTTGCATATTTAAGGGTAAGTAAGACAGTACTTACCAAATACTCATGGAAAAACGCCGACACAAAGAAGACCATGATACTAGCAAGCGCTTTGCTGTACCCCCATTCAGTCACCGGTATGTACAGATGCCGTAAGGCCCACACGTGGACTGGTCTATTCCAAGTGCTCCAGAATATCTTCAAGTTCGTGGCATTCCACCAATCTCCGTAGAACTTGCGGTCGGCAAATTGTAGGATCTCTCCCATTAGATTCAAATATGAGTGGAAGACTAGGTAGAAGAAGCAGAGCCAAATCAAATGGTTAGGCACCTGGAATGGACAACAGAATATTAACGATTCAATTGAGCCGCCCTTTCTATTAAATGTATTTAGTCTCAGCATAAAGTAAAATCAAAGTTCTATACAACCAAGAAGACCCTTGCTTTATATAACAAATATAAGTATAATTCGTTACAAAGTTAATGTCGGCTATGAAGTTAGGCACAAGACGCAGCTCATTAATCAAATCGCTTAGTTGCACCATTTTGGTTGACATAATTCGTTCGTCAAATTATTTATTCCGTTGGGATAATTACGTCAGTATGGGTTAATTACAAGTGCAAAGTTTTTCGCACATTAAAAAACATTCAAATTTAGTGTAATTCAGCTACAATTCTGCGCTGTAACCTGCGCGAAAACGCACCTTCTTCAGTGCACTTCACGGGTGTCATTAAAATATATAACTTTTCTAGAGCGATATTTAACTTTTACCAAAACGATAACTTCAATTAATAAAAAAATAAGTACCGCTAATTTGAGCAATCTCTCCGTAATCCTGACGACGTTCATACTGGAGAATGTTTCCAATGAATTGATAATAGATGGTACCATCCACTGCTGCAGCAGAGCAAATATCAGGTTGATTCCAAATAACAACTCCAATAGCCTCCTTATCACGAACCTCTTACGGATACTGAAATAGATAAACAGAAAGGTTGAGAATGCTAACAGCTTTGTGTAAATTCAGGAGGTTGTTGTTAATAATTTTAGGCATTTCTTTGCGTAAAACGAGAAAAAATATTGTTTTATATATATTTAGCTATCTCAAGAGGCAACGAAGAGAAAAATACCAAGGCCCAAAAATCCTACCATCCAAAACACATTTTTAAAATATTTATCTTTAGCAGTTTGTACAATCAAAATGATACAAATACAGTATGGTTTAAAGGGCATGTTGCAAAATAATCGAGAAAATACCTAAGATGTGTACCATAAAGATAACGATATGAAAAACTTTTATAAAGAAATAAGGACTAATAATTTGTCATGAAGAAAATCTGTAATGAATAACGTCTTACGAGTTAAGAGTTGCATCTTAAGAGAGTGGACGGAACATTAGTAATGTAATATTAATATGACTTTATATTATATAAATATTTATATTTTTTAATATTAATATGATTTTTTCATCAAACCACTTACCGTGCTGTTCGAGGAAAGTTCAACTCATAACACAACGTTGGGGCCAACATGAAATAAGCCAGGTCCCTCAGGGTCAGATTATCGGGATATTTGACCAGACGGGCTGCCGCAATGTCACCATTCTTATCATCGTCGAAACTTTCTGTATTGGACATTCAAAAGTTAATTCAATCGGTTATTTTTACATAAGTGAAAATAAATCAGGCAAAGCCTCGATGTTCTTACCTTGACTTCCATGAATATTATCTATATTCAAGGTAGGAACATCGCAGCATAAATCGGTAAATAACAGAATGCAAATCATATAGCAAAAGCTTATTTTCGGAAAGTCGAAAGAAAAACTAAGATTGAAAAGGAAAAAAACAGACATGGTTGGTTGTAAAAGATGTGGAAAAAATAATGCGTTTAAAGAATGGACAAAATGCTGATTACCAAGAAAAAGAACCCTGGCATAAAGATAGTGTTAGAAGAAAGCGAAACGAACTTGAAGAAATAAAATGCACTACCTCATTGCCCAAATTGTCTTTATTTTGATTATAGACTTCGCCCTTTCAATATAGTCATCCTGCGCAAGTCTATACCGGCTGCAGGAAAGAATTATGCTGCCGAAGAATTAAGATTATTTCAAATAATATGCAGATTTGGGATACAGTACTCAAACTGAATGAGAGAAAAATTGCCAAAAAGTTTGGGTATTACTTCAGTACGTGACCCTTCGTACGTAATATTTGTGTTTCTATAAATAATAATTAGAATTACTAGATGTTGCATGGCTTAAAATCAGCAAATGCAAACTAAAAAACGATTGTTTTATGATTTTGGCAGTACCTCTAAGATACAAAGAACTGGATAAACATAAGATGAATGAAATGGCGACGTTCATTGCTACAATTTGGTCGTATAAGACCTTTTCGTGTCGTGTATTATGGACAATTTTGGGCACCACGGAAATAGAAAACAAGAGAAAGAAGGACGGAATCTGTATCATATAATATAAAGATTATAAATATGTATATTGATACTTAAAAATATATAAAAAGAAACGCTCAAGTACACATTTTAGACTAGACAGTAAAAGCACTAATGAACAATTAAAACATACTTACGCACTATAAAACGAACGAGCTGTTTATTAAGCGTAGAATATATACGAATGACGATATTCTGACTAAGAAGAAAGAAACGAAAACAGAAAACAAATAGATACATACAGTGCAAACCAAATAAGTGCGAAACAAAACCATAACATAAAGCAGGTGCGGCAAAGTGCAAACAGTTAGTATGTTGGTAGTACACTTACGCTCTTGTTCGGCGTTTATTAGTTCATCTGTAAACGTAAACATTACACAATACAAATTTATACCATATTTATTTACTAATACAAGAAAATATACCTATAAGCTAGTGACAGGAGGTGCAATACTACCCCGCCACTGCATGGGAGAGGTTTTATCATCAATTGAAGTAAATTAACTTAAGAAATAAATACCGGTTAATAAATAGTGAATCCGGTGACGGAATGTTTTTTTTCTTCAATACTATGAAACTGTCCTTTAACCAATGAGTATGATCAATAGAATATATAATAGGTATTTACTCTTTATAAGTTAAAGTCGATCATAAGATGAAATTTTGATGTTTGATGTATGGAACATCTGTCAAAACTGTATCTTATGATCTATCTCAATTATTTATGATCAATCTTTAAGCATTTATTAATGCGAGTTCAAGTACATAATCAAATACATTTCTTAATTAATAAAGAAATCTCTTGATTTAAATTAATTTTTAGGTTCTTTTTACTAATCTTGAAACAATATTATAAATTAGTATAGACATTAGTTTTTTTTCTTTAGCGAGAATTGTGATATTATGATGACTTAGGTAAAAATAACGTAATTTTAATTTTTTTCTTAAATTATATTAGACTGGATAAGTTTTATTTTTTATTATTATATAAAACTACTGCTTTAAATACACTAGTCCTTAATATTTTCATATTAATTTATATCAGATCAAATTTTACTTTCAAAACATTGATCTCCAGGCAGAAAAGTGTTCATCTTAAGTTTAGTGTCAGTGGTTTTCTTAATATTAAGTGAATCCATATATATTTTCCTATCATGTTCATTATTAGTACCAATTAATGTTTATTACCTAAAAATACCTAAAATATCCATGGTTATTGTGCTGGAAATTGAATAAAGCCTCCATGATCTCTTTACGTATATTCTTTCACGGCCATCTCTAAATGGTAATCTTTAATTATTTCCCTAATTGCTTCAATTTTGCCCCCGAATGAACCCGCCGATGGTGTCTCAGCTGACTCCGCGCAGTACACGCAGCTGTCTCAATGATGAGACACAACCACCACCTAATCTGCATGCTCCCAAGCAGCTGCAGAGTCAAGGTTCCCGGATTGTGCACCGTCCTGTGACTACAAGTAGCTCATTCGTGGTTTTTCGAGTTTTATTTTGGCCAGTCCGTTTTTCTCTGCTTCATTTATGGTCACGAAGCCACTCACGATGCTGAACGCAGCCATATACCGACCATACATCGTTCCCTTTAAGACTTGGGATGTGTCATTGTCATATTATGGCTGCTTCTGCCTCTTTAGTCTCACGCTCAGCAAACCCTCTTTTCCCCAACGATAGGCTTGTATTTAGGTTGTTTTTGCAATTGATCAGATTTAATTCTAGCCTTTTCTATTGTCAGGAACTCGAGGAATTAATTGACAGTGTGGTCTGACCTGCCCCTTGTCAGCTTTGGTTCGTGGTGGCTGATTTTGGGCAGCTTTACTTAAAGGTATTGTATAATCTGCAAAAGTGACTGCTTGACGTTCCGCCGTTCTAGAAATTGTGTCTTTCACCCCGTGAACTGCTGCATTGATAATGTTCATGAAAGCCTTCACGCGTTCCGCTTTTTCAGCCTTCTCTCTCGGTTTTGCCTTATGCTTAGCTTTGAATCTTTCTGCTTCACCTTTCGTTGAAGGTGTTCGGATCCAGTTTGTGTTATCGAATACGTTACGAGGTTTTCCCTGGTGTTCGACAGAGCCGTCACAGTGGGTGAAAGGTCAAGACTTCGCCTCCATCCTCATACACTATCATATCGTGATGTGATGAGGACTTTATGCCTCGATGTGATCTGCGGCCTCGGCTATATCGTATAATATAACCATTGCGTCCACGCTTAATTTATTAAAAAAAATATATACTCAAAGGGTACTTACTCCAATTCGGTGCAGATAAGCTTTGACGTCTGATTGAATGTTTAGCCAACTTGGCCTTCTTGCCTATTCGGCACCAGTAATTGGTCTGCACGTAGCTCCATAGTTTAAGGAAAACAAGTAAGTATATGAAGCAGATGAATGTCATGCCCACTGAAAATTTTACAGAAAAATTAATGCATCACTATGCAAATAAAACGTACTGACAGATCATTCTATTTAGAGCTTTAGATGTAGCAAACATCTTTAAATTAATGAAGGACTGATAACTCACGTATTTCTTTGTAAACAAAAATTTAGCACTTTAAAACCAGTATAAGAATATTATTCTAATGAATAATATTCTTATATCTACTGGTTCTAAAGTGCAAAATGTTGTATGTCATGTAGATGATTATTCGTCAAGTACGCATTTCACACAACAGGCGTTTCATCCAAAACGCATTTCGCCATTTACCTTCGCGTTTTGTCCAGGTAAGTAATTATTCAGTCAATTGCAGCACATAGACAAAATTAAAACCGTTAAAAACGACATCAACTATAATTTTCACAGTTGTCCAATCTAAAACGTAATGATGCATCTCAAGATCTTATTTAAGATAATGGAGCAGCAGTAATGAAGTCTAAACGCCTATCAATGTAATTTTTCAAGTTAGTTTCAGCTTGTAACTGTGACAGATGTCTATAATATTTCACATTGGATATTATATTTTATAATATGTGTAAACCAGAATGTCAAATTAAACCTGTGATAACACCAGTTAGAGCGATTAAGACGAGTTGCAATTTGGACGAAATGCGATCAAAGTAAACTGATATTTGCGAACTGCGTTTGCGCAATGGACGCAACGCGATAGGAGCGAATTGCGTATAGGGTGAACTGCTAACAAACTGTTTCAGCGCGATGTGCATTGCATCGTGTGGTGCGTCGTAGGTACGTTGCGTCGCGTCGTGGAGTTAGCTTTAAACAAAAGCGTCTATATTTCTAAATATGATAAAAAGCACTATCGCGTGCTGAGCGTAAATCACATCAACAAATTATTGACGGGAACAAAAAAAAATTGTACTCCAATAATTTACAAATGCAAAAGAGTCTATTTTTAACCTTGATTAATAGGTTCCACTGGATGCGCCTCTCGTTGTACCACTCGACAAGCTGATGTGAACTAGTTTAAATAATGCCGGTAGTCACAATAATGCAAAGATAGGTAATTACCAGAACTGAAGACGTCTCCTTTGAAATGCAAAGAAATGACAGGCAGTGCGATTACAAATATTATGTTGGATATTTGCAAAATGAGACCAACTCTCTCCGGAATTATGTTCTAGAACAAATACAAGCACACTAAAAACAAAATATAGCAAACACAATGAGTCTATGTTAACACATACATAGAGACATAAACATTATTAATATAACAAAATGCATGGTAGTAGGGCACTTTGCGAATGCCCGCCTGGCTAGCTACCACCCTCAAGTTGAAAATCTGTCGCCAAGCACCTGACGGTGTGTTCCGGCTGCTGTCCTTGAGAGCCAGTAATTCTAGGTTAGCCTGAACAACATCTTCGACCACATCATCACTTACCATCAGGTGAGATAGTGGTCAAAGGCTAACCTATCAGGCATAAAAAAAAAAAAATATTGATTGTATAAAGATTATATTACCATAGCAAAATAGTACTTTATCTTCTTTATAATTCACTAGCCATTTAATAACAAAGCTCATTAAAGTACATTTCGAAGGTTGGCCAAAGTATGTTTAGTATCAAAATACCCCTAAAGCAGTACCTGTCCATATCAGAACCCTCTACAATTGAATCAGCCCTGTGTATCCACCAGAGACGCGCGCGGAAGATGAACGGTGTTTGAAACAAACACTAACCAATAGGAGCGCTGCGCTCGGCATTATTTGATTTTTTTTCACTCTTTTATACATCGTGTTTTGACGGCGGTAAATAAGGAATTACGATCGAGGCTCTAGTAGAAGCCCGAAGTCGAAGACAGGGCTTTCTGAGTCGAGGTTCGTAATTCCCGTACCGCCCGTGAAACATACAATGTTTTTCTTCACATTTGCGAGTAAATAATTATGAAATTATAAATTTAATATACAAGTCAGCACAACTATTATTACGAGATACGTGAACTTTTTTCTAGTGCATGGCGGGCTTTTTTCCCACACCACAGATTATACAAATGTTTCGTTCAGAAACGTTAAGGGCAAATACTAACGTAGGCCTATGCCTAATACAGCCATGACGGAGTGTAAAAAAAAATCGACGATTTGATACAAAAAAAGTTGAGTATTTAAGTAACATATAACGAGATTGCAATGAAATTCCTGTTTAGATAAGATTTTAAGTCAATTTTTCAATGGCGTGTAAATTCCTGATTTGAATTTGTATGAACTGTGTGCTATTAATGAAAAAAAAATATTTACCGACCTTGGGTTTCATGGCAAAAAGAAAACTCGAGGGTTTTATAAGGGGCATTACGGCCAAGTTTACCTATAGGTATGTTTAGATAGATACTGTTTACATGCAAGTGTCATGAAAAATGCACTACAACCTGAAAGGGCCCGAACACATCCCACGTTGCCGCATAGTACGCGCGTACCGCCACGCCGCCGCACACGCAATCTCATGGGCGTGCCGTTGATTCACGTGCGCGGCCGGTACTGTGTCACACCGTATATTTTTGTGGCACGATCGTTAGCGCCGTGCAGATGTGTCGAGGCCCTAAGCCTACACAACGACACTTTAATGAAGTAATATGTGTTTCTAATTTACGATAACATCTTTTTTATCTAGTACTGCGATAGTTTTACGATAATTTACAAATGATTTTTTAAGAAAATATATGGCCACATTCCTAAGATCTAGAGTTTTATAGGTATGTATTACCATGTTTATTTTTACTTACCACTGAAATTAATTTTTCAAACAACAATGCTGCAACAATAGGCACCACGGCAACTGAAAAAGATAAAAAATAAATATAGATAACATGGTAGGTATTTAACTGTTTTTGGAAATCAATCTCAAGTGGTCAATAATTTTATTATTAAAACTATGTGGTGATTTATTATTTAAAATATTGTTATTTTTACAAAAATAATTAAATTCCAACAAGCTCCCTTGCTTTTTAGGGTTATAGTTTCGTCATGTCCGTCTGTCCGAGGTTTTGCTAAGAGACCGTCAGTACTAGGAAGCTGTAATTTCGTATGGATATGTAAATCAATTACGCCGACTAAGTGGTAAAATAAAATTTTGGAAAATATATTTTTTTTAAATGACTTAGGGGTTGCTAATACAGTTTTTCGATTTAATGCTCCATTTACGAAATATTAAACTTTAAAGTGCAAATTTTGTTCCAACAGGGCGTCCCCCCCCTCTAAAAGCTGAACTGCTGGCTTGAAAAATCTGAAAAAAATCAAGCTGACAGTGCGTTTCATGAACTTTAAAGGAAAAGTATAGCGGGTGAGATAACTTTATTAGTTTAGTAGTTATAGTCGTTGAACTTGGGTGTTGGATAATTTTGTACCAAATATAAAATCAATAGAATAAATCCGTTTAAGTGACTAAGATGAAGTAGTTGGTTGTTTATAAGGGGTAAAGACTGGCACTGAAAATTAAATCTGAAATAAAAATCATAAAACAATAACCTATGCCATACATAATAGACTACCTTTCCAGCCGCGGCTCCGCCGCGCGTATTACGGTTATCGCGCAAAACCATTCAACTCTTTTTGCCCAGTTGAATAAAAACTATCCCATGTCCTTTCCCAGGTCTCAGACTATTACCATGCTAAATTAAATCCAAAACGGTCCAGTAGATTTTCAGTTTATTCGTTGCATACAAAAATACAAATCTTTCCTCCTTATAATATTAGTATAGATATAGATATGTCAGTACAAAGATTCGACTTATATAGGTATAAAGTATTTTTTGGACCTCATCCTCGCCGTACACTAGAAGTCTTTGCCGTCTGTACCTGTCGTACCAAGGTCATCGCTCACTTCATTTCACACCTCATTGTAGTGATTTTCAATCGTGTAAATTTTTTCAGCGATACGCAAGTGAAGGGTCAGAAATATTCTCTATATTTCTGTGCCCTTCACTTGCGTATCGCAACGGAAGGCACTCTATTTAATTTTAAAGATTGATTAAGGAATGTACTACATATCGACGATAAGCACTGAGCTTCAGGTCTTGTTTTATAATACATTTTCGACATTACATTGCGACATTTTCCTAGCGGGAATCTTAATTTCTCGCAATTAGAATATTGTTGAGAAATCAAAATATTTGTACTTCCTAATGGGATTTCGATCAATTCTGGCTTTATCAGCATACATTTGTAGTTCTAAGACACGCGCCTGCCCTGATCTTTTATGGTCTTCTACAGAGGAAGTGCTGTTGTATCTGTTGATATTACGATATACGAACATGTGACTGATACCAAGCTTTTGAAATGTCTGGAATATGACCGATAAACGCGTTCCAATTTCTAAATAATTCTAAAGCTGAAAAGTTTTATGTTACAGTATTTATGGCCAGACTAGTTATTATATAGTATAATAGCCCATTTATAAGCTTACTTGCATACATCGGTGTATACTTTTTTTTCTTTTATATATATTTTAACTATTTTATAATACAATAATTATTTATGCTACAGTAAATAAATTAAATGACATCCAAATTCTTACAATGTATCAACGAATTGTGAATTGCGCTATCATTACGTTTTCATTCGATTATCTACCTATAGAATACACAAACGAATTTTGTTTAATTTTCGAATTACAATTCAAATAATAACTTGGCGGCAATCGTACTCTTATTTTTTAGATTTAGCAGGAAAAAAGTGGAGAAGAATAAAGAACTACAGAATCGTTCTATATTATGATAACGGGTTTCTACGGAACCCTACATTGTGCGTGGCTCGACACGCATTTGACCGTTTATTGTAAATACGCTTCATTGAGTATTGCGACGTCGCAAACAATGCATACTAACTAAAATATTCCCAACGACTACGATTAACTCGGTACTTCAAGTGTGAAAGACATGCAGTGATTAAAAGCCTTTGATGTGTATAGCCGCAAAATGCTGGCTACAACTTTAGGTGTGACAATTTTAATATTTGCTGTTTTACTTATAATAATGTCATAGGCCGATAAAGAAAACAATTTTTCAATACACTCGCTCGTAACGGGCCTTTAATTGCACCGATTTTAGTATCATAATATAGTCTATTGTGCACTCGTGCTTTTTGTTTACTTTACCGCACTAGTGTTTTAAATAGGGAAAAAAATTGTTTCTACACTTCTCACCAAGGAGACTGTAGTTTGTTTCGTTCGTTGTTATATAAAACAAACCAAAAAGTTTTTTTTACCTACTGAAGTAGAACTTAAGAATATTTAATTATAAACCTTCTTAATCAGATTATTATTGCTATCAAAAATATTAAGAATATATTTTCGTATCGAAATTTTCGAATTCGTTCCTCGCAAGTGAGTTCAAAAACGTCGTATGAAACTCGTGCACGTTGTTTATTACGATATCTACTCCATTTAGTCCTTCGATCTTCGATCTCAGGCTTAAAACCCGTCTCGATTGTAATATACAACTTCGCGCACTTGTTGCATAATGTACTATTGTATTTGAAATAAGCTATGAAGTTAATATATTAAAGAAAATGTGTCTGCGTTCTTGTATTTAAAATGGATGTCATTTCCGTAATCGGCACCCCAAAAATCTAGAAAAACTAAAATGACACTCATATTATTTCATTCCCAAAATGATAAAAAAAAATTAAAAAGATAGAGCTGTTACACCCATCTTGCTTCAAATCAAGTAGCGATCACCAAGTGATTTCGTTCTTTTGTGAAACAAAAGTTTTTGACGACAGAAATGTCGTTTGTGCAACCAGAACGACGATGATAGCTTTCAACCAAAATGTATAAAACATACATTGACATGAAATATTGCTGTCTCCAGTTTTAAAAACGCTACACGACAGTTAATTTTAAATTTAAATTTAGAAGAGAACCTTTCGACCAACAATGATTAGTTTTCTTCGTTTGTAACTTGCGCCAAAATTATAATGTGAACTTTGTGTTATAAGTTATAACAGCTGCGTAGACGCCTCGATATTTATATAAATGATGTCGGTTTCTTAAATACATACCGGAATTAAATTAATAGGCAAAAAGCTGGTGGATGTAAGCATCGCATGGTGGTAGGGCACTTTGCGAATGTCCACCTGTCTAGCTACCAATCTCAAGTTGAAAATCTGTCGCCAAGCACCTAACGGTGTGTACCGGCAGCTGTCCTTAAGAGCCAGTAACTCTAGGTTAGCCTGCACAACATCCTCGACCACATCATCACTTACCATCAGGTGAGATAGTGGTCAATGGCTAACCTATCAGGCATAAAAAAAAAAGTTTTAGTACTTACATATGAACAATATTACAGACGGATATTGATACTTGTCTCCAGCGTTGTAGCCCGTTAATACAATAATCCACTCAATTGGATTCACTCGGAAACCATATCTGAAAAAAGCACAATTTCCACAATTATTTCAAGCGTTATAAATAGAACTGTCATTACATACTAGAACTAATTGTTTTAAATAGATTTAAAAAAATTAGTTCTAGTAATGACAGTTTGTGTAGTCGTAATATCCCGCCTTATTACGTAGACTCGTAATATATTATTTTTACACGACTGCCCAAAAAAAAGGAGAGAGTTATGTTTTCAGGGTTCATGTACCTATGTATGTATGTTTGTGAGTTTCTTTATTCCATCATAACTTTCTAAACGCTCTAACCGATTTCAATGTAAGAAAAATCGTTAGATTCGTCTTGACAGCGCAAGTGACACTAGGTACATATAAATAAATAAAAAGCAAACTGGTGGATGTACGCCATATTGTGAGATAAAAAAAATCGGCCAAGTGCGAGTCAGACTCGCGCACGAAGGGTATCCGTACCATTAGCTATTAAACATTAGACTTTATATATTTAACCTTTTTAGTTTTAACGTGCGCGAGTCCGACTCGCACTTGGCCAACTTTTTGTATTTGATGTTATAGCGGCAACAGAAATACATCATCTGTGAAAATTTCAACTGTCTAGCTATCACCGTTCTTGAGATACAGGCTGGTGACAGACGGACGGACGGACGGGACGGACAGCGAAGTCTCAGTAATAGTGTCCCGTTTTTACCCTTTGGGTACGGAACCTTAAAAATTCAAACCTATCGGGTGGGGTATCAAAATTAAGGGCTTTAAATCACGATTCCATAAATGTATATAACTTGCAGTTTTATATTCAATGGAATAATGAAACGTTTAACGAAAATAAATAATTTGAAGTCGAGTTTTTTACTTTTTAAATTAATTTATATTTTAGTACCTGTCTCACTGTCACACAAAAATGAAAAATCTATAAAAACATACGATATAAGGTGGATATTAATTCATCAACAATACTGCGGGGGATGGTGTAGAATCGATAACGGAATGTGTTCCATGCATGTTTAATTTTCACATACACAAAAAGTCTGTACTATTGTTTAAGCTGTGGCACGTTGGCTTTAGGAATAATAGCAAGGACAACCGCGGTCTACGAACACGGTGTATCTACTCTATTCACACACACGCACGATTGCTACGCGATGCAAGTCAATGAACTGCTATACTAGGACAGCTGTTTTGTGTACCTATTCTACCTAGTCGGTCTTTGGCGGCTTGCTATAAAAGAACACGCGACGCGGTAGCGGTTAAGCGGTTTAACACCTTACGGCATAACTAAGTACCTGCAACACAATACAGTACGTACCTACGTAAACTTGAAATTAAAAAGAATGTAGGTAGGTAACATTTTTTATCATTTAGAAGAGTTTAATCGATTGGCGATTATGCAAAGCATTCGGCATTCTAGCTAGATTGGCCGGTAAGGCCTTCGCGTTCGTCAGAATAGGTACGTGAAACAGCTTCATCTATCACTAGGATAAAACAGCTGTTGCCCTAGTGATTAGACGCTCTAATTGACATCGGGTAGCGTTCGTACGTGTGTTCGTTGTTACGTTCTCGCTATCTTTCTAAAAGGCAACGCGCCGCGCTTAGAAAATAGTTATACTGATTTTTTGTAGGTGAAAATTAAACATGAGTGGAACACATTCCGTTATCGATTCAACAGCATCCCCCGCAGTATTATTGATGAATTAATATCCACCTTATATGTAAATATTTCCAAGAGGTAAATAATTGCTACCAAGAGGTTTAGATACTATATTGAGTGTCCTTAGACGATTTTATAAAAAACAATTCAAACATATTGTAAGTATCTAGGAGTACACGAACAAAAAACAGAAGTGTATTTTTTTTTATTTATAACATTAGATAAGGTGATATGTAATGATGTGGTATATTTATAGAATCGGCTTAAAAACCTTTCATTTAATACCGCACAGAATATGAGTATAGGAAAAAAAATACACACTCGCTCCCAAACTTTCTATTTTATAATATTAGTGTCATGAGAGATGTATACGAATAAGGATATTCAAATAGTAATTAAACAACTTTAAACGGTTTAAATCTTTTTTTTTGTCCCGACGTTTCAAACACTTTGCAGTGATCGTGGTCACTATTACATAGGATTTGAATATCCTTAGACTGATATCCCAGACAAGAATCACTTATCAAAATTGTGTTTATTATGGTGTAATTAGTTCGGTACTGATAGACAAGATAATAATGGCAATATATACTTATATTTATATTGTATCTACTTCTAATATGTTTCAAATCAAACTAGCACATGCTTGCACTGTCTAGAACGTGTCCGTATCATAACGTAAAAAATTGGTGGTTATATAATATTACCATTTTTTAAATGTATAAAAACTAAAATTCTATTTAATTGAATCTTTATTCAAAATCGGTCAACATTTCTGGCTTGTGTAAGAATTTTACAATAAATAAGGATAAACTTATGGACCCGACTAGGTGTGTATGTGATGTAAGTCAAACCACTATTGAAGCAGTGATAGCCGAGCGGTAATAGTTACGGGCTGCCACGCCGCAGGTTCATAGATCGATCCCCATTGCCGCGCCCGCTTGAGCTTCACTGCATGGTGGCATTATGCAAAAGCTCGCTTCGCCTGGCTAGCTACCATTATCAAACACTCAAGTAGAAAATCTATCACCAAAAACAGTGTGTTCCGGCAGCAGTTCTTGAGATCCAGTAAAATGAAATTACAGGCACATGACACTTAACAACTGTAGGTGTCAGGGAGATGGGTGCAGAGCAGTTCATCACTTGTGACAAAATACATCTGATATAGGCAGAGGTTACCACTTAACATCAGGTGAGCTATGTGGGTGTTCCATCACAATCCGATAAAAAGTACTTCACTGGGTTAGTTTACTCACTTTAATATATTCTCAAGAAACAATCGCACACCTCCAATGGACAGCATGAGGAAGCCCCAGTTCACCAAACCAGTGAAATTGGTAAACTCTGAACTCCAAGTAAACAACGAATCTCTTGGACGGTGACATCTAGAATGAAAAATACGAACACTTTAATTTATGCATACAAAGAATCTTTTTGGGACCATTAAATTCACTTTTTTTGCAGGCCAGTCTTTGACCACTATCTTACCTATTGGTAAGTGATGATGTGGCCGAAGATATTGTTCAGACTAACTTAGAATTACTGGCTCGCGAGGACAACTGCCGAAACACACTGATATGTATGTTCGATTTTCTACTTTCTATAATTCAAGATTTTGGGTACAATCAACTCAAAAATTACCAAGAAAATATGTATGGGTTGCGACTATATCGAGTTAATTACAATAGTCTGTCGAGTTTCTTTCAATTAACTGTGAAATTGTCAATAATGTTTTAGATAGTATTTTACATTTAGCCTACCAATTACTTTTCGGTGAGCTTTATAGTATGTTAATTAAATATATTCAGTTTTTACTGTGTAACCAACATAGAAAATCCTGTTTGATTTACAATTTTATTATAGAACTCTTTGATGAGGATTAAGACATCACAGATTTCATCGCTTTTAGTAGAGCGAAGTTCTAGGAACTATATCATGGACAAATCTGTCTGGGTTTCACGTATTTCTCGGGTATATATTAGACCACAGGCGTTGTCCAAAAGAGTAGGTACTCATCGCTGTAGGTAAGGTCGATGAACGAAGGCCTGGTATGGTAGCCAGTTGCCCATGGATAATTTGGTCATCTTTGCTAACGAACTGACTTTTATTTGTGCATCTTTGAGTACTTCTCAAACTTTTTCACGTTTTCTTCCATGGTGACAAATCAAGACCAAAGCATTTAAGACATTAATAAGCGACAAGGGTTTTCAATGCTATCTCTTCCTCTTTTTAAATTCACTTGACCCTTTAACTCCCCTTCATAGGGTGAATTTTCAAAAAACTATTTCTAAGTGGTTGCCTACAGTTTACAAAGAATAGGTATATCCTTTATATTTCATGACTCTGGGACCAGTGTGGTGTGACCTCTGCGTTCTTGGGTCAGTTAATAGGTCAGGAAATGAATTATATAGATATAAGATGTCTATCTTCTGTTTAAAAAATTTAGGGTCTATGTTGACATTAAAAATATGTATAATATTGTTATATTGATGCACAATCAGGGGCCCAACTCCCACCTTTTATAAACTATTATGGAATGCAAACGTCATTGTTTCAAGTTTAAATTATTGATACTAAGGTTAGTATCGTGGCCGTCACGAAACAATAATGTTCATATAGTGCTACCTCTGTCGCACAAATGACTTGATTCGATGCATGCATCCCGCTCTCACGTTGAAGTTTTTATGTAAGTATACTATAATGATATGTGGCGGTGCGAATTAAAATTGTAAATGTAATGTTAAAATAAGACTGAAATAAGAGATGGGAGTTGGCCCCCAGGCCGTCATATGTTGTGTTTAATCATGATCATTTCTTTCTAGAATGACATTCTTGAAGGTCATTCGTCTACGGCGGTAAATTGAGGAAAATGTTATTTCTGTCAGGCGAATCATCGAAGTAAACTGGTGGATTACCTATGAGGAAATTCGAGAACCATTAAGTAATGGTTTGAGGTAAATTCAAAAGTACTAAAAATAAAATAATATTAGTTTAAATAACAGCAATTCTGTGCAATGAGATCACTGCTCATGCAATATTAAAACGTGGTTCACAGTTGTGTAAACATATTGTTAGCCATATTATTAATTTATCTTTTTTACAAAGATATTTCCAGCAGGTTTTTAAAAATCAATTTCCTTGAAACCCCTGCCTATCTGCGGGCTACCAACGACGTCGACTTCTGGACCGAGGGAAGTTTATGCAAATAAAATCCCTAGATTTATTTAACTTCAGTTAAAATAAGTTAGGTGTTTTGGCATCATAATCCCTTCGGCGGAACGCTCAGCGAGCCGTTAGTTGGCGAGTGGATTCCCGCCAATTCGTTTCCCCGCTTTCACATACTCGCACATAGATCGGCTGGTGTCTTCCTGTGACTTCCAGAAACCCAGCCGATAACACCACGTAATGGGGCTACGGGGATTCCGGAGAAAATCTCCCCTTCCCATACAGATTTTGTACAACTTTTTAAATATTGGTACGAAAACCAAAACAATGTTGTGAAATTGGCAGATTCATTATCAGAAGTGTATAGTTAATATTATAACTGTGAAGTGAGGCAGGGATGAATAATATAATATAATAATGAATGATGATTAATAATATAAGTTATGCAGATGATATGGTCTTGCTGAGTCTGTCGATCAATGCTTTGAGAAAGCTGATAAAAATATGAGGAGATAATGCTGCATCTCATGGGCTCAAGTATAACTCGAAAAAGAGTGAAGTGTTGCAGTTTAAGGCAGGTAATAAGTCCTACTCTGTCATGGAAGTATTCCTAAACGAAGCTTCCTTCACTGTGGTTACGCGGTTCAAGTACGTGGGCCACGGGGTTACAGATGATATGTCTGATGACATGGACGTTGAAAAGGAGCATAGAGCATTATCGGTTAAATGTAACATGCTGGCTCGCAGGTTCGCACGTTGTACGGCGGAGGTAAAGGTAACCCTGTTTAAGGCCTATTGCCAATTGTTTTACACGTGCAGCCTGTGGATCAAATTTACACAGAAAGCCTATAATGCTCTACGTATCCAGTATAACAATGGTTTCAGGGTGCTTTTGAGTCTACCCCGGCTTTGTAGTGCGTCAGGGATGTTCGGCGATGCGCGCATAGATCATTTTTATGCTATTACGCGAAAACATGCAGCATCCATGCTACGCCGAACTAGGGACACAAACAACAGCTTGCTGTCTGTCGTCTTAGGGGACTATAGTGGGGGGTTTTTGAGGCACTGGATCACAGCTCACAAACCAGTGGCTCAGCTTGTGTCACAATAGACATTCAGATTTTTTACCCAACAGCAGTAAATGTGTGATTAGTTCTAAGTTTTGTTTTGTTTTTTGCTAATATATATTTTTTGTGTCTAACCTTACTAACATTTTATGGGTATATGTGCCTGAATTAAAAAGCTTTTGATTTAAAAACTGAAAAACGCTGATAATTGTGAATCTAATTAAGCTACAAGATTTATTTATGGTCTCGAATTTTATTGCGTTTCTGACATTGTTGTTTCGTATCATGCTTAAATTGAGAGATATATTTTTTTTTCTGTATATATACGTACGGATACAAATTAATCAATTTGCAAAAAACAAACTTAAAAACTGGACAAGCTGTTTAAACAGGGATATGAATTCTGGCATTTCTATGATTATATCTATCAGTATTTACAATATAAACGGGATGTCCGAAAAATTGCATATATAAAACACTGCTAGGTAGGGGTATGTTGTATTGTGCTAAGCAGCTACCGCATTGTGCATTTTTTATTACAAGCGGCCAAAGACAAAGTAGAATAGGTCAACAAAACAGCTGTTTTTTTTTTGCTGTGCCTTATGAGCCGAACATTACTTTGAGAAGCATTCGTATATATGCTATTGTGACATTAAAACAAACAAATATTTGACAACTTGATGGGAAACAGTTATGTGGGCAGTAAATTTTTTTGCTATGGAGAAAGAGGTGTACCAAAAAGTTTATCTATTTTAACCTATAAAATAACATTATTTCCTAATAATAACCATAATTTCCCTCTTCAATTAGTAGTTATAACCGCTCACTTGTGGAATCTGCAGATCGGGTATGTATGGCGTATCGTTGATGAAATGTACACGCTTTTTTTCCTCAATGCACCATGACGTTTTTTTTTAGTACGAAGTTGTTTTCCATTACCTAAACATGTCAACCTTATATCGCTATACCCTAATATATCACCTATACGATACAAAAATAACATTTTCATCCAATTAGTTTGAGCGGATCAAACAGCGAAATGTAAATACATTTTTACAGATTTTGAGTTATTTTGTTTTTAAATAGAGTTTATTTGATGCAATCTCCATTCAACATATAAACTTTATTATAAAAACTAACGTGGTTTTTACTCATTTTAGTAAACAATACGGGATAACTCACGTGAATCAGTCAGATAGCTCCGACCATAGTTTCAACCACATTCGGTGGTCTTTTTCAAGGAGAGCTCGGGACGCCCGCATTGACGTCTGACTGATTCACGTGAGTTATCCCGTATTGTTTACAAAAACATATAAACTTCTTGGTATCAATGCAATCCTAATCATATTCGCTTTACGGGACAAGAAATGAAAATAGACCTTTCTATGGAAAATAATACAGGAAAAGGGGTTTGAACAGACGACGAAAATGGCGGGACAGAGCATTTTATTTTTAACTTTTTTTTTTTTCTGAAGCTGTTCCACCTACAACTTTAATTTTCTTTAATGTGTGTATTTAATATGGTTCTTTACTCATGAATTATTACAGATTGTTAGGATAAATATTTTAAAAGTATTAATGAGATTAAGACAACACGATTTTTTTAAAAGAATTTTTGCGGGAAAACTGTATCAAAGCGCAATTTTTTTTTTCAAAAACGAAACCCCCTTCTACTTTGGTTCTTCTTTTGATATGATTATTTACATGTAATCTATACACCTGAATTATTTCAGACGTTTAGGTTTAGTAGTTTAAAAGTAGTTCGAGATTATTTATTACGTAAGTCTCCATCGGTGAGTGTTTGCGCGGCAAAATGTATCGAGTGAAAGTTTTTTATTTTCATTTCACGATTTGAATAACTTCTCGTTACCCTAGAGTAATGCGGTTTTTTGTGTTGTATAGCCAATGATACTACAACTACTAACAACGTTGAATAATAACGATAGGATAAATAGAAGCTTTACACTAAACCTTTTTTTCAGACGACCAGAATCCTAGTCGGGCCACACAGGGGGGTCAAATAAAAAAAATATATTTAAAAGACTTTTAAATCCTTATCTTTTTAATTTATTTTAACATCGTTATTAACTTGTCATACATACGCAAAATTACAGCTTTCTAGAATCATTACTGTAGAAGTAGTTACGAGATTATTATTAAATGACGTAATATTTTGGCATAAGATTCACAGGTTTGTTTTATTAAAATTAATGTGCTTTTCGGAAGTATTTTAGGGTCTGTTGTGACTGCACAGCTGTTTTTATTAGTATTCTTGTTTCCTTCTAGTCATTACCAATAGTCATTCCCAATACCCTTTGCGCATAGTATTACGTACATATGTTGTATAATTCTATCCGAAGTTGTACTCAAATATGAAAAAGGTAGTAGGAGAGAGGGGCAACTGCGTCATCTGCGAATTAAATACAAATCTTTTTTATGCGTCGTAATTTTTTTTTGTATAGCCCCGATCATTTACAATAAAGTATCAAAAAGTATACGTGCTGAAAATGAGATTAGGACTTTCAAATGAGCTCTTAACAAATTTTTTATAGAAAAATCGTACTAAATTGTCAATGAATTTCTAAATGATAAAAATGTGAAAAACATTATTAAAGTTATGACATTCGTTTACTATTTTATAAGTGTGACATTTTTTGTATTGATATTTTCTTATAATGTTATCTGCAAACAATATTTCATATGTATTAATAACCCTTGCATGCTTTGATAGCGGAGATAGAGGAACTAGAGTAACCTATTTAACAACACAATGTTTATAAATTTTGTTCACCTAAATCAATCTTCTCAATAAATGATTTATGATTTATTTATGTAATACGGTATTTGAATTAATTTTTCTCATGCAGCCAATCTTTACTTGTTACGTTAATATTTTGTGTTTTTTTTTCTATTATTCTCGCTGGTAGACTTAATTTTTATTTCGTTGGCCGCAGTATCAGTAAATTTCGAAGAAAGGCCAGTTTCTATTTTGATGAAATTGTTTTCTTGATGAAACCTTGATGTTATTATTACTAGTCTCAATAGGCCATTTTTCTCGAAATATCCTGTTTCTAGTTTCATCACTAGAGCCTTCATCTCTGATAAATATTCATCGCTTGGACAGTAATCTTAACCTTTGACCGAATCGTCTCATGAATTATCTCCTGCTGGTGACTTATGTCATGGTGTTGGTGAGAATATGCTTAGATAATTCTGTGAAAAGCTTGGTAAGAGATCCAGGGATGTACTCATGACAAGGCATGGTGATGACGTTGTTGTCGGTAGCAGTATATCATTACATTGCAAAGATGTTCCGTTACATGTCAACGAGATAGGTGCTTTTATGTTTGTAATAAAACTCGAGATATCGGACTCCAGATAGTTGGGTTTGAATTTTGAAAAAGAGATGTTGTTATTGAATATTTCAGAGCATTTACAGAATTGTAGAGATCTTGTGGTGTTCTATTTTTTACTAAATTTATTTCTTTGCATGGAAAATTTTCCTTGGATTTGTCAATAGTTGTTTGACTTGGATAAATCAAAGGCTGACTTTCTTTGTTATCATACTTAAAATTCAATGTAGATGCCTAACTGCATTTCTATAAAATGTTATCATCAATTCTTGTAATTTGTAACTTGAAATTAAAAGTATTCTGTATGTAATTTTACAAACAAAATGATCATGGTTAATAATAAATCCTCTTTTTGCAAAGAAATATTTAGTTACGAGCAGCATAATGTGCTGTTACAAAAGAGTGATAATTAAGATGGTAAAAATTGTATTTACTTAATGTATAATCTACTAGCATTTCAAATTTCATCCAAGTCGAGACTGTTGGTATAAATTGCCATTGCAAAGGGAGGTGGCCAACAGTGTGGATAGGTGCATGTATCAACAACCCACACAAAGCCATGTCTTTGCGGGATTCGCGCACATTGGCATACTTGTTTATTTAATAGCATACAAACTTCAGTGTGGTTAGCCTTAATAAAATTTATAAAGTCTACAGTATATCAAATTAAATAAAAATTACTTGGCTAGATCCTGCGTCCATAATGGCGGGAACCATAACATGCATTTATCAAACTACCATGACGTCCTGACAATGAATTAACGACATGCGCGCGCGGGCTGGAGCGCCCAACGGCGGCCTTTTAAGTTAAACTTATAGCGTCGGATTGTCACATAACTGTTTTCTATTATTGTTTTTGATGTCACTCATTCAGGATAAATCACAGCTAAAGAACAGTCACTGTATTTTAGAATTCTAAATAATAGCGATTTGTAATGGTTTACCTACGATGGTTTGGTAAAGTAGGGGTTACTGTTTTTTAAAATAGTAGATAAAACAATACTGTTAATTGAGTGTATTACATAGGCCGGAGCTATTACAAATGACTAAAAAACGTGTAAAGTCAGGTAGCAATTTAATAGTAATGCAAAGTTATGTAAATGTTTTTTAAACTTGTAACCCAGGTTAGATATGTAGTTTATAACCATAGGTACGCATGCTAAGCAGCATTTTAGTGTTGTAAGATGAGAAAACTGTGTTCAAGTATTGGAAAATTCCTAAAATAGTGTAGTTAGCTGTGCAAGTAGTCTTTGTAACTCAGCAATAAATGAAAAGTAAAAAATATAACCCAGATTAGAAAATAGACAAAGAAATGCTGATTCTAATGGTGTCTATAAGTAAAATTTGCAAAACTGTCACTTAGCAGCCTTTAAGATATCGGACGGCAGAGTAAAAGCTACTCTGTGCTGCATTCGCGCTACATGTTGGTTTAGGTTATAAACATGTTTCCAATACTGAAACGCAAACATAAAACTTTAACAAAATATATTTACATTTCACTGTTTGATCCGCTCAAACTAATTTGTATGTTATTTTTGTATCATATAGGTGATATATTAGGGTATGGGGATATTAGGGTGACATGTTTAGGTAATGGAGAACAACTTAGTACTAAAAAAAACATCATGGGGCACCGAGGAAAAAAAAGCGTGTACATTTCATCAACAATGTGCCATACCCAATCTGCAGATTCCACAAGTGAGCGGTTATAACTACTAATCGAAGAGGGAAATTATGATTATTTTTAGGAAATAATGTTATTTTATAGGTTAAAATAGAGAAATTTCTTGGTACACCTCTTTCTCCGACTTCTAAAAATTAACTGACCACATAACTGTTTCCAATCAAGTTGTCAAATATATGTTTGTTTTATTGTCACAATAGCATATAGGTATATGAAATTACAGGTGCACGAGACATAGTAACTTTGTCATACCGTACATGCAATAATAGCATGGGTGTGTATTGTGCACCAGCTTATGTCACACTATAGTCACAGAATTAACTTCTGCTGAACTAACAATGCTGCCGGAACACAATGCTAGGTACTTAGCAACAGATTCTGTAGTTGAGGCTAGTTTACTCATTCATAGGCATCTGAATTCAGGCATTTTTTAGTAATTAGTAATTGAAATGCAAATGTTATCATTATCTAGAATGCGCAAAGATTAACTAATCAAGCCCAAATTTGCAAAATGCCCTACCAACATGCGGTAAAGCATAAGACCGAGGAAGGATTCAAACCATGGACCCCTGCTATCCCCATGTTAGTATATTTTCCGAATTCCCAGTGTGGTCCTTCACTACTAATCAACTATAAACTATATAATATATAACTTTATTATAAACTGTAGACAGTCTCACTGGGCAATCATTACTTCAAAAACATGATTTTGTTTAAGTCAAATGACAGATTTAGCATAGTTGCACGAAAATTTCCCTTAGCACTACCTAGAAAAATTAAGTTCAAATGTGTGGGAATATATTAAATTCCAAATCCCAATTCCTACTTACGGCTTATCTAATTGAGATTTTCGTGCTTTCTGTTCTTTTTCGGTAATTTCCTCCGCTTTCGTAACACTCTGCGCCCTTCTATAACGTAGTGCCTTATCTTCTGATTCACTGGTCATCCTTAGAACTTTAGTGAGGGCAGATCAAACTAGTAGATTAAATTGTAAATTAATAAAAGTTAAAATCGGTGAGTAACATCACAAAACAGAATAAAATGTATTGTAGGTACTCTGAGGTCTTTGCTTTGAGTAGTGCCGACCACAGATTACCTAGTGCTCGTGCCTCTTGGTTATTGGTCTGTGCTCGTGCCGACTGCCGAGCACAGATTAATCATATATGTAGCTAGAACCGAGACTAGAGGAAAGAGGACTATAGTCTGTTTTTTCTTACCTGTCTTAAAATGTAAACAAACATACCTCTGTTACAAAATCACAAGTTTTCGTCATAATCACTTATATTTGGCCATTTACAACTGACTAGACCTAATAAAAGAAACATCACGCTTCGTAAAACATACAAATATCATTAAAATTTTGTGTGTTTTCCAAAATATAAATCAATTATCGTAATGATCACAAAACCTGTTGACAGTAATGACAGTGTTTTGACATTAAGTTCTCTATCTTGTCTATGAATTTTAGTGATGGGAAGATGGGTATCAAAATATTGAATAGTTGAAGTGAACAACTGAACATATTTCGTTCATCTCATTATAAACTGGTTGTATAGATTAAAACAAGTAGATAAGTAAAGTATGATTTAGTTTTAATTTTTAGGGTTCAGTAAGTGGACCCTATTATATAGCCGCGAATGTCCTTCAGTCCGTCCGACCTTTAAAGGACTGTATCTTGGAAAGGTATTAGGTAGCCCGTTGAAATGTTCACGGGATATAGGTTAACCTAGTATATTGCCTTACAAATAATAATAACTAATAACAATATGTTTAAAATAAAGGGGATTTTCACACAAGAAACCTGTTTTATTTAACGATTTTTACTTTTGCTCTATAGTCAAAACGGTAATACATACCTACAAGTGTCAAACTTGGTTTGATTTGAGTCCAATAAAAACCTGCCAAGTGCGAGTAATGCTCTTGCTAAAGATCTCGCATTGTATGAATAACGATTTTATGGTACATTCTGTGTTGATACGGAACTCATAATACGGATACTGTTCCACATAATGTCAAAATAAATGTCGTTTTTTTTTATTGCTACCACAAAAAATATTTATTAAATAAAATATATTTTTTTATCAGATAATTTAATGTGTAAAATCCATTTTAGCTTGATTCAATTTTGGCGGAATGGAATAAGACAAAAACCAAGGAACGCTTTTTGCTAATTTTATTTTTTTTAATTGAATGGGATGATTTTTTATATTATGCAGCTGGCAACACTGAATGACTCAAAGTCAAGATACGGCATTCGTTCCGTTGCTTCGCTTGATGTTGTACGTTTCGGGTGCTCTCTTAACATTGATTCTCGACGACCGCTAATCTGGGCCGCGTTCCGAGGGTCAGAGTGCGTTGTTTGGTTGCTTTAACTTACTCGAAGGTTCCGAACGGCCGGTTGTTTTATAACCTCAAATATCGTTTTTGGCGGGGAATTGTGCAAAATTTATAGACTTTTAATGATGTTTGAAAAGCAATAACTACCGTTATCTGCAAAATATAAAAGATTGCCTATAATTTACTCATCAAGAAATGTCAAGGTCATGTCAGTTAAACATTCAACATTTTAACGACCTCTTTTGATAGTTAAAAAGTTGCGCTCTACCCGAAGGTCGTGAACGACGTTAGAGTGAAAAGTTGCACTCAAAGTGCACTCCGAGTGCGTTCTAACTGAGGTTCGGAACGTGCTCCTGTGCCGAGACTGTCGAACAGAGGAGAGGAGTGTGTATAACCACCGGCCACGGAATACGGCCACCGACTCGATAACTGGCGACCCAATAATACACGAGCAAATACTTCATGCATGTGTACTTCAATTAACGTGCCGACATTTCACAGGCTGCGCATTATTGAACGATGGGGGTATAATCTAAGATTTTTTTACCTGTAGATCAGTTGTTTGCCCTCCATATTTACTAGACGAATTCAGGGTAATCGTCTGAGTCACTACCAGTCTAGCACTTCCGAGCGTCCGGTGAATACATCGCCGCTAATCGTGTTTTTTCGGAATAATCTGTGGACAATACACCTTCCTTGTGTCTTTAGACTCTGCACCAATTATACAGGCACTGTGAGAGATAAGAAAACTGTTTCATTTCACGCGTAATTATTGCTTTTATTGTTGAAATAGAAAATATCGTTATTTTGTTGTATTTTTGGAACGAATCGCAATGAAATGGATGAGCGAGATATGTGTATCGTTTGGTGTGAGAGAGTGAAAGAGATGCAGCATAATGGTGATCGGAACATCTCGTGGCGGTTCGGTGGTAACACGAATTGCTTATTTATCTCTTTCTAACAACAGATATGACGCATAATATTTGAACGTTCTTTCCTTGTCATTACAAACTGGTTATAGATGTGCGTAGGTATGTACATAGGTAAATTCTAGTAAGCTTTTAGAGCAGTGGTGTTCGGATATAACAACTCTAAGTATTTCAACTCTCTGGGTATAATACGGCTCATACTGCCCGGCGTAATAATACCCGGTCAATAACTCATGTACACCATGAATGTAGGTACTCCATTTACCACGAGTGTGTCGTGTGAGTTCAGTGAGTATGATACTTGAAATAACATAGTTAATAGGGATTTAAATAATTCATTGTCCAGCGCTTAGATATTTTATAGCTTTGATTAAGATTGTAACTTTACGAATTGGTAACACAAAATCATATTGAATTTCACAAATAAATATTAGTAAGGATTATTAGTACATTTTAGCAACAGCAATATTTAGAAAGCGCTTTAGATCTGTGAAAGATCTAAATGCCGCTGGTTTTCGCATACATGTCTTAAGTTAAAAAGTAGCTTGGATCTTGTAAATGGAAGCAGCGGTCGGCGGCGGTAATCTAAGTAATGGGTAAGTGAGTGTCAGCCATGTGGTGACACACTGATTTAAACTTTATGGTTCGAGGCATAGCTGCAGTTACAGCGTATATCAATAAAGCGATATTAAAAAGAGATGTAGCCGGTTTTCTGCATTTACTATAAAGTTGTCATAAACATCATTTCCTTATCTTATTCATGAAAAGTCGTTACAATGTCCAATTTACTCCCTAACGAAACAGAGTATTACACTATAACATATAAAATATATGTTTTCGATAGAAAACATATATAGAAAACATATATTTTAAAAGAGGATAACGGAAGAAAATATTTGTCAAAACTTATGGCTATAGTTTTATGCCTGTTAATTGAATTATCTGGATCACCTGATTAAATTGAACAGTGGGTAGAAATTGATGGATTCTCTTTGTAAGGTATCATCATATTTTTATCCTTTTTTCACGTGTGTTGGGTTGTTACAATAACTTTCTTTAAATCTTTTACAATATTTTTCTGTAACTCAAATCTTTCTTACAAAACATTACATCACAAGAGAGAAAATGAGGAGTTGGAGATGAGGAGGTGGATCTGAGGAGTTGGAGATGAGCAGGTGGATCTGAGGAGTCTGTGATGAGGAGATGGATCTGAGGAGTTGGAGATGAGGAGGTGTTTCCGAGGAGTTGGAGATGAGCAGATGGATCTGAGGAGTTGGAAATGAGGAGATGGATCTGAGGATTTGGAGATGAGGAGGAGGATCTGAGGAGTTGGAGATGAGGAGGTGGATCTGAGGAGTCTGTGATGAAGAGATGGATCTGAGAAGTTGGAGATGAGGAGGTGGATCTGAGAAATTGGAGATGAGGAGTAGGATCTGAGGAGTTGGAGATGAGGAGGTGGATCTGAGGAGTTGGAGATGAGGAGGTGGAGATGAGAAGGTGGATCTGAGGAGTTGGAGATGAGGAGATGGATTTGAGGAGTTGGTGATGAGGAGATGGATCAGAGGAATTGGAGATGAGGAGGTGGATCTGAGGAGTTATAGATGAGTTGGTGGATCTGAGGAGTTGGAGATGAGGAAGTGGATCTGAGAAGTTGGAGATGAGGAGGTGGATCTGAGGAGTTTGAGATGAGGAGGAGGATCTGAGGAGTTGGAGGTGAGGAGATGGATCTGAGGAGTTGGAGATGAGAAGGTGGACCTGAAGAGTCTGTGATGAGTAGATGGGTCTGAGGAGTTGGAGATGAGGAAGTGGATCTGAGGAGTTGGAGATGAGGAGGTGGATCTGAGGAGTTTGAGATGAGGAGGAGGATCTGAGGAGTTGGAGGTGAGGAGATGGATCTGAGGAGTTAAAGATGAGGAGGTGGATCTGAGGAGTCTGTGATGAGAAGATGGATCTGAGGAGTTGGAGATGAGGAGGTGGATCTGAGGAGTTGGAGATGAGGAGATGGATCTGAAGAGTTGAAGATGAGGAGATGGATCTAAGGAGTTGGAGATGGATCTGAGGAGTTCGAGATGAGGAGGTGGATCTGAGGAGTTTGAGATGAGGAGGTGGATCTGAGGAGTCTGTGATGAGGAGATGGATCTGAGGAGTTGGAGATGAGGAGGTGGATCTGAGGAGTTGGAGATGAGGAAGTGGTTCTGAGGAGTTGGAGCTGAGGAGGTGGATCTGAGGAGTTGGAGATGAGGAGGTGGATCTGAGGAGTTGTAGATGAGGAGCTAGATCTGAGGAGTCTGAGATGAGGAGGTGGATCTGAGGAGTTATAGATGAGGAGGTGGATCTGAGGAGTTGGAGATGAGGAAGTGGATCTGAGGAGTTGGAGATGAGGAGGTGGATCTGAGGAGTTTGAGATGAGGAGGAGGATCTGAGGAGTTGGAGGTGAGGAGATGGATCTGAAGAGTTGGAGATGCGAAGGTGGACCTGAAGAGTCTGTGATGAGTAGATGGGTCTGAGGAGTTGGAGATGAGGAAGTGGATCTGAGGAGTTGGAGATGAGGAGGTGGATCTGAGGAGATGGATTTGAGGAGTTGGTGATGAGGAGATGGATCAGAGGAATTGAAAATGAAAATGAAAATGAAAAATATTTAATTACTGCAAAATACATAGAGATATAACATTACATGAGTTATAAAGCATACAATTGTAACAGCTGTATAATGTAGAAGAAACATATATCTCAATAAGTAGCTTTATCCTTTGGTTTCCTCACTAGGCAAGCCTGTATCGAGGAAGCCTGATTACTCATTCATAAACGATTGATACAATTTTAATCCTCAGCAGACAGATAGTTTTATGTCACTAACAGATATATATGTATAAATTAAGTTTGTAAATGCAGGTGTGGCTTAAAATAGTTTCTATTAAGAGAAATAAAATGAAAACTTCATACTATAAAAAAAAAATAGAAATAAAAATAAATTACAAGGTACATACAGAGATATTTACTATTGATATTATAAGACAGTATTTTAATATATTAGTGTTTGTAGGTTATGTCTAACGTACTACGTTCAATATATTTTCTGTGTCATCATATCCTAACGATAATAGCCAATTATAAATAATTTTGTGAGCTTTTTTCACTGTTTTGTCTTTTATATTACATACTGAGACTACTCTGTTATAAACATACATTTGAACAAAATCACCAAAACGTTTAGCAAAATTACTGTTGACGGATGGTGTGGTCAATCTGAACACTCTACGACTTGCCAGAAACTCATAGTCGCAGGAAGAAATTACTGATCTGTGCATCGAAATCGTTGTTTTCAGTATAAACAGTTGACGCACAGAAAGCACTTCGGCTTCTTTATAAAGCTCAAAAGTTGAATACCTGAGAGGTTTTCGAAGCATTACCTTTAAAACCGATCGCTGAGCACGTTCAGCCCGTATAATATGTGTTTTTGCAGCACTACCCCAGCATGTTATGCAGTAGACAATTAGCGACTGACAGAGTGCATAGTATACAGATTTAAGGGTGTCAGCGCACGCCACGAACCGGAGATTGCGCATTACACTTATAACCTTTCTAATTCGTGCTGAGAGAACCTCAATATGTTTTTTGAATGTAAGATTCTCATCTAATTGTACACCGAGGTATTTGAACCAATGAGTGCGGGTTAATGTTTTACAGGTACAGGGTTGGGCATTGCAAAACTGTTCATGAATTTTGATATCTGTACAAGTGTCCGGCGCTGATGCAGCAGTTTTATGGAAACATAAATACATTGTTTTCTTAGTATTTAAGGTAAGCAGATTTTGCTGAAACCATTTGGTTACTGCACGCATACCTAGTTCAGCAGATGAGCATACTGCAGACCATGTAGGTCCATGAAATATTAAAGCAGTGTCATCAGCATAACAAACAGTATCAACATTTTCAAGAGAGAGATCGTGAATGTCATTAATATATAAAAGAAATAGTGTGGGGCCAAGAATACTGCCTTGCGGCACTCCAAATTTAATGGAATTCAAGCTACTAATTGTCTGGCCAATCCTTACACATTGTTTCCGATCCGTGAGGTAGCTATGAAACCACTCTAGGGCAATTCCACGGATGCCTAAGATTTCCAGTTTTCTCAGCAGTATCAAAACTGAGACAGTGTCAAAGGCTTTGGCCAGATCTAAGAAGATACCAACACAGCATTGCTTATTATCCAAATGAGATGATATAATTTTAATTAGCAGACTAACTGCATCTTCAGTATTTTTGCCTCTGCGGAAGCCAAACTGCTTAGGAGAGATTAAGTTTTGAGACTCTAAGAAATATACAAGACGCTTGTTGACGAGTCTTTCAAGTAATTTGGAGAATGTTCCTAAAAGCGAAATTGGTCTATAATTTTCAGGGGAATATTTAGAACCACTTTTAAAGATTGGAGAAACGGAAGCTACTTTCCAATCTTGTGGAAAAACTCCAGTCCTCAAACTTAGATTGAATATGAATGTGAGGGGTATAATAATTTCGTTTTTTACGTGTTTTATAAGTAAGTTAGCAAAACCGTCAATTCCTGGAGCTTTATCTTTTCGTAGGTTCATAATAATTTTATCGACTTCATTAGTATCGGTTGGGCTCATGAAGAATGAGTTAACTGGGGATTTGTTGAGTCTGATAGAGTCCGCAAGTTCACTCTCAGTTTTTCCAGTGGTAGATAAAATTTTATCTGCTAATTGCTGCCCAATTGTGGAGAAGTGGGTGTTTACGCAATCAACAGATTGTTGAGCGTTTGTACAGTTCTTAAATTTAAGTAGTTCGGAGGGCTCTTTATTACTACAAGTAAGGTTACAGATGTCTTTAATGGAACGCCAGAGCTTTTTTGGATTATTTTTGTTCGCGTTAAGTTCGCGGTTTTCAAATTCTGTTTTTAATTTTCGTAGTAAGTCTGTAAAGAAGTTTTGGTAACGGTTATACGTAATTTTTAAAATTTTGTTGTTTGGGTCCTTTTTTGCACGTAAATGTAAGCGATCACGATGCCTCATACATCGCATTAACCCAGGTGTTATCCATCCCTTTAGATTATACTTTGTTCTACTAATTTTGACTTCGATTGAGTGTTTGTTAACAATACTAGAAAGTACATTACCAAATATTACACTGGCTTCATTAACGTCAGTTAAACTGTAAAGATCTGTCCAGTCAGTATGTGTAAGTTCAAGTTTAATTGCGTCATAGTCTCGTTTTGTAGTAATACGATTAGGGCGGATAGGTTTAGGTTTTTGTAAGCTCATGCCCACCATGACTGGGTAGTGGTCAGTAACATCAATCTGGCAAACAACACCAAGCAGTGTCTGAGGGTTTCTTATATTTTTGACGTAGATATGATCTAGACACGATGATTCTCTAGTTGGTATTGTTATAGAGGGCAGAAATCCGCTTTCAGCCATAAAACATTGAAATTCAAGACTTTTTTGTTCTTCACGCTTGCTTACTGTTTCCAAGATATTTACATTCATGTCTCCTGCTATCACAAAAGGTAGTCCGTCTGAGTTTTTAATGTAATTTTCTAATGAGGAAAGAAATTTATCTAGGTACTTATAAGATGGTGAACGGTAGACTCCAAGAATGTGAATAATTTTAGGAATAATAATGCATAATGAGTCAGATTCATCTAAAAGCGGTTCCGAAGCTATTGCGTTCCAAACTTCCTTTACATAAATAACTACTCCACAGTTCTGATTTGTATATCTACTGGTTTTAAAAGAACTGTATCCAGGTATTTGTGGAGTTATAATAGATTCAGATAGCCAGCACTCTGTAAGAACTAAGATATCGATCGAAATATCCAGGCGCTTTAATGCAACCAACATTTTATTTGAGTTTTTGTTTATACTCCTGATATTTATTGTAAGTATTTTAAAATTATGTTCGGTGGTAAAAATATATTTACAGTTTTCAGCCTCGGTTACAAGATTACAGTTAATTTCAGATGCATCTAATTCTGATCCAATATGGTCAGCCAGCATCATTTTTGTTTGCAGCTCTTGTCCAAAACCCAGTTTGACCACAACAACAGCACAGCAAATTTACTGTAGGTAATTTGCCATTGTACTTTTATAACTTTACATTCTATTTTATATATTAAAAAGACAGCAGCAGTAACAAATACCAATACTAATAATGCACATCCAATATCCCGAAAACGTAGGAATGACACTAGAGTAGGTATTATTTCTGTAAATTCAAGACAACTAATAATATAGGAATAATAACTCATTTTATAATGGTTGCAACTAAACAAACTACTTGAGTTTGGTGTAGGCTTATTAAAAATGAAAATTGTAAGAAAAACGACTATCTTGTAAATCTGAAAAAAAAAATCGTAGTCTCTAGCCGGCGGTAAAGGTGGAAGATGGAGGGAGTAACCGATCCAAATCTCTGTGTGAAGATATAGACACGGCAGCCTTTCCTTCCCGCTGCCTGACATATATGATTCCCTGAGCGCACCAGCAGAATATGTAACCGTGCTGTTTTGCTCTTGATCTGGTGTCACGAAATAATTCTCTGTTCTCTTTTGTTAGTCTTTCATTAAAAAAAACTTTACGTTGAACGCCGGGTACCTCGAGGTCAGAACTGTTGATATTTTTCCGTAATTTGGTCGCTTTAATAAATTGATCACGTTTATAACGCCGAAGGAGGCGGACGACAACTGGACGAGGCATCTTAACACCATCCTCAGGAAGTGTCGTAGTCATAGGTGGTCGACGTGGGCCTACTCGAGTAACCCAATCTATATCACTATCTTGTAACTCTACACCTACTTTCTTGGCTGCAATAAGCACGGTGTGAAGAAGGTTTTCAGAGCTGGTCTCAGGGATGCCAATAATTTCTATTTCATTTCGAAGACTATACTGCGTGTGCAATTTAATTTCACCCTGTAGTCTTGCCACGGTAAGCTCCAGGGATTCCACATCTTTGTCACGTTTTTCCAAATATTTCACCCGTTCTTCGGTGGCAACCAGTTTCACCATCAGTTCTTCGATTTTCTCACTACTAAATGCAAGGGACTGGATCGTGTCTTCTAGCTTATTTTTCACCGAGCTAAACTCTGCGGTCAACAACCGCAGTTGCTCTGTGAGCTGACTCATTTCTGACCCAGTGGAATCTGTCTTCTTACGGGTAGTGACGTTAACAGATCCGGTGCGGACAGGAGTACGGCTATTGTCTCCACCTTTTTTTTGCACAGCACAGCAGTCGGGGCATTTCCAAATTTTCTTACGTTCAGCTGTGAGAGAGGAAACATTTATGCACAATGTACAGAAGTTTTTTTCACAAACATCAGACGTGCATGTAACAAAGTTTAATTCTTTAGTGGGTTTCAAGCATCCAGCGCACTCCATTATTCGTATTTCTACAAAAAAAAAAAAAAAAAAAAAAATGTTTTAAAGAAAACAAATACAACTGCCTCACTGCTTCGACAGCGCAAAACGCACTTTTGTCCGTATCACTTCTGTGGTGTTACTCTTTGATCCGTATGCCTCAGTGACGTGCTGCACTTGCTTCCCTGCCGGTGCAAGCCACTCTCGCGGTTAAGCAGTGCACGCAAAGTCGAAATTAGTATGCTCGTTGTCGGTGACACTGATACCCACACGAAGGTCGAAATAAATACCACACTTATTTCGTTGATCTAACTTACGTCGTATTTACTCAATTATGCACTGTTTCGATCGGATACGTAGAAAAACACTTAATTTGGTTAACGTAGAATAACCGTACAAAATATTTCAGCACACATTCCACTTTAAGACTTTTATTTTTAAAAAAATATTTACGAGATGTTTCTACACAGAGTTGACTGTTGGAGATGAGGAGGTGGATCTGAGGAGTTATAGATGAGGAGGTGGATCTGAGGAGTTGGAGATGAGGAAGTGGATCTGAGGAGTTGGAGATGAGAAGGTGGATCTGAAGAGTTGGAGATGAGGAGATGGATCCGAGGAGTTGGAGATGAGGAAATGGATCTGAGGAGTTTGAGATGAGGAGGAGGATCTGAGGAGTTGGAGATGAGGAAGTGGATCTGAGGAGTTGGAGATGAGGAGGTGGATCTGAGGAGTCTGTGATGAGGAGATAGATCTGAGGGGTTTGAGATGAGAAGGTGTTTCCGAGGAGTTGGGGATGAGGAGATGGATCTGAGGAGTTGGAAATGAGGAGATGGATCTGAGGAGTTGTTATGAGGAGATGGATCTGAGGATTTGGAGATGAGGAGGAGGATCTGAGGAGTTGGAGATGAGGAAGTGGATCTGAGGAGCCTGTGATGAGTAGGAGGATCTGAGCAGTTGGAGATGAGGAGGTGGATCTGAGAAGTTGAAGATGAGGAGGTGGATCTGAGGAGTTGGATATGAGGAGGTGGATTTGAGGAATTGAAGATGAGGAGGTAGATCTGAGGAGTTGGATATGATGAGGAGGATCTGAGGAGTTGGAGATGAGCAGGTGGATCTGAGGAGTCTGTGATGAGAAAATGGATCTGAGGAGTTGGAGATGAGGAGGTGGGTCTGAGGAGTCTGAGATGAGGAGATGGATCTGAGGAGTTGGAAATAAGGACGTGGATCTGAGGAGTTGGAGATGAGCAGGTGGATCTGAGGAGTCTGTGATGAGGAGATGGATCTGAGGAGTTGGAGATGAGAAGGTGGATCTGAGGAGTTGGCGATGAGGATCTGGATCTGAGGAGTCTGTGATGAGGAGATGGGTCTGAGGAGTTGGAGATGAGGAGGTGGATCTGAGGAGTTGGAGATGAGGAGGTGGATCTGAGGTTAGCGTTCGCCACAACACTCCCCGCAACGACCCCCACCGCCAGCACCGTCGGCTCGAGCACAGCGAGCTGCCGCCCGCAGTGTGAAGCGTGACGCGACCGCGGCGAACGTGCCACACTCAAAATCTTGAGGAAGGCTTCCGGTAGAAGCCGAAACATTGTCGATAGCGATATCGACTCATAGTAAGTTCACGCTCAAACACCCATGTTCTTCATATATTAAAGACATATGATATAGGTTAACATTTACGAGCCGGACTATATGCCTAAATATGTGTACACATTATGATCAGCATAATTAGCAGTATGCACTTATATTATAATGTTAAAAGTTAATAGAAAATTATAAAATTAAAGTGGTGTTAGCAACGTTTACGATCAATTGGCCATAAAAAACAACTTTGCCAACATCCCTTTTGAAAATGTAAAGGTTTTGGTCAAACATGTCAAGTGAGCTATGGTGTTGTATCGGTTGAATAATATCGATTGATGTATCGATATACATATCGGAAGCGGTATATCGTGTTCATATATCTATATTTTTTGTAATATCGATATATATCGTGCACTTCTACTCTGAGTTCACGATAGACCATCGCACATTACACACGTCACACAACGGAATAAATAAACTAAAAATGCCCACTTGCGTGTTAAAACACTGCAAAAACAGAACATATTCAGTAAAGAAAAAGTTATCTTGAATTACTTTTCACACGTAAGTATTGAATTTAATGTACTTTCTACTTATTCCGTCAAAAAAATATTTAAAAAAAACACAAAAAAAACGGCACCCGCTGCGCAATCATACCATATACGTAACCTAACACGCCTTTGGTCAATTATTTATTGTCCGAGTGTAGAATATCTTAAAAAAAATTGCGAAACATATTAAACAATTTCGTGAAGATTGTGCAATATTATAATAATATATATTGCAGAATACAAATAATATTATGTTGCGAAGTATTCTTACGAACAGATTTTGCTGTATATTTATATCTTCTATATTTTTTCTCCCATAATTCCTACAATTTAATTATTTTTGCTTTCATATGGCAACACTTCTATCGCACACATGTATAAAAGTGTGGCTTCAGTTTGATGTTATATGAGCCTCCGTCTTTTCTTCTATTTTGTCAGAGGTTGTTCCATGTTTTTTTTAATTGCTTGGGGGTTGCCTTAAACATTTAATGATTGTGAAACTGTTTCTATAAGTATCCCATATAAATTCTCTCTGATACCTAGAAAGTTAATACTTACATGTACACAACTTGAGCCATTATTGAATTGCTGCAAGCTTACTCCACGTTTCTTCTTTTTCTTCATTTATTTTTATTAAAATAGTTATTTATTTAATGATTTCAAGAACGGTGATAGCTAGACCGTTGAAATTTTCACAGATGATGTTTTTCTGTTCCCGCTATAACGACAAATACAAAAAGTTGGCCAAGTGCGAGTCGGACTCGCGCACGTTAAAACAAAAAAAAGGAAAAAATATGAAGTCTTATGTTGTATAGCTAATGGTACGGAATCCTTCGTACGCGATTCCGACTCGCACTTGGCCGATTTTTTTAATCCAATCTTTATATATAAAAATTACGTGTGACGTTGTTTGTCCGCGATGGACTCCGTAGTTTAGTAGTCCATCGCGGACAAACTGATTTAAAATTTTATTTGCACACCGTATGCAATTTGATCCAAATTGAGAGATAGGTTTTTTTTTAGGGAGGACATAGATGCTGACTACCGACTGTTCGGTCGTTCAGCTCCACCGGATTTTGACGAGAGATAGGATAGCTTGCATCTCAATTTATACTCGTAATTACCCGTGCGAAGCCGGGGCGGGCCGCAAATATATTTATAAAATATTCCTTTTTGAACACCGTAAATGCTGGGCGGCATTTATTTTCCATGTTTTAATTTACCTTAGATAATGTTGATATAATCCTGAAGTCCGATATTGTTATGTAGGTTAGCTAAGTTTGCAGCGAAGATTCAAATTCAAAGCCTCAATTCGCGGCCTTTTATAATGTGCTCTGTTTCACTTAATCTCATAACTTTTTCTATGTTTGTCCCTTTCTAACATTATGATACCAGACAAGAAAAAAGAAAATTAAAACAAAGATGTTGAACAATATTTGTCTATGGCTGGAGAAAAACTCGATGGAGCTATCGTTCGTTCTCAACTGTGAATTTAAAAAGGCGGAGTACTAGAGCGCGTTCCGAACCTCGGTTAGAGCGCACTCGGAGTGCACTCGGAGTGCAACTTTTCACTCTAACGTCGTTCACGACCTTCGGGTAGAGCGCAACTTTTTAACTATCAAAAGAGGTCGTTAAAATGTTGAATGTTTAACTGACATGACCTTGACATTTCTTGATGAGTAAATTATAGGCAATCTTTTATATTTTGCAGGTAACGGTAGTTATTGCTTTTCAAACATCATAAAATGTCTATATATTTTGCACAATTCCCCGCCAAAAACGATATTTGAGGTTATAAAACAACCGGCCGTTCGGAACCTTCGAGTAAGTTAAAGCAACCAAACAACGCACTCTGACCCTCGGAACGCGGCCCTACCTAATGTCTGAATGTCAGCCATGTAACTTACCTATTTACGGCCAATTTAGAAACTGCAACAAACGCTATCATCTCAAAACGAACGCACTAATGATGCCTGACATTACCTACTGTCAATCAGACATCCATCCAATCCATTCTTTCTGTCAGATAGTGAGTGTGAGAAAGGGTGTTTTGTGTGTGCTCGTGTTGTGAATGAAAAATAATGTTATAAATAACTCTAAATCAAATGAGATAAGAGTTATCACATAGACAGCAAAACAGATTTAATAATGAAGATTTGGACATCGGAACATACATTCAAGTAAGTAGTAATTTAAAATTAAATTACAAGAACAATGTGACGCAACTAAAATAGTGAACGAAGTAAAAAAAACAGTTCGGTAGTTATTACATTAGATTTTTTTCTTTGTAGTCACCCATGGGAGACGGTGGCGCAAGCAGCATGGCGCAAATATCCTAATCCTATGAACCCAGCTGTTATTGGAACGGATGTTGTAGAAAGGAAGGTTGTGGACGGAGTGTTGGTCACACATAGACTTGTCAGTTCTAAATGGTATTTTCCGCGATGGGCACAAGCAGTAAGTACATACTGAATTTATTTACGGCTTCCAATTACGTACTTCATACGCAAACAGTTGTAATGAGGCGTGAAACAAAAGTGAAATCTAATCTTTCATGTTCCTGTATCAGAGTTCAATGATAATGTGTCACTTATCAAATTTCTTTAGTTTTTCGTCCAAGAAACGTGATTAAACTTTTGTGCTTTGCTTGTATTTTTAGAATCTGGTATAATTTAACTATAGAATTAGTTTTTTTTTATGTTTTGCTTACATCATGTAACTTACATAAATTAAATCATAAAACAAAGAAATGTCACGGAAGGAATGGTTGAGGTGTTTAGAACGTGAAGCATGTTATATATAAGATTGCATAAATCTGTATTCTTCACATAACAATTTGTTTGCACAGATAACTCATTGTTATATGAGGACTAAAAGAAGAATTTAACACATTCAATATACTTAAGTAACAAAGACTTTTTACATGGACTGAATTGATACTAATGATAACATAAATTTTAGCTTATTGGAACAGCAAAAATTTGCTATGCCAGTGAAAAGTCTGAAGTAAACCCTAATGAGCGTCAAATGACCCTAAAAACAAGAAACTTGACATTCTGCCGCTACATAGCTGTTGATGAAACAGTGTGGTACACACCTCACCCAACAGATACCTCCAAAACTCTTTTGAAACAGGAAGCTGTTGTTACGGTTCAAGTAAGTATGAAGTATTTAATAGCTACACATAAAAATCCTGTTAACAAAGTCCTGTTAAGAGCAACTACCTAATGAAGCTGTGTGGTTGTATTGTAATGCTGTAAACTTCATCATTGGTTAACACTTCAACAGTAACCATTTAACTGATTTCAGGGAGTACCACTCAGTAACTACATGGAAGATCTGTTGGCTAACAGTATATCTTCCAATGCTGGTAAAGGAAGACAGGCCATAGAATGGGTCATTGGAAAATTTGATTCTGAAATTAAGGAACTTGCAAGCACAGCCTGCAAAAGTACTGATGAGTTATTATCACATACCAAGAAATCACTTGACGATATCACAACTACTGCACGAAGATCAATGGATGATATATCATCAAAGGCGAAAAGATCTTTAGATGATATAGAAAAATTAACTAAGGCAAACGATCAGCGCAGCTGAAAAGAGGAGTGATTTTGAAATGCTGTAAATCACTCAATTAACTAATGTGTTTATCATACAACCAATTCAGTACTAGGAGAAAGAATTATATTATTTATGTGTATATAAAAATGATTGCATCTTATTTATTTTATTAATCACTTAGATCTCTGTTTTTTTTATTTGTATAGAATTGCCTGGTGAGCATGGTTCACAAAATTTAAAGCAATAGCACTGCTTGTGCAATGTAAGCTCTGCAAAAAATATGAAACTAAGATGTCTTTAATTGTAATAGCTAATATCATCTTGCAGTGTAAATCAGTTTTTTATTCCTTAGTGTATTGATGAACATGTACTAGTTATTGATAGCACATATTATTACATAATAATTTTTTTAAAATAGATATGTCAAAAAAGTAAACATATTCAATAAAAACTGAAAAAAGTATCTATTTTATTGTTGATGATACCACTTAAGTCTCAAATCTAGTAAAGGTAGTCTATTATCACAATAATGGTCAGAACATAAATATCATATAAGACATTATTTCAGCTAATAATGGTTGAAAGTACAAAACTCGTACACAATGCCTATAAAAATCTTTAGTTACAGCACTAGCTAGATATAACTGCTTCTACTAAACCTTGTCTGGATATTTTATTGCTATATGATAGCAATAAAAAATAGGTTAGGCTTAAGACTGCTATCTCACCTATTGGCACACACCAGCCTCTGCCAGATTACACTATTATGTGCTGTGGGGAGCTGCTGCTGAGATAGAGACAATCTTTATCTTACAAAAGCGTGCAATTCGAGCCATATATGAAATGGATCCTAGGGAATCCCTGAGAGATATTTTTAAAGAAATTGATATTTTAACTTTACCAAGTCTGTATATATTTGAAAATATTATGTATGTTCGTAAAAATTTGAGCAAATTTAAATCAAACAGTGACACTCACGATTATAACACTAGGAATAAAGATAAAATAGCGGTGCCAGGTTTTAGATTAGCAAAGACAAATAAAAGGTCCTTCTTAGGAAATTGTGTGCGGTTTTATAATAAATTGCCCAAACATATTACAACGCTCACAGAAAGAAAATTCAAGTTGCATGTGAAGAATATTTTGATAAAGAAATCTTACTACACAGTTTGTGATTACTTAAACGACAAAAATGCCTGGACTGGTTCGCCTCTGCCAAGCTAGTGCCCAACACCTACGTAATGTAAATTAAGTATTGTAATAATTTTATTATATAGTATGTACTTAACACATTTTTAAAAAACGTTTAAAAGAATGGCCCCGAGTTTCTTGCCCGTTCTTCTCGCAGTGGCTCTATAACTTTTGTTTGCTGAACGTGGCAGTACAATGTAGTATATTTCAATATTAAAATTTGTAATTGACCTTCATAAGAGCGTCGTAGACGCCTAAATTGAATAAATGATTTTGACTTTGACTTTGACTTTGTGCCAACACATTTTATACTGGTAGGTGATAGCTAGCCAGGCAGAAATTCACTAAATGGCATACCACCATTGAAGGTGGTATGCTTGAGTATATGTTCTGTATCAATGCGCAATTTAATTTAGTTATGAAAGTTCTTATACCTACTAACTATTATGTACCTAGGCAACCAAGCATCATTCATTACCAATGTCACCTGAGGGTTTAGGTTTCGGCACACTTAACCCCTATATCATAATTATACAAATATTTTGAGAATACAAATACAATTTTATTTATATACTGGAAATATGTATGCAAATATTGCTTGTTAACTTTTTTATTCTTTTTATGATGATGTACTAAGCTATTCAGTGACATAGAGTTGTCATGATAAATTTTATACTGAAAATCAGTCTGTCTCAATCACTGATAAACTGATAAGATAGATTAGAAAATGTACATATTTGATAAAGTTGTCTGCAGTTACAATGTTAATCATATCATAGATTATGGTTAGATGAGTGATTGCATTTGTTTTATGTTTTTGAATGTGACTTGCGGTCTCAGATTTAAATAACTACCTATGTGATATTTGTCTACCAAAGCTGAGTGGTGTAGAAAAGGGTAACAATCACGGCATTGATGCTTGAAGATACATTTTAATTTATTGATCCAAGAATCCTCATCCACCATGCAAATAGTAGTATATTTAGAATTAGTGTCATGTGACATATTCTATTTAATTCTATCATTATTTTCACTGTGGTTTTGAGGAATAATTATGACAACATTATTATTTTGTCTTATATCCCACTCCCCTTTTCATAAAAACACAAGGTTCCTTCAAATATTTTATTAGAAGTATGTACGTACACAAATTGTATGTAAATAACTATTTTATGTCTTAGGAGATTTTACTATTTAGTTAAGTACAACATACAATTGAATCATGTGTGTACAACTCTGTATAATAATTAATAAATATTTATTCATGATTCAATATTGGATTAATCAATATTTATTATTATACAATGGATTCAGCAATAAATACGAGGTAAAAAGCTTTAAAAAAATTACGGTGGATTTTCTTCCTGCGCGCATACATACGTAAAGTGGTAAAGACTAAAGACCCAAAAAATTTCATGTTTGTTTAGCAAAAGACTTGTTCTTTTATACTTCTAGAAGCGCTCGTAGCGAAGTTTGCCTAGCCATTCTGAACCGATCAGCAAAGTTAAGCAACGTCCGCCGCGGTAAGGAGGTGGATGGGTGACCTGGTGACATTACTACTAAGCGCTTCCGTGCTTCGGAGGGCACGTTAAGCTGTCGGTTCCGGTTGTTGTATTAGAATTGCAGTCGTTATAGTATGGTGGTAGGGCATTTTGCGAATGCCCGCCTGGCTAGATACCACCCTCAAGTAGAAAATCTGTCGCCAAGCACCTAACGGTGTGTTGCGGAAGCTGTCCTTGAGAGCCAGTAATTCTAGGTTAGCCTGAACAATAACTCCGACCACATGGTCACTTACCATCAGGTGAGATAGTGGTCAAAGACTAACCTATCAGACAAAAAAAAACAGTACTGACCCCACATCGAGGGATAAAAGATATCTCGAACCAATTAAGTAGGTACATACCTTAATAAATAGGTAATCATTGTGTTTATTTTCATAGTTCAAGTTCTAAAGTAATATGTATAATAAAGAGGAAATATTTGATTTTTTGGTTCTGGGCAATGAATAGGCTTTAAACTACTGGACCGATTTGAAAAATTCTTTCACCATGAAAATCCAACATTATCCCTGATGAATATAGTGATTAGTATAGAAGATTTTCAAAAAAGTGGGATCTGTATGAAAACTTCGATAATGTAACCCGAAGTGCGAAAAAAATAGCAAAAAGAATCGTTATATCGCGTACGCTGCGAAAATTATTGAAATTAGAGCAAAGTAATGTACTCTTATATAATAATTTTAGAGAGGACATCAATATCTACCAAAAAATTTCAAGTCTGTCACAGTTATGTCTCAATAAATACTTTTTTATGTGTTTAAATTTACATTTTTTTTTAATGTTTGTTTAAATACCCGTGCGAAGCCGGGGCGAACCACTAGTTTTTAGGGTTCCGTAGTCCTAACAAGGAACCCTTATAGTTTCGTCATGTCCGTCTGTCCGAGGTTTTGCTAAGAGACCGTTAGTGCTAGAAAACTGAAATTTTGTATGGGTGTGTAAATTAATCACGCCGACAAAGTGGTAAAATACATTTTTTAAATATTTTTTTAGGGTAGCTCCCATACCTACTTGTGAAGGCGGGAGGAATTTATTTTTTGTCGTCTACTCCATCGCGTGTGATATCGTTGAATAGGTCTTTCAAATATTTGACTTTGGGGTTGCTAATACTGTTTTACGATTTAATGCTCCATTTATGAAATATTAAACTTTAAAGAGCAAATGTTCCAGCAGGGACTCCCCCCCCCCTCTAAAAGCTAAACTGCTGGCTTAAAAAATCTGGAAAAATTCATAATGATAGTGCAGTTCATGAACTTTAAAGGAAAAGTATAGCGGTTGAGATAACTTTATTACTTTAGCAGTAATAGTCGTTGAACTTGGGTGTCGGATAATTTTTGTAGCAAATATAAAATCCTTAGAATAATTCCTTTAAAATGACTAAGATGAAGTAGTTGGTTGTTTTTCAAAGGTAAAGTGCATTGATCTAAAATAAAAAATCCTAAAACAAAAAGTATGACCTATGTCATAATATATAAGTTGATTCGACTTCGGTACAAAGTACTTTTTGGACGATACAAAGGACTTTGTACTTTTTGTACTCATCCTCGCCGTACACAAGAAGTGTTTGCTGATCCCACCAAGGTCATCGATCATTTCTCTGTTGTATGACAGAATCCGATAATACTCGTTTCAATTGTCTAGATACATTTCACGAGCGGGTAAGGTGTTTTGGGTGGTTTTTATCAGAGGTAAAAAAAATCTTAGGTTTTTATTGTATCTGCTCGAAGGTAGCGTCAATGATCAGTCGTGATTAGGGCTGCCATCCGTCCGGGTTTCCCCGGATTTGTCCTAGTTTAGAGCGCGTCCGGGGGGCGTCCGGTAGGGGGTTTCAAATAGTGTCCGGGTTTTATCCGGATTGATTGAAATATAATCAATTGATTAAAACACCGGCGCTGCATATATGCATATTCACTCGTAAGCTGTATACAAGTTAACTCCGGCGATACAAAGTCTACAACAACAGAACGTTCCCACCGCCGCCGCGCCGCCCCCCACCATAAAAAAACTGTCGCCGACCCCGATCATTCACTCACTGTGTTGCCGTTTTAACGCATTTGGCGCTAGGTCTAGAATATTTCTGGGTTGCTTAGCGCTTTTTTCTCATTACCGTACGCTAAAAACATCTAGTGAAATATGGTGGAAAACATGATACTTAATCTTAATATTAGTTGGCAACTCAAGTTCAGTGTTAGTCATTTTTAGTTTATTCGCTAGTCTCGCGGCAATGGACGAAGGAGAAAAACTCACTAAAAATCATACGGTTTCTTCTCTGATCGAAATAAAGTATAAATTTAAGGACCTGAGTTGCTTTGACCTTTTCTAATTCCTGTTGGAAAAGAAAGATCACTTTGACAAAAGTTTGAAGTAAAGAGATTTTAATATTTTTATGTTTGAAATTACGCATGCTTTTCGGATTACATTACAAAATAACAAAAATAGGAGAGGCAAAATTATAATCGTGTGCGGGATTCGAACCCGCGTCATCCGCCCTTTTAGCCGGGGTATGCTCTAACCGACTGAGCTAACATGACAATAAGCATTGTGTTAATTATCATGTTAGCTCAGTCGGTCAGATGAGAGCATACCCCGGCTAAAGGGATGGATGACGCGGTACCGCACACGACTATAATTTTCCTCTCGTATATTTGTAATTTTGTAAAGTAAAAAGATCTTGAGCTCGTCAAAATTTAAACTTTTTACTTACTTTTAATTTACACAAAAAAAGTTTTACCGTTTTGGGTACTTAATCTACGTAACCAAACAAGATGACTTCAAAAATGTTGATACTATTGTAGTTTGTAGTTTCTAACTATGTACTAATAGTTACTTGATTAATTCTACTTTGATGCCAAATAACACTGCTCCTCATTATTTTTATCACCAGATTGTCTCAGAAAGAGAAGAGTAAATAATTATGTTTGTAGCACTGTAGTTTTTGCGCAAATAAGCTGTATAAATGAAAAAATAGGAACTTTGTTTTCATGGATGTCCGGGGAAAACTCAATTTCATCCAAATGTCCGGGTTTTTTAAGATTTTGTCCGGTATCGGTGGTTTAGGTGATGGCAACCCTAGTCGTGATGATCCTCCCTTGTTGTGCCTTGTAAATTAACTCAAGTCTACCCTACTCGTGTAATACTAAAACAGAAAGCCATAATATGTTTTACTGCTTTACTATACCGGGTCCGGCCATACATTAAAATTAAAGTTAAAATAAATATTTTAAAAATAAGTTATATTACAAATGAAAATGCATTTTTTATGAAGTTATGTAAACTAAAACTGATATTTTCATATTCCATTCGAAATGGCCACCTTTACCTGTCTGGCCATAAATATATGGTTTAACGCAGAGATGTAGAGATTTTTTAAGATTCAAGGTCGGCGCGACGTTTAGAGCAAGCCATGTACTCTAAAACTGGCCTTAATTTGTAGTCTAAAGGGTTGAGAACTAGGCTAGATGAAGGCCAGTCTTCAGCTCATAAGGTTTGGAACATTAGCTTCAAGCCAGGCTTGGATAGTTCATGCCTTGCGACCAGGTGCAGAGTCCTAATGGAAAGTCCAAGGTACATACTTCTGAGAGGTGTGAACACGTATCGCTGTCTGTGTCTTGATACACTTTGGCTGAAGTTTTCACTCTTTTTTCACAAAAGTGTAGCTTTGTGACGCTTTGATAAGAAACGCCCCACCAAATGACCACGTTGTAACTTTCAAACCACTTGAGCAACTTCTTTAAAACTATGAGCGTACACTTTATCATTTTGCTTATTGAGTGCGCAATAAAAATTCAATCGTGAGATTTTTTCATCGGTAAAGAAAATAATTTTGATCAGTCCACTTTTTGATCCACTAATTTTGATCACCACACACACCTTTTTAATTGAAATGATTGATTTAGGGCATGTACTTTATATCTACCATAAACACCGACCTTCAGGGCTTGTTTTTTAATACGCGACATTTTCTTGCGGGAATCTTAATTTCTCGCAATAAGATTATTGTGGAGAAATCATAATATTTTTGCTCCCTAATGGTATTTTGACCAATTCTGGCTTTAACAGCATTAACATCTTTAATGGTCTTCGACAGAGGAAGTGTTGTTCTATCTATTGAAATTACGAAATATTAACGTACGGCTGATACCAAGCTTTTGAAGTGTCTGGAATATGCTCCGTACCCACTTTTTTTTATACGTGATGAATTCCCCGTCCAGCCACCAGTGGGAAAGTCCAGTGGGTGGACGGGGCATCGCCCGTGATAGGTTAGCCTATGACCACTATCTCACCTGATGGTAATTGATGATGTGGTCGAAGATGTTGTTCAGGCTAACCTAGAATTATTGGCTCTCAAGCACAGCTGCCGAAACACACCGTTAGGTGCTTGGCGACAGATTTTCTACTTGAGGGTGGTAGCTAGCCAGGCGGGCATCACAAAATGCCCTACCACCATGCGAACTTTGAGCAAGGCGGTCACTGCAATCCTATTTTCCTTAACACCCTATTCCATATTATTGTAAAATTGATAATGAAAACGAAAAAAATTGTGAAATGGCGAGAAATCGAAAGAACTTTTTAAAATAATAAACGCGTTTCTATTTCAAAATAATTATAAAGTTGAAAAAAAAGGAAAGTTTTTATGTTACAATATTTATCGACAGACTAGTTGACAGCCCTTTTATAAGATTACTTGCATTTATCGATGTAGGTATACTTTTTATTTTTCTTTCATATAATATATCAACTATTCTAGAATAAAATTGCGCTCTGCGTCCGTAGACCGAGGCCAGGACTTTGGACTCTAGGTCATCGTGGAGGGTGTGTGTTTGTTACCTACTCCACCTCGGCGAAATGGACGAAGTCGGTATAAATAACATAAAATAATACGATAACTTACCTAACATTTTTATTTAAATTTCATGTCATATCAAATACTTACGTAGGTAGGTATATTTTCTGTAGTCAGTACCAATCAATCCATACTTTCGTGGCTATCCCCATTTTGTGCCACCGCAAGGGATTAAGTTCAGCCACTATCAGTATTACTTACACTTGAATACAATTGTTTTCTTTCGGCTCCGCCCGCGCCAACAAATATAAATTGTACCTTCATTGGTTCTAACCGTTAATAATATTAATTTAAGCTGCTACATAATAAAACGACCAATAAAATTTACAAATTAAAGGCTTGATTAAAATTGACCTTTAATAATGATCATCGTTTCTACTCTTTTAAATATATACACACTATGTATATAATACATATTAATAATACATATATAGTATAATATTAAATGTAACTAAGCAGTAATATCTCTTACAACTACTTACATAACTATGAACTAAATAAGTACACCTACAATTTGTTTAAGTATTTACTTTGAATATTTATTTTACATGCTACATTGAAATTAATTTTTAAGAATAACAAAATAAAAAATCCCTGAGAATCTCAGTGTGGAATATGAATGATGTATTCATTGACCACGTATATCTCGATAGATGTATTTTAAATTCTTGTATCTCTACCAGTGCGGAACAGCTGGTGGGGATTATGACAATTAATCCCGTACTTGCTCTTTTATATATTTTTTCACATTTTTGTTGGCATGCTTTGGATTATGACATAATACTATATAATATACCTATGTGATTTATGAGTTTAGGCAATAGTATGATGATTACTTCATGCATAACACACCAATATATTCTATTTTCAATGCTAAATCTGTAGGTAACTGTTTCATGATTTGTGTATGATGATAACAAGGCTATGACACAAATTACGTAGGTACTGCAAATGTTTTGGAATATTATGCGGTTAAGTGGGAATTTTGTATTCGGAAGTAAGTTTCTGTTCTTAATCAATTATTTTTATTTGAAACCTTTAACTTAACATGTTTAGAAGAGAATGTAATCTTTGTAAATAGCAGGTATAGTGATCTTACAAGGACATCTAAATCATTGTACAAATCATATAGGTTAGTATAGCTAGTATGACTATATGAAGAAAGCAAATTATAACTGGTTACAATAATAATATGTAACATTTTTGAAATAATATTTTGAACATCTTACATACTTTATATTATAACCATTTCAAGCTGATTTACAATTATTGTTACATACATTAGTTACTTTCCTAATAGGTATAGGATAATTATAGTGTAATTATCTACTGAAGCTTTATTTTCCAACCTCATTCTTTAGTTATTTACATTTTAAAATATAGAATACACTAATGTGGAGTACAGTAGATAAGGAGCAAAACAGTAGTTTGAATTCAAACAAATGCCCAAATAGAGTAACATCATCATTCAAGCACCCCTTTGCCTGCCTGCAAAGGTACTTCAGGATACAGCTAGGCTGATAGTTACACATGCCAAAATAACCCATTAGCACTCGATATTTTTGTATGAATGTTACTCATTGTTTGTATGAGCATCAACCAATAGTTAATTGTAAAACTCTTCATGGTGCTTTATCAACTAAAAAAAATCCTAAGATTATTTGCGTATGTTACCTTAACGTTGCCAATAATTATGTATGCAAATTTGAAACTATTTGCATAATTTGTTAAACATTCAATAGGGTTTAATAAATTCGGTACTTTATTGGGTGTAGCTATATTGCCAATTGCAAAATTATTTCTTTCTGGCTTCAAAAAAGGATTTAATGATTTCTACACATTTTTTCTTCACATCATTTCTTAGGTGTATGTTATTATGAGATATCAGCATCAATAGCGAACAGATTCCAAGATGGTAAAATATGATAATATTATGTTAAAAAATTTTGGTTATCATGAAGTCTTTTTTTTTTTTGAAATTCATAATTTTTATCCAAAGCTTTCAGTTGGATATTAAAGCTATGTATGTTTATAAGTGATCACGGTTTGATAATGTTTTTATATGATCAATGTCATAAAATCTGAAATGTCTATTGATTATGTCTGCATGTTCATCATACAATGTTTTTATGTGACCGCTTATTATGCCTTCAGTTTTTTAAATTATTTATAAGTACAGTAATGCCTTGATATATGCAAGCTGTATGAATAGAGTTTGTACATAAACCATAGAAAAGACTTAAGAAAGAGTGTAGTCCAGTATCAAAATGTGTTGTAGAAGATTTAATCACTCCTCAAAATTTTAGAAATTACAGACTCGTATCTATCACATTTTAAGTTTTAATAATTTTATTTTTGCCATATAGTTTGCATTGCGGAATAGATTACAAAATTTAAAAATTTCAAGTGGAAAGAAAAACATTTTAAATGTTTGGCAAGCTATACAACACAGTGTTGTTTTTTATGAAAGACCATTACAACAAAAAAATGCTACTCAAAAAACATTAGAAAACCATTTCCCAGTGATCAATTCTAAGGATTAAATAAGTTTAACTTTCAATAACAATTAAAAGGAGGATTCAGTTTAATTTTTGCCATATAATCACTCAATTATATAGTTAGCTTGATATTTCATCATACCCCAATATAATAAGAGAATTTCTCTACAGTATTTTTTCAGTTTAGTGTAAGTGTTAAAAATAAAAAAAAAAGCCCTTCTGGCGGTCTGGTAAAAAATTGTTAGTGTCAATCTCACAATTAAGAAAAGAAATCCAACAGTAAAACTAATATTACCCTTCTTCTTTGGCAGACAGGTTAAAACAAGTAGCAATTATTATTTTAGGTGACAGATTGTCTACATGTGGCATGGAAATATTTAGTTATCTTATAGTATTTATTTTCGTATGCATATACATTACAGTACTAAAACTGGGCCATTATATTTTTATGTTGGGTATGATTGTGTAAATAAGCAATCATATAACAATTCTAAAGCCCATAGTAATTAATATCATGTACTGGTTCCTGAAGATGTCATACTGCCATTAGGAACACTGCTGGGCTGTGTTCTAGTAGTAGCAGCCAAGTGGGAAGCTTTTAGGCGATCTAGTTCATTGACCCATGAACGCACATGCTCCAACCTATGCCATGCCATTTGCAAAACTTTCTGTGATGCATATCCGGACCCTTCGTGTGGTTGGCCAGTTGATACTTGAGTTAAATAATTTATTTGGTCGCTGAGCTTAGACTCTACTTGATTGAGAGTACGTAGAAACTGTGTCGTATTTGCTTCAGCTTGCTTCTGGCCGGATTTCTCTTTACTGAGCTCGAGAAGGGCTTGAGCTGAAATTTCAATTACATTAGTGTGTGATGCATTAAAATGACCTTTGATATTTAACAATAAATCGAAATTAGATATTCGATCAATAGAAAAACTTACCTGCACATTGAAGACATGTTATAATATCTTTCTCAATATCATCCAGAACCTGAATTCTTTCCATAGGCGCAGCCATGACTTTATTGTTTTGAAGCGTAATGGTAGTTTTATCTTTGATGTTATCACCTAGCTCTCCTTTAAATATTTTTTTAACTTTTTCTAATTATTATTTACAATAATTTACATTTCCAATATATATATTTTGGCCGCGGCTATTTACCCGCAGTAATTTTAGCACAGACTAAAAATACCTGTTCGTTCTTCACTGTAATGTTACCATTAATAGGAGCTTGAAATGATACTCCGTATTGGGCATACATCTGGCTTGTAACCATGAATTTACAAGCCAGATGTATGCCCAATACGGCTTTGCCAAGCGATTTATTACCTATGTTAAGCTTTTATCTCATTTTAGCCTGTGGTATATTTGGGTCCGTGATACTGACACTATGGTTCAAGTCACGCAAATATGCGCTATTTGCACTGTATGCACGCAAACGGTCGGTTCATAACTCGCTAAACAGACACCACGGTAGCATAATGACGTCATCTATGACGTCACCTCCGGCCGCAAACAACGCTCACAGAAAAGTGGTAGTGCAATGTATGCACAAACGTCAAACTCAAATCTTGACAGATAGATGAGGAGATTTTTGTTGTTGTGGTTAGAATGTTGAACGTACAAACATCTGTTCCCAAAAGAATGCCTTGAAGTGCAATACTTCTATTATCAATAATTAGATTTTGGGTCAATTGCGAAAAAGCAAATTGACAGTTAGCAGATATTATTAGCGCGGCTACATATCGGTTCACATCGTTTGCGCGCAAACAATGCATATTCTCGTATTTCAGTTATGAACCGAGCTTTGCAATGTATGCAGTGACAGCAGTGTTTGCGTGATTTAAACCGTAGTGTGATATTACATGTTTTTGTTTTATGATTAACTGAAATTATGTATCATAAATTCTGTACATAGAAAATCTAATATAATTGATTGTTTTAGATGTCATATCAATTGTATGTCCATTCAAATTCAAAACGGTGCGGCGTTAGAAAAATCTACTGTTCCATTGTATGTATTAGGTAAGAGTTAAGATTAGCAATTTACCATTATTAAGTGGTACTTGTGATATTTGATGAAGGTACGCCCCACAGCTCGAAAAAGGTCACTTGAAACAATACTAGGGTGCGTTCTTATATGTCGTCCGACGACGGATGATCGCTCCAAGCAGAGCGACGCTCGTCGTCCGCCTTTTAAGAACGCTCTGGATCATATCTGTATCAAGAACACTACTTAAAATGTTTCACTGACTCGGAAGAAATGTATTTACAATTATGTACTTTTCCACGACACACAACTAAAACAAACATACAAAATATAACAATAATAATAATACAATTTTGTAAACAGAAGTCTACGTAAACAAAAAGTAACTAAAACAAAGAAAAATCAAGTCCCAACTGTCAAATGAAACGTCAGGGCGATATTTATCCACCGATTTCGTGGGGCGACCGGTGCGTCGTCGAGCGATATATAAGAACGCTCCGGAAGATCATCGGACGATCGCTCCGGGCATATAAAAACGCTCGGGGCGTCGCCGGACGTCGTCGGACGACAAATAAGAACGCACCCCTAGTGGTCAATGGTCACCCATCATAATGTAACCTAGATGACCAATGTATATGTACATATACGTATAATTGTGATGAACATGAACAAGACTTCTCGATACGAATAAGCAGGCTGACGAAACCCAAAGCTCAGTGTAGAAATTAGTAGCTAAGAGCTTGTGAACAACCTCCAATAATATTCTGCTTCTGCAATGTTTGGTACCTATCTCAAAGAAACATGCAGTATAATAGCAAGGAGCATAAAATGATCTGCTTTTCACAATAACATTCCCGGTAAGTTCCCATATCTGACATTGGTACATAAATTGCACCAAACAAAACACTTAGAGCAAAGCTAAAATGTACATTTATTGTGCATAACACAGGGTAATCGGGTTCCTTCAATGGAAAATGTTAAGTGACTAAGTTTTATAAATAATATGCACATACTAAATTGTAAATAAAACCTGTCTATTGACAAGTGTCACTACAGAAACAGAACAGCGGCAAAGCTTCTAAAGAGTGCTATGTACGCTCTTAAGTAGTATTATGAAAATCTTGTTCTAAGTCATACATATAACTTTTCTAATATTTTTAAACAATTTTAACTAGTTTAGTACTCGTATATTGTGTAAGTATCCTCTCTGTAGCCCAATAAATCATATGATTAAACTGTAGCTAGTTTGTTGCAAATTCAATATACAAAGTCTTATAGTTGGAGTATTTAGGGTCCGTTTCAGAATGTCCTAACAAAGTTTCGGGTTGCTATGCAGCACATAAAATAACTGAATGATAAAAATGACAGATAGCATGCAGGGCCTTTCAAGCTTTAACAGATGGATAGGCTAAATCGCTGACTGTGAAACGCAAAGATAGTGTTTTGTGTAATAAATACGTTCTGGGTAGTAAAACCAGAACTTACTCGAACATTCTGAAACAGGCCCTTAGTGTAATAGGTGGGTTGTTCGTAGTAGGTAGTTTGTGTGGAGGTAAAGTAAAGAATAAGTTAGTTTGTATAGTGAATATGTAATAATGTCATCATCATCATAAGCTGGAATACTTTCAATGTTGAATAAAGGTCTCCTCCATCCACTTATTTACTTAAGTAATAGTACTTATTATACATATAGGTAGTAACTTTGATATTATACTTTACTAGCTTATAGTAATTAAACAACTTTAAACGGTTTAAATCGCGTATATTTGTCATTATTTTTGTCCCGACGTTTCAAACACTTTGCAGTGATCGTGGTCACGGGGTGACTAATTGATTTTATTTGTCACATGAGTTATTAAGAAATTATTTGGTCTACCGTCAGAAATTTTTATATTAATCATAACGTTCCCTATTCACGCAGTATTCGCTCACGGTGTCCAGAGGTCTTGCAGATTTGTGTCGGCCATGAGATTTAATTAATTTAATAACAGGATCCCAAGCAGGTGGTACTTGCCAACCATCATCTCTATTGAAATTTGGGTACTTTTTGATTTCAATTGCCTCGCGTAACATTCTTGGCATAAACCGGGTCTCTCTGGCAAGGATTTGTGGGTTGTCGAACCGAATGTAGTGGTTGGGTTTGTCCTGGGCATGTTCACAAACCGCAGACTTGGTCGAGCGTCTGTTCTTCATGTCAGCAATGTGTTCTTTTACCCGGATACCAACGCTCCTCTTTGTTTGCCCAATGTATGACAGCCCACATTCACAATCAAGTTTGTAAACACCTGCATCTTGTAGGGGAATATTGCACTTAACAGGTCTTAAAAATTGGTTGATCTTCTTGTGCGGCTTGAAGTAAGTTTTTATTGAAGCTCGTCTTAAGATATTACCAATTTTGTCTGTGACACCCTTGATGTAAGGTAAGATGGCAGGTTGTCGCTCAACTGTGGCAGGCTTGGGCCGGCTTCTGTGACGCATACGTGGGAGCTTGTGATTATTGCTTCGCAGTACTTGTTTTACATACTGAAGCTCCTCCTTGAGATGGTCAGTGTCGCAGATGCCATGTGCTCTCTGTAACAAAGATTTGCCTACGGTAGCCAACTGACATGGATGGTGATGGGAGTTACCATTGAGATATTTATCTGTATGGGTGGGTTTCCTATACACTGTATGACTTAGGGAGTTGTCTTAGGGAGTTGTCAGGATTCCTGATGACTAAAACATCAAGAAAAGCTAAGCATTTATTGACCTCAGGCTCCATTGTAAATTGAATTTTGTTATGTAAAGAGTTTAGATGGTTAAGAAATGCAGAAACTTTATTACTGGGGAGGATGGTAAAAGTATCATCTACGTACCGTTTATAGATCTTCGGCATAGCCACAGCTGTGGAAAGAGCTCTCTCCTCGAAGTCCTCCATGAAAATATCGGCAACAACGGGGGAGACTGGAGAGCCCATAGCTACACCATCAATCTGTATGTAGAACTTATTTTCCCAGAATAGATAGCCAGATGTTAGGCAATGTTCCAGTAATTCTGCATATTCCATGGGAAGGTCATTCTCACTAAGTTTTTTCTTGACAATTTCAATGCAATCATGTACAGGTAGGCTGGTGAATAACGACTGTACATCAAAGCTGACCATAACTTCATCATCAGTCAGTTGTAGATTTTTCATTTGACTGACAAAGTGGTAAGAATCCTTGACAAGCGCACTAGTTTGACCGCGAAGTGGAGACAGTATCTTAGCAAGGTGTTGAGCTAGTTTGTATGTTGGTGAGTCAATTTGGCTTACGATTGGGCGCAAAGGAACGTCTGTCTTGTGTATTTTTGGTAATCCATACAGTTTTGGTGGTTTCACACACGAAGGTACCAGTGCCGTGACGTCTAACCCAAGAGTATCGGAGTATTTACAAATTATTTCCTTAGTTTTTGTTACCATTTTAGCTGTTGGATCGCTTTTTACTGGTTTATATGTGCTTTCGTCCGACAAAAGTTCTTTTATTTTTAGGTTATAATCCGACGTATCCATGATTACAGTGGAATTACCTTTATCTGCTCGAATAATGGTTATGTCTTGGTTCTTGCGTAGGTTGGTAAGTTCAAGATATTGTTCACGAGGTAGATTCGGTGTGGGCGCTTTACTTCGACGCAAAACAGCAGAGATATCTTGGCGTAACGCTTCCAAATCTTCCTTTTTTATACTGTTTTTGGCAAGACAATGTTCCACAGAGCAGATTATCTCTTCAAAAGGCACTGATCTTGGGGAAACCGCGTAGTTCAATCCATTTTCGAGGGCCTGAAGGGCGACCGGATTTATAGTTTGTTGCGATAGATTTATGACACTATCAGCTGTTTTTGACGGTCGCGAGGTTACGCTTCGTTCCAAATTTGGCAATTGCTTTGTTGCAAGTTTTTCATATTTTATGATTTTACGCTTTTTGAACTCGTCATATTTAGCGGCAGCGCGATTATTAGTTGTTTGCATGCATTTTTGGAAATCCGATGCTGATAGTGCTTTTTCTAACTGAATGGATTGAATCTCAATGGTTTGGTTGATTTTGTAAATATCAAAACGATGTTGGCGTATGCTTCGACATAATAATTTCTTACTTGTTTGACGGAGTATGTCGGCGCTTCCAGTAATGTCCTTTTTTGGGGATATTCTCACGCACACTGGTATGATATTATTATCCCTACATCGCTTGAGGAAGTTAAGCGATGTTAGGAGTCTCACGCGCTTGATCTTGAAGTACTCCCACTGTCTTATTTCAGTTGCTGTTTTCGGCCCGTATACCGTAACATAATGTTGTCTTAGGTTTTCGCGATTGTTACACATAGTAATTAAACAACTTTAAACGGTTTAAATCGCGTATATTTGTCATTATTTTTGTCCCGACGTTTCAAACACTTTGCAGTGATCGTGGTCACGGGGTGACTAATTGATTTTATTTGTCACATGAGTTATTAAGAAATTATTTGGTCTACCGTCAGAAATTTTTATATTAATCATAACGTTCCCTATTCACGCAGTATTCGCTCACGGTGTCCAGAGGTCTTGCAGATTTGTGTCGGCCATGAGATTTAATTAATTTAATAACAGGATCCCAAGCAGGTGGTACTTGCCAACCATCATCTCTATTGAAATTTGGGTACTTTTTGATTTCAATTGCCTCGCGTAACATTCTTGGCATAAACCGGGTCTCTCTGGCAAGGATTTGTGGGTTGTCGAACCGAATGTAGTGGTTGGGTTTGTCCTGGGCATGTTCACAAACCGCAGACTTGGTCGAGCGTCTGTTCTTCATGTCAGCAATGTGTTCTTTTACCCGGATACCAACGCTCCTCTTTGTTTGCCCAATGTATGACAGCCCACATTCACAATCAAGTTTGTAAACACCTGCATCTTGTAGGGGAATATTGCACTTAACAGGTCTTAAAAATTGGTTGATCTTCTTGTGCGGCTTGAAGTAAGTTTTTATTGAAGCTCGTCTTAAGATATTACCAATTTTGTCTGTGACACCCTTGATGTAAGGTAAGATGGCAGGTTGTCGCTCAACTGTGGCAGGCTTGGGCCGGCTTCTGTGACGCATACGTGGGAGCTTGTGATTATTGCTTCGCAGTACTTGTTTTACATACTGAAGCTCCTCCTTGAGATGGTCAGTGTCGCAGATGCCATGTGCTCTCTGTAACAAAGATTTGCCTACGGTAGCCAACTGACATGGATGGTGATGGGAGTTACCATTGAGATATTTATCTGTATGGGTGGGTTTCCTATACACTGTATGACTTAGGGAGTTGTCAGGATTCCTGATGACTAAAACATCAAGAAAAGCTAAGCATTTATTGACCTCAGGCTCCATTGTAAATTGAATTTTGTTATGTAAAGAGTTTAGATGGTTAAGAAATGCAGAAACTTTATTACTGGGGAGGATGGTAAAAGTATCATCTACGTACCGTTTATAGATCTTCGGCATAGCCACAGCTGTGGAAAGAGCTCTCTCGGTACGTAGATGATACTTTTACCATCCTCCCCAGTAATAAAGTTTCTGCATTTCTTAACCATCTAAACTCTTTACATAACAAAATTCAATTTACAATGGAGCCTGAGGTCAATAAATGCTTAGCTTTTCTTGATGTTTTAGTCATCAGGAATCCTGACAACTCCCTAAGTCATACAGTGTATAGGAAACCCACCCATACAGATAAATATCTCAATGGTAACTCCCATCACCATCCATGTCAGTTGGCTACCGTAGGCAAATCTTTGTTACAGAGAGCACATGGCATCTGCGACACTGACCATCTCAAGGAGGAGCTTCAGTATGTAAAACAAGTACTGCGAAGCAATAATCACAAGCTCCCACGTATGCGTCACAGAAGCCGGCCCAAGCCTGCCACAGTTGAGCGACAACCTGCCATCTTACCTTACATCAAGGGTGTCACAGACAAAATTGGTAATATCTTAAGACGAGCTTCAATAAAAACTTACTTCAAGCCGCACAAGAAGATCAACCAATTTTTAAGACCTGTTAAGTGCAATATTCCCCTACAAGATGCAGGTGTTTACAAACTTGATTGTGAATGTGGGCTGTCATACATTGGGCAAACAAAGAGGAGCGTTGGTATCCGGGTAAAAGAACACATTGCTGACATGAAGAACAGACGCTCGACCAAGTCTGCGGTTTGTGAACATGCCCAGGACAAACCCAACCACTACATTCGGTTCGACAACCCACAAATCCTTGCCAGAGAGACCCGGTTTATGCCAAGAATGTTACGCGAGGCAATTGAAATCAAAAAGTACCCAAATTTCAATAGAGATGATGGTTGGCAAGTACCACCTGCTTGGGATCCTGTTATTAAATTAATTAAATCTCATGGCCGACACAAATCTGCAAGACCTCTGGACACCGTGAGCGAATACTGCGTGAATAGGGAACGTTATGATTAATATAAAAATTTCTGACGGTAGACCAAATAATTTCTTAATAACTCATGTGACAAATAAAATCAATTAGTCACCCCGTGACCACGATCACTGCAAAGTGTTTGAAACGTCGGGACAAAAATAATGACAAATATACGCGATTTAAACCGTTTAAAGTTGTTTAATTACTATGTGTAACAATCGCGAAAACCTAAGACAACATTATGTTACGGTATACGGGCCGAAAACAGCAACTGAAATAAGACAGTGGGAGTACTTCAAGATCAAGCGCGTGAGACTCCTAACATCGCTTAACTTCCTCAAGCGATGTAGGGATAATAATATCATACCAGTGTGCGTGAGAATATCCCCAAAAAAGGACATTACTGGAAGCGCCGACATACTCCGTCAAACAAGTAAGAAATTATTATGTCGAAGCATACGCCAACATCGTTTTGATATTTACAAAATCAACCAAACCATTGAGATTCAATCCATTCAGTTAGAAAAAGCACTATCAGCATCGGATTTCCAAAAATGCATGCAAACAACTAATAATCGCGCTGCCGCTAAATATGACGAGTTCAAAAAGCGTAAAATCATAAAATATGAAAAACTTGCAACAAAGCAATTGCCAAATTTGGAACGAAGCGTAACCTCGCGACCGTCAAAAACAGCTGATAGTGTCATAAATCTATCGCAACAAACTATAAATCCGGTCGCCCTTCAGGCCCTCGAAAATGGATTGAACTACGCGGTTTCCCCAAGATCAGTGCCTTTTGAAGAGATAATCTGCTCTGTGGAACATTGTCTTGCCAAAAACAGTATAAAAAAGGAAGATTTGGAAGCGTTACGCCAAGATATCTCTGCTGTTTTGCGTCGAAGTAAAGCGCCCACACCGAATCTACCTCGTGAACAATATCTTGAACTTACCAACCTACGCAAGAACCAAGACATAACCATTATTCGAGCAGATAAAGGTAATTCCACTGTAATCATGGATACGTCGGATTATAACCTAAAAATAAAAGAACTTTTGTCGGACGAAAGCACATATAAACCAGTAAAAAGCGATCCAACAGCTAAAATGGTAACAAAAACTAAGGAAATAATTTGTAAATACTCCGATACTCTTGGGTTAGACGTCACGGCACTGGTACCTTCGTGTGTGAAACCACCAAAACTGTATGGATTACCAAAAATACACAAGACAGACGTTCCTTTGCGCCCAATCGTAAGCCAAATTGACTCACCAACATACAAACTAGCTCAACACCTTGCTAAGATACTGTCTCCACTTCGCGGTCAAACTAGTGCGCTTGTCAAGGATTCTTACCACTTTGTCAGTCAAATGAAAAATCTACAACTGACTGATGATGAAGTTATGGTCAGCTTTGATGTACAGTCGTTATTCACCAGCCTACCTGTACATGATTGCATTGAAATTGTCAAGAAAAAACTTAGTGAGAATGACCTTCCCATGGAATATGCAGAATTACTGGAACATTGCCTAACATCTGGCTATCTATTCTGGGAAAATAAGTTCTACATACAGATTGATGGTGTAGCTATGGGCTCTCCAGTCTCCCCCGTTGTTGCCGATATTTTCATGGAGGACTTCGAGGAGAGAGCTCTTTCCACAGCTGTGGCTATGCCGAAGATCTATAAACGGTACGTAGATGATACTTTTACCATCCTCCCCAGTAATAAAGTTTCTGCATTTCTTAACCATCTAAACTCTTTACATAACAAAATTCAATTTACAATGGAGCCTGAGGTCAATAAATGCTTAGCTTTTCTTGATGTTTTAGTCATCAGGAATCCTGACAACTCCCTAAGTCATACAGTGTATAGGAAACCCACCCATACAGATAAATATCTCAATGGTAACTCCCATCACCATCCATGTCAGTTGGCTACCGTAGGCAAATCTTTGTTACAGAGAGCACATGGCATCTGCGACACTGACCATCTCAAGGAGGAGCTTCAGTATGTAAAACAAGTACTGCGAAGCAATAATCACAAGCTCCCACGTATGCGTCACAGAAGCCGGCCCAAGCCTGCCACAGTTGAGCGACAACCTGCCATCTTACCTTACATCAAGGGTGTCACAGACAAAATTGGTAATATCTTAAGACGAGCTTCAATAAAAACTTACTTCAAGCCGCACAAGAAGATCAACCAATTTTTAAGACCTGTTAAGTGCAATATTCCCCTACAAGATGCAGGTGTTTACAAACTTGATTGTGAATGTGGGCTGTCATACATTGGGCAAACAAAGAGGAGCGTTGGTATCCGGGTAAAAGAACACATTGCTGACATGAAGAACAGACGCTCGACCAAGTCTGCGGTTTGTGAACATGCCCAGGACAAACCCAACCACTACATTCGGTTCGACAACCCACAAATCCTTGCCAGAGAGACCCGGTTTATGCCAAGAATGTTACGCGAGGCAATTGAAATCAAAAAGTACCCAAATTTCAATAGAGATGATGGTTGGCAAGTACCACCTGCTTGGGATCCTGTTATTAAATTAATTAAATCTCATGGCCGACACAAATCTGCAAGACCTCTGGACACCGTGAGCGAATACTGCGTGAATAGGGAACGTTATGATTAATATAAAAATTTCTGACGGTAGACCAAATAATTTCTTAATAACTCATGTGACAAATAAAATCAATTAGTCACCCCGTGACCACGATCACTGCAAAGTGTTTGAAACGTCGGGACAAAAATAATGACAAATATACGCGATTTAAACCGTTTAAAGTTGTTTAATTACTATGTGTAACAATCGCGAAAACCTAAGACAACTTTACTAGCTTATGCCCAACTGGAGCCTAGAATTGTACCCAGTAAGTGGTAATAGGCTCGCCCCATTTTATGTAAAAAAAAACATGAATTGAAAAAAAAAAAAAAAAAAGAAGAAGGGGAAAAATGTTTATATGTGAAAAAACAACATTTTGACAGTGTAAGTGGTTATATTTATTTAGCAATTTTAGTCATGACATGTCATCAACATGACCAGCTGCACATATTTTCATACAAAAATGGGTATGATATTTTTTCCTATGTTTACGTTCACATCAGAGTTGCAGGTAACTGTACCATTCATGGTCAGCGTTCTATTGATGGTCAATTTCGATATAAAAGCTGCAAAATAAGAGAACTAAATGTTGCAGGGAAAATGGCAACACTCAATAATAAACCATAGACACTCTGCTTGTCAAAACGTGATGTTTCTCATTTTGAAACTTCATATTTGCAACATGGCGAGCCTTTGAACGGAATGCAATGGTAAACATATAAAATAAATGTTATTTTAGATAAGGGGTACAGTATTTCTGTAATTTTTTGTGTTGTAAAGTGAGGAGTTTTGAGTTATACCTCTCTATCGATACTAAGAGTAACTAACATACCTGTGGGACGAATGATACCAGAGAATGCACATATTTCGGTCTTAGAGACAGCATGGACGACGCTGACCTTTACTGGAACGTCCAATTATGATATTTCTAATGATGGTCAAATTTACTATGATTGGTGTAATAGGAATTTTGTTTTTTTAGATCGAAAATAATATATTTGGCCATAGTAATAAAATCACATTTTATTGGCGCCTCGTTCTTCTCGCATTATGGTCTAGTAATGGTCATAGTTACCATTATTGGGGTGACCATGACTAGATGCTGAATTACAAACCATAATGTTTGCATTATATTATTACATGTAGGTGCTTGCGTTTTGCTCATACTTTAGACACTTAAATTTAAAGTAAATTATCGGCGAATGAAGGAAGGGAAAGGTGAAAAATGAACCATTTAGTTATTTACATCTACATTGATCTCATTTTGATTTTTATTTGATTGTTTAAGTTTGAAAGATTCTAGGTTCAGAATTGTAAATAAAAAACAAATAGTATGCTTCTTTCATCACGAATGACTATGTATTAAAAACCTTAGTGACCATTATTGGTGCTGGCCATAATAGGAGATGACCATGAATGGTGGGTCAACATTGGGTTTTGGACTGACCATTATTGGCTCTGGCTAAACTTACTTTTTAAATATTTTTTTTTAATTTTATATTTTTTGCTTTAGCGTATAAAGCATTCCTACAGTTATCAATATGAATAGTTTTGATACCGATCTGGTTTTAAATAGATAATGATATAACAGTAAATAAAATTTTATAATCTTTTGAGGTGGTCTGATGTTGAATTTCGGATATTCTGTATACAGTGTTATTGGTAGAATGCTAACGACCTCTAATTGGCTTGACTTCTGCTAGTTCTATCAAACAGTTTGAGTTTTTTTTTTTAATATTTGTTTTAATGCTTACTTACTATGAGTCATATATAATAATGTATAACCTAAGCCTACAACAGAACGAGAGCGACCGGCGCGGCAACTGTGGACCTCGCCGTGCTCCCTTTGAATAGAGTTTTGAATATTTATACAGAAAAGTAATAAAAAATATGAAATAATACATAAAGGCACAAGAGCCTTTTCACATCATGTGGTCCTCGTACTTATTCAGTCAAAAAACACAAAAAAATATATTTAAAAGCTGTAACACAGCTGAAAAGCATTGCATGTTAGATTGTTACAGTATTATGCTTATAATGCATGATTCTGTTTCCACTTAGTGTGGGGCCTCTGCTTTCTCAGGCTGCATGACTTGTAAATAAGGTGTTAGTATTTACTTAGGTTATAAAAGATGCGTGTTTGTGTAACTCCGCCTCAAACTGTTGAATTTTGACATTGACATTTATGATGCCAGTCCTCAGCCCGGACAAAGGAGGCAGGCACAAATATTACTAATCGTATTTAATTAGATAGTCTTAATATGTAATTACGTAGTTGAAGATGTTGTTCAGGCTTACCTAGAATAACTGGCTCTCGACGACAGCTGTCCTTTTGCTCAGCACCTAACATCTGTCGCCAAGGTAGATAATGACAGTTTTTTTGTTAATGTTATTGTGACGTAACAAACTCGAGGCCCACCTGATGTTAAGCGGACTAACCTTTGCCCATAACAGATTCATTTCGTCACAAGTCACAAATAGCAATGCGCCTGTCACCTTGAGACATAGTTGTTAAGACTCACGTGCCTTTAAATTCACTGGCTCTCAAGGACTGCTGCCGGAACACTTCTTCATACTGTGATTGTGGAATGTGTACAATAAGATACCATCTAATGTATCAAAAGGTAATATGTTAAAGTACATTACATAGTTTCATTGTTGTAGTGTTATGATTGATTTTTATGTATAAGGCATAGTAATGCATCTAGGTTAGTTAATTACAATAAGTAACTGGATCATATGTTTTTGGTGATATTTTTTTGTTCGCTAGATTATAACTTTCAGTAGTTCCTATTGACTTCATCAATTTAATTTCAATAGTATTTTGCTCATTCATATAAAAACGTGGCTAGTGATAATGTGATTGCAAATGAAATTAGTATTTATACTAGGTATAAGTGAACTTAAGCTTACATCTGTCACAACCGGTAGATTGAAGTGGATACCTTGGCACGGATAGGTGTACAAGCCAATAAGGTGTATTGTAGGTATTGTAGAGAATTCTTTTTCGAGTAACGTAAAACCAATATCTTGGAGTGACGAGTGCAGAGCAGTGCACGCAACTATTCAGATCTAATCTCTGGGTGACACTGCAACGGGAGCACGCGTGGTGTTTAGCTTCAGACACAACTTGATGCTCTTCTACAGATTTTGTAACGGCAGTTGAATAAGATGTGTGCAATTGCTCTAGCACAATGATATATTTTTCATAACACAGCTTTGTATAAAGTCAATCGGGACTAGTTGAGACATAGATACTGATGAATATAATGTCCATTATTTTTCAGGAGCATGAAAATCTTTCTCCATTGACGTCTTCAATCAAGTCTTCAGTCCAACCGGTGTACAGTCAAGCATATAATATTCCTGTAATAAATTAATAAAACGTTTTTGTGATAATATCAATGTGCCTTTGTTTCAATTTCAATACCTAAATTATTTACTTAATTTATATAGATTTATTTTTATATATTAAACTCTTCTATTAATTTGTAACTGAACTGCTTTATTGATTTTATTTCCTTTGCCCATTAGTAGTATGACATCAACATAAAGTATCAGCCATATTTCGTTATCTTTGTATAGGCATATAATTAAAATGTTTCAATCTCATAACTTTTTTTTGGATAGATTTCGATAAAACAAAAACCTAAACCTCCCCAGGACTCCTATAAATATATATTTAGAAATTAGAAAAAAATATTAGTGTCTAACACCTTCCTATTTATTAAAAATATTTTTGTTGTGTATACGAACAAAAATATTTTTAATGATTTTTGCATGGTGGTAGGGCATTTTGGGAATGCGAGCCTGGCTAGCTACCACCTTCAAGTAGAAAATCTGTCGTCAAGCAGCAGCTGTCCTTATAGATAGATAGATAACACTTTATTGAGACACCACAAAAAAAAGCTTATAAAGATAACACTACAAAATATGATGTAACAATAGGCGGTCTTATCGCTTAGAGCGATCTCTTCCAGACGACCTATAAATGGAGGACAAAATTTTACTAAAAATACATAGACGGTAGTCTTCATAATACAAACAAAATAATTACATAGAAGGCATCTAAAGTATGTACAGTTATAAATAAAATTAAAAAAAATACAATTAAATTAATAAACATTTAACACAGTTCATTCATACTACATTAATAATATATATACCTACATAAATATATAAATACATATTTAAAATAATAAATAAATATATATGTTTATACATTAGATCATACAATATATACATATACCTATATCAATAACATTAAATAATGTAAGTAGTTAACACACAGAACTATAAAAGTTAGAACTTAGTAGCAATTTATAGCTAACAGTAATGAATACAATCATGACGGGGAGAGATAATGATCTTTTACAAGCTTTTTGAAAATATTAATTGATGGTGAACGTTTAATAGCAAGAGGCAAAGAATTCCAAAGACGTACAGCCTCAGAGGTGAATGATCCATCATAAAATTTCGTTTTACGCTCAGGCACTTAAGCTGAAGATTCAAAGACGATCGTAAAGAACATGAGTGAGTATCATGAAGGAAACGAAAACGTTCCTTGAGATAACGCGGGGAAGAGGGGTGAAATAGAATACTATATAGAAGGGACAAAATATGAGCATTCCGACGAAGGCGAATGGGGAGCCACTTGAGCTTAGTACGAAATTCAGAAACGTGGTCATACTTGCGTAATCCAAATATGAACATAATGCAGAAGTTTTGGAGACGCTTAAGTTTATTTAGCATATCCTCCGTGAGGTCAAGGTAGCAGATGTCAGCATAGTCAAGAATAGGGATTAAAAGAGACTGTGCAAGCGCAATTTTAGTGGTAGTTGGTAGAAGGTTTCGAAGTCTGCGTAAGGCACCTGCAGAAGCAAACATTTTGCGGCTCGTTTCAACTAGTTGAGGCCCCCATGTTAAACAATTGTCAATAGTTAAGCCAAGATTTTTGACTGTTTTACTAAATGGAATGGCAACCCCATCAAACACAACCTTCGGTAATAAGTTCCAGTCAATTCTACTTATCATGTGAGAACTTCCTACTACAATGACTTGCGTTTTTGTAGCGTTGACATTGAGTCCGTAAGCTTTGCTCCATTGTGATATTTGAACCAAGTCTGTGTTTATGGCTGCAACTGCATCCGACAATTCAATGAGAGGTGCTTGACAGTATAATTGTAGATCGTCTGCGTAGAGGTGGTAGGAAGAAGATATATTTTTAGAAATTGAGTTAATAAAAACAGCGAAAAGAAGAGGAGATAAGACGCCACCCTGAGGTACACCAGCTGACGTGTTACACCAAGAAGAATAAGATTCATCAAGGCGAACCCGCTGTTGGCGGCCAATGAGATAAGAATGGAACCAGCCAATCAGCGTTTGACATATGTTGTTGGAGCGAAGAATTGCAAGGAGGATATCAAAATCTACAGTGTTAAAAGCATTGCTGAAGTCTATGAGTGTCAGCACAGTTAGCTGACCCTTATCCATTCCTAAACGTATATCGTCTGTTATTTTTACAAGTGCAGTAGCTGTGCTATGTCCTGGACGGAAACCAGACTGAAAAGGGTTCAAGAGATTGTTAAATATAAGGAAAGAATTAATTTGATTATGCACTAGTCGTTCGAGGACTTTGGATAAAAAAGGAAGTATAGATATTGGACGATATTCACTAAAAGATTTAGGATTAGTTTTTTTAGGTAGAGGTATTATGTGAGCTTCCTTCCATAAAGACGGAAACACACGATTAGTAATAGAAAAGTTAAGAATATAACAAAGAATAGGGAGAATGGAATCAAGGATGGGTATCAGCATGTTACGACTGATTCCATCCGCTCCTACAGCGTTAGAAGAAATGGAAAGTATGCTCTTCTCAACATCACAAGCGGTGAATTGGCTTAACAGAAAAGGAGAAAAGGTAGGAGCTGAAATGTTAGAAAGAGAATTTCAAGTGCAAGCTTTTACCGTGTGATCAATGTTACACGATGAGGAAAAGTGTTGATTTAAAGAGTTAATATCTAAATTTGGGGAAGATTCATAACGAGATTTACCAACTCCTAATGACCTTAGGAACTTCCAGATTTTCGCTGGATTCCCATTTTGAACGGATTCAAAGATATGGCGCCTTTGCGCATCCCTACACACCACGTTACAGCGATTACGATGTTTGACGTACCGAGCTTTATCAGCATCATTTGGATGACACTTGTACTTACTTTTGGCAGCATGTTTTTTATGTTTTAATATTTTAATCTCTTCAGTAAGCCATGGCGCTGGAGTATGTTTAATTTTAATAGACCTAAGGGGAGCATGTACATCATACAGTTGTGTGATGAAAGTATTAAAAATTGAAATTTGGTCATCGATTGTATCTGTTTCAAAAATTGGTGACCAGTCAATTTTTCTAGCATCGCTCATATATGTATCGAAATTCATACCACTAAAATGACGCTGCAGAATAATTGTGGGCTTAGATTTAGGAGGACGAATTTTGTATGATAAGAAAATCAAGTCATGATAGGAAAAGGCATCAGCTGTATACTGGCCATGTTTAGCAACATGATCTAATGAAGATACCAGAATAAGATCAAGGAGAGATGGAGTACAATTAGGAAAGTAGTGCGTGGCACTAAGAGGCAGGATATGCATGTTGCTGGATTCTATAATGGTTTCTAATGAAGACGAACGATTATCATGCTTCAAGAGGCACGTATTAAAGTCACCCATAATAATGGTATGACTAAAAGAAGGAGACAGATCTGTCAAGATCTTTTTGAAGGAAGAGAAATAATTGTTCTTTGATGAATTGCCATAGTAGACTCCGAGACTCCGAGAAGTACTTTACAGTGAGAAAGAAGGACTTCAATAAAAAGATGTTCACCAGCGTGTGTGGAAAGTGGTTGGGTTGATGAGCTAATTACAGAGAAAGGTATGTGCGTACGGAGATAAATAGCTACACTTCCACCACCACTACCCGTCCGATCGTTACGGATTAAGTTAAAGCCAGGCATAGTATACCAACTAATAGAAGGAACAGCTGGTTTAAGCCAGCTCTCGGAGACTAGTATAGCATGGATATTTTTACTGTTGAAAGAAGTCTGCATGTCAGAAAGATGTTTTGGAATGCTCTGCGCGTTGATATGAATAATATTCAAATTTTTAGATACGTCAGAAAATTCAGATTGTAAAGTTTCACAAAGGGAGGGGATGCTTGAAAAACTATTATCACTACTGCTACCTGAAGAAGACACAGAAAAATAGTCATCTCTTTCATCGTTATTCCAAAAATATTTAACATTATATAAGTATAATAATATATAAATAAGTATATCTAAAATAAATAAATATATATATATATATACAAGAAAATAAAATAATAATAATCCCTAAACCTAAAAATAATAATAATAAAAATCACAATTAACATAAAATCTACCTGCCAGATGTGAAAACAACTTAAAATGCACTATTCAATATTTACAAGATAGAATATACATTCAATTAACATATCATGTATACAAAACTTAGAACAATAACCACCCTTAAGTACTATAATTAAAAATAGACATACAAAAAAATTTGACTCTAATGTGCAACAACAAAAAAAAAACACAATCAGATCTGTCACTTTCAAGTTTCACATGATTGACTTTGAAGTTTGACAGTGTTACGTCTCTTAATTTAGACACTACCTACCTACGTATAAACATTAAAAATTAAAGAAATTCTGTGTGAAAGTGCAAGAACAATTTTGTGAGCTATAGTATACTAAAGAAAAGGGTAGTTCAAAAACAAAATGATATAAAAAGAATGATATATACATAGTAGACAGGAAGTGAAACAAACTATTTACTTTCTGGCTGCGCTTGCTGCACGTCTGGGTTTTGTAGCTGCCGCAGGCTCTTTAACAGCCGCCACAGCCACAGTTGGTTGCTTCACGGCAGGAGCTGAGGCACCCTGTACACAGAGTTTTTCAAATTCTGCAGCACAAGTGAAGCGATGTCTCACACCGTCCGCTCCCAGCACGAAAACAAAACCTTGGTGCGTCCAACACTTAGACACGCCAAATCGTTGCCTCGCTATCATAAACACATCGTGCCGTGGCTTCGTCAAAAATTCTGACAGTGTTACGCCCATGTTCTTAAGATTTTTCTTAGCAGCCCAGATTTTGCTGCGTATTGAAAAAGCATGGACCTCAAATAATATCGGCCGAGGCTTAGCTGACGCAGATTGACGACCCATTCTGTGGCACCGGCTAATGTCCTCCGATTTGAAATCACTAAGCTTCAACTTCTTCAACATTGTCTCGACGATGGCTGCCTCTAAATTTGGAGTCTTATTCTCAGGAACACCATGAAGGAGTAATATATTCTTGCGATTGTGCATCTCCAAGTTATCATAACTGCGAGCAATCATGTCCACTTGGGACTGCAATGTCTTAAGAGAACTGACAACAAAAGCCTTGAATATGGAGAAATCTGCAGCTAAATTTGCAGCATCTGGAGTTGAAGGTGGTGAAATCCTCTGCTGCCTTTCCTCAAATTCAGCCAACTTAGTGTGAAATGTTTGATTCAGTTGGAACATTGTTTGTTTGATGGCCTCCATCTTGTGCAAAATGTATTGGTGAAACTATGGTGTGAATGCAACTCAATAAATAGTAGTTTGTTTGTAGGGAAAACATTTCCTGGCAGGTATTGTAACACAAAGTTTAATAATTCATCAAAAGTGGATGTAATTGATTTAGAAATACAATTATTTATTAAAATTAATTGAGAACAAAATTTTAGTAGTGTATATTATTTGACTACCCGCCTCTTTTTTCAGCCAGTAATTCTAGGTTAGCCTGAACAACATCTTCGTCCACATCTTCACCTACCATCAGGTGAGATAGTGGTCAAAGGCTAGCCTATCTGCTATAAAAAAAAACAGAAATATAAGTAGATTCAATTCATTGGCAAGTAGGCTCTTTTCCAGCACAGGTCTCTTGAGGACACCATGCGTCGGACTGACCGAGCCCTAGACCTTGTTGTGGTCAGTCAGAAAGCACAAAAGATGGGCTCGCCAAGCTGATTAAGCAGGTTATGATGTGGCTAGTTTAGTCATGGACCTGGATGTGGTGGCAGAGCCTCTCAGTAAGGACCTAAGTCCTTGTGAAGCTTGGAAAGAAGAAGACAAGGCTAGGACGGCTCCATCTCTGCCGGAACACACCGTTAGGTGCTTGGTGACAGATTTTACCCTCAAGTATCTAACACCGTTAGATACTTGAGGGTGGTCGCTAGCCAGGCGGGCATTTGCAAAATGCCTTACCACCAAATTGTAACGACTGCCATCCAAGACAACATCCGGGATCGACGATGACCCTTTACGTACAATACCTACAATAAATACCTACCTATATTTAAAAATAATTGGTTACATTCCTCCGTTTATATATAATATCATAGGTTACATTTAAGGTGGGGCTGACGAGGTGAGGAGCCAAATAATGTTCTTTAAAAAAAAAGTTGAGCCGTACCATTACGTTTGTGGCAAAACAAAAAATATATGTAAATTTTGATCATATTTATGAGATTCCTATTGATCCCAAAACATGATCACAATCAATTGACGTGATAAAAAAAAATTATGAACATAGGTCTAAAAATATCTTCTAGCAGTTAGAACTCTAGTATTTATCAACATATCTTGATAAGTTTAATACAAGAGGTGTATTACATATAATTACAAATCCCTATTGTTTTATTTTTTTTACTTTTGTGTAATATTCATTTATTTAATTATTTAATCGCGAATTTACTCGAGCACACCAGCGGCAGCGCGGCGGTTCCGAGGCAGTGTTGCGCAAGCGTTGGCACGGGGAGGTTGTGTCGCTCGTAGCTCCGCTCGCGCTTTCGACTGACAACGATCTTGTCTTTGTATTACTGCATTGACACGCGAGATTCGCAGCTGTGTGCGTGTAATGATTCGCTCGCTGCAGAGGGCCAACTTGGTTGCGACGTGAAGTATGCGCGTTGACGCTTTATTATTGGTACTTTGTAGACAAATTTTATTTGAAATTTATCACATATGAAAAAAATCAAAACTTGAAATTGACAATGTTGTAGGTACTTTACTATGGGCGGCCTTATCAATAAGATCAATGAACGTTTTTTTTAATTAGGTGCATAATACATGTACAAAATTAATTAGTAATGTTTATAACGCTCATCGACATAACTGGTAAACTAAAGATAATATTTTTTATTTATATTATGGTAAATAGTTTCCGGCTTTAGTACTTTGTAGGGTACAAAATGGTTCTCTACTACATTAAGAGTGTGTATGGGACTTCATACATCTTTTGGAGTTCTAAGCTTTTTTTGATAAATGTATTAGGTGTTTTGATATAGGTTAATTAATACTGCATAAAGATAACGTCTGCCAAGTGAAGATGGATAACTCGAAAATAGTAAGAGATAGGTAAGGGAGATTTGCCCCTTGGGGTGTCGGGTTAGAATTGCACCTCCCCATATAATCCCGTGGGTGTCGTAAGAAGCGACTAAGGGAAAACTACTGGAAGGTGGGCAGCAGCGCCTTCTAAAGAACTGCCAACTTACACTGCGATCCACAAGACGCCTGCCAAGCGTGGGGATTATGGCAAATACCCCCTTAATAGGGGAGGCTGTGTTTAGCAATGGACGATTTGGCTGTTACAATTACAGTAAGGGAGATTTGAACAATTATCGTAGGGAATCGGGAGAGCAGTCAAATGACACTAGTCATAAATCCAAATTGGCGGATACATCATTCTAAAAATCAAAACCAGTCCGATTTGGCCGAAAATCGATATCTAGGTTGTGCTGTGCGTCATTATTCCGAATTTGGAATTTATTTTTCGATGACGTCTGCTAAAGGAAGAAAGTTACTCTGATTTTACTGAAAATCGATATCTAGGGTTTTCTGGACGTCCGTATTTCAAATTTGTAATTTATACTCTGACAACGTCGGCCAAGTGAAAAAAGTTCCTCCGATTTGGCTGAAAATCGTTACCTAGGTTGTACTGTGCGTCATTATTCCGAATTTGGAATATTTTTTTCTATATCGTCTGTCAAGTGAAGTAAAATACTCAGAATTGACTAAAAATGGATATCTATTTTGTTTTAGACGTTATTATTACAAATTCGGAATTTGATTTACGATGACGTCTGCCCAGTGAAAAAAGTTACTTTGATTTAGCTGAAAATCGATATCAAGGTTGTTCTAGACGTCTTAATGCCAAATTTAGAATTTATTTAACAATGACGTCGGCCAAGTCAAAAAAAGTTACTTCGAGTTGGCTACACATCGATACTTTCTTGGTTTTCCTGGACGCCTTTTGTTCCAAATTTGGAATGAATTTTTCGATGACGTCTGCCAAGTAAAAGAAGTTACTCCAATTTGGCTGAAAATCGATAGGTATCTAGGTTGTTCTAGACGTCCTTATTCCGAATTCGGAATTTATTTTTCGAAGACGTCTGCGAAGTGAAAATGTTACTCCAATTTGGATAAAAATTTATATCTAGATTGTTCTGGAGGTCATTATTCTACAATTTTATATATGGAGTTTATTTATCAATGACGTCGCCAAGTGAAGATAGATGACGTATCTCGAAAACGGTAAGATAATATGTACTGTAACGTTGTGCCTGAAGTTACTTAAATAATAGTATTATTCGTCATATGAAACATTAGATGTTAATCATAAACTAAAAATATACTAATTAAATTCTTTAACTAACTTACATACCACTTAAAAGTATAAACTTACTACGTTAATATTGCTAATTATTTTTACTTACTACGTTTTCGTCTATGCTATGGGCAAGGAACACTCGTCCTCCGCTAAATAAAAATACAATACGCAGTATCAATCTTAATTGTTATTTATTTGTTGTGAAGTGCATGAATCCCTCTAGGGTGAGTTCCTTATTTATTATTGTTATTTCATAGTGCTGACTAAAACCTATGTAACGTAAACGGCTGTGCTGCACTACCGCGCTAGACTGAGTTTTAAAATGTGAGTCACTGGTAATAGTACCACGATCGTGTCGGCGCGGCTTGGCAACAGTTGGCTGAGGAACATCAGCCACTAAGTCGATGTCTTCCTTCCAGGATTCCATTTCACTGATTTAACCGGAGGACAGTTGTTTGGCACTCACTACCGAGATCCAGAACTATCAGCCGACGCCAAGACCGCCACATCTGGGACCTGGATCACGAGTACTATCAGGCCAGTGACTCCTTCCGGTCTATGTAACTTCAGTAGAACTGTGCGGCTCTGCAACCTGATAAGGCCTAATAAACTTTTCAAACCTATTCCCTGAGTTTACCTACCTACCTGCTGCCCGTGGGGTGCTTAGCAGCTCCCTAACGCAGCGGTAGGATAAGAGTAGGAAAATTATGATTACTTATCAATCAATTATTCAAATCTCCTAATAAATGAGAAAGTTTCTCGGTTACCTTTTCACGATGGAACCAATCTTTACAATATAGCTTTAGATAAATTGCCCATATTATTATTGCCTAGACCTACAAGAAATTATCATTCTCATATCTCGTACTCGGAAAGTAGTGTTTTTTTGATGCGAGTAGCGGGTGGAAGACTCTGCTTCCCACCTAAGGGCGGGAAAATCTCATAGTAAATGCTTCCTTCTCATGTCTAAATACCTCGTAAGGGGATTGATTCCTTTCAACCCTTGTATAACAATCTACTATTTTTGAGGATCACCTCATTTATAAGGAGATTTGCATAAACGATTGATTATCATAATTTTCTTACTCTTGTCCGATATATCATAGCGTTTTAAAGATACGTCATCTATCTTTACTTGGCAAACGTCGTTGAAAAATTAAATCCAAATGTAGAATAATGACCTCCAGAAATCAATTTTTCAGCCAAATCGGAGTAACATATTTCACTTGGCAGACGATTTCGAAAAATTAAATCCAAATTCGGAATAAAGACGTCTAGAACTACCTGGATATCGATTTTCAGCCAAATCGTAGTAACGTTTTTCACTTGGCAGACGTCATCTTAAAACAAATTCGCAAAAAAGACCTCCAGAACAACCTAGATTTTGAATTACAGCCAAATCGGACTAACTTTCTTCACTTGGCAGACGACATCAAAAAATAAATTCCTAATTCGGAATAAGGACGTCCAGAACAACCTAGATTTTGAATTTTAGCTAAATCAGAGTAACTTTTTCAGTTAGCAGGCGTCATCGAAAAATTCATTCCAAATTTGGAATAAGGACCTCCAGAACAACCTAGATTTTGAATTTCAGCCAAATCGGAGTAACTTTCTTCACTTGGCAGACGACGTCGCGAAATAAATTCCAAATTCAAAATAAGGACGTCCAGAAATACCTAGATATCGATTTTCAGCCAAATCAAAGTAACTTTCATCACTTGGCAGATGTTGTCGAAAAATGAATTCCAAATTTGTAATGCAGACGTCCAAAAAAACCTAGATATCGATTTTCAGCCAAATCGGAGTAACTTTATTCACTTGGCAGACGCCATCGAAAAATAATTCCAAATTCTGAATTATAACTTCTAGAACAACCTAGATTTTGAATTTCAGCCAAATCGGCGTAACTTTATTCACTTGGATGACGTCGTCGAAAAATTAATTCCAGGAATAAAGACATCCAGAAATACCTAGGTAGGTATGAATTTTCGTACTGATCTCAGTCGCAGTTGCAACTGCGGATACTCACTAGAATCGTACGGTAGGCATATAAAGTGCCATGTTACCGGAGCGTATCGCGCATCTGCATATTCTTTGACCGTTATATTTGTGCAGCGAGGGCCGAACGTTTGTTGATTACCTGCGGCGATGCGCTGGTAAAGTAAGCTTGATTAGGCCCAGATGCTCAAGGACATTGGCGACTGTATAAGCCTTAAACTAGGTATACCTAGGTACAAAGACATCCAAATGTGATCTATATAGCTAGGTACAAGCAAGCAAATAAGTTGGTACCTCTACCTACCTACATAGGTGTACCTATACTTAGTTAGAAATCGCCTCCCAACGAGTTCGACCATTTTTATAATGTTTTGTCTTCGATTCGACTTCGATCGTTGATATGAAATGAAACGCAACATAGCGCCGAGCGCTCGCTGCCCTCGAGGCGCGGGGCTTGCTGCGAGCGCGCGGCGTCGTCGGAACAGAGCTTTAACCTCTTTTTGCGCAGTTGGATAAAAACTATCCTATATCCCTCCCTGGGTCTCAAACTATGTCCATGCCAAATTTTATCCAAATCTCTCCAGTAGTATTAAGTTTATTCGTTGCATACAAAAATACAAATCTTTCCTCGTTATAATAATATAGGGGCTCTCGGAGCTGTAAACCTCGCGAGTCTACCCTAGCATAGGTTACAATTGAATAAAGGTTGGGGATGGACAATGGTTCCACACCATTCTCCCATTAGATATTTTATATTTTTGAAGCGCTCGTAGCCAAGTTTGCTTAACCATTCTGATTCGATCAGCAAAGTTAAGCAACGTCCGCCGCGGTCATGACTTGGATGGGTGACCGCTGGTGACATTACTACTGAGCGCTTCAGTGCTTCGGAGGGCACGTTAAGCCGACGGTCCCGGTTGTTGTCTTAGGATAGCAGTCGTTACAGCATGGTGGTAGGGCACTTTGCAAATGCCCGCCTGGCTAGCTACCACCCTCAAGTTGAAAATCTGTCGCCAAGCACTTAACCGTGTGTTCCGGCAGCTGTCCTTGAGAGCCAGTAACTCTAGGTTAGTCTGAACAACATCCTCGACCACATCATCACTTACCATCAGGTGAGATAGTGGTCAAAGGCTAACCTATCGGGCATAAAAAAAAATAAAAAAAAAAATATTATGTAATGTAAATAATAAATGCTCTATGGGTAAAGTCGTGAGGCGTAGGCCCGCGTGTCATGACTCATGACACGCGGGCCCCAGCAAAAGCTAATTGTATCATTAATAAGTAAGTAAAAAATACAATAATTTTACAAACTTATACTTTACTTATAAACAGCTCAGAATAAAAAGATATAGAAACTCTTTTAATGTATATGACCGTCTCGTTGGTAGAGTTGCGTAAATAATTGTATTGATTGTTTTCTTGAGGTTCTGTCTTCGATTTCCGTGTTGGATATTGGAGAGAAAATATTTTAAGCCCTAGTTTTTATATCACTTTTTTTATACTTCTAAATAAAGTTTAAATGGAATACCATATTACAAACAAAATAAATAATTTTATAGGATTTTTGAATAATGAATTCACAAAAATTCTGCACGAATTATATTTTTGACTAAATTGAATTTCATGAATTAATTGCAGGTTTATTATTACAGCATTAAATATTGTTAAGTTTATACTGGATTACTGTTAAGTGGGATTTTTAAAATTTTGATGATTTCATTTTATCTTTTATTTATCTCGATAATTATACAGAAACATCGAAATTAAATTATTGATTCTCTCTCTCTCTCGTATAATAAATAAATAAATAAATAAAATATCTTTATTGCAGGCAAAAAAGTACCCATATCGTACACGGTAAAATAAAATAAAATATAAAATAGAAATACATAAAATAGTATGATTGCAATAATATATTACCAAAATAGATGTAATAAATAAATCAATGATTATACGAGAGAGAGAGAGCCTATCACTTATAGTATAGGCAACTGACGACGTGCGGTTTGGGGCCATTGCCATTAAACCTAGCGCAGGCGTCCATACTCTCAACACCATAATTATAGTGTATATCAATAATATCTCCGTCATTTTGAAAAATTGCCAAACACTGAATCGACTGATATATTTTATGGACTTATCAAACTTGCTCACAAAATTTCGTGAGAATCTGTTGAGAAATGCTACCTGTAGAGAAGAACAACCGGACATACGAAAGCATTTTTGTCTAAATTAAAGCAGAGTAGCAGAGGCAGGCAGAGACTCTTCGCTTGAAAAAGTTTAAGCAGTGACTTCGCTTGAAGCAGTGGTATTGGACAGCCGCACAGCAGGTCCATGGTTCAAACTTCAAATCCCGCCGCGGGCTGGAGTTTCACCGCATGGTGGAAGGGCATTCTACGAATGTCCATCTGGGTAGCGACCACTCTCAAGTAGAAAATCTGTCGCCAAGCATCTAACGGTGAGTTACGGCAGCGATCCTTGAGAGCCAGTAAAATTACCGGCACATGACGGAGACTTATCAACTACGTCTCAAGGAACGGGCGCAGTGCAATTCGTGACTTGTGACGAAATGCATCTGTTAAAGGCAGAGGTTAGTCCGCTTAACATCAGGTGGGCCTCGAGCTTGTTCCGTCACAATAATATATAAAAATAACTAACTTCTCAATCGTTCAATTAATCAAATCAGTCCAGTAGTTTTTAAGTTTATTCATTGCATACAAAAATACAAATTTTTCCGGTGTATAATATTGGTGTTGTGTAGAAAATTCTCGTGTCACAGTGTTTCTGTTTCTATCAAAACTCCTCCGAAACGGCTTGACCCTTAACCTTGAAATTTTGTGTGTATATTCAGTAACTAGGTCTGAGAATAGGACGTTAACTAGTTTTTATACCAACATTTTATTATGATCTTTCGGACATAGGTATTACAATTATTTTAATTTATCTACGATTTGGCATGAAAAATATATTCAACCCTAAATTTTCACCCTTCTACCATCAACCCCTATTTTTAATAGCCAAATTAGTACTTTAATAATTTTCTACTCTCGGCGGTCGATAATTGATCAGTTACCACTCGATTAGTTATTTCCACCAGGCGTCTATCCGTATCATTTCTCACCCCGTAAACAGCACGGAGTAGCACGGACTCCTATCCTTCTCACATAATAAGCTTTCTCTCACGAACTAAAATTTAGGGCCTAAACAGTTGTTTTTTCCTACAAACATCACTAACATCTATACGGTCACGAATGTAGACGGATATAGAAAATAACATACCTATAATGTGTTCGGTGAGGAGGAATCACCGAATAATATATGAATTAAAGAAGTAACACAATACAAAATACGGCTGTCTTTGTATTAAAAATACCTACCAATAAGCAAAATATATAGTTTAAAATTTATTACGTAAGATAATAAAACGACAATGAATTCAAGAATTGTATCTTTGGTGATTTGACGTTTTGTTATTTTTATATATCATCATCGTTCATGGTGTGTGGTAGTGAACAGAAGTGATGGAAGGGGAAGACCTAGGTAAACGTTCTGAAAAATGGCCAGGTCAGGAATACCTATCCTAAACCGACGCTCATGTATGAAAGGATTGATGAGTGTAGATGAAGCGAGAGATATGTAAGGATCGTAGTATGTGGAAATCTTTGGTCTCAGCCTACCCCACCGGGAAAGAGGTGTGATTTTTTTATGTACCATGTATGTATCGTTCACAGTGCTTCATTCCTCTTTCACATGAGTGAAAGACACACCACATCCCCTAATTATATATTTTTTATATATTTATTAGTATACATTTATACCCAATCCTTTTTAAAAGCCATTTACATAGATTTTTTATAACCAAATTCGTAAAGAATAAGAACAACTCTTACTTCCGTGTCACGTGACGTATATCTTCGTAAGAACGTAAAAGCCATATACATACAGCACACCATAAAAAAACCAGTTGAAAGAACCCTGCATTCTACAAAGGCGAACGGCGACAAAGGTTATTTTATACTGGTACTGCGGGGAAATAGACATAACATTGCCCACGCAGTAGCACACATGGACAAAAACCTTAACATTTTCAAAGAAATACATACACACATACAAATATTTCTGACAGTCCGGGAACAGTCAGTTCTGACAGACGTAGCGATGAGACGTTGGCACTCTGACGTTCAGTGTCCCTTGTTGCCGTTTTTTAGAATATTCAGTTTTCGTATTTATCTAGGACACTGTGATCACAATATGTTCAGACAAAAATCAAAAGAAACTATAAGCAGAAGGAATTGTTAATGAAATATTTGTCAGTAAGTTTGGAATATTTCTATGCTCCCACAACAAAATTTTACCAGTAAAATTCATATAATTATAACCATGAAAAGCTGCCCATTCACACACTCAGTCTTACAGGGTTCATTCATTCATTTATACTATCTATGCAAGGTTACACAGATAATATATGCCTGTCATTTGCTGCGGGGAAATTGCGACAGCGATTACTTTTCTCTATGACAAGGGGACTATGTAATCTTTGCTATGACATACACTACGGCCTACGGTTTAAATCACGCAAACACTGCTGTCACTGCATACATTGCAAAAGCTCGGTTCATAACTGAAATACGAGAATATGCATTGTTTGCGCGCAAACGATGTGAACCGATATGTAGGCGCGCTAATAACATCTGCTAACTGTCAATTTGCTTTTTCGCAATTGACCCAAAATCTAATTATTGAAAATAGAAGTATTGCACTTCAAGGAATTCTTTTGTGAACAGATGTTTGTACGTTCAACATTCTAACCACAACAACAAAAATCTCCTCATCTATCTGTCAAGATTTGAGTTTGACGTTTGTGCATACATTGCACTACCACTTTTCTGTGAGCGTTGTTTGCGGCCGGAGGTGACGTCATAGATGACGTCATTACGCTATCGTGGTGTCTGTTTAGCAAGTTATGAACCAATCGTTTGCGTGCATACAATGCAAATAGCGCATATTTGCGTGACTTGAACCACAGTAATAGATCAAATACAATATATACTACGCTCAGGAAGCTGGGAGACAACACTGAAGTTTGCAGCGCAAAATATGTCTTGAAGCAAAGAAATATGACCTTGAGTGACGTCACGTATCTTTTCTATCTCTTTCTTTAGGATGGCCATACAAGATGCTCTGTTCAGGATATTTATACGGTCAGTTTTCGTCTATGAAAATGTTGTGAAATGTAATAATTTACTTGAAGCGTCTTATTTAAAATAAGGAACATAATAGTTAGGTGTTTAAATCGACTCCCATAATTAGAAAAATATATTAATTGAGTGTAGTTAAAATTATATGACGTATCTGCATAAAACGTCATGTAAGTACTGTTTCATAATCCACCTTTTGTAGGTCGTAAGAGGCGGCTTAAGGAAATGCCTTGTGAGAAACCTCTGAAGTCAATGTAAGTGGCATACGAGCTGCTTAAGCTATCGAATCGCCCTAACTACCATGAAATTAGGGTTAAGGCCACTCAATAATCTATAAGTAATAAAGAAGTAACGTTGTCATTAAGGTACCAGTATATTATTATGCATTTCGAAGTTGAGATCAATCTTAAGATGTATTTTTTACCTTATGTATGAATGTCAAAAAGAGCATCTTGAGATCAATCTCATTCTCGTGATGCCATAATTTAAAACGAGCCTAGGAGGCACGCGATTAGCACCTAGCAGTTTTGAACACCACTATTATATTAAGATGTATAGCGATCACCTTAATAAACATAAATTATGTCAGTAAGGCCTTGTCCGCACAGCGATAGTTCACCGCACGATTTTTAATCTAGCGTAATAAATTTCGCGATCAGAATTACACTTTACGCACTGCGAATTAAATGTCGTACGATTTTTGTCAGTTCGATACAGTTCTGAGCTGAGACGAACGTCTATAAACAGGATGAATAACAGAAAAAAAAATTACCTGATACTACGCCGAAGACGGCGTGACAAATCTATCAAAAGATGTCATGAACATTGGATTCACCGATTTACAACCTTGAGACCTATGAAAGGATTTTTTACATATAGAATGCAAATTTGGCAAACTTACTAATAAATGATAATTTTACTAGCTTTAGATGTAAAACTAATAACTTGTGACCAAATAACTAAAGCATGTTGCATTTTATATCTTCATGTACACAAACATGATGAAATTCAGTTTAAGGACAAATTGTATGGGACCGAATTACAAAGTTTGCGCCCTACTCCTGATAGATCTAAAATATCTAACATTGAAAACAGACAATATTTAGCAGAGTTGTTTTGATTCATCAAAAGTGTCAATTTCATGGCAACATGAACAAGTATAAATACCTAAACATCTAAACTATTATTGGTTAATTAGTATATTACCACATCCTGCCACCAGCGCCGATGCAAGACTGAGTGAAACGCGTGAATATTATTTCGCAGTGCGGCCATACCCATACCTACTTTATACGTTACAAAACATTCACGCGGAAATAAATCGCACCGCATCGCGTCCAATTCGTGTCAAAATACAGATTATTTTCTCGCGTGAATTTTAAACTGCCAATGCGGATACTCCCTTAAGATTCAGAGTGTTACAGAATTGCGAGAAAAAATACGTGCGGTGAAATATCGCTGTGCGGACAAGGCCTTACAATCACAAGTAGTTTTGTTCTGTGGTTACAATTGTCAAAAGTGTTTAACAGTCTTATGTCATTCGACATTTCGTAAATCGAGTACTTCAATTCGGCCATTTTTGTTGCGGCTGTTGAGAAACATGGTTGGTTGTGCTACTTTATTTTTATCATAATATACTTTTGAAATCATTGGTTAAATATTAGCAAAAATTATTTACATCACTAACATCTATACGGTCACGAATGTAGACGGATATAGAAAATAACATACCTATAATGTGTTCGGTGAGGAGGAATCACCGAATAATATATGAATTAAAGAAGTAACACAATACAAAATACGGCTGTCTTTGTATTAAAAATACCTACCAATAAGCAAAATATATAGTTTAAAATTTATTACGTAAGATAATAAAACGACAATGAATTCAAGAATTGTATCTTTGGTGATTTGACGTTTTGTTATTTTTATATATCATCATCGTTCATGGTGTGTGGTAGTGAACAGAAGTGATGGAAGGGGAAGACCTAGGTAAACGTTCTGAAAAATGGCCAGGTCAGGAATACCTATCCTAAACCGACGCTCATGTATGAAAGGATTGATGAGTGTAGATGAAGCGAGAGATATGTAAGGATCGTAGTATGTGGAAATCTTTGGTCTCAGCCTACCCCACCGGGAAAGAGGTGTGATTTTTTTATGTACCATGTATGTATCGTTCACAGTGCTTCATTCCTCTTTCACATGAGTGAAAGACACACCACATCCCCTAATTATATATTTTTTATATATTTATTAGTATACATTTATACCCAATCCTTTTTAAAAGCCATTTACATAGATTTTTTATAACCAAATTCGTAAAGAATAAGAACAACTCTTACTTCCGTGTCACGTGACGTATATCTTCGTAAGAACGTAAAAGCCATATACATACAGCACACCATAAAAAAACCAGTTGAAAGAACCCTGCATTCTACAAAGGCGAACGGCGACAAAGGTTATTTTATACTGGTACTGCGGGGAAATAGACATAACATTGCCCACGCAGTAGCACACATGGACAAAAACCTTAACATTTTCAAAGAAATACATACACACATACAAATATTTCTGACAGTCCGGGAACAGTCAGTTCTGACAGACGTAGCGATGAGACGTTGGCACTCTGACGTTCAGTGTGTAACACAGAGTCTAGCTTCTCTTTCTATTACACAGATTGTCTTATAGAGTAAACGAGAAAGCTAGTGTAAAATTGACAGCACCGCGCTTCGTGTCTTTTTTTGACCGGCTTGTAGGTCACAACATTGCGATGCATAATATTTATAAGTATAATTAAATGGTAATATCGCTGTAAAGACTGAATACCGCGTTACATAGTGAAATAATGTCGTGTTGTGCTGTGTTTTGTCCATCAAGGACAACTAAAGGAGGAGTAAAAGATCCAGAATTATCATTTCACACGTAAGTTGTTGTGGGCATTTATTAACTAAAATAACCAATTATAAAGCAAAATATTCATTCCGGTTATGTAATATAAATTTTTTTCTCATATGATTGCCAAATGGTGGTAAATAGTCATTGATATATAGCTTTAATTTAAGTATATTGATAGCATTGTTTTACGCCTCGCGGCTAGTGATGTACCACAACTGTGCAATATTTTGTCGATAAATATAGTTGATGTCCTTGCCTAAAACGAATATCTACATAAAAAAATACTATAAGCGAAACGTTGACCATTAAATGATAAATATATAGTAAATAATATTAGTATATATATATCTTATTAATATTATAAATTGCCTCTTTAGCCGTGCGGCTTTAACGCTTGCCTTGTGATCCCGAGGTCCTGGTTTCTATTCCTGGGTCAGATATTTGATTTTGTGACAATAAAAACACAATCCAGTCCGAAGTCTGGTACTATGCCCGGTAGATGGCAATACGCTAACTCCCTATTACATGGGACTTAAAAACATCTGGTGAAACGTGGATGTTTCTACACCTCTGCCAAGCCTACGGGGAAAAAGCGTGACGATGTTATCCTGGTAATAATATAAACGTGAAAGTTTGTGCGCACGAATGTTAGTTACTCTTTTATGCACAAACGGTATGTAGATACTTCAGGTCCTGGAATAACACATCATAATCAACCGTCAATACCGGCCGGTCAACCGTTTTACCGGCGTATATATTATGCCTGCCTCTCTGTTCCCAATGCCTACCCACTCGCGAGGTCTACTGTTCGAAGAATAACTAGAATATATAAGATCGAAATAGAATATATAAGAAATAGAAATAAGATTCCTATATATATATAGAAATCTTATAAGATTTCTATATATAATTATAGACCATATACCATATTTTAATATATCATTTTGTTATAGGTTTCCAAAATGTCCGGAAATCAGAGATCAGTGGATAAAGGCTGTGAGACGGGAAAATTGGGAGCCGACTAAATACTCCAGGTTATGTTCTAAACATTTAGAAAAATCCAGTTTTTTGACAGGGTTATCAATCAAGAAACTTAAAACAGATGCTGCATCCGTAATTTTTGAATGATATTCCAGATATTATCAACCGTCAGCAGCCAAAAAAGAAAACAGAAAAATGAAAACCTGGAACTGACACCAAGGAAACGAAAAAGAATAGAAGCTAGTGGCATTAAGAAAGAAGATCTGCCTACAACGCCTCGGCGAGCACTACAAAGTGTTGACATCTTTAACAAAAGCGCGGACAACGGCTTTGCGGCATCTCAGACTCATAAAAACTTTAATAGAAAGTAAACGCAAAATTATTTAAAAAAATGCAAAGTTAATGAATATAATAAATGATTTAAAGTGCAGAGAATTAATAAATTTTCTGCACTTTAAATCTTTAGATGTTTTGTCTAGTATAGGAGACAAAAATAAAAATTTGCTTCTAAGATTGCAGAAAAAACATACCAAAGCATCCCTTCTAAAAAAATATTCACCTGAACTGAAAAAAATTGCACTAACTTTACACTTTTTGTCACCACGCTCATATAAATACGTACGGACTTATTTTGATACTTGCTTACCCCATCCAAAAACCATAAGCAAATGGTATCAAGGCGTTGATTGACACCCAGGCTTTACTAAAGAATTTTTTGAGACACTAAGAGCCAAATCAAAGGATCAACCAATAATTGGTGCATTAACTATGGATGAAATGGCTATTAGAAAATGTATCGAGTGGGATGGCCATGATTCTCATGGCTACGTAAATGTACGAAACAATGTTGAAAATGATTGTGTTCCTGTAGCCACTGGAGCACTTACGTTTATGGTGACCTGCTTAAATGGGTCATTTAAGATACCAGTTGGCTATTCTGATAAATGGAATAACTGGCATGCAAAAAGATGAACTGGTACGTCGCTGTCTAGATCTATTGAGTGATTGTAATGTTACCATAGTTTCTTTGACGTTCGATGGCGCTCCTAACAATATTGCAATGGCTAAACATTTTGGCTGCAATCTGGATCTAGAAAATCCTAAAACACGGTTTGAATATAATGGTTTTAAGATTTCTATTCTGCTTGACCCTTGCCATTGTTCAAAATCAGTACGAAACACTTTGGGTGATAAAAAAGAAATCTATGATGATGGTGGCAATAAGATATCTTTTAAGTATTTTCTTCTTTATAAAATACATAATATACATAACATATCTTTAGAAAATACATAATATCCTAAATTTCTCCAAAAAATCAGAATATGTTGAAAATATAAATAACTCTCTAGCACAGCATAGGATGATAGAAGATTTAGAAAAGATGACTCAAAAAGAGTACACATATAATGATGATCATTATTACATTAATGACTCAAGCCAACTGACAGAATATGTCCAGGAAGTAATTTATTACATATCAGGGTTCAGGTCAAAAGCTTAACAGCATTACAGGGCACGAAAAAAGCTTCATTGAACTCTTTCAAAGATAGGGGAGGTTTACTATACCCAAGTAATGACGTATATTTTATATGCAAATTATGCGAAAATTTTTGATATGTAACCACTACAGATAAATAAACAAGTAAATAATTAAAAAATAAATAACCACTATATACTAAACTGAATAACAAAGATGTATATAAAATGATACGTGACGTAATACTGCAAGTGCTGTATCAGCCGGATCGTCCACTGCTGAACACAGCCTCCTCCTCCTATGTAGGGGGTATTTGCCATAATCCCCACGCTTGGCAGGCGGCTTGGGGATCCGACTAATACTGCAAATAATGCAATCAAATAACTATGCAAATGTCCTTCAAACTTTAAGAGAACACCTGTTTAGCTTTAGCTTCTTTGAAGATCATAAATATTTACTGATTAAATCAATCTGTGAAAAGTATTTCAAACTAAGAATTCATTACATGATGAAGAACGCAGTAGTAGAGAACAGTGTCAGAAACTTTATTAAAAAATCAATACTCTTTAAAGGTCATTAACTCATTAGTAATTCTTAAGTATCTCTGAGTCTATTTATTCTAATTTGAAAATTCTTTTACTAATAGAAAGCTTGATTTTTGTGTGATATGTTTTATTTTATTTTTACAACTAAATTTTATTGAAATCGATGAAGCAGTTTTTGAATTACACTCCAATAACTGAAAAGTTTTTCAGTCGTCGATATTGTTTGTCGATATTTCCGCCAATTGTGGACCAACCTGAATTTTATTTTCGTTCGAAAGAATATGCTCTCAACGTGGTCCCATATAAATTTCATTGAAATCAGTGAAGTTTTTTTTGAGATACACTCCAAACTAAAAAGTTTTATTCGATCTTGCTTGATGATATAAGTAATTGGCAGTGAATGAAAATCGATTTTAATCGAGCAAGGATCACTAAAATGGGTGAAAAAAAAACACAAAAATATTGAGCCGACTTCAACACTCAAAAATTTGAAATAACTTGTCGAGGTCGGTACTATGCGCACAGTATTGTGAGAATAGGTAAGTTTTGGACTATCATGGTACCGACCTAAACAATTTATTTCATACTTTGAAGTGTTAAGACGGTTCAAATTTTTGTTAATTTATTTTTTTAATAATAAAAATATAGCACATAAAAATAATCAGTTACTAGGTAACGCAGTCTACAACTATAATGGTCACATATTTTAATGTGAATTATTTTTAAACATAAGATCCAATGTTATTTCGTTAAAGATGTTTATCTTAAATGAAACGATGTTCTCGAAAACTGAATAAAAAAAAGTTCAAAATGTATCGTAAATTGTTTTCTTATTAACAATTTCCCAGTGTGTACTACATATATTTGTGCACCTTTTTATCGATATGTTCTACCCTAGTAATCACTTCCCTACTCACGCACATTCTTGCCTTTCTAGACACTCAAACTAACATAAAATGGACACGCTACCAAAGCTATCACTCCGTCCATTGTGATACATCGTCCTAGCCGGGAACCCTTGTTGCCGTTTTTTAGCATATTGAGTTTTCGTATTTATCTAGGACACTGTGATCACTAAATTTTGAGACAAAAATCAAAAGAAACTAAAAAATAAGCAAAAGGAATTGTTAATGAAATATTTGTCAGTAAGTTTGGAATATTTCTATGCTCCCACAACTAAATTTTATCAGTAAAATTCATATAATTATAACCATGAAAAGCTGCCCATTCGCGCACTCAGTTTTACAGGGTTCATTCATTCATAGATACTATCTATGCAAGGTTACACAGATAATATATGCCTGTCATTTGCTGCGGGGAAATAGCGACAGCGATATATTTTGCTGCTTTTGCCGCAGCTATTTACCCGCAGTAATTTTGGCACAGACAAAAAATACCTGTTCGTTCTTTAGTGTAATGCTACCATTAATAGGAGCTGGAAATGATACTAAGTATTGGGCATGCAACTGGCTTGTAACCGTGAATTGGACGTTTTGCCAAGTGATTTATTACCTATGTACGTTTATCTATGGTTAATGTTTGTGGTTTCAGGTTTGTTTACATCTATTGTTTAATTTATTTACCTGAAGTTCTTTAAAATATAAAAAAATTATACCAAAATTTATTGTTTTAGGAATCGTCCATTATGTCCGATCCCATATCAAATGTAAGTAAGTCCAGTATAATATAAAAAACGTCGTAACGATAACCCTTAACTGTTGCATGCTGTATATTGTTTTAGTTTATAAGAATCACTTCAAACACTAGCAATTTGCTTTTAATGAAGTGATGCTTTTTTTATGAAGGAACGCCCTCCTTAGCTCGAAATTGTCAGTTGAAAACGGTACTAGTGGTCAATGGTCACCATAATTGAACCTATATGACCAATTTAGGCTAGTCGACTACATATCAACGTGTAGGTATAATTGTGATAAACAGTAGAACCGAAACGAATGGTGACAAACAGGGTGGTGAAATCCAAACCTTTATATACAAATTAGTAGCTAAGAGGTTGTTCGGTATATCAATAACAAATACAATATCTGATATGGCTTTGGTCTTTATTTTTTGGTTTTCTTTTAAGAATGTAATATGAATTTTGGCTAAAGATGCGTGTGGAAATATAAAAATGGCAATTTTTTCATATTTAAGTATTCTTATTTTTATTTATATCTAACGGTAATATAAACTTTAGTTTAACTGGCTAAACATGAAATAAATAAACATTAGCCTCTCCTCAAAAAGGTTCCTCAAAGATAGAAGACTAATGTTAAGTTTATTTCAACACCCATATTTAGCCTTAACATAATAATATGTATTCATATATACTGCAGGTAGCCATTTCCGCATCTCGTGAGTGAAATTATTTTATTATTATAGGGTACAATTGTACATTTTTGTTACATGTCTTTAAAAATATTGAATAACAGACAAGTCAAAAGGTCTAAAGCCAAAATCTATTTATTTTGCATATCACAGGGTGAGCGGGTTCCTTCCATGGGAAATGGTAAGTGAATTTATTTTTTACTATGCACATACTATATGTAAATAAAACATGGCCTTTGACACATACCAGTAAAGAAACAGAACAGCGGCAAAGGACGGCACAAATTTTTTATATATTATTGTAGGATGGGTACCAAAGCATAAAATTAAATAAACATATTTAATTTTATGCTTTGGTACCCATTACATTATCAGCTTTTTATCAAATGACGATGGTAGAAAACTTTCTTATAAATTACTTACTCTAAATATTTATTTAAGTAATTTTTATTTTTCAAATATTTGTTGTGCCTTGTAATTGAATGATAATTTCTAAATCTAACAAATAGTTTTAAAGCACTTGCATGGCATTTCATATTTACATACTTGCATGCGTTTTAGTATCAATACCAATATTTGAAAAATTATGTCTGTTGGCGGTTTCAAATCATGAATTATGAACATATTTAAATTTACAAGCAAATATTTTTACTTGAAAGTGCAAATTGGACAGGAAGACACTGATAGTGTTTTAGTGTGCAAAGAATTAAGTCAATATCTTATTTACATTTACCATTGAGCTCAGTGCTTTCATTGACTATAAGTTCTGTGTCAGTCGGAACATGTAAATTAAATAGTCTATCGGGCAAGGTTTCCATGTTTTCTTAGAATTATTTACAAAAATATATAAATGGGTACCTATTTTTGTACAAGAACTTCAAGTGTATTAAATAATTTACCTGTATTTTGATTTGACGTCTATCACCCCTGTTAAACACTCTTCTGTTCATTTTGAATATAAGGGAATTAAAGAATAGTACTCAGTTTTTCCAAAATATTCATGAATATGTAAAAATTTCATGATTAGCACCTATTTAAAATTAATTGAAAGGTTAGAACTATCTGTGAAATTAAAAGTTAAAGTGAATAATGCGTTATTGGCATACCTACTTTATATTTCGTGAACACGAATAATACTCATACCAATCGATAATTACAAACCATGCATATTCTGGGACAATATGGTCAAATGACTGCTCCGCTTAGATAAATAAGCCCTAGTTTTTATATCAGTTTTTTTCTACTTCTAAATAAAGTTTAAATTAAATGAAATTATTGATTATACGAGAGAAGAGCCTATCACTTATCAACTGACGACGTGCGTTTTGGGGACGTTGCCATTAAATTTAGCGCAGGCGTCAATACTCTCAACACCATAATTATAATGTATATCAATAATATCTCCTTCATTTTGAAAAATTGCCAAACACTGAATCGACTGATATATTTTATGGATTTATCAAACTTGCTCACAAATTCGTGAGAATCCGTTGAGAAATGCGACCTGTAGAGGAGAACAACCGGATCTACGAAAGCATTTTTGTGTAAATTAAAGCAGAGTAGCAGAGGCAGGCAGAGACGCTTGGCTTGAAAAAGTTTAAGCAGTGACTTCGCTTGAAGCAGTGATGGCTCAGTGGTATTGGCTATGGACAGCCGCGCATCATGTCCATGGTTCAAACTTCAAATCCCGCCGCGGGCTTGAGCTTCACCGCATGGTGGAATGGCATTTTACGAATGTCCACCTGGCTAGCGACCACTCTCAAGTAGAAAATCTGTCACCAAGCAATCTAACGGTGTGTTCCGGCAGCAGTCCTTGAGAACCAGTGAAATTACCGGCACATGACGGAGACTTATCAACTACGCCTCAAGGTGACGAGCGCAGTGCAATTCGTGACTTGTGACGAAATGCATCTGTTAAAGGCAGAGGTTAGTCCGCTTAACATCAGGTGGGCCTCGAGCTTGTTCCGTCACAATAATAAATAAAAATAACTAAGTTCTCACTCGTTCAATTAATCAAATCAGTCCAGTAGTTTTTAAGTTTATTCATTGCATACAAAAATACAAATTTTTCCTCTGTGTATATAATATTAGTGTTGTGTAGAAAATTCTCGTGTCACAGTGTTTCTGTTTCTTACAAAACTCCTCCGAAGCGGCTTGACCCTTAACCTTGAAATGTTGTGTGTATATTCAGTGCCTAGGTCTGAGAATAGGACGTTAATTAGTTTTATACCAACATTTTATTTTTATCTTTCGGACATAGGTAATACAATTATTTATTTTTTTTCCCTTTTTCACATGAGTGAAAGACACACCACATCTCCTATTATATATTTTTTATATATTTATTAGTATAAATTTATAACTAATCCTTTAAAAAGGCCATTTACATAGATTTTTTATAACCAAATTCGTAAAGAATAAGAACAACTCTTAAGAACGTAAAAGCCATATACATACAGCACACCATAAAAAAACCAGTTGAAAGAACCCTGCATTCTACAAAGGCGAACGGCGACAAAGGTTATTTTATACTGGTACTGCGGGGAAATAGACATAACATTGCCCACGCAGTAGCACACATGGACAAAAACCTTAACATTTTCAAAGAAATACATACACACATACAAATATTTCTGACAGTCCGGGAACCCTTGTTGCCGTTTTTTAGAATATTCAGTTTTCGTATTTATCTAGGACACTGTGATCACAATATGTTCAGACAAAAATCAAAAGAAACTATAAGCAGAAGGAATTGTTAATGAAATATTTGTCAGTAAGTTTGGAATATTTCTATGCTCCCACAACAAAATTTTACCAGTAAAATTCATATAATTATAACCATGAAAAGCTGCCCATTCACACACTCAGTCTTACAGGGTTCATTCATTCATTTATACTATCTATGCAAGGTTACACAGATAATATATGCCTGTCATTTGCTGCGGGGAAATTGCGACAGCGATTACTTTTCTCTATGACAAGGGGACTATGTAATCTTTGCTATGACATACACTACGGCCTACGGTTTAAATCACGCAAACACTGCTGTCACTGCATACATTGCAAAAGCTCGGTTCATAACTGAAATACGAGAATATGCATTGTTTGCGCGCAAACGATGTGAACCGATATGTAGGCGCGCTAATAACATCTGCTAACTGTCAATTTGCTTTTTCGCAATTGACCCAAAATCTAATTATTGAAAATAGAAGTATTGCACTTCAAGGAATTCTTTTGTGAACAGATGTTTGTACGTTCAACATTCTAACCACAACAACAAAAATCTCCTCATCTATCTGTCAAGATTTGAGTTTGACGTTTGTGCATACATTGCACTACCACTTTTCTGTGAGCGTTGTTTGCGGCCGGAGGTGACGTCATAGATGACGTCATTACGCTATCGTGGTGTCTGTTTAGCAAGTTATGAACCAATCGTTTGCGTGCATACAATGCAAATAGCGCATATTTGCGTGACTTGAACCACAGTAATAGATCAAATACAATATATACTACGCTCAGGAAGCTGGGAGACAACACTGAAGTTTGCAGCGCAAAATATGTCTTGAAGCAAAGAAATATGACCTTGAGTGACGTCACGTATCTTTTCTATCTCTTTCTTTAGGATGGCCATACAAGATGCTCTGTTCAGGATATTTATACGGTCAGTTTTCGTCTATGAAAATGTTGTGAAATGTAATAATTTACTTGAAGCGTCTTATTTAAAATAAGGAACATAATAGTTAGGTGTTTAAATCGACTCCCATAATTAGAAAAATATATTAAATGAGTGTAGTTAAAATTATATGACGTATCTGCATAAAACGTCATGTAAGTACTGTTTCATAATCCACCTTTTGTAGGTCGTAAGAGGCGGCTTAAGGAAATGCCTTGTGAGAAACCTCTGAAGTCAATGTAAGTGGCATACGAGCTGCTTAAGCTATCGAATCGCCCTAACTACCATGAAATTAGGGTTAAGGCCACTCAATAATCTATAAGTAATAAAGAAGTAACGTTGTCATTAAGGTACCAGTATATTATTATGCATTTCGAAGTTGAGATCAATCTTAAGATGTATTTTTTACCTTATGTATGAATGTCAAAAAGAGCATCTTGAGATCAATCTCATTCTCGTGATGCCATAATTTAAAACGAGCCTAGGAGGCACGCGATTAGCACCTAGCAGTTTTGAACACCACTATTATATTAAGATGTATAGCGATCACCTTAATAAACATAAATTATGTCAGTAAGGCCTTGTCCGCACAGCGATAGTTCACCGCACGATTTTTAATCTAGCGTAATAAATTTCGCGATCAGAATTACACTTTACGCACTGCGAATTAAATGTCGTACGATTTTTGTCAGTTCGATACAGTTCTGAGCTGAGACGAACGTCTATAAACAGGATGAATAACAGAAAAAAAAATTACCTGATACTACGCCGAAGACGGCGTGACAAATCTATCAAAAGATGTCATGAACATTGGATTCACCGATTTACAACCTTGAGACCTATGAAAGGATTTTTTACATATAGAATGCAAATTTGGCAAACTTACTAATAAATGATAATTTTACTAGCTTTAGATGTAAAACTAATAACTTGTGACCAAATAACTAAAGCATGTTGCATTTTATATCTTCATGTACACAAACATGATGAAATTCAGTTTAAGGACAAATTGTATGGGACCGAATTACAAAGTTTGCGCCCTACTCCTGATAGATCTAAAATATCTAACATTGAAAACAGACAATATTTAGCAGAGTTGTTTTGATTCATCAAAAGTGTCAATTTCATGGCAACATGAACAAGTATAAATACCTAAACATCTAAACTATTATTGGTTAATTAGTATATTACCACATCCTGCCACCAGCGCCGATGCAAGACTGAGTGAAACGCGTGAATATTATTTCGCAGTGCGGCCATACCCATACCTACTTTATACGTTACAAAACATTCACGCGGAAATAAATCGCACCGCATCGCGTCCAATTCGTGTCAAAATACAGATTATTTTCTCGCGTGAATTTTAAACTGCCAATGCGGATACTCCCTTAAGATTCAGAGTGTTACAGAATTGCGAGAAAAAATACGTGCGGTGAAATATCGCTGTGCGGACAAGGCCTTACAATCACAAGTAGTTTTGTTCTGTGGTTACAATTGTCAAAAGTGTTTAACAGTCTTATGTCATTCGACATTTCGTAAATCGAGTACTTCAATTCGGCCATTTTTGTTGCGGCTGTTGAGAAACATGGTTGGTTGTGCTACTTTATTTTTATCATAATATACTTTTGAAATCATTGGTTAAATATTAGCAAAAATTATTTACATGTTTTAATTACGTTTGTTACTAATGATCCAGAATGATATTTTGTGCATCCAATTAAATCGCGAGCGAGTTTATGTAAATCAATATGCCTCGTCTTCAATAAATTAAATGATGAGCAAAAAGTATATAAATAATACACGGTTAGAACCTGATTCTATGTGAAGAAGTATACTAGGGCGGTCTGATAAAAAGTCTTTTACGACGTGGCGGTAACCTATCTGTGCATGATAATAACAGTGATGAAATGTGATTTTTTCAGTCGCACAGGAAGTTCTCTGCGCCTCGCCATGGGTCTATGGGATTCTACCCTAAAAAGAGGTCCCGTCGCCATCGTGGCAAAGTGAAGGCATTCCCCAAGGATGATGCCAGCAAGCCCGTACATTTGACCGCTTTTATCGGCTACAAGGCCGGTATGACCCACGTGGTTCGTGAACCTGACCGTCCAGGATCAAGTAAGTGTTGTATATAGTGGTTATTAGATAAAAATTAATTCTTATTATACATTCGTCGTTTATAATTTTGAAATCATTCACTGGTGATCTGACCTTTAAATTTCATTGGTTTTTATTAACAGGACCTCGCGTCCACCCCTGCAGGTCGTAACAGTAATTGCCTGCAGGCACACCTGACTCCCGATGGTTTCCTGCATCCCTGTCTGATATTCCGTCTACCGTCATTGTGCTTGCCTAGTCTTAAACATGAAATATTAAGGCAAATAATTTAAATACATGGTGTGGTCTGATTTTGATTTTACCCCTAAACCACAGGATACTCTTGTGTGGCAAGTTCTTAAATTTTCCTCATGCCACTTAAACCATGAAGCAGTTTATGTTGTGACCAAAAATGTGTATGGAAACAAAGTTGTATAGATATGTCCAGTTATTTTTTCTTATTTGGTTGTATACATTATTGGAATAGATAGGGATCTAACCTACCCATTTCAATTCCCTATCTCTGTTTCTCAATTGCAATATCTTTGACTGTCAAAAATATTACTGTCAAGAATATGGTTGGAGTGTACCCTTGGGGGCGCAAAAAAAAAAAAATTTTTTTTTTCGCTTTAATGACCTTCTGGGAGGTCAACAAACGTCCTCGGTCAATGACCTTAACTTTGGGGTCATTGACCTTAGTAACCTTAATACAGGTCCGACACTTAGAAAAATTTTTCAACATTTTCGATGTATGGTTAACCTATGTTTTTTTTGATGCCAAGTGAAAGAGGCACCAATAGCTAGCATCTTTAGTTCGGGACGACCTCGTCTAGTCCCGCCGGTAGCCCACTTACAACCAAATAAGTTTGTCTTTATGTGCCTACCAAGGGAAGTATACGACTGAGGTGGGGGTCGCCCTAACAAAATTAGTAGCTACGAGTGCCCTCCGCCCAAAACTACGAAAAAAACCAGGGGTCCATTGGACATGAAATTTTCGTCAAAATTTTTTCTAAGTCCCAAATCTAGTTTGTGTAGCAGGTGTAGCGAAGGGGGCGCAGATTTTAACCCCAATTAACCTATGTTTTTTTTGATGCCAAGTGAAAGAGGTACCAATAGCTAGCATCTTTAGTTTGGGACGACGTCGTCTAGCCCCGCCGGTAGCCCACTTACCACCAAATAAGTTTGTCTTTATGTGCCTACCAAGGGAAGTATACGACTGAGGTGGGGGTCGCCCTAACAAAATTAGTAGCTATGACTGTACTCTACCCAAAACTACGAAAAAAACCAGGGGTCCATTGGACATGAAATTTTCGTCAAAATTTTTCTAAGTCCCAAATCTCTCAAATCTAGTTAGTACAGCAGGTGTAGCGAAGGGGGCGCAGATTTTAACCCCAATTAACCTATGTTTTTTTTGATGCCAAGTGAAAGAGGCACCAATAGCTAGCATCTTTAGTTTGGGACGACGTCGTCTAGCCCCACCGGTAGCCCACTTACCACCAAATAAGTTTGTCTTTATGTGCCTACCAAGGGAAGTATACGACTGAGGTGGGGGTCGCCCTAACAAAATTAGTAGCTATGACTGTACTCTACCCAAAACTACGAAAAAAACCAGGGGTCAATTGGACATGAAATTTTCGTCAAAATTTTTCTAAGTCCCAAATCTCTCAAATCTAGTTAGTACAGCAGGTGTAGCGAAGGGGGCGCAGATTTTAACCCCAATTAACCTATGTTTTTTTTGATGCCAAGTGAAAGAGGTACCAATAGCTAGCATCTTTAGTTTGGGACGACGTCGTCTAGCCCCACCGGTAGCCCACTTACCACCAAATAAGTTTGTCTTTATGTGCCTACCAAGGGAAGTATACGACTGAGGTGGGGGTCGCCCTAACAAAATTAGTAGCTATGACTGTACTCTACCCAAAACTACGAAAAAAACCAGGGGTCCATTGGACATGAAATTTTCGTCAAAATTTTTCTAAGTCCCAAATCTCTCAAATCTAGTTAGTACAGCAGGTGTAGCGAAGGGGGCGCAGATTTTAACCCCAATTAACCTATGTTTTTTTTGATGCCAAGTGAAAGAGGCACCAATAGCTAGCATCTTTAGTTCGGGATGACCTCGTCTAGTCCCGCCGGTAGCCCACTTACAACCAAATAAGTTTGTCTTTATGTGCCTACCAAGGGAAGTATACGACTGAGGTGGGGGTCGCCCTAACAAAATTAGTAGCTACGAGTGCCCTCCGCCCAAAACTACGAAAAAAACCAGGGGTCCATTGGACATGAAATTTTCGTCAAAATTTTTCTAAGTCCCAAATCTCTCAAATCTAGTTAGTACAGCAGGTGTAGCGAAGGGGGCGCAGATTTTAACCCCAATTAACCTATGTTTTTTTTGATGCCAAGTGAAAGAGGCACCAATAGCTAGCATCTTTAGTTCGGGATGACCTCGTCTAGTCCCGCCGGTAGCCCACTTACAACCAAATAAGTTTGTCTTTATGTGCCTACCAAGGGAAGTATACGACTGAGGTGGGGGTCGCCCTAACAAAATTAGTAGCTATGACTGTACTCTACCCAAAACTACGAAAAAAACCAGGGGTCCATTGGACATGAAATTTTCGTCAAAATTTTTCTAAGTCCCAAATCTCTCAAATCTAGTTAGTACAGCAGGTGTAGCGAAGGGGGCGCAGATTTTAACCCCAATTAACCTATGTTTTTTTTGATGCCAAGTGAAAGAGGCACCAATAGCTAGCATCTTTAGTTCGGGATGACCTCGTCTAGTCCCGCCGGTAGCCCACTTACAACCAAATAAGTTTGTCTTTATGTGCCTACCAAGGGAAGTATACGACTGAGGTGGGGGTCGCCCTAACAAAATTAGTAGCTATGACTGTACTCTACCCAAAACTACGAAAAAAACCAGGGGTCAATTGGACATGAAATTTTCGTCAAAATTTTTTCTAAGTCCCAAATCTAGTTTGTGTAGCAGGTGTAGCGAAGGGGGCGCAGATTTTAACCCCAATTAACCTATGTTTTTTTTGATGCCAAGTGAAAGAGGTACCAATAGCTAGCATCTTTAGTTTGGGACGACGTCGTCTAGCCCCGCCGGTAGCCCACTTACCACCAAATAAGTTTGTCTTTATGTGCCTACCAAGGGAAGTATACGACTGAGGTGGGGGTCGCCCTAACAAAATTAGTAGCTATGACTGTACTCTACCCAAAACTACGAAAAAAACCAGGGGTCAATTGGACATGAAATTTTCGTCAAAATTTTTTCTAAGTCCCAAATCTTGTTTGTGTAGCAGGTGTAGCGAAGGGGGCGCAGATTTTAACCCCAATTAACCTATGTTTTTTTTGATGCCAAGTGAAAGAGGTACCAATAGCTAGCATCTTTAGTTTGGGACGACGTCGTCTAGCCCCGCCGGTAGCCCACTTACCACCAAATAAGTTTGTCTTTATGTGCCTACCAAGGGAAGTATACGACTGAGGTGGGGGTCGCCCTAACAAAATTAGTAGCTATGACTGTACTCTACCCAAAACTACGAAAAAAACCAGGGGTCCATTGGACATGAAATTTTCGTCAAAATTTTTCTAAGTCCCAAATCTCTCAAATCTAGTTAGTACAGCAGGTGTAGCGAAGGGGGCGCAAGAAGGTAGATGTACCTAAGTATGTCAGGTTACTTGCACGTTATAGTTAAGCAACGTCCGCTGCGGTAATTACTTGGATGGGTGACCGCTACAGGCATTATTCAGTAGCAATGCCTCCAGCGGTCACTTTACTTGAGGGTCGTCTACGGTCCCGGTTGTTGTATTGGCTGGCAGTCGTTAAATTTTTTTTTGGGGGTAGGGCACCTCAAGTAGAAAATCTGTTTTAACCTTTTTTTTATTAGATTCTGACTGAACATGCGCCTCTTGGTCCACCTGATGTTAAGCAGTAACTTCTGCATATAACATGCATATCGTCACTCTACTTTTGACTTCATAAATAGTTGTTTTTCTTTACATGAGTAGCACCTATTTCTAATTGAGAGGTTACAACTGATTTAGATTTTGTGTTTTTTTTTCGGGATTTATATTCGAGTATTTACCTACATATTATGTATGTGCCTATACACAATTATGTACATTTATTTTAGAACCTATAGAATACAAAGGAGACGATCAGTGCAAGAGTCGTGTACGTATACATGCATACCCTTGAGCTGACCGCCTCTTTTGAAGTACAGTGTCTTTTTTATTCTGTGGTACAGTGATGTTAATCGCAAAAGCACCTTTCTATTTACCCTAAGCAGTTAGAGTGACCGTGCGATAGTGGTCGCATGAGAAACTGCAGGGGTCATGAGCAAAAGCTCGACACCTCAGCCAGCCCCGTTCGCGGAGCTGAAGAGATATATGGTGAAAAGCAACCACTTCAGCAAAAAAGGGAAGTTTCATTTAACCAAATCTCTACGAAATAATCATATGATTAATATTTAAATTTCAATTATACGCGCACCCTATAACGTATGGAATGTAAATTCTAAGTTAAAAATCTCTTTATGCGTTGCTAAGAGTGCAGCGGGCGGGCGGGGGTGCGGTAATGCGGCAGCGCGGCACGCTGCGGAGGGGGAGTGGTACTGCCGCTCGCGCTGTTTAGATAAGAACAATAACATTAGTTTCAAATAGGACCTTCGTAGTGCTCCATGTACCTATAGTAGATGTATTGTATAGTTATGGCAAGGAAGTACAGATAATATATACATAATTAAAAAATATACATCATAGGTCTTCGTAACTTTTGTAAAAATACATAGTATTTTTTATTAAGGTATAGCCTATCGGACCTGATGGTGAGTAGTTAGTATAGTTCATATGACCATTGCAAATTATCAAAATTGAAATCAGAATATGCAGTGAATACTCGACCAATTTTATTATACGAACATATCCAGTACAACGAAATGAAATTAAAACTATTTAGGTATTTATTGGGTTATATATAAACGATGTCTATAAGTATTTACATTACATACAATGCTTAGATAGATATTAATAATAGTCAATTAAACTAAACATTAAAGTATTTAATCACAAAAATTAGATACTCTAATATAAAAAAATGCCGTATCAATAATTAAGTAAGTAAGAAATTTAACAGGCGGGGAGACGGCCATAGTAGGTATACTGTGACGTGAAATACCTATCGCGCTTAGGCTGGCTGGCGCATAGCGGTATGGAGTTACAAAATGAGATACTAGAATTAAAAAAACGGTCAAATGCGTGTCGTGCCATGCACAATGTAGGGTTCCCTAGAAGCCCGTTATCATAATAGGTACCTACTTATAACGATTCTGTAGTTCTTTATTCTCCTCCACTTTCTTCCTGCTAAATTAAGAAATAAGAGTACGATTGCCGCCAAGTTATTATTTCAATTTTAATTCGAAAATTAAACAAAAATTGTTTGTGAATTCTCTAGGTATATATACTCAAATGAAAACGTAACGATAGCGCGATTCAGAATCCGTTGGTACCTACATTGTAAGAATTTGAATGTCATTTAATTTATATGCTGTAGGATGTACCTACCTATAAATAATTATTCTATTATAATATAAAGCCCAGTATGCTGGCAGCATTGCCCCGTTGAATTGCAATGCTTATTCATTGAGCCAAATATATGTGCCAGCTATTGTTAAATGCTTTTATTGTAGTCGCTGTAGTGTTGTAAATAGTTCATAGTATTTTGTTTAATTAAGTCTGGCCATAAATAATGTAAAATTTTAAAAGTTTTCAGCTTTAGAATTATTTAGAATTTGGAACGCGTTTATTACTATTATTAAAATTTTCTTTCGATTTCACGACATTTCATATACCTACTATTTCGTGTTCATTATCAAATAATAATATGAAATGAGGTGTTAAAGAAAATAGGATAGCAGTATTCGCTTTTTACAATGTAGGTAGGTATTGAGCCGTCGCGTCGGTCATATTCCAGACATTTCAAAAGCTATGGTATCAGCCGTATGTTCGTAGGTATATCGTAATATCAACAGATACATACTGTCGAAGACCATAAAAAAATCAGGGCAGCCGCTTGCTGTTAGAACTACAAATTAATGCTGTTAAAGCTAGAATTGGTCGAAATCCCATAAGGAAGTAAAAATATTATGTAAGTATTAGTAAAAAAATCCAGGGTATCAGCTATTCCCATACCAAATTTAATCCAAATCCATCCAGCCGTTTAGGAGTGAAGAAGCAACAAACATACTCTTGTGATTTTTATTTGTATATATGGTAATAAACTATACTTAATAAAATTACTGTAGAGATTTTATTGAATAAATGATTTTGACTTTGACTTTAACTAAGTACGAAGTTCTAATTGAACTCAAACTTCTGAATTAAAAACGACCTATGTTATTATTATTACCCCTACCTACCGAGGTGATATTTAGATAAATAATAAGTACCTACCGATAATATTTACGAAGTGCATACAATAGTGCACAAGCGTGCCACAGCAGCCAAAGCGTGCCACGCCGCGCCCCGCGCGGCCCTCACCCCGCGCGGCCCGAGCCGCGACGCGACCGAGTCCGCACGCTTCGTAATAATAATAACATTATTTATGGGATCTATATTATTAAGGGCAAGACCGTCGCAAAATTCGCATGTTTACAAAACTATGATCTCAAAATGTATGTATATTCTCGCTAAGTTTTTCGTAAATGGTTATAAAAATATACCCATATTGTTTGTAGGTATATCGTTATTTTCCTAATATTGATTGTTAGTTTAGATACCTACCTTAGTTGAACTTTTACAATAAAGATTGATATCGTGCTTGTTTTATTCTTATATAAGTACATTTAAGAATAAAAAAAGAACTAACTCAAAGTATTTTTTAAGGAAAAATAGCAGATATTGATTTTTATGTTTTAGTTATTGATTGAGCCACATTTATATATGTACATATACTGATTATTTACTGATGAACTTAAGTTAATATAATTTAAGTGAACTATCTGCGTGAGTTTCATAATTTATAATCACAACTTCAGCTAATAATATATTTTATACATATGTTTTTCTGTAACAAGATTTACAGTATGGAACTCCTATGAACTACTCTTCTGGTAACTTGCGAATTCTTATATTGGTATGTGTACCAATGTGTGTTGTCGTGTTAAGCATAGTTTATGTAGTATGACCACAATATGGAGATCATACTTTCAAACTGTCATGGTACCGACTTTGACTAGTTATTTCAGACTTTTTGGTATTAGAAGTCGGTTTAATTTTTGTTCGTTTTTTATTGTGTGATGAATCCATTTTATAAAAAAACATGTTTAATGTGTATCGAATAACAAATATCCTATACCTACTTACTTTAGAGACTACTAGATTTGCTACAAAATGTGCTGTGACATTTAATTTACATTATATATCTACAATATCGGCTTGATTGAGCCGATGTTGTTCGTAATAATGTAAGCTTTAGAAGCTAAGATTTCACGACAAAGGTATATTTAGAAGGATAGGTAAAAATATGAAATTTATTAATAGGTAAAAACTGATCTGTGAACATGTTTTTATATTTGCATATTGGGTTATGTACGTCTATAATATATTTCTTATTTTCGATAATTCAAATTTAATATTCAGAAAACATTAATATTCGTAGAATCGAAATATCTACACCGTCGATTTTTTCCCATCACTCACCATCCAACATATCGAAAATGCATATTGACATCACTAATGCAAGTACCTACCTAACTACTATGATTTATTCTGTGCAGCTACCCTGCCCTCCGAACAGAATTGTGCGATAAGGACAATTGCAGCTTCTTCAAGTTTTGACTTAGAATTTCCGCATAATTTGAGTTCTGGGAGAAAATTTTTCTACTATAGTAAACATTAATCAAATCTAAAATATTTGGTCTTATTTTATAACTGACAGAACAAACTAGGTTTCTAGGTTTTCTTTTTTCTTTATTTATCATTATTTTTCATATAAACAATTCACAAACTAGAGATACATGTTTTGAGAAAAAATCGGTATTTAAATACCCATTAATTCAAATTCCTTTAATATAATGATAAAAAGCAAAACATACAAACCTCAATATTGATAATATCTATAACCTTTCCAAAAATCATCAAAATCGGTGATTGTTTAGGGGGGTAGAAACATTTTTTCTTTTTGTATGGAAATTTTTAATGGGACTTTTTAGTTGTTTTCCAAGGTTATATATAATATTTTCGTTTTTTTTAACGAATCTTTGGGTGATTGTTTTTGCTATTTTTCAGTATTCTTAAACAAACAAAATTAGGTACATAAAAGACGAAAAATTTACCTAAACACTATCACTTTTCGCAAAAATTGTGTGAATGCCGATCGGAAATCGTCTTAACATTATAGAAATTCATATTTTTATAATGTTTTTGAACCAATTTGCAGATATAGAAGTAATCTATTTGTGTTTTAGATGGATTTAGTTTCGTTTGGTCGCACGATGTTCCGAAAAACATCAAATTTGTGCTAGATTTGTAAATATGTTCTAAAATATATATATGTATACTTATAATTTGTTACGTTTAAGACAAATTTCCTCAATAGAAAAAAAAATGCGAAAATCATATTTTACAAATCCGGCGCGAAATTGGAGGATGCGGGTTCAATTACCGCCCGGGGCATAAAATTTTGTGCTCCATCCATTAATACCTAAAATATAACAATTTGCTTGCTATGCGCCCCGGGGGATGAGTGGGGGGGGGGGGGGGGCGCACTAAAGCCACTTGGAGATATGTTTTAAGTACAACATAAATGTGTTAGTAAAATACCAATCCTATACCTACCTACCTACGTTTTCAACAATCAAATAAAAATATCAGACTGATAAAATGTTAACCATACTAAATTTAAAAAAAATTTACGACTTCAACATTCAAAAGTGTGAAATAACCTGTTGAAGTCGGTACCATGATAGCTCAAAAGTACCCTATCGCAATATTGTGTGCATAGTACCGACTTCGACAAGTTATTTCACAGTTTTAGTGTTGAAGTCGGTTAAATTTCCTAATAAAATACACCCTTTTTCGTGACTCTTGTTACTTACGGGATCGGTTGTCATTCACTGTCAATGACTATAATATAATCAAGATAGGAAAACTTTTTTCAGTTATTAAAAAACGGCCTGACCTATTTGATGAAATTTAAATGGGACCACACGGAGTGCACCAGCTTTCAAATACAAAAAGATCATCAAAATTGGTTCACCAAGTCGAAAGTAATGAGGTAACAAACAAAAAAATTAACAGTCGAATTGAGAAACTCCTCTTTTTTGAAGTCAGGTACAATTTAAATTTTCTAAAAGACCACCAACATCGTTCATGTAATACGCATTTAGGTATTCGTTGTGTGTGCATAACTGCATATTATATACATTATATTACAATACATTAATTATTGATAGTAATAATAACTAGGTACCTATCTGATGATTAAAAACCGGGCCTTAGTTAACTTTTTATTTCTATTTGATAAAATACGTAGGTACTGAACTATTTAATCAGTACTATCAGTACTATATAATATTATAAATGCGAAAGTAACTCTGTCTGTCTGTCTGTCTGTCTGTCTGTCTGTCTGTTACGCTTTCACGGCGAAACTACTGGACCGATTTGAATGAAATTTGGTATGGAGATAGTTTGAGACCCGGGAAAAAACATAGGATAGTTTTTATCCGACTGCGCTTAAAGAGATTAATGTTTTCGCGCGATAACCGACATACGCGCGGGCGGAGCCGCGCCCGGAAAGCTAGTAATAAATAAAAAAGCTGATAAGTACTTACCTATAAATAAACTACATAAATAATACTTACCTACCAATGACTAGGTAAACTGTAGGTATTTATAACGCCTTTTTTTGCTGATAGGTAAGCCTTTCACCACATGAGTGTTTTTAATCAATATAATGAACGTAGTTTACAGAAACATATTTTTGTTATTTTAACCGACCAAAAAAGGAGGAGGTTCTCAATTCGAGTGTATATTTCTTTTTAGTATTGTTATACTTTCAAAATCGGTTAAGCCGTTTTTGAGTTACACTCCAATATCAAAAAACATTTTCCTTGATGATATAGTCGTTGACAAAGAAAGACAATCGATCCCTTATTTTGGGAAACGGTGCTGTCTCCTTAGTACCTACGTATTTAATCAAATAGAACTAAAAAGTTAACTAAGGCCCGGTTTTTAATCATCGGATAGGTACCTATACATTTATACCTATACTAGTTACTATTACTATCAATAATTAATGTATTATTATATATTGTGTATACCTAATAAACACACACATGACACAACGAATAAGTACCTAAATGCGTATTAAGTACATAAAAGATGTTGGTGGTCTATTAAAAAGTTTATATTTTAACCGACTTCAACAAAAGAGGAGATACTCAATTCGAATGTTTTTTTTTGTTTGTTACTTACCTCATTACTTTCGATTCGACTTGGTGAACCAATTTTGATGATTCTTTTTGTATTTGAAAGCTGGTGCATGGTGCACCCCGTGTGGTCCCATTTAAATTTCATCAAATCGGTCAAGCCGTTTTTGAGTTACATTCCAATAACTGAAAAGTGTTTTCGTAGGTATATTGATGATATGGTCATTGACAGTGAATGAAAACCGATCCCGTAAGTAACAAGAGTCACTAAAGAGGGTAAAAAAAATTCAAACAAAAAATGGAACCGAATTCAATACTTTAAAGTGTGAAATAACTAGTCGAAGTCGGTACCATGCGCACAATAATGTGATAATAGGTATTTTTGAACTACCATGGTACCGACTTCAACAAGTTATTACACACTTTTGGGTGTTGACGACCTCAACACCCAAAAGTGTGAAATTCCATTTTCTGTTTAATTATTTTTTTAATAATCTTTTTTTGTAGAAATAGTTTGAAATTACCCGGTGGGGTTGCCGTATTAGAATGTCAACCCCCCATTTATTCCCGTGGGTGTCGTAAATGGCGATTATGGAAATGGTACCAGAAGTTGCAGCGCCTTCTGAAGAACTGAAAATGTACTATGCGAAGGCCTTGTACAACAGTGGACGTTTCGGTTCATATCACATCAACCGAAACGTTGCAATATACCTAAAAGTACAAAGTGGCATCGGCCGACTTTCAGTCGCGCGCGCGGTCGCGGGCGCGCCGCCTCCACGCCGCGCGCCGCGCCGCGCGCTCGCCGCCCTCGCGCCGCGGGTCTTGCGGCGCGCGCGCGGCGTCGTGGGAACAGTACTCGCGGCGCAGGCGCGGCGCGCCGCGCGGCCGCGCCGCGCACACGCCGCCCTCGCGCCGCGGGGCTTGCGGCGCGCGCGCGGCGTCGTCTGAACAGAGCTTTAACCTCTTTTTGCGCAGTTGGATAAAAACTATCCTATATTCCTTCCTATGGTCTCAAACTATGTCCATACCAAATTTCATCCAAATCTCTCCAGTAGTATTAAGTTTATTCGTTGCATACAAAAATACAAATCTTTCCTCGTTATAATAATATAGGGGCTCTCGGAGCTGTAAACCTCGCGAGTCTACCCTAGCAGAGGTTACAATTGAATAAAGGTTGGGGATGTCTTGATCTAATGGGAGAATGGTGTGGAACCATTCTCCCATTAGATATTATGTAATGTAAATAATAAATGCTCTATAGGTAAAGTCCGCGTGTCATGTCATGACTCATGACACGCGCGCCCCAGCAAAAGCTAATTGTATCATTAATAAGTAGGTAAAATATACAATAATTTTACAAACTCATACTTTACTTATAAACAGCTCAGAACAAAAAGATATAGAAACTATTTCATTGTATTTGACCGTCTCGTTGGTAGAGTGGCGTAAATTATTGCATTGATTGCTTTCTTGAGGTTCTGTCTCCGATTTCCGTGTTAGATATTGGATAGAAAATATTTTAAGCCCTAGTTTTATATCAGTTTTTTCTATTTTTAGATAAAGTTTAAATGGAATACCATATAACAAACAAAATAAATAATGTTATAGGATTGAATAATGAATTCACAAAAATTCTGCCAGAATTATATTTTGACTAAATTGAATTTCATGAATGAACTGCAGGTTTATTAAATATTGTTAAATTAAATGAAAGTTTATACTGGATTACTGTTAAGTGGGATTTTGTAAATTTTGATGATTTCATTTTCTCTTTTTTTATCTCGATAATTATACAAAAACATCAAATATGTTTCAGTTATTGGGGTGTAACTCAAAAACGGCTTGACCGATTGCGATGAAATTTAAGTGGGATCAAACGGCAAATATCAGTTTTCAAATAAAAAAAGAATTATAAAAATCTAAAAAATAGAATAGAATAGAATAAAATATCATTTATTTGCTACAAATGTGAGTATACAAAAATGTGAATAACAATAATGTTGTTAAAAGTAAGTAAATCAATTTGAGATCTAGCACATTTTACCAAATTACTGGCATGCAAAAACGTATAATAAGAATGTCATTTCTAGAAGTAGGTAAGTATTTATTCTTATGGTAAACAGGTTTCTTAAATCTAATCGAATAAAACTAACCATTCGTCTTAAAAAATTGAACAAAAACAATAAAAGGGAAACCAGTCATAAAATAATATTTTATTTTTGCCAAAAAGAATACCCGGTGATCAACAGATTCGAACCATAGGTTTTGGATTCCCAGTCTCTTTACCCGCCACTGCGCCACGCTTACTTTAAGACCTACGGCGAAAATAAGCATCCATATACGCGTATCCATATACAACTTTACTAACTATTCAGAACTATTAAACTATTCAAGGCCCGTTTCAGAATGTCGTAATAAATTTTCGGGTTGCTATGCAACACATAAAATAACTGAATGATAAAAATGACAGTTGACATGCAGCGCGTTTCAAGCTTTAACTGATGGATAGGCTAAATCGATGACTGTGAAACGCAAAGATAGTGTTTTATATATTAAATATGTTTTGGGTAGTAAAACCGGAACTTACTCGAACATTCTGACCTCATACTAACGTACTGTACTAATAGGTCGGTACTGAACTACTTAAAAATAAATAAAAAAGCCGATAAGTACTTACCTAAAAATAAACTATATAGTAATATATATAACTATACTAGGTATTTATAACGCCTTTTTTTGCTGATATAGTGCCTTTCACCACAATCTTACTTGATTGTAAGTGTTGATGTGATCGAAAATGTTAACAAGGCTTAACCTATACAATTACTGGCTCTCAAGGACAGCTGCCGGAACACACCGTTAGGTGCTTGTCGACAGATTTACTACTTGAAGGTGGTCGCCCTTCCACCATGCGGTGAAGCTCAAGCCCGTGGCGGGATTCAAACCATGTACCTGCTGCGCGGCGATCCATAGCCAATGCCACTGAGCCATCACTGCTTCACTATTTAAATTAATGTTTCAACTATTCTCATTGCAGAAGAAATAGGTACTGCATCTCCCTAGTGTTCATATTTATTCGAAAATGGGCATACAATTCATTATTGTAAATGTGTAGGTATGTCGTATCTCTTCTTATTTTAGTCGTATCTCTTCTTATTTTATTCCCTTCAACGTAATATTGGGTGAACCCAAAATGTGTTATTTTATGTCTCTTATAATTAACCATTTAGGTAGGCACATAAAGACAAACTTATTTGGTGGTAAGTGGGCTACCGGCGGGACTAGACGACGTCGTCCCGAACTAAAGATGCTAGCTATTGGTGCCTCTTTCACTTGGCATCAAAAAAAACATAGGTTAATTGGGGTTAAAATCTGCGCCCCCTTCGCTACACCTGCTGTACTAACTAGATTTGAGAGATTTGGGACTTAGAAAAATTTTGACGAAAATTTCATGTCCAATTGACCCCTGGTTTTTTTCGTAGTTTTGGGTAGAGTACAGTCATAGCTACTAATTTTGTTAGGGCGACCCCCACCTCAGTCGTATACTTCCCTTGGTAGGCACATAAAGACAAACTTATTTGGTGGTAAGTGGGCTACCGGCGGGGCTAGACGACGTCGTCCCAAACTAAAGATGCTAGCTATTGGTACCTCTTTCACTTGGCATCAAAAAAAACATAGGTTAATTGGGGTTAAAATCTGCGCCCCCTTCGCTACACCTGCTGTACTAACTAGATTTGAGAGATTTGGGACTTAGAAAAATTTTGACGAAAATTTCATGTCCAATTGACCCCTGGTTTTTTTCGTAGTTTTGGGTAGAGTACAGTCATAGCTACTAATTTTGTTAGGGCGACCCCCACCTCAGTCGCATACTTCTCTAGGTAGGCACATAAAGACAAACTTATTTGATTGTAAGTGGGCTACCGGCGGGACTAGACGAGGTCATCCCGAACTAAAGATGCTAGCTATTGGTGCCTCTTTCACTTGGCATCAAAAAAAACATAGGTTAATTGGGGTTAAAATCTGCGCCCCCTTCGCTACACCTGCTACACTAACTAGATTTGGGACTTAGAAAAAATTTTGACGAAAATTTCATGTCCAATGGACCCCTGGTTTTTTTCGTAGTTTTGGGTAGAGTACAGTCATAGCTACTAATTTTGTTAGGGCGACCCCCACCTCAGTCGTATACTTCCCTTGGTAGGCACATAAAGACAAACTTATTTGGTGGTAAGTGGGCTACCGGCGGGGCTAGACGACGTCGTCCCAAACTAAAGATGCTAGCTATTGGTACCTCTTTCACTTGGCATCAAAAAAAACATAGGTTAATTGGGGTTAAAATCTGCGCCCCCTTCGCTACACCTGCTGTACTAACTAGATTTGAGAGATTTGGGACTTAGAAAAATTTTGACGAAAATTTCATGTCCAATTGACCCCTGGTTTTTTTCGTAGTTTTGGGTAGAGTACAGTCATAGCTACTAATTTTGTTAGGGCGACCCCCACCTCAGTCGTATACTTCCCTTGGTAGGCACATAAAGACAAACTTATTTGGTGGTAAGTGGGCTACCGGCGGGGCTAGACGACGTCGTCCCAAACTAAAGATGCTAGCTATTGGTACCTCTTTCACTTGGCATCAAAAAAAACATAGGTTAATTGGGGTTAAAATCTGCGCCCCCTTCGCTACACCTGCTGTACTAACTAGATTTGAGAGATTTGGGACTTAGAAAAATTTTGACGAAAATTTCATGTCCAATTGACCCCTGGTTTTTTTCGTAGTTTTGGGTAGAGTACAGTCATAGCTACTAATTTTGTTAGGGCGACCCCCACCTCAGTCGTATACTTCCCTTGGTAGGCACATAAAGACAAACTTATTTGGTGGTAAGTGGGCTACCGGCGGGGCTAGACGACGTCGTCCCAAACTAAAGATGCTAGCTATTGGTACCTCTTTCACTTGGCATCAAAAAAAACATAGGTTAATTGGGGTTAAAATCTGCGCCCCCTTCGCTACACCTGCTGTACTAACTAGATTTGAGAGATTTGGGACTTAGAAAAATTTTGACGAAAATTTCATGTCCAATTGACCCCTGGTTTTTTTCGTAGTTTTGGGTAGAGTACAGTCATAGCTACTAATTTTGTTAGGGCGACCCCCACCTCAGTCGTATACTTCCCTTGGTAGGCACATAAAGACAAACTTATTTGGTGGTAAGTGGGCTACCGGCGGGGCTAGACGACGTCGTCCCAAACTAAAGATGCTAGCTATTGGTACCTCTTTCACTTGGCATCAAAAAAAACATAGGTTAATTGGGGTTAAAATCTGCGCCCCCTTCGCTACACCTGCTGTACTAACTAGATTTGAGAGATTTGGGACTTAGAAAAATTTTGACGAAAATTTCATGTCCAATGGACCCCTGGTTTTTTTCGTAGTTTTGGGCGGAGGGCACTCGTAGCTACTATTTTTGTTAGGGCGACCCCCACCTCAGTCGTATACTTCCCTTGGTAGGCACATAAAGACAAACTTATTTGGTTGTAAGTGGGCTACCGGCGGGACTAGACGAGGTCGTCCCGAACTAAAGATGCTAGCTATTGGTGCCTCTTTCACTTGGCATCAAAAAAAACATAGGTTAACCATACATCGAAAATGTTGAAAAATTTTTCTAAGTGTCGGACCTGTATTAAGGTTACTAAGGTCAATGACCCCAAAGTTAAGGTCATTGACCGAGGACGTTTGTTGACCTCCCAGAAGGTCATTAAAGCGAAAAAAAAAATTTTTTTTTTTTTGCGCCCCCAAGGGTACACTCCAACCAAGAATATTATTTATCAATATGGTTCTTCATATTTGACTTTTTACTTATTTAGAGATCAACAAGAAAGAGATCGTAGAAGCTGTCACGATCATTGAGACACCACCCATGGTGGCTGTTGGCCTGGTTGGCTACATTGAGACTCCCCATGGGCTTCGTGCTCTTGTTACTGTCTGGGCTGAACATATGTCAGAAGACTGCAGGCGCCGATTCTACAAGAACTGGTATGCATATTTCTACTTGATATATTTAGTATTTAATCAACTTAAATTCATGAACCTACCCTTTGGTATATTTTTGTTGAATATGTATTTGTCTTTGTAACCATTATCATAAATAATGGTAGAAGTCTTTGCAATCATTACCATCCATATATCTATATGAAAAGCTACTAATCAATTTTAATAGCTCTCCTCTCACTGATTGAGGGCACAATATATATATGCTTGGAGCATATTGTCAACCAAGTGGTCTCCGCTCAACGATGAGGCTGCTTGGTATCTTTTACAGCAGCTGCTGATTTGTAATCTATCAGGTACAAGTGCAAGAAGAAGGCTTTCACCAAGTCCAGCAAGAAATGGCAAGATGAGCTTGGAAAGAAGTCTCTTGAGAAAGATTTCAAGAAAATGATCCGATACTGCAGTGTTGTCAGACTTATTGCCCACACCCAGATGAAGCTTCTGAAGCAGCGCCAGAAGAAGGCACATATCATGGAAATCCAAATCAATGGCGGAACCATTGAAGACAAAGTAAAATGGGCAAGGGAACAATTAGAAAAGCCCATCCCAATTGACTCTGTCTTTGCTCAAGATGAGATGATCGACTGTATTGGTGTCACTAAGGGCAAAGGATACAAAGGTAACTTTTTGTATGACATTTTAAGTTTGCATGGATACATTTCTTGTTTGATAGTTAGACAAGTGTCTAAAACTATTCGCTCCACACATAACCTTTTGAGTGGTTTCAAAGCATTTAATTTTTTATACAAGTATCTCTTTTTAGTAATTAATGATATGGCAGTAATACTGGCCCTAAAGACAAGCTGCCTCCATACAAATATATGCTTGGTGATAGATTTTCTGATAGTAGGCCATGCTTGTCAACTAAGTTAGTGTGGGTGTAATTTAGTAGCAGTAGAAGCAGTAATATTCATATAACTGTTATGGATGCCAGTGTAATTACAGGCACATGAGACTTAACATCATTCTCTCAGGGTGATGGGCGCAGTGCTGTTCACCACTTAAAGCAAGTTCTACACAAAAAAAAATATGGAGGGGTATGCATTAGTTAATAGAAATGTCATACTTGTTAAAGCTTACACATTGCAGTGAAATTCAAGTCTATATTGAGATTCGAACCACTCAGCAATATTGAAAGCTAACTTGCTACCAGTTATTTGTTGATGTTGGTTAACATATTGTGCTGATATCACATAAGTGGGATAATGGCAAGAAGATAATAATTGAAATGTGCTGTATTTATTCTTTATTTTCATGTAATTTCTAGGTGTTACTTCCCGTTGGCACACCAAGAAGCTGCCCCGCAAGACTCACAAGGGTCTTCGCAAGGTTGCCTGTATTGGAGCATGGCATCCTTCAAGAGTGTCATTCACTGTAGCTCGCGCTGGTCAGAAGGGTTACCATCACAGGACAGAGATGAACAAGAAGATCTACCGTATTGGTCAAGGTACTTATTAATCAGATGAAATAATCCCAACTGCTGTATTATTCATATCATGAGGATGAAAATAAAATATATACATATTTTGGGCTTTATTCGCTTATGTGAATATAAATATGTATAAATTTACCACTTCAGGTATCCACACCAAGGATGGCAAGGTTATCAAAAACAATGCTTCCACTGAGTATGACCTGTCTGAAAAGTCAATCACTCCAATGGGTGGTTTTCCCCACTATGGTGAGGTCAACAACGACTTCATCATGATCAAGGGTTGCTGCATGGGACCCAAGAAGCGTGTCATCACATTAAGGAAGGTTTGTACAAATTTGTAGTTTTTATTATATGACTAATGATGGTTTCAGTTTCGAACATTTTTGCTACTGACTAATGATATAGGACCGTCTGGTTTGGTGGCAAGTCAAAATATATAGAAAAGGCCATGTCTTATGATGGTTTAAATTTTTATTGGTTCCGATTTTACGAGAGCTTTTGTGAGCTTTTTCAAACTTTAAGTACCTAAGTACATAAGTTTTGGAGATGAATTGTGCTTCATAATAAATAGAGTTAATATGATCAGAGATTACTTACATTAAAGTTGAGTGTAGTGCATTGTATAACTCTTAGTACTCCATAAATCCATACAAAAAGCGATATTTCCTTCATTCATTACACAACAAATGGTTTGGAATTTACTCAAGTGATGAGCAAAAAGTATACAAATTTAACACGGTTAGAACCTGATTCTATGTGAAGATTGATACTAGGGCGGACTGATGATTTCTATTCATGTAATTATTAAGAATATGTTATTTTACATTTCTGAAATTTATTTTTGTTTGCAGTCTCTCATCGTTCACACAAAGAGGGCAGCTCTTGAAAAAATTGCTCTGAAGTTCATTGACACATCGTCCAAATTTGGTCATGGTCGATTCCAGACGCCAGCTGACAAGGCTGCTTTCATGGGTACGCTCAAAAAAGATCGTATCCGTGAAGAGACCGCAGCCACCGCTGCGCCAACTACCGCAGCACAGTCCTAAATTTTATCTATGGACAAAATAAAAATGTGAAATCTATTTGTTTGTTTTGTGTTTAAACATCAAATTTTTTTTAGTTTTTAGAATAGATCCCAGAACCGCCTAATTTCTATTATTTACCTTTTATTATGGGGAAAAATCTTTGATTTTGAAATGAAATTCTTTAATTTTCAACAAACTTACGAAAGGCTTCAACAGGTGAATACATTATAGGTCGCTTTTCTGTACGTTTAGTAAACGTTATCATTACTCATGTGTATGCCTCCAGCTTACTCAATTGAAATTTCTTAATTCTGAATATGCCAATATTTAGAGCAGATTTAGTGTGCAATTATGAATACCAACTCAAAATTTAGGTGCCAAATAAACTTCGATGCTACATGTGATTATTAGTGTGTTAGCTGGCGTTATGGTCTCCAGCTGACACATGAACGGCTGAAGATCTGCAGGGCTATCACGTATCTTCTGTAGCAATGAACTGTTGATTGCAACAATATAACTGTCAGTTTTGACAGATTTTGTAAGACAGATAGGTAACAGACCTTCATGAGCCCAAACGTTAGTCGCCGACCGTTTTGTTTCTTTTATACCTGAGACGATAACTGGCATATACTTTGATCGAATTAAAAGTTTCGTACTATCCATTCTATACTAAAGAGTTTGTAATAATATAGTATATATACAGGTTGTACTCCCATGGTCAGTATTTCCTTTTATTTTATATTTTTATTATACTTAAATCTAAATAAAACAAAGGCAAAATTCTTACCTGTTACGTGTGAGCAGAAATTTTAATGAGATAGACAAGAGAGTTGGCCTTGACTTATTTGGTACAAGCATTGCATCGGCTAGGCGGTTGTTGAGCAGAGAGTTCCTCGACTAACTGTTTGAATTTAATTATAAGCATAATGTTTAGACTAAGTTGTATCAAGGTGTTCATTATTTGAATGCCATTTATAAGATAGCTATCCGTGAGGACCTATAATTGGTTATCTGTTGTTATTAGTTATATAAGATATTTGTGATACTGTTGGTCTTCCGAAGAAATAAATAAAATTTAAGTTTATATTAGTATATATTTTAAAATACAAGTAGTAATTTCTTATTATTATTATTTTTCGTATTCGGAGAGAAGAGAAACTTATTTTATTCCCGCTCATGACTTAAATTTTGGCTCTCTTATTTTTTTTATGTTATCCGCAGAGCATGCGTCATTGCAAAACATAAAAAAAAAACAAAAAATATCGTAGTCGCTTTATTACATTTGGTTTTATTTTGGTTTTATATCAAGCGTATGAAACGTGCAGTATCCAAAGTGTAGATACCAATTGGCCATTACACCCTAAAATTGAAGCGGAGTGGAGGAAGATATATTTTGGGCAAATTTGTGTTAGGGGAGGAAGAAGAAATTACTACTCTTATTTTAAAATAAATGCCAATATAAACTTAAATTTTGATTTAATTATATTTAAAAAATAAAATTAGATTTTAGAATAATAATAATATGAAATCAAAGGAAATATTGACCATGGGAGTACAACCTGTATCTGTACTATGTTATTACAAACTCTTAGAATGGATATAACGAAATTTTAATTCGAACAATGTAGATCTATATGTCAGTTATCGTCTCAGGTATAAAAGAAAAAAACGATCGGTGACTAACGTTGGGGCACAAGAAGGCCTGTTACCTATCTGTCTTTTTCATTGATACAAAATCTGTCAAAACTGTCATTTTTGATTGTTGCAATCAGAATTTCATTGCTACAGAAGATACGTGATCGCCCCGCTGATTCGAAATTTGTTTTTTTCGAAAATTAACTGTAAATCTTAGTTACGTATATAAAGGAGATTTTGTTATATTTAAAAAAGTATAGCAACGATCGCGCTCAATCCAACGGGACACGATAGGGATCGCGGCCCGCGTGTTTTGATGCGTGGAGCTATTTAAAAAGGTTGAAATCTGATTTTAAATTCTGAAAATACAAGAAATTTTGAAAAATGTAACTGTAAAACGTTGATAACTTTTTTTACTATTGAAGCTATAAACCTAAAAACAACGCAGGACGGTCCGCTACCAGCGGCTGCAAATTACCAAACACAAAAACACCACACAATTAGGAAACGAACAAAGACAACACGAATATGAAATTTCCTACAAAAAATATTTGCAGAAACAGGTTTTAGCTGTCTGGTGTAAAATTTTATTATGGGACGATACTATTTAATCTGTCTAGTTTGCGCTACCAGAGACGAAAATTTTGGTAGGCTACACTCTATATTAGGACATGAATTTGACTATGTCGTATTCCTAAAGTATGGGGAACGGTAACCTTAGGTGAATTTTCTATGTTAAATTTATTAAGATTTTGCTATATTTAAATAAACGGTCAAGTGCGTGTCGAGCCACACACAATGTAGGGTTCCGTAAAAGCCCGTTATCATAATATACAACGATTCTGTAGTTCTTTATTCTCCTCCACTTTCTTCCTGCTAAATCTAAAAAATAAAGAGTACAATTGCTGCCAAGTTATTTTTCAATTGTTATTCGAAAATTAAACAAAATTCGTTTGTGAATTGTATAGGTAGATAATCGAATGAAAACGTAATGATAGCGCGATCCGGAATCCGTTGGTACATTGTAAGAATTTGAATGTCATTTAATTTATTAAGCTGTAGCATAAATAATTATTGTATTATCAAATCAGTGATTTGAAATATATAGATTAGTTATATCCGAACACCACTGCTCTAAAAGCTTACTAGAATTTACCTATATACATACCTACGCACATCTATATGCAGTTTGTAATGACAAGGAAAGAACGTTCAAATATTATGCGTCATATCTGTTGTTAGAAAGCGACAAATAAGCAATTCGTGTTACCACCGAACCGCCACGAGACGTTCCGATCACCATTATGCTGCGATCTCTCACTCTCTCACACCAACCGATACACATATCTCGCTCATCCATTTCATTGAGATTAGTTCCTAAGATAAAACAAAATGACGATATTTTCAATTTCATCAATAAAAGCAATAATTACGCGTGAAATGAAACAGTTTTCTTATCTCTCACAGTGCCTGTATAATTGGTGCAGAGTATAAAGACACAAGAAAGGCATATTGTCCACAGATTATTCCTAAAAACACGATTAGCGGCGATGTATTCACCGGACGCTCGGAAGTGCAAGACTGGTAGTGACTCAGGTGATTACCTACCCTGAATTCGTCTAGTAAATATGGACGCCATACAACACATCTACAGGTAAAAAAATCTTAGAATCAAATAGTTAAAATATATATGAAAGAAAAATAAAAAGTATACACCTATTATATATGCAAGTGTGATAAAATAATAATAATAATAACTTTGACTTAATAATAATAATAATAACGTTGACTCGACGATCATTGTCCCGATAGTCGTTTCGGCGAACGGCCTAATAGCGAAGAGCCTCGACCAACACCTCAAGAGACTCGCTAGACGGTTGGATCAAGGGTCAGATGCAGAAGGCAGTGATACTCGATACCACACGCATTGTCCGAAGGTTCCTCTCTCTGCAGTCCTAACCGCTGGTAGCTTGGGCCCTACCCCGCTGCTGGCGGCATCCTAGTTTTAAGTTTTTTATAATATTTATTTTTTATATATGAATGTTGTAAAAAATTTTAATAATATTATGTAATTAAATAAATGTCGTGATAATAATAATAATAATCATTTATTCATGTTAAATACAAAGTTGGTTACACTTATGTGGCTAAAAAGTAATACAAAAAATATATTGTGCATCTGTTGCCGAACTAGGTTCAACACCTGTGTTTCAGCGTACAGCGCTCTCCCCATGGTTGCCATTATTTAAATAGCCTCATGCTTGTTTATACGAGTACAATTTTATATTTTTACTTTAATTATAAATAACGTTTGTTTTAGTTGACATAAAAAGTAAATAAGTTATTGACCTGACTTAGAAATAAACAAATTATATCTATAGCGGAAACTGATATTGTTCGTATTGATGTATGGTGTTCCTCTCTGTTTGTATTGTGTTAGTGTGTGTGTGAATGTGAGAGGGTGTAAGTTGTGAAGGTTAATTGAATAATATAAGTATAATAAACATAAATAAGAAATCAGCTAACTCCTATCAGCTTGTAAAGATAGGCCGTACGAATCATTTATATTTTTTACATAATAAAACAATAAATATTAGGGTTTATTAATACGGAAGTGACTGCTTTAGTTGTAGTTATAATAAATAAGAAAGCTAAGCTATTTTATGACGGTCAAAAGATCTTCAGTTTGTTCATAAGATAGTGACTTTAACCATGATGTGACTTTTAATTTGACTTCATGTTTTGACAATATATAAATATTTAATGTTCTGTTTACTTTATTGTAGAGAAAAAGGCCGAGAAACTGTGTAAATCGTTTTATGAACACTGTTCGAAATCGTTCTGTTTGGATACAAACATCGTATTTCCTTCGCTTTGTTTGTACCTGTGAATCATACTTTAAAATGTTATGTTGCCTAAGTATAAGGCTTAGGATAAACAGTTGTCGAACGGTGAGAACGTCACAATCTCTATACAAAAGGGAAGTGGGGAATAAAAATGATCGACCAGTGCTAACTTTGAGGACGATGTGATAAAATCAAACACCTCAGATACAATTTATTCTGTTTTGCACATTTCACTTATGGTTCACACAGTAATTGGTCAGTACGTATATAAACAGAATCACACTGTAAATTATAAACTTCAAAAATACACGGGTAATAGATGTTACTCCATCGAGTTCTACCGACCGACTGACTTAGACGATCGTTTCCACCCAGCTAAACATGTCATCGGAAGATATCCAGATAGCTGGGACTGACTAATCAGAAGGCAGCATACATCGAGAAAATAACACTAAGAGATGCAATAAGATTTGGTTTGTTCGAGATGAGTTGATGCCAAACTCTGTTTAACCTAAACGCGCTCCAATTGGCTAAGCCACCTCCATGCGGTAAACACCCGAGTCCCATAGTGATGGGACATGATTCTTATGCAAATATAATCGATATCAATACGTCGTACAACATATATAAGCTGATCGTATAATTTATTCCTCCGTGATGACCTATTTAGATAAAAGTGATATTTTCTCCCACTTGCGTTGGCAATAATACCCAGCAGATACCTCGCGCGGTATTTTGTATGAGTATAGCTGTTTTGTTATAATAAAATATAGAATAATGATATGGTTGTGTGATTCCACAATTCTGCTTTAAATATCTTTACTAAAATGATAAACATTTAAATACCTCTTTTAATATTTTTATGTTTGCAATAACGCATGCTCTGCGGTAATTTGTAATGTAATACACATATACGGGAGGAAAAATTTAATCCCGCACATGACTTTAATTTTTCCTCTCGTATATTTGTAATTTAGTCATTTATATATATCCCTAACAAATTACTGTTGGAGTATATTTCTTATAATTGAAGTACAAATTTTCGACTCGTAAGAGTAAGGTTCCGGTGGCCGAATAGATTAGGCATCCGGCGCGAAATCATCGAAATCAATCAGGACGAGGGTTCGATTCCCGTCCGGCACAACACATTTTGTACTCTAATAATAATTTGTAAATGTGATTTTTGCTCAGCACGCAATAGTGCTTGTAATCATATTATTTCCATAGATAAACAGCGAAAAAAGAGGTCGACTACTCCGGGACTGATTAATCCCGAGTGACATTGACGGGGTGACATCGAGCGGGACTAAAAGTTCCAAGTGTTTTGTAGCAATCGTAGTATCAATTTAACGTCGGCCACTTTTCATTAAATGAAAACAATCGTCTGAAAAGTGACGGGAGCAAACCTTGTTGTAGTATGCTGGAAACCAATTTTCTCTTCTTGTTAGCTCAATCCATTTTTGTTTGAGATTTGGATCTCAAGGGAATCTATTAAAAAATAAAACAATTTTGTATGTTATATATACCATAGCTTAAGTTATATATGTTTTATACAAAAATATGATTTTGAAATCGGTACACGTATATTGATATACCATAAGATTATATTAAGATATACTTATATCAAGTTAAAAACGTAGAAAAGATTTGGTGTTTATGAGACAGAAATTCAACACAAAACTGGCACACCGTCATCAGAGTTTTCTTGGCTCATATGTATATAACAAAACTAGTAAAGTCATCACTAATCTGAGAACACACACGATTCGATTCGATTTTAGCTTGCCTAGCTAAAATCGAAATAAACAAGTTAGCTTTACACTATATCGTTCTCACTACCTGTCTTATGTACATACGACAGTTAGTAAGATTTTTTTCTTTTCATAACCTCTCAAAAATTCTGTAGTGTGTTCTTAGTGCATTTAGCTAATACTAGACTAATTGTGATATTAAACTTCTGAAAACCTAATTGTAATGAAATAACAGCATTACTTTAGTTTAATGACTGGGACTGTGCTATTAGGAGTATTAAGTACTGAAACGTAATTCTAATGAAAGAAAGTCATTAGTTATAGATTAAAGACTAATTGAGATAGTAAAGTACTGAACACCTAATTGTATTGAAAGAAACACATTAGCTATAGTTTAAAGAGAGTGATTGTGATATTAAAGTACTGAAAACCTAATTGTATTGGAAGAAACACAATGGCTATGGTTTAAAGACAGTGATTGTGATATTAATGTACTGAAAACCTAATTGTAATGAAAGTAACACATTAGTTATAGTGCAAAGACAGTGATTGTGATATTATTGTAATGAAAAAACTCATTAGTTATAGATTAGAGACTAATTGTGTTATTAAAGTACTGATAACCTAACTGTAATTAAAGAAACACATTGGCTATAGTTTAAAGACAGCTGGATTGTGATAATTAAGTACTGGAAACCTCATTGTAATGAAAGTAACACATTAGCTATACTTTAAAGACAGTGATTGTGATAAAAAAAAACTACTGAAAACTTAAATGTAATGAAATAACATCATTACTTATAGTGTAAAGACAATGATTGTGATATTAAAGTACTGAAAATCTAATTGTAATGAAAGAAACACATAAGCTATAGTTTAAAGACAGTGATTGTGATATTAAACTACTAAAAACCTAAATGTACCTAATGAAAGAACATCATTAATTTTAGTTTAATGACTGGGGCTGTGCTATTAAAGTACTATAACAGTACTATCAAAGTACTGGTACGTAATACTAATGAAAGAAACACACTAGCTATAGTTTTTTTTTTTATTCATAATAGGTTCGCGTTTGACCACACCTTGCCTGATGTTAAGCATTGATGTCGTCTAAGATGGAGCAGCTTACCTAGAAGAAACCTATTTACTCTCGATTTGAAGACACCCATGTTGTATTCATTGGGAAAAACAGACCACGGTAAGTAGTTCCACTCTTTCGCAGTACGCACGAGAAAAGTGGAAGCGAAGCGCTTCGTACGAGTACTGGGAATATCAACCATGTACGGGTGGCGCCTCTCCGTCTGTCTGGACGTCCGATGGAAGAAGAGGGAGGGCGGAACTAAGTTGTGCAGTTCTTGTGCACATTCACCGAAATGTATCCGGTAAAAGACCGATAGACAAGCGACTTTACGGCGGTGCTCGAGGCTTTGTAGCCGAGACTCCCAAAGAAAGTCACTGCCTATTAACCTCTTGGCACGTCTCTCGATCGACTCAAGTGCCTCAAGTTGGTATTTGGCAGAGCCGTCCCAGAGGTGAGAGCAGTACTCAACACAGGATCTTATTTGCGCTTTGTACAGAGTGAGCGTCTGTTCCGGTGTGAAGTACCGTCTCACCTTTGAGAGGATACCAAGTTTTTTTGCAGCCAACTGAGCCTTTGACTCAATTAGTATTATTTATAGTTTAAAGACAGTGATTGTGATATTAAAGTACTAACTGATAACCTGATTGCATTGAAAGAAACACATTAGTTATTGTGCAAAGACAGTGATGCGATATTATTGTAATGAAAAAACTCGTTAATTATAGATTAAAGACTAATTGTAATATTAAAGTACTGAAAACCTAATTGTAATGAAAGAAACACATTGGCTATAGTTTAAAGGCAGTGATTGTGATATTAAAGTACTGAAAACCTCATTGTAATGAAAATAACACATTAGCTAATAGTTTAAAGACAGTGATTGTGATATTAAACTACTGAAAACCTAAATGTAATAAAAGAACATCATTACTTATAATGTAAAGACAGTAATTGTGATATTAAAGTACAAAAAACCTAAATGTAATGAAAGAAACAAATTAGTTATAGTTTAAAGACAGTGATTGTGATATTAAACTACTGAAAACCTTAATGTAATGAAAGAACAACATTACTTATAGTGTAAAGACAGTGATTGTGATATTAAAGTACTGAAAACCTAATTGTAATTAAAGAACATCATTGCTTATAGTTTAATGACTGGGACTATGCTATTAAAGTACTGAAACGTATCTCTAATGAAAGAAACTCATTAGTTATAGATTAAGGACTAATTGTGATATTAAAGTACTGAAAACCTAATTGTAATGAAAGAAACACAATGGCTTTAGTTTAAAGACAGTGATTGTGATATTAAAGTACTGACAACCTAATTGTAATGAAAGTAACACATTAGCTATATTTTAAAGACAGTGATTGTGATATTAAACTACTGAAAACCTAAATGTAATGAAAGAACATCATTACTCATAGTGTAAAGACCGTGATTGTGATATTAAAGTACTGACAACCTAATTGTAATGAAAGTAACACATTGGCTATATTTTAAAGACAGTGATTGTGATATTAAACTACTGAAAACCTAAATGTACTGAAAGAACATCATTAGCTATATTTTAAAGACAATGTTTGTGATATTAAACTACTGAAAACCTAAATGTAATGAAAGAACATCATTACTTATAGTGTAAAGACAGTGATTGTGATATTAAAAACTGAAAACCTAACTGTAATGAAAGAAACAAATTAGTTATAGTTTAAAGACAGTGATTATGATAATAAACTACTGAAAACCTGATGTAGTAAAAGAATATCATTACTTATAGTTTAACAACTGGGACTGTGCTATTAAAGTATTGAAACGTAATTTTAATTAAAGAAACTCATTAGTAATAGTTTTAATACAGTGATTGTGGTAATAAAGTATCTACAGAAAACCTCACTGTAATGAAAAAAACTCATTATAAAAATGAGTTTCTTTCCTAAATTACCTAAAACGTTAAAACATTATTAATGTAACTTGTACCCTATTATTTAGCTAACATATAAACGATCTTATAAGTACTATCAATAAATGAAAATAATATTATTAATGATAAATTAATAATTTTCAACCAAATACTGAATGTCGCAACTAACACAAGTTGTAAAACAAAGTTCTCACAAAGTGACCTATCTGCTTCTAATGAATACAAATAAATAAATATACATATTAGGAATAATAACTTTCTACTCAATTAAAGTGTAAAATAATATCTTCAATAAAACGTTACTCAATTCAAAGCTAAAACTAACGCAACTACAATAACATTATTGTAGCGCTGAACCGAAAATCGGTTGTCCTGGCAAAGTGGCAATTTTCAGTTAGAACAGTTAGCGGGGAGGGTGACGATATATTCACACAAAGCTTTATATTCATTGCACTTCATGCATACACACAAACACACACACATCCTGTCACACACCCACATACACAATAATATAATATTTACTCAAACATATACGAAATTTTATACAGCCATATCATTAAATAAGCATACCTCAATGTCAATGTATTATTGAAGGAAGCAGACTCCCACGACACAATTTTTTCTTAGTGTGGGATCTGCATGTCATTTTACTGTAAAAAAAACAATACAATTTAGTGTACCAATTGTAATAAAGTTAAGAATAACAACATGTAACTGTATATTGTGAAATAAATTATTTTTATTATTATTATTATAAACACATATCAAACATATAAAAGGTACCCACTTTTTACCTCCAAGGCTAAATATATTTATAGGCCACAGTATGACATTATCGATTTTAGTTCCACTATAACGATATATTACCGTACTGTATAAGCACAACACTAGGAGAGGGCGCGGTTTACAGAGAGACAAGGATGATAATAGATGAATGTAGTAAGTGGGAGTGAAATGCATTCATACGGGTCTATTAGATTGTCCAGATTAACTTGACCTATTAAAAATGAAGTAGATAAATTACGTAAATTGATAAATTTTACTTACTTGTGGGAGGTAATTCCATCTGTTTTATAATTGGATGTTTGCTATTTTTCCCGCACCATTTAATGGAGCAGGTAGTCATTTTTATTTACGCACTATTTATTTATTACAAAAAGTAAACTTACAGCTAAGGAGCCAAAACGTTTACAATTTTAGACAAAATATAATATTCTTATATATAGTTCCAAAGGGATCGACATGGATGTCGACATTTTGGACCTCGTTGACGAAACAGTTAATAAGATTTACTGCCCTTGCCGTGGGCGCATTATTGGCATATCGGGTGCGTAACTTGCTAGAAAATGCCAACAGACGGTGCCGACGACGCTCACCTACGCTAGTGTAGTTTTGCGGAACATAGTAGCTTACTCGAGATAGTGCTGAGGGATTATCTACTGAATTGCGCAACAGCATACAGTAATGCATAATCAGTAGAAGCTTGCGCCTGCGCTCTAGAGTAACAAGCCCTACCATACCAGAGACAAACAAGGATGGGAAAAGGAAGGGGTAGTAACCGTATAATATCTTCTTGTAGAGGGACCTGGCAAACTTACGGTGAACTCTTTCCAACATTATAGTGTACTTTTTTTCCTTCGGGTCCCATACAACTGCACCAAATTCAAGCACACTACGAACATATGCGTTGTAGAGCAGAATTGGTATATTTATATCTCTAAACTGCGCAGAGGTTCGAGATATAAACCCAAGAGTTTTATTTGCTTTTTTGCAAATGGTCGTAATGTGCTCATCAAATCGCAATTCACTGTCCATTACAATACCTAGATCTCGGATTTTGTTAACTCGCGCTTATTGCAATGAATGCCCACAATCGTCAAAAATAAAAATATTTTCAGACACGTACGTACGGATCAAGCTTCTGGTCGCCTACTGTTTAGGTGAGCTCATGCTATGACTTTAATTTGTTAGAAATGACACACCAGTTGCATGATCGGGCGAACCATCAATTCCCCTCTCGGGGTTTAAATCTCCATGGCAGCATAGTACTTAATCAATAGACTTACTGGTAATTGACACATTCGATAAAAGAGTTCGGTACTTCCGCTGCAGCAACATAATATTTGTAAGTCTTAAAATAATACAAATAATTGTAAAAATACTGAACATAATTTACAAAATCATCACATTCGGCCATCCGGCGTCGAGCGAGCTCCTGACGCACGACTTTATTCTAATATACACAAACACAAGTAATAACAATTTGTCACAAAATCATCACATTCGGCTAATCAGATAATATGAATACTACAACATTATTTTATATCTCAAATAGTTATTCATCAGCTTAAATCTTAAATAACTATGCATTAGTTTACTTATTATAAAATTGATTTCCTTCATGGTTTAAATTATTGTAATTTGATTCACTATTCTTGTCATCACTTTCAGAAAAACTGCTGCTAGAAGACTCCTTCGTTCCATATTTATCCACGGCCTCATTCTATCTGCTTCAGCATCAGACTCTCGCATCAAACTGCACTATCAATGAAAGCCACAAAATTTTGATTATTAACCTCAATCTGTAGAAAAAAAAATGTGTTACATTGCAAGTAGAGACTGTTGCAAAAGTCTTTCATGTTTTATGTTGTCTTCTGACTTGTTGAACTTGTTGTCAATAAAATGATTGAACTATAAAACATTGATAACAATACAGCTCACAGCTAACAAAGCTCCAGGTTCCAGTGAAAAATTTCAGATCATATAAAAAAATATATACCTATGTTTCTGCATGTTATACATTTACCAACAATATTCTGGCTCACATGACCTAGTGAGGTATACAAATACTTTCTGTACTAAGCATACTTGTACTGGGAAGGCATACATAGCTTTTATCTATCCTGAGAACACTTAGCCTGTATGGCCTTCCTTAGCGCACATGGCCTGGGAAATCTTAAAAACTTGTAATTTATTCCAAATTCAAATTCATTTATTTACCAAGCACATTTATGGCCTGCAGTAGCGCACATAGCCATCATCTTTTCTAGGCATACATGGCCTGCAGTAGCGTACATAGCCACCATCTATTCGAAGCAGACATGGCTTGCAGTAGCGTACATAGCCAACAACTATTCTAAGCACACATGGCTTGCAGTAGCGTACATAGCCACCATCTATCCTAGGCACACATAGCCTGCAGTAGCGTACATAGCCACTATCTATTCTAAGCACACATGGCTTGCAGTAGCGTACATAGCCACCATCTATTCTAGGCACACATGGCCTGCAGTAGCGTACATAGCCACTATCTATTCTAAGCACACATGGCTTGCGTGCTTTAGAGAGAATTTGAATTTTGAATTTTTGAAGATGTTCTGAATTGTTCAGCTATTTCACTAAAATAATAATAATTTCAAGAAATCAGAATCACATACCTTTATTTGGGCGTCATCCCACCTCTGAGATGTAATAAAATCAAACACCTCAGATACAAACTGTGATACAATTTATTCTGCTTTGCACATTTCACTTATGGTTCACACAGTAATTGGTCAATACGTATATAAACAGAATAACACTATAAATTATTTACTTCAAGAATACACGGGTAATAGATGTTACTCCATCGAGTTCTACCGACCGACTGACTTAGACGATCGTTCTCCCCACCCAGCTAAACATGTCATCGGAAGATATCCAGATAGGTGGGACTGACTAATCAGAAGGCAGCATAGTACTTAATCAATAGACTTACTGGTAATTGACACATTCGATAAAAGACAAATCAGCAACTTAATATTTGTAAATCTTAAAATAATACAAATAATTATAAAAATACTGAACATAATTTACAAAATCATCACACAAGTAAGCTTATAAATGGGCTATTATACTAGATAATAACTAGTCTGGCCATAAATACTGTAACATAAAAACTTTTCAGCTTTAGAATGATTTAAAATTAGGAACGCGTTTATTACTTTAAAATTTTCTTTCGATTTCGCGGTATTTAGCGTGTTCACTATCAAATAATAATATGAAATGACTTTGAGTTGTTAAAGTAAATATGATAGCAGTATTCGCCTTGTACAAAGTAGGTATTGAACCGTCGCGTCGGTCATATTCCAGACACTTCAAAAGCTTGGTATCAGTAGGTATGTTCGTATATCGTAATATCAACAGTTTCTAACCGTATTAACAACACTTTCTCTGTCGAAGACCATAAAAGATCAGGACAGCCACGTGTCTTAGAACTATAAATTAATGCTGTTAAAGCCAGAATTGGTCGAAATCCCATTAGGAAGTAAAAATATTATGATAACTCAACAATAATCTTATTGCGAGAAATGAAAATTCCCGCTAGGAAAATGTCACGTATTATAAAACAAGACCTGAAGCTCGGTGCTTATCGTCGATATACAGTACATGCCCTAAATCAGTCTTTAAAATTAAATAGAGTGCCTTGCCCGTTGCGATAGGCAAGTGAAGGGCACAGAAATCTTCTCTTAACCGATTAAAAAATTTACACGATTGAAAAGCTTTACAACCAGCAAATTGATGATGTGTGAAATGAAGTGAACGATGACCGTGGTACGACAGGTATAGACAGCAAACACTTCTAGTGTACGGCGAGGATGAGGTCCAAAGAGTACTTTATACCTATATAAGTCGAATCTTTGTACTGTCCTAACTATATCTATACTAATATTATAAAGAGGAAAGATTTGTATTTTTGTATGCAACGAATAAACTTAAAACCTACTGGACCGTTTTGGATCTAATTTAGCATGGAAATGTAATTTAGCATGAAGTTTTTATCTAACTGCGCAAAAAGAGGTTAATGGTTTTGCGCGATAACCGCAATACGTGCGGATGGAGCCCCGCTGGAAAGCTAGTCTATTATGTATGACATAGGGTATAGTTATTGTTTTAATTTTTTTATTTTAGATTTAGTTTTCAATGTCAGTCTTTACCCCTTATAAACATTCAACTACTTCTTCTGAGTCACTTTAAAGAATTTATTCTATAGATTTTGTACAAAATTATCCAAAACCCAAGTTAAACGACTATTACTGCTAAATTAATAAGGTTATATCAACCGCTATACTTTTCTTTTAAAGTTCATGAAACGCACTATTAGCTTGAATTTTTTCAGATTTTTCAAGCCAGCAGTTTAGCTTTTAGAGGGGGGGGGGGGGGGGGGGGGAAGCCCTGCTGGAACAAAAATTTGCACATTAAAGTGTAATATTTCGTAAATGGAGCATTTAATCGAAAAACAGTATTAGCAACCCCTAAGTCATTTTAAAAGACCTATTCAACCATACCACACATAAAGAGATAGACGAAGAAAAAAAATTTCATCCCCACGTCACATGTATGGGAGGTACCTTAAAAAAAAAAAATTTTCAAAATTTTATTTTACCACTTTGTCGGCGTAATTGATTTACATATCCATACGAAATTACAGCTTCCTAAGACAAACGGTCTCTCTGCAAAACCTCTCAGTATTTATAGTCTTCCAATGGTTTTTATTTTAATTTTACACTTACTAATATTGTTTCTAATAAAAAGAGATTTAGCACACAAGCAAACAGACTTAAACATTTTTGAATAGTTCCTAACATAATCACAAAACTGCTTGCAAGATGTCAAATTCTTCCTGCGATACAGATCAAACAAATAATCTCTACTTTTTCGAATACCTGTAGTTGCCCAATCACCGAACTTTAACTTTCCATTTACTTGTTTCTTTATTTTTGGACAAACTTTTTGAAAATCAGTATTTACTAAAGAAAATAAACTATTATAAATGTCATTCGGGTCACTATGAGAAAAATTTGTAATGCCGAGCTTAGCTTCTATATTGGTACTGAGTATTTCTAGCCTACTGGTTGTTAACGGCCTATGTTCAATTTCATACCTCGCTGTTTCTCTGTTTCCATCAAATTTAACTGCTAGGCCCTCATGATCAGATCGAACACCCTTCATTATTGACTTTTGTGTAGTGTTACAGTTCGAGTATATGTTGTCTATACAGGTAGCTGAAGTGTCTGTTATCCTAGTAGGCTCACAGAATAGAAATTTCAAATTAAATGACTTAAACAATGAAATAAGATCAGTCTTATTTTTAGAATTCAATAAAATATCTACATTAAAATCACCACATACAAATACGGGTTTTTTACATTTAGAAATTTTTAGTAGTATACTTTCCAGAGTGGCTAAGAATTCTGTAAAATTTTGAGCACGACCTTCATCTGTTGGTGGTCGATATACACACAACACAATATGCCTGTCCACCTCCACACAAGCAACCTCACAGACACGTTCGACAGAACATCTGACTAAGTCATGGCGTTCTTTAAATTTTAAGTTATTTTTAACAAGAATAATACACCCTCCTCCTTCTGCAGATGATCTGTTAAACGCACTGCCTACACTAAAATTCTTAACATTAAATAACATTTTGTCTGCTCTTAGCCATGTTTCAGTGAAACATAATATATCAAAAGGATATTTATCTAAGAACATTGCAATTTCAAGTATTTTGCCAGGGCAGCGATTTATATTTTGGTAGTACAGTGCTATGTCAGAACACTTCCCTGTTGTCTGCTCTAAAAGTTTAACTGAACATTTATATTAGTACATGTACTAAAATCTGTAGCGTCAATAGAAGACTTCGTTATATTTCCTGTAACTGACTCAATATTATAAGCTACCAAAGTAGCAATTACATTTTTATATTTCTTAGGTAGGTACATCCTATCCCGAGTCAACATAAATTTAGTAATAAATTTATTACAGTCAAAAGATGCTAGATGACATTACTTTAGCAGACCCGGAGTTTAACGTTAGCCGTTCCGTCGACTTATTATTTGGAGCTGACGTATATGGAGAGATAATTTTAGACGGCATACGCAGAGCGGGGACAAACTCGCTTGGGTTGGATTTTGAGTGGCAATACGACACGGTCACTCCACTGCAACGTCATCATTAATAACTTTCAGGACATACAACAGTTTTGGCAAATAGAAGACATAGGCAGTGAAAATACAATCACATCTCAGGACCAGAAGGTTATGGATTATTACCAGGAAACCACAATTCGTCGGCCAGATGGAAGATATATATAATTATTCAATATATGGGTGAGTCAAAGAGCAAAGCCGTGGCACAGTTTAAACAATTAGAGAAAAGATTTATAAAGAAACAAGATAGGTATCGCAAAAGAATATAAATTATTTATGAGTGGGTATTTACAATTAGGTCATATGAAGTTAGCGGACAGCAGTATAACACCAGGCTTTTATTTACCGCATCATTGCGTAATTCGTAATGACTCACTAACGACTATGTGCCGAGTGGTTTTTAATGGGTCAGCAAAATCAAGTTCGAACTATAGTTTAAACGATTTAATGGAAAGGGGTCCAAATTTGCAGCTTGATTTACAGGAATTAATTATCAAATGGCGACAGTATGAATTTGCTTATACTGCTGACATTGAGAAGATGTTTAGACAAATATGGGTAAATGAAGAAGATCAGAGATATCAATTAATCCTTTGGAGAGATACACCGTCAGCTAAATGAGATACCTACCAACTTACGACTGTAGTTTATGGGATGGTCAGTGCTCCATTCCTTTCAATGATGACAATCCGACGATTAGCCCAGGATGAGCGGAAAAATTACCCAATCAGTAGCGTGCTTGAGATCGTTGGGTCATCATTTTATATGGACGATCTAGTTCATGGGAGCCATTCTATAGACGAAGCTAAACAAGTAATGCAGGACATAACTAAACTGATGAATGCAGGAGGTTTCAACTTGAGGAAATGGAAATCAAACGTAACTGAGTTGCTAGACGAAGTCGAGAATCAAAAACAAGAACAAAAATACTATGACTTCAAACTTGCTGAATGTTCAAAAACTTTAGGCTTGAGTTGGAATACTCAGCAAGATAATTTCGGGTACGTACGAAAATAGACTGGTCTACCACGCCTGCAACTAAGAGATCACTTTTGTCAGATATCTCCAAATTATTTGATCCTCTTGGGTGGCTTTCTCCGTTGATTATAAAACTAAAGATTTACTTCCAGGAAGTATGGAAATCCAACGTTCAGTGGGATGACAAATTTAAAATAGATATTTTAGAAAACCTCAAGGCTTTTAGAATACCCCGTTGGTTAGGGATAAAGAAAGAGGACACCATAGAACTTCACGGCTATTCAGACTCCTCTCTCAGGGCATACAGTTGCGTGATATTCTGTAAATTAATAAAAGAAAACAAATCATCAACAGTCTTACTAGCAGGTAAAACAAGATTAGTACCTCTCAGCAAAAAGATCACGTAACCTAAACTTGAGCTTTGCGGCGCCCTCTTATTAGCAAAGTTGATGGAAAAGGTCAGAAGGTGTTTGGAAGCTTACAAATTAATTGCCTATGGCTGGACAGACTCCATGGTCGTTAGAACGACCATGGAGTCTGTCGGCTGGCTAAACGGCGAGCCACAACGTTGGAAACCCTTTGTTGCCAATAGAGTCCAACAAATTACTGAGACAATCCCACCGAGTAATTGGAGATATGTGAAGACTGAAGAAAATCCTACAGATTGTGCTAGTCGTGGTATAACTGCATCTCAATTGAAGATCCATGATTTGTGGTGGAAGGGCCCAAAGTGGCTCACCACATATAACATCAAAATTGACGAAAGTATAAACACATATGAGACAGATCTCGAGTTGAGAAAGACCAAACAAGTAAACACTGTACTTCATAATCAAGATGAAAACAGTATTATCAAAGAAATGCTCATGAATTATAGCTCATTATCAAAAATAACACGAATCCTTGGATGGATATATCGCTTCATCTCAAACAGCCGTAAAACAAAACAAGAACATAAAAGCTATTTGACGATAAGTGAAATACTAAACACAAGATTATTAAAATATCGCAACAAGAGGAGTTTTGTCAGGAAATCCATGATTTAATAAAAACAAATCAGGTGTCACCAAAAAGCAAAATTTCAGCTTTGAATCCGTATTTGGATGAAAATAACTTACTTCGCGTAAAGGGTAGATTAAAACATGCTAGGATAAGCTATGACATGAAGCATCCCATCATCATTTCTAACAATAGTCGGCTATCCGAGCTAATCATTGATCAATGTCACGAATTAACCTACCACGGTGGGCCTCGACTTACTCTATCATTTATGAGGCAAGCATATTGGCTGATTGGAGGAATCAGCGCTACTAAAAAACGAGTAAGTCGATGCGTAATATGCAGAAGACAAAAGCCAACCATATTAAACCAAATCATGGGAGATTTGCCTCCATCTAGGGTGAACCCAAGCCGTCTGTTTTTCCATACTGGGGTAGACTACACGGGGCATGTTTACGTCAAAACCAACAAGGGCCGCGGCACCAAGACTACCAAGGGATATGTAGCGGTCTTCGTTTGCATGTCAACAAAGTCTCTACATCTCGAAATCGTGTCAGATTTATCAGCATCTTCATTTCTAGCTGCCTTACGTAGAATGTCAGCCAGACGGGGGAAACCAGGGCATTTATATAGCGACCAGGGCACCAATTTCATTGGGGCAAATAGGGTACTTCAAGAAGAATATGAAGAAATCAGAAATACAATGGACGATAGATTAATTGGAGAGATATCAGAGCTGGGGATAAGTTGGCACTTTAACGCACCGTCATGGCCGTCAGCTGGAGGCCTATGGGAAAGTTCAGTCAAGAGTTTGAAATTCCACCTAAAACGAGTCATTGGTGAACAACGACTGACGTACGAAGAGTACAGCACACTACTCGCGCAACTAGAAGCCTGCCTTAACCAAAGACCATTATGTCCCTTAACTGAAGACATTGATAGCCTTGAGACTGCTTGACTCCGGCACACTTCTTAACAAATGGTCCTAATTTAGCATTGTATGACACAGAAACAGACTTACGAACAAGATGGCACTTGATGCAAAAAATATATCAAGATATTTGGAAAAAATGGCGTTCTGAATACCTAATTCAATTATCAGTTCGCAGCAAATGGCGCTTCGCTCAGAATAACATTAAAATCAATGACCTGGTAGTTATTAACGACGCTAATCTCCCAGCTGGTAAATGGGCACTTGGACGCGTCATTGAACTGCATCCTGGAAGCGATGGCTACGTAAGAGTTGTTTCTCTAAAAACCAAGAATGTCATTATAAAAAGACCGATTGTCAAATTGTCAATCTTACCAGTGCACCCAGAATCAGAAGTGAATCAAACAAGCACCACTTCCAATACTCAAAAAAGAAACACCGAAGAAATCAAGCAAGCAAACGTAATTATAAATAGGCCAAAATCACGTAGAATATACTGTTTCAAAACAATAGCTTTTTCGTTGCTTTGTTTATAATGTCCCTTGTCACAACAACAGGAGACGCATATAATATTACGACTTTAAACCCTGACCAATCTCTATACTTTGACAAGGTCAGTGAAATGTATTTAATGAGAGACGAGTGGCGCCTTGTTGTCTACTATAATATGACACCATACTAGGATGGTATTCAGGCGCTGAACAAATACATTACCTACGTCCTTAGGGACTTCATGTGGGCAAATTAAAAACGAAACACCTCAACCATATTACACCATATTACAGCTAAGGCAGTCATATTACAACTAAGGCATGGATACGAGCAACTACAATACTACGACTACATTTTGATGAACAAGCAAAATGAGCGCACGCGCCATCTACGCGGCCTTATCAATGGAGTTGGATATGTAGCAAGTCATAAGAGACGCCTGTGAACCACGATGGATCAAATTACGCCGGGGCAATTATCGCATGCCGGCATCATAACAATAAGTAACGGCTGTGTCATCAAATTCCGGGATTACACGTTGTATACACACAACCAGGGAAGAAGTGACCTTGCGCTAAAAATGAACACTTTTACACCAGAATTAGCACCTATTAATAAGTTGATCAATATAACCATACCTATTCCCACCTCATCCGATATTGAGCCAGACTTAAACACACACCACAAACAGCTAGCAGATATTCAGCACCAGCTAGCGGTTATGAAAAACACAATACCGTTATACAATGATGTATCACCACATGACGTGCATCATTATGCAGCCATATACACTTTATTAGCCGTCATCATACTTGCGGCAGTAGTTGTCGTGTTGATAATACGACATGGGTCCTGGTTCCGCCAAAGGCATCCGGAGTCGGTGAACGAGGCGGCAGCAGCAGATGGGATGGCGCCGGCGGTAACAGCGAGTCCGGAGGCGGACGCTGCGGGTAGGAATCCGCAGCCCGCCGACCGAAGAACAATGCGTCTGATCAGTGTAGTGTTAATGTAAGATGTCCAAGTGAAAGTTTCCACAAAAGTGACGTTAAGTGCAGTGTTAAAAAAACAAAACAAATCGACCTCGCCAAGGTCACGTGCAGTGTACTATTACACAAACAATGCATTTAGTTCATCATTGGAAGATCACTGTACTAATATAATTGGTTAAGCTAGATATATAAAAGTGTAATCATCTTGTATGACACCTCATTACTTCATCTGCTAACCTCAACATCCACCACCACATCTCATACCATTCGGGCCCGGGAGCATGTACATGCAAGTGACAGCTGTACATTGAACTCTGCGTTCTGCTGCGAGTGCAGATTACGCCGCAAATTCAAATTCACCAGTTCGCAATCAACCATCACATCAAACACGCGTTCTCATCAATTTACCCCTTAGTTCTGTTCGTAAATATAATAATAGTATTCAAAACACATCTTTTAATTATCATCCAAGCTGTACGGCATCAAGAAACCGTACAATAAATATTGTACGATTTTCCTCAGATATGGTTCAATGTGCTCTCAGCTCCCAAGAATGATACTACACTAATAATTGTATTAAAGTAAGCCCTCTTCTGTTAGTACTGCATATTTCTCTACACCGCTAGGCTAGTGATAGTGTCATAGTTATATATTACACTTAACGCAGAAATCAGATTCTGCCAGTCTGCGTCCTTTTTACGGATTTTGATGAGGATGCTACTTTGGTTTGCTAGAAACATAAAGGGTGTTGAAATAGTTTGGCTGCTAAATATTTTACACTAACAATCTTGGATCGGTAACGCACGATAACATATTACATGAATTAAGATTACACTCGTGATTTTGGTTATAAGAAAGTATAATCTACAATTACTTACGTAATGTTTTAAGGATTTGAAAAAAATAAATTTAATAACAGACTTTGAAAATGGAGGAAGTTTTTGTTCTGTTCCTCTACATCTATATTCAATAATATTTTCCTCAAATTGTAGACTGATTTCGAACTTAATTCTTATTAATCGTAGCACCAATTTGGATGCCAAAAAGTAGTTTTCAAGTTACACTTCCACTACTTATCTGTCCCGATTCATCAGCGCTTCTAGCGTGTTTGCGGACGCGCACTCTGCATGCTTTCATAGCACCATGTGTTAACGTATCGTCTTTGTTGCGCGTGTTTGGACCAATTGTCTCAGCGACAGCCCGTAGATTTGCGTGTTACTCGGCAGAGCTAAAGGTTATGCTTTTAGAGCCTTCTGTACATCACTCTACGCGTGCAGCCTGTGGGCTCACTACAGTAAAGGCTGTTATTGTGGCTGCCCCAATTCTGTAGCTCCTCTGGCATGTTATTGGACACCCACACTGCATTCTTTCATGCCACTGCGTTTACATGCAGCTTGTTTGGTGCGCAGTTTGGGCCGGCTAGCGGTTCATACCATCTAATAGATGATTGCGGCCAGATTCGGCTGACTTACTTACTGTTCATTTGACAGCAATTTATTTAAGTATTTTAATTTTGATATTACATTTTATTAATTTTGATTGTGATTAGAAATAATCCAATTAGCAGCGTTTTTAGAATCCGATATAGATATGGTATTTTCTGACTCTTGGGAAAATATTTTACACAATCATTTGATTCAAAACAAACTCATTCTAATTTTTTATCAAAATAATTGTTCTTTCTTATATATCGAATACATTGGAGGACTATATTTCGTTCTTGTTGCATTTCTCTATTTAGAAGTTTTTGAAGAAGTGTGGCAGGTAATTTAGGTCTTGGACGTCTAGTTATTTTCTTCTCAGCAACAACTTTTTTTCTTATCACTACTTTATTATTTGGCTTAGACACTTCTAGATGAGGTAATGTAATAGTATCTTCCTTTTTTTCAACTTTCACTTCTTCTGGGCCACTGTCATTATCATCGTCTACCTTTTGATTTTGGACTGTATCATAAAGTGGGTAAAGTTCAACTGATTTATTTGAATCAGCTCCATATATTATGTTCTCTGTAGAAACATTCTTAAGAGTAATGGTTTCTATTAGTGAATTTTGCAGTACAATACCATTGGTACACTTGATAAAATTTTGAGAATTATCAGTTTTTGAATCATCCGTAATTAATTCTATATTGAGTTCTTTATCATAAGAGTTTTGAAATGGGCCATTTATTGTTTTACCAAAACTTTCAGAAGGCTCTTGTTTTGTATTACTTGTTATTTTGTCCCTTGTTGTTATATCTACTTTACTATTATTTTCAACTTGCATGTCTTCTGAGAAATCTTTTTTTATTATATTGGTGACAAATTCATTGTTTTCATCCTTATCACCGACATTATTGTCTGTATTCTCATTATGTATTTTTTTAATAGTTTCTTCTATTGTACCTTTTAATGAATTGGTACTAGATTCATTATTATCTTCCTCGTCAGTTGACCCATAATCACACATGAGGGAAGACAATGCTCCACATACAATGGGTTCACCAATTTCTGCAGATTTTTCTTCTATATTTTTTGGTACCTCAAATTCATCTTCTATGAAATCAATTAAATTTGAAGACTGTTTAACTTCTTCAACTTCATTGTCATTGTCCATTTCAAGGTGTAAGATTCCAGCAAACGGTTTTAAGTTTCTATTTTCTTCTATAGTGGGTATCTTGGGAGTGGGTTTTGGAGGTGGTTTTTTGTTGTGATCATTATCAGACATATTGTTTCTTTTAAATTTAGATCTCGGTTCATATTCGTTTCTATTATTGTTCCTTCTTTTAAAACCTTGACCTGTAATATAAAATACATGTTGTTACTTTATTCAGTGAATACTTACATTTAAGGAATTCATCAACCAATTTCTCACATAATATATTATCTCGTCAATGCATTATGCCATTCACTAACACATAAGTATAAATATAATTATTGCCAGGGTGTTTTTAAGGATCTGTATCTCAACAGGGACTCTTCCTCAAATGCTTTTTGTCGGTCCGTCTGTCAAGACTCTTTTCTCAGTAACAGGTGGAGGTATCCAGTTGAATTTAATATCAAATATTATGATGGCCTATGTCAACGCACTTACAAGGTACGACAATTTACGAATACGTATGTCACATATTTTGGTAACAGCCAACAATATCGTTAGATGCCAGGCGACAAATTTCCTGTTTGATGGTGATAGCCAGTCGTTAATTCGCAATATACCCACAATGGATTTGAACCATGGATACCTTGTGTTGTGCGGCAGTTCATATTCATCATTACAACTACACCATCATTTCTACAAAAAAGTCGATGCCGTCAACCTTTCTTAATAACCCTAGTTGTGAATTCTCATTGACAGTAAAGCTGCTATCAATAACGTAAATTAAATGCGAAAAATGCTGGGAGTCAGTGCAATGTAGTAAAAGGTGTAGCGGTATTTTGCATTGGGAGCATCCGCGTGGACGATATCGTTCATTTATGAATGACATTCTATTCTTTTCGTTATCTCGGATGCCAAAGGATTAAGGCGCCAAGGCAGTTGATATGTAGGTAGGCATTTTACAACTGCAATAAGTACGAGCTATCGACGCTTAGCGGCGCTGCGGAGATAGCTCTACTGACGCACTTTCAGCCACATGGTCTTGGCAACACAGTCTAACTTCGAAATGATAATGGTTTGACAATAGTTTATGCAGGAAGCGAAAAAGGTTTTGTTATCCTTTTCAACTTATAAATTCACTGACACTACAGGCGATTATCACAAGGTAAGAACGATAACTAGGAGAAATGGCTGGATAAACAATTAATTCCAAATATAGCCAGTGATTCTGTTCTGATTATCGACAACCCACCCAATCTAAATAAATATGTACAAAGACCCCCCAATTCAAACACCATTAAACAGGAAATGATCAACTGGTTAGAAAGGCACGAAATTCCAATTGATCCAATATGTCAAATACCCAGATATACAATATTAGGGCACAAGGACAAGGAGTATACAGAGTTTTCCGTGGACAACGTACTTCGCAACCATGTTGCGATTGGCACCATGCAATTCGGATTTTAATCCAATTGAAAATATATCGTCTCAACTGAAAGGTTTTGTAGCCGCTGTAGAAAGCGAATATAAATGTTAATGATGCAATGAAGCCCGAGCGATAATAGCTATGGACTGCAGTGCCGCAGGTTTGATCCCCACGCCGGCTTGAGCTTCACCGCAGGGTGAAAGGGCATTTTGCGAATGCAAACCTGGCTACCTACTATCCTCAAGTAGAAATCCTGTCGCCAAGTACCTAACCGTGTGTTCCAGCAGTAGTCATTGAGAGCCAGAAAAATTACAGGCACATGAGACTTAACAACTGTATATCTCAGTATGACGGGAAATTCGTGTGTGGTATTCGTCATTTGTTACGAAATGCATCGTGGCTGAAGAGTTGAAACAGTTTTGCAATCAAATAATTAATAACGAAGTATTTAACACGATGCAGACGAACAGGAATTGAGACTTTTTTGTGATTAAAACATAGAAATTATTATATTGAAGTGCTTCTATTTTTTTCTTAATGTCTCACGGCAAACGTCGTGTTTCGTCAGTCGTCGGATAAATTATTCTTTTTAATTGCATACTTAATTGTAGAACATAAGATCCTCCTCTTTTTTGGAAGTCAGTTATAGAAGTATTTTATTTTGTTTATATTTTTATCGATTTGGTCATATATTGTTTATTTTACAACTCTATAGTACGATATACAGCCCTTGTACTCCCGGTTTGGGCACAAATTATTCAACCTTAAGCTTACAAAAGATACATAGTAGCTGAATAGCAGCACTTTAACGGCAGTTTAAGAGATAACAATTGGTGTTAACGCTGATCAACGGCAATATATATGATTCCATATGGTTCTTCATACAGAAAAGAGAGTTAGAAGTAAAGAGTGAACAAATATACAGCCTCTATCTCATATTAAGCTACCCTTAAAACTATTATTGGCCGCTTGTTCTCCTACTTATCACTTGATACTGCTTCATTTTGTAATTAATATCTTATTTTGTTCGTGACTGTCTAATCTAAACAGCCATTTTTATCGTGATATTGCTAGTGTGGACTCCTGTGTTTATAATATTCTATTGTCCTGCACACGACTTAATTGTTTCCTCTCGTAAATTTGTAACTTTGTAATGTAATCCGCAGAGCATGAGTAAACGCACACATAAAAATATTCTATTGTGTTAAAATTATTAACTGAACAAAATGGTGGACATTGTTTCTAGCTACAGTGAACCATTGAAACTCTAAATAAACGTTTTGACCTCTTTAAAGTCTGCATATCATCAGCTATAGCAGGATCACATTGTGTGCCATTGAACAGATCTTTAATAGAATAGATAAAAGTTGATTAATATATCAAAAACTATACCCGCTTACAGCTACAAGCTGAAAAACGCCCTACAAAAGGTTCTATATATCAGCTTTTAGCTGCAATAATGTTCACGTGGGTGTATTAAAATGCCAGCAATATAAGGCTTGTAAATAGTGGAGCTTTAAATGTGGACCATAAAATAGCCCATGCCCTAATTTTACCCTTTTAAAATGCTCTTTTCCAGTGTTTAGAATTAGAGCTGGCTAAATGATTAATGTTATCCTAATATGACACCAACAGTCACTTATTAGGGGTGAATTGGTTCACTTTTATACAGCCAATGAACCATGTGTGGCCAATGTTCATGTCTACAGATCACCAGTGAACTGAATGTGAACTACTCAAGAGAACAAAATGCTACTTGGGAAGATGTTGTTCAGGCTAATCTAGAATTACTGTCTCTCAAGTTATAGTGCACCAGTCACCCTGATACATACAGTTCTTAAGTCTTATGTGCCTGGAATTCAACTGGGAAGACTACTGCTGGAACACACTGTGCTTGGCTACAGGTTTTCTTCTTTATGATGGTAACTAGCCAGGTGAGATTTGCAAAAGGCCCTTGTGTATATATAATTATATATTATAGTCCTCCATACTAGACTAATAATCTATATGACACCTGAGTCAAGCAAAAGATTACATAATGATATCTACCTGTTCGGTTCTCCCTGTTGTATCCTGAGCGGTCTTTATTAAAGCGATTTTTATTTCTATCTAAACCCATTTTTTCCCCTCTATCTATTTTCTCCTTGAGTTCAGCAACCTTTTTATCAATATTGGTCTTGGTGGGATATCTCTTTCTCCGCTCCTCTCTCCATTTTTCAATTTCTTCAGGTTTTTGGAGATTGGCTATCTTTTTGTAAAGACCTGATGAATGCTGCATTTGAATATGTTTAGTGATCACTTTGGGATGTGCAACAAATTGACAACCATCAATGTTGCATTTCTGAAAAAGGTGCAACACATAATATAATCAGAAGTAAGGAAACACATGTTGAATATTTTCGTTTATTCGGAATAGCGAGGTTTCTCAGAAATTTGCAGTGCCATGTGTTTTTTCTGACCATTAAATCTTAAAAACAAGATGCTTTCTACCAATATAGGGTCAATGCGTTAGTAAGCTGGCCGGCGTTACTTTACGGCCTTTTGGTGGAAGCCCTAAAGTAAAATTAAGAAAATAGAGTTTTTATAGTACTCTTTCATACTACTTTACGTTCAATATCACTTAAAATACTCGGACAACATCAGATATTTTTTTTACGCGGGTAGCATGTAGGAGTGATTTAATAAATTAAAAACGACACCGGCACTAGAACGGTCACCGCGTGCATAAATTTAGTAAAAAAATAAGTGACGCGCGATTCATTTCAAGGTAAGTTATTTGATGTGGTTATGGGAAACAATACAATAAGTACATTATAGTCTATGAAGAATTAATGAAGATAAGGTAACAATTGTTTTTATTTTTGCGATATTAGTTAAAAAATTACAAAAAATAGGAGGCCGAATATTAACATATGAATTTATTAAAAATTTTAGTTCTCGGCCTAGGGGCCGACTACTAGCTTATGACTATTAATTTAGTCTCATTTTTTCATATAGGTCCGCTATATAAAACTCCTTTTCAATTTACTATTGCCATACATTTAAAGATGCAGGCTATCAGTTTACGGCCGCATTAAATACGGCGAAATAAATTAATAACAGTTATATTTCAGTAACGGCCGAAATTAAAAATAGCAACAATATTGATTTAGTTTTCGGCCTATCAAAAATGTATGGAGCATAATTAGGCCAAAAACTGAATGGATTCACCAATTTGTCGGCCATGTTGCAAAAAAATTACTTAACACCAATGATATTATATATAAAAGGAGGCCTAACACCGATACAAATATATGTCATTATTTTAATTGCATAATTGTCTTCTTTATGTATTCAAGCTTTTTTAGAAGTTTTAGGTTGGAGTACGTAAATCAACACTCAATGATAAAGTGTGAAAACTGAATGATAAAATAAACTCAAACTACGAAACTAATAATGATTTAGGCTTAGATTTGTGTATCAATTAAAAATTATCTGTCTAGACGGCACCTACAAAAGCAAAACAAAAAACCTCTCAATGTTTAAATGAGTCTGCTTAGGGATTTCAGAGAGAAAAAGTCGGCCAAGTGCGAGTCGGTCTCACCATCAGTACTAATATTATAAATGCGAAAGTAACTGTCTGTCTGTCTGTTACACTTTCACGCCAAAACTACTGGACCGATTTGAATGAAATTTGGTATGGAAATAGTTTGAGACCCGGGAAAAAACATAGGATAGTTTTTATCCAACTGCGCAAAAAGAGGCTAATGTTTTTGCGCGATAACCGACATACGCGCGGGCGGAGCTGCGCCCGGAAAGTTAGTTAGCTATACAACATTACATTTCACATTTTAAGCTTTTTTGTTTTAACGTGCGCGAGTCCGTATTGGTACCCGAGTACTTAGCCAACTTTTTGTATTATACAGAAATACCTACATCATCTGTAAAAATTTCAACTGTCTAGCTATCACCATTCTTGAGATACAGCCTGGTGACAGACAGACGGACGGATCGACAGCGAAGTCTCAGTAATAGGGTTCCATTTTTACCCTTTGGGTACAGAACACTAAAAAATTTCTATAAGGGAAGTTTGCCGACATTACGGAATTTCTATAGAAGATCTTATCTCTGGAAGCACTAGTAATAAGATTACGCGGCCTAAACCTATTATCATAGATGAAGTCAAAAATTATCTCGTAGAGTTTTTGTTGAACTTAGCAAAGTGTGGTTTTCGTTCCAATATGATCACCCTAGACAAACTTAGTTCTTAAGCTTTTTAAAAAAACATCATACTTAGATATCTGAGACACAATCTAAGTCTCATGTATGTGTAATTTTACAGAAATTACAACGTCAAACTTTACATCAATCCAAAAAGCACTGAAACAAACCAGAACACCAATAATTACATAAAAAGATTCTGTAAAAGAAATAAAACATCGAGAAGCCTCCAGAAAACATTAGTTTATACCAAATAAAAAACAGCAAATACCAGCTATAATATGACATCAGTTTAACGAGGATAAAGACAAGGTAAAACTGGAAAGAAACTTGGTGTCTACCAACTTCTTTCCTTTGTCTCAAGGAAAGAAAATCTGAAATTAAGTGAATAAATAATAAGGTCAGTTAAAGCAGTCAAAGAGAACAACAGTTTTAAAAATTTTTTGTGTCAAAAGAAAATAAAAAAACAATAGAAGAAAAGCGAATTGTGGCCATATATTTTTTAAGAAGAAACATGGGTCAGAAGGAAACGATGAAAGAATTGGTTGTAATTTCTGCTCTAAATTGTATAATTTAAGATGTTCTGTCTTTGTTTGGCTCAAATTTGAATATGTGAATAATAAATCCTTCAATGCAATGTATGATTAAATCTAATTGAATGACTTCTGATGACATTAAATATTGATTACTAGTTCTCTACAATATCATAAACTTAACATCATGATTTATAAGTAATTTGAAGCAAATTTGAAGAGTTTTAAACAAAAATGATCCCAATAATGTTACATTTTAATAATTACTCATAGAGATAATGAGATGGTGTTGTTAAAATTACTAAGATAAATACAAATGACATGTGGTTTATTTGAATAGCTGTGTCTATTGATCAAAAGAATTACCAAAATTGAGAAGTACTAGACTAGAACACTATTTTAATTGTGATATTGACGAAAGTAATTATTGCACTTATTTTTTGGTGTCTTAAAGTTCGTGTTTGCACTAAAAGGCCGAAAACTGCAAACTCACCCTACACAAAAATAGATGTATCTTACTTTTTTCTACTACAAATAGATGAATTACTCAGTGCCACACTGTTAAAACTACTTGTCTTTCTCTTTACTCATACAGAATCAGTTATTGTCTTGTTCTATTATAGAATCAGCTTTATTTCCTTATACCTTTTTTTTAAACATTACCTATTGTTTTTTATTTATCTATCATTAGCAACACTATTAGGTATGCCGCAGAATTTATAATATAAAAAACCTTATTCCATCTATGGAAAATGGTGAGCTTGCATGTAATATTGTTGAAAATATATATAAGGTGGATATTAATTCATCAACAATACTGTGGGGATGGTGTAGAATCGATAACGGAATTTGTTCCACTCATGTTTAATTAATTTTCACATAAACAAAAAGTTTGTACTATTTGCTTAAGCTGTGGCAGGTTGGCTTTGGGAATAATAGCAAGGACAACCGCGGTCAAGAACACGGTGTATCTACTCTATTCACACACACGCACGATTGCTACGCTAAGTCAATGAACTGCTATACTAGGCACAATAGACAGCTGTTTAGTGTACCTATTCTGCCTAGTCGATCTTTGGCGGCTTGCGACAAAATAACGCGCGACGCGGTACTAGTTTAACACAATACGGCATACCTAAGTAGCTGCAACACAATACAGTATGTACCTACGTAAACTTGAAATTAAAAAGAATGTAGGTGAGTAACATTTTTCATCATTTATAAGAGTTTAATCGATTGGCGATTATGCAAAGCATGCGGCAGGCTAGCTAGATTGGCCGGTAAGGCCTTCACGTTCGTCACAATAGGTACGTGAAAGAGCTTCATCTATCACTAGGGTAAAACAGCTGTTTTGCCCTAGTGATAGGGTCTAATTGACATTGGGTAGCGTTCATATGTGTAAGAATGGAGTAAACGGCGGTTCTCGTTATCATACTAAAAGGCAACGCGCCGCTCTGAATCTCTCTCAGAAAATAGTTATACTGATTATTTTGTATGTGAAAACTAAATATGAGTGGAACACTTCTTAATATTGTTAAGTTTGCAATAACGCCTGCTAAGCGCGATTTTGTAATGGTGGAACACATTTCGTTATCGATTCTACACCATCCCCACCTTATATATATATATATTTCATGTGTCTTTTTTTCCAAATGCACTAAGAATAGTTTTATCCATTTAGAAGCCTGGAAAGTATAGGTAATTGCTCTCTACTATTGCTACTCATTAAATTAAAATTTCAATATATTTGTCATATATACACTATTATGAATACCATTAAATTATATAATACTTTATATTATAAGTCAAATAAATTGATAATACAATATTACATACTCGTATGTCAATAAAAGTCAACTATAACAGAAAAGCCTGCCCTGGTCACACCCAGTCCAAAGGTGCCCATCACGCTGGATGCATTACAACACTGTATGGAGATGGCCAGCCTATGCATGTGGTATGACCCAGCGCGTTGGTTGTGACCCCACTCTGTTAGACGATGCCCAATTTGGCTTACAAAGGCCTTTGCCTCTGCACCTCAACTCCCCGTCGTCTCAATCGCCAGAGGAACTTACAATTAAAAATCTCTTAATAATTCTACACTAAAATGCTAAATGTTGCGGTCACTTACTAGATCAAATGTAAAAACATATAAACAAAACAACAAATGAAGATAACATTTTCAAAGACATTGAATGTTTACATCAACATGAGGATCAGCACTGTGGGTGGCCAGTTACATCTGCAGTCGGTATAATAAAAATGCTGTGCGCCTAAAGTGTATAAAGTACTTCCCCTCTGTGTGTCATAGCTGTGGGATGCTGCATATACTGATTCTAAAGTCCTTCCAACCCTACCTATGCTAAACTAAGATTTTTTTACCAGTAGGTATGTTGTATGGCCTCCATATTTACTAAACGAATTCAGGGTAATCACCTGAGTCACTACCAGTCTTGCACTTCCGAGCGTCCGGTGAATACATCGCCGCTAATCGTGTTTTTTAGGAATAATCTGTACATAATATTCCTTTCTTGTGTCTTTAGACTCTGCACCAATTATACAGGCACTGTGAGAGATAAGAAAACTGTTTCATTTCACGCGTAATTATTGCTTTTATTGTTGAAATAGAAAATATCGTCATTTTGTTTTATCTTAGGAACTAATCTCAATGAAAGGATGAGCGAGATATGTGTATCGTTTGGTGTGAGAGAGTGAAAGAGATCGCAGTGTAATTGTGATCGGAACTTCTCGTGGCGGTTCGGTGGTTACACGAATTGCTTATTTATCTCTTTCTAACAAGAGATATGACGCATAATATTTGAACGTTTATACATGTGCGTAGGTATGTATATAGGTAAATTCTATGGTGCGTTCGTTTTGGCTCGGTTGCGTTTGTAGCAGTTTCAAAAGTGGCATTTGTATCTTAGCGTTCAGAAAGAAGCTTCTGCTATTTTTGACCACCAATGACTGTATGCTATCCGAACGTCTTATACTTATTTTGACAACCGCTGAAACCCAAAATAACGTTTTCTGGAACTGCAGCTAAATATATAGGTGCAACAACTGAAGCCAAAGATATAGGACTGTAATTAAATCTGCCGGAGGCATCGCCAGTTCTATTCATTATGATAGGAACAACAATATTTCTCATAAAATGTTAGCTGTCAAAAAACGATCACAACGATCCCACGGTAAGACGTGGGTCAAAAATAGCACTTTTCTCTGTCATTTGTAGCGTTTTCAAAGCTATCCGAACGGTGAGCGAAAACGATATTTATGCTCACAAAGTCCCTATCCGAACGCCCTGTGTGATCATTTGTAGCGTTTGTGAGTGTTATTTTTGGAACTGATAGGCTATCCGAACGCCCTACTAGTAAGCTTTTAGAGCAGTGGTGTTCGGATATAACTAATCTATATATTTCAAATCTCTGATGCTAAAATCAAATGTGCGCATCAGGCCTGTACCACAACTCTTGTAGCATTTTATTAGATTTAATAAACACATACAAGATAGCGTGGTTTTACAATTAATATATACCTCATGTTGTTGTTTATGCTTGTTGAGAATGTCTTCAGTGGCGAAACCTCTGTCACATGTTTCACACCAGTAATTATCATTTCCAGGTTGGAATGGTAGTCTGTGTTGATCAAAAATTTGTTGACGACCACGAAGTAAAGCACGAGGTCCACTTGGAGATCTCCAGTGAGGGTTATGTTGATGTCGATAGGAGTTCCATTGCATGTTGGGATACATTGGAAGTAGCGGCGGCGGCCCAAACATCTCTCTATAACTAATATTGACCGTTATGTACTACAAAGTCTACCTACAATTCAATGTTCAATCTCAACTGAATTATCTACAAACAAAGTACAAACGAAGCGCATTTATTTATTAGTATGATGATTTGTTGTTGAGTAGAGTAGTACTAGCACAGACTACAGTAGTAGCGAGCGATGCGCGATTATTACTAAATCTAATCGGCTTAGTCGATTGTTCTGTTCAGTCGATAACAATCGATGTTAGTAATTACTATCTACTAGCGTTGTGCGGCGAGTGACAGTGACGGACACGGTGTTCGTATAATTTTATAACTACTAATTCGTTTGTAGCGCAGCGCACCTACCATAAATTACTATACTCGAACGTACTACTAAATTAGTAATAAAAAAGATGGTGCGGTTTACGTGCGCTGCGCTGCGAATCAGTGGCGCATTGCATAGCGGACTGCGGTGTGCGTACAATTATTAGTAGTTCGTCGATTGTTATTCGAATAATCATAGTGAGGAACTACTAAATCGACAATCGAATGCGCTATAGCCCAAGTTTCGATTCAGACGATTGTATTTTTTGTAGCATTATATTTTTTGCAACAATCGCCCATCGCTACTACGTAGTTAGATTAGAGATACTGAGTGCTATTAGTACATAGTACAAAGTTGCTATGGTACTAGTCACATAGTCAGTTCAGTGTTATTCCAAGTAAATGTTAGGGTTGCCGTATTTAAACATTAGCTTTCTTTTTTACATACTGTACTGTAACAGCCGGATCGTCCACTGCTGAACACAGCCTCCCCTATTAAGGGGGTAGACGCCTGCCAGGCGCCTTTGGGATCGCAGTATAAGTTGGTAGTTCTTTAGAATGCCTGCCGCTGCTGCCTACCTTCCAGTATTTTTCCCTTAGTCACCTTTTACGACACCCATGGGATGATATGGGGAGGTGCAATTCTGACCCGGCACCCCGCGGGGAACATACACTGCAGAAAACTTAAAATCATTATATTTTTAATGTTTCACTGTTTTCTGATGCCTGTAAATCTTTTTCAGATGTAGTTGGCATTTGATGGAACGGATACATTCCTTCTTTTTAACATTATTAGATTACCATTGGCTACTTCCATAAATGTACCTACCTTGTGTTATTTTTCTTTGAACAGCGATGGTGTTAAACTTGTTTAAATCACATTCTCATGTCAGGGAAATGGTCGCATCTTTGACGTAGCTGCCACAAAACATATTGCTATATATAGCATTGACTTCAGTTTCATGGCTAGATAAAATTACAAAAATATAATAGTAATTATAAATTGTACTCACCTTGTCGCATTCTATTCTACCCACCTTGCTTTCACTCTCTGCCCCCCGTAGGTATTCATTTTCCCAACTAGCTGAACAAAGTTAAAAAGGCCTGGGCCGCGTTCCGAGGGTCAGAGTGTGTTGTTCGGTTGCTTTAACTTACTCTAAGATTCCGAATGACTCAGTTGTTTTATAACCTCAAATTTTGTTTTTGGCGGGGAATTTTCCAAATTATGGACTTTTTATGATGTTTGAAATGCAATAACTACCGTTACCTGCAAAATATGAAAGAATGCCTATAATTCTCTCACCAAGAAATGTCAAGGTCATGTCAGAATTTTGTATTCTACAATATTGAATTTGCATACAAATAGCGAAAAGCCCATGGGAAATGAGATATTTACAAAAAAAGAGCCAAAAACCGATTTTTGTGACCATTGTCCTTGAAATTGTATAGTTACGTACACTCTACCATATGTAGGTTTTGAGACAACTTTTAGGGTGTCAATATACACGTATTTACAGAGTTACAGCTGGGTATCTCGAATTCCGAGATTCTTACCTAATTTAAGTTACAATTTAATATCTTACCTAATTTAATTAAGTTTAAATTTACCTTTTTGACTGGATTATATCAGATGTAAAAGGGGCGATTGTATCATTCGAGAACAAGATGCGTGCCGTGTTTTTAACATCACCATCATTAATTTTGTTTACTACTATTTTAATAGTAGCTGAATTTGAATTAATTATTTTTGTATTCCGCCGTAGTGGCGGCATTATTAAAGTTGAGCCAAAAGGATGCTCTGCCCGTGCCCTGTATATCACGCAGTTTTCCTTTACTCTAGTAAAGGAAAACTGCGTTACTATACTAAGTACTGTGTACTATAGTAAGTGATTTTTTGTTAGAAGGATCAAATTTACGTGAAATACGTGGTACGGGAATGCTAGAAGATGCTCCCAGGCTTGCTTAGTATTAGTAGCCAATACGTTTTCAATGGAACAAGAAGTAAGTTAATAATTAACAAACGTTTTATCGTACTTAACTGAACTAGTCTATTTTTTTTAACAAACGATTACTGAAAATTTTACTGCGTTGCTATTGGCCCACGTAAACAACATAAAGTCCGTTCTACATGAACTCTGTAGTTACGTGTAGTGACATTCGGTTTAGTCTTCGACTTAAGTTTGCAACTTTTGAATTAGGGTAAGCAAAACAAAGAACGTTTGGAAAAAAAAATGTAGCTTAGTCAACAAATCGTCTTGTCATACGTTTAAGCTCACGGTGATATACGTTTGCCGAAGTTTAACCGTGAGCTTAACCCAATTGAAAATGTATGTAAGTCTGAACTCTTTTGTTACTAGGAGTAGCTAAAGTGGATGGATAGATAGAAACAAAACTGTACGGAGTCGACAGTGATGTACAAAATATGTTAGAGCCATTTTTTATTGACGTATCTGCAGAAAGTTCAGCAGAAGTATGTCGATAATTTTAAAGATTACAAAAATTTTAGTAGAATTATTTGGTCTATGTTCTAGTACATAATATATATAACTACTACAATATTGTTTTATGTCATAAACGCGAACAGAAAATTTTGTTTCGAATATACTAAGTATGCAAATTTAAATCATAAAATAATAATGTAATTTTTACTACAGTTAATTTCAGAATTATTCAATATGAACGGCCCTTAACAATTTCAAAATTAGAACAAAGGCATTGACCAATGACGGCAATGACCCATCTCACTCTGTCATTATCGGAAATGTGCGAGAGACATAGTACTCGTTTGTTCACAAAAAACAGACTATAGTGAGAACTAATTCACTCGTTTCTGAACGCAGCCTTAGTTTCGTCTTTGCTTGCCATAAGTGAAGAATTATGTATTTGTTTGTGGATACTCTGTAATCTTTGGATATTTTTTTTTTACTATATAAATAAAGAACAAAACAAATTTATTGTTCGGCTAAAATCTATTACTTATTTGCTCAGCGGAGTGAATATCCATATCGGAGAACGTAGCTAGCTGCAGCAGAGCAGATTGTCCCTGTAACGGTTCTGTGCTATGACTGTTCCTCAGAATTCAGATTGTTATATGTTTTATAAAAATAAAAAAAAATATATACATTAATATAACTATATAGATTGTTAAAAAACACAACAAGTGTCTTGTAAATACTTACTGTTCTCTTTTTACTATTGTTAAAATAATAACGGATATGAATAACTCTGCAGCAAAGGTAAGTAAAATGATAAGGTATACATGGTAATTCTGCATCTTGCCAAAGCTAAAATATCAAAAGAATTCTTCTAAGTGGATAATTTGAAGTATTTGGATGTATTTTTTTTCTCATCAAATTGGCTCCACTTCCAGGTTGGCGAAATATTTACTGAAGCTGGTGCGGCTTTCAATAAGCTTGCTGAAATGACTATGCAATTGCACCCAATGGCTGAAACGTCGCCGAGGTAATTATGATATAAAATAAATCAGGTAATTTTATTCTTAACTGTATGTATAATAGCTGAGCTAAATAAATGCCAGAATTGAGACCATGTGTTGTATCAACCAAGTGTTCTTATGTGTTTTAGAAAAGCAGATAAACTCCTGGCCACCTTTGTCTCTACATCTAACAGCTCAAATTTGTAACAATTGAGATTAGCATACTTGAGTTGCTATGCTGCCCTCATGTTTCTATCAGAAACGTGTTGCTGCTAACATGGCAACGCTTATAGCTTCCCACAATAATGGCCATCCCAATTACCATGGAACTGAATTAATTCCATCAGGTCTTTTACCATTGTCACACAGTAGACCATTTGGTCCATGAAAAGGTGCAACATTGGTGCTGGTAAAAGTCTGGCAGATGATATAACTAAGGCTGGCATGGTGAGAAATTCAACCAGCACTTCTAAGTGTTGATTGTCAAGATCAGTTCTGCTAGAGGCACACCTAAACAGTTAAGAAGTTACTTTTAGTTATTTTTGAATTTTTTTTGGAGGAAAGGTGACAATGGTTTGTCATTAATGGAAGAACCTAAAAGACAGTGATTTTTATTTTACCAATTGAATCTTTCAAGCACCATAACTAGATATGGATAAGTATCGCCACCAAAATTTTCACATTTGGAAAATTCATATACTAATTGCTGGAACAAGGGTGTAAAAACGGCTTATTCCACTCAACCCCAAAGCCATTGTTCTCAAAACTCTGCGGTCCATACATTCATTCCACCTTGAACCCCAAAGCGATTTTAGGTATAAAATTAAATTAAGAAATATTTTCATACTTCAATTCCACTTGAACCCCAAAGCAGTTTTAGTAGAGTCAACAGCAAAATTTCAGGATGCATAAATAAAATACATTAGTTTTAGAGGCTTATAAAGACACATATAATCATTGGCCTATAAAAACGATTCACCATAAAAAAATATTTTAAAACTATGCTATACACTAGAAATAAAATGGGTTAAAGACAAAATCACAGCTTCAGATTAGAATTTCTTAACAGTACACTAATTCTAAAAATATAAAATCACAACTTCAGATATGAATGAATTAACAGTAAACTTATTGCTAAAATATAAGAGATAACAGCTTCAGATTAGAATTTCTTAACAGTACACTAATTCTAATTATATAAAATCACAGCTTCAGATCAGAATTACTTAACAGTAAACTTATTATAAGATTACAGCTTCAGATTTTAATTCTATGCAGTAAACTAATTTATATATATATGTATATTTATTACTTATCACTTTACAACATAGAGTTGGTTATCCAAATAAGTTAGATATTTCTCATTTTTCTCTCTGTAATCAGTTAAATATTTTTTAAGTTTATATCAATGTTTACTTCGGAGGACGGGTTTCCGATATCTTTCAAAGTACTGTGCTTCTTCCTTTAATTTGTGTACGAGTCGTTTCTTCTGTATTTCGTTATTCTCCGGTGCCATGCTTCCACTAAATTTATAGTTAGATACCGATGATCTTTTCTAGTTGTGCAATTGTCGCTTTCATTTACATTTTGACTTACTGACGCTACCTCTAATTCTTGGGGTTGGAGTGGAACAAAATACAGAATATTTAATCATGCCTACAAATCGTCTTGGGGTTGAAGTGGAACGATTTTTGGGGTTTGGTGGAATAAGCCGTAAAAACTTTATGTTAATAATATTTAAGTCATTTATGTTTATAATTTGCACATGGATCTTAAACTCTTCTTTTGGGCTTTAAATATTTTTTCCTTTTTCATACAGCTTCTCCATAATATAAAACCATAGTATAGGGTATATATTATATAAATGCATGATAAGATGTGAGTAGAACTGATTGGCATACAACCTTTGATAGCATGTAGAGTCTGTCAAGAAAGAGAGTGGATTCAATGGGGCAACTGTGCTAAATTATCTTTATTGTGTATATCGAGGATCACAATATAGCGCCTGGTCCATTTTGATGCTTTTACAATTTTTATTAGTTCATGATCAAGACTGAACATGAACTAATAGAAGAAACCAACTCCTTATTAAAGTTCCAATAATGAGATAATATATTATTATTAAAAAATTACAAAAAGAGGAAAAATTATAGTCATGTGCGGTGTTCGAACCCGCGCCATCTAACCCTATAGCCGTGGTATGCTCTAACCGCTAAGCCAACAACATATATTTTATGATGTATGACTCTTATTTATCATTTCGTTCTTAACCATCATATTGGGACAGAGTGACATCTATAGTTTAACTTACTCTATGCCTACACAAACTAGACTTATGTTGCAAGTAGCTATAAACCAACTCCTTATTAGTTCCAATAATGAGATAATATATTATTATTAAAAAATTACAAAAAGAGGAAAAATTATAGTCATGTGCGGAGTTCGAACCCGCGCCATCTAAAAAAAAAAAAAAAAAAACATTTTACTATAAATTTAAAAGTTTAAATTTGCATCTAACGGATTATTCAAAATTAACCCCCTACGGCTTTTACTATTATTAAACAAATGTGAGGTCTACTTCTACAAGTATGCTAATCTCGGTAGTGGTTTGGTGGTATTAGAATCATTTGGTGTAGAGAAATTGGGTTCGTGAGGGGCCAGGTGCCAGGACCTCTTATTTTCCAAAACTTATCAGAGCACTTAGTCTTCGCATCGGCGTGAGCAAAATGCTGGCACTTATTTGGCTCAACGAATAAGCATTGCAATACTGCCAGCTTAGTGGGCACGCTGCCAACTGATAGTGGGCAGGTGCATTTAGGCTCCCTGTGGGCCTACAATGGCCTTTGGGTTGCCTAAATGCTTTCAGTAGCTGTAGTGTTGTATAAAGTTTGTAGTGAATTGTTAATAAAGGCATAAGTGCAGCCAGTTAAAAAAAGTATATAAATTTACACGAAACATCAACATTTCAGATTTGTAACTCATGCCGTTTACAAGCTATTATTTTTAATGTTTGATTTCGTATCTCGCCCTGACATAACGGACGGAGACCATACAGCTTAGCGGAGTCTCGTTAGTATGGTTCCGTTTTGTCCTGGGGCACAAATCCCTAAAATAAGACCCCTTGTTTGCAACGTTGTCAGCATAAAATCTGTTAGATCTTCAAAAATTATGTGATCTCGTATATACGTTAGAGCGGCTTGCGTCAAAACGCTGTAAACCGAGTTTCTTTACAGTGCGAATCAAATATTACGTTCCAATTCTCGCAATAGTTCATTATTATATCACGTAAAAATCACGATTTTTTGCAAAAAAATAAAAAAATCAACATTTTTCAATTTTTTGCTTCAGGCTTTAAAATACTCTAAAAAATTAAAATTATTGCTTGAAATGAAATGCGATTTCTTGACGGCGGCATGTCCCGCGCTTTGTTTCGTTTGACACTTGACTCGGTTCGGATTGTTCTCAATAAATGCATGTTTTGATTAATAATAAGAGAAGGATGCGATCTGAAAGTGTTACTGAATAAAGCAGTAATACAAAAACTGGGTGTAAAGAATATGTAAGATATTATGTAAAAAAAATGTTTAACCGACTTCGACAAGTTATTTCACGTTCAATTTTTTGGTTATTTTTTTTACTCTTTTTAGTGACCTCTGCTACTTCCGGATCGATTGTCATTCGCTGTTAACGACTATATCATCAAGATAGGAAAATATTTTTCAGTTATTGGAGTGTGACTCAAAATGGCTTTACCGATTTTGTTGAAATTTATATAGGACCAAACGACAAGCATCAGATTAGAAATGTAAAAATAATTATCAAAATCGGTTCAACCAGTCAAAAGATCTTAGGTAACAAACATTTAAAAAAAAACAGACGAATTGAGGACCTCCTCCTAAAGAATTTTAATTTGTGTTACATTACAAATACGAAATAAATAAAACAATTTGATTAAAATAGTGATTTATATCGAAAAAATCACTTGATTACATCGTGATTTAAATCATAATTTAAATCAATGTGATTTAATCATGCCAACCCTGTTATAAACACAAATCATACATAAAGCCTGTAACGATACATACATTTTGACTTTCAGTTCACAAACAAATCAAAAAAATGTGTCACTGTAAGTAAAAACTACCACACAATTCATTGATCGTCATCGCTATTTGCTTCGATATAGTTTGTGTTGTTCGTTTTGTTAATACTTCCAAAACTGTTGCTGACAAAATGAAAACATCTAGACCGCTTAATTATACTAATGTGGAAATTTTTGAATAGTTAGGAGATGTAGATAATATGCCAACAACATAGTTACTTCTATCCCTTCGAAAAAGCACAAGCGAATATGTGAAGAACCAGTTTCCCTACAAATTCATAAAAAAGTATTTTAAACAATCTTAATAATATTACTAATATGATTTCAGTTTACAAAAAACACCCGTGAAGAGGAAGATGGCAGAAGAAAGGCCAGCTTCAGCTGTCGCAACCGCAGCGCCTAGCCCACCAAAAAGCCACCATAATGTTCAGCCAATATCGCAACAGGTTATATAACTCAAAATATTCTCTTTCTCTTATGTTATTTATAATGATGCCATCCTACCATGTCTTCGACTGGGCCTCAATTTGCTAAATAATCGAATAATTGAATGTTATTATTTAGATATATAGACTTTATAATACATTTTAAAATACGCTACTATGCAGTTTGATATCAATAAGAGGTTGGTGGAACCTTGTCACAGTAATTAAATTAGAAAATGACAGTTCTTGAACGTAGTGACGTTGGCAAAAAAGTTCTGAACGGCAATAAAAGTTCTGAACGACAATAATTAGCTGGGGATGTGAAGGCCAAAGAAACCGTACGTGTCGCAGTCACCGAATTTTCTAATGGTCTCGTGAAATCCACGCCGTTCTCCACGTATGCACAGCATGTGCCGTTCTTGATTGGTGAGGAGTCGATGTTCTCCGGAATTCTTTACACACCTTGACCTTGTTGCAAGTTGCAACATTGCGGAGGAAAGTCATTGCACATTTTGCAGGTCCTCGGAATAATAGATCGAGAGAATCGGATTGTGTGGCATTTCCAGCCACACAGTCAGATTCTCTTGCATTATTTGGGGCTTTGCATTATATAGGGCTAGCCTTTTTGACGATATCAGGATGTGCTTTCAGAGCATTCCCCAAAGAGCAAGCGGTAGAAAACACATAGCGATTCCATGTCTCTACGAACACTAAGTGGTTCTAAGTTATTCGTGAGCCTGTTATAGTTAACAATTATAATGGCTCGCAGCTGTTAGTAGTCAACGCGTTAAGCTGGAGCGTGAACGTATAGAGAATGGAGCAATACTCTACGTAAGCCTATAAGTGGCTCCGAAACCCCGAGCTTCCGAAAACTGAGTTTCCCATTGGCTTCTAAGTGACTCCGAAACCGATTAACAAAGAATCTCCAAATTTTATATATATACATTTCCAAGTGTTCAAGGTTTTCCCTAAAACCGCGGGGTGTGACAAAGAAGTCATTTTTACAGAAATCGCGCAAACTTGTGTCTTAGTGGGGTTAAATTTCACAATTAGAAAAACTTCTTTCTAAATTAAAAGGGATTGAACCTCATACCATCCTCATGTAAATACTAACTTTGAAAACTAGAGGGTTAGGACAAAAGGTATTTTAGTAGGTTTCAGAGTCATTTCGCAGGTTCACCCCTCGGTCCAACTTCTACTTTATTTCGTATTTTCGGATTATCGACTGTGAACGGGTGCCATGTACCTGTCGTTACATTGTTGTACAGATTCCGGCTCAGTAATATAAGGAGTGTTGGAAAATGCACCTAATGCACAGCATGCCATCACTCACATCGATGTGAGTTGTTGCTGGCGTACACGAGGGCGTCTTACCATATCAACGTCCTGATAAACCGTAATAGATATGCTACTAACAACAGCATTTACAAGTAGTGTCGGCATTAGGAAGGTGGTCGGTCATAAAACCGAAGCCTAAAAATATATATTTTTTTCTAATACGAGTATGTATTTTACTCATATTTTATTTATTGACCTTATAACATTGTTAGTTATACTAGGTAAGTCAAATTTACAGTTATACAAATCTAGGTAAAAATAATTATTATAATCATAAGCTTATCTAAATTGAGATGTCCAAGGAAAATGATTTGCAATATAAATAAAAATAAAATGTTAGAAAATTGTGATGATTAAATAATTACAAAACATACAGATATAATAACAAAATATATAAATATAAGTACATAGTTGATCTTATACAGCAATAATAATAAAACAAAAAAAAACTTTCTTGTGTTATCCTTTGTATTGTTAAAGACATAATGTATCGACTTCACTCGAGTACGATAAGAGTATAGGTACAAAGATGATGGTTATAAACAGATATATCAAAGACTTACTTGAGACTACAATCAAATACCCAATCCCCGAATTGGACACAAATACAACTTTAGATCAAAATTTCTTTATTGATTAATCATATCTTGCGCTTGGCCAGTGTTTTATGAAATGATGATAGGGCACAAGTAATGAGTGTGGATTAGATATGACGTTTATGATCAATTGAAATAAATTGGATCAAACGTCTCGTTGTCCGACAAAAGATCCCCATCTCCTTGATGGGGAATAAATTTGTGTTGATCTATCGCACATTCTGCGAAGTGAAGCCTGTAAAATATCGATAAGCTAGCAACTTTTCGTCTATTTTCGAGGCTTTAAGATAAAGATTTAGAAGCTGTCCTAATGTGAAATACATTTTACAAAAGACTCGGACGGCAGGAGTGAGATCGAAAGGATTCTACTTATCACTAAATAGACACACCTGGGTCTCCGAACTATCGAATTGGACCTAATTGGTAATACCCCAATCTGATACTGCCTATAGGCACAAATTCATTCGCTCGTCCTTCGCCTCCATATGAGGCTGAATTTGTACATCGCTGGCCCATGCATCGGATATATATACGTCCCTTCCTGTGCTATTGCCTGCATACCCAATGCTACAAGGTTAGAGCAGATCATTTATATATGCTGCAAGAAGAGAGTAGCATATAGACATTTATTACCAACTGATTGGACAAACACCCATCAAGGTCAACTTTTCCTTAAGAAATCGGAAATCCAAGAGCACAAGACAGCGGGTAAGCTGTAGTACGGAGGATTATTAGCAAGATTATCGTGCCAAACCCTGTGATAGGCCCTTGAAATATCGAGAGAGACGGCGAGCGGTTCTCCGTACATATCATATATCGTGCATGCATAATTGTCGGTCACCATTGATTATTCATTCCAAGTATGCCAGGAGCCAACAGCTCAATAGTTACAAGTACCATACTTTTACTATGTATTGATGTGATTGATATAGGTCTATAGTCAGCAAGGTCTGCACGATTGCCCTTCTTGGGTACATGCATTAGCGAACAAAGAATTCGGCACTTTACCATTCCACCAGAACGAATGCGTATTATATGTTTCGCGTCATCGATTTCGTCAGGGACCAGAATGCTTTACTGCCTGCAGGATGGTTTGAACAAGCTAGTTTGGACCCAACTCGTCTAATGTAATCTAAACGCGCCGTTGTTGTATGACTTGACAGCCTTGTTAAAAGCCATTGTACGAGTATTCTTAGTTTTTCGGGTTTGAGCATTTACCCAGGCTAAGTAATCCAAAGTATGCTTTATTATTTATGTTTCAGTGCATCAGCGCGTCAGTAATCAACAATGAACTGGATAATAGCTTTGCTGGTCGGTGGCGCATCATAAAATGGAATTAAATTCTCCATTGATTAAGCACGTTAGCAGCAACCGCGCAGACAGACGGCAATTACGATTCCGGCTTGCTTGAATTATTGATCTCTTGAGGGAACGATCGATATAAGTGGTTGTTGAAACACATTCGTCTGGATATCGTCATATTATGGATATTAATGCTGGGGTACCTTAAGGGTCAGTTCTATCTGCCAAAAATTTCCTGCTACTCATTAACGATATGCCAAACCCCGGTATTATTGCGTATGCAGTTGTCTGCATACGCATTGCACTATCGAGATTGCTATTGCATGAAATGTCCAGTCCAGCAGGATAGCCATGGGCGTGAATTTGAATTGGCTCTCGATCTCAGATTAGGGCAATGCCAATCTTGTTAAATTCAACGCATCCAAGAGTCAGGTGTGTTAACCCCTAAACGGAGTCCTTTAGAATTAATTCCGACTTTGCAGAATGTGTCCTGCCCAACAACTTTTTGTCAGTGGTAACTGACTAACCACAAAAAGTTGTTGGGCGGCTTTTATGAGTAACCTTAACTTGGCTCGTACATACAGTCAATGGCTAAACTAGCAAGAAGTCCTTGAGAAGGTGGGGTGGTATATCACCCCGGGACAGATTCTAAACCTTTACCAAATGCAGACGATCTCTGAGACATGTTGGCTAATTACAAACTCGAAGTCTTACATTCCATTTAAAAAATAGCCTAAAAACTACTGACAACGATACTCTGTCCGAAACCAAGCTTCAAAAACTTGAGCATCATCGTAAATAGCCAGCGTATCAGTATTTTACAGGATTCATTTTGGAGAATATTCGACGGAATTGCGTGGTCTAATTCCGCTATCGTTTTTCCATTATCGGACAACAAGGCGTACGGAAATTCGACATACGTTGTTGATCGACATTCTTTGCTATCGAGTTTTGCATCTACTTTTATAATGTGAACGTGAAAGGAATGAAACTGGAAGTCTTTAAATCCAGAGTAAACAGGTGCCTCCTGGGCAAGCTTACTCCATCTTCGACCGCATCGTTCTTTACATCAGGTGAGATCTTGGTTAATGAATCACAAAAAGATACGCAAAGGAACCGCAAAAAAAGACCGCATCTCATGTCATTCTGTGACTTTATGCCGACTTGTATTGTTTCTCATATCCCCTTGGCATGGCGCTTTTCTGGCAGCGGTTGGGCGAGTATAGAGATACAGATTTCACCAGACAGAGATCAAAGCCATACAACGGTTAAGAAACTTACACTCATTAGCGTTCTGGATCTGCTGTCATCAAAAGGTTGAGGCAATAGGTTGTATGGTCAGCAGCGTCATGTGTCCTTGTTGCCTCATTAATAAGCTTGGTAAAGTTCAAGGCTAACTTAAGCGCCTCTTTCCCAACGTTATGGGTGTCTTGGTATGGGAAAAGCCACTCATGGTAAGCATTCAAGTCACTTCAGTATGTGACAAAACCAAACCAAAAGTAGTTGAGCTGTATACTTAGATAGTCCATAAAATCGGTAACCTTCTGGATTCTGGTGTATGATACACAAGGTTAAAGATTTTATCCTTCACTGGTTTCTACCAATATCCAAAGAACAGAGAATAGATTATCTGGAGTCTTCAAGATTACGGAAACGTCAAAGAAGAGGATGTCATCGCAAATAAATATGCACGCCCCGGCAGGACGTAGCCAGGGTATATCAAATATGACACGTCATTCAGACATCTGCTCTGCGTCTCCGTAAGAAACACGATGTGCGGTTTCAAAATGATAAGGCCTGGGGTGAGATTGAAGTACAGGGGGCCAACTCTCACCTCTTATAGTAATAGCTTGATTTTACTGCTAAACTGTATATACCTTCAATTCAATTAAGCAGGCTTACAAGCGGTAAAGGAATCGCTCGGCGCTTTGATGACGTCACAACAAATAGTTCACTCTTTTCGCGAACTCTGACGTGAAATTTAATACGACGTATTAATGTTCCAACGACAAATCCGTCATGTTTATCCATCTTAAAGAAGTTACTTTCTAGCAGCTGAGTTAAACTTGATTTTGATTATTTGACGATAAAAATGGGTTTCATTAATGTGTAAATTAAGTACAATATTTTCTATTATTCTTTAAAATAAACGCTGCAAAATTATGTATTTGATTAGTGAAAGTATAAAAAGATACAGACAGTAATTGTGAAGCATACAAAAAAATGTCGTAAAACTATGGTAAAACCGTTCCATAACATCGTAGTTCGGAACAGTGCGAGCGGGATAACGCTATATTATAAACATCTTGTATCTCGCTTGCACATCCGTGATACATATTTCATTCATTCTTTAAGTAAGATCAAACCAATATTGCTTGACGCGATTGTGGGTCGGTGATAGTTCGTGTCTGCGAATAATTATTTAAAGCATGAAACAAAGCGCTACTTTTTTATGATGGTTTCGTAAAAGGTGGGAGTTGGCCTCCAGGCCTCGGATGTATAGGTTCACTTTTAGTGTGATTACATGTATGCGCTGTGAAATCGGTTTCCTATTTAATTTTCTTGTGCCATGTTTTTAAATCTACTTGACGATTATGAGGGGTGTAAAAGCAAAATTGACTCTGTCCATTTTTTACATATTTTTAACTCTGAATGCAGTATTACTCTATGGTTGTCACTCTGTGGTATGCCATCTCGTTAATATACAAAATCAACTCAATCGCGCTTTAAATTGTGTTTAAAAAACATAGTTACATGCAAAATCAACTCTGTCCAAAATTTATTAGAAGCAAATTTGACTCTGTCCATGTCGACCAATCAGAAGCCGTTATTTCACTAAAACTGTAATGGCGATCTTGAAATTTCTCAAAGTGAATGTTGTATATTTTATTGCTTATTTAAAGTGAAAATATTGGGTTTCCTAAAGAAAACAACTGAAAAATGGAGGTTAACGTTGAAGATGTTCCACAGAATAAAGCTAGGAAGAGAAGGCGCGATCCTAAACAATGGAAAAGAGCGGTTGAAAAGTTGTTCATATTCGCTTGTTTTCAGTAGTGATGGCAAAAAAATTTAAAATAGTTTATTTATACCTTACTCAAAAAAGAGGGTTACGTTTTGCGAGTGTATCTTTATGAATGTCTGATTAAATGATACGCTCTGTAATAAAAATTGTTACCTATTTTGAGGTATTAAATTTTAGGTACTAAAGTAGCCCAAGGATTTAATATTGAACATAGATGAATGATCGAACTTGTGTTCCCATCCCTGGTCATTCGTTCCTTCCTGCCGACAGGATTTTCGGTGTTATAGAGAAAAAAATAAAAACAATGGAAGAGATTCTTACACCGGAGGAATACAAAGAAGTATTTGTAAAACCTGGAACTTTGGTTAAGCTAAGTTCAAATCTGGGCTGGAAAACCGCCCTTCAAGACGTGATTAAACCACCTGGAAACTGGCACTTCCAGTTTGCAATGTGCAAGCGTTATAATTTGTTGAGGACAGATAATAACAGAATTTTAGTGAAGGGAGAATAAAATTATAATAGTGATCGATGTTTATACAAATCAATATTAAAAAAAACATAAATCATTTCTCAATCATGCCCATGGAGATTGAGAAAGATAAAGTGATTGTCAAGGGTGCTAAATTGAAAGATGTTAATAATCTTTTAAACAACCATTTTGGACATAACTGGAAAACTTTGCCAAATTTAATTTTCTATAAAAAGTGGGTGGAAAATCCTTCAAGGCAGGCAGAAGATGCAGATGATCCGATAGAAATATGTGAAACAGCCATGCCAGACACAGATTTATGTATTTAGTAATTAATTCCAATTAATGTTCTCATGATTGTTTTTTTTTTTATTAAATTATACTATATCATACACTGCAAAAATGTGTACTATCTAGTTAGCTATTATAATTTCAAGGATTCATCCCTTTATAGGTAGGACGGGTAGATGTCATGGGTTTCGTAATAGGGTTGCGTATTTTGGTAAGGAAATCTAATGGAAAGTACTTTGTGGCATTCTTCAGACCACATTCTAAACGTATACCAAATTTTACTAAAATCGGTTCGGTATTTTTCATGTGACGCCTGGTCATACAGACAGAAATCATTTTTATAAGATATAGAAAAGCTGTTTTTTTGCAGTTAGTACTATTTTTTCATTGAATGCAAAATCAACTCTATCCTGTCAGATGAGAAGCAGACAAGCCTCTGTCCTCTTAGGTTAAAAGCAAAAGCGTCTCTGTCCAAAGGTTACAAGCAAAATCACCTCAGTCCAAATCTTTATGCCAAATATAGCCGAAAAACTAAATATGATACACATTTTTTTCCTATTTATGGGCATCTTGGATCTTTTTAACATTAGTAATTTATAGAATGTTTTGATAATTATGTATATTACTATTCACCGCAAAATTGAATTTAGCTTGTATCTCAGTATGACACTTCACGGACAAAGTAGACTTTGCTTTTACACCCCTCGTGGTCTTTGGGTGATGGAATCTTTGTATGGAATCCTTGTGAATTTCGTATGGGCTTTTGAAGTGGTCGTAAATCTGTTAATTGGCCAAGATACATTATCTACTTTGCTAATTGAAAATGTTTTGCGAATAAGTACGTATTGAGAAGGGTTTTTTATGTTATCGTCATTTGTAACGATATTCCTATAATTAAGAATTGATCCTGCCCTGGACATTTGGTTATTTAGGTGGTTGTCGCCCTTGGCCTCGGCATTCTTAAGTTGCATGCTCTCTTTTCTTACTATGCATTTTCAACGTTCATACTTTTTCTGTGAGTATGACATGTTGGTAGTGAAATAGTGTTTTGGAAAGGGTTTACATGGATATGTAAATACTGTTTAGATCCTGAATATTCTAAGATTATTGCCAATTTTAAGGATGGGATGTTAAGACGTGTCCGAGTATTAATGGACTCTTGATAGTTATCAGAACCCAATGGGTCACCTATGGTACATGTCGGGGTCAACTCTATTCTCGATGATTTTTGTAGGACTTACCGACGCGCATAACCCACCATAAAGGTACGCCCGAGCTAAAGCGTTCAATTGCGTACGCAGTGGCGTTTTAGGTAGCGATCAGTTTTTTTATTATTTTTTTATTAATATTTTTAGATATTTTGAGCGTACCTTACATACGTAACTAATACGTACGTTAGAGAGAGAAAGAGATAAGTGGCTTCCAACTCTTCGCTTTCAATGAGATTCAAATTCAACAAGCTAATCAATAAAATAGTTCTTAAGGGAATGTATTATTTAAAACTTACCTAAAAAGCAAATGGAACGTTCAGATCGCCTACAGCGCGGCTTGAACTTGTTAAAAAGGAAAGAGCCTTTAGAAGAAATCTTTAGTCGTGTACAAAGCGTGTTTTTAAGCACGTGTAGTTAGAAACAACGGCGGCATTCAGCCTTTGTTCTCACCAAAGTAGGTAAACCGCCTTATCACTTTTAGTGATAAGGCCGCCCATTGTAACACTATGTTATTATAATTTGATGTGTAATCTTTTATATTTCTAAAGTGGTGTAACAATAAAGAGTTTTCTATCTATCTATCTATCTAAACCTCGGTAGTAGGCTGTTATTAAAAATGGCTCACCGAAAATTTATTAAATACATAGGTTTTGTCCACACACACAAATTTCAAGCTTGTTTCTAGCCAGAGAGAGCCAGAGAACTATTACATACGAATGGACATATAGTAGATCATTAATATAACCTATTTTGCTCTTTGGCACGGCACCCAAAAGAAATTCAAAACAGAAGCGCTCGTAGCGAAGTTTGCTTAGCCGTTCTTAACCGATCAGCTTAGTAAAGCAACGTTCGCCGCGGTCATGAGTTGGATGGGTGACCGCTAGTGACATTACTACTGAGCGCTTCAGTGCTTCGGAGGTCACGTTTAGACTTCGGTACCGGTTCTCGTCTTAGGATGGCAGTCGTTATAGCATGGTAGGGCATTTTGCTACTGACCGCCTGGCCATCTACCACCCTCAAGTAGAAAATCTGTCGCCAAGCACCTAGCGGGTTCCAGCACCTGTCTTTGAGAGTCAGTAATTCTAGGTTAGCCTGAACAACATCTTCGAACACATCATCACTTACCATCAGGTGCGATAGTGGTCAAAGTCTAGTCTATCAGAATAAAAAAAAAATAAAGAACATTAGAGTTGTTCTGGTATAACTTAATAAGTTCATAACAGTAACCCTTGGGTATATATTGCAAATCCAGTAATCCAGATTTGATTGTAGAGACCCCTATATTGTGTTCTTTGATTTTTATAACATCATATTTTTTATCAAGGTGTATAAAGCTTACAGTTATGCAAATTTACTTGAAATTCATATTTAGAGTATGGCTAAAAATTACAATATTTTATTTTTCAGGTTACATTGAACATGTTGAATGCACAAGAATCTGAAATAGATGTGGATAACCTTGGCAGCAATGTGAAGTTGGAATTTGAATCTAGCACTGAAGAAATCAATGCATAAAAACTGTAATTAAAGTTTTAATGGTATGCATAAATATTACTGCATGAGATATCTTTATAAAAAATCTTTTTGATTGGCAAATCAATCAAAACACACTTTTATGCAAGGCTGATGTTTTTGAAACTGTGATAGCCGAGCAGTAATCGCTAGCTATGGACTCCCGTGCTGCAGGTCCATGGTTCGATACTCACCGCTGCTGGCTTGAGCACCTAAAACGGTGCGTTTCGGCAGCAGTACTAGGCCTAGTCCGTTAACATCTTCGACCACATCATCGTTTACCAACAGGTGAGATATTGGTCAAAGGTTAGCCTATCAGCTGTAAAAACAGATCTTCAAACGAATATTTACTAACTTTATTATGAATCGAAGCCTCGGTCATGAGTTTGATGGGTGACCGCTAGTGGCAATACTACTTAGCGCTTCCGTGCATCGGAACGTTAACGGCACGTTAAGACGTAGGTCCCGGTTGTCCTAGGATGGCAATCGTTATAGCATGGTGGTAGGACATTTTGCGAATGCCCGCCTTTATATCTACCTCCCACAAGTAGAAAAGCAAGGACCTAATGGTGTGTTCCGGCAGCTGTCCTTGAGAGCTAGTAATTCTAGCCAGGTTTAATAGAATAATCTTTCTACATATGGAATCGACTTATTCGAAGAATCTGTAAACATTTTTAGTTTGTCTAATGAATATGTATTCACTAAAATGTTACTTAGGTATTATACCACTTATATAACTAAACGTGTAGAGATAGGTTCTCATATTATCAAAAACTATGATATATAATGTTTTCACATATCATGCTCGAAAAATTCTTGTCTATGCCCGATGTAGTTCTTTTATGAGATCTTTTTATGCTCTATCGCATTAAATTCGACTTTTCATAAACATGTGCATAAAATTTGATTTTTAAAATTGTTCAAAGAGTATTCGTTTGTAATACATTTCATTTTTCATAAAAACCCAGGCACATATAAATACAAATACCTAGAATAATACAAGGTAATTAAAGACCCAGACATACATTTTGTCCAAACAGTTTTATTACACTTAAAGTAGAACATTGTAGAAATATCACTTTCAAGTTTAATTCATCATCATCATTTCAGCTACAAGAAGTCCACTGCTGGATATAGGCCTCCCCCATAGATTTCCAAATAGAACGGTAGGAAGCGGCCTGCATCCAGCTTCTTCCTGCGGCCTTAATAACGTCATCCGCCCACCTTGTAGGTGGTCTTCCGACGCTGCGCTTGTTAGTTTGTGGCCTCCATTCGAGAACCTTTCGGCCCCACCGACCATCAGTTCTGCGTGCTATGTGCCCTGCCCATTGCCACTTCAACTCGGTAATCCCCTGGGCTACGTCGGTAACTTTCGTTCGTCTACGGATCTCCTCATTTCTGATTCGATCTCGTAGAAAAACACCGAGCATAGCCCTCTCCATAGCTCGTTGTGTGACTTTGAGCTTACATATAAGGCCCACAGTTAGAGGCCACGTTTCGGTTCCATATGTCATCACTGGTAACACACACTGGTTGAAGACTTTCGTCTTAAGGCACTGTGGTATTTTGGACGAAAAGACCCCATGAAGTTTCCCGAACGCTGCCCAGCCGAGTTGAATTCGACGATTGACCTCCTTCACAAAGTTGGACTTGCCTAGCTGGACTGTTTGTCCTAAGTAAACATATTTGTCAACAACTTCGAGTACCGAGTTCCCCACTGATACCGGTACAGGCACAACATGGACATTCGATATTACCTTTGTCTTGTCCATGTTCATCTTAAGGCTCGATTGAGGCTTTCCAGCATTGTGCTTAAGTCTTCCATAGATTCCGCGATTACCACAATATCGTCGGCAAATCGGAGGTGAGTGATGTACTCGCCGTATATATTTATGCCGAGTCCTTTCCACTCCAGAAGTTTGAAGGCATCTTCCAATGCGGCAGTGAACAGTTTAGGAGATATGACATCTCCCTGTCACACGCCTCTTTGTAATGGTATCGCCTTCAAACTCTGCTCCTGTACTCGGACCGACATGGTGGCGTTATAGTACAAGCACTTTAGCACTTCAATGTACCGATAGTCAATGCGGCATCGTTGGAGAGACTCAAGCACCGCCCACGTTTCGATCGAATCGAAGGCTTTCTCATAGTCCTCAAACTCTAAGCATAGTGGCAAGTTATACTCCTAGGTCTTCTGTATAACTTGCCGCAGCGTATGGATGTGGTCTATGGTGCTATAACCTTTTCGGAAACCGGCTTGTTCGGGAGGCTGGAATTCATCAAACCTGTGACTGAGACGGTTCGTGATGACCCTTGAAAACAGCTTATAAACATGACTCAGAAGCGTGATAGGTCTGTAGTTCTTCAGCAAAGTGTTATCACCTTTTTTAAAGAACAGCACCACCACGCCTCTGTTCCTTGCTTCTGGTGTTGTGCCTCCAATAAGAACGGAATTGAAGAGCTTCTGGAGGACTTTGAGTACCGGTGTTCCACCCGCTCTCAGAAGCTCAGATGTGATTCCGTCATCACCAGGTGCCTTGTCCTTTAGCTGTTTCAAGGCCATCCTAATCTCGTACAGGCTGATGTCCGGGATATCTTCGGTATAGTGTCGGGTCAGCTTGGCTCTTGGGTCTTTGACCAAGCTGGTATCGGGTTTAGCGACCGAAGTGTAAAGCTGTCCATAGAACCTATCAACCTTTCTCAATACCTCTGGTTTGGTCGTCACTACACTGCCATCTTCTCGCTTCAGCTTTGTTAACCGGCTTTGCCCAAGTAAGTCTTGTTTAGCTACAGATATATTATTTTGAATAACTGTTTTTATTTCCTTTTAATCAAATGAAAATTTATTTATCCAGGTTTTATACCCCATTTTTATAACTTTCAGTGTAATAAAAATATGTAGAAATCGATTTTATATTAATATAAGTAAATAGATTAAAGTAAAAATTATGAATTATGAATAATACAGCAATTTAAATTTTTCATATTAATTCATTTTCAGTACTTGTTAAATTAAAATATAGTTAAAAATGCCATTCTGTACCTAACCTTAATTGAAATTCTTGATGCATAATGGTAGTCAAACAAAAATTTAAAAAAATATATTTTTAAAAGCTAGGTAAAACCAAATTACCGGCCTCAACCATTCCCGGTGCAAAGGTGCCCATCACACTCGACTCGTTCCCACGCTGAATAGCAATTGACAACACCCTAACTGCCCATGGTCTCCACGGCTACAGGCACATGATGGTGAATCGGCTCCAAGGCGTGCTTTTTCCTAATGCTGGCATCTTCCGCAGAATCTGATGGGGAGCTGCTAAAGTGCTGACGCATATGGCCTCCCAAATTAGGCACCAAGGTCAGCCCGTCGCCGGTTTTTTTATTTGATTGTGTCGGAATAAGCACGAGGCCCACATGATGTTAAGCGGATTAACCACTGCTTATAACAGATTCACTTCGTCATGTGACGAATTGCACTGAGACATACAGTTAGATAGATAACACTTTATTGCACTTTTAAAATTATTCAAACTAGTTACATGAAATATTAAAATAACTTAAAAATAGTACAATGGGAGGCCTTATTGCTAAGCAGCAATCTCTTCCAGGCAACCGTAGGCTCAATAGATACTTGCATGTTAATTTAGATGGAGGTATAGACTAAAGTGCATTATGTATGTAATCATAATAATTAATACTCAAAATATATATTCTAGTTGTTACTCCTGTGCCTTTAATTTTTCTGGCTCTCAAGGATTGCTGCCGAGGGAAACTGTTGAGTGCTTGGCGACAGATTTTCTACTTGAGGGTGGAAGCTGCCAGGCGGGCATTCGCAAAATGCCCTACCACCGTGCGGTGAAGCTCAAGCCGGCGGTGGGGATCGAACCTGGCACCTGCGGCAAGGAGTCCATAGCTGTAACCGCTCGGCCATCATTGCTTAAACTTTTCTTACCATCAGTTCTGCTCAGCCTCGGAGGCTCAAGTAAGTAGGAGACATTGGCCGATATAAGGGCTCTACGGACTCTGTAATTGCGGGCATGATGTCGTGCTCATCCTTTTTAACCCTCATCTTGATATAAATGTTACCAAAGTGTGCATGTAGGTATGTGTAAAGTGTACAGACCTGTTCACTCATGAAGGTACGCCCCTCCAAAAGAAATTATTAATGCGCACTTGTATGGGTTTGCCTCGTTTACAGTACGTCTTAGTACGGGTGTAGTAACACGGGTGTTAGAATAACATTTTGACTATGATCGTTTGTGTAGGCAGTAGTAGCACAGATTATACCTATTAGAAGTTGCAACTACACTGAAAAGAGGTGGAGAGGCGCGCCTTTGGAGTGAAAGTTCTTTTGTGAAAAGTGAAAGTAATTTTTATTTTTTATACTAAAATTAGTGTGAAATCTAGAGGTATCTAATAAAATCGAACTCGAGAAAGTTGTGTTTTACTTCTCGATATTTTCATCCACTGGGATCTCTTCACACTCTGTCCATAATCATAAGAATGCGAGTTTTATGAATATTTTTTGTCTTTTTGGTATATATTTTTTGCGCTTAGTACTACACACGTTGGGACAGCAACTGATTCGTGTTTAGTGACCGAGTTTAGTAACGCGTTCTATTTTTTGCGACTAGCTACGTCCCGCGGGTCTCTCCTTCACCGATGTGTAAAGCCCCGCCCGTTTGTTTGCGCAGATTGAAACTGTAGCACAGTATATAGGTAGTATGCAGTGGGTAGCTATCTTACTTTGAAATGATGACAAAGTGGAGCGAAGATATAACCTAATAATTTGTCCAAGAATGTATAAAATACGAATGTCTACGATGTAAATAACTGAAATATTATAAATAAACTTATTAATCTATTATTGATAGCACCACTGCATTTTATATTCCTTACAAAATTGCTAATTATTTGATCATCTATTTTAAATTAATAGGTTGAGCAACGACGGAGGTACCAACGATACTGATGTACAAAACACAACAGGTAAAAAGTATTGGACCCCTAGTCACACAAAACAGCAGCGCTACTAAATAATTACTTTTTCATAAAATTATTATTCTTATTAGGTAAGTAAATGTAAAACATATCTTTAACTAGTAACATAGTACCAATGTTAGTCAGTCTTTTGTATTAATAATTTATTGCAAAAATGGCGAGGGCCATTATAAATGGTTAATATTTGAATCCTGTACATACAAGCTTTATGGCATTACAGGCACATGAGACTTAACAACTATGTCTCAAGGTGACGGGTGCAGTGCAATTCGTGACTTGTGACGAAATGCATAATATATGTGATAGGCAGAGGTTAGTCTGCTTAACATCACAGGTGGGCCTCGAGCTCGTTCCATCACAATAACATAAAAAAAAATGTGACTTTCTCCAGTTAGTGTACATTATATGAACATTTTAAGTGTGAATAAAAAAAACTATTAAGCGTGATGACCCGCTGAGCGCTGCGGTGACTCAGTGTGTTCCATTTTTAAAAAAGACAGTATATTTTGGCACGGTACTAACTAAATGTATGTAAATTAAAAAAAAGTCTAACAAATAAAAACTTAAATTTCACAAATTGTTTTTTTTATTTTTTTATTGCTGATAGGTAAGCCTTTGACCACAATCTCACGTAATGGTAAGTGATGGTGTGGTTGAAGGTGTTAACAGGCTTAACCTAGAATGACTGGCTCTCAAGTACAGCTGCCGGAACACACCGTTAGGTGCTTAGCGACAGATTTTCAACTTGTGGGTGGTCGCTAGCCAGGCGGGCATTCGCAAAAATGCCCTTCCACCATTCGGTGAAGCTCAAGCCCGCGGCGGGATTCGAACCATGGACCTGCTGCGCGGCAGTCCATAGCCAAAGCCACTGAGCCATCACTGCTAATTAGTTTTAAATAAGTACCTACAACGCGGTCACATTAACTCGATGCATCGCTGGAATGCGGATCCCCGCCCGCTTCCCCCCGCATTCCCTTTTCTCGCCCGCCAAGTGTCAGTACACAGTACAAACCGTACTTACTTGAGCGCCAAAATGACGTCACAAGGTCAAGCGTCTAGTTAATGTGACCGCGTTGTATATCTAAAAAAGGTAATCTCAGAGTCACCAAACGGTATTCGCTGAAGGACATACTTACAGGTTTACGCACCGACCTCGACACGCTCAGACGATGAAGTACCTAGAGGTTATGTATGCGTAGATATCTAAAGTCATGCATACGACGACGAAGTAAATGTCTCTGTGATCCATAACGACGAGGCTTAGCCTGATAAACTCCACGATCGCTCCTGGCGTTGCCCAAATCCAAAACTCCGAAAGATTTCAATTCGAACTACATAACCGCTTCAAGTGCCTAGCTGAATGCGAAACAGTGGACGAGATAGACTACAGGATGGTGGAAATAGTAAGTATAATGATGGAAGTAAGAAGAATAGTTCCCCACCAAGCCGAGTTCCGAAAAGGTTTTAGCACCAAAGACCGTAGGTATGTAGTATATGGAGCGTATGGATGTGTCCATACGCTCCGCCAGGCTATACAGAAGACTGGGGAGTATAATCGGCCACTATGTCTAGCGTTTGTGGACTATGTCTAGCAGCTCATGCTTCGATTCAATGGAAACCTGAGAATTCGATTCCATTGTAACCTCCAATTTAAAAAATATCATTTAAAAATATTCAGAATCAAGAAATCGAAACTTCGACGAATTAATAACTACGATAATGTTAATCCTAATAGGTACTTTGACTATAAATGTAACTAACATAATACGAAAATTATTTACAACAATTTGAATTACTCTATTGACATAATTAAGAAATGTATTATGACAAATCAAATTAATACCTATAGATTAACAATTAGTATTGTATAGCCTTGCAATTATGTATTTGCTACACCCTAACAGGGTATGTAGTAAGTACTCTTTTTTTTATGTATGTAGGTACATATTTCAATAATAAATAAATAAACAAAGCTTCTCGAGTGGCTACCACATTACACCGGAAGACTCTTCCGGGAAGTGTTGGTAGGCATCCCACTAAGTGGACTGACGACATCGCCAAGACATCAGGCAATCAGCCAAGGTATCAACCAAGACAGTTACAGGTTATAACATTATTCCAGTTGTGAAAAGACGAAATTTTGCTTGATAAATTTTAATATTATTTGATGCATATTAACCTGCAACTGTAATATGGCTGCATGGTTTCATTGCAGATGATGAGTGTTAGAAATATTATTGGTTGGCATTTTTTGTAGTTTTCTATGATACTAACTAATGCTTATATGTTTCCTATAACTTTTCTGGGTAGATGCCAAATATGTCTGACTACTAATTGAAATCAATTTCTTGGGTACAACATTATGTCAGAAAAAATAATATAAGTAATTTTAATCTAGGATAAAAAATAAATTGGTGTGACTTGATGGGACTGTTTCTCCCATCAAGCCAGACAGTTACTTGTTGCAAGTTTTTTTTAAAAGTATTTCTGATATTTTCATGATATTATGGATTATGGCTCTGGGACCTGCAACAGAGATAGATACAATCTTTATCTTACAAAAGCCTGTAATTCTCGCTATATTATAAAATTGATTTTAGGGATTCGCTTGGGAATTTTGTAATGAAATTAATATTTTAACTTAACCAAGTTTATAAATATTATGTATATTTGTAGAAACATTAAATTAACAGTGACAATAAAGATTATAACACTAGGAGAAAAGATAAAGTAGTGATGCCAGGTTTAAGATTAACAAAAACAGATAAAAATTCCTTCTTAAGGAAAACATTCAGGCCTACAGTCGCTAATCAGTTTGTGTAAGCTACATCTTTTGATAATTCTGCTTCTGTCAAGCTACCACCTGTCACTTACATAACTCACCAGCATCAAATGCACACAATTTTAGAATTTATGAAAGGAATTCAATTGTTATTATTATCTATGTGCAAAGATTAATAAACAAATATTGTAATAATATTGCAAAAGGAGTATAAAAAGATGTATAGAAAGATATAATGGTCCTGAGTTTCTTGCTAGACTTCTCTCAGTGGCTTTATAGCCCATTTTAGTTCAACATTAAAATTTGTAATTGACCTTTTTAAGTGGTTTACACTCCTTAATTAAAAATTTACTAAACAATTTTTATCTAGTTGCACTGTGAGATCTGGTGTTATGATTATGAGATAATGAAGGTTGCAATGGGTAGCCTTTTTGCTAAATGTGATCACTTCCCAGCAATTTCTGAACATGATCAGTGCAAAAAAAGAAAGTAGAGTATCTTGAATACTAGTTATAATTAATTAATGTTCCTGGCACAACCCTTAAATGTAAATTTATAAATTATGTTTTGGTATGATAGCTGAGAATTCTTCTATTCCACGATGAAAGTGAAGACTCATATATTTTACTAAAATCACCTTTTAATATTATATTATCAATTACAGTATCTACTCCACTTCGGATCTTCAAGCCTTCATAATGCTCAAATGCACTGCCAGTTTTTTTTAGCCTTCTTTGGGCAACTCTATAGCAATTCCAAGGCTGTGGTTCTAGTATGATTGTTCTCGAAATGTCTTTAACATACTCTAAAAAGTCCAATAACCCTTTATCACCATTATTTAGATGTATCCACATTGTTACTGAGAAACAGAAAGTGATATCAAATTTTTCCTTTCCATGAGATGCTAGATATTTTCCAACTTCTTGGCTTTCCTGCATAATATCAGCTGCTAGAAATGTTATTCTGGAGATGTCATTAGATTCTTGGGCTCTCTGTATTAAGGTTGGATCGATGTCAACCCCAAACACATGCACTTCGTGATCTAAATAGACTGATTTTAAATATTGATACAACCCTTTAGTTAGATCTCCTGTATTACAACCCACGTCCAAACAAACCACTTTGTCACATGATTGTTTTGGGAACATTTGTGGTTGTAGTTTGCTCGTTCTTTCTTCGACATTATGGAATGAATAGTAGTTAATAAAGTTGCCAAACTTTACGGCTCCAGGGTCATTGCCCAGGAATGTTAAATCTTCTGTTTTTGTTTCGTTTTTCATGTTATTATTGATACTTTTACTTTGATCAGGTAAATCTTACGTACGTTAGTATTTATTTTATTTAACTTAGCGATTGCCTTCTCCTTTTCATTGAATAAATAATCTAAAACGTTTCGAAAGGCAAACTTATCGTCGTAGGTTGAAGGAAGATGACAATGACAACTTGTGCAATCAACAGTTGATTGACATGACAAGTGACAACAGTGTTGCCTGATGCACAGAACTTTTTATCTGTTGTGGAAACTGCTAAAATTTGCATTAAATCTGTATATCTTTATAATATGAAGTTTGTATAGAATCTCTATGGTCCAATGAACCAAAACAGAACCTACTTACCATAAACAGCTTAGGTACTTTATGCTGATTGAAGGAATCGTTTTTTTTTCTTATATGATTGTGACGGAACAAGCACCAGGCCCACCTGATGTTAAGCGGATTAACCTCTCCCTATAGCAGATGCATTTCGTCATGTGATGGATTGTACTGCGCCCATCAAACTGAGACATACATTTGTTAGGTCCCATATGTACCTGTAATTTTTTGGCTTTCAAGGACTGCTGCCGGTGCTTGGTGACCACACTGTTAGGTGCTTAGTGACAGACTTTCCACTTGAAGGTGGTAGCTAGCTAGATGGACATTCACAAAATGCCCTTCCACCATGCGGTGTAGCTTAAACTGGCGGCACGGCACGCGGCGGTGGGGATCCTTGCTTCAAAAGGTTGAATAAAAATTAGACACAAATTAATAAAACTGTCAAATTTTATGTACTTAATGTAGGTTCCTATAAAAATTTAAAAGCAATTAAAACAACAAATTATCAAATCAAAACTTAATCTTGCAACTAGCGAATAAATAATTACTTCATCATTTGCATTAAAGAGTCATACAAATTTTGTTAAATTTCAGCAGTAATTTATCATCAATTTCTAGGTCGGGCGAGTGAAGCGAGCCCTATCACTAACCCTTAATTAGAGCATTTTGTGGTACACTTTACTGAAAAACTATCACGCCTATAAATTTGTGCTTTATCATAGTAATTTATCTTCATATCCAGATGCGTTATCTGTCAAAATCATTTGCAATTTTGTATTTCATTGGATATAATGTTATGGTAATACTAACGCCATCTGTTAGAAAACTAATATCGCTGCAACAGAACTAAACTCAATACCAATATTTACCGAAACCCATATCAACAATCTTAAGCTTGGTGCTAGTATAAATTGTGGACGGCATTTGAGTGTTTTTTTTATTTTTTTATGTTTCATTTAAAGCAGATTACGTCTATTAAGTCATTATAATGTGAAAATTCTGTATAAAAACTTTATCCAATAAAAATCTGTATAAATACGGAGAAACCTGTAGGCAACACTGAGTGACAACAAATTAACAATTTGACAAAATAAGGGTGCGGTCCGAAATACGTCAAATAGTAGATACTAACACAGCATTAGTACTAACGATTAGTCCAATTTTTTATTTGCAAGATCACGGCCACACGTTATTACTATCAATTCGGAGTAAGTCCATCTTCATCAGAATTACTGGCTCTCAAGGACCGCTGCTGGAACACACCGCTAGGTAATGGGCGATAGATTTTCAACATGAGGGTGGTAGATAGCCAGGCGGGCATTTTTAAAATGCCTTATTATTTATTAGGTTTTGAAGCGCTCGTAGCGAAGTGTGTTAGCCGTTCTGATACGATCAGTAAAGTTAAGCAACGTCCGCCTCGGTCATGATCTGGATGGGTGACCACTGGTGACATTACTACTGAGCGCTTCCGTGCTTCGGAGGGCACGTTAAGCCGTCGGTCCCGGTTGTTGTCCAAGGATAGCAGTCGTTATAGCATGGTGGTAGGGAATTTTGGGAATGCCCGCCTGGCTAGCTACCACCCTCAAGTAGAAAATCTGTCGCCAAGCACCTAATGGTGTGTTCCGGCACCTGTCCTTGCGAGCCAGTAATTCTAGGTTAGCCTGAACAACATCATCACTTACCATCAGGTGAGATAGTGGTCAAAGGCTAACCTATCAAGCATAAAAAAAATGTAATATTCGTTTAGCCTCAAGCCCGCAGTGGGATTCGCACCATGGAATTTCGGTAATTGTCACTAGGCCAGTGATGGCTAGTGACAATTACAGAAATCTTTTAAAATATGTAAAGGAATCTAAACAGATATCGTGCAACTTATTTTCACATAATACATATGCATAGTTAGTAAATCGATGCTCCCTTTTTGTCTTCCTTTTATTTCTGACACTACGTTATTTAGCAAAAAATAATCCTTATGATGAAATCTTTCGATCGGTATGATAAAACTACAGGGTAAATATTTTTCTCGTGTAACGGGTTCGATTCTCGGTTCAACAATGTAATATTTAAATATCTATGAATGAAATTAAATTGTTTATTAAATTATAATAAAAATTCAGATAATGTCTTCTTTCAGTAAAATGTTCCATCTACAATATTCAAGGTACTTTCCCTCGATGTGGCATCGCCGTGGGACGTCCTGTATATACAGACTCTTTGACAAATAGTTTACGATCTTACGAATAACAATATGTTACTCGTAGTGAATAGCTATTGTATCAATGTCTTCTAGGTTATGATCGCATGGTTAGTAGTTCCCGCTATAGTGAGTTAAGTTTAGCGTGAGTCTATCGATTTCTATATCTTGCCCATGCCAAACAGTCGCTCTACCTTTAGCTTATATTTTATGATAAGTAGAAGTTTCTGATCTTAGTTTGAATTATATATTGCTATTATGTAAGCATCTCTACCGAGCGACGTAGTGGGAATAATAGCGGGGAGCGGCTTTCAAGCATGAAGCGAAGTCGTGGGAAGCGATGTAGGTAGTGTTGTAGTAAAGTATATTAAATGATTCGTAATATTTCATATTATTGGTGCGCGCAAATGATGCTGATGATTTCGTAATTTTACTGGCCACTATCCACAAATTTCTGCAATCTTAAATTTGTTTAGCGGGTTCATCATCGTAGAAAAGCATGAAGAAAAGTCTTAATTGCATTAACTGTACGGAGCTTGCAATGAAATACGTCCTACTTTATGCCTGTGTCCGCCAGCTATCCACGCGCTTAACAAGCTGTGATTACACAGCTTTATAATATTATTTCAACACGAATGGATTTCCAGGAGATATTCGCATCACTTATTTCAGACCTTTACGGTATCAAGCACAATGTTATAATATCAATGACGCTAGAAATTTGCTGTTCCAAAAATCATATAGTATAATTAACAAATAGTTTGAATTTGTTTTTTTTCAGCATTTCATTAAGAAAAATAAAGGCATCGACTCTAATCTGATAGATTGCACACTGGAACTAAACCTAAAACTGAGCCCGTATTTACGGGGTATAGGATGTCTGTCAGAGTTTGTGCAAAGGTGTAAACGCAATATTGACCCGTCTTATAAGAGTTATAAGTGAAGAAAGCTGCTGCAAATTTACCTTTAAGTTAGTTATCTATGCTAGAACTCACCAAATTATCCATGGTTATATACCTTTTTGACACCAGCGTGCTTCCTCTTTCAAGAATGAAGCCTGTCACCCAGCTGACAGATGTCATTGAGTCTTCAGCTCACCAGCAAGAACATTGCTGCAACGCTGTGTGTTTTATACAACACATAATACCTGTTTTGTTGGAGTGCAAAACAGTCATATTATGTGTCTTTCTACAACACACAGCGTTTAGTTGAAGATCTGTTTGGTATCTGCTGGTGATAAACACAAATGCTAATGATGAATGAATAATAAACACTGCAATTAATTAAAATTAGTTTAATTATAGTGAGTGTGAGTAATATAGGAAACATATATTAAAATAGCATATTTTAAAATTGTTATTTAACAAATAATGTAACCTTCCTTTTAATTATTTGAATTAAAAAATCAAACTGATAAGAAAAAATAATAATAATAAGTCAACTTCTTAAGGATGAACATTAGAAAAATTTCTATGCAATAAATCAACACTAGAGTTTGGACTATGAACATACTTTACTGGACGGCAGTAAAATTTCCTAAATGTTTCAAAACTCCTCCAGTTTCCTCTGTTAAGTATTTCTTGTACAGGTCTATTCTCTAACCAACTTCTGGAGGCTACAGCTGACCTAATACTGCCTGGTGGGGCATCAATATTAGCATCTTTAAAAATACTGCGTATCCAACCTGCTATCATTGTTTTTGAAGCAGGTTTTAATTTCCCTGATAGAGAAATAAATAAAGCTGTCACACTTGTATCTGTACTTCTTCTATTTCCTGATATTTTATAAAATCTTTAATATGTTTGACTGGACAGATATGTTGGTCAGGGTGTTTCCGCAACAACCAACCAGACTGTCTGTATGAATCTGAATCAGTTTTTGAGCCAAACTTAGGCCACAGAACAATATCATCTTCACTGTAAATAAGGTTTTCTAGGCTATTTTCTAGTAGTGTCAGGTCGTGAATTCTACGACCTGCGGCTAGTAAAAGTATTAAAGCTGTTCTTCAAATAATTTCAAATAATGAACCTGAACTTGTTGAATTCTTTATCCAGTCAAATAAAATGCTTGTGTCCCATATTGGTAATTTTTGTGCTTCAGGTTTAGCAAGTGAAATAGCTTTTAGAACTTGATGGATGAAAAAAATTTTGGAAAGATTTACTGATGTTGCACAATATGTTGATATAGCTGATTTATGTAAAAGTATGGTTTTATATGCTAATTTATCATCTAAAAATAATTTTGCTAAAAATCTGGCAACCTGCTGGCCTTCAGGTACTTTATGATTAATGTTATTGGAAACACACCAAGACAACCATCGCTTCATTAGGGCACTGTAAGTTGTTAAGGTAGAAGTCCGCCAACTACTCTTTAACAAGTTTTGTTCATCTATAGACCAATGAGCGATTTGGTCATTAACTATAACGTGCAATATATAAACAGTTGTTATATAAGGCTAAAGCAGGATGACACTCGTGGACGTAATATCGAATCACAGGGGCTTGTTAAGTTATAGTAGGTACGCAAGTAGGTGCCATGCACCATTTTTACAGCTCAAGGTACATGTTTTATGATCTAAGGCGCTATAATAACAAATGTTAGATAAGATACTCTAGTATAAGTATAAAATAGTAACAGCCTACACGAAGATGCTATCTTCCCTTTTTTGCTTTAAAAGGGCATTTACTGTTTAGAAGATATACTTTTTTTAAAATTTATTTTAAAGCCATAGGTATGCAATTTCTTTCAGCCGGAATAATAAATATATGACATCTTAAGATTAGAATATATACCGCGGCGTGATGTTGCCAATATCAGTAAGATGATCATAGATTAAAAATTTTTTGCACATCGTATTCAATGAGATATTATATAACAACCTGTATATAGGTATGATCGAATACTCTTAGGATTGAGCGTAGCGATAAAATATTATCACGAGTTTGTGTCACCTTAGTTCACATATTATTCACACCCTGAATACTTCATCAAAATACTGACCTAACTATGATAAAGATAAGCCACAATCTAGAAAATATTAAACTTTGCTCACTTAAACCACATGATACATGTTATAATTTCTTTTCTAAGTATAGGTACACGAAAAATTTACATATAAAATCAACGATAAAAATAAAAAAGGAAGCTAAGGTACGCTATATCCCGACAATATAATGAGATGATGAGATGAGATGAGACTCGCCTGATTTGACAATGCCATGTTCGAGTGTGCCCTTTCTCCCGTTTTTTGTAAGTTCAATGTATAAAATGGTTATTCATATTTTCCGTTAACATTTAAAAATTATAACGTGCTGAGTTGCAACCTAAGTGCTGTGTTTTTACCAAAGAGTATTGAAATATCTACCAAAGTTCAACTATAATTCTTTCATAAGTGCTACAATAGAGTTTGTTAATTGTGCACAAATGTTTGATCATCACTGATCCTCAAATATTTTAGGTATGTTCTGCTCGAGGAGTTGAGCTTAGGTTAGTCCACGTCATCAGCATCACTTTGTACTAGGTGCGGTCAAAAACTTGTCCCATCTGTAAAAACCGCACATTTTGGAGCGCGGCTTTGTGGAGCGCTTTGTAGCAAACATTTATATTTATCTACGTTGATGGAAATAATTAATATTTTTTACAACAGACGAAACGCAACAACACAAAAACATTAATTTGCTAAGTTTTGGCTATGGTTTTGGGCGGTTCTGGCGGGCTTCCTGAGGTCTACCAATGCCTTCATTGCGTCGGTTGGTTGGTGACTTTCGGTGATAACGTCGTTAAAATAGTTCAATAATCTACAAAATTACAACAATATGAAATATTTTAACCGCAGGCTGGTTTCGAACTCTTGACCATCCGTCCCTATATCCGTTGGCAGATCAAGATCTGCCAATCGACTTATATCGTTGTGAGTCATAGCTCAAATACCATTCGTTTGTATTGTTTAACCGTTTTAAAGGGACGGAGCGACATTTGCAGTCAAACCTAGACCGCCAATTGCACCATATGCGCAGCATCACTCTATTCGTTGTATCGTTATTTTAAGGTTCATTCAAAGTGTGATGATCTAAAAACTATTACTTCTAAATATGCGTTCTTATAAATAAGTAAAATTTCTGTGTGTCTGGCGTTAATGTGCACCCCAGCGCTATTGTTACGATATTTTGCAATCTAGTAAATTTCTAGTAAAAGCTAGTGTATTTACTATTTTTCCTGATTGCCATTGATCATAGAGTTGATTTGTATCGTAGCACATAATAAAGTTGTTATTGATTAGATCTATTCATATTAGTTCGATCAATCTGCTATTCCACTGCACAATTAGTACCCAGTTAGTAAAGATGATGAATGGAGCTTTTCTTGCTTACCGTACACAAAAAGACATATACCTACATGGAAGGCCTGTAAATAAAAATAATGTGTTATTTTATTATTTATTTTTTTATTGAAGAGGGTGTTAACTGTTTTTGAAGTACAATGGGTTTTGGAAGTCTGAGAATCAACCTTTCGGGAAAGAAAAAAGAAGTTTGTTACATGTTTTTGCAGGTCCCTGAAATAAATTTTAGGCAGCGCGTAGCAGATGGCTACGTTAAAACCACCTACTGTACTTTATTCTGTGGTTATAGTTAGGAGAAAATTGAAAGTAGCGGTGTGGTAGCCGTAAAAGTTATTTCTCTGGGTCAAGGGACTTGTTACTTTTTAATTTTCTTGCCTGCTTTTATTTTTTTTGTATATAAATCTATATACTTAATTAATAATGAAGACTGTCAATGCTGTTCAGTATGCGGCTTTAAAATATAAGGATTTCTATAACCACAAATTATATAGATATGTCTAAAGATCTATAACCCCCTGTTGGATGTTGTAAAAGGTGACTGATAGAAATGAGGCGCATGCCGCTACTCACGTTGACTTGACGTGTGTATACATTCGGGGTACAACAGGGCCTATACTCCCAACAAGAGCATTCTCAAGGAGAATCAGGTAACCGTCCATAACACTGAATGTAAAACTTTTTAAAATAATATGTTATTTTCCCATTGTTAAAAAGAAACAAATCTTACCGACTCCACGTATCTGGGGTATGAGTAGGGAGAAGGTGTAATCAAGAATACATTCGCTAAGCATTAGGAATACCCTACATGTTCCGTCGTCTCTTGAGAAAGTTCTTCCACATATTAATTCATGCTAAAGTGTCCCTCGCGGTCTATTAACTTCGATCTTTTTATGTTGCGTTCATGCAAAACATAAGATTCCTTCTAATGATTTTAACGCTCCATTGATTATGTGAGAATTCAAGCAAGGGTCAGCTATACAACAAGAATAGCTTACTAAATCATTGTTTTGACGAAGTTATACCTATTTGGGTATGGTGAAATTAGGTACTGGGATTAGAAGTTTATTAGTCGAAAAAAAACAGCAATGCGCTATTGTATCTTGACTTAAATGCCAAAACGGTTTCGGTTTACTATTAGTATATCAGCCGGATTGTCCAAGCTAAACACAGCCTCCCCCATTATGGGGATGGGGTTGCCAAAATCTCCTCGCTTGGCAGGCGTCTTGGAGATCGCATTGTGAGATAACGTTCCTCAGATAGCGTTGTTGCCTACCTTCTGGTGTGTTACTCTTAGTCGCCTCTTACGACACCTAAGGGTAGATATGGGGGGCCCCTCTACCCTGGGGGGTGACATTCTAGCCCGGCACCCCACGGGCCACTGACTCGGTTTACTGACCTCTGTCCTAGTCGTATACCGGTTGATAAATGATTTATTACCATCTTAGTATTCAGCTGGTTCGTTCTTTGTAGGCAGGGCTCTCCCCTACGAAGTAGATTTTTAATTCCCAGGACTAAAACTGATTACAATTTAGAATGTGGATATTTTTAGTAAATGTTCCAATCAGAACGATGGGACAAGTGAACGGGAGTATTGGAAAAGGAAGACCTAAGCGAACGTTCCGAAATCAGATTGAAGAATTTCTTAAAAAAGGCCAGGTCAGGAGTACCCTAAACCAACGCTTATGTATGAAAGGGTTGATGAGTGTAGATGAAGCGAAAGAGAAGAAAGGATCGTAGCAAGTGGAAATCTGTGATCTCTGTCTACCTCTACGGAAAATAGGCGTGATGTTATGTATTTTTGAAGAACTACTTGAAGATTCGCTTCGAGCACTTCAATGTAAAAAAATATTTAACTCTTATATTTAATATAATACTTATTGACTCTTTCACAATACTTATTTTCTTATAGAGGGTAATGAAAAGTAGTGTATCACTCGGTCGCAAAATTATTTTTTCAAATTTACGTCGTGCGCCGTCCGTTGAATTCCTCCCTGCGATCATAATTATGCTCTAGAATTCCTTCGCTCCACTCTAGATTCCAAATCGCGCCCTCGCCGTAAAAAAAATATTTTGCTCCTTGGGTGTGATACAATCTAATATTTTATTGTGCCTGTAGGCTGTTTTAGACAATAACAAGCGTATATGGAACTATCCAAATTTCCTTCAGTTTGTTATTCCAAGTGATATGGGAATTCCAGTCAATCGGAACTTTCAGATTTAGCTGTCATTTTCTTTGATGTCCAGGCACTAGTATAGGGTAGATTTTTTCATTATAATGAAGCTCAGTGGCGAACTACTGCTGCGAAACAAGTTTAATCAGTGGTTGACACTAACGGCTTATTAAGGCGCTGACAAGTGTTAAATAGCTTTACTTGGACAGATTTTTAGCAAAATGTATTTAGCTTATAGCAGTAAAAAAAATATATCTACATCTAGATTCTAGATCATAATATTCTCTAAGACCTCTTTCTTTCTTTGTTTGTCAAAGTCTAAGACCAAGTTAATTCCGAAACACTTTTCGGCAAAACTTTCTCCATGGAAGAAAATTTTCTCTATAGATAAAAGTTGACACTGAATTACGCTTATAACTTCAATATCTAAATTATTCATGCGTATGTATTTAAAAATATACCAATCAAATAGAAAATATTTATCAAAAGGGGCATGTAAAGTTATTGTTTCGATTTAAGTTACTACTTTTGTGTAAATTCATTCTTTAGTTTTTTATCCAAATTGACCGTGGTTAACAACGCTGCCTCTCTTTCACCCCTACACATTCCGATAGTGGTAGATTTTCAGCATTTGAGTGTCTTAACTCTGCAAGGCGATAATCGCGCTGGTTCAGGGGTCAAGGTCATTTGAGTGCGTACTTTGCAACTCATGCTAACCTATTCCCACAACGTATGTAACCAGTATCATATCTGACCTGTTAGTAAGTTTTGATTATGATCTAGGTACTCAGAATGGAACTTGGATCTCAAAGACAGCTGCCAGAACCGCATGGTGGAAGGGCATTTTGCGAATGGCCGCCTGACGAGCGACCACCCTCAAGTAGAAAATCTGTCGCCAAGCCGCTAACGGTGTGTTTTGGCAGCAGTCCTTGAGAGCCAGTGAAATTACAGGCACATGAGACTTAACAACTGTATGTCTTAATGTGACGGGCGCAGTGCAATTCGTCACATGACGAAATGCATCTGTTATTAAAGTTAAGTACGTCTGTCTGAAAAGTTGCCAAGAGTATAGAGTCGGCGAGGTAAGGACCATGCACTTACAATTAACCTTGTGTGTAAGTATTATTATATGTTCTATAAAATATAATATATTATATATGTTATATAAGTCTGTATTGGAGCAACGCAGTTAAATTTTATATTTACTTATACGTATTTTGCGCCATGTGTCGTTTATCATATTGGTACTGATTACCGTTTTATTATTTATTGGATAATTAAAATAGCAAGAGAAATTTGCTGTACGAATAGTTTGAGCAATCATAAGTTTGAGTGGCACTGCGATTTCACAATTAAGTATGTATAGGTATTTGCTGGAAGCGTGACGCTTATTGTCAGAGACATTACTTCCTCGTTTTGATATATGATTGATAGTCTATATCTACGTAATTATAACAATGTATGTCTATTTTTATATTCATGTGGGAGTGCACATAATACAGAGATTCAATGACGGGGGTTAAAACTCTGCTTAACCCACCTTGCCCACACTTTAGGGATATAGCGTGATATTTTTATTTCATCAAGTTGACAAAACGGCACTTTCATTGTTATTAGTACTTGGAAACAATCAGATTTGAAATAGATTGGAATAAGTAAAAGAAATACCTAGTATATCGACACGGTTGAATACAGTTTTACTTTCTTACATTCGTATATGAACACAGTTCCTTATGCGTGTGCACTTATGACGAATACATGTATTTTACGAGTACATCCTCAGGCTGGTCGTCACAGAACTTGCATGACAAGTGAAGCGCGTAAAACAACCTTACACTAACCCAGCTCACGTTCTGTTAAGATCCATAAATTGACTAAACTCATAAATGAGGAACTGAGAGAAATGCCTTCACGCTTATTCACTATCGTACACACACTGGAACCGTAGAACGTACGATGCAACTGGCACCAGATATGTGTCTCGCTTTTTGCCAAGCATTTTATCGGAGAAATTCACTTGGAAAATAGCTCTCGATCATTTTCAAGTTCAGTTACATAAGTACGCGTGCGGAGAATTGGTGCGGAATAGCGGATGTTTGGTGGTGCTCGACGGCGAAGTGGCGCGCGGTTATAAGCTCTCACCCGCTCCACTGGCCGTCAGTCGTCTCTGGACCACCCTCATACACGTCGATTTTTCGTTTATAGTGCAGTGCATAAAACCAATAAAAATGTGTACCGCATTTCGGATATACGTCGTGTCCGCCATCTGTGTAGTCGTAGCATCGGGTAATGTGCACGGACGGAGATCCCGCAGGATGGATGTAGAAGATTATGCACAGAATGAGATCGATAGTGGAAGAGCCGAGGAGTCCTGGTGGCCTTCCGCTGAGTTTTCTATCTTGCAGAAAGTTTACGACGATTGCAGTGGGCATAAACATTTAACGATGTGTTTGAAGGGCAAGGCGCTTACGGCTCTCTCGAGGGCAGTGGACCAGGTGAAACTGATTTGAGTTAAGTGTTGTGTTCTTTAAGTGAAGTGAAAAAATGGATATCTAACGTCCTTTTGTGTTGAACAGGAGAGTGTACAGCTCACCGATGGGCTGACTCTGGTGAAGCAGACCGACGCACCCACAGCGGTGGCGGAGCCTCGCTTCTTCCCCGGGATGTCCACCGAAGACAAGCTTGACACCATGTTGCGCACTAAATTCGTGCAACTGATGAACACGCATACTGTTAATATGGATCTCGCTTCGGAGGGTAGAGGTAGAGGTTAGTTATATAATATTTACAATTTTGTCTTATGACTATGATGATTTTGAATTTACTAACTTTATATAATACCATTTCAGGTAAAAAGGTCCTCCCGTACCTGCTTCTGGGCATCTTCACGACTATTAGCATTGTCGGAGGCATGGCGCTGAAGACCCTAGCAGCAATCGCTGGCAAAGCCCTCATTGCCAGCAAGGTAGCACTCACCATCGCCGGTATCATCGCCTTGAAGAAACTATTCAGCCACGACAACTCGGTCGGAGAGACTACCTTCCAGGTTCATGCAGATGGACACCATAGGTGAGATGATCCGGCCGCTTAAAACAATAAAGCAAAAATAAAAGATATTCCTCGTGCTTTTATTTAGTAAATAGCTAGTTATGTTTAATGGAATCTTTTTTTAATTCTAGTCTTTAATTCGAAGGCGGAATCTCTATGTGGTGAGGCCAGCGAAAACAGGCACGGTGGATCCGTACACGTACGGCGGTGGTGAGTCGACGGCTGCGACCGCGTAGCTGGCCCCCGGTCGGAGTCGTCTTTCCTGGGAGCAGAATGACGTGCCCGCGCTGGCAGCTCTCGCCCGCGCATGCATGCACCGACTTCTGGGCACACCCGCCCCTTGACCCGCCGCGCCTACACACAAAAAACCTCAAACCAAAGTACCCACGTGGACATCCTCCCAGACGAAACGGTCGTCCACTCTCGTTCTCAGATCTATGTCAGTAAATTATTTAATGTAATTTATTTATTTGTGACTGCTGTTGTATGTTTGATGTAAATTAATTTATGATGTAAGAAATAATAATAAAAAGTATGACACTCAATCTGGTTTCATTTTCCACTTAAAATCAATTAGTCGAGTAAGTAACTTAGTAAAGAATCTAGCGAATTTAACGAAGTTAGTGTATATTATCTCTTGAGTAAGATCACAAAATAATAGTTATTTCTTAAATTAGACATTGCATGTGTAATTTATATTCATGGGCCCATAAGCCTGGATAAACTGCTTTTTTTTGTTTGTGGTATTAAGGCATCCGGAGCTGATTGATAGTTTTGTGAGGAATTTATTACATCTGATAGCAATATCTAGAATAAAATACGTTACTTAAACAAGTCACACAAAATATATTTTTATGCTGCATGATAAGTTTTAAATTATATGCTACGCTTGAGCGTACCTATGTGAGGTTCCTACATAGGTCCTCGTAGTCCATTAATGACAGCCCTATTTTAAGTTATGTTATTTGGCAGTAGCTCTTCTAATACCGAGTTTATTTTTTGTTAGGTGTACACGTAGGTATTAAAGAAACAAACTTTCACACACGATAACACAATCGTCAGTTTATTAAGCGACATACCTGCTACTGCTAATTGTGAAGTGCGTGCGTTTATTGAAAATCCGTTGTTTTAATTCCTAATTATTATCACGAGCCGCTTTCTTTATTCGCTCTAGTGGAGGAGAGTCCAAGAAATGTGTCGAGATTTTCCGTTAATGTGGGCGCTAGGCTACGGCTATGCACGTGGAAAGTAGAAAGTTGTAATCGATTCACTGCACATGCACGAATGATGTTAGAACTCATATCTAACCAGCTGATTATTTTATTTACTGACTTGATTTGGAATAGTGCAAAGTCGGTTTCAATATGACTTCAGAGAAAAGTCCTTGAAAACATATTGAGATTTAAGGCAGCTTCAGTTTCTAGTTTCGACCCCAATATAATCTTAGACATTTCATGAAGAGTTCCCAGCTAATGAATATAAGGACTGTTCCACATCCTCCTGTTAGATATAGTGGTATAAGCGTAAATGGCGACTGAGGGAATGATACTCCTAATGAGCAGCGTGCCACTACTGACGTCAACACCTCAACTGAATATATTATTATTATTGATTAAATTCAATAAATAAAAAAGTTAAGGCCACGGTTTTAAGGCCGTCGGCCTCTCTGGTTCCAATCATCCATGGAAATTCTCTTATTGATAGTATACCCACTATGATACCGCGGCCTAAACCTTTTTATTTAATATTTGTTTTTGTCATTTGTGCTAGTAGAGGTGACATATCGTACATACCGAATGAGATAAGGGTGGGACGACAATGATGACATTACGTAAGTATATCTAATATAAATATATATATATATATATTGATTTCGAGGTAAAACAACCAATTGCTACTTTTCGAGTGTAAATTATTTTGTTTAACTTAGAATAGGGAACAAACCTCTATTCTGAGCATTCTATTATTTTGTGTACAAACCAAAACAGCCACATTTCCGGCTCATTTTACATTTAGTCAAAACAGACGCAGGTAATTCTAATGAAACGTTAGATTGCACGTTGGCAAACTATGCAGACTACGCCATTTTACAGGAACGACGGACTGTGGAGCTGCGGAGCCCGTTTGTCGGGCAGGTAAGGTCAGCTCGTTGATTAGCCGTGCGCCGGTAGAGGCCGACCACAGCCGCGTTTGTGAAGCCCCCAACGCTGTTTATAATGCAGATATGTGTTTGCCCAATCGCTGCACGCTAGACTGGCTATATGGCATCGTTAATGCGGCTGGTGTCTCTTTGCATAAGCAAATATAGGGCGGGCGGACCGACGCTGATTAAGCGGTGCGCCGCCGGTGATGTCCGCTTCATTTCTGCGCTTGGATTGCGTGTCACTTGATTAGTTTTCCGACTTTGTACACGATTACAGTAAACTTGACGGTTATTGATTTACGTTGTTCATGTGACATGTTTCATGGACGAGTGCAGATTGATTGTTGTATTAAAATAAACGGTGATAAAACAGAAATATATAAGGCTCAAAATATGTTCCATCTATGTCGTAACGGTCTCGTAAGACATAATTGGGGTACCTAGCTAATACTTGAAAAAAGTGAATCTAGATGATACAATACATAGTATATCCAGCGTGGGTACATGTCTCAGTTACACATGGCAGTTCTGATCCCTCGAGACTACGTCGGTCCATCTGCCAGCTAATATAACCTCCTTACCATCTCGTCAGGTGCCGTCCGAGTTGTCAATACTTGATGCATGTCTACGTCTAGAATTAGGCGATCGCCCATGGCATCATGTCTCTATAGATTTGTGGAGATTGCTAGCTAATGCATTAGTAACATTAGCAGCCTAGACTCCTGCTAACATTAGACTGGATTCAATAAGTCATTTAGTTTTAGTAGTGGGGCAATACCTATATATTGCTTTGTTTAATAATAGCTTGCTTCTGCCACTGCCTTGCTTCAATGCAGTACAGATCCATTTTTTTATGTTATGTTATTTTGACGGAACAAGGTTGTTCCCACCTGATGTTAAGCGGACCTGTTAACCTCTCCTATAACAGATGCATTTCGTCACAAGTCACGAATTGCACTGCGCCCGTCACCTTGATACATAGTTGTTAAGTCTCATGTGTCTGTAAGATCCGGATTATTTATTGCTTCTTTGTACTTATTATTATTGTAACATACAAGTTATTACAATAATTATAAGTACAAAGTCATTTAATGGACCATCGGGCACAGCAAAGTAGAAGAGAGGAGGGCGTGATATTAATTTTATTTTAAATTGTAATTATGTATTTTTTTTTTTTTTTTTACGCCTCATAGGTTAGCCTTTGACTACTATCTCACCTGATGGTAAGTGATGATGTGGTCGTAGATGTTATTCAGGCTAGCCTAGAATTACTGGCTCTGAAGGACAGCTGCCGAAACACACCGTTAGGTGCTTGGCGGCAGATTTTCTACTTGAGGGTGGTAGCTAGCCAGGCGGGCATTCGCAAAATGCCTACCACCATGCATTAACGACCATCCTAAGACGACAACAGGGACCGACGGCTTAACGCGCCCTTCGAAGCACGGAAGCGCTCAGTAGTAATGTCGCCAACGGTCACCCATCCAACTCATGACCGCAGCGGACGTTGCTTAACTTTGCTGATCGGTTAAGAACAAACTTCGCTACGAGCGTTTCGAATTAATAATATAATATTAGTGTCAGAAGTAAGTAGTATCTACTAGTTATTATTTAATACTTTTTCATTTAAGAATTTCGTTAATTGCATAGTATGCTTTAGATATTAATAAGAAGCTGTTCAATTTTTTGTATAAAAATGTTGTCATTATCTTGAAGTATAAGATCTTTTGGTAATAATATATTTACTGACATAGGTGATGTGCTAGACGAGTGCATTTCCAGTCGTAACAGGTAACAATAACCGGTTTCCATGAAGTGTGAACAGAAATGTCTTCGCACAGAAAAAAAATTAAAATGCCTTTTATTCCTATGAAATTAAATTGTACTGTAACATGCACATGACAAATTGGCATTTCTGACGCAAAATGCACCACTCAACGCAATTTGAACGCATTAACTGCATTGAAAATCTTATACTCCCGATCGTGGTACACATTTTTCGTTCCATTGTGATTTGTTTAATTAAATCATCATTATTGCCTTCAATAACAAACTTTTCCTTTATAGGTCTCAAGGATATGGTACAAACATCGAAAAACATATATAGAACATCACGCTACGTGACTCGTATAGCGAAGTTACTTTACGGGCGAACGGTCAAAGTATCGGACATAAACCTATTTTGTTCTCTTCTTATATTGGATGTGCCCCCTTCTTCGTCCGCTGGTTTGCCGGACCCTGTTGCTAGGGGTGCCTAAAAAGAAAACATGAAAAATTTGAGAATTTCCATTGGGACAGACATTTTTTATTTATAACTGCCGGACCAACAACGGACTCCTGTAATGAAATTTTGGGAATTCTTTCAGTGCTGCTCTCGATGTTCTTGATGTTGTTTTAGGTTATGTATACATTCATTCACATGAAGAGATATAATGAATAACAGGATGTATGTGCAGAGTAGTATATAAGGTGAATAGTTGGTGCTCGTATATTGTTTTTAATCATGTACCTAGGAGTACACTACCGATACGATTTATAAATTCTAGAAACTCTAGAAGAACATGTTCTAAGTATAGAATCGTTAGTTTTTCAGGCGAGACATTAAAAATAATTCATTTCAAACCGCATTCGGACAGTTTCAATAAGTGCGCAGATATGTATCAGAGGCGCGACGTCCATGCTTTATGGACATTTTACGGCGGTCGGCGAGGACAATAACAGCGACCACGAGGGTGTCACGCTGTTTTTTACACATTTTCCCGCCACCTTTATCTCAGGATGTAGGAATTCTATAAACTCATAGGTCTTGTCGGCTATCAAAAACGTAGAATAGATTTATTTAATTATCGCTTCGTTTTACTAGATATTGAATAGGCAATTGAGATGTATGTAAATCACTTTAACAATATATCTAGGTACATTACCCTTTAATTAACTTACTAAACCGACGCAACGTGGCGTCATAAACGACAAGTAGGCCTGAATTTTCTACATGAAGCATCTTCAGGAGGACTACCTTCGAGTGCGCTATCAAGAATTACCTCTGAGATTTTGTATAGACGTTCAGTAACGACGCTTGACAATATTGAGTCCATCAGATTTGTGAAGTAATTGTGAATAAAATTTAGAAAATGTGTCATTCTTATGTATTTAGACCTATTTTGCGATCAATTGGGGTTTGATTGGGTGAGTATAATAAACTATATCCTCACTAGCTGACACTAATTATACTTCTAAAAGTTTGGTTAGCGAAATTGGGCAAAGGTTGAGGAAAAAAACGGGTGACTCCCGCTCCAGCTCGTACCTGGTGCAAAGGTTGGCCATAGCTATCCAGCGTGGTAATGCCGCCAGTGTAATGGGCACTTTTGCACCAGGTACAGTTAGGGGTGGGTTATTTGATTGACCATTACTCTTCCAGTAATTGAATTTAATATTATTTTTGACATTAATATATAAGCATAGGAATAGTTAGAGGCAAAAATAAATAAATTACAATATTTAAAAAAAAAATTATACTTCTTAAATTGGTTATAAAAACCATCGGTTGAGTTATTGTAGATATACATTGATGAATAAGATATTATTTTGCTATCCAGTACCTCACTCATTTGGTATTCTAGCAAAATTGTGAATTATTGTTATGGGTATATCTAATAAACTATCAAAATAGCCTTTAACTACTACCTCACCTGTTCGTCTGTTAATCTGGTTAGATAAATTCGAAAAAAAGTGTGTACATTATCACAAACCTCCGCAACGGTTTTGATGAAACTTGATATATGGATCTCTCGGTGAATATTTTAACTTTCTCTTTCGGTTTGGCTGCGTGATGTTTGTGACGTCTCGGCGCCTTAGCAGGAAAATTAGGCGAAATTTTCACTAGATATATTTTAAGTGTTTTTCTAAAATATTAATTTAATGTTTTCTTAAAATATTTGTTATTATTATTAGTTTGAAAATGTAGTTTTTCTAAATCAAATATCTATTATCTAACCTATTAACAACTACTAAAATCATTATGTAATATGTAACCACTACTCTGTGGAACAGTATGTAAACTTAAGTAAGTCACTGCCGTTTGTAAACAGTATTATATAACTAAAACAAAAGGCAGATAACTAATTTAAATTATTACATACATATTTTAAGATTTACATTAAAAATATTTGTAATATGTGGAGCTCAGTCACTGTTCCAGGTGTGTAATCTGCACAACGCCGATATATATGCACAATTCATTGGAAAATTAAGATCCTTCTAAGATATGATAATTTCTTAGGATATTCAGAGCTGGAAAATCACACCTGACAATTTGGATATTGTCGCCATAGACAAGCATTTCTTCTTTTCTGAAAAATTTGATAAAGCTACATAAGTTGCGACATTACGTCATCACCTTGCATCCCAACTCCTAACCTTCTTTCGTATCTAAACAATTCAGTGATAAGGTGAGCATAAAATCTTTTACATCAGTTTACCAGGAGCAACAAGAGCCCGTTTTGGAGGCACCACCGCAGTGTTATTTATTCTGCCTCGAAGCAGTAGTGTGCAAATACTACTGTGTTTAGGCGTTTAAAGACACTGTAGCAAGTGAAATTACTGGACGAACGGGACGTAATAAGACGTAACATGAGTGACGACTGTCATTCAGAACGAGGAAGGTGACACTGCAACTGTAATGGGTTGGTAAACAGGTTTAGCATAGAAGGGGAACTAAATCTCAAGGATGGCTGAAGGAACATATACCGTTGGATGGTATATCGCCATTTTTCAACTTAAAAGTGGCGAGCTGTCGTAAAATGATTTTTTTGTTGACACCTGCCACCTCACAATGAAGCTCAGGGCAGATGCGAGATTCAAACTAAGCAAGGCAGTCCACAGATTTTCATCCATCCATCCATCATGCCGCAATGCTTTATATTTATAGATTTTTCCTAACCTAGCTTTTGTTTTAGATACCTGGGTAACTAATGAAATTACGAAGTACGTATATCGAATTCACTTCATTCTAACCCTATAATAATTATGAGTTATTATGAGAGAGACATGGAATTGGTAGGCATAATAAAGTACCATGCAGAATACACACATTTTATAAAGGTTACTTACCGTGAAGTGTTACGCGTCAATTTATAACAGTGCAATCAAGGCTAGCAGCCCTGTTGAAAGTAGCGTTATGTGAGGAAGTTTCCGTACGTGCCAACGCCATTATTGCAGCGAGAAAAGTTCATCAATTTCATTTCTCGCACACGTCGCCCTCACCCGCCTCACCTTGTGCCGACCCCGTTCTGGTTGATGGTTCTTGCACTAACAATATAATAGGTTACAAGAATATTGATTTAAAACGGGATATTTACAATGAAACTGTGTTTATATTACGCCTCCATTGGCTCCATTACAGGAACCATGTTTACGGGCAAAATCTAAATTTTAATTATTATTAATTTGCAATGAGATTGTTGTGATATTTCGGCTTCATTGAAGGCGCCATGTTTACGAGTAAGATCTATCAAGATATCAAGACAAAATATTAACGTTACGAATGAATACAGTCCGGGTTCCGAGCATATCAGATGCTCATCATCAGGTTATCTATTATTAGTAGTTTCGTTAAACCAGATTATTCTTCTAAATAGGTCACCTATTCAAGCGCTGTGATTTTTTGGGTAAAATTGTAGCATTATAAAGTGTATGTGGAGACGCTCTGCGCACTAGAATCTGTTATGGTCGAATCTTGAGTCCATGACTTCGATCCCTATCGTGAATATCTTGCCGGTATTACAATAATTTCTAAATAGGTGTGAAACGCACGGGAACTTCATCAAAAAATATTTAATGTAGTTATTCCTATACTAGTTACAATAACCACATCAATTACCACGTAAGTTATTTTAGCGAGGTTAGGCGTAAATTTACTAACATAATATGTCATACATTACACAATATGTTAGTAAATATACGCCTACCCTCCTTTTTTACAGATGTTTACTCTATATCATCATATTAATTCGTGTATCAGCTCAAATTCAGTTCAATAAACGAAAACGATTCAGCATTAAAAAATTATCAGTATTTTTTTAGTTTTATCATACGCTCACTAAACAACGACAAATTGATTGCCATTGGCTTGCATTACCATTTTAACTGTAACTATTTTATGTTCACGACATATTAGTTACCTACCACTATAATGGTACGTTCGTTGAACACTTACATAATTAAAAGATCGATTACACAATGTGTGATTAAATGCCACCGAAAGAAATAACGCAAAAAGTAAATTTATGTTGTTATTGACAACGATCTTGTTGATTTATTAAGACCATCAATAATCGAAATACGTACTTACTTATGTAGATTCTAATCTAAGTACTTATGTCTAATTAATAATGTGTAACTTACTCGTAAATATGTTTACCTATATAGGTAAGTACTAAGGTACTTAGACAAGCTTTTGCATGGTGGAAGGGCTTTTTACGAATGCACGCCTGGCTAGCGACCACCCTCAAGTACAAAATCTGTCGCCAAGCACCTAACGGTGTGTTCCGGCAGCAGTTCTTGAGAGCCAGTGAAATGCTCATGAGACTTAACAACTATGTCTCAATGTGACGGGCGCAGTGCGATTCGTGACTTGTGACGAAATGGATCTGTTATAGGCAGAGGTCAGTCCGCTTAACATCAGGTGGACTTCGAGCTTGTTCTGTCATAGTAACATAAAAAAAAGCTAATCAATCTACTACATTAGTACATGTGTATAATTTAAAAGCCTGTTTCTGGCAAAAATAAGGTTAAATCAGCAGATACATAAATTGTTTTTCTTCTACTGATATTCATATTCATCTTTACCCATACCATAGAACACAAACAGCAATTTAGGCGACAAGAAGTAACAAACACAGATAAAATCTCTTTCATTTATAATATTAGTAGGAATATGGCGATAGTATATTCACTATCTCCTACCATATCATGACTTTGTCACAGGCAACATAGTAGTCAGTCTATTATAATTATTATTCTTGTAGTGTTTTTTTTACTGAGGGCCATTTTGTATCTAACAATCTTCAAACTACGACGAAAGTGCAATTCTTCAACACCACAATTAAAAGAAAAAGTCCAAACCTAATGATGTAGTATGAAAAACATAATTACGAAAATTACCGGAAAGCTATATCATGTTTTTTTTATAAGTACTACGTAATTCAGGAAATACGTGCAATGGTAACCTAAACGTGTACATTCGGTCATGTATGCATGTTGGAATTGTGACTAGGTGTACATTTACAAGATATAGAGAAGTCATACTCGAGTAGTGAAAGTAATGCGCACGCGCCGAGTTAACAGAATCATATTAAAGTCCAGTGCATTTTCAAGTGGAATAGTGTGTTGGTTTTTACTTTCCAATTATTTATAAAATACATGTAAAATTAACTTACAACATTCTTCTACTACAAATACATGTCGCGACCTTGTTCATAACATCTCGCTGGGTACCCTGAACTTGAAGTCGAGATACGCACAGCCCGGACGTGGGCAGCATTCGGCGCAAATGTTAGGTAATATTTTGCGTAGCAAACTGTCCTTTGGTCTTAAAAGGAACGTGTTAGAGCTGTGTGTGTTGCCTGTATATACCCATTAAGCAAATACCGTGATCCAGACTGAACACTCCGCAGAAAGATTCAATGTAGCCCAAAAAGCCAAAGAGAAAGCAGCTAATTATAGTTAAAAAAATTAACTGTAGTTTAAAAAATTAACTATAATTTACATATGAAAAGTTAAGCAGTAAGTTGCTGCAGATCTGCAGTTAGGTAAACGTCAGTTTTGTTTCAGTCAGCAATGTTCAAAACAGTATTTTTTAACCAGTAGATATACGTAGTACATTATATGTATGACGGGGACACTTATTAATAAATATTGTCCGATTTCGATGACAAAACGTGCTACATACTTACCTACATCAATCATAAGACAATACTTTGAAGTCAAAAAGGGTTTAAATAATCGAAGAGCCATACTAACACCGATTACTGTGAGATATGTGTACAATTGTTATTTTATCTGTAAGACTGCAAAGTTCTTATTTGGTGCGAGTACCTACTTGAATTGAAACTTGAGGAAGCGAAGGAATCTTTAATAATCACGAATCAATCAATAGGATTGAACCATGAACGAAGCGAGTGGTTCAAATATAGAATACGAATAAGTGCTTCATAACATCGACTCGTCGATGTTTTGATCGATGCGAGTCCTTTCCGTACATGGCTAGTCGTAAAAAATTTGCTTAAATGAAAATCAACTAGCTATATATTTAATCAAACGTGTATGCAGGTGAGTCACTCAAATGGTAAAATAAATAACTTACAAAATATTTACGGCTTGTTATACGGACGTCTTTATTAAACATACATAAATGTTTGCTTATATATGGCAATAATTATGTTTTGCTTTATGTATACCTACTCGTTAGAAATTGGTTTCTATAATTGTCTTTGGAAAGTATATATTTGATGTTCTAGCCAAACGGTGAAGTTCATTATTTTGGTGGAAATTAAATATAAACTTGTACGATAAAACGCGATGATAGTAACATCGCGTTTGCGTTGCCAGCATAAATGATAACAAGTGCAATTTCGCGAACGCATCCTAACGGTGCGGTGGCGCCATTAACTGTTATTTTCTGCGTGCACGCACTACTCATCTATAATTTCGTATCTAATCAGTGCACTGGGGCACACCGTATAACTTTGCAGTGTATTTTATCTAGGAGTCACGGCATTTTCTACAAACGGAAACTTGAAAGTCTGTAATACGGTATTGGGATCCTGTCTCAGAACTTTGTATTGACTGGGTTACCTACTAAGAAAGGAAAAACGTAAATACGTATTAGTTGATCCTTGAAAATATGGGAAACAAAGCGCATATAAAAAAAACATAATCGCATATAAATTATGCTACATTTTCTCGTCAAACATCCCGCAGCACCTGCAGAAGACTTAAATTCTTCGACCAGTGTGTGTTGCCCGTGATAAACGAAGTGAACGCGAGGCGGCAGCGGCCGACGACGGAGTAACAGATAAAGTATTTTTCACCGAAAAGGAGTTTCTTTGATGTGTGGCTATGATACCTATTATTGAAAATATGAGGAATGACGTATTTATTTAGATTTTATAATATACATCAGGCTATCCCACGGATATGCCACATAGAGGGAAAGTACGTTGAATATTGTAGATGGAACATTTTACTGAAAGAAGACATTATTTGAAATTAAAAAACAATTTAAACTGCATTCATAGATATTTAAATAATTACATGGTTGAGCCGGGAATCGAACCCGTTACACGAGATAATCATGTAAAGGGTCGGGTAAAGTGGTGAAGCTCTAGCCCCACCGCCGGCTAGAGCTTCACTACTTGGCTAGCTACCACTACTACCTTCAAGTAAAAAATCTGACGCCAATTACCTAACACGATGTTCCGGCAGAAATCCATGAGAGCCGGTAAATTACCTGTACGTATAATCTTTAAGCTGTATGTGTATTGGTGAAGAGCGCAGTGCAGTTCGTCACTTGTGCCGAAATGCATCTGTTATTCTGCTGTTCGGTAACAGCAGAATAACACATGCTTAACATCAAGTGGGCCCCGTGATTAATGCAACAAAATCTAATAAAAAATATAATTTAGTTTCAGCTGACGTGCGTGATTAGATCTGTAATCTGTATTGTTTATAAGATAAACAAGCGTTAATCATATTTAATCAAACATAGGTAATAATTGGTTAAATACTGCCCGATAAGATGTTGAGTTAATTGATAGTATAGTATAATATTATGTGCAAAGAGATTTGTCTGTCTTTAATGAAATGTATCGCATATAGTTTGAAGAGCAAGTAATACTTCTCCTATGACATCGTATTATAGGCAGAGAGTTCCAATTACTTCTGCTGGGGTGGTCAGGTGGTCATCGTTGCACCCGCACAAGACCTCCCTGGGTGGACGACTAACAGACCTTGACCGATCACAATGCACACGACTTAGCCCTTAGCTATTTGAAATAGGAGTTACTTCAGCTTAAATTCGAAACAGTTTAGATTTTGCAAGGGCCACCCTAAAGTGTCCTGTCCGGTCGTCATTATGTGTCATTAGTTTTGCGACGCTGACCAAATGACTGGTCTGCTATATCGAATGACTCATTCCGTAGAATACGCTCGTGATTATAATCCCAACAGAGTAATTAGATGCTTAGGGTATGAGAGCAATTTTGAGATCTAATCATATATTTGTTCCATTTCGTATGCATGTGGTGGAAAATTGCTGAACATTTTCCAGTTGGTTGGTCGTAGTATAGTGAGCGTGGAAATATAGTAGTGTAATAAATTAATAATATTTAGATTAATTTTCCACAAGATGTGGAATTAATACCTATTCATTTATTAGTTGAATGCCTCTCATACAGTATGCATTAAAATCCTTGTTAGAAATCAAAACTTGATGATACAATTATGATCTACTGATTTATCGAAACATATTATAATTGATATGTTCTGAAAAAACAAGTTTTCTGACGACACTGAACGAACAGGTTCAAGAAAACTTGTATGTAATATGTAAGTTCAAACAATATTACACTTGTAGACTTGTTAGTCATTTACTAGCGGTTCGCCGCGAACGTGAACTGACTCACGCACTATACCAATTGAATTACTTAGCAAGCATCAAATGAAAAGTAAAGAAAAATATATTAAGTCTAAAATTGAACAATAAACTGTTTAATGTTTAATATGTTTGTATAAGTATAGCCTTTTCATATTATACTCCTCTTGACATTAGTATACCTTTAAATTGGTTCCCATTTATTCATTAAAGGTAATAGTTATTTGTTATACAAGAGTGCAAAGTTGCTTTTTAACCGCGTGTTCAATTTGATGACCGAGCAAGCGAAGGATTCTAAAATTGAATCACGAGCGTAGCGAGTGGTTCAAAATTAGAATCCTGAGCGTTAGCGAGGGAATCAAAAGAGCACGAGGTGAAAAATCTTTGCACTCGAGTGCAACACGTAACTTTTCATTCCACCTCAGCGAGGAAATTACTAAGAACCGCGTACAAAGCAAATTGAAAAAAGAACACCAAGAAGGTTCCGAGTCTTGAGTTTTTAACAAATTAAAAAAAAGTTGTATGATATATTCGGCACCATAGAGGTAGCAGTAAATAGGTTTAATGTTTTTTTTAATTCACAAACTTAGTGCACACGATGTTCTAAATTCAATTTACTTTATCCTCTAGAGAATAAAAACGGCTTTTCCACTCAGATATTGAAGATTAAAAATACTCTTTCCGAGATGGTGGGATGAAAAGTAGTTTTAAGGCTCGTTGGATGCCAGGAACTGATATCTCAAAATGCGATCTCCAAGACGCCTGCGTGGGGATTCTGGAAAACCCTCCCATAACGGTGGAGACTGTGTTCAGCACTAGACAATCCGGCTGGTACAGTACAGTTTTTAAGTTACAGTCAAATAACTGACAAAGGTCAATATGCTTTGATGACATGATAATTGCAACTCTTGTTAAAGGTGAATCTAATAGAGATAGGTATACTTTATTGATATAGTAGTTTTTTGGGAATGGGGCCCCTTATGATCCCCGTAGGTGGTGTCTTCCTGTGACATTCCAGGAACCCAGTCGAATACGCCACGACACAGTGGTAAAGTGTGGGACTACGGGGATCATAAGGGGCCCCATTCCCAAACAGTAGTTATTGAAGAGTCACTTGAGGAAATCAGTATAATGCTAGACCTTATTAGATTTTTTCAGTAGGTTTCAAACATGGACAAGATGAAATTATGCCTAAATTCCATAATGAATTGATTCAGGCGTTACTTTGCGGAAATCCATATTTAATAATAAAAAATATTATACAAATATTTTAAGAAAACATTTTTTTTAACACATGTTTAACAAACAATAGTCTATATATAGACTCGTGTTAGCCGCCGGTCGTTCGCCCCGGGATATAGAGAGCCCCGGGCTATGGAGGGTCTACCCTCGCCCAAAATCCGGTGGAGCTGAAAGCGGTCGTAACAATCTATGTCATTCTCGGTCGGACGCTTGTAGGGTCAAGATCTCCTGAGGATGCTTCGTGTAGAAGCGAAATGCATCGAAAATTCTTCCGGTTTGGCTGCATGTTGTTTGTGAAGTCACGGCGGCTTAGCAGGAAAATTAGGCGGAATTATCACCCGGGGGTGCCGGGTTAGAATTGCACCTCCCCATATCTTCCCGTAGGTGTCGTAAGAGGCGACTAAGGGGATAGAAAAAAATATTATATGCTGGAAGGTGGGCAGCAGCGCCTTCTAATGAACAGCCAACTTATAATGCGATTCCCAAGACGCCTGCCAAGCGTAGGGATTATGGCAAATACCCCCTTAATAGGGGAGGCTGTGTTCAGCAGTGGACGATCCGGCTGATACAGTATATTTAACTGGGACAGATTGTCAGTTAGGTAGGTCCGACTTCGACAAAGAGGTCGCCCCAAAAATCGAATGCGGATGGGCAGCGTTTGAGAAGTTATGCGATAAGCAGAGGCTGAAGACTAAAGTCACGGTAAGGTTATCTATACAGTATTTTAACTCGGCTCTGTCTTTGAAATAACTACCTACTGCCGCGCTGTACGTAAACATGCGATAGGGCTGCCCGCCTCCAGAATTTTAATTACATTTGCCTACTTTGTGTTTCCATTTATTTTTGTGATAGTAATTTTTTTTTATATAAACAAATAAAATACTTTGTGAATTGAACAGGAAGTGTTCACTATAAATGCGTGTTGTTTTTTTGACTAGTAGGTAGATTTAATACACAAAAACCATGTTTATGTTTGAAGAAAAAATAGTTCTTAAAAATTTGCGACCAAAAAATATATCGTATGTCGGTTATCGAGCATAAACATTAACCTCTTTTTGCGTAGTTGGATAAAAACTATCCTATGTTTTTTCCCGGTTCTCAAACTATTTCCATACCAAATTTCATTCAAATCGGTCCAGTAGTTATGGCGTGAAAGCGTAACAGACAGACATAGTTACTTTCGCATTTATAATATTAGTACTGATAGTACTGATTACCGTGTGTGTTACCAGTGGTAAATTATGATATTGAGACATGGTCCTTAACTGCGGCCCTTATGGAGAAGCTCAGCTTCACTCAACGAGCTATGGAGAGTTATGCTCGGAGGTTACTTGTGCGATGGAATCAGAAACGAGGATATTCACGGAAGAAGCAAAATTAGCGACATAGCATTAAGAATGTCAAAGTTAAAGTGGCAATGGGCGGGGTTGCTTGACGAACCGATAACCGATGGGAAATAACGGTTCTCAAGTATTACCACACTACACCGGAAGACTTAGAGGTGGTAGAATGACACACACACAAGATGACAACATCGTTAAACTCGCCAGTCGTCACAATTGGCCTACAACCGTGAATAGTTACGTTTCATCGTGGAGGCATTTATTAAAAAGTCTTAAGAGTAATGATGATGATGAAGATGAAATTGGCTCCGATTCATCTTACGTCTACACAACATCCTCAAAATGGAAAAATCTTTGATGTTCATTTTGCAGTTGTATTTAGCTGAACCAAATAAAATTCCATGTCCGTGAAGTGCCGGGCTAGAATGTCACCTCCCCAACTCTGCCCGTGCGTGTCTTAAGAAGCGACTAAAGGTGACACATCAAAAGGTGGGCAGCAGCGGTTTTTGAGGAACTGATATCTCACACTGCGATCCCCGAGTAACCTCCCAAGCGTGGGGATTATGGCAAACCTCACGGTGATAAACACCTAACATTGTGTTCCTTCAGCTGACTTGAGAGTTAGTAATTCTAAGTTAGCCTAAACAACATCTTCGTCCACATCATCACTTACCAACAGGTGGTCATAGGCTAGCCTATCCTCTACAAATAAAAATAAACTCACGAAAAGCTGCGACAGAACTTTTCTTCAGAAGAAAGAAAAATATGAGACAAATGATGAGGCCTTACATTTTTTCGTTTTCAAAAATATTAATTATTTAATTTGTAATACCTACATAAATATATAACATTATATATTTCCTTCCTTTAATCCATATCACATTAATAAAACCCAATTTTAATTCCATAAAGTGAATGGCCTAAGCTAAGTCTACCTTATGTGCTCAGCGGGCCCTGCGCCGCCCTAATATAGCCATAAATTTCACTTAGCGAGATTAATGAGATGTTATTGGAAATTTGCCATTAGTTACAGCTAAAATATTGCAGGGTGCAGACCCTCCGGAAAAACAGTTTTCCGAAAATTATATGGTATAACGTATCTCTTTGTATACAAACGTTAGCATATAGTCTATTTATGATAATAGCATAGGTGGTTCTGGTATAGGTTAAGCGTAAATAAGCTTCAGTTTATCTAAATAAACATGATTCTCTAACATCTTTGACTACTTGGCACATTGTAGAAATGTATTTAATATTTAGTTACTCAACATGCCATTAAACTTTTACTCCATGTAATTTCTAGGATTTTTCCCGAGGAATGCTTTTGGATGGTTAGTACAATTGCACTGTTAATTATTCAACTCTATTATTAGTAATAATGTTTTTAAAGTAACATACTCTTTTATGTATGTGTTTTATAGGTAGTAAAAAGTATTGATACACCCACATTAGGTATGGCAGTCACTTTCACTTGGGCGGCGAAAGTGTCGCGTAGAATGAAATTACGTTTTCTGAGTGGTGTGTATCATGTTATGGGCAGTAGCAATGGCTAGGTGGGCTAGTTTAACTCAAAATAAAAAAAAATAGTTAGAAAACCACTTGAGGCATTTTATAAAAATTAAAGTGTTTCTAATATTAGTCTTCAACAACAGTTTTTGGGTATGATTGCGGTCAAATACGAAAGGAAAACCTAAGCAAAATAAATGGCTGGTGGCTAAAAAATTCAAGGATTTATCGATTGGGGTATAAATAGATCAGCTCATCTCCTAACAGATAATAGCACAATAAGAAACGATAGCTGTTACAGCTATTTTCTATATTTAGCACTTTTGCAAGCAATCTTTAACAATGAATAAAGCATCGCACAAATCAAAATACAAACACGCTTATGCCTAATCAAAGCGTTCCCTAAAAACAGTAGGCAATTACACGCACGGCTAACGAGAACGGGCTCCGGTCGGTGGCCAGCCTGAATTTATACGCCGGCCAACCTTCCCCGATGTAAAGTGTATATTCCATCTGAAGGAAAACGCTTCATTCCCGCCGGAATATAATCGTCCGCTCGTAATTTATATTGTCTGCTGCAGAGCGAGTCCCGCTGCACATTCATTTATTTTATGTGCCATTTACAATTGTCGGTCGATGGTCAAGGGAGAAAGGGGGCGAAGGCCGAGAGGGGGCGCCTTCGCATTATAAAACCGTGCGGTCATCTGCGGACCATTCGAAGGTATTTGTAATAGGGCCGCATGAGTTGTGACGACCGAGCACAGCCGCACATGGGTACGGGGTGACTGATGGTTTATTTATAAGATTAATTTGAATCTGTAATACCGCTGGACTATAAAATGAATACTTCTTTCTTTACAATTAATGTTTGATAGTTCAAGAAGTGGAAAGATAATCTAAGAAAAAGCTTATTATGCCCTAGTAAGTCCAGTCTATATGAAACAAATCGCTTTTTTTATATCAGACAAGGTATTTTTATTGTATCATCCAACCTAGTTCCTGGCCGACACACAAGTCTTAGTTATGGATAATATTTAACTTCTGTAGGTAGGTAAGAATATCAGAACACGCAATTTTATCAAAAAGTAAAAAAAGGGACACACTGGAACTAATCACAATGTGAAGATCCGCTCTGTTCGGTACTTTTAAATTTTATTGGCAGTCGTTGCATTTTTCGCATGAAAGTAGAAAGAAGAACATCGACGGCAAGAGGCTGAGCAGCTCTGTATTCTTTTGTTTTTTAATTATAATGCCAGCGCAGGGGTGTCGCCCCCCTGCCAAGTTTCTGGTGGAGGTGCTTTCTTGTTAAGCGCGGCGGGCGCTGCCTCCTACGTGCCTCGGCCATTCATTTCGTAGAAACTTATAACCTGACCCGCGTACTTATGAGCGTCGCCAATAAATATAGCGATGACCGGAGGCTCATGCGTCCCTGTCGAGCACCCGAGCAGGGTGAACGGTGAAAGAGGACGGCGCGCGGTAGGTCGCCGTTGCTCGTGGCGAGGCATTGTTAGCTAAATATCTAGGTGGTCAGTTGGGCGGGAGCGGGCGCCGGGCGGCTAGAAGACGGGTAGGGAAGGCGGGCGGCGGACGTGCGGGCCCGGCGCCGTCGATGTATTGAGCGCGTATTGCAGACGTGGTCACGCGCTGCAATATTGCGTTCGCTCTGCGATATTGCCCCTCGGTAACTCAATTTGATAAATTGTGCAAAGTTCGCCGGCTTCGCAATGCCATCAGCTCTATCAATGTATCGCTTAATAGGCATTGGTAATGGCTTATTAAATAGATTTTCAGTCTCGACTTCGATTTGGTGAAAAGGTAGAACATCATCATTAAAATTACTTTTTGGACCAAGCTGATGAAGGCTAATAATAATGTCGTCATCAGCTTCATATAGATTGATGATAGACTTGTATTTTACACCAGTAGGACTTAGTTTGGTTGAACTCGACGTTATTTGAATGGAAACGAAATTGGAATAACTTGCCAAAAAGTAAGAGAATAAAATCCTTGAAAATCCGTGGAAATGTGTTCGAAATATGCACGTTCCAAAAGCATACCACAAAATAGCGTATTTGTAGGTACACAATGAATGAAATAAAATGTTTTGCTGTTGCAGTTTAATAAAACTATTCCTTCGGGAGTTACCCACTTCGCAGCTGCGCCCGTGTTCACAATACGGTTTATTGATGAACCTGCTATTGCTAATGATATTAATATAAGTTCGTTTTTTTTAATTATCACAGGTTCAAGCGTTCAACCACAATCCCATTGGATGGTAAGTGATGATGTGTTCAAAGGTGGTAAAAAAACCTAATTTAGAATGGGAAGTGGCTCTCAAGGACAGCTGTCGGTGCATACCATTAGCTTCATAGCGGCTACATTTTTTCTACTTGAGAGTAGCACCGCGAGTAGCTGCTTTCCTAAAACAACAATCAGGAATGACGGTGAAGCACGGAACCGCAGGTGGATTGTCCATTGCTGAACCACGCCTAAGTGGACTGAAAATGGGTTTGCCATAATCCCCACGCTTGGGATGTTACTTGACGACCGCAGAGTAAGAAAGCAGTTCCCCAGAAGGCGCTGCTGCTCACCTTCCGGTATTTGACTCATATTCGCCTCTTACGACACCCACAGGAAGTGTGGGGTGGGGGTTTGGCTGGGGGGTGATATTCTAGCCTAGATACTCCATGGGCTACACTACGAGCGCTATAAAGCTATAAACTTTATTGCTTGCAATATCAAATACCTTTACATATTATGTATTATGTTGTATCTCTACGTTTTGCCATAGGTAAGCTTTCATATAATAAATGCAATACAATTCATTTATTTCAGGTAATGTAACCCATATTTCACAGTATCAATAAAATTCAGCTGAATCGTCTTATACTTCAAAGTAGGTATTATAAACTATGCATTTTTAATTCAAATTTGTAATAAATTCCGCTAATATTATACATAGTAAAATGAATAAGTTATATTAAGGAGCCTGTTGCCTAGATCTTGGCATATATCTATAAAGGACTGCTACTGAGAATTTCTTGTGAAAAAATAACGCATTTATAAAAATAACACTTTTCCAACCAGAGGGAGTTGAACCGTCGACCTCGCGATTTAGATGTAGTAAAAAATGTCTGACTTTAGATGTAGCGTACATGTCCCTAGATATTAGACCAATTAGCAAAATTCCATAAAATTTAATCTAAACGTTTCGGCATGAAAACGATAAACTTTCAGTGGAGTGTTTGGCGGACAAAAATCCTAAATGTGAACAAATCATTCCTAAGCGAATAATCTCTTTACCTACACCTTTAATAACGCTCCAAATAAGAATCACCATCTTTCGCCACATATTCGGGGTCGGCACAATTATGTTTTCGTTGACAATAAAACGGACAAATATGTTACATAGACAGTTTTTAACATGTTAAATCCTTAGCCTTACCACAAAAATGAACTGTTCCATATAGCCGCCCTTATAGCAGCCCTTAGTTTCTTACGCCGGGAACAGTACGCCTTAGAGATAGTACATATAACATTCATAAGTAATTATCTATGACTATGCAATAGCTATACCACCCGTTTTCCCATCAGTAGGAGGCAATCTTTACTTTTTGTAATACATTACTTTAATTGACACTAATTCTTTCCGTACGAAGCAAAGCGGGAAATTGCAAAAATAAATCAATTAAGATAGCCATCACCATCTTTCTTTCTCATCGAACTCTCCAGAGATATCTTTTTCTGTAGTAACCTATTTAAAATTACACTCTGAATCTAAAATATTTATACAGGTGATAAAAGATATTAGAAAGGTCTAGTCATAATGGGGGTGTACTGTAATACTTATGGTAACACGCTATGACCAAACTCCGAGCCGGATGCGGGTTGCGTGCGGTGGCGGCGCGGTTCAGAGCGTCGAGAAAATGATTTATATTGTTTGTGTAGAGGCGGCGGGCGGTGGACGCGCGGGGCGGGAGACTTTCTCAAGCAGATCCAGTCCACTGCAGATATGGCCGAGTATTATTATTGATCCGGCTCGGGCGGTGGCGGTCGGCATTTCCTACCGCTCATACTCGACCGGCCGGAGAGATCCCCACCCGACATATTTATTGAGGTCGACATATCGACGTAAAAGTTATTATGACGACGCGCCGTAGCCTTATATTGCACTTATTTTAAACGCAAGTTTTAATATAGGAAGGGGAAACATCCGCCTTTACCCCTCGTCCAATTGCAGGTCGTTATGATATTATATCATCTCATATCGGCCAATCCCCGCTCGTTATGATATTGAGGGCGGGCGGTGCCCTGTGCAGCTCGGGTTTTCCGCGTTGGGCGGGCGGGCTTATGATATTTTTGGTTATGATTATAATGGGGTTGAGAGGGGAAACCCACTTGTTCACTTGAGTACATAGCGTGTTGTGTAACGATGTGATTAATGAAGATTTGTTTCAGTTTTGCCTATATAACAAAGAATCTAATTATAGCTCAAAAACTAGTTAGCATAGTGAACTTTAAATTAAATATATATGTAGGTTGTAGGTACCTACTATGTTAATGACTAATGTTAACGTCAAGTTCTGGATGATTTTGATTTTTATAGAAAAAACATCCACTATTATTATAGTGTTTACCAGAGGTTCTAATACAGACTTCTGCCCGAAAACAAAAGCCCAGAGACAACAAAATAACAAATGTGCACAATCGAATGAAAGCGTCTTATGATGACATTTGATAGCTTTCTATCCAATATCACATTTTCCATTTTGACTGCGAATGGCGGAACGTTTGATTTTATTTCCGTCGATTTTGTTAAATCGTGACCTGAAACTCAAGGATTTGTTGCGCAACTTTCATCTGTGTTTGTCGAACCTATAAATTTTGATTTACGGCTGGCCGTTATAGCCTTTTATTGAGGGTTATTGTAACAAAAGTTTTATATAAAAAGCTTTACTACAATCGGATTTTATCTTTAGAAAAACTTCATTATTTGCAGATATTGTTTATATTATTCAGTAGAAAAAGCCAGTATTAACGGATATATCGGGTAAAATATAATAATCCACCTTTGCGATATCGTAATCGCGAAGGTTAGCAGAAGTATCTAAAAGAAAGCAAGTCTGTTTTAATGGTGTTTGTAATTAGTTTGTAAAAAGAGTTTTGGGCTAAAATATTGACTGCTACAGAAATGTCTCTGTCAGAGAGAAGATACTCAACAACTGATAAATATTTTTTTTAATAAATGATGAAATGTCGTGCGTCAACGGACGGGTTCTGAAAGATTATACGTCTGAAGCAGCGAAAGGTCATTGACATCTTGTGAGGTGAACGACTACGGAGTTGTACCAACATCCCAAAATAAATTAATACCATAAACATACTACAATTAAACGAACGTTTAACGTATTGAATTAAACGGCGTCCTTGTTCGCCGAATGAGTTGATAATAAAAGGATAATAAACAAGGGCCTTTGTAACAAACTATAACAGATCGGTAATTGCTTCCACGATACCTCCGCGCGTTATTACGCCTTTTACGACGCAGTATGGGGCGAATAAAACAATTTTACGAGCGGCCATGGCGATATAATACATATACCGGGCGTCTATACATGATATGGATATGTCCATGTGATATATCTAAGCATTTACGCACACATTCTGACACAGTATTGGATAACAGTACATAGTGCCTATATGAAACTGATATGATATATTTTGATTAAAATGAAAGGTACCTGCAACTACTTCATGGACGGACACTAGAATATGACTTAGAAGTGATATCAGTGTACCGATACCAATATCATAAAATTTACTTTAGCTTTGGCAGATATAGGTACCTATCTAGGGTAATATAATGATAAACTTGTATTAATTAGAAGGTATATATTTCACTCACATCAGTTTCAAAGAAAGTAGAAAATAATTACGTAATATTACAATAATGTATTCCGAAGTAATACTTGCACTATGATTCATAAACAGTTATATTGATCAAAGGGAACATCATACGAAAATTGAACTGCATTAAACTGAACTGCATAAGTATCTATGTAACGACGCCGCTTTTATGGGAATATTAAAGAAAAAAACAAGTGTAGCAGAGCTATGAGATTAAGAAGTTTCCTCAAAGTTATTTTATCACAGTCAGATAATTCAATATAGATAGAGAGAGCAGGAAATAGTTGATGGTCCCTCGGCGGGTGCAGAGGACACATGGCGCGGGTCACTCAAATAGATTGCGTCATAGTAATGCCACCCCGTCCTCCCACGGCGCAAAACAATTATACATAAAATGAATAAAGTATCAGTGTACCGTCTTTGAATCGACCGAGTCGCACGACTATACACTCCTCTTTGTAATTCACCGTACAAATGTAATGTAACATTTGTGAGGCGAAGATACAATTTTATACACATTTTTTGTATTTTTTCACTCTAGGGACGCTTTTTCGACCCTCGTCCGAGCGGTCTCTTTGAAAAGTGGACATCGGAACGCGGGGGAAGCAGCCCCCAAGGACTCTGGACAGAAAATGCGTTGTAAACATTGCGACTACATTCAATTTCCCGTCATTTTTCAAACTGATAAATAATTCTGTCATCGAACGCTCGGACAGGGGTCGCTATGAAGTGATTGCCGATGGAAGGACGCCGCGCCGCACCGTCGCCGTAAAAAATAGTGGCCGATGAGACTGTGCCTCCGTGCTCGTGTGCTCGCGATAAATTTCTTTTTTATTATCAGATATCGAGGGACTCGGGGATCGAATAAAGCGCTCATATTTAATTCATAAGATACCGGCCATACAGCACCGGCCCGACTATTTTATTTAAGATGTTGAAAGATTACGGACACTGGGTTCATACTTATTTCTGGACTATCTTCTTCAACCTTTTGCTTTGAAAATCTACTTCTGACTTAGGACGGGTATGTTACAATTCTAGCGAGCGATATTCTGATCTTTTGCTTAATTTGACATGTTTATAGTAATAAAATTTATGTAGGTATACAATATTTCTTTCAGGTAATGTTTCGTATTACCTACTGCTTATCATAATGTATGAAATGATTTAGAAGCATAAGCTAGATTTTTGTATATATTGTAATTGCATATTTTTTCTCGAAACGCAAATTCCGCGCGTGGAAAGAGAGACATAGAGAGAGTATGAGAACTACGCAAATAGAAGGAGACATTACACATGAGTACATGACGGTAATATTATATTACCGTGACTACATGCAGCAACTTCAAGGCCTCTAAATCAATATTATGATAATACTATTGATTTACCTAAGTGTAGAGTACTCTCTACAGCCTTTTGATGAATCACATTCACAAATTATTGGAACACAAAATGTGTTATTCCGGACGGGAATCGAACTCGCGACCTCCAATTTCGTGCCGGATACCTATTCCTCACGGCCACCGGAACCTGATTCCTTCGAGCTGAAACTTTAAGCTTCAATTGTATTACTTTAACCGTCATAGGGGACGGTGCGCGGTCATCAACCAGACTACTACACTTTATCTGATAGAAATAAGTGCTGTTTAAAACATTTCGCAATTATAACTTTCTATGTAAATATGATTACAAGCACTATCGCGTGCTGGGCGAAAATCACATGTACAAATAAATGGAGCACAATTTTTTTTTGTTCCGGACGGGAATTTAGTGTCGCTTAGAATTTGAACGCTAGGCTAGAACAGTTATTTGAAGTTTAAACTCAAAGCTCTAGGGCTGACCACTCTCACCAGACATAGGTTACACCATGAATCGCATTTTACCCAAAATTCTGTAATAAGATAACATTAGCGTTTGCATAGTACTACTTTCAGAATGGCTGCGCTTGCACATTGATTTATGATGATACCGCTTAATATGAAGAGGCCCGCAACAACGGGGATTTGTATCCAAACCGCATTTGAACTTTAGAATTAAACACTAAAAAAAACAACAAAATCAATCTGTACTAGGTGGCATCTTGTGATCCTCTCTGTTTTTGCCTTGCAGTCACCAAGCACTTAGCAGTGTATTCCGGCAGCTGTCCTTGACTGCCACTTTCCATTCTACATTAAGCCTGTTTACTAAATTCGTCAGCTTGTGGACTATGGATAGCCCGGTAACCGAAGCATTAAAAATTGCATTTCCCTGGTATATTCGCGGCAACTAGCAGAAAAACCTATGATTCAGTGTTAAGCCTTCCATTAACACATGTGTGGTAGATAATGTATTGGAAGCAGTTCTCCTCTGTCATGTACGATAGAGATTCGTTTAAACTCTCGTATTTATTGCTTTTCTTTAGTTGTCATTGTGCGAAGTGTCCGGCAGATGTGCTCAATACATTTACAGCGTCCAAGAACTGGGCGGGGGTCAGTCGCAGTATTAAATAACTCTGCGACAGCTAAATGAGTAGGGGACGCGGCGTTGTCCGCGCGCCCTTATTCTGAACGCGCGATGAATCGCTTATAAGTTTTCTTTTGTGTTTTCGTTAAGAAGTTTTGTAAATAGAATATTTAAGGTAAAATGTTTTGATTTAGAGACCTTGTTAAACAACACAGTGAACTGAAAGCATGGTGAAATATTTTTACATTTTACATTAGAAATACGGCAGCGGACCGGTTCGTTTTCGGATTTTTATTTAACTAGCACGGCTATCGTCTAAGGCTATAAGAGTATATGGAACAAAATTGAATGGCAGTTTAACAGAATTTTGATTCATAGTAATTTATTAATATAATATATTTATTAGGTACCGTCTCAATAAAATACAGCAAATTTTCATCGTAAAGTTCAAGACCAAAATCAAACAAGCTATTGCACGTAGACGTTACATGAAAATATCCAGGTGGCAGAGGGAGACAAAAAATAATTAAATGTGTTGCGTTTTATAAAATTTTGAGTATCAGTCAATCCCCATGGATTGATGTCACGGGATTGAATTCCTGAATTTTCCTTTTGTTCTAAGCAGGCCAGAATCAAAAACTGTGTATGATAGGAAGAAGAAATACAAGCATAACAAAACCCTTTTACATCGGACTAAAATGTATCTGGCCTATATAAACACATCTGCCTATCCTTTCGGACATAGGCGTAACAATATGATATGACGATGTGAAAACATACTTTATCTTCGAAGAAAATATGGCTAGACCTGAAGTTCAATGGATCTAACTGAATTATAAACGAACCGCTTGATTACTTCACCAAAGACGTCATTTCATAGAATAACCCGCGGGGTTGTTACTACCCGTCGCGGTAAGGCACAATAAAGAAAATTACGATACTGACATACCTAACTATACTTGTACTACCACCGCACGTTTATTGGTGGCATGTGCTTTATTGAGGTTATTTTTAGTTTTAGTACCGGCAACATTAACGAGAATGTATAAATCTGTAGTATATATAAATCTGAAGGAATAATACTAGTACGTACTTCAAATAGTTTGGGGAATCACTACTAGTCTTTACTAGTTGATGAGAGGCTTCCTTATTTTTTTAAACCACACAGAGACGTTGTGCTTCTACTGGACATCACTTTTCTTGTTCCGCAAGTAATACCCTTATCAAAAAATACTATATAGGTACGTACATAATTTAATTTTTGAATTACGAACCAAATCACGTTAAATCTGCATTTGAATCTGAAAACACTTGTGTAGTAATAATATCTGCAGATATCAGGTATGCTATTTCAGGCACTAAGTTTATTTAGATAACTTTAATTTAGATGTCTTTCTTCCGCCTGTTTCGTTTCATTTTATCTCAATAGTATAGAAATTCTCAGAGTCCATAGAGCGATAGCGTGGAACACGCCTGATAGGATCTCAGTTTATATTTTATTCATACATTGTATTGTTAGAATATCAATTGGCTCGCCCGCCGCCGGTAGGTAAAGGGTACATTTCCAATCCACGCGGGATTCACTTAGATTTGAAGGAAAATAGATTTCGATTTCCAAAGCTGCGACAAAGCAATCCGATATATTTTTCAGACAGATATTGCTAGCGATTTCTTTTGAGCTTTGAAATATAAGGGAGGGAATTTAAAAAGATTCCGTGTATTTTCGTTTCTGCATAGAGCGGGACACTTTTGTGGAGTTTGGGTTGGGTGTACTATAAAAGTGTTTTGCTACGTACTTAGGTTCGAGTTTTAGGTCGTTACGCTAGTTAGAAAATGTGGAAACTTTTATGGCTTTCTCGGAGTGTCCGCGTCTTTTGTTTCCCAGTAGTGTGGGTACTGCGATATTTGTTTGCGATGACGCTGATTGCATTACCAGTTTAGAGTGCCACTTTACCTACGTTTGCTCCAATGTTTTTTTAATGCAACGAATATATAATGAGTCCTAGTGAAGCCATTCTTATCAAACTGTCTTGTAGGTAATTTTTCAGGGATGAGATCTCACCTGATTATGTTTATTTGTCTATTCAACTTTTTTACAGACCATCTATTGACTTGCGTTTACCCGCTGTCTCGGTTCACGGTATATTACCCATCTACACTATTAACAATTATTTAACGACCATACCTTTATAGATTGTGATATAGCAATGCAGACTATAGTATGTGTAATTAGAATTTAGTATATAAAATAAATACTTAGATATTCAATACATAAGTTACATAATTTGTAAACATCTTTAAGACGTAATTAGGTTTCAAGAATATGACTATATGTAATAATAATTTTAAGAAGTAGTTATTAAAAACAGGATTCATTTGTACTTTATTAAATTATTTTGCCCCCCAACCCGTTGGGTGCCGGCCCGTGAGGTGCCGGGTTAGAATTGCACCTCCCCTTATCATCCCGTGGGTGTCGTAAGAGGCGACTAAGGGAAAAATATTGGAAGGTGGGCAGCAGCGCCTTCTAAAGAACTACCAACGTACACTGCGATCCCCAAGACGCCTGCCAAGCGTGGGGATTATGGCAAATACCGCCTTAATAGGGGAAGCAGTGTTCAGCAGTGGACGATTCGGCTGGTACAGTACAGTAAAGTAAATAATTTTATCACGCGCAATATATAGCCGCTGATATATAACAGCTAATCTTGTGCCTTCGTTTCACTATAAAAAGGTTTTTGCGAGAGTGAGTGGTTGACTTTGTAAGTTAACTTGATGATTATGAATTTTTGTGTAAGTAGGTATACATGTTATAGGTTATGGAATAAACATAGGAAAATTTTACGGTCTGATATACTATGTAGTTCCGGAAAGTAGGCGCCACAACCAAATTCCACACGTACTAAGTCGCAGGCCGTAGCTTGTAGTTAAATGATAATTTAAAATACTCCAGACGAATGCAAACGGAAAGGTCATCAAAGTCGTTTACAGGAGACGGCCGTTCCTTTTTAATTTTGCCAGGCAGACATTGCACTAAAGGAAAACATTTAGGGGAGAAGGACCCTTTCTAGGGTGATTAATTTATTATGTTCTTTGTTTCTGTTTTGATTTTAACATTTAACAATATTTGGGAAGAAATTTATAAATGTAGGTATGGTGAAGTATAGTTAAATGATAATTTGAGCTGTGTTGAAACGCGACGTAAAAATCAACTAACTAGTTACGACTATCATAAAATTATGAAAAAATATGACAGCATAAGTCATTTGTGCGACTGGAAAGGCGTTAACATTTATATAAGGTTTCATGATAAGGCATAATAATACATGTAGAATGTCATTTTAGATCATAATTTTATTAATCAATGTTTTTTTATTACACTATAGTGTCGATGCCTAAAAGGTTCTCTATATACAGCAGACATAAGTTATGTATCAAACCCGTAAAAGTATCACTCGTGCAATATAAAAGTTAACGACACAAGAAAACGCGTTTTCCACAACATTAAAGATAACAACAATACGGGGGTGAGCAAGTGTAGAGCCTCCATCGGGGGGCGAGAGGGGGGTCGAGAAAAATTCAATATTAATATGAAGGAGGTGCGAGGGAGAAATACACTCGGTCTCGCTCGCGCGTCCAATGGCGAGCACGCCCGCCGCTGCGATATGATGAATTTATGGATGTAATAAAAGCGAGGTACGCGATTGGAAGAGCGCGGTCAGGGAGAGCTTATTTTCTTTATTTTCATATTTGGAATGTCGGTCTTAAGTCGCTTGCACCGGCTTGGGATGTCAGACGTTTGTTTTCTGGAGTTATGAAGAGGAATAACACCACCCCCTAGTCGTTATGTACGTTTATGTTGCGTTATAATGAGATGATACAGTTATTTGTATTTGAATAAAACCCTGTCTAACCTTTTACAGATAAAGGTTGGGGTAAGTACTTGAAGTGTAGTTTGGGAGATGGAGTCAACGTTTTGAGAATGAGAGTTTGTGTGGCCAGGCCGAGGGCACTCTGCACAAAGGCCGTAACTGGCTGTTGATTGAGCCGTGAACGACGCTCGACCGCCGACCGGCGAGCGCCGGGGTTTCTTTCTTGATTTGAGACTCGAGTGCCCGAAAACGACACTTGTATTTGCATGAGCCGCTCTAAGGAATTTTGTCTTACATTTCAAGGAGGTCTAGACAAGACTTGGATGTGAATGTTTCCACTTTGTTTTGAGTACGTGGTCCCTCCTTACCAAAGGCTTTAGAATGTATAGTATCCTTATTTTTAAAATGTAAACAAACCCACATTTAATTTGAGATAAATCTTAAAATGTTGTACTACAGTTCACTTGTCATTATTGAATAGCGATTCATTGTGAGTTGGACATACGAAGGACAGAACTACGTTTACACAAATACTATTTTTTTTATAATATTTGTGGTTTTACTTTTGAGCTTTTACTTTACACCGAGCTTGGGCGTTTATATTAACCGACTTCAAAAAGGGGGGTATGATTCGTGAAGTAGTTGACGATAACGTAATTATAATGTATTGGGGTGTCTAGACAAACATTTAACTGACATTTTTTATGGGTCAGTATGTATTTTTCAGAAAGTATTATTCAGATTGTAATTTTTCTTGATGGCTTACATCTACTTAAAGTTAAAGAACCGTGTAATTTAATCGGTCCAGTTTTCTAGATATGATGGTCTAAAACGTGTAAGTGTGATGGCCTGACTTATTTATAGGATGGTCTATAAATAAGCGTGAGGGTGGTGTTAAGGATAAGTAGTATATCAAACCTTAGTCAAAGTGTAGTAAATTAAAATGGCTGAAACAGTCTCACTATACAAATCCGTAGTTACAAAATCTTTACCAGTTTTATTATTAAAAAAAAACGATATATGCGTAGAACGACATACTTCAATATTTACAACGCCATTAATGTGATCAACATATATTCTCAGCTCACTCTCAAACACTTATCTAAGATATGAATTATCTTAGAACTTATATAAGAACTTAAAACTTATGAAATAAAAATAAAACAAATCGATTTCAAATAGAACGATACCCAATAATAATATTATGAAATAATGTTTTTTTTTATACTTATATCAAATAAATCAACCTAACTTGTCGAATTCATATCATGAAAATGTGAGCTAGAATGTTTTGAATCAGACCAACATGGTACATTTCACCAAATTTGAACACTTGGTTTGAACAATTTAAAATATGATAAAACTACGTTCGTTTGAAAAGCGTTACGTGTATACTTTCCTTAAAGAAAGGGTTTGCTTCAATTATTTAAAAATGTGTCCAATTTCATTGCTTTTCTCGCTGTGCATATGGCAGGTAAGGCGCTTACTCCACGCTCAACATCGGAAGTGAATTGATGCCTTCAACATAATGTGCAGATCGAAAACGAGGGAAAGCCAGCGCTTTGACAGCGGTAAAGACAACGCAGACAAAATAAAATACAAAGCAGGTGTTGCCATATCAGATGATGTACCAGCTTTTATGTATTTATTTTTGCTCATATGGATATTTTATTTATTTGAGGAAAAAGTAAATCTTCGTTGGCGACCTATTTTCAATTACTAAAAGACATTTTGAGCCGATTCAACTTACAGTTTTTTAAGTCGAGAAGGCGTCTCGACTGGCTATTTTCAATTGTGAAGTATGCAAGGATCTCTCCATGATAGGTACAAAACATAAATAGATTGCCTCCACATGAGTTAAAATTATAAGTTCTGCGTGGCACTACATTCGTTTCTGATTTATATAGGTTCTAGTTTAACAAAATTGTCAAGCTGCTTTTAATATGTGTGTGTTGATAAAACAATTCTTGCTCACTAGATATATTTCTCATAATACAATAAGAAAGAACTTAATTTTTTTTCTTCTCAATAAACATGTATATGAGATACTGAGTTACAAATGTTTAAATTATTGATAATTTCCACATTCTAAGTTAGGGATTTTCTGTACTTTTTTTACAACTTATCTGCAATATTGCAAACAATCTAGTGACATATTTAAATTACAGATTTTTTTCCAATGGCTATGAGGTACTTGGTAAAAAAGTAGGGTACACATATACAAGATTACAATTGCGTTGTCTGTGTCTCTATTAGATATACTTCTAACATTGTTATTATTGCATTAACGAATGTAAATACAAATAAGCTTACAAAATTATAATCAAAGATTTTTTTTTACTTGATATACCCACTTACTACGTGATATAGTGATTGGTATGAAGATATGGGTCACGTTATGTTTTCATCCGTTATAGGTTAAAAATATTGCGCACACAATATGAAGGAAGTACTCTTATTGACTTATAGTAAGTTTAATGGTTTTACTGGCAATACCGGTAAAGCAGTGAGTCAGCGACGCGGAAGAATTGGGGATCTGCCGCGAGCGCGCAGTTTTGAAGTCCAATTATATATCGCAGGTGGCGCGTCGGCTTCTGCTGTCGACGTCTCGCGAACCCTCAAGCGCAATGATACCAAGCTTTTGCAGCCTTTTCAATCGATTTAACGGACGAATAAAGGCCTTTTTTCAAAACTGCTCTTCAAGTTATATGTATAACGAACACGTATTCGTCACTTTTCATCCTCTGTAGAAAAAGCAGTAATTTATTGCACTGATGAGAAAATAAAAAGGTATATTTTTTCTTTATCGGTGATATTATATATCAATCTCATAATACTATAGCCCAACTAAGATATGTGATTTCTTTTAGTATATATAAATAACACCTTCTGAAACGTACTAATTTATTATTTCACAAAATAAAAACACCCACACAAAGAAGACAAATTAATTTACCATTACAGTACCTACCTTCTCCAAGTTCTTCGTATAAATATTTATCTATAAAGCGCGCACTCCACCGTGCCAGTACCGTACAATACAAAAGGCGAAGTTTCCCCGCAGCCAGATTCCTTTTTCTTTGTTTGGTGTATTTATTGTAAATCTACTCATAGCAGCCTCCGCACGAACGTTAGAAGTATTTCACATAACTTTTGGCTGAAGTACCGTATCGTTCTGTTTGAACTGTGCTTTCGGTTTGGTTTTGTTTTTCTTTGTGAGTGTGTGGTAAATTAAATGGATATGAGGATAATAGGATCATATCGATTTTCATACCTACCTGACTTCGGTTACCTTCAATTAACCTACTTACTGGATCATCGTATAGGTAGTGTTACTTTCAACAATGATGAATATTTTATCGAATCATTGGTGCAGTAACGGTTACCGGACTAGAAATACCGTTTGGTTGTTGGATATTTGCCCGTGAGGTGCTGGGCTAGAATATCAATCCCATTGCTACCTGGTGAGTGTTGTAAGAGTAGTCTAAAGGTAAAATATCGAAAGGTGGTCAGCAGTGCCTTCTGAGAAACTGATATCTTAAGCTGCGATCCCTAAGACGCTGCCAAGCATGGAGATTATGGTAAACCGCTTCTCAATGGGGAAGGTTGTGTTCAGTACTGGAGAATCCGGCTGATACAGTAGTACAAATATCTAATGTGGGTAAAGTGGATATATAATGTACATTTCCAACATTTAACAATTTCAAAATATCTCGACCATTTGAACAAGCCTTGGAAGCGACCCTTGCATAGTTAACTAGCTAGTTTGCGAATTAGCAGCGGGACAGTACACGTCAGAGGCAACGCTGCGCTTGTTAATATGATTTGCTCAGTCCGCTCGCTCGCCTCGCCTCGCTCCCAATAGCCCGGCTTAATAAACTACAGCGTCGAGCTCTAATTTCTACTGCGGAACTCACGTAGTGTGTAAATTTGTATATGCAATAATTTGAGTTGTTAAGCGACAGAATATTTGGGCTGTGAAATTATTTCGATTCAATATTTTTATGTACCTATTTTTATAACTCTTTTCTTAGTATGTACCTATTTTACATATAGCACTTTTTCACGTGATGATGCGATCGAAGATGTTGTTTAGACTAATCTAAAATTACTGGCTTCCAATGATAGTTGCCTCAAAACACCATTAGGTGCTTGGGAACAGGTTTTCTATTTGAGGTAGGTGGTAGCTAGCTAGATAGATGGTCATTCGCAGTTTGCCCTATCACCACGCTGTTGCAATTGCTATCCTACTACAGAAACCCGCAAGCGACGACTTATCGTGCCATTTGAAGCACGGAAGCCCTAGTACTAAATATAACTAGCGGTCACCCATCGAAGCAATGACGTTAATTAATCTGGATGATCGTATAAGAGCGACGGTACAAGCCTACATAAGTGTTCAGAACTTTAAAATATAACATGTTTCGTATTTAAGTGTTCTCATGATATGGACAAAAAGGGCCCATGATTCCGCAACCGGCTTGAGATAGAGCAATATTACGTTTGGGGTATATGGCAATGTCTTTTATAAACCGTGTAAAAATATGACTGTAGGTATTTATTGATAATATGCGTTGTGTATAAAGAAAATAAAGAACTGTTTGCTTGAAATTTCAGGAAATGCAAGATAACCATGTTATTTTGAGGTGTGTTTAAAGTATTTTTTTTGTAATGTTTACTTTCAGTACTGAGTTAGAAAACATCCGTTATTATCCGTCATTTGATTTTGAATAAAAATATATTCATGAGTGGAAAAACAGGATTATGTAGCCTAAAATAAAATCACAAGTACATATAAACAATATGAAGCTATAAAATCAGTCTTTCATTATAATATGAAGCGTATCTTTACAACATAACATAAAGGCCCATTAGAGTCCGGTGCGGCTACGGGAAGTGCTACAGAAGACGTGTAGTGGGCAGAGGGCGGGGAGGTCCAGTCTTCAAGATACTTAAAGGGGAGTCGCCCCCTCCCCCCTAAGGCGCCGGACGACTTGCTTATTCTATCAAGCGTGGACGCACACATACGAGACATCAACATAATATTGCTAAACAGTATGGAATAAAAACTATCTCCACTTTACACCCAATCAAATTAAAATTTATATAAATGAATAAAGCTTGATTCAATATTCATTCTTGATTCAATTCAATATTCCTTAAAATGCAATATCTTGGTTGAAATTACGTATATATAAAAAAAATATTTTGTCTTTCAAGTTCAAGGGATCTTTAATTCGATTATATGAATTACTGTTGAAGCGCTCGTAGTGAACTTTGCTTAGCCGTTCTTAACTGATCAGCTAAGTTAAGCAACGTCCGCCGCGGTCAGGAGTTGGATGGGTGACCGCTAGTGACATTACTACTGAGCGCTTCCGTGCTTCGGAAGGCACGTTAAGCCGTCGGCCGTCGGAGGGTACAGCATGGTGGTAGGGCATTTTGCGAATGCCCGCCTGGCTACCTACCACCCTCAAGTAAAAAATCTGTCGCCAAGCAGCTAACGGTGTGTCCGGCAGCTGTACTTGAGAACCAGTAATTCTAGGCTAGCCTGAACAACATCTTCAACCACATCATCACTTACCATCAGGTGAGATTGAGGTCAAATTAGCCTATAAGCAATAAAAAAAAGAAAAAATAGATACAGGCGCACTTGTTAATTGTTTAGTTTTTTTAATTGTTTCGTTAAAATTAGATATAGTAAAAAACGAAATAGCAAGAAATGTAATGAGTTTTAACAAGGTTTTTGAAGACATAGATTAGAGGGTGCACGTTTTATTTCGAGTGGCAACAAGTTCCATAAACGTACATCTTCAGTGGAAAATTATTCATCATAGAACTTAGTCTCTAGTAACTTAGTTAATAACAATATTTGGTGAAAATGTCAACTGGATACTTCTAACAGTTTAAAAAGAGAGAGGGAGCACTTTAAAGTAGGTGTAGTATCAGCACCGTAGGTTTAGAGTTACTAATTTATTGTACAGAACCGTATAAATAGTTTAAGCTATAATTACAATACTACCGTATAATAGCAAACAATTTATTTAATCTGACGTTGCAATGTGCCTTACGTGCTGCACTGCCCCATTAAGTAGCATCCTACAAAAATTGTATGATTAATTTATGAATTTTAACACTTTACATTCAATAAGCCGAAAAGTCTCAATTGCCATGTCATGAGATTTACAAGCATTGAAGACGAAAAATCCCAAATTTTTCTTATTAACCCTTTTTATATATACACTCAACATGTGTTACGTCAACAACGGTTTTATTGTACACAAATGAAAGCATGTTAATTCAAACCATATTTTAATAACACATCCGCGAGAAAACCCATTATATTCAATTTGATTTGCGAAATTCCGAAACGCAAAGTGTACAAATTAGTTTACAATGACATGTACTAGTTATTCCCAGGGGAAATTGATAAAAATAATGCGGCACATGTGAATTTTTGCACTCTACGAATAACAATATGCAACGTAATGTACTCCCTGTCCATACTGTTAACACGATACAAATGCACGGACAATACACACACATAGATGCGGCATTATACGGCCGGCCACCACTCTACTGTGTCAATACAATACGCTCTCTCCGACTGGACTTAGATTATTTAGAAAGCACTTGTAACGCTCATATAAGAAGCGAAGGAAGACGCATTCGACGTCACAATGGTCGGTACGTGTCGAGGAAGGCCGAGCCCGGATACACGGAAAAGATTACGATCCTAAAAAAACAGCCACCACTTCGTGAATATATCTAATATCCTTTCAGCGATTGACTTAGGTTGTGAGCGGTGATGTCTTACTATTCCATTGTGGTAATAAGTATCAGAAGTATATTCCTATGTATTCCTACTTATAGCTCCTTTGTACGACAGAATATCAACTATTACAGTAGAGGTTTAACATTTTTAGAGGCAGTACTTATACAAAGCATGTACTAATATCTAATGACGACGCCCTCAATAATTAGGACACTCATGTTAGGAATATATATTTTTTGTATTACTTACTATTATTTTGTACTATCTTTACATTTTATCATCTAAATCTTCATAAGGCATTAAAAACACACTAGTGTTTGGTCAATTTCATTGAAGTTAGAATTTATAAGCATGAATCTATCTATCTATGCTACATTAGTAGCATATGAATATATGATTAAATTTGAACATATAATTTTATTTCACTACAGCATAAAAGTTGTATACAGAGTTTATTTTTAAATATATGCAGTGGATAATAGTGAATAGACACTTCATTTTACCGGTTGCCTTTTAATCTGCGAAGAATAAGTCCAATCTCCATGAGGGGAGCCGTGAGATTTTGCCACTGGCCGCGGATTATTCACTACGAGGCTACGACGTAGTACATTGTGCGGCTACGCATGTAGCATCACTTGTGATGGTTTCCGCTACGAGCTACAGTCTACGCACCTACGTAAGGCGTGTTATAAATTAACGAAAATCGGAAAACATTGTGTTCTAGTTATTTCCTTCACTTTTGGCTTCACCCGCTCTGCATTTGATTATGTTCAACTACCTGTACATACGTCGTAAAGCATTATAAAAACATCCTTTAATTTAATTAAGCCTCAAGCTTTCGGGAAATTCAGACCTCAGTAAAATTTTGTAAATATCGATTTACTCGCTAAGAAAGTGTAGTAACAGACCTATAATAACGTTCGCATTTACTATATAAGAAGATTAAAACGGCCAGTAGATAAATAAATCATCTTAACGGACGGGTATGTACGAAAAATGTATTATGAGTGAAAAAGGCATGAAAGTTTTGCGAAAAAATTTGGTTTCAATACCGTCCACTTGGGCTTTAAAAAAGAAAGAGCTGGTTTCTGTCTATCCCAATAGGAAATAGATGGGATGTTATGTTTGTAGGAATGATAAAAATAAAAGTATTTTAATAGAAAATAAAAGTGTTAAAACATGGTAATCGGTACATTATAGTTAAGTACCTTATTACAAGATATGAGTAATGTATAGTGAGTTAGTTGTAATAGATTTCTTTTCCAGGTGAATGAACCTCTCAACTCCATGGGTATTCACTCATAGTATGTTTATAACCCCACTGAAAACTGACAGCCGTTTTAGTCGGTCTGAAATAATATCTGAACAAATATTAAAAGAAAAAGAAAGAAAAGTATTTTTATTGCCACAAAAATAATAAAATAACTACATACATATAAATTAAAACATAATTGGCAATAAGGGGTATGCTCAGCACGGGACTGCATTAGTAATTTTAAGTGATTTTATTAGTTTTACTGTTACTAGCTTGGCATAAAATATACGGCATTCGGTGCTAACGAATAGATATATTCTACGACCATTAGTAAAACTTTGCAAAAGCCACAATTCGATTTTAAACCACCAACTATCTAAGTCACTCTTAAATTTAATGACCCTTTAAATTAATAAGTGTCAAAGTTTAGCGACGACCCGTGCATGTGAGAGTTTATGAAAGCGTGTGCATACGCGGCTGACGCGTGTGTGTTCAAGAGACACCGACACATGTGTGGGTACTTTCATAAATCTGTTGGGAGATATATGAGAGCGCAATTTCCGGTATCCGGCCATTAGCGCCGAGCTTTTATAAGCTTAAAGCTTAGGTTAAAGATTTTCTGGGTAGTTTAATGCGAATCTTGTAATAGGTACGATAAATTTTCTATAAAGTATGTGATTGCTTATTAGGTGTCGATTCGGGAACTTTTAATGTGTGTAACTTGGCCTAATGTCTGTTTGTAGGTGTCGTTGATACGTCGTTACATCGGTGAATAAATGAAAATGTGTGTTGCGAAGGTATCAGGATAGCGAACGGCGTAATATATATTTCTATTTTGTAAAAAATAAAAAATGTTACAAAGAAGAAAAAAATGAGCGCTTGTCCAAGCGTGGGCGGGACGCCGAGAAGGCGTGTGTGTGGGGTGTGGGGCAAGAGGGAGTTCAAGCGACTTATTATTTTTATCGACCGTAAAAAGGTGCCGGACCTCGCGTGGACCCTTCCACGGCTCTTCTGGGGAGATTCCAATTATTTACGGATATTTTGTTCCAAATCCCGAAAAATACTGACCAATAAAAAGGCTTCGTAGCCACTTACTTATTCTATGCTTGATTAAGTCGCCCATTTTGAATAAACTTAGCGCTATAAACTTGGTACAGAAAAATTTGTAACTATTAAATACATTTTCTTGTGATTTTTTTCAATATTATGTACTTAATTCTTAAACGTTGTTGCCTTTGGGTATAATTTCTGTGAAATAACAAAATACATTTTCTTCTGATTTTTTTATTATGTATTTAATTCTCATATTTTTTTGCCTTTGGGTATTGTTTCTGTTATAAATAATTGATCAAGTTGATGACTAGAAATTGCTGCCATTTGTTCCGCTTGTTTTGTGACTGTCATGACAGGATAATAGCACTGCAGCTGCACTCCTTGCACGCTCTCCCCTTTTGTTACAAGCTACTCAATAATGTAACGTCTCAGACCTTTGTTTTACAAATCTGAACTAACATTCATAATATATATCGAATACATGTCTACAAGTTGTTTACATCTACCTCGCACTTCCCTCTTATACTTGTAGAATCGAAGAAAAAATCTTTTTACAATTAAGGCGACAATCTTCATAAATCAATTTCCCCCGAATTGAATGTCAATAAGTAGGGACGTTGTTAAACGACGCGCCGTGAAATAAAACTTTCCGGAGGGTGGAAAGTTCCGAGTAAAAAGAATATTTACATTAATTCTCTTCATTATGTTTTGAAGAATAATCATGGCCACCGTCTCCCATTCTACTCCCTCGATTGAGTTTTTATTTGAATATTTTTTGTCGTCCGGGAGTTCGTCTCTGTACGACAAAAGGAAGTTTTTATTAGCATCTTAATGATTTTACGGCGAGTCCCCGGTTACAACAGCCTTTATGTCCTCAGATTTTCTTAAGTATTTTTTGTCGGGTTTTTTGCATCTTACATTATTAAAGTTTTCATTCCGTCGCTTAATGAAGCTCATTTCTTCTGTTCGTCCGGGCCTTGATTGCCTTTGTTTTGCATAAATGCAAGATTTCTATAGGTTTTTTTCTAGTGGATCGAGTAACTTCGAAGACTTGAAAATTGTTCTTGGAAAAAACAATTAATTCTACTTTGCGTTATTTATGTCCCTGTTTTTGTTTATACGTTTATACCGTTTAAAATGTTATAATACTCTGATACACGATTATGCGTCAGCAACTTAAATCGATATTATTTTATACAATAGGATAAATAAACCAGCAAGAATTGAACAAAATCAACAATTGATTCATGTGACGCATTCATAGAATTTTATAATAATTAAATGTAAAAAGCTTGCATTAAGCATATATCATCAGCAGTCAAAGTGAAAATTAGTGCTTCGAGCTTGTTGAGGTGCAAACGAAGCCGAAGTGCATTCGGCGGCGCCGGCGGCGGCGAGCGCAGATTCGATTTGTCTCGTCGTGCACGGTAATTACATTCATCTCTGCTCCAGACTGATTTATGCCGCCTGCTCAGCGCTCGCCTTCGGCCTCTGTTCTGCCATTAACTACTTTTCCGGGTCTATCTTACGCACCACAAAATGATAATCGTCCGGAAAATCGACTCAGGCTGTATGTAATGTTATGAGAGGAAGGCCGTCCGTTTTTCTCGGGTCGCAATCGAGTCCGAGATCCTGCTTTCTTTTTAATTTCCCTGCGGCCTCCTAATGAGGTCCCTCCGGCGGCGGCACTCGCAGTTATCTATGATATTCTTGAGGTTGATGCTTATTGTGCGTGTCACTGATGGCTTCCCTTTTTATTATCCTCTCGAACACAATTCAGAGGCCGCCCAAATGAGTTCTTCTCATTTGCTTTGCTCTCTTTATTTCTCTAGGCGGCAGTTTGTCTCGTGTCGCGACTTAACTTTCTTTTAATTTTAATGAAACGGCCAGTTTCGTCTGGAATTCTTCTTTTATTTAATTTTCTACAAGATACATAGACCTTGGTGAACAATAGCGGTGAAACGACACAAACAGTAAATAAACAGTGAGAGCGTTCGCTAACAAATCACCCGACTCCGCCTCTACTTATCTATTAAAATGAGAGATTATACTCAGCTCAAGCGATATTTTGTGCTATGAGACCGGTGTTATTTTCACTAGATTGTTCAATATTGTCACAATCTCCATAGAAGGGCAATTAGAGACGTGTTGCGCGTGGCAGCCACGTGTCCATTTCGTGGTAGCAGCACGGAGCACGCGACGAAAAGCCCTTCTACCCTCATTATGCCCCAATGTTTATACTGTGCGCAACTCAAGGTGACGCTTGGATAATGATATCTGTTAAAAATCCTTCAATAGATATGGCATTGAATATTTATAAAGTTCAAATGTTCAGTCCGGCACCAAAGCCATTATTATTACTTTTGAAATTAACAAATAAGTTTTCTCGTATTTCAAATTTGAAATGCCTTCGTCGCTTTCGAATTAATATAAGAAATTGCAACTGAGCATTTTTAAGCATTAAGAAAATCCCCGGCGTCGTGGAATTTACTTCATTTAAATATCGCATTTTTCTTGAAGATTATACCTTACGACAGCCATAAAAGAAAACAGGAGTTCCCCTCGATAATGCGACGAGCCAGAGGAATTTTTATTCCGCTCAAATCTTTCTTGACATAGGTATATTTTGTAAGATCGCCTGGAGATTTTAATACCCGATTTTATTTAAATTCGTTTAGGCGGTGCGGGTGACTGCGCCCCTAGACATTTATCGCGAGGGCGTGATTGTATTTATAAGCAGAAAGAATTTTCACACCATTTCCTGAGTTGCTTCAAGTCCTGATATTTTGCGTGTGTGAAACTTTTGAGAATGTTCGTAAAAAGGATCCCCTATAATCACGGTATCGTATCCCCATATGATTCGATGTTATCTGGTTTTTTGCTCATCCATCTTTTTGAACCGACATTCGATAATTCAGCGATCCACTCGGTAATGTAACTTATTATCAGTATGTCAGTCTATCTAATACTTATTTGAGGAGGTGAATTAGAGATGAATACCAAAAACTAGACAGCACTTTGGTGTTATTAAACAAAATCAGCATCAGTTGATCAGCAGAAAAATTTAATTAATTAGTAACAAAGGTATATTATACAGGTATTAAATATTTATAATAGGTACTTGTATATATATTTAAGTATGCAACTAGTTTATTAATCTCACTTAGTTTTACACTCTACCCCGATGTTAATCAAATTGATTTTTCTGCCTACGGTTGCCTGGAAGAGATTGCTGCCTAGCAATAAGGCCGCCGATTGTACTATCTTTTTTATCTTAAGATGAACAATTTTTGTTAGTTATATTAATTGTAATAAGAAAGTACAATAAAGTGTTATCTATCTATCTATCTATCTAAATTTCAGGAATTCTAACTATCTTTCTGTCAGATGTAAATGTCATAGATCGATCTTCATACTGAGATATTACATTTTAACTCTATCTGCTTGTAATTGCCCTAGCTCCCAGGTCCTTCAATCCAAGAAAAAACATGCTGCCAGATAAATAACATGAAAACATTATATTGAGGTTGATAAACTTCTGAGATTTATTATACCTAGAATATCATAGAATCACAAATATCTAAACGGAGTTCCACAAAGTCATCATTCACTTAGCGCGACGTGTCATACCTCCTAGTTGCACCTCCCTCTCCCCTGTCTCCATTCCCCACTACCCTGCTCCTTGCACCCTCAGGCACCAGATGCACTGAGGTGATCAGTCTTCATTTGTTCCTCTTCCGTCTCGATCATCTACTTGACCACAAACTTAACGTTCCTTTTCTTTATAAGGTTTATATTTATATGCAAGAGTTAACGTCACAACCAATTTTCAATTGTATCTGGCTACGGTTCTTACCTGCCTCTTTTATTTTCACTTTTATCACAACAGTTGTTAGAAGAGCCAGAAAAATGTGCTCAATTTTTCGTGCCGTTTTTGCTAGAATAAATTTCACGGCAAAATTTTCCTTGCCATTTGTTTCCATCGCGCAAGATCTTAGTATGAGGCGAGTTCTGAGTTAATATATGTGCCCGGAATACCGTGGCCATATATTACGCCGACCTTTGCCGGACCGGACATAACAATCCTCGATTTGCTATAATATCGGTAGTGTATCCCTGTCGGGCGGGCGGGCAAACAACGCGAGCGAGCGAGCCGCCGCTGCAACGGCTGAAAACGCGGGGTGGTGGACGTGCCGCGTATAATAAGCATTTCATGCACGGGGTGCGGGGCCCGGGGTTACATACTCGTAGGTACCTATTTCCCGTAAGTCGTCTACCTAACCGGACCGTACATTATGAGCCGAGGGTCAGCGAGCCTCGTACGCCGTCTCTGTCCCGCTCGCCGCTGAAACGCACCCCAAGCATAATTTCGTGTGATATATAGTACACGCTTGGGTCGCCGTGATGGACCTCTATGAAAATCCTAACATTTCACAGAGAGCACATACGAGATGTAATTAGAAGGAAACGTTCTCGCGTCAACTACTATTTTATATCTCGGTTTTATTTCCTTCATTTCCATTTCGCAGGGGGAATAATAAGTTATTTATACCCAGTAAATAAATATGTAAAGGTATCACCGACAAAATGTGCGATATAAAAGGAGCGGTCGCTCTAGCACGGAATTCATCTTCTATCTGTACGATTTATACACGAGGAGGCCGTAAAACGGAACAATAAAAACCCAAAACAGCAATAAATTTCAAGCAATAGAGGCAAAGGTTCGAGCGCCTTATCAATTCCCTCCACGCATGGGACTCGAATCGCACAATAAACTTATGACGTAGGCTATACTCGTAGCTATATATAGCATGGGTACCGTGGTTTAACATTCAATATGAATTGATAGTTCAAAGGTAGAGGCCGGCTGGTTCCGTCTGCTAACAGACAGTCATTAATAACGAATCTCCATTAATTCGAGAAATGTAAACGTGCGCCTGCCTACTTATTCAAACAAGACACGCTGTTTACAAGCAATCAACACTTAGTGGACAATTGTGAGAGGGTTTCAGGTAGGCAAAACAAATAGTGAACAAGTCCTTCGCCTCCACGAGGGGAGGGTCATCTTAAAGGACAAGGCAATGTGGTCGTATGGACATTCCAGTACTGTGTGCATTAATAATGCTATCTAATTGAAACCGAATTACGGCACTGGCCACTACCACTAATCTTAAATTCAAAGCACTTTGTAGGCCTCAATAAGCATGATATATTGTCACTGGCCGGCACGTTGCTAATCTATATTTAAGATAACGATATTCTTATTTAATGGCTAGGACTGTATCGTATGTGTGCGGCTATTAATAATTAGTGAGTGCGGTCCGGCGCTCTTACGGCTCCGATTCATTATCGTTACGGTCTCGGACCGACGGAGATCTACGATATAGCTCACTGATTGACCCCGCATTAAAAATTACATACAAATAGATAGAGAATGCGGACGCTAATAACAAAGCGGTGTACTTTCTTTGTTTCGATTAGTTTCCGAGACCGATCAAAAATGCATAAGCGTACGTAGGTGGATCGATGGAGGTTGTGGTGTTCATAACGTGATTGTACGTAAGAAACGTTCAGGTGGTGTTTAATGGCTCCTTTGATTCGTTAGGTTAATTCGGTGAGGGGGCGAGGGTGAGCGTCGCGGCGGTCGCCGGAGGGTCGAATAAATATGTCCCAAAGAGTTAAGTGGGAGCGAAGTGCGGAGCGGAGACCGCGTCCAACGTTTGCTCTTCCACTCGTGTTGTTGCACCACTTATTACACACAAAGTTCTGTTAAAGTTTTCTCCGACACTCGAGCGCGAGTTTAATTTACTCGATAGTGTAAATAAAGCGGGCGGAGTGGGAAGTTTCGCGGTGGCCCCGGCGGCGGCACGGCACTGCGGTCCAGTGATAATAACGTTGCCGCGTGGGACTTCCTTATTAATCGAGAACGACAAATTTTAACGACAAGAATTAATGAATCTCGTTACACGGGTTAATCCTTAGCTCGTAAAGTGTGCACGCCTGTACCTTAGCCGCTTGGGTGGGTAATAACCACACATCTACATTGGACGATCATGACACTTGGATCTTTGTTTTTTCGAGAACAAACTTATTCATTATTGCTGTCTGTTTACTTAGTATATTTTCTTATTTTGCATATTGTTTTTTTCCATCCAACATTTTAGCTGAAAAGTATAAAACATTGAATAGTTACGATAAGTTATAAAAAAATATTAGGTAAAAAAGAAATTGTCGCATAGAAATACGAAGCGGTGGAGATGAAACAAGTGCGAACGGCGGTTTGACGAGGGAATCCAAGATATATCGTCCAGTTAACGACCATGTGCGAATGGAACTTTATTGTAATTGCCTTTTGTAAGATTGGGACGGGTCATTACGTACCGTCCTTACAAGCCGACCTCCCGTTTTGCAAAACTTTCCTTCAGTGTGTTCATTTGGTAGCCCGAGACCCTCCCGACGTCGTCGTCGCTTTGAGGTTTAAAATAAATATATGTCTCCAACTACTATCAAGAATATAAATTGTAAACGCTCACATGGTATAAAGCGTGTGATGGAATTTAATTTGAAGCTATGTTATTGAATTCAATCAACAGTTTGCGCGTGTGTGAGTATCCTATTCATCAGATGAAGAGCACATTAGGGGCTGAGGCGGCCTCAAAGCCAGAAGACTGATTATGTCTATCCGCAATTTCTCTCCGGCCCTATTCTCGCGAACGAAAACTAGCGAGTTTTACACCACGCTATTAAGCGGTCGCTTTTACATTTGTCCTTATAATGGAAAATGTGCTACTAATTAATTTAGAGTGAAACTCATTTATGTCGAAATGCGTGTCTATTAAGCGATGATGGGATGAACGGAACGTGTAGAACGCCTTTCGGTTTTGGACGTATCTGTATAAACCACGCGTTTTAATTATTTTTCCTGTTGTGGAAATTATACGATGTCCAGTTACAGGCGTTCACCCCATTAAGTAGAGACGAGCTCATTCTCAGTAAGACTAATCAAATAACAGTCCTCCCTTCGCCTCCCCCTCACCCGGGCGCACCCCTCCTCGCGGGCAGCGGTCATCTCTCTTATCGATTGTGGTGGAATTCGTGCACAGAATGCGATATTTCCCAGCGATCGCCACACAATGTAAGATACAAACCAAGTAGGAAATATCGTCTTGATTTTTAGATATCTTTTTTGTATTTTACGTTTTTGTTTTGTGACGTGGCGCTTTTAATTTTCCTACTACATTAACCTAGATGAATGTATTGAAGAATGTTTTGTGATAAGTTTATGGGTAAACACTTGTCTTAGACATGGATTTTTCAATCAACAAATAAAATATATCAAACTGACCAAATTCAATACAAATGAAATTTTATTTTATACATCCAACATTTGTTCTCTTATAATTAGTTGTGAATACATGTAGGTATTCTTAGGAATATTAACTAATAAACATGTGATGATTGAAAAAACGGGTACTTATCACCTTGTCTTTGTTTCTTCATGTAGTTAAGTTGGTGTTTAGCACGCTGCTCACTTACCAGCTTTTTCCTACCTTACTGGATGAAATGTAGGCAGGCATACCTAATTTTGAAGCTAGTAGTTGATCTGCGATATTTGTTTTCAAAGAATTTTCTACTAATCTTAAGATATTAAAGTATATATTAAGTAAGGACCTGCAATGTACCATCAGATTATTTCAATAAATATATTATATTATAAAACTATAATTAGCTTTACTATAACTGTAGTACAACAGGATTACTTAGCTAATATATGTAATGCAAACTGCTGACATATTGTTTATGTTCAGTTTATGCTTCATCAATTGTTATCTATCTCATCAGTCCACTGTACAAGAGAATAATTAAGGAGTACCTATATCAGGTAGTGTAGAATTTGGAAGCTAAGGGTCTGGTTAGCTCTGAAACGATCATTGGTATTTGTTCGGGGATCACCACCATACATTGAAATAAAGCGTCGCATCACTTAAAAACCTAAAAACAGTAAAATCTAAGTACTAAGCTAAATTTTAATTACATACCTGCACGTCTTTGTACTCAGAAAAATATAAGAAGAAATTATTGTAAATTAGCGTCATGACTTATGGGTATCTGAAACATTGTAATAATTTATTCTAAGGCTGCGGGCACGTTGCAGTAGTGTAGCTGGTTGAAGAGAGCGCCGACAAGCGGGCAGCGGGCAGGGCCGTTCCGCCATGTAATTCTAATGAGTATTAGTGTCCTCCACTACAGTTTCGTCCACTCTGACGGCACATTGCAGATTCCTATTTCGGCGACGATAATACGATTGTGTAAGTGCGGCTTTAAAATGGATAGGTGCTTAGGGCTGGGCTAGATACAAAGCAATAGAAATGAGCAGGTAGTTTAAAGAGCATTGCTTTGGCTGTTTATGCAAATGCACTGATTCCTAGTTTAAGTTAGACTGTGGAGTACTTATTCAAATTAGAACTGCTGTTTCTGTAATATTATATAATCTGCAATATTATGACGTAAATATAAGTAACTATACTCATATTGTTTAGTGTATTTACGAGTTTACACTGTATTTCCATTTTTTATTTATTTATCAGATTAATGTTAAAAAGAACTGGCCAAGTGCGAGTCGTACCTTGTTCTCTTAGGGTTACGAATAGCAAAAGGCTGTAAAAGAAAAAAGTTTGTTTTGATCACAGCTTTGGGACTCAGTATTTGTTGGTAATGAAAAGCATATGGTATATAATATACAGGATGTGCAGATTCCTTACTAGTTTTGTAGGTTCTTGAGATAGACAAAAATGGTCTTAAATTTACCACTTTTACAGCCCATACACACTTAATATATTTATTTTTGCAAATCAGATGTACAAAATTTTTACGCGCTCTTCATCAAATCAAATTATCTGTGAAACTACAAAATGTTTCACAAATTGAATTGAATAGTCGACATGGTACATAAATACATGCGCTAAGCGCTTGTGTTGCTCCACGGTTCTCTACTGGACTGTGAAAATGATTTTGATTTGACCCTTTGAAGGGTGGCTCCACCGCAAAATTACATTTCCATACGTGGATCTGGCTGTATCTATTTGACACCCTATAATGTGTACGTAATTGAAAGGAGGCTAAATTAGTGAAGCCTACTGTACTAACAATACTGTTGGATTGGAATCTTTGTATGTTCTGTTTAGTAGTTACTTGTGGCAAAAGTATGGAAATGAAAAATTGTGCTGAACATTCACTATACGTTGAAACTTTACCAACACATGATTATCAACTGCCGGGCAGGGGACCATAGTTCAAATACCACTGGGTAAATACGAGTATTTTGCATATGCTCGCCTGGCTAGCTACCACCCTCGAGTAGAAAATCTGTTGCCAAAGTGACAATGACAGTATGCTCTAATACTTGTCCTAGAGAGCCAGTAATTGTAACTAAGCTTTTAAGATCTTTGGCCGCTTCATCACCTACCAACAGGTGTAATAATGGTCCAACGCTAGTATATCTGCAGTAACAAAAACATCTGTAAGTTCAGAGGAACTGAGCCCTGAAATATATCCCTGCAAAGTACTTGCAGTTTCTCCATTTCATGGTACCAGTTCTGGCGCAAGTACCTGCCATAGTCAACCAAAACTGGACGTACTAATGTACCAGCTCGACAGTACAAAGGTACGTCCAGTTTGAGGTTGGATTTACTGAAAAGTACAATGTGGCTATCTTCGAAGCTTGCACTATGGTTCTGCTTTAAGTCTTCATTCATATTAGGGTTGTGTACCCAATGGGCAAAACCGAGCCGTATTATTAATTAATACTTCATTGTATGTGACAGGTCTCTAGCTGGTAAACGGAAATAGTTAAAAACCAGACATTTTGATATATTGTGAAGAACGTTGACACAAAGCTAAATCTTGGACTAGAAATTAATAATATTTTAGGGTTGGCTCCAATACTGAGAATGAGGTCGAAAAATATTATTTTTGGTATCCTTGCATGTGGATTGTCATTGCCTAGATCTCATTGAATGGAGTGGATTATTTGGTTTTTACATATTTACTATAAAAAAAAACATTAAAGACCAATTAGTTACGAGGTCTAAATCAAATACTAAACAAATTCCTACTTAAATCTGAAGTTCTTGAAAAACTCTTGTCACAACTTTAGAGTATATTATACGTTTTCATAAGATTTCTAAAAATAGGCTAGTTTTTCGATTGCATTGTTATAATCGATAAATTAAAGAAATAATTGAGAAAAAAGGTTGCTATTTGCAAATGCTGCATTTCTATTTGAACTGTATTGTACTTATAGGTAAGTGTTAATATACTTATATCTAAAAAATTTCGCCATATATGCATTTTTGGCATATGGAAATTACTATGGTCTTCCGATTTCAAGACAAGGTTTCCATAGTTAAAATCCTGCCGTGGACATGAGCTTCTTCGCCTGGTGGTAGAACGTTTTGCGAATGCTGACCTAGGTAGCTGTGCCAGAGCCTTATGATAATGATAATAATAATATATTTATTACCATAAGAAGATTATACAAACTTATTTGTAGTGCAGTAGATATATTTAACAAGTTAATATTAGAATATCTAGATTTATGAACAGCGGTTCCACACTAGGCTTGGCCCGTATCGTGGAAATCGTGATGTAACAGCAGTTGTCCTGGAGGACTCCTATTCTAGGTTTTCAACCATGTAATCTTATGGCAACACGTGTGATTGTATAGTGTAATGAAAAATGACACCAATCTGTTAATATAAAACCATGCCTCGTTTTCCCACATTCATCGTCATATGCTAAAATCTGTATTTTTCATTCAAATAAAACAGCGCCCCCTGACGGGCGGCGGCAGCGAGGGCGTCAAAGCGCGGCTCTTTATCTGCAAATGTGGCGCTCGTGGTAGATAATTTTATTCTGAGAGTATCTCTCTACTGCTGATATATTCAACAGAATATTCCCATATGTGCGTAATTCTGCGGAATGGCAAAAAAGGTCTGTTTGAGGGGTGAAATATGTAAATTTATTGTCTTGGGCGGCTCTGGGAGCGCCCCCGCGTCATACAGCGACACGTAGGATAAAGGAAATGTTAATGCTTGCCAATTTATGTGCTTTTCTATGATTTCGCTGAATCGAAACCGACGTTCCCCCTTTATGGCTGAGGCTCTATGGTTCTGTTTGGATCGAAGAGCCCTACAAGGATACGTGACTAAATAACATTTTATAATATATTCCGATAATTTACTTTGTATTGCAAAACAGCTGTCTATTTTAAAAAAAATTTCATTATTTTATGTGCTTAAAATAGTTATAGCATATGGTGCTAGTTGAAAAACTATACCTTACAAACTATTGTCGTTATTTTTTACTAGTATTGTCAGTTAACAAACAGGTGAGGGAACTGCATGGCAGCACGTTGGATATTTAATCTGATGTCCATGTTTGCACTAGCTTCCCTAAAACTGAATCCCTCAATGAACCCTCATTACATCACATCTGGCTTTTTCATATCTTGGACATTGGAGACACTCAAATCTATATTGCTTTATTATACAGACAATAAATCCAAACATCGTACTAGCGAGTTAACATCGCCGACAACCGCCCCATCCCTTGCGATGAAACTAATTCACAAAGGCCAAATGTGACATAATACCGGCATAATTCAATGTTTTGCTCACCATATTGTATTTTATTTATGAGTTATGCTCTGTTGAGTATCTTTTTTCTTCTTCTAACCGTTTTGAAAATTGTATTTTTGTCTCGCTCTGTAGAGAAGTGAGGGTGTTTCATATCCAGTGTGAACGGATGGTTAAATAGTACGAGTTAACTTACACCGCATCCGCTACGCGTCATTTGGGGGTGCTGTGGACGGTGTTATGCTGGAATGCTTAGAATTTAAGTCCATCCATTTCATATACGGCTTGAATTGCACGTTTTTGGAAGATAAAGATTGTCTCTATGTCAGCAGTGGCTCCCCACATTAATACACCATACGACATAGTACTGTAGAAGTACGCGAAATGAACTAGCCGAGCAGTAGCCACGTCTGTTAACTGTCATATCTTAAGAACTGTATATTCAGCAGAACTATGTCTTCCAGCTAGATCATGAATATGTAGATATGTAGATCATGTATTAGTCTTTTTTTAATGATTAATATATTAATACTGACTGACAGCGCCGTTGCTGGAGTAGCGTAAAGCACCTCCTGAGAATCTTGAAGTTCAAGCTCGAGCTAATATTGCACATTTTGGCACATACATTTTCAGTAGCGGTCCGACGACTGCAACTGTGTCTAATACTCGTATATGGCATCATGTGTTTTTTATTGTTATATAGTATAATGCTCGTATCGTAAATATTATAACACATGATAATGAGTATTTGTTATGCTACCTGGGTATAAACCCGGGTTGACGTATTCGATCACTAACGTGAGTGTATTGCTACTTAATTTTTAATATTTAAATATATTTACACAGTTTACAATCAAAAAATCTCGTTTAATTATACAAATTTTATGTCAGGTTATCTAACGATTTATTTACAAAATGTTATTATAATTAAACTCATATTTTTAATTAGTTGCTTCATCTTGCATAAAGCCATTACAACAGACAACATCTCATAACCAAAACGTCTGAACTCCATGACAATCAGTACGAAAAGGAAGCATTTTCCCTACAAGTTCGTTCGTAACATTTTTCAGATGTGCGTTCATTTAATTTAGGAGGGGTAGCTTTGTCGATATTTAAATTTTTAAACGTCGCCCAGACAGAGGGACGTCGAACCAATTTGTTTTTACAAATTCGTCTGACTGCATTGTAGCTTGTCAATTATTGGTATGATGTACTTTGCTTCTAGTATTGTGCTCATTTGTATTTTAATAATATGGAAAAAAAGATAAATAATGTGTGTAACTCGCTCGTTCTCTAAAAAGATATTCTCAGTAGCATCTTAACTGGGTTCAGTAGATGGCAACAGACTCAGCCCCTATTACGTTAGACCTTGCAAAAAAGTAATAAGGAAGTCGTTTATTCATACATTGTCGTGGCCTTAATTTAATTGTCTTTTTAATTAATATTTTGATTACGCTAAGTAAAATGTAGCATAAGTTAACCTACTTATTTCAAGTGAATAATTATTTGAATGAGTTATTGAAATTGCCAACTTAGTAAATATATAGTGTAAATTATACAAAATGATTTTCCCAAAAGACCATTTTCATGAGTATCAATTGTTATTATTGCGATTGCGAACACCACTTATTAATATATTAAATTTTAATACCACAACATAAAGGTAGTTGGTACAATAAAAAGCGACAGATGATATTAACAAGCAGTAGATTGACAGAGTAACCACATGTTAGAGAAATCCAGTATCAAATTAATAAATCTGACAAAATGGTGTGTTTAGCGCGCGTGCGCACAGCGGGGGGTTCGACGATGCTCCTAGAGGGCTGCTACCCAGCTGCTGATGTTGACGCACCTATAGGGTTTCATTAATGTATTGAGATTTAGTTAAAATGTTATGATAGGTTATTAATAATAGTTTTAAATGGTTTATTATAAATTGAAATGAATAAAAAGAATTAAACTAGCCTTACCAAACTTTTCAACTTGCAATTTCTTCCAAACTATAGAAGTTTAGAGTTTTGACTTATAACGTTTTATAGAAAATTTTATGAATTTTATTTAGTTTAAATTAGTTACGTATTTAACTTAAAATAAAGATAACACCATAATTGTCATTATTAACTTACTAGCAAACAACTCTAACAATTTCTTGATCTCAACCCGAGCACACCAGGGATGGGATCGTGCGGGAGAGCATATTCCCCAAAATCATTTTCTTGTCCTCCTGAAACATTATCTTCAGTATGGCAAACTCTATATAGAAGCTGTAATCAGAGCCCGAGAAGGCCTTTTATTAAAATGTCAATAAGGCGTAAAACCTACCTAGGTTTTCAATAAGTAGGTTTTACGCCTTATTGAAAACTCAAACTCAAACAACATATACGAGTATAAACTCGTATATGTTGTTTGAGTTTTTTTCCAGTAACTTAACAATGGCTATTTTAAAGACATTACTAATGTATGATAAAAATAACCTATAGCTTCAAACGAAGTTTATAAAATTTTCTTTAAAACGTTTTAATTTTAAAACTCTAACTTCTATAATAGCTTACGAGAAATTGCAATTTTAAAAGCGTCGTAGAAGGCAAGTGTGTTGAGTAATAATTGTCACTAAGTTTATATTAACTCAATATAACTAAACATGCAGTATTTATTCATGAAGCTTAAATTTGCTTTTTTTCATTCTATGTAACTTTAAATGCATTAACATCGGCAACAACTTAGAATTTCTTACCACATTACCTTTACTACCACACTTTTCGTTGCGATATTGTAGAAACAATCGATTGATTGGAATGTTAGGCAGGCGTAAGGCTTGATATTACTCAACAATTACTCATTCCTTTCAAATGATGAAGTTGCGGTCTCTTTATGTCTTTGTATTACGTAACTTAATTAATAGTAAGTCATCTGAAGGTTTCTCAATGTTATTGATATTTAGTTGTGCTAGTTCATTAGTTCGACATGCTCCGTTTATACCAATAATAATATGAACAACCTGTAACATAAACATTATTGTAGTAGATTAATTAATAAAATTGATATGCATGCATAACTATGCCTTTCATCATCTACTCAGTACGTATTAGATTATGTTAAGTAGTTGACTAATATACTTAAGTAGATACTGAATGTAAAAGTGACATACTTTTGCCTCCAAATATACGGAATCAGGTCCTTAGTTACGAAATTTTTGAACTTCAGATGCTTTGAAAACCTAAATTTTTTTGAAGACCTGATGAGACTCTTTCTTAAACCGCCATTAATTTAGGATAGGTATCAATATGTATTTATTTATTCATCTTTATTGTTGCTTTTAGCTTACTCCATACTTCATTTCATGGGTTTCGGATAGGTAATAAAATATGCCAGTAAAACGTTTTATCAGAAAGTTTTGGCTCCTTTAGATATTAACCACTTGTTAAACACAGCGTACTGTTTCAAATAGGTACTTCCTGCGTGATTGGTGAGGGAGAAAGCTCATTTGCGCATTAATAACAGTTTTAGTCAATTCTGTTGGCGTTAAATAAACTTCATCGTCACTAGTATCACTCATTTTAGGTTTTTCACTTGTTTTCAAGTTTCTTGTTTTTAACCTGTGGTTTTAACAATATGGCATGAAAAGATAATGGCGCGTGCAAAGTAAATAAAAAAAACTTTTTTGTTAGATGTCTGAATATTCAACAAATTAAAAAAGGTTGTATGATAAATGCGGCATCATGGAGATAGAAGTAAATAGGTTAATGAGCAAAGTAAGTTTTGAATTTGTTGTTGTCTTAGGATGGTGGTAGGGCGGTCGTTATAGCATGGTGGTAGGGCATTTTGCGAATGGCCGTCTGGTTAGCTACCACCCTCAAGTAGAAAATCTGTCGCCAAACACCTAACGGTGTGTTCCGGCAGCTGTCCTTGAGAGCCAAAAATTCTAGTTTAGCCTGAATAACATCATTGACCACATCATCACTTAACATCAGGTCAAAGGCTAACCTATCAAGCGTAAAAAAACATGATGTTCTAAATTCAATTTACTTTATCCTCAAGCGGATAAAAATAGCTTTTGCACTCAGGTCTCAGATATCGAAGAGCAAAAATACTCTTTCCGAGATGGAGGGGATGAAAATGACTATTATCACCTTATATCTGTATTACTCTCCTGTCCACGTACTAATGGACTAGAATAATCGATTTTTTAGTGTATTGTTATTTTTAGGCACAAATTATAACGGCTGGTTTATTGGCGCACATTGTTGGCCTGTTTAGCTGTCTCTTTTTCATTTTTAATATTACCCTAGAAGATTGAAACTTTTGTTTCGTAAATAATGGAAATGTCTTCTATCACTGAAAAGTATGAGATGACTTGTTAAAGTCGGTACCATGCTGATTCAAATCACTCTGAGCTTTCATTTTCATTGTCTGACTTCAAAACCAAAAGTAATTGCATACTTTGCAGTGTTAGTGGTTCCGCTTTTAATAAAAAAATGATTCACACTATTATTTTAGTGTTTATATTGCCCACAATATCGATTTTCACTCACCTACTATACACAATACTGGTCATCATCGACAAGAGTTGCAATTACCATCTCATCGAGGTATAGGCAAATACTGTTTTAGGGTGAAGCTTAAAAATTACTTAACCGATGTTGATGAAATTAAAATGGGACCACCTATGTAGGTAACGTACCTAACAAAAAAAGAATTATTAAAAGCGCGTTATAAACATACCAAACATCAAATACAGTCGAATTCAGACCATGTTCTTTTTGCAGTAGGTAAATAAAATAAATAGTATGCCTTGTTAATAATATAACACCACATATCATATATGGTGATGTGTATATAATACATATATGTATCATAACCAAATAATCGTACTGGCGATTAGAGCACATGGCAAGCTTTCAACGACTCTATGCCGCATTTACATAAGTGCAGTCTTTATGATATATAAAGGTATAGGTAAGTATATTGAGTTGCAGTATTAGTATTAATAAAATAAAAGAAAGTTCAAACATCCAAACACGCTGGCTAATAAGTAACTATCGTCAAAGCATACGCACCCGGCCGGCAGGGTGCAGGGGTGTAAATGCAAATTGTGGCTTAGCCGTTATGCCGATTGCTATCTGCCGCTGAATTTACTGCCTCATGATTTATCTGCCAGAGCGCAATAAGCAAACAGTGGCAATTATGGCACGGGTTTAGAAAGGCACGTAGTTAACCGAGTGACAAAGTAAACAAATATATGGATTTCAATATTTAAGAAATTGGGTTATCTAAATATGTTGGCGACTAATATAAAATCTCAAAATAAGTATCAAATGGCTGCGAATAAGTCAGTAATTTGTAAGTTAAGCTGGCATAGATGATATAGTTTTATGATTGATTTAGTTTCTTAACGAAAACTTAATGGAAAATAAACAGTAAGATAGCGACCACGTGATTTCTTAGTTTTTACTAGTTTAATTCTCACATATTTATATACAGGGTTACTGGTAATATGCTAACAACCTCTTAGGGTTGACATCTGCTAGTCCTAACAAACATTTTGAGATCATTTTTTTTGTTTTGAAAAAACTAAGTTGTTAAAAAACGTTTGTTAGGACTAGCAGATGTCAACCCTAAGAGGTTGTTAGCATATTACCAATAACCCTGTATATATATATTAGGATTTCAACTAACGTCAGAAACAACATACAAAACTTTTACTTTGTTAAAATGGTGATTGGGCTTCATTAAACCAAAAACAATATATTAATAAAAATCGTGAGAAGTGAGGATGTCCATTAGAAAAGATCCGTTTTAGATTCCAGGTGTTACCACTCCCTGGGCCTTGGTGCACTGAGTGAGAAGATCTGGAATATTTCAGTTTGGACCCAAAACTTATATTGACTTCAATATCAACTCTTCGTAGAATCTGCATCGACTTTGCATTTAAACTACATTATGGACACTACATTGTTCTACATTTACTAATGGACTTATTATAAGTCCTGAATCTACATTTACTAATCGACTTAAGTTAGGTATTATATGTCTCGATGTCATTACTTATTGTAGCCCGCCTACGATTCACGTACAAATTATGTTTTATTGAAATAAAATGGCATCCATTTTAGACCTTTAATATGATAAGATACTTATTCCATATAAAAGAAATCGCCAAATCAGTCACTCAAAAATTATTTAACCACTAAGAAATTCAGTATGTTGAATAACTATGTCAATCTATCTTATAGTTGTTTTCTTATTCAAGTACTCAGAAAAAACAATTAGATTTTGATCATGCTTTTTCACTTCTTCATGTTCTTGGCAGCTTTCAAAGAGTAGAACAGGATATAAATTCAATTTGACAAAGGTCGATAGTCCTATTTTCGGCATTTCACTGTCCATCCCCGAAAGAGTGACGAGGTCCAAAAGATAAGCAAGGAAACCCTTTTCTGTTGCGACCGCCCCAAACTCAGTTCACGCATCCAACAAAATATCAGCAATGTTTTCGCATAAATAAATAATTAAGGAAGTTGGTAAATAAGCGTGCGGCCTCATTTATTATTCTTTATAAGGAAACAAAGGCGAGGGTTAGCCGTAATAAGGCTCCGCCACCTCGCTGGCTTATCTTTATTGCCTCCAACCCACGTAGAATAATAAATCGTTTTCATCAAAAACAAATACTCGACAGTTTTTGTCGGAGTCGAGCGAGCGGGAGAAGGGTGGCAATTTTCCACCCCCATAATACAATATTTTCCGACATTTTCCACGGGAATACAGCTTCGAATCGCTCGCTCGCAACCGGCAGGTTCCTTTAATGTGTATTTTTCGTCCAATCAGAGGACGGCGAGAGTCTCGATATTACCTCAACTGTCACATATAAAGTGGAAAATATGGTCGGTAGATGTGGGGGGTTAAGGCGGGCGAGCGACTAAAGGCGCGGGGCGCGGGCGGGCGGCGGCGCGCTTGGCAGTCGCGGCGCGTACACGACGCTCCGGCGCGCCGGAAGAAACGCTTCGAACAGGTTTATAGCTTTTCTTTCAGGTACGGGCCGTATCATAACAGGGAATAGCGGCGCGTGATGTGAACCCGTGATAAAATAAACGTCGAGATAGGCTTATGTATTGTACTGTTTATCTTAATAATGGCCGCCGCGAGATTTTCTTCGGGAAACTTTCGATTAAACTTTTCGCCCTCGTTTTATTTTGTTATTCTTTTAACTTTATTAAAAGGGTTGTTTAGACATGAAACTTAAGAAGTATTTTTAAATTTACTTTCGACGAACCAACATAATGAGCGAATGTTATATCGATATATTGTTGTGAAGTCAGAGGTTCTCTATCATAGTCTTTATAATCTTAACTAGTAGTTTTTTGAACATTATTCCAGCAGATCAAATTATATTATTATATATAAATGTATAACATATATATCAACGCACTGTAATTCATCCACGTCAAGTCTTATTATTAAAGAGTATGTAATAATCAGAACTAAGATTGCTGTAGCTCATGAATTACAAATTAACATAACACCTAAATAAATTACATCAGAGTCGTCATTGCGGGTAGATCCACGGGAGCACCCCCCACCCTGCGGGGGAAGACTGCGGGAATTGCCGTCGGATATAAATCGCGATTCATTTCTCATCGTAACTTTTTGTAGGTTCTTATCTGTTAGACTTCACTTTTCATCATCCGAGGGGATTTATGTAATGCCTAGTCATTTCTCGGCGTCGAGACGCGGCTTATCGGCGGTGCGCGACTTCCCTTGATTGATGAACGCGCAAAAATAAATGTTCAGTTAAATTATTCGATAAGTTGGAAACGGAAGTTAAACGGGAATTATCTTTGTCTTGCCCCCGAAGATTTCACGGTTGTAAGTGTTATGCGCCGGGTGATTGATTGATTGCAGCTTTACTTTACACTTGCCTGCGCTGAGCGCTCTCAATGATTTATTGGAGCTAATCTTTGGACATGACGTATAGCTAATCATCGTTAGGAACCTGCTAGTAACGGGAGAGTTGAAAGACACGTTCAACAAGAATAACATATTAACCGTTACAAAGCGAGGTAATTTTTTTTATTAGAAAAAAGCCATTGAAAATAAGTAATAAAGTATTTAAAAATAGTTGTAGAATGGTTAGCAAATATTACATTTACAATTAAAATAAAATATCATAATACTTTTGTTATTAAAAAAAATATAGGCTCAATGAGGCTCAAATTATTTTATGTGCAGTCGTATCTCTTTCATACGAAGGTAGTTTCGTCATATTTGAAATTGGAAGTTAAAGAGTTCAAACTCGTTGAAATTTTGCATGCATGTCCTTGAGCCTGAAATCTATGCTTCTAATTTGCCAGTTTTTCGTTTTATTATTTTTTTAAATCGCTAATTGTGAAAATAATCATTCCCGAACAAAACTTTTTGTAATAATTGTGAAAATACACATTATTAGCCTTAATGTAGGTAATTATATCTGCATCTTGACTTATCCTCTGTCGGATAAGTCAAGATTTAGAGTCTGAGTCTGAGTTCCATCACACTGAATTTCATCACACGAAAGGATATTACTGCAGTATTTATGACAGTAGAGCCAGCTAAGATACATAATCGGTCAAATACACAGCATATCACTGCTCACGAAAGGATGTTATTAAATTATTGCTGCTAGGACATTATCGTCTTTGTGGTTTAGGTGCCCAAATCACAGATCGGATCTGTGGCCGAAATATATACTCTAAATTGTTGCATTTATGTTGTTGAAATAACGTATTGTGCAATATGTATTTGTTTTTTTTTTATAAAAACATATTAACGATCCCAAGTTAGTGAAACATAAGAGTTCTAGGTACCACTCTTACCTGAGTAGCTATTTGGCCAAAATACCCTATTACGTGCGGTGAAGCTTATCACGATAATTTAAACTACTAGAATATGTTGTTAAATATTTATACTGAACCCACTCAAATAGAATAAGGGAAGTAAGATAATTTGAATAATAATTACTAGTATAATAACAATTATTAGGATAATAATAATAATTACCAGCAATAATAATTGGCACGCTGCCAACTGGTAGTAGCCTGGAGCATTTGAACTGCCTTTGAGTCTGCAATGACTTATAGGTTGTCTAAAAGCTTTTATTGTAGCAGTGGTTGTATTGTATACCTATAATTCGTAGTATTTTGTTAATAAAGGCATACCGCCGCCAACGTTAAAAAAAAAGATAATTAGATGAGACTGCAGAGCTAATGAGCCTACATGTATCGGTTTTAATCGTAGTGAGATTAATTAAGATCACATTCAAAAGAATAAAATTATATTGCATCTTCAGTGTTATAAGGTAACTTATTTTTGTTATTGTGATGGAATCAACACTAGGTCCTCCTATTGTTAAGCGGACTAACCTATACCTAAATATAACAGATGTAACAGATGCAATTCGAGGGGCTTTCGCCCCAAGTGACGAATTGCACTGCGCCCGTCACTCGAGACATACAGTTATTAAGGCTTCTAATTCCTGTAATTTTACTGGCTCTTAAGGACTGCTGCCGAAACACAATTGTTAAGTGCTTGGCGACAGATTTTCTACTTGAGAATGCTAGCTAGTCAGGCGAGAATTCGCAAAATGCCCTTCCTGCGATGAAGCTCAAGCCTGCGGTGGGGATCGAATCACCATCATTGATCTGCTCTTATCTACAAGACAATCAACTATTAAGTTATAAAAAAACAAATATCACGAGATCGCTGATTAGTGATAAGACCGCCCATTGTACAGAATAGTCCTTAAAAAGTATGTTACGTAAGTTGGTTTATTTTATTTCACAGCGTGCAATAATGTGTCAGTGTAAATTAAAATAAGTTACATTAATTTTATTTTCATCCATTTCGTAGCCCTTTAATAAATCAACCGAATGAATTAATCTACTTCACCACAAGAAAAGGAAGCAATAACCGACGATACAAAATTAGGCATGAAAGCTAATGCCATAATTGAGGGCAATCAGCACCCCTCCCTATGATTTATGGAACCTCCCGCCCCCGGCGACTTCTGCGTCTTATGAACATTTCGGCGGTTACACTCTCTGGTCTGATGGTGGGGTACTTTATCTTTGGTTTGTGGTAAATATAAGAAACTTTGTATTAAGGGAACGTGAAATATAGTGCAGGATATAATCGATTGCAAAAATCGATAATTATCTTTTTTATATTAAAACTCGCGATAGCTTTTAAGTAAAAATATAATTTATTAAATCGGTGGTTTTTCACAAAACATTACAAACTACATATATAGAAACTACAGCTATTATAAAAAAGCAATTGCTCCAGCCAACTACCAGTAGACAGCGTGTCCAGCATGCTGGCAGCACTGCCTCGTTGAATTGCATGTTATGTTAATGTTAAGGAGAGTTTATTGTAACTTTTCGAATACATATTTAGATATGATGAGACTAGTTTTTGAGCCATACTATCTGACTGATTGGTAGGTGTTGATAAGGTCGAATACGTTTTTCAGGCTACGCCTAGAATGGAGGCTGGATCTCAAGGTCAGCTGCCAGAATGGAATATACTCATCTGTGCTTGGCGGCTGTTTTTATTATTTGATGTGGGGTAGTTAACCAGACGAATATCTGAAAATCGCGCCGAAGCCCATGCCCGCGGTATGAATCATCAACTTTCGCGGCAGCCCACAACCATTGCAAACTGGCTCCCTATTGCTTATAAGATACAAAATTATGCATTTAAACAAAACGTTCTAATTAATAGTAAGAAGCTACCGTGGGTGGTACCAGCTACGAACTCTACACGTGATACGGATAGTGAAGTAAATATTTGCAGAATGTTTTAAAGCAGTGATGGCTCAGTGGTAATGACAAGTAGACTAAGGCGGAGAATGTCAATGGTTCGATTTCCGCCTCGTCGAAAAATACGCCTGCTCGCTGCGTCGCCAAGCTCTAATAAATAGTGTGATCGTTCAGGCAGCTGCCTCAAGAGCTACTTCTCATCATAGGTTATGCCTGGTAGGTTTACCTCTAGGTTTACCAATTTCGACAACATGGTGTGATATTACGGTGAACAGCTAGGTTTTCAGCAATAAAAATGAACCATGTCGTGGTTTCGATTGTCTGGTTGTATAGTTGTTTTGAATTTTTCAGAGAAGAAATACTTAGTAACAGTTGAATGAGTACTTATGTGCCCGGAATATTACGAATGAGGCTTAAAAATCACAAATAATAATTAAAGTTGCATGTCATACACAAATTATATTAAACAAATAAGTGGTTCTTCGGACGTCTTTGCAACATATACAAATTTCAATTTAAATCTCAGAATGGGTTTGTTTTAATGTTTTAATCTTGACTTAGCTAGGTTGTTTTAACATCAAAATGAGTGAAGAGATATGTAACTTCATTCTATGGAACGACATAATTTTAAAATATTTTACGTTTTCTCCACAGGTTAATCAAGAACAATAGTTGAAACTGTGTGCGCAGTTCTTAAATTGCATGCGGGACTGCAGTCGGTCCACTTAAAAAGAGCATTGCGGCTAATCTCGAGCGACACATGTACAAACAAAGTTTAATTGTTAGCGGTGCGGCGGCGGCGCACTCGGCGGCCCCGGGTAAAACCGATTACAGTCTTAGCAGGAAACTCACCTTCGATTCCTACCACCCCCACCCACACATATTCAATTCCAATCAATCCCACACCATATATTTATGTGTAGAAGCGAGGCGCATGTTTTTATTGCGGACTGCATCGGATGACGGCCGCAAACATTGCGTCTGCCTCCCTCGTCGGAAAACCTTTTATTTTTAATTTCGATTTTGATTTTTTCCGAGCGCACGGTGTCGTTCCACTTTTATTTTGTTTCATTTCATAGCGCGGGGTGGGCGCGCGACAGATCGGAATTTCAGATATGTACAATTTAAAATCGTGTAAGTACGGTCAGCGTGCGGCGCGCTCGAGGGCGGGCGGCGTTGCAGGGCGGCACTCTGCGTTCTCGCTAGACTGACGCCTGTCGGTGTGTTTTCTTTGCTTTTTTACAAATTCTATTTTCATTTGATTGCATTTGAATTTCCGCCGCCAATATCCGCTAACTAAACACGATTAATGCGGAGCGGAGATGGACAGGCAGGCGAGCGGGGAGATGCGAGAGCGGGCCGTGACGCTGTCGGGGTTTTGTCGTTTTATATTAGAAGCCAGCTAATTTATTGCAAACTGCGCTACAGGAATCCTCTTACAGCATTGAAAGCAAGTCGGTATTACGAACATTATTTATACTGTTCCAATTCGGAATATTAATGAATAAGTAATGGATCTCTCCGAAGTCTTGGAATGAGATATTATATTCTGATGCAAAGTAGAATCTTTTATATATGTACTCGTACATTACTTGGGATATATATGGGATAGGAATATATGAGAAAAAAAAAAGAAATGAAAGGCAGGCGTACTTAACTTTTACCACTTTATGGCCGCGTTCGGAAATCAGTGGCGGTTTTGGTTAGGAGACTTCTAAAATATTTTTTAAAGAAATTTAAGTTGAGGATAAAATGGTCAGCAAACATTTACAGTAAATTTGACTCGATCAACTCTAGCAACTGGCTAGGAAGCCAGTTGCTAGATAATATTTATAGATATAGAGACTCGGGATGGCTGCCAACTTCTAATTAAAACTTAAAATAACGTTTCACAAAATGTATTAGAAAGCAATGTTATCTCATAAAGAACAATATAACATCCCCGGGACCGGACCGGGCCGGGCGCGGATCGATCACGGCGCCGGCGGTCCGATATTGAGGAACTTCTCCGCAACAGGGCCCTTGATTAAAAGTATGCAAATTTTATTACATCCACCGGGTGCTCGCCTCCTCTCTATTGGGATCAAATAAATTTCTATAATGTAAATAATTGTCCTCAATCACGAAAACTTTCATGAAAGTGACGGTGATTTAGTCTGGTATAAGCCGAATAATTTTATCTTAAATAGTTTTTACTCGTATGTACTTAACTACAATTAGAAAGCGAGTGACTATGATTATAGATTCAAAACTGCCTAGATGGCACTTGATAAAAACTTTCGATTGTAAATAAGTATTAAGCACAGTAAAAAGTAATTGTCATTTTATGTTTATGGTCATGTTCGTATTCTGAAAGAAAAACGGTTTTTTTATTCTAATGTGCTATTTTTTTTAACACTGCCATAAGTGTTCCCGTGGGGTGCCTGGCTAGAATGTCATTCCCCCATTGTTACCTGTGGGTGTCGTAATAGGCAACTAAAGGTAAAACTCCGGAAGATGGGCAGCAGCGCCTTCTGAGGAACTGATATATTAAACTGCAATCCCCAAGTCGCCTGCCAAGCGTGGGGATTATGGCAAAACCCCCCCTTAATGTGGTGAAACTGTGTTCAGCAGTGAACAAACCGGCTGATACAGTACATAAGTGTTGGTAAGTGATTATGTAGTCAAAGGTGTTAAACAGACTTGAATGGGAACCAGCTCTGAAGGATTCATTTTCATTCATAGCGACCGTAATACACTGTTATGTGCTTGACGAATTGAGAGTTGCAGCTGGCCATGTGGACATTTGCAAATGTTTTGCCATGTATTCCACAAAGCTCAATCTAGAGGCTGAATTCGTACTGTTACACCTAATATATTGCTGACCTAGGCCCGAATCCCTCACAAACCTATTTACGCGTTGTCAGCAGTATTTTTCTCTATATAAACGGTGGCTTCCTTCCATTAAGCGCTCAGATTTATTGTGATAACTCCAGGAGTCACCAGACTCAGTACAAGTATACCCTTCAGGTGGAACCTCTGCCCAAATTAGTACCAAAAGTGAGTTGCGGGAACTTCTTAGTAAAGTGTAAATTAATAATTTTATTTTTCAAATAAAATAAATGTGGGTGTGTCTATAAGTTGTTTTTTTTAAGACAACTGAATAGGTCCACACAACAGTACCTTTGACCGCCTGCGCAGCAATCCCTAGTCATTGCCACCGGACATTTAGGGGTGAACAGGTTGGTCACATCTCCATACAATCGTCGAAGGGCAATCACTCCCTTATTTGAGGTAGTAGTTACAGAACTACGCATGAAATCGATTGTTATCTATTATGTAGGTTTGTAACGTTAAGAATGAAAAAAATATTTAAGTTAAAGTTATCAAGTTAGGAAACTTTATATGAAAATGTTCCGAGGATCATAACTCTCAAGTTAGTTATTAAATAAAATGTGCTACGATGCAAGCCTAGATAATAAAGATATCAGCCAATATCGTGCTCAGTTCTGGATCTAAAATCTAATATAAGGGAGTGATCACCCTTCGACGTTTGCATCGTGAACTGACCGGAAACTAAAATAGCACGTTTTGGCAGAAAAAAAAATATTAACATTTTTTAGTACATTCAAATAAAACCTCATACAATTTTTTTGATTTAATACAAAAAAGAAAATTAAGCATATCACAACACGAAAATTATAAATGTATCATTTCAAACATTATTCTTATAAACATCTAGCTAAATATTCCCAGTATTAAGTTGTTGGCTTGTCCACTGATTCCTGTATTTGTAATAAATAATTCACGAACAACAATGGGGTTTTGTTTATGTCAAATTGTAATTTATCGTTGAGCCGTCTCGACCAGGATATTGCAGAGAGACCCCGCCTCCGTCCCTCCACTAGTTCGATGAAAATTTTATATCGCCCTGTCGTTACGTCACGTCATCCTTTTTTTTTCTTCGGCTAAGCGATCTTTTGATTAAATTAAGGGGAAATTTTTACTTGATGGATAGGTTGACACAGCATTTTAAAGAACAACGCCGGAATTTATATTGGCTAAAAGTGATTGAGCTCAAATTTACCATTGGTATAATTTATACAGTTAATAAATATCGGCTTTGACCTCCCGCCGATCAATCAGGCGGGGAATTTGCTGTTTGAATATCGTTGGTTTTCTTTTATGCGAGACGACAGATTTCATCTGCAAGGTTTAAATTAGTAGTCGATAGTTTATGCACGTTGTATTTACTAAGAGTAAAAGATATACGATGAATGTAGTTATTTTCAGAATAAGAAAAATAAACAAAAGACATTTAACTCTTTGTTACGCTTTTTAGTGGCCGTAGGTAAACGCGATTCTATTACTGAGCCTACTCAGAGCGTCCGTCCGTTCGGCCTCGAAGTATAAAACTTCAAGGACCTTTTCAATCGTAATAAGTAGCGAATCAGAATAAAAATTGTAGGTAAAAAAAATAAGGTGCTAACACAAACAACGAGTCTTTTTTTACTTTTTTGGCGCGGGATGGTGCAGAACCGTCGCGTTGGTGTGTAAGTCCAACTCGTACTTAACCGAATGTATTTCGATTAGCCTGTCAAGAATACAAAAGTATATTCTTTGCATTCAATCTCCTCAAGTATTTTAGCTCCCGCATCAAAAGGGAGTGTTATAATAAAAGCGTTCTCGATCGTGCGCTCGTAGAGTCAAGATCTCCTGACGATGCCTCGTGCAGAATCGCAATGCGTCGAAAATTCTTCCGGTTTGGCCACGTGGTGACTGTGACGTCACGTCGGCTTAACAGGAAAATTAGGTGGAATTGTCACTAGCTTTCTTAAAATATTTTTAAAATATTTGTTTTTATTAAATATGGATTTCCGCAAAGTAACGCCTGAATCTATTCATTAGGGAGTGTTATATCATGATGCTGTTGTTATTGTAAAGTATAGGAATTTATACAATGTTTCTTAACCCTGTTTGATTTACATCTAATCAACCGTTTGCAAAATATTTACATTGAATCTTAGTTCACGCATCGTGGCACTTTTTATCATCGAATCTCATGTGACCATTATATCTACATATTTAGATGACTTGAATTAAAACAGAATGTAATTTAATCCAAAGCAATGTACGGCTTGAGTTATACCAAGAAGACTTTTTACAATATTAAGATCAATTACTTGTGGAAGCGATTTACTTTTCCGTCAATCAGTTTCCATTTCAGGCGTAGCCTTCTGATACTGCCTTCGACTCCTATTCTCATGAACCAACAGGCGAGACACTAATCTAACTAGTATTATACGAGTAAATGCGAAAGTTTGCGAGTGAGTGAGTGAGGATGTGAGTGTACCTATATGTTTGTCACTACTTCATGCTAAAACGATTGAACCTATTTGGATGAAACTTGATATTTTAGTTCCTGGAAAAACACATCAGATACTTATCATCATCATCACTTTTCATCATTGTATACGAGGTGAAACCTTGTGGCGAGAATATTTGTGAGTAAGTAAGTTTGTTACGCTGAAACGGATAAACCGATTGTGATGAAACTTGGAATATCAATAGTATTGTAAATATCAATAGGGTCCTGAATAAGAATATATGATGCTATTCATAATCGTCATCACTTTCATCATTATCCATGCGGGTGAAACCGCGTAGCGCAGCTATAATGAAATATAAGCATCATCATCCTATTCCTTACCTAACTTACTTATAAAGGATAACATAAGGGCGTGATTGTAAAAACTGCTTTTGTTTTTATGATAATAGTCACCTTCTTGACATCAAAAATCCTTTAGAATGCTCTCGTTGGTAACCTCTCGGATGATCAGGGCATTTTAAGGAGCCCCTATACGCGGCCAATGTGCAGCAACACCCCACTCACATCGACATGCTGATCAATAGGTGCATTATTTCTCCTAAATGTATTTTATTTTACATCTAGTATGGGGATGTGGAACAGTTCTTATATTTTAAATTGGAACTATACCGCTTCAGATATATAAACATATTTAAAAATATAATTTTCGACCAGCCGATTCAAAGTTACAAGTAATTTAAGTGTTATATTAACATTGATCATTGTTGTTGATAATAGATAGGCAGCATCCGCTGTACCCAAATATTTGGACCGGGGTCTCGACCCCAAACTCACCCCTGCCCTGCACTAGTGTGAAAATGCACCCCAACTAATCATTTGCATTTTTTGTCACGCTTTTTGTGACAAAAAACCTTTCATACAGTAATTTGTTTTTAGATTTAGATTCTTGTTCGTTTAAGTGCATTTTGTTATTAATTTTGTTGAATGTTTTGTGCTATAGAAATTTACATTTTCTTTTGTTTATTTTTATTAGTCTTTAAGAAGGATTAGCGGACACGAATGCTGTTGGAAATATTCAATATCAAATTATTTTATATACGCTCAGGCATGACGCTATCAATAAATCATAATCATTTATTCAATTGAGGTGTCCACTACGCTCTTATGAAGGTGAATTACAAATTTTAAGATTGGAATACTGCCACATTCAGCAAAAAATGTATAGAGCCACAGAAGAACTGCAATGATTCAGTGGTTATGGTGTGAAGATAAGTAAGAATATGGTTAGTGATGAATGATAATACATTTTTGGATCGGGTTTTGAGTATTACTTATGAGACCAAGCGAGGCGAGGTCTCTTTGGCAAGTCGTGTGCCTGAGCATTTGTATTTTTGTATACATGTAAAGTTTGTACCGACGATAACTTATTATATATTTATTTTGAAAGTATGTATCTTATAAATAGAAGTAGTAAGCTAAATCTGCGCGTGTAGTTTCGTGCGCATTATTATGTAATTTGAGCTCTTAGTTTGCATTGTCTATATAAATAACTATCAATGGTATCTATTGAATTGAGAAAGGTATAATAAATATGATATGGGCATAAATATAATATGGGCTTTAATTGAGTAGCAGGAAGCCAAAAAAAGTTGTGAAGACCCTTCTCTAAATGTTAGTTATTTAAGTCATTGAGTAAGCACTATATTAGGTAATAAGGAATTTTGTGTACCCCGATTCCCGGCTTAAGAACTGAAAACTCTACTCTAGGATTATCACCATTGTTGTTGTAAGCAAAAAATTAGAAATCGTGTCGATAACGAGGTAATACTTTTTGTTAGAAGTGACCTACGGGTCGCTACTCTGCAGATAAGTAGTAAATTGCTTTTCTTTCCATTTCTAAATAACCTACCCTCCACCCCTACTCCTCGCAAACAACCCCACCTCCAAGGTACGTCCATATCTCACAATACTTATTCTCCTACAACTCCAGTAAAAGTTTAATTACAAAACTGCTCAAAAAGGAGAAGTCGCGTTATGTTCTAATTATTGTAGCAACAATAAAAATACGCAAACGAGTGTATTATGTAATTAGACACTTCTCCCCGATCGTTAAAAGGGAAATTTAAATGGAATTTTTATGTCCAGCAATTAAGGATAACGTCGGCGTACTAGACATTTTTGTAATTACAAAAATAAGATTCTTGAAATGTAGCGTGAAAAAGAATTAGGGTGAAATTCGCGGAAAATACTTCGGCCGCTGCCAGCGACAGATGGGATATCTGAGAAATGTTAAAACTTGTCAGGTATTTATGTTAATGTTGCTATAAATGTCACAGATCTAACGATATATATCTTTATTATTTATTTGCTATAACCATTAATTTTTGTACACACTGTCGTAGCATCTTTAGACATTTGTTCAGACTATAAATAGCATTCTTGATATTTAATTGTGAAAGGAGTAATACTATAAAGTGAAATGTGTACTCGTTCGGGCATTGAATGCCGTAGACACCGAACACTGTGTACCTACATGAAGATGGAGAACGGTTAAGAAGCCCGAGGGAGCCACGGATTTATCGCCCCGCGCTGACGGCCGCGCCCGCGCCCGCGCCTGCCTCGGCCGCCGCCCGCGCTGATTTATACAGCGCAATCTCGCAAAACTTACTTCACATTTAAATTTCCAAACTGTCTAAGCTGCTCTTAACGTCGACCATATTATCTCATTCGATCGACTATAAATTTTATGAGCTGACTCGCCTTTGTCGCATTTTAGCATTGACTTAAATTAATAGTCTAGGGCGACCATATGCTTTGTTTTTACAATGTAGCGCATTTTCGACCTACAATAAGTCTAATGTATACCATTCTGCTTACTATTGATATCGTCAAAAGGCCGAATTCCATAGAAGTTTTCTCATAACTGTTTTGCGTGCCGCTCAAATAACTGTTATTTTTGCTGGGATTTACGAAATGAGCAGACGCCGATGCCTGTTATGAATATCTAATTTAAATTTGGAATTCTCAGAGTGCTACACCGATGTTTGTTGAAGTGTCTTTAACAAACATTTGCGTCGGTACCACGAAACTTTGGCGAGAGCTCGTCGCGCGGGAATCCCGGCGAGAGTTACTGCGAGTTTCGTAGTAACTGTTACTTACTCTAAACCGTGAGCGAACATTCCTGGCGATAACACCCCTTGATTAAATCTTGGTGACAATCTTGGTACGGAGTCCATCGGCGCAACCCCTCTCATAATTTAGTTTGAAACTTTTTAATTAGCTTTATATTTGTGTTTGGAGATTGAGACTTCGCATCTCTGTTAGTCATTCGAAGTGCGGTGCAAAAGTTATATTAATAATAATGCCCTCAGATGACTTTGATGTTTTAATGCATTTAATAGATATACCATAGAGTTGATCTGATTTCTACCTTATTGCCTATTCTTAATTAATGTTTTGTGTTTGTTTGCTTTGTGCAGTTATAATTGGACGTGTCGTTTGTGCGTTCTTGATGTCAGAAATGAATCTGTGTCTCATTTCTCATTCTATGGCTTTATACTATTTTCCGTGACGGACTCCAAGAATTTCAAGCGCTTATTACATAAGAAAACCTCTTTACCTACCTCTTTTTTTGTCAAAAATATTAATTTTGTCTTATTGTGAATAAATGCATCATGTCTTCAACCAATCAATTAAAAATTTGAATGATTTTTTATGTTATGATTATTTTCAAACATTTTTTAAGTAATAGTTAAGTATTTGAATTGTCGTTTCGAATTGTAGATCCAACGTAAACATGGTATGCTATGCACTCAGCAGGGATGTTTCATTTGCCACTTTCTGCATATAAGAATTTGTTGAGTTTCTTGCTTAGGTAAGTACATGGTCTATGTGAGATTTTAATATCGTGTCAATATGTATCAATAAAATTTTAACACTTTTACATTTTGTTGCAATTTTCCCTGTTATAAAAAACGCCAAGTTAAATTAATATAAAAAATATATTAATTTGACTTGGCGTATTTATATTTTGAATATATATAGCATATAAATATACTTTGTCTTCTCTACGTTCATTTTTAAATGAAGCCAGTAATTGTGTTCTTTATTGAGTTATTAATTTCTAATTCAAAATTGTAATACATAGTTGTAGTACATTTAATTGAAATCTTTGAGATATAAATATATATATATATATATACACACACATCAAAAGTGCCTAGGGATCAAGTACGTTTTCGTGAAAATCAAGTAAGTTTTAAACCGATCTCATTTGGATCAGGGGCAACCACAATGCTCAGATTTATGCGGAGAGTATTGTTTCATAAGTGATCATCCCTTTGCGAAGCCGTTTGGGTAATTCGTTTCATTTAATGCACGATAATGCACGTCCACATACGGCTATAGTCTTAACTCGTACTCTTGCCTCGCATCAACGTTCTGCCTTGGCCTGCTCAATAGCCAGACCTCAACTCCATTGAACATGCATGGGATATGCTACAAAGAAGAGCTCTGCCAAGTATGGATGCCGTGCATACCCCACAACAACTTTTTGACTTGTTACAAAGAACGTGGGCAGCCATTCTTCAAAGTGATTTTGTTGAACTGATTTTAAGCATGCCAAATCTCTGTGCTTGTGCAATTAGTGTTAATGGTAGAAACACAGATTAGTAATTAATATAATTTTACAACAAACATGGCAACAAACCTATTCTTTTTCGTTTTTCTGCCAAACAAGTCAGTTATAGTTCAAAATATATATGATCATAGGGATCATTTTTTTGCACTTTTGATGTGTGTATATATATATATATATAGATATATATATATTTATGTTATTGTGACGTCGAGGCCCAGATGATAAGATGATGCTAGCGGACTATCCTCTGCCTATAACAGATACATTTCGTCACAAGTCACGAAATGCACTGGGCTCAGTGGCATTGGCTATGGACTGCTGCGCAGCAGGTCCATGGTTCAAATCCCGCCGCGGGCATGAGTTTCACCGCATGGTGTAAGGGCATTTTGCAAATATCCGCCTGGCTAGCGAGATACTCAAACTAGAAAACAACTAGAAAATCTGTCGCCAAGCACCTAACGGTGTGTTCCGGCAGCAAGTCTTGAGCCAGTGAAATTACAGGCACATGAGACTTAAGGACATCTAATAGTCCATGAGTACGTAAATTATGATAATAATTGCTGTTTATGGGCACTCTAGATGCAAAGCGCGCTCTCAGTCCACCGAGCGTCGAATAGCTCAACGTCACGTCACACACATTGTAACTAAAACAGTTGATTGACTCCCAAAAGTGAAGTTCAAAGTTTCGTTTGAAAGATCGCACCTTTTCTTACCACGAAACACTTTCGGATCCAAATTTCGATCCGTACTTCTTGAATTGACGTAATATTGTCCGTATTGTACCCTACTCCCAAATGTTATTTGGAATTTATTATTTCGAATTTAGACATTAAGTTGATTATGGATTAATGATAATCTCGTAATAGATACGCCCTACTTTCTTCGTCTGTCGTAGAGTTATCGTTTGCTGCGAAAATACTTTGCCTCGATAATTGGATTCCATTTTTACACATTATTATTGTGGTGTTCTTTTTCTTGAAGTTGTTTTATAAGGTAGGAGAAGTCAATTATTCGCCGCCCCGATATAGGTTGAAAATAGTCTTATAGTTATCCATTTGAATAATAAACTCGTCCTCGTTGCCATCAATTTCTCTGTAACACCATAAAATAAGATATAAAGATAGTATGACGAAAATTATTCCTATAAAATTCCAGTTTTAGAATTCAATCCTTATTCTAATTTAGAATAAGTAAACAGCCCAAATTTACACTTTTTTTTATTGCCTATAGGTTAGTTGAGGCAATAATCGTACTCGTTCGTGTTAACGGGCATAACGTAGAATTACTGGCTCTTATGGGCAGCTGCTAGAATACATGGTTAGGTGCTAGGCGGCAGATTTTGTACTTAAAGGGATGGTAGCAAGTCAAGCAGGCATTCTTACGATTCTCAACCGTCCGCAGTCCTTGAGAGCCACTGAAATTACGAGCACATGAGACTTTACAACTATGTTTCAAAGTGACAGGCGCAGTGCAATTCGTGACTTGTGACGAAATCCATCTGTTATAGGCAGAGGTTAGTCCGCTTAACATCAAGTGGGTGGGCCTCGACCTTGTTACAATAACATAAAAAAACTTAGTTGTCTGAAAAAAAAACACCACTTTTTCAAACTGAAAAGTTGACTGAATCTACAATATCTGAGAGCTATGCTGAATACCTAGTCATAATGTTGAGTCTTTTTGAACCTACTGTTATGTTTAGACTGTGGTCAATAGAAATAAATAAATAAACAAAAAATTACTTACTATATTTCATTTCCCTTTTTTTTGCCTTCAACCGTAATTTAGTGTGTGGTTTATTTTCTTTATTTGCTATTTCCAGAAAACAACCAAAAAATGTTGTCTCATAGGTTTTCATAAAATATTTACTAAACGGGAAATAAACACAAACATAGGCTATCTAATGGTCTAATAGAGATATTTACACTATGAGATATAAACTCTATGTCATAATTTTTGCATTTATTATATCAAATATATTTATTAATAACAAAATCGTTACAATGTCAAATATATAATAAATATAATAGTCAATCGAATAACCCGCCCCTTAGCGTTCCAGGTGCAAAAGTGCCCATAACGCTCGCTGCATTGCCGCGCTGGATAGCAATGGCCATCCTTTGCACCAGGAACGAGCCGGAGCGGGAGTCACCCGACCTTTCGGCCAACCTACGCCCTAATTCAGCAACCAGACCATTGGCTTCCGCTCCCCAACTGCCCATTGTTTCCACAGCGATGGGCACAAAATAATAATGGGGTTCCAGCTCTGTATATTTTAGCCGCTTTTTGGTAGCGGCATCTTCCGCTGCTGCTGCCGAAGTGTGCATGGTACGACCTAGGTGGCTGGCGGCGACAGTGTTGACGCAGGTGGCGTCCCACACCAAGCACTTCCCGTTCTTCCATGGCACCAAGGTCAAACCATCTGGTCTTTTACCGTCAGACCTACTCAGTCCCGGTGGTTCCAGCACACAGGGCACGTTAGCTGAGACAAACGCCCTGCGGACTATTTCATTGAGGGCATGGTGACGCGGAAACCTGCCTATGCAACGACGACAGCTCAGTGCGTGATGACCATTGGCCTCCACCAAGGTACCGCAGGTGCATCTATGAGGCTCACACACCTTGCAGCCAAGGCGGAGGGCAACCGCCACCCGCAGAGAGCTATCATCTAACAAAGTTCCCAGGTGAGGTGAAGGCAACGCGTGCAACCATGCCCCAGATTCCGACCGCAACACTGCTTTAAGTCTTGCTAAATCTGGCCCTACAGCACCATCTGTAACCTCATTGAAGATCCTCTTTGCCTCAACGTCATCCCAGGCCCGTTGGGTTTGGGGGGTCTCTGGGATTGAAACACCTGGATTGCGGGTAGACCAAACTGACAACGCATCGGGCACAAAGGGTATGTTTACCTTGTCACCATTTGAAGAAAGAATAGAAGTGACAAGGCCCGCCACACCATGCGCCGACGCCAAGAAAGCAGGCAAACCGACATCCCGTACGCTCCGCATCCCGAGACCACCGTGCCGTATCGGCACGGTGATCATCGGATGCTTGACACCACTGTGACTCATTGAGGGAAATGTTGAGGATAGATTCGACCACAGATTTTAAGGCATTGTCAAAGGATGAAACCTGTTCCGAACAAAGCCAGGAAGGAGTAGTCCGTAACAGGTATGTCATTTTTGGTAAGGCGAAACAAGTACGCAGCAAAATCATCGCAACATGGGCAGAGAGATTTTTTAGGCGTTCCTGTGCAAAGAGGAGAAGCTGCTCGCGGGAATATATAGCTTCTGGAACCCCCTGAAGAAAAATGGGCGAACCCAGAAGGTTAAATGTGGTTTGTGAGAGTAGCGTAAGGCCAGGTAGAAGAGAACTGAAATTTGGAAGATGAGTAAGAGCTTCAGCACTGCAAGGATAAAACTCGCATTTGGAGGGATTCACCTCCTGACCCAGCTTCGCGAGACTTGGGATCAAATCTAGTAGATCCTGCTCAACAACTTCCGGTCTTCCGCCAATGGTGCCATCATCAAGGTACCACAAGTTTAGTTGTGACTTGAGCTCTGAAGTAACACGGTGGATGGCTAAGCTGAAGACTAAAGGGCCCAGGGGGTCCCCCTGCTGAGCTCCTACTCGTGAAAGGATGAGATTATTTTTGAAATAAAGATTTGAAGGGGATTCATATATTTGATAAAGGTAGGGATAAAGAGCTGGAATTTTGTCTTTAACTTCAGTGAGCAAAACGTCTCTCTCCAAAGAATTGAAAGCATTGGAAATGTCTAGCTTCAACACAACACAGTTTGAGTTGATAGGATCTGACACAAATGCCCGTGTTGCATGGATAGCTGCCTCGCAGCCTAGACGTGTACCGAAACCAAGCTGATGCGGTTGCAGGTATTCGGACATAGCTTCCCTCACAGCACGGCACGCCACCTTAGCAGACAATCTCCGGAATACACTGCCGACTGCAATAGGTCTCACCCCGCCATCTTTCTTCGTTAATGCACATAAAGAGGCACCATAGAGGTATGGGCATACCTCCCGATTGAGTTTGCCACTGAGTAAGAAGTTCGTAAGCCGGGTCAGACTCTCCATCAAACGCTGACCATTATCTCCTGCCGAGATAGAAGATAGATATGTCATAATTATATGCAATAATTATTTAAAATTTATTGTGTATCCTCATGATATTTGTTTACGCAGATAACAAGTGCGCGCGCAAAAATTTGAAACAGATCTTGTCTTGGTGACGTCCGGCGGGACACTGAAGAGCGACGTTTTGAATGATTATCACTTAAATATTCGATTTAAAAAAGAATAAATGTAATGAGAAAACAGGTTCAGTTACATTTCACATTAAATTACTTACAAAATGGTATAAGTTACAGATTAAGTGGAATATTAGTACCTGTTAAAAATGAAATTTGGCCGGTAAAAAAACTGCAAATCAAACTTAGTTCACTATTTTTTTCCATAGAGAAAATTTAGTTGTATCGTGTTCTGAACGATTATACAGTAAGGAGAAAGAATGTAACTTAAATGTAACATATATTTATTTCAGATTTGAAATGTTCTCCTTTGTTTATAAAAAACAACATCCACTTTAGGCAAAAAAGGGAATACCCCACTTTAACAACTATCTCTCAAGGTGACGCGGCGACGGGCGCAGTGCAATTTGCATCTGTTATAGGCAGAGGTTAGTCCGCTTCAGTATTTGTATGTACATAAAAAAAAAACAACTTTACGTTCTTATCAAATCGTTTTACAAGTTGCAGAGGTAGCAGATAACATAGAGAAAACAATGCGTGTCAAATTGAGAACTACCTCCTTGGAAGTCATCAACGTTTTAAGCCTTAACACACACATTCGTGTCTTAAAACATATGCTTAAAACAAAAAAAAAAGTTTACTGTTTAAGAGATATATAGATATATGTAGAGATTATTTGTTTGATCTGTATCGCAGGAAAAATTTAACATCTTGCAAGCAGTTTCATGATTATGTTAGGAACTATTCAAAAACTTTTAAGTCTGTTTGCTTGTGTGATAAATCTCTTTTTATTAGAGATAAAATTAGCAAGTTTAAAAATAAAATAAAAACCATTTGGAAGACTATAAATATTGAGACTGGTATAATAAACCTAGAGATTCAAGATATGTCTTAACTATTAATAAAAATCAAATCTCTGATCCAATACAAGTGGCGAATATATTTGAAATTTTTTTTCTAACTTACCCCTAGAAGTCACTAAATCATTGGATTCTTGTCCCAATGTAGCAGAAGCCCTATTAAAACATAATTTTCCCTGCAAAACACCGGACTTTTCTTTCAGATACACGACAAACTTTGAAATTATAAAGTCATTCAAAAGTTTAAACATAAAGAGTACTGAAGACTTGTAGGGTATGTCAGTTAAAGTGGCAGAGTCTATATTTGCATTATCGCACCATACTTAGTAACAATATTCAATCTTTGTGTCGATAGAGGAAATTTCCCCGACTTAATGAAACTATGTAAAATCACTCCAATTTTGAAGTCGGGGGCTTCATCTGACCCTTGCAATTATAGACCTATTTCCATCTTACCTGTTCTGAGTAAAGTATTCGAAAAAATTATGCTCCAACAAATTTTATCTCATTTTAATGAGCATAATATATTGAATGAGAATCAGTTTGGTTTTACTAAGAGCAGATCCACTACAGATGCAGGTGTTCAATTGATGTCACATATATTTGAAGCCTGGGAGAGTTCACATGATGCTATTGGCGTATTTTGTGATCTTTCCAAGGCATTTGACTGTGTGGAACACTGCACTCTAATTCGTAAGCTTTCACACTATGGTATTCGTGGAAAAGCTTTGAATCTAATAGAGTCATATCTGTCAGACAGGCTACAGATGGTTGGAATAAATGGCAATACTTCCTCCGGGTCTTTGGTAAAAATAGGTGTACCGCAGGGATCAATTTGGGACCTTTTCTGTTCCTAGCGTATATTAATGATCTGCCTTGCATGGTCAAAGATTTCTGCGATATTGTTTTATTATTAGATAGGAAAGATAATGTGTTATCTATGATTTCTGAATGGTTCTCCGGTAATAATCTTCTCTTAAATTCAAAAAAGACCAAATGTTTAAAGTTTTCTTTACCAAATGTTAGATAGATAGATAGATAGATAGAAAACTCTTTATTGTTACACCACTTTAGAAATATAAAAGATTACACATTAAATTATAATAACATAGTGTTTCAATGGGCGGCCTTATCACTAAAAGTGATCTCTACCAGGCAACCTTAGGATGGAGTTGAACGAATAAAACAATAGAGGCGGGTGTAGTCCAAATACATAATCAAATTTCATAAAAACATTTTAAAATAAAACGTATTTTAGTGTAATTTCTATACAAATATATAATAAATAGCATACATATAGGTTTTTATAATAATTAAACAGATACAATTATAAACATATATATATAATATATATATATATATATATATAAACATATACATAGCAACATACATAAATAGATAATGATATATACATATACCTATAAATTATATAAAAATATAGTACATATTATAATATTATCTCATATATAGAATAGAAATTGACAAAAATATAGTGCAAAATTAATTGGACAAATAAAACCTTTTAACTTGATCCTTGAACATATTGAGAGTCGGTGCTTGTCTGATTGATACAGGAAGAGAATTCCACAAGCGGGCAGTCTGAATAGTGAAGGATTTGCTATAAAACGAACTCGTATGAGGATGGATTTCAAGTGTGAGATTTTCTGATGACCTTAACGTGTATGAAGAACAGTGAAGGAAATCGAAGCGTTCCTTGAGATAGCGCGGGGATGTAGGACTGAAAAATGTATTGTAAAGGAGACTGAGAATATGAGCATTCCGGCGAAAACGTATATTCAGCCAATTGAGCTTAGAACGAAACTGAGATACGTGATCATATTTGCGTAAACCAAATATGAATCTAATGCAAAAATTTTGAAGACGCTTAAGTTTATCTAGCAGTTCCTCCGTGAGATCTAGATAGCAGGCATCAGCGTAGTCAAGAATAGGAAGTAAAAGAGATTGAGCTAATGCAATTTTAGTGGCTGTTGGAAGAAAGTTGCGCAACCTTTTTAAGGATCCTGCTGCGGCAAATAGCTTGCGACTGGTGATTTGTAGCTGTTGATCCCACCTCATATAGCGATCCATTGTTATTCCAAGATTCTTTACAGAGCTACTAAAGGGAATAGCAATACCACCAAAGAAAACTTGAGGAAGTAATGTCCAGTCTATTGTAGACAGCAATCTTGAGCTACCAATTACTATTGTTTGTGTCTTAATGGGATTTACTTGTAACCCAAAAGAATTGCTCCATTTAGCTATACGATCAAGATCAGTATTAACAGTCTGAATTGCTTCAGATAGTTTATTCACTGGTGCCTTAGAATAAATCTGTAGATCGTCTGCATATAGGTGGTAGGAAGAAGTGAGGTTGTGAGAAATGGAATTAATAAACAAAGCAAACAATAAAGGAGATAAGACGCCACCTTGCGGGACGCCTGCTGACGTGTTACACCACAAAGAGTATTTATCTTCAAGGCGAACACGCTGCCTGCGCCCGTACAGATAACTGTGAAACCAATCAACTACCGTTGGAGAAATGTTAATTGAGCGAAGGAGAGCAAGAAGAATGTCAAAATTAACAGTGTTAAAGGCGTTGCTAAAATCTAATAGAGTTAATACGGTAAGTTGGCCGTTGTCCATTCCAAGACGGATATCATCAGTAATTTTGATGAGAGTAGTTACAGTGCTATGCCCAGGTCGAAAGCCAGATTGAAAAGGGTTTAAGAGATTGTGACTAGATAAGAATTTGCTAATTTGGTTGTAGATAAGACGCTCGAAAACTTTTGACAGGAATGGAAGGATAGAAATGGGTCGATAATCGGAATAAGATTTAGGGTTTGATTTTTTGGCCAAGGGAATAATTTGAGCGTCTTTCCAAATTGAGGGAAATACTCAATCAGAGACAGAGTTATTAAAAATGTGACAGAGAACAGGAAGTATAACATCTTAGATGGGCATAACCATGTTACGACTTATGTCATCAACACCAACAGCATTGGAAGTGATTGAAATTACGCTCTTCTTAACATCACAAGCGGATAGTTGATTAAAAATAAATGGAGAATGATCGGGAGTCGGTAAAGTTGAAAGATAACGTAAGGTATTGTTTTTATCTGAGATGTTAATATCAGATGACGAAGAGAAATGTTGGTTGAGAGAATTGATATTTAAATCATTAGGAATAGACTCTTGTCGTGATTTACCTATGCCCAATGACCTGAGAAATTTCCAAACTTTGAAAGGGTCCTCGTTATCGACAGACTTGTGAACATGGTGGCGTAAAGCATCCCTACACACCATATTGCAGCGATTGCGAGATTTAACATACACAGCTTTATTTTCATCACTTGGTTGACGCTTGTATTTACTTTTAGTGACTGCTTTTTTATGCATTAACACTTTTATGTCATTGGTTAGCCAAGGAGCTGGAAGGTGTTTTAATTTTATAGCTCGCAGAGGGGCATGCTTATCATACAACTGTGTTAATAAGGAGTTGAAAATAGCAACTTGGTCATTCACAGTCGCTGCATTATATACCGGAGACCAGTCGACTACTTGTGCATCATTAAGAAATGCAACCTGGTCCATGCCACTAAAATTGCGCTGAAGTATGACTTTAGGTTTTGCTTTAGGAGGACGAATTTTATAAGATAGGAATATCAGATCATGATATGAGAAGGCATCGGCGGAACATTGACCGTGCTTCGCAACATGCAGGGTGGATGATACTATAATCAAGTCAAGAAGTGAAGGAGTGTAATTTGGGGAGTGATGAGTAGCATTTAGAGGCAGAATATGCATGTTGCAGGAATTAACGACAGCTTCAAGTGAGGAAGTACGACAATCCCGTTTGAGAAGACAGGTGTTGAAATCACCCATGATAATGGTATGGATATATGAAGGGGTAAGATCTTCAAGGATTTGTTCAAAAGATGAAAAGTAATTATTACAAGAAGAACTGCTATAATAGGCTCCGAGTAAGATTTTATTATGTGAAAGAAGGACTTCCACAAAAAGATGCTCACCGGCATTTGATGTAGGCGGCTGGGATGAGGTGCTGACTACTGAGAAAGGAATATGTGATCTAAGGTAAATAGCCAACCCACCCCCACGGCTGTCAGTACGATCATTTCGGATAAGGTTAAAGCCGGGCAAGGAGTACGATATAGAGGGTAAGCACGGCTTGAACCATGTATCGGAGACTATTATGGCGTGAATATTTTTGTGATCTAGAGATGCCTGTGTTAGAATTATATACAGTCGAGATGTTTATATATTTCTATAATCTTTGTTTAACTTAGAATAGATTATGTAATTATAGAATATCCTAAAACTTATATGACATTTTTAATAACCGCCACACTGAAATCTTGTTTTATCTGTAGTCATTCCGGAATAGCCAATGACGAACCATCCTGTCTAATTTCGGATTGGCTGTTACGTTCTGGCGGGAGCTATTAGGCCTCTTATTGGTTGTGATAAACATGGCGCGAAGTTTCATGAAGAGGCGACAGACACTTGGCGCCAGTCATTTCTATAAAACCAATGTCTCACCTTACTGAGCCCTCTTTATTCTTCACAAGTGACTGCCGCATCGTGACCTATCGCTGATTAAGTTAAGTGTTATTTTATTGATATATATATATATATATATAGTGTAACATAACTGCTGTTCACGTGTTGTGTATGGGTCTAGGTTTGTTGGCTTTGTTCTTGTAAATAGTTGGCCCATTTGATTATATCGTTGTGAATGGTAACTATAAACTTATACATAATTAATTCATGTGAACCGAATGTATTATGTTTAATAAAGTGTTCAATGTGTTCCTATAAATGTTGTATCTTTTAAGTTTGCCTTATGATCCCCTTTTCGTAGAAAACCCAGTAAGTTAGGTAGTTAATTACTCAGCTAATAGTAACTTATTACATGGGATCGCCTTCTGCCAAACATCATATAATTTGAGCCTATATTATTCCATAAATAAATGCTCTCTATCTTGACAAATCTCACACCTGCATATCGGGATAATGTGCCGGAATACTCTGCGCGTTGATATGAATCACGTTAAAATTTTTCGGTACATCAGAAAACTGTGCGTTGAGAGTATCGTTGAGCGTTGGGATGCTTTCGAAACTCTGGTCACTGAGGGAACTGTTAGAAGACAATGACAAATACTCTTCACTATCAGTATTATCTGCATTGTTAAATAGGTTTAACATAGTTTGTAATATGAGATATAAATATTATATAATAAAATAATAAATACTATTTATACTTATAAATAATAATGTAAATATATATATATATATATATAGATAGATAAAAATATAAAAGAGGTTTTTTATAACTCTCCACCTGCCAGTTGGGTATCAATAATTCAAAAAATACAAAACACACAATATACACACGTACAAATTTTCGTTTTTACCCAGGGAAGCATCAAATATAATATACACATATTATATTTTAAGTTACCATAATGACAATATGAGTGAATTCACATCCTGATCCACATTTATGATAATTATGTCACCAGGTTTGAACGGAATAAACTATAGTGATAAACTCTATGGTTTGATGTGAAGTTAAAATAATAACGTCAACGTCAAAACAAATTGAAAGTGTCAAATCAAAACTGATACGAGTAGTAGGTAGTAAAATTATTTCAAGATAAGATAAGTGAATAATGCATAATGTGGTCTAAAGCTACATATTAACTTAAAATTCGGAGACATAAGTAGAGGGTACCACTCGAACAAACCATTTTGTAAACAAAATTGTGTAGTAATTATACACTCGAGAAATAGAAGCAGGCATGTCAACGCTTTTTGGAAGCAGCTCGTCTCGGCTTGGATGTAGCTATCGTCTCCTTGGGAACACCGTGCGCTGTAATCGGCGCTTCCGAACCACCGATCTTTTCGAGCTCTACAAGAGAGCTGATACGATGTCTTATTCCGTCAGCAACCGATATGAACACGAAACCGTCTTTCGTCCATCATTTGCCAATACCATATCTTTGACGAGCCACCATAAATGTATGATGCCGCGACTTCGTTAAAAACTCAGATAGTGTTATACCTGATCCCTTGAAACCCGTCTTTGCGAACCAGATCTTATTTCTCATTTCCGACGTACGTAATTTGAACAGGATCGGTCTGGGTTTGTCTGGAGTGGACGCACGACCCATTCGGTGACAGCGGCTGATGTCCTCGACAGTTACACTCAATTTCGTGTGAGTTGCCACGGCCCTAGCTACCACTGATGAAGTCTCTTCGTCCTTAGATTCCACAAGGCCATGAAGCAGCAAGATCTTACGACGACTACGCATTTCCATCGAATCCTGCTGATGTACAAGCATGCCCACCTGATCCTGAAGGCACTGAATAGCTGTCATAATAAAGGAGCGGAATGCAGCAAACTCTGATGCCAAGTTGCTCACATTGGTTGAAGGAGTTGCAACTTGAAGCTCACCTTCATAAGCATCCATCCGCTGCATAAATAACTGCTGGAGTTGGGCCATTGACTGTTGTACTGCCTCCATGTTGAAACAAATGTGTGTGCAATCAATACCTGTATATCTCACTTTAATTATGTGTATAGTGACTTTGTGATAAGGATAACACCCACTGGCAGGTATTTTGTACTAGATTTTAATTAAACATACAATTTAGACATATAGGAGAAGATTTACTTATTATTTTATAATAAATTAACTCAGACAAAATTTGAGTGATGTTTTACACTCTCCTACCCGCGCAGAAAAATGTTCCTTATGTTGAACCAAACATTAAGCTTGGCTTAGATAAACTCTCTATTGACAAAGCGACAGTCTTTCTGGGAATCAAAGTGGATTCAACTTTACAGTGGGATCCACATATACATGATCTAGCCGGAAGACTTAGTTCTGCTGTATATGCAGTTTGTAAGATAAGACAGTTAACAGACGTACCTACTGCACGGCTAGTTTATTTCGCGTACTTCCACAGTATTATGTCGTATGGTATATTGCTGTGGGGAGCTGCTGCTGAGATGGAAACAATCTTTATCCTACAAAAGCGTGCAATTCGAGCCATATATGAAATGGATCCTATGGAATCTCTAAGGGATCTTTTTAAAGAAATTGATATATTAACTTTACCGAGTCTGTATATATTTAAAAATATTATGTATGTTCGGAAAATTTGAGTAAATTTAAATTAAATAGTGACAACCACGATTACAACACTAGGAATAAATATAAAATAGCAGTACCAGGTTTTAGACTAGCAAAGATAAATAAAAGGTCCGTTTTAGGTAATTGTGTGCGGTTTTATAATAAAATTCCCAAACATATTACAATGCTCACAGAAGGAAAATTCAAGTTGCATGTGAAAAATATTTTGATTGAGAAATCATACTACAAAGTTTGTGGTTACTTAAACGACAAAGATGCTTGGAAAGTTCCGCCTCTGCCAAGCTACCACCTGTCACCTACGTAATTTGAACAAATATTGTAATAGTCATATTATATTGTATATAACACATTGTTAAAAGATGTTTAAAAGAATGGCCCTGAGTTTCTTGCCCGTTCTTCTCGCAGTGGCTTTATAATTTTTTTTGCTGAACGTGGCAGTACAATGTAGAATATTTCAATATTAAAATTTGTAATTGACCTTCATAAAAGCGTCGTAGACGCCTAAATTGAATAAATGATTTTGAATTTGAATTTGAATTGAATTGAAGAGCCAAATAGAAAGGTTGTGAGTTGACGGGCGTTTAATTTCCCTGTTAATTCACTAGATACCGTTATATAATACACAAAAACCGTTATATAATACAAAACAATTATTTTTCAAATCATGGTCAATACTTTTTTGAACTATAGTCATCTCTAGAATGGTTTCAAACATTCAGTTGACTTAATCTAACAACATTTCCCAACCTCTTGGATCAGCCCGACGACGACGACATGACTTGAATTTGAGTGAAACTAAATTTCATCAAGCGACGAACAAGCAAACATAACCTGCCCGCTTGTTACGATACCTCCAGTAATGTGATTTAAGACGCTCTACTCAAATAGTGGCTTTTCTCTACTCAAATATTGGAATACGTCTTGTCGGTCTATCTGGAATCTAATTATATAGGCCTGGACTACATTCCGGCTGAATAATAATGAAACCAATCCCATCGAATTCGTATTGGAACCGGTTGATCAGATTTTATGAACTTCGCTACTCATGTTGGATTTTAAACTCAATTTAGTAAGAAAACTGGGTTAACCGATTTCATGTTTTTTACACGACTGCCCAAAAAAGGAGTGTTATGTATTCAGGGTTCATGTATGTATGTTTGTGAGTTTTTTTATTCCACCGTAACTTCTAAACGTCTCAACCGATTTTATTGTAAAATATATTATTAGATTCGTTTTAATAGCCTAGGTGACACTAAGTCCATAAAAAAAAGTAAAAAACACAATTTGATGGATTCTAGACGCCATATTTTGAAAAAAAAAAAAGTTTTTCTGTCGAACCCCTCGAGTGGGGTATCAAAATGCAGGGATTTAAGAAATGATTCCATAAATATGTATAACTTGCAGTTTTAATTTCAATGGAACGAAAAAACGCTTAACGAAAATAAATAAGTTGCAGTCACCTCTTTCACCTTTCTTGCTTTTTCACCTATTTAATTAACCTCTTATGAAAAAGCCGTTAGCACGGATTTGTTGCCAAAATATTGGTAGGTATATTATATATATTTTTTGGAAATCTTAATTATGATCCTCTGAAAAGGAGTACACTTTCAAATTTCTTAAATCAGGCAATCACCGTTAACCTAGTTTATTGGTCTACAAAAAGGGGAGCGCTTCGTTGTTCTTAACTATTGTACCGACCACGAGATAGGCTGGATAAGGGCAGGAAGATAATAATAATTATGACATACTTAGAGAGCGTATTAATTTGCGTCCCGGTGAAACAAAACCACAAAAATAACAATTAAGTATTGAACTGGCTCACTCGAAAATGACTAACCCACCATGGACCTATATTGCCGCCCACGATAAGGCTGCTAATACTGGGCACTACGGCCTGCCTTCCACTTTGCGTACATTTCCATCTGTTTTGCAATTCCCGAGGGTATTGCTATTGTTGTCGACACATCAACTCGTCACCCCAAATTTATCGATAACCTAATTTTTTGGTTAATTTCTCGACGGAATCACTTAATTGATATTTCTTTCCGCCTAAAACATTAGGTCACCATGAGGTGTTTGGAGACCTATATCGAATATTTAGGTAGTAAATCGTAAATGTAAGGCTTATAGGAAGTATTAGAACATCGAATTACTATCGTGGCTAGTCAATACACCGGCCAAGTGGCAGTCAGGCGCGGACACCGAAGATTCCGTACCAATACAGTAGTTGTGTTTACAAAAAAAAATATCCTGCTTGCATCCGGTCAGTTTTATGTAGAGCTTGTATAACAACAATTTTGAAGATTATATGTTTCACAATTGAGAAAAAAAAAACAGGTTGCCTGTACGGAAACATCCTTTGATTTTATATTGAATTATGTTTTAAAAATGTATTTTTTGAAATCTAAATAACATCTGTGAACATTTGAACCAGCTACCTATTATATATTGTACAGCTACCTATTATATGTAATTACTTATGGAACAGCCTGTCTTGCTAGCTATCATCCTCTAGTCGAAAATCCTGACAGTGTTTTCTGGCAGTTGTGTGAGTGTGCCATGAGAGTAAGTAAGTTTAAGCTAGCCTGGACAGCATCTTTGACCAACAGATGCAATAGTGGTCATAAGGCTAGCCTATAAAAAAAAGAATCTACTGACTTAGCCACTACTCGTATAATATCCCCGAACGTATACTTATCTCTGAGATGTACCTATGTATTTTTATAGCTTATTTAAGCTAGTCCTTGACCACTATCTCATCTGAGGGTAGGTAATGTTGCTGTCAAAGATGTTAACCTAGTAGGTTAACCTAGAATATGGATCTATAAACATAGTTCAATACTTTGTACTGATACAGATAATTTCTTATCAGATAACGACACTATCCGAGATCCTGGAAGGAAATCCAGGAACTCACGATTCAAATTGCTGACAGATTATATTTATAGGTCTTTGATGACGTCGAAGGTGACCAACAAGCTTTATCAAAAATGGGAACTGACTCTGGAGAACAGCTGCTGGACCATGGTGTCATCGATTTTCCATATCAGAGTGGTAGCAAGGCAAGCAATTGCAAAATACCCTACCACCATGCAATAATGACTGCCATCAAAATACAACAGCCGGGACCGATAGCTTCACGTGCACTCCGGAGAAAGGAAGTACTTAGTAGTAAAATCCACTGACACGTAATGACCGCTGTGAGATCGGTGAAGAGCGTATAGGCAAGCTCCGCTATGAGTGCTTCAAATACTAAATCAGTTACGCCCTGTGACTACAGAGTAAAAAGCTCCGTAAACCATCAAACTTTTTGTCAATCATGTTTGATTGTTACGTGTAAGTTTGTCAAGTTTTTTGTACGTCTGCGGCTTTGTTTGACACATTTGTCAAACAATATTCGTGTATGACGCGTACGACGTCGTGAGATTTACACTTGTTTCGGAGTCCATTGGAAGCCTTTTTAGGACCTTGAGCGCGGTATGTCTGTCAAGTCGTGTCACGTATCACAATATACTGCTTTTACACAATTTGTGTATTTAATGAGTACGATAGAAAACTTATAGATATATAATGTAGGTACTTTGCTATAGAAAATTGTGGTGTGGTCCATATTAATATATTAACCCTCTAGCAAATGTATACATAGGCATATTTAAATGATTTTATTATTATGTGAGGGTGCGGGTGTATCATTTGCTATCCGATTTCATGCGCGAGTAGAGATGTTTGCACAGTATGGCGACGGATCATGTCCTGAGCAGGGAAGGGAGATATGCGCGTGAAATGATATTTTTTTTGCCCCGGTTATTTGAATGGTGTATTTCTTTGTTACTACGTTTCTTATTCTGTACATGAAACATTCTATATATTCTATACCTACACAAGTTGACAGTTTCTATCATGATGCATGATAATCAAAACCTAAATCTATTTTTATTGTAATACAGTGTCAATAAAATCGCATGTGATTTATACACTAAACAAGTATAAATTAATTAAGAAAGTAAAAAACCCGACTGCAAATTATTTATTTAAGTTAAGAGATTTATCGTTTCATTGAAATTTAAACTAAAAGTTATATATTTATGGAATCCTTTTTTAATGTTTTGATACCCCACTCGATGGGTTTGGAAGAAAAAAAATTTTTTTTACCTCATAATATGGAGTATTAAATCCGCTAGTTGTTTTTCTTTTTTTTTAATGTACCTAGTGTTACTTGGGTTATCAAGACGAATCTAACCATGTCTCTTACATCAAAATCGATTAAGTTGTTAAGAAGTTATGGTGGAATAAAGAAACTGACAAACATACATACATACATGAACCCTGAAAACATAACTCTCCTTTTTTTGGGCAGTCGTGTAATAATGAATAAAATAAATATCGGAGTCGATTCATACGTCAAATCAAATTTGCAGCATTTAACTTACATAATAGAAAATCTGTCGCCAAGCACCTAAAGGTTGCAGGAGCTAGTAGTTTTAAATTTGCCAAAACATTATCTTGGACCACATAATCGCTAACCATCAGGTGAGATAGTACTCAACGTATAAAAAAATGTGAGAAATTTAGATGTTTCGAGTGGTTTGTTTATAAGATAAACGAATTAAACAAATAACGTGTGCGGACACATGGACACACCTTTTAACATTGGAAACTAAAATCCGGGCACGTTACGAGCAAGTGTGTTGGATAAGCATTTACAGGTTACTTTTCTTTTTTTGTTGTATATTTGTGTTTTTTTACTATTTTAAACACAAGGTAAAAATACCTACTGATTCATAAGTCACCATTTGTTTATTTGGGAAGTTTAATGTGTATCATTCAGAAATGTACTAGACATTTTTCTATGTAAGTACCTTTATCAAAAATTACATTTAAATTCAGAGTAATTTTGCTGGCGACGAGGGGTAATGTCATTTTTTTGGTCCCTGTGAAACCATTGTATTCGTCAACAATTGTTTTGTTACATAGATGCTTTTCTTCCAATTTGAGTATTTTTCTCATCTTTTATGAAATTGTTTCTCACAAATGCACTGCGAGAGTGCGAGCTTTGGCGAGCATGCTGCATATTCAAGAGTTGTTTTCTGCACTCCTTGCAAAATAGTCATAGCAAGGAGACACGGTAAGAATTTATGTTTAAAACAAGTTTGCATTGCGAGTAGTCGAGTACAGACTTTTGTAGATTTGATTTACATATTGAGCTACTCAATAAAATATGCAATAGATATACTCCCTTAGTCAGATATATTTTGTAAAAGTCCTTTAAGTTTTGAAAGTTTGTTACAACTAAACAATTTTTTTATTCTATAATGAACCACATACATTTCATACTAAATACGTGCGGTCAGTACTTGATGTACCTACATTTCCAGCACTCTGTTCTGTTTTGTTACTTATTATCTCACTAGTCACCTTCCGCCTTATGTCTTGCTTGACGCTGCCCATATACCTTCTTTGGCCTTCCTCTACATCCGTCCAAATTTATACTCCAACTCCTCATGCGTTTTTTCTCTTTCCATGCCATACCACCCTAGTCTGCTACACTTTAACTTTTCTGTCACTAATATTACTTTCAAGCTTTCTGCATGCTCCTTCATTCCTTATCTTGTCCGTAATACCCACATGAGCTACTCATTCAACCATCCCTTTCGTTGACCAACTTACTCGTATAGATCAAAATTAGACAGGACTTAAACGACAGGGCAGGTGATGATTACTATACGATTTACGAGTAAACTTGATTTGATTTTGCGAATAAATCCTTCTTGGATGTACAGGACAGCAGTCTGGGTTTGATTGATTTTAAACAGTGACTGATTGCCGTGTTGTACCATTGTAGAGTATTATTTGTAAAGCTATAAAAAGACGTGCAACATTCCTATGAAAAACAATACCCAAAAAATATGATTATGATGTGGTATAGTATACCAACACCCACTTACTTAGACATGATTTTACTATTTATACATAACAGGTTTGTATAGGTACTTGTCGACACATATTAGGGACAAAATAAAAATCTGGTAACATCGGAAATTGAAGCTGCAGAATCTCACTGTGCCAAATTACAATGAAATCGATTAAGTAGATAGTATTATCGATAAAAAGTCGATAAAGTTACAAACAATGTCACTTCTTACTATTAATTAAAATATAAGAATGTGACGTCATGATAATACTCGTAATTTGGTTGTATAAACAGCTCACACAGAGTTCGCCATTAGAGGCTATGCAAGTGCATGTCATCCATAGATAGATAAGATCACATAACAAAAGATATTGAAAAAAAAATTGCAGGTAATATTATAATTTAAAGTTTTTCATTTTAAAAGTTTAAAATAAGTTCACAAAAAAAACGAATACCTACGACAAGTCTACCACAATTATTAAATTAAATGAAGGATTATGTTTATCACTGTCTTCTCTCAATGATAATAACATTAACTTTTTCATCGGCACCTCTGTAAATAACAATTTGCTGTTCGAGCAATTAACCATTCCCTGAGTAAGTATTGGATGAAATTAATCGAAGTTCGGATTACGGCACCGGCTTAATCTGCTCAGACGGTATCTGTGCGCGGACTTGTTATCTGCTTAATGTCTGGTAAACAACGGGATCAAGGGATAAGGAACGTCCTTTCATACGGCTGGCCCTCGGGCTGGGATTATTCCGAGTTCCAAGGAAGATTGCAGCTCACGTACGTTGTTCCGCTGATGGATTTTGGCCTTGTCTATCATATGGGATTTGCACTTGAATGTGCTGGAATTAAGGTTTCGTTGTTCTAATTAAATATACATTGGCTCATTGTTTTAGTGGAATATATGTTCGGTTTTTAAATTAATGATAGGCTGTTGAAATATTTCTCTTAACTTAATATCAAATGAAAATTTAAATAGATGCTCAAGACTGACCAGTGTTTCAATTTAATTTAACATGATACTTATTACGTTCTACCATATTAGTCGTTTCAACACTTTGAAAAGCCATTACCGTCCACTGGATGAGACATGCGAGCTCACCGTCTCAATCGTCGCCGACTTAAGACTCCATGCAAATTCAATTTCGTACCCAAGCAATCCCACACGTAAGGCCACCGAACATATTATTGCTGGATTTATCTTTATTGCCACCGTAGAACACTCCAACTAACTTCGACTGTCGAACTTACGCCATTAGTGAAGACACCGAGATACAGGATTGTTTTGGTAGGGGCGGAGTTGTAAGTCTTATTGCTTTTAGTACCGTTGGGCTGCTTGGTTAATCTAAGGTGTTTTGGCTTTCATTATTTATTTTTGGGCTTAAGGACTATGGACCCTTTAAACCGCGGTATACTTAATTATATCCATAAGTCAATATATGTACTATTTTGGACTGTTAGTCATCTACTAACATATTAATTGAAAGTACGGGAATTATATTCCGAAATGAAATCAAATTAATCGTTATTTCACAATAGCATAATATAAGTGCACAACTCTTCAAAAATTCAAACAAGAAGCACTCCAACTGCCTATATTATTAAACATTGCACAAAAGACAGGATGTTTACAGGGATTGTCAACGTAGAATTCAATTTAGAATAAAATAGGGCAACAAAAAGCGGACAAGTACTTGTCTGTTATGACATAATACGCGCAATACCAAACCATAATAAGGGAGACAGATAAAAAGACATCGCTGCCGGCTCGTTCACAAAAGTAGACGTCACGAGTTAATCCTACCGTAAAATGTCCCAAATCGATACAAAAAGCGTCCGACAAAAGTGTTGTTGTATAAACGTAAAATGAAATTTAATAAATAATGAACAATGGGTTCGGTTGTAGATGTTCTCTCGTAGATCCGGAGGAGATAAGCCAGCAAAAGGTTTGCAGCGCCCATGTTTGATGTCGCCTCTCGTCGGTGAAGCGTGAGCGGTTAAGAGCAAAATTGCACGAATACTAGAGGCATCTGTTAGCTGCACTCAGCACAAATAGATACTTTTAATTTTGCAGATGGAATGTCATTGAATAATGTCCGCATATAAAAAGAGTGTATTCAATAGGCGCTATAGTGTATTTTGATAACAAATCTATGAAATATGTTGGACTCTTATCTTTCGATGGAGATAAAATCTCGAAGAGCCATATCTAGCAAAATGACGTCATATTACGCTTGTGGAAAAAGTTATGATTAAACTCACTAGTAATTAAAAAAAACTTATATACGTCATCATAACTTTTCCATAACAGGAAAAAGGCACTAATTATTCGGTTGAGAATCGTAATAAATAAGTCATGTAGCGGTTATGGTAAAAACTAATAAGATATGCTATGGACTTTGTAGTGTTCAGATAAACGTAATCATTAAAGATTTATTTTGTGAAGTATAGATACTTAGATAACCTTAATATTATAACCAACCTTTTTCCATGACGCGTAGAGTATATTTTTATTTCCAAATACTGTGATACGGGAAAACAAAATAAAGCTATAAGAAATTAATAATTATGTCGAACTAGCCTAATCAAATAACCCACCCCTGATCTCTCCCGGTGCAAAGGTGCCCATAACACTTGCAGCGTTTCCACGCTGAATGGCAATGGCCATCCTCTGCACCAGGAACGAGCTGGAGCGGGAATCACCAGTTTTAGGCCTTAACCTGCGCCAAATCTCACAAACTAACTTTTTGGCCTCTGTACTCCACGAACCCATGGTCTCTACTGCAATGGGCACAAAAAGGTAAACTGGCTCCATTGCTGCGTACTTTTGCCGTTTTATATTTGCGGCGTCTTCGGCTGCTGCTGACGGTGAGTGATGGACAGTGCGACTCAGGTGGCTGGCGGTGACAGTGCTGATGCAAGTAGCGTCCCACACCAGGCTCTTGCCATTCTGCCAGGGCACCAGGGTCAGCCCATCCGGCCTCTTACCATCAGATCAGCTATAAGTTAGCAGATAATACATCTTATATTTTATGTGTGATAGGCCCTCACGTCATGTCGTATTAATGATTGGTATCGTGGTAGATGGCAGTGGGGAATTAATTTCTCGGTCATCTTATACATCATTAACAAGTTATTTTAAAAGCCCTCTTTTGTTATGGTTAAAATAATAATAAATTTTCATTTAAATATGGTATGATATAACTTCAATATGATATTTTTACCACTGTAAGTCAGGATTACATTTCATCATATAACTATCTACCGTATTTTATCTGGCCACCATTTTTAATTAATTTTGGTAATTAAATACTGTACTCTATACTCAAGTCTGCAGGATAAGCGGATCCAAAACATCAGAAAGATTTGAAGTGTAACACTTTCACAATCAGTAGAATCAGTCAGTCAGGTTAGTTATGAAATATTTACGTATTACTCGTATTAAAACGTTTGTCCTGCATGGTTTCTTATAATATGACTATAAGTTTTATAATACAGCCAAAAAATATTTTTATACAACCATATGCATACATCTTCAGTTCATATAAAATGATTGTGTAGTGATTTAAGAAATTGACACTTTACGACCGCTATATATATTACGTCATAACGACGAATTATATTAAGTGGCTCTGTAAATATCTTTGCTTAGACACTTATAAAATGCTCTTATACTTTAGCCATTACTACGTTTACTGGACCTAATTACACAATGAAAGTATTTTACAACTTTTCTGTCTTAAAACACTATTATGTAATTTAGTGATGCAAATTATTTCATATGACTGACTTATAACGTACATAGGTATAATTTTAATATTATGGGACAATTTTGCTACTTGTTTACATGTTTTAGCAGCCTAGGCAATAATGAGTTGTACAACTTTAAATTAAACATTTCAGGCTCCTTCTCTTAATAAATGTACTCGTTTTGACTAATTATTTTAATATTATGTTTCAAATGCAAATAATTATCAGGCACAAGTGCTTACCTATGTATCTACTATTGAATTGTCGAGATTCAGAGCAGCTCTATAATTATTTAGATCCGGGGGAAATAATTAATTTCGTCTAAATCGCGCAATCATCCCAGAAGTTATTACGAGATAAGTATCAAACGTTTCTATTTAACTTCTCTCTGAGGCGGAAATTCCCCAAGCGCCATATTGAAATGTTTATAATTAAATTACATAAAGACGAAGAAAATTAATTTCTCTGTGCGAAAGTGGCGAGCGGTCGTTTCTCGCGAACAAAAGCGGAAGCTCGCCTCAAAGAGGGCGCTAGCTCCGCTAAGCGAATTTAATTTTCTGAATGTTTTTGGAAATTGCGAGTAGAAGTTGAATAATCACGTTATAACTTAACGGTATTAAATTTTATACGTTAAAGTGTTAATATTTCATTTCCAAGTTTAATTTAATTAATTCCAAAGTTAAGACTCGTGGAATGAGGAGAACGTAGATAGGTTTCGGGAACTTGTCTCGAGATTTAACAGGTTTATGTTTCAGCCGATATTAGGGAAAATAGCTTAAACTTCAACAAGATTGTTATTAATTTTAAATATTTCAGTATGCTTTAATTCAGTGCCTGTTTCTTGGAAATTAATCACAAGTTGCTAAAATGTTCAAAATAAAGAGAACATTTGCATAAATAGACAAGAGTTCGAAAAATACATACCTTACCCTAGTCCGCACAGAGAGATAAAATTAATTTGTGAGTGCCTAAGGATATTTATTACAGTGTTTGAACAATAGCTTTACAAATGATAATAATAATAATAGGTACAGGTAGGTACTAAAGTAAAACGTCTACCATATTTCAATAACTACATATACCCCGTTACTTTAATTAACATTTATTAAACAATTCAGCTGAATCATCATTTATTAATATTTTTTCACTATACTTGGTCTTTATCATCTAGTTTATGAGGATATCGTGAAAATATAATTATTATTGTTCCACCTGCCATTATCTGTTTACTTTTTAAAACACCACACTTATGCATTATTAAGTTTTTATGGCATTTATTTCTAGAAAATGACGTGGGTTAGACAATTTCCTGGCTAAGAAATTTTGCCGTTGTTATGATTATGTCTAAATAACTATGTGGTAAATAAATAAATTTATACTTGTTTTATCGCGATTAAGTCCCGTTAAATACTTATAACTATGATAAAGTCTTTTGTTTATTTTATTAAAATTGGGAATTACTTAACATACTTAAATATATTGAGTGTAAATATTTTTAATGTTTCTAATTAATTTTACATTATTATTAAATGCTGGGTCTGGTCTATTCTCAACACGTACGCAATAAGCCCAGTAGCTGTACATGTCCAACGTGTTTAGGAAGGCATTACAGCCAAACGGATGCAGAAGCAGTTGTTGGAAGGTATACCTTGGGGTCGATTGGGCCAGAGTCAGTGCTGTGTTGCAGTCGGAATCTGGGGCAGGGTTGCACGTGATACCTTTGCCTCACATGGGCTTTTTTTTGATGACAACTCTCTGCGGATATCGACTCTCCATCTGGGCTGCTGTGGCACTGAGGCCAAAGGCTTTATGAGTGAGGTTAGGCGAAGAATAAGGGAGAAATCGAATAATACACGCTGCCAATACAGCCTGAGTTATGGGCACCATATAGCTGAACAGGTACCTACTACAATTAAGGGTGTGTTATTTGATTGACAATTATGTGGTAAATACTTTTAATTTAATATGACATTGTTATTGATATTATTATTATTATTGTATATTATATTCGTCTACCTATCCATTAACATGATAGAACATTTTTTCAAATTATTAATAGTATAGAAAAATTATGAAATAATGGTATATGTGGACAATTATTGTAACATGAACATTAGAAAATAAACAAATTCAACGACATTATTTTAATTATTTTGTCCCGATGTTTAAAGACTTTGTAGTGCTCAAGGGTATATAGAGTAAGTTTGAGAAAATTATTTATACAAGAGACATCTGTCACCTTAGACTACCCGTGGCCACTCTGCAAAGTGTTTGAAATAACGGGACAATAATAATGTCCAATAAACCCGATTACATTTGCTTAACTTGTTATATTTGTAGTGTACCTAAATTTCAATTTACCTACCCAAACCTAAGTCATGTTTTCCAAAGGTAACGTTTCTCATAAGTTATAAGCTACTTTCCTATAATTAACGATACTTAACATAGGTACCGAACAAAATATCTCGCAACATATCTCTCCGATTCGCACCTTGTGTACCTCTATCCCGAAGACGGCAGCTAGAGCGACGAAACAAATTGATGTACCCAAATAATTATTAATGCCTCACGAAATTTAATTGGAAAAGTTGAATTTGTATCGCGCTCACGGCGTAGGTGAGCGATTTGAGCGAGCGCTCTCGCTCCGAATGTTTACGAGATAATTAATCTCAAAGTATTTACTGCTTTAATCGAGTCCCGGGAGCGACGGCGAATAACTCTCGTATGTAATATTGTCGCCTGCGCTCCGCTAATGTCGATATGCGGTACTTTAGCGAGTTGATATGACTCAGCGGAATGAGCAGCTATTTTGTTGCACACTGTACCTAACAGTAAAACGTTGCACTTAAGATAAAATAACAATTTTTCAACTACAGGGAGCTGGATGAAAGAACATTTTATGCAAGTCCAACAGTCTAAACGATTTAAATATAAAAATATTCACAAGCAAACTGGAAGAAATGTAGGTATAAATGTACGTAAAAATAGTTTTAATTTTCATACAATATAAGGAATATTGTATGAAAATTAAACCGTTAGGTATATTTGCTCTATTGATATAGGCTCTATTTTTAGAAAAGTAATTAAAGTCCCCCTGCGTGGGGCTGGGCTAGAGTTTAACTCCCCCATATTTTCCTGTGGGAGTCATAAGATGCGACGGAAGGAAAAATACCAGGAGGTGGGTAGCAGCACCAGATCTATCAGAATAACTACCATCTAAAACGCTGTGATCCACAAAACGCCTGCCAAACCTGGTGATTATGGAAAATAGCCCTCAATGTCGGAGACCTTTGTGCAAAGCTGGACGTTCTGGTTGTTGTGATGATGGTGATAACAAAAATTAAAAAGGCACTTCTATACTTTTATAAACGAGGCTTGCATTTTTGTTCACTAAACTATTAGGTAAGTATTTACTTCTATACTCGTATTATAGGGATGTAGGTGTTTTAGGAGTAATAACATATTATAAAAAAATACTTTAAGGCTTGATATACTTATGTAGAAGTCGCGTTTATATTATAGACTTGGTTTGTTATAATTTCTTGTTTCTATAATTTTTTTCAACGTAAAGTCTTCTTTTACAGTAAATTCACCATAAATTATTCCAACAAGATATTTTATATACTTACCTTAAATGAGAAGGTAAAACTTTAACAAAGATAATTTTAATGGAATTATCCTTGCAAATTTAAATCTAAACTTCTTGTACATAGTTAGTATAAAATCTTAGTATACAATCATAGCAAAGGGAGCAGATGCAGCCCGCAAAATTGTATTTTCCATATTTTTTTTATAAATTCTCGTCTGAAATTGTACATGTTTATCGTTTTCTCTCAAATCAGACAGTAATCACTTGAGATTCAATCACAAATATTATTAATAAGTACCTACATTTAATACCCAATTTCAAGATACTCCTAGAAAGGTTACTCACTTTACTATTCGTCAACAGATGTCGCTACAAGTCTCTACAATGAGTTAAAATATCTACAGCGCAATCGTTTAGTTCCGCTATTCGACGCAGCCTGAGGGCGCCAATATTGCTATCACACATTTGGAGAAAAAAACTGTCTTGTCGCAGATTACTTCTAAATTTTTTAGTTTGGAAAGAATAACTCTATGGATTAGGTACATCGTTACTAAGTTAGAGCGAATTTTAAACAGAATAACTGCAATATAGCATGTTTTAACATGCTACCCTCCCATACAGTAATATTGATATAATTAAATTTTGATTGCTAAAATTGGTTGACCAAAATATTGGCTTAAAATCAAATACTTAAGTTATTTTAATTTTCGTAAATTTGAAATTTATTTCAATTTGATATTCAATTTGAAATAAGTTCAATACTGTGTTAAAGGTGTAGGTAGATATCATAACTCATAGGTACTGAATATCCTAGCATTTTCCCAACCTTAGGTACCTATACCACGTAACGATCGGTACGATATTTTATTTAACATAGCTATAGCAAGCCATCACAAGCAACGACACAATGACATATTGTAGAAGGTTTTAGCTTAAACTTTATGATAGACCGCTTTCTTGACGCCAATACACCTTAAGATTGCTCTTGTTGTTGGTGGGAAATCTTCTACCAGCCTGTTAAAGGTGGATTTGAGATAGCAAAGACATGCAAAGAGACTTGTTGTGAGCCCATTGGGCACCGCTATCTCACCAAGATGAGTAACGGCATACTGGTCAATATGCGTACTTTCCCAATTTTTTATAGTGATGATGTTGCCAAAGACTTCAAGCTAACCTAGAATTATTGGCTCTCAAGAAAAGTCGGAACACACAGTTAAGTGCTTGGCGACATATTTTTATTTGAACCATGGTCCCTGCGCGTCATTTCATAGCTATTGTCACCTGGAATTACTGCTTTTCTGATACGCTTGTCTTTTAAGACACCCAACAAGATATATAGAAAAGTCCTTCAAATCATAATCTGATAGCTTAAAGTAAAACATAAAATGAAATCACATATACAATTAATTATAAGAGCAGTAATAATTTGTAAATGTAACTTTTGTATAGCACGCGATAGTGCCTGTTATCTTGATAAAATTATAAACATAAAATTAAATCTTTAAAATGGAATGAAGCTTCTAAGATAGGGACTTATAATCAATCAATTATACCCTCACATAAACTATTACAATAGGCTGATTAATTTGATAAGTTAATAATAATAATACTGTTTAAGTACACAACGTTATCTATCCAGCAACATAAGTACTCGTTCAAACGTAGTTTTTTTCGCAAAACAATGTAAAGCGGATAGCTAACGCGTACTTTTACACTTGTTTCCGATATCTAGATGGGCCGGCCGGCAGCAAGCTGGTTTCGCGCTGGCTCGCTTTAGCTAATTAACAATAGATCGAACCGACTGCTGCAGCAATGACAAAACGAAGAATAAAATGTCAATTTCACAAACGACAAGGAGGGTTCGGCTTAAATCGAATTCAGTTTAATAATATAGTAGCGTTTGAGTTGAACGCACTCGATACTGCGATGGTTTATTGTGTTTTCGACTACTCATACTGTGTTGGATGTTTTATGACTTGTGTAATGCGACTATTTTGACTGTTGACATATTTTTTTGTGGGTACAGAATCAGAACAATTCTGTAATGTCATTGTCGATACAAATATATACCGCAGTGCTTGTGTGTATGTCTTGCTTTACTTATCAAGGAATATAGATGTAACCATTAAGTATGTAGGTACTCGTATGTCTGGAGTATTATCTATGGGATCGTGAGATCAACTTTTTTTGTTGTTCGTACTTTGCTGCAGATGTTTACTAAGAAAGATAAATTGTTTATTCACAAAATATATGTTTGCTGCATACTTTGGTGTTTTAATCTGCAGACAAAAAATATCAGACATAAAAATTGTTACACAGCCAATTTAAAAGGAACGCACTTGTTCAAAAATATTTCAGCAACCAAACGTTGGCAATGTCATTTTAATATAATGCAATATGCCCAAGATGTTGGATTATAAGTAATTATTGAAAAAAAAATTGGTAGTTAAAAAACAATAAGTTCACGATTGAGTGTTTTTGTAATAAATTAAACTTGATTTTATTATGACATTTTTTATTTGGTTATATATTTTTTGTAAATATACTTGCTTTTCATCCATGATATATATATTTTTTGTTATATTGTCATTTTTGTATTTTAAATTACAAAACAGATGTAGCTAACCCATATATAATTTAAAATAATGCATTATGTTATGATAAGATATAACGAGTAACTGTATAATTTGGGTTGCTGTGACACAACGTACCTACCATTTATCACAGTAATACTAGTCCTAGGTCAAAGTTACTTGCATAAAAATCGACTGTACTTACAACAGTTGTAGTAAAACAGTTGTTTGAATTGAACACGCGATAAATACCAAATCTTTGGTTAATCAGTTCATACATTTCAAAGTGGTAGGGCATTTCGCAAATGCCCGCCTGCCTAGCTAACTACCCTCAAGAAGAAAGTTCCTTGAGAGCCATTTGTTCTAGATTAACCTGAACAACATTTTCAATCATGAGGTGAGATTGAAAAGAAAACAAAAATTGTAAACTGAGTAGGTATACTCGTATAATATATCATTGTAAGATGACAAAATCACTCACTTTAACTTTCACAATATCTCATGGGTTTTTTTTATGCCTGATAGGTTAGCCTTTGACCACCATCTCATCTGATGGTAAGTGATGATATGGTCGAATATGTTGTTTAGGCTAACCTATAATTACTGGCTCTCAAGGTCAGCTACTGGAAAACACCGTTAGGTGCTTGGCGACAGATTTTCTACTTGAGAGTGGTAGCTAGCCAGGCGAGCATTCGCAAAATGCCCTACCACCATGCTTTAACGACTGCCATCGTAAGACAACAACCGGGACCGACGGCTTAACGTGCGTTCCGAAGCACGGAAGCTCTCAGTAGTAATGTCACCAGCGGTCACCCATCCAAGTCATGACCGAGGCGGACGTTGCTTAGCTTTGGTGATCGGTTCAGAACGGTTAAGCAAACTTCGCCACGAGCGCTTCAAAACAATCATATATAAAACTATTTATCTTCACCCCATAAATATATATCACTTGTATAAATATATATACCCATAAATCACTTGTAGGAATAAATACCTCAACAAGTCCGTATAAACGTCTGCTTAAGAGAAAATAACCTACTTTTAATAGATCACCTAAAAATAAATGTCCATTTAGTTTTAGAATAGAAATGAGTTCCCTTGACCGTGCATTGCGATTGGGATAGCTTAACGAAACACGAAGTAGAGACGATTATGTGAAAATGCTTGGAAAATACAGCAATTCGAGTAAGTAGTTGTTTTCAATCCAACGTGCAATGCTACCAACATGCTGGGACTTTTAGTGTTTGGACTGCCAATAGGTCTGCAACGGTGGTTAAGTTGCTTAAGGCTACTAGCCTCTTCATAACGCTTTCCATATACAGTTTCGTCATATTTTAAATACCAAGTGTTCAAACTCGTTGAAATGTTGCATGCATATCCTTGGGCCTAAAATATATGCTTCTGGTTTGACAGTTTTCAGTAAAAAAGTGTATTTTCAAAATTATTTGGAATAATCATTATGAATGGGAATTCTTATTTTCACATTTAGAGATGAAATAAATCATAAAACTAAAAGCATACTTTTTAGGCTCAAGGAAATGCATGCATAATTTCAACTAGTTTGAACACTTGGTATTTAATGTATAATACATTAAATCTTTAAAGTACTAAAAACTAATATAGTTTGTAGTATTTTATTACAATGAAGTTTAAATAGCCGAACAGTTCACGGCTTATGCATAAAGGCACTGTTTGATATCCTCATGGTAAATGTCGGCATATGCAACTAAGGAAAAATTCCATCCATCACTGCATCTCGTTCACGTCTATGTGTTTGAGGTGTTGCTACACATGAGGCGCACAACAGAGTTACTTACCTTATAAGATTTTGATTATCCTTATGTTAGGTGATATACTACCAATCAGTACCGTTGCCAATGTGAGTCAGGAAGGCTACAGGCCATAAAACCAAAGGCATAACTTGTTGTTATTGTATTTTCAATGCATTCTTAGCAAATATACCCACATTTTATTATTATTATTTGTACAAGGACAACTTCCTTGTCTTGAGAGAAAAATATTGTACTGACCCCATATGAGTACGATAAGGTAAGGAAGATGGTGTTTGTATAGACGATAATAATAATCTAAACTACTGTATGCTTCGGCAAATAAGTAGTATGTAAATAAACATGGTACTCACTCAATAAAATCCTTCAGTTTACTTATCAATATACATACGTCTGTCTAAAGTCCACAACTTAATACTGAATTGCTCGATAGTCCGTCGTACCTACCTAATTAAATAAAAAAACCAGGATCCTCTACCATTTTCAGTGTGGAGCCGAGCACGTAATTCACCTGACATTAATTTGAGTGCCTACTAGAGCTTAAATTCTAAGATCTTCAAGGTGTAGTATTTTACTATTTCTCTACTTGCAGGCCAGTTTTGTTATTCGACAGATTTATAATTGGATAGGTTCATAATATGACAGAATGCAATGACCTGCGTTATGTACAGTTTTTTTTAAACGGCGGTATGCGTTTATTAGCAAAATACTACGAACTATATTCAACACTATACCTACAACAGTGAAAGCATTTAGACAACCTACAGGTCATTGCAGACTCACAGGCAATCATCCTCAGTTTTATTGCCATTTCAAAATTTCATATAATAGTATAGTATTTTACTTTAGCCCTTTTTCATCATCTAATTCAGATGTATTCATGTGTTGTGAGAAAGCAGTAAGCATTCGTTTTATGTGCAAACGCCATTCAAATTAAGAAGATTTTTTTATTTGCTAATATACGTTTGTAAAGATTTAAACTTAAGATCAAGTCATTTTTGGCTGGCCTTATCAAGTATTTATTTCTAATATCTCACTTAGTTTTAAGCGATGATGCGGTCAAAAAATTCAGGCTAATCTAGAATTACTAGAACTCAAGGAATGCTGGAATATACGCACCATTAGGTGCTTTTAGATAGATTTTTCTACTCGAGCTGGTGACAAGCCAAGCTGGTATTAACAAGATCTTCTGCCACCATGCTATAACGACTGCTATCCTAAGACGACAACCGGGACCGACGCGACGGCTTAACGTGCCCTCAGAAGCACCTCACTTCGGTACTATGGTGTTACCATAGCGATTACCCATTCAAGTAATGACTGCAGAGAACGTTGCTTGACCTATGTAGTTGATCGGTTAAGGACGACGGGCAAAGTCCACTACGAGAGATTCCAGACTTCTACATGAAGGTAAACATACCTTTCTTTTTCTACTTTTTACGTTCTATCATTTTCATAATTCATTTCACCTGCAGACACCAACGTTTTGACTCAAATATATCACTCTTTTACAAAGGTATACGGTGCTAAGGCGAGACATATAAGAAACATTAAACTTAACACGTTCTGTACAACGAGAATAATTATTAGGGCCGAGGGGTATGTGATGTGGTTCGCTCGAATGACCTTAGTATGAGGAACAGCTACCCCTTCCACCCTCTCCTCGCCTCCCGGGCTGACCACTGCCACCCCGTTGCCTAGCGACGACCCGCCACCTAATCATCATAAACAGATAACCGGCCATCTTTGCTAATTTTACAATGAAATACTCAGGTCCACTCATTACTTTCATTAAATTCTAGAACAGTTGTAGAATTTAAGTTTGACTAACGACTATGCTATTATTACCTTAGCTTTCTTAGTTAAGGGAAGTGCCATCATTGCGTTTTCCATGCAAACGTAGTATCGTTATATTTAAATATTAGTGTTCAAATTCGGTGAAATTTTGCACACATGTCATTGAGCCTATATGCTTCTAGTAAAACTATGTATAACAGTACATTTTTACGCAAAACTATGGGTATTCAAAATTATTGGGAATGATCATTAATATTACTACCAAATAGGCAGCATAGAATTTGGGTTCAAGAACATATCACCGAGTTTGAACATTGGGTACTTAAAGTATGACGAATACATTTATGACAAATATATGTTTAGTGAAATACTGTACCCATATCTATAATCTACTAATTTAGTTATAATTATAATGCAATACTAACATAAGTGATTCATTTTCCTACCCAGTTTTCTATTTGGTTATCTGAAAGAAATTGCTTTATTCAATACGATCGCTATTTGTATAGGTACATATGTTTATCAATTTTTCACTGTAATGTTACTTTAAGGTAAATGCACATGTTGTATTTTCTATCTATCTATGTATTTAACTAGGGTAGATTTGGCTTCGCTTCTATGGTCAACCACCCGCCTGACGTCAAACCCCATTAGGGTTGCTCTAATAAAGAAGCCCTAATGTGCAGCAACACCCCGCTCACAGCGACCTGCATGGTGTGGCATGATCCTTATTAGGCGATTTATTTATAATTATTTAAAAATATACTAAAACCCAGAAAATGGCATATAACGTACTGTTACACCTAATATATTGCTGACCTAGGCCCGAATCCCTCACAAACCTATTTACGCGTTGTCAGCAGTATTTTTCTCTATATAAACGGTGGCTTCCAAAATTAAGTGTTCAGATTTATTGTGATAACTCCAGGAGTCACCAGACTCAGTACCAGTATACCCTTCAGGTGGAACCTCTGCCCAAATTAGTACCAAAAGTGAGTTGCGGGAACTTCTAAGTCAAGTGTAAATTTATAATTTTATTATTTTTAAATAAAATAAATGTGTGTGTGTCTATAAGTTGTTTTTTTTTTAAGACAACTGAATAGGTTCACACAACAGTACATATACCTAATATATATACCTAATAAAATATAAATTTTTAGGGAGCTGATATGCTAACCTTTGACCACTACCTCAACTGCTAGTAAGTGATGGTGTGGTCGAAGATGTTGTACAGGCTATCCTAGAAATACTCGCTCTTATGGACAGCTGCCGGAACACACCGTTAGGTGCTTGGCGACAGAGTCTCTTATTGAGGGTTGTAGCTAGCCGGCGTACATTCCCAGAATGCTCTACCACCATGCACATTAATTAATCTACTTTAATAAATCCTTTGGGATTAAGACTTCGACGAATATTTTAAAGAGAATTTTAAAATTGAATATATTCATAAGATAATCCAAAGGCATTTGAGATATAAGGCAATCCTTTCAGTTGATCGTTTAACCCCCGATTTAAAGTTAAAGCCGTCTGAATATTTTATAAATTTCAAAGAGATGTCAATCGACTGTTTTATTTTGCATAGGGCTTAGCGGCGTAGGGGTGCGCAAGTACATTTCTGTGTTAGTCATTTGTTTGTCGCACCGCCCTTCGTGTGGCAGCTACAGACTTGCACCGAGATTATTGCACTTATTGTTGACAGGATATGAAATGTTAGTTTGATAGCATAAAATGTTGTTCATGTCTCGTTCGTTGGATGAGGGGAAATAAGCATCGCCTTGGAATATAGATGCCTTGAGTTCGATTGTTGCCGGGTGTAGTGTCACACTAATATATGCGAAAGTTTGTGAGTGAAGGTTTTTTTTTCTCTAAATTGTGATTTATGGGATTGCGTTGGAACAAATACAAGTCTTATACTGTAAGAAATTACATATTGCAATGCACTCGTAACTCCGAGACCTTAGTGCTTACGTCTCGTTTTCCCAGACAATTTTACTGGCTACAATGCCCTTCCTACCTAGACACAGTAGTTTTTGCATACTATTGCTTTGAGATTGTATCTCATATTGCGGTGATACCCACTAAGATGGATTCTTTCTGAAGATTCTTAATATACTTGATGCTTATGAAATCATGTGTATTGGTGTCCAAAAATATTTCGAGAATATACTGTTATTTTAAACTTGCGAATATTATAATTATGGTTACAAATCCTTTTTTTAAGCTTTAATAAGTATTGAATTCTGAATTTCTGACCATAGATGTAAATTTGTACCTTGGGGTGATTCAGATGAATTAGGAGCTTGTAAATGAAAATAAAACAAAACATGAATTAAATAAAGTTCAATTTCAACACCCGCTGCGGATCGGCTACGACCTTGTGTTTTTCTGAAATGAGCGGAAATTTGTGAAAATAATACTTTTAACATGAATGCGATGGTCTGATTTTAAGCTTTTCAACACAGATTAAGTATATATAATTGGTCACATTTTAGCAAAACTAAGATGTGAAAATTCATAATCGTTGAGGATAAGTTCCAAAAATAACTATAAAACGTCATCACATATTAATTAAGAAGTTATGAAAAACCTTCAGCACGGATTGGTTGCCAAAATGTTCGTACATATCATATATTTTTCTGAATCCAAATAATGCTCAACTGAATACAAGTTCTTCTTCAAAGTAATCAAAATCAAGAAATCGTTCTTTAATATTTTGTCCAAAATCAATCGCGGCACATAAGTATTTCGCTGTTCCTTGAATTTAGCTTACCGTACCTACTCAAGAAAAGATGCGATGTTTATACCTACAAATTAAGACTCATAATTAACAGAAAAAAACACAAGCCAAATTTAAGGTTAGATTATAATGGTTACAACAATGACGATAATATGTAACGGACAAGTAAGTAGGTTAGATACACGGTGATCGAACAATGATATGGGTTATAAAATACGTTTATGAAGAATTACTCACGCTTTTGGTAAAAAAGGATAGCAATCACATTGTTCAACAGCTAGCGCAATTCCAAACTTGAACAGTTATTGTGGTAATTACAAAACTACAAGACATGGCACAGTAACGTGATCGAAATACAAAACACAATGTTTACTCGTCGATTGGCCCCGTATCGTTCATTATCCAGCTCTATTCAAAGGGCATCAGTCAGTTACAAGCTTAAAAAGGGTAATAGATGCATGTCTTGTAGGCTATTGTCTTAGCTGGGGTATAATCGCTTCCGTGAGAGCTTCGGCCCTCGCTGATCGGCGATCGGCCAATCTGACAGTTTCAATTTGTATGCTTACCATATCAACCCGACCACCCTTTACGTTCTCACGGATTATACATTTTGACTAATTATTATTTTAGTTTTTTAACTAGTTACACGGTGTAGTTAACCATCGTGATGCGTGATTGTTGTACTGATTGCTTCGTGCTGCCTTTCTAATGTCGCGCTGGCATTCAGGTTATGTCCTGGCATGTCATGTATTGGTTAATTAATCAAATGATGTTACCTACCTCAACATATATTACTGAGTGGTGACATATTTTCGTAATGTTCTATCTGCATGATTTGAATATGAATCTATCAATTGCAGTATAGTTAAAATCTTCCTCATCATTGGTATTTGGTTTGTGTCCAGTCCAAACAGTGCTCTACCTACTTTAACAAGTTACTTTCAAGTAAAGGTCTGCATTTAAAACTGGACCCAGATTCTGCTATTCAACATGTTGTTTTAAGTTATGTTTAGATTATAAAGCAATCAAAACAAGAAATGCCTCCTATAGTCTATATGCCTATTATAAACTGGTAGATAGAAGATCAAAAAGGAACTACCACAAATAACCTTTACAACGATCCGTTATTTCCAGGGCACCATAGATGATAGATAAAATTCAATAGATGAATGGACAAATATCACAAGAAGACAGCCAGGGCACGCTTCGCCGCCTGCCTTTCCGGATGTGTTGTTTGTTATGGCATGGTTCTAATGAGTGTCTCCCATTCTGGCGGTACACTGCCACTAGTTTTTGCCACGTTTCTTGCATGACATGATGCCCGTAGCGAGCGGTATGTCATATAACGGGCATACTGCTTAGTAATCATAATCTATTTAACTTTTTGCTGACATTTTGCTTGCTATATCTGATTGTAATTGATGAATACAGTAAACGTTATTTTGCTAAATGTACTGTTATATAATTCAATCGATTAAAAGAGCTCCAAGTGTATCGACGTACCTATACATATTACAACAATAAGAAAATAACAATTTAGTGTCGTAAGATTACAGAAGAATAAGAACGTTAAGTATATATACCTACTTTATTATTGTATGCAATAGGTCGAGTAACAATGCCCAGAGCGTATAGTAAAGTACCTTAGTTTCTTAGCACGCTATGCTACGAATTTCAGCTAGGTATGCAACGATCGTAGAAGCTACGCCTTACTTCAATAGATGAATAAGATTTGTTTGACCATTTATTAAAACATTTGTTAATTTCATGAGCTCAGGAGTTTAAATCCTTCCTGACGTAAGATGTTGGGTATTTATCTACTCTATACACCTTTATAAGCGCATAGGCACTTTAGCGATGAACGTTGAAAACTATTTGACACATATGCATATAAGTACGTGTAAATCATTAAAATATTCCGATCACTTATGCAAACATAACAGGCATACATAAACGTATATTGCAAGAATCACATTAGCTGCATTAAAATCTCTCTTGCGTTCGTTGTTGGCGTCTGCGTATGGAAAAATATGCGAACCAACTGGCTTCGGTCGAGCTCCGTATGATTTTCAGAAAAGGTTGTGGTTATAGCCAAGGATACAATATTTTTATGCACTGCGTTTTTCCTTAGAGGTTGTTTTTATGGCCATTAACGTGTCTAAAGTAGGAAAATCGTTCGAGATGCTACATTCTAATGATGGCTTGCGGGCGAGCGCGTGCGCCGATACTCACAGCCGGTTGTAGGGCTGGCAAGGTAAAATTTAAATTTAATTAATAATAATATATATAATTTATGCATATATCCCCCAGACTATGTGACCAACTGTATCAGGCAGTATTTTTTCATGAGCTTAATTTTAGTATGATGATGGCCTGACCTTTCATATTTTTTAAATATCCCCTTAAGATCAAGCGTGCAAATTCGCACACTTTTTGCAGATTCATCTAACTCACAAGCTCGATATTTAGAGGACAATACGCTTAGTATGTCCATTGAATATCAAATTTACAAATGTATAGATGTAATGTATATGAAATATACTTATCAGGTATACAGGGTGGAAATTAAGACAATGAATAGAGGGAAAGTACCCTAGTTATTGACGATACATAGTTTTAATTAAATAAAATAATCCTGTATTGTCTAAAAATAATTAACACTGCATTCAAATAAATATGTTAAATCTGAAATCCCCGTTGAGCAAGGAATTGAACTGCGTAAATTACAACAAAAATGTATCTGTTCAAAAGATTTAATGATAGTAAAATACGTTTAATGTATGGATATAGATAGGTAGAACTTAAATTATACGTGTTTAAAATTATTATTACAATAGAACTTAAATAATATTGTTTGAGGGTTCTAAATGCTTACTGAAACTGGACCAAATTTTCAATAAATTGATTTTACACATTATTTTACCTTCCTTTAGATTTTCAAATAATAATATTTGCTATAAAATTTAATAGTATCTTTAACTACTTCTTCAGGTATTTTGAAATTTAAACCTATATTATATATATTAAGCTGTGAGTGTCAACCCTATTCCTAAGTTGCGCTGCCGCACCATAGATATGAATATAGCACATAGTACAAATGACACAAGGAATCAAGAATGGTGCTTGGTTTCAGTATTAATAGCGACGTTCGTAGTTTGCACCTCCAATAACTGCACTATGGAACCTCAATAACATCATTAGATAGAAATTAATTAGAGATAACTTTTATATTGCTAAATATCTAAATTGGAAGTCTTTTGCATTAAGTCAGGCTGCGAATTTTATAATATTTATGGAAGTTACTTTTTTGGAGCGCTCGTAGCGAAATTTGCTTAATTGTTTGTAACCGATCAGCAAAGTAAAGTAACGTCCACCGCGGTCATGAGTTGGATGGGTGACCGCTAGTAACATTACTACTGAGCGCTTCCGTGCTTAGGAGGGCTCGATAAATCCTTGATCCCAGTTGTTGTTTTAGGATGGCTATCGTTATAGCATGGTGGTAGGGCATTTTGCCGCCTGGCTAACTATCACCTCCAAGTAGAAAATCTGTCGCCAAGCACCTAATGGTGTGTTCCGGCAGATTTCCTTGACAGCCAGTAATTCTAGTTTAGCCTGAACCACATCTTCGATCACATCATCACTTACCATCAGGTGAGATAGTGGTCAAAGGCTAACCTATAACATAAAAAAAAAGAAAAAAAAATCAATAATTTTAGTTTCAGAGACATCTAGTAGGTACTACCTTGTACAAGAAGGAAATGTAACATGAAGGTATATGCATGGTACGGTTGCTATGGTTACACGCAAGTTTAATGTTCGTGTTAACACAACTATACCCTAATCAGTCTGGTCGAGACTATGATTGATGCAACTCGATTGAAACTTTGAGGTTTTTTTTGTTAGGAAAAATGCAATTTGACATTAATTTGGGCGCCAATACCTAAAATTGTTAATAAATAAGAATTTAGTTCGCGAATGCTTAAGAAATACCACATGGTAAACATGTCGGTAAACATAGATTTTAATGGCCTTAACTTCATATTAGTAGCCTTGTTGATTTCAAAGAGAGGAATAAAATTCTCAAAAACAACCATTTTCGATGCTCAACCATTTTAATGTTTTTCGTCATTCAACGTAAATTGGTAGCATCAGTAATATTAAGTATATGAACTGTTCGTAATCCAGAGATGCTGAACCAACTAATGGGAACATCTTGACCGTAACTTTATGCTAGGAAACTATAAATTACTTAATAAAGAAAAAACATTCAGATGCTAGGTACTTACTTATACGAGTACATTTCTGCAAATCGGTATTCACTAGCCAAAAAATCTTATATAGGTAGTGATTGTCAGCATGTGTCCACAATACTTACTAATATATTTTCCTGATATTAACTGAGTGTTGAAAATATGCAGAAAATTAATACGAGTATAATATAGATAGCTACTGCTGCACGTCCTATGATGGTATGCTCAGAGGCGGTATTTAGGTACGTACTATTATGCGGTCAAATAGCAAAAGCGTATTGTCCTAAACGATTTGTTCGTCACTTTACAAAATTTTCAAACAATTTTTCTTATGGGTTTGCATCATAAATATAAACTTAAAATGAAAAAAACAGTGCATAAAGCGAAAGCATTTACCGCGCTAATTTGAAGGAGACGCTTGCAGTGTTGCGGTGCGATGGCATCTTCATGGCTTACAATAGTAAACAAATGTGTTGGCCAAGCGCAATTACACACCGATCGGGAGCGGAGCCCGGCGGCGGAGCGGCGGCGGCGGCTGCAATGGATGCGCGAGCGCCGGCGCGGCGTCACGCCGAGGGCGCTGCTGATCGCGCGCGCATCACGCTCGCTCTGTCCGGACTTATGCTAATGGCCACCTTGCCGCGTAAATTGGTGTGAGTTTGCTGCAGAACAAAATGGTTTCGCCTCTTTATTTCATTACTGTATTTTAGTTTGCATTCAGGAAACTGTGCCTTATGCTACCGAAGCATAGCTTACGTTACACTACCCTCGGAGCATAGAGTCCCGGTCCGCTGTGAGCCTGCAGATTGGCAAAGTGAAATCCGAATACAAAAACTAGCGCTGGAACGAACGTGAAACCGATTAAACGGCCACATCACGATTTTGTATGCACTTTGCACTCATTTTATCCCAGTTGGAAAGCACGGGCCTCTCCGCAGATACTTTGATTTCTGTGTTTTGTATAGATTAGTCCAAAGCGCCTTATAATTAACGTTCTTTTGTTCTGTGATTTATTCCGCTCTTTTAAACGATTTAGGACAAACATTAACGTTTTTGTCTTGTTGAAAACTACTGTTTAAACTCTCATTTATTTTCGTATCGAGTTTCCTCGTTACGGATTTGAGATATTCCAATTAAAGTCAAAATGTAATAACTAGGTTTGAAATGGTGTGACGAATAATGCGTTTTTATGGGCGGAGAGAATCCATCAAGACGAAGTGAGGTAGCATGATGATTGAATATTCATCCATGGATCAACAATAATAGATCCCATCAGTGGCCGGTATGTGGTATCACTTTTAATATACTTAATAAGAGTTCAATACGTCTCACCGTGAAATGTTTCGATACAAAAACTTAACTAACTATAACTGCTAACGTGTGAATCGTATTAAAAAGCTGTTAAGTCATTCGATTCATAAATAGGTGGCATTCGATTTGTCGTGATTAAATTTCGTCTATTAGGAGTCCGTTAGGTATACTGATCTATGAATGTGACCGGATAATAATACGATAAATCTACCAAATACAAATTGGCACGTGCTTTAAAGAAAGTTTCACATTTAACTTCATATAATATGTTTGTTGACGACTTTGTCATGTCTCGATACATGCACATCAACTTTCGATTATGATGATATTTTGGAACAAGAGAAAGAGTTGTGGTACTTGTGGCAGAATCTAGTACTGACCATTAGCTATGAACATTTTTATGAACTGTTACATTAGCAAATAAATAAATACATTTGAAAATATATTATTTATAGGAGCTAAGCGACAATTGTACTGATTTTTATTATGAATCGTAAAATCTTTGATTCATTACATTTTAACATTAGAAATAACATATACATATTATTATTTCCGCTTATTTTCTTCGGAGCAATTGTCGTAAATAACATGCTCTGATATAAACCTTATTTCATTTGCAGCTTGTATGAGTTTCGTACTTGCCGGCAACTAACCTCTAATATAATCTATGTCATCACTTTCATTCAATAAATCCTCAGTAGTAAGCTTCCGAAATGAACAGGTGCCTGGTAGCGGGCAAGAGGCTTATCGAGACCTAATCTAAATATAACCTAATCTTTAAGGGAATCTATTTTATAACTATCTGGACAAGTCGAAAGTCCGTCATTAACAAATTACCTCAAAACAGAAAATCTTTAGTCGAAAATAACTTTAAAACCAAACTGCACAAACGAAACATCTGATACAATCTATAATGATATAATCTACATGACATCCATATTAATATTTATACGCCTGCCTTCAGGTTGAATACATTAAACGTGTCTTTTCATAACACCAGAAATGGTGACAGGTAACTAGTTATGTGTATTCTGATAAATAAATGATTGACTTGATTTAGTTACAAATTCTGCTAAACACTACATAAATAGATGAATAAGTATAATTTACAGTAAGCACAGTTAGGTATATAGAAACAAGAAAACAGATTGTGCCGTTAAACTGTCAAGCAATTTAGTCGATTGTCTTGCAAAACGAGCGAGTCAATGAACAATAGCTAATATTGAATGGACGGAAATGTCCGTCTGAAATTAGCTCGGAAACAAGGGAAAAGCTTTTAAAACTAAGGCGTTTATAATATTTAAGTGTTTTTAAATTGAGAAAGGCAACAGTTCAGTGCGCTAACTAATGTGGTTTTCGTGTACGTTCTAAAGATTGTGAATAACAATTCTATTTTTTATGATTCTTTGTTTTAGTTCTAATGGTGTTGCGTGGATACTATGCAGTCATCTTCAATATAGATGGATTGCTTTACTAAAATATGCGTAACACAGCATGCAAATTAGCAGTAGAAATAGCAATGAATTTTCGATCGGCAGAATCTCCGCGTAGAAGAAAATAAAATTGAACATCGTATCCTATTTCAAAACGCATTTCACATACAAATACCTAATTTTGGAGTAAAGTGAGCACATTATACAGGCGGGTTCGCATTTAAATTATTCCAGTGGATCGTTTATAGGCCATAACCGAATTTGGGAATTAGCTATAAAACAACATTTGATACGGGCGGGCGCGGGCTTGCAATTTGAATGTTGGGGCCGTTTCGACCTCATTGGCTTGCGGAGCACGCGCTGCGTTATCTATGCTCGCCGTAATGCAAACATCAGCTATACTGGTGTCAGGTGGGTGACACTTGAACACCCTCATTGAGGGCATCTTCTACTTTGAGTAATTCTCTACACACTATTTCTTAGTGCAGAGTACCTACCCTATGGGCTTAATGCTCTATTAGGTTTTACCGTCAAATCAAAATCAAGTTCAAAGTTTTAACTATTAGCCAACATAAAACTAATTGATCAAGCAATAATTGAAAAAAGTTCTGTAAGTTTTTACAAAATTATATATACATTTACCGAATTTATACTTTAAAGGTCATAAGTCAAGCACTAGGAAACGCATGGGCTTATACAAGTGCCTTGTGATTTGTGTAATATTGGAAAGTATTCTTAAGGCTTAAGATTGCGTTTTCAGACTTAGACCTGAATTGAGCATTGGGAAAATCAAGTATTCTTCAATCATTACAATCTCATTAAGCATACTGTATCCAGCCAGCAACGTCACGAGGTCGGTCCTTTGTCGAGGTAGGTCGAAAGATATGAGGAATGCACGAAAAATCTTTAGAAGGAATATGAAAAAATACTATGAATGGACTAAAATTAAACTATCATTTTCAAAATATCTTTTTTACACGAATAAACAATTTAAAATAATGCTTATGCAATTTTTCCAGGTGTCCGCGTAAATATATATTTCCTACTCTTTGACAGGTACCTCTTTCTGGTGATCGAGATCGTTGACCGCGTAACTGGTTCATTATTTTTGGATTCTAATTGATGTCACAAGTGGTTATGGTGCAAGATGATACAGCACTTACGGATATTTTTACGGAGTTCGTCAATAACTTTCGGCAAACAAATGTTAGTGTGCCAATTACTTTTCTGTGTACCATGATTCTTCAAAGCACCAGTGACAATTAAAAAGCATCATCAGCTTAGCGGCACTCTGCATGCGATTTCTTTTTTTTTTTTTTTTTTTTTTTTTTACGTTGCATTTTTGTTTTTCTTTCTTTGTTTGGTTTCCGCTCATCTTGAGAGACCCAAAACGATTTTGTCGCACGGTTTGTCATCGTTGCTTTGTTTTGGGATTGATGCTATAAATCCATGTTTTCTTACCTGATACGCTGGTACTATTAGTTATTCAATGCTGGTACTATGTCCACACCAAATCTGATGCCAATTCGTTGAATCTGATTAACATTGCATTGCATCGCATGACGCGGTCAGAATTTTTGATCCTAGTCGAATTGTGAGTGATCCATCGCACACATTTTTCACAATCGTATATTTATGTAGGATTGACTGTATCTAACTATGATTAACCCTAACCTTAGAATGTCCTAATATCGTGGCAGGTGATCATACGGCGCATCGATATTTTCTTTCACTTTGAAGACTTCAAAACAGTCCGAAACTGGTCGGAATCTTTCCGGTAAAAACGCGGGTCCCAGCCGTTTCATAATAAGTTAATATGCGGAAAACATTGATATATTTAACTGTTCACAGAGCGAGTTCGTAAGGGCTACAATGTACTATTTTTGTTATTGTAAGTCCTCTGTCTAAACCTGTAATTATATATTGATGAAATCGTATATTGATAACTACTCTATTGTATTAGGACATAACCTGTAAGGATACATGTATTGTTTTAATAATAAATAAATAAATAAATAAATAAATATTTTTGTTGTTCACAGCAATAGACGGCCGACCATCACGAAATCCGTCATTATAAGATTGACATGACGCTAGAATTCTGCAATCTAGCTATAAATAGTCATCTAGCATGGTGTGTCATCGCTTAAATAACTTTGAATCCATATGAGGCTCTGCGGAGCTATTAAATTACACTTGAAATAGAAGTAGGAGGTAAATCATACTAATATTCATATATATGTACCTAAATACGCAATTTTTAAAATAACGCCCTAATTTTAAAAGCAAGTGACATGTGAACGTCTTCTACGGTTAGAGTTTTATTTTCAAATAAATATTTTAAGAAAACGACTTGAACTGAAGACTTAAACTGAAACGTCTTGACTCTTCGAGGCAGAATTGTCACTAGGTATATTTTTTTATAGGCTTTTTTTAATATTTGTTATAATAGAATATGGATTTACGCAAAGTAACGCCTGAATCTATTAGTCATCTTTAAAATTATGTATGTAAGTTCCGGGAACATATAGTTGTCTTATGATGAATAAGATCGAATACGAATTATATACCACTGCAAATACCTATTTACTTAATTATCAGAACTTACAAGAAATTTATAATGCGGTATAATGTTTTTTTTAAGCCGGTGATTGAGTTGTGTACTTAGAGATAATGGCTAACCTTTATGTATATTTGTTGTATAGTAAGTTAACCAATATTTAAGGAGGCAGATTAAAAGATAGCAAACGATGCTTAACAGTAAACACTGACTATGAAGTAATAAAAAAATGTAATATTTTGTGTGCGGTACACTTGAAAACGTTATTTTCTTTTTGACTGTTTTTCAACGCTTCGATACTTCGTCCAAAATGGAAATACGGCGCCTATTGTGGTCGCATTTCGAATAGGCACGAATAAAAATAAATATAATTAACCATCGTCGTGACTAACCCTCCAGAATATACAGAAAACGATCTCAGAAAGGTTTTAAGGAAACTATCCGATGCAGCATTCATTGCAATTTAAATGCCATTACAATGAATATAAAATGCCAATTTGAACAGTACATTCCCGTTCCCTCGAGTCCGCATCGATAATTTCTTTAAAACTATTAAACTGTCTAGATATGGCGAAGCAACTTTATAAGTCTCACGGATACAATAAATTAGAATATTAAAGTAGATTGAATTTCAATTAATTGAGCAAATAAATTAGTCAATGCATTTAACCAGGCAATATACTCTGTTACTTACAAATCTTAAAGTGTGTCTCGGAAAAATAAGATCCTTGATGGTAATAATATTTGAGAAAACATTAAGAGGCTGGCAAGTTCTAAATAGCTTTACTTCAACAGATTTTTAGCAAAATGTATTTAGTTTGTAGCAGTAAGGAAACTAGTATGTTAATTTTGATCTCAATTTCTAAGGCCAAGAAAAGTCCGAAATAAGTTTCCTTAAACTCTATATAACAAAATGCAAAGTTGACTCTAAATACGGTGTAATGTAAATATCTTAATTAGGTATGTGTATGAAATTAATAAAATAGCATAACCTTATCAAGAGGGTCATGAAAAGATACATTTTCGATTTACTTTACTAGTTTTGTGTTATGTAAGCTTTCTTTCGAATTTTACCTAAACTGATCGCGGTTTCACCATCGCTGCCTCTCTTTCACTCCTACGCAGTCCGATAGTGACAAAAAGTTTTTCAGCATTTGACAGAGTTTTAATGATAGTCATAGCAAAAACTTAGATTTAAAAATACTCGTATTATTACACTGCAGTACTTGAAATACTGGTATGCGGTATCTATTTGAAGGTAAAGTTTTAAATGAAAATTTGGCCGAAACTGCTGAGAGCTGTTCGCTATTAAATATTTCGACTCACTACCCATAGGTACTAAGTAGGTACAGACAACAGTAAAAATAATAAAAAAAGTACATCGCGTTTATGACATAGCAATATAACCAAACTCTTAAATCATCAATATCTTTGTATAAAACACAATACATTCTTATACTTACTTGGTTACTTTACAAAATTGCTTTGTTATATCTGCATGAGTCGAGCCCGCCGGCAATGTCAGTCACACTGACAGCGTCCGTTCGTAGTCACACGTTTGTCAGTTCTGCTCATTGCACAATCTTCCCTTCATGGACTAAGCATTTACCTAACTATTATCTGACCTAAATTACTACACAAATAATACAACTTATTTATATTGCTTTAGTCAAATAGCCAATAGTTACAGTCCTTACAGTTCCTGGCTTAAGAATCTTAGGACTGTTCCATAACTTCGTTTCAAGTGAGCGTGAATGGCTGAGGTAGATAATGCGTTGAATGAGCATACCCAAGAGCATTCCTAAAGAGGGTTGGAGTCAGGGAGCCAGCGGGCCATAACAAAAAGGCAAAATTTATAATAAATATGTACATATATAGTGTTATAGCTGACCTGACAAACGTTGTTTTGCCATATAGGCAAATAAAAATCGGCCCAGTGCGAGTCGGACTCGCGCACGTATGGTTCCGTGTATTTGTTGTTATAGCACCTACAGAAATACATCATCTGTGAAAATTTCAACTGTCTAGCTATCACCGTTCTTGAGATACAGCCTGGTGACAGACGGACGGACGGATGGACGGACAGACAGCGAAGTCTCAGTAATACGGTCCCGTTTTTATAATTTGGGTACGGAACCGTGAAAAAAATATAAAAAAATTATACCTATTTGAAAAATAGTTTAAGTCATATTCTCAGACCTACTGAATATACACACAACATTTCGTAGGAATCGGCCAAGCCGTTTCGGAGGAGTTTTGTTACAAACACTGTGACACGAGAATTGTAAGAGATATATTATGATCTTGTTTTGTTCTATATTGTGTAGTTGGAACAAATATACGTACTGTTCGTTGCATTATGTTTTTTCACTCTTCCTGATCATAGTCCTACAATATATCAAATCAGTATCATGAAATATGACACTCTCATTAGATGTATGGATCCATAGATTGAGTTCTATGTATAACGGGGGTACGAATGGACCTTAATCAGAAGTACCATAATCATTACAAATTGCTCATTTTACCTCCACTTGCTTAATGTACAAGTTAATATATAAAGTACTTTTTGTACAATATTAGACACCGTGGAAATGGTTTTTCTATATACTATCTTAAAAGTACTACTTTAAACCTTTATGAAACTACGCTCATTTAAAGCACATATATGAAACTACGCATTATTTGAAGTTTTGGCTGATATACATAACAGTCGCTTTAAAATAGTAGTTGTTAATTTTGTATTATTTATGAAAGTATTCCGGTATCTCATTGCTTCACATACCGATTGATAAAACAGATTAATTATGTGCGTGTTAAGATAATTTATCGATAATCGAGTAGGTACTAAATAAGATGATGAAATACATTATGGTGTCCGCTAGGTACATTAAAGTAGTTTATAATAAAAATGTAATGTACTGTACTATTACAACCATGACGTCCAGTGTTGAACAAATGCCTCCTCCATTAAGGATATATTATCATAATGATAATATACGATAACAATATTCGGCTTTATCACTTAAAATGATCTCTACCACGCAATCATTTTACATGGTGGTAGGGCATTTTGCGAATGCCCGACTAGCTAGCTACCACACTCAAGTAGAAAATTTGTCCCCAAGCACCTAGCGGACAACATTAGAACAAATTTTTGAAAATATGTTTTATAACAGGCTGTTTTCATAATAACAATTATTCTATTTAGGAAGTTGTATATATTAAAAATAATAGCATATACATTTAAATTAATATCAATTCAGATAAAGCAGGTACACTAAAAAAAAACAATAAATTAGTAACTTGGAGCATACCTCAGAATGTACTTACAATTTTTTGACAACTCAATGCTGTTAGATTTTTTTAAGTACATTCTACATTTTTGACTTGATCACCTTCTTTTGACTTACTCCAGGTAATTTCAGAGATTATCCCCTACAAGCATAATTGTATATACAAAATGCAAGAACTTCCTTCTCGAGATCAATCAGTATTTAAACATCTTTACAAAATAAAAATAAAAACTACTTAGACACAATCCAAGCAAATTTCTCTCCATTTGTTCCGGCTAAGCACGCTAATTACATTTTGTGCAAACATTTGTCACGTTTTTGTCATTTTCCCGTGGGCATAAGCCACACCTAGCTTGCTTCAGTGATGCCTTGTGGCTCGCATACAACAACTTCATCGGTTATATAATATACAATCGCTCAAATATTTAATACTAAAATACGTACTTGATATTCAATTGAGCTGAGGTATGCTACGTATCCATACTCACCTCTCAAACATTATCGCGCAATTAAGACGTTTGAGTGGTACTTACGTCATTTTAATCGGAGCAAGAAATAAGACGTCTCTCTATATAGTTCATCTTCATATTCTGAAGACCCTTCTGAAGAGCTTCCAGCACAATAGCTTCATCTTCATTAACTCCAGCAATAATTTGCAAATAGCGTTCAATTTCAACATCATTAGCCATTAGTAGTGGTAGAGGTGACTAGGGTTGTTATGTCAAGGTGTAACAATTCCTGGACACTTCTAGGGTTCGAAAGGGAGTCGGTACTTTGACCTCAAGTCCAAATGTAAATAAAGCTACACTTGAACTGACAAATCAATGTGTATATAAATATTAGTTACGATTTCATGGTTTTATATCTAGGGGAAAAAATTGCAATTCTTGTTAGACACATTTATTTACCTAAATTAGGTAATAAATCGATATCACTTAAAAATAAACTTAAAACAATATTTAGCCATTCTTTAAGGCTTACTATTAACTTATCATAAAACTTTGAATCAACATCAAAAGTAAAATCTCTGTGGCCTTATAATAAATTTTATTGAGTTGCGTAAAGATAATGTGCGTGGATTAACGATGTGATGAAAATAATGACCAAATCACACGTGTACAGCATAGATAACACTTCACCTCTCCATATTGAACAACATGAAAACAAATTAAAGGATTTATCTTCAAACAACGATAATCTAAGTAAACTGATCTACCCACTTCAGATACGTAGTACTCGTATTTCGAAATTTTTAACAACATATAATTTGATCCGATTATGGTAGTTGCACAACTCTGAAACATATAAAAGTGGATATCTCTACATTGATTATTTACTTACTTTTACTGGAAGAAGAGCTAGGTTGTGATTGATCAAAATGTTTAAATTTTTGAGTTTAACTTTGCTATTAGCAATTAGTTTCCAAGGAGATACCGCGACCGTACTACTTCCAAATGACAATGTCTTGAATATTTTAACTCATCATGTTCATTCTCAGCAACAAGGCTCACCTGATATATCGCCAATATGGGTAAAACATATCAAAGATTTTGTAGACCTCATCGATGTTGATAAGCTTTTAGCAGTGGCAATAGGACATTTGTCTGATCCAGAAGTACTCAACTTCGTGACTTTCCTGTTCAGCGACGATTTCAAGAAGACTGTATTTGAGTTCGAATCTTTGTCGGAATTTAAAGAGGTAAGATTTGTTTTTGAATAATAAATAACGATAGATGCAAGTAACCTACGGGAAGTTACGTTACTGCCTTTGCCTCTGCAAATACAGACTGTACACGCAGATGTTCTGCAGGGTATTGCGTACCCTAGATACATTTCTTATAACCTGTAATTTCCATGACTATTTTGCCCATAAATCTGTTATATTGGAATTACAAATATAAACTTAAAAATACAACATTATAACTATTTTCATCCCATCTATTCGAAAAACTATTAATGGGTCGTCTAGAAGTGCGAGCAAAATACTCGTAGGTCTTTTCTAATGCAGAATTTTACGAAAAGAGACGACAGATTCCTGAAGACGAAAAGAGTGAATTAGGGACATGAATCCTTGGCGCATCTTATTGGTTACGACCAACATAAGGAATCGGTTATTATGAAAAAAGTATGTAACTGGCGGTTATAAAAGTGTCGCGAAAATAAAATTGGTCTGTTCAAGGCAGATAAATAAAAGTTCACGGATTATTGCTTGTATATATCTTGTTAGTGATTTTTTACACTATCAGTTCATATAGATATTTAATCATTACTCTAGTTAAGTTTTACCAAAAAAGAATAATATTATATTATGTAAAATTTTTCTCATAGTGAGATGAAAACTTACGAGTATCACATGGTTGCAAAATCATTTTATCCTCGTGTAAAGTATATTGAATCCTTCGCTATGATTTTGCTCCCTTGTTGTACATTTCCTGCAGTATCTTTCTTAAAAACTTCCTTTAAATATTTTTTTCTACATGTGGCAATGCTTTGTGGCAGATATTTTTTATTGCCCGCCTGCTAGCTATCAAAGTTGCTAAACACCCAATGGTGTATTCTGTCAGGATGAGCTGACATAATGACTATTTACCATGATCCTAATTTTTTTCTTTTATTAATTACAGGCCATTGAATTCCTGGTGAACAAAGGATACGAAGTGGATTCTATCATTAATTACATCAACGATGCACTAGAGATAATGCCTTTTCAAAAACCTAGAAAGAACCTTTTCTTACATAAATCTGGCAAAGGCATCAACGGGCTTATAGAAGACCTGATCGCAGCTCTACCTTTGGAAGAATTCAAAAGACTGTTTGAGAGTAAACTAGAAACAAGTCCAGAAGTTGCAGAATTATTTGAAACTATCAATTCGCCGGAGTTCATGGATATCATGAGGAGAATGTCGAAGGATCAAAAATTTGTAGAATTTAAGGAGAAGTTTGAGAAATTTGGTTTTGACTTCAAATATTTATGTTATGTAGCTAAAGAATTCTTCGGCAAATATTACCAAGGAGTTTTTTGCGGTTAATATATAAGTACCTAAGCTTTGTAAACTTATTTTGACGCAATTGATTATAATAAAGGATTGGATTTTACTATCACATTTTATTTCAATTCAATACTTATTATTATGGACCGGGTGCTGACGCGGCAATGACATTTACCGGATATATAACAGTTATAAACATCTTAGCAAATTATTTAAAGATAGTCACAGAATTGACAGTTCGGACGGAAGAATTTTGACTTTGACATCTACAGCGCAACCGTCTCAAGCCAGTTACGTGTTGACGCACGTGCTCGACGCTGTACACAATCGTGACTCCCAGACGAAGAACTTCAAATAAGTTCGAAACTGGATTAAGCGTATCCTAGCCGGTTGCTAAATAATAATTATCTAAGCAAGTAGCTATTTATTTTTATATAAAGTTCATGCGACTGATATATTAAACACTACCTACTTAACGTAGTATTGTTTAATATGATGAACATGAACAAAGCCAGTCCACTGGGGACCTGCTGGCGGTGCCACCTATATCTGGAGCAAAGCTATTGATAAGTGCGGCGAAGCACTCGCCGTCTTTATTGATATTACAGGATCTAGTTCGATAGTCTTGCTAATAAGTTTCCATCTTACGGCGTTTCCGCTGGCGTGAGCGTCGATTTCCAATTTCTTGAGGGAAATATCGTTACGAATTGTCCTTGGTGGGTGTTAACTTATCAATATTCAATAAATGTCGAGTTACCTCAACGTTCAGTTCTCTCTGCTACTCTCTTGTTACTTGCATTTAAGTGATCTATTCAAACCCGTGGTCGTGCAGATAAATTTGGCTCTGCGACCACCTGGTCTCCGAATAGTGTGTTGCTAATTTGTTCCAGTTCAAGCTTCGTAGACCCAGATGTGTCTTATTATTACTAAGCAGAGTCTTTTCAATCTAATTCCTGCCTTCCGAAGTTTACTTGTAGCGATAATCGACCAAAGCGGAACAGTGATAGCTCAGTGGCTTTGGCTATGGACTGCCGCGCAGCAGGTCCATGGTTCGAATCCCGCCGCGGGCTTGAGCTTCAACGAATGGTGGAAGGGCATTTATGCGAATGCCCGCCTGGCTAGCGACCAACCTCAAGTAGAAAATCTGTGTTCCGGCAGCTGTCCTTGAGAGCCAGTAATTCTAGGTTAAGCCTGTGATCACCTTCGACCACATCATCAATTACCATCAGGTGAGATTGTGGTTCAAAGGCTTACCATCAGAAATAAAAAAAATTATGACGCTGGGTCACTTACATCCAGACTCAATATTGGTTAAACATCGAGTCCCGGGTTAAATTAGCCTTGGAAAAGATAGGAGTCTTTTAGAAGGTGCAGCAGTATTTCACACGAAGTTCCAGCTTCATACCAGCTCAAATCCTGATACTCCATATATTATCGAACAAATATGCTCTTTAGTGACAATGCGTTAGTAGAGGCCAGCCCCCAAAGCCTAAAAATATACAAAAAAATCCCAGCTTGTCGGTAAATACAAACAAGCTGGGAGCACAATACAGCCTTCATTCACTAGAGAATAATTGCGACCAATCTTCATTACCTTATTCTCCCATCAATTTATGATGACATCTGAACAAAAACGTTGTAGAAGGGCAATGTTTTGGCTACGGACAAAACATAGGTAGTTGTAAACCAGGATTTATAGAACACATAATCCTTATACTTCCGTCACTCTACATTTATGAAGTAATCTTCTTCATAATCACCATTTTGCACTATTTTCGAACGCATTTGAACGTTACAGCCATGACAAATATATACCACGACCGCACAGCACAAAAGACTTTCATGAGTCTAGACATTTTCTGTACGGGACCAAAAATACCAAGGTCAATAAGAGAGCTAATACGAGCCTAAGTATTTGAAATTAAGTCTAATTAAAGAAGTTTTCTAACCAAGTGCTGCAGTGTTGTGGAATTTATTTAAGCACATAACCAGTAACCCTGGATTGCAGATTAAATATCCTCCTGAAAACGTGGTCCGACAGCTTGGTCCGATGAATCGGACGACGTGTAATGTTTTTCCTATACATCGGACAAAAGTCATGAATTCGTATAGTTCGACTCATCGGACTACGAGGAAACACTGATATTTATGGTCCAGGTCATCGGACCAGGAGTAAATAGAAAAACTCAAAGTCTAACCAAGAAGATCTTTAATAATAACGAATGTTTTTAAAAAAATGTAAGAAAAGATTAGGCGCAATTTTCACTAGGTATATTTTTATATTTTTTAAGTGTTTTATTAAAATATTTTTTAAATATTTGTTATTATTAAATATGGATTTCCGCAAAGTAACGCCTGAAACTATTCATTATCTTAAGAAGATCTTTAATAAAATAAAACTTATGATCAGAAACTACTTTAAGTAGTGACCTAGAATACATTTTAGTTAAAAAAATAACCAAAAGATTGAACCGACTTCAACACCCAAAGGTGTGAAATAATTTGTTGAAATCGGTACCATGTTACTTCAAACGTACCTATCACAATTTTTTTTTTTTTTTTTTTATTAACACATTCTATATACTACAGACTCGTGGTCCGTACACTTGTTTGATTTTGTTTCACTTAAATACATTTCTTAATTTTACATCATTCTCCAACTTATCAATATTCCTCCTGAAGGGAAGTTAGCCTAATGTTAGTTACAAAAATATATTTATATATATATATATATCATAAAGCTAAAGTGACTCCATGCTTATATATATGTATATTTTTTCCTTATATCTAGTTTGTATAGTAGTATATTACGTTATTCAGTATGTCGTTGAGGGTCCGGCCACAGATTCCGGCGATGCCCTTGATGTTTTGATAAGAGCTTCCACGATCTCTTCGTTTCTGTTTCGTATAGCCATTGTTAGGTTGTGATCGACTATGTTTTTAGGGTTCCGTAGTCCTGACAAGGAACCCTTATAGTTTCGTCATGTCCGTCTGTCTGTCCGTCTGTCCGAGGTTTTGCAGAGAGACCGTTTGTCCTAGGAAGCTGTAATTTCGTATGGATATGTAAATCAATTACGCCGAAAAAGTGATAAAATAAAATTTTGAAAAATTTTTTTTTTTTTTAAAGTACCTCCCATACATGTGACGTGGGGGTGAAATTTTTTTTCTTCGTCTATCTCTTTTTGTGTGGTATGGTTGAATAGGTCTTTTAAAATGACTTAGGGGTTGCTAATACTGTTTTTCGATTTAATGCTCCATTTACGAAATATTACACTTTAAAGTGCAAATTTTTGTTCCAGCAGGGCGTCCCCCTCCCCCTCTAAAAGCTAAACTGCTGGCTTGAAAAATCTGAAAAAATTCAAGCTGATAGTGCGTTTCATGAACTTTAAAGGAAACGTATAGCGGTTGATATAACTTTATTAATTTTGCAGTAATAGTCGTTTAACTTGGGTGTTGGATAATTTTGTACAAAATATAAAATCTATAGAATAAATTCTTTAAAGTGACTCAGATGAAGTAGTTGAATGTTTATAAGGGGTAAAGACTGACATTGAAAACTTAATCTAAAATAAAAATCTTAAAACAATAACTATACCCTATGTCATACATAATAGACTAGCTTTCCAGCGGGGCTCCACCCGCACGTATTGCGGTTATCGCGCAAAACCATTAACCTCTTTTTGCGCAGTTGGATAAAAACTTCATGCTAAATTACATTTCCATGCTAAATTAGATCCAAAACGGTCCAGTAGGTTTTAAGTTTATTCGTTGCATACAAAAATACAAATCTTTCCTCTTTATAATATTAGTATAGATATAGTTAGGACAGTACAAAGATTCGACTTATATAGGTATAAAGTACTGTTTGGACCTCATCCTCGCCGTACACTAGAAGTGTTTGCTGTCTATACCTGTCGTACCACGGTCATCGTTCACTTCATTTCACACATCATCAATTTGCTGGTTGTAAAGCTTTTCAATCGTGTAAATTTTTTAATCGGTTAAGAGAAGATTTCACTTGACTATCGCAACGGGCAAGGCACTCTATTTAATTTTAAAGACTGATTTAGGGCATGTACTGTATATCGACGATAAGCACCGAGCTTCAGGTCTTGTTTTATAATACGTGACATTTTCCTAGCGGGAATTTTCATTTCTCGCAATAAGATTATTGTTGAGTTATCAAAATATTTTTACTTCCTAATGGGATTTCGACCAATTCTGGCTTTAACAGCATTAATTTGTAGTTCTAAGACACGTGGCTGTCCTGATCTTTTATGGTCTTCGACAGAGAAAGTGTTGTTATTACAATTAGAAACTGTTGATATTACGATATACGAACATACCTACGGCTGATACCAAGCTTTTGAAGTGTCTGGAATATGACCGACGCGACGGCTCAATACCTACTTTGTACAAGGCGAATACTGCTATCCTATTTACTTTAACAACTCTAAAGTCATTCAGAACACGCTAAATGCCACGAAATCGAAAGAAAATTTTAAAGTAATAAACGCGTTCCTAATTTTAAATCATTCTAAAGCTGAAAAGTTTTTATGTTACAGTATTTATGGCCAGACTAGTTATTATCTAGTATAATAGCCCATTTATAAGCTTACTTGTGTGATGATTTTGTAAATTATGTTCAGTATTTTTATGGTATTCTTATAATGATTTGTATTATTTTAAGATTAACAAATATTAAGTTGCCGATTTGTCTTTTATCGAATGTGTCAATTACCAGTAAGTCTATTGATTAAGTACTATGCTGCCTTCTGATTGGTCGGCCCCACCCATCTGGATATCTTCAGATGACATGTTTAGCTGGGTGAGGAGAACGATCGTCTAAGTCAGTCGGTCGGTAGAACTCGATGGAGTAACATCTATTACCCGTGTATTCTTGAAGTTAATAATTAACAGTGTGATTCTGTTTATATACGTATTGACCAATTACTGTGTGAACCATAAGTGAAATGTGCAAAGCAGAATAAATTGTATCAAGGTTTGTATCTTAGGTGTTTGATTTTATCACATCTCAGAGGTGGGATGACGCCCAAATAAAGGTATGTGATTCTGATTTCTTGAAATTATTATTATTTTAGTGAAATAGCTGAACAGTTCAGAACATCTTCAAAAATTCAAAATTCAAATTCTCTCTAAGCCATGTGTGCTTAGAATAGATGGTGGCTATGTACACTACTGCAGGCCATGTGTGCCTAGAATAGATGGTGGCTATGTACGCTACTGCAAGCCATGTGTGCTTAGAATAGATGTTGGCTATGTACGCTACTGCAAGCCATGTCTGCTTAGAATAGATGGTGGCTATGTGCGCTACTGCAGGCCATAAATGTGCTTGGTAAATAAATGAATTTGAATTTGGAATTAATTACAAGTTTTTAAGATTTCCCAGGCCATGTGCGCTAAGGAAGGCCATACAGGCTAAGTGTTCTCAGGATAGATAAAAGCTATGTATGCCTTCCCAGTCCAAGTATGCTTAGTACAGAAAGTATTTGTATACCTCAGTAGGTATACAAATACTACCAAGTTCAACAAGTCAGAAGACAACATAAAACATTACAGACTTTTGCAACAGTCTCTACTTGCAATGTAATAACACATTTTTTTTTCTACAGATTGAGGTTAATAATCAAAATTTTGTAGCTTTCATTGATAGTGCAGTTTGATGCGAGAGTCTGATGCTGAAACAGATAGAATGAGGCCGTGGATAAATATGGAATGAAGGAGTCTTCTAGCAGCAGTTTTTCTGAAAGTGATGACAAGAATAGTGAATCAAATTACAATAATTTAAACCATGAAGGAAATCAATTTTATAATAAGTAAACTAATGCATAGTTATTTAAGATTTAAGCTGATGAATAACTATTTGAGATATAAAATAATGTTGTAGTATTCATATTATCTGATTAGCCGAATGTGATGATTTTGTGACAAATTGTTATTACTTGTGTTTGTGTATATTAGAATAAAGTCGTGCGTCAGGAGCTCGCTCGACGCCGGATGGCCGAATGAGATGATTTTGTAAATTATGTTCAGTATTTTTACAGTTATTTGTATTATTTTAAGATTTACAAATATTATGTTGCTGATTTGTCTTTTATCGAATGTGTCAATTACCAGTTAGTCTATTGATTATATACTATGGTGCTTTGTTATGGTTTGTATTTAAATATATTTATAAAATTTTTTTTCTGTCAAATGTTAGAAATTATAAACTTATATCAAATAAAATTAATAGAACATTTATCACAATAAAAAATATTTTTCTGGCTTATACTAGAAAAGACGTAGGTATCCTTATTTTCACCTCTACGAGTTCTTATTGAACAACATGAAGTCATTATTAATCAAATAAAGAATTTATTTTCAAGCACTGATAGTCTGAGTAAACCGACCTCTACCCACTTCAGATACGGAGTACTCGAAGACTTTAATAATATATAAATTGATCAAATAATGTATGTTTTCACTCACAAACGTATAAAAGTCGACATCTCTGCCTTGAATAGTCAGTTACATTACCTGGAAGAAGGGCTAAAGGTTGTGATCAAAATGTTTAAATTGTTGAGTTTAACTTTGCTGTTGGCAATTAGTTTCCAAGGAGATGCCGCGACCGTTCCAAATGACAATGTCTTGAAATTTTCAACTCAACCTGTTCATCCCGAGCTCAAAGGCTCACCTGATATATCGCCAATATGGGTACAACATGTCAAAGATTTTGTAGACCTCATCGATGTTGATAAGCTTATAACAGTGGTTAAACGACATTTGTCTGATCCAGAAGTCGTCAACTTCGTAACTTTTCTGTTCAGCGAAGATTTCAAGAACACTGTATGGGAGTTTGAGTCTTTGCCGGAATTTAAAGAGGTAAGATTTGTTTTTTTTGTTTTTAGAGTCACAAGTGGCATTAGCAAGTAAGCCGCGAGAAGTTACGGTATAATACGTAATACTAATATATAATATTATAAAGAGGAAAGATTTGTATGTTTGTATCCAACGAATAAATTTTAAAACTACTGGACCGATTTGGAGGAAATTTGGCATGGAAATAGTTTGAGACCCCGGAAAGGACATAGGATATTTTTTATCGAACTGCGCAAAAGAGGCGCGATAACCGACATACGCGGGCTGAGCCACAGCTGGAAAGCTAGTACTAATCACATTCATGTTACTCAATAAATTACGTTCACGTAAATATTCTACAGTTTATTGCGTACCCGAGATATATTTCACTGTCCTATTAAAAATCGAGTACGTTCCGGCAGCAGTTTTTTATGTCCAGTATAGTTACAGACACTTGTGACGGGCGCAGTGCAATTCGTCTCTTCTTAAATTGAATCTGCTATAGCAGAAGTTAAGTACCGCTTATCTTCAGGTGGTACTTGTTTCGCGGTGGCAATTTCAGTGGGTACTTTGCTCTTTAGTGTGGAAAATTGTAATTAAAAATATAAATAAGTACATCAAAAGTATTTTACTGCACTATTTTGTTATAAAGACTTACCGAAACAATGAAAAATTAAAATTTTGCTGCGTTTAATTAGCATTACGCAAAGTTACGAGGGCTTGAGCTTTATAGTATGGTAGCAGTAATTTCTAATGATCGCCTGCTAGCTACCACATTTGAGTAGAAAATCAGTCGCAGAACACCTTATGTTGTTTTTTGTCAGGTTCAGTTGATATAATAACTATTTCTCATTCTGCTGCTACCATGTTTGCCAACATCACTAACTAACAGATAGGTTAAAAAATTCTCAGAGATTTGTAGTCACAGACAGAGTCTGCTCATGGAAGTTCTGCATCCTGTGTAAAATTTGATCCTATATATCTACCATATTTTTTCTATTTTTTCAATTACAGGCCATAACATTCCTGGCTGACAAAGGATACGAAGTGGACTCTATTATTAATTACATCAACGATGCACTAGAGCTGATGCCTTTTCAAGAACATAGAAAGCATTTTTTCCTTCATAAAACTGGCAAAAGCATCAACGGGCTTATTGAAGACCTGATCGAAGCCCTACCTTTGGAAGAATTCAAGAGACTGTTCCAGAGTAAACTAGAGACAAGTCCAGAAGTTGCAGAATTATTTGAAACTATTAATTCACCAGAGTTCATGGACATCATGAGGAGAATGTCGAAGGATCCTAAATTTGTAGAAATCAAGGAGAAGTTTGAGAACTTTGGTTTTGACTTCAAATATTTATGTTATGTAGCTAAAGAGTTTTTTGGCAAATATTACCAAGGAGTTTTTTGTGGTTGATATATAGGTACCTAGCCTTTGTAAAGTTATTTTGACCATATCGTTTATTTTAATAAAGGATTTGATTTCTTCTTCCGCATTTTATTTCATGACACGTATTATTCTGGACTGGGAGTTGATGCGCCAATGACTTTTATCAAATAATAAATTGTAAGAATTTAATCATCTAAGCAAATATTTATTTTTATATAGAGTGCTATTGGTATTTTTTAGGCTACCTTAGTATTGTTTGTAAGTAATATATAACATTATTTCCAATGTGCACTGTTATTTAAATTTTATTTTTATTTTATTTTATTTTCTTTATTAACAAAATTAATTTAACAAAATGGAATGCTCTTTTTAGTGCAGCCCATAGGATATCCTACCCCTCTCTGTTCATTCTGTGGGCCTAGTGTGAATTTAATCTCATGTAAAACACAAGCGCGTCAACACGATCATGTACGACAAAATACTAGATACAATAACGCGCCGCCATGATCGCTGTGCTATAATATATTCTGAAAAAAATGTTACCATCATCACATCAACCGGATCGTCAACCGTTTAACATAAGTCTTAGGAGAGGGGAGAGGATAGGAGGGTGAGAAGGGAGGCTGCCGATCGCAGTATAGTAGGTATAATCTGTGGTATGAGATGGCAATTCTTCAGAAGGTGCTGTTGACCACCTTCTGGTATTATCCCATCGTCGTCTCTTACGAATCCTGCTCCCACTTTAACATTCCTATCACGTTACAGGATAGGTGCTGGACTTGAATCGCTCCGATTTATATTTTCTGGGAACTATAAGGAGGGCGATATATTTAACATATAATAATTTTATTTTTAATTAAGTACTTTTTCTGGTTAAGGTTGGTAACCCGGTGAGCTGCATGTACCTATAAACCCAGGATATTAATAATTTATTGTTTTTTTTACAGATGATAAATTAGTTTTTGTCCATTATCTCACGTGACGGTAAGTGATGATGTCTTCGAAAATGCTGTTCAGAATAAACTTCAAATTTATTGCTTTGAAGTACAGTTGACGAAACACACCAATAGGTGCTTGTCGACAGATTTTGTACTTGAGGGTGGTAGCTAGAAAGACGGGCATTCGCAAAATGCCCGACCAGAATTAAATAACAACTACCATCCTAAGACAACGACCGGGACCGACGGCTTATCGAAGTGCTCAGTAGTAATGTCACTAGCGGTCACCCATCCAAGTCATGAGCTCGATGGATTTTGCTTGGACTTTGCTTGTGAGCCGTTCTTAACCGAGCAGCTCGGTTAAGAACAACTAAGCAATCTTCGTTACGAGCGCTACAAAATATACTATACCTAGTAAAAATAATATACTATACTATAGCTACTACACTTCCTGCCTTTTATTCATATTTGCAAGCCCGTGCAGCAAATTGGGTAAACTGATGTCGACTGTAGTTAGCCAAACTATTTACAAAAGTCGTTTATATAACACAGGAGTGCACTTAACTCTGCTTTGAGTTTCAGCATGAAATCAGTTATGTTCAGTTGCATTAACTTTAATGGCTATATTCGTTGCAGAAGTTAAGGAATGAACTATCAAAGTCTACATTAGGTAGTAATAATGTTGTCGGATAATGCTACTTGGCATACAGGTACTTGGCGACAGATTTCTACTTGATCTATTTCACGGTGGGCTTGAGCGGCGAAGCTCAATCCCACCGCGGGATTCGTACCATGTGGCAGTCCATAACCAATGCCACTGAACCATCAATGCTTCAAAAATTTTGAATCAATCATTAAAAAATCATTGGAAAACAATCATTGGAATGAAAGCAACTATCTAATATTATAAATGCGAAAGTAACCCTGTCTGTCTGTTACGCTTTCACGCCAAAACTACTGGACCGATTTGAATGAAATTTGGTATGGAAATAGTTTGAGACCCGGGAAAAAACAAAGGATAGTTTTTATCCAACTGCGCAAAAACAGGTCAATGTTTTTGCGCGAGCCGTGCCCGGAAAGCTGGTATACATATATATTTAGACGAGTATTTGTTAATATTCTGTCAAGAAATATCTAAGTTTATTCTCTCACCCTTTTGTAACGCAGCCCCTCGATCGTTTGACTCAAAATTATTTTCCTAACACGCGACGAAACCACCGACCGACACCGACTCAGTTGGAAATGACTTGTTAACCACAACTCGAATCATAACTACTTTTGTGGTTTTATGTCAGTTTTCATTATTTGATTCCTTATCGCCCAGTTTAGATTTCTATCTATAATTTGTGTGGAATTAACGTTACGAACAAATGTTGGATATCGTAAATTGTTAAAGAAATGGAAATTAATATACATAGTATTGACCGAGCGTACTGAGGTCTAATACTTTTTCGTTCCTGTTTTTAAGAAAGTTTGTATTAATATGTTGAACGATTGGGGTGATAATATAATAAATAATTGAAATTGGTAGATCATTTCTTAATAAACAAATAGAAACGAGGTAAAATGTTTCAGAGGGAGAAAATTTGTTCAAGTATCTGTTTTCAATACTATTTCCGTTTAGACTTAAGAATTATTATGTTCTATGATATTAGGATTGTTCCACATCCTGCTTTGTGTTTTTATAGAAGGAATACATATTTTACTGACCGCACAGAAGTGGCATAAAGGAAGAAAAAGAGGTGATCTCGATAAAGTACGAAGTAGGTATATACAGAAAACTGAGCTTTTTTATTTATAACTGATAGGCAAGCCTTGACCACTATCTGATGGTAAGTGGTGCTGTGGTTTACACTAATCTAAAATTACTGGCTCTCAATGACAGCTGTCGGAACACACCATTTCGTGCGACAGATTTTCTACTTGAGGGTGGTAGCTAGCCAGACGGGCATTCGCAACATGGCCTACCACTGCCAGTAACCATTTTTTTTTGAAGCGCTCCTATATAGCGTAGTTAGCATAGCGGTAATTAACCGATCAACTAAGATAAGGAACGTCCCATGGGGTCATGACTTGGACGGGTGACCTCTAGTCTATGCCCGCCTAGCTAGCTACCTTCATAAAGCAGAAAATCTGTCGACAAGTAATCAACGGTGTGGTTCGGTAGCTGTGCTTGAGATACAGTAATTCTAGATTAACCTAAACGACGACATAAACACGTTATTATTTTTTGATTATAATTCATTTCACTTTCAAGTGGTGTGGTCACAAAGGCTACCTACAAATAAACAACAAACAAATCTCATATACAAACAATGTTTCGAGGACATAAATAAAAAACTCAAGAGATCAGATTATTTGGACCACTATGGATCAACTGAATTGGGGTCGGTATCTTACCGATCTTTATCATAAGCAATATTTTACGCAAATATGACGTAACATTGGGCAATTTTTGTGCCCCCCGCTGAGATAAGTGAAGGCGTCGCACATTCAGGAAGTGGGTCCGTCCGGCGCCGTGCGTACTTCCGACTGTCGTCACATCCTGTTCCGCTTTCCCGTTTTGCGACTCTTATACCGTACATGACGTATGCCCGCCCCTAAGCGATATATTACTGGCCTCGATGAGCTTTGATCACGCGATTTATTTGCTTGTCAAATTCAGGAAAAAGCCACGCGTCTCCAATAGCAGGAAAATATGGCTCAATAAGTATCTATCGATTGAGATATCGTAATGTAAGTAAAATATCATATGTAGTTCGAGTTACATCGTTTGTAATTTGAATTAACATAATTGAAATTGATATTAGACAAAGTTATAAGGTAGGTAGGTAAACGCGAGATGTGCTGCTCGTGTCGTATGTTTTAATAAATTACATTTTTTGATTAGCAGTAAAAATATCAAACATTTTTTTTCTACTCTGACATGGCTTAGGAAAAACAATGTTTTTTTTTATTTTATTTTTTTTCTGATAGATTTACCCTTTGACCACAATCTCACCTGATGGTAAGTGACGATGTGGTCGAAGGTTTTAAACAAGTTTAACCTAAAATGATTGGCTCTCAAGGACAGCTGCCGGAACACACCACTAGGTGCTTAGCGATAGATTTTCTACTTGAGGGTGGTCGCTAGCCAGAAGGCATTCGCAAATTGCCCTTCCATCATGCGGAGAAGCTCAAGCCCGCGGCTGGATTCGAACAATGGACCTGCTGCGCGGCAGTCCATAGCCAATGCCACTGAGCCATCATTGCTTCAAAAACCTAATTCGTGATCGGCCGCTTATTGAAAATTCGGAGAACTACTTGTTGTTACTCATTAAACTTAACAAACGGTCAAGTGCGTGTCGAGCCACGCACAATGTAGGGTTCCGTAAAAGGTCGTTATCATAATATACAACGATTCTGTAGTTCTTTATTCTCCTCCACTTTCTTCCTGCTAAATCAAAAAAATAATGAGTACAATTGCTGCTAAGTTATTTTTCAATTGTTATTCGAAAATTAAACAAAATTCGTTTGTGAATCGTATAGGTAGATAATCGAATGAAAACGTAATGATAGCGCTATCCGGAATCCGTTGGTTCATTGTAAGAATTTGAATGTCATTTAATTTATTTGCTGTAGCATAAATAATTATTGTATTATCAAATAGTTAAAATATATATGAAAGAAAAATAAAAGTATACACCTATTATATATGCAAGTGTGATAAAATCAAACACCTCAGATACAAACCTTGATACAATTTATTCTGTTTTGCACATTTCACTTATGGTTCACACAGTAATTGGTCAATACGTATATAAACAGAATCACACTGTAAATTATAAACTTCAAAAATACACGGGTAATAGATGTTACTCCATCCAGTTCTACCGACCGACTGACTTAGACGATCGTTCTCCCCACCCAGCTAAACATGTCATCGGAAGATATCCAGATAGGTGGGACTGACTAATCAGAAGGCAGCATAGTACTTAATCAATAGACTTACTGGTAATTGACACATTCGATAAAAGACAAACCAGCAACATAATATTTGTAAGTCTTAAAATAATACAAATAATTGTAAAAATACTGAACATAATTTACAAAATCATCAGATTCGGCCATCCGGCGTCGAGCGAGCTCCTGACGCACGACTTTATTCTAATATACACAAACACAAGTAATAACAATTTATCACAGAATCATCACATTCGGCTAATGAGATAATATGAATACTACAACATTATTTTATATCTCAAATAGTTATTCATCAGCTTAAATCTTAAATAACTATGCATTAGTTTACTTATTATAAAATTGATTTCCTTCATGGTTTAAATTATTGTAATTTGATTCACTATTCTTGTCATCACTTTCAGAAAAACTGCTGCTAGAAGACTCCTTCGTTCCATATTTATCCACGGCCTCATTCTATCTGCTTCAGCATCAGACTCTCGCATCAAACTGCACTATCAATGAAAGCTACAAAATTTTGATTATTAACCTCAATCTGTAGAAAAAAAAATGTGTTATTACATTTCAAGTAGAGACTGTTGCAAAAGTCTGTCATGTTTTATGTTGACTTGTTGAACTTGTTGTCAATAAAATGATTGAACTATAAAACATTGATAACAATACAGCTCACAGCTAACAAAGCTCCAGGTTCCAGTGAAAAATTTCAGATCATATAAAAAATATATATGTTTCTGCATGATATACATTTACCAACAATATTCTGGCTCACATGACCTACTGAGGTATACAAATACTTTCTGTACTAAGCATACTTGGACTGGGAAGGCATACATAGCTTTTATCTATCCTGAGAACACTTAGCCTGTACGGCCTTCCTTAGCGCACATGGCCTGGGAAATCATAAAAACTTGTAATTTATTCCAAATTCAAATTCATTTATTTACTAAGCACATTTATGGCCTGCTGTAGCGCACATAGCCATCATCTTTTCTAGGCATACATGGCCTGCAGTAGCGTACATAGCCACCATCTATTCTAAGCAGACATGGCTTGCAGTAGCGTACATAGCCAACAACTATTCTAAGCACACATGACTTGCAGTAGCGTACATAGCCACCATCTATCCTAGGCACACATAGCCTGCAGTAGCGTACATAGCCACTATCTATTCTAAGCACACATGGCTTGCAGTAGCATACATAGCCACCATCTATTCTAGGCACACATGGCCTGCAGTAGTGTACATAGCCACCATCTATTCTAAGCACACATGGCTTAGAGAGAATTTGAATTTTGAATTTTTGAAGATGTTCTGAACTGTTCAGCTATTTCACTAAAATAATAATAATTTCAAGAAATCAGAATCACATACCTTTATTTGGGCGTCATCCCACCTCTGAGATGTGATAAAATCAAACACCTCAGATACAAACTTTGATACAATTTATTCTGCTTTGCACATTTCACTTATGGTTCACACAGTAATTGGTCAATACGTATATAAACAGAATCACACTGTTAATTATTAATAATACAGATAGGTGGGGCCGACCAATCAGAAGACAGCATAGTACTTAATCAATAGACTTACTGATAATTGACACATTCGATAAAAGACAAATCAGCAACTTAATATTTGTAAATCTTAAAATAATACAAATAATTATAAAAGTACCATAAAAATACTGAACATAATTTACAAAATCATCACACAAGTAAGCTTATAAATGGGCTATTATACTAGATAATAACTAGTCTGGCCATAAATACTGTTACATAAAAACTTTTCATCTTTAGAATGATTTAAAATTAGGAACGCGTTTATTACTTTAAAATTTTCTTTCGATTTCGCGGCATTTAGCGTGTTCACTATCATATAATAATATGAAATGACTTTGAGTTGTTAAAGTAAATATGATAGCAGTATTCGCCTTGTACAAAGTATGTATTGAGCCGTCGCGTCGGTCATATTCCAGACACTTCAAAAGCTTGGTATCAGCCGTAGGTATGTTCGTATATCGTAATATCAACAGTTTCTAATGGTAATAACAACACTTTCTCTGTCGAAGACCATAAAAGATCAGGACAGCCACGTGTCTTAGAACTATAAATTAATGCTGTTAAAGCCAGAATTGGTCGAAATCCCATTAGGAAGTAAAAATATTATGATAACTCAACAATAATCTTATTGCGAGAAATGAAAATTCCCGCTAGGAAAATGTCACGTATTATAAAACAAGACCTGAAGCTCGGTGCTTATCGTCGATATACAGTACATGCCCTAAATCAGTCTTTAAAATTAAATAGAGTGCCTTGCCCGTTGCGATAGGCAAGTGAAGGGCACAGAAATCTTCTCTTAACCGATTAAAAATTTACACGATTGAAAAGCTTTACAACCAGCAAATTGATGATGTGTGAAATGAAGTGAACGATGACCGTGGTACGACAGGTATAGACAGCAAACACTTCTAGTGTACGGCGAGGATGAGGTCCAAAAAGTACTTTATACCTATATAAGTCGAATTTTTGTACTGTCCTAACTATATCTATACTAATATTATAAAGAGGAAAGATTTGTATTTTTGTATGCAACGAATAAACTTAAAACCTACTGGACCGTTTTGGATCTAATTTAGCATGGAAATGTAATTTAGCATGAAGTTTATATCCCACTGCGCAAAAAGAGGTTAATGGTTTTGCGCGATAACCGCAATACGTGCGGATGGAGCCCCGCTGGAAAGCTAGTCTATTATGTATGACATAGGGTATAGTTATTGTTTTAAATTTTTTATTTTAGATTTAGTTTTTAATGTCAGTCTTTACCCCTTATAAACAATCAACTACTTCATCTGAGTCCCTGTAAAGAATTTATTCTATAGATTTTATATTTTGTACAAAATTATCCAACACCCAAGTTAAACGACTATTACTGCTAAATTAATAAAGTTATATCAACCGCTATACTTTTCCTTTAAAGTTCATAAAACGCACTATCAGGTTGAATTTTTTCAGATTTTTCAAGCCAGCAGTTTAGCTTTTAGAGGGGGACGCCCTGCTGGAACAAAAATTTGCACTTTAAAGTGTAATATTTCGTAAATGGAGCATTAAATCGAAAAACAGTATAAGCAACCCCGAAGTCATTTTAAAAGACCTATTCAACCATACCACACATAAAGAGATAGACGAAGAAAAAAAATTTCATCCCCACGTCACATGTATGGGAGGTACCTTAAAAAAAAATCTTTTTCAAAATTTTATTTTACCACTTTGTCGGCGTAATTGATTTACATATCCATACGAAATTACAGCTTCCTAGGACAAACGGTCTCTCTGCAAAACCTCGGACAGACAGACGGACATGACGAAACTATAAGGGTTCCTTGTCAGGACTACGGAACCCTAAAAAGAGCGTTTCAAATTTCTATTACTTATTGCACAGCCGATATGTATACCATAGACAACGCGTGTATCCGTTGCTTTTTATGTTTACCACACGTCGTTTCCAAAATTATATTCAAAAGTATATGTGATAAGTTTATATTCAGAAATTAATTGAAATGTGTTCCTCAGAAACATCTGATTAGTGATTTGACACATTAAAGGTGAAGCGGAAACGACAGACCGAATCGTGTGATTTGATGCGCTCTCCGATAAGCTGATCGCGTCGGCGACCGATCGCACTGCGGGGTTCCGAACATGTGGATAATCTTTCACGCTCATGTGTGTACTCACCCTTTTATCGGTACGGGGATGAAGGCTAGAGTAATGTGGATATTTCTTTTATTCGTTATTTTTGGTATTTGTTGGTCGTTATGGCAAAAAGAGTTTAGAAGAGGTGTATAGGTTTGTACACAATAAATTTGTTATGTTTTATAATAAAAGTAGGTGTAGGTATATATGTTAAGTTCCTGTTGTAGAGAAGCGCTACAGAATATATTTTTCCACAGTAAATAGTTGGAAAATTAACTTTTTATAAAGTATTTTGATACTCGTATATACATATGTATAGCTAAGTGTATTCTTAACTATGATTAATGATTTATCAGATTTTGAGTAATTAGATTTATTTTAACATTATCACCATACCATTACCTACTATGGCTTAATATCCCTGAAGGGTAGGTAAATGTCTCTTTAAATCTTCGTGTTGTTTTAAAGTAAATTTATAAAAATCCAGCGGTGGCGAAGATCCAGCGCTCATGCCAAACGTATATTCGGCCGCTGATTGGGGGCAGGCAGACTCACTGAGAGGCCAGGCCCGGTTTGAACGTTAATATACTGAGTATTGTCGTGGGGATAATTTTTATATGTTCTTTCGTTCGGAATAATCTTTGGTGTGAAAGAAAACGTGAATAAGCATGGAACTATGGTAAACTGCGTAAGGCTCGCCCACAGTCTACAGTTTCGGTTCGAACGCAGCCTTGGGCGAACCCTTTGGCCTCACCAGATTAATTCGTGACCGAAAAAGTGTTTAATTGTATTGACCACAATTTAAAAACCACATTGTGGATCTTCGTTTTCAGTTATTTTTTTTTTAAATAGACGTCATAGTCTATAATAAACTTAAATTCCGGATTCTTGACTATTTAAGTTTTAAGATAGAACCGAACAGACAATTAACCAAATTTCTTTAAAAGAAAACGCAAAAGCTGTACATTACCTCACTCAGATTTCACTCAATACAAACATTATAGACAGTGCCATCCACGAAGACGCGCTCTTCATGGATGCCACGCTTCTTTTTCAACAGAAAGAATCGCGATGTACAGGGGGTCTGAAACGAGCGCCAGTCGCAAACTGACACAGTTCGATGCACACGAGTAGCCTAGTTCATATTGCGTTAATCGAGACATGGAAAAAAAGTTGCTTTACTTCGATCGTGGGGCGCGTCTTCGTGGATGGCACTATCTATACACTTAATACGAATGTAACAGCTTCACCAGGCATATCGTTCTCAGTCTTAGCCACATAACTCTATCGTCTCGTTGATTAGTCCATAGTGAGGGGGCCGGAGAAGAGACCGTGAAATTGTCTGCTCACTTCTGTAAATATAATTTCGGTGACAAAAGGACTATAAATGATATACTCAGGGTCGCAGTGCAAGTGCGCCTTGTTATACGAGTTTTAAAAATTATCCCCTTCGTGTGTTCTTGGCTTAGGGTGGCAAAATAACATCTTGCTTGTTTCAATGTCTAGTGGTTTTATATTTTTTGGTTTAATTGCAGTTATTGATTTAACAGTACAAAAATCAGGCTACTTGCGAGTCAGTTCTTTATTATTCAAAACGCCACAACTTAGGAAAGAAAAAATACTAGATTATTTCTATCACAGCTTAAAAAGTTTAAACTACATACATTTTAAATCTGAGGATAAGTAAAAAACATAATATATCAACAATCCAGATTCTTAGTTTTTTATTTTTTGAGATGATAGACTCGGTAAATATATTGGTCAATAAGTCGCACACGTTTCTTGTGATATAAAATGAAATTGGTACTCAACCAGCTCAAGGATGATACCACAAATGCTAAGGTACGAAAAAAATCCACCAACTACCGTCCCATGTATTTGACCTTTTTTTTGTTATTGTGACGGAACAAGCTTGAAACCCTCCTGATGTTACGTGGATTGCCTATAACAGATGCATTTCGTCACAAGTCACGAATTGCACTGCGCCCGTCACCTTAAGACATAGTTGTTAAAGTCTCATGTCATCTATTACCTCCCTGAAAAAGAATTTTATGGAATTCCTACTTCAATATTCAGTTTTGGTTCAACACTTTTAGAAGAAGAAACAAACATACAACAAATATACTCGTAATCTTCTTATGCTATTCAAATGCTGAAACTTAATTTTTTTTTTTTTTTTTTTTTATTGTTGATAGGTTAGTCTTTGACCACAATCTCACCTGATGGTAAGTGATGATGTGGTCAAAGGTGATAGCAGGCTTAACCTAGAATTACTGGCTCTCAAGGACAGCAGCCGGAACACACCGTTAGGTGCTTGGCGACAGATTTTCAACTTGAGGGTGGTGGCTAGCCAGGCGGGCATTCGCAAAAATGCCCTTCCACCATGCGGTGAAGCTCAAGCCCGCGGCGGGATTTGAACCATGGACCTGCTGCGTGACGTAAAAAACATTTTCAATTGGCTGACATAGAAACGATTTACGACATCATTGCCTGAACATAATCGTAGCCTTGAATCATCTTATTCACTTCACGGTCCAAATTATTAAATTAATGCATTAGACTGTAACTGATGGAATCACAGAACAAATAAAATTAAAATGTAAATAGTGGAACGGCCAAATGCTAATAATAAATTTCTCCATTTTAATAACTGTAACTGTTCGCGAGGGGAGCTTCTGGCCTGTTAAGTCAATATAACACTTCCATTACTCCAAATTAAATTCCTCGGGGAGCGAGATGAAGTTTTTATTCTGAGCAGACAAAGAGCGGAAGAAAACTGGCCGTGGAATAAGGTATAACGTGCTCTTAAAACATAAGCATATTGCACTTTATATATTATGAAAGTACAAGTTAAAACATTAGTTATTTTTATTAGACAATTATCATCTTAAAACCAGTCTTATGGAATGTTTGTGATAATTTAGGTATTATATTGGAACGTAATTAGTTGGAGGAATCTGTAAAAAAGTAAATGTTGCGGGATAAAATGGCCAAGTGCGACTCGTACTTTCACACGACACTACAAAATATATTTATTTGAAAAAATGTGAACCCAACGCACACTTGATAGATATTTTTAATAACGGGATATATCAGTACTAATCGGTACTAATATTATAAATGCGAAAGTAACTCTGTCTATCTGTCTGTTACGCTTTCACGCCAAAACTACTGGACCGATTTGAATGAAATTTGGTATGGAAATAGTTTGTGACCCGGGAATAAACATACTAGGATAGTTTTTATCCAACTGCACAAAAAGGGGTTAATGTTTTTGCGCGTAGCCGACATACGCGCGGGCGGAGCCGCGCCCTGAAAGCTAGTTAATATATATACACTATTTCACCAACAAGGACTGAAGATGCCCATTTATAAAGTGGTTTCGTAACCATGACTGTTGCAATGCGAAATCCTAAACAAGCGAGGTATAAATCGTTCTTGGTCACTTTATTGATTTCAAATAATAACATTTTTTTTTCTGAATTACTCCTAGTAGGTATTCAAGACACTGGAATTCCACGTGCTACCATAATTTTTAATTCGTCCCGGACACATATATATCCTCTGAAAAGAATTCCATTACATTTCCAAATCAATACTTTGTAGGTATCGGGTTATTATTCTACATAAAATATCTAAATATCAGGTTTGTAATTCGTTCCGTTTAGGTACGAGATAGATATCCGTAAAAAGCGGACAAAGACACACCAGAGTTTTACGGTTATGGTCAAACCCCTGAAAAGAAACAGAACGCAACAACTCTTCGAATTTTTTCTCAAAATTATACCACACAATTTACTATGTAAATCGTTTTTTTTAAATTGGAGAAATTATCTATAAAAAGTTGTATACTTTGAACGGCCGGGTGCATTTCAATGAGCACAACAAGCCGACAAATCGTCGTAAACAAAAGCGCACTTGCGTTAAAATTTCAATAAGCCCTTTATAAAAGAATTGCAAGTGTGCAGCGCGGGTGTGATGTGTATTAATATTTCACGGAATTAATCATTATAATCCTTCTGGCAAACAAGTCGCCCTCGGGACGCTGAACAATATAATGAAGTTGTCATTTTTTAGGCTACACGGGGGAGGCTGGAGGAAATCCAAATTGAATCATGCGGCGAGGGAATTGTGCTATTATGTTATTAAACAGGCGAGGGCAGGACCCCGTGCCAGCTATTTTTTTGTGAGGAGGGCGTCGCGGAGACAGTTAACAGTTTTCACAATAGAATTATGATATAATTTGACACAACGGTGCATTGTAAGGCGAGGTAATCGAATCACTTTATCGCTCGCCCATTCTTGTTCAGGAGTAGGTGCTTACTCATTCAACACTAACGCAAGTTTAATGTCATTATTTAAGTTCTTTTAATACTTAGCAGGCTTGCGACGCAACTATTGCCTTAAGATACAATCCAATTGAATTTTTTCAATTTATCTGGTCATCAAACTTAAGGTATCTGAGGTATGCTTCTACAAGATTAATTCCACTAATGTGTATCAAAATGTTATACGAAATGTACTACTAATACAGATTATAACTGCACACCTTTAATTCATTTATGTAATATCTACTAAAGTACCTACGCTCATCTGCTAAGTACTTCACACTCAAAAGAGCCGAGAGTGAAATGAAAGCTTTTATCCATATGTCAGAGAGAGTACTTACAGCGGCTTATTGTCACCCCCGCTGGAGAATTTGATAAAGCGTGTGCGAATATTAACAAAAGGAATATCTTGTTAAATTGATATTGCGTCAGGCTCATGCGAATTTCCACCTTATACTCATGAAATTACAGCCTCAATAAAGTTATAATTGATTGAATGAAGCATTGCTCTTAGCACGTTTTGATGAAGCCGGCGTGAAATTGTCTCCGTTGGAAAGTGTATAATTCAAAGGGGAAGATTAAAATATTATCCATGTTAAGTAAATATTCAAATGAATATTTTCCGTGTTAGACAACAATGCCGCTCGAGGGGAAGGCGTCGTAATTTGATAGATACCTATCTACAAAACGGTATATTCGTTAAGGGACCTCCCTGTTATTATAAATTATAAGCGCGATTTGGGAATTCTCTAGAATAATTAAATGGTTCTTAGAGAAAGGGGCGGAGTTGGTCTGATTACGTTGTTTATATAAAATGTCTCAAATGTCTTTTTATCTTATTTATACTATTTTAATATTTATTGTTATATATGAGTTTAATACATTAGTTTAACTTTTTTTGTGGGTCTTTAGATTTTCGTGGATGTAAGCATGTTTATACTTTAGGCCTTTTTATTCTGTGTTTTAGGACAACATGTTAAAATTGCTCAATATCAGTACAAAATCTCACTTGTACGAACATACACAAAGCGATTAATGCTCTTTTTCTAGTATGATTTAAATTTTTAGTCATTTTAAAATAATAAATCTTTCATAATCAAACATAGATCCTAGGTTAGGTTTAGCTAGTATGTGATTTTAATAACGGATTAGCCGTAATTATTATGTAATCATCACATCAACCGGAACGTCCACGTTAAAACAATGTCTCCCCCATCGAGGGGCTTTGCCATAATCCCTTTGCTTGGCAGGCGTCTTGGGGATCACAGTAGAGTTGTCAGTACTTCAGGAGGCGCTGCATCCCACCTTCCAGTATTTTTTCCTTAGTCGCCTCTTACGATACCCACGGGAAGACAGGGGGAGGTGACATGCTAACCCATTACCCCACGGTGTTCTAGACACGTGGAGTCTAGAAAAGAAAATATTATAGTTAGAAAATAGAGTAGTAGTAATAGTTAGAAAATACTATATAATAATCACTCTGATAGACAAAGCCATAAAATAACCTTCAACAAAATATTTGATCGAATCACATAATAATGTAGGTACGTATCGACAGGGCCGGAGTAAGACCCAGAGTGCATTTGCGACAATGTGTCATGTAAATTATACACTTGCTCCGGCCCCGTAGCCTCGCGGGACTTGAAGCTATTGTTATAATAAAATGACATCTCAGTGTATGGGTACTTGTGCAGGAAAAAATGGAATTTGTTGAATTCGTACTTGAAACATTGTATTCCAAGGGATAGCTGATATAATTGGGAAGACGACTTACTTGTAATAGATGCTTCAACATTTTTCTGCATATATTATAGACCTGAAACAGGCGAGTGGCCTTTTGAGAGTACATAGGTACTTGGCGTAAGAAGTATCAGTATACGACTTATTACAAAGATTGGGGTTTGTTTTTTTTGGTTATTTTTTTTAGGTTTTTATTTTGTTATTGTGACGGAACACGCCGCCTGATTGCGGTAACCTCTGCATATATGTCAGTATCATGTGCCTGTAATACTTGCTCTCAAGGACTGCTGCCAGAACACATCGTTTGGTGATTGGGAATCATGATGTTTACAATTAACAAAACATGAACAATCTTCCAAATTTAATTGGATTGATGTATTGATTTGGGGCTTAGAACTGACCGCATCATTGGTCGCGTCAAGGTAATGTTGTTGCGCCGCCCGATACACTTTTTTAACTACGCCGCGGTTAGGTTTGCGTTATACTGTTTTTGAGCTTGACTTAAAATAAATATACAAAGAAATGTTTCTTCACATATTTATTCGTCGTATAGATTTTTTTTACGTCTGATAGGTTAGCCTTTGACCACTATCTCACCTGATGGTAAGTGATGATGTGGTCGAAGATGTTGTTCAGGTTAACCTAGAATTACTAACTGGCTCTCAAGGACAGCTGCCGAAACACACCGCTAGGTGCTTGGCGACAGATTTTCTACTTGAAGGTGGTAGCTAGCCAGGCGGGCATTCGCAAAATACCCTACCACCATGCTATAACGACTGCCATCCTAAGACAACAACCGGGACCGATGGCCTAACGTGCCCTCCGAAGCACGGAAGCGCTCAGTAGTAATGTCACCAGCGGTCACCCATCCAACTCCTGACCACGGCGGACGTTGCTTAGCTTTGATGATCGGTTCAGAATGGCTAAGCAACCTTCGCTATGAGCGCTTCAAAAAATTCTGAAGTTTTTAAGCTCTCGTAGCGTAGGTAGTTGTTCTTAATCGACAAGCCAAGTTAAGCATCGTCCGTTGCGGTCCTGACTTGAATAGGTGACCGCTAGTGGTATTACTGATCACATATGTACTTCGGAGGGTACGTTATGCCATCCGACCCGGTTGTTGTATTGAGGTGGCAATTGATAAAGCACAGTCGTAGTATTATTATATGTATTGTGAATCCCCGCATAGTTAGCTCACACCCTCAACTATAAAATCTGTCATCAAGCACCTAAGCAGTGTGTTCCGGCAGCTTTCCCTGAGAGCCTAGCCAATCAAAATTAGCTTGAACGACATCTTCGCTATATTATTACTTACCATCAGGTGAAATATTGGTCGAAAGTTAGCCTATCAACTATAAATATAAAAGAAGTATAAAAAGGGAAGACCAACTGACGGCTTCAAATTTGGTTTAACTACAAAATTACAGGGTTGCAACATCATTAACAAGTTTAAAGCTAATTGCAAAATTAGTCTTGTTTGTAGTACAACATAAGTTGAACTACCGATGTCGCTCCATCCCAATACCATAGAACATATAATAATACTACCCAATACGATGGTTTAAGAACGATAGGAAGAATTTGAGCTATGACCCATTGTCATGTTAGCTCAATTGGTTAGAGCATACCCTGGCTAAAGGGTGGATGGACGCGGGTTCGAATACCGCACGTGATTAAAATTTTTTTTGACTAACAATGACAAAATAACACTATAGCACTCCTATATCACCACCTTTCGACCGATATAAAATTCATTTTATATTGGTTGAAGACACCAGCATTGGTAAAAGTATTCTAGTTGATAAAATAAACCTGGAGAAGTAGCTCATCACCACTATTAGTTCAACAAAACTAAAATTACAGTCATTCCAGTGCAACCAGCGGCCGCACCCCGTGAGGGTGTAACATGTTTATATGTTTATTTTAATACGCGTGTCGCGCGTATAATACGAAATTTATTACGGACCTACCCTCGTGCGGATTAATGCGATACGGAAGATTTGAATCCAGAGCATTAACTTGGATTGATACGCATAAGGAGGGCCCTCTCGGGATGCGAGGTGTTTACTTACATATTTATTGAAGGGCGTAATTATGAAGTTATTTTACATTTTTGTTCCTGAATTATTTTAATTGTATACAAATCTTTTGTAAGGTAGGCCTTCTCGTCAAGTATCTTAATAAGATTATAAAAACAAAGTCACTTTTTATACCTCTAACCTTTCACTAGGTTCAAGTACACTGTATAGTAAAATATTATATTACGTATTGTTAACTGAGGTTCCGTGTCCAAAGAGGAAACGGAGCTGCTATCAATGATACTATGCTTTCTCTCTGTCTATCCGTCCGCCCATTCGTACCTGGCCTGCTACAACAATTCAACGAAGTTTCATTTTTCGTGTTTGGAGTGACACTTTATACAACAAAAATTTAATTTGCGGTACGAAGTTCATTGTTTGATATAGTCTATGTCGGAACACATCGTTCATCAGTCATAAAGAGTGTAAATGTATCTGGAAAGAACGTAATATACAATGCAATTCTTTTTTTTCATATCTATTCGTACGCAGTGTAGTTTAAAGTTTAAAGGCAATTATGGTATTATTAATGCTATAAGTACTTGTCGTCAAGATCCAAGATAGCAGATTTGTACAATGTGCTTGTGGTCTCGCCTAAACTCCCTATCAAGATTTAGTAATGTAGCCATATGCCACTAAATAATGACCTTGAAACCACTATGATTTAATCATTTTATTTCTGCATATTAACAACTCATCTTTGCCTATTTATTTGCAAAATAATATATTATTATTTCATATTTGGGAGACGTATCTACAAACAAAAAAAAAGTTATTCAGCATATATACGGGAAAATGCTTGCTAGTCTATTATAATATAGTACGAACGAAGTTAAACAAAAGTGTCACCGCATGCCCATATTCCACTGATTTGAATAACACTGCATTGCGGTCGTTACTCTTAGCTAATTTTTGAAGCGCCCTTAGCGAAGTTTGCTTGCCGTTCAGCAACGTCCACCGCGTTCATAAGTTGGATGGGTAACCGCTAGTGACAGTACTGCTGAGCGCTTCCGTGCTTCGGAGGGTACGATAAGCCGTCGGTCCTGGTTGTTGTCTTAGGATGGCAGTAGTTATAGTATGCTGATAGTGCATTTTGCGAATGCCCGCTTGGCTAGCTACCACCCCCAAGATGAAAATGTGTTGTCAAGCACCTGATGGTTTGTTCCGTCAGTCCTTAAGAGCCAGTAATTCTAGGTTTGACTGAAGCACATTTTCGACCTCAGCATCACTTACTATTATGTGAGATAGTGGTCGAAGGCTAATCTATCAGGCATAAAAAAAGAATAAAAACGATATAAGATTATTTTAAGTAACATAAACTCAGTATATTCACGTGTACGGTTCCTTAGTAAGGTTTGCACATCATTCCTATAAAGCTTATTAAAGCATAATTCTGTATTCTAGAAAACAAAAAAGAAACCAATCTTTATACTTTAAAAAAACTATGTTCACTAGCATTAGTTTCATTGTGGTGTAAGGTCATAGTTTTAAAGACAATGGCAATTGGTTTATTTCACTTAGATCTAATTTTAAGGATCAGTCGCTACGGATACGCAATGATTTATAGCTTCTAATAACGAGAAAAACTGGCTATAATCTATTTTCATTTGTTTATAAATCGGTTGAACAGAAAACCATAAAACTCCCCACACAAAGAATCTTTATGTAAACATAAGAAACATAAAGTGTGTTATATCTGTTGTTTTAACTCATTTCCAAAGTCATTCATTACCATCCATTGTATTGTATAGTTACTGATTTTATAATCATGTACGCTTACATAATATGTTAGTCCGAAATAACCGAAGATCGTTATATATGTAGCTAGGTTAAAAAAAACGCGTAGTAGTACAGTACAATGAAAAATCCAACAGTCACATTTATTTATTCTTTGGAGTGAGCCTCGGATTCGAGCTGTGAACAGGGCTATTTTAACAATGTAGATAATCTTATGTAATAGCAGAAATTGATACATTTCTTAGTAAATGTTTATGTCGTAACAATTAGCTACAATTATAGTCAGCTAAATATTTGCCACATTTACCCACAGACGAAGTAATAAAAAAATATGTAATAACTAGAAAATATGTCACTGTCTTCAAAAGCAATCATTTTCATCTCAAATTACCAGGAAATTTCTCATATGCCAGCAATGAGTACACACACTGTACGTATACTATTTCATTCCATGCATTGAAAGCACCACCCTCTATTGCTTTTTTGTTAAACTGCCCTGCTGCGATCCTACCTACAGACATAAACAAAATGAGCGAAATAAAAACAATTAAAACACAATTGGCGACTTTGTTTCGGACAACAAATTTAATTAACATTCGCTTATTTCGCTGCCTGATCCGAGAGAGACAAATAGTCTAAGTAAAATTTATGTATCGGAATCAAATTCAATTTCGTCTTTGCATTTTTTACACGATTTTTTAGGGCCGTTTTACTTTGCCGTGCGAAGGAGAGGCTAAACGTGGATACGCTGACATTTTTATTAAATAGGTTTTGGAATATTTGTCATTAAGTTACACGACGGGCACATATTTAATTCAATTGAACTCGTCTTATGAGCGACAGCTTTCTTTGAATTTATTTAATTTTCTGAACTCTAAGAATGTTACCAATTCTAGTCGTAGTCAAGTTTCTTACCTATATCTATATCATATTAAAAAGTCTATCCTTCAGGTTTTCATTCAGTTCACTATTTACTTATTATTTCAAATTTTATGATAAGTAATAAGCAAGTTCAAAATATCGCAAACATTTTGCAGTTTCAAATGTAGCCGATACTTGCTGAAAATGTAACCAAAGTCATTTCAAAGCTTTAACATTAATTTATTATGGAAACAAACGTCACAATTATTTTCTAAATTTATAATTACGATAAAAATCACTATGTGCCTATCTATCTGCCATGATCATTATATGACATGGTTATTTTTCCAACTATAAGTAAAAACAAAGTTTTATCGTGAGTAATAATCTTATTCTCGATAAAGATTATTACTAAACGTCTAGTAGGATACCTCAGTGAATGACCTAAATATCCCTTAAAATACCTAATATGAATAGTTGATACCTATGAAATGTTTGGTGATACAGACACCACAGAACAGCCTTTGTTTTCTAGGTTCAGTCCTTATATCCCACTAGTTTTGTCAATAAATATACGACCAACTAAACATTCCAAATAGAAAGTAGGTACCTAGCTAGCTATCTAGCTAGTAATATACTGATGTCATCATCAGATTTTCACTTTATAAATATACAAAGTAATTGTTATTCAAGTTTAACATGAACGATAGAAAACATAAACGTGAACAAAATTAACTCCGCGACACACTTCCATTCCTTTCGATCTTGTGAAATTTGTTTTCTTACAGGATTTTTCTAATCTTCTTTAGCATCGTTTATATTGATTATGGCGCTCCTCCTGCCTAATTTATATTCAGCTAGTGTTTTTTCATCACGCCCTGTGCTTAATATCGCAATTTGTACCGTAGTTGGCGTAAGCCGAGGGGACCTGTCACCTTTACTCTCGGACTCGACATCGCTCCTGAATGCCTATTTTATTGCTCTCTTACACATAAACAAGTAAAGTTTACGACCGTTTTTACATTCACAAATGGGTAATAAACTAATTATTAAATGAAGATTGAAGACTGACGGGTTTGTAAATAGGAATGATTATGAATCAGCGTTCTTGTCTGATTTATGGGTTGGGTGATGTCCGATGACAAAATTATGTCTCCGTCATAAATGTTGGCCGTATCGGTTGGCATCCATGATAATGGTTTGTTTTTTCTGGGCTTGGTCGCCTGCTGTCTGTCGGCGGCAGTCGGCGGTCGGTACTGGGGCTACCGGCAGACGACGGCGGCGCGGCGGCTCGATCAGCATTCAGTCGGGTTATGCTCGCAAGTATGCTGCACATAATAAAATGTTTACGGTCATAACAATTACAGAAGTGACAACACTTTATGACTACGCAAGAGGGCTTTATAGCATTAAACACAAATACACATACTCATCTCGTATATATAACTCATCATAATGAAGGCATTTCAGTTTATTCCTTTCTGCTCCTGTACAAATGCAATTTTGGGCACATTAAAGTAACTTTATACGTATGTAAATAACAGAAAACGTTATCTGTAATTTTTTTAAAAAAGAAGACGTCATTTATATGAATGATATGTGGGATATTTTTTTTCTTATAATAACAATGAATGCGAAGGTTTGTGAAAGTTTGTTACCAAACACCTTTGAGGGGGCCCGTTCGGCATGCTCCGGTTATGTTCTCTTGACAGTTGAACAAATTTAGATGGAATTTTGACGTCCTTTCTGAGCGAGCGCCACAAAAATATACTCTACGCGAGTGAAGCCGCGAGCTGAACCACTATGGTATAAAGGTTACAATTGAATGTTCTTTTACTTCGGTTTCTCCAGACATGGTTATGATAGAGTGACTGAAGTAAAAATGTAATCATGAAAGCACTTATTAACTCAACCTGTCTGCAGTCAGCTGTCGAGAAGAATTGTAAGTAGGTTAACGTTGCTATTTACGGGCAAAACGAAACACATTAAAATGATTGGACTGAAAATATATTGTATAGACCCTAGAGCAGTCCTCAACATGGTAACATTATATAGAATAACCTATGTCTCAATTTCATCTACAAAAATGCCGATCCGATTTGTGGACGACCAAAAACCTTGGCGCCGAAGATCAATTAGTTCCAAGTAATAAACAAAGCAAATACGTCTGTTATGAAAAGAATTCGGCTGCCGGCAGATTTCTTTTGCTGCATCAATCAAAATCATACTGATAATGAAATCATCATTTGGGTGGCCATAGAGAGCTTGATTCCGAGAATCTTGTCTCGGGACCCTTCTTGGATGTGCATCGAACTCATTAACACATTCCCGATTTATTAATTAGACATTAGATGAATCTGCAAACAACAATAGAATGCATCGAAGGTCTGAGGTTCATGTTGCCATAGGTAAGATTATATTCGGGTCGCCGATTTGGGCCATACTATATAGTCTAATGTTGAGATACTATTAAAAACGATCAGAAATTTAGCGCGCTATTACGAAGTTAATAGTTATTAATGCAACAAGAGATTAAAGTAAATGTTTGCTGTGATTGCTGAATTTGTATCCTGTACATATTGATCCCTTGATAAGGATTCAAATTTAGCAAATTATTTCATACATTTCAGCGTAGGAAGTCGGTCCCGTTTTTTTATATATTTTTTAATTCCTTTTAGTGATGCATACTGCTAACAAGATAATTTACTCGCCTTTATTTAACACTGTCCAACAATAAAAGTTGCAATAACCATTTGATCATCTGATTTTGCAAATACATTTTTCATTTAATTGACTATATCTTAAGAAATATATAAGAAGGTATGAATAATAACCCAGCAAAAAAATCTGTCTATAATCTTCAAAATAAATTAATATAATTTAAAATTATTTATTTATAATTTAAATTTTTATTAATAATTTTAAAATTGGCGCAATTATCGCGTAACCAACATACAAAAAAACTTACAGTCGAATTGAGAACCTCCTACTATTTTTGGGTAAAACCCAAAATAAACACGATTTAAAATAACAGTTGCTACATTAAGTACGAGTACCTATATGTCGGACCATGAGAGCTGAGAACAGACTGCATCACAAGTCTTCCTCGTCGTTTACTCAGCAATTCTAATCAAGATGGCTAAAGTGAATAAAGCAAGTGGGTAAACAAACGACTCACTTTGGTTCTTATAGTGCATTGAAAATCAAAAGCAAGCACTGAAAGCCAATCCGTCTGCTACGGCGCTGTCATGCAACAATATTGTTTTATGATTGAAATTGAGATACTTCTATCGTCGTATATAAGAGATGCAAAAAAGGCAGCAGCTGCAGGAACAATATACTATCAGATAGGCTATAAAGCAGTGCAGAGGTCCCAAAACTAATCTGCTGGCGAAATACACTGTTAGGTGACTGACAACAGATTTCCTACTTGAGGGTGGTAGCGAGCCAGGCGAGCATTCGACACCATGGTGGCTTTCATCACGCGGTGAAGCTCAAGCTGGCGGGGTATCGAATGAGTATCGAACCATGGACCTGCGGGACTGCAGACCGGGTTCATAACTATAACCGCTTCAAAACTTGGGCTATCACTGCTTCAAAACTTGGGTGGATGTTTGTAGGGTGCTGCTGTATATTGGACGAAGCTAAAACTTTTTTACTTTTTAAATTGGGTCTGTGTATGTGGTTGTATTGATATGAATATGTTTGCGTTTCTGTGTTGGAAGATAACAATAGCGAGGAACAGTATTATGGGTATTTACGTAACAAGTACCTAATTTACTTAGAATACGAGGCCTTAATTATTTGATAATAACACTTTAATATCCAAACATAAAACGAGGTAAATTAAAACTCTCATTGGTAATGTGATAAAAATGTATTTCTACCTACTTATATTTATACAATTTTACTGACGTTGATATTGGTGCGAAAAAACACAATGAGGCTATTCTGTTTAAAATTAGCTTTAGTGTTTATTAACATGCCTTCTTTTGGTATCCTAGAAGGTCAGTATCTCGTATGTTAGATTTGTACTTATAAGAGACACGAGGTTTGAGTTTTGTATTCTCAGTCATATTTCTTTTCCTCTTGCTAACTACTCTCATGGCCACGAAGTGCATATTGCTAATTGTGTGATTGTCTTTTAGAAAATTGAAAACATACTCGATATAATCGAAACACAGACGTGTTCACACACGAAGGCGCGTTATTAGGCCTCGTTTGTACATGTCTTAAATGCTAATGGTACAAAACAATAAAATGTTAAATAGATTCGCTTGAGTAAGCAGTAGTAGTTTCAATTACAATAAAAAAATACGGAAAGAAGCCCCTTCGTAAATTAAAAGCTATACTTTCTTCTCAACCCTAAACATTTTATATAGGTACTCGTGTAATAATACTATAAATTTATATTTTTCAGGTGACAATGAAACAGATTCTGACTCGAGGAAGCATTACGGTTTGAGTTTCAGCTCCTGCGCTGACTACGTCAAAGTATTTAAGTGCTTAAGTGCCTGTAAGAGTTTCGGTTTCCAAGTATATAGATTAAATTTCAATTGTAAATGCACTTGTCATGACATGAAGACGTCTACTATACTACCATTCTTCAGGTGGCGGACGAATGGGACAACAAGGAAACCTCCGAAAACCCAGAGTGCCCAGCTGTGGCATGTAGTTGGTACTTTGTCACCTCCACCTCGTGAGACTACGACGACATTGACAACTACTGATCCCTGTTGGATGTTTAGAGTAAATACAACCGGTACAGATGAGACTGGAGGGACTGCAGGAAATAGCACAGGCACTGGAGGAGAAGAAGGAACAGGTGCCGGTGACACTGGTACTACACAAGCAGGAGCAGCCGAAGGTGACGCACCAAATGCTGCGGAAGCAGACAATGCCGAGGCTCCGGCAGAAGCAGCTGCAGAAGAAAATGCTGCTGGAGAAGATCAAGCTCCAGCAGGTGAAGCCCCAGCAGAGGAGGCCCCAGCTGATTAAATATAGCCATAGAGAGAACTAAAGCAGCGTTAACATTCTTATATACTTATTAAAGTTTAAAATATTTGAAAATTTGAGGTTTTTATCGTATTGTATTTAATAAGTCAGCCTAAGTAATATCTTTTTCGGATTATAGATACATATCTATAATTCATATATGAAGAACAGAAGAGAGAACAAAACATTTGTCTACCATAAAATTTATGAATCCTATCTACAGTTCAATTTTCTTAATATTGATTGACTGCACCTAGCTGCCCCGTGGGGTGACGCACTAGAATTGTAACTAGAACTAAATGTTTCTGCTGGTTCTAATATTTTTTCTATAATTAAATCAATCTCTAAGCTTAAGATTTGGATGTATTGGATGGATTTATTCTTTGAAACAAATGAAACGTTGATGTAGTAACAAATAGATACCTAATTGAGGGTAAAATGTTTTTTTTTAAATTTTATATTGAAGCAGATTGAAGTACTGGTCAGGTGGGCATGGCGGGGTAACAGCCGTTAATGATCTGCACAACTCTGTTAAAGTTACTTTTACCAAAGTAGTAAACTCATACTATTTGCACAGTCATGATATCATGTGCAAATAATTTCAGTGGGTGCTTTTTCTTTTAAACCTAAATATAGCAGTGTGGGCATTACCGCTGGGCGGATGAATTATGGTGTCACAAAAACTGGTGATATCCCGGTGGCTCAAAATCTGTCAGTCTCAATCTTAATTGGCTACCTCACTGGAAGACGAACCCTTTACCGTTACTAACTTCGACCACGTCATCCATATTTGGTACATTTTATATTGCCTATATTTTTTTAAATTATTTTGAGCACAATCTCACCTGATGGTAAGTGATGACGTGGTCGAAGTTGGTAACTGGGCTTAACCTACAATGGGAACTGGCTCTCAAGGACAACTGCCAGAACTCACTGCTAGATCCTACGTACTGGATTATTTCCGTTTTTTTAGATATTCTAATATTAACAGCTTCAATCGATTTCCTCATTATAATATAAGCTCTTAAAACTTTATTTATACCAGCTACTTAAGTTACTCATACTATACAATTTCATGTGCATGGAATCAAGTGCTTGTAAGTTATTGTTCTAAATATAAGGGTTCAGGCGCCCAACTTAAAAAAAAAACACAAATAATCATTCAAAGTAATAAAAAATAAGGTTTGGACGCTTAATAAAATAACATTTCACATAAAATTGCTCTAACTTTGATATCTGTGTTTAATTAATTACAGACATGTTTATGTACATTTTACGATAAGTGGGAACACGAGGATTATAAAATTAATAATTACTATTCGCTATATGATTCATCTGTAAACTTTCATTTGAGCATAAACCTGGTCAGGAAACGAATATCATCAGTTAATGAAATAAATTTTGCAAAGCATATAAAAAATATGGAAAAACTAGCATTGAATATTTTAGCTATCATATCATGGAGTATTTTCGTTCGAGCAAAAGCGAGTGGTCCCCTCATTAACGGCAGTGTATTAACTCTAGATGGTAAGGTACTCGCATGAGTAGATTATTTACTAAAAATGTCTTTGATAAATTACTAAAATATGTTTTTGTATAATGTGAATGATAAATGTACTATGAGTGTTTCTTTAATTACAGACAAAGATTCTATCAAGATATCTCTTTTACCCGAATCTGAAGGACCAATTAAAGGTAAATTTTGGGATAAAATTTGCGCTGTTGGATGAAATACATTATAAAAACCTTTTGTGTCATTTTAGTTTCAGACGCAGACAAGCCAATTTTACGGTATGGTTTCCATAGAACTCAAGACTGTAACAACTTCGAAAAAGCCTTCATTTGCGTTAGAAAATGTGTAGATTTGGACTATCAAATCGCACACGCGGACAAGAACTGCGTCTGTACCTGTTACAAGAACACGGTCCTAGCTAAATACAAGCCTCCCGTAATTGACTCAGAGAAGTGGAAGTTAGGTGCTCCGACGACGAAACTGCCTCCGTGGGCTGGTAAAGGGGAGCCGAAACCTGATGATTACGAAATCAACGCAAATTATACTGAATTTATTGAACAACCTACTCCTGAAGGTGAACATCATGAAGGCGGTGAACATGGCGAGCAACATCCTGCAGCTGAAGACCATGAAGCTGCAGCTCCAGAGCAGTCTGCTCCTGCGGAGGCAGAGGCACCAGCTGAAGCCCCTTCGGCTGAAGGTGAGGCTCCCGCCGAAGAAGAGGCCCATCCAGAAGAGGGCGAGGCTCCTGCCGAAGGAGAAGCTGCTGCCGAGGCTCCCGCCGAAGGTGAAGCTCCTGCGGAAGCTCCCGCTGAAGGTGATCCTCCTGCGGAAGAAGCTCCGGCGGAATAAAACGATAGATTTGTTTGTTTGAAAATTAAATGTTATATATTTAATGAAATATTTAAAGTATTTTTTGTTTGGATAGAAACGAAGAAAAATCTTTACAGTTCCCGGCTTAAGAAGCAAAGTCAAAGTCAAAGTCAACGTCAATTATTTAATTTTGGAGTCAACGACGCTTTTTTTAAAGTAATCATAAAATTTTACTACTACCGCGTCCAGCAAAAAGGCATAAGGCGAATGGAATCACTGCGACAGGTAAAACATTTTTGTCTTAATTAAAATACATTACTCTTGTAAAATAAGTATATCTACTCGTATTATCTGTTTATAAATTTCATATTTATTAAATTTACACAACAGACTGTTGATGGCTTGGCAGAGGTGGAATGACATAAGCGAAATATAGATAAGGTCAATATATAGGAACTAAAGTTATAATGATACTTATTAAGTTCTGTCACAAAAAACGAAACAACGTGGCTATAAAAATGTGAGATTAGTTATGCACGGTCGATTACTTTAAGGGATGAAGAATGGAGTAGCCATCTTTATCGAAAACGCAAATTTTAAATAAGCGTCTCTTCGTAGGATTGATAGTTTGATGCCACACTAATTCACTTATAATCAGAAGTAGGCCCGCGTGGAACGGTGCCGTTACAAGATTGCTAAATTCGAAGTGTAGTCTAGTAGTCTCAGCGTGTAGACATTATTGCTTATGATGAATCTTGGATTTATAAATAAGATCCAGAAACGTAATAAACGGTTATTTCTAAATTAGCCACCGCCTACCAAAATGAAATGATAGAAGACCGCAAGGAAGATTTTAAAAAATATTGTAGCACAAAATGTTTGTCCCGGGCAGCACTAAATCCCTCGGTTTTACTCGGATTTTCGCCCCGGACAATAATTTTGTGCTCCAATAATTTGTAAACGTGATTTTCGCTTAGCACGCGATAGTGCTTGTTATCATATATAGAAAACATTTTCATTGCTAGTTTTTCACTTTAACAAGTAGCTAGCTGGTGTCAATTCTTTTATGAAATCAAAGTAAATTCAAAATCACGATAGGTATACCATCAAAACTATGCATAAATAAGTATCAAAAACTGAACGTTAAATAGAAAATACGTATGTGTACAATATGTTGCTATGCGTATTGAATATTTATCCAGTTTATCTGAAATAATTATCAATATATTTTGGTAACGGCCACATTAGGGAAATAACTTCCTCGTTCTCATAAACTATTCATACTGAACCCTGATACATTCCTCGTGAAATAATTTGTAGCATAGATGTTTGGAATAATGGGCTTCCCAAATATAGTATAAATATATACAAATAAAAACATTTAATATAAGCAACGATTTCAGTATCATGCACCTATAGCACAATAGATGAAATGGAGGTGGATCTTTTGGACCTCGTGTGACTCGAGTTTGCACATGAAGCCTTAAATGGTAAAATTTATAATACCGTCCTGTCCTAATATATGGATAAGGATATTGGGAACTAAAGAGGCGTATTAAAGAAAAGTGCATGAATCAGAGATGCAATTGTTAGGGGAAACCTGATTTTGGTCACTTTGAAGGTGAACCCCTTTTTATAGAATCATTCTTAGGTTTCAGAAAAAAAAAATGTCTACGAACGTATTCGCAAGAAATAATTGCTAAAGATGTGATATAACCTTAATAGGTTTATCACATCTTATGATATATGATATGATATCTTAAAAGGGTTTGCTCACCATAGTTTTCCTATGTGGGCTCGGAAGATTAATGTTGTCTTTAACAATATCAAGAATGATAAAAAAATATTAACGAAATAGTATTTTTTTTTGAATTCGTATATCTAAAAGCACAAACGATGACACTATAACATAATATGCTAGAATGTTTGGATACGGTTGAAAAGGTCACCGTTTATTCAACACCAAATCTCCTTGAATAGGAATTTCAATACTATTTTTCATCTAATTTTGAATAAGCATTGCAATTCAACGGGGCAATGCTGCCAGCATGCTGGGCACGCTGCCAACTGGGAGTGGGCTGGAGCATTTGGACTGCCTATGAGTCTGCTATGGCTTATAGGTTGTCTAAATTCTTTTATTGTAGTAGCTGTATTGTTGTATATAGTTCATAGTATCTTGTTTAATAAAGGCATAACGCCGGTTAAAAAAAAATTTTTGAATCTAATATTAAGTAACTAGAATTTTTGATGAACTGAATTTAGATTTTTAATGAACATAATATGATATAAACCAGTTTTGGATTCGCTATACAGGCCTTTTCTTTGAGAACAGATTCAGCAAATAATTAAACAAATTGAACTCTTTGTTGATAAATATACCTCAACATCCTTGGGGTCGATTTAGCTCTTACACAAACGTATATATGTAATTGTAAGTAAGGAAGCTATCTACCAAATTTCATAAAAGTCTAAGGCATTTGGTACTTATCGTCAATTCAGCATATTTTACAATTGCTCAAGCAGTCCAACTTGCCACAGAGACCTTGCTATTCATAGTCAATACAATAAAACACCAAAAGGGTTTCTATGCTACCCAAATGTTTTATTTCGTGGAACCCTAAAATCCATGTCCATTGTTTTAGCAGCCCTACGCCCAAAGTACCCTAGGGATGCCGCGTCGATACTCATATTTGACGTGACTACATTTGATCGAACACTAGTGATTGTACAGATATAGCATACAAAAAAATACAGAACAATATTTTTTATGTTCAAAAAAGTATTTTACAAAATACAGGACTTTTGCATATGATACAATGATACAATACTTTATTGCTGTAATATGGTACAACGATGACATATTAATTAAAAGTCCAACATATTAACTATTTCTGGCATGCAATTTAACACAAATGTTATGTTCGGGATAATGAGGAAGTTAACATAATTATTGGTAATGATTATTAATTAATGATTATTACTAGCATAAATGTGTCATAAAATATTTTAGTATAATTTTTTGTAATTCAGTGTCAACGTTAATATAATATTTAAAATAACATATAAATTTCAAAATATAAATCATCCAATTCAAAATTAACAATTAGTCCAACTATAATTTTACTAAGCTAAGTTAATTTCTGTCATTTAGAAACTCTTGTGTAGTGTAGTAGCACTTATTTACCAGCCAAATTTGAATTGTTTTTTAAATTGATTTCCATTTAATTTTCTAATGTTTAATGGTAGGGCATTAATCATTCTCACACACATAGTTATCAGTACCTTAATATTTGGATAATATAAATATATATATATATAAAGATTGCATGAAACTCCACTGCGATTAAAATTAAAGACCAGTACTCACGGTACTGGTCTTTAATTACCACAGAATAATAGCGAAACGTAATAATAAAGTATATACTAACAAAGTTATTTCTAAAACTTGTCAAATCACGTTTTTTCCTATACCTATTATGAACTCGGTCCAAATAATAGTAAGTACTATTGTGAACTAATAAAATGAACGCCACTATGTCAGCGTAGTATAAGGTCATATAGATGGCTCAGTACTATGACTTCGCTAGTATCGACGCTGTTGGGAGTTGTGCACGTAGGTGATATATACAATTATATATAAAACATGACAAAACTACGTTTGTTTTGTCATATTTAAATACCAAGGGCTAAAACTTTGTGAGATTTTACATGCTTATCTTTCAGTTGTTCAAAGATATGTAAGTATATCCTGTAAGATAATGTATTTTCATATTTAGTCGTTATCATTTAGTATGGGAATTCAAATTTTTACATAAAAAGATTAAATGAGTAATTTATCTGAAAACTGAAAACCATAAACATAAATATTAGGCCTAACGACAGCGAACATGTGTAATAAAGAAACTGATGAATTAGCAACTCACGAATGAAAGAAACTGACAAATCAGTGAAACTAACAATTAATAAAACCGACCAGTGATACGCGAAACCGACCAGTGATACGCGAAACCGACCAGTGATACGCGAAACCGACGAGTCACACGCGAAACCCAAATACGACCGAGTTTGAACACTTAGTATATAAAATATGACTTTATAATGAAAGATAACTATTGCGTATCTCGTAAAAATTACTAAGTTGATTTCGATAAAACACACCAGTTGCGTTCCATAACAGGGTTCCACAACAGGGTCAATTTGGATTGGTGCACTTATGGTTAGAGTGTACGTAGCACTTTCAATACAAACATAGTTTCGTAATATTTTGTATATTTGTATTCAAAGTGCTTCTAAAAGTGTGCCAACGTAACTGGTGTGTTTTATAGAAGTCAACTTAGTTTTTTTTATGTGATACACAAAAGTTTTCTTTTATAAACCTGATCAGTAGGTATGTTATTTTAAGCCATATAAAAACATGATCTTATTATTAAAAATCTCCGTAGATTACTTCTAGCATTTAATCTATTCATATATGTAAGTATAGTATTTATGTATGGATGAATTGTATGAAATATTGCGGAAGGATGAAAAATTGTCACATGTGCATTGTGAAAGTTTCAAATCCCTATTTACTTATTATTATTTCTATTCTGACTGGTTAAGATGAGCTTTCGAGCCCAGAACTTATTATATTTTCATAAATCTCAAAAATAATTCAAATATTTACTTCCTTTTTGTATATATATTCTATACACCTACTTCTACTAACACGTTAGAGTATAAAAACTTTTTCTTAACACCCCAGAGGCTATCCGCTAGATTGACGGCTATGATGTATCACAGAGATTTTTTACCAATACACGAACATATTTTTGCTTTTATGTCAATATATCAATTTCTTTTATGCTAACATTATTTTGTAGACAGTTTCGTGACATGGGTAAACTATTAGTGCTGCATTTGCCACTGTAAGGTGTGGGCATAGAAATTTCCAATATTTTCCTTATTATTTCAATTGAATAATAAACAAAACTAAAATTTATTAGAAATATTTATCACAGGTTATCTCAAAGTTAAAAACATCAATTCTATTTTATACATAAAGGTCGTTTTAAAATTAAACTTTAAAAAAATACTTCCGTGTTCAGTAACTAAAAGAGTTGCACTACGACAAGAATTGGCAAGGAGCATTAGAGAAGAGAGATTAGGGCCATGCTTTTTAAATTTATTTACTCTCCTAACGTATTTTAAAAGTATATTATAAATATTAAAATAGTTATTTACTTGCCTACGACTCTCTATATGATGCTGTCTACATAAAAATATTTCTATTGGCTTTGCTAAGACATCAGCCTTTGTACCGATGATCAGCTTGTCAAACAACGAATATTTTATTATTAAACTGTGAACTCAATAAATATAACAAGCGAAGTGCATGTCAGATCAGCTAACTGAGGAATCCTCCAACACGATATAATTATGATAGACGTCCATCCCGAACCCGATATGATTTTTTACTTTCTATTAGGCTATTCGCTTTATTCTTTCGGCACCAGGTATTTACTTATCAAATACCTACTGATTTGATAGAGGAAATGCAAAAATAATATCTGTATCATGCGCTCGAAAACATTATATGACGGCCTGATGATGCTTCGCGTATATAGAATCAAAAGCGTCGAAAATTCTCCCGGTTAAGCTACGTGGCCTTATGATATATTTTTTACTTGTTTTTCTAAAATAATAATTTAATAATAATAAGCAACGTCCGTTGCGGCCATTATTTGAATGCGTGAACTAGTGTCTCGGGACGGGAGTTGTTGTCGACATGTTGGCTATGTTCGAGGTCATCCAGCAGCCTGAAAACTCAAACCAGCCTCTTTACCACCTTCGACTACATAAGGTGAAATTGTGATCAACTGGTAACGTATCGGTAATACAATCTAATAGATTATTCTGTGAAAATTATAATCTGCTAATGTTAATATTATTAATATATTTTATTATTTTTAATATATTTTATTATTATATTTATTATTATTATTATAATCTAGTAATAATTAATAAAACATCTAATTTTCCTGCTAAGCCAACGTAACGTCAAAAACGACAAATCGTGCGCTCTAAGGATTAATACTTCCCGAGGATGCTTCGTGTAGAAACGAAACTCGTCGTAAATTCTACCGGTTCGGAATTGTAACAATGGCAATATTAAGTGTTTTCCGATATTAAGTGTTTTTCTAAAATATTAATTTAATATTTTCTTAAAATATTTATTATTATTAAACATGGATTTCCGCAAATTAACGCCTGAATTTATTAAGAAAAACAAAGGCGTCTCGTTTTCTCATACGGAATTCTAAAATGGCATGCTTTTTACTGAAAATCAGTTTAAAGTAATCTTAAATTAAGAACATTTAATGTAAGTCTTAGGCAAAAACGAAATTGAGCATGAAGCCAACCTTATTGCAAATCAAAAACGAATTTATCAGAGAGAAATATGAAGCCAGGATATATGCAATATCTGCAATTGATCGAAACGTCGCATTTCATAGTTGAGGCTCTCCGTCAGCGAGGGTCGCCCTATAAATTCTGATTGACCCTCGCGGCTGAGACAACAGATACGACAGATGGGGATGGACACAATAAAACTTAAACTGACGAAATTTATTAAACATTTCCCGATAGCATCATAAATCTATACTATAGATAAAGGTCTGATAGAGAAGTTTATTACACGAATGCCCAAAAGGAGTACATTGTAATGATAAATTTAGGGTTTGTAAGTATGTGACTTCCTTTATTTCATAATTTCTGCCTTTTAATTTAAATACCTGAACAGATTTGGATGTAATGAGTATCGTTAGAATCCTTAAGCCATCTTTAGAGACACTGTCTATATTATTTTCAACAGAGAAGTCTTGTTTTTTTAACTTTTAATAAATATGCTTGTAGCTCTTACCGTTTGAGTTTACCAAAGGTACAATTATATAAAGCTATAATTATAAAATTCACATGCTGAAGGTTTTTTTGTTTTTATAAAACTACGTTAGACTTTGGTGACATGTGTACTCAATACTGTGCCAATATTCAATTAATTATTCCATTATGAGTGTTATGACTGTAATGTATATATGCAGATCTACAATCTACTAGATTATGTACAATTGTGATAAAGCGGTGTCTTGTGTCACTTGCAATATTTTAAATCCTGAGTGTAATTGAAAATGATATATCTACTTAATAGTTTTGAGTTCGTTTGAGCCTAAAGTATTTCAAAACAATCTAGAGCTCAGGCTTCCTTCTGTTTAATATATACATAATAAATAGATTAGACCTTCTAACATTCTTCACATAAAAATGTTGAGTGATGATGTGATCAAAGATTAGGACCTAACTAAATACTTGCTCTCTTACCTGTTAGCATAATATGCACCCGATTTCGGACATTTATATGAAATTCAATTGTTATTATTATGGATCATGCACATTATAATACCTGTGCTTGCTGGAGGACTAACAAAACACATTTTTTGTTTGTGTTATTGATTGATCTATTGTTTTTTACTTTTAAATCAACGTAACATTGACATAAAAGGACCAACTTCATAGAAAGAAACAAAAGCAAGATATAAGTATTTCTAAGGATAGGTCGGCTAATCCCAATAGCATAGGTACTTTGATTAAAGATTGATTTATTTGTAATAAAACGCTTTTGGGATCTCTTTTATCTGTCTACACACAATCGAGGGCGAAACAAGAGAGGAAGGCAAACAATAAATCCTCCTACATAAAAATTGCAACAACTTTGTTCATAATGCCGATGGAGGCATCATCAAAAGTTGGTTCGGTTCGCACCCTCGCGCCCATTCGTGCAGAGATTACCAATAAATCCAATACGGGATAATTGGCCGGCTTAATTCTGTTCTATCTTTCTACTTAGTTCAGTCGTCAGAATGTGCCAGCTCAGGTCCCGAGGGAGCGTCCAGTCGAGAGAACAAACACTAGCCATTCGCTGGTCGAAACTGACCCTTCACTCGTCACTATAGAACATTATTCCAATTGAAGTGTACTAGCATCCACGGCAAACGAAGGAAATGGCACAGTTAATGAGGTATTTTTAGTTTTCTGTTCTAAGCGATAATGTAGTGGAGTAGGGCGCATTTCTGTGCAAGTTATGTTTTCATATGAGCTTTGACAAGGTTTTGACAGGACGGATAGTGATGAGTGACGGACGTAAGTGTCGCTTTCCTTGTCGCATAATGGATGAGAGATGGAGTCAAGGGGTGGTTGCGATTTGATATTCGCATCAGCAGCGGCCCTTGGGACCGGTGTGACGTGATTCAATAGCAATGCCCTCAGATCGACGTTTTTATAAGCAGTCAGATTTGGGAAATGCACTCGGATAAATCGATTATAAGCGCGGATATACCTAGAAACTGAGATTTATATTAGGGACTTAATAAAAAGTAAAGATAAGCCATCTATACCGACATGACAAAGACCTGTTTTGTTTGTTTAAAATAATAGACATTTTGAACTCTATAATTATATAGCCCTTACTATAAATATTGATCTTTATATCACTGTGTATTATGTACAACTTTAATAACAACATCTAAGTCATCTTTTTATAATTTAACTACACGTAAAAACCTCTATGAAAACATAAATCATCTTTCGAAACATCAACCCAACGACGAGTTAGAATTAAAACGTCAGTCAAAGCGGAAAAATCTCGTTCCGAAAAATTAACCAGCAGAATTCCAACAAATAATTAATCTGAAATAATCATACAAAACGATGCGAGCGGGATGCCCGTCCATTATTACCATTCATTTCAAATCAGCCGTGCGGAGGGTCGGAGGGGTAGGGTGGGAGGGGTAGGGGCTCGCTCGACCTGAATAAGCATACATTTTCCAATCAGGGCACGTATCATTTAACTCGCTATTAAATTCGACTTCTTCCCCTCGAATTATTATCACGTCAAAAAGAACCGAAAACATCTAGGTACCTATAAAAGTATCTACATGTTTATAATTTCTTTGTATATTCTTACATTTTATGCAGATTCCTTCTATTTGACTGATTCATTGTGTGGTGAGCTTTCAAAAAGCGTGAAAGAAAATTCGTTTGCTAAAATACTTTTCATAAACACCGTCATAACATTCGTGTTTAAGATCTTTTACGGTAATTACTCGGTCGAAAGCGGCGTGGAGGTGAATTAGAGAATTAAATTTTTATGAAAGAAGTCTTGGTTGTTTCTTACCTACATCTGTATGATAAATAAAATAGCTACATTGAGGGCGCTCTTCTGAATGCTAGAATGTAGTACTTACATTCAGCAAGCTCTGCCTCTTTCAATTTACATTCACAATGGCTGAAATGAGTACGTTAACTTTATAGTATGTATAATATTAATACTTATATTATTAATTAAAACATATTTTTTTTCGTGATAATTAGCATCCTTTTCCTTTTTTACATGTCGGTAGGCTAGACATTAATTGTCCAATAATCTCACCTGCTGATATAGAGATGATGTATTCGGAGATAATACATAAAACAATCTGACGTAAAACGGAACGGCATCTCAAGAGCATTTCCTGGAAGACTCCATCAGGTGCTTAACAACAAATTTTCTTCTACATGCTGGTAGCTATTAATCACAGGATCATTAAATTTTCAAAACGTACTATCACCATGCTTTGAAGCTAATCGTACATCGTCATACGAATCATGAACCTTCCGCATTGTAATTGCACAATGGAAATAACTATGGATCTCACCCACAGATCAGCAAACCACCTTGTTTTTCTGCTCTGTGGTCTCACCGCTTAAAGATTAACATTTATTTGATATTGTTGTGTTGACCAATGATAAATTCAATAGTATCAACCGCTTCGCTATAAACCAATCATATATACATACAAATATCATTAATTCGAAAGTGAGTTAATTCGATTTTTGTTACGTCTTCCCGACCAAACTACCAAACAGATTTTAAATATATTAGGCTAATTTTTTTAAGAAAACCCTCGGAGGGCTGGATCATCCTGGAGGGGTCGCAAGAGGTGACGAAGTGAAAAATACCAGCAGGTGGGCAGTATCCCCAAGATGCCTCTCAAGCGTGGGGATTATGGCAAAACCAAAATGTATGACGCAATAATATCATAAGCATAATTAACAAGTTTGAAGCTAATTGGGAAAATTAGTCATGTTTGTAGTAGGTACAACGTAAGTTGAACTATAGATGTCGCTCCATCCCCATACGCTGGTTAAGAACGAAAGGACATATTAGAACAGCATATGTCATGTTGGCTTAGCGGTGAGCATACCCCGGCTATAGGGGTGAATCCACATGGCTATAATTTTTCCTCTCCATGTAATTTTGTAATCCCTATTTAGTTTGGTTACTAAAGTCAGCTGAATGTGTACAGTCTTGTAGTTCATTGTAGGTATAGTTATGATACCTGCAAAGTACAATGTCAGACTGATATGAGTATATACAAACCTATCTAGTAGCTTAACCTAGAGCTCTTTAGTGGTCACGGACAAGGTTTAGATTTAAATAAATTTATAAATGTGTTTGGGGTGCCATACTGAATTTCGACAGTTCAATACTTCGACAAGTCGCTTCTTTCGAAAAAACATAGGTCGCAAGTCATTGCTTCGACGGAACATATATTCAGTATGATACCCATGTGTTTGGGTGGAAAAATCCCAAAAAAACCTCTTAACTCTAACATTATATAACACATATAACACTAACATTTTAAAGGCGAAAGTTTTGAGTGTTTTTATTATTTGTTACTTTTTCATGCTCAAACGGCTGGACTAATATTGATTAAATTTGGTATGGGGGTAGGTGATGCACTGGATTAGAACTTAGAATACTTTCATCATCATCTATCTCCACGCGGGTGAAACCGCTGGAAGTCACTAGTTTTACTTATTTAATTATTGCTGATAGATGTTCTTTGACCACAATCTCATCTGATGGTAAGTGATGATGTAGTTGAAGGTGTTAACAGGCTTAACCTTGAAATACTGGCTCTCAAGGACAGCTGCCGGAACACACCATTAGGCGTTTGGTCACAGATTTTCTACTAGAGCATTGTAGCTAGCCAAGCGGGCATTCGCTAAATGCCCTTCCTCCGTGCTGTGAAGTTCAATCCCGCGGCGGGATTCGAACCATGGACTTACTGCGCGGCAGTCTATAGCCAAAGCCACTGTTCCATCACTGCTTCATAAATAAATATATGAAATTAAATACCTACTTGCGTATACTCATCATGGAATAATGATCATAACAACAGCCACTCAACCATCCCTTAGTCCTTGTACCCTCTGACACTCGATCAGCCACTTAGCCTACCACCCTTACTTATTAAAATAATAACCCGCGGCATAAGTAAGCCTTGAGAATATGATCTGTGATTATTATGAAGAGAAAGTATTATGTGTATAAAAATATTAATATTACTGCTACCTATAGGTACTGTTGTATTAAGTACGCGTTGTTAGATTGCTTAAATTCTTTCGTAGTAATGGTAGCATCACAGTACATATATCTACAGCGGCAGTATCGCTTCAATTAGTTTCTTTGAAAGCAGTACACATATGTAATAAATTTTAAAGAAGACCGCTGCCATTTATTTTTATATAACACACGGGTCCATTTATAAGACAATCTGAAAATATTTGCTATCAAGCGCTCGTAGCGAAGTTTGCTTAGCCGTTCTGAATCGATCAGCAAAGTTAAGCAACGTCGGCCTCGGTCATGACTTGGATGGGTGACCGCTGGTGACATTAATACTGATCACTTCCGTGCTTCGGAGGGCACGTTAAGCCGTCGGTCCCGGTTGTTGTCATAGGATGTCAGTCGTTATAGCATGGTGGTAGGGCATTTTGCGAATGCCCGCCTGGCTAGCTACCACCCTCAAGTAGAAAATCTGTCGCCAAGCACCTAACGGTGTGTTCCGGCAGGTGTTCTTGAGAGCCAGTAATTCTAGGTTAGCCTGAATGGTAATTGATAATCTTCGACCACATCATCAATTACCATCAGGTGAGATAGTGGTCGAAGGCTAACCTATCGGGCATAAAAAAATAATAATTATAAATCCTTTGGACGTGACGTGACAGAAAAAGGTCAAAAACTGGTCGAAACAGACTTATAGTACATATACGAATGTAACTTAGAAATGTATACTACATTACGTAAGTAAAGTGTAGTAAGTAATTGTAGATACTATAGAATAAAACTACAAAAAAACACTTCTTTCGATCAGATGAAGTCTAGTATTCTGGTTGATGGCCACGCACCATCCTCTATGACGGTTAAAGTAATACCATAGGAGCACAAAATTTCGGCAGAAATGACAAGTCCAGGTGGCCGAGATGGTATTAGGCATCCGACGCGATATCGGAGGACGCGGGTTCGATTCCCGCCTTGGGCATAAAATTTTGTACTCCAATAATTTGTTTGATACAATACAAAGCTGCAATTGAACCAATACAAGTAAATCATGAATTAGTTGCTTCTTGAAGGTGTTTCTACAGTGTTGACGAACATATGAATATTAAGAGACTAGCGGCCCACCCCGGCTTCAAACGGATATTTAACAAAAAAAAATCAACATTTTTTTAATATTCTGTGTCATCAGGAATAATGTTGGATTATAACGTTGAAAAAAAATACAAATCGATCCAGTAGTTTTTAAGTTTATTTATTACATACAAAAATACAAGTATTTCCTCTTTATAATATTAGTGTGGATGTAGGTAAGTTTAGATTCTCTATATTTTATATTATAATTTAAAAAATAAGTTTTTTGGGCTCGCCTTTAACCAATATCTTACCGGTTGGTAAGGTAAGTAATGATAAGGTTGAAGAAGACATTCTCTTATTCCATACGATTCACAAAATAAAACAGGCGTTTTTCTGTGCTCATAGCTACTTTGTACACATACCTAAGGTTGATTTAGATAGGCATATAGAACAGCCAGTAATAGGAATATAGAACAGCCAGTGTAATTACAGGCACGTTTGATATTTGACCTCGGAATGCTCGGATTGTCACGTAGGTGTTTCATCGGCCTACAGGTACAGTGGGCAGCTTGATCATATTATCACTCTATGTCTCTTTTGGTGCTTCGTGAATTAATATGCCGACTTTGTAACAAATTTTGGACAGATCTTATTGATAAATAAACTTCGATAATTAATTTTGAGTTAGGATTATAGGGAGGATTAAAGATTAAATACGCCGTGAAGCTATGTTGCCATTGAAGCCATATCAAGAAAATCATGGGTTTGTCCCGGTTAGTTACCAACTGCCTCGTTTGTGCAGTGGCATTACAATAACATCATAAAATCCCCGGGTAGCACAGGTGTAGCAGTACTAGATTTTTTCAAATTGATCTTTTCTCTGTATCAGACCGTAGTATAGGGCTACGCGCGGAATTAACTTCGACTCCTACTCTATGTGACCAATCAACATCTGCACCCAAAGAGATTCAATATTCAGCTTATATCCTTGCAGGATTGAGTACAGACTGATCATTTTATACGTAAGTACATATTATTATAAACGAATATTTACAACCCTTCCAAGTAATTATCACATAATCTATGTAACACCAAAAATAAATGGTACACTAAGATTATGTTAAGTATCAATAGCCGACTCACATTTCGTTATGACAGCATGACACCTTGTAAAGAAGTCGACATTAAAAAAGCTAATCCCTAAAGTTGTAACACGGTCGCTTGTCAATCATCACCCGGCGGCACGCGTCTTGCCACCTGACACCCCGTCCCCTTATTAAATTAATAACTCGAACACAGTCATTACCCCTCTAATTGGAGGGGTGATGAGCTCCTCCGACGCTTAAGCGTTTAACGTGAGTTTTATGAACTGGATAATTAATATTTTATACGCGTCACACGTGAAAGTGAATTAGAGACCGTGACTTGTGAGCGGGTTGTTTTCATATTTCATTTTTTATATTCTATTTTATGCCTATTTTTATACTTCTTATACTCTGACTTACCCGCATAAAAAGAAGAGTTGTTTTTTCAGGGTTCATGTATGTATGTTAGTGAGTTTTTTTATTCCACTATAACTTCTAAACGGCTAAATCGATTTTAATGTGATATCGTTAGATTTGTATTAACATCGCAAATGACACTAAGTACATTCAAAAAATAAACTGCCGGATTTCAGACGCAATATTGTGCATTCAACATTTTTTTTCTATACAAACCCACCGAGTGGGATATCAAAATAAATGGCTTTAAAACACAATTCCATAATTATATATAACTTTTTTTTCAATGGAACGATAAAATGTGTAACGAAAATTTATAATTTGCTGGTTATTTACTTTTTAATTAATTTCTACTTGTCTATTTGTATTTTTTAATGATATGAAGTGTCGCGTTGGACAATTCGCCTGTGGGATGGTAAACGTCACCCTTGCATTAGCAGCCTTGACGTCTTTTAGAACACTGTGCTGTGCTTGTCACTCCGAGGCATTAGATATTGTATCGGAGGTAGATTTAAACACTATACTGATACTTCGAGGCAAACTTTAGACAGTGTGGTGGTACCCACCAAGACTGACTCTTGCTAAAGTAAGCTCTTGCTTGCGAAGTAAATCGAGCGGGCACTTTAGGTGTCTGAATGGTATCTAAAGCATTTAGCGAATGCCCGCCTGGCTAGCTACCACTCTCAAGTAGAAAATCTATCGCCAAGCACCTAACAGTTTGTTCCGGCAGCATTCCTTGAGAGCTAGTAAAATTACAGACACGTGATCAACAACTATATGTCTCTGGGCGACGGGTGCAGTGCAATTCATCACTTGACGAAATGCATCTTTTATAGGTAGAGGTGTCCGCTTAACATCAGGTAGGCCCCGCCCTTGGCCCGTCACAACAACATAAAAAAACAATTTCGTCACATGAAATTTAAGTTGATAAACCTCATAGACCTGTTTTTCACTAGATACATTTGCAAGAACTCTGAAATGAAGAATCGGAGATCTAAATATACTACTACTTTTTAACTAACTTTTTACCAGTAACCTATATCTTAAGATCTCATTTAATAGGAACCAGTATGTAGAGCCGATTTTCCCCGGATAGATGCCCATACGTACTGCTGATCAGAATTTCTTGCTAGCAAAATCAACACTTACACAACTGAAGAATTAAAACAAGCACCTAGCGAGTTATACTTGCCAATAATACCACGAATAACATAGTAGTTACAAAACAGCATTCTTCTTACAAATACATTTGGCATTGAGGGATTGAAAGAAGTTTAAAAAAATACATAGGTTATTAAACCTTTGTCACAATCTGAACATTCGGAGTATTAGAGTATAATTAACTCTTAACGGTAATATTTTCTTTGTTTACAAACATATCATTTTGCTGCCTCGGCGGCGCTTTAGGCTAAATTTTACTTAGAAATTTAAGAGATATAATTAAGAATTTCGCTGAGCGCCAATAATTTAGGGATCTGCTAATGAATGATATCAGGTTTCACGTAATTATCGCCAGGGGCTCATTTGTTATTTTTGTTATTGAATATAAAAATTAAGGCACCGTTATATTTAACCCTTGCTATTATTTTATCATTTATACGACTCGAAAGACAATTACAGTTTGTTTTGGAAGAGCTATAAGATAGAAGATAAATACGTCGTTTAAACGTATTTGTCTTCTAACCTCGCTGCAACAGAGATTTTATTAATATTAATTATTTTATCTTGACAAACATAATGACCTTATGAATTTACACGCAGTATTTAGGTGGTTATTAAAAGACCTTATTATGTGTTAAATAAAGTTGATATTCCTAGGGATACCATTGCATTCTCTTCACTGAAAGGCAGCACTAAGAATAAAATGTTTAAAAGTAAGAAATTCTATATTTAAATTTGGAGGATGAATTCAAATTATATGCTTCATGGAATCCTTTAATAAGAAAGAGCTCGCGTCGTAATTAGTCTCCACGTATAAGTTTAGATACTGTTTGTGTAGAGTACTTAGAGACTCACAGTGGTATACATAGACAATAACAACATTCAAACGAGGGTAGCTTTAATTTTTTCCGCCATCCCACTTCTCAAGACGATGATATGTGATTCTTCTGTCTACTCGTGACAACGATCAATGGTCGATACATCGAGGTTATTCAAAATGCTACTTTGACGTTTATTTGAACAAGAATATATATTTATTTAAGACTTATAAACATGAGTTTAGTTTGCGAAAGTTTCATAACATTATAGCACAAAACAAACCAGTGTAGTTTTATTACTCAGGCTTATAAAAATGCATAACCATGATGAAACCTTCATATGAAGTGTAAGTGGCTAGTGAATGACTATACATTTATAGAGAAGACCTTGGCAGGTGGTGTGTGTTTCGCTGTCGATACGCCCGTCGTCGTCGGTACTACCTGTAGCCCTACAATAGCGAGCGTGATACAAATATACACATAATTTTAATGCCGGGGTGAAGCATTAAAAGTCAGGGATCAAATGCCTATAATACTGCGGAAAACTGTGGAGTAGGCTCGTTGTATATTTATAAAAATGTACTAGTGGCTTATTCTTTTTTATTCCTAAGATTGAGATATTATGAATGAATGAGTAGACCAGGAGAATGTATTTTGAGAAAGAAATACTTAATTTGAATACGGTTTTCCCGAAGATTTCCTGTAACAATAATTTTGACTTGGCGTTACTTATCATCTACCTGATTTGGAGAATTAGAAGCTCTGCAAGGGCAGATAGGGGGGTGTTCCAATCTGCCAGTTTTTTTTAAACTTTTGTTTTATCTGTTTTGAAGCAGTGATGGTTCAGTGGCATTGGCTATGGACTGCCGCGCAGCAAGTTCATGGTTCAAATTCCGCCGCGGGGTTGAGCTTCACCGCATGGTGGAAGGTAATTTTGTGAAAGCGCGTCTGGCTAGCGACCACCTTCAAGTAGAAAATCGGTCGCAAAGTACCTGACGATGTGTTCCAGCAGCAGTCTTTAAGAGCCAGTACTTCTAGCCTGTTAACACCTTTCACCACATTATCACTTAACATCAGGTGAAATTGTGGTCAAAGGCGTACCTATCAGTAGGTATTGAAAAAAATTACGTCGAACGGAACGTAATCGTATTTTTTTTATATGTTGATAACGTTCAAATGCCTGGTCTGAATTACAATAGACACGTGCAGAAAACTGACTTTATTTTTTTCCTTTTTTGTGATTATATTAAAAGTGAAAAATTATAATAACTTTAACTTATAATTAACTGCTAAGGTGGAAACTCCAAACCTTTTTATGTAAAGGTCGAAGGCATTTATACAACTGGGGGCACGCGACGCCTGGCTTACCGTTAGTGCTGTAAGTTCCCATTATATTTAGCTATACAGATTCAAGTTTGAATACAGCATGTATTTAAAAATCCAAATATAAAAAATACCTATTTTACCAGCAACAAAATCTGAATGCCTTCAAAACGAAGGACTGTCCTTCGAAATGCCATAACCAATGGTTTCGCGTGTATAATATAGTATATTGTATGTACGTGTATATAGTATAGTGAGTAGTATGCACAAAGGTCTTTACCACTGGTCAGGTCGTGGTCATGAGCATCATCATCGTGACCATTGTGACCAAAGTTGCGGTGGACGGTCTTGAGTTTGATGTGACAGATCTGCTACATCTGTACCGTGTAGTGTTTTAGTTGCTTTGAGGTGGGGAGCAAATGGAAGATCGTACAATTATAGCGGCGGAGGCTGAATAGTTAAGGAGTCCGAGAACCCCAGTTGTTGAAAATTTATAAGAAAAACTAAGGTCACGGAAGACAGAGCAGTAGCCCCCCCGCCCCTCATATCTTGGTCGGTATGGGAATGAGAAGCCGATGGATGCAACCTGCTATCAACAGTTATCCATTATAGAGTTGAAAGGGGAAAAAAGCCTTAGTTTGATCGGGGAGGCTTATGTTCATATAATATCATATTTTTCGAGAGTTCCATACTAAAAATACCTGATACAAAAATCTCCGTTATCTATCCATCCTTCAGTCCTTAATATCAGTTTTAAGGTATTAAGGTCAATAAAGGTCTTTGGAACTATCATATGATAGGAAGCTTGTTTAAATTTTCAAAGAATATGAACGCGTTAGTATGGCGGATTGTGTAAATATTAATAATTATAACAAAAAAAATGTAATAAAAGAAATCCCATACAAGAATCTTGATCTACGATTTTTGATACATTCTGCCATAGTACGGTACAATCGGTTTACAAGTGCGACTCGCCAAGTCTTAGTTTAATACAGTATGTAGTAACAAAATGACAATTTAACTTGTTAGACATATGAAATGTTGATACTTAAGTTGTAACTTTAACAAAGGGAAATCGAGACGAATAATTTGATTTTTATGTTTCATTTCATTTTTCTATATCACGCTTGTCATAAAAGAATAGGTTACATAACAGCTTTTCAAAAACATAACATAGATTCAGGAATAGAGAACATAACAATATCGAGTTTATTATACATAATTATTTAAGCCATAGGTATGCAAAGTGAATGAGCATTTCCCCACACGGGTTCATCCGAGTTACTATTATCTAACATATAGATTCAATCCTCTCATACACTACGCATTCGTCAATAGGGTTTGATCCGTCACCCTTTTAATTTAGACTTGGACGAGGGGGTCATTAAACAATAAAGTGTTGATGAAAAGCCCCTATACGCGGGTTGCGAATAATGCTGCTGCGCTTCCTGTGAAGGAACCATTATTTTATCACCGATGATTGGCACGGGTCGACACTTGACACTCGAACTGCGAATCGAGAGCGTTTCGCCTGCAGATACTCGGGCTCCAATCAAGGTCAATTTGTCGTGTCTTGATTGAATGGTTGCCTATATCCTATATTGGCAATGTTGTAAGTAAATGTTGTGCGAAATATTACAAGATTACTCTAAACATAAAGACCTAATCGGGATTTGCATACTACTCGTACATAAGGTTATATCATGACATTATTTATTTACAGCTCTTTTCAGTATCTACATATTATTTAGCCGTCTGTGTCAGTATTAGTATCGATTTCTCGGTGAACTAAGCAATTTGTACGAGATAATTACTCGAGATAGAGATAATACCTGCAGGGAGGCACACACAGAGAGCTCGTTAAGATGGGGATTTCAGTTTCATTATTACTATTTATCCCTCATATCATTGTTCGCGTTCCGTCTACATCGCGTCGGGGCTAGACGAGGGACCCATCTCATTCCAACGCGTTATACCTTATTATGTGAAATGTATTCTGAATACAGAGATAATCTGGAAAACCATTTATGGAAATTGTATACCAATCGTTAAAAAGAGAACCGTCCTGTTAACAGATTTTAAATCATTGCCGTCACCGATCGCCATTGTAACGTCAAGTTAGTTCAAAAGCGGTCGTTCCAGTCGAACAAAATGATCTTCGTCGGATCGGATCGCGGATTCCACACCTCGGGATCAATAGATCTCGTTCAAATAATAATAAGGAGTTATAGATCAGCAGCGTGAGCGGTGCGCCTGTCGGTCTGACGCGGCTGACGCGTTGCGCCCGCGCACCTCTTTGTGTTCGTATTTCTGGACGCATTTGAGTATGGAAACGTATATTTATTTTATGTCTCGGTGAGGCGAGCCGTCTGCGGTGATTGCCGAAGATGATAACGGCTCGATTTATACATTCCTCTCGATGATCGGTAGCGCTGCTACTTACCATACAACTGGCAGTGCCGTCTCTTGTTGCATATACAGGACGTCATTCATATTTCAGCTGCGAATACAGCAGGTACTCATATTAAGTTCAAAGTACAGAGCCGCATTCTGTACTTGTCAATATAAAATGGGTTTTCGTAGATATTTGACTTAGCAAGATCAATTAAACGCTACTTAAAACTTCTCTACAAAAGTTTACAAAATATTTCAGGCGTTTTCGAAGCTATATTAATTCATAAGTATAGCACATTTAATTTCTTTCATAGATAGGATGTTTCTGAAAGTTTACAGTTTAGAGCTGTATTTTTACAACAGAGATGAACTATGCTTCTTCGATTCCTTTTTATTCAATTTATTTGTATATTTTATAAACAAATCGGCACCATTCGAATGAAGCCCCTAACTTTCCACACACGTCAGCCTGTATTGAATAACCTGATACTGCATGCAAACTCTAGCTGCCATAAAACCCGTCGACCCTCTCTATGGATGAGAGATCGGCTACATAAAGAAAAGCAATGCGTCGTCACACTTTAAAAGGAACGCATAAATCGATTAGCATATAATATTGGAGTCAGGCTTCATCAGTATTTGCATCGGTTATGGAACTTTGATAGATGCCCAACTTGACTTAAATCGATTACTCTTTTGCAACAAAAAATGGAATGTAGGTCTGGTACTTCTATGTAAGTAGAAGTTAATTAGGTTTATTGACATTAAAATAAATATATGTAACCATATGCCATAAGTTATTTATTCTTAGATGGCTTATGCTATTTAGATATCTAATGGCTTATGTGTTAATGCAAATATTTTATTTTGGTGGTTTGCCTTTACTCAATAAATCACTACAAAATGTTTTCAATACATATAGCTTGGTACTACGATGAAAGCAAACGTGAGCCGTGCATAACTAGGTGAATTTCCCAAACAGATAATCTAAATAGGATGAAAACGCAAGTGCATAAATTTAAAATATAATCGACATACCTTTTTGTTTCTTATTAGAAAATGTTGTAAAATGTTTTACTTTTATTAAATAGGCCAGTAGTTGTTGTATTGATAGTGAATGTTATTATTTATTGAAAACACGTGTCCTGGGAAATGTACTCTTTCATGTGTAAAACTTGCCAAGAATATAGTAACTGCCCACACCCTCGTTCACCTCTTATGTCTCATCGTGCCGGTGAGTGGAAAATTGCACCACAGTAGAAGATAGGAGCTAAATTCACAACCAACGATTTTATATTTTGGACTTATAAAAAAGACTGAATGAAATCTTTACTTCAAAAGTAAAATAAAAAGTCTCTGCAGCAGCAGCGAAGCAGTCCGGGCTATAAATCAGTGATTACTATTAAAAGTTTTATAACGATCTTCGTAGGATAATGAACCTACGAGTATGTAAGTACCTTTGTTCCGTGTTTTGTTTTATTTTGAAGCGCTCTTAAGGATCACAGTGAAAACATCAGTTCCTCAGGGGTACTGCTGCCCATCTTTTGGTATTATACCCTTCATCGCCTCTTACGACACCCATGCGTAGTGCGTAATGCACTCCACGGGTCAAATGAGCACTCAGTTGTAATCCTTTCAGCTGTCATGAAAAAAGTATCAATGTATTATGAATTAGACCTTACCAAAATAGGTTTTTGCCAGTTGATGTGTAGAATATTTACTTTCTGTTACCCTATTTATCTGTCCTTCTAAAACTGTGGCATGCAAATATTTTTAGTTAATCTACTCACTTCTTTAATTGGTATGCTATTGTCGGCGTGCAATAAAACGCTTCGGATAAATAAGGCGTCTTGATCGTTTTATTCTCACTTGCAATATTTATTTTTCTTAGGCTGCGTTAAGAGATTTAAAATTTATAATGCGGGGTCGTCACGTCTTTGGTTAATTAGGTGCTGCAAGGCGGGACTCGGGGCGAGGTATGCGCCCGACTCTATTATTTTCACCATTGCATTTACTTAAGCTGTAATGGAACTATTAAAGGAGAGTCCGAGATCTATGACTAGAAATCTTGTACTCTGAATCATAGAACAAATACTCTGAATGCAGTCGTAATGTCACGGCTGTTTTTCTTAAAGACGTTGGCAGAGGTTGCTAAACACAAAGTTAAAGTCATAATTCTTTACTAAGTTATGACAGGTAACTTTAAAAATCGAATATAATCGGCAAATTGTATTTATCTATTGTCATATATTATTATTAAATTATCGATGTAGTTCACCAGTTCATGACATTTTCGAGCGCATTATTTGTTTCATTTTCGAAATTCTCAAGATTTTTTTTAATATATCAAAATAGTGTTGTATCAAATACAATGATTTTATGGTCAACACAGGAATTCATGTCGTGTGTGTATAATATAACTAAAAGTAATTGCGCAAATGTACACTCATATTGCCATACATATTTTAGAAGAGAAAGCTGCACAGGATGGTTATCATTGGGATATTTTACAGGCATTTTACGAATGCCGACGTAGCTATTAACCTCAAGTACAAAATCTGTCACCAAACACTTATAAGTTGTCACACCGTATTAGTATAGAGCATGAATTAAAAGTAGTACCTTATTCACTGCGCTGTAGTTTCATTGTGTTAAAGGTATAAAATTATGGAGCCTCTTGCCGCCTTTACACACATTTTGCATACTTACTCCTCAGATAAAAGTAGATATTTTATTGAAATGTCTGTAATGCTCCGCGTTAAGATTTTTAATGAGAGTTTAATGTTGCCCACAGATTTAGAAGCGATTGTTAAAGTTATCAGATTTCTATTGACTTTAAGAGTTTATTTCGTAACATTTGTATTATGTAGGTAGGTACATTTAATTAAAAGATATATATGATATCTACTATATTTAAATTAATAAAACCATTGTTTAGATTTGGAGTTTAATTGGAAAATCAAAAGCTATCAATATTTATTCTTTATTACTGCTGTAACAGTCAAAAACAATCAAAACATAAATATTGATAGCTTTTATAACCTTCTAAACAGACACTAAAAGTAGGTATATTGAAACTTTCAAACTCTTTCCCAACTAGTTACATAGGTACATACAAAATATATTACCAAATTAAGACAAGACCTTATTAAGACTATACTTGCTGAATTTCGAAATATCATACAGATTATCCATTTAATTTATAAGTAGCTATAGTTGTACTCGTAGATCTCGATTTTGCACTTTGGTAATATTTATGTAAGAATCTTTTCCACATTTAGGGAAGACATTGCCTGCTGCAACGCAGTGATAAACTATAACAGCAGGCGGGGTTTCGATAGCCGATCCATTTTTAAAATATTTTTCTATAGCCATGGTACTAAAAAATTGAGTAAAAGCAACACAATACTCGAAGATTAAGCTAAATATCTAAGTAACATTTCCCTACGCTCGTAACTCCAAGAAGTTAGTTCTTACGTCTCGTTTGCCCAGTAATTCACTTCCTGCAGTGCCCTTCAAAAGGGAAAGGGTGGCAAAGGATCACGTGGCTCACTTGGTCCTAACTGATCACCATGTCTCACGAAGATCTGCAACACCATAGCTCTCGAGGCTGCGTTGCCGGCCTTTGATTTTTTGATTGATTGGATATTCTCTCTACTTTTCTACACACTACTGCTCCGAAGCAGAATATCTGGCACTGCGATGGTATTTACTACAACAGGCTCTTAATGAGACCTAACCTGGTAAGTCTTTTCTGCTCACTGTAACTGCCGAACAGCACTGCGCCCGTCACCCTGAGACATATAGTTGTTAAGGTTCATGTGTATGTAATTTTATGGGCTCTCAAGGACTGCTGCTTGAACACACTGTTAAGTGCTTGAAGACAGATTTTCTACTTGATGGGTGGTGTAGCTAGCCAGACGAGCATTCTCAGAATGCTATCTCACCATGTGGTGAGGCTCAAGCTTGCGGTGGGTAACAAACCATATACCTGCGGCACGGCAGTCCATAGCTATTACCTTAAGGGCCCGTTTCATAATGTTCGAGTAAGTTCCGGTTTTACTACCCAGATCATATTTAATAAATAAAACACTATCTTTGCGTTTCACAGTCATCGGTTTAGCCTGTCCATCGGTTAAAGCTTGAAACGCCCTGCATGTGTTAACATGCAGGGCGCACAGTTATGTCATTTTTATGATTCAGTTATTTTATATGTTGCATAGCAACTCGAAACTTTATTAGGACATTCTGAAACGGGCCCTTAATATAATAATAGCTTGTCTATCAATGTTTCAAAAAGTAAATGACAATATTTAATGAGCACATTGAAACACATACAAATCTCCAAAGGTCCATTAAATGATCTGAAACGACACATATCAAAAGGTCCTGATGCAATGATCGCATTATGACTTAAAAGCTCCCTTATCTCTTACATACCCAACCGATTAAAGCGAAACTTATAAAATATACTTTACAACTGTTACACATTAAAGTTGATTTAACTCTACAGATAAACACTACATTATGAAAGGTTAATAAAACATGGCGGGCACGCATATTTCCAACATTAATTGGAATATGGCGATAAGTGCCGAGCTGAGGTGGTTCTTCATCATTAAGATAATATGCAAATGTATGGAAGATGCAATAAATTCATGAAAGGACTGCGTGATTGATATTCTACTGATAATGTATGTAGAGTAAACCCGTGGTAGTGATCCTAGATAGGAAAGAAATAAAAATAATGAAATAAAAAAACTTGTAGTAATTGAAATATATTACAAGTATTAATAAAAAAAATTAAACCATACTTATAACATTTATTTAAGTTGCAGGGGTACTTTGAAATCGTAGATCTTATACCATATATTTTTAACAAACATACAACGTCATGTTTCTATAGCCCCGAAGAGTGCAGAAGTCTACAAGCTTATTCAAAACTCCATCCTATATCGACCACGTTAGTTATTCTTATTCTAAATAGGTCAATTATCGCACTGTCATAGTAAAGATTGTTTTGTTTGTAATACATGAAATATTAACAATCTTTCAAAGATTTTAAGAGCAAATTTTAAAATACTTATTTGTTTAACAATTGTTAAACAAATAAGTATTTTGTTTAAAAGTTGTTTGTGGGTTTGTCTCGTCATACTTTTTCATCTCACACACAACTACTAATAAACTAAAAATACTGAATCCTTTTTCCTTTCGCTAATTGATATCAGAAGAGTTCGATATCATCCCACCTCAGTGCAACGTCCCAGAATATAGTAGTATATATTTAGCACTCTCCATACCTGTAACTACCATAGAATACTTTACTACGAAAATGTTTACAAATAACTTAACACATTCAAAATAATCACAAATTAAGGGAACTGAAATAAGTTTACGTTTCGATTGACTAAGAAACAAAAATTAACATTCTGCGGATTATCTAAATCTTAACGATTACAGACCGGTAACCAATAATAATTTGCTTTTTAAAATTTTACCTTTAACAACGAAAAGTTCCCAGACCCCGAAGATACTATTTAACCTGTAGTTAGGCAAATAATATACATTACAAACTTGTTACTTGTGGTGTTGTGACACAGAACATTTCATAGTATAAGCCTGTGAGATTAAGCCGGACAATCCTTTCAGTTTAAAGCGAACTAAAAAGTTATTGTCATCATACATATGAGATGAATACGGCTTTCTTTTGCAAATTGAGTGTGTGGACACACCCTGTTTTTTGGCACAAGTGCCGATTTTAAAGCCTGAGCTACTGAAGTTACCTAGAAGTGAATCACGAGCGTAACGAGTGATTCTATATTTATTTTTTTCACAAAAAGGTACCAATAAAACAAATGAAACTTAAAATAACTTATTAAAAGTGGCCTAATTAGTTGCAAATAATACTTGCAGAATCTTCACTAAGATGTACTTGTGTTGTAAATCCTGCATCTATATACTACGAATACAGTGAGGGATTTTAAATATATTAGAACTAAAACAGTTTGCTCTCATAAAACATACAACACTATCAGTGATAATAATATAAAAAAAAATTTTTTAGGTAAGAAACAAGGCAAAACATATATAAAATACAATATATATTACGTTATTAAAAGTAGCTAAGAGATAAAAGTTTTATAAGTAAAATTTCTGTAGTTCTGCAGATTCGACGAAGAAAATCTGTTTGGGAATCACTTTTCCTTATATACACATGAAGCATAACGATTTTAAACACCAGTAACGCCCTATTTGTTCTGGAAAGGCGAAAATTTTGAAGTTTTAACATTATTGTACTTTTTGCGTATAAGGTACTGACAACAGTTAACTTATTCATACAAAATATTCAACGTGTCTTTTATCACAGTGCACGTCATAATAAGTTATGCAAAACGCGTTCGGATGAATAAACCATGAATCAAACTGTTTGGAACGGTCATGCCGTGCTCTAGAAATGTTGGTATCTATTGTTATACATGATTCCTATCGCAATTTTCCCATCGGTTCAGTTGATAGTTCAGTTTCTGTCAGATATTCAAGTATATGTTCAATAAACAGGGTAATATTTAAGTTTGTTTGAGTTAAAACAAAATTGCTGCTTTTTAATGACGTAATACATAATTTTTCATTTAGTTATCTCAAGAAAAAGCCTTAAGACTTAAAATATACCTACGATTGCTAGTTTGTTTTGTTCTTACCGATCTATGCTCCCGCACATACTTAAACTGCACTTAGGCCACAAATCACACAGTAATAACTATAAAGGTATACTAGTAACCACTATATATTACTTGCCGGTGGTACCTCGCTAACTAGCTGTTCGCGCCCCAGCCAATCTATTGTACGGAAATGTGTAGCACGAAACAATTCTGCCATAGGTACCTATTTACCGTAATATCTGCATACAAATGTTTGGGAACATCGCATAGACTATCACGTACCTAGCTGGTATTTGACCGTAAATACAGCTTCATAGCTTTACTGGAACGCGGACTTATACGAATGTTTACATAAGTAACATTGTATTGTTTACCTCGTTTGATATAGTAGCTTTATTCAATTCTATCGCTATATGAGATCAGAGACTGGGACATACATTGTTGCTTATTGAATACTAGAATTTTCGTTTGACTATTTGGCGATTTACTTCAGACGAATGCATTTTTATGTACTACTGTATTTTACACATAATTTTTGTCGAGTTTTTAGTTTTTTTTGCTTACGCAGTGTTACTGAATCTCAAGGACAGCTGCGAGGATACACCACTAGGTGTTTGCGATCAGTGTTTGTACCAAATTCCGTACCACAAAGCAATGAAGTCCCAAAAACCATATATACCTTTATACCAATGTAAGCCAATGCCATTAGACTATCATTGCAACAAAATGCCTATTAATAACAAAGCCATTGCCTCTAGACTGTCTAGAGGCAATGGTTATCAGATCTACAAAATATAATTGAAAAAAAATATCTACGGTATCGTTTTTAAGACATGGGGCCCAAAGAGTGGGTAACTAAATATACATACCTTATATTTTTCTTTTCGTCAATCTTCATTAATTTGATCGATGTCTGCAAGTGATTAGAAAATAAAACAGAGGGTGTACCAAATCGTACTACATGTGAAGTCAACGTCGCTCTCCTGACAGAAACAGACAGCAAAATTTGTCATTGGAAAGCACGTGATGTAAATTCTATTATTACGGCCTTTTATTTTTCAATTACGAACCCCCGGTTGGAAACCGCCTCGGGGCTAACTTCGCCTGCGATATTTCTTATTTTGTACATTCTTTGTTGTTCTTTATAATACAGGCGTATGGTTTGTTGTCGGTACACAAAAGTGTTAAGTTTACCGGAAAAGCAGTTATTTTATTCTAAAATGTAATATACATGTTTAACTGATGCATCTTCGCAGCGTGTACGCAGCATGCCTTTGAAATATTGGATTTGATTCCCTGGCCAGTCTGTAATAACATCAGGAGTTAGACTGTAGTTGTCAATATGCCCGCATTTGATTACACGGAACCAACACATATCTGCCTATTCCTTCGGAAATATTTGTATATTTCCGGAGTAGCGCGATTGTATGTTATACGTTACTTTTACTAAGAAATTTATTTGTTAGTGGCACGGGAAAAAAATATCTCTCAATAGTTTTAAGCGCCGGGATTACTAGTAATATTCAATCAACGCCATTTTTTAATCCTTTATAGTAAAAACTCGCGTCAATGGCGAGAAATTCAAAATCCAAATAGTTTGTAGCTAGCTTTGGTACCCATTCTATATAATCATGCAGGTATTCGCGAGTTTGAAATATTGCTCGTATATAGAAAAGTGATGGGCATTGATGATCAACAATGCCCTTAATGCCATAAGTTACCCCTGAAACCGTCAACCATATTTCCCGTAATAAATGTAAAATAACTTTTTCCGTAATAAATGTAATCAATGCGATACCTCGGTATTAAAATATATTTTAGATTCCGTTAAAATCTTCTACTAATCCCGTGTATAAAGTCATCAAACAAAATAGACGAACTAGCAACAGGACCAAAAAAGATTTAAAATTTCTTACCATAGATGGCAAAGGTAAATTATATGTGTGACAATCGCAAAAACTTTAGAAACTACTACAACGATCTTGTTTCTACATCGTATGCAAATAAGATAACAACCAACTCTTACCGGGAAAGCTCCATGTGTCTATCTCACGTTACCGTCACGACAATTTTTTACCACGCAGGAAATATCACATTACGTAGATCTAGCTAGATACTAATTCAATACACAACTATCTACTAATTAGCCGCTTAATATAAGTTATCGCTAGGTATGTCGATAATGTTGGCTCATACCACCAAGTATGAAATTCTGCTATTGATACACTCGTAATCGGCGTTTCCGTGTCCTTATAGAGCGTGATCCATAAAATTGACGCCCTAGTTGTAATAAATCATGTAAGTAATAACAAGCTGTGGTTTGAATGTTGTTCGGTAGCACTCCATTAAGTCAACAGGGGAGGTCACGCGATGCGCTGCGATGACAAACGATAGGGCGACGGAGTAGCTACGCAACGCTACGTCGTCGCTCGCCGCCGTGTTAGCAAGGCAGGTGTCGTGCCGCCTATGAGAGCTCCCTGTAAGCCACTCACCGAACAAATTAAATCATTTCTATTTCGTCTGCGATTGTACACACGCGATACATTGATGTTAATGTGGACTAGGCTTCGTACCTTACTCAATTGATAAACAAATTATTCATGATTGCTGCGAGCGGCGAAAGCGTCGTCGCTTTGAAAGTTTGAAGTCCGAGGGAATCGAATCCAATATGCGGCTCGGACAGTTATTGTGTTTTTCTGACAAAGGTTTTATCAGTAACAGTCCGGTGTCGGGAACTGTGGATCGGTAGGTGGTAATAGGTATATACATAAGGCCAAAAAAGTCTGAAGAAACTAGCCTAGGTATATAAAAGCTTTTATCTGCTTGCCCCCTTATACAAGCAAAGGGTACATATTTATAAGTATATTAGATACTACGATGAATTAATCCGACTTCAATAAGTTCTTCAATAAGTGGTACGATTTTGAGAAAGACGTCTTGGTCTAGTGAACCACCGCATTGTTCATTATTTCAGCTACCAAGCAGCAATACTGACGTTTTGATTCTGGATTGAGAGACGAGGTAGCCATTGCAGAGTAATACATATATAAGACATAATAGAAAAAATACTAAAATAAAAACAAATGCAATGCAGCGTCGCGAATGCAGAATATATATACCTAGTAGTTCTAAACGGTCTACTAGCTTGGACAGGGTGGGTATATCCTCGGCTAGCTCATAATAATCGTCATTTGTCTATATCTCCTCTCTGTCTCCAAAGAAAAACAAGTTAGATCAGCCATATAGATGGTGAAATAAGCCGATACGAGAATCACATATGCAGCTACACTTCCGATACTCATAGCTGGTTTGGCGATGGACGGGCAGGGTTTTTTTTTGGTTTGGTACTTTTCAATACAAAATTTACTAAGTACATTTTTATATTTACCATAACGTTACTTATGATCTAATATAAATAAAAATTGTGGAAATTGCAAATTAGAAAACCTACTTCTGCTCGGTTTTCTAATTTGCAATTTCCTATTGATTCAATAGAAATTGTAAATATTAGGGCTCAATTAGACTGTGTTTTGTTATGTGGTGTGCATACAAGTAAATAATCTGGCATTGCCGTCTTAAAATATGATAGAATATTGTTTTGACAGCTAACGGCAATTTTATACTCTTAAATAACAGTGCACCGTATAAAACAGTGTAATGTGCAAATGCTATTTTTTTAGTGGCCCTTGATCGCTATGTTGTAAGTGGTAATGTGGTTAAATTATGTTCTTCGCTGTAATGGTTAATTCCCATCGATCCACCCGGCACTTTATCAAAATTGGCTCAGTTGAAGCCGTTCAATATTCTTTGACTGGAACTCAATACTAAAATACAACTGTATCGGCATCGACTCGACTTGGGACGTAGTCATCGCCACATTGTTGGCCATCATTGTTTTAAGTTCATTTTATTTTGTATCAGGTTTTTGGCGCATCGTTTTGTTCTATTTTTTATAGCAAAAAAATTATAACAAGTGTATGGCGCATCGTTTTGTTATAATCCTATTAACATTATAACAAAACGATGTTCCACACCCCGGACAAACTTGACCGGAAATGTCGTGTGACGTCGTATAAACAGCGAATTAATTACTATAGATCTTCCATTCCTAAACAAATTTCCCCCGATCCCTGATTAATCGGTTACTTTGCGAAATTTGTATCGGATTCAAAAATGTCTTACTAGGACTCATGTAACCATTTTTCTCGGTGTTATTGAAAGATTCTAATGTAAGATATTACGCACATCGTGAATGCTGCAACTGCACCTGCTTTAACGCCTATTGCCAATTGAAAGCAATCACTACAAAATTAAATCTTCATCTCGATTGGCCACTCCTCCATTAGCGTTGGCAACAAAGTCTGATGCCCACTTATTGCAACAAATTGAGGATAATTTTCAACGTGGATATTGCAACGGTTACATCTTTTGTTTATATTCAATATAGATATATGAATCTATGGCATTATTACCACGCCAAGGGAAAATCAATATTAAATTAAAGATATGGGTATCATAAAAATGCTCAGGAAAGGTAAACTATAGGTATAATGCCGAATACGTTTGAACTAAATGCACTCGCGTCTGATCATTGCATAACAACTATACAAGAGCCACCACAGATTGTGATGCTTACAATTATTTTTGTCAAGTACCGTTCCTAATACTGCAATTTAAGCCTTTAACGGCTAATGGCGATAACAATGCCACAAAAATATAGCAATAAGTCGTGTTCTCATCTACATTATTACCCATTTATATAACGTGAGATAACGCTGATGCGTTCGCAATATAAGTAAATTCTTTAATTTTGCACTAGTCAATCAGCTATAAGTCGTTTTTCGCTTTGTTTATATATGTTAAGCGTTTCTCGGTCAATACAATTTGACAATAATGATTCTCAAAAATAATGATTTATGAGTTTAGTGTGCAATTAACGTAAGTCATTAAACAGCTGTTTTTTAGAGACTGGAAAAGTTAATAGGCCCGGCTAGCGCCATGCGCGAGTCGTTTGCCTCGCATTATGTCTGCTTGAGTTAGATGCGTCTAACTTTGATTTATCTTTTAATCATCAGCTTTTATTTATTGCGCAAGGCCTTAAGACCATTAAGATTTATGACATTATATTTTTTTGTTATACGTTTGATGTCAGCGTAAGCTTATCCTCTCTGTCACATCTACAGAATTGTCAATATTTTGATATAAAGCAATAGCACCACATTTCATGACCCGCAGAACTCATCAAGCTGTCGTGTTTGAACGCAATAAAGTTATAAACGGTATTCCCACTCTGCGCAATGAACTACAACACCCTGTATGTCAACTATTTATGTTTTGATGGCTATAAGTTTAGTTGTTATTTGATTTTGTTTTCCCTGTCGTTGCCTGCACTGCTGTAACATATAGAGAAATGGATCTAGTGATCCATCGCGTATCAGATATAAATCTGAATACAGCTAGAACATAAAATTTTATTCGAAACGACCACTTGTTAACGTATGTTATCCGTGTGTTGCACAATTTCACAACGAGTCGCCGCGCCGGATCACGTAGGTACTCTGAAATCCACGTTCAGAACATAAACTATTTACCAACTATTCAATATTCAATACGCGATTGCAAAATACGCCAAATTATTGCATTAGTAGCGAACAGGGATTCCCGATATTGTGGCTCAGCGATCGGCGCACCGTGTTATGCGGCATAAATAATTTAATAATTCGCAATACGGAATTTACCATACGAAGTGTCGTACCGTTGGTCTGATTCGTATTCAATATGAGTATTTGATTCTCATACTACTGTCGCATTGGGTAACCTGCGACCGCTCAGTTTTCACCGAACGAAAAGTGTAGCTTGTGTCAACTGCGCAAGGTTCTTTTTGTTGGAATTACTGTCTTTTGGCTGGGATCTTTTTGAACATGTGTTAATATGTAGGTGAATAAAGCACGTCTGTACATTTCAATATCGGGAACATCCGTGTTATACGCGTGACCTTGCAAACCACAGCCTGCTTTCCAAACGACTTCACAGAACCGTCGATCGGCGTCTGTATTGCGCGACAATCAACATGTTTATAGAATATTTTATTAGCTCGTTACCCGTCCAGCTATTTAAGCGATGACATGTCGACAGCGACAGAATTATTAAAGCATATTTTATTCAGTATACGTTTTGTTCGCAATAATTTGAGCTATTTATAACTTGAGGTCATGGGAAAAATATGTACGACACCTAAAATTATAGTCGAACCAGTCAGTTAGCTCTAAAGGCTTCAACTTACTAAACTGTCCATCCAAAACATAATTGATATTCAGTTAACATATAACCGTTTAGTGTTAGGTCGACAATGCAACATTACGGCTTGTCCGCGGTAAAAGATTCCCAGGGCTGTTAAATAAATCGTGATAATAATAAGGTGTGTGTGCCAGATTTGTCAACTGATCGATGTCAATTATTTCATCCTTTGCATTCTGATTTTATACACCTTGTAACCGCTGGAAGAATTTATAAGGCTGGTTGACAGCATTTTGAAGTTTGAAACTCAGGTATTGACATTTAAAAGGGCAACAATGTTACTTTTAAAACAACAAAGTTGTAAGCAAGCACTTATCTTATTAAATTATGTTAATAAAATTTATACTCACAAATACTGACATTAACTTTTGAGTATAGGACCTACCTGAGAAAGTATATTTACGAACTTATCATTCGGATAAAACTGGATTTCGTTAAAAGCTTTAATATAAAATCATATCTTAATTACTGCAATAAAAGTATACTTCTCTAAAAACCTCATAACTTGTCCATTATAAAATAGGAAAACAAAAACGATCATAAAGGATAGCGAAGGAGACAGACCGACAAATTGATCAATGCTTACGGCCAATACAAAGACAGAAGAGAGGTTTACATATAGATAGTGTAAACCTTTAATAAATTATGCACTTTAATAGATTTTAAAAGTTTTGTCCTTCGTTACTTAACTTGAGTCACAATTTAAGAGATAAAACTGGCCGCAGAAAAATATTTTAATGGCTCAACGAATGCATTCCATTCCTAGTATAAATCTAACGAAGATTCGTGTCGGGTTAACCCTCTTAACCCTTTGGAAAAGAATGAATAAAATTATTGCACTAGCTGGAGGCAGTCCTAAGCAATTATATGGGAATATCCTGACAAATACATGTTATTGGTGAGGTTGGGACTCGATGACTTCAGGAAGGCTAGCAGGTATAGAAGGCGTGCAGGGCGCAGGTCGCGCGGTGCGGAGCGCGATCGCCGTGCAGTCGCTCTGGTAGCCGGCCCCTGTCACCTAATGAGGCCGCTTGCTTCTTTTATTTATGTGACAAATGTAAATTATCGGTCGTGTGATTCTTTCGCGAATATTTAGTACGAGAACGCTGAGCTACACGCCGTACATCTTCAATTAGCAAACACATTTCTAATTGTGAATACATTGTTGCGTATGCGCAATAAACATGTCATAGATACAATTTGGGAATACTTAAATGTTTTATCTGTGCCATTACATCTAGTTTCGTGACCGTTTCATATAATTTGCGAATAAAAGTAACGGTTACGTGTACTATCTAGTGCGGATTATAAATTTATCTTTACGGGCCGCAAACATGTAGACGTGCATAGAGTTTACAAGTTTAGAGCGTGTACACTAAAATTTATGTTTGAAAGATTTGTTCGCCACAAATAAGGTTGTCAGCGTGTGTTATCTAAGGGATCGTTAATTAATTAGAGAAATTGAACGAGCGCTGCGGCGCAGGGGACCAATAACTCCACTGGCTCGTATCATAGCTTCGTTTGCTTTTATTTATTTTTACCACTCACGTAAGCAAAATTGAATTTGAATTCGATGTGGACGTGTTCATGCAAACTGCAGCAGTGTCTGTTTGGAGCGCGGATTGAGTTTCAGGGCGAAAACCTCTTTCTTTCGAGCAACAAGAAAATGTATTTCCTTTGTTACAGAAAAATTATAAATCAAAACATATGCATATACACAATATGTGTACGAAGGGTTATACAAAGTCGTGAAGTTACAGGCACATTTATTTTCAAAATATTATATGTCTGAAGCCATGAAATATGGAGCATCTATCAGGCACAGTTTGACCGCAACTGAAACGATTCCAGAAAAATCCTATCAGACTAGGAATCGAATCCAGGACATGTTGATGAGAAAGGAATAAAAGTAAAAATCTATATCACTACTTTACATGCCATAATTTTTGGTAACAATGTTATGCAGAAACATATCTGAAAGAAACTAAAAAAAAAGCGGAATGGCGGCATATTCTTGTTGGTAGAGTTGGGTAGTTGAATGGTTAACAGGAGATATTTTTTTTAGGTTTCTTGCCCTTAAATCCCTCTGTGTGTCCTGTTTGAATACTTGTTAGACCAATAAATATGTCGACATTCAATTATATTTTAAAGAATAACGCAAGCAAATTTTATCCATACTCATTCTCTACTGGTGAATGCAGACCATATATCCCGGTAGGGCTGCCGCACACTGACGAGGCGTGACATTGTGAACATGTCCTTATCGCCTACAATCGGCTACAATTAAAATGCTAATTAACTTGTTTTGTCCGAAGAAATTTATCGTATCGTCACTTTAGTCGTGCCTATACGCTTTGACGAATATTCCCAAGACGAGCCTAGGTTCGTTCTGGCAATATTCGACCAGAGACTAGTTAGTCTCTGGTTGGCCCCTTGTTAACCAACACGAAGCAAGTATATATATGAAAAAACCTAATAAATTTAAGTACTCATATTTGAGCAGATGTTAGTACGAACATTTAGATCTATTTGACTCCAGCCAGCGAAATCGCTTGAAACTCTGAAACTGGGTATAAATAGATATAAGTTACCTAGGTATTTATTTAATCAGAGTACCATTGCGTTTTATCTACATAAGAACCTTTGATACTGCTATTCAGTTGGACATAAAAGTAGGACTAATTTCATCGAAATATATCAAATTTAAACAATGATGCTACATACACCACTTCCATCAGACAATTTAAGAAGTTAAAAAATGGCCCAGGACGATGCAATAAGTATAAAATATCTGTGAATAATTTAACAACTTTGAAAGAGCAACAAACGGTTAACTCTGGTCTTTTTCTCTTTTTTATAGGTAGAAAAATAATTATCTACTGATTGATTGGCCGAACGAGCTGCAAGACTAGCGAAGCGTCTCGGTTTCAGTAATAACAAATATTTTAAGAAAAAAATTAATTTATATTTTTTTATACACTTAAGGTATATTAAAAGTTTGTATAGTGACCATTCTACCTAATTTTCCTGGACGTCACAAACAAATTGTATGGAATTGTCACTAGATAGACTACTGAATAGATTCAGGCGTTACTTTGCGGAAATCCATATTTAATAATAAATAGTAGTTTCGATCGTGGGCTCGGTGAGTCAAGACCTCCTGAAGATGCTAGTCTAATATTCTTCCGGTTAGGCAGCGTGGCGTTTGTGATGTCACGTGGGCATAGCTGGAAAATTAGGCGGGATTGTCACTAGATATATATTTTAAATTTTTTTTAAGTGTTTCATTAAAATGTTTTTTAATATTTTCTTAAGATACTTTTAAAAATATATATTTTTATTACTAGATACACTTTAAATATATTTCAAGTGTTTCCTAAAATATTAATTTAATATTTTTTTAAAATATTTGTTATAATTAAATTTGGATATCCGCTAAATTACGCCTGAATAGTGATAAAAATAATCTGAAATAGAGATAATGAATAGATTCATTATCTCTTTTTCGGGTTCAGCAAAAATGCATTCGTCTAAAAATACGGATTTCCGATTTCGCATTTTCCAACCGATTGTCGTAAAAAATTGCGAGCAGGTTCGATAATATAGGTTCAGTTCGATAGGACAATTCAGTATTTAGAAAAAAATAAAACAGTGGAGATGTGGGAAAACATAAAAAAAATATCTTCAGCTCACATAAGCACTAACTAAGAAACTAATAATATCTTTACAGGTCATAAATATACATACAACCAAATGTTTACCCTCATTGACACAAAATGACATCCGCCTACAATACACCCATTCTACATCTAAACTTACTTAAATTATTATAAAGAGGAAAGATTTGTGTTTTTGTATGTAACAAATAAACTTAAAAACAACTCGACCGATTTGAAATATTCTTTCTACCGTTAGTATTCTACATTATCACTGATGAACAAGGCAATAGAATATTTCAAAAATTCATGTCAGTTTTTGGAAATTTTTGTTAAATTCCCGCCGGGATTAAATCCGGCGCGGCCCGCTGGTCCTATTTAAAATGAAATAAATAAGTTCAATGTGCTGTGATTCTGGATCAAAATTTATTTATAACGATACGTTTCTCTTAGTACAGTTAATTATAGTTTTGCGTGTTGATTTTGAGGAAATTAAACCAAAAAATTGGGTGCAATTTTACCATACTTTAAGTACAACGGGAAAAGGAAAACAAGTATAAATAAAAATTAAAAAGTAAAGATCCGACTGCAAACTATTTATGGAATCGTTTTTAAAAGCTATTAATTTTGATACCGCACTTGATGGGTTTGAAAGTTTATTTTAATCTCACAATATGGCGTTTTAAATCCACCAGTTTGTTTTCTATGTTTTTTATGTACCTATTGTCCCTTGCGTTATTAAGACGAATCTAAAGATACATCTTACATCAAAATTGGTTAAGCCGTTTAGAAGTTATGGTGGAATAAAGAAACTCACAAACATACATACAAAAAACGCTGAACACATAACTCTCTTTTTTTGGGCAGTCGGGTAATGAAGTTGAACCAATCAAAGAGATTGATTTTAACATAAAGCAAACGTTTATTAAAAAGTAAATGTAACAATGTTTTTTTTTATGTGATTGTGAACGAACAAGCTCGAGGCCCACCTGATGTTAAGCGGTTACCTCTGCCTGTAACAGATGCATTTCGTGACAAGTGACGAATTGCATAGCGCCCGTCACCTTGAGTGTCTAACTTAGTTGTCAAGTCTCAGGTGCCTGTAATTTCACTGGCTCTCAAGGAGTGCTGCTGGAACACACCGTTAGGTGCTTGGCGACAGAATTTCAACTTGATTGAGCTAGCGACCAGCCGCTAGCCAGGCGTGCATTCGCAAAAAGCCCTTCCACCATGCTGATGCTCAAGCCCGCGGCGGGATTCGAACCATGGACCTGCTGCGTGGCAGTCCATAGCCAATGCCACTGAGCCATCATTGCTTCAAACTCACAACTATTGTTGTAAAGCAAAATTACCAATAAAATAAAATAATTTTATTCCTAGATAGATTTTCAGTTCTGAAATTATTTTTAAATTAGGAATTCTTGCAAGTAATTAAAATAATACTGCTGACGAAACTTAATCAAAACGTCGATGTTTCAAAATTGTTTTGTATGTTATAATTCTGTATTTGTGGCAAATAAATAGATCTGAGTTTTTCAGTGTGAGTTGAGCACGATCGCAAAAGTTTTTCATGATGAATATAAATCAACATTTAATTATTTATGTCTCAATAATTGCTTTTAAATTACGTTTACAATATTATTAATAAAAATGATTTGGGCAATGTTTTCTCATGCTCATTCTGTAATTAAACTGGTAATGGGGTTGCGTTTGAGTCAAAACTAATTAATTTCCTAATAATTAAAAAATGAAACAATGTCATAAGTATGAGATAATATATAATAATATCATCTCATATTCAGGCATGGCAGCTCGCTTGATGGAAAGTAGTCACCACCATCTATGGACGCCGCGCCGGCAATTGGAGCGCTACCAAATATATTGCTTGTCCAACACGTGCACCAAGCCAATATGTGATGATGAACTGGTTTCTTTGACCTATATCTTTACATTTTAATATCTCTACAGTTGAAATAAAATACTTTATAATGGCAATCTACTTAATATTAAACTGGATGAAAAAAAGTGTCATGATTTTAGCTACGACTTTATGATTAAAAGTGTCATAAAATAAAAATAAACAAATTGAAAATGACCTTTTAATTCTTGGAATGGAAAACCTTGCCATTATCACGAAAATTGAAGTAAATATTTCCAGTTGAACTCTTAACAACATGTCAATTGGCAATGAAAACATCTTCGATCTAATTGCGACCTGACAATTGGCATGCACCGGTACCTGCTATTTACGAAGGCATATAAGCAAAGATGTTTCTTGATCGAAGAGTCCGTCACAGAGACAACAAAATGGCTCAATAAAATGGCGGAACATAGACAAAACGCTACAATAACATCAGAACGGGAACGAATCGCGCAGTTTACGACATGAGCACAACGACCGAGTGCTCTACAAATGAATAAGCCATCTGTTCTAATGGCCACAATTAAACATGGTCGTCCGAGCGACCGTGTAGCCCTTGCTTAACATTCGGCTTTAAGATCAATAATCTAGCTATAACCTATCTGCATTGTTCCGAGACGAAGGCACTTTACTAATGTAGACCTGGCATTAGCTATCTTTATAAAACAGTGTAAACACACAAACGATTCTTCATTAATAAAACAGTGATAGGTAATAAATAGAACAGTCCTTTTTGCAATTTTTGTATCTTTTAGACATGCTGTATATAACGATTAATCGGAACCCAATAAATAAGACCTCATTAATAAACTCGATTCCTTGTAATTTACACATGCTAGGTACAAAATGACAATAAAGGCTACTTTATCTCAAGCGCTTATCAAAAGTCGTTAACATCACCGTGTCTAAGATAATGTTCCATAAAGATTTTTTTATCAGCTGTCAAGTCGCTCTATATAGCAGAACTCTTATGTCGAAAACTGGTTTTTTGAGTCTCGAGACGGCGGACGGCCGGCAAACGATTCATATAAGGCAAACTGTCATAATTAAAGTTTATAATGTGCCTTTGATCGATTTTTTTGATACTGGGAATCGTCATAACTTAATATCAAATTGAGGAGTATAGTATGCATCATGTCGGATATAATTACGGTTATTAAAATTTAAGAATCCAAATTTTCGCATGAGTATACTGCATGATAATTGGAATAAGAAAAAAATCTGCCAAGTGCGAGCCGGACTCGCGCCCTATGTGTTCCATACCCTTCGCAAAAACTAAAAGAAAGTGTCTAATGTTGTATAGATAATGGTACGGAGTCCTTCGTGCGCGAGTCGGACTCCCACTTGCCCGTTTTTTTTTAAAAGTAAATATACAACTAAATATTTGGTAAATATTTCAAGTTTCTACCTGTTTTAATTATTATTATTTTTAGCAAATAAACGGCGAAAACCTCTGTTGTATGGGAGCCCCCTTAATTATTTATTTTATTTTAATAAATTATATTTATAGAGAACATTAAACTAAATATTCTGTGAATAGTTAAATCGTCTACCTGTCACCGTTTTAACATTAGTATCGAGCAAGAAACGGTAAAAAAATCAAGTTTGTTGTATGGGAGCCCCCCCCCCCAATATTTATTTTTGTTTATTTTTAGTATATAGCGGCAATAGAAATACATCATCTGTGAAAATTCCAACTGTCTAGCTATTATCGTTCTTGAGATACAGCCTGGTGACAGACGAACGGACACACGGACAGCGAACTCTCAGTAATAGGGTCCCGTTTTTACCCTTTGGGTATGGAACCCTAAAAATGAAATCAAACTGACTAGTAACTTTCGTACTATTTTGGATTATAATATAAGACCATTTGCCGACATCATTTTGGTATGGATGAATCATCGAATTAAATGTCTTTGTGAATGTATGGAAGTTCATACACATATACACCGAAGGCCAAATAAATACCAACGCCAGGTCCCGCAAAAGTGGCGAACTTATTGTCAGACTCTGGGGTTACTGAGATTTTGTTGCCAGAGGAACTTTTACAAAAGGATACCCTAGGCTTAAATCTGTATTCCTAACAAATGGTGTATATTATGAGTATGTTACGACCAATAGCCGAGGTGTAACTACACCTGGAGTTAACCGGCTACAACTAGGTGTAGCCGATAGCTAGACTTTAACAAGGTTTTCCCTTTTTATTCACAGATAATACTAGATGTAGGTAAATATGAATTGGGCTAGCCAAGTTGCTAGTCTAGCCTTCATCACAAGGGCTATAGCTCCGCTCTTTTGCGCATCACCAGCCACTGCATCGCTGCTTGCGCTTTATTGTGGTCACCAGAAACTTAACCCTCGCTTCGCCTAACAGCTCCTTCTCGCTTTGCCTAATAGCTCCTCCTCGCTTCGCTCGTCTCCGAGTTTACCCTAGATACGCCAAGCATACCTACCTACACACCTATTGCCACACACATAGTTGTAGCCGGCTTAAACTAGATGTTACCGCTCTTCGGCTACAGCCGTAACACATATATTTATATATTATTTACAAAGTATTTGTTTTGTATTCGTACTAAACGTTTTGTTTTGTTTTACAGGTTTGCTTAAATATTTCAGGTGCTGATAGTTGGTAGGCTATGTACAGTCATAAATGCTGAAAGCTATTAAGTTTAATTTAAACGTTTATGTGTAATATCTCATACCTTTTGGGTATTATTCGGCGTACCTTCACAGACATTTCTTCAACAGTGAATGCAGTCGGCTTCAAGCCTCCACAGGGAACCGTAATTGCCCAGTATTTTATTACACTATCTCAGAAGTTTTATGTCATTCAATCCGCGACTCTTAATTGAATAAGCGACATGAAATTTACAACCATCATACTTTAACCCGTCTTAGTTGAAAGTCTTTGATTATCTGCACTCGAAATGAATTGAACAATAAAATTGTTTTGTTCTTTTTATATATATTTCTACACTTCTAGGTAATCTGTTTCATTGCTTTTAGGGATGATTCCCCACTTCCCAAGTCTATGATGAACATATACTGACTCACGTAGCGATTTTCATTCAACCATAGTTTTGTCATGTTTTAAATACCAAGTGTTCAAATTTATATTATGCATCCTTGAGCCTAATATCTATGCTCTCCGCAGTCTCTAATTTTAAGTAAAATGTCTGTTTTGAAAAAAATTTGAACAATAAATAAAAAAAATGCCAGTTCTCTGTAAAATTATGTATTTCCAGATTATTTCGGAAAATCATACTTTCATTGGAATTTTCATTTAAGCGAAAAAAAATAGACAGCTTAGTTATAATTTGATAATAGATACATATTAAATTTAAAGTCGCTTTACGATTTCATAATCGTAAGTACCGATTATATATATTAATTTTATCCATCGATTGACATGATTTTGAAGGAATCGTCAATGTCGTTTAGGAGGACGGATATTGTTCTATAAATTAACGAAACTCACTTTCACAAACAAGTATTTAACTCTAGAGGTTTTGGTGCTACAGACAAAACTATATATATGTTGGAAATGTAATGTCTGACAATTCTTAATTGGCATATAGTTTCACACTTTTTTTATACGTTATGTATGCAAAAAGAGATTGCTTTTAACGTCAAATCTGATTCTAATTTGAGGACTAAGAGGGCTTAAGTTAGCGGGGTGGCGGGGTAGGGGGCTACTTCACACTTGACATGTCGAAAGCAATGAGAAAGGTAGATTATATGGCTTACTACAGAACTGAATTAACAACTTACTACTTAAATCAACTGAAGCACCCAAAGGCGCAGAACAACTAAACTCGCTAGGACATCTACTCATCACTCTGTGTAAATCGGCCTTTAAGGCCATAGGTTACGACTGCTTTTTTTCTATTGTGATGGCATACGCACGACGCCTTAGTATAGACTTAGCAGTAACCTCTGCCTATAATAGATAACAGACGCAGTTCGTCACTAGTGGTGCTACGCCCTAATTCTCATGCGACTGTGTTTTCACTGGCTCCTATACCCTTCCAATGGAACACAGTAACGTGAACATTACTACTTGGCGGTGGAAATCGGTATAGTGGCAGTACTTCGTCGGATCAACTCTTACAAAGTGAAAGCAACGGAAGAGAAGATTGTCAGCCACCACTTAAAAATGGCGATAAGAGACCGTAACGAAGAGGTAGTGGAGGATATTCTAAAGGAAAAAGGACCCCGGCGGCGTGTCCTTCCGGGACGTAATGAAAACGAATTGACACTTACCAATAACTTTAAATTCTTAGAATAACTTAGCATGTAGCTCACTAACATTAGAATAATAACATAGGAGAAGAATTTATCAAATCAGTTGTAAAAAAAAACGTAAACCCAAAGAGAAAAATGGACTTACTTAGTTTTAAAGATAGAACATAATTTGACAACAATTAATATCTTAGTTGTAAATTAGTAAATGATGCATGAAATGTGATAACGTACAAAAAAAGAAAATTGATTGTTAAAATTTATACAAATCCAAAATGTGGACGGACCTTATATTATGTCTATACTTTAAAAAAATAAAAACTCTCACAAAGAGTTCCACTACTACTCGCTCAAAGAGTTCTTATTATCTGATACACATAATTTATTTAGCTTACAAGCTTAGAAAGGTATTGTTGATCATTTGAAATCTACGTAGAAAACTGATTTTATTCGTTAGCGTGGAAAATGTTTTTAAAACTAGAACCTTATCAAAAATTCAATATGCATTCAATATTACCGATTGTTGTCACTTTTCTTTTAATTTTGATTAAAATTAATTCTAATTTACTATATAACACCCTGCATTTTTCTCGCTGTGTGGTGAAAAATTATATTTTTCGCTCGCCATTAAAGTTATTTTGCGTCTCGTACCTTTCAAACTTTCTCTAAGCTCAAAATTCTAAATTTGAACCTCAAACAATAAAAACCTTGAATTTTTCGCTTTCTCAGGTTTCAATAATTGTAATCGCACCAAATAATATCTGGCCTATCAAACCAAATAGGTATTGCCACACATAATTTAAAAAAAATGTTATGGTATTTATTTGAGTATAGTCCGTTGTACATATGATATCAGACCGTAATTATCATATTCTATATTTATATATATATATACTCGTGTATATTAAATAGCTTATCAGGTGAGATAGTGGTCAATGATTAGCCTAGCTTTTGACCACCTGATAGCAAGTGAAGATTTGATCGTAGATGTTGTCCTGATAGTAGCTGTAGGTTAGCCTGAGGCTAACCTAGAATTCTTGTTATGTAAATTATAAATAATTAATATAATTAAAATAATTATCTTAATTCTTTCTTTAGTAGGTAGTTAATGCGATATTATAACTTGCATGTATGGTTTTTAATTGGTGGCCAAACGAATTTTGAATAAAATATTTTAAATGAACAAGCTTAATTTTTGACACTTTTATATAATAATATAGAGATTGGCCAAATGCGTGCCGGGCCTCGCTATTTAAGAGCTCTGCAAATGCTGGTAAAAAAATATATTGATTTAGATCATAGCTTTAAAGTACGTGTAAATCAGCGTTCTCAGTATTTTATGATTATCTCAATTTCATATTAATAATAAATTTATAAATTATTGGAATACAAAATGTTTTGCCCCAGGCGGGAATTGAACCCGCGTCCTTCCGATTTCGCGCCGGATGCTTTATCTACTAAGCTACCGGGGGTACATTTTGTATTCCAATAATTTATAAATTTATGATTTTCGCTTAGTACGCGGTAGTGCTTGTAATCATAATATATAGAAATTCATATTAATAAGTTAAATTGATAGATCTCGTATTAACAATGGTTTAAGCGCCCATCATTACTGGGAAAATTAAAAATTATATCTGTAGTCTACTTGGTGACTTTTAGACGATGATGATGGTGAATGTAGCAATGATGGCTCAGTAGCATTGACTATGGACTGCCACGCAGCAGGTCCATGGTTCGAATCCCACCGCGGGCTTGAGCTTCATCGTATCGTGGTGGGACATTTTTGCGAACGCCTGGCCGGCGACCACCCTCAAGTAGAAAATCTGTCGCCAAGCACTTAACGATGTGTTCCGGCAGGTGAGAGCCAGTAATTCTAGGTTAAGCCTGTTAACACCTTCGAACACATCATCACCACTTACCATCAGGTGAGATGGTGTTAAAAGGCATACCTATCAGAAAAAAAAACACCTTACATGCTAAACTGCGAAAACGATCTGGTTTGTCTACCTTCTCATGTATTGGATAATAATTTAATTTAATTACTAGTCCAATATTATCTTCATAAAATGGATTGGAGATTATCTTTGGATCAATGTTCTCAATAAAATGTCAACTTCGTAACTGATTCTGTTTACGACCTATAGACTCGTGACATACTGTTGGACTGACGGACTGATGATCAATGGACGGACGGACTGACAGACATACAGTGAAGTCTTATTAATAGGGCTCTGTGTTACCCTTTGGGTATGGAACCCAAAAATTAAGAAAAGCACAAGAAAAGTAGCTTTTAAATTATGTTTATTGTCTTTGTAGTATACATAGCTACGTAAACTTTTCTAGCATCTGCTTATAGAAAAATATAGGTATACTCGTACATACTTTTTTATTTTTAGCTGACAGGCTTTTGGCCACTATCTCAAGTGGTAGTAAGTGATGATGTGCTCGAAGATGTTGGTCATGGTAACCTAGAATTAATGGTTCCGAATGTGCTGTCGGAACCGGTAGGTACTTGGCGACAGTTTTGTACTTGAGGGTAGTAGCTAAAAGATGTAATACATAATATAACTAGTATATAATATAACGAACAGAATTTTAAAAACTTAACTAAGTATTTTTTATATTTTTATGTTTGCAACGCTTGCTCTGCGGATTACATTACAAAATTACAAATTTACGAGAGGAAAAAATTATGTGCGGGATTCGAACCCGCGTCCATCCACCCCTTATGCTTTAATCCAATGGAAATAACATTACAAAACTTTTTCTTCTCATAAATTTGTAATAAGTAAGTATTATTTCTTTTTTCCGTTCCACTTCGATTTCCTTGTCACTCGTCTATCTATTTGCTAAATAAGTCCATAGTTAATATACTTAATAATGTTAATAATATAAAAACTATCTCTACGGGTAACCGATTCCCTACTGAGCTAAACCTTGCTGGAACGCCGCTCGATTTGGTATCAATTAATTTTTCATAGAAAATACAACTTCCTCTCAAGATGTGAATCAAGATTTATAAATCATGGAAATTCTAAGAAGCCATGTGGTTTGTCCGTACTAAGTGCAGGTTTCATTTTGTATAGAATAAGAAAATAAATCAACGTTATTCATCAAAGACAATATTGAAGGTGTATAGGGTTTTTTTTAATATAAATTGAATAACTTATATAATAATTATTACTGAAAAATATAAAAAAAATAAATGTTAAATATGCATTACATAAGGTAGGAACTTATGTGCGGCCCCACAGCCAGTGTTCTAGAGTTCTGCGTTCAGACCTTCTTGGATGAATACACGCGCAACAGCTGTGTTAAAGACATGTACTGTTGGAGTTCTATTTGAATCGCTAGAAGCAGTCTGTGAATGGGGTGACGCTAACTTAGTCAAGTTCAATGCTTCAAAGACCCAGGCGTGTCTCTTTAGTGCAAAACAGAGTCTTTTCACTCTCACTCCTGTCCTCCGAAGTGTGCCTTTGTGTACATTGAGTCCAGGGCTAAATTAGCAGCAAAAAAGCTGGGTGTTCTTTGGAAAGTGCGGCGGTATTTCACATCAAGACAGCTTCTTAACCTATATCAAGCTCAAGTCAGGTCTTGCAATACTGCAGCCATCTCTGGGACGGTTCAGCTAAATACCAGCTCGAAGCCTTGGACTCGATAGATAACCGAGCAAAGAAGCTCATTGGTGATGATGCGTTGTTGGAGGCTAGACTCCAAAGCCTCGAGCACAGGCGCAAAATTGCCAGTTTATCGGTATTTTACAGGCTTCACTTCGGAGAGTGTGCGATCTATTTACACAACCTCATTCCCTCATCTCCTTTCTTTAATCGGAGAACAAGACGTACAGGAACACGGCATCCATACATTGTCGATATTCCAAAAATACGCACAAAACGTTTAAATCAAGTTTTATAATGCGATGTATGGAACACCCTACCAGCGCCTCTATTTAACGGTAAGTATAATCTGGAAGTCTTCAAGTACAGAGTTAATAGGTATCTGCTGGGCAAGCATGTTTCATCGTCGACCTTGTCGTCACTTTCCATCAGGTGAGACTGCGGTCAAATGCTTGCTTGTAAAATATAAAAAAAAAAATCGGTCAGTCGCAACCATTGGTCGCCATGACCGTGTGGACAGCGTAGTTCAATATTTTATTCCATGTGGAAACATATAGTGAACTATTGCATAAAATACCTTTGTTGTATCATCTAAAGCATAGTAACTATGAAAATCGTTAGATGACGTGTGACCTTTAACTAAGATTGCGTACTGTAAAACTCGAATGGTCGTTGTACGCCGCAGAACGCAGAACCGTGAACTAAGAACTCTAGACCGCTTGCTCTATGAATGCTCGGCGCCTTAATATTATCAGACTGAGTCCTATCAATACATAAGCATTATCAGTAAAAATAACAATATAGTTAATAAATAACAGATGCTTGTAATTTGTCTAAAAAGATGTCCTAACGTTGTAATTTTTGCATTAACACCTGCTATGCGAATAAGCTTAAAAATTAAAGGAAAAATTTAAACTACGAGCGGAGTTCGTAGACTTCGTAACCTGCGACCATCCCTATAGCCGGGGAATAATTTTATTTTTTAATAGCTGATAGGCTGTCCTTTGACGACTAAGCAAACGTTGCTACGAGCGCTTTAAAATGTTCTAAATGACCAATCGTAGTGATTGAGACATAGGTTGGACTTATCCCTTAGCTCCTATCGATTAACAATCATAAGGGGACGGAGCGACATCTGCAGTCAAACTGAATTGTACTAGAAACAAGACTAACATTTCAATTATTAGTTTTAACGGTAATATACGCTTGTGTATACACTTGTGTATATTACTAGAAAAAAAAGAAAGGGAAATACTACGATGCTCTTCCAACAACAAGTGAAAATGTCATCATAAATGTCAAAGCTAATTAAATAAGCATTATTAGTGATAACTCAAATACTACTCGTCAGATTTCACTCAAATTTAAATAGTACAACATGACAAGCCCCAAAAATCAAATCTGTACACCCTGTAAAAAGTTACGTGTTTAGTTACACACAAAAAAACGATCGAATTGAGAACCTTCTCCTTTTTGATGGCGGGAAGAAACGCTAAAAACAACTTATTAATACTTGGACCCTCTTATATTTTTAACTTTTTGTCATTATAAGCATTTGTTATGCAATCCACCAAACGAAAACATATTCTGTGAATATTTCTACCAGCTACCTATTACCGTTCCAAAGATACATCTCTCTAAAGGTCGGACGGACGCACAGGTGAGCCTCAGTAAATAGCCCTGCTTTCTATTGCGAAACCCTTTAAAATAAAATAAAAATGCCAGGTGCGAGTCGGACTCGCGCACGAAGAGTTTCGTACCATTATCTATACTCGCATACAACATTACACACTATATAATAACCGCTTTTTAATTTTTACGAAGGGTACGGAACCCTTCTTGCGTGTTTTCGACTGGGAATTGACCGATTTTTAGTAATTTCTGTTATATCAGCAACAGAAGTAGGTACCTACTGTGAAAATTTCAACTCTCTAGCTATCACAATTCATTATTATAAAGCCCGGTGACATACACAGACAGACTGAGAGTATAGTCTTTGTATCAGGGTCTCGTTTTTACCCTTTGGGTACGAAACCCTAAAATGAGCTCAAGATCGGTACCACGTATTATCGCTTAAATGGGTTACGGTGGGAAAACACCGACTAAGCGCGAGTCGGAGTCGTGCACCGAGGGTTCCGTACATACCTGTGGGTATATAAGTAAAAAATATGGTATTTTATTGCTAAATGAAATCCATAACATTTTAAAATTATTGTATATATTTTTATTATAATGATGTAACTAAAAATGTATACTATTGGCAATTTTCTTTATATGTGCTACTAGCTTTCCGGGCGCGGCTCCGCCCGCGCGTATGTCGGTTATCGCGCGAAAACATTAACCTCTTTTTGCGCAGTCGAATAAAAACTATCCTATGTTTTTTCCCGGGTCTCAAACTATCTCCATACCAAATTTCATTCAAATCGGTCCAGTAATTTTGGCGTGAAAGCGTAACAGACAGACAGACAGAGTTACTTTCGCATTTATAATATTAGTACTGATTGATATTAGTACTGATAAGACGTTGCTTCGTACTAAATTTCATGAATCTGAGTTCACTGGAAGTATTCGGTAAGTTTAGATTCCATTGCGAGTTTCGAAAATTTGCGGCATAAAATTTTCTCCTCCTTCATCCCATTCCCATTCTTGAGAAAAAGGGTCTTGATAGACAGACGGACAACAAAGTGATCCTATAAGGGTTCGGATTTTTGAGGTACGGAACCCTAAAAAGATGATATATTATAAGTACCTGAGTATAACTGTTACCTACACTACCAAAATTCCAGTAATGGGAAAGTCTACAAAGTAATACGTAGGCCAACTACAAAGTTATATGGTAAAAATAATAAATTAATCAGTACAATGTATTAAGTTAAGGATTAGGCAATTATTCTTATTTCTAGACAGACGTATAAATGATAATTGACAGCGATGGATTACTGACGTCTATAGACGTATATGTCAGTAAGAAAAATGTGAACTAAATATATAATCTTTCTTGCAAATAAACTCATAAATATTAATAATCATTACAGGTCACATTAATCGAGGCTACGTGTCACAAAACATGGAATAGTTAAGTTTAATGATATTTTTAGTATAAATTATATTCCATGTTTTTACGAGGTAGGTTTAAAGTAGGTTACTATTTTTTTTTATTTTTGATAGGTTATTTTTGACCTCTTTTTAAGCGCTCGTAGCGTAGCGAAGTTTGCTTAGCGGCTCTTAACTGATCAGCTAAATTAAGCAATATCCGCCTTCCTGGACAGCCAGTAATCATAATAGCCTGAACAATATCTTAGACCACATCAACACTTACCATCAGGGTATCTCACCTGAAAAAAGACTAACCTATCTGGTATACGTAAAAATATCATAATATGGTCGAAAACGTTATTAGGCTGAGCCAAGCCAGCGCCGGCCGTGAAGTCCTAAGTATGAAGAAGTATAGACAAAATAATAATTAAATGCACCTTCGATAATTGTAATAGTTAGTTGTTTGGTATATAAACCATTAAAATGTTTAAAAAATAATCAAATATATTTCCAATATAAAGACGTCTAGAGTTTCGTTTACCCCTATGTTCGTTATGAAGCGCTCGTAGCGAAGTGTTTACTTTGTGCTCTAATTGTATTACTTTAACCGTCATAGTTTCGGCAGAAATGCCAAGTCCCAGGTGGCTAAGATGCTGTTAAGCATCCGACGCGATATCGGAGGACGCGGGTTCGATTCCCGCCTTGGGCATAAAATTTTGTACTCCAATAATTTGTTTGACGTTCTTAATCGATCAGCTAAGTTAAGCAACGTACGCCGCGGACAGGAGTTGGATGGGTGACCGCTTGTGACATTACTACTGAACGCTTCCGTGATTCGGAAGACACGTTAAACCGTTCAGTCCCGGTTGTTGTCTTACATGGTAAGGCATTTTTTTTTTTTTATACTGAACTGAGTAGCACTTGACCACTATCTCACCTGATGTTAAGTGATGATGCGGTCGATGATGGAGCGCGCTTACCCAGGAGATACCTGTTCACTCGCGTTTTGAAGACCCCCATATTGTACTTAACCGGAAACACAGACTCAGGCAGGGTATTCCATTCCCTGGCGGTTCGTATAATAAACGAAGTAGCAAATCGCTTTGTTGGGGTAAATGGAATATCTACCATATAGCGGTGGCGCTTCTGAGTATCCCTGGATGTCCGGTTAAAGAATGGGGATGGCGGAATTAAATCATGTAGTTCTGTGGCACACTCCCCGAAATATATCCGATAAAAAACCGATAAGCAAGCGACTTTGCGGCAATGCTCGAGACTTTGGAGTCTCTTGCTTACAAGTTCGTCGTCGTTAATGAGTCTCTTGGCTCTCCTCTCAATAGCTTCCAGTGTCTCCAGCTGGTATTTGGCAGAACCATCCCAAAGGTGAGAACAGTACTCCATACACGACCGGACTTGCGCTTGATAAAGATTAAGCAGCTGTCCCGGTGTGAAGTATTGTCTCACCTTAGCCAAAACACCAAGCTTTTTTGAGGCCAGCTGGGCTTTAGACTCTATATAGGAGCCGAAATTGAGAGTCGGTGTTAATGAGATGCCAAGAAGCTCGAGATGGTTACTTATCGGCACGGGCACATCCCTGAAAGTAGGAGCCAGCTGAAAAGGGCTCCGTTTGGCGGAGAAAAGACAAGCCTGGGTTTTAGCAGCATTGAACTTAACCAGATTAGCATCGCCCCAATTGGAGACAGCCTTCAGAGAAAAGTTCAAGCACTGAACCATCGCTTCCCTATGAGACTGGATATGTAATGCACTGGTTCGTGTACTGGTTAGATGTATAACTCTCCACAACGGTGCTGTCGTCTGCGTACCCAAAAATACCGGGCTTAAGCAAATCATTAATATGCAGCAGAAAAAGCGTTGCAGAGAGTACTGATCCTTGAGGGACTCCGGCGTTTATAGCCAATTGGTCGGAAGAACAGCCATCGATGACCACTCGAATCGACCGATTCCTCAAGAAATCTGAAATCCAAACACATAAACCAGTGGGAAGGCCGTATGAAGGAAGCTTGCTAATAAGGCTATCATGCCAAACCCTGTCAAAAGCCTTCGAGAGAGACAGCAAGCGCCTCTCCGTGGCTCTCGATGGCTTCACTCCAGATGTGAGTGGCAAACCACCCAAAAGGAACCAATCCTGGAGACCGCGAGGACGCCCGAGCCCCACCCCCCCCCCCCCCAGAGGTGTCCATCGGGTCCTCTCATCTGGTCACCAACCAGCACGATGGCGCACCTCCGGGATTTTTCGCGAGATGGCGGGGCAGCCTTTCATGAGTGGCTGGCTCACTACTTGGGCCCCCAACTATCTGCGGTCGGCCAGCGGAGAACCGTGCCTCGGATCCCGCTGCTCTCCAAGATTTGCTGCCAGGTATATTGACCTTCAATGTGTCACGACTAGCTATAGTAATAAGCGCAACTGTTTCCGACCCGTTCCCCATAATGGCTTCACCAGACATCATGCCGTAACGCGACCGCTTGGCGGCATGGCTTTGTCTGGTGGGTGGTAACACGCCGCGGCATAAGCCCCCACCCAGGGGACACGTGTAGGACATCGAGGGCTAAATCCTACGGACGCGAGCAGTATAGTCCCCCAAAAGGCGAATGTCCGTCTGGCTAGCTACCACCCAAGTAGAAAATCTGGCGCCAGCACCTAACACTGTGTTCCGGCAGCTGTCCTTGAGAACCAGTAATTCTAGGTCGATCCCGAAGACGCCTGCCAAGCATCGGGATTATAGCAAATTCTCCCATAGTGTGGAAGGCTGTGTTCAGCAGTGGACAATGCTGCTGATATAATATATCTATTATGCATATAAGATAAAGTGTGAATGTCAGCTTAAGATAAGCCGTACGTTTAAGGGTTCCTGAACATTCTACGGTTCAAGATATTTGGAACGGAATATATAGGTTGTGATATCTGTAATTTATGAACTATAAAACCGATGACTTTGAACTTGAAATTATTTTCAAAATAGCTGCAATGTAGGTACAGAATTGGACCTGTTACAGTTTTATTATAAGTGTAGATCACGTTAATTTGTTAGGTTAATTTTGACGATGAGCCACAGCATTGCCGAAGGAAAGAATATAAATCCGGAGTTTTATCATACACGCCACTCAAAAGGGTTCCTCTATAAAAGCACCATTCTCAGTAAAAACTGAAAATGCGGATGTAAGTAGATTTAAAGATGTAAACAAAACCAAAAAACATTTTTTTCTTTCACGAGCTGTTGCAATGCGGAATTCTAAAGGAACAAGGCCTGGCTAGCACTTGAGAAGTTTCTATTTAAAAATATACTTACTTTTTTTTACATATGTCAAATTATCTAAGTATGGCAAGCTAATAACAACATAGCAAAAAAATTTGCTTATATAATGTTCAGCTGTAGAATAAATATGCAAATAAAAAAAAATTAAGTAAATGAATGCTACATTCTACACTTGCCCATAATATTAAGTACTCTTCTTAAAAATCTTAATTTGGGGCTAATCTTGCATCAACCGCAATCATATAAGACATTTGTGGCCAAGTTCTCCTAATAAAGGGCCGGAGTCAAACGGAGCTGCTGCGGCCCCGGCCTGGTTCACCCAATTAAAGACGAATCTCCCGCGGATCATGTGACAACAAGTCTTGATGAAATATAACCAAGCAGCGGTCCCGATGCATAAGTTTTGATACTTGCGGTGTTTATGTTACAGTTAAAACTCGTTTTTTCTAGTAAAAACTAGTTTGTAATACTAACCTTGGTTAATACTAAAATTTCCATTTTTCCATTCCATTAAATTTAAACCAAAGACATTTTTAATAAGTATGACAGGAATAGGTCTCAATGGTACTTCTGGATGTTTTAACTATAGTAAAAATTATCCCTTTCATCTAGTAGATTATTTTGTGGGAAATTTGAAACTCTAATTGTTATCAAATTAAAATTAAAGTGTTAATAATACGTTATTCAAATTTGTAGCAGTTTTTGTAGCTAGAAAAACATTTTAATTTTTTTTACAAACCACTTAAAATCAAAGTTTATAAACTTTTTTTAAAGCTGATATGTAAAATTATAATTAATATCTAATAACGGAAGAAGGTGAAAATATATGTCAGAATAATACAGTAAATGTGAGAAATCCTGATGCATAATTTTTCGAATAAATACGACCATATTCCGTTCTACTGCCTTCAGGGTTCAACAAGAATGATGCATCTGATCGTGTGTCATCTAAATACCTGTTAGACCACTTATGCTCCTATTTATACCTAATTTTTGCCAATAACTCCTTCAGCATGGTATTCGTATAAAACGCACTTTCTCGGAAACGAATAAGTAAACTGAGATAGATGGTATCTGATGTGAGATTGTCTGATGAATTTGATTTATCTCACCTAATAATATTTATTTATGCATAAGTATGTGAATGGATGAGGGTGTGAGGATGTTATTCCTTCACCCTCGGCCCAAACGGCTGTAGTGATTTGGATAAAATTAGGAATAAAATGTAGGATACTTTTCATTATGATCATCATCACTTTTTATCATTGTCTGCTCAGGTGAAACTACAGGCCGCAGCAATATTTAAAATATTTTATACCAGCTGCGCCGTTATTTTTTTTTATTTTTTTTATTTGTATGTATTTTCGTTATGGATATGAGTGGTAGCACAGGCAACCAACATTGGCATTGATGATTATAGGATCACTCTTTTATCACATTTTTTATTGGTAGTGTGATTCTGCAACATATGTTCAGATAAAAATACCAAGTATCAAAATGGCTTGAACCGAGAAATTTTTAACTAACATCCAAAATGGACCTGACACACAAACGAAGACTACATTTATAATATGTTTCAGTATGAACTATCGTATTTTTATTATAATGAGGATTTAAAGTGGCTCCTGCGAGCCAAAAAGGCTGAATATTTGATGGGTCGTCTCATATTTTACTCTCATCCCGACCGAAGACAGACATATAAATCAAAGGCATGTTTGCAAAGAAGGCGACCGCTCGGCACGTCGCCGTAATTGCAGCAAAAACACGCATTGTGTGATTTTCGAAGACGATGGCAAATTTCCGAATAATTTCTGAACTGGCCGCCGAGACATTGCTGCATGCTCAAACAAATATTTGGTCGATCTAAAAATTAATGCCAACCATTTTCAAATGGCATTATTTACCGAGAACCTATCTGCATTAAAGAAATGTCAGAGATAAGTTACCTTTGTTGGCCGGGAACTGATTAGCCAGGCCTTCGGATCTCTCAGCGGTTCCGTTGCTCGTTCGTTTCTCGGGTGCGTCATAAATTTCCATTGATTGGTTTAATCTGATTTAGACGTCAATTTTGCATGGAAAGTACAGGTTCTTTATAAGAAAATACAATCATGGAACATCCCGGGCTTATTCCTTTCTTGATGCCATAATCTTTACCTTTTTGTAATTTTGACTGAGTAAAGATAAAATATATTATTCGAACCGTATGCGAATCTAAAATTTAAATAATATGTTATCTTATTTTTAGGATGCAATCATTAGTACTGCATAAGTTGGTTTTTGTTCAGTTATTCCATCTTGTTTAAAGTTTAAAGGCCTGATTGAATATTATGGCTCTATCGAATACTTTTGCTTATTGCGTACATAAGAATATAAAGACTTACAAATCCTCCAGTTGGATGTCGTACAAGGCAACTAAGGGGAAAATGCGACTAATGAGCAGCACGCCACCATCATAGACACGATGTATATGAGGGTGTTTACTACACATTAGGCACAGGGTTGGTTACCATCTTAACACCCTGATTACCCGAAAAGAGTGTGTATACTTCCAACGAAACCATTCCCAAAAAGGTTCAGGTCAGTCAAAAATGGTCGGTGGAACCAAAACTTTTATAATAGGTATTTTTGTTGTCATGCCCATTGTTAGCCTAAATATACCTGTATAATATTCTTTTTTTGCCCACAGTATTGCTAGTGAAGACATTATATTAAACCAATCCTACATTAGTGGGGTAAGAGTAGGCAGGTGATGATTATTGTTAGTAAAAATTAATGATATTCCTAGCAAGCAACATATAAAGTTACAAATACGGTCAACTCTAGCGGTGTGTCTATAAAAGTGTAATCGAACATTTCCTTTACAAATTATATGCAATCATAATTATTCTAGACAAGTATTATAGGAGGCAAAGAACAAAATGAATGCAGGCTCATGTAGTTTATAAAAAGTGGGTATTAACACAGGAAGGCGCTGGGCCGTACGGTTCACATCCCGTATGCGCACCCGGACACTGCATACTGTGCTACCTGTTTGCTTTAGCTTTTCCACTTATTATGACACGTACACTACAAACCACTTTTTCTGTCAACCCGCTTTATGATATACCTCTTGTCCTTACCAGATATCCAAATACAGTGAACGTAACTCACTCACCGCGCGTGCCTTGATTATGATTGAATTATGTACGGACCGCGATTAAGGCAGCTCTATAATTCATTGCAAAATTTATAAGCATCAGCTGCGTACCCTCACATACAAACGAGCATATTTCCCACGTCAAGTTTGATTGCGATATCATAGTGAACGATGACATTTGAGCAGGTACGTACTAATTTAATCCTGCAAGAGCGCTCGCGAGGTACGCTATCAACACAGAGATATAGGGACGATATTAAGCTAGAAGATATTACTTCTTATAATCCTACGCATGAAAGTCGACTTTACAAGCGGTCGGCTCTAGAAGGTAATCACGCAATGCAAGCCTCTTAGCACTGAGTAAACAAATCTTCGACATTGTATCTTTGCCTTAACTCTCTTTATTCAAAAGGAACATTGTCAAGAGAAACGTACGATTATTGTAGTATTTTCTTATGGATTGTGTTACGAAAATACATAACTCGTACTCTACGCTAAGGAGGGTTCTACTATCTTTGATTTCGTGTAACTTATCAATGCAAACAGTGCAATAGACATATTTGAGTTGTGTGTTGTATAATCTTTGGCTGCGCCGCGTTGACTTCATTAATTACTACAATGTTGTAGGTAAATAGTTTGTATGTAGGTTACAAACACATGTATATGTAGATATATTTTAGAGCGTATTTATGTTACTCTACTAAAGCTTAAAGTCAAATTGAATGTTAGGTATACTTAAAGGTATAAATACTAATATTAAAACGGGGCAATGCTGCCAGCATGCTGGCCATGTTGTCAACTGGTAGTGGGCTGGAGCATTTAGACTGCCTGTGAGTCTGCTATGACTTATAAGTTGTCTAAATGCTTTTATTGTAATAGCTGAAGTGTTGTATATAGTTCGTAGTATTTCGTTAAATAAAGGCATACCGCCAGTTTAAAAAAGATTGCTAATAATGAGCAGTATTTTTCCTGTTAAACGAAATAAAGTCTGTCGTTCTCACAGATTTTGGATCCAGACAGCTATAAATTTTTAGAATCATAGAGTCGGTCATCTTTCTTTGTTATCAAATCAAAAGAACTGCATTCCATCGATCGACGTAATTATGCAAAAAGCTGGACTGTGGCCGGGCCGCGCGGCTACTCTTTGACAATCGCATCATTATTGTTGACATAATATAAGATTTATGCGATTGACTTATGGAATAAATAATATATCGAGTCCTTAAACAGAAGAAGCTGACTCATTTATTCATATTAAAGATGAAATATGGACGATACTTATTATAACATGTGTATAAATATGTTTCATCATAATCAATTAGACGAAGGTAAAGACAAAATCTGTCGCCGCGAAAGCAAACGACTGCGTAATTCACTGAACAGTGGTTAAATTAGCAGGCGATGCGGGCGTCTTTATAGTCTTTAAATTGGCAAAAAATCGAGACAAGCCTCGACTGACACCGATCGCGGAGGCATTGCCGAAACAGGTGTTATCATAAACATACATTTTGAGATAAAAACAAAATAATTTTCATGAGTGGCCGGTAGGCGCGAACTGTCGCCGTGTTGCCGACACAATGGCGATTTCATATTTTTTTTATTCAGTCAGTCGTCGCCGGCATAAAAGCCGGCGATATTAAATTTAGTAAGCGGAGAGGTGTTCGAAATCTCACGCAGACGTGCGATCCGCCACACATATTTCCATCTGCACAAAAAGCGGAACTATAGCCATAAATATGTCCAAATAAACATTAGTCGAGGACGGGCCGAATAAGGCTTCGTAGGGTTCGCTCATCGACATTAAAGTAGCTCACGTTATTACGCGTTTCGAACGACACAAAATATTGTTCAATATCGTAAAATATTTTTGTGACGAAATATTCTCCATCTACTTATCTGCAGCTCACAGCTTGGATTTAACAGTTACGATAAGTGGTGATAATTTGCACTTTACATCGTCAACGTGATATAGTCAGAAAAGAAAATGTAATATCATGTTACAATTTATTCTATAAGATACCAGCTCATATTCTTTTTACATTATTGATACACGCGTTGAAAACTTAAATGGTAGCATAAAAAGGTGCGAAGTGGTAAGTATAATGGTGAAGGGTTCAAGAAGAGTTTGCATTGTGCTCGCTAACAACCCGCGTTGTCGCGCGGGATGTGATGACAGGCGCGCGGCGAACGCGATAATATGTGTACATATGTAACATTAAACTGCACAAATAAACGACACTTTCACACTACATGGGTTCAAGAACAAGTTTTTCCATAACACAAAAGACGACACTGAATAGTTATAGCTGCTTCGCGGCCTCGTCGCATAATTCCAATAAAACAATCCATGGAATGTACCGTCAGATTCGTTTTGTAAGTTTGGTTACTTGTTTTCGTGTAATTTTTGACCATATTGCGTATTTTGGCACTTCAATCTGTTATTTTTACCACTGTTTATTAGTTTCTTCTTAACTCTGCTATAAACAGTATTATTGTATATCGGACCAATGGACGGTCGTAATAACTAAATAAAGGAAAATTTTACCAAATAGGACGCATGCAAATACGTAAGTCAATGTATTAGTACGAGTAGGTTGTTCCTACACATACGGCCCTCTTAATCTGAAAAGTAGTGGCTATAACAAGAATTCTCAGGGAGGATTAGCATCATTCGACAATGCTCTGTCTTGTATTTTGTGTGCATATATATACTTAGACATGATAAAAACAAAACTGACCTTGAAAGATTATATAAATGTAACTAAGTAGTGACAATTCTGCCTAATTCATCGCGTACGAGATGCGCTCGAAAAGTCTAGACCTGAGGATGCTTTGTGATGAACCGCAACGCATTGAAAATTCTTACGGTGTAGCTTTTAGTAGCTGTAGTTTAGTAGTGGCTTTTATAACGTCACGTCGGCTAATCAGAAAATGAGGCGGAAATGTAACGAAAAGTCAGGAAAGTGATTTTCTACAATATTAATATTTTTGAAATATTTGTTATTACTAAATATGGATTTCCTCAACGTAACGCCTGAATCTATTACTTATTTTACAAAATTTACCGTACAGTATTTTCACTTATCCTTTAATTTTTTTAGGGTTCGACTTTTTCAATATAAATGGATGGTTCTAACTATAGCTTCAACCATATCGGGTGGTATTTTTCAAATAGTGTTTTACTGCTTGATCGTACTCGTGCCTCGCCTCGCACTGATTAGGTACATTTTTATAGCCCGTTAATATTTTTAAAATGTGTGGAAATCGCCTTAGCTTTATAAAGCTAAAAATATAATTTAAGGCATGAGTATTCTACATGTCATAGCATAGGCAAGTCATAAATAATTTGAGTAACTTGAGCTAAAAAACTATCGCGAGTTTAGTCAATAATTATTATTTAGTAACCGGCTAGGACTCGCATAATATTTACCGGATATTGCTCCACAGCTGCGGCGCAACCGTCTCAACGCCAGTTACGTGCTGAGGCCCGCGCTCGACGCTGTGCGCAATCGTGACTCCCAGGCGAAGAATTTTAAATAAGTTCGAAACTGGTCGGAGCAATATCCGGTACTTGATTACGCGAGTCCTAGCCGGTTACTAAATAATAATTTGAGTAACTTATTAATCTAACTTATTTTGCTATCCGTACAAATGAAATTGGCGACTGAATCTCAAAATATATGAATTTGATTCAATGGAAAGGCAAGCGGCTCCTTTCTGTTCATCCAAGGGCTACCACCGGATCGCCGGGATAGTTTTTATTATATTATTTTCAATATTTTGTGGACGATGCAAATCTTGGAGAAATATGTAAGAGTATTATTTGAATTTTTGCTCGTATTAGAGTCGCAGAGTTTAGAAGCAACCCAGAATGCACTTGAAACTTATTTAAAATAGGTTCTATAGGTGCTCATGGACTGTCAAAATACTCGTATCTCAACCGGAAGAGTTTTCGACGCGTGGCGTTTCTACACGAAGCATTATCAGGAGGTCTTGAATCTACGAGCGCACGATCGAGCCTAAAAAATGCCGTTGGTGTTATCTTAAATTACTTTTCAAATATTTGTTATTATTATATATGGATTGCTGTAAAGTAACGCCTGAATCTATTCATTATCTTAGTTATGTGATTATATTATATAATAATTAAGTAATCATAAGTTAGCCTGAAAAACATCTTCGACCACATCATCGATCAGGCATAAAAAAAATAATAATAACCAGATATCCAAATATACACAAAGCATATATACTAGAAATACATTTCTATGCACATAGTCAATATTACATATCAATTATATTATATTACAATTCATCAATCCAAAATAAATTTTATCGTTAACAAATTAATAAATTTAATAATAAGCCTTAGTTATCAAAAATCATTTAAACTTGGTTTTGAGGATACTGTAATTGTTTATTTCTTTAAAGCTTCTGGGACTTTGTTGTATTTATATTTTAGGTGCCATACACAACAAGCTCTTTTCAAACACAGCAGTGTTATCATGGGCTGATCTTATTACGTGCTCTCTGGCTGTTCAGTTTAAATATTTTTTCTACTTAGACGACCATTTGTAATTTATACAGCGATGGAAGGGTTAGAAGCTTAAGATTTTGAAAATATGGTTTATAAGAAATTCAGAGACAGAAGGATCGGCCCCATTGCGATCTAGCACGTAAAAGTATTTTAGAAATCAGTCCTAGCGTCATTTTGTTCGTATCCTCGCTGTTTTTGTGCGAATATCTGGTTTCAAATATTGTCTCGGTCATCTCTGAGTGCAAATCTACAAGATATGTGTATTTTTATATAGCCTTTCTGTTCCAAAAATTATGTAACGTAGTATAAAGGTCCTTTACGTTTAGATATCGTCATAAATTATACATGCCAACTTCACGACTAGTGCTTAATGCAGATTGTGTAGCACTGCGAGTTTATAATACACTGACAAAATCAAAGGACAAGGCTTAAATCAATTTAAAAATGTTTTTCAATTTATTATATTTATTTATAAACGATAAAAAAAATCAAATAATAATGTATTGTGGTTTGATTAGAGAATAATTAACATTGTAGTATCTATATTAAGCATATAAACATTTTGAAAGGTTGTAAGATTTCGCATTTATTGAAAATATTATAGCCGTGAATTATTAAAGATTCGTTCTGCATGACACCTCTTTGTGCGTCCTTTTAAGGTTAGTATCTTCATATCGCTTTCCATACAAACCTAGTTTCCTAATACCTTAAATACCAACTGCTCAAACTTGTTGACTTGACTTGTTTGTGTTCAAAAGAAAAAAAAAATTAGGCTCAACAACATGCATCCAAAATTGCAGCAAGTTTGATCACTTGGTATTTTAAATATGATGAAATTACGTTTATATGGAAATAGCTACGAAGACTTCCACGTAACCCAACCGCAAGAGCTTATCGATGCGTTTCGCTTCTAGACGAAGCATCATCAAGAGGTCTTATCTCTTCGAGTGCAGGAATGAGCTATTTTTATAATAATTTTCTAATATATTGATGTTATGTTATAGTTTTCTGCAAAGCAATAGCTGAATCTTTAAATTATAGCCTATAAATCTCTTAAAAACTAATGTAGGTAATCTTTGTTTGTATCAATACTCCTGGCCACTTAAAACAAATTCAATTTTTTTTATGCTTGATAGGTTAGCCTTTGACCATTATCTCACCTGATGGTAAGTGATGGTGTGGTCGAAGATGTTGTTCAGGCTGACCTAGAATTACTGGCTCTCAAGGACAGCTGCCGGAACACACCGTTAGGTGCTTGGCGACAGATTTTCTACTTGAGGGTGGTAGCTAGCCAGGCGGGCATTCGCAAAATGCCCTACCACCATGCTATAACGACTGCCATCCTAAATCAACAACCGGGACCGACGGCTTAACGTGCCCTCCAAAGCACGGAAGCGCTCAGTAGTAATGTCACCAGCGTTCACCCATCCAACTCATGACCGCGGCGGACGTTGCTTAACTTTGCTGATCGGTTCAGAATGGCTAAGCAAACTTCGCTACGAGCGCTTCAGATATAATATTAATTATAAAATTAAAGTACGGATAACATACGTGTAAGTATAGGTACCGCAGTAGCACCCATATCCACAGTTGATATTTTTGGAGGGCATCAAGATGTTGACATAGTGTTCAAAGGTTTACTATCAATAAAAAAGTTGCCATTAATAATTTTATGTATAGTTTTTATAAAAAAATATATATTCCAGAATTCATCTAAAGTGACATCGTTCAGGCGGGAATGACTTGCAAAAAAACGAAACACCCTTTTGAATTTATACTTTCCTAGTATTTTTGTATCCCGAATAATCATAGGCTCGTCATTGACCACTATTCACGTAATGGTAAGTGATGATGTGGTCAAAAATGTTGTACCTTGAAATACTAACAAATTTTCTACTTGAGGTTGGTAGGTGTAGCTCTCCAGGCGGGTATTCACAAAATGCCCTACCACCATGCTATAACGAGTGTCATCCAAACAGCTATCAGGACCGATAGCTATGGAACACGGAAGCACTCTGTTTTAAATCACTAGTATATCGCCATAACATAGGTATAACAAAGCTTGGGGTCGCCCATCCAAGTTAGGATGTTGCTTAAACTAGTTATCAGTTAAGCACGACTAGGCAAGCTCAGTTAAGAGCGTTAGAGTCAGTAAGGATCTCTTTGCTTCTCTTTAGGCCACTCTCAATAAGCCCAAACGCAAGTAAATAAATCGTACTTTTTTGTTAAAAAATACACAATATTAGGTACACTTATAAGTATCTATATTCCATTGTTTTTATTCACAATATCTCAGTAATATAAAATACTTTAACACATCAAACATTGCTTGAGGTAATTATATTGAAAAGGAGTATATAACTATAATGATCAGTAAGTTTATGCTTTAAGCCTTAAATTGAATTAGGTAAGTTATATAATATACGTAATTATATATCTCACTTTTTCCCAGTATGTTCAATAATTTTTGTTAACTATTGAAGAGTCAACAAGTTCCAAAATATAATATTCGAACATTGTATCTACCCAACTCGCCGAGATTTGTCTCCACGATTCACTTTTGTTTTATTTATTTCACACCGTTCGTTGTCGTTTGCCCTTTCCTTTTGTCAAACATAAGTTTCCATTGTAAGGGCTGTCATTGTTATGCTACCACCTCGACGCGACACCGCCTGCTATTCCTCAATATCTCGTTTGTTAACTTTGTTGTTCCTAGGGGGAAAACACGAAGGTTTTTTGCCTTCACAAACTTTTAAAACTATATAGCAGTATTCTTTTTAACCAAAATCAGTGATACTTTAATTGATCAAAACGTTTAGTCCTCCAGAGCATTGTAAAACATCTAAACATGTTCAATTCCCATTCTCGTCTTGAGCAAAGAATTGCAATTAACGAGTTCAATTAACGATTTCTGTGTTGAAGCATTTTCACGGTTGTTCCCTGAATAAAGACGAGCTTCATCAGGAGCGTTGTGTCTAAGGAGATTCCGGCCGAGTGCTGGATTCGAGTGAGATGACTGGTTAATTGGGCCGTACGCATTGCACGTACCGCCACTGACATGTCACAAGACGTCTGCCACCGGCAGTGGCAATGCCTCAACGAATTCCAATCGGGAAGAGCGAAAAAGACACGAGCCGAGCATGCACCGACAAAAAGTTGCGCAGCCGGAGCATCTCCGCGGGAGGCACCGCTGCGCCCGCGCCGTTGCCGCGCCGCCCGCGCCCAGCGCGACTAATGTCCGCGCAACTGAATTGCACGATTAAAACGTCCACTGCCCACTATGCAATACATCTCACGAGCTTTTATCAATCTCGCAAACGAACGTCATTCATGAGACGCTCTTTATAAGGCTTATCGGTCCTTTGATCTCTAAGCTGATCCATCATACGGTTGTAGATCATGTTTAGTCATCAGCTTATCTCATTCGGTTATCTGATCAAGTAGACATAAGCTGTTTACGCAAGTAACATACTTACTTACAAATGTACCTTTTAAATTTGGTTTTATAATTATACATTATAAGCGGCATGGCAAAATACCCTAGTTCCCAGTACTGTGTCGGTGGGTTTGAAGAGTAGCCGGTGATCCTTCACCGGCTACAGCGCGGCGACCACGCGACGCGACTCGATTCACAAAAACATAGCCGTTTTGTAGAGTCGGGAGATGCGCACGCGTCATCGCTTTCGTCAAACGTATTGACAAACGTCCGCGAAGAAATGCGTAACGAACTAACGCTAAATTATCGTTACGTGTCGGCCGAGCCTCGCCGTACGTGCCGCAACCATTGTACTATAAACCGTATGAACATGAGAAATAAAACGGTAGCTCTCTGAATTTAGTATAATTTGTCAATCATGTGTATGTGTAACGTTGAGCAAATAAGGTAAATGTCCCAATAACAAAGTGGCGACGGTGGTGGCGCGGCATAGCAATGGGGCGAGCTGCAATCTTGAGCACAGCGTCTTCAGACGCCGGCGTCATACGAATGATGCGATATAACGGATCGACCCGATTATTTCTGTCCATTTCACGACTGTTTAATAGCAATGTTAAACTCGGCGAAAGCAAACACACACGCCCTGTTTATCGAATATTTTACGATCTTCACGGATTCATTTTAAAATGTTAAGCCTTGTGGAAACGGCTGGAAGATTGTATTATTTACATTCGTACCTACATGCGTTGCTAGTTTAACTATTTCTAATATTTATATTACAGTTAGTCATTTACCATTCTGATTTACCTGCGTGTTTATTTATTCAGATTCGTATGTTTATAATACTCTGATACGTTGTATGAAATAAGATTTACTGTTCGAGAAATAATTTGGCGTTGAAACATCTGGGTCTGCTTATTAGTTCTTTCGTTGGCTACATAATAAAATAACATACTCACGTGTGCGATTATTCATTATAGCTTTCTGGAATCTTCGTGACTATTAAAAACTATTTTATAAAATTTCCAGAAGCTTGACTTGTATTTTGAAAAGTATGTTACCTATCACGCCCGCTCGAATTTGTATATATAGGATACTTTACTGTTTTTATACTAACATGTTGTGGTAAGTACAAAGTGTACTTTCAGTCCCGGAATAGGTTAAATAAGAATATCATACCATTATCAAGAAGGTTTTGGTTAATTTAACTAAGTACTTCATTTAACAATTAACAATAATTTAGAAGAGATTAAAAATTTTCGATATTTCAAAGATGAATAATATAAAACTTATCGCTTGGTCGGTGCGACGCGTGATCAAAATGCTGGCACCTATTTGGCTCAACGAATAAGCATTGCAATTCAACGGGGAAATGCTGCCAGCATGCTGGGAACGCTGCCATCTGGTAGTGGGCTGGAACATTTGGACTGCCTGTGAATCTGCTATAGGTACTTATAGGTTGTCTAAATGCTTTTATTGTAGTAGCTGTAGTGTTATATATAGTTCGTAGTATAATTTAAGGAGTGAAGTTGAGCATTGAAACGTTGAAAGTAGTCGAAACACTTTCGCTATATGAATAAGCATATCTAAAATAATAGTTTTATCAATAACCTCCAGCCTATCTTACCTTGCTCAACGTTATTCACATGCTAATTTGTTAGGGTCACATTACAATAATTTTGATAACATGCATAAATAACCGTAATGCATAGTTTGCTTCTAATGTAGTTTTTGTGTCAACATGCCTCGCTTCCGTGCAGGTGTCGAGTAGTTTGATGTTATCTTCAGTGACCAGTTAATGACACATTTTGACACTTTCCTAAGCTCTGATAATGGTGTATTAAAATTAACTTTACGTAGTGGAAAAACAAAAACTTGTTTATGAACGATTAATAGAGTATGGACACATTTCGATTATTAGATAGTATTTTCAAAGCAGGAAAGCATAAGTTACAGTAAAACGCGTCGGAGGGCACTTTAAGCCGTCGGTCCCGGTTGTTGTCTCAGGATGGCAGTCGTTATAGCATGGTGGTAGGGTATTTTTCGAATGCTCACCTGGCTAGCTACCACCCTCAGGTAGAAAAATCTTTCACCAAGCACCTAACGGTAAGTTTCGGCAGCTGTCCTTGAGAGCCAGTAATTCTAGGTTAGCCTGAAGAATTTCTTCGACCACATTATCACTTACGATGGTAAGATAGTGGTCAAAAGATCACCTATCAGGTATAAAAAAAAAATTTGACATCGTTGAAATACAATGAATAAAAATAATGATAAAATAATGTTGCTCGTTGCACAAGTGAAGTCGAATTTGCTGGGTTCGATCCCTGAGTCAGGCAGTAATTGGTATAATCTTCTGACAAAGAAATCTTCATTAGCAGTCAACTCAAGTACTGTTTGCGGTAGATAGTCTCGCTGCCTATTACGTGAAACCACATATATTTTGAAAGCTGGGTATTCATAATCAAGTCCCGCTGCCTACCCCTTCGTTACTAATTGATAGGTCCAGATTAATGATTGTCGCTTCGGTGAAATAAAAACCGTAGCATTAATGATGAAATAATGAAGTTAAACCTATATAGAACACCCACAGAAAACATCCTATTAATTTTAAATTCTGCATGTTGGGTTTTCCTGTTAGTGGATTTACACTATGATTATAATTTTTATATGTTTATTTACTCTATAAAATAAAAAATAAAATAACATTTACCTACTAATGAATTCCTCAGTAAACATTATAGAACGGCATTGTGTTTAAGACTATTCAAACCAACTGCTCAAGCAAATTGTCAACCCAACTTACCAACTTAAATATTTTTCAAATTAAATATCATCCAACTGCTGTCACACAAACATTCATTTAAAACTAATGGTGTTAAAGATAGTAAGCAGTGGGGTGTTAAAAATTCTACCTGCTTTTTGTTAAATTAGCATAAAGTTTATGGATATCGTTACTGTGATAATAAATAATTTGTTTTATTTTTATCTTATCTGCTTACCGAATTTTAAATTTAGTTTAAGCATATGGCGTGCACTAAGTGCCATTTCAAGTAACTAAGTAAGTAAGTATTTCGTGAACGTGACAATGACTTTTAAGTATGTTATTATTATTATTTTCCTGCCACCCTTAGACAATCACCGGGACCGACGGCTTAACGTGCCTTCCGAAGCACGGAAGCGCTCAGTAGTAATGTTTTAGCGGTCACCCATCCAAGTCATGACCGAGGCGGACGTTGCTTAACTTTGTTGATCGGTTCAGAACGGCTAATCAAACTTCGCTACGAGCGCTTCAAAATTATTATAATACAGCGTAAGTTAAAAATATTCTTAATAAAATTGTATGTATGCAGCTTGTATAGAATAATGTCAAAATGTGAGCTAATAGAGAGCACGGGTATAAGCATCCTCAATTCCGACGATTGTAATGTTAATTTCGCGATAGACATTCCTACATTCATTTCGGTATAATATCGCGTAATTATCACCAAAGTCTGATTATCACGACGATTTCATTACATTATGAATAATTTATCATGAACCTACATTTGTTCCGGAAATCCTAACAATAGCGCGTCATCCGTTTTATAAAGACCTGCTTTTGTTATATCTCCCTGATATTATAAAAAATATGCAAATCGATAGCGGTACAGGATGTTCACTTTATTTTAATCATAATGTCGTATTTACATGTAAATGTGGTTTCCGCGGATGTCACAAACACAAGTTGTAATGTGCATCATAAATACTCATAATAAACAAATTGCACGGCACGCTTTCGATGTATTAAACAGAGCATTAAAGAAGAGATAAAATTATTTTATTTTTGGGTACTTACCTAAATGTAGATAAACAAAATTTTCCGCTGAATATGTCCTGGTGATAAGAATACTACCTACCTAAATTTGAAATTTTCATTACAAAATTAGGTAGTCAAAGAATTTTTTTGCAAACCAATGCCCTATGAAACCTTAAACCTTTAAAAAATTTTTGAAATTAAACGGTTATTTGGGTGAAAATATCAGTACTTCAACAACAACACTGTGACATTATTAAGCACTTTCGCTGTAGGTAAAATTACAATTATTTACTACTATGGTCTAATTCGTGAATTTATAAACGTACTACCGAATCAAACTTGCATTATAATAAAGTTACTTTAGATATATCACTCGCTAACGTTATCCACATGTTTATATAAATACAAAGTTTTCCACACTAAACATTAAAATCTCCGCTACTAGCTCCTAGATGGCGCTGGAAGCATCTTATTAAGCATTGAATTTGTTTGGCGAAAAATCGGGGTTCTTTGTTTCTCTAATCAAATCGTAACTGGATTGCTTATTGATTATTCAGTTAAAATTAACAGTATATAATAGAAGCATCAGTGGATATTATGACAATGTATCTTTGTTTATAGATTAGATGTAAAGTGAGACCGTGAAAGGCCAAGTTAGTAACACTTACGTTTTCTTACGCATTGTGGCGGTAAATATGAAGCTTACTCATAATCGGCTTGAGTGAAGACAGTGCATGATCCGGTTGCAAGTGCAAGGCGGGAGGTCACGCTTGCAGGCTGCACGCCTCCGCCCCGCCCTACGCCCCGCGCCGCACCTCACCCCCGCAACTACCTCCTCACCTGTTTTGATATAAGGTGTCCAGTTTATGCAAAGTTCTTCGCACTTGGATTACTACGATAGTTGATGCTCATGTTTGATGTAGATTTACATGTAGCAGCGTTCGGATTCAATTTGAATTTAGCCTTTACGAATGCTGCAATAGCAATGATTTGAGAGAATATAAAGTTCTGAATTTGTAAGTACGCCACATTATTTATACAATTCGTGAAAAGTAAGTAGGTAAATAGTCATACGTAGATTGTAATGTGGTGGGTTGAAACATACGTATTTTTCATGATGGTATGGCATTTTGCGATTACCTCCTTGGCTTCCACAAGCATCACCAAATATAAATTATGTCACCAAGCATGTAGCGGCGTATTCCAATAATTGTCCTTGATGTTATCCTTTACACCTTTGCTGGTCACATCATCATTTACCAACAGTGGGAATCATATCAAATTTGTTTTTCAAACATTTATTATTTTGTTCGCGGGCCAAGAACCGAACCAACAACCAGAGATTTGGTATTTCGATATGACTGAAATTTATCAATGTAATTTGGTAGGTAGGTACCTACTTACCTATATAGTTTATTTTGGTACCAGAATACTGAATTGAAACAGATCAACACCACACTCAAAAAATGTTCAAAATCTAGGTTACTTAAACAAAACATTGTGCACGTGATGTCCGGTAATGTTTGTATAACCAGGTCGAAATGACCCGGCACGCAGGTAGGTACAACTTTTTCTCGGTAACGGTTTTTACGGTTAACATTTTTATACCTATTTATTTTACCCAAAAATAACTGGATGACAGTGTGATGCTTGGCAAAAACTGAAGTGAATCTTCTTTTTTGAGAAAGTTCCCTTCACTGACTAAACAGTGAATTAGCTGATTTATTCTGTGTGGTAATTATTCTCAATGTTGCCATAAGACAAAGTGTCACAACATTACTAACATTTTTATGGGTAGAAAACATATTCAAAATATATAACTATTACAGCTAGAGCAATATTTAATTAAAAAGAATATATTGAATATGATATTTCAGTAAACTTTAGTTCAAAACTATATAACTAAGAAATGGCATTTTGAATTTTTTCAAAGTGCGCAGAATGTGTTGCTCCACTGCAATTCCATACATGATACTGAGGATAAGAAGCGGCTGGGGCTGGGCTGGCAGGAGGGAAATGCACAATACACCCCAAGCAGGACATTGGTGCAAGATTCATCGCCCTTTCAGAATTAGGATAGGATTGCTGTATTTTGTATTGTTTATAAATAAATGATTAAGTTATTCTCTCAGATCTGATACGAATATTTTTATTTGTGACATTTTCAAGTAAAGCAATAATTAAACAATAATTTGGATATCGTAATTAAACAACTTTAAACGGTTTAAATCGCGTATATTTGTCATTATTTTGTCCCGACGTTTCAAACACTTTGCAGTGATCGTGGTAACGGGGTGACTAATTGGTTTTATTTGTTACATGAGTTATTAAGAAATTATTTGGTCTACCCTCAGATTTTTTCTATTAATCATAAAGTTCCCTAATCACGCAGTATTCGCTCAATGTCCAGAGGGCTTGCAGATTTTTGTCGGCTATAGGATTTAATTAATTTGTTAACAGGATCCCAAGCAGGTGGTACTTGCCAACCATCATCTCTATTGAAATTTGGGTACTTTTTGATTTCAATAGCCTCACGTAACATTATTGGCATAAAGCGGGTCTCTCTGGCGAGGATTTGTGGCTTGTCGAACCGAATGTTGTGGTTGCGTTTGTCCTGGGCATTTTCACAAACCGCAGACTTGGTCGAGCGTCTGTTCTTCATGTCAGCAATGTGTTCTTTTACCCGGATACCAACGCTCCTCTTTGTTTGCCCAATGCCACATTCACAATCAAGTTTGTAAACACCTGCATCTTGTAGGGGAATGCAATATTCCCCTACAAGATGCTTAACAGGTCTTAAACATTGGTTGATCTTCTTGTGCGGCTTGAAGTAAGTTTTTATTGAAGCTCGGCTTAAGATATTACTGATTTTGTCCGTGACACCCTGGATGTAAGGTAAGATGGGTTGTCGCTCTACTGTGGAAGGCTTGGGCCGGCTTCCGTGACGCATTCGTGGGTGCTTGTGATTATTGCTTCGCAGTACCTACTTGTTTTACATACTGAGGCTCCTCCTTGAGATGGCCAGTGTCGTAGATGCCGTGTGCTCTCTGAAACAATGATTTGCCTACGGTAGCCAACTGACATAGATGGTGATGGGAGTATTTATTAATAACTCATGTGACCAATAAAACCGATTAGTCACCCCGTGACCACGATCACTGCAAAGTGAAACGTCGGGACAAAATAATTACAAATATACGCGATTTAAACCGTTTAAAGTTGTTTAATTACTATGTGTAACAATCGCGAAAACTTAAGACAACATTAATAATTTGGATGTTATAATCTCTGATTTTGGAAACTGCTTGAAATTGAATACTTATTTTGTATCTGTGTAGGTAGTTGATACTCGTCATGATGACATCTGTCAGTTGATCATAGGCACTTTGCACGTCATCGCGCCCTTTTAAGAACTAATAGGTAGATCAAGAACAAAATATTAGCCGATGACTTTATAAAAATAAAAGAAAATATCTGACCACTTAGAGATAATTGATCTTATTTAAATTAATTATTGTGAGTGACTAATGTTTAATCATACTATGGCAGAAAACCTACCGAGCAAGGTGGGAAGCTTCTTTATGTCTGACATCAATGAAAATCCAAACACGATCTTAATGCCTCGAGAAAATGTATAGTATGCCTTTATCCGAATTACCTACAAGCTTATTCAAAAGAAAAGGTAAATTTATTCGAGTACATGTTGAAATGACAATGTGAAGGCATGTATCAAAGAATTAATTACCCATTTAAATGACGCGGTATTGCATTGTTCTATAGCCACGCGCTGAGCTCTGTCACGCTGAAAACGCAATACGCAATAAGAACAGTAATCGATCTAAAAACATTTATAGGTAGGTTAAGATAATCATGGAAATTAGTTGGTAGTAAATAGCATTTTTAATAGAAGCCTTATGCAAAATGTTTTTATTGTCACTCATTGCTTTAGCCGTAGATTTGCCGTTATTCTGTTGTCTCTTCCGACACGGCGGAAGCCCGTGTTGCTCTACGGTTTATGGTCCACGTGGGCTCAAACATTTTGGGCTAAATCTTGTTTATATTAAGAACAGTAAGTGCTGTAGGTACTAAACTAAATGTAAGTTCTATCAAGCGACAAATGAGACAAGTTGTTTGCTAAATAATATATAAATAGAAATTAAAAACACCTGCAGGGGCTTCTAGAACTTCAAACGTAAAAGCCAATGGGCACTTGGCACTAAATTTACCGATTTCACTAAATCAAAACACAATAGTGGCTCATGCTTACTTAATACTGATTAAGGAAAGATTATTTTTCGTGCATCGGTGGTTTCATCTTAGATTGTCTTCACACAAACGAATAGGGAATTAGGTTTTTATATACCTAAGTGAATTTTCGCGATAACTAGTTACATATTCTTTTAGAACTTCGAAGAAATAAGAGACCTAACTAATTAGTTTACATTTCATTCACTCATACTTTTCGTTATTCGTAAATTAATGTAATAATCTCTGATAAGTATACAAACTTTTTCACTTGTTACATTTTTACTCCATCAATGTTACCTACATGCTGTCAGACATTCATACTTTCCAAATATATATATACTATCTTCCTTCTAACATTAATTTGTTTTTTGTGAAAGCTATATGCATCATCGTTACTAATATCTCCTGTGACTTATCAGGGTCTGAAGAAACAAGTAAAGGTAATAGGATAAATTTGCTGAAAACATTTTTTTTTGTAGTTATATATTATAACGTCATGTTTTAATGTCCTAAATTAAAAATAATTGTTATGAGTAGAAATGCATTAAAATATTACCCAAATACGATCCGAAGTATGAAGATAAGTTACCGAAGGTTACTGTATATATCTGCTCCACCAAAATCCTGGAACGACCTTCGACAAAACCTGTCGTGTACAAAAAATAACTTAATTGATTTCGTTAGTTTTGTAGTCATACTAATTTGCTGATAAATATTAAGCAACCTCCTTTTTCGAGTCTTTGTTGCAGATGTTTTGACTTTGGAGGTTCTAATCAAATTTTATGGCTATGGTTTAAATTTGCACCGCTATTTATAAGTAAAACAAAACACGTCAATCTCAGTCAATATGTACTGGGTTGCTTATTATCATAATAAAGCATTCATCAATAATATCGGGCGATATTTAACCGGTTAAACCCTATTTCTCAAACCTGATTTCAGACCAAACTAGTTTGTCCTAGATCAAACTAGTTTGTAATAGGCCAAATTGGTTAATTTTACACGTGTCAGGATATAGGTACTAGTATAGCTCAAGATAATCTACTACGACATACATACTTTAAGCTCAACTAGTTTGGCCTAGACAGAATAAAATTTGGCATATGACCTCATACAAAAGTATTTCAGTGGATAACATCTACTTAAAATGGTTTTCGTTAGATATCATAGTTTTAGTTTTTATACTGTATACTGTACCGTAACAGCCGGATCGTCGCCAAGAAATTGTCTCAGGGTACCTATGCAAAACTTTTAAACCTATGACGAAACTGCGTTTTATAATATGTACTGTACTGGTATCAGCCGGATTGTCCAGTGCTGAACACCGCCTCTCCCATTCAGGGGGTGGGTTTGCCATAATCCCCACGCTTGGCAGGCGTCTTGGGGATCGCAGCATAAATTGGCAGTTCTTTAGAAGGCGCTGCTGCCCACCTTTTAGTATTTTTCCTTTAGTCGCCTCTTACGACACCCACGGGACGATATGGGGAGGTGCAATTCTAACCCAGCACCCCACGGGGCAGTTTTTATACATAAAGCGAAATATTAGTAGGGGGACTTAACTTAAATTTAGTAAGTCAGTAGTTTTACGTGATGCATAATTAGGATTAATACGTGTCCCTATTATTAATAATTTAATAATATAACACCAACCCGATTTCAGGCCGAACTAGTTTGTCCTAGGCCAAATTGGTTTATCCTACGCGTGTCAGGATATAAGTACCTACTAGTTTAGCTCAGGAAAATATAGTAAGTAAGTACTTTAGACCACTAGTTTCACTTACGCACATTTTTTTTTAAATTATTCGACATGTCATAATATTTACTTACATATAAAATAGTTACTGGTTTTATTCAAACTTACCAAATGTACATTTACTATATTGGTAAGTCAGTAGTTTTACGTGAAGCTGAAGTTTTAACGTCACTTCTGTTATCCCCAAAGGGGTAGGTAGAGATATCTAAGCACACACGTTTTGGTCAGATAGCAATCATAGATAGAGCCTTTCTCCAGGTTTCCACAGTTTCAGATTCCGGTCTTTGGCAGGGAAGTTCTTTGGCAAAAATATCCAATCAGCCACTTATTAATTTCCTGGAATTCTTAGTAATATTTGCAATATACAACAATAAATAAACTATTTGTCTTGTTTATCTAGTTGTGTTATATTGTTGTTTTTATAGCAACTAAAGGATAGAATATAAAAAGTCTATAGAAACAATTGACTACTAATAAATGGTCCTAGGAAATTAAATAGCCTCATATTAGTACCATTGACGATACAAAACCCAGGTATTTACAATGTGGCAGTCGCAAACATTCCGTTACAGCACATGAGTAATTTAATAAACGAGTAAATCCGGTGTAGAAATTAGTTTTTACCGAAGCATGGTCGCGAGTCGCGAGCACTGAGTGCGCCGCGCGGCGGGTGGCGCAAAGGAAAGGCGCGTCCATGTTTCATAATTAGGCCCACTGTTATGAATTTTATAAATGTTTCATGCAAGCTACATCGGCTACATGTCGCTGCACGGCCAGCCGACAATTAATTAACTCCTGCACAACGCTTACATTAATTAGCCGGATACTTGTCATGTACAAACGTCATACATTAAACATATGCGACCGCGTCCATTCGGTAAATTTATTAATATGACGTTACATTTCAATAATTCAAACCGAACAAAACGTAAATTAGACCACCCTCGAGATGTTTTATTTCCAATAATTTGCGTGGCTTTTACCTAATTAATGCTTATGATTATTTTATACCGACGTCTAGGTGGTTTTGATTGAGGCATAAATTGGTCGGCCGGGGTATTCATTATTGTTCAGTTATTATCTCCGTTATTGCTTTAATGATTCTTAATTTGACTTTGAGTATATTCTATTGAAAATAATCTTTTATTTTAATTTATTGTTTAAGTATAACTGTGTATAATTTCAAGTGTTTATGGCCTGCATTTTGTTAATGAGATGCAGCTACTGCCTTGTAAGAGTAGCGGTAAGTTGAAGTGAAAACTTGAACAGGTCTAGGCACCTGATTAATTACCTACTCACTCAGATTCATGGATAGAACAGGTTTTTTTACACCTTCATTAAGCATTTGATGAAAATGGATTGAGATTCGATTTACAGCTGCTATCTATTTGATCGGGTGAATGAATAGATTATTTTATCAAACATCCAATTAGGTTCTGTTAACAACTAGATGCGGTTCGATCATTTATTTGCACTGTTATAATATAGGCAGTTGAAGTTTTTCGATAACATATTCTATAACCCTGTAGAATCAAATCTTCTACATACAACTACTTTGTCTATGTACGACAATAGCCTCAACAATCAGATACTCTGGACACATAGAAGTAGTTCGTATAAGTTCTCTAAATAGTATTTTGGTCTACTAATATTATCATAAAATGTTCCACTGTTGAACATAAGCTCCAATTTTGTACGCCATATTGCTATTGGGAATTTCCAGCATTCAATTCCCTGTAACTCTTACGACGTTGTTGATCCAGTCACCACCAACCCTTCGACTTGGTCTTCTTTGCAGTCGCTACTAAAGAACATTTCTTCCACGTCGATTATCACTCCATCTTGCAGATTATGAGAGCAATATCAGTGACTTTGATACTTCTTAGACTAGAGAGACTAAGATTCTTTAACAAATCTCGTCTTGAATTTTTTTTATTGCATTTGACCACAATTTAAGGTGTTTGTAAGTGAGGATATAGTTCAACGTGTTCACAGGCTAAATCTAGAACCAGAACTTGCTCTCAAGAACAGCTCTCCTAATACATTTTTATGTAGAAGGTTCTTGTTTACATTTACAGATCATCAACTTGAGAAAAATGTGCTACCACCGTACCTGCAACAAAGTTCAAGTCCGCAGCATGACCCAAACCATGGGTGCCCCACGCGGTAGTTCTTTGCCGAAGCTACACATTATATCGTTCTTCAAAATTCACATTTATCTCTGCAAAAATACTTCAGTCATCAGTCACTTAATCAATCACTTAATGGCTTTTTGTATAATTTTATTAAATAAATGAAGGGTTATTGTATATTCTAAGTAACAGAGCTCATTCAAAATTCCACAGATAAAAACCGTATCTGTGCCATAATTCATAGTTGTATTTACCGGCAGTAGAAACTGATTTAAAGTTTTAGTTTTACTTATAAAACGTTTGATATTCTGCCTACAAGCCTATTTAAAATTTTCTTAGTCTGATGTTAGCATAAATATAATCAGATAGTATACCTTGCAAGATCTATTTATCAGGCTTTTGTCTAAAAGGATAACAGCTTGTATCAGATAGGTACTTACTATATGTAGTTTGTAGTGTCTTGATGAGATGATATACCTAAAATTCTAACGTGCGTAACTTTTACATCATCCCTTTTATTGGTATGCCCACTACTTTTGGGATGACAGAGAGCCGCGTTACGCGATTAATATGTAGCTACATCCCACTCACATCGAGCAGAGCTCAAGTGGCATTCCGTAGCAGTAGAAGCACGGAGTACCTAATATTTATATTTACCTACAAGGCAAGACGCTTTTCTATCGCAAAGCCACGCATAGCTCTGATCTATTCTGACGCGGCACGCACCGTAGAATAATCCCGTTCGGACGGATAAGCCGATGAATCTGTAGTTTTGTACTAAAAGTGCAGAGTGAGCCAGCCTGGTAGAACTCTTTGTGAAAGAGTTCGTCTGGGGAAGTAATGCCACATACCTATTACCCTACCACCAAGCATTAATGTTGCCATTACCGTGTTCCGGTTCAAAAGCTATGGGTGCCGGTGAAGTTACAGGCACATGAGAGTTAACAACTTTAAGACGCAGAGTCGCTTGTGATGTGCATGTTCCAACACAAACCAATAAAAAATGTTGCATTCCTTCCGTTAATCACCTTTCACGATATCGAACATGAGGATATAGAACAGTCCTTAGGAATATCCTATACCGGGGACTGCGCGTTGAATAAGTGACAATCAGTAGATAAACAATTCCCTCGAATATTCAATTATGGTATTCTTACGACTTCAAAGAAATCATTTAGATACCATCTCCTGGCATAAACCTGGAGACAGATAAACAACGCAATATTTATTTTATCCTCATTATATTGAAGCACAATAAATGGCAGACATTAATAAATAATCAAAGTGGAATATTTCATTAGGACTGTACAGACCACTAAGTTTTACGGCTTATTTTTAAAGCTTAATTGCTATCGCAAACTATATCGTGATCCCCTTTATGGTGTATCCATGAAAGGGCCCTGAGATTTTATACTCATATTTTTTATTAGTGATGTATTAATATACTTTTGTTTTTGAATAGTAATATAATCACACTAATATTTTATATGTGAAAGTTTGTGATTGAGTGCGTGAGGATTTGAATGTGTATGTTGGTTACTCATTCACGCTAAAACGACTGAAGCGATTTGGATAAAACTTTTGGTTTTGGTTAACCACTTATAATACTTGTGATCTACATCATCATCATTTTTCATCAATAATAGCCCAATGGCTGTCGAAATACTTGACGCGCATGGTTACATGGTGTGAAGCCTACTGCAAGCTTAAGCTTCGTAGAAGATTGGTCGGGCATTTTACGAATGCTCGTCTTGATTGCTGTCGCCGTCAATTAATAATCTGTCACTAAGCAACTAACAGTGAGTTTCGCAATAGGTATACTATTAATAAAATAAATAATATATATAAATTAATATAATACTTCTGAAGCAGTGATGGCTCAGTGGCATTGGCTATGGACTGCCGCGCAGCAGGTCCATGGTTCGAATCCCGCCGCGGGCTTGAGCTTCACCGCATGGTGGAAGGGCTTTTTGCGAATGCCCGCCTGGCTAGCGACCACCCTCAAGTTGAAAATCTGTCGCCAAGCACCTAACGGTGTGTTCCGACAGCGGTCCTTGAGAGCCAGTGAAATTACAGGCACATGAGACATAACAACTATGTCTCAAGGTGACGGGCGCAGTGCAATTCGTCACTTGTGACGAAATTCATCTGTTATAGGCAGAGGTAACCGCTTAACATCAGGTGGGCCTCAAGCTTGTTCCGTCACAGTAACATAAAAAAAAAATGTCTTGAAGACCCTAGGAGGAACAAGGTGAGCAGGTAAGTAGTAAGTGTCGTGCTTACTAACAGCTGCTATTGTGGTCAAGGGCTAAAATTAATCTGTATAAAAATGTGTAGGTACCTTATACGTTCCCCATGGGGTGCCGGGGCAGAATATTCTGAGAACATACATCTTAAAATGCGATGTTCAAACCGCCTGCCAAGAGTGGGGATTATGGCAATACCTTCTTAATGTAAGAGGCTGTGTTCAGCAGTGGACATTCCGGCTGATACAATAAAGTACCTTGTATGTACAAATATGTACCTTCTAGGTACCTAAGGCTGGAGAAGGATACATATTGTGCTTTTGTGCGGCATGTTAACCCGTCGCATGTCAGTTTCAGTTGTTTTCTTAGGATGGCAGTCGTTATAGTATGGTGGTAGAGCATTTTGCGGAAGCCCACCTAGCTGGCTACCACCTTCAAGTAGAAAGTCTGTTGCCAAGCACCTAACAGTGTGTTCTGGCAGCAGTCCTTGAGAGCCAGTAAAATTACAGGCACATGAGACTTTACTACAGTATGTCTTAGGGAGGAGTAGTGCAGTTCGTCAATTGTTACGAAATGCATTTGTTATAGGCAGAGGTTGGTCGACTTAACATCAGGTAGGCCTCGTGCTTGTTCCGTCACCATAACATAAAAAAGTGTTAAATATCAGTTCCTAAGAAGGTGCTGCTGTCCAGCTCCCGGTATTTTACACTAATTCGCATCTTACGGCACTCATGACATATGGGGGATGATATTCTAGCCCAGCATCCCACGGGCAATAACTACGTACTTATCCTCAAAATTATCAAAAGTGAATTTCTTATATTACAAAATTACAAATTTACGAGATAAAAAATTATAGTCATGTGCGGGATTCGAACCCGCGTCCATCCACCCCTTTAGCCGGAGTATGCTCTAACCAATTGAGCTAACATGACACAATGACTCATAACTGTAATTCTTGCTCTCGTTCTTCATGCAATTGTGAATTTCTTATAATTTGTGTTTCTTATAAGTACCTAATGAATTATATCCAAAATGGAGTACAGTCAATGCTTGAAATTCATAGTATTTTATTATAGCGATGATAAACAAATTGTTAGAAAACAATAAAAAGTATATCCTATACTCATCTTCCAGAATGAATGACTATTGCTGTTTTTCTAATCATAAAAATCTTCAGGGTTTTGCGAAGGGCATGGAATATTGTGAAGACACAATGGGCTTAAGCGTTGATAACGTGACCCTGTGGCGAGCCTCTCGTCCTATTCGCCCACCATTCGGTATACCATCATATCTTAAATTTCAGGACACACTTTATTCAAATTAAAAAAATAATAAAGCCTTTGTTCGATCTGCCTCTTAAAGGGAATGGTTTAAATCACTGTATATAGCGTGACATACATGTCAATGCACTGTACAGCGTACTTAGTATCGAGAGCAAATTCACATATTGTTGAAAGAGTTCTTGTCCGTGGCTTCTCGGGCTGGAATGGCCCTTCCCCCATTGCATCTTTTCCTGTAGGGTGTCGGAAGAGGCGATTCACTGTAAAATACCATATGCCAAGAAGGTTAGTAGAAACTGCCTGACATTATGGTAAACCCCTCCCTTCGGGTGTAATAAAGAGGAAAACAACCACGAATATGCTAGGCTAGGAAAATGAAGCAATCGTAATTTTATTTTCTTCTTACACCGCTCATCTTCCTTGCAAATCTATGGTTTGTACGCTGCCTTAATGAGGGAAGCTGTGATCAGCAGGCGACAATCCGGTTGATACAGTTCTTGAAAGAAATGTACAGATTCGTATGTCTTATCTACGCCGATGATTAGGTATATGATAGATACTTTCTCCATCAGAGCATGAGTTATAGGAAACGGTAACGATTATGTATGGAAGATCTTTAGAAAGTTATGCCAGACATATGGGGTGTAGTTTTTTTTAAGGGTAAAGGTTTTTCAGCTTGTTCGTTTATGAGACGAAGAAGATTAAGCAAACTTAAGACATGTTGAGATTGACAAAATGTAGTTATATCAATGTGAATGGAACAGTTGAAAAGACCTCGTCAAACATACTCTAACTTGGTTGGGGAGGTTCTGGAAAATAAGCTTATCATGACTACCAGTATGACGTGGAACTTTCACGTTTGCATAATAAAATGAAAGTGCAGTAAGCCAGAGAGATATTTCAAAATCGTAGCAAGTAGAAATCAATAACATCTGCCTACGCCTTCGGGAAACAGGTGTGACATTGTGTATGTTTGAATGTATGTATCCTAATAAATAAGCATGCAGTGCGTATTGCTTAAGTTATAGATCCTAATAATATTATAGCCCAAAGGCATTCGACAACTGTGTACTAGTTCATAGATATCGTTCACGATGGCCACACTACTCAAAGATACTTTCTCATGATCAAGAATGTAGCATGACGATATTAGAATCGCTACTTACGCATACAGCAAAAGACAGGCTATTATTCAACTTTATTGTTTGCTATTTTGTCGTATTAGGTTTAACGTTAAATGTTTGTTGCGTATTCGAACTTTTGCGGCTTTAATGAAAAAAAACATCATTACTAATATTATTATAGTTTTTATGTTAATTTACAGTTTGACTCTTTGGTATGTATTGTTTGCTGCAGCGTGTGAATGTATAAGGTTTTAAGGGCGATGCAGATCAATTAGGAACTTGTAACACTAAATAAAACAAATTTGTAACGGAAAATTAAATAAAGTTCAATCTCAATGACTGCCGCACGTAGTCGGTTACGAGCTTTTGTTTGTCCAAAAGCGCGAAAATTAGGGAATATAATACATTCACGTGGAAGCGGTTCTAATTTAAAATTTTCAACACGCATACGTTAATGATAAAATTGGTTTCATTTTAGCGTGAGTTAGATGTGAAAATTCATTAAAGTTGAGGAGGAGCTTTCAAAAATAATTTGAAAACAGCTGCATTCTAAATTAAAATACGTCTTTCTTATCTTTAAAAACAATAAATTTAGGTGCCTGAGCAATACCTTTTTGTGGTAGGAATTGGAAACTTTTAAACATATAATATACCGATATATATTCAAAAAAAATAGAAAAGTACGTCTAAATGTTAACGAAAATTTTAATTTATATCGATTATTCTAAATTTTTGAATCGATATGGGAAGGTTGGTATCTACGTTCGAGTCTCATATACATATTATATAAGTACTCAATATGTAATAAATCTATGATTATTATAGTGAAATTATTATGCCAGATTATTATGAATATATTAATATGCTTATTAATTGAGCAATCATATCAATGGGCAGTGTATAGGCCATATTATTTGTAATGGAGCTTTGTGTATTTGAAAAAGTAAACGAATAACACTGACCTCAACAAAGGTTTACTGCTTATATTATGTGTAAGAAGTATTTATTTTATATTTATTTATACATTACTTTTGTATTTATTTGATCGTTGAAATCTAATAATTATTATTATTTTTAAAGATCAAACCTCACAAATGCTCGTGACACCTATAATTGTAACAAAAAGCTACCAGTAGCCTGTACTTGTTCGAAAATCTGATTGAGTTCTGCATCAAAGTAGGTACAGTCTTAGTGAATTAGAGCTACGGATCTCTAAAACAATTGAAGCGCCCGGTAAAGTTAGAATTCTACTTAGCAATTAAAAAGTGGAAAAAGCTCTTCCGTCGTCAGATAATAGAACTTCAAACAAAGTCATTAGGGTCCAAAATGGCATTATAACGAAGCTGTTTGTTCAAAAGATATATTTGTTTTGTAAGTAAGAAAGGCTTCCACCTATTCACTGAAAATAAAATGAGAGAAAAAGAGGCGGATGTTTTAAAGAAAATTAAAAACAAGGAAGTTTTGCCGATCGCGCCTGGTACCTAATCTACTCCGTGTAAAGAAGAAATTAAAACAACTTTCTCGGATATTTATTACGCTACTTTTATTACCTTCTTGCCTTTGTTTAACGAAGGCGAATTTAAAAATAAGAAACGTTCAACATTAATGAATTTACGCAAATAGGCTGACGTTAAGACCTTCAGGCTTAAAGATAAGGGGTACACTAAGAGGATAGGGTATACGAATACATAGCCCATAACACAAATAAAATGCTAAGAAAGACTTCAAAGGTAGAATACATAATAGTATGTAGGTCATATACGAGTAGGTATAAAAAAATACCTAAATAGTAAACTATAAAAAGTAAACTTTACGACTAGTTTGTGTTTGTACGTACTTTGGAACTTAGATATTTGATTAAAACTAACGTAAGTTTGACACATAAGTACTGAAATACATACTCTCGACGTAAAAAAGTCGGCTTCAAATAGTCTTTTAGTTACATATTTAACATCAAGATTCATATAGATGATGATAGTTGCATCGTCGTGTCGTTCGAGTGATCGAGCGTCTCTTTGCAATCTTGAGGTAATGGGCCCCAGGAAAAGTTTTGAGTTTTTTGATAAAGAAGTACTTGGTATCAGTTCGAGGCATGGCACAGTGCCCTGTAAATGATAAAAGGTTCACCCCTACCTATAGAAACGTCGGCCTACCCCGTTGGGGATATAGCAGTGAGATAATAGGCTTGTTTTTTTATTAACAGGATGAAAAGAGTCATCAGTTCAGGGTAAAATGGTGACAGGTTTGTCGTACTAGCCAGTTTTGATAATTAAGTCTTAAATACCGGTAGTGTTGTAAGGATTTGAGTATGGACTAGAAAAAATTAAATGAGGTAATAAAAAAAACTGAAAAGTAATTAGCGTATGGTATGACAGTTCCAATACCGATTAGCGTATTAGTAGGACTTTGGAAAATTAACAAAATCTTTTCTATAATCATCATAATGTTGTAAATTCAATCCGTTTTTTTAGTATAATAAGTATAATAAAATAAGATCTGCACTTATCTAAGCAACAAAAAACCTGCCTACGACCGATTGTTTTATGAGAGAAATACAAAATGGATATATAAGAATTGTAAACCATAATATTAAATATCTACATATTATTTTGATTATTATATATTCAGATTTAATTATAAGTTACTCGGTGTATCCATAGCCTTACATTATAATAAGTTAATATAACTACGACTATTAACAACTACCTTGTGTCTTATCTGTATCACTTTAAATTTTATTATTCTCACCCATCAAATAAAATTGTAATGGCAGGCATTAATACGAGTATAATTGTATTCTTTAAAAATAGTTTCAACATGCAAATTAAAAATTGACTTAGCTCGACTGTGTGAATCCAAAGTTAATTAATTGTAATTACTACATCGCCTCATTATGTAGCTGAATTGCAAATTAAATGGGAATAATGCGAATAAATAAACGTTATACAATAATATATTACAAACTGACTCGTTCTAGGATATTTCACACAAACTATTTTGTTAGCTGTTCGATTTTAAATGGCCGTGTCTCTAGGTAGTCAGTTCAAATTGTCACTCATTGTATAGAGATAGCCCCACAAATATTAAGAAAAACCAAATAAAAAGTGGTTTACAAGAATTGTGTTTGTTTAATGTTATTAAGCATAAAAAATTAGATTATTGGTCCTAAATATAACATATATATATATCAACAAATCTAGCCAAGTGCGGGTCAGACTGCCGCTAAGAATCTCATTTGTTCTTTGGTACATTGTGTAGGGAAATCAATGTGGAAGTCCAACGCATGCATTTGGCGGATTTGATGTAGGTATGTTTATATCCCTCAAGTTTTTATACCATTCTCCCGTGGGTGTCGTAAGAGGCGACTAAGGGTAACACACCAGAAGATGGGCAGTATCGCTTTCTGAAGAACTGATATCTCACACTGCGATCCCCAAGACGCCTGCCAAGCATGGGGATGATGGGGAGACTGTGTTGAGCAGTGAACAATCCGGCTGATACAGTACAGTACATATGTTTATATAATCGTAATTTTTTTTATATTATTGTGAAGGAACAAGCTCGAGGCCCACCTGATGTTAAGCGGTTAACTCTGCCTATAACAGATGCATTTCGTCACAAGTCACGAATTGCACTGCGCCCGTCACCTTGAGACATAGTTGTTAAAGTCTCATGTGCTCATTGGCTCTCAAGGACTGCTGCCGGAACACACCGTTAGGTGCTTGGACAGATTTTCTACTTGAGGGTGGTCGCTAGCTAGGCGTTCCCTTCCATCATGCAGTGAAGCTCAATCCTGCGGCGGGATTTGAACGATGGACCTGCTGCGCGGCAGTCCAAAGCTAATACCACTGAGCCATCACTGCCTCGCAAACATACACTTACAAACACCCTTTTACCGTTAATATACACATGTAGGAGTTTGTAAGCGTATAAAACAAAGTATGATACTCAAAATGAATTTAGTGCACGATTTATACGCATAAACGGCTCGTCCACTTATAACCGTGTTGACATCAGCTGTTGGTAAACGTAATTAATTTATTTGTGAACGAGGATCGTGTCAGACCATTTTTGGTGTTATAAAGCTGATACAATTTATGTGTGCCTGCCGAGTCTTCGATTTTATGATTACAATCTAGAGATCGAAATGAAAGCTATATAAGATCAATGAATACGCGGACCGTCAATAAAATAGAGATTTCAAGACCGCCCACGGTGAATTTGACATGTAAGTACCAGATATATTGTTCTAGGATCAGAATAGGCATGTATGTGTTTTAATGCTCTCGAAAAATATATCGCAAACAATCAGAGATTGCTAAAAGCAAAATATTAACATTGGTATATACTCAATTTTTTTTCTGTAGTATACATACCCATCATCGATTTAAAAATAGGATTAACCAAAATAACATTCCCTACGTTTCTCTTAGTGAGTTTTAGGTATGTTTGAGGCACTACTTTAATACGGATTATTCGCTAAATCATCCCTAACCATCCCAGTCAGTGGGGATTTCGAGAAAAATACTAACGAAATCCTCACTAACAACCGCAGTAGGGATTTTATATACAGTCCAAATATTATTAAAGTATCGTATCAGCATGTTAATTGCGATTGATAACGTGTCATAAATGGGTGTCGAGGTGTTTTCTGTTTACTACTTACATCCGGTAGTCGTGTACCTATACCTGGTTCAGAAGTAGACAATAAGAAACTCTGTTTTACTGTTTAAATTACAAGTCACACGAGGCAAACTTGCTTCTATGGATATTAAAAATCAACTTACAAAAAATGCTTTGATATAGTACACTGGTATAATAACATTATTTTATGTTATTTGATTTTTAATGAGTTGCGAAACATGCACGAAGCCCACCTGATGTTAAGCGGTAACCTGTGCCTATGACAGATGGATTACGTGACGAACTGGACTAGGCCTGTCATCCTGTGATATATGTCGTACATTGTTTTTTTTTTATATAGGTACTTTATACGTTTGCGTTTGACCACACCCTACCTGATGTTAATAAGCATTGGTGTGGTCTAAGATGGAGCACGTTTACCTAGAAGAAACCTATTTACTCTAAGTGATTAAGTTAAGTGTTAAGTTAAGATGTTCTTGTTACGTCTCGTGTGCCTGTAATTTTACTAGCTCTCAAGGACTGCTACTGGAACGCACTGTTAGGTGCTCTAAACCCGCGGGCGTCATAAGAGGCGATTAAGGGTAACATCAGAAGCCCACCTTCTGATGTTTCCACGCTTTTTGAGGAACTGATCACACACTGCGATCCCCAAGACGTGCGGATTATGGCAAACCGCTCATACCCAAGTAGCACAAAAGCGCTGAATAGGAGCTGAATCACTGTTAACAATGGAATCTTCTGCTGAAAAAACCTGCTGAATAAGAGCGTTAGAGGCGCCTACTCAGCTAATATAACTCTGATTTGGGCACAAATTAATCAGCTGTTAGTTGAATAATGTGGCTGGTTGCACTATATAAGCGTTATTTGAGCATTATTAAAGGTAACAGTCGCCCTAAGAGCTGAATGATGACTGATTATCAGGGTATGTCTTACCTTTTATACACCAAATGGGCTGAATAATAGAGTACTTGTTACCTATTTTTCAGCACAAAGTACACTCCAGAAAATTTGTTAACTTTTATGGAGCTGACAATTCACAAGTGGCAAAATTGTGAATAATTTTCACCCTACTACTTTATTATTATTTTGATATGTTTTGTGTGAACCATTTTGTAAAGTGTTCGTGGGAAATAGGCAAATTATTATCGCCAAGTAAAACTTTATTGATTTTCCTCCATGTGCATGAAATTCGAATGGGAAAGAGAGTTTATTGTCAAATACTATATAATTATAGACGAACATTTTCACGCGCTCTCAAAATATCACTAACTACTTGAAAATTATAGTATAAAATAGATTTAAGATAATATTATAAAATATTTCTTTTTATTTTTCCTTTATAATTTGAAAATAGGCTGTTTACGTGTAAAATCATTACATTTTTTATTCAAATTCTGTTGTTTTTTCCGTTGACTAAACAAAAACAAATTGTTATTATATTGTATACGCGGTTATAATCTAAAAAATGGCAGACAAGCAATGTGTACTATATTAACCACAATCAAACAGCATGAGCTGTTTAAGAGTCCACTTACGAGTGGTTCTTGTGTTAAACAAGTCAGCTACAGATTCATGTAAAGCTTGATATTGGGCAACATGTACGCAAATAGCTGTACTAGGTAATCATCAGTGAACTGATAGACTCTGCAGGAATTTTAGCCCTTTTTTATATTTCCACCTATCACAATAATCTTAAACGATGCGATTAGCTATACTTACCTACGAAGCGCTGAATAAAAAAGTCTTCAAAGTCTTATTTAACGGCACTAGTAGATTAATTGTCAACGCTAGTACAAGTGTTCAGCTCTCACTGAGATTATGGGTTACATGTGAGCTAATATAGAGCAGTTTGCTTTAACTTAGCATCATATTCACCATATCATGTTCACCCATAGTGATCATGTGGGCTTAATAAGAGCTATTATACGATTGCGTGTAACAAGCTGATTAACATTACACTAGTTCCACTGTGTGCAGCAAAAAGCATTATATCTTTGTTATTTGAAGCCACAGAATAACTTATTACATTATATTAGCTCACGCGTTCTTTCTTAAAATGCAAGTGGTCTAAGGGTACACTTGTGGTCTTCAATTCAGAATATAGTCCACAAAAATCCTTTAAATTGCTTAAAGCTGTATAATATTGAACTTGTTACCTATATTAACACTGCGAATGTTACAGTGTGGTCTCCGTGACACATAATAACAGTCTTATTCAAGTAAAAGCTCACTTTTCACCTATTGCTGGTCGAGTGTACTGTATTAACTCTTCATAAGTGCTAAAGTTACCGATATTACCTCTTGTGACATCTTATAATGCAGTTTTGTGCTACTTGGGTAATATAGGGGCTATGTTCGGCAGTGGACAATCCGGCTGGCACAGAATATCTACCTATCTAGATTGACATCACATAAGTGTAAAATTTTGTAATTTACAAGCATTTAAATTGTTGGTACTTGCCAAACTGTTCTTCTTTTTAAACCTGACCGTACAGATTTATATCAGCAACGTTATGTTATTGTAAGACACTTTTTAAACAGAATTTTGTTACGGGGCCTTGTCCATGTTTTTCATTATTTATCATGACGGTAGAACCATAAAACTTAGCATGCCTTTAAAATCAGATTATAAAACAAGTTCTTTGTTCTATGTAAAAAATCGAGATGACGGTCCTTTGAAAGGCTATAATGAGTATTGATTTAAATTATTCGGATTTAAAATCTGGGAAAAATTATAACGAGAGGATGCCGCCATCTGTTAGATTGCGATAAACATAACGTGGATACGATCGTAAGTAATTTTTTTTAAATATTTTTTAGATTGAAATTTTTGTGTTAGAATTTAGAAGCCCCTCAGGATGCCGGGTTAGAATGTCACTGAGGCTTTGGTAGTACCCACCAAGACGAAATCTTGCTTAAGAGCCTTTTTTATGCCCGATAGGTTAGCCTTTGACCACTATGGCTACCTGATGGTAAGTTATGATGTGGTCGAAGATCTTGTTCAGGCAACCTACAATTGCTGGCTCTCAAAGAGTGCTGCCGGAACACACCGTTAGGTGCTTGGCGAAAGATTTTCTACTTGAGGGTGGTAGCTAGCCAGGCGGGCATTCGCAAAACTATGATATAACGACTGCCATCCTAAGACAACAACCGGGAACGACGGCTTTACGTGCCCTCCGAAGCACGGAAGCGCTCAGTAGTAATGTCACCAGCGGTCACCCATCCAAGTCATGACCGAGGCGGACGTTGCTTAACTTTGCTTATCGGTTCAGATAACGGCTAAGCAAACTTCGCTACGAGCGCTTCAAAACCACCTGCTACAGCCACCTATTCTATTTTAAATTCTACTTCATTTAAAGATTCTAAGATTCATATGAATATTCAACACACAGCTATTTATACTATACTTTTACACACTAAATATGCACCTAAGCAGGTATTAAAGCGGATACCTACCTACCGTCAATATTCTTTATAAACAATTTGTTTTGTGGGAAGTTGCAGCTAATACGAGCACACACCTAATTAATTCATTATCTTTAAATAAAGTATAAACATTTTTCTTCGTGGATTATCTATATTACGGACCACTAATTTTTTTCAAAGAATAATGAAGCAGACATTTTTATAACAAAGGTCCTTGGCCGTGCATCTTGATCTTAATGTTATCTCTAATAGGCCAATAAATAAAGAGCAACGTGCGAGCTTCGGCGACACATACACGCCAGCCCTTATTAAAATAAAAAATAATGAATACGATCGCTGTACCCAACACAACACTGTCTCTTATATTCATATTTTAATGATTTGACCTCACTCATTAAATACTTACGCTTACATATATGGGCATAAAATATTACAACGATGTCGCCTTCACGTCGGCATAAAATTGCAAAATATGTTCGCAATTTTTATCATTTCGCTGAATTGTGAAATACTTAACAGATTCGATCTAAAACTGTTATTGCAGTTACTTTGAGAGTTTAGAAATAAATGTCTATAGCGAAGAATCAAAGGATATTACAAAAGCAATATAAAGTTACGTTTTACGATAGGACAATCGGGCTTATGAATGAAATGTAAACAGCCGCAATGAAATAATATAAATGATAGTGGTCCTGAGGCCGGGGCGCAGCAGGCGCAATCTTCGCGCGGCATCTACCGCCGCGCCCGACCCAGGGCTTTATGATGTTCCTCTCTTTTATTTAGATATTTGTACGGGTCCCCTCATTTTTATTCACTCGAAAGCATTATTATGCATAAATAAGTACTCTTTTATTTTATTCCCATCGTTATTTTAATATGTTGAGGCTCACTTGGCTTCGTCACCTTTGCCTACCTCGTGCGCGTTCTCGCTTGAGATGTGGCGACAATATTTAACAGATATAGAGATAAGCTCTCTTAAAGCGGTTTGATGTAACTCGATATCAGGCTAGGTATAGCTATTATGTTTTATAGACAGGATGTAAAAGGGATATTTCTCATACTTACTATAAATAATTCAGTTTATTAGTTTTAAGCGGCATTCTATTATGACAAGACTTTCGCTTAAAAAATTTTAGTACTTTTACATTTTGATGATACTAAAAACTTTTAAGGGAATTAGAAACGTCCCCATAAATAATTTAACTAAAAACAAATAGTTCTAAGCGTATTGTAATTACTTATTTTCTGTGTATGTACACCTGGAATTCAGTGGCATGCCTCGGCGCGAGGCATGCTGTGCAGCATTTTTCATAATGTTGCAAGGTGTCAGGCACGACATCGGGGTCGACCATAACAATTAGTCGGCACGACTCGCTACGGCTGACGCAGTGGCGAGCGTTGAGCACGTACAAACTATTGAGGATACTGTGGCAGCCGCGCGGACGGTAGCGCCCGCCTGCTGTGCCCCCTGCCGTGCCACGCGCCGGCTCTGCCTCCAAAACGCAATATTTAATATCTTAATAACCGTTTAGGGTATTTATTATGCACTCTGAATAATCATCCACTTAGTTTGTACAGAGTTATAACAGATTATCTTGTATTGTTAATTAATGTAGCGACTATGTGGCACAAATGGCACTGACAACAACGGCTTCAAGAATATTGGGTATCGTCGTGAACCAAATTAAATGTGAACTGTGTTAAGTATGTACCTTTAGGAATATTCAAAGAATATTCATCAATATAATGAAGCTCATTAGGAATATTCAAAGAATATTCATAAAGTCTGCACTACATTCAGAGTCAGTCACATTGTTTAGAGATATCCTCTGAAATGTTGCAGACCAGATCATCGGGTTGTTTAACTGGAAAGGTAATGGAGAAGATAATTCTGACATTTTCCTATGAAAATGAAGCTCATTATGAAGTTCCAATTTTCAAATGAAGTTAAGTTTCATTGCCATACTTAGTTAGTGAAGCCACAGAATTTGAGAAGATGATAGTTATGACCAAGACTAAGTGTGTCATCTGCTGTTTTTTATTCCTTAAGAGTTAGTCTTTGACCAATCACGTGATGATGCGCTTTACTATGCTGTTCAAGTTAATCTAGAAATAATTGCTCACAAAGACAGCTGCGGAGTACAGAGTTAGGTGATAATGTCAGTTTGATGGACTTTACACTTGAGGATGGTAGCTAGCCAGGCGGGTACTCGAAAAACCTGTGATATGGCTAAACAAACATGAACCGTTCTGAAAAAAATGATAATGTTCCAATGTTTTAAGATATTTTGTATGTAAATATACCTATGTAGGTATCATACCTAATACAATTAATAAGATGTCATGACCTCACTCAGATCTAATAACATGACCCCGAAATGACAAATGTTTGTCGCACATAAGGGGTCGTTAATGGGTTGAAAGAACTTGATGCAGCATAAGACCCAAAAGGGTTGCCTTCAAAGATTTTTTAATAAAAAGGAGCAAGGAAACTTTCTGTAAATTTTTGGTGAATTATAATTTTCAGAATCATTCAATATTAGTATTTTCAGGATATTGAAAATCGAAAGTGGATAAGAAGCAGGAAGTATGACAACTTGACAACCCTATGTGTGAGCAGAACCGCGGGCGCGGACTCGCTTTTCTTCGGTTATTGAGAGCGATTTGGGCAAGCGCTCTCAATGCGCCTGATTTACGAGACGAACGTGTGCCCTTTGTCCTCTCTGACTAATGGACAGACGCTCACGGACATTTATGTAGATTGATTGTATGAATTTTATTCACAATGTTAATACACTAACAGATTTAGATGTCATTTAGAAATGGCGCTCTAAAGTTGTGCAATTTAGGCCGTGAATAATGAATGACGAATGTACGGTTTCTATAGGCTCGTGCCGAGGTGGGGCCGATTGTAACGTGCACACACGGCATGTTGGTCAATCCATTCTGAAATAGATATCGGCAGCAATAAATCAGGCACCATCCCAATGGCCATGATTCATTTACAGCATTAGCAGCTAACTATATCAAAATATACGCGTTTGAAGGGTCAGTAAGCATAGACCGAAGAATTTTGAGCGGTAATGTTGTTTCTCACAATTTTACATTATCTTGATTCTATCTATCATGCCACAATATCCATTTTGGTTGAAGTCAATTTGAAAGATTATTTTATAATAAAAAACTTATTAAATATCTAGCGGTTGAAAGTAAAAGGAACTCGGCCACATTCCTGATATTACTCAGGATAATATCTATAATAACTACGGGGGGCAGTAAAAAATACACAAAACGTTTAGTAACGCCTCGAAGGAAAAGGACAATATGGAGCGTACTTGCAAGTCATCTTATCGACACGGATCAATCGTAGTTAATCAAAAATTTTAATGACCATAGTTCGGAAAATAATAACTTCTCTACTGCTACTGAATAAAAAACAGCGAATAAAAGGTTTTGATACTTTAAAGTAGCTGCTTGACGCCCCCGTTATTCATGACACGTGAGGAAACCAGGGCCTAAAGAATATTTCACACTATCTTAAAGTTGTCTTAGAACTCAGTAGGTTCAAGATTAACTTACATGTAATTTTTTTTTCAATTATATATGTTTATAAAACTGCTAAACATTTAGATTTTGGTAAAATGAACAGGCAAGCCTATAGTAATGATCTTGCAATACACTTCGAAAGAACAGTTGTTTATGTATTTATTTCATATCACGGCCTACAGCATTACCAATGTATTATCATCTCACATTATTCTCATATATTATATTTCACATTGCTCTATGGATTATTTTATCATATTGTTACTGCCATTATTATTATTATTTTTCTTTTTATTTAATTTTTTTTTGCTGACATTAATCAATTCAAATTGTTTTTGCTATCTTTTTAAATCTGACATGCCTATTTATAACTAGTTTGTATTAGGTTCATGATAATAACGTCTATGATTTTATATTGTACCTATATCATCTACGTTGGTCGAAATAGATGATTTTATTATTATTATTAAAAAAACTGATAACAGCGTACAACCAATTGAAACACGTGTCCACACGGTTAGAACTGAAAGAGTGTTCGTTAACGTTTTAAAAGTATCAAGAACATTTGGCAGTATATGTACTACCGGTCACGGAGAGTGGCGTTGCGGACGCGAGACATTTCGGCATTCACTCATTGTGATGATGTTGTTGACTGGTTCCGATCCGGTCATCAAGTCATCCCTCGATACGTGATTCGGTTACGACAGAACTACAACCGCTCTGGTAAAAATATACTTATATACCTAATCAACTTATAATTATATAGGTTAAGCTAATGATAGAAAAGGTACTTTTATCCCTGTAGGAAGACAAGAAATATGTACTATGAAAATAGCAAATTTGCTTTTGTTACAGCATTATTTATTTATGGAACCAGAATTCTGAAATACACAAGGACTACTTTTCTAAAATAGTTATGATTTATTATAACATTTTGTTATTGTAATATTGCAAATGTTTTACTCTGTATAATATAATACTCTGCTCAAGCTCAATTTATTATATTATAAAACGATACTTAGTAAGAAATTATTCCGATTCTTCAAGTGTAGCGAGGAAGATTTGATTGTGATCAGTAGATAAACACTGAAAAGTTGGTCTTATTATGACAACGATAAAGTAGAAATTTATGGCAAGTAAATTAGAATTTAAAGAAACTGGCGATCTGCAGTAGCTTGATGTAATCGATTAGTTACGGATGGGTATCAACTTCGGCTCGATTATGTGTGGACATCGAAAACTCGATAAGTTAATTTTAGTGCCAATATGCTTTTTTTATTTCTTTTAGTTGGATATTTTTAGGTCTTGTTCTAGGTAAATAGCCTAGTTTTTTGAAGTGAAACGATTTGATTTAATTTATTTTTTGATTCGATATTATCTTCTAAAGATATCTAACAACCATTAAATACGTGACGATGATAGTTTTCTTCAATCTTTTTCAACAGTAAGCCTGTTTAGTTATCGTTGGGCTATCAACTTGACTACCTAATATAATCTATTAAAAAACATTGTCACGTACCCCACGAATTTTATAGAGCAAGCCAATCGATCACTTTATAGAAAAATTGTAAAAAAGTTGCTCATCTAGGGTAAGACATCTTAGTCGATCGTGAGATAGCTTTTTTATTTTTGAAACTTATCCATCCAATAAATGAATGTTAAATTAACCACGCTCTTCTTTTACGACAGTTGGTGAAATTCGTAAAAGATGACTGGCATGATTTTGTATTGTTGTAAAATTAGATTTGTTATGAATTCCGTTATTTATTACTGGTGCAGGTTATATATGATTGGAATAGTGTTCCGTGTGATTTGAATAGCCGATTTAGTTTTGGTTTTGATGAAGTTATACGCGAATAATGAAGGGCGCGGCCGCTGCGGTTCACTGCCGCTCGTATTGTGTTCTACGATAAATGGCAACAACAGGTGAATAACTAATTTCACTCATAAAATTAGCTCTCCATGGGTGGAGTGCAATATTTATCTGTCGACAGCATCCGCTGGTTATTATGTAGGAATAGAGTATAGCCGTGACGGATCCATTCAAAATGTATTGTAAACATGACTCAACGCATTGTTGCTTTATATTTGTGTCGTTGATATCAATATAAAATACGCAGTCATTTCATACGATTGATTTTTTCTAAGTTCAGTACTTAAGGTTTAATTATGCCTCTATTCTTATATCCAGTTTTTATATCCTTACTACTTCACTATACAGCCACTATGCGTAGGAAAATTCATTCAGGTGTCAATTAAGAAACGTTAGGCAACATAGAAAATTTTTGGGTGCTAACACTTGAGGCTGGGACTTACGTTAGGTATATCCAAGATATCGCCCAGTGTTGCACTGCTTTGTAGTCCATCGTTAGGGAGTCACGATTGTGCAAAGCGACAAGCGACGAGCCCGGGCCTCTGTGGTGATAATTTAAATAAAACGGTTTCTGATATAAATTAGGTGTAGTTATGTAGTTCCTTAATTTTTTTTTGACCTTAACCGTTGTTATCAAATTTTCAATTTTATTATTTGGGTTTGTAATGAATGACGGTAGTCATTCGAATAACCTGGACCACATGCCCACACGAAAAATAAAACTAAAAATACCGTGAAACATTATTTGTGTAGCTATTAAATATGCAAAACTGGGAATGAAATATTTGATGCGGTCAGTGCCATTATATAAATGGAATTATTCATGAAGCCAGACACCGGAAAAAGCCAGCGAAATTCGACAATTCATTTGTTTATGCGACTGTTGCGGCTTCATCGACCTTTGACGCAACTCGATATAGAAATATTTCCACCCATTTTTGCTGCAACTGTAATTGACTTAACGATATGTGTCAGCAACTTCATTGAATCTACTTTAATGGAACTATTTTGTGAGGGATATGTACCTATATCATTTATTCATGCTGCGGCACATCTCGTTTGATTATATTTTCAGTCACAATTAGCAAATAAGCTTCCAGTTTTAGCAATAAAAGAAATCAATATACAGTACATGATAATTATGATGTAGGTAATTAATATAAATTATTATGTAAATTTAATACAGTGGCAGTGGTAGATTATTGTGTAAATTTTACTTCAAGATAGTCCGAAGTCTGTCGGACTTGATACGGACGTTGATAATGTATTTAACAAATAAAAAATAAAAAAAGTACTAATTTCAAGATTTTTATTTTTGGAATAACGCATGCTCTGCGGATTACATGGAGGAAAAATAAAAGTCATGTGCGGGATTCGAACCCACAATTCATGTGATGTTAGCTCAGTCGGTCAGAGCATACCGACATGTATACAAATTTGTAATTTTGTAAAATGTACTAATATTAATTATTTGAAGATGTTATTTTCATACAAAATTACTTATATCTTAACCCATTTTACTGTCAGTTAATGTAAATTAAAATAAAAGCCTGATTAAATAATAACTTGTAGTAGTAGGTAAGTAACATATTGATTCAAATATTCCTGTGGCTATATCTTATACATGCATGTGTTATCTAACTTCCATAAGCTTTTTTAGATTTTATGTGTTATTATTTCTGAGTGATAAACCTGTGCACTACCTAATAGGATTGATAATTTCATTCACCAATAATAAAGCTGTCTCTATGCGCTCGACTTCAGTAATAATCACCATTATGTCATCAGATAAAAGTTTATTAAGTAATGGCTAGGTACAGTTAATAGACTTTAAGACCTAATAACGTATTTAAGAACTCTAAATGAAACATCTTCGACTCTCTCCAACAAAAAGTATCATCATCGAAGTGATTATACGATATGAAGTCATAGGTACGTGGCCATCGAATACAATAAAATACGATTGACTTTAAAAACAGGAGGTATCATTAAGTCGGTTGACAAAACAGCAAGCATACCGCACATATGAAAAGTACCTACCAAAACAAGTGATACAAGATGACCATATGCAACTATGAATATTAAGTAATTAAATTCCTCAGCTTTGACCATTGACGAGTGAAAGAGCAATTACAACTACGTAAAGCCTTATATGAAATTGCCAGAAACATATTTACTAATAATTTGCCGGAGTCGGCGTTGGTTCCTCGTATGCAAAGCGAGAGGTGCCGCCGCCGCCCCCACAAGTGTTCAAAGCAGGCGGAACGACTAGTCAACCCTTTGCCGCTCACTCGCTCGTGAAATCACTCAAATACTGAATATTTTAATCTGAGCAGATAACGAGCTCGCAATTCTATTAGATGAAACATAGCTGTGTGAGGTTAAACATGGGCGGCGCGGCCCTGCTTGCAAACGGCCCACTCTAATAATGCAATCTCAACTATGTATTTATATGTTTGGGTTAGGTACTAATACTTACAAGATCAATTGGGTGTTCTGATTGAAAAGTTATATATTATTTTTCTTTAATGAATGCTCCGTGTAGATAAATCATACTTCCTATGAAGATGAGAAATATGATAAGTAGCAGGTGGCGCAGCAGTGCAGGGTAGAGCTGATGAAAAAGCAGAAAGAGCTATGTGTTGACATGTGTCTGTCCTGCACGCCCTACGGCTCAGGGAGATGCGTGCTGGCAGCAGTTGGAAACAATCATCGTCAAACTGAAGATATACACATACGTATAAGTGTGTGTGGATTTCTATTATTTAGCTGTGTCGCAGCAAACGCTCGTAGCTGGTGTCTACTGTGACTGTATTTGTTTTCAATTATTGCACCTGCATTGCCTACACCGACGTCTCAGACTTTCTGCACTAACCAAATTATAATGTTTTCTTTATGACTATTCTTAATTATGGTTAGAATTGTTTTGGAAAGTTAGGGTCAATATAAGACGTGCCAATTAGTTATACTTACTATATCACCGAAAACGGAATTGCCGTGAAAAATCCCTACGGTCGATACGCGTTTTAGCGATTGCAGGAAATGCGTCGCTGTGTCTACAGAAGACGCTGCTATGCGTCTTCGCGTTCCCTTACTTAAAAAAATAACAAAAAGAATTCCCAAATTTTACGGAAATCTTGCAAACGAAAACCATAGATACCTATTAGACTCGTGATGCTTGCTAAATTTTACCGAGTTTCACCGACCTTGGTATTTAAAATGAGACAAATCTGCGTTTCTATGAAAAGCACTACCTAAACACTTTCCTTAAAAATGAAAAGACACTCTACTACCACGTTTTGCAAAAAGGGTATAGAGCAGATGCTCAAGTGCGAGCAGAATAATCTTTTGAATTATCTGAAATGCGTAATCTATAATTCGATTTATCCATTACCAACCGAAATACAGCATTTCTATACCGATATTCAAAGCTCAAGCCTGACTTCACACTTCACTTTATTTTAAAAGCATGTATAAATATATCACGCCGAGCAATAAAGCTATCAAATATTTACTAATCTGAAGCGGTGAGAGTCGCGTACCCCTTCTGTGCGAGGGGCTCATAAAATAAATTGAAATAGTCGCGCCTCCCCCCAAATTAAAATATTCAAATGGGACGCACGCGCAAGAAAATTGAAAATTGTCGTCTATCGCCCACAAATGAAACCTATAACTCCTCACGTACACTGCCGCCCATAAAAACTGACACGCATTGTCAAAGTAATATTGAATTATAATTCGATGTGTCGTTTTGATATCATCAGCCTACGTGAGAAGAATTTAACTATCGTTGTGACTAGGTACGTAGTGCTGATAGTAATAAGTCTTTTGAGATTAAAGTAATGAAAACATATGTATTTGTTTTTTTTTTATTAAGAGCATTTTTTATTTTGTTATTTTGTTAAATGGATTTGCTAGATGAAAGTGTTCGTATTCTAACGTTAACGTATTTGTATTTCACGTTTGACTTAGAAATCATAGCTAAACTTATTATGTTTGGTTAGCGTGATTTCGTAAAATAAAAGCAGAATGATGGGCATATATTTTGCTCCGCACTATACTCCGATACTATAAGCACCAGTTTAGATATGCCTTCAAATAACGCCATAAATGGCGTTCATTTTTATTGCTGCAATTTAAACTGATACAGAATTAGTATTTGTTTTATGCAAGACTGAATTTAATAGATATACTGTAATAAAAGACTTATAGGTACACTATATTTTATTGTATGCAAATTAGATAAATTTATTTAGTTGCATCCCGTGTTGAAATAAACACATGATGACGTTCAATAGTACCTTTCAACCTACGCAGTCTTAAAAGTGTGTTCCAACTGATAAGCTGTACATAATAACTAGTACGTAATATAGACTTAGCTTGCTCTATTATCATTATTTGACTACATCAACATTTCTGTCAGGTAAGAAGGTAGTCAAAGGAATGAACCATAAAAATAATTACACTTGGGAGTTTTCTATGATGGATTTTATAAGATATGAAAGTCCATTTTGTTCTAGAAAGATCCTAGGTCAGTATACTTTTAAGTTCGTTTTTAAAAATTACTATAAAGAAAGGAGACAATATCTCAAAATAAGTAATGCCTTTCACAGATTTTTTATACTCTCTCTAAAAAAACCAGCCAAGTACAAATTGGACTCCTGAACCTAGGGTTCCGTACTACCAAACGGGGTGGAACCAGCCAGTTTGCAGAAAGGTCCCCAAAAAAGCGGTAGCCTCAAAAATATTACCTACATATTATAAAAATAAACTTAGTGCCTGATGACACCATAAAAAATAAATTAGTCGACTAAATTAAGGTATCAATAACAATTTGGGCATCTCAGCACATATGTTTTAATTTGTATTCCTTTTTTTTATTGGTTGATGGCAAAAAATATTATTTTTTATTTGACTAGTACTTATTACTTGCTGAGTATACACGATTAAATTGAGCGTGGTATTTTAGCGAGGAACTAACATTTTGAATAAGGTAACAACAAAATAAATACATTTTATAAGAACCTACTATAATATGAGAACTTTACGCAAGTATGATAGGTACGTCACAGATAGTTCGTGAGAGCGCCGGGCGGCGGCGGGCCCTTCGCAGTGGCTTCCGTTGTTTTGCGGCCGCACTGATTTTGTGGTTTCATTTCGCGTAACCTGATAGAGATATATGTACCCTTGCACATCCTTGTTGAAAGCTAGTGATGATCAGCTTATCGATAAATAATGGAATCAGAAAAAACAAGAATTGTAGAAACATAAACCAAGTTTTCTACACATCTGCAGATAATTGAAAACGATTTTACATATAACTAATTTGTGTTATTATACTAATACTAAGAATTATCATACAAAAATTAACGAGTTCACAATATCTTATAACAAAGTTGTTTCTTAATTCTACGACTTTTATTTGTTTCTATGTCTCTTACACGCTTTGCAACACATAACTATTGTAGATTTTTATCAACGATTATTACAACAATCCATAAAATATTTGGTCCAATTTAGGTGATGTTATGTTTGGGATCGAACAAAATAAACTCTGTGCGTTGTATTCCTTCATACAACGATAATTCGAAAATGATTATCATATCGATAAAGGCACACTTCATGCTCTAGCATATAATCGATAAAGATGTCGTGTTATCGTGTGACTCGAAGGGAGGGTATCGCCGTTTTAGTAGAACAAAACCAGCGTCCGGCGTCCGTGCAAGCGATACCCTGGGAACCAGGCGTCTTCCGCCGGCCGCGTGGTACATTTACTACATTTACCCTTCCACCACGCTACGCCACCTCCGACAACTTTGCCGCAGCCATAACTGCACACCACAACGCCATCCGATATCTCAACGCATCTCATTACGTTTTAGCACCTACGATTCGACCTCAATCGACCCCAACCGACAATACTTTTTATTCATTTCATCGGCTCTCGAACCGTTTGCTTCCATTCATAAAATTATTAATGTGATCGTAAAATTGGGCAAATTTTATTGTCTCGAAGGCATAATGGGAAACTAATGTAGCGTGTTATTATTCAGTTCGGCTGTAGCCGTAAAATGCGGGTATTTGTGCTGAGCGAGTGATGCGGCCGCTCCACCACCATCGCCTCGCTGGCCACGGCGTAGCGGCGCGCGGCGGCGCGGCGTGCTCAGGAGCAAGCGGCCAGCCTTTTCCCACCAAACAACGGAAGGACCCTCGTCTATTTGAATATCAAACACACTTCGGTCATATTTCATTGCAGCAGTTATGATATTCTTCCTCTACCTCACAATACGTGCTTTTACTACTAACAGTAATATGCTAATTATAGTATCGTCTGGTCAAAGTTTTTAAAATTAGAATCCCGACGCATTGACACTTAACATTAGAATAAATTACAACATATTATATTTAAAGTGCCTGTATTGAAATCGGCCATTAGCATTATTTATGGATTTTGTAGATAGGTTATTTTATGAATAAAAATTCTGAACTATTGTATGTTAATACGTTTAGACAATAATGATTTTGTAATTTGGCCTGTGTGAGCCGTTAGCCGATGGAATAATATGGTATCACTTATCGTGTTATTATGAGTAAATAACTTGAGCTGGTTGGTTGTAGATTCCGAGATGCTATCGAGAGTTACACAGAAATGGACAGAGAGCCACTTGTAACTCTGTTACGGTCAGTGAGCTTGTCTGCTGATGCGAATATGAAATATTATTTAAACCATATGTCGTTTCATCATACTTGGAAACGAGACTTAAAAATACATTATGTAACAAAAGTCGAAGCCAAAACTTTACAATAATATTTCCATGTTTAGTTAGTAATGACATAAATGTAATAAACTATACCTCAGAAGTTATGTTGAGGGTTCGTAGACGAGATGAATGCCAAATAAACTTTGAAGGAATAATGGCCGAGCTGTTATAGCTGTGGATTGTCGTGCCGCAGGTCCCTGGTTCGATCGCCACCGTCGGCTTGAGCTTCATAACATGGTGGAAGGGCATTTTGCGAATGCCGGCCTGGCTAACTATCACCCTCAAGTAGAGCATCTGTCACCAAGCATTTAACAGTGTGTTCCAGCAGCAGTACTTGAGAGCCAGAAAAATTACGGGCACATGAGAACGTGAGACACTTAAGGACATATAACCGCCAGCCATAGCGTAAACCTATTTATAAACTCAACTTGTTATTTTAAAAAACTCGCATGTAAATATAGCGTATTATTAGACCTTTCGTTTCTGGTTTGAATCCTTTTTTTGGATTAATAATTACAATTTTTAGTATATATAGCGTTTAGTTTATAGCACGCATATAGCGTTTTTAGAAGTTTTAGCGCGTTATTCGAGCCTATTTCGTAGTTTCAGATTTATTAAAAAAATATAATACACATGTATAAATAACTTTCCATTATAGAAAGTTAATTATATTCGCCATGTTTGTGGTGTAATAGAAATATATAAAACATGCTTATTTTTCTTGAAAGGGGTCCTTAAAGTTGGGTCTTTCTTTTATCTAAAATTACTTGTTTTTCAGCTAGAGTAATTTAAAACTTTATAATTTACTGAAAATCTGATGCACCACAAACCTATATATAAGGATAGTGATTACGTAGGTAAAAAATCATTGAGTTTTATTCGCTATTCTTAAAATTAGATTGTAACTTCGTTTGTATTGGAGCGTTCGTCTAAAATATACCCTTAACAACTGGATCAATGTGACGGGCGCCGTGCAATTTGTCACATGACGAAATGCATCGGTTATAGGCAGAGGCTAATCCGCTTACCATCAGGTGGGCCTCGTGCTTGTTCCGTCCCAATCACAATTAAAAAAACATATTACCAAACAATATTTATTAAGACTTCATTAATGTATATTTGTTAAACAATACAGTAAATTTAACAACAATGCAATCGATAAGGGTTTCAGAGATCTTAAAAATACCTGCGATTACTTCAAGAACATATTGTCTCTCAATTAACGTTAACTTACAAAGGTAGAAAGAACCGCTATCGCATCACATAAAACCGTTTAAGAGTCACCATGACCGAAAGCTTTCTTAATTTAGTGTTAAATATCGGCGGCATCCCAACTGCTGAAGTATTTTGGAAACGACAAATAAATATTAATAAAACAAGGCGATTGTCATTCTTTTTATCAAGAAAATGCGCGGCAGAAGCGAGAAGACAATATGCTTTTGTTTTTCTTTATTGTAATTGCCGTAAAACATTTAGCGAACAACGTTCGACAATAAAACATGTTATTTTGTGTGACAAAACGTCGCGCTTCATGAGAAAATATTGACCCGCAGATAGTGAATAAGCGAATTATTGGTGATACTCATCACGGAAAGGAACCAACAAATGTGAACTTCTTTGTCCATTAGGTTTTCTTTTTATTATGTAGCGCATTTAGTGCCACCCAATTCCGATCTTAAAACACATTATAACAAAATATAAATTAAGACTGTTTTCTAATCTAAATATGATGACATCTATTGCGTATGAATAATTTTCTTTAATATACATGAATATCAAATTCAGTCAAAATTAAGGTGAAAATTCACTATCTTTTTTTTATTTATATCTCATAAGCTAGCCTTTGACCACTATCTCACCTGATGGTAAGTGATGATGTGTTCAAAGATGTTGTTCAGGCTAACCTAGAATGACTGGCTCTCAAGGACAGCTGCTTGGCGACAGATTTTCTACATTAATTGATTAATAGCCAGCCAGGCGGGCATTCACAAAATGCCCTACCACCATGCTATATGTTTTGCCATCGTAAAACAAAGATCGGGATCGACGGCATAACGTGCCCTCCAAAGCACGGAAGCGCTCAGTAGTAATGTCACTATAGCGGTTACCCATCCAAGTTATAAACGCGGCGCACGTTGCTTAACTTTGCTGATCAGCTAAGCAAACTTCGCTACAACCGCTTAAAAATACCTATTAATATTTAATTAATACAAATACAAATACAAATATTTATTATAAAAACTTAAGTTAGGTTACAAATTTTAATTATTACTCTGCCTTTTGTTTTAGTTATAATACTGTGTTACAAAAGGCAGCGTCTTCCCAAAGTTTGCATATTATTTACAGTTTTTAATATATTACACAATTGAAAAAAGGGTGATAGTAACTTAAACATATTTGATTAAATTTGTGCTCTTTTGAATTATTGGTTGTGTGTGTGTGTGGTGTGTGTGTGAGGGTGAGTGTGTGTGTGTGTGTGTGTATGTGTGTCTGTGTGATGGGTGTGTGCACAATGAAGATCCTATAGTAGTGAAGAAAGTTAATGAACCGATTATATCTTATAGTTTTTATTGCATTTTAATAGTAAATCTTCCACTTCATCATAGTTCATTTTACTTAACCAGTCGTTGATTACGATTTTTACGCTTTGCCATACTTTCTGTTTAATTATGTTAATATCATTTAACTTATTGTAAAAAAAAATAATAAAAAAATGAAGGTACTTATTCATTATTTCTAGAAATACTTTATATATATAACAGGTTTCATCTATTGCCAATAACTGATATTATAAAATAATAGTAAAATGTATTTAACTGTGGGTTGAGTAATTCTATATAAAAGATGATATAAAATGTAGATATTGTAATTATTGTCTGGTTCCCTCTAACATGATTCGTCCATACGTTAATGTGACGAACGATAAATTGCCGGCTAATAAGATAATTGGTTGGTTTCTTTACCCACGTAAATCAACTACCGAACAGCTGTACAGGGTATAGTCATTTCTTTATATTTTCTGTGATGGAACGGTACGTGATGATAGAGTGAACTCCCGTGGGGGAGGCACTCTTATCTATTACAAAAGGTCCCTGCACTGCATTCCCCTACCTACCCCGACTCTTGTTAATATGGAAGCATCTTGTTGCCTCCTAGCTATGACTGGTCATCAACCTATAGTCATAGCATCCTGTTACCAAGCTTGCGCAAAGCCGATCGTCCGAGCTGACTTAGAAGCCCTATTCTCATTAGGAAGCGCCGTCATTCTGATTGGCGACTTCAACAGTAAGCACATCCTATGGAATTGTAACGTCAACAATCCCAGAGGTATTGCACTTGAAAACCTAATCGCAGAACTTAACTTTGACATAATTGCGCCCACTGAGCCCACTCACTACCCTTATATGGCAGACCACCGATCTGACTTGCTTGACATGGCACTATTCAGAGGCGTAACACTCCGGTTACGCTCCATAGAAGTGGTTCACGAGCTTCACTCTGACCACCGACCCATTATACTGCGACTAGGTCCCGACCCAACGACTGACCTCCCCCGCCCCACTAAGACGATAGTGAACTGGAAGCAAGTAGGCGATGCTCTAAAGGCTATCAGTTCACCGGACCTAGACAAGATCCCTGACGACATCCTGACAAAAGATGACGTAACCCTTGCGATCGATTCGTTCACCAATCACCTCACCACCGTAGTAGGTGCATCCGCAAAGGAGGTCATAGTGCCGGACGACCGGCGCCTTGTCATTCCAGCGGATGTGAGACGATTGGTGACGGAGAGTAAAGCAGTGACCCGACATTACGACTCTTACCCCAGTAAAGAGAACAAAACTAAGAAACGCCACTTTGAACGCATGGTTCAAAGTCGCATGTCTGAGTTGCGTGATCAACAATGGGGCGTTAAACTTTCAAGCCTCGTGCCAAGCCACCATGCTTACTGGGACTTGGCGCGAGGCTTGAAAGGAAGTAACCATAACGACATGCCTCCCTTATACAGACCAGTCCCACTAGTCCCAGCGTTCTTTGACGAAGACAAAGCTGAGTGCCTAGCTGATAGCCTAGAGGCTCAGTGTTCCCCTAACGTAGATCACGTTGACCAAGCTCACCTCGATTCGGTGGATGCTGAAGTCGAACGTAAAAGCTCTGTGGTCACCTCTGAACTCCCACCAATCACCTTAGCGACTTACGCTGAGGTGGAGAGACTGATCAAGGCCCTCCGACCGCGCAAATCCCCCGGTGCCGATGGCATCTCCAACAGGGTTCTTAAAACCCTCTCTCCTCCTCTCATCCATCTCTTAGTCAGCATCTTCAATGCTGCTATGAGCCACTGCTTATTCCCAGACACCTGGAAATGTGCAAATGTCATTGGCATTCACAAACCAGGCAAAAGCTCATCTGACCCCACCAGTTACCGCCCCATCAGCCTCCTCAGTGCCTTAGGCAAACTTTACGAGCGGTTACTTGCAAACCGTCTCCAGTCCCATGCTAAGGAACACCACCTTATCCCAGATGAGCAGTTTGGCTTCAGACCCGGACACTCATGCGTCCAACAGGTGCACCGCCTCACGGAGCACATCATTGAGGGCTTCAATAAGTACCCCAAACCCCAGACTACGCTAGCAGTCTTCCTCGACGTAGCGAAAGCTTTTGACAAAGTCTGGCACAACGGCTTGATCTACAAGCTATACCAATTTGGCGTGCCAGAACGTCTTGTGCTCATCCTACAAGACTTCCTTAAAGCCAGAAGCTTTCGCTATCGCGTGGAAGGCACCCTCTCCTCCCCCCACCCAGTCAGAGCCGGAGTCCCTCAGGGCTCCGTGCTATCACCTATTCTCTTTGCACTGTATACCAGTGACATCCCACGCTCTCAGCCCAAAATATTCCTAGCCCAATATGCGGATGATACCGCCATTTACACCACTGGGTGGCATATCAACAGACAGTCCTATTTCGTCATGCAACGGGCCATCACCGAGATCGGTGACTGGTTCCGAAAATGGCGCATCGCGGTCAACCCAGCTAAAAGCACAGCTATGTGCTTTACTGAGAAGACACGCTCCCCTTACCCGAAACCGCTTATTTTGTTCGACGAACCCATTCCCTGGGTTCCTAGAACAAAATACCTCGGAGTCACCCTTGATCGTCATCTCACCTTTAACGATCACATAACAACCGTCCGTAACAGAGCGGCCTTCATAATGGGTCGCCTTGGTCCCCTACTTCGCAAAGAGAGTAAAATGTCTCTTAGTAATAAGAAGACACTTTACACTGCCTGCATCCGCCCCATCATGACTTACGCATCAGTAGTGTTTAGTCATGCTAGTGAGGCCCACCTTCATAAACTTCAAGTCATCCAAAACCGTTTTCTTCGTAATGCAACCGGCGCCCCGTGGTATATCCGGAACACCGAGTTGCATTGCGACTTAAACCTTCCCTCTCTAGCGCAGTTCAATAAGGACTGCGCCCGCCGATACTTTGATCGAGCGCCCCACCACCCGAACCCATTGGTTGTCCAGGCATCGAACTACTCGACTGCCTCTTCTATCCCATATTTCAAACCCCCCCGTCGCCGACCACGGCAGGTATTAGACGACCCGGATGACCCCATCGCAGCCATTACATTGGCAGCTTTAGCGTTATCCGCAAGTCGTCGAGGTAAAATCCCCAGGTGTGAGGTAATCAGAGGTCACACAATCAAACACCGAGCTCGCCGGCGAGCTCGAGGCAAAAACAAGGTCACGATAAATTGCTCTCCAAATAGTCAAAGAGTATTATTCAGTAGGGCCCAATTGTGCAACACTGCAGTTGCACAGAGGCATTTTGCTCCGATCCCCCCCATGTCTCTCGACAGCGAGACAAGCCGAGGTCCGAACCACAGTGGTGCCCTTGAGCTCGCTGTCAACCCCTCCGATAGTAGCGGTACGTTTTCGGCGTCCGCAGGAGACGGAGGTAGAAAGCGCTTTTCGCCTTCTACGCCCGTCTCGGGAGAAGTGCCTTCGGCACTTCTCCCTCCCGGGCTATTGTAGGGCCAGGCCCTCGCCCAAAACCCGGTGGAGCTGGACGACCGCACAGGCGGTAGCCAGCATCTATGTCCTCCCTAAAAAAAAAAAAAAAAAAAAAAAAAAAAGACAAACACAGGTTATGTACAATAATCGCGTTATTGGTACTAAACCTTATAAGTGTTATAAATTTTCACTAATTGCTAGATCCATATACTCACCTATACCTACCATTATTAAAACTTTAGGTTCTTTTTATTTTAATGTTCTAGTCATTTTATGCATACTCTGTTTATGTATACCTTCTCTGTATATAGCAATATACATTCATAAACATACAATACCAGCTACTTCATAATATAGTTATAAAAAAATAAAAAGACATGGTGGTCGAAAAATGAAAACAGATCAATGAAGAATTTTGATCTCGCTAAGTGTGGAAGTTAGGTCTTTATATTGTAATAAAATACTTTGCTATATTGTAGATCTAGTTGGAAGTTGTTAATAAATTTACCTTGATTGACCAAATACGGCATAATTAGACTCTAAAATAGAGTTGCGATGGTAATTACCATTCATTTTGTAACTAGTCTAGACTAGGCAATTTATATGATAAACATTAATATGTAGAATTAATATCATAAATAATTAATGGCCCTTAGTGTGGGACGCTACGTGCGTGGACACTTTAGCGCCGTCACATCTTTCTGAAACCAACGTGAGGGCTGGCGCTGCGGCTACTTCGGCGGAGCAACTCAAGCGGCGCAAATATGCTAACCTCGGTATGGGTTACATATTTGAGCCGTTTGGTGTGGAGACGTTGGGTCCGTGGGGACCGGGAGCTCATCGTATTTTCCAAAACCTATCTGAGCGCTTGGTCGATGCGACGCGTGATCAAAATGCTGGCACATATTTGGCTCAACGAATAAGCATTGCAATTCAACGGGGCAATGCTGCCAGCATGCTGGGCACGCTGCCAACTGGGAGTGGGCTGGAGCATTTGGACTGCCTATGAGTCTGCTTGACTTATAGGTGTCTAAATGCTTTTATTGTAGTAGCTGTAGTGTTGTATATAGTTCATAGTATTTTGTTTAATAAAGGCATACCGCCGGTAAAAAAAAAAAATATCATATAAGTTTGTAGGGAGATAGTCAATTTCGCATATGAATATTATTAACAATCATAATAAAGGTATTATCATACTGTTTGGTGCCATGTTGAAGTATATTTATGGACAAACTGCATCTCTGAGTCGGATCCATGGTATTTTTTCTTTGTACCCAACATGAATGTCCCCGGTGAAAGATGAACCTATATACGAGTATCTTATTTTTATGTGGATAAAATGTTGGTCAAAGTATTCATTCAAGGTATTCATTATTATATCTTCCAAAAATATGTATATATATGGTTAAACTAGAAAATATATAGTTACAAACTGTAATATCACGGAGACTTTGTACACAAAACACTATAAATATCCGTGATAACTTGCTTGAAAAAATAGGGTGTACCTACTTAAGAAATTGAAATCTTAAGTCTATACAGTATTTACATGATTACAAAATCGTCTAATTCCCATATTAACTTTTCTAACGAAGTGTCCAAAGCTCCAACATTGATTGAATGTTACATAAAATCAGTTCAGAAGTACAATAGTTCAATGTATTTTCTCATTTCGTCAAACTTATATGGCCTTTTAAATACGACTAAAAACAAAAAGCATTCGGTATAATAGTTAAAAAACAAACTTTTCAGACTTAAACTGAGACTACTTAAATCGTATGCAAACAAAAATAGATGACCGTGACTGACTAACTCATGTGTGTTAATTCGCAAAATTTAATAGATAACAATTAAATTTGAATTTTGTTCTAGCATGCTCCACATTGTTAGATAAGCACTGGCAAATTATCACTAGTACAAAAAAACATTTGAATGCAGTAGGTAATTAAATGAATGATGAAATCCAAAGGTGACCGAGGTAATTGTGGTTGAATTCAAACGTTCTATCAATTTATTTTCTGTTGGCAAGAAAACTGTTTCTGTAATATATTAGCGTTGATTGACCATAATTTTTGATGTATAAATGAGTGCATTGTTCTGAGTAGAAAATTTATGGTAATGTGTTTTTTTTTTGCGTTATAAACGAGTTTCAAATAATTAAGAAAATAATAAGGACTTTAAGGAACGAGTTCAACATTTATAGCGAAATAGGCCAATGTAAAAGCACTTTATCTTCATCTCCCTGCCCTTCTCTACGTATGTGAGGGTCTGTATTATATGTTTTATCTAACATTAATTGCGTTTTACTAAAAGTTTTTCTTTTTTATGTATAATAATGTTATTTTTCTATTTGGAACACGCTGTATATGTATATCATGCAGCATGATTCACATCATTGTTATTGTATTCTTAGTTTTGGTTCCATTTGGAGTAAAATTGAAGTAAACAATCAATTACATTCGAATTACGGACCGACCAATAATAGAGGTTATTTATAGTCATTGAAGCATTTTATAACCATTTTATTAATTTAATTGTTATTGATGAGCATTGCCGGGGACTGTGTGGGCTTGTAAATTCATTTTCCGTAGGAGGAGAGCCTTTGTTTCAATGCGATGAGTGACCTCAATTTGATTTGAGGAGGAAATTGTTTATAGATTTCGTTTTACAGTTGGGGGAAATGTTGTCAAGATTTACAAAATAAAAGTGTGGATATGTAGAAGTAAAATACCTTAAAACAAATATTATTATTTAAAATTTCCGTTAAAATCTATTATACGTACAAAAAATTATGTGTATATTAGTGTATGAATGCTTTGCAATTTTATGTACAGATAGATATAGCAAGTACGATGCGTAGAATAAAGTAAAGTTTAGTATATCACAATTTGCAAATACTTCAAAATCTACAGTTCAAGAATTGAGAGTATTGAGTGTCCCTACGCACATTGTACGCGAGTTGAACTAAGCTTTGTATTTGTCGAATTGGTACCATCTACATAATTTGTAAACGCTTCAGTGCGCCACACAAATGCTTTTTAGGTCAACTGTTGATTGGGAAACGATCTGTTCATGTAGTAAAATATAAATAATTTGTTTTAACGAAATGAGGGCTATTTAGAAACATGAGGGTAATAAAACTAGTGCGTGTCATGTTAACTCGGTCGCAGACCTATGGTTACCGTTGCCATTTTTACAAGAACCGTGCGTACTCTTTAATTGTATAGATTTCGGAAGGTTGGCGAGAGCTAAGGGAGGTCTGGTTGAGTGGTGAGGTTAGTAGGAGTAAGCTTGTCGATATCGTACGAAATGTAACATCATTAGAATTCTAGACACAAATTGGTCATACGTGAGCTGCGGGCACCACACCGTCAACAATGATATCCTTGTTTGCGTCATAACATGTTGTTATAACGATTCTTTGAAATATATAAATTTAAATTACTATTTGGGGTTCCCATTTTGTTAACTTTAATATTATTTCCCTGCGACTGGATATCTCGACATTGTTTAATATGCTATACGCACCGCTGATGACTTATATTTGGAAAATCACAGATAAAATTAGTCACGTCCTCATGACGAGGCTGGTACTTATGCCTGAATTTTAAAAAACCTACCATTTATTGCTACGATAGATATCCCAATCACCTATCCAAAAGAAAAGTAAGGAATCAGCAAACTATAGGCAGAGTAAATCACAGGACATTAGCAACAAACCTTCAAATATTTCGGGTCTTTATATATTTATAGAGCCTCTCATCTCTCGTCTCTCGTTATCGTCCAGTACCTTCCTTCCGATCTACAAGCGCATGCAAGGGTTTTATCGATACATGTACCCAACTAAATTTCTCTTAGGTTTCTTGGGCTACAATTCACTTGTAGTCAGAAGGTCATATAATCAATTGGTCATCATAATCAAAATCCTTCATGGAAAAGTAGATGCTCCTTGCCTTAGTAACGAGCTGTGCCAATTGTACGTCACTGAAAATTATTGTCGCGCTGGAACACACAAGTTGATTTATATGTCGACGTACAACACGGTCGCTCATGCCCAATCTCCCATTCCGCGAACACTTGCTGCGCTCAATGCACTCCTTGACGCGACGCGAGACCTGAATTGGTCGACGCATGATAATGCATTGGACCTAATTAATTATTATTATTTATATTATAATTTATTAATATTATTGTTATTTCACTGTGACATATAAATTTAATTGACCGTATGATTATTGTATGATGTATATTAATTTGACATAAATATGTAAATGCTCAATTATTGTGTTACATGTAACTTTTGTTTAAAAGTTCTTTGTGGAATCTTTTGTCTTATGTTTTTTTATCCTTTATATTGACTATACGTATTTGAAATTCTACTGTTCTTATTTTTTTTTTCTACTGTTTAATATGTATTTGTTCTTCTAGCGTTAAAAATATATTTGATTTAATTTTTGTTCCAATTTATTGTACTTAAATAATTTTATCAATTCCTGCATTACTTATTGTTATTACTTTTTGTGTCATTAATGTAAATGATTAATCCGTATTAATTGAAATAAATAAAATAAATAAATAAAAATCATGTACCAACTGAAAACTTTTTCGTTGAGGGCGCTTTATATTTATTAGGTACAACCAAGCCATATAAACAATGATTTCAACGTAAAGATACGCTAAGCCAAGAAAAAGAAAAGTCAACAACATCTTTTGGATTTTGTAGTCACCACTTTCAGCGTCAGTAACGCGTGGTCGTTAAACAGTAACGTTTATCTAATATGTGGTACAGCGCTCCTTTAAATTGATAAAAGCAAAATATAGTTTTGTGTGAAGGGAAGTTTATTTTTGAAATTGTTGACTCAGGTGACGGTGCAAAAAATGCTTCCTTTTTTACTGCTGTTAAAAAATAGAATTCATGCAATCTTTCTCCACACATTTTGGTATTTTGTACACATGTGATCATATAGGACTAGCACTGCAGACTATCCGCGTAGATGTCGCTCCGTTGTTTTGTTTGACACCGACAAATGTTTAACATTATAAAATGGCGTCTGGCCTGTAGGTACGTTTTAGTAATTGCTTTTATCTGTTCAGTGCTTGTAAACAAACTTCTTGTCAAAAAGTGATTATGTTATCTGTATTTCGCAAAATTTTTGGTTATAGCTGTTTTCAAGTGACCCGATGATATATATCACCCGGCTGAAAGAGAAGGAAAGAAAATGAGGTGATTCATTTCAAGATAGTAAAACTGATTTAGTCGGAATGATCGATTTTTTTTTTATAATTTAGTTAATTTGTTGACCACCATTGCAACAAGCCACAATGTTTTTCATTATAAGTCCATCCATATTTTTTTCTACCATTGTCATTTTAATATGTACTCAGGAATTCGTAAGCTTTATATATCAAGTCTCAACATACAGTATAACCGATATTTTATGTTTCGTAAAATCATAAAAGTATTATCAAAAATAGTAAAAAGTATCATCATAATAACAACAGTAATATAAAAGTTTTCTATTAAACCAATATCTTCCAACAAAAACCATCCTGGTGTGGTGAAATCTGTTTCTTAGATTCCATTACATGCAGGTAAACCATATGCAAGCGTGTTGATTAAGTACATAATATCTCCTCACTGACTATCAGGTGAAATATTGACCAAAAGCTAATCTATCGGTCATAAAAATGACAGCACAGTAAGGTATTGTACTTCGTCCGGAGAAGTAGTTCCACCATACCTATTTCTAATGCCAAGCAGTGATTTTCACAATACTGTGTATTGGTCTGTAGGATGTAAGTGCTGGTGAAAATAGAGGCGCATGAGACTTAGAGCTTTATGTTTCAGAGTGATGGGCGCAGTACAGTTCGCTACTCGTGACAAGCTGTATCTGTTACCTGTGGACCTTGTGCTTGTTCCCTCACGATAGAATAAAAATCAGCCAAGTGCGAGTGGGACTCGCGCATGAAGAGTTCCGTACCATCATTTATCTGTAACCTAATCTTGCAAGTTACAGACATTTTTCGCAGTGTCCGATTGAGCTGGGTAGGTACGAGTACGTTCCTATCCTAGGTAGGTACGAATCCTAAATAGTGATCTCACTACATAATTGTTTATTTTTAAAGTAAATATATAACTAAATATTCGGTGAATTATCAAGTTTCTACCTGTTTTCATTATTATTATTTTTAGCAAATAAACAGCAAAAACCTTTTTATTGTATGGGAGCCCCCATAATTATTTATTTTATTGTAACTAATTAAATTTAAAGAGAACATAAAACTAAATATTCTGTGAATAGTTAAAACGTCTACCTGTCACCGTTATTAGTATCGAGCAAGAAACGGTAAAAAATCAAGTTTGTTGTATGGGAGCCCCCCTTAAAATTTATTTTATTTATTTTTAGTATTTGTTGTTATAGCTGCAATAAAAATACATCATCTGTGACAATTTCAACTGTCTAGCTATCACCGTTCTTGATTTATACAGCCTGGTGACAGACGGACGGACAACGAAGTCTCAGTAATAGCGTTCCGTTTTTACCCTTTGGGTACGGAACCCTAACAAACCAGACAAAGCAACATAGTAACTCCAATAAATACTGAAATATGTACATACCTACTAATATAGTGATAGTGCTGTGAGGACCTATCTTCCTACCTGTATCACACTTTTGAGTGTTGAAATCAGTTCCATTTTTTGGAAAAAATATCTTTCCTTAGTGACTCTTGCTACTTACAGGTTCGAGTAGCATTCACTGTCAACGACTATAAGTATCATCAAGATAGGAAAATATTTTTCAGTTATTGGAGTGTAACTCAAAAACGGATCGACCTATTTTGGTGAAATTTAAGTGGGACCAAACGACAAGCATCAGCTTTTTTACACAAGAATTATCAAAATCGGTTCACCCAGTCAAAAGCGCTGAGGTAACAAACATTAAGAACAAAAAAAAAACTGACCAATATTTAAGAACCTCCTCCCTCTTTTTAAGTCGGTTACAAAGCTTCAAATCTTTCTTCACGTCTTAAATAAGCCCTTGCCTTGTTTCTAAACCCGAGAGAAGCACTAAGAAGGACCTGTTACCTATGCTTGCCTACGCAGCGTAAAGCACCTCACCGGCACTTTAATAATACTTTCGCGCTACGGCCTACAATATTACTCTAGGGGTAATGCAGACCAGACCGAAGTGAAGAAGTGAACTGAATCGGAGTGACAATAAACATTTTTGACAGTCTAAACCATTTATGATTGCCAAAGTTAACATGGTGATATTTCTACCATAACTCAATTCTAGGATTCGAAAGATACAAGGTTTAATCCAAATAGTTTGTTCAAAGATTCACACAAGCCCAGCAGGAACAATTAATGAAATAAATATTTTAACTATTTCTGTTTATTTTTAATCCAACAGTTGTAAATTACTCATTGCAGAAACAACAGAATGAATATTTAATTAAAGAGATAGTACATTCGGAAAACGCTTAATAATTTATTTGCTGCTGGAATAGTAATGGAAAAATTCAACTGTTTGTGATTTAAATTATAACCTTTAAAAATGCGCATATTCCTGTTGGTGTGTTGTAGACGGATTGATTAAGACAGTAATCAATTATATTGATCTAGTTTGATGAAAATAAGTTAGTTTTTGTTAAAGCTAATTGGTTAGTCTTTACCCATTATCTCACCTGATGTTATCATCAGATAGACGATGATGTGGTCGAAGATATTGTTCAGGCTAATTTAAAATTAAGGATAGCTTCTGGAACACACCGGTAGGTACTTGGCGATAGATTTTCAAAAATATAGAGTAATTTAAAAATTTTGTAGGTAAAGTAAGTATCAGGCGAGGTCATGAGCAAAGGATAACCATCTGAGGGGGTATAAAAAAATTGTTAAATTTCTTATTCATAATTTGGTTTTGGATCAACAACACAAATAGCCTTTGTTACAAATCTGTTATTCATTCCGTTTAAGAGCTTGAAATCCGGGGCATACTGAAGGACAAACAGACAGACGTAGATATGACAGCAATAGGGCATAGTTTTGCCTTTTGAAACCCTGAACAGTGAGCATGAATTGGACGGTTGTAACATAATAACACAACGAGAAAACGTGTCCAGATATTTAAACTGGCGAGTAGGTATGAAGAATGCGTTGGGAATGGATATACCAATACAAATATTCTAGGATTTATGGGGTTGCTGTAATCTTGTAACCCTATAGCACTGCAACAGAACCTACATAAGAAATTTGTTCACGAGGCAGTCCTAAATGTTGTTTATGTCGAAAATGATCCACACCTAAGCTAAAATCAGACATGGCTTTCAAGGACAGCTGCTAAAACATCCCGTTTGGTGCTTGGTACCGGATTTCTACTCGCTTAAGAGCAGTACCTAACCAGGCGAGTTTTGTGTAATGATGTACCATGATCCGGCGGCATTCGAACTGGTTCGAACTTCTTCAGTTATTTAGTGACATGATAGTTTAAAAAGCCTATTATCGCAAACACATATGCTTCGATTTGAGTTATATAATCCTGTCTATTTCCCTTTTAAATATTGCATACACAAGTTCACCGTTCCAGTCATTATTATGGACCATACCAATATACATGACGTCCGTTTTACCTGTTGAAAGTTTTATAAGATTGATATGAAATTCTGACTCGTTTCAGACACGTTGAATGCCATGTGAATATTATTACTACTAGGTATGTAAGTATGAAGATCATTTTATTATGAATCTGTAACCTATAAGAAAAACACATTATCATAAAGATTTGTCCCATTTATACGAATAACAAGGTCTTTGTCTACTCAAAATTCAGCTGTTGAACGCATTATAGAGATTATTTGAATTTTGTTGTTTTTTGCACTCTATGATTTACTACCTATATTACCATATGGACTTCTAAATAAGGTATAAAGATCACAATAATACTTGTTTGCCATCTTAGTATTATCGCATTTCCGGTTTCATAGGCTCATTCCAGTGAATCAAATATTTTAATGGTTTTAATAAGCACGACAGTAGAATAACTTTAAAGAAAAAAAGTTAACTGACTTCCATAAGAGCTAAACCCTTAAATTGGATTTAAGATTTTACTTTGACTTTGAATTGAAATTTGTGCAAAACGAAGCCTCGTTATTAAGTAACGGATTTCTAGAATGTAAACGGGAATGAGTTGCAATCTTGATATTAGAATACTTTGTAGGTATTTTTCCACTAAAAAATAATGTTTTACTTGCCCTAAAATGTAGCAAATACTCGTTCAGGGAGTTGAGTACAAGATATATTTAAGAAATGGAGTCAGTTTTAAACCATATTTGAACGAATTCTGTCTAAAAACTAGTTAAAGTGTACCCCAAATAGGTTTTTTTAAAGACAATTACTGAAAACGCAGACTCCTAAAGCAGTTTATAAGCTGTGATCAACCAAAACAAAGTTTTCCTCCTTATTTTAATAATTTAAGAAGAAAAATTGTGAATTTGTTAAGGATTCGTATACCTACAGTTTTCTACTTTTTTACAAAGGAAATATCAATGACTCGCTAAAAACCTAATGATTTTATGGACCCAAAATTTATGGACATTTATACATATAGGTATTAAAAAAGTTTGTTTGTAGATTAAGAGAAAGCATCTATGGGTCCAAGACTTTTTAACATTGAAATAACTACAATAAGAATAGACAAACTACGAGTATGAGTTGTACAGAAATTACAAACACCAACAAACATAAATCTACTGTAGGCCGTACATCATACTCTCAGCCTGTTGCTAATTAATTTAACGCTTTCTTTTTCATAGGGGAGTGAATGAAATTCCATAAAACGAAATAGTACGTGTAGTGTATAAATTATTAAGCGAGGTATGGCATTCCAGGGAGACGTCAGTCATAGCACACTTCTAACTATACAGGGTGCTTGTAAAATAGGAATAAGAACATGTTTTCGTCAGAAGCTACTAGAATTGTATGCATGAACAAAAACATCCGAAGGTAAGCGATCGTGTTTAGAAATCAGATGTCATGCAAAGAATCAGTAAGTTGTGTTCTTGGTTTATGTCTTATTCGCAATTTAAATTTTTATTCGGTATTAATATAGATCACATGAAACGGTAAGGAAATATCAAAACTTTTGCCATAATAATATGACATATTAAGTCAATAATGTATCTTGATGGTCTAAAAAATTGTTACATTGTTTTATGTAATCCTAATAATAATCCTCAATAAGCGCTTCATTTGGTATTTATTTATTTTATGATACAATTGTTAAGGTATTCAATGAACGATTATTTTAGGTAATGGAAGGCGAATTGTTTTACTACAAGCATCTTGTATTATAAACGAATTCCTTAGTTTGAAAACCTTGAAATGCGGAATACGGTAATTCATTCTCGGTTTAATTATTAGATTAATACGACTTCGTAAGTTGTTCTGACCATTTAGAATTTTTGTCAAATGGTATTTTGACTAAATATTCCATTGCGTTTTAGCTAAGAATTTCTAATTGTCAAAGTTATTAGTCTCGATATTGTGTGAGTAGTTAATCTCATAGCCTCGCAACATTATTAAACGGATTTAGTTTAAATGTTAAGTGATCTTACAAAATTGAGTGGAAAAGTTCATTACGAGAACAAAGTAGGTAATCATTGTAATATTTAGTTTTAATTAGTTACCACTTTATTTTTACTATTTCGCGATGTAGTCAAAGTAGATTTTGTCTGTATTACATGTTTACTAGTCTGTTCTGATTTGGGATAACACTTAAGTATAAATATTATATTGTGTTCGAACTTCTTGCGAGTATATTATCAATATTGTGTATGTACTATGTGTTTCTAAAAAGTTTCAGTTATAGCTAAAGAAAAAATACCCAAATTATTCTTTATAACACTTATTCCTTACTTTTTTAACACTCAGTCCTTTTTCTCTATAACTAATATGTGGATGTCTGGTAGAAGATGCTGTAGCATTAAGTCCTCCATTTGTACTGTAGTGCAATAAAGAATTAAATAAATAAATAAATATCTAGTAGGACTAGAGTAAGACGTACTTCTATAAGTGTTATTACTCGTGCATGTGATATAATATATACACGTAATTTGCCTAGTTAGAAGCTACCTTCATTCAAGCGCGTGTTGTTTTGCTATATCTGTCGTGATTTATCAGGAACAACATTCAAAATCGGGATAAAAGTACCGCATTCATTATTTTATGATCAGGATCTAAAAGATCTACTCGTAAATATCGAATTTAAACTCAATCTTTTCACTACCAAGATACGTTGCCATTCTGATAAATTGTAAAGCATATCTTTTAAACGTACAATAGTATTTAATTGAGTACGAGATATTTTTTATTTAATTGTATAAAATGCTAACAAAAAATATTAATATCTGTTCTAGTTACTTTGATCGTCCTGTGCGCAGGCGGCGCAGTCTGCGTATGACGGGTAGTTAGGTCTCTGTATGCGCGGTTCTGTCATCTCATGATATACCGCACACATTGTGTGGTAATTTCCCCCACGTTTAATTGCCAAGCCACTGTGGTCCGACGGCCGACGGATTAATTTATTGAGACACCTTGAATATTCGAGTTTAAAATATAATTTATCATCATTAGAGACGAATATGTCATGGAAATATAGATACTTATATTTATATTCCCTTGACATATTGAGATATATCATAAGCTGGACATTTAAGCAGTTGGCTTAAATCATAGTGTAGGTATTCCAATGTTGGAACTTATGCATTAGCGCTGGCCAAAAAACCACAAAAAAGAAAAATCAAACTACGATCGGATTTGAATCCACGTGTCTAGCTGAAAAAGACCAGTGTAGCTAAAATATTAAATATATAAGGCAAATAGTTTAAATCCCGTGGTTGTTCAAAAGTTTTATTCGTTATATGATAAAGCTTAAAGTTAAGTGTATTTTTTTTCTGTGAATATTTGCATCGCATGGTGGAAGGGCATTTTGCGAATGCCCGCCTGGCTAGCTACCACCCTCAAGTAGAAAATCAGTCGCCAAGCACCGAACGGTGTGTTCCGGCAGCTGCATGAACTTGAGAGCCAGTAAATCTAGGTTAGCTTGAACGAAACCACCTCATCACTTACCATCAAGTGAGATAGTGATCAAAGGCTAACCTAACAGGCATAAAAAATTAACTTTGCCTACAATACAGCCGTCAATTCGTCAGGAACCTGATATGGCGTTTCAGCATTTGTCAGTGTCTTATGAGTCAATTTGTGACAGCATAAGACGCTGAAAATTCTGAAATTTCACCACCATAGTTTCTGGATTTCGTCACTATGGGGGAGCAGGCAGGAGTGAAAGAGTGGCAGCGATGGTGATATGGCGATAAGATTTATTGAAAAATAAAAGACAGCTAACTAAACACAAAACTAGTAAATTAAATCTTAACTGTGAATTGACTTGTCTTCTAACTTTACTTTATAGTTTCTTATTATTTTGCCACTTGCCCAATGTCTCTGCATGTCATTTCAATTTAAGCTGTTGTAGATACCAACATTAAATAGAATCATTGTATATAAACAATCAAGAATAGATCACTAACATAACAATATAAAACTATTCGAGAGGGCAATTCAGAATAGATGTTAATTCCGAGAACCATGAAAAACAATATTCTTGGACGAATCGTTAAGTCGATTCATAAATTATGCGATAAAATTAAGTGGTGTTGGACAACAAAAGCCCCGTCAAATATGAAATGTTAAATCGAAGTGAACAGCATAAATGTGGTCTCTTAGATTTTTTGGTGACATGACGACGCGACGCTGAGGTATTTCCTGATAAAGCGTACAACAAACTCCATCGTAAATAATACTCTCCTGCAAAACCATAAGGTTTATTTTTGATAAAAACAGCTATTGCATAAAATTTAGTTAAAGCGTCTGAAATTACACTTTATTAGAACATCATAGGGTACAAAACACGTGAAAGGACAGCTTTCAGCGAAATGGTGATTAATTGTGTTATAAAGACTTTTTTATAATCTTTTATTGTGTCGTGTCATTTTGAAAACACGACAATAGTTTCCATGTTGTAGATTTTCAATACATTTTGAGGTTATAATTAGTTTATTGTGAAGCTCCAGCTTCTGATATTGAGTTACCATTTCTTTGTAGAAAATCTTTCGAAATTTTGTGATATATTTTATTGGATATTTCAAATTTAGTCTATGCATATATATTTCTTATATGACAATATTTATTACAAGCTAGCCACATTCTTTATATTGTGGTAAGTTGATACGATTATATGTTTATTTTTTCAAATTTTAAATATCTGTCGCCAAGCACGTAACGGTGTGTCACCTATACCTAATGTTCATCTTCAATTGTGCTATAAAAAAGCATATAACTAAAATTATGAACCATAAATACTATAAAACTTATAATTTAACTCTAATGCATATTTGGTAGTAACACATTGATCCTTATAAAACTAATATTATAAAGGCGAATGTTTGAGAGTGTGCTTGAATGTTTATTAATTCTTCACGCTCCATCGGCTGGACCAATTTTGATGAAATTTGGTATGGAGGTAGATGAGGCGCTGGATTAACACATGATATTTTTCATCATCCACTAATATGCGGGTGTAATCGCGGGGCGTAACTAGTACTCCATATTTAGATACAGTGGGATCTCTTCACATGCTGTCCATAATTATAACAAAGCGAATTATTTAATTGTTTGATGTTTATGACTTTCGTTTTACGTAGATTTTTTTGCACTGAGTGGGTTGTTGTTCTAAATATTTCATTTTTATTCGTAGTAGTATTCACGCCACTGCCTGCTCGCTATTATACTTAGTTGGTGGTCGTATTTATGTCACATCTTGTTCACATGACATCTCAAACGAATACGCACCATTGTTTTATGCATAGTTTCCTTAAAATAGTCTGGTTTTGAATCAAATACGACGAATAACATATATATTGTTATTCGTAGATCAAATATCACATCATATTATATGTCAGTAAAGACCAAATTTATAATTTACTAATTTTTTTTTAATTTACCCATCTATTGTTAGCAGTCGCGCACATAGGCGCTCATATTTGCGAATGCTCGGCAGGCCCAAGTAGAAAATCGGTCATCAAGCACCTACGCTGTGTTCCAGCAGCAGTGCTTGGGAACCAGTAAATTAAAAGCACATAAGGTTTAACAATTTAATGTCGCAGGGTGATGGGCGCAGTGCAGTTTATCAAATCAACGTCAAATGTATCTGTTATACGCCGAGGTAATCGTTTAGCATCAGGTGGGCCTCGTGCGTGTTCCGTCACAAATGTCACAATCTCATAAAAAAAAACTGATACCTACCACATCTTCCGAAAATATTATCCATAGATTTTCAAAGATGAATAAAAATTTTTTTTTCCAAAAATTGGAACCGACTTCAACCCTCAAAAGTGTGAAATAACTTGTTGTAGTCGGTACTATGATAGTTAAAAAGTACCTATTATCCCAATATTGTGCGCATGGTACCGACTTCGACAAGTTATTTCACACTTTTGAGTGTTGTAGTCGGTTCCATAAATAATTTTTTTCACCCTTTCTATTTACAGGATCGTTTGTCATTCACCGTCTTAGACTATATTATCATCAAGATAGGAAAATATTTTTCAGTTATTATAGTGTAACTCAAAACGGCTTGATCGATTTTGATGAAATTTAAATGTTATGAAACGACAAGCTTTGAAATAAAAAAAAATAATTAAGTCAAAATTAGTTCATTGCACCCAGTCAAAAGTTCTGAGGTAACAAACATAACAAAAAATACAGTCGAATTGAGAACCTCCTCCCTTTTTTAAAGTCGGTTAAAAGTCACATAAATCATAAAATATTATAATTACCAACCAATTAAAATTTCATTGTCAGACTATATTTCTTGCTTCCTCGGCCTTATAACTGGCTAGCAAAAGTTCTAAAACGCCATGTTCAGCATCATCCAAGCATTTATTGCAATACTAAGTATTAAAGCATATTGCGGAAATGACCAATTAGTCTAGCAGTCTGGCATTGCAATGCGATAATGCCGATCATCGATGCTGTCGTGGCCGATAGCGCGGTGGATGTTGTCTGCGCCTATCTGATCTACGTGTCGTGCCGACGACCACCACGTGGGAATCGGCCCTTAGATATATACTGTATATGAATTTTATTGACATGAAGGTCAACAAGTATTCTTTAAATGTGTTTCTTCTGTTCCCTTATCTAAGGGATATTACATATTTTTGAATTTAATTATTGTTAAAACCGACAAAGGCATAAATGCAACTACCCGTTGTGACTAGGGTGTCGTTGCACATTACGATTAGGCAATGCGATTTCTATCATCTTTACGCTGAAAGGTAGTAGATACATTATAAACTAGAGCATTCCCCGAGAGAGAGCGATATTAAAACCAATACAAACCGCACCACACCTATGGATGCCTATGGAAATTGAAAGACATATCGTACCGACCTCCTGAGCCGTGGGATAAGTGTAGCAATATGATGATGTGTATCAAAATTTCATTTATTCTCATCAATCATAAATTATCTATTTATTCAAGTTCCTCCTCCTTATATTGTAAATGCGAAAGTCAGTTACTTTGTCTTGTTGTTTTGCACTTCGAAACTACGAGTAGTACCGAACAGTGCAACAAGCGATAGCATACTTGGTGCCTATAAGCTGTACCAAATAAGGGACTATGATAATTTTTACTCCCAAAAATCTCTAGGTAGGTACCTATACTATTTTCTATATTAATTTCATATACTACCAGTAGTTTAATGAAATCGTTACAGCCTATACCGATAATCATTTCAAAAGTAATATACACCTATAAGTACCTACAGGATACACTCAAATCAAAAAAGGATCAAAAATGAGTTAAGTCGCAGTCTCAAGAATAGAGTACTTAATTTTTTTATGATAATTACGAGTACTACAGCCATAGGTACTTAAAGTAAACAAAACAAAGTAATTTTAAGGTATACTAATTCAAGAAGTATACCTCTTACCTTTTAAAATCCATCTTTAGTTTTGTGTGGGCACTTTTAATACCTCCCTAAAAATAAAGTATCGTAAACAACCGCATATAAGTAACTAAACATCCAAATAATTTGTGTTTACAACGAGAAACATACAATTATGCTAATTTTTATCGCCATTTACGGTGAATATCGGCTTAAAGAGCCAAACGAGCGTAGCGTTCTAGCTTCATATTTTACAACTATAAAAAAAACGTATATGGAGCAATATGTGCATAAATGTCAATATTTATCCAGTGGGTTCCTGTGATGCTCGATTTATACTCGACGTTTAGTTCCTAAGCAGCTCAGGCGCAGCGGTGGCACAGCGGTGTGCCTCCAGTTATAACGTCCAGCATCGTAATTGTCGATTAATTATATTGATTTCAATAAAACATACACCATACACATGAAATTGTATAATTTTAGACGATAAACCGCTGCTAATAAGGCATAACTGCCGCTGGAACCGTCGAAAATTATTCTAAAGTATGCTTATAAAAACTGTACTCTGTAGAAGTTATAGACATCAAACTACACATGTATACTCGTATCGTAATTTCAAACGACTGTTTCTGCTTACATCACCTATACGAGTGAATTTGGAAAGAGTTGGTAATGGTAGTAAAATATAGTCAAAAAGTTGACTCCGGTACGACGAAGCGACAAGGCGGGCACTCGGTTACAGGATGCTAAATTAACTTAGGACTTGTGCAAACAACACCTAAAGAACACAAAGGTAATGAAAGCACCTAATGAGCAGAATGCTATCACGTCGCTGTAAGTGATCATCATAACATTGACGCGTTGATGTAAATGAGCTGTTGCTGCATATTAAGCTCACAATAGAGTTTCAAAAGTCCATACCCACCTCAACGCCCTGTTTATACCCGAAAGGTTACTGGTATACTATTAGCAAGACCATAACAAGAAGAGTTGGTGACGTATTAGCCCTCAAAGTAAATATTACTAAAGAGAAATATTTAGTTTGACTCTTGACCATAAAGTGAAAGCCAAAACTAAAAGTACCGCCGTTTTAGCGAAAATATAGTTTACCTTTACGTTGCTTTGTCGAATAATTTATTTCGACTTCACAATAATAGGGTAAAGGTATGAAGATGACAATGATGATGACCTAAGCAACAAATGAGACGAAGAACAGTTATTGGATATGTAAATTCCAAGCTTCAAGTAAGCATGTGAAAGTATTATACCGGTGTAAGTATTTATGTGTTCATTAATGCATGCTTGTGTTATTAAAGACACATCACGTCGTCGGTTCACAAGCAACCAGGATCATAGCGCATTTATATTCAGTGAATGAGCCCGTGGCGTTTAGATTTGGATTATATTTGGTCATTGTCATTCTGATAACGGTTCCAAAAGTTTGTTTCATTTGGGAAAACAGTAATAAAACAATTTAAATGTAATGACAATTGATTGGGCGGTTCACCTTCATTGCAATTTGATTTGGTTTGGCTTGACCGGTATAGATTGTAATAGCTTGGAATTAAAAAGGTTTGTTACAAATGTGATATTTCATGTGTAGAACAAGTTGATGGACACTAAATACACAAAGACTTAATATCAAGCACATCCTTGACATACGACAAGCAACATTAAACTGAACCTAATTGACACATTTATCAATTTAATAGTCCTTAAACAATGGCGAGAAGTTTTTTTAATTATAGCGACACCTTCAATAACTCTTAAAATGAGTAGAAAAAGATCACATAGTAAGCTATTAAACTCTATATGGCGAACAAAATGACAACATTAAACGGGAATGAGAACAAATGACAAATTATAATAATAGAGCACACCTGCTATTCTTTTGATCCGACATTTCTCTCATTTATGATGTTAATCGAGCGGAATGCTCTCGTGTTAACATAGTTTTGTCCCCAACAAAGCACCGCATACAGACAATGCTCCACTTTAGTAATATTTTTTGTATCAAGCACAAAATTCTCTTTCATCTCTCTTAATTTTAGATCAAACTATAGTGCTTACATTTAGAACATGTCATTATTGTCTCTACTGACAATAACGAAGGAACATAATAGTATCATAACGACAGAGCGAATTGGGCAAATGAAGACTTTAATGATATGATAATAGGAGAGAAATCTCTTTGTCAGAGAACGAGATATGCGTTTGATTAAGTTGGTATTGTGTGTTGATAAATAATAAGCGGCGTTGCTTACAAGATAGTGTATGGATGTCGCGTGAACGCTTATGCTGGTATCACGGGTCGAATTAGTGAATTGTTGGTTGCGTACGCGCACTGCGCAGGCGGTAGGTTTTGTCTAGCCGCGCTCGTTCTCTCTCGCACATTAATCTCCAGGCCCGAGATGAAGCGATATGCATTTGTCATCGTGTCCGCGATTAACTTCGACAAACTCTTTCCATTGTGTTGAATCAATTCGATTATTATTTGAGCTTTGATATTAAGCAATGAAACTATTCATGAGAAATAACTTGATAGATTTCGCTTCGTGACGACCATGCGAGTGCTAAAGAAGGATCATTATAGCAAGGTTTGTTAGCAAATAAATTAGTCGGTTGTTAGTCAGTCGGCAAATGTCTCAGAAAATATTACGTGCATGAATAGCGCTCCGTATGACGGACAGCAGAAAGGGCTGCCCTTATACTTACCTTGTATTATTTTGTCATTATTAAATTCCCATGTCAAGGCTTGTTCTCATTCCTCCCTAAGAAAATATTGTATGCAAAATTATATGACATTTGAATGAGCATAAAAATGTCCTATCTTGATTTGTTTACAACGACAGCCTGTGTTTGCGGGATTGTTTGAAAAATTGCTTACAATGCCAAATATTTTGAAACTAGCTAGCACCACCCGCAGGTTCATCCTGGTGAGATTTGAATAGGAACATGTCATTCCTTTACTCATTAAATAAACTGCGTTTTTATAATACGAACACACACGCCTTGTAAACTGAACTGTATTATGTATACAGTTCAGTACATATACGAGTACGAAAAAATACTTTTCAAGTGCAAGTCGGGCGTCGCTCTTTTAGGATTCGGCAGTGCAACAGCCTGTATATAAAAATATGTTTCATGGTTTTGATCACAGTTACAAAACCACGTTATAAATTGCTGTTTTAGTATTTGATGGTTAACTACAGGACTACAGGATAAGGTTTATATTATAAAATAATATACCGAAATTTCAGATTCTTAACTAGTTTAAGTTTTGAGGTAGACCCGTAACAAAAATGGTCCTAAATTGACAACTTAAACCGACAAAATTCTTTGACCGGATTAAATTAAATCAATGATTATACCTTTTCCCTGTATCTATAGTGCTTTAATTTTAATAATATAGTAAATGCATTGACAAGTATTTAAAAACCAGACGATCATTCATGTACAATAACCTAATAAATACAACAATTCCCACTTAGCTCATACAGTAACTATCCAACCAGACAAAATAAAATAGGTCCTCGAATTACCTTCGGTTCATCGATAATAGTGCAAAATGAGTGAAATGAAGTGTGACTCGAGAGCAACAACAGGCCCTCGAAGAGGCAATCAGGGCCAGGAGTGGCTGTCAGCGAAGGAGACCTCAACAAGCCGCAAAATGAAATTTCTCGATGCCGTCAATCATTTTCCCCTCGGTAGTCCCGCCACTAGTCATAGAGATTGAAATTATGTAAGCTACAAACGGAAATAGGGTAGGTACGTAAAAAATATTTTTCATGTAACAAGTTCGGAAAGGTATTGTTTATCATTCGAAATCTGCGTTGAAAAATGCTTGTTATCCGTTAGCATGGAAAAAGTTTTTGTAATTTAAAGCTCTATAAAAGTTTCAGAACAATTAATTTACTGTCACTTATACCAATTTAAGTTTTAAGTTTTAATATAAATTAACGCAAATTAACAAATTTTGTGTAGTTTTTCTTTCACCTAGCATTTTTCTAGCTGAAATGAGGCGAAAAGTAGTGTGTTGCTTTCTGTGGTAAAGTCTCGTACCTTTGAAACCTTCGGCACGCTCAGTATCAAATATTCTGAACCACTCGCTTGGCACGTTTTAATTCTAGTAACAGTCGCTTCCTCAGGTTTCAATTAAACTACTCGCGCCAAATAACAACTTTGCATAACAAATAACTATTTAAAAAAACGGAATTCCAACTTTGAAACGTATCAAGAACTAGTTAAAGACGCACGCTGATTCAAAACGCGGATTTTTCATTATCAAGGTCCAACTTACACAAGTTTTTCATACTTTACCTTGGTTTTGTTGGAATTCGGGTTTTGTAAATATTTTTTTCACTCCTTCTGCTAATGCATACTTCTTACAAGATCAATCACTCGCCTAAAATGGTGTATAGGTACCATCGATAAGAATTGCAACTACTCATTAAATCATCTAGGTACGTAAATAAATTTGTCAGTTGACTATAGCTTAAAAACTACTCAACCAATTTCAAATTCAAACCACAAACTGTCCCTCTCATAAATTGATGTCCCTTTCAAAACAGTTTCATTCTGAGAGAGGAAGGGACACATCAATTTATGAAAGGGACATTGGGTTATATAAAGGCAAATTATCTTATACTGTTCTAGCTGAGCGGTAATAACTATAGACTGCCGTAATGCAGGCATATGTGCTTTTTGAAAGGTACTATAATATCAAACTAAAATAGGTAAAGGTTTATTATAGCACTTTTATTCCAATAGTGTTCCCATTCTGTTCCAACAAGTTTGAAATGATTTTCAACAGTCACCGCAGCAAAAATTACAATTTCATGCCTACTCTTTTCTACTGAAGGGAGTTTAAGATAACACTTTGAATTCTAGAGAAGATGCGTTGGATAGTAGACCATATTTATCTAATTTAGCAAGTATTTTGCTTTTCGGGCATTTCAAATCATTGATGCATCTATGTTAAATACTCGACGAAATTCATAAAATTTGCGTGCAGAATATGAGTTTTTTTTAGTATAAGCATTTATATTATTAGTTAAATCATAATGTAAGTCGCTTATATTATGATCGTCTTATCGCTTTATTATCATTTTTAACTTTATATTTTTTTCTTAAAGTAATGCATACCTAAATTTTTACTGTTTTATTTTGGAACTAAATTTCAATCATATTTTACATTGATATAGAGACGTCCCCGTATTCGGTATTGAATTTATGTAAGTAATTAAGTTTATTTATGATGCATGGCAAATGAAAAAAAAGAATTCTAATAGGTCATTAGGTACACATGTAAGTTTGAGTATGTTTAAGCTAACGCTCATCATTATCAGCAACATTAACAATAATGTGTCATTTTAAAAGTATTGAATCATCATAGAAATTGATTCAATTGTCAATTCATGTTGGGCACCACCCAGCATCGCCATTCTTATGAATCAGACCAAGCGCTAAAGTCAATCGAGATATTATTCCGGTGAGTAAGTTCCCCGTCCACCCGTTTCGAAGACGTTACGTGGAAACTATTATATCCCTTAACTCTGATGATTTATGAGTCTGTTTGTCACCGGGTTGTCTCAATATGTCATCTTTAAAGGCGTATCTGATCGGAGTTTAGCTATATTCTTTTGTAAAATAATAGATTGTTTTCCTTTTTTTGGAATGGTAAGTTATTAGTAAAACGTGTGCAGGTAGAGATAAGAATCTTCTGAATAAATAAACTGTAAGTAAATAGTCTCCGGCTCTTGGGTAGATGTCCCAAAGTAAAAAAGACGTGCATTTAAACGGATGAAGAAAATTCGACTGTCCAGCAACCGCTTCCATAGCATAACCGGAAATACACCTTGATGGTATTCTGGGGTTGCGGGTTCAAGCCCCGCTGGAAGATATCTTTTCCATACAAAATAGTTTCTATGTTGTCGCTTAGCATTCGTTAATGCTCTTAATAATACTAGTCAGAATAAACTTAACATAAGCTGGTCTATATTATTAAACAATAGTGAAAATATTTCTTGAAGGAAAAATCATTTCAAGATGTTTGCTAAAGCAACGTTCCTACCAGGAGGGCACAGACGGCAGCCGCAGACTGAAAAATATTTCGGAATTGAGATTGATGTCGCACGCATGTGCAGACGGCCGACCGTACGCAAAACAACGCGACCAAATATAGAACTAATTTATGTTCATACACAGCGATTATGCTCTCAAAAATAGCCACCCGCCCCATTTACAGCTCATAATTTATTAATTTCTTTGCGTGCTTAGCAAAATATAGCGTGCGAAGTTAAGATCTCGGTCTGATTTATTGCCGATCATATCGGTGTCGTCAGTCTTACTACTACAGCGGTGCATTATTCGATAATAATAGTGTATATTAAACGAATTAAATAATCACGGAAAAGTTCCTTATTCAATTCTGTTTCATCTGAAGAATCACTTCTCAAATTGTTAGCAGTTATCAATATAGCATGGTCATAGAAATCTCATTTTCATGAGTAGGTATTACTGATAAATAATTAAAATAAATCCCATTTAAGGGTAGGCTCCCACGCGATAAGCGCGTTATTTATATACGCTCATCCCACAAAGGCACCGCTGCCGAATATCAACACATAAATATTGGTCTGAGGTGTAATTTTTCACATACCGCGTCCTCGAGCGTCGCACCTTTAAAATAAATGCAAACAAAATTTAATAGGGAGAGATGCGCAGAACCGCGGTCTTCGGGTAAAAATAAACGATAGTCGAACTCGTCCAATCGTTTGAGGATGTTTTATATCGTGGCTTTGGACTCTATTATCCTGTTATGTTTTATTTGGTGATAGTGAAATGCATTGCGCTGTGATTCAAGTTTAATCCTACGTATTTACAAACTTTATCTATAGGTACTACGTAAGACATCTTGCCGCAACCAACTTCTAAATATAATCAACAATTTTGCATTTAAATTTGCTTGTTGCACGAGATTTTGCATTTTAAATATTCTCCAAACAAAACCACCACAACCATATCAAGCAGTACGTCCACCGTTGAACAAAGGTCTCTCTGATTGGAAGGGATTTATTATAACGCTTGGCAGGCGTCTTGGGGATCGTAGTAAAAGGTGGCAATTATTTGAAAGGCGCTGCTGCCCACTTCCTGGTAGTATTTTCTTTTGGTCGTCTCCAACCACTCCCACAATGAACGGTGCCATTCTGACCCGGCGTCCTACGTGGGTTCCAACGTACAGAGGATAAACAAAACAAACACAATTGGAACTACAATTTTATATTTGATGGTAAAAAAAACCATTCATCAACTGCTTGCTTCGTAGGACGTAACATTTAGCTTTTCTTTTCTACTATCACTTGTCTACTCATTTCTCTGTCTACCCTTATTTACATCTCATTTGCGCTTATTCTTCTCGCTCTTTTCGTATCCACTAGTTCTCTTCCTCTTCCACTGATTGTTTCTACGTTCTGGTCCCAACCATAGATGCAACAAAATATTTAATTTTTTACAGTGGCGGGTATAGCCAAGTTTGTGCGATACCGCCATCCGGTCTACGCCCTAATAATAACCTTTTAAAACCCATATATTGTTAAAATTTTTGGATTCGCTTTTAATACCTTACCCACTTTAAGAACTCTCGGTGGTAGTAAACCTACCGTCTTTCAACAGGGTGTTGAGTCCGCCTGATTTTATGCTTTGTGAATTTTTCCTTTAGTTTAAATTGGAAGGACTTGGAACCCGAACCCAAGAATGAAGATGTGTAAAGAAAACTTATAAAATCCCCTAACGCCTAAACTTCTTCCATAAACCAGGAGGATGGTCCGCGATTTATAATTTCAGTGACTTATGTCTGTTCGGGAAGGCGCGGATCGAGAGGATGTTTATTTACGGTTATTGGTTATGGACTGAGTTGATCGTAGACTATTCCCGTGAGCCTCGTAACGCCTCGGACTTCGGCCCGCGTCACCGGGGGTGCAGCGGCCCGCGTGACGGATATATCCGTCTTCAGGGATGAGATTCGAATACAAACACAAAATTATGAATACCTAAACAGCACATAACGACTCTAGAAAAATTATACTTACGAGGTATTAGATCCCTGTTAGCTCTGATTATGAGTATGTTTGCAACAGTGGATAAGGTAATGAAGATGATGTTGAATGATGCAGGAAGAGTAAAAATCAGGAACACGATGATACAATGAAGAAAGCTTTAATATATTATTATTATTACTGACAAGTAATCAATCATGGATAAAAAATTATAATTAAAATTATTTACTTATTTATATACCTTTATTAATAGTTTTATTTTCATTTTTTTATTATAAGACAGATTTAAGTATAGATATAATATTTAAAATGGGGATTTAGTTCAGCTCACAAGGAAAGATCAGGTTAAAATGCTGGAATGCGTCAAAACAGGCAAGTGCGAGTGGTGGCGATTGTTTTGAATTAACGAATGGAGATATAGAAAATGTATGTGGGCAATAGGGAATTGTGAAATGAGGGGATAGCGTGATGAAAACGGATGACTTCGTCACATGTTGAACATACCACCGAACGTGTACAATGGTGGATATACAGACTTAATTAGCAGCTCATTGACAGCGAGTTCTAAAATCAAACAATCTAACGTTGTAACGTATAAGGCTAGTGCTGTCACAAAGCGGTTGTAATGATCACTTTGTCATAGGTGCGCGAAAATTAGAGAATGTAGTTCTTTTACATACACGCGATATATACACAATAGAGTTACTCGTAATTTTTAAAAAGTCACTATTAAATTATCTATTTGTCATTGTAATGATTTTATAGACAATCGTCAATGTTCTGAAGGAGTGTTCTGTAGGAATAACGAATCAGTATGTTTTTTTGTATGAAATGATGACGGACTATTCGCCGACCTGTTAGTAAGCATCACGCCTGTCCATTACTGTTCAGTGTCAGCGTTTTCATTCTCCTCGACGCTAAAAGAACTTAGTGCACTGTCGTTACTCCAAGACGTTAGTTCTTATGCCTCGTTCGCCTAGTGATTTCACTTGCCTGTGCCTTTCACAACTAAACGCAGTCCTACTGCTTCAAACCAGAATATAAGAAACTACCCAACAACACGGACTCTTGCTAAGGACGCCTTATACCTGTTGAAAAAAAGCTTTTCCGGTTAGCTGTAATGGGCATTAAATATATTTTAGCCTGAAGTATGCAATCAATCGTCAAGAAAATAATGCTGTATTTCGACGTTCGCAGAAGGAAAATTCAAGTAAAAAGCACGTGAAAAACATTTTGATTAGAAAACCACACAGTTTCTGCTTACTTAAACGATTAAAATGCTTGAACAATTCCGCCTCTGCCAAGCTATCGCTTATCACCTCCATAATTTAAACAAATATTGTAATAATTGTATCAAATAGTTTGTGACACATAGTTACAAGACGTTTAAAAGAATGGCTCCGAGTTTGTTGCCCGTTCTTCTCACAGTATAGCTCTATACTTTTTTTGGCCGATGGTAGAGTAACAACAATAAAGAATACATCATTATTAAAATTTGTAATTGGCCTTCATAAGAGCGTCTTAGACGCCTCAATTGAATAAATGATTTTAACTTTGACAACTGTTCTTAAGAGAGTTTCTTTTGTAGTTTTAGCCAGCAAACATCTTCGACAACGTCATCTATTATTTCGCTCTAATTCAACTATCAAAAATTTTATTACAGACTAGAGTAGGTATGGTTTATGGTTATCCCATTTGGCTATTAAATTTTTTTTCTAGAAATAATGAAGTCGCATGCATAAGTTAAGTATGATACAATGCAATATGTAGGTATATCTCTTTTGTAAGTAGTAAGTTCCCAAAGTTGACTTAATTCGATACGCCGTAAAAAACAGAAATAAAACTAAAGGCAACATCACACAAAAAGCTCGTATCATTCACAAGAATTCAATATCCGTGACTTATCGGATACAGCAATAACAGAAAACAACCAATAAAATAGTCCTATCTGTATTTGTCACAAAATAAGAATTCCATCAAATAATTCGATGGCAATAAAAAACGGATAGAGACATCGCACGCATTCGTAATAAAAGTCTTGCCATAAATAACGTTCATGAAATATAATACACCTGCAATCTTCAGAAAATGGGAAAATCATTTTCGTAGGGCGGGCGCGGTCCGCCGTAATATTGTTATAAATGTAGTTTTCTCCAGGGCATAAATAATAATGCTGGCCGAGCGGGCAGTGCACGGTCAGTCGAAAAAGTTGCAAGCTACAAATTTTTAAATTTTATACATTGGTATACTCTCATAGTTAGTAATCAAATTCTAGGCAAATTAATTGAAAAATAATGAGGCTTATAATGGTATACTAGCTATCAAAAGCTCCAATCAATACTAACAGATACATTCCGTTGCGATAACGCGACCAATTCTTGCGTTATCACGAGCAGTACCTAGTATAAAAAAGCCTACCCAACCATTGTGTACTAACTATTTGGATTCTTCTTGGTTTGTCTGTTTCTCAAATAGTTTGGTTTCTGCAATTTGTCTGGCTTGTTATTTTAATACCTTTATTTCAAGACGAATGGAGAACAACACAAAGTATAAATTTAATGATATGTAGTTAATTCTGAATTCGTTTGCAAGTCAAACTGCTACTTGTTGTTTACATCTACGTGTAAATTAAAGAGAAAAGTACTTTTTTAGTAAACAAAATAAATTAATAAAGTGCACGTTGGAAACACTCCACCATGATAAGAAATTAATGACAATGTTTATATCTAGTTTGCAACAAAATACATATTACTAGCTAAATTAGTTATAAATAGTTAATATCAGTAATTTGTCTCAATGCTTTTATTGTAGTAGCTGCATTGTTGTATCTAGTTCGTAGTATTTTGTTATTAAAGGCATCCTGTAACATACATACACAAATATCAAACAAATTATTAGAGTACAAAATTTTATGCCCAAGGCGGGAATCGAACCCGCGTCCTCCGATATCGCGTCGGATGCTTAACACCATCTCAGCCATTTCCCACCAGCTCGATTCCCGCCTTGGGCATACAATTTTGTACTCCAATAATTTGTTTGATATGATTTTCGCTTAGCACGCGATAGTGCTTGTAATCATATTTAGAAATATACATACACAAATACCTAAAAAAACAGTATCACTTGAGATATGTCCTTTAGTTACAAACAGTATGGCCTAAGTATCTATACATGGTTTTGAGAAGAATGCTAACAACTACTAAAATGATACCAACTATACATCCTATTAACAGTTCCAAATCCCAAGTACAAAATTACATTTGGATAAATTTACCGATTTCTTGTCGACTATATCAACGTTTGACGTAATATTTTGTTACTGAAAAGTCAACTACATCCGTATCCACGATGAAAGCAGCGAGTAGTCGCGCGCCGCTGGGAGTCATTCCGTCCCGACAGCCTGTAAATTCACCATTACGCGATATGAAATATGCCGCTACACCCTTCGCTACTACTACGGGCCCGTTATGTGATCATAGAAATCAGCTGGGTTTGACTTTGACACTTTTTGATGCTATTTTGTTTTTTAGGAATACATGTCAGTAAGGCATTCCTCATGCGTGTTTGGCAAGTTACCAAAATGCAGAAATACTAATTATAAAGTATTGAAATAAGGCTTTCAAGTAATCCCTCGTAGCGAAGAGCTTGTAGCGAAGTTTGCTTAGCCGTTAGTAACCGATCAGCTAAGTTAAACAACGTCCGCCACGGTCATGACTTAGATGGGTGACCGCTAGTGACATTGCTACTGAGCGCTTCCGTGCTTCGGAGGGCACGGTCCTGGTTGTTGTCCTCGTTATAGCATAGTGGTAGGGCATTTTGCGAATGCCCGCCTGGCTAGCTACCACCCTCAAGTAGAAAATCTGTCACCAAGCTCCTTACGGAGTGTTCCGAAAACTGTCCTCGCCAGTAATTCTAGGTTAGCCTGAACAACATCTTCGAGCACATCATCACTTTCCAACTTTTGACATCATAATCATAATCATACCCTTATCCCACATACGGTAGGGTCGGTTAAATATATCTTCTCTAAAATCACAAAGAAAAACACAAAACATAATGTTATTGTGTTTTTTTTTTTTTAGAAAGCTCAAGTTCTTTCTTTCTGCTATATATCCTTTTTTATCTGCTATTACTAGGCAACTGACACCAGCCCTCTTTGAGAAAGCTCTTTTTGGTAGTACCCGCTACTTTTCGTAATGATTTGGATAAAGATATTAACACATGTTTATTGTTGTACTGTTATTTGGCGGTACGTATTGAAGTTATTTTGTTCACAACAGGCCATAAAGTTTATAAATGAAAGCGCTCAGGTGAGGCATTGTAATCAAACGATATTATTATAAAGTCAGTGTCCTTACCGCGCATGATTCAACTAAATAATGATACCTTTATACGAGAACGATTTCACATTACAGTATATCGCGGTTTCAACACAAAATTTGGCTTTTGTTCTCTCTCGGCGTAATGTCTTTATGCGACCACTAAAAGCAATATTATTTCAATTAACAGCTTGATTTAGATCCGAAGGAAAAACTCAAAACAATGAGGTGTCGAGTATTGCAGAGAAAATAATGTGCAATGAAACGTCTGATTTGTGGGAGTGCGCACTTAAACTCTCTCAGAACTCGTAAGATAATGCAATAATGGCATCGCAGGTGCTTCAGATTATTTCCATTGTTCTTAACACTTTTTTTTTGTATTTAACATTATTATGCTGATTGGAAAAATCTTATTGAATTATTTACATTTGTTAAGGATAAACTTTTTTTAACTGTTTATATTAACCGCGGTATATTATAGATTTTTTTATTTTAATTTATGTGATTGTGAAGGTATAAACACGAAGATCACCTGATGTTAAGCGGACTAACCTCGGTCTATAACAGATGCAATTAGTCCGAACTAATTGTATTGCGCCCGTCACACTGAGACATATACAGTTGTGAAGTCTCATAAGTGCCTGTAATTTTTCTGCGTCTCAAGGACTACTGCCGGAACACACTGTTAGGTGCTTGGCAACAGATTTTCTACTAGAAGAGCTAGGCGCAAGCCAGGCGAGCATTCGCAAAACGCCCTTCCATATGCAATGAAGCTCAAGCAGGCGGTAGGGATTGAATCATGGACCTGCGGAACGGCAGTCTATTACCGCTCGGTTATCATTGCTTCAACACAAACATGTGAATGGGTGTACAAATAGGTCGAACACTTTGGTATTTATATATGACGAAACTACGTTTGTATGGGAACTGGGAAGAGCTACGAAATAAAATAAAGCCACGATAGCTATGGCGCCATGGTTGAAATTCAGCTTTCATTCTAGGCTTAAGAAATAAAATATTTATAAGAAGAATATAATCATCACTAGTTAGCAGGTTAAATATCGTTTATGTACGCAAGCCTATCATATCAAGATCTAAAATTATCTTGGCCAAATTTCCTGCACGTATTTTAAGAGTTGCTTTCGGTACTTGCCCGTAAAATATAAACACGCATGAAAATTTTCTTCCAAAACTGATACCTGCTCCTGCAGCCAAACAATATTCTTATAATGCCCGCCTTCATTAACAGATAACTTATTCGTTAACGCCACCATTAAAATCCTACTATAAATTATATTAATATAAAACTTTTGTGACTAAGAATAGGTCGATATTAAGAGGCACGTCTCAACAATTAAACACGTCGTCGCTTGTCTTGTAAGACATCAAAATAAAATGACTACTATTTATGTATCAGAGAGCGTATTAACGGGACGCGCAGCCGCTCTTATAATGTCATAAATCGTCTGGAAAATATAACCATCAGCGCTTTGTCATACGCATCGCTGGAAGATGGGCTGCGCTCTCGCTCGATTCAAACGTGGCTGTCATATACGGAAGTATATCTACACAAAAAAAAGGGCAAAAATCTTTATATAAAGATTTGTAGAAATAAACTATGTATTTAAATTAGTCGTTTATTAAGTTTTTTTATATATACAAAATTACAAATTTTCTAGAGGAAAAATTTTAATCGTGTGCGGGTATCGAAACTGCGTCCATCCATGCTCTGACAAAGAGTCGTAACTCATTTTTCCTGTCATTCTTAAACCTTGGGATGGAGCGACTCCTATAGTTCAACTTACGATGTACTACAAACAGTCTTGTTTGTAGTACAATCCCTATTTTGCAGTTAGCTTTAAACATGTTAACGATGACGCATCTATTGTTTATATTTTTAAGCGTTTTTATAAGATAACTAGCTTTTCGGGCGCGGCTCCGCCCGCGCGTATGTCGGTTATCGCGCAAAAACATTAACCTCTTTTTGTGCAGTTGGATAAAAACTATCCCATGTTTTTTCCCGGGTCTCAGACTATCTCCATACCAAATTTCATTCAAATCGGTCCAGTAGTTTTGGCGTGAAAGCGTAACAGACAGACAGACAGACAGAGTTACTTTCGCATTTATAATATTAGTACTCATTGTTTAATTATAATAATAATTCTTTATAGCAGACACAAGATCCATGAACTCAACATAAGATATATACACAAGTACTTATATACTATAATTTATAAAATAGTTATTTGTTATGATTTTTATATGGATTTCCGCAAAGTGACGCCTGAATCTATTTATTAGTTATTATAATATTATGGTTTGGTCGTGTAGAGAGAATGAATGAGATGACACTGACTAAACAGATATACATAGGACAAGTGAACGGAATTGTTGAACGTTCCGAAATCAAATTGAAGACCTTCAGAAAAAAGGACAGATCAGTACCCTTAACCGACGCTCATGTATGAAAGGATTGATGAATGTAGATGAAGCGAAAGAGATATGCAAGGATCTTAGCTAGTGGAAATCTGTGGTCTCTGCCTACCCCTACGAGAAAGAGGCGTGATGTTATGTATGTATGTATAATATTTTCGTCAAACAAATGAGATATAAAGTCTCACTTGTTCAACCCACTGAACTAGACAACTAACTTAATTAATTAATCCGAATACAAAAACTTAAAAAACGAGTACACTTACTAAATACATGGCAAAGGCTTGTTTTATTTTAAAATTCACAAAAAATCACAACGTTCGTTACGGGAACTAGACACTGAACCAATTGAAATTGGGTTGATTTATCGGAAATAACGCCTATAATACAAATAAAATAATCAAGGCTCCTTTTTCAAGTGCTCTTTATTCATTTTCAACAAAGATTCACTAAGAAATTAGAGCTGTATATCACCATAATTCACAAAAACAGCTATAACGTACTCCGTTGAACAAATACCTTCCCCATTTGGGGGTATTGGATGAGGGTTTGCCATAATCCTCACGCGTCTTGGGGATCACAATGTAAAATGGCAATTCTTCAGAAAGACCTGCTGGACACCTTCCTTTTCTTTTTAATTTGGCAAAGGATAGCCTTTGGGCACAATCTCACCTAAGTGACGATGTGGCCGAAGAAAGTAAGTAACCTAGAATGGAGAGAGGCTCTGCACATGTATATCCATAGGCAAGCATATACCATAGTGTTATGTATTTCGTGACAGATTTTCTACGTCGTAGTTCTAACTAGTCAGGCATTCGCAAAATACCGTACAACTATGTGCTGAAGCTCAAGCCTTCGGCGGAGATTCAGGCTATGGAATATATACTTGGAAGTCTATGGTCAGCTATTGGGCATTTACTGATTTGGAGTTTTTCGTGATACTATACAAAGGTACAAAAGGAAAGTCTCATTATTTTCATACGTTCATCTCATGTTTTAGTGTTCATCTTGTTTTAGTGGTGGATTTGTATCAAAAATAATTTTTATTTTTATTTATCGACCTTTGACTACTACCTTATCTTATAGTAAGCGAATATCTTGTTCAGGCTAACCTAGACAGCTGCTGGAACACACCGTTAGATGCTTAAGAAATTTTCTAATTGTGGGTAAACTGAGCCTGGCGGGCATTTGCAAAATGCCCTACCACTATGCTATAACGACTGCCACACTAAAACAAGAACTGGGACTGACGCCTTAGCATGCCCTCTGAAGAACGGAAACGCTCAGTAGTAATGTCACTAACGATCACCCATCCAAGTCATGACCGCAGCAGACGTTGTTTAACTTAGTTAATCAGTTAAGAACGACTAAGTAAACTCCACTACGAGTGTTTAATAAAAAACAGGATAAGCATGTGTAACATTGTCAGAAATTTCACGCTAACCATTTGTATAGTCACAAATCACTATGTTCTACTACATAGCTACAGTATGTCGTATCCACGTTATAAATCTCAAAAACGTAAATAAAATCTGGCGTTCAATATTTTAAAACTTTATTTTAATAGCCCACTACTCAACTGGGAATTAAGACGTGTTTATAGACCACTCGTAATACAAACATCATCCCTTCATGTACTTGCTCTCTGAAGTAGTAAATCTGTATGCAACTTAAGTCAAAATATAGGAACATAAACTACCAAGTTTAAAGTGGGTTGACCAAGTGTCTTCGTTATAGTTGAGATGAGTGATAAATATAGTGGAATAGACATTCATCATGGTAAGAATTTTAATACACTGTCCCCACAATTTTCTTAAATAGTAACACTGACAAAACACTGTCATTTTACTCTACCGAGTCGTTTATGTAAACTTCTAATAAAACTAAAACCACGACTTATAATATACGTGTAATCGATTTTATCAATTAAGTATCATGGTATTGTATTGTCGTTTGTGTTGTGAGATAAAAATATAATACTGACCCCGTTTATCGTGGTGTAGGAGAAGGAAGATTATGATAATGATGGCGTTAAAGATCGCAAATGGAACAAATATTTAAAAAGTATTTTTAAAACATCAATTTATATATATTTTAAAGATTATTTCAGTAAAACATTATATTCTGTAAAAACACTTAATATGTACACAAAATATAACAAGTAACAACACCGCCTCAATTTCTGATTAAATCAATGCGGCGTCAGAAAGCCACGTAGCCTAGCCGCAATAGTTTTCGATGCGTTCGATTCTACACGAAGTGACGCGCGTCGATAACTTGTTTAGCGAAGCTGGCGTTTCCGACGCCACTTTGGCTTAGTTTAGACATTTAGGCGGATTCATGTTCTATATAATATTAATTTTTAGTTTTCGAAAAACCATTTTAAAATATTGTTATTATTAATTTTGGATTTAAAACACCACAATCTATTAATTATCTTAAGCCTTATTATCGTAATGGTAGTGAGCGACAGTGCTAAGCAGATACGTAGATCTACTAACGAATACATTAAATAACATGAATATATAAAAGATTTGTTAGAATTATTCTTTTTATCTACGCTTATTATATTTTAAGCTAATGAAACACTTCACAGATAGAACTTGTACTAAGTTACGATATTTGCTGATGGACGCCAAATGTACGAACCGCACAAGTTCAATTTCAAATAATAAAAAAAACTGTGAAAGTGGTAAAATGCTTGTTATCGTTTATCGTATTATATAGTAATCATTTATGTGTTTAATGTATAAGCACTATTTTTATAAAACAATGTACCTAAGTGGTTAATAAGAACTCACAACAGCTGTCCAACTAATCAATTACGCTTTCTCAAAATATGACTCTGGTGTCTTCAAGACTATAAAATTGCCACACATAAAATTTTTTTCTGTGCCAAAAATCAACATCATCTCAGACGGAATGTTAACAACATGATATTTCTCAAAGCGATCTTAATCTCAACAAATTGTTCAAAATGAAAAGTTTTATTCATGAGCATTCAAAAACATGAATTGCCACACACATTCTGCTCGGCACATTCGCTTTTTTGATAATTATGCTAAAACAATAGTTGAAATCTTAAGACGGAGCAATAATTTAATTTGCTTTTCGTTGACTCGCTGCCAGAATGACTAATTGGCACAAGCACATAGTCATTTCAGTTTTATTACTATATTTTCAAGACATTGATAAAAGTGGAATAGCAGTCAGGTCATTAATAAAAATATATTAGGTCACCATACTCCAAAAATTAAATAGGTAGCTAATCACTTTTGTACAGATTTTCAGATATTATAATCAGATTCTTTTGTATAAAATTTCTTTAGACAATTATATTTCACCCTGCAACTTAAACCATTATATAAATCGTACTGATTATAGATTTAAACAATTAATTAAGTAAATTTACAAATTATTGGAGTACAAAATGTTTTTTCCCCGGGCGGGAATTGAACCCGCGTCCTTCCGATTTCGCCGGATGCTTAATTTCTAAATATTATGATTACAAGCTAGTGCTTGTAATCATAATTCGAAATTAATTAAGTAGTTAAGTATATATTATAAAATGCATCTTTTCATATGTAGAAAAGAGAAGCATTGACAAATAATTATCTTCTCTAAAATTTACAGCTTCTCTTTGGTCCATTCTGAAAATTACTATTGGCTAATTATTTGGGCTATCGGATTCAACCTTTGGGATTATGTGCTTTGGGCTGATTAGGACTGCCTTAATTCAACATCTACGCAGGTATTGGTTAAAAAATTATGTAGAGGTTGGGTTCGGTGGTCAACGAAGACATCGCGCTAATAGATGTATAACGGAAAGGGATTATAACTAACCAGAATATTGCTGAATGTTCAAACATGATTTTAGAATGTTTTATGAATTTCTATTTCAGGCGAATAAAAAATAAGTATCATTTTCAAAATTATTTTAAATTCTAATGAAAGCGTGATAAGCCGCGGCAAGGCTAGTCTATACATTAGAGTATTTTTTTTATTAAGGTTTGAGTTAATAGTGAGACATAAAGTAAAAAAATATTTAAAAAAATTGAGCTGACTTCCAATACTTTAAAAACTTGTTGAAGTCGGTACCATGCTGATTCAAAACACTAACCTCACATTATCATAGTCCGACTTCCCCAAGTTATTTCATACTTTGCAGTGTTGGAAATCAGTTCCATTTTTTTTAAATAATTTGTGCACTTTTTTAATTTATGCATTCTGCCTACAAGATCATTCACTTGCCTCAATTACTGTAACACCATCCATAACAGTTAAATTACCATTAAATAATTTAGGTTTGCAAGTACACATTTCAGTAAATTGACTGTAACTTAAAAACTATAATACCAATTTTGATAAAATTTATGTGGGACTAAATTTAAAGTATGTTCTAACCAACAAAAATAGAGATATCAAAATCAGCTCACAATTGGCGGAGTCATCGCGTAACAAACATACTTGTACAATTAAAAGCATACAGTCGATTGTAAACCTCCCCTTTTTAGGAAGTCGGCTAAAATAAAAAGTTTCCTACTACAAAAGTGGAAAAAAATTACAATCATTTTATACTATTTGGTCTCCTTATGTCGATAAGGAGGCCAAACACCTAATTATGAACCATAAATCGATATAAAGGATGTCGGGACCATGAACACAATATGGAGCAAGGAGTGTCTTAACCAGCATCATGCCAAAGGAGGTAGGGTATTAGGCGAATGCCCGCCTAGCTAGCTAGTACCCTTAAGTAGAAAATCTGTCGCCAAGCTCGTAACGGTGTGTTCCGGCAGCAACCATTAATAACCAGTATTTCTAGGTTAGCCTGAACAACTTCTTCGACCACATCATCACTTACTATCAGGTGAGATAATGGTCAAAGGCGTAACTATCGAACATAAAGAAGAAACTGTCGCCAAGCACCAATATGTGTATCCCTGCAGCGGTCATTGAGAGCCAGATCCCATTCTTGGGTAAGCCTGTTTCCCACCTTCCACCATATGGTCACTTTTCGTCCAGGTTTGTGATCAAAGGCTAGCTTATCAGCTATAGAGATGTTTCACTGGTAGACCTCGCTTCCTTTTTTGAATTTTTGTTGAGTGCTTATAAAGAAAAGTTTTTCATGTAAATTCGAGCATTAATTTACCTTAAGCCAAAAACTATATAAAAAGCTTTATAATAATAAGAATCTGACTAGATCAACATCATCACCATATCAACCGGAACGTCCACCGTTGAACAAGGCCTACTCGGTTGACACGCGAAAAATGGAAGGTGAAATTCTAACCCTGCACTCCACGAGGTCAAGTATCTAGTTCTATCTAACCAAATATTACCATGTATCAAGTAGAAACGACAAAATCACACGACCTGCAGCATTTGCTATATTCCACCGCCACGTAATAAAATTGTATAAAACCACGGTTATCGTAAACAGAACAAATAGCAAAGTTTACGAGCCATTTCGCGCTTTTCCATTTGCATGATACGAGTATGACATAGAATTGCACAGACAGAGTAATGGCCGCCCCTAGGTCATCACAAGATATTATTTATTTGCAATCCAAAGCTTTACTACAGCTAATAAAAAAGCGGGCGAAGAGGTTGTAGCCAGTCACATGAATTGTGAATACAAACGAATATGTATAGTGTAATATTCATATATATTAATTAATTTTTTTTACCGGCGGTATGCCTTTATTAAACAAAATACTATGAACTATATACAACACTACAGCTACTACAATAAAAGCATTTAGACACCTATAAGTCATAGCAGACTCATAGGCAGTCCAAATGCTCCAGCCCACTCCCAGTTGGCAGCGTGCCCAGCATGCTGGCAGCATTGCCCCGTTGAATTGCAATGCTTATTCGTTGAGCCAAATATGTGCCAGCATTTTGATCACGCGTCGCATCGACCAAGCGCTCAGATAGGTTTTGGAAAATACGATGAGCTCCCGGTCCCCACGGACCCAACGTCTCTACACCAAACGGCTCAAATATGTAACCCATACCGAGGTTAGCATATTTGCGCCGCTTGAGTTGCTCCGCCGAAGTAGCCGCAGCGCCAGCCCTCACGTTGGTTTCAGAAAGATGTGACGGCGCCAAAGTGTCCACGCACGTAGCGTCCCACACTAAGGGCCGTCCTAACTTCCACGGAACCAGAGTCATGCCGTCAGGTCTTTTACCATCGTCACGCATCAGACCATTCGGTTCGAGAATAGCTGGAACATTGGCGCTGGTAAAAGCCCGGCGAATGATATCGTTAAGGCTGGCGTGGCGGGAAATTCGACCAGCACTTCGAGAGCAGGAAAGGCCATGGTGACCGAGTTGATCAACTGCAGTACCACACTGGCAGTGATGTGCAACACAACACCTTGCACCCAAGCGTAAGCTAATAGCTAGACGAAAAGCGGATGGATCTATAAGGCTACCAGTTTTGTAAGAAGGAATGGCCTGTAACCAAAGACCGGATTCCCACACAGAAACAGCGAGAATACGAGCACGATCTGCGATGCTAGAACACGTATTTAAAAGATCTTTCCGTGTTAGCTCGCATAGAGGCCGATCCCACTGTTTCTGAGATGACAACATTAATTAATTAATAATTAATTAATTTATTTATTAATTAATTATGTATGTCTAATTAATTTAATTAATTAGACATACTTTCTAGAAATATCTTAAATCTTTACTTCCTCTATAAACAATGTGTGAATCATAATAAAACTTAAAAAAGTAAGAATAGACAATAAAACGGCGCATCGCGGCGTATTACAAAAATCCTTCACGGACACATTTAGAGCTGTTAGCGCTTCTTTATTATAAAAAGGTTCCAACAATGGCCCATTAAAATCTGAAGTCATAACAGGAAACGTGATACAGCGGCCGGCTCATTCCGAGGAGTACCTCTTTCATCATAAAGGCGCGGTGTGCAGCAGCTGGCGCTTCACTTTATGTGGTTTTCTAACGGCTCCTCTTTAATAATCTTGTTTATTTTCGAAAACGGAACACCCATAACTTTCCGAGTGCTTCTTCAGATTCCTATGAAGATGTGTCATTGACTGCCGGTATTCATTACATTGTTTTCATAGCATCTGCCACTGCTATTAATAAAAGCTTCTCAGCAACACGCGCCGAGCGCTGTCACAAACGAAAGTGGTACGCAACAGAACTCATTAAGTTGGTTACTATCGGAGCGATATTAACTCGGGCGTCACGAATATACAAGCCAGGAACAGCGTGCAATAAGTTGCTTCGTCAGCTAATAACAACAGTGGCATTTCCAGCTATATCTCAATATCGTAGGTGCGAGAAGTAAGCAGTTAATTAACACATGACGCTTGTCGTGGAAATAGAATTCCTGTAAGCGAGCGGGGTGCGCTCGCGCCCCGGGCCACGCCGCCCGCCGCCGCCCGTTCTGCGCCCAATGTTTGTTTACAAGCAACGAGACTTCATTACGCCGCTGGCTAATGTATTCAGCTTCAGCCTCCACGTTAACAGCGACACTTCTCGGAATCAATATGCTCCTTGTATGTTTTGATTGGCTGCTGGTTTAGCTCCCGACCAGAAACCGCCCTAATCCCCCACACCGCTAAACACAATTTCCCCTGACAACACATCGCTACTTTAATGACACCGAATACAACGAACGGATTTCAGTGTTAATACTTGCCGAGGATAAATTTCCAATAGTGGTAACGACCTCTGCATTGAACTTGTCCAATTTTAGTGTTAAAGCGCATTAATTTGTTTTATTAACGTCTTTAAATGTTAACCGCTTCCTGTAGAAACTGTTCTGTTACTCATTCGATTTCTATTATTGTGATAGTATTTATAATAAAATAAGGGAACACAGTCATTTTTGTAAGCTAACCGTAAACATATCAAAACGATCCTTATATCTATCCGTGAAGCCAAAACTGACGTTACCAAATCCATCGTAGCGACTTCTGATACTTCCACCCCAAAAATAATAATGTTTCATCTTATAAAAATATTTTCCTTACGACTGTCGCTCGGTATATCACGGTATTTGTCACAGAGGATCACCCTTTATGTTCGTTTCCAGTCAAACCCCTTAGATAAGCGAGCCTTTTATATGCCAAATATAATATATTATGGTTTACAATTCTTGTTAAAGCATAACATGGATACGACCGACTCCCGAGCTTCCGCGGGAACATTCCAATCTAAACTAATGTTTGTTTCGCAATCAAATGCTTGCACCGCTCACTTTATGCGATGGGAATAGTTTACTCAGCTTCTACGGTACCTATTCATATATAATTTGTAGTATCGACGCGGTTAACTTTCGGTCTGAGTAGTATACATGCTTATAACATCGCACAATCATGCCTGTATATCCCCGATGGACCAGTGAGAGGGTTTCAAATATATGTTTTGAATGAAATATTTCGACCTCATGAAGGTACTCATGTACTTAATGGGAGCGAACAAATATTGCCATAGATTCTTATTAAAATTCTCTTTGTCAGTCAAACCGTCCGACGGTAAACCTGACTTGAGATTCCAAAGACCTAATCCACCGATGCATAATCTTAAATTTTATGCAATTTTTGGGTTCCATAATAAAACCGGGACCCTATTATTCTATGCGTCGGCTGTCTTTCTGTCCGTGTGTCACTTGGGAACTAAAAGAAGTAAGTTTTCAACAGAACATGTGTTAGTATGGGGTTGCCCCATTATTAACGATAAAATAATTAAAATGAACGTTATTTTGTTTTTAATTTTTAATTCTATACACAAACGCGTAAAACTTGGTATGATAACAGATATCCCATATCTAAAGTATATTCTTCTCCCGCCGTCTTACTCGCTCTTAGTCCTTTTTTGGTATTATCAGGTAAAATATTAACCTTCATAGTTAATGATATAGGTAAGTTTATTTGTAGATATTTACGGTGAAATTATACCTACAATGTTAATAATAATTATTTGTCATCATGTCCTCAGTTATCTAGCGGGCACGAGCCATTACTTCCAACATATGAGCAACGCAAAAATATCAGCGTATTATGGGTTATCAGAGCACTGTCGCGTCTCCGAGGCTCCGGCCGCCATTCATGGGCCGCGCTTTAATGGATTGCTAGCTTTCATATTCCGAAACCTACACAATGTTTGTGCTCATATGATCACGTGTAGTGATTTAACGCTTTATACTTTTCCTCCGCTTTTATCGTCAATTCGAAATTGAAAGTTGAAACTACTGTCATAGGACGGCGGAGAGGCTAAAATAAAATTTACATTTCACCGTAATAGCATTTCCCGATACAAAAGCTTTGAGAGCTCGCTTGTCACCCATCTGTTTGCACGTCTGTAGCTCCCCTTTCATATGAAAGACGAAAACAAACAGCGAATGTGCCAAATAGCAAACAATATTATACGGAATGCACAATAATATCAGTTCCGGCTTGGGGTAGCGGGGAGTGCGGGTGTTTGCTTTCGCGAATAAATATGAAATTCGAAGAGTCTCGCCTCGGCCTCAGACGAGCAAATATTATCGAAGGTTTGCTTTGGTAAAATGATAACCGGCAAGATTGGAAAGTCGGGCTTAGCCGCGAGGCAGGGGCGCACTATTGAACAAACGAATGGAAAATTCTTATCCCGACTAGAGGTTCTCATATTAAAGTTCTAAGCAAACTATTTGCATTACGTTTTGTTACGTCTACGGACTGAAATATTGCAAGACAAAATTTGGATGCTTGTTCAATACATTCATGCACTTTTTCAACTCTTTCAACAAACCTATTGATATTATTATTTCCTTATCATATTAAGTAGATATAACTTCAATATATCTAATAGCTGGACTGGCATTTACTTGCTTTCATTACATTAAAGTAAATTATCATAATAAAATAAATTCTTCTATATTAATAGTATATCCTAGAAAAAAATAATCGTTTTGATTTATATAGCACACCTGTGGCTCTGTGAGCTGAGACCTCGAGTACAGTTCCAAACGTTACGTTTCCAAACCACATATTTCCGCCATTTTGAAAGGATTCCAAAAATTATCCGAAAATGTGAATCTGAATCAACAAAAAATTCCATATAATTATCGAACCTACTCACAAAATGTTACGTACGAGAATCGTTTGATGAAGACATAAAGTTCAGTGTATATGTTACTTACTGCTGATTGTAGGTCATCTTCTTGCTGTTCTTATCTCATGCTGAATGAGGTCGGTAGGTTCATACACATATTTTTCTTTACGCCGCCCATCGATACCTTCTTTGGCCTTTCTCTAGTTCTATGTTTTCTTCACATTCATAGTGAACACTCTTTTATTAATATTGTGATTTTCATACGTCTTTATGACATGCCAAATACCACGCTTATCTATTTTTCTTCAAGTTGTCTATGACTGGTGCTACTTGCACGCTTCCTCTGATATACTAATATTATATCAAGGATCTATTCTAGTAATACCTTCTTTCGTTACAAAGTGAATGTGGCAATGCTATTATGTGATTGTTAATTCGTGCACTTTTGGTTCATCTGAATCTTTTACTTCATTTCGTCGATGTTTCGAACTTCGGGTCTGAAAGAAAGAGTTTGTACATATATGAAATAACAATGTATTAAGTTGAGTTCTAAATATTCATAAATAAAATATACTAATCATAGTCGTGTCAAAGTCATTATTAAGTGATAATTATGTTGGCTATGGTTATGGCTACATTACTAAATCCTGATAGGGAGTTTGGCGAGAATACGAAGAGCATGGTATAAATATGCCTTCTTGGATGACGATGAAAAGTACTTATACAATTATTAATACCTATAGGTACACTACACTGTGTACGGATTGATATGGAGAAAAAAGAACTACAATGTATATTATGTTGTTGTAACACTCTTTATGACTGATGAATGATGCGGTCCGACCATAGACTATATCAACGAAGATCATACGTTCCCATGTTTATCTTGAGACCTGTCATAATGTGTACTATTCTGCATTTATCCTATTCCTCAAGCTCCGGTCAAAATCACCATCAACTGATCAAAAATACTCGTTGAATTGCCAAAGTTACAGAACTGGTGATATTTTTTTGTTTTGATCTCATCAGAACTTTAATCGGACACAGGTCGTTATTCTGATATCTACCACCACAAAAATGTTCAAAATTTACAAACAACCTGAGAACGATAAAAACATATTTTTATTAAATATGAAGTCAAAATAGACTCAATTTTGATGGCGAACAAATCTACTTTAAGCTACCCACAATTACGCAGCAAAATTTAATTTTAGGATAATAATTTCAAATGCTGTACCAATTTCGACTTTAGTACTGACAAAATAAGAATTTTTATATATTAAATCATTTTAGATTAGTCTGTGCCGCATCTTGGTGGGTATACCACCGTAGTGTTAGCTATTCTGCAACTAACTTTCCGAAGCAACGTTTAAAGACTGGGCGTGAAGGCCACTGTAGCATGTGAAATTACTGGGCAAGCCAGAAATAACAACTAACGACTAGCGCAGAGCAGTATCAAGTAAAACGAGGGTAGAGTAGGTGAAACCGCAGTTGTAATGAACAAACATGACGCTTACGATCAAGCATGCGACCGGTCCTTTCTATCACCTTATAACACTAAAAAAATAGAAACAACCGCATAACCTCTAACACCTTCAAAGTAATATTATTCGTATTCTAAATGATATCTCTATTCTCACAAATACTATTTTGAATTACTTCGCGACAAAAAAGACGTACAAGGCCGCTAACACTATGACGCTTGTATGTAAATGTTCAAACAACTTGCATCGTATACCCAGGTCGGCCATCAAGTCTCCGCGAGTCAGTCAGACGAATCCGTGATCCCCACCTTATCATCCCGTGAGAATAACTCCTAGATTTATGTACAACGTAAAACTTTATGTCGTGTTTTGTTTTGCAATAGAACTATTCGAATACATACTGCTTTAATATGAACATTTGTCAGTTTAATAATCTGCGTCAATATTTCGATTTCAAATGGTAATATAACCAACCTTGTAAACAGTGCGTCATTCACGACTTCAACAAATACGTTATTTGAAAACTGCTTAAGGTAATATGTTTTATGTAAAACTTTCTGGCCTTCATCTGTTCATGCGTTATTCAATAATATTTTTCAATATTTAAATCCCTTTTTGAATCACAATTCTGGTATCAATGATTTTGTCTACGCTATTTGTTTTTTTTTTGTAGATGCCTTTACTAAAAAAAAGAACACAATAAAAACGAAATACGCTGTACCTAAACAAAATCATGTAGTCAACTTAAAGGCCACATGGCTTGATATTGTAAAATATTGATATGTATACTTTCATTCAAACTAGGAATCTACCTAGTCTGTGCTTAAAAATACAAAAGGGAACAGGGGTTACGTTGAACGAAATTGCAGTGACATGAATTGTAGTCATTGCAGTTTTGTGCATGTTATATTTTTAACCGATCTTCGAAAAGGTGGGATGTACTCAATTCAACTGTTGTTTTTTACTCGATTACTCCACTAATGGGGCCCTGTGGTGTGCGGAGTTAGAATGACCCCCCCCCCCCATTTCACCTGTGGGTATCGTCAGAGGCGATTAAAGGCAAAATACAGGAAGGTAGGCTCTTTCTGAGGAACTTATATCTTGAACTGCGATCCCCAAGACATCTGCCAATTGTGGGGATTATGGATATAAACATCCCATTTTGGATAGAGTATACTTCCAAGTTGGTACTATTGAAATTTCTTTAACATCGGTCGAGTAGTTTTTAAGTTACAGTAAATTAACAATATTAATTAATGTTAAATGAACTCTTGTCAATTGTGAACTGTATTTTAAGCGAGTGAACGAATCATTTGTTAATTTTTCATCAATAAAAAGAAGAAAAAAAACAATAAACAGAACTGTCTTGTACCACTGAAATGTATGAAATAACTTGTGGAAGTCGGACCTTGATAATGTGAGGTCAGCGTTTTGTATAAACATGATAACTACTTCAACAAGTTATTTCATAATCCTTAGTATTGGAAGTCTGTTTCGTGTTTTTCTATACTATCTACATTTGTGAATCCCAGGCGTAGTCGGTACCTAATAGACGCTTTCTCGACTGACATCGACTGCCTGACCCAACGGAAAACCAGCGCTGGTTGAGACCAGCATCATGCTGAGTTTGGGCCGGTTTGTGGCTAAAAATAAATTATATCATTCCTTACTTATTTTTGTTTGTTTAAATGTAAGTATTTTTTTGGTCTAAATAAAATATTTGTCTATTGTCCTTTCTGAGAGTAGGTATGTTTTTATCAAGTACCAAATTACCAACTTTAGATGTAGAAGAGCCTTCCTCTCTTACTCCCGAAGTTGAAAGACTTAGAAGTCTGACATTTCTCTACCATATATATAATTTTATTTTACAATATATTATATCTTCTTTTAGACTCGTCTATTCAATAAATCATGTGGTTTTTTTTTTCTAAGTATTTGCTTTTTGGCATTGGATTAGCATTGTAGTGCACCAATTTTGATTTCTTAAATATTTGAATATGTGTAAGGCACTTTCATGAAAAACAATATAAAATTGTTTAGCTAACGATAGAAATTATACAGACTCGTATACAAATGCTTATTTGAAAAACATGGAATTTTAATATAATTAAATCATTCATTCAATTTAAATGAAACAGTAATATATAGTTTAGAAGCCAAAGGTCTTGAACTTGTGTTTACACTTTTGTATAAGGAATATTTTATAATGCATGTTAAGTGACTGAATATGAAACACATATAACTTTATACTCTATTCAATGAGCTCCAGAGCTTTGATTATATCAAACGCGTTATAACTTACTGCGCGCCAAGACGTCACTCGATATTTGAAAAAATCTCATATACGTCATAGCGAATAATGACCCTGTCCTGGCTAATACGCTAATGCAATGGCCAAAGGCAAGACCTCACCAATCATTCGAACGATATCTCCAAAATACTGATACAAAGCGAAGCCTACATTTTACCTGAGATTTAAGCTGAGCACTTCCAAATTCAAAGATGAGAGAGTGGACGGTTTCAAAGTGGACTACATCATTGCAATTGGAAATATTCAGCGGGTATAGACGACCCCAAGGTAAGCCCTCGAGGGCTCGATAATAGAGAACGTCTTTACGAGTGAGACGATCGCTTGACACATCAACACTACATTGGCATGTGGTTTCGGTATTGGGTTAGAGTGGTTTCTCGTGTGACAGTGTCGATTTAAGTGTGACAAAGTTAGTTGATAAAATATAATACGAATGTCACACAAAATTTGTGTTATCGTTTCTTAGATATGAAAAGTGGGTTTCAAATGTGTCTTGACCTAACGCTCTCATATTACTACACATTTTATGCTAGTTAGTTAAGGGTCTGTGACTTTCACAGTTTTATCAACAATTTATATTTATGAAATACCACATAATTTTATTAATATTATTATAAAATATACTACATTATATTTGACTCCTTAATGTATGTATAAAATGAACATACGACCTGTCGCTCTTTTAGGTACTTACCTACATATTATTAATAGAAAACACACTTGATCGATAACACATGTGAAACTTTGTATAAGAAAAGAGCTTATCAGCTCTATAAAAATTAAAAACTCGCCCGCCACTTTCTGCAATGTCATCGTTGCATATAAAAAGTTATGACCACTGGCAATATTTTCGAGGCGGCCGCTCGTAGGAAACGATATGCAGTAAACGCTCGGGCGTGCGGTCTCCAGGGCCCCGGACCCCACCGGGCCTCGCTGACCCGCGGACTTTATGCCAATTTTCATAAAAATAAATCTGAGCCGCGTTGATTGAACCAGTCGCCGGGCCGAGTCCTCTGATCGACTTTCTATTTTATTGTTATTAGCTCACACTCGCTAGGGTACGAATTATTGTTTTGCCATTTGTTCCCGAAAAATAGAAACGTCTATCGGTCCGACGCGGGTATAAGTTTATGTGACAAGTTTGATACACGGATACGAATGGGTTTCCTTCGAAGCGAATATAGTTTTCTCGAAGCCGGTCGATGTATCAAAGAGAAAAGATTATGCTATTCGATTGTTTCTTTTGTAAGTAAGTACATTGCTCCTTTTGCCAATAGCGTGTTCAATTGATTTTAAACCATACAAAATAAATTAATCATATTCATATTGAGTCTCATTTCTTGATGAAACAATGATACTTAAGATACTTCAATGTCAGACCCAATAAAATACTCTACTAGCTTGAGGTTTAATTTAATTTAATTTATTCAATTTAACTTGATGCTTCTTCGTGGAAAATAAATTATCATAATTTACACCTTCATAGTGAAATAAATAAACACCGTTCTGTTTCGAATTAATGCAGTAGCAACAAAAACCATCGGCTTATCAGAGAGGCGACGAGTATAGAATCGGGAGGATAATAATCTTCCCGCCAAAGGCTGAAGCGATCGAGATTCGAGACAGGCTATCGCTGCTTACATCTGATGGAACAAGTGTTATGGCATAGCAAGCCGCCTTTTACGATTGAAAACCTCCTCGCGCGGCCACTCTGATGCCTATCGACCGGCCCCACACTCGCGTCAACCCGTGGTATAACTAGCTGACTACTGTTACTACTATAACTCGTAACACCGCCAATTTGTGACACTTTTACGCTCATAACAGCATCTGATACCATTTATGTCTCGCTAATGCCACTCATTCCGACCTGTGCCGCCACGCCGTGCACACCTGTCTACAGCTCCGCCAGTATCTCCCAGTGAGACCGCAATAGTCCCCGCACTATTGCCGTCTCACTCGGGTCATCGTTCCGACGCTAGTTGCAGACCAGTGCCTTGGAATACGCAGTCCTGACGAAGTTTTTGTTTTGTGTGCAGAAGCTGAGCAGCCGCCGAACGCCGAGCAACGCGAGCTACGAGCTCGCCGTGCCGTCGCGCAGAGGCGCTCTAAGACGTCAGGCATTACCACCTACCCAAGTCCCTTGTTTCGGACGAACAACATCATATCGGGCTGGTGGTCTTGTTTTGACCGCACTTTTCGGTGCGCATTTCACCACTTTACTACCCGACACAACATAGTAACAGTCGCGTAACAACACACTTTGTGCTGTTAAGCGACGTCGTTCAGGCGTGGGGTAGCGTCAGCCAAACCCGTCTGAACGATCAAATCCGCCATTTGCTGCGGTCGCAGTGTGACACCCTACGGTGACAACGGCCACTGTTGTTGTTTTGGTTTAACCTTGCACCGTGGCCTTTCCCGCTTCACGGGTCAGCCGAAGCAAGCTGGGCTCCGGGATTACTGGCCTTGGGGTCGCCCCTAGTCAACCCCGGAGTAGCGCTTAGGAGCACCCCTCTCCGCCGAGAAAAAAGCTCGGAGAGGGTACACAACTAGGGCACACCTTAGGTACACACTCCCTCTCACACAGTGAGCTCACAAGGTGTGTGAGGGAATTCAAACCCTTGATAGGGCGTCCTGAGTATTCCCCTCAGGATGCAGTCCCGTCCCTCTAACGGTGAGGTGCAGGTCCTTCAGACCTTCGCCCTCCGCCACCCCGATCTGTATGTTGCTCATATGCAACTCCTAGAAGAGGAAGCGAGTGCCCGCCTCACGGACACTCTTATTGCTCCCTCCGGGACTTCAATCCCGGAGGCCAACGTCCCTCCTCTGACCCGGTCCTTCTCAGAGGACAGCCCGCTTTCGCCCGCCCCGGGCCCGGACAATAGACGCACGGTGGCAGCCCCTCCCCGTGAGAGGTCTCGCTCGCGCTCACCGATCGGGAGGCCAGCGAGCACCCGTCCCTCCATCGCCGTTGTCGAGCCCACTTCGGACTCCGAAACGGAGATGGAAGTAGATCCGAGTCGCGCCTTACGCACTGACTCGGACTCCGATAACGACGGCTATACCGTCGTTGACCGCAAACGCAAGCGTGCTCCTAAAGCCGCTAGTTGCGCAACTTCCGCCCCTCCCGCCAAGGCACCCGCTAAGGCCCCCACCTCCGGCAAGAAGCCGACCCCCGCCCCGCGCCCCGCGTCTCCTCCCTCCGCTCCGGCCACTACTGCCGCGTCCCCTCAGGACGCGAGCGCGCGCCGCGAAAAACCGCCTCCACCCCTGTTCATTCAGGACAAAACCAAATGGGACATGCTGTCCCGTTTAGTTTCGGATCGTGGGATCCATTACACTAATGCCCGCTCCACGCAGCAGGGCATTAAAGTCCAAGTGCCCACCAGTAGCGACCACAGAGCGCTAACAAAGCTCCTCCGTAAAGAGAGCATAAGTTTTCATACTTATGCGCTCGAAGAGGAGAAAGTCCTCCGAGTGGTCATCCGCGGTGTGCCCAAGGAGGTACATACCGATTCGGTATGTGCCGACCTGAAGGCACAAGACTTCCCCGTACATGCAGTTCACCGCATGTACAGCGGGAAGGACCGCAGTCCCTACGATCTAGTACTCGTAGTACTAGATCGTACACCTGAAGGCAAGGCCATTTTTAATTTAAAAAAGGTCTGTGGCCTCTCAGGACTCGATGTCCAAGCCCCATACAAAAATGGGAGTCCCTCGCAGAGCCATAACTGCCAACTATACGGGCACGCCTCCCGTTTCTGCTTCGCTCGCGCTAGGTGCGTTAAGTGCCTAGGCGATCACGCGACAGCAGCGTGCACTCGCACCCGGGATTCACCGGACCCACCCAGCTGTGTTTTATGCGGTGCTCAAGGGCATACCGCGAATTACCGTGGTTGCCCTAAAGCACCACGAGTGAACCACAGGGCAATGGCAAGGCATAGGCCGACCCGTCCCTCTTACGACCGTTACCAACGGGTAAGCCCTAAACTAACGGTAGTACCTGCCTCACAGGTAATACCCGCGCCGCTCCCAGCCCGTAACGCATGGTCTAAACCACCCAGTATGGTTAAGACCGTCGCTACCGCCCGCGCCCCGGCCCGCGCGCCCGCACCCGCGCCCGCACCCGCACCCGCCCGCGCCGCGGCCCCTGCCCGCGCACCGGCCCCGGCTCGCCCCGCGCTCCCGGCACCCGTCGCCAACACCATTCGCGCGCCTCCCCGCGCCGCTTCCCGGCCACAAGCTCCACCTATGCCATTGATGGCTGCCCCTCTTCAAGAGGCAATCAACCTAGTCAGCGATCTGGCTATGTCGGTTGACATCAATGAGGTACAAGAGCTATTCCACAAGATGCAATACGCTCAATCCCCAGCGGACGTGATCCAATACACATTGGAACACGCGAATTTACTTAGCGCCCTTAAGCGCTTCGTTCCCCAGGCCCCTCCCCAGTACAACCACTATGGGTAGTACAACCGAACGCACGAAACCGTACTCAGTTTCGTTAGCGTCATTTAACGCTGACGGCCTCTTCAGACAACGTGACCTCGTCCACGACTTTTGTTGTACCCACCTTATCGATATCATATGCGTGCAGGAAACCTTTCTAAAACCGGGGAAGGCGAACCCTAGGTTTGCCAATTACAGAACGGTACGTGATGATAGAGTGAACTCCCGTGGGGGAGGCACTCTTATCTATTACAAAAGGTCCCTGCACTGCATTCCCCTACCTACCCCGACTCTTGTTAATATGGAAGCATCTTGTTGCCTCCTAGCTATGACTGGTCATCAACCTATAGTCATAGCATCCTGTTACCAAGCTTGCAAAAAGCCGATCGTCCGAGCTGACTTAGAAGCCCTATTCTCATTAGGAAGCGCCGTCATTCTGATTGGCGACTTCAACAGTAAGCACATCCTATGGAATTGTAACGTCAACAATCCCAGAGGTATTGCACTTGAAAACCTAATCGCAGAACTTAACTTTGACATAATTGCGCCCACTGAGCCCACTCACTACCCTTATATGGAAGACCACCGATCTGACTTGCTTGACATGGCACTATTCAGAGGCGTAACACTCCGGTTACGCTCCATAGAAGTGGTTCACGAGCTTCACTCTGACCACCGACCCATTATACTGCGACTAGGTCCCGACCCAACGACTGACCTCCCCCGCCCCACTAAGACGATAGTGAACTGGAAGCAAGTAGGCGATGCCCTAAAGGCTATCAGTTCACCGGACCTAGACAAGATCCCTGACGACATCCTGACAAAAGATGACGTAACCCTTGCGATCGATTCGTTCACCAATCACCTCTCCACCGTAGTAGGTGCATCCGCAAAGGAGGTCATAGTGCCGGACGACCGGCGCCTTGTCATTCCAGCGGATGTGAGACGATTGGTGACGGAGAGTAAAGCAGTGACCCGACATTACGACTCTTACCCCAGTAAAGAGAACAAAACTAAGAAACGCCACTTTGAACGCATGGTTCAAAGTCGCATGTCTGAGTTGCGTGATCAACAATGGGGCGATAAACTTTCAAACCTCGTGCCAAGCCACCATGCTTACTGGGACTTGGCGCGAGGCTTGAAAGGAAGTAACCATAACGACATGCCTCCCTTATACAGACCAGTCCCACTAGTCCCAGCGTTCTTTGACGAAGACAAAGCTGAGTGCCTAGCTGATAGCCTAGAGGCTCAGTGTTCCCCTAACGTAGATCACGTTGACCAAGCTCACCTCGATTCGGTGGATGCTGAAGTCGAACGTAAAAGCTCTGTGGTCACCTCTGAACTCCCACCAATCACCTTAGCGACTTACGCTGAGGTGGAGAGACTGATCAAGGCCCTCCGACCGCGCAAATCCCCCGGTGCCGATGGCATCTCCAACAGGGTTCTTAAAACCCTCTCTCCTCCTCTCATCCATCTCTTAGTCAGCATCTTCAATGCTGCTATGAGCCACTGCTTATTCCCAGACACCTGGAAATGTGCAAATGTCATTGGCATTCACAAACCAGGCAAAAGCTCATCTGACCCCACCAGTTACCGCCCCATCAGCCTCCTCAGTGCCTTAGGCAAACTTTACGAGCGGTTACTTGCAAACCGTCTCCAGTCCCATGCTAAGGAACACCAACTTATCCCAGATGAGCAGTTTGGCTTCAGACCCGGACACTCATGCGTCCAACAGGTGCACCGCCTCACGGAGCACATCATTGAGGGCTTCAATAAGTACCCCAAACCCCAGACTACGCTAGCAGTCTTCCTCGACGTAGCGAAAGCTTTTGACAAAGTCTGGCACAACGGCTTGATCTACAAGCTATACCAATTTGGCGTGCCAGAACGTCTTGTGCTCATCCTACAAGACTTCCTTAAAGCCAGAAGCTTTCGCTATCGCGTGGAAGGCACCCTCTCCTCCCCCCACCCAGTCAGAGCCGGAGTCCCTCAGGGCTCCGTGCTATCACCTATTCTCTTTGCACTGTATACCAGTGACATCCCACGCTCTCAGCCCAAAGTATTCCTAGCCCAATATGCGGATGATACCGCCATTTACACCACTGGGTGGCATATCAACAGACAGTCCTATTTCGTCATGCAACGGGCCATCACCGAGATCGGTGACTGGTTCCGAAAATGGCGCATCGCGGTCAACCCAGCTAAAAGCACAGCTATGTGCTTTACTGAGAAGACACGCTCCCCTTACCCGAAACCGCTTATTTTGTTCGACGAACCCATTCCCTGGGTTCCTAGAACAAAATACCTCGGAGTCACCCTTGATCGTCATCTCACCTTTAACGATCACATAACAACCGTCCGTAACAGAGCGGCCTTCATAATGGGTCGCCTTGGTCCCCTACTTCGCAAAGAGAGTAAAATGTCTCTTAGTAATAAGAAGACACTTTACACTGCCTGCATCCGCCCCATCATGACTTACGCATCAGTAGTGTTTAGTCATGCTAGTGAGGCCCACCTTCATAAACTTCAAGTCATCCAAAACCGTTTTCTTCGTAATGCAACCGGCGCCCCGTGGTATATCCGGAACACCGAGTTGCATTGCGACTTAAACCTTCCCTCTCTAGCGCAGTTCAATAAGGACTGCGCCCGCCGATACTTTGATCGAGCGCCCCACCACCCGAACCCATTGGTTGTCCAGGCATCGAACTACTCGACTGCCTCTTCTATCCCATTCTTCAAACCCCCCCGTCGCCGACCACGGCAGGTATTAGACGACCCGGATGACCCCATCGCAGCCATTACGTTGGCAGCTTTAGCGTTATCCGCAAGTCGTCGAGGTAAAATCCCCAGGTGTGAGGTAATCAGAGGTCACACAATCAAACACCGAGCTCGCCGGCGAGCTCGAGGCAAAAACAAGGTCACGATAAATTGCTCTCCAAATAGTCAAAGAGTATTAGTCAGTAGGGCCCAATTGTGCAACACTGCAGTTGCACAGAGGCATTTTGCTCCGATCCCCCCCATGTCTCTCGACAGCGAGACAAGCCGAGGTCCGAACCACAGTGGTGCCCTTGAGCTCGCTGTCAACCCCTCCTATAGTAGCGGTACGTTTTCGGCGTCCGCAGGAGACGGAGGTAGAAAGCGCTTTTCGCCTTCTACGCCCGTCTCGGGAGAAGTGCCTTCGGCACTTCTCCCTCCCGGGCTATTGTAGGGCCAGGCCCTCGCCCAAAACCCGGTGGAGCTGGACGACCGCACAGGCGGTAGCCAGCATCTATGTCCTCCCTAAACTAAACTAAACTCGCTAATGCCATTTCAAATCTTGTTTACATCAATCCTGCTGTATTTATAAGCGATCAACAACCACCGTTTAGCATAAAACTGTCCACTGAATACGTATACTTAGGAATTAAATTAAATACAAGATGAAATGTGCAGAGAACTGCAAAGTGTGGTAGAAATTGAAAGAAGCATGGCGGGTGTTCGTGATTTATAGCTGGCCGCTTTTGAATATTAAATAATGTTTAATGGGAGCGCATGATCGGCCCATTAGCCGACGTCGCTCCTTTCACATTTAATAAAGAGTCATTTATAAGGCTGCGATGCTTTTCCCTTATCTGGCCGAAGTATGTCTTGCGACTGAGAGGTGCCGCCCTATCAGGATTAATTCATAATTTTATCCATGTATGTAGGTGTCTTCGATGGTTTAAAACCCAGAATGTACACAATTTAATACCTCAATTCGATTAGCATACAAACACGATTATCCTTTCGTGGAGAATGCTTTATGAAGTGCTTTAGCTGCCGATAGCGAAGGTGGAGGCCGTGAAAGTAAGTTCGAGAGTCCCAAACCTCAAATGTAACAAGTGTCGATTCGATTCCCACGACGGGTGACTATCACCTCATTGAATCATTAGGAAATTAGCCCGTTTCCCTCATGCCACTGCTGCCGACGACACCGGCCGATCGCGTCTAATGTCATTCCTATAGACCTTTGAATTCCAACGCCAAATTGTCCCACTATTAAGAGCCATGACAATTCTTGGCATAAATTGTAAATAATACAATGAAATGTATTGACAGTGTTTCTTAATTTACACTCACATAAGTATAACTATTATATTATATGTAAAGTCTAACAATATCGGATTGATAGATAACTAAACAAAGCCTTATCAGAGACTATAAACTGCAGTTATTACTGTTGTGTTCCACACTCAACCTTTTGTCATTCCCTTGCTGAGCAATTATGAAGATAAATTTCCTCTATAAGCTCCGGTTAACATATCTCGAGGGCGCACATCGACTGTTGAGACTTCCTAATGACACTTCGATCGCGGCGGAGCTCATTATCGCGAATCACTCGATCGGCTCCCGGGAGTTATTCCTCTTAATATCTCGGCGGCGGGATGAGAGACGGGATATCGTCACGTATGCCGCCAACCACCGTAATTATATCGACGCAATTAAACCCAACTAATATATTATAATCGTTTGGTTAGCATCGGCAGTTTTTGCAAGAGGAGCTAAAGCCGACAGAGAACGCTTTAACCACGTTCACACACTCATCCCATAGCACCCTATTACGGCTACCGTGATTGGTAATCTTCTGGGCATCTCGAAATCGAGACATTGTAATTATCTACTCATATGGTCTTGAACTCTCAGCGATTCGGACCGATAAAGATTACAAAAACTGTTTTATCGGTTACGTCCAAAGAACATTGTAAATTACTATAGCAATGTAAAAATACACAATGCAGGTACAATAAAGCTAAAGGAAATCTGCAGTAGAATTACATAATAGTACCGGCTATAATTTGCGTTGTAGATGTAACGTAGGTTCGTATACATTAGGCAGTCACGTCAATGTGACTGCCTAATAAACGGGTAGAGCAGTTTGATTTCCTCGCGAATCATGAGAAAATTATTCTGAACGGAGAGCGGGGGCGCTTTGAGAACATCCGACGGATAAGAATAATTACTTACATTGATTGAACCCTTATAATCTGTTCTATATAATAGTCGACAGATGTTAATCGGTGCACTGACTATAATTACGCTTCGATTCGTGACGAGAAAAACGCTAAAGCGCGCCTCTAACGCGACCAACGCCGATTTATTGCAACTAACTCGAGAATGTAAACCCGTGTAATGTGGGAACTTAGATATAATTGTGCGGTTACCAAACCTACTCGTACAAATAACCAAACGGACATATTGCGTTTATTTTTATTCTCTGAAGTGCTAAGACGAGATTGACATGGGAAATTAAATTCAAACGGTAACAGTTCACAGACAATAAATACGACCAAAAATTAACACATCGTGAAATAAGGAGTTACAAAACGGCATTCAAAGTGATATAGTTTTTTTAATTAGCGTTCATAGTCGTATCCGCTCGAGGGAGCTTTTCAACTAAATTTTTACCATTGTATGCAAAGCAGAGGTAGAGATCATCCATCACTTCATATTTGCGGCTTGCTGCCGTTGGGATTGCTCCGTGATGCCCTACTGGCTTTACACTAATTGGGATCTACTATTCAAAACAACATTAATTATCATACGAAAGCAGACTGTGGTCTGTCGTCCTTTGGTAATCTTGAATCTTTATAATAGAACGTCTTAGTTTATTAAAATTGCTGTCGCCATATGTTGCAGCTGATAACGTAGGCTAAAGTTTTAAATGTTTACTTTTGTTGTATATAAGTTGTAATAATAATATTTAAGATATTTTCATGCAGTGTTGCAAAAACAGACTTTTCTATTGAAAATGTAGACTAACATAACAAAATAATCATAAGAGGAATTCATTATTATTAAACGCATTTGAGCTTTTTTTTATCATTTGCTAAATTGTGATTAACAGCCTCTAAAATTCGTCTCTATCGCTCGGAATATCTTGGTAAAAACAAATTCCTTATAATCAATTCTTGCACTTAAAGTTATAAAAAATATAATCATTGGCTTGAATAATATACTTTTGAAGCTCATATTTAGTTTTTTCGTAATATTTTGTGTAATTTTCGGGCAATTTAGACGTAAGGAAAAAAATGGAAACGTTATGTCAACTAAAACTGATTTTCACTCTTAATTTAGCAACACTTAGGCACTTTAGTTGTTCTCATTTGCCCGTGGGGTGCCAAGGTGCAACGTGGGGTGCCGGGCTACCCCGTGGGATGCCGGGTTAGAATTGTACCCCCATATCTTCCTGTAGATGTCATATGAGGCGACTTACGCAATAATATCTGAAGGTGGGTCGTAGCGCCTTCTGAAGATGGCCATCTTTAACCGAGATCCCCAAGCCACCTGCCAAGAGTAGGGATTATGGAAATCCCCATTAATGGGGGAGGCTGTGTTAAGCCATGGACGATCTGGCTTTAGTGGAAAAGTTTAGGTTACATATTTTTGTCAGTAGCTATTAAAGAGTTGAAAATGTTCTACGTAGTGAGTACCTGTATTACTTACATAGATACAATCAGGTAAATTATGCATTACAATATCAATACCATACATATTGTACAAAGTATTGGAGCACACAATTTTCGGCAGAAATAGCCGTGTCCAGGAGACTGGTGGTGGTTTAGGCATCCGGCGCAAAATCGTAGGACGCGGGTTCATTTCCCGCCCAGGGCATACAATTTTGTGCTCCAATAATTTGTAAAATATGATTTTCGCTTAGCACGCGATAGTGCAATTTACAATAATAAAAATTTTGAAATCAATACAATACAACTAATATACATATTTATTTATCTACAATTTTAAAATAAAAAAATCTGATATTGAAGAATAGTTGGGCACGGAAAGGATTTTACTACGCATTTTAGAAAATCTGTGTAGGTAAAAGTAGCGCTTGAATGAAACTCGACAGAAGAATGCAGAACAGGAAAATGTCATACCATATCCGATTCAGGCTCAACCTTTTACTATTCAAGCAGCCATTGAATAGTTGGCAAGATGGAGTGAGTTCAGTATTTAAATATCAAAGTCATAAATGCCATACGCGTGCTTGTTAACGCGCGCATGTAAATTCTAATCCTTGTTGCATTTAGAACGGGGCGGCCTAGTAATTATGTGCTTTCATTTGTCTGTTCCTCGGAACAAACGAGCCCCGTTTCGTGTAAGCCCGCTCCATGTAAAGCAGTTAGCAGTACTCTAATCTCACACGCACATTAATTTAAAGAATACGTCTGCGTAACCGACTTTACCAACAACATTCGAAACACAATTCTCCTTCACATTTTCTTATTTGCATATTAAAATAATTTCGAGTAAACGCAATACGTAAAGCCGCCTTGTACCCGCGTGCGGGGCGCTTCCGAAACGACATACGCAGCTTTTGTTCGCGCTCCCAAAATAAACTTTATGCATAATATGTTTTAATACAATATTCCGTAGAGGTTTATTGTTGAGATGCTCGTATAGAACTCGAAAGGTGAAGAACGATGACAGATAAAGGCGGGTTGTGTGCCCAAATAGATAAACTAGTGTGGAAATTAATGTCTACATTTACTGGTGCATGAAGTTTGTACTTAATTATAGTTTTATAGCTGTTCGCTTTTTAAATTTGTATTAGTAACCACAAAGACCGAGCATTATCGTTACAAAAGGAAGTGTATAAATTATCCATACTTACTGAGGGCTTATCGCGAGACTCACAAATATTTATCAAACTAAATAGAGTTTTCCATGAAGCATGAAATTGTATTTTAGTTGATAACGTAACGATATGTTTGAACAAGTATAATAAGAACATAATTTTTAAGTGACGCTCAGATTACCTTAAGGTGAAGGCGTTGAATTTATGCGATGCAGCAGTGGAGCGGTGTTTTATGAACATAAGTTAGGCTTTCTCATTTTATTATAGTCTACCTCTCTGAAATTATTGATCTACTTATTTATTAATTCAAAGCAAAGCACCTACGTCAATGATACCCTATACTAATTAGCGTGAAATTTTAGAAGGGTGTACTTGAGAAAAAAATCTATCTAGGTACAAGTAGATTTGATAATTGGGAAAACTAGGTTTTTGTATATAGCTTATAGTCTATTCTTTGACCACATCTCATTCACTATCAATAAGACGTGGTTGAAGATGTTGTTCAGTCTAACCTATATTAACGGCCCAAAGTTTCATAACTGTCTAAAGAGAAGCCCGGTACTGGTACCATAGGTAACATTTGGATGAATCAATTACTTTAAAACTTAGTTTTAAAGTGCTAGTATTGTAGCTTGCTGGACCGATCTTAGATGGGCCATTTTTAATCTTATATCCATAATAAGAAAGAATACCAAGAAGAATAACTTCATCTAACCCACCTGATCCAATCGTCCACTACCAACAGCAGCCAGGTGCCTCATGTGCAGCACTTCAGGGGTAGTATTCCCGCTACCGTTGATAATTAACCCCTGCTGTATGTTTTATATGCAGCAGCATACGCTGCAACAAGGGGTGTGCTTCTGTCTATTAAGCGCATTTTTTCTTGGTTCTGGCGACATTGGGACATAAAACAGTATGGGACAGCTGGGACTATATGGTTTATACAATTAAAATGACAAATATATTATATTAAAAATAGCAGCTACCCGTCTTCTACCTTAATCAGTATTTACAATAGGTACTTACGTGTACATTCTTGCTATTTAGAATAAGTGGTGTGCTGTGCTGCGCATTAAGCGCTTTTTTCCTTTACTTAGCTCTCACGGCACCCAATTGGGACATAAAACAGTATCATCAAGAAGCCGGAACTGCAAGGCAGTAACAAATATATTGTATTAAAAATGGCAGCTACCCTTCTACCTTAATCAGTATTTACAATTCGAGTACATTCTTGCTATTTAGAATAAAACATAGGCACATATGCGTAAAGCGTCCCAAGCTTACGAGTTACCAGCATTTAAGCAAATTAATAAATTACAGGGGCGTAAACCAACATCGTTTCGTTTACTGATACACCATCTTGATACAACGCTGTTATGAATAACTAATTTTATGATTATGATGATAGTTTCACACCGTAATTATGTGTTTAATTTTATGATATGTTCATTTAAACAACTTAACACATTAACTCGTGCGACGGTATATGTCAGGCGTTTAATACGTTACAGCAGCCTGCTTCATTTGATTGTTTTACTAATTCTATTTGTATAAACATTAAAACTACGCTGTTAAAGATGGGCATCTTTAAAACAAGGGCGATATATGTATATATCTTCTTTGCAGTCTCTTGCATGACTGAGCGAACATGACAATTTTCATGTTAGCTCAGTTGGTCAGAGCATACCTCGGCTAAAGGGGTGGATGACGCAGGTTCGAATACCGCACATGTCTTTTATATTTTCCTGTCGTAAATTTGTAATTTTGTAATTAAATGTGACCTAATTGAATGTACCTACCCATTTCTTCCCGTGTGGGTGTCGTAAAAGTCGACTAAGAAAAAAATACTAGAGAAGGCAGCAGCGCCTTCTTAAGAACTATGCCATCTTACACTGCGATCCCCAAGCCGCCTGCCAAGCGAGGGGATTATAGCAAATACCCCCTACAATGCGGAGGCTATGGTCAGCAGTGGACGATCCGGCTGATACAGTACAGTAATTGAATGTTTACGCTACCCAACATACAAAAATTGTTAATTCATAATTTGAGGAGTTCTATAGAAACGGTAGTAATCGAGAACCTCCTCATTTTTTGGACGTCGTATATTATGTACTAAATATGAACCTCGAAACATATGCAAAAATGTATTTTAAGTTTAACCCTGGAATCAACTCCAGGATCTCGAATTCTCAAACCATGCATTTACGTACACAAGCACAACAGTGAAGTCAAGAAACTTGTTTTACGAAATGCCTAGTTTTATAACAAAAAGTAATGCCTAGTGCTGAACGAGCGTAAAATGGAATTTACAATAAGCTGAATTCGTGCAGCATTTTGTCCAGTACGTGTATCTTCATATTCGAAAAAAATTAGTACTCGACGAAACGTTACCTGACGAAATGCATAATTTACGAAATGCGTACTGGTCGAAATATGACTTAAATAACAGATTGGACGAATTGCGTATTACACGAACTGCTAACAAATATAAATATGTTACACCTAGGCCTGATAAATTGACGACAAACCTTTAACACACTGTAACCTGATTGTAAGTGATGATGTAAACAGTATGCTACAGGTTAACAAATGGGCTAGCTCTCATGGACAGACGTCAGAACACACGGATCTGTATTTAGTGACAGGTTTTAACTTGACGGTGGCAGCTACCGAGGACAGCCGGCTAGCACAAAATTCCCTACCACCATGCATTTAATATTCTTATGGTTTCATACTGTGAACCTGTCACAGGGTATAAATTCTATAAATATTATATAATTATAGTTTCTGTTGCAGAAGTTGATTTTATCATAAGGTAGTATGAACTTTACTTCAAGGTCTATTATTTCAATGAAAATTTAATATCTTACGAGTATCTCGAGTGACAAAGGAAATAAAATGGCACACGGTTAAGTTTAGATTGCAAGTGTTGAAACTAAGCAGTGCTTACGTACCATACATTTGGAATCTACTCAACTAATAATTTTGGTAAATAGTTCCATAAACAACAATTGTATTACTTAACATCGAACCATAGATTGAGAATTCTAGATGGATAACAACAAAAGTTCACTCTAATGAAAATAGTTTAAAGGTTTCCCACAGAAAATCGAATATTCCCGTTCATAAGCCATGTAATTTGAAATATAGCCCCTTTCAATACAACCCCACGACGAAATTGATACACTTCACTAGCTTTTAACGTTTGTAGCATCAATTAATTAAAGAATAACGTGGATATAGAGCCGCATGAATAATAATCAGGGTTGTCGGCGTAAAAATATGTTGCGTCGATATCAATGGTATAACGCTATGAGTGGTGTTGATAATTTTTTCACACATTCCTTGGAGGTGCAACCGCTTCGGCGTAGGGGTTATACTGGCACCCGGCGAGAAGCGCTCGCGCGTGAAATTATTATCATATAATACCCTCGCATTTGAGAACAGCTCGATTATTCAAATGCTCGTCGCAACGCGCCCCGTCTCGACTCCCAGCCGCCTTTCGCGCACATTCCTGAATAAGTATTTCACACCGCCACTTCTGCTTAAAACTTGTCAAATATATTCATGTTTAATGCACGAGACTTGTCATGTGAGCGATAAGCAAATGACACAAAATGCTATGTAAATTCAAAGCAGCTATAATCCTAGCAAACACCTTATAATACGAGTCTGTGGGGGATGGCGGAGCGTGAGTTATTCCTCCCGATAAGGCTACGCTTTGTCTGGACAAAGAATTTAAAACTGTAAAAAATGCGCGCTCGTAAATTGAAACTAATGCCACGTTGAATTATTTATGTATAGATATAATGGCTATCATACTGAGAAGATTGATATCGATTAACGATGATGCCGCGATGCATACTAACGGATACAGTAAGTGCATTAAAAATAATATTATTGTAGTAGTTCATCGTCACTCTATTCCGTTTATTCAAAATATAGAATTCTTATCTTAATATACACAACATCTTATAAGATCTTTAATAGGTCATATGAAAGCAGTAAGCATTTGCTTGTCAATAGGGATAATGCAGATCCGGACTAGTGAACCTACCTATTTCAATTAAACCTAGTTCATCGCCAAAAGATGAAATATGTAGGCATTAGTAATATTAGACCAGTGATTGTATAACGATTCATTATATTAGATTATTAAGTAATCATTATAACGATCAAATATTTTTTATTGATATGTAATATAATCAAATATGCGGTACATATACATTGCACATTTACAATAAATACCGTTGTTGGTTTTAGCTGATCCAAACATCGGTTGAGAATTAGAATTGCAGAATGTTTAAAATTTAGAGTTATTGCTATTTGAAAGTAGAAGTTTAGAATAGAATAGAATAAAATTTGTGTAATATATTAAATATTATATTCATATATTTGATGAACCAAAGACAAAATCATTTATTCATCAGGCATCTAAAAAGCATTCAAGAAAGTCGAAAAAATTTAGAATATTCTAAAACTTCATTCTACCGCCACGTTCAAGAAAATGGTATACCGAGCTACTGCAAGAAGAACGGGTAAGAAACTCGAGGACATTCTTATTAATCGTCTTTTAACAATGTGTTACAAAAACATATAGTTATTAATAAATTGCGGTGACAGTTAGTAGCTTACACGAGGTGGTGCTTGGCAAAAGCGGATTTTTTCAAACATTTTTATTTTTTAACTAATCACAATCTGTAGGGTTTCATAATACCATTTTTTTCACGTGCAATGGAGAGAAAGCAATTTATTATATTATACCTAATAATAACTATGTAGTAAAAGGTTGAAGGTTTTTTTAAGAATAACTCAAACAATTTTTGTTATTTCATATTAAGAAAAACATTTGTTTGTGATTTGTCATTGCGATATAGTAATAAGGACGAAACATTTCATTAATGAAGTTTTGAAGTTTACAGTGCGGGTACACGTTGACGTGGGCCGATGTCGCGTACGCGATATCCGCCCGTATTATCTGGTGATATGAATGAGGAGCGGTGTCGTGTGCGCATTGTGCGCCTGTGTGCACGCACTAGCTTACCTGATAGATCAGGATTAAACTTACACTAGTTTGTACATAATGTAAACATTTATTTATTAATAAAGACATTATAAAATGAAAATGAATGAATTAATGAAGAATTGTTACGAGGATAAAAAGTAAGATACCACATTATAACATTTTGGGCACCCCGTTGTATGTACTTTATTATACCGATACTTGTAGCAAAGACATAATAGAGCCCGCAATTTAACAACAATCTACATTGGTGTACAAATTCAAGTATATATAATACGAATTACGTGATACATATAAATAAACCGACTCCTTTGAGTCACCTATTTTGGCGTACTTACGAACTGCTAAAATACTTGAAAATAACGCAATCACTTTTTTAAGTAACAAAAAAAGAACACAACATTTAGTTATTTTCGTTGTTATTAGTGACAAGAGGTCACAGTTAGGTTAATCTGATAAAGGCTATTTTATAACCGTTTGTTCGTATAAAGCCATTCCATCAATCTACCAAATGTGAGCTAGACGGAGACGGTATTTGTTCCACTGTATTCGACACTAGTGTCTACCATACATATAATATAAAGGTTAAGCGTGTAAAAGGAGAAAAAACTATACTATAAGGTAAGTGGAGATTTGACGCAACGACAGTAGACCAGAAAAGTATACCTTCCGTTGAATGATATATTCACAACAGTGCGTAAAACACAAATTTAATTGGATGAAGAGATTTCACTAGTAGCCGGAAAGTACGCTAACAATCACTGACTCGATTATAAAGTGAAAATTTAATTACGGAAAAGTATGCTTAATAAACATAGGCAAAGTTACGAGTTTTCGTTCGACTACAAAGTGGGTAGTGGAAAAGAGCAGAAACTTGGAATACTTACATAGCTGCCGTTATCTAGCGAGTATATTTTGCTTTAGACATTTTATGAGTTTCAAACGAGATCCGTCACGCGACGTTAACTTGGTATAGATGTGATAAAGTGACCGCTAATCTGTCCTATTCGGGACACACTTAGTACATTTTATTAATCACAAAGCTTACAAATTACTGTATACTTCCTGCGGCGTGACGTCTCGCTTTCCACTATGTTAATTTTATTGTCGAGTCCATTGGACTACTCGGACACCGTGACTCGTTTTGTTAGGGTCAAATTTTAGTCTGGTGTTACAGTTTACCCTATGTATTTTTTTAACGGTTTCATCTAGTACCTAATTTTTTTGAACTTTAACTGTTAGTATATTCATTATTTATCCGATGACTGGGACAAATATAAAATTAGTTTTCCCAAAAAGATAAGTTGATTTAAACGTCGTTTTAGCTGTACGTTTGCCGTTAGTTGAATAGTTCTGGATGTTATCAAAAATAAGTCAAATGCAATTAATTTTATTTTCAATTATATCAAATATTAAATCATTAGCGAGTGTATTATGTGGCGTAATTATTTAGTAATTCATAATTAGATATAGATGACAATGTTAGTTAGGCTAAAACGGTAGTTGGTTTTTAATAATACTTTACATTAACACCCATTTTCATCCTATAATTTGAATCCAGTAATAGAGGGTAAACTCATTACCATCTATCGAATATAGTTCCAGACACCTTACTTAAACTGATAATTTCTTTCTCAGATAAATCCAGTAGTTGCCCGATGCAGGGATCGAACCCAGGAAAGCGTCATTTTACACCAGTCAACCAACAAGGCAGTCTTTTAACTTTGAATCGCAAAATTTACTGGTTCAGTTCTCGACATGACACCTTATGCAAAGCAGGTGCTACCTGATACGTGAGTGCAGCTAAACTCAGAAACGTTACAAGTTTCTTATGAAATGTATAGGAAAATAAGTAAAACTATCTTTATAGAGTGGCATCATAAGGATGAAAATGTTTTAACAAAACCTTGGTCAGAAATCACGCTGTTGTAATGAAATTTAAGGACACTAAACATTATTCAGTCCCAGTAATTTTCTTGTATATAACTATGCTAGTAAGTCACGTTTTAGTTAAGGGTTACCCGCACTTAAGTCTGTTTAAAGCCAGGGCTCTTATCAGGTGTCTATCGCGTAACGCCATCATATAACGGTCATATCGGGGTGGAAATTTACCGGTGATAATAAAAATTAATGCAAGGGACTCGTATACGTAGGTTATACAAGTACTTATTAGTATTTGGAGATAAAATGAAGTTGGCCCGCTTAGGGCAATTTATTGGGGTAAGTTATGGGCGGCGCGCGGGCTGGAGCGACTAATTTATTCGCCGTGCACATAAATTACTTGATTATGAATTCAAGTTAGCTCCACTGAATTGTTTGTCTGTTGTTGTAAGCAGCGCTTTTGTGTAACAAACAAGGATATTAGAATTCGCCCGTTTCTATGTTTTAGCATTGCATAAATTTCTTACGCTGTTACTAGAATGAATTAAGACAGGAGGTAATTTGCAGATTTATTTACAAACAGGATTGTTAGTTTACTATCTATATGCAGATGTCAATTTCTATTACAATATCTTAGTTCTACGCCTACGGTTTCTACCATGTAATCTAAGCAATACACTTGACTGCTAACTTTAACGCTTAAATGGTTCGTAATTTTTTTGAAGTTTTACAATTCTTATATGGGTTACCGGGGTTACCGCAAATGTCCTAAATTAGTAATTAGGTATTTGGTATATGTTAAAATCATCTATCCAGCTTTTGCCCGAAATTATTGTATCACTCTTTTAGAATACAACATTGAACAATGAAGTTAAACCTTAACCTAAGCAATTGCACTAAACTTACATTCATTGATTTATAATTTAGCGGATGTAAACATACGCCAGTGGTCGTTGGAAGAAAATACATAGTCACATATTTAATATACAGTGTTTTCTATTTGAACCACGCTGCTTTTTAATATTAATATTATAATTGTCTAATTTAGTGCAATAATTAAATGTGAAATCTTGTAAAAGAGAAAATATCAATACGTTAAATTATTTGATAATCACCTTGTTTAAAAAAAAACTTATAAAGTGAACGAACGTAATTTTAAAATCATATTTATTTAGTTTGTGATACAATCATGAGCCATTCGCATCTCTCGTCTTATGGAACAGTTAAATGTGTCTAACGAGCAATCAAGACCTGAAAAAGACGCAGTACAATAAAAACCAATAGTAGGGATTATGTAGAACACTGATGGTAATGCGAAGTTGTTTTCCAGGCAGTACTAACGCGCCGCAACTCGCTGCAGCGCGGAATAATCGCGGATACCCATAAAAGATGTAATTTCAGATAAGCTGAAACAGACGAGCCCCGCCCCCTTACTCCTGCCTCCCACCCCCTCTCCTGGCCCCACCTAACCCCCTGCTGCCTACTTTCTAATGACTAATTATTATGCTGTGCGTTGCGAGCTTTAACGTCAGTGAAGCCTACCTGCTTATACTTGCGCCGAGTTTGTGGCAGCCCATCCATCTGTAAGATAGCTACGGGGCTGCTATGGCGTGCTTCTTATATTTATGCTAGGCACATTTTCCTGGTTTTGCATTTTAAAAAAAGTTTGTAAAACTACATTACGAACGTTTGATTTTGGTGAAATATGAGGCGTTTTATAAAGTAATGGTAGGTAAGTTAGAATCGAATACGAATTTAAACTTAAGATGTTTCATCAAAAACATAACATAATATGGCTTAGTGATTATTTTCGATTTTTAAAGACGGTCACTTGCGTGACGCGGATTTTATTGTTTTTGTTTTATGTGACGAGCGGCAAAAGAGCGTTCGGCTCGCCTGATGATTAGCGGCTACTGTCGCCTATAGACATCTTCAATATGAACAATTAGTATTATCAATGCGTGAGGACACTTAAGGGCTCTATTAATTCCCTTTTTAAATGACTTATTAATTTGTATTTGTTTTGTTGTTTCTCGTTATTAGTGCTAGCTGTAACGATATCTACCAGTACGTCACATCCATGTATTACAGAAGCTGATTTAATTAGACCTGGAAATTATAAACTAATTTTTGTAGGTATTTTCATCTTTGTCATAATTCATAGAATGTTATTTTAATTAAATAAGTAATACTTACATAGTGGCATTCGCGACTGTGGCGCCGCTTAACAGGTCTTAGACGAATTGGTTCATGTTTTGATACCAATCGCTGAACGTCTCGGAAAGTCTGAAATTGTAATCAAAGTGCTAACAAAAATTATTGACCTTGATAGTTCCTTTTTCGGTTTCGTATCAGCGAGCGTAATCGAAACCGAATTATGAATGTTTAATATTATAGTCTATCCCCAGGCTCATCAACACTAGTGCACGCCGTCGGTGAAACGTGCGGAAATTACGGTTACATATTTAAAAGATTTTAATATTTTTATGTTTGCAATAACGCATGCTCTGCGAATTACATTACAAAATAACAAATTTTAGTATCAGTAATCCGCAGAGCATGCGTTATTGCAAACATAAAAATATTAAAATTATAGGGTTGCGTCATCATAAACATGTTTAAAGCTAATTGCAAAATTAGTCTTGTTTGTAGTACAACGTAAGTTTGAACTATAGTTGTCTCCAATCCCATCCATCCCAATACGATGGTTAAAAAGAACGATAAGAAAAATTTGAGATATGGACTCATTGTCATGTTAGCTCAATTGGATTAGAGCATACCCCGGCTAAAAGAGGGGATGGACACAGGTTCGAATCACGCACATGACTTAGATTTTTCGTAAATTTGTAATATTTTAAAGATGATGGTGGTAACAAATCTTTTTAACCGGCTTCCAAAAAAGAAGGAGGAACTCAATTCGTCTGTTTTTTTATATTTTTTATGTTTGTTACCTCAGAACTTTTGACTGGGTGAACCGAGTTTGAAAATTATTTTTTTGTGTGAAAGCTGATGCTTGTCGTTTGGACCCATTTAAAGTTCGTCAATATCAGTCAAGCCGTTTTTAGTTACACTTCAATAACTGAAAATATTTACCTATCTTGATGATATACTTAGTCGTTGACAATGAATGACAATCGATCCAGTATGAAGCAAGGGTCACTAAAAAGAGTGAAAAATAAGTGTTTACCCAAAAAATGGAACCGATTTCAACACCCAAAAGTGTGAAATAACTTGTCGAAGTCGGTGCCACGCGCACAATATTGTGATCATAGGTACTTTTGAACTATCATGGTACCGACTTCAACAAGTTATTTCAAACTTTTAAGTGTTGAAGTCTGCTCCATTTTTTGTTTTATACATTTTGATCTTTCTGCATATATTTTTCACGCTGCTCTATTTAACATACCAGTCATCTCAATACACCTTTCGTAGACTTCACGTAATCCATTCATACCTTATTCGGTCAACTTTAACAACCCTGATGAAAAATATGTTGTTAATTATGTAAGTAAGCATATAACTCATAATTGAATCAGGACTTGAGGTCGGGCTCTACTCCTGGCGCCTGATGACGCGATACAAGGCGCCGGCGTAGCGTCGGTCGCGACATGTCGATGTGTGATACCGCATTACCATACCCCATAGCGCTCGCTGTGACTTTCTGCGATTACACCTTCTAATGTAGTTACCACGCGTGATCTAGACAACTTATACTTGATAGGAAGCAAAGTTCTTTATATTATTTGAAAAAAAATAGCAGGAAGTAGCGCTGATACAATAGCATCGTCACAATGAAAAAAATCATTCCAATTGATGATATCTATCAAAGCGTATACGATGAAAATACTATCTTTCTCTCTAGTGAGTCATATAGTCCCAGTGACCCAGGAAAAGCATATGATGGACTCAATGAAAGACCTGTCACCAAGTAGGTACCTATATAAAGGTAAGCACCTGACCTCAAGAGTCAGTTCTAGCTCACTTCTTCCATTTTCAACAGCAATTTTCAAAAAGCAAATTCAACCAGATGTTAATGTACCAAATAATATCATGAATGTACCCAAAAATTCATTATTTTTTATACATCCCTAGTGGGAGTTTGACCTGCACAGGGTCGGATTTTATAAGTTGTTATTGTACATTAGATATTGGACTAAAATCATACTGAGTTTGACGTCTGTTTTTACTATACAGCAAAAAAAACGTAAGATAGAACACGTTTCTTGATAATTTTTGGATTATTATTTATATACGCCTTCTCAGGAACTGCTATTTTACAATGCGATCCCCAAAACGACTGCCAACTGTGGGGATTATGACAAACCCACCCCCTGAATGGGAGAGGCGGTTTTCAGGACTGGACAATCCGGCTGATACCAGAACAGCACTGTAAATATATCAAAACGCAGTTTCATCATAGGTTAAAAAGTTTTGCATAGGTACCTTGAGACAATTTCTTGGCTCCTATTTTATTACCATGAAATTATTATGTCTTTCTTCTAATAACGTAAAATCTTAATTTGTGGTAGTTCTTAATTCAATAATTGAATGTAAACCTTATATATACGAATTTGGAAAACCAGTTGTATGGGAATTAGGCTTACTTGCAAAATATTGTATAAAATACTAGACACGGTTCAGACAGACATAGTCCTGTCCGATTTTCCATAGCAGCGCCATCTTCTTGATCAGATTTATGTTTTACTCATCTCATGAAAATCAAGCATACCTAATACTAAGTCGTATATTTTATTTCGTCATCCGAAATAAAATATTAATAAAATAGTACTTTTTTTCTATCTTGATGGTAATTGATGATGTGGTCGAAGATGCTGTACAGGTTTGCCTAGAATTACTGTCTCTCAAAGACAGTTGTCGGAATACACCGTTAGGTGCATGGCGATCGCTTTCCTACTTGAGGGTGGTAGCTAGCTAGGCGGGCATTTGCAAAATACCATACCACCATGCTATAACGACTGCCGTTGTAAGACAACAACCTGGACCGCGTGCCCTCCGAAGCACGGAAGCGCTCAGTAGTAATGTCACTAGCGGTCACCCATCCAACCCCTGATCGCGGCGGACGTTGCTTAACTTAGCTAGTCGATTAAGAACGGCCAAGCAAACTTCGCTACGAGTGCTTCATTAACCTAGAATTACTGGTTATCAAAAAGATTATAGTAAATAAAAAGTGTAACAGTAAAAATTAAAATATTGTGGCTTCATTTCCGCTTCGTTACTTTATTACTTACAAAGATATAAAACAAGACAATACACTTGAAAGATAACACATCATATCCAAGTAAATCGTCGGAACAGTACCTACAAATAGCCGTTGTCTAGATGCACCGGTATATTGGCATATGTTCGTGACTAGTTTACGGGTGCCAAGGCATTGCATATTAATTGGTGTTACTATCGCTAACATCGGAGGCTTCTATTCTATGACTAGGGTAGGATGGTATCTATGCCATGGTGAATGTGTTACTTGTTATCTTTTGAATAGGGCTCGTAAGAATGAAACTTCGAAGAAGGGTTAATAAACTAATAATTAGATTAATAGGTTTAAGCGATGCTTAAAGAAAATGTATATTTATATTAGCATAGTTAAGAAAATATGACCATGCACTGTTAAGAATCCAATCGGAACAATTTTGACGCGTTACGATTCTAAGCAAAGTATTTTCTAGTTTGACTATTCGAGTAAATATTCATGTGAAAATATCTAACCTAGATCTACGTTAGATATTTAGGCGGAATTATTATTTAATATAATATATTTGTATCGTGTATCAAAACTGATTATGGTAGGTACATTAAAAAATATAAGTGTACGAATTTTTTTTTCTAAATTACCTAACCATCAAACTGTGTCAAAAGTATGTATACAATTGACATCATTATAAACGAAATTAAATCAGGCCATGCATCGTAACCCAAAGTAACTTTTGAGTATACAGGACAATTTATATTCAACCTAGTATGTATACACACACATTAGGTACAGAAATGAAGTACACAAGCAACAGAAAGTCATGGATACATTAACATATTTTCTGCTAAATAGCTAAAGCTTCGCAATTTTAAAAAAAACATCATATACCCACCGTTGATACTATCTATATAGTGTTGTACAGTTGGGAGATAACTAAAAAAATTTTTAACCACAAAGGCTAGCCTTTGACCACTATCTCACCTGATGGTAAGTGATGATGTAGTCGAAGATGTTGCCTGAGCAACATCTTCGACTAACCTAACCTAACTAACTAACTAACCTAACTAACCTAACCTAGAATTAATTAGTCTCTCAAGGACAGCTTGAGGAAAACAACGTTAGGTGCTGGACTACAGATTTTCTACTTTAGGGTCGTAGCTAGCCAGGTGAGCATTCGCAAAATGCAAAATCACCATGCTATAACTACTGCCAACCTTACAAACGGAACCAATGGCTAGTAACGAGCGCTTCCGTGCTCGTTAAGTAGTACTTAATGTTACTAGTGGTCACCCATCCAACTGATGACCACGGCGGGCGTTGCTCGGATAAGAACGGGTAAGCAAACTTCAATACGAGCACTTCAAATTGATGAAAGACAAATAAACGAAAGTCCCATTTTTGGATTATTATACGCCTTAATTAAATTCTATCAATATTATTGCCATATTTTTGTATTCATAAACTTTAATTTCAATTACATAGTCTGCCTTTTACAAGAAATATTGCCTCTAAAAAATCTTTTTCAGAACTAGTGGCTGCTTTAAAATGGTCTAGAGGCTCTTGATGAGTTGCACGATGTGCTTGGCTGTACAATTGCTTATTGGATAACCAGTTACTACAATGTCCAAAGAGGGACATTAACAGTGTCCCTCTCTGAAAATTGTACTCCAGGCTATTAGTCCAGAATAAGGTTGGAAATAATCAATAATATGGGTGTTTTATTATTAAAACTAACGTGGTTTTCACTCATTTTAGTAAATAAAATATGGGTGTTACGGTGGATACAACCCCATTGTTTTGGGTTTTTTTATTGGTGAGTGATTTAAAACCAGCGATTTGCTGCACATATTTAGTATTCTGTAAAAAGTTTAAAAACTGCTCTCAATCAGAGTTAATGCGACATAAAAAAAAATATTTTGCGCAAGATACAAGCGTAGTGTACTAAGTGAACGACTTGCCTTTTACTCGTTTATCAAGCCTTCCAATAGCAAATCTAACTTTACTTATTAATTGCGTCTGAACGAAAGGCTTACATGAGACAACATGACGGGCCATGCATCGTTGCTATCAGCCAGCCACTTATCTACTCGCCAACTAAACTCGTCACTCTACTGGAGCGAGTGCACTCGCCCAATCCGCACGCAGATAGAGTGAGCGCAGTCTAATATGCAAATGTATTTAAATGCTAAGCCCTCTTCATTACGACGGTATCGATCTTAGATATACAATTTGTAACCCGATAGGTACGTCTAACGAATCTGTTGCTAATACTCTTTAATTGGTAAAGGATATAGCGCTTAAAGTTATTGCTCTTTCACTTTGTCTCGCCTTGTGCATATTCTCTGAACCACTTCTTTAATAATGTTGATATATGTAATCGTGTTGCATTCCCAAAGAGGCGTCAATCAGGCGGCTAGCAATAAAACTGAAGCCAAAATCTCAAACATGTGTGCATGTATGTGTGTATCAATACTGGAGGTAGGCAATAGGAGCTTCTGAAGAACTTCCATCCAGAAAAAAAGTTTTAAGCCAACTTACACTGCGATCCAAAAGTCATCTGCCATGCGTACAGAGTATGGTATGGCACGCAAAAGAGGATTCTGAGATATAATCTCCAGTTTCTGATTTTCAGTTTTCAAGTACAAATTGCCAATACTACGAATATATTTTTAATACTTTATCGTATATAAAATTATTTTATAAGTATTTATTGTGAAAGTATTGCCCTAAGTCAAACCTGTTTTACTAATACTATATTTCAATTTTGTGTCAGAATATAGCCGGCTAATTAGAAAAGGTATCAGCATAGTCCAAAACAACGACTCAGAGTACTGTATTGTATAAAAACAATACATTTAGATGGAATAAATAAGTCGTATTAAGTTATTATCTTAAAGAACAGTACTATATAATAAATACAAGATGAGAACAAACACTGAAATTTAAGGTGCCCAAGTTAACAATCTAGCCAACTGTTGTTTGTCAAGCGAAGGCACAATGTACTCGCTGCGTTGCGTCCTAGCCAAGTATTACCAAACAGGCTTCATAAATTCATTAAACCTCAGCACAAACAAACTAAACTCTCAATCTATACAATTAGACAGTGTTTTACAAGCGTACAGCATTTCCTCGGCGATCGTTAGTATTCTAACGAGACTCAGTCGCCAATCTGATTAATCTTAAATATTTATTGCACATAGTGTGCTGGCAGCCGGAGCCTTGGTAAATTAGTATGACGATGGCCACACTGATGGTGGAGAAAATGTTAGAAGCTTTGGGAACGTGGGTGGGCTTTCGAGGGCTGATTTAGACACGATGAATTTTGATTCAGTCACATCTACAGCTACTTTAGGATAATAAAAACTAGTAATGATTACATCAATCATTTAGAAGCGCTCGTAGCCAAGTTTGCTTAGCCATTCTGAATCGATAAGCAAAGTTAAGCAACATCCGCCGCGGTATGACTTGGATGGGTGGGACCGCTGGTGACATTACTACTGAGCGCTTCCGTGCTTCGGAGGGCACGTTAAGCCGTCGGTCCCGGTTGTTGTCTTAGGATAGCAGTCGTCACAGCATGGTGGTAGGGCACTTTGCAAATGCCCGCCTGGCTAGCTACCACCCTCAAGTTGAAAAATCTGTCGCCAAGCACCTAACGGTGTGTTCCGGCAGCTGTCCTTGAGAGCCAGTAACTCTAGGTTAGTCTGAACAACATCCTCGACCACATCATCACTTACCATCAGGTGAGATAGTGGTCAAAGGCTAACCTATCAGGCATAAAAAAAATAAAAAACAAATACACGTCATGTACCGAGTTCTAGGCTCCGAACTGTAAATGAGAATTATTTGGTCAGAAAATAAATGTCAAACCTGAGGACCGAACCTTGGACTATAATATTCCAATGTGACGCTAATACCAAATCCACCAATGAACTAATAATGAGTTCATTGGTGGATTTGGTATTGAATATTTTTTTCAATAATAAACTATGGCAAGTACGTTGCTGACAAAGCGTTACTTCATTAATCAGTATGATCTTCCTAGCCTTTCCATATTATGATGGATCGGTGCAGTATGGCTATACTTTAATATAATGTGTCGCTTGCCACCTTTCTACCTTCTTAATAATATTCTTGTATATAATAATAATACCTACTACTTTTTAGTCGATAACAATAGATCTTAGATTTGAGGCCTAGATGGTCGGAGCCCGGACTTTTACTGTACAGGCGTAATAGCTTATTAGGCACATACATTATTTTACACACTATATTAAATTATAACAATAGAATCAATGATTTGTTGAACGCCCTTGGAGATGCGAACACAACATGCCTACTATCACCCAATAAGAGGAAATGGCACAGTCTTTATATTTTTCTAAATTTAACTTTTATATAGTCTTTATATTTGACAGCTGCTAACCGAAATGAAGATCTCTATATTTCCTCGTAGTCCAATGAGTCGAATTATGAGAATTCATGATATCCGTTTGTCCGATGAATAGGACCAATGGGGAAAAAAAATCACATCGACTGAGTCATTAAACTAAAATGTTAGAATATGTGTTCACGGAGATAAAATCACTTCAGTGAGGAAACTATTAGTCTAGTATTTAAGTTTTACGTGAAATACCCAGCATTTTTTAATTCGACAGCTGTCAAATTATCGAAGAGAAGGAGATCAAATATATTCCAATATATATATAGCCTCAATTATAATTTTGACAGCTGTCATTCGTTATCTCACTAGTCATATTCTATTGGTATGTGTTCATTCAGATAAGCAACAATTTTTAATCAGTAATATAATGTAAATAACTCTGTAATACTAATTTTGAGATCACGACGGTCAAATACTTTATAGACATCAACGATATGCATTTTTGCATACTAGACATCGCATTCATGAAACTGATTCTATAACACTAATTCTGCTACATATCTCTGTCCGTACGTATATCATGATCTCAGATCATAGAAATAAGGTCTTCTTCTTGTTTCTATGATCTGAAGTCATAATGGAGTAGTCGTAATTGTCAGTTTTTTCATACCATTTTAGACCATATATTTGGCTAGAATTTCCTTTATATTGATCCATATCCTGTTAAATAACATCAATACTTAGATTCATAATGAATTTTTAGGCTGTGATAAGAACAATTTTTTTTCTCTCAATGGTTGTTCCGATGCCGAACCCAAATATTGTGAAAATCGACTTGTACATGGCAAGTCAGACAGATTATCAATCACGTTTTAAGAAACTTGCTGGGAACAGTTGGTCAAGTCTAAAATGACTGCCGAAGTAGTGGGTTAGCTTCATTAACAACTAATATGGCACTTGACTATGGCACTATGGCACTCCTAAGACTATTTCAAAGTTTACTGCGTTTAGTTGGGAAACCTGATATTTACGAACAAAGTCGTAAATAGATGGTATCATCATTCGGGCTTTGCGCGTACTTATGACGTGCCCTTACTGAACTTTTTTTTTAAATAAATTGGGAAATGGCTTTTACGAGACTGATTTAAGAAACCATCTTCTTCCTGCCAGTATCCCATCTGTCCTTAATTTCTCTAAGGTCCTTAACTATACAACTACAACAGCGTTTTGAAACATGCATTTTGAAGCGCTCGTAGTTGTTCTTAACTGTTCAACTAAGTGTAGCAACGTCCGCTGCGGTCATAACTTGGATGGGTGATCGCTAATGGTATTAACACTGAGCGCTTCCGTGCTTCGGAGGGCACGGGTTGTTATCTTAGGATGTTAGTGGAATTAACACAGTTGTACGCCTAATACGCAGCATCTACCTACTCCCGTCGACGTTTTGCCTTGATGAATTGATGATGTGCTCGTGGATATTAAACAGGCGTAACCTAAAAAGTAATGTCGCTCAAGGGCTGCAGCCGGCACACCCTTAATTCGGGCGATTTTCTACTTCAGGCCAATAAAGCATTAGCGAAATGCCTCACTAACCTAATGTTTTTTTTATTAATTAATCTATGGAGGCTATGATAATATAGTCCTTAAAATTTATGCCAGGAACTGAAATTTGGGAGATGTATTATTTGACGTTAATGACCTATCAAACACAGTCTCGCCTGTTTTTTTCGAAAAGTAGACAGAATTTTCTCTTGCTTTGATCTTAGCATAACTCATTCACATTCTTCATAAGAACAAAATAAGCCTCTGATAAACAAGTGATACCTAATGCATTCATAACTTCGAAAATTAATATTATTATTAGGCAACATATTATTATTACACAATAAGTCGTTTCTTCTTCCGCCACGAGAATCGATTAGTAACCGACTAATCCTTAACCTACAGCGAAGTTAAAACGAATAACAGAAACGGCTCCACCTGTCGAATCTGATAAAAGCGTTTTATTTAAATTTCTTTGGTTGGCGATTCAAAAACAAGCACTAAGACGCATTTGTGTCTTATTAAATAAAATTTATAGTAGGGATATAGTCGCTGATTGACCTCGGTCAATGCAAGGATAACTGGTTCGCATGAATGCTAAAAATGAGACGTTCTATGAGAGCTGAAGGACTGGCAGGCTGCGAACAGATACGTTCCTGTTTTTGCATATTGTACAAGTATGTTTAATGTGTTTTTTTTTCAGTAATAGAGTGGCGCATCGAACCATCTAGATATCCACCGGGTGTTAAGCTTACCATCCTAAGCTTTACCAAAAATTAACAACAAGCAATGATTAAGATCTACAAGTTTTTGGTCATCAAATCAACTTTAGAATTCTTGAACATTAAATAAAAAGAAAAACCTTTTTTCATTACCGTACGTTTAAAGAAAAATATGATATTATGCATATTGGGTACTTTAAAAATACGTAATATGTTACTTATTATTCATTTCACTTAAACTTCCCAAATAATAAAAACAATATTTGGAATAAAATACATATTTACAACTTAATATGTGAGAAACACGGTTGTTAGCAGCGTGAAGGCGACCTCGTAAAAAGTTAAGTGCAAGTCATTTCTACCTCAAAAATGTACTTAGGTGTAGTTATCACCAATAAACAAGTGAAATAGGCCAATACAACATCTTATAAATAAAATACCACTTAATTTTACGTTCACAAACCAAGCGTTGTGCAAGGTGCGCGTACGCACGTGCCCGTCGCCCGCGGCTCCACAACAATATCTGTTCCGAATTAAAATTCGTGTCATACATCTTTATGCTTACTCTGTATTGTTACGATATTATATAAACTGGACTTTAGAGCTCCATGTTAAGGACGATTTGAATAATAATGGTAAAGGAAATGGATATTCAAAATAATATCACCTCGGGGTTAACGATTACCGGTGCGGTGTGCGCGCATGCGCCCCAGATGGCGGGATAAGTCGACGTTTGTTTCCGCACTGATATCTGAATTAATGGCGATACGAAAAGCTCTAAAGGTGCTCATTACCATGATTTATGCAAGATAATATGTTTCTTGTGCCGTCCCTATTGTACTGATTAACGTCCCAAATTAACTAGACCTCCGGAATATTCATTATTATTTTTTGGCTCTCACAATATTTTCTTGTTCATTACTTAATTATATATGAATACACCTGCGGGTGCATTGTTTCCAATCAATTGTATTTTCTGCTTGCTAAGTCATCCTACAGGATATACGAGATAAATTCGTACTATAATAATTAATCGTCATTTTGGAATGACCTTTAGGTGGCTTGACATTTTCTATAGGTTAATTGAGTTCTATTGTTTTAAAGGCAGATGATATAATACTCGTAGTTAACTACTCATGGAACTGTCGTGGAATTATATGAAGTGTGTAACTATATAATTTTTTTTTCGTTCTTGCTTTATTTTATATATGTAGAATATTATTTTTAAGATGGCTTCAGAAGTATGGATTAAATGGACTTATATCTCCCTCATTTTAGATAGAATGAAAGTTCCTCAAGGATCAATTCTAGAACCTTATTTGATGCTATCTTATAAGAATTATTTGTGTTATCCAGTCAAAAATGTCGGCGATATTGTTTGATTCGCAGATTTTTAAATAAGATTGCAAAACTAATGCATGGTAATACATGAACCTTATTAAGTGTTATCAGCTTTAAACGGTTCAGTTAAAAGAAAACATGATGTTAAGAAAACACTGTTTTACAGCATACTGTCATACGGTGTATTACTGTGGAGAGCTGCAGCTTATATAGAGACATATTTATCGCACAGTAGCTTTATATTTATCCTGATGAATTTGAATTTATCTAATTAGGCTGAATTATTAAGGCAGTTGACTTTACTAAGCTCTTAAATGTAAGTAAAACTCCAGTAAACCATCATATACAATTTCAGAAATATAAATAGAGATAACAAACAGTGCCGGTTTCAGACAAATAAAATTATTTATTTATTCTATAGCACGAATAAGTAAACAAAGAAGACTTAATGCCATGTAGCATTTTCTACCAGTCACCCTGCGTACAGAATAGACAAAGTGTTGTATTGTACTAATATTAAATGTTAATAAATAAAATATATTAGGTAGCTATTAAATAGTTTTTAATTAATAGATTCAGTCCATTACTTTGCGTAAATTCATAATAACAAATATTATAGAAACATTTGTATCTAAAGATATATTTTTAATGGCAGATAAGCTAGCCTTTCACTATCTCCTGTAATGGTAAGTGACGATGTTGTCGAAGACAGTTCTGGCTAACCTAGAATTACTGGCTCGCAAGGACAGCTGCTGGAACAAATCGTCAGGTGCTTGGCGACATATTTTCAACTTGAGGGGGGTATTCACAAACTCCCTATCACCATGCCAAAACGACTGGGACCGACGACTTAACGTGCCAAAGTATGGAAACTCTATAGTAATACCACTAGCGGTCACCCATCCAAGTCATGCCCACACCGGTAATTGCTTACCTTTGTTGTTTGGTAATTGTTTACCTTGTTCGTAGTGTAGCTTAAGATCGTTAAGCTACACTACGAACGCTTCAAAATACTAAATAGTCTATATCTAAAGACGATTTCGCGTAATTTTCCTGCTATGCCGACGTAAGGTCATAAACGTAACTCTGCTCCCAAAAAAGCCATTCTCGGTCATGCGCTGGAAAATTCAAGACTCTGATGATGCTTCGTGTAGAACCGAAAAGCGTCGCATATCTTTTAAATATTTTTCTAAAATATTTTAATACTGTTTTCTTAAAATACCATAATAGATAGTTATTTAAAAAAAATGTTATCAAATTAATTATTTTGGCACGCTGCCAACTTTTTTTTTTATTGCTGATAGGTAATCCTTTGACTACAATCTCACCTGAAGGTAAGTGATGATGTGGTCGGAGGTGTTAACAGGCTGAACCTAGAAATACTGGCTCTCAAGGACAGCTGTCGGAACACACCGTTAGGTGCTTGGCGACAGATTTTCTACTTGAGGGTATTAGCTAGCCAGGCGGGTATTCGCAAAAATGCCCTTCCACCATGCGGTGAAGCTCAAGCCCGCGGCGGGATTCGAACCATGGACCTGCTGCGCGGCAGTCCATAGCCAAAGCCACTGAGCTATAACTGCTTCAACTTGTACGGGGCTGGAGCATTTAGACTGCCTATGCGTCTGCTATGACTTGTTGTATATAGTTCGTAGTATTTTGTTTAATAAATTATACTTGATTATAAGCTTGTATTAATATCTTAATATAATAAATAGTCCTTCTAAGATAATTGTGCGCTATTTTATAAAAAAAGGATACATTGCATACGGATTAAAAAATCAAGTGGCATTTAAAAACGTATTGTATGACGATGAAGAGCATTCCATATCTACCAAGCCAACACCGTCTGGAACAAGTCACCTATGTAATAAAGATATATAATTACTATAGTCATATTATGTATTCAGTACGTTTATTCGAAGAAACGTAATTATATTTAGAATAATTATTTTTTTTCTTTATGACATGCCTAAAATTTTAAATACGTAAGTTAGTAATTTTGTTCCAGGACATGTTTGCGTAAGTATGTTACCAATCATTTCTGTAAAGACTAGATGAGTAGATTTTATAAATTAATTATAGATATACATTCCTTGGGTTTTTAAGTTCAGTATACTTCATTCCAGTTTACTGACTATCTAATACCCAAAGTAGTGAAAAAAAATGTACTATTACATACTAATACATATTACCTAAAATAAAATCTGGCCAGCCACCAGTAAGCGTGAGCCACTTACTCGTACATACTAATTAAGAGTTCCTACTAAGATATTTGGTTGTATATACAAAAAATATTTTTTCTTCAGTTCGAAAAGCTTAGCGCTAGTCTTAAGCACTTAGTTAATCTAGCATGGAGTGCAAACTCTAACAAAAAATTAACGCTTGTTTGCGTTATCGATTAACGACAGTGTAAAATCAAAAACACAATTAACAACAATTTTCAACGATTTTTTTGCGCTCTCTTATATTTTTTTGGTATTGTTATTATTTTTACTTGGTATTTTATAAACATATATTCTGTAAAACAAATTGGCTAATTGTTAAGGTTTAAATTGTACAGCCCTTTAAAAGTAGGTCCAACAGATGGACTGACAATGTAGGCACTTGGGTGAAGTCGCAGGCAAAAGCTTGTAAAAAAATATTATTGTAACAGTTGAATACTCCTAGGGAATGTTTTATCATTATATATAAAAACACGTCTACGCAGTACTCGTTTTATGCTTACTAGGTTCATACAATTAGTTTATGAAAACAGGTAGAAGCTCTCTCGGAAAGTGCCGCTAAAAGCTCTACCGAGTTATCGGCTTATATCCCAGGGTTTTACTGAAACCCTTTGCAAATAAAGCGTGTCAGGAATAATTTTCGCTAGTCGCATTAGATGGTCAGTACAAGAATCTGTGCCGGAGCAGAGAGGAGTAGAGCGAGCGAATAGACCGAAGTGCCGTCCATCTCGCGGCTCGTTCGCTCACTGAGTACATTCCCGTGTAAGTTTTTACACCTATTATTTTATGTGTCGGCAAGTAAAGTTCGGTACGTGAGTTATAAACTCGCTCGCGCCTCTCTCGCCCCTACTTTATAGGTATTAACGACTTGTCCGAGAGTTTTCTTATAAATAAATTTGAAGGGTAACAAGGCTCGCTTTTGTCGGATTAGTGGAGTGGATCTTGTTTCACTTTGTTGCGTGGCCTCTATGTTTTTTTACATGGGAAATTCATGAGTCTGCGTGTGCCCTTTGTTTTGATTATTTTCGCGAACATTGTGCAAAGAATACTTATAAACCATAGATTAAATTTATAGACATCTCTAAGAATAGCTCAAGATACATTTAGTAAAATAAAACGTTATATTTGAAAGTTGAGGTTCCGGAATAGATAGATCTTTATTTCTTTCATTCTCAATCGTGTGCAGGCAATCCGATAGCATGATTTATAAAATGTATGGAATGATACGACTGTATGTTTATTTCTCCGTAGCATCCACAAAATTCTGTTCCATGGTAACAGTAAAGTCACTCCAAAATAAGACTGCCAAATCAGAGCATCACGTGACATTAGGCCATAACGCGTAGAGCGGACTATAAAAGCGGGACATATGAAAGTTAAGAGCACTACCTGTAAAATATCAGAGCAATAAAGTAAATGCAGTGCTAGAGCTACGAGGACGTGCCTTCACTGTCTTAACTCTACGTCTCCATGTCCAGGGAAATATACGACCGTCCTTTAGACTTTCAGCTATAAGCGGAGTTTAAGGACCTAGTAAATTGAAGATTAATATGTAATTACGCTAACAAGATATCTAAGAGAATCGTTAGGCATAAAGTTGTTAAAAGTAAAGTACAGTTGAAAAAAAATACCGGTGTATATTTGGTAAAGGGCACATGTGGTCCACATTGGGCACCCAGACAAAATATTGAACGTTGATCAAAGTGAAATGGTTTAAGTGCTTCGTCCATAGGTTCAAATAATATTAAAAATATTATATAAAAGAATAATTAAAAGAACATGAAATTAATATTTGAAGGAAGCTATTCAATACTATATTCAATCCAAGATAAACTCTAAGTAACATTTCAAGTGCTCTTGAAACTTAGTTTATATTTTATTTTCTCTATTCGTATACAGGTTCGCACAAAATTTACCTGACGATAACAATTATTACTGTATCTGATAATTATTAGTTTAATAAAATTAAATTTAGAAGTTTGATATACTCGTAGGTACACTCATACAATATTTTGTTAAATTATTGAGCTATATTAGTTAGGTCTTTTCACCACATGTAAATAAAAATAAAGCAACACATTTTAAGAAAATCAATTAAAAATATTTGCTTGAACAATTCCGCCTAATATACCAGCTAAGCCAACGTGACGTCATAAACGCCAATAAGGACTTTATCTGCAAGACCTACTGATGATGCTTGTACACGAAGTATCATCAGGTCTTGGAGAATTACCGATCGTGTGCTCATGCAACTACTACATGTTTTTCTAAAATGTTTACTTCACATTCATATAATTTTTTTTTCTTATATTCTTATACCTAGTTATCTTTATTGTACACAAAATTAGTTTTCTAAAGATTGGTTACTAATATTTTTCGTGTACATAGGCGAACCCTGAAAAGAGTTTTTTTCTAGCAAACCTTATAGAGTGAGGCTCAAAAATGTGTGTTAAGTAGGTGTCTGTGTACAGCCAAAATACAAATGAATAAATACATACATAATATACACTTTTTTTATGTTTCTTATTATTAATTGTGTATAACCACAAAATGTAGCCTAAATATTTTAATTATTCATGGGTTCTCCAAGGAAAACCTACCATGTAATATGCACACTTCTATGAGTAACAAAAATATAGTATTTATCCTTTTTTTTTATGCCTGATAGGTTAGCCTTTGACCACTATCTCACCTGATGGTAAGTGATGATGTGGTCGAGGATGTTATTCATGCTAACCTAGAGTTAATGGCTCTCAAGGACAGCTGCCGGAACACACCGTTAGGTGCTTGGCGACAGATTTTCAACTTGAGGGTGGTAGCTAGCCAGGCGGGCATTCGCAAAGTGCCCTATCACCATGCTGTAACGACTGCTATCCTAAGACAACTACCGGGACCGACGGTTTAACGTGCCCTCCGAAGCACGGAAGCGCTCAGTAGTAATGTCACCAGCGGTCACCCATCCAAGTCATGACCGCGGCGGACGTTGCTTAACTTTGCTGATCGATTCAGAATGGCTAAGCAAGCTTGACTACGAGCGCTTCAAAAATCTTTGATAACGTCAAGGTTTGTAGTTATATTATATATTTTTAAAGTGATTCATGATATGATATAGTGACCGACAATTCGCCCTTCTAATGGTTAGCGTCATGCCTGTGCATTACAGTTTCACCCTAATATTTTTGCATGATACTGCACTGCGCTCATCTCCTCAATAAATTATTTCCTATGTCTTGTTCGCCTAGTAATTCACTCGCTACAGTGTACGCCTAAACACATTAATGTTTGCACATTACTGCTTAGAGGCATAATACTGAAACTGCAGTGCTACCCACCATCTGGCAGGTCTCTTATGCTGGTATTTTGTTTTTGACTTAATTAATATTATTGTATAAAAAGTAATAAGCTGCCTCGTTGATGGAGAACATAACGCTTTGATTTATCGAGATCCAAGGTACGATTCCTGAGTAAAACAGTTACTGGGTTTCTATGAAAGGAAATACTCAGTAGCAGTCTAAAATCTATTTTGTCCGCTAGATGGCGAAATTGCCATGGTCGCCTTCTATTAGATACATTATACAGATTACAAAATGAAAAATTCCGGCAAACAGGTGTTAATTTATGCTATGGAAAAAGAAATTGATGTGACTAGGGAGGCTACTAGATGTAATTTTATAAATTCAAATTCAAATTTAGGCGTCTACGACGCTCTTATGAAGGTCAATAACAAATTTTAATATTGAAATATTCTAAATTGTACTGCCACGTTCAGCAAAAAACTTTATAGAGCCACTGCGAGAAGAACGGGCAAGAAACTAGGGGCCATTCTTTTAAACGTCTTTTTACAATGTGTTATATACAATATAATACAATTATTACATTATTTGTAAAAAATGTGTATAGGTACTCTACCAAGATGCTAAAGAACATATCGATTCCTCTGGGCTCAAAGGTCGTAAAGGACAAAATGCGACTTTTCAGGAGAAGCCAAAAACTAAAAAAATATATAAAAATAAACTCTAGTATCTTTGTTCCTTGAGTTATTTAAATGAAACCTAAGAAGAAAGTGCTTAGAATTTATAGTATTTTCTAAGGAAGTATTGAAAAATTTCCCTAGGGCTGTATTTATGGAGATAGATTTCCTTTACGACCATGAATTAAACATTTTTAGTTCTTTACACCCTTCAAATTTTTATCCTATGTTATCACTTAAGGGCGTAAATCTACTTTACTGTACAAAACTGAACAAAATAAGGAAATAATCGACTAGTGTAATAATTTTTAGGGTCGTAAGGATCACCCGCTAAGGTATTCTTTAAGCATAAATTAATAATTAAACTAAAGTAATCAATGAATTATGTAATAATTTGTATAGATTTTTATTATATTATATTTTCTTTTGCCCCGTGGGGTGCCGGGTTAGAATTGCACCTCCCCATATCATCCCGTGGGTGTCGTAAAAGACGCCTGAGGGAAAAATACTGGAAAGTGGGCAGCAGCGCCTTCTATAGAGCTGCTATCTTACACTGCGATCCTCAAGCCGCCTGCCAAGCGTGGGGATTATGGCAAATACTCCCCGCTTAATAGGTTCTTGATGTGTTCAGCAGTGGACAATCCGGCTGATACAGATTACAGTACAGTATATTACATTTTTTTTTACAAAAAATAACAATTTATTATTCAAATAAAACGTACATATATATATAATTAAATTGAGATCGCTAATTAAAATCGAACACAAAGCTTTAAATTATTACCTCTTTTCTTAACATACTTACTTTAACTTTTTTCTTGAATCACTTCTTTCTGTAATCAACTTTATAGACATGGTTTCTTTACTCATTTTACTTCTTACTTTCTTCGTCATGCTCTTCGCCTGTTTCGTTTAAAGTCTCGCGTAACTTAGAATTGCATGGCAGTTCCCTATACTCAGTGTGAAATCTTTTAGGTATTATTCCACTTTTCACAAGATCTTTATATTTATCAGCTGCTATTGGTAATCTACTGTTGTGTAGCTGCTTCACTGCATCCATACCAATCACTGGTTCATTATTAATCTCGCTTTTTTTCGCTTTTTGACCGCCCTTTCTCCTTTCCTTTTCTTTTTCTTGTCCTGGGGTTCTCTCACATAATGTTACACAATGAGTCTCTGCTTCGTCTTCCATGGAATATTTGACAAACATTTTGTCGTTGTGTTTTTATTTTTATTTGAATTACCTCCAAATTATTTGCTGATTTTAGGAAATGGTTCACGATAGCTAATACGGTTTGGTTTTTGTTCTGGCTACTACATGCATTGCAGTACATCATATAATGTTTTACTCCCATTTTGTCCTTTGAGATATTTCATTTAGCAAGTTGCAATTTCGTTGCTTTCTCTCACACACACACGTATAACAATTCACATCCTGTGTGCGACTTTTATATATGGTGAAATTAAACAACGAATATTTTCTTGAATAGTATTAAATCATACTATTACCATGTGATGTATTCAGGACTTTTTGTTAGTCAAAATTGCACATTACAGTTACATTGTTGGGTGAATTAAGGGTTTTATGTATCTTGAATCTCTTGAATGAGAGTTCAGTTGCTAACTTCATTTTTCTGTATTAGTAATTAATGAGAAACTGGCTGAGTGATTCAGCGCACAGGCCGTACCTACTATACTGGGACTACAAACATATATTGTATTTGAATATAGGTGTTTTAGTGAGTATTATAAAAATTTAATTAGGTAGGGGTTGAAGGTTTCTGTACAGAAATCAAATTCAGCAATATGAAGTGAATACTTAAACTTGGAAATTGAGACAAATCCTGAAATATCGAGCATCGTTACGATAGATTTCACAAAGTTGTTAGTTTATAGTTTTCTGCAATGGGTTTAATTTTTATTAAGTAAGGTAGTAAATCCTAGAATGTTCAAACAACAACGAATTAAATCTATAAATTCGTTGTTGATTCTAGGATTTATGGGACACAATTCCTCACTTACGTTTATTTACGCCCTTAGTGGAAGCACATAATAACAATGAAACTAGGTAGTAAAAGACACTTGTATTTTTTTTTTTTTGAATTGTGAGGGAGTAAAAGACAATTTGTAAAAATTGTGTCCTTTACATCCTTATTTTAAGGTGACTTATAATAACCACCTGAGGTGGTTTAAGACAATTAATAATTTTAATGTATTTTATGCCCAATATTTGTTTTATACTTTGCTTTACTACCAAAATAAATATAATCTGGGAACTTAGTGTTACTTACATCCATATTTTCTTGGTAAACTTGGTTTATCGTATCAAATGATGTGGGTCGTAAAGGCATTTTTTGGGGATTTACGTAAAACGGATCGATAGAGAATTAAAAACTGAGTAAAACCGTGTTAAAAACTCATTTTCGGCCAAATGTCCTTTACGACCTTTGAGCCCAGAGGTATCGATATGCAAAATGCTTACTTCATAAACTGGTTACTTACAGTAAAGTTCAAATGAACAATATAAGGTATAGTATAGTTGATTTAAAAACATAATATATAAGTACTCATGTACTTAATAGATACAAATTATGGCGATGTAGGACTATTATCATCAACTACGATCATTCCATGTGTCAAAGTAAGTATCTCACATATGTCTGACATTCATGAAAAGTTAACACCTGGTGTTAAAGTAGGTACTTGCCAGTCACATTATGATTAACTTATATGAAACAATAGCATATCTATTTTTGGAGCACGTGCCGCGTATTATTACCAACAAAAGTGAATTTATGAGTGCACTCTCAAGTTTCAAATATCTCTAATGGAGCAGGAGTGAGCCGTTTCACATCTTCCCCCACAAACTGCATTATAACGTGTCCGCCGAAAATAACCGCACATAAATATAAAACAATGTGAAACCACTTAAAGCGAATAAAATACACGTCGACTTCAACTCAGTAAAATGAATTTATTAATAACAGAGACAATGAATGTCTGAAACAAACGTTTTACTTTTTGTATTTTTAATTGTCCTCCGGACGACAACGAAGACGCATTAGAAGAACGAAAATAAACTCGGATCATATTCGAAGAGTCGCTACCGGCGACGCACACGCACCTTCACACGCCATATTATATTTAAATTTAATTTACAAACCTAAAAATTAAGCATTACGTTTTGGTTACATTTCTCTTCCTGTCTTGATTATTCAACAACTTTGATGGTAGAGCCTTCAACTCATACAAATTCTTAACCTGCAGAGCTCCAAGAATTAACCTTATATTGACTGTGACGATTATTTCAATCATTCAATGTCACGTCAATGACATCTCACGTGCTTTAGTGTAGATACTTACCACCGCTAAGTTCCATGTAAACCACCAGTTAAATTGCCATTAATTAAGAATATGCCTTTACCCTCCACCGAAGAAATAATTATTGAATTGTAATTTCACGATGTGTCCTCTCCAACATCGGGTGCAGTTCTTAGATGATATCTCGGACGTAATTAAAAATCTTGTCGTGACATTCAAAACCCCGCCCGCCCCCGCACTCCTCTGACTCCTTCAATATTGTTTGCGATTGAATCGCAATTAAATGTAACGAATCAAACTACACTTTATTAAAAGGCCCGATAGCTCAGAATGGAGGGAATATCACGCGGCGGAATCGAACGTGCTCCCGTCGAAATGCCAACCATTTTATTTATTCGCCTTAATTATGTATCTTGTCTTAATTTACGATTGGATCATATGATAATCTGAAACGTAATTTATAACGGATGCCTAGGTATTCCAGTCGTGTCCATAACGAGATTTAGGATTGCGACGATGACAGAGCTCGGGTTCAGATTAAAATATATCGACATTCATTGGCATTTTGCAATTAAGTGAGCGCGCGCTATCCCGCGACGAAGAACTCTCAGCGAAAGGGCGATGCGCGCACTTCGATAGTGTCATCGCATTCAATTTTGTTATGTGTCGATGGCATGACGGCAGACCGACATCTCGATACGGCCACTGTCCGCAGATATCCCTTAATGAAAGTAATGGAGGTTTAGTAACGATACGGCGCCGACTGCTCTCCGAAACGTATACCGCGCTTCTTTGGAGTACCTAATAGATGCAAAGCGATGGCAGAACGTGCGAGAGAGAACAAAGAAAGCCACATTTGCTAATTGCGGTTTTGCTCGTGTCGTGAGCACCGAGCGGAGGCTGGATCGTGAGCTCCGTAGATATGACGATAACACATTCATAAATAATTAGAGCGAAATTTTCTCATTTGTAAGACGACAGTCTTGATATTAGGTAGCAGAGTCTTCTTTCTTGGAACACAGATCGAGATAAGTCTGTAGAGACACGCCTGGTCTCGGTTATTTTGCTACGACGACGACTGTATTGGCAACGCCAATTTCAGTAAGCTCACCTATCTTCGATGGAACGACTTCACTACACGGAGCCCTTCTGAAAATATTGTACTTACTAAGTTTTATTTTTATTGGTGCTTTGATTCTATTAACACAACCAAGTTGCTAGTGTACCCACCATGCTGACTACATATAACGTTGGTAACAGTACTAATTCGTTTCGTGGCTTTAGATGCAGGTCGCATCGACAAGCACTTTAATAAGTTTTAGAAGAAAACTATGTCGTCTCCGTCTCCATTGATCCAATAAGCAGCTCATCGCTAAGCCACTGACGTAATATTAGAGCACCTAACCTAAAACATAGCGGTGACAGCCCCAAAAAAGTCTTGGAAAGACGAACTTTTGTACTATATAACTTAAATGTTGTTATATCTAGATTATTCATAACAAAACATTGTAGGTTTGGTGAAACAGAGCTGGTATTAATAGACTTCTCAACCGATACTTTCTATTGAATCTGTTGAGACAATGGACAATATAAAAAGCAAACGTGAGGTAAAACATTTGTGGGTTCAGTCACGGTTTTCAAGCCATAGCGGGGTTCAAATTTCCACTTCCGCCCGTCCGTGGACAATCGATATTGTTCCCCTTGACTCTTCATTTAAAATCAACAAGTATGAATTAAAAAGTCTAATGATAAAATAAATCGTATTTCAAGATACATTACATACCATGTAGTATGGAAATCTATACTTATATAAAATAAGACACAAGAGTTTTATATAATATGTCAAAGAAGAAATAATACTAAAGTTCGTTGCCAACTTAAAATTATTTTACCAAGACCCCTGCACACCCTTAAGATTTCTATAGTGTAAGTCACTAATGTGTTATCTTTACCTTATACACACAAAAGTCACTACGTATTCTTGTATTTTTCTTAACGCATTGAATAAAATTGAACACACCAAAAGCAGTCTAGCCATTTAGCAGTATGTAGTCTGGAAAAGTGGTTCCCTGACCTGCTCGCTAATTTTCTTAATCCGAATTTCAATTGTTTGCGTGATACAATTTTGTTACAGGAACAATTTTGTTAATGTCTAAAGAAATTTCACTGCTTAATCTGCCAGAGAAACTCTATTCTTCTTTCAATTCTAATACGTAGGTTCAGCACAAGTGGCAAAAGTGACGTGATCAACTGTATTCTTTTTCACTGTGATCTATTTCAATATGCCTTCAAAGTTCAAATAAAAAGTATTATCTGTCTTCATATTCTGTATCTCTGAAATGCCAGTATAAATTTCAAATAAGAATGTTATATCATTCCCTTTTATAATTTGTTATTTTATTGGGGAAATATATATATGTGCTTATATAAAATATATTGCTTAGGTTTACAGCATATATTGTTATTATAATTATATGAATGAAAGTATGTTTACGTTTACTTATTATATAATCGTAGTGTATTATATTTTATATAGGTATGTAATATGAATATTAAAATATATTAATGATAAAACGGTAACCATAGATGTATCGCCAAAATTACAATAGTGGAGCTGTGTATCTTACACAGCTCCGACACTAAAAAAAAATCTGCAATCTTTTATACTAGTGTGAACTATTTACAAAATTAGTGGCATCGCAAGTAACAGTACACAAAATATTTTATTGAAAGACGCAGCCTTGTAATTATCGTTTGGTTTTTGCATTATCATTAAACAAATTACATTCTTTACCAAGACGAATGGTTGCAATATGATAATTAGCAACAGGCATCAAACCAATTATCTTTTCATGGACATACTAATTATCAATAAATCTTTAGGAATTTATTAAAACAAAAAGATTTTTTGAATTTCACATTATCTCTTCTGTTTCTAATTTAACTGATAGTTAATACTTCAAGTAGGTAAGCTTCGCCACTCCCAATCAAAAGATACATTTTATAATATGTTATAAGTTTTTGCTTATAATATGTTATAAGTTTTATCATTATAAAATTGCACACTTTCACCCCTCGCTATTCAAATTGAATTACGTTAAAATTATTTACGACTAACCATCATTATAGCAAGTTTCTCAAAGTTCATTAATATTTTTTTTAATAATAATATAATTATAATAATATAATATATATTTATGGAGCAAAAACTTTACATAGGATGTTAAGACAATATCAAAATAATTACACTTATAAATAGATAGTTACCAACTTAGACTATTTTAGATATTATTACTATTACCTTATAATTACACACAAGTTTTTTTTCTGTGTATGTATCAATTAAATTTAGTTGTTTGAGGTACATATCAGGTGGTGAATCATATTTATTACAAAGTTAACATACAATATACCAAATTTTAAAATTTAAGAATACGTATGTATGAATACGTACCCATACAAGAAACGTGTTATTTTTTTACTTTGCTCTAACGTGAAAATGTTTCAAAATAATACATCAAGTAAAAGAAACTGCCCAAGTGCACATTTTTTTTGTTCCGGACAGGAAATGAACCCGCAACCTCCAATTTCTCGCAGAATACCTATTCCATTCGGCAAAAGTCCAAAAAATTATTTGTGCTCCAATAATTTGTAAGTGTGATTTTCACTCAGCACGCGATAGTACTTGTAATGATATTTAGAAATATAAATTAAACTATTTATTTGGTATGTTTTGCAAAATAGTGATGATGTGTTAAAATCTGGGAGCTGAGGTCAATTAGACCTCAAAAAGAGACTGGATCTTAACCTTTAACTCGGATTTGGAATAGATCTAGGTATTCTAGCTCAGTCTGAATTGAAAATATTATAAAAATAAATTTGAAAAAAAAAATAGTGGTTAAACACAGCTGCCGAAGTATACATCGTTAGGTGGTGGCTTGCTTTTCTTGTTCTTAAGAGTGAGATTGTTTACACGATAGATGACAAATATTTACTCTATTAAATGTAAGTTGTTACTTAATCATACTAGTCAGCTGAGAATATTCCACATTTTTCACAAAGCACTTATTAGGCTATAATAAATTAGTTTTGACTTATACAAATAACTTCGTTTCATACTCGTATATACCTTGTTTTATAGCAGCAATCCCTTCAACTATACAGCATTTATAGGAATTTCAAAAAAAATATCAAGCTATGTTTTATCCTAGGTGCCATCCAATTTTCATGAAGATCGTGTCTGTTCTTCAAAAATAATCGCCGATCAAACACTCACATTTAAATGCTCAGGTACTGAAAGTGCTACAAAGACCTCGCTTCACTTGGTCAATCATAGTTCATAAATTCATAAATATCACCTGCAGCAATAATGTTTCCAAGAAAAGTTGTATAACACAAGATCATAATCAAACAACAGTTACTGTTCATCTGTCTACCTTTTTATTGGTCGTTTAGCAAAAAGTAAATTTTTCGTAACTTCCGTGACTCGACTGTTTTTGTTAAGAAAAAATAACGATAAAAACAAACAATCTCTAGCGCATAAATTAAAATTTCCGCTTGTCGATTGTAATGACAAATCAAGCATAAACATTGTGCTGGGGGAGCGGGTAACAATATTATTGGTTATTACTGCGACTTATAAAGGGAATATTTATGATCTGATATTGACTATAGTCGTGTAGTTTATGTTAGTTTTATTGAAATATGCTCATACTCGATGTGATTGCTCACAGAGATATTTTCTTCTTATATTGGTATGCATGATCTACCAAGAAAAAAAAATGTTTGAAAGAAGAATGAATGAATGAATCTGTTATAATCTCGTATGTTTTTATAGCAATGATGGCCGAGTGATAATAGCTATGGACTGCCGCGCCGCAGGTCCCTGGTTCGATGCCCACCGCCCGCTTTGAGCTTCTTCACTCCATGGTGGACGGGAATTTTGCCTTGTCGCAAAATTCCCGTGACGAAATGCATCTGTTATAGGCAGAGGTTAGTCCGCTTAACATCAGTGGGCCTCGTGCTTGTTCCATCATAATAACATAAAAAAGAGAAAAAAATGTCCTGATGAAATAGTGGCTATTTTTAGGTAAATTATAGTAATTATCGAAGATAGAGTAATCGTGGAAGATGTTTACAAAACTATATAGAAACTGCACAAGATATTGATGGTATTAAAATGAGAATGCTAGTACAGCGGGTGCAATAAGCTGATTGTTAAAATTATTATTACCTACCTAGGAACAATAGCATCCCACTTTTATAGGTACTAGCTATGATTTGCTAGCTTCATGACTTATTTGTATGCTGTTTTAGCATATATATGACCGTGGATTGTAATCTCTTCCTTTGAAGATCAGTTTTTTGCAAAAGAAGTTCTCTTTACATAATATTTTATAGCCATAGGGTTTGGTTACTACCTCTAGATTACGTTGATCATGTATGGGTATGTTACGGTTTTTGATCGCAGTAATTATGTAGACAATATCAATTCAATTTCCTGCTTCAAAAATTTTTGAAGCAGTGATGGCTCAGTGGCAATGGCAATGGACTCCCGCGCAGCAGGTCCGAAAGGTCCGTTTTGTTCGAATCCCGCCGCGGGCTTGAGCTTCACCGCATGTTGGAAGGGCATTTTGCGCATGCCCGCCTGGCTAGCGACCATCCTCAAGCAGAAAATCTGTCGTCAAGCACCAAATGGTGTGTTCCGGTAGCAGTCCTTGAGAGCCAATGAAATTACAGGCACTTGAGAATTAACAAGTATGTCTCAAGGTGGCTTCACTGAAGTTACCATCTGACGTACCTGATCATTTTACCACTTGAAAATAGTAACTTTAAATCGCTTGCAAATTATTTTATACGTAATAATTTTAAACCCGATGAAACACCGAAATATCTTTTCGATATTTTTAATCCAAAAAGATATTTGCAACTCATGTCCAACTTATAATATCTAAAACGACTGTCTCGTTGGTAGAATAGCGAAAGCGCAAAATTTTGGCCTCAAAATTGGACAATCAGGTATGGAGTTTTTCTTAAGAGAATTTTCAGTGGCGATCTGGCGTCTAGAACTGTAACTGGTAAATGGAAATTAGCTAGCCCCTTATTAAATTTCACCAAAAAATGGCTGCTGAATCTGAGATGCTACGGCTATGCCTGCCCCTTCGAGGAATATAGACATGATGAAATGTATATTATTGATGTTATTATTTCACATGATTTACGCTGAAAATACAAATATTTTCAGTAATTGTGTTATCGACAAGTTTTATCTAAGTAGAGTAAGAAGTAACTATTTCCCAATGGCCTAGTTCTCACAGCATCAAAAGTTAACATAAGGTATATAAAAACAGACGTGAATAGGCAAAGGCTTGACATAAAAAGGAAGAAAAAAAATAACCTACCAATTACTTTTAGTGCACATCATATTCATTTGAAAGTGCACTTTCGTTGATTAGTGGAATGCTCTTTAAAGCCAAAGTGCCATTAAAATAAATAAACTTACGTTGGAAACAATTCCAAGTGTTAAGTGACTAGTGACTATCAAAAATTACTAGATAAGCCTTGACAATGGTCGACTGTAACTTATGAAGAGATTAAAGGATGGTAGTGTCAGCAACGAAAGCTAATAGCATAAATTTAATACCATAAGTATTTTTTTTACGTACGTAATGAAGTCACCCTGTTACAACGATCACTACAAAGCATTTGAAACGTCTAAATTAGATGATTTTATGTATGAACGGTCTTTTAAAATATCTTATTAACAAAACACTATGAACTATACAGCACTACAGCTGCTACAATAAAAACATTTAGACAACTAACAAGACATTTCGGCCTCAAAGGTGGTCCAAATGTTCCAGCCCACTATCAGTTGGTAGCGTGCCCAGCAGCCGTTGGATTGCAATGCTTATTCGCTGAGCCGAATAGGTGCTAGCATTTTGATCACGCATCACAGTGACCTTGCGCTCTGATAAATTTTGGGAAATACGATGAGCTCCTAGCCCAACGTATACATAATGTCTTCACACCAAACGCTCAAATATATACCACTACTAAGATTTGAAAACTTGCGTCGCCGCCGCTTGAATTTCTCCGACGAAGTAGCTGCGACGCAAGCCCTCACGTACGTTTCAGAAAGATGTGACGGCGTACTAAGGCCACACTAAGGGCCATCCAACTTCCAAGGAACCAGAGTCATGCTATCAGGTATTTACTAACGTAACTCATTAGACCGAATAGTTGCAACATTGGGGCTGGTAAAAGCCCGGAGGAAGATATTGTTAAGGCTGGCGTATGAGAGTATAGTAGTTATTTTATTAATCAAGTAGCAAAACGATCAGGTTGGTAAATTAACACCTATGTCTGTACCAATTCGGTACATACTGTTCTGAACACATATTATTATGATCTGCACTGGAACAACTAGCCAGCCACAAGTTTCAGTCAATCCAGAATTTGAGTAAACACTGCAGCCTGTTGACTGAAATAATTAATAATACGGCGGATACATATCTCAACATCTTACTCAGAAAAATTACTTGAATGCGATGATTTGATGACACGTCAATGCCATGACATTTTTACATGATACACATACATTCGAAGCTTTGTACGGCTATAGATTATTAATTCTAGAAAAGTTTTTCAGCAAAGTACAGATCTTCAAAATGAGAGATTACAGCTAACGATCTGTGCTGCAGACAGTACATAAAAAAGCATAAAAATTTTAGGACGTAATTTTATGTAGGTTTCAAAATCTGGATTTGCTTTCAATCTTTCCTCTCCTTTGAAAACCGACCAATGTCGATTCAAAAACAATTGCTTTAAATGACCACAAAAACTCAAAACTCAAGATGTCTTTCTAACTTTACTCGCTGCCTATTACATCTACTGATAGCCGCAATCAGGTAACAGCCACCATGACATCTTTATGATGTTTGAACGCCATTACTAACGACACCTTTTTAGTTACTCGCGATAGGCGGCCAGTCGCCCACCAATGGTTTCGGACGGACAAAACGCTTTGGCGTCATCGACACCTGTGCGGTCCTAACTTTAATACTCTGAATGTAGCTCTGCATTTATTTGTAATGTGCTAGGATAAGATTTGGAGAGAATTCAACTATAGGTTATTAAACAGATTTATAAGTTCCGTCTTTACTACAGCAAAATAACTTGCAATGGTGAATATGTACATTTTACACCCCCGAAGTCGTTAGCAGACTTTACATATGACTTCACTTTGCAGACTACAACGCGTTTCACTAGTCATATACCATTAAGAAAATTCGAGCCTTTTGTCGTTTACAGTTCTCCTGCTGCCAGACTGCTGAAAATTTATTGTCAGAAAAACTATGTTTGGATATGGAAATAAACCCACGATCTTAAGTATCAAAAGTGTTGCTTACGTCACTCAACATTGATGACCTACGAATAAATATGAATAATTATTAATAATATTATTTAAAAAATATGAATAATTATTTGTAAAATATGAATATTTATTCGTAAAATATGGACATTTATTCGTAGTTAATGACATTAAGTGGGCTAAATACAGCATAGGAATACTTTTTAAAATATTTATCAAATATCGGCGTAAAAGATAATAATGAAATGATATAAATGAGTTACGTAACGACAATAGGATCAAAGGCAATTTTTTGTATTTGTATTTTATTGTACATGGAAAACAGCTATTCAAATAATGCATGATAATATTTTGAATACTATCGTCTAGACTTCAATATCTACTAATTATATATTTACCTGGTGGATTGCAAACTCGCACCTGTAGTTCGCAAAATAGAAGAAACTATTGAAGCTGATTACACTTATGATTATAGCGAGGCACACAATGTTTTATTTTATTTTACATCAAAAATAAGAACTCAATAAATTTTATCTAAGATTACGGATACTTAATTTTTTAAGTATAAGTAGGTACAACTTGTAAAATAAATTTTAATTTATAGCTTTGAAATAGACCTGGTATGTCTGCAGTTTAATGTTTAAATGTGACCGTGACCCTATCGATTCTTGTTTTATTAATTGAATAGATAAGAAAAAAACAAAATAGTTTTAGAATAAAACCGTTAAATGTGATAAGATAAAATGCTAAAGCCAAACATAAAGCAAACATAAATCATATTTTATAGACCATGTTAGGTAGGTATTCGTATCTCATCTGACGAATAAAAATTAAATAAAATGAGACGGTATTTTCGTCATTTTAACATAAAATTATACCTAATCGTTAATCGGGGGCGATGCTTATCAATTGGGAGCTTGAAACGTTCAATCTGAATTCGCACTATGCGTGGCTACGACTTTTTGTTTATCCAAAATGCGCGAAAATAATACTTTTCACATGGATACGGTTGTCCAATTATTAAATTTTAATCATTGACTTGTTAAAGATATAATTGGTTACAATTTGGCGTAAGTTAGATAGGAAAATTCATTATCGTTGAGAAGGAGTTCCAAAAATAATTTAAAATCAGCTGCATTTCAACATTTTTTTACCTGTTATAATCAAAGAGATATGAAAACACCTTTATCACAGATTTGTAAACATAATGTCCGTACATAGAATATATTTTTTCAAAATCCAAACAATAGTCCTCTGAAGAGGAGTTCATGTGTGACCAAAATCTGGGAATCGCCCCCATAAACAGATTTAAAGACATTAATTATTAAATTACAAATTTACGAGACGAAATATCATAGTCATGTGCGGGATTCGAACTGCGTCATCCAGCCCTAAAGCTGGGGTATGCTCTGACCGATTGAGCTAACATGACAATGACTCACGACTCTAATTTTTCCTCTCGTTCTTTAACCATCGTATGGGGATACAGCGACACCTATAGTTCACCCACATGCAAATCTATATTACATGTTTAAAAAATTGTACACTTGTGACTCGTGGTTCACCCCTAACTAAGACTTCGCACTTACCAACATTCTCAACAAGACAGATTGAACCCTCGTTCGAACTTAAAAAAAACGAATATTATATCTTTTCGCTAAAAGTCATACGACCAACGATATCTAACTAAATTATGAAGAAATATTTCTGCCCTTAAGGCTTTACCATCTAGTCTTTGAGAATACCACCACTTACCATCATGTGCAAAGAGCTCTATAGATAAGTTTAAAAATAAATATTTATACGCTTTATAGCCTATCTCAAGATAATTACAGTAACCCTAAACAACGTGTCCTTACCACATTCCTTCATTACACACAATAATTATGGTTCGGTTATGCTGTTCCAACCTTTCGCTCTGTCACTAGATCAGACCGATTGTACCATAATGTATTGTTATCAAAACTTACACTCAATTTCCATGTTTCACGATGATACCACGATCAGAAGTGGATGGAATTCACTTGTTTTAATTCCAATAGCTACATAGTAGCAGTTTCTTTCTGCGAGTTCGTCAGATGAAGTACTGCCACCAAACCTAATTCTACTGCCAAGCAGTTACGTTCGCATTACTGTGTTCCGGTTTGAATGTTATCTATACAGTATTTCAACTTCATAGAAACGGACGAAACGCGAGTTATACCTACGCGCCTCGATCTCAGCCCGCGCTCAGTACGCAGACAGTCGCGACTGCGTCGCAGTGACGAATGGACGGTGTGTAATTTTCTTTAACAAAAAATTAGTTCATGTACAAATTTAATATGACGATTAGAATATATTGTGCTGTTTTTGGTTGCATGAATTCGTCAATAACGCATCCAGAGACTGAAACTGAGAAACTTTTTTTAGATTACCTGGAAACTCTGAAAGATTAGACTATAAAATAAATTTACATACTAGTAGGTAGGTCACCTACATAATGCGTGTATTTCCTTTTATCTCCCGAAAAAAAGCTAACTGGATTAATAATAATAAAATAAGTGAAAAGAGTAAAGGAATGACACGAGTGAAATAGGTAGTTATAGGCGGTTCATGAATCACGATACGGTAGGTACGCTTGTGTTAAAACCTCGGGGCTTGTGTGTTTTGTTTTGTTACTTTGTATAATTCAAAATAAAGACGTGGTATTTTATCAGTATACTAATATATAATATATTATTATAATCAGTACTTATATTATAAATGCGAAAGTAACTCTGTCTGTTACGCTTTCACGCCAAAACTACTGGACTGGACTGAATTTATAAGACTGATTTGTTGTTAAAAAATAAACATGGTTTTTTAATTTAATCTACCAATCAAAAAACAACACGCATTTTTATTGAACACTACCTATTTAATTCACAGTCTTTTATTTGTTTATACAAAAAAAGTATATTTACAATCACAAAACTAAATGGAAACACAAAGCAGGCAAATGTAATTAAAAATGCTGGAGGCGGGTAGCCATATCGCATGTTTACGTACCGCGCGGTGGTAGGTAGTTATTTCGAGGACAGAGCCGAGTTAAGATACTGTATAGATAACATTACCGTGGTATGGGTGCCGGTGAAGTTACAGGCACATGAGACTAGTAAGAAATTGCATGTTATAGGAAAAGGTGATTGCTCAACACCTGGTGGGCCTCATGCCTGTTCTATAACGATAGCATACAAAATCCTTATTCGAAACACAACAATGCTCAAATGGCTATACAGAGATTTATGTCAAAAAGGCAGCTTGACTTATATAAGACAGAAAACAGAATGATTAGCAGTATTTTCCGTTCCGTAGGTGTACGAGTATATGCGGTGCGCCACTATCAACACCACTAACATAAATTCGGCACAGTGGTGTCTTAAAAATGAACGTTGGAAATGAAATCGATACATTTGAGCGTTTTACCGACGAGGAAGCGCGTTATGGGAGCATAAATCTCTGACGTTAGTGGCCGACTAGTTGTGCCCCCTTGGCCCACTACTACCCCTTGCCACGCTGTAATTGTACTACAGTTATGTAGCTCCAACCAGCTCGAGATTATTGGAATAAAGGTCATATTGGTATTCGTAAATATAAGAGATATAATAATTATATTACAAGTCAAATAAAACATAATCATTATTTTAAGTAGGTTTACCGTCGTCTGCGCACTGTAGATATATGCATCTTTGCTGTGAAGTGAAAGAGAAACCGAAACCAATATAACTAGGCCCCTAAGTGATACTACGTTTACTTCGTCACAATAACGTAATTTAAGCTGTATCAGCCAGACTGTCCACTACTGAACACAGCCTTCTCAATATGGGGAGCTTGTAAGAAAGCAATCAATAAAAAAATATTTGTACATATGTGGTAGTGATAGATTGAGATAAAAAGTATCTGTATGCTCTGTACTACATTTTATCTGGATATAGGGTACTGAATATTGTTGAAGTCGGTTTGACGATGGCTTTCACGTGATGCAAGAGGCAGATACGACAGACTCAGGCGTTTTCATCCCATTGGCTGTCCTTAACTTTTACTGGATACTATTTCTTGGTTTGTGTTAAATTCAGTAACTGTCTGAACGTTCCTCCGGCGATATACGGGACCGCATCAGATGTTAGAGATACAGACGGGTCGGATCGGGCCTTATTCATTACGCCATATCGATTGGTCATGTAGTGCACTGCGCCCGGGAAATACACTTGCTTTTCCTTTGGTATAGTGTACTAACTTTTTTGCGGGCGATGGATGCATGTAGTTCGTTTAATTTAGCTGCCGTGGCTTATGGACTTTTCCAAAGTTTTTATTCACTGATTTTTTTAAAACTTTTGATCTTTATTAGTCATGGCACAGTTTTTATGATTCATATCATAAAATCCTGTTAGCAAGCGTCTTCGCCGGTTTAATTTGATCATACTATGAGCTTTCGAAACCTTTTTACTAAATTTCAGGACCAAAAGGACCTAGGTGAAAAAAATTAAACAAACACAAACACGGCCTCTAGCCATGAGAGATAATTCAAATTGTAGGTTTAACTTGATAACATCTTCGACTAACAATTGAACTTATTCGGTTTCTTGACATTATATAATTTAAATTGAAGTAATACCAAGCCATCATTATTTGCCAACACTTGAGATAGTAGCTTACGGTGAGAAGGCTAGCCTAATAGTATTAAAAGTCACACGCTGCACTTTGCACACAGGTATACTGAAAACTATGCGTGACTTAAAAGGAACACTTTTAAGGCTCGGAAATTACAAAATAGTGCCAACATGATATGGAAAATCTCATAAACCAGGTACCGGATGGTACTGCAATTTAAATACACGATACTCAAGGATATAAGTAATACTTTCATCGATTTCAAAACATGTTTCCTAATAATTGGCTCGATAGAAAAAAATCTCAAAAACACCTCTGAAAATAGAGGATTCCTACTTTTCCCGCCAGATTTTAGTGTATTAAAATTTTTTTTTTTTTTTTAAATATTGATTTTTTAAGTACAATAAATTTCATTGATTATTTTAATCCAAAAAAAGCACAGTTAATGCGTACTGAGCCTGTTTACAAAATGTCACATACGCCCTTTCATTCCGAGAAGAGTTAACATCATGTCGCACTATTTACTCCAGCGATCTACGTATATTGCTATCATCCTCGCTCATATCGCGGTCAGCCGCGTCATGCGTCGGACCTGTGTCACTTTTCTCGGCGATCTCAATTAAAATAAAACATGGGTAAAATTATAAATAAACGCTTTGGGAATGCAAAAAAGATGTATAAAAATCGTCAAAAACGCATGATGGACATAATAAGGTAAGCATCTATGGCTTCCTTTCTCCATGTACCTATGTATATATCTCTTATATTAATGAAATTATGATATGATTGTGAACCCTAACGCAATATAAAAAACACTTCAAACATTTTACAAGACATAGGTACAACTTTAGCTACCTAAAATAATTATTATGAGCAATATTCAGAATTTTTCGTAATGAATGTGTTGTAATTATTTTAGATGGATCATGATTAATTTATACAGTTTCTGACAATAAGGCACAAAGGTTATGTACATAATTTTCGACTAATCAATCGTCGTTCAAATAGCGAATAGTAAGTGACATCGCTTCGCAATTGAGAGGTACGTGGATCGAATCCAGCGTAAAGAGAATCTTTTTGGTCAAATTTTAATTTTACGACATAATTCTTAATAATACAATAATAATTTTACGTATGTACGTGGACCAATATAATGTGTCTGACAGTAAGGCATAAACGATATGTGTGTAATTTTCGACACATTGGTCAATGATTGTATAGTGTGTAACTACTGAAGTCGAATCAGAAGATCGAGTACCGTGGATCGAATCTCACATACCTAGATTCTTTTTGGTGACTTTTTTATTTGTATTACTTTTTATTTGATACGTATTATATTTACGTATAATTAAGTTTTCTGACGCGTATTCAATTTACGATTACAATGCTTGCAAATTTATTAGTTATCTCGAGTTTCCATGTTTTCATATAATTAGAGAGTTTAGTATATCTAATGAACGTGAACATTAAATAGGTACTACCTAATCTAGCTACCTGAACACGTTTTTTCATAGATCTCGAAAAAGTATGTCTTGGATGGACACGAGTTGCCACAGCGTAATAGTTACAGTAGAACAACATTATCAATTTACTACAAAGCTATGTTGAGTAAACACCGTCCTTCTGTCCACTACTATAGAAAACACAAACTTTCATACATGGAAAGTTATTGAAATATTCATGGTATTATCGAGTACGTAATATATTAGTACATATAAATTAGTAGTAAAAAGATGGCCGTAAACGTTTGATGTGATAGAGATAATGAAATTCTGAAATGAAAACTTAATACAAAAAGAAGAAGCCTAAGCTTCTGCTTTAGAATGAGACTTTCCATGGTTTTCTTGAATAGCATAAGAATTAAGAACTGACTAAAAGAAAATGAAATAATTAGCACCATACCAATACTTACGTAAGAACATCGAGTAAGGTGCATTATAGGGGACTTAACTATAACGCCCTTAATAACCAAAGTGTAGCGGATATACTACCAAAGAGAGTATTCCCCAGGACGTTTTGGTGTTAAGGGGCGGCCGGTAATTCAACAAAAGTTAAAATTATACACATTATAGCCATTATGTTTTTAAATGTTACATCTTCTGTGTTGTATAAACAAAATATGGTAGCCATATAAACAACCCCATATATTGTAGGATAGGAGGATGCTTCTTGGTTATTGATACTATCCCATAACTTACTTACCAATAAAATTCTTCATCAAAAATATTATTTGAAAATCAATAAAAGTTTGTTATTTTTCTAGTATAGAAAATGGAGGAGAAGAACGACGCATTGTTGATATACACTATTACACAAAGAGTATATTAAGACAAATCTCGAAACATTCACCTTTCGATTATTTTTTTATTAATATGCAGGGTTATTGGTAAAATGCTAAATCCAGGGAAACCCGGACGGATGGCAGCCCTACTCTCATAGAATGTCCGATTTTATGTCGCACTCCGGTGCATCTTCGCAAATCATAATCTACCTATACAAGTACATACATCAAGTGACGGCACGGGTGTCGTTTACAAACATAAACGTATCTTTCGTAATCTTTGACAAATACAGTTAATAACAGTAATACCACGGTTTTATAATCGATATGTAATATTGTGGTATTACGTATGAATAGTAATACAAAGTAATAAATTTTCAAACAAAATACTTATCTTTCTCCTTGGGTGATTTCAATAATGGTATTATTTTGTTAGAAGTTTTGTTGTTCCACCCATCTACACAATAGCATCCACGAGATGTATTTATTATTATTAACAAATTGAAACAATAACTGTACCTACCTACTACATTCTCCATGTGATTTTTTGTAAGTGAAATCTTAATAATGACTTGTAGTAATGACACGAGCAGGTACCCTTGATTGTTAGCGTAAACAAAGCCAGGATCTGAATGAACTACGCTACTTGATAAAAAAAAAACAAAAATTGGAACCGTCTCCAACACCCAAAAGTGTGAAATAACTTGTTCAAGTCGGTACCAGTATAGTTCAAAAGTACCTATTATCACAATATTGTGCACGTGGTACTAGTGTTGGACTTCGACAAGTTAATTCACACTTTTTGGTGATGAAGTCATTTCCATTTTTATTTAAAAAAAACACTTCTTTTTATGACCCTTGCTACTTACGGGATCGATTTTCATTCATTGTCAACGACTATATCATCAAGATAAGTAAATATTTTTCAGTTATTGGAGTGTATGTCAAAAACGGCTTGACCGATTTTGATGAAATTTAACTGGAACCAAACAACAAGTATCAGCTTTCAAACAATAAAAGATTTTTTTAAATCGATTCACCCAGTCAAATGTTCTGAGGTAACAAACATATAAGAAAAAACAGACGAATTAAGAACCTCCTCCTTTTTTTGAAGTCAGTTAAAAATACCCAATAGTATAACCCGCTATTTGTATTTTGATCAGGGGTAAAAAAGTTTTTTTATGATTTTCTTTGTAAATTTTACACAATATACTTGTTTTTGTAATAAATAAACCATCTTTTGTGTAACAGCTTACGCCTTGCATCAAAGTAGATACATAGTTCATGTACATCAAAACCATAGTTCATGTTCATTAAAAATAAACATACACAAAAACTGCAAAAATCAAACAAGTTGGTAATAATCAAGACTAAACTTGTTCTACTGTAGGTAAATTTATTAGCTGTGTCACACTATGATATTTACAGCATACAATCAACTAATGGTTGGTATCATGTATGCGTACTAGGTGGCGCTTCAGCACACATCACATTCGTGTGTGACAAGATAGTTTCTACTAGTTCTACTAGAGAGCGCTCTAAATTTTTAATCAAATAAAATATTACCGTTGACTTGCGGACGTGGCGCCATGTACACCGCGAAGTAAACACGCGAGGAGAAGTGGGGACAAAATCTAACATCTGGTTTTAGAATTCTGTCCCTTAAAGTAAAAATATGTATTATCTTCTTAATGGTTTGCTCAACAAAATTTTGGCTTATTATATAATTTTTGGATTTGAAGAAACATTACTTTTAGGTTAACGCAAATATCCGTGGTGTATGGGGGTTTTATTAAATTTTCAGATTACTTGTTATAATGACAGAGTGGTGCAATGAGTAGACTTACTATATTATCAGTGCCAAACGCTTCGTTCTATGGCAAATTAAATGCGTATAAAATGACTCAAAGTTAGTAACCTTTTCCTACATATAAAAACATTGAAAACCGATATGTTTAATAAATAAATAGAAATGACAGTGGAACCTTTCTTTTTAATACGAAATCTACCACGTCGTGCAGCACTATAATTGAATTAATTCATTAAAATGATTACAGTTACAAGTTACAAGAGTATAGATTCCAAATGTAAATTCCGAGTTGTTGACACTTAATAATAAAACTAGTATTACAACAAAAACTAGATTATTCCGTTTTCATCCTATGACATCTCATCCCATTAACTTGATCAATATATTTTTTTTATTTTACACATAAAACTATTTTATACAACAAACACTTATGAAATAGATATTTATGTTAATTTAGTGACATTTGAGAAAGAACTAAAATTATAAAAATATTTTATGGCCATTTATTACAACACCTAATTTAAATTTTACATTAGTAGAGCGCTTGATGTCGTAAGCTGATAAAGTTTGGCCGTCAGTAAACTAAGCATAAAAATAATTCATTAATTTTCGTCTTTATGTCTCACAAGAGGTAAGTAAAGAGGTCTACACCCATGCTTCGCTAGATGTGTTTTGTTCCCATGTAATAGGGGTCCACCAAATTGTTTGCTACTAGACACAGTTATGAAAATGTCTTCGTCAAATCTAATAACAATCCGGCCTGGTATTCTAGATATGTATGGTGAAAATTCTAGACATGATTCGAATCCAGAACACAAGTTTTTAAAGCATCCCTTTATGCAGCTTGACTAATGAGACTGTAAACTAATGCATTATCTCAACGACGAATTATTTTCATGGAGCCATAATGGTGAGTCACAATAAAGAATGGTCCTATTTAAATGTTCAAATCAAGCCGTAAAAAAAATAACTCATAGTCAACCTCTTACGACATCCAGCAGGAAAATATATAAAATAATGCTTTAGTATATTCTTAAGCCGGGAACTATACCGGAAAATACTAGACAACCATCTTGCAAAGATTATCTTTAATATAATTGTGTCAGTGTAAGTCCAATACTTCTGAAGCCGGCTTATAGATGGCCCAAAAATACATCCTTAATCATTGAGGCCAATACCTATAGTTTGTTCATGCACCAAGACGATCATCAAACATTATTTTTTTTTTAAATATCTATGAAATTACTTCCGAGCGCGTCTGTGCTGTGGGACTGAAGCAACTGCACTTGCAGCTGCCGCAGCGTGGTCAATTCTTTGAAATACATACAAACCAGTAGTGCCGCTGCGGGTGGCTGCATGCAGCCGGGGTACTTGCTACCTGCAGTTTCATTTGGCAGCGTTGCTCGTAAGTGTTCGTAATGTTAATGCCTGATCGACTGCGCTTGAGCAAAATGTATAGCTATTGCGTACATTGATTCTTAGGCTTTGTTTTAGTGGTGTATTCTTGGCCAACAGGAATAGAACTATACAGGTTCTATGTAATTCAAAATTTAAACATGTTTAAAACTTCGCATATACAATTGCTGTCTATACCAGTTCCTAACAAAAAATGTGAGCACCATAAAAAGTTAATCAAGAAATCTACTGCAAAATAGAAAGAAGCAATGCGTTAAGGAATTATTGATGGTCCGTATAAGCAAAATGATGGGTACAGCTGAGCACGTGAGCTCACTGGGAAAATGCCAGTTCGACAGATATGAGCCGGCGAAGCGGTCATATTTTATCGCAAGTAACGGCGTCTAACATACGGCCAATTTCATAATGCCTCGCCCGCCCGCCCGCGAATGGAGCCACTCATCAATTTGATATCTCGATGCGGTAATATAGAGAGCCATGGATGAATCGGTGGCTGCTTTCAGTCGGTGATTTACCTGATTATGATTTTCGCCACACAGCTGGGTAGTTGTTCATTTGAATTATTGTCCTGGTTAACTTTGTACCTACTCCATATTATTACTGCATTAGCTGGATTCTCTACTTCTAAACAAAGTAGTCCCGTTAAAGAGGGATTTGCTATAATCCCCACGCTTGGAGTCAGTAGTCTTGAGGATCGCAGCATAAGATAGCAGTTCCTTAGAAGGCGCTACTGCTCACCTTTCAGTATTTTATCCTTAGCCGCCTCTTACGACATCCAAAGGAAGAGATGGGGGAATGAAATTATATTCAGGCACCCCATGGCATACTCCATATAATTATAGTGGTTTAATTTCCTAAAAAAAATATTGTTGCCAGCATTTATTTCTCCTGCCCTTATGACACGCTAAATGAGGTCTATTTATTATGTATAGGTACTATTATGTATAATAAAATATATACAATTTTGCTCTATTTAGTGATTCATACGGATTCTAAGATCATTCACTCACCTAAAATTCTGTTCACCATCGACAAGAGCCAATACCATCAAATTATCCAAGAATGCAAACATTTTTCAGTTAATTGACTATCATTTAAAAACTTTGAAGGTATATTTTAACCAACAAAAATAATCATCAATAACAGTTAATAATTGGCGGAGAAATCGAACAAAATCTTACAAAAATAATACACACCATATAATGAAATAGAGATACACCTCCTTTTTGGCTGAAATAACCCATAGGGTATCTACTACTTACTCCATTCATCAGGCCCATTTATGTCTATTTTTAATATTGTTAAGTTTGCAATAACGCCTGCTAAGCGAATTACATTACAAATTTACGAGAGAAAAAATTATAGTCATGTGCGGGATTCGAACCCGCGTCCATCCACCCCTTTAGCCGGGGTACGATACGATGGTTGAAGAACGAGAGCAAGAATTACAGTTATGAGTCATTGTGTCATGTTAGCTCAATTGGTTAGAGCATACCCCGGCTAAAGGGGTGGATGGACGCGGGTTCGAATCCCGCACATGACTATAATTTTTTCTCTCGTAAATTTGTAATTTTGTAACATTTATGTCTATATTGAGCGTTCCTAATTACCAAATTAAACATTTAGACATGTTCATCATAACGTTGGTTAGTTATTATAACCTCTGTTTATTAAACATGACTAATTATAGCAAACATTTCATCTAATCCTCGTAGATTATGATAATACACACTGTCGGAACAGACGACTCACTCTGTCAAATAAGTCATCACAGCGTCAGTTAACTCAATTATAAGAGATCAACACACGGCTACTACGTATGATTAACTCGAACTTCAAGCGAACAAAATAACACTCAATAACTAATACAAATAACTTTCAAAGTTGTCCGACAAAACATACACCCCGTAATCCTCCTCCATAAATCATTTAATAACACAAATGTACAGCCACACACTGAGCTACTCCTTCCGTTTTGTTGAAGTTATGATAACACAAGACAAACTATTAACACCTCTATTTCCTTAGATCAAAAGGTTTGAATTACAATTTTAACATTTACTATATAAGCTTTTTGAAATATGAAGTCTGGTGAATATGTTTGTATAACAGTAATATGTAGCGTATGAAGGTGCACTGAAAATACTGCTATATATCAGTGTACTTTAGATTATTTTGACACGACCCCAAGCAGCTGGCCTACATTGTGACGGCTTATCCGCAGGTCGAAGCGGATGCCACGAACTACTGTCAACCCTTGACATCTCGGATAACTTTGACTGATCGAGCATGAATATAATTAATGATATGTGTCAAACGATTTGGAACAAGAAGGAAACTGCTTTCAGACTAACATTATATCACGCCTGTTTTATTGAGTATTATAGGCTCAGACCATATAATTTTACTTCCGGCGATCCTGCTGTATCTAACTGTTTTGCTTCCTCTATATTCTCTTTTTACTTTATCTAGCCTTTCTCCCGAACGTCTCCTCGCACTTACTTCAAAAATCTTTTGCAGAAGTTTTCATAAAAACATATTTTTATCTATCTATTTGATATAAGCTGACGACATCCAATTTACGATTACGAGCAATTAACACCGAAGCAAAGCTTACATTTAAATATGTCATGGACGAGACACGCCGTGTCATATTTCACATAAATTATGAAAATTAATATTACGAATGACCATCAGCTTACATATCGGCTATAACATCTGTATGGAAATATAATACGTACGTATATTGTAACATTATATTGTTAGACTAATATGGCTACTTTATGTGACAGGACGGGACCGTTGACAAAACTGTTGACCTTTCAATCAGCACTAAGCAAATATTGTCATTAAAAATATTAGCTTTTATATTTAGGGCGGAAAGCGGTCGTTAAATTTGGACAGAGACGGGTAATAAAAATAAAATATTAATAATTAGTGGCAGGAGTTTTAATAGTCCATTAGCAGCGTGTTCGTTTGCGGCGTGACGTCTTGGTCGCGCGCACCCATTACCATTCCACTGACACTTTGATGTTTATTATAATCGACGTCGTGATACATTGATATACAAACTCATTATACATTCATTATTCAATAAAACCATAAAATATTTTAATGTTAATTAGCACAAATATAGACACAGTCCATAATCGACTTCCGTTTACGAAATACTTTCACACCGATGCGATGACCCGTCTTAAACCTAAGCACAATAATGCAACGGTCCGTTGCATACTCTTCAAAAAGTATAACAAAAAGATTTTTCGTAATCACCGAGGTGATCTACTTCCCTAGTCGCAATATTAAATTGGATAAAAACCATCGTTTAATAATTAAAACCGTTGATACTTTCGTCGAGTCGAACAGGTGCGATGGCAATACTCGGCCCCGGCTAGAGCGCCACGATGAGCGATAAGGAAAAAATCGTTACTATAAAAACAAATTATCAAACAAGAAATAAAAATAATCGAGGAAGCGGTCACAGTTGACTGTATCTACAGATTATCCACAGCTCTATGAATCGTTCTCTTTCTTTACAAATTTTTACTCGATGACGGAAACAAGTGGTCCTTGATTGTTTGATAAGTTTACCAATAATTAGTCCCTGTAAAAACACCGGAAATGGAACGCTTTAATCGATTCCGGACCGCGCCTCGTAGTGACGTAGCGTTTGATTACTGAAATTATATGGTGAGACGAATCGCAACAACTTGTTTTGTGTATTGTTGAATGTGGCCTTCGACTGTGGCGAAAAATAAAAACTAATACTGCGAGTACCTAACTATTGTCTTAGTCATGTCATTATTATCGTGAGGAAGTTAATTTACGTTTTCAAGGTGAACACTGTTTTAAACTAAACTATTAACAAATTACAGCTTATCTATACTGAAGCGACTATAAAATACTAAAAAATTTGCTTCAATATATGACCAGACAAAATTAACATTAAACGCTAGCGCCTTTTTGATGTGATTGTGATGGAACAAGCCCGATGCCCACCTGATGTTTAGCGAATTAACCTCTGCCTATAACAGATGCATTTCGTCACAAGTGACGAATAACACTGCGCCCGTCACTCTGTGACATGCAGTTATTAAGTCTCATCAGGTGCCTATAATTTTACTGGCTCTCAAAGACTGCTGCCGGAAAACATACTGTTAGGTGCTTGGCGATAGATTTTCTACTTGAGGGTAGCTAGCCAGACGAGCATTCGCAAAATGCCCTTGCGGAAAAGCTCAAGCCAGCGGCCATGGACCTACGGCACGGTAGTGCATATAGCTATTACCGCTCGGCCATCATTGCTTCGAAAATTTCCTCTTTTATTTTAAATTATGCCACTCATGGACTTCGATACATTGGATACAAAGTAAAAGCCTCATACTTTGAACACAAATAGCATTAGACACGCCATATGAAGTGTGCCCTGTTCGCATTAAACATTGATGTCAGACGAAAAGATGGAGCCACTCTGCAAAATTTATTTCACATCTCCACTCTGCCAATGACAAGAAAACTGTTACGGTTTGCAGCGGTCTGAGTGTAACATTAAAAATTCAAGTCGTCTTACCCACTTGTGTGAGGGATTGCCGCATATTCGCCTTTGGACAGCATTTATATTTCCTTTGGACGCGGTTATACTTATGGAAAGGGATTTTTGTTTGACCTTTTTTCTATTATGTGTGTTTTTACAGGCGTGAATAGATGGAGTATAAAGAGAATTTATTATCCAAGCTTATTTGTTATTATTTGTAGTAGTTGTTACATTCCATTTCATTAACTTTTGTAACCCATTCTATATATTATACAATAGGTACCTACTAAGTCAATTTATGTTACCTGCATTTTGATATCGTTAACCTAAATACTCATTTAAAAACATGAACACTTGTATTTCCTGTCTGCACTATTTAATTATAATATATTTATAACCTTCAAGAAAATCGATGAAGGGCAAAATTATCATATTCATGTTAATGAATGTCAAACAAAGGACCTGAAGAACATACATTGTGACTCTTATTGAATAAAATAGTGTTGTTAACTCGATATTTCCGTTGAATATTGTTTTATGGATACCTATAGACGTTGATAAACTTTTTTCATTACAAGCCATCGGACATGTGATACCATACAATGGACGCGATCATATGTCGTGCGTGACCCAGACAACCTATAAGCTTATTAACCACATAATGAGTAACTTAATAATTTTCTTCATGAACACAAAATAATACATTTATCATTATTCATTGACAATTACTTAAAATATTTAGAGGTATGATATGGAACACTAAATCAATAGGTACGAAGAGCCGCTAATGCATTATGCAGCTCGATAGTAAAGAATTGAAGTTGGCATCGTAACATAATTCATATTTTATAATTGAACTGTCATTTCATATCTTTTAACTAAAGAAGCGCCTACTAATAAACCCACTTACGTAAACATATTCCTCTGTAACATGTTTAAATGTTACAAGTCAATAAATTGTTTCCTACCTATTCCAAAAGGGATCTTATATCTTTATTAATTGGATAGTATGTTTTTTTTTTTCAATATACTTTCATAAGGGTAATCTAGTACATAATGAGATTTGATTTTGAAACATATATAATATTCCTTGGTGCTTTGCGACTTAAGAGATCTAACAGAGATATTACTGTTACTACTTAAAAAGTTACTGGCTGGTTACAAAGACGGCGTACGGTATAAAAAAATGCGTGAATGAGGTTCGTGAAACGATCTACGCGACGATGGCTATTCTTGGTGTGTCATTATAGTATATATAGGTACTCTGTAATTCAATAATTCACAGTAATTCAGATTATTTTCAAAAATGTGTATACCCACATGAAATAGTGAAATACTTTCGCTATCAACGCCCGAAAGCATTGGAGCAGAAACCACATTACGTGATTATAATTTGGTGAATATATTTATTAATATCAAAAACCGTCTCTTTTACTATTTCCATATAGGGTTATTAAACGTAGATTTTTTTCCCTCAAGCGACTTAAGTATATTGAATCCCTCGCTGTACCCTAATTCTCCTTCGCTCCGTTTTAGATTTAAAATAGTGCCATTGCTGTAAAAATATAATTTTGCTACCTAGTAATACAATCTACTATTGTTATATATACAAAACAACTGACATTCAAATATTAAATTTGCAAAAGGCTATATTTTTTAATATAAAGGGCTAAGACTAACTAGAAAACAAATTTAGAGATCACTCTTCATGTATATAAGAGCAACTTTGAATACTGGTTTTACTATCTTCTACAATATATTGATAGCAGATAAGATACGTGCTACGAATAAATATGTAAAGAAGTGTTACTCTCTGGCACTTGCCCGCTTTGATGTCAGACTCATCAAGTTCACAATTAACAAAACACGCACAATCTTCCAAATTCAATTGGATTGGTTAATTGATTCGGCGCATAGAAATGATCGATCGGTCGCGCGTTAAGGTAATGTTATCGCCGCACTTCGGATTCTTGTTGGTAAGGCACAAAATCACACACATTCCGACCTGTGCCGCCACGCCGTGCACACCTGTCTACAGCTCCGCCAGTATCTCCCAGTGAGACCGCAATAGTCCCCGCACTATTGCCGTCTCACTCGGGTCATCGTTCCGACGCTAGTTGCAGACCAGTGCCTTGGAATACGCAGTCCTGACGAAGTTTTTGTTTTGTGTGCAGAAGCTGAGCAGCCGCCGAACGCCGAGCAACGCGAGCTACGAGCTCGCCGTGCCGTCGCGCAGAGGCGCTCTAAGACGTCTGGCATTACCACCTACCCAGTCCCTTGTTTCGGACGAACAACATCATATCGGGCTGGTGGTCTTGCTTCGACCGCACTTTTCGGTGCGCATTTCACCACTTTACTATCCGACACAACATAGTAACAGTCGCGTAACAACACACTTTGTGCTGTTAAGCGACATCGTTCAGGCGTGGGGTAGCGTCAGCCAAACCCGTCTGAACGATCAAATCCGCCATTTGCTGCGGTCGCAGTGTGACACCCTACGGTGACAACGGCCACTGTTGTTGTTTTGGTTTAACCTTGCACCGTGGCCTTTCCCGCTTCACGGGTCAGCCGAAGCAAGCTGGGCTCCGGAATTCTGGCCTTGGGGTCGCCCCTAGTCAAACCCGGAGTAGCGCTTAGGAGCACCCCTCTCCGCCGAGAAAAAAGCTCGGAGAGGGTACACAACTAGGGCACACCGTAGGTACACACTCCCTCTCACACAGTGAGCTCACAAGGTGTGTGAGGGAATTCAAACCCTGGATAGGGCGTCCTGAGTATTCCCCTCAGGATGCAGTCCCGTCCCTCTAACGGTGAGGTGCAGGTCCTTCAGACCTTCGCCCTCCGCCACCCCGATCTATACGTTGCACATATGCAACTCCTAGAAGAGGAAGAGAATGCCCGCTTCACGGACACTCTCATCGCTCCCTCCGGGACTTCAAACCCGGAGGCCAACGTCCCTCCTCTGACCCGGTCCTTCTCAGAGGACAGTCCGCTTTCGCCCGCTCCGGGCCCAGACAACAGACGCACGGTGGCAGCCCCTCCCCGTGAGAGGTCTCGCTCGCGCTCACCGATCGGGAGGCCAGCGAGCACCCGTCCCTCCATCGCCGTTGTAGAGCCCACTTCGGACTCCGAAGCGGAGATGGAGGTAGATCCGAGTCGCGCCTTACGCACTGACTCGGACTCAGATAACGACGGCTATACCGTCGTAGATAGAAAGCGCAAGCGTGCTCCTAAAGCCGCTAGTTGCGCAACTTCCGCCCCTCCCGCCAAGGCACCCGCTAAGGCCCCCGCCTCCGGCAAGAAGCCGACCCCCGCCCCGCGCCCCGCGTCTCCTCCCTCCGCTCCGGCCACCACTGCCGCGTCCCCTCAGGACGCGAGCGCGCGCCGCGAAAAACCGCCTCCGCCCCTGTTCATTCAGGACAAAACCAAATGGGACATGCTGTCCCGTTTAGTTTCGGATCGTGGGATCCATTATACTAATGCCCGCTCCACTCAGCAGGGCATTAAAGTCCAAGTCTCCTCCATTAGCGACCACAGAGCGCTAACAAAACTCCTCCGCAACGAGAGCATAAGTTTTCACACTTATGCGCTCGAAGAGGAGAAAGTCCTCCGAGTGGTCATCCGCGGTGTGCCCAAGGAGGTACATACCGATTCGGTATGTGCCGACCTGAAGGCACAAGACTTCCCCGTACATGCAGTTCACCGCATGTACAGCGGGAAGGACCGCAGTCCCTACGATCTAGTACTCGTAGTACTAGATCGTACTCCTGAAGGCAAGGCCATTTTTAATTTAAAAAAGGTCTGTGGCCTCTCAGGACTCGATGTCCAAGCCCCATACAAGAATGGGAGTCCCTCGCAGTGCCACAACTGCCAACTATACGGGCACGCCTCCCGATTCTGCTTCGCTCGCGCTAGGTGCGTTAAGTGCCTAGGCGATCACGCGACAGCAGCGTGCACTCGCACCCGGGATTCGCCGGACCCACCCAGCTGTGTGTTATGCGGCGCTCAAGGGCATACCGCGAATTACCGTGGTTGCCCTAAAGCACCACGAGTGAACCACAGGGTGGCAAGGCATAGGCCAACCCGTCCCTCTTACGCCCGTTACCAACGGGTAAGCCCCAAACTAACGGTAGTACCTGCCTCACAGGTAATACCCGCGCCGCTCCCAGCCCGTAACGCATGGTCTAAACCACCCAGTATGGTTAAGACCGTCGCTACCGCCCGCGCCCCGGCCCGCGCGCCCGCACCCGCGCCCGCACCCGCACCCGCCCGCGCCGCGGCCCCTGCCCGCGCACCGGCCCCGGCTCGCCCCGCGCTCCCGGCACCCGTCGCCAACACCATTCGCGCGCCTCCCCGCGCCGCTTCCCGGCCACAAGCTCCACCTATGCCATTGATGGCTGCCCCTCTTCAAGAGGCAATCAACCTAGTCAGCGATCTGGCTATGTCGGTTGACATCAATGAGGTACAAGAGCTATTCCATAAGATGCAATACGCTCAATCCCCAGCGGACGTGATCCAATACACATTGGAACACGCGAATTTACTTAGCGCCCTTAAGCGCTTCGTTCCCCAGGCCCCTCCCCAGTACAACCACTATGGGTAGTACAACCGAACGCACGAAACCGTACTCAGTTTCGTTAGCGTCATTTAACGCTGACGGCCTCTTCAGACAACGTGACCTCGTCCACGACTTTTGTTGTACCCACCTTATCGATATCATATGCGTGCAGGAAACCTTTCTAAAACCGGGGAAGGCGAACCCTAGGTTTGCCAATTACAGAACGGTACGTGATGATAGAGTGAACTCCCGTGGGGGAGGCACTCTTATCTATTACAAAAGGTCCCTGCACTGCATTCCCCTACCTACCCCGACTCTTGTTAATATGGAAGCATCTTGTTGCCTCCTAGCTATGACTGGTCATCAACCTATAGTCATAGCATCCTGTTACCAAGCTTGCGCAAAGCCGATCGTCCGAGCTGACTTAGAAGCCCTATTCTCATTAGGAAGCGCCGTCATTCTGATTGGCGACTTCAACAGTAAGCACATCCTATGGAATTGTAACGTCAACAATCCCAGAGGTATTGCACTTGAAAACCTAATCGCAGAACTTAACTTTGACATAATTGCGCCCACTGAGCCCACTCACTACCCTTATATGGCAGACCACCGATCTGACTTGCTTGACATGGCACTATTCAGAGGCGTAACACTCCGGTTACGCTCCATAGAAGTGGTTCACGAGCTTCACTCTGACCACCGACCCATTATACTGCGACTAGGTCCCGACCCAACGACTGACCTCCCCCGCCCCACTAAGACGATAGTGAACTGGAAGCAAGTAGGCGATGCCCTAAAGGCTATCAGTTCACCGGACCTAGACAAGATCCCTGACGACATCCTGACAAAAGATGACGTAACCCTTGCAATCGATTCGTTCACCAATCACCTCTCCACCGTAGTAGGTGCATCCGCAAAGGAGGTCATAGTGCCGGACGACCGGCGCCTTGTCATTCCAGCGGATGTGAGACGATTGGTGACGGAGAGTAAAGCAGTGACCCGACATTACGACTCTTACCCCAGTAAAGAGAACAAAACTAAGAAACGCCACTTTGAACGCATGGTTCAAAGTCGCATGTCTGAGTTGCGTGATCAACAATGGGGCGATAAACTTTCAAACCTCGTGCCAAGCCACCATGCTTACTGGGACTTGGCGCGAGGCTTGAAAGGAAGTAACCATAACGACATGCCTCCCTTATACAGACCAGTCCCACTTGTCCCAGCGTTCTTTGACGAAGACAAAGCTGAGTGCCTAGCTGATAGCCTAGAGGCTCAGTGTTCCCCTAACGTAGATCACGTTGACCAAGCTCACCTCGATTCGGTGGATGCTGAAGTCGAACGTAAAAGCTCTGTGGTCACCTCTGAACTCCCACCAATCACCTTAGCGACTTACGCTGAGGTGGAGAGACTGATCAAGGCCCTCCGACCGCGCAAATCCCCCGGTGCCGATGGCATCTCCAACAGGGTTCTTAAAACCCTCTCTCCTCCTCTCATCCATCTCTTAGTCAGCATCTTCAATGCTGCTATGAGCCACTGCTTATTCCCAGACACCTGGAAATGTGCAAATGTCATTGGCATTCACAAACCAGGCAAAAGCTCATCTGACCCCACCAGTTACCGCCCCATCAGCCTCCTCAGTGCCTTAGGCAAACTTTACGAGCGGTTACTTGCAAACCGTCTCCAGTCCCATGCTAAGGAACACCACCTTATCCCAGATGAGCAGTTTGGCTTCAGACCCGGACACTCATGCGTCCAACAGGTGCACCGCCTCACGGAGCACATCATTGAGGGCTTCAATAAGTACCCCAAACCCCAGACTACGCTAGCAGTCTTCCTCGACGTAGCGAAAGCTTTTGACAAAGTCTGGCACAACGGCTTGATCTACAAGCTATACCAATTTGGCGTGCCAGAACGTCTTGTGCTCATCCTACAAGACTTCCTTAAAGCCAGAAGCTTTCGCTATCGCGTGGAAGGCACCCTCTCCTCCCCCCACCCAGTCAGAGCCGGAGTCCCTCAGGGCTCCGTGCTATCACCTATTCTCTTTGCACTGTATACCAGTGACATCCCACGCTCTCAGCCCAAAATATTCCTAGCCCAATATGCGGATGATACCGCCATTTACACCACTGGGTGGCATATCAACAGACAGTCCTATTTCGTCATGCAACGGGCCATCACCGAGATCGGTGACTGGTTCCGAAAATGGCGCATCGCGGTCAACCCAGCTAAAAGCACAGCTATGTGCTTTACTGAGAAGACACGCTCCCCTTACCCGAAACCGCTTATTTTGTTCGACGAACCCATTCCCTGGGTTCCTAGAACAAAATACCTCGGAGTCACCCTTGATCGTCATCTCACCTTTAACGATCACATAACAACCGTCCGAAACAGAGCGGCCTTCATAATGGGTCGCCTTGGTCCCCTACTTCGCAAAGAGAGTAAAATGTCTCTTAGTAATAAGAAGACACTTTACACTGCCTGCATCCGCCCCATCATGACTTACGCATCAGTAGTGTTTAGTCATGCTAGTGAGGCCCACCTTCATAAACTTCAAGTCATCCAAAACCGTTTTCTTCGTAATGCAACCGGCGCCCCGTGGTATATCCGGAACACCGAGTTGCATTGCGACTTAAACCTTCCCTCTCTAGCGCAGTTCAATAAGGACTGCGCCCGCCGATACTTTGATCGAGCGCCCCACCACCCGAACCCATTGGTTGTCCAGGCATCGAACTACTCGACTGCCTCTTCTATCCCATTTTTCAAACCCCCCCGTCGCCGACCACGGCAGGTATTAGACGACCCGGATGACCCCATCGCAGCCATTACATTGGCAGCTTTAGCGTTATCCGCAAGTCGTCGAGGTAAAATCCCCAGGTGTGAGGTAATCAGAGGTCACACAATCAAACACCGAGCTCGCCGGCGAGCTCGAGGCAAAAACAAGGTCACGATAAATTGCTCTCCAAATAGTCAAAGAGTATTATTCAGTAGGGCCCAATTGTGCAACACTGCAGTTGCACAGAGGCATTTTGCTCCGATCCCCCCCATGTCTCTAGACAGCGAGACAAGCCGAGGTCCGAACCACAGTGGTGCCCTTGAGCTCGCTGTCAACCCCTCCTATAGTAGCGGTACGTTTTCGGCGTCCGCAGGAGACGGAGGTAGAAAGCGCTTTTCGCCTTCTACGCCCGTCTCGGGAGAAGTGCCTTCGGCACTTCTCCCTCCCGGGCTATTGTAGGGCCAGGCCCTCGCCCAAAACCCGGTGGAGCTGGACGACCGCACAGGCGGTAGCCAGCATCTATGTCCTCCCTAAATAAAATAAATAAAAAACTTGTTGGTAAGGTTTGCGTTCTGCTCCTTTTGAACTTGACATACATTTCTTAACATATTTATTCGTAGGATACGTGATTGATATTCGTCTCTTCATCAACCAAGCTTCTCACTTATTAACATGAGTGAGGTATAATTTACACCCACAACATGATCTTCAGTTGTTCATTGTTGTACTCTACCGAGCACAATAGTTTACAAAGGTGTCTACCGCAGTGTCCGGTGGCATCGTCACACGTCGCTGATCAGACGATCACAATATGCCGATTGGTCGCGGTTGCTATTATAATATTTTATTTGATAAAAAATTGTCTGGTCCCATTTTTTGTTTAGTCATAGATTTCAAGGTAATCCATGTCTTTTATTATTCGTATTTATTTATGGCTGATAGGCTAGCCTCTGACCACTATCTCATCTGATGGTAAGTGATGATGTGGTCGAAGATGTTGTTCAGGATAACCTCGAATTACTGGCTCTCAAGGATATTTGGTGGAACACACCGTTAGACGCTTAGTGACAGATTTTCTCCTTGAGGGTGCTAGCCAGGTGGGCATTCGCTAAATGATCCACTATCATGCTGTAACGACTGCCATCATAAGACGATAATCGATACAACGTCGAATGTACCTATACTTTTCGAATTGGTTCGAATGGAAGAAGGTTGAAGTATTTTTTGATATACCAGTTAAGGAAATAGAAACTATACCAGTGCTGTCAGGAATATTTGATACCTACACAAGTTAGGTTTAAAACTCAAAACCGTAGCAACTGTTAGATATTCTACGGGTCGGATGCGCACGCGCCTATCGCCGTATTGACAGATCTCTGAGCGGGTGGCGCACATGCCGCCGCTGACAGCTTCCGTTTCATAAACTTTAATGGCTCGGTTGACCCAGCTTTGTTTGCGTTACACCAGTCCCAGACCATTCACGCTCGTTCTCGTTAACTATTAATTGCTTATCTCAGAATTGCTGTACAATTGTAACATATCACTTACTCTTTGTTCGAGAAACGTATCTTTTTCTAGCTGATAAACCAGCATTCGGTCACAATAACTAAGCTTTAATCTTAATCTAAATTTTAAAACTCCCCGATTGATATAGGTATCAGTAAACAAGTAAATACGGTCCTGGGGAGGTGATCCATTCCATTTGTTTGGAAACAGTAGGTAGTGAAAAGAAGTTGAATAGAAGCATTTGGATTTATTAGCCTTGGTGCACCTGCCTGGTTCACCCGAGTGAACTATACTTCCTCTGGTTCGTAGTCTTATATATACGCTGAGATGTGGGTATCTGGTATCTGTTCTGTCAGATAGTCCGAACGATTTAACTATAAAAAAAGTTAGTTAGACAGGTTAGGATAACAGATTATAACTCATTTAGTGCACATTTTCAGTAGTTGATAGAATAGAAGATAAATATACGTACGGCTTTGATGTGACAGCTGTCAAAGAGGTGACCTCATATTTTTTGTTTTAACTTTATACTCGTATTTGGGCGTTGGTTAATAGAAATTAACCAAAAAACTTGCCAGAAACTTATGCGTAACTCAAAATACACTTACTCATATACGTATAAGAAATATATACCCTGAAATAGAAATATTGTAACGACTGCACGTAGAGCTTAACATGAGTTTAAAAATACATGATAGTTCATACAAAGAGGGCTCACATCATTGCTTCAACATTTCCTTAATTAACAGAAAACTTGAAGCAGCTTCACAAATATCAAGGCGACTTAATCAGAGGCTCACATCTCTTAATGTATGGGCCGGCGACGAGTGAGATCTGACACGAAATTCCCTAAAAATAATATTTAAAATGGTAATGGGCCCTCGGGTTCATAAATTGCCGCGCCATATGTCCCGGGTGTTGCACCTACTGTGTACATAAATATGTCAAGTATTGAGAGGACTGCCGATGTCACGCTACCAAGCTTCTTGATCTTTGACAAGACGGATTACAGACGTGTGTCACGAATTAAGTTACAAAATATGACTACACAATGATTCCGAGTATATTTGATCGTCAAAGGAATTTTTACTAACTACTATATTGTATATATTATATTCTCTAACAAAGGAAATGTCATCGCAAGAATTATTCAAATATAGTTTCGCTAACAACACACATGAGATAACAAAGGATATAATTGCAAAAAGTTTTAGTTTCAGGTTTAAGGCCGGGCCGCATCTGACGACAGACCTCCTATAGAATACTCTTGTATCTGCTATCTTCGGTTAATCAGGAGTTTATGATGGTACACGCAAATTGACGTAAGTGGCTGATTGTTGCTTATTGGATGACTTATTTCTTTCGCCTTTACGACTTAGAGCAGGAGGGCATAAAACAATTCTTATGCTGGGAAGTGTGTGGGCAAGTTTTACTTAATAAAAAGGCTGAAATATATACTTTTATTGGACGTATGAAGATCAGAGCATTTACAAATTTAAATTTTTGAACCTCAAACGGGAATCGAACCCACTTCCTCTGCTGCCGTCCCGCTCCGCGGGGTGCCTTGCCATATTTAGAAACATAAAGATATAAAAATGTCCGAAGCAATGATGTCCCAGTATCAATGGTTATGGACCTATGCGCAGAGGAACCATGTTTTGAATCCAGCTGCAACTTGAATTTCACTGCATGCTGGTAGGCATTTTCCGAATGCCGCGTAGCTAGATACCACCTTCATAGAACCAGTAGAAACTGTGTCGCCAAGCACTTTACAGGTTATTCCGGCAGCTGTATAGCTTGGTAGAGTTATACTTTTTAGCCGATATAGGCTAGCCTATGTCTATATTAGTGTACTTTGTGTACTACAATACGTTATTGGCTTTAGTTTAGCTTAACTTTAGATTTAACGCCTTTATGAAATGCGAAGTCTAGATCAGATTCTACAGTCGTTCTTAATGTATCAATGATGGAAACATCACTAGTAGGTGTATCCTGTACATCTTGTTTGTGGATGTAGTCTGGGGTATTATAATACCCCAGATTAACAACTTCATAAAGACAGAGGTTCATGCCAAATAGGTGAGAACTAAACACAATAGAACAGAGAGTACCACAATCACACGTGTGGTCATAGGCTAGCCTATTATAGTTGTTGATGTGGTCGAAGCTGTTAAACTTAACCTAGAATAGTGACTGGTTCTCAAGAAAAGCTGTAGAAATACACCGATAGATACTTCGTGACAGATATGCAACTTGAAAGTGGTATAGCTAAACAGCCGGGCTTTCGTAAAATGCCCAACCACTATGCATGCAAAAATGGTGTGCCACCATGCAAACTTAATTTAAACTTAAACTTCAATTACAATCAGGTAAGATATTGGATGACCTACCAGCAATAAAAATAAAAATTGTATATGTGTTTTTAGACCTTGGTAGGTAAGTAAATCTTTAATTCGGTAGTATTTCTTTTGAGGAAGACTTCGGGCAGGTGTCGTGCAACATAGTTTTTATGTTCTTATGACGAAGCTCAAATAATTGAACGCAATAAAAACGCTTATATTTTCAGATCGAGCGAGATGCAAAGCTGCGTCTGTTATGCGATGTTAGTATAGGATGCAATAATACTTGAATAAATATAAAAAACTTAAATATTGATAAATTAAATTTGAAGCGCTCTCAGCCGTAGCACGTTCGCTTATGGGTTACCGCTACATTTCAACTAAGCGGTTCAAGCCTTTTGTTCCGGTTGTTGTCTTAGGTTGTTTAGGCAGTCTTTATAGCATGGTTATAGGGTATTTCGCGAATGCCCGCCTGGCTAGCTACAACTTTCACCTCAGAAAACCTGTCGCCAAGCACCTAACGGTGTATTCCGGCACATGTCCTTGACAGGCAGTATCCCTAAGTTAGCCTGAGCAACATCTTCGATCATTACTTACAATCGGGTGAGTTAGTGGACAAAGGCTAACATCGCTAAATAAATAAATTAAAAAATCTCTGACAGACTAATAACCTGAATCGCTACCACTAAATTAACTAGGTACATATTATTCAATTGCTTTCACACCTATTGGAGATAAACGTGTTACCTAACATTTGGTGGAGTTCAGCGACCCGAAGGTCGTTCGAGATCAATTTACGTGCGCGCCCGTGGCATACAGATGGCGCTGTGTACTTTTTGTCTCCTGTATTTTATGCTCTTTGCGTAAACATTCATTTTCTTGAATTATATATATTATGCCAAATAAACATATATTATTTTTTATTATGGTTTATTCATGTTTTTGCATTATTCTTTTTACATTCTATTTATTATATATAGACACAGATTGATGAAACTGAAAGTTCTGTACCTAATTGTATAGATACAATATTATTTTTGTTAATTATATTCTGTCAATCATAGTTATTAAAGTACGTTTCTGTTGCAAACCGAACTTATCACCGAAATGGTTTAATATGTTTGATGAAACTTAGTCCCTACTCAATAATCTAGCTATATATACTAGGACATAAAATAGATTTTATCCTGACCTACTGATTAGTTTCCAAGAAAGCCAATCCAACTTCAATGCGTGGGAGCTGGGAAGTCAAGGCCAAGGGAAAAAGCTTGTTATTATTATTATATCTTTATTTCCACCGCATTATACCATAATTTAAAAAAATTCTAAGAACTACATGCAACACGAAAGCATTTAGACAACCCACATGACCTTGCAGGTCCTCAGGCAGTCCAAATGCTCCAGCCCATGCTAGCAGCATTGCCCGGTTTGATTGCAATGTTCATTAGCTTGTTATTCATAATTTTGTTTGATTTTATTATCTTGACCTCGAGACTGAAGTTGTGAAAAATGTATTTTAATAAAACTAGACATACCGTTGTTTGAGGGAGAGTGAAATGCCTACATACTCCTCCTCACCACAGAGGTGGCGGATGGGGGTGTAGGGGGCAGTATGTAGGCGTTTCTCCCCCCGTGAGCAGTCCTCTGCAGAGATGGGGCAAGATGGGTTTGCGTTAGCATTCAACATCACTCCCCGGTGGTAGGCGAGGATATAACCACCGGGCTTCTGCGCCTGTGGGGGGGTGACCTGGCTCAACAAGTCCACCGGCATGCAAGGCCCCAGACGTGTGGGGCTAGGCAAGGTGGGGAGTCCTCTAACTCTCCAACAGTGGATTATAGAATATTACGGGGAAGGGAGGAGGTTGGCCTGTGGCCTGGTTTTGCGCTATCACTTTTTTGTAGAACCACCACCTGCCACGATCTTTCACTGCTGAACATGACGTATACCAAGCTCGGCAGAGAGGGCACCTACACTCGTGGCAGCCAGGCTCACTTCCCGCATTGTGACCTGGTGCAGGTACTTACCGTAACATCCACGCTGGGTGCATCGTTAGTTCAGTGCCCCAATCTGCCGTCTCACACAGCTCCGAAGGACTGGGCGGACGGCCTCCACCGTCCACTGAAACATATACATTTCCAAATCTTAGTCTTGATAAGAATTGTTGAAAATGATAGTATGTATAATGTAGCTAGAATTTAAATATTTAATAAGGACGTATTAAAAAAATGCATTGAATAAATGTACACATATTTTGTGTAATTACATACTCGTATGTATGACGGATCGTTTATTTATAGTGGATAAATGATTTCTATTTACTGTTTAGGCAAAATACATAAAAAAAAAAAATTGTCGGGTACTTCTTGATTGGCCCCTGTAAGGTTTGCCCCGCAAACAATAAATTTGCATTCTTATTATTATTTGGCCTCCGTCTAAAATATGTGTCAAATTGTTGGACCAATTAAGAAAAAATAACAGCGGGGTAATCTTTCAGGGGCCAACTAAGAAGCACCCAATATGTCTAAATATGATGAAGCATTATCGTATTCAAAGCGAATACCACGTTCAGGCACAAATTGCACCTCTCGACCCACGAGAGAGGTGGAACGAGATGCAAGTTTGCACTATAATTATGGGTATGCACCGTCATAGGGAAATTAGTTTGGACTCGGAATATTTTTCAATTAAGGGTTCTTAATGACATGATTTTAGTCATTTATTTTTTAATAAATGGGAAGTTACAAAAAAAACATATTTCCAAATGGACACACTAAGCGCTGACAGAAGTTAAAAAGTTATAATTTATTTGAGAAGATATAATTTATCTTGTAGGAGTTATTAGATAAAAAAAAACAAGATTTATCGAATGAAAACATTTATTATTTTTTATGATAGTCAGCAAAACATGGTACGCAAAGGCCTAATTTTTTTTACATAATGGTTTAAACCATCGAATCGCCCAGTATCAGCTAACTTGGAGGTGGATGATCTTCCTCCGCCTTTGGCTGCTATTCCATAGCATTTGAGATAAGTTAGCACGATCCCTCCGGAACTCTAGTTGTGGGATTTTATCATTTTTCCTATGTAGTTGCCAAGCATTGTGTACACACGTATCTAGCATCCAAGTAATAAGGGACCAGTACCATTTCTTTCCTCTAATATGTATTCTGTACATATTTACATTTTCGTCCATCCTGTCAACACCACCCATATATTTATTGTATTCACCCAAAAAAAACGGTCGTGGCACTTGAGTAGTAGCTTTATCTTTTTGGGAGTAACGTTTCACCATAGATAATGGTTGCACACCCAAATTATTTGATACAATAGATACTATAGAGTTATCCATCCATTTAGCCACAATCACTCCATCTTCCTTGTTAATTGCAGATTCATGGTAACCTTACACCCACCAGGTTTTCTAACAACATTCTACATAAAATATGAAAATAACATGTTTGAAACTCCTTCCTTGTACGAGCCAAAGACCCGTGAGATATGAACGGAGAGACGGAGTGTCATTTATAAGGCTTCTTTTTGTGTAGTATTTTTTTACTGAACCCAGGACGTAGTGGGTCCATACACGCTGTTGGAGCCACTACGCCCTTTCTCACATATATTTTTAACGTCATTTTCTTTTCTTATCCAGTCTAGATTAAACAGAGAAGGGATCGATTATCTAGATTCTGAGGAGTTATTCTTTAAAGCATACATTACATCAAAAAGTTAAAATAACATCAAGCTTTGAAGATTATTGTATTGAGTTATGATCACTTTACCACCCCATTTTAAGCTAAAATATCTAATCCCGACAATAATCTGAGATCTCACAATCGAGGCCACGTGTGCGAACTTTAAAAATAGTTACCTAATATCTATTTACACAGCGGCCTTACAAAAATAAACGAGTGTCTACGTAAAACTATAGGTACTGGTGCAAATCAAAACAGGAGTAGGTTAGTTTAGTTCAACCTTTAGTATTGTGATTTGATGTTTTCCTTCAATGTTCTTCTTAAAAATCATATTCATAAAAGACCAAATGTAGTATTTCACAAAAATAATAGGTACTGCATAAGTTTAAATTCACTCATAAGTATATGCTGAAGCGCTCGTAGCTATGTTTGCTTAGTCATTCTTAAGCAATCAGGTAATTTAAGCAAAGTCCAGCGTGGTCAAGACTTTGATGGGTGACCACTAATAGTAACATTACTGCTGAGCGCTTCCGTGCTTTGGAGGGCACGTTAAGCCGTCGGTCCAGCTTGTTGTCTAAGATGGCAGTCATTACAGCATGGTGGTAGGGCAATGAGCGAATGCTCGCATGGATAGCTACCACCCTCAAGTAGATAATCAGTTGCCAAGCACCTTACGATGTGTTCCGACAGCTGTCAGAGCTAGTAATTCTAGAGTAGCCTGTACAACATCTTCGACCACCTCATCACTTACTATCAGCTATACATAATATAATTACATTAAATAACCTGTTGTATATATAATAAAGGTTCGTATGGATATAAGTTACTTTTAAGAATTAAAAAATATATATCTTTAGCCAGATAAGAGTAATACAAGACCTAACACAGGAACAACAATCGAGAAGATAGCAAAAACAATAGAAAATGAAGCAAAAAAATAATGTTTATCAAAGCACCCAAAAGAAGCTTTAGCATTATCTTGGTCAATGGTGAGTAATCTTAAAATCCGGCTAAGCAGACGACGCAGGACCCCAAACTATGACCAAAGAAAACAATAAATCGTAATGACGGCGCGCCCCCAGGGCACCCTCGGATGCTTGCTATTTTCGACTATAAATAAATGTGTAGATGGATTGATAAATATAAATATTAGGGGCGAAACGAAGAAAAACAATGTTTATGAAACTGGTGTCGTTCGCATCATAACTGTGAGTTACGACTTCCGACGTCTGCCAACATATGGGGTCTATGCGGAATTTTTGTCAAGAGACTTATCTGTTGATGAAAATAGATTAATTAATAGCCTAGTGGTGACCTTTTTGTAATGGAAATACATTCTACATAAAAAAAGGTTCTTAGCAATATTGATATTATATAGCTAGTATCCTTCTACCAGGTACGTACATAAACAAATTATTAGTACGCGGTAGTGCTTGTAATCATAATATATAGAAATTATTATTGTCATCACAATGAGATCAACAGAGATGGAGGTGCGCTTGAGCGGCGCGTAGTCGCTTTGCCACCGCGCGCCTGCCGAGACGCATGTTAGTCACCTGCGCTATACTTAGCCGATTGCATTGTGTTCTGAAATATCTATTAAAGATTATTGACAAGGCATCGGCACGCAAATTCTCCCCGCGATAGGTGCGACGAACTGCTATAAATATATTTAATGCGACGCCCGCAGGTATGTGGACGTCGTCGCATCGCGACAACTGAACCGCACAAGAATTCATCTGAACTCAATACACGACTCTGTATGTGTATTACTCATGCAATTCTATATAAAGAATGGCGGATTTGATGATGTCATTTCCGAAAATATGAATTTGTGAATCAATACGTCAAGTATGCAAAATCACCAGCATATGTCTATTGTTTAGGTGAACACGATCCTACCTTGTTTAAATAGTTTTTCCTAAAACACGCTAGTTTGCCTACCAATGTACTAATGTGCCCATGCTAGAATTTTAGATTAGTACCAGTAACAAATTTGTTCATTGAAATGCATTGAATCATAACATTTATAATGAAGTGAGTGTCAAAATTGCAAATTGCAAATTCAAATACGAGTAGCAACGGTTCGACAATTGATTACGATATGCACACAGAGCGTCCACAAACACAAGCGAGCAGTCAGTCGGTACACATCGATTCATATCCAACGAGAGCCGCTTTTCATTTTGTATGTTAAATTAAATTTCCATGAAACAAGATTGAATTTTTCGCAATCAACGCGTGCAAAGCTATCCTGTAGCGAGTTTTCAGTACAATCTTTTGTAGACACGTACAGAACTACTCATTTAGACAGGACATATTGTGTTGGTTTTTATAGTATTAATAATGAAAGTAATTAAATATAGGTAGTTGCATATAATAGTATTTTTCCTGATGTGTATTGGCATAGAAAAGTAGGTATAGTGAACAGTTTGCAAAGCCTCTAATGTTATTAAAAGCAGGAACAAACAGCAAACCGCAGCGGGTGAAGTACAGAAGTGGCGTGGCTCGCACACGCCACCACAGTCCGCGGCGGCGCGCGGCGGCGGCAGCGAGCTAGCATCAGCTTAGCTAATTTACAATTTAATTATCAGTCGGGATGATGCATCGTTAGCGCGCGCCAAACCGAGTTTATGCGACTAATCAATTGTTTGACGCGGCCACTGCAATCACGCGCTGCCGCCCGGCCCGCCCGCCTCCCGCTTTCCACGCACCGCCCGCCCTATGCCGCCGCTGATGTTAATGCAATTTACTACATAATATTTTACATATTTGAATTTTACTCCCACATTGTAAGCGTGTAATTTTCTGCGTTCTATATAATTAATCTCAATCGACACCTCATAAAATAAGTTTCGATAGACGTTCGAGCGATCCAATCGGGAGAACAATGCGGCGGCGTGTCGCGCCCGCGTTGATTAAATATAGCTCAGAATCCATCAAGCGAACGGCCGATCGAACCGTTGCTATGGATTTATGCGCTAAATATTCGACAGGTGCCAAGTGTGTCGTTTGTAGAGTTCGATCTCCGATGACTAACTACGTAACTACGCCCCAAATTTTGTTGCAAATGTCAAATATATCGAACACCTGAATGCCTCGCACGTAGCTCAACAATCTCAATAAGTACCTGCCTTTCCTCAAATCAAATGTCACACACAGTATGTAATAATAGATGTCTAGTAAGCGCGGATATAAATTATAACATCAAATCGTGCCATTTGTATGTCAGCGAAGTGCTCTCGAGTCATTTAATATTTTGCACAGGCAAATAGATAATGTAATTGTAATTGCGTTGGCACAATACCCATTTGATTAGCTTATTTTATTTAATAACGGTATACGATCGGCTTCACACGTCATTAGAAAGTCACGCGAAGTTTTCATTAATTTATTAAGGACGGTTAAAATTAACCGCTCACGAATGAGAATCGTGCGACACAATAGTAATGTGAACGTTCACAATTCGCTAATCCCGCGTCGCTACCGTTACATAAGACGGCTGACTTGAATATAAATGTAAAACACAATAAATTTCATGGCCCGTAGGAAATGAATATTCATCACGAAATCGCCATGCATATTCTCTTTTGCTAGGGAATTTTGCGTTCCTACAGATACGGTCGGCGGGGTAACAATGTGGACCTTACTATCTGGGCCCATCAGTTAGAATTCGCATGAAACGAATACAATATTAGAGCCGGGGTTAGCGCTCTATCGTAAATTTCAACATATAGTAAAGTGATTTACGAATAATTGTTGTGTTGGTGTATAACTAGAGAAATCTTTCCGCTGTTTGCCGCCGGTAATTTATATATGAGGCTTAGGTAATTCGCGAGTCGCGAGTAATTGGTGTACAGAACAATGGCTTTTGTCATACCCTTATCTCGCACGCCACGGTTGTCTCCCTTCAGAACCCTCTAAGCTCAATAACGATTTCGGCTAGGTTATCTTAACAATGTGATTACTTGCTTTTTGTAATATACTTACGTACTCGACATAATATGTATGTTGTTACTTGTTAGAAATATTTTAAGACCAACTCTAGTCTCAACTTAGATATGACGATAATTAATGACGTAGGAAAGACGAATTAAATGCGAACTTTAGACTTGTTTACTGGTTTTACCCATTGCATTAACTTCCAATTTCTATTCTCATCGAGCTAATGGCAAGTCGCGACATATCGAAGCCTACCAATTCCACGAGAGTGCGACGGCATGAGTCGAGTGCGCAATAAGCACGGGTCGACATTAGCGTAACACATAATCGAAACATGTGTTTATCGTAACATGCGAATCGGCCTAAGGCGAATTAGTTCTCGCACAATGCAATTTGAATGCACATTACACAACGGACGAGGTACGAGCGCTTTTTATTGCGGCATCGTGAGATCTTATCTCGGAACTGCCACTTCCAGCAGGCAAATTTCAGATTCTGGCGCGCCTCTGCCAGTTTTGCACCCTACGGCATGTGCCGAGAGCGACTATCAGCTTGCCATGACGCGCGCTCACCTGGTGTGAGTATGAACACGGACGCGCCGCACTCACGCACCCACCCGTACATTTTTAAAGAATTCAACATAAAATCAGCAATAAAATTGAAAACATTTTGTTACCTTTTAAATAAGTTAAGTCCTCTGACTACACGCGACGAGCGACTTTGATCTCTGTTCGCGCGCACGCAAATGTACAAATTCCTGCGTGGTTTCCCACTCCGAAATCATTTCTCGATCGATAAGAAGCGTTAATTTTACGAGCCAGTGATAATTTGCTAACTTCCGACAGAGCAATTCGCCCTAGTTGAATCGTTCCGAACACTTGCTAGATTAAATTACAAGCTCGAAAAGGAAGACTCTAATTAAGTATGCGTCTATCGGTTACTTTTATGACTTGGGATTAAAATAAATTCTGGAAACATGCTTGTTGCGTAGTGAGAATTATAACTTTAAATACGCAACTTTGCCGATTTAAAGGTATAGAAGGATTAATCTTATTGGAAGTTATAAGCGACACATGTTTTATTCACCTTATAGAAGTGCGGGAAACCACCATAATCAATATTCCAGCTGATAACCGCACATGGACACCCGCGGCTCCACACGGCGCTTCTCAAAAATGACACTTATCATCACTAATGTGATCACTCGTTTAATTAATAGCCCCTGCAGTGAAGTGACTTGGTTTTGCAGTAAGGTGTGGTCTCCTTACCGGGTATCTCCGCGGGTAGCTCACCAACAATGGGTAATTATTTTCTCGAAACGCTTTTTATTAATTACATAAAGGCAAAACAGGCCTTTGTATTTTAATTTTGACAAATTCTCAGCTTTCCCAGTAGTAAGAATCTGAAGAAGCAGATCCAACCAATAAAATGTTGAAAGCAAGTAACTCACTTTATTAAACGCATTCTTCGTTCCTTTTACATGGTAAAATACTCGTAGTTATGAAGAAGATGCAAGGGCTGATGTGATGAAAGACTAAAAAAAATGTTGGTCTAATGGCTCTTTACTTCTTTGTCATACCTATAAAATAAAATTGAAATAAGTAGTTTTTTTTTATTTTGACGGAACATGCACGAGGCCCACCTGGTATTAAGCGGACTAACCTCTACTTGTAACAGCTGAATTTCGTCACAAGTGACTAATTGCACTGCACCCGCCACCCGGAGATATGCATTTGTTAAGTCTCATGTGCTTGTAATTTCATTATTACCACAAGGACTGCTGCCGGAACACGCTGTTGAGGGTGGTAGCTAGCCAGGCGAGCATTCGCAAATCCACCATGCTGTGAAGCTCAAGCCGGTCGCGGCGGTGGGGTTCGGACTATGGACCTGCGGCACGGTAGTCTATAGCTATTACTGCTCGGCCATCATTGCTTCTAAAGATGTTTTCCATAACAAACGAGTTATAAGGTAATAGATTAGTCTTGATGGTATTTTAATTCACATAGACTAAACACCGGCCAAGTGCGAGTGGGAGTCGCGCACGAAGGGTTCGGTATGATTATCTGTAACCTAATCTTGCAAGTTACAGACACTTTTTGCAGTGTCCGATTGAGCTGGGTAGGTACGTTCCTATCCCAGGTAGGCACGAACCCTAAATAGTGATCTCACTATACTATACTACAATAACTCTTAAAGTAAATACACACCTAAATGTTCGGTGAAAATTTCAAGTTTCTACCTGTTTTCATTATTATTTTTAGCAAATAAACGGTGAAAAACTCTTTTATTGTATGGTAGCCTTTGTTATAGCGGCAATAGAAATACATCATCTGTGAAAATTTCAACTTTTTAGCTATCACCGTTCTTGAGATCAGCCTGGTGTCAGGGACGGACGGACGGCCGGCGAAGACTAAGTAATAGGATTCCCGATTTCACCCTTTGGGTACGGAACCCAAAAAATGACATGGGATAAAAAGGTTGTGACGATAGCAGTTACATTATTTTTTGCTCCAGCTGTTTGAGTAGGTATCTCGTAGGTTTTTCAAAAATATCTCAATAATGATTTGTTAAAATATTTTTAAGATATTTGTTATTAGTAAATATTGATTTCCGAAAAGTAACGCCTACAACTGTTCATTACATCAATATATTTTTTTATCTATGGAAAATAAGTGGGATATTTTTGGAGTGGATATCTTTTGTGTTACCACAATTTCGCTAATCGAATAGGCGAAAGCTAGAAAAAAATGTTTAAGAATAAAACATGGATGAAACATTTTCTTCTATTAATTCCTATAGAATATCGCTGATAAAAACATAATACATCGAATATCCGTCACAATCAAATTTAGTATTTCAGATCCATCTGTGAAATGCGGCAATAAGAGCAACCATGGTTATTTAATTACGCAGTGAATAATATACGCATACCTAACCATTTAAGAAATGGTTTAAAAAAGATACTGCCAAACCAATTGAAGTAATTATTATAAGTATTTCACAATGAAGGTTATTTTAGTGAAAGAAGGGCATCAATACAGCGAATGAAGTTTGCCATGATAGCAAAATAATAGTAATAGTAGACATGTCCGAGTACGGATCGTCGAGTATATCGTGAACGAAGTGGTAAGTTCGGTGCCAATATGCGGTCGGCGTTGATCCTGGCTACACAGGTACGAGCCACGGCCGGCAAGCTTCCAAAAAATTTACCGTAGCGTAAGTGCATTTAGCAACATTGTAAATAATTGCTAAAGCTCATGTTGCAAAAAACTGGTATCACTGTTAATTCCACGTATCACTTGACTTGTCAGTTGTAACTTATAGACTTAGTTAAGCGATGTCAAATATACTGAATAGCTTAGTAAACTCTATAGTTAGAAAAGTAGTTTGGCTGGGGTGGAGGCCCGTAGGAGATTTAAATCTCTACTCTAGTCTGGATACGCATGCTGTCCATATCTCAAAGTTTTATAGATAACTCTGCAATATGTATAGGTATATCATATCAAATCAATTCGTAGCTGCCTATAACAGACACGATTTATACAATTGGGAATAATTATATTCTCTTTAAGAGTACATAGAGTGCACGGCGCGCTTTCAATACAAACGTAGTTTCCTAATATTTTGAATATCAAGTGGTGAAAATCAGCAAACTTTTGTATGCATATTGTTGAGCCTAATATAATATATACTTCTGGTTTCCTAGTATTTCGATTTATTACATATTTCTTACCTATATGTCAGAATAACAATTCCCATACAAAACTATATTTCCATTTATTTTTGAAAATACTTAATTTTATGGATATGTGGCAAACCACAAGCATAGATATTAGGCTCGATGACATACATGCTAAGTTTCACCGAATTTGCACACTTAGTATATAAAATATGACAAAACTACGTTTGTATTGAAAGCGCCACGAACACTTACCCTTAAATAAATCAACGCACTCTAGACACGCTAGGTATTGGCCATAGTTTGCAAGTGCGTACGGGCATACATATACAGGGTTATTGGAAAAATGCTAACAACCTCTTAGGGTTGACTAAAAAACCTCAAAAAAAAACATCTCAAAATTTTTGTTGGGACTGGCAGAAGTTAACCCTAAGAGGTTGTTAGCATTTTACCAATAACCCTGTATAGAAGCCTAGTTTGGTACCACTCTATGAAAAAAAATTACTCAAATTACTTGTCTGGTTTTACTATGTCTACAGTATTTTTGAAGCATTGATGGCTCAATGGCATTGGCTATGGACTGCCGCGCAGTAGGTCCATGGTTCGAATCCCGCCGCGGGCTTGAGCTTCACCGCATGGTGTAAGGGCATTTTGCGGGTGCCCTACTGGTTAGCTACCAACCTCAAGTAGAAAATCTGTCGCCAAGCACCTTACGGTGTTTTACGGCAGTTCTCCTTGAGAGCCAGTAATTCGAGGTTAAGTCTGTTAATACCTTCAACCACATCACCATCAGGTGAGATTGTGGTCAAAGCCTTACCTATAATCAATAAAAAAAATAGTCTAGATGATAAAATTGGATCCGGTATACAAAAGCACTCTGTGAATGTGATGTTTTTTTAAAGATACTAGCGGTCCGCCCCGGCTTGGCACGGGTTTTTAATAAAAAAATCCAAAAAAATTAAAATTTACAAAATTTAAACATATAAAAAAGTAGTTATTGGGACATAGCTGTAATAGTTAGACTAATAGTATGGCCGACTTTTTTATAGATATTGATGTCTTCTACAAAATTGTAGTACATCACTTTGTTCTAATTTCAATTATTTCCGCAGCGTACGTGATATAACTTTTTCTTTTGGTATTAATTCGCACTTTGGATTATCGAAGTTTTCATACGGATCCCTAAATTTTTTGAAAATCTTCTATAGCCTATGTTCATCAGGGTCAGGGATAATGTTGGATTCTCATAGTGAGAGAATTTTTCCAAATCAGTCTAGTAGTTGCAGAACTTTGCAAACAAACAAACAATCAAATCTTTCTTCTTTATCATATTAGTTTAGATTATACAAATACATATTAACGTATGTACGTAACTACTATATTTTTTTGTTGTTATATACTATTTGAATATTCCTACTTGATAGGATAAGTGTAAGTTATAAGGTGGTTATAGTGTGTGAAGTAAGGCCATATCATTATTACTTCACACTTAGGGCCTGTTTCAGTATGTCCTAATAATATTTTGGGTTGCTATGCAACACATAAAATAACTGAATGATATAAATGACTGTTAACATGCAGCGCGTTTCAAGATTTAACCGAAATATAGGCTAAATTGATGATTGTGAAACGCAAAGATAGTGTTTTGTTTATTAAATATATTCTCGGTAGTAAAACCGGAACATACTCGAACATTCTGAAACAGGCCCTTAGACAACTACCTACTTAGCATAAGTAGGTTGCGATATGTAGTTATTTAGGTTAAGGTAATACTGTTATTTAGGTGTTCCTCATTATTTTTACTATCGACATGTATGAATCCTTTAAGATTTCCAATTGGTATTTCGCTGCGATGAATCTGTTAGGTAAAGCTTTGTCTAATAAGTGCTATTACATGAAACTTCTTTATATAGGTCTTCCTAAAGATTTCATAAGATATTTTACGAGAACTAAATAAAATCCAAGTTGTTCAAAGTGATATTTTCATAAACGCGATCAGTCTTATCAATCGGTTTTTATAATGAATAGATTCAGGCGTTACTTAGCGGAAATCTATATTTAATAATTACAAATATTTTAGGAAAACACTTAAAAAATATAAAAATATACAATTCCACCTAATCAGTTTTTTTAAAGAAATCATGAGACGTACAAGTGTCCCGCCACATGCATGGTAAGCGTCACGCCTAACCATTACAGTTGCAGTGGCACCGTTCTCGTCCTGGTTGACACTGCACTGTGCTCGTCACTCCGAGATATTAGTTCTTATATCTCGTTCGCCCAGTAATTTTACTTGTTACAGTGCCATTCACGCCTAAACACTCAGTGTTTGCACACTACTGCTTCAAGGTAAAATATCTGACACTGAAGTGGTAACCACGAAGACGGGCTCATGCAAAAGTATAATATATAAGCTCATATGAGTATTTCCAACAGCTTGTTGGAATACTTTTTATATACGTTTTTTTTATTGCTGATAGGTAAGCCTTTGACCACAATCTCACCTGATGGTAAAACACACCGCTAGGTGCTTGACGACAGATTTTCTACTAGAGGGTGGTTGCTAGCCAGGAGGGCATTCGCAAAATGCTCTTCCAACATGCTATTTATTAGAGATGAACATTCGGCCGAATGTTCGGTAAAACTCATACCGAACCGAATATTCGGCCGAATGTTCGTCACAATTAATTACCTTATTTAAATAATGCACCGGACACTCCCTCCCGCTCCCCCGTTGTACCGCCGATGTTACTATTGCATCATCTAGTAAACTGTAAAACTTCACCGCGGAAGTTTGTTATGGGAATTTTTATATTTAAAATTTATAAATAAAAAAAAACTTAATTTCCCACAATTAATATCTGATTATAATAACGTTATTTATTATAAAGAGTTCACAGTAGTTGTACGGTCCAAGACCGTATTCTAAAGATGATATAAAATGAGAAATAAATCCTTGATTTGCTAGTTGATATAAATGTTTATTTGATATGTAAAATAAATATAGTGATTTAATGATAGTGAGCCGCGTGAGATACGATGAAATCGATGCTAATTACGAACTGGTCATTTACTTAGAACGATGCCAAAAATTATTACGCGGGCGATTATGCGGTTGCACCGTACAGTAGTTTAACCCCAAAACAGCTAAATACTTATAAATTGTTTTTAATAACCATATTTTTTATCTGCTGTTATTGGAAATAAAACTATAGTGTCTACATAAAAATACTGCAAATTACTTACCACATAAAAACAAAATATAAGACATATTTAACACTCAACTAATGATCAATCGGTTTAATACCTTACTAACTTTGAGTACCTACCCTTTTATCTAAATACGAATATTCGGCGCATCCCTACTATTTATATAATACTTGCACAGCATATACGTTTATATTAATATATCAGTATTAATATCTAAAGTTGATTCATAGGCAAAAGCAATAGTCTAAATCTGATAAAAACAAGTACCGTATCTTGATTCTCGCCAGTACAAACACATGTTCACAGACCGGCTCTGCTGCAGGCCGTGTTTTCAGTATGATTAGATAAGCGGACATTATGAACTGCCAATGTGGGGTATATTTCCGCGTGTCGGGTAAAGTGGGTTGTGTGTATTATGGCCCAGTGCGTGGCAATGGTGGCATTCACCTTGTTGGCAGTGTTCCAGCACACTATCGCTCCCGCTTCCGCCTGCGCTGCATCGCACCCGGACTTTACACTACAAAGTATTCTGCATCGCCCCGATGTCAGAGAGTCGGTGATACGCAAAATTGAGGTAAATACGCAAGAAATTCTTATTGGAATGCGATCGAATTAGTGTTGGGGTAAACAGTGTCGGAAGTTGTTTGGAGTTTAATGGGAAATATGCATGTAAGCTTAAATATACAAGTCATTGGCTGTTGTGGATCAGTCAACCGCTCTTATCTGCTGAAATGTTAAGCCACGGGTCCATTTGATGAAATCGCACTGTATTTTATTTACAAAGCACAATTTTTTTCACTAGTTTATAAGGTTCTTCAACAAGAGTCCGTCTTGGTTGCTATCACCGCAATGTCCAATGTCCTGCACCGAAGCAGTAGTGTGTTAGCATACCTATAGTATGATTATCCTTATTATAATTAATTTTTGAAATAAGTATATTTTAGGTGAATCGTTTTCTCCTGAAAAAACAAAATTATGGCTGCCACATTTAAGTTGTTTATTTCAACAGAGAACATAATGAGCCTGAACAAAAATCAAAATAATTAAGTGGCTGGTTCACGTGAGAATCCCATAGCGACCCGTTAGCATCCAGCTTATTAGTAGTCAAGCTAGGTAGGTGTCTACCTAATACATGCAGCGGTGAAGAGAAATTAGTAAGTAAGTGCATTATGTAGGTACATACTCGTAGATAGATAGATAGATAGATAGATCTATCTATCTATCTATGTACCTACATAATGCACTTACTTACTATGTAGGTACATATATAATGATGCAAATGTCATATCTACCCTAGTACGTATCCAACTGAAATGCAAATTGATATAATGCAGGAAACGTCTGAGTGGGCCTCATAGCGGGGGACCTTACCGCATGAGTAGCATAAGTTCGTTTACATACGACAGTCGCTCGTATTTGCATCCCAAATGTTCGGTTCGGCTGCCAGTTTGCTCGACTTATCTCTCTGCAGGGCAAAATATTACAGTTTGTGAATCGCCACTCGCAATGTGCATATCTGAATGTCAATAAAGGAATAAAAAAGGCCACCGGAGGCGTTCCCGCTCCATCGAGGCGGATGTGCTTTAAGCCAATGGGCGGCCGGAGCACGGCATATTCATAACGATATTACCGCCGTCGGAGCCCGGCGTCGTCATAATTCATATATAATAACCCTTCCGACGGCGGTGCGACGCCCTGCGTCTCATTCTCTCACGAGCCCCGCCTCGAGAGCAACAGAGAAACGCACCATCGCAGTGCTCCAAATATCATAATTCATAATTTCATTTTTTACGAGCACGTTAAATTTACATGAAAGATTTTCCGTTTCATTCTCGCTCGTAGCGCAATACGTGCGTGCGGTGTGATGAAGCATTGTTTACAGTACTATAATTATAAAATGAGAAACTGAAAGATATAGCTTGCGGGAATACGAGAAACAGAACATGTTGGGCATGTAAAGACGATGACAGCTATTTGTAATTGGAATATGACGAGACGCGTGCGCGCACGCTCGGGGCGTCTCATTCGTCAGTTTATTAATAGAGCTCGGCGTCTGCGCTGCGTTGTGACGACTCGCGCCATTAATTTATATGAAATAACTGTCGGCAGACGGAAAAATAGGTCCGATCGTGAATGGCCTTCTCCAAGATAATATTTATGTTTTACGAAGTGGTAGACGAGTCCGAATCGTGTTGATGTACGCTTGTCAGAACCTTCCAAACTATTAAAAATGTATACGTTAGAGTCATACTCAACTCCCACTTGCAGCAACCATTAAATAAACTATCTATTTCCTTTCATTTGTAGACAGTGAAACATTTTTAGTACATTGGTATTCTCTTTTTTCGTACACTATGTTTATTTTACATTTTGTAGAGTCAGATCATCGTTTATTGTTGCCATAGACACATATATGTATATAAAAAAAACCCTAAAATGAGTGCAGCGATAGGCAATAAAGGTGACACTGCAACTGTGATGGACAAGGCACGACGATTACCATCGGGCGGGCGATCTGTAGGTCTCATCACGACATAACATAAAAAAAATATATTATATCGACTTTGTTATCGTATCATCACTACGTAGCATAAACATTCATGGTATTAGTTATCTAAACTGAACCAAAAATCAACACACGAGTATCATAATTATCTTTCGTGCTTAGGTATGTAAAAAAGCTCAACTAGTCGCTACATATTGTAAAGTATGTATATATAACTACACTCTGTAAGGTAAAAGCCAATCAAAAGCACCTTGGAAAAACCAGTGGCCATTTTGTTCCTCATTACACTTTATAACCATCACCAAAGCCACTTTCACAGATCTTTTGAAATTCAATAAACATCCTGAAATACTGATTTCAGTCGGTATAATATCCACAAAGTACGCGAAGGCAACTGAGACATAAATTCGTTAGCACGTTTGTAATCGTCAAGAATATTCTGTACAATAATTTACGTCAGTAAATTTTAAAGTTGACATCAGAAAGAACATCTTATAAGCCATAATTCAGGGCGATTTTAATGAGTCATTACGAAGAAGTGCCGAGAATGAGCCTGAGTTATTGAGGTACTCACGGCCTGACATTACTTTTTATTTTATGCCTAATTTTATGATACACCTCATATTTTCGCACTGGAATATGCGTAGACAAACGATAGTGTTGGATACTTCGTTCATAAATCTGTGCCCGTTAGCATATCATGAGAAACTTTTAAACTAAATTAGTAACGCAATTAAATAAAAAATAATGTACCTAGTCACAACAGAGAAATACAAGAAATCAATCTCATATTATTATGTTATTTTTTAAATTTCATTGTTTAGTACTTTTTCAAACAATCCTCACCAATAACAAGTGAATAAATTCAATAAATATACATTTTGTAATGGCTCGAAACAATAAAGACACAAATTAATGGCTCTTGAATGACTCCTCTACCCGCATAAAGCCAGTATTCCGACAGATTAATTTCTTTCAATATAAATTCGAAGACTAATCAACAAAAGATAACCAATATTAACCTAATGGATTCCCGAGTAAGTCGAAGTGAACTCTTATTTAAAATCTAAAGATATTTAAACACATCGCCCTCGCGCCGCGTTTGCCATAAATAAAATAAGTACAAATATTCTCACGTAAACGAGTACCTTGAAGGCGTTCATTTACATTTGTGAATGTAATAAATGGGGAATCTCTAAATACAAAGGTAAACTCTCCAAAATAATCTATTTTTGTTATAGCATGACTCTATGATTAGAAACAGAGAGGAAACGTTGTGAATCAACATTCTACAGAGTTTATGTTTCGTGTAGAACATTTCTATTAAGTAATAAACTAAACGTCACAATATGACATCTACCATATTTCATGGGGATATATACAATTATACGCATATAAAAAGTATTAGGTACGGTAAAGGGTTGGTGCACCTGCATTATTATATTCATTCTTTCATTCCCATACCCGGCCGCAGATTTACGACCAGGTATGAACCAACAAATAAGATCTTCCAAAAAATGCCCCCAAAAAATATAATAAGAGCACAAAAAGCTCAGCAAGACACGTCAACGTCGACCGCGCACCATTATTGGTTGCTCGAACAAAGAAATATTACCGCAACTTTATTTGCGCTTTTTCGTTCCATATTATTACTATAACTCGAAGAATAAATAACTTAGAAGATAAAGGGTAACTGGGTAACTGAGTCCAATATAAATTAAAACAATACTTCTTTTTTTCAATGTGCATATTACGAGAATTAACACAGCAAGAGACATCATAAAATGGTGTCCATAAAGAAACTTCGAAGAACGCATCTCAAGAGGACTTAATACAAATATCATGATACTAATTATACGTTAGTTTATTTAGATTATACTTATCTAGTTTATAACATATTTTAGTGGCCTATAAACAAACATAGCAAGATTTTACAACTCCTGCCGCCGGTCCCGGGGCACATTTGAGCATTGTGCCTCTTATAATTTTTATTGAGGGCAATCCGTCCGCCTTGATTTACTCCTTCCCGAACTGACGGATCTTTCATTTAATTTACGATTCTACCCCAGTGTTCGGCTCGTAATAAAACTTAACAAAAACAAGCAAAAATTACATCGACACATTCTACTTTTATTATCTTATTTAATAGATAAATATTTTTTTGTTTTGTCTTTAAATACAAAAGAAATTTTATGTTTTTATTATAAAGGAGTCATAAAATCAATCTAAATCGTATTATTATTTTGCTAGTTGTTATGACAAATTACAAATATGCTACATATTTTATTTTCAATTTAGTTAATATGTAAGTCAATAACCTTAGTTTCATGAATTTGGTATAAAAAATTAGGTTTTTTATAAAAGTTTCGAGTAGAAATAAATAAAATATCAACCAATAAAAATGCAACAGTTTAAGATACAAAATGTTATTACAGTAGTTAAACTAAAGTACAATGAATTTGTTACCATTCAGCTTGAGAGTTACATACAAGATACAAAAAAATATAAAGAATAATAATAAAAAGAATGAAACAATAAAAAAGTTTCGGGCGAATTTTAATTCAAACTTATTTTGGGAAATTTCATGAACGTGGCACTGGCCACACAGCAAACCGGCTGATTTAATAAAATATATTATATGTAGTTAGGTGTATAACGTCGATTGGTGCAACATTGCAGCACCTATAGAACCACTCAATAGTATTACTAATAAAGGAGTCAAATTTTTAAAGTAATATAAATACCACACAACAATCAATTAACTCAATTATTTCATTTTATATATTATCTCCCACTTTTGCACCATTCGGTTATATGTCCTAAATGTGTGCACTCTTGTTGACAAGCTGAACAAAACTGCGTACGCCGGCATTTTAGTAATTAATTTTCCTGGATCAGAGGTAGCGTATGAAAGTATCGTTATTTTTGGTGGAGTACATAATCGTGTACTATGCATACAATTTTGCATAATTAAGGTTTTTTTAATTGTTAGTTTCTAATTTTACATTATTTCTTGGAATTTGATCACAGCTAGATGCACTATCAACTGCAATACAGGGTATGCAATTTCTAGCAAAATTGGGTTCGATATTCGTCTTGGGTGATTATGAAATATAGACAACAGTTTAGGTTAAAACAAGAACAAGAATGCTTGAAGCTTAAAGAATAAAATTTTGTCAGGTGTTAAACAGTGGCACTGTCAGATTTTTTAAAATGTTCTAGAAATATGTTAATATATGTTAAAATATTTATGTCATGAATAAGAAGTACCGTACTTGTATAATCATTATGTTGGGCAATAATTATAAAGTTGAATATAATACGAGAGCTCGTATTTCTATAATGCTTAAATGTGTGTATGTAAGCATGCTATAGTGCTTGAAAAATCTTCAGATCTTATAGGGTAGGGACATTATTGATCAAGTTTGAATATTTTCAAAAACTCGTGTTTCAATCAGAAGAAATCTAGTAATCTTCTGAAGGTTACACCGTTCCCTATGATAGTTTAATAAGAAGCACAAAATTTGCACATTTGCTATCAGTCATGTCAAGGCAAAAATTTAGCAGAAACAGCAAATTTAGACATTTGCGTGATGTGATAATGCTTCAAAATAATGTTGAGGAATCCTTTCAAATGTTTTTCTTAATAAAAACCATGTATCTAAGGTTTTCGTGGTCATCAATAAAAAATTAACAAAGTTTATCGCGTTTATATTCATTTATTTCTATCCTGATGTTTCAAACACTTTGCAGTGATTACCCGCGACCGCAATCAGCGATGTATAAACAAATTTTTCTACTTTTAATTAGTCCGAATGTTAAGAATCAGAATTTTTCGTAAGTTCAACGAACGTCAAATATTTAGGCAGGTATTTATTTCGAGAAATGTTTATCTGGAACTGCGGAAGCGACCCACGATTTAATACTACGTATATGATTTACTGGAGTTACAATCGTTACATTAATTTATTGTTTATATTTCGAGTGAAAATATTCCTGAGAACATCCCACTCTCAGTCCTGTCGTATCGGACAGGCATTTGGCATCGACTCAGAAATTGTTATTATTATAATGACTATTCTACTCATAAGACTATGGCCTCGGCATTTGTATTAACAATCATAATAGGTACCTAAGCTATAAATCTTTTAGACATTAGAGTGTGTCTCAATGGAGTTTTTATTTAAATTAGAAGTGCAAATATTTATGTGTTTGTCTATTTGTTCTGAACTAAATAAAGTGCCGAATGTGAACTGACACCATGCATTATTTATTGAAACAAAACAATGTATGATAGATGACGAAAACTAAAAAATCTAATGTATAAAAATATAGACACGATAGTTTCATACTAAATAATCCGTTATATGTTACTATGATAAAAAAGCAAAAAGATTGTTAGAGATACTCGTAGAACGTAGATTATGAGAAAATTTTTGCGGTAGACTAATAATAATAAATAAATAAAATAATTTGTTTCGAACACAAAATCCATTGTGAGCAGTGTTAGTGCATACGAATAAAAACTAAGTTAGTACCTAAACTAAAACTAAACTCAGTAATAAATACCTTATTAATTCCTTCCCGTGACTACGCCAACCTTTGGGATTGAGCAGTCTAGCCAGGCTGCAATAATTTGCAAAATACTGTTGGAACTACCACGCAGACGACGGAACATTGAGGCAACCTATTTTCTTATGATTGCAAGGAATCTGTCTTACTCCAGCACTCGCAAACATTCCGGATGCACTGCAATCGCGTGGCAGTCCCAACAGTATTCTAAATGCATTATTATACTGCACTCTCAGGGTGCTGTAAATTCGTTGGGTAGGTATACATCACCCACAGGTTGCTCGAATAGAATGAGAGACTGTGAAAAGTGTTAATTTCACGTCCTTGGTACAGCCATCAAGTACAACTGGAGGAACTCTGGTATGGCTTATGATTTCCTGGCTTAAAAATAAGCATCACACTCTTCATCGAGTTGTACTGTAATGTCATCTATCTAGCTTTGTCAGATTTCATGAAATTTGGTTTCTTGATAATCTGTAGCTGAACACAAAAAATAAATTATCTTTATCCCGTTGTTGCTTGTTTTTGAAGAAGCGTCACATAAAACAATTTCTGCGCATTCGAAATCGCAACCAACTGAAATTTTAAAAGTTATTCTGCAAGTTAAATAAGAATTTGCAAAATGGATACAGCAACAATTCCACATGAGCTCCTTTTGAAATCTAATAAAAGGAACACAACACGAAGTTTTAATTATTCGTACGTATAACATCATGAGCGAGCCAACACCAACATGTTCGGTGTGTGTCTCATTTGCAAGTAACAGGACGCATATTATAGACCCACGAAGGCAATAAGACAAAAAGACGCTCAATAAGGCGCGATCAGAGGCAAAAATGAAATAAATTGCCAGTGAATAAGAGGGCTGTGCGCAATTGAGGCGAACACGCTGGCTCATTAGACAGGAGCACTACCGAACCGCCTCGGTCGCCCAGCAAATAAATTAAAAAATACCAATAAATTAAATACCGATTCTAAATGTCCCTAAATACCGATTGCTACCCTTTTGAACAAAAATAAAAGTAAACAAAATTCTCGGAAAGTTTCACATGTCTCGAGCTATGTTCGCAACAATGAGGAGCAGATCGTAGCGTCTTTGCCGGAAAGTTGTAAAATAGACGACCATTAGCATAACAAAGATGGTAATTTAGAATGACAGAGCGGCCGGTCAGCACACGACGTCACTTTCACTTATTCTGAGCAAAAAGTTGCCAGTATTATTAAATAGTATTTAGTTGGTGTAGTGTATAATGTCGATATGGAAACTGTTTAAAACCACAAGTCAGGAGAACAATGAGAAAACGGCGGGAGCCACGGGAGCGTGTCGTGACGACACAAAAACTTATTCCTCTTGGATACGGAATCAAACAAGGAATAATGAAAGGCATGGCTCAGTTTGTATTACGCGGTAAATTAAACAAATTTTTGGTTCTGCTAACGACTAGACAAGAAAGCGTGGGAGACGCGTTGAAGTCTTTTTAATTATTGATCATATTTCGTTACGGATATGAGTAAAAATGCATAGTACCTATTGTACTTTTCGACATTCATGGGTCCTATGGGTAACATTATAATAAAGATGGATATAAAAAATATGCTTTACCACCCGATAAATCTGCTAAACAATTCAACCAACTCTTACACCTCTTCATAGACTAAACGTACTAACCTATATAGTTTCAAAGTTTCAACCAGAATGAATGGCTGACTCAATTCTATATACTACTGCTAATATAAAATGCTTGTATTAAATTTTACCGCCTCTACGTGTTTTCTGTTCGTAACCGCACAAGTATCGTGTGTACGCTGAACAGTCTACGTCACACATCTCCACGCACCATTTGCATGCGCCCGCGCGTATCCCAAAGCAACGCGTCGCATTGCTCGCGCCGCCGCCGTCGTACTACAAAAATAGTACTAAGGTAGCTATAATGTGATTGTAAATTGGTTTTGACAGTATCAGAAGTCATATCATAAATTGTGATCAAACTTATTGAAAAATTTGTCGTAACAATAAGCTGGCGGAACAGCATTTTCGAATAAGTCCATACTTATCGGCTAGCAGATAAAAACAAAAGGCAAAACTATTAATAAACGTCTATGTAAACTTATAAATATATATGTACATATATATATATATATATATATTTTCAACTAGGTCTTTAAATTGAAACATTATTTCGTAAATATGACAAGGTACAAATAATTACTAATAATTTAAATAAGTATTTGCGATATTAAGGATTTTTAATTTCACTCCACGTTTTAGGTCGTAGGCGTAATTCATAAGGCTGGCAAGGCCGTTTTTTCATCCGTAAGGTTAGCTTGGGGTGTCAGCTGCACATGAACGTACCTATATACTTTACTTTTGATTCAGGTGAAAATGCTACGTGACAAAATCGAGTAGCGTAGCATCTCCAGCAGTTATGTGCAATTGCGTGTACTTAAATATTTTTTACCACAGTGTAAATATTTTAAATAAACATTGCTTTTTAGTTTGATAAGGTATCGATACTGGAACCGCTCAGCCTGGTTTGCAGCTACATAGCTGACACCATAAATCAATGTTTATTAATTTGATAGAAAACAAAATAAAAAACCGATTGAAAACCTTTTTATTATACGAAACTTTATTTACTTTGTTGTTTACGTCAACTATGCTAAATGAAAATGTCATTATTACTGTCACCTATATTTTCGACATGCTTCCACTTATTTTTATGAGTGACTCAATCCATTAAACGCTCTGAGTTTCGCCAATAAATAACAACCACAATAGATAAACCTATTTTTATGCCTTTTTGTTTTCTATTCTTCATAATATTCTCCGTAATAAATTAGACAAGAATTTAAATTTGCGCAATAGCGAGTTATTTGGCTACCTGCTACATAAACAACATTAAAACAGAAACGTAATAGAGGAGCTTATAATAAAATAGGTACGTTTTCCACAGAACAGTAATAAAGACGACCTTCCAAAGTGTTAAAATTTTATTAACATTTAGACAATAGTACAAAAATGCCTATGGTCACCGGACGAGTCGTAAATTCTTAGACGTGTCATTTTTTTCTTTTTCGAATAAGTTTTTTTTCCATAGTCATGACTAATTGGCGCAGCTACAGAGTTAAGCGACGGGGTGTAAGAGATTTTTGTTTTCGGGTATTGCAAATATAATAATAAAAGTTTATTACCCCGTTTTGAAAGGGTTTCTGTCTGACTACCCTCAAAGGGTAGCAGTAAAATCTCCTCGAAGCCATCGTAAGTCAAAACTCGTCGATTGTTTGGTTGCATATGACCATAAATCAGTTTTTAGAAAACACTCGGTGAATGGCGGTCGTTACTCAATACAGGGTCATTATACAAATATAGATTTTTGGCATTCGTGCACGTACCACTGTGGGAGGTTTGACAAATTTCTTTGCAAAATGTCTATTGTATAAAATTTTCTTAGAAAAGAAAGTTAAAATAAATATAGTTATGGTGACATCTGCCCGTTATTGCTTTGCCACCTGCTTCTTATTATGTAGTGGTGATTTAATACGGGATTTATTTAAATTAGGGATATTTAGAGTCGTAATGGCCCATATGTATTGGAATTTAATTAGTTGCAATCGAATTTGAGACACAGGCATCTATGAGTTATTTTTGAACAGATCTTAGACTCTTAGTTAAAATGAGGGATTTCCCTTGAAGATTCAAGATGACATAATTGTAGCTAGTGATGGAAGAATGATGGAGCGGGTCGCCGGCGAGGTCAGCGCCGCCATGCGTCATCGCTAACGACGACAAATGACGTGACGCGTCGCCTCGCGACGTGACAACACAGACAACGTGAAACTTGTCACGGCTTATGATATAAATGTTCAGTTATTATTGTACCAGTAGGCTTTCTACAACTTAAGTCCAGTAATTACATATATGCAGCATCATTATCAATTACTGTTCAGAATTTCCAATCTATTGTAGCATTAATTGCCTTCGTAGACTCCACCGCTTATATAATTATGGTGAATAAATTTCAACGTTCGCTGTAGTCTTGAGTTGGATGGGTGATCGCTAGTGGCACTACTACTGAGCACTTCTGGGAGGGCACTGCGGAGGGCACGTTAAGCCGTCGGTCCCGGTAGTTGTTTTAGGATAGCAGTCGTTATAGCGTGGTTTTAAGGCATTTTGCTAAGGCTCGCCTGGCTAGCTACCACTCTCAATTGGATAATCTGTCGCCAAGCTTGTAACGGTAAGTTCAGGCAGCGTTTCTTTAGAGCTAGTAACTCTGGTTAGCCTGAACAACACCTTCGATATTAGGTGATATAGTGGTCAAAGGCCTAGCTATATGATGTCAACCCTCCTTTATAATGAACTTGCAAGTTGGTCCTTGAGGGCGTTAAGTAGCTAAATAACATTGATTTGGACTTTAATCTGCGGCAACAACTTACTCACCTCAACGTTAATATACTCGTATGGTATTCTGCTCATTTGGCGTATTATTTCCCCAAATCATTTTTTGCGACATTTTTTTATTAATTCTTAACGAACGGTATGTTGAACAGCATCGATGCTTTTATATATTTATTTTTACTTAAAGGATCATATGTTGTAAATCATTAAATATAAACCTAATATTTTGCATGTATCACAAATTGATCTGTGAAAGTTCTCATATTTAAAGAAACCAAAAATTGTGACGAAATCTTAGTACAAATATAGTATGCCTTAAACAGTTCCTAAATACATAGGAATATCTACATAGTAAATATTTATCTTGTTTCAGATGCATTTTAATTTATCGATGACAGAGCAAGACTATTTTTTAAGGAAAGGACACGCTTTTTTACGCAACAGAAGGAAGGTGTCATTCGTCGACGCTACCCGTCATGTTACAGTTTCGTTTCCTGGTCTACTGGAGCAAATAAATTAACTTTTTTAATAGTGTTGACTTACATTAACATTATCTGGCATTAAATTAACTCACCTAACAATACAAAAGCTGCGTAACTTAAAAACTGTGTAAATTAGATACGATTTTTTTCCTTTGCGCTACTGATGCTTTAACCGAATATGATAAACAGGCTTCACTTAGAATGGCGCTTGGGAATAGATTTTCTACTCGAGGGAGTTGGCTGGCTAGGCGGCCAATCGCTAAATATTCTGTCACCATGCAAACTGCGTTGAGAGTTTTGAGGCTGCCTAATGGCTGAACACTGTCATACTAAAGATCACAACAACAGGACCGAAAGCTTATCATATCCCCCATACCCATCCACAAGCAAGGAAGAGTTCGTAGCAAATGCAACTATTGCTGCCACCTATTCAAGGAGTGCCCGCAGATAACATTGTCGGTTATATACGTCTAGGCTACTATAAGCTTCGCTTCGAACGCAAGTTCGTGAACCCTCTAATGTCAAGTATATCAAAAGTAAATATTGTGAATTGATCAGAACATTCTAAATAGAAGTAAACGTTGTTTGAGCCAGGTCCGCGGTGAGACGGATTCCCACAGAGATTTAGCGGCGAGACCGCGCGCCGCGCCGCCGACGGCTGCACGCGTATCAAAAATAGCACATCGCTTGAAAAATAAAAATTTCCCCAAATAGACGGAAATATACAAAAATGTGAGGCAAAGAGCGAGGGGCGAACGTGATGGCGTGCCGTAATGTGCGCCCCTAATTAAAACGTTAAAAACCAACCGCTTCTGAAAAACGTCAATTTTGAAGAGAAATGTGCCGTCCAAAGGATCCCCTTTCATACCTTTGTTTCGTTTATTTTTATCATTTAAATGCTGTTTGGTTACGATTCGCTTGGAAATTGCGTATGTCATTTCGTATTTTGGCAGTTAGTCTACTTCTTTCTACATTTATACATATTCCTATATGTCCCTGAAGGGATAGTCAGAAGTTTCTAAACGTTCATGTTTTGCCAGATATGTTTGTATGTCCCACGTAATATAGGACAAGTATTTCGGAACAACTGTTACTACATGGCCCCATAAATACACAATTCACTGTCCCATCATTTAGTAAATCTCCCTAATAATCGATTTTGTTCTAATATAAAGAACTAGCTGGTAGAGAAAAGTTTTAACACAATTGAGGAAAAATATCATGTCCGATTTTACGTCTACGGAAGTGCGTTGTAGTATTCGTTATACCTATTAAAATTGTATGGGAAATAAATATGATAACATATTGTATGTTTTAGTTTATAATGTGAAATAATTAATCAATGTTCGCACATCAGGATTCTGATTGAATATAGAGAGACTTATTTTACAATATAAGACCAATTTCAGCTTATCTATACTTATAATAAAACTGTAGCAGGACCAATTCTGTACATGGCAGATATTTTGAAAAAAAAAAATGTACAGTACTCTGTAGCTGATACTGATGCCGAAACTGTATTTTTTTTTATTTTTGTCTGTCTGTCTGTCTGTCTGTCTGTCTGTCTGTCTGTCTGTATCCCGGCCGCGTATCACTCCAAAACTACTGGATGGATTTCAATGAAACTTAGCATGGTTTGAGTTCATACTACAAGGTAGGATAATTTAGCTTTTTATCCCGAAATTCAGCATGGTTCCCTTGGGAGAGGGGATGAAAGTCAAAATATAAACTTAGTTGTAATTTATTAACGCGTAGTCCGATTTCTTACGTTCTTTTTAGGGTTCCGTACCCAAAGAGTAAAAACGGTCTGTCCGGCTGTCCGTCCGTCTGTCCGTCCATCCGTCCGTCCATCCGTCCGTCCGTCCGTCTGTCACCAGGCTATATCTCAAGAACGGTGATAGCTAGACAGTTGAAATTTTCACAGATGATGTATTTCTGTTGCCGCCATAACAACAAATACAAAAATTGGCCAAGTGCGAGTTGGACTCGCGCACGTTAAAACAAAAAAAGGTTAAAATACGAAGTCTAATGTTGTATAGCTAATGGTACGGAACCCTTCGTGCGCGAGTCCGACTCGCACTTGGCCGATTTTTTTGTTAGAATAGTGGTACTTTAAAATTTGTCATCGGATTTGAAGTTCAGAAATAACAAACATCACAACCTAAATATTACGTTCCAAATAACTTGACATCCAGAATGTACAGGAACCTTTGAACATACGGCTCATCTTTAGCTGGCGTTTACACTTCATCGTATGGGTATAATAGATAGGTCTGTAGTCGGACCACTCCAAAAGATTCTAATATTTCAAACAATAAAACACAGTTTTTTTTATTACGATAAGCACAATTTCCCTATGTATATTTTTCATAACATGCAATGCTCTAATCAGTCTAATCTATATCTATAACAAGTTGGAGAAGGTAGGTAGGGAAGCGCGAGGGGTAAGACGCTTACATTTATCTATTTATACTCATAATAAAACTGTAATAGGTTCAATTCTATACATTTCAGATATTTTGAAAATATTTTTTCAGAGCAGAATCTGTAGCTGATAGTGATGCAAAAACTGTTTTTTTTTCTGTCTGTCTGTCTGTCTGTATCCCGGCCGCGCATCAGTCCAAAACTACAGAATGGATTTCAATGAAACTAAGCATGATTTGAGTTCATACGAGTACTACGAGGTAGGATAATTTATGCTTTTCATCTCGAAATTCAGTATGGTGCCCTTGGGAGAGGGGATGAAAGTCAAAATATACACTTAGTTGTAATTTATTAACGCGTGGTCTGATTTCATACGTTCTTTTTAGGGTTCCGTACCCAAAAGGTAAAAACGGGACCCTATTACAGAGATTTCACTCTCCATCTGTCCATCCGTCCGTCCGTCTGTCACCAGGCTGTATCTCGAGAACGGTGATAGCTAGACAGTTGAAATTTTCACAGATGATGTATTTATGTTGCCGCTATAACAACAAATACAAAAATTTTACCAAGTGCGAGTCGGACTCGCGCACGTTAAAACAAAAAAACCCGCCCAAATGCAAATGGAACTCGCGCACGAAGGGTTCCGTACCATTATCTGAAATTTTATTGTATGGGTGCCCCCTTAATTATTTATTCTAATTTAACTCATTATAATTAAAGAAAACATAAAACTAAATATTCTGTGAATAGTTAAAGCGTCTACCAGTCACCGTCATTAGTATCGAGCAAGAAACGGTAAAAAAATAATTGTTGTATGGGGGGCCCCTTAAATATTTATTTTATTTTTAGTATTTGTTGTTATAGCGGCTATAGAAATACACCATCTGTGAAAATTTCAACTGTCTAGCTAACACCGTTCTTGAGATACAGCCTGGTGACAGGCGGATGGACGGACGGACGGACAGCGAAGTCTTAGTAATAGGGTCCCGTTATTACCCCTTGGGTACGGAACCCTAAAAAGGTTAAAATATGAAGTCTAATGTTGTATAGCTAATGGTACGGAACCCATCGTGCGCGAGTCCGACTCGCACTTGGCCGATTTTTTTAATTAGAATAGTGGTGCTTTAAAAATTATCACGTAAATATTTCAAAGTCATCGGGTTTGTAGTCCAGAAATTACAGACATCACAACCTAAATATTACGTTCCAAATAACTTGACACCCAAAATGTACAGAAATCTTTGAACGTACGGCATCTTAAGCTGGCGGTTGCACTTTATCGTATAGGTATGACTTTGACTTTGACTTAGCTGATACTGATGCAAAAACTGTTTCTTTTTTCTGGCTGTCTGTTTGTATCCCGGCCGCGCATCACTCCAAAACTACTGAATGGATTTGAATGAAACTTAGCACGATTCGAGTTCATACTACGAAGAAGGACATAGGATACTTTTATCCCGAAATTCAGTATGGTTCTCTTGGGAAAGGGGATGAAAGTTAAAATGTACACTTAGTTGTAATTTATTAACGCGTAGTCCGATTTCAATCATTCTTTTTTTGTTACAATAGTGGTAATTTAATTATTTTCCCGTAAATATTTCAAAGTCCTCAGTTTTGCAGTTAAGAAATTACAGATATCACAAACTAAATATTTCGTTTTAAATAACTTGAACCGCGGAATGTTGAGAAACCCTTGAACGTACGGCTCATCATAAGCCCATAGGAAGCCCGGAACCCCACGGACAGACCGGCATCACACACAATTATTTAGTTTTGCAAGCTTGCTACGATAAAACTCTAAAATATGGTACATTCACCACAATCAGTTTTTATAACTACATATCTTTCTTTTGCCGGATACATTTCGGAGACTGCGCAATGGAAGTGCACAATGTTGTCTTAGGTTTTCGCGATTGTTACACTTTGTAATTAAACAACTTTAAACGGTTTAAATCGCGTATATTTACCATTATTTTTGTCCCGAAGTTTCGAACACTTTGTAGTGATCTTGGTCACGAGGTGACTGTCGGGACAAAAATAACGATAAATATACGTTATTTAATCCGTTTAAAGATGGAAGTGAACAAGTTTAGTAGATTGTAATACGATGGTCGAAAGGAATCGATAACTTTCACCCGCGTTCAGCTCTCTTCTTTTCATTTCGAATTTAAAAAAAGTAAAAAAAGTAGCTTTTCTAAAAATTATTCATTGAAAAAATTACTTACTTACTAAAAAAATATTGAGAGGATAGAACTATTTGTGAAATTATACGTAAAATTTTGTTTGGAATATTTACGGGTGGCTATTGCCCGAAGAGGAATCTCTCTGCTTTTAACTACTAATATAAGGAATAAGGATATAAAAATAGTATGTTTTTTTATATTATTTATTTTGATTTTAATAACATGAGCAGAACCTATTTAAAATTAATGCGGCTATAGTCCAAGTAGGAATCGATGACTTACATACGTGTTAAGCACTCTACTTTTCATTTAAAATATGAGGACGGTAAAAAAAAATAAGTTTTTCTAAATATTTACTAAAAATAATAAACATGAGTAGAAGATACAAAGATACACTAGGAGTTAGAACAATGAAATTTAGGGAAATTTTAAGTTAGTTTTTTTTTAACCTACACTTTTTAATATAAGGATGTTTTTACCCTGCCAAACATAGTTGTTATTAATTTTTTTATAACAACAGAGTATTTTACAACGAAAAATCTTAGACATATAACTTTGCTTACACCAATGGTTACAATTGTTACAAGTCATTCCGGCCCAAGAGAAGAAAGCATTTACAATGAGTTTTTCCCGGCCTTAGGTGGGAAGGAGCCTCTCCTACCCGCTACTCAGATCAAACAAACACTACTTTCCGATAATGAGAAATAAAAAAAATATGTTTGATCTACCGTCAAACAAACCACCGCTTTAAAATCTAAATTCTAAAGAAACGCACAATGTACTTTGCTTCAACATTTATTGTGCGAACCGGGAAAGAACTCTCTGAGTTACTTAACTACTGTCTTCTGGAAAATACAACCCGGGAGTTTTGAAATCCAAAGTAAAATGCTCTATTCTGAGCTATGGTTTACTATAAGAGTACTTCACCGCAGACCACAGTGTTGCTTAATATGGGATAAACAGTGCACAAATGTGAATAATTAGTTCTGCAGGTACGGCAATCGCGAACGAAGTCGCGGGTACAGCTAGTAAAGAAATAAATATTACAAATTAATCCCCTAATTTAAAAAAAAATCTGGAATGCCACCAATAAATTCTTTATCAGGAAATCTCGTTATCCAACAAGGGAATTGAACCCGGAACCTGAAGATTCCACGAAGCAACACTTTTCGGCACTCCACCAACGAGGCAGTGTAAACTTCTATCAGCTTTCAGAGAAAACAAAAGAGCAACCAACCAATTTAAAGAAAGAAGAGTGCTTGAAGCTTGAACCCTACATGCAAATGTGTGGAGACTATAGTGGCGTAAGTACCTTGGTACCTAAGTGATAGACGAGTGCGATAAGAGGGGCAATGCTACATACAGATATAAACAGAAGAGTACGGGAGAGGGTGGATACAGGATTGAAATCCGAAAAAAGTATGTGTGTAGGTATCTACTGCGGCAAATTAATACGTCAATGCCACAATAGATAAGTTCTGGCATGTTTTTTTTAGGTTATTGTGACGGAACTAGCTCGAGGGCCATCTGATGTTAAACGGACTAACCTCTGCCTATAACAGATGTTTTTCGTCACAAGTCATGAATTGCATTGCGCCCGTCACCTTGAGACATAGTTGTTAAGTCTCATGTACCTGTAATTTCACTGGCTCTCAAGGACTGCTACCGGAATACACTGTTAGGTGCTTGACAACAGAATTTCTACTTGAGGATGGTCGCTAGCCAGGTGGGCATTCGCAAAATGCCCATCCACCATGCGGAGAAGCTGAAGCCCGTGGCGGGAATCGAACCATGGACCTGCTGCGTGGCAGTCTATAGCTAATACCACTGAGACATCACTGCTTCTTGTTGTTATAATCATTCATTTTGCATAGCTAGCTAGTATCTACCTTAGAAAAACAATTTTGCATATCTAGTATAGTACCTACGTATAGTGCCTCGATAATAATCAGTCTATGAGTCATTTTTTTTATGTCATGAGCAGCAAACAGGCCTACGGCTCGCCTGATGGTAAGCCTGTAGACATCTGCAATACCATTAGCACTGTCAAAGCGTTACCGACCCTGAAACTAGATTAGTTTAACTAGATAGTACTAAGATAGCAGTTGAGCCTGTTAGCAGATACCCACATATTGTGTCGAAGATCTAGAAATATCAAATCCTATTAAGAATACACAGAAATTAAATACCAATAGCTATTATAAATTAATATGCAATTACTAGTTTCTACTTCCTTAGTTAAACAATCTCTCAGAACAATCTTCGTTTAGTTTAATATCAACAGCTGCATCGTTTCACATACAAAAGAAACATAACCTTGTATGTAGTAGTATGTCATCCATATTATTCGAATTTATTGTATCTACTGACAGACCAATAAACTATTTCAGATCAGAAACATCGAACTACGAGAATCATCTATTTGCCAATCTGTGCTTTGACAGAACCGTAAATTGGGAATTTAGCCAGAACGTTTGAAACACGGACAGGCAGTGAATGGATAAATCTAGCTGCTAAAGCGATATGCAGATCTGCATCGACATTCATTACCTAATTAAAATCGCAAGCCCCTTCCGCTCGCTACATTTCTCTAGCGCGCTGCCAATAAATTTCATCCGCCAGTCGCCCCATAACGATAACCAGTTCCTCGGGAACTATCGTTCAATCTGCCGTCGATGCCGTATGTTGATCCGGTCGTGTACCCGCCGCTCTTCGTAGACGGCAACGTCGATACCTATGTATTATTTAGTGGCAGCTAGTGCTGCACGCTCGCAGCTCGCCTGTGTGACGCACACCCGCACACGCGCTAACATCTCGCCAACGTCAACCCGCAGATAACGAGCTCACATATTCATAAAGAATAAAGAATTATCCAACATCGTCTCTCCTCCGCGCCCTCTTCCCCTTCGATCGTAATGCTCTCATTCACACTCCCCAGCCGATCGCGATCTATCCTATCTCTTCTAAAGACTCAATAAGAAGGATGTTACGACGACCCGCACAAGAATTGGATTATCGACTTTAATTTATTCCGAAGAAGAAATATTTCATTAAACGTGAGCACACGTTCATGAAACCCTTTTGGTCTACTCGCGAGGTTCTTTCGAGCGGTTTCAAAACGATCATTCTAGTAAAAGATGTAACGACCGGTTTTAATTCTTACATCCATGATATGAGAGCCCATTTCATCGGTCGGGTCTGAACAAAAGTTCGTTATAGAATTAACAGGTTCGGGGTCCAACCCTCGACGCAGCATCTTTATGGGCGACATATTTGATTCGAAAACTTGTTATGCTTCGTCTTAAATAAATTATAACGAGAAATTGTAATCATTAAATGGATATATTTAACGTGTGTAGATGTGGACGCGGCGAATGCAGTTCAGAGCGTCGGCGATGGCGGCCGCTGCGCTGTTCCCTATCTGCCTACACAAATGCGCGCTCTGAGGTGATAGCTCGCACAAATCATCGCGACCTTGCTTCATCGTAATCTTACTGCTTCATTTTATACGTCATTTATACACTTTACCGAAATTGCTTTTGTTACTATTTTTTAATGAAAAGAATAGTAATAATGTCTATACATATAATTTAGAAATTTTAAGAACACAAAATTTTCTTGTGCGGGATGTTAACCATGGTACATGTATGTTTTGCAAAGCATAATACCTATATATTAAGTATCACATTTACACACTGCATACGCTAGTGCTATCATATTAAGAAATATATATAGATAGTAACTTTATACACGCCTGTGCCCGGATAGATTGCAATATACTACTGGTTAACAAAACATTTTTTCATAACTTAAAGTGACTACATCTAGAAATTGCCCGAGTGTTGGTGAGCGTTACGCCTGCCCATGACATGCCGAGCTCTTGCAGAAGAGGCCGTACATCTGAAATGTTTTTACACGAACCTGAACCTATACCTAGAATAATACAGAGTGTGGACCTTTTTCGATTCTTCCAGTGTATATCTGTACGTATTTACGCGTTGTTTACGTTGTGGCCTGGTCGAATTTGGTCCAAATTCTAGTTCTGATATTGCGGCTTTGTTATAACTGTGGTCTAAAGGTCCTTTTAATTAATAGATTCAAGCGTTCATTTGCGGTAGGCGGAATTGTCACTAGATACTCGTATGCATATATTATATTTTTTAAATCTTTTTCTAATATATTTAATGTTTTCTTTAAATATTTTGAATATAATTGATAAATGGCATGGTATACCATCATGAAATAAAACGGTTTTATATTAGGTATTTCAAAGATAAAAGTAAAAATGTACTTGATCTATGTACAAAACATTATTAATTGTAATAATAAATAATAAGTATTACTGAGTATAACTTAGTGACTAGGCAACCAGAAAACATGAAGAGGTAGGAAATATGAATATATGTTTTTCATAGGTCAGCAGAATTTGACTCTTCAGTAGGATTGCTTGGACCTTCTGCTGACAACAGATCCAGACCGCTACTCGGTGTCGGTTTCATCACCTTTAGGTAGCTCCGACCACTGTCTGGTGAAGTCTGTATCAGTGTACTCCCCGCCCGATCCCAGTCCAGGGGCACTCGGCGGGTGTGGCGATACAGGTCAGCAGATTGGGATGAGATGCGTAATTTTTTCGCGTCTTACCCTTGGCGGCAGGTTTGTTTTTCTTCGAGCGATCCCTCAACTTGCGCGGATGCTGTGACTGAGGTGTTACGTCAGGGTATGGAATACTTCATACCATTTTCTGACGTCCCGATGTGCAGCAAAGCTCGCCCATGGTTTAATGCCAATTGTGGAGATGCAGAAGCGTCAAAACATGAGGCCTACTTAGCATGGGCTGATGCTCGAACCCGCAAATCCAGAGATGTACGTGAAAAGAAGAAAGCATTTAACCTAGCCGCCAAGTCCTGCAAAAAGGCTCTCAAGAAGGCTCGCTTCGACCACATACGCCGAACAGGGAACAAACTTGCTTCTTACCCTTCGGGTAGCAAAGCATTCTGGTCCCTGGCGAAGTCGATCGAAGAGAACTTCTGCCGTCCCTCACTGCCCCCATTGCTGAAACCTGACGGCTCACTAGCGCACTCTGCTGAAGAGAAAGCAAATTTATTTGCAACTCAATTTGCGGAGTCTTCACGTTTAGATGCTGGCAATGCTGTACCTTCTAACCTGCCAAATAGCGGGACGTTAATGTCAGAAATCCGCATTCGACAGTCTGAAGTACGCAAAGCGTTGCGCGATCTGGACGTGAACAAAGCTAGTGGTCCAGACGGTATACCAGCTTTAGTCTTGAGGATGTGTGCGCCAGAGTTGAGTCCTGTATTGACTCGCCTCTTTCGCTTGTCTATGACGACTGGTCAAGTGCCCAAGTCCTGGAAGCTTGCAAACGTGCAGCCCGTGCCCAAAAAGGGTAGTCGCGCAGACCCTGCCAATTACAGGCCTATTTCAGTCACTTCCATACTCTGTAAGACGTTGGAACGTGTACTGAACCACAGGCTCCTGGCATACCTAGAAGTAAACGATCTCCTCAGTGATCGACAATACGGATTTCGCCGAAACCGGTCTACTGGGGATCTTCTAGCGTAGACCACTCACATCTGGAGCGCGGCCATCGAGAACCACGGAGAGTCACTTGCTGTCTCTCTCGACATCTCGAAGGCTTTCGACAGGGTTTGGCATGATAGCCTTATTAGCAAGCTTCCTTCTTACGGCCTTCCCACTGGTTTGTGTGTTTGGATATCAGATTTCTTGAGGGATCGGTCGATTAGGGTAGTCATCGATGGTTGTTCTTCCGACCAATTGGCCATAAATGCCGGAGTTCCTCAAGGATCAGTACTCTCTGCAACGCTGTTTCTGCTGCATATTAATGATCTGCTGAAACCCGGTATCTTTGGGTACGCAGACGACAGCACCGTTGTGGAGAGTTACACATCTAACGCACAAACCAGTGCATTAAAAATCCAGTCTCATAGGGAAGCGATGGTTCAGCGCTTGAACTTTTCTTTGAAGGCAGTCTCCGATTGGGGCGATGCCAATCTGGTTAAGTGCAGCTTAAACCCAGGCGTGTCTTTTCTCCGCCAAACGGAGCCCTTTCCAGCTGGCTCCTACTTTCAGGGATGTGTCCGTGCCGATATGTAACCATCTAGAGCTTCTTGGCATCTCTTTAACATCAACTCTCAATTTCGGCTCCTATATTGAGTCCAACGCCAAGCTTTTTTGAGGCAAGCTGGGCAGCTTGCCTCAAAAAAGCTTGGTGTTTTGGCTAAGGTGAGACAATACTTCACACCGGGACAGTTGCTTAACCTGTATCAAGCCCAAGTCCGGACGTGTATGGAGTACTGTTCTCACCTTTGGGATGGTTCTGCCAAATACCAGCTGGAGACACTGGAAGCTATTGAGAGGAGAGCCAAGAGACTCATTAACGACGACCAACTAGTAAGCAAAAGACTTCAGAGTCTCGAGCATCGCCGCAAAGTCGCTAGTTTATCGGTTTTTTATCGGATACATTTCGGTGAGTGTGCAACGGATCTTCACAATTTGATTCCGCCATCCCCATTCTATAACCGGACATCCAGGGATACTCCGAAGCGCCATCGCTATATGGTGGAAATTCCATTTACCCAAACGAAGCGATTTGCTTCTTCGTTCATTAATGAAATACCCTGCCTGAGTCTGTGTTTCCGGTTAAGTACAATATGGGGGTCTTCAAAACGCGATTGAATAGGTATCTTCTGGGTAAGCGCGCTCCATCGTCGATCGCATCATCACATAACATCAGGTGAGATAGTGGTCAAGTGCTACCCAGATCGGTATAAAAAAAAAGGATTTAGATATAATAAACACAATCCAATCGTGAACAAATTTCGTGCAAGTACCGGAATTTTCTAGTGATACGAAATTCTGGTTAGTGCTCGCCAAACGCTCGCTTTACACCTAAAGACGTTACACCTAAATATGACTTTGGCCTAGGCTAGTCCTTACATAATACTAATATTTTTACCACGTGTGCCGCTGCAATGATTTTCGACCTCCTAGATTTCGCTTCAATTAATTTTCGAATTAATAAAAAATAGTTTTTTTTTCTCTAACAACATTCGTCGCTACGCATCATTCGAAACTACGAACAGGACCCACACTGTGTATATGGACGCCCAATTAAAGGCTAATATGTTTATGTTTGCAGCTAAAACCAAATCTTTAACCATATTCAATTCCAAGATTTATATGTGGCCAATTGACTGGATTTTATGAAACCTGATTCAGATATAAAACCAATATGTGGGTAGGTATAATCAGTCATTAAAATATCTATGCACCAAATAAAATATCTACATTGACTATTTCATTAATTAAGATGGAAATTGTTTATTGGCGTGGGCGGGTAATCCAGTTCTGAACACAGAATTAAGTACGAGCGATTTTAAAATAATTGTCTACCTGTTCTGGAGTTAACCAGGCTGCATGTAAATTATAGAGATCTGGCTCTTTATAACAATATTATTGTCTGTACTGTGTGTGTTTCCATTTTTGGTTTTTGTTATAGACAGCGAACAATTATCGTCCGATACTATTCTACGGTTGGCGTCATCTTTCTTTTACCTATGTCAAATCAAATCAAAAATTCATAATTGCTATAATTATTCTTCTTTTAATATGGTTCCGATCTTCAAATCTAATCTATATCTTTCCCATGACAGATTGTTCTGTAATCTGAGATCCTTTCATCGCATTGTAAATGGCGGGTTTCTTCATCCTGTCGTTATCGTAAGCTATAAGTGGGGTCACAATATACCTATGTACTTTCTTCAACACCGCTCTGTTGCCTGTCATCTCGTTCATACTTACTTCTCTCTAACACGTAATATTTCACGCTGTTCACCCATGCACTCTTCTACCTTTTTCACTACTTCCTACCCTACGTTCACACTCTTCTTGTTACATAGTTTTCTTTCCGTTTCATAAGAGCCCTTACCACTCCAACCTACTTCATTTATTAGTCTTCAATTCTTCTTCTTGATATGTACTGTATCAGCCGGATTGTCCACTGCTGCTCACAAAGGGAGCCCTTTAAGATGGTTTACTATCTTGGCAGGCGTCTTAGGACAGTTTGAGAGATCAGTTCCTCAGAAAGCGCTACTTCTAGTGTATATATGTGTATATGTGTCCCTTAGTCGCCTTTTAAGACCTTACCCACGGGTAGAGATGGGGGGGTAACATTCTAGCCCGGCACCCCACGTGCATCTCTTGATATACTTAGTCACTATAAATCTTGACTGTTCTATTTACACCACACATCTATCTCGTCATTCCCATCTCTGCAACCTGTACTTTATTTCATCTGTCTACTTTGTTGACCAACTCTCATATACATCACAGCAGATCTTATGATGATCTTATACACATTTCCTTTGAGCTCCGCAGACATTCACTAGTCACGTGTGATCTTAGAGGCCTGTCTCCATTTCATCCACACTGCATTGTAAAAGGCGTCTAGCAAAGGAAAAACGAGCTCACTAACAACTACTCGCATCGACGAGTAGTACAATGTTTCTGCAAATTAAACGCACAACAGTTGTCTTAACTATTTTGACCCTATTATTACCTGAAGGCTTGCTGGTATACTGCCAACTAAGATTCTCAAAAAGAGTCAGCATCAGACAAGCGGCTGTCTAGAAAAGTAGCCTAATTTAAAAATATTTTGTCAAAATGCTATTATCAAAAGACATGTTATACTGACTACTACGACACTAGATAACGAACATAATTGAGGATGAATGGTAGATCTGTTCTATACTATTTGGCGAAGTAGACCATAGTTCAGACATTTTTATAAATTTTTATGAATGTATGCGGAAATCAGTACATCGCGCTGGGTGAACTAATATCTAAACGTTCTCTTATACTTTGTTTAAAGTAGCTAGCAATATTATCAATCACACTCAGCTGTAAAATGTTGTAAATTTCCTCAATCACGGAAATTAAAAAATACGAGCACAACTTGTATTAGACAAGGAACTTATATACACCGTTATTTATTTAGTACATAATTCACCTGTGATTAATAAAAACTTAAACCAACGATGTGTTGAATACACAAAAAAGAATACAAGGGGCATACAAATAAAATTTTATATAGTGGTCGTTAACATGGCCCAGGTCCGATATTAAATGGACATCGGTGAAGAAGTAAAAATTAAAGACAAACATAAATATCTGAGAGAAAAAGTTTGATTCAAGAAAAGGCGAGAGGGCTCTGACGATTGGGTTTGTAATTCGATATTTTCGACAGGTCTCTTTGTTGTCTATGTTGATATAGAATACAAAGACACGTTATTTTGTAACTTTTATTAGCTATTTTATGAATGGATAAAAGTATATGTTACAATACGTATTAGGATAGCCATAGATATATATTTATAGAAACCTAACAATTGACTTATCTCATTTTTGATATACTATTTAAATGTGTATAAATAAGTACCTACGTATGCGCAAGATATGATAACAATCTTTCTTTAAATTTTAATCTGTGAAGTTTATGTTCAGTCTTGATAATATTTACGTTTCTTAAAACCTTTTTAAATACCTGCTGCTCTCGTAATATTTCATTCCCATCCTCTAACTGTCAACAGTATTTTTTTATTATACAATAAAACGGGGAATTTTTACTAAATTACACATAATTAGATATTAAGAAGTGTTAAGACGAGCGCTCAGAGAAACAGGCTTGAGGTTGGAGATGAATAAATCTGTGGAATAAATTAGGAGTTAAGTTATGAGCGGTCTGTTCTAACAACATGAATGAAACCGCCTCCCGCTACCCGCCCGTCCCCGCTCGCCGCCCGGCCGCGTGTGGCCTCCAACACGGGCACTGCAGGTGTGGACTCAGAGAAAAACTATTTATTAGTATAGATTTTCGAAAATATATTTCGTATTAGGGAAATATATTCAGCTCTCTAATTTTTATATGGGTTGAACTCAAATATTGTTTTCAAATCAAAAAAAAACAAAATGCGTTTATTTCGGACAACAGAAATCCATATGCATGTTAGTACAGAAAAATAAAATAAAAAGAAAGGAAGACTTAAAAACTATTGTTAGTAAGCTATTTATTATTATAAATTACATGCGGACAATGAGTCCGCATGAAATACCCCTGAAAAGGTGCTCTCCGGTCATTTGCCACAGTTCTCAAGATGATGTTGATGTTTTGTTAGCTTTTAACTACGAATACAGAAGTGTGATATTTTTTGTTGACTGAGCGAGGTGAGGTCTCGGTGGCATGTTTGTGGTGTTGGCGTTTGCATGTTCATATGTTTGCTTGTGTTTCAAACGGTTGATTCAGTCCTTAATGCATTTTAGCAGGGGAGTATACGTATAATTTTATCTTAAGCTAAGTCAGTCTAGTGGCTGTCAATAATATCACAAGATCTCAGCTCGGAAAGAAGTAATTAGTAGTCCTGTTACTTATTTATTGGAAACTGTTTTGTTATTTTATTACATATAGATTCCATTGGATAAAGCGGGGTGTTATGAATTAGGTGAATATCAGATAATCTTTGGGTTTGTTGGGAAAGGTGACGGAGGTTCAAAGTTTTTATAGAGAATTGTTAAAATTTTCTATTTAATGACTTTTATTGAGATTCTTTGACTTGATTGTGAAGCTTCAGTAAAATACTGTACCAGGTTTGCATAATAAGTACTAGACTTGCAGAATCAGAATCAGAAATCTTTACTGGCTTTTATAACAGTAAACGTTACACTAGGCAATTCATTTTAGAATTCGGTTAGTATTAATTTCAAAGCATGATTGTATACTAGAAAATTATGATAACTACTTAATATAACATGTTAAAGGAAATTCATAATTGCAGTATGATATATATTACACATTGACAATGACTATAATTCCGTTTTCTTTGCTCATTATTAATTCCCTTTCCTTTTCTCCTTTAATCAACAAGCTAAAAAAGTTCCAACATCAAGTTTGATTTTTATGAAAATATTTAAAATTCTCAGTCCGGCACCGTCAAAAGGTGAGATGACATGTTATCGGCACCGGTAATCTGAGCCCGAAATATTACGATTCAAAACTTGGTCAAGACCTTGCACCGACGACCCGTCGAAAGCACCATCTCAAAACACTGGCTACCATTAAAGAAAAACCGACCGTTTATAACTCAGGACGTCGAATACTTTACTTTTGTTAGTCCATAAGTAATAAAAAGATGTCAATTAAAACCGACTCGAAATTAATGTACAGACCTTTTCTGTGTGGGCACGTAATAGCGTCAATAATTTTATTTTTTTTATACTGAGTCGTTGATGAGTGGATGCAATAAGTAGTGGTAAGATCATTGTTTCATGGTGACATTTATTTTGCTGGGTTTTAAATAGTCGATAATAGTTTATTATATTTAGTTAATATATTATAAGGAGCTACACAATTAAAATGTTACATTATAAAAAGTAGAAGTAGTATCGCGGAATTTTTATTTTTTTGGTTAATAACAAAAAAATATATATAAAATAGTCATATTCAAACTTTATCGGCGTATTTCTGAGCTTTTTCGCTTCGCGACTAACACGTTAGAGAACCACGGAACAGTTACGTGCAAAAAAAAATCCAGAACATGCATAAAAATTAAGTCTCCAAATTTCATAGCGAAAACTTGATATAGTCGTTACAGAACCACTATACAATGATAGTGTTTTGGTTGTGACTTCTGTCCTGATCGTGACATGCGATCTATGGTTGCATCTCTGGTGACGACTCAACGAATCCAACGAAAGAATATGGTCAACCCATACAAAATCTTTAGCAGTAAAAAACTACAACATTTACAAATTATTAGAGCATGAAATTCTTCTCCGCATTGGGAATAGAACACGCGTCCTGCGGATTCGCGCGGAGTGGCTATTATATTATATATTATTATAGTGGCTATTATTCCTCTAGGCTATCAGTACACGCTAGACTGAGGCGAATTTTGTGCTTTAAACGTCATAGGGAACGGTGCGGCCATCGACCAAACTACTACACTTCAACTGATCGAAAGAAGTGATTTTACAAACATTTAACTTGCGTAATGATATCGCCACTCTTCTATATTTTTATATTTTTTATTTCGAAGCGCTAAAGCTTTAAGATAAGTAATGTCCACCGTGGTCATTACTTGGATGGGTGACCGCTAGTGGCATTACAACTGAGCGCTTCCGTGCTTTGGAGGGCACGTCAAGCCGTCGGTCCCGGTTGTTGCTTTTGGGTGGCAGCCGTTATAGCATGGTGGTAGGGTATTTTGCGAATGCCCGCCTGGCAAGCTACCATCCTCAATTAGAAAATCTGTCGCCAAATTAAGTGGCATTTTACCCAGAATGCAGAACGTAGGTAATTATTAGGGAGGCTTTAAAATAACTAGGGTGGCATTTTAATTTGGAAAACTAACAGGAAAACATATATCTCATTACAAGTATATATTGCATAAACAATATCAATAACCAGCAAGCCGTTTGAACAAAAAAGATATACGTCGAAAACTTTGGCACGTAAATTTTCTTGTTGAATACACAGCATATAGCAGTATTTTAATTTTGAAAATTTTGTTATTTTCTCCAATGAATCGTGAAAAGTAGAGTGTTCTGCTCGGGTGTAAGTGATCAGTCACATTCGAGATATTCAAATGCATGGCAAGGTGCTTATAGATTCAAGGTGTACCTACTATAACGTCACAGAGCAAATGTCAAACGTTTATTTTGAGAGAGCGTTCTCTACGAGATAACGACACCCGATTAGTACAAGTAGTGGCTTTCACCGCATCGTCGACTGATCATAAAAAATAATAAACATTTTATTCTATTTAGTTTGTGTCGCATGCGACAACGACAAACGAGTTTTCAGATTGTGTGGATATTGGCTTATTCCGAGACAAAACGCTGGCAATATATTAAGCGGGGTGTAAAAATTCCTCTCCTCGTTATGTGTCGCGATTTAATTGAGATCTTATATTAATTAGGGTGGTGTGAGGCAGCGAATGTGCCCGCCGCACGCAGCCTCTGCACGCAACTATGCATCAACAACACGCTTTTTTGCCATTCCTGAAGGAAAATCATAACAGCTAAGTAGCTATTATACTACAAAATTAAAAATTTACGATAGGAAGGATTCATAAAAATATACATAATAATATGCATACATAAAAATATTAAAATTATAGGGTTGCGTCATCATTTACAAGTTTAAAGCTAATAGCAAAATGAGTCCTGTTTGTAGTACTACGTAAGTTGAACTATAGATGTCGCTCCATCCTAATACGATGGTTAAAGAACGATAGGAAACATTTGAGTTATGACTCATCGTCATGTTAGCTCAATTGGTCAGAGGCCACCCCGGCTAAAGGGGTGGAAGGACGCGAGTTCGAACCCCACACATGACATAAATTTTTCCTCTCGTAAATTTGTAATTTTGTAATGTCATCCGCAGAGCATGCGTATTGCAAACATAAAAATATTAAAAAAGGTATTATACGTTGCCCTTTTGGAAATCTGTAGGTAATTGGGGACGAGTTGATTTTTCTGCATCATTACCAAAATACCGAGGTAGGTATATAGACTATCTGGGTTAAAATATTATATATACAACGAATCTCACATGTATGTAAAAGTCCTTAGTTTATTCTAGGGTCCGAAAATATGCGATAGATCATCTAAAATAGTTGATCTATCGCACATTTTTTTACCGTCACATACATGTGAGATTCATTACAATATGTTTTCCCTACAAAAGATAAAGCAAGAAAATAATATAGAAATATATTTTCGCTAACAAATAAAAGCATAGAGTATACACAGTAGCATATTGTAGAGAGGCTTATTATTATTATTACGGCTTGACACTAACCTAAGGCCAACCCATGGAAATATTTTTGTTAGTAGTATACCATTAGATTAATGGGGGTCTAAAGATGGTCCTATTTCTCTCGTCTCGTCGGGTATGCTTCTACGACATCTAACAGGAAGAAATGGAAACATCCAACAAAATGTATATGAAACAGTCCTAATTTGATAGAGTTTAATATAATGAAACTCTATTTTCGCAGGCATTAACTTTGTAAATATGTAACTATGGCACCTAAGGTAAACAACTTAATATTCACGAGACAATTTAAAAATATTTTATCTTCATCGAAGATACTAAATAAACCAGAGGTAAATACGCTATAGTTTTGCGTGATTTACTAATAAAGAAAGGAACAGACACGGCAAGTTTCGCATTTATAATTGCGCTATAGGGATGAGGAGTAAATCCATCGGGAGCGTGTTCGCGTGACGATGACGTGATAGCGGCCGTCACGCGTGTTCTGCGTTATAACAAGTTGTAAGAAGTAAAACTAACAAGGGCCTGGTCTCTAAAGTCTCGGGTACACCAACGCTATAGAGAAGATACTTAAGACACTTAACACGTAAGATACTTAAGTTTTTTTTTATCCCTTAAAACTTACTTAAGTCTCGAGTTAAAATAATTTTTACTGACTTCAAAAAATAGGAGGTTGTTACCTCAGAACCTTTGACTGGGTGAACCGATTTTGATAAGTCTTTTTTCTATTTGAAGTCGATGCTTGTCGTTTGGTCCCATTAAAATTTCATCAAAATCGGTAAAACCGTTTTTTGAGTTCCAATAACTGAAAATATTTTCCTATCTTGATGATATAGTCGTTGACAACGAATGACAATCGATCTCGTAAGTAGAAAGGGTCACTACAAAGAGTGATTTTTTGGTGAAATAACTTGTCGAAGTCGGTACCATCAATATTGTGATAATAGGTACTTTTAAACTATCATAGTACCGACTTCAACAAGTTATTTCACTCTTTTGAGTGTTAAAGTCGGCTCTATTTTTTGGTTAATTTTTCTTTTAAATGTAAACCTCAATTGAGACAAAATTTAACAAAATACTCCCTCCAAAACTTGCCAGGTTTAGGCCTAATAGTAGTTCTGGAATAAATACTTAGGAGTCTAGTTAATTAACTACCTGTGTTAACAACTAGGAAGTTTCTTTAAAATAATTAACCGGTCACTGCCGGTGGTAAATGGGAATACCCGTATGATATCGATGAATTTATAATTTAAATATGTACTTCTTAACATTTATCGTTAAAACGTACGAAGAAGGCTTGCATTAGTAAGCATTGCTTATATTTTGCCAATATTTATTTGATCCTGAATGGTAAATGACGTGGAGATTTTTTTTAGACGGCGTCGAATATATTTGTTTGTATTAAAATATTAGATATTATTGGTTCATACATTAAAATTTACTAAAATGTTGGTAATTGATAATTGTGCATAACTTATAAATATAACTTATAACAATACACTTTCAAATTTAATTCATTTCATTCCTAATTTAAATGAAACAGTCGAATCTAAAATAATTACATAGTAATATGGAAGCGCATTATATTATTATTAAACGTTTATTATTTAAATAATATACAAATGAATATGTACACGATATGTATTTATAGCTTAATATGACAAAAATATCAAGGTAAAATTATGTTATGTATAATTTATGTAGCATTGTTACTGTACATTATAGAGAAGTAGAGCGAGCAGGTGTGCTCGCGGATTTACATCTCGTAGCAGCAGGCTTCGAAAACACCCACTTGCTCTTCGTGTCAGTCATTATATACATTGTATTTAACGCACAATCGACAATATCATGTTGCGTTTTTGTTGAAAAAAAATATCCATGAATTATCGGGTTATTAGCTATTTGAGATTCTTCACCTATTTAGAGTTCTTCGATAGTACGGAAAATCCAAAACAAGCAAATCTCAATTAAAACTAGCCACGTATGTATATTTTTACAGACTTCTAAAAATTGAGGAGGGGTTCCCAATTCGACTGTATCATGAATTGATTTTGATGATTCTTTTTAAATTGGGTAGAGTAACTCCAAATTGGATAATGTAATAATGGTAATTGCAACATTTGTTGATGGTGTATGGCGAATGATTATGATGTTGTAAGCAGAAATAATATTACTAAAAAGAGTGAATAAATAAAAACGAAACTGACTGTCAACAATAAAAAAAAATTTACCAAAAAATGGAACCGACTTCAACACCCAAAATTGTGAAATAACTTGTTGAAATCGGTACCATGACTGTTCAAAAGTACCTATTATCACAATATTATGCGCATGGTACCGACTTCGACAATTTATTTCACACTTTGGGTGTTGAAGTCGGTTCCATTTTTTGGTAAAATAATTTTCGCACTTTTTAGTGACCCTTGCTACTTACGGGATCAATTATCATTCATTGTTAACGACTATATCATCAAGATAGGAAAATATTTTTCAGTTATTTTAGTGTAACACAAAAACGGCTTGACCAATTTTGATAAAACTTAAATGGGACCAAACGACAAGCATCACCTTTCAAACAAAAAAAATATTTTCAAAATCGGTTCACCCAGTCTGAGGTAACAAACAAAAAAAATAAAAATAATACAGACGAATTGAGAACCTCCTCCTTTTTTGGAAGTCGGTTAAAAAGTATGAAATACCTTGTGGAAGTCGGAACATTTCAATGTGAAGTCAGTGTTTTTAATCAGCATGGTACCGACTTCAGCAAGTTATTTCATACTTTTCAGTGTTGGAAGTCAGTTCCGTTTAAATAAACTAAAATAAAAGTAAAACATTTTTAGCTGATAGGTAGGTAAGACCACAATCTTACCTTTTTACTGGTAAGTAATGACGTGGTCGAAAGGGCTATCAGGCTTAGCCTAGAATTACTGGCTCTCAAGGACAGCTTGAGGAACACACTTTTAAGTGCTTGGGGACTGATTATCTTAAGAGTGGTAGCCAGCCAAACAAACATACGCAAAAAATCCTACCACCATGCAGTCAAGTACATGTTGAAAGTCTCATTTTGAAGTTTGCGGAGTCGTTCTCAATCGATCAGCTAAGTTAAGCAACGTCCACCACGGTCAGGAGTTGGATGGGTGGCCGCTGGTGACATTACTACTGAGCGCTTCCTTGCTTCGGAGGGCACGTTAAGCGTCGGTTGTTATCTAATGATGGCAGTCGTTACAGCATGGTAGGGCATTTTGCCAATGCCAACCTGGCTAGCTACCACCATCAAGTTGAAAATTTGTCGCCAAGCACCTAACGGTGTGTTCCGGCAGATGTCCTTGAGAGCCACTAACCCTAGGCTAGCCTGAACAACATCTTCGACCACATCATCCCACTTACCATCAGGTGAGATAGTGGTCAAAGGTAACTAATCTAACCTGCAGGCATAAAAATATATTATATATATATACTCGCCGAGGGATTCAAAACATGGATCTTCTGCACGGTAGTCTATAGTCGTTGCGACTAGGCCATCACTGCTGTACCTATCTCCAAATATATTTTGATCCTTGGTTTACAAATAAAACCATATACGGTTTCAGATGCTTTCTGTATGTAAAGCAATTAAAGACAACTCAATCATTATTACGTAATCATTTATCCGCAACAAATTGTCAATCACCATCATAGCTTCTGACTTTTCTGATCCACTTAAATAATCGTAATAAATAATCTTCGTTTCTAACAGAAATATCTAATGAAAAAGAGACACAATACATCTAGATGGCTCTAGTACTTTCTTTCATTTGCGTAGCCTTGCCATATTACAATAGATATATAAAGGATCTCATTTCCATTCATACTAACAATGAAAAATGTTTATGACTACAAATATATAATAATTTTCATAGATGGGCGTTTCAAAAACTTTCCATAGAAATCAAAATGATTGACGTTATTAATACCCGAATGACATATAGGTAAGGGCAAACCAAATACCGTATGATTAATTAAAATGGTACCCAAATATAAAGGAGAGTGTTCTTTTGTGTTTTATATGCTCGTTTTGTTTAAAATTGTATGTAAGAAATGCACAAAAAATATGTCACCATTGTCGTGACAGCTAATGCCTCATAATTGTCGTTGAATTTCCTTTCTATTGAACGAAATCTTTGACAATTTCTCTTGTCATAATGGGTATAAGAAGTACCTGCTTAAATAATGGAAGTTAAATTTTGACGATGTTTTCAAAGTTAAATATACTGTGATATGTAGTAAAGCTTTTTATAAGAAGAATATAGATTTATAGAATATTAAATATGTGAAAGCAATAACATTTTAAGGGCAACTATATACAACATGAGAGGAACTTAAAATGCCTAAAGAAGATGTAGCTTATATACTTACATATTACAGAAAAGAAACGTAAGCGAACACAAAATAGTTTTCTTAATATGCTGAGAAATGTGTACCTATCTAAGGAAACAAATGGATGGGTTCTATTATTTTATTCAAAAAGCTCATTATATAATGCGACATCTACATTTTGCCGTAGTGTACTTTCCTACACCATTTTTGGCTCATTTAATAACTCAAGGAACTACAAACAAAGAATATAATGTCCCTTTAATAATATAATATTACGCGTCCCGAAACCAAAGCTTTATGAAATCCGATATTTTGTCATATCTGTTTTATTGCGGCTCAATAGAGAATTACTGCCTGGGCTGCCAGGGATTTGGGGATGCTATTCAATTTGGGAAATGTATGTTGTATGATGAGTGAACGTGTACTTTTCGCTTTTTATGAATACGAAGAAAATATGCAGGTGACATTTTGAAGAAGAAATTTAATAACGATAAGATTTGTTTTTTGGAATAAATTTATTTTCTAAGAATTTATTAAGAAATTAGATAATCCATACCAATAATGTCGTCATAGGTTTTCGCGATTGTTACACATAGTAATTAAACGACTTTAAACAGTTTAAATCGCGTATATTTGTCAATATTTTGGGGTGACTCTGAGAGTCACCTCGTGACCACGATCACTGCAAAGTGTTTGAAACGTCGGGACAAAATAATGACAAATATACGCGATAAAGTTTTTACGACGTAAGATTATTTAACTGTCGACTATTGATATTCCTAATAATTCTAAAAATGTGTTGTTTTTTATGTGTTAACATATTGATTGAATGAAAAAAGGCACTGTGTATATAATATTCATTTACGATGTTATTTCTGAATCAACACAACGCTATATCAGGCATGTTCCCGAAATACAGACATATTAATCCAATAGTCTCATACAAAATCAGTGCGCGTAACAATTTCAAATTTTGCACAAATCTAGTCGCATTTAAAGTATTGTGTTACTCGATGTATTAAATAGCCGGTTGACAATGTCGTGCGGATATTAACCCACAAAAAATGTCCTCGAATGTCCCGAGGATTTTCCGCTTCACGCAGGCGTGCACTCTCTACGCAGCGGAGTCGGCAGTTGACAAAATATTGCATTGTTCCTATTATCTTCACGGTATTTATTTAAAAACGTTATTTAAATGGATGATTCTAAGCTCATGCCGCTGATATATCCATTGTCCAATTTAATACAGCTCAATTTTAAACCCATGACTGCACGGACGTCTTTTGATGTAGTTTTACAAATAGCAATATCACATCGGCCATTACGTTTAATGTTGACAAATATTAGGCACAGGAATACGTGATTATAACATGGTGAGTTATCGAGAAAGACGTGAAAGCAATTTATTAGCTTTATTACTTTGTTCACTTTGTATAGTCATCAAGCCCATCACTGATATCGGTGGCCATAAATTTAAATTCACTCTCTGACTTCCAATAAAGGTAATGAAGGCGATCATCGGCGACGAAACCAATAAAATAATAGAAATAAATTTGATATGACCGACATATGGTGGCTCTAATGCGCGGCGAACCCTGTTATTGCTGTCAAACATGCGACAAATAGCTCAAGCGCTGGATTCCATTTCATTTATCCGGCCGTTGATTACACAGTATTGGTCCGTTGGATGACAATGAAAACAGTCTACAACGACCGATATGTTCACACCCCTTTCGCTGTGATGACCAAAAAGTAAATTCCTGTTTATTATTATTCCATTACCCATCGCCCCATTTTAAAAAATATGTCAGCAGATGACGAGTAGGAAGATGGGGGATTCGAGTAATCTGCGCTCGGCACGGCGAGGAGGTCGCGACCCGGGAATATTCAATGTGTTTATATAAAATAATTTTCGTGTTCGACAAGTTGTGACACAACGCCGTATATTTTTTGCTCTGTCGATAAATTGGTAGGATTATCATTTAATGAAGGGCTCATGTTCGTTGGGCTTGTCCCGATTGCCTATGACTGCCATGATTTTATTAACGCCATATCGATGTTTCGGCCGGGTTCGCAATTCACCGTCACGAGTGAACATACCTACTCGTACATATTTTACGCGGTTTCATTGTGAAAGGTAATGTGCCAATTTAAGTTGGTCGAGTTCAGTTATTAGTTCAATGTTGGAGTTAGATAGACAGAATTATAAAATATTCACCACGTATGGAGCCTTTCTATTCCATGACGCGTGACTTAAATTTTAATTGACAATGAGCGTTAATTATTTATTTGTTTTCAATCCCATCCTTATTTTTGGGATAAAATCGAAGTCAAATTTTCCATTAGGCTAACTTTTGTTGATGTCTATATATTATTTTAAATACAATCACTCCATTGAAAATAATGGAGATAGCTTTATTAATTTTGAATTTATGTTACATTTACATTTTTTTTACCGCAGCCGTTTCTTTCTTGGGATGTTGTTTCAATCTCTCTGATCTACCATGGTTATCAGTCATAGTGCAAATGTGTATTTCATTCATACTAAAAGAGTCTATTAGTCATTGAGTATTGACCTACAAAGAAATAGTAATATTTTTTCCTGTTACAATTGTGTAGGCTTGCGTTATTACAAAAAATATAAGCTTTATTATTTTTAATTCCGCTGTTTTTTATTCCAAATAATATAATGGTGAAATTGGAATTGGGGAGCTTTTATGAAAATGTCTCACGTTTTTGTCCCCAAAATTTAACGTATTTATGATAAAGGGTCTTAATCTCTTTTATATTATTGCAAATAAATCCCTTATTAGCGCGTATTTTTTCCTTATGTCATAAAAATTTTGTATGCCGGTCGCATCGGAAGTTAGAGATGTTATCTGGGTGTCCCCCGTGTTTACACAAAATATTGTGCGATACAATGAAATTACATGACATCTGTAGCACAAATAACGGGAATATCTTTATTCATACCACGACGAGAATGCAAACATGCTCCCCTCTCGTTTGTATTGTCGCTGCCAACGTCTGCTCTCTGTCACTCGATTAGTTCATATATTATGCACGTTAGTACATTTTTATTATCATTGTGGCAAAATTTGCTGTCCAACGTGTCATGATTTAATGCTTTATTAATATAATACACTTAAAAGTTGTATGTCAAATAGAAAATTGTGTGGACTCGCGTTTTAAACATCAGTTTTATAACGAAAATGCAGTGCGATTTTCAAGGGCATTTTATTCCAGGGAAGGTACAAGACGTGGTACAAGTGAAATATCTAGAGTGTACCTACCTACATCTGTGTTAATTTCTTGTAGCTAGGCTGGTGATGAAAATGAACAGATGCGTTTTATTTAATTCATTACTATATTAAATACGTAAGTTGAAGTCAATTGCAATTTGTTTATATATTATATATATAGCTATATGTATATGTATTCATTATATTATTATAATTTGTGTGGTTAACCAGTTCGCGTATCGTGCGGTGCAATAGGTCTGAAGAGGTAACAAATAGAGCTCTTGCATACTTGCAACGTAATTAGTAATAGTCAAAAGAATATACGAGGATTACAATCTTGGTTCTTATTAAGAGGCTAACCTTTGGTATCGTCAGTGGATGGTAAGTTAACAAATCCTGTCCGTCACCTGTGACGAAATGTACCTGTTACAGGCAGAGGCAGGCGGGCTTCATGCGTGTTTCATCAATACAATAAAAAAAAGGATGCTGTGTTTGAAAATGTTGTTCAGGCTAAACTAGAATTACTGGCTCTCAAGGACAGCTGCCGGATCACACTGTTAGCTGCTTGGCCACAGATTTATGACATGAGTAGTATTAAAGTAACTACAGGGTTGCGAGTTTTACAGCTTATTAACAGTACATACCCACCCACTAAGCTTACATTAATAGACACAAAAAGCAATATATGTAAAACAACTATGTATTAAATTCAAGTACTTTTAGGGTTCTGTACTATAATAAGGGACCCTATTACTAAGCCTCGTATATCCGTCGGTCCCTCCACCTGACTGACCTTTAAGGGGCTCTAGGTATACTTTCCTGATTTCCTTGTAAACGTTATATTATGTAGCCGATTGAAATTTTCAAAAAATATGTGTTAGTATAGAATATTGCCTCACAAATTTTAATAATACATAATAGCAAAAAGTTAAGAATACAAGGAGCCCACCCCCCCTCCTCCCCACCCGCTCCCATACAACAAACGTTGTTTTAACAATGGTTTTTGAGGTATCGTAAAAACCGTAATACATACAAGCGTATGTCCAATAGCTTCCAATTAGTGACAAAATGCGTGTCCTAAGGATAATAAATACTAAGGATCTCTAACTGTATGAAAAAAAATAACAAATTTTTGGTACATTCTGCATTGTTGCGAAATCCTTGGTATGCGAGTCCAATTCACTCTTTTCTGATTTTGTTTTGAGTATCACCAATCTATTTTCAAATCAAATGCATAATATTAAAAACAATAATACCATTTTTACTCACAGCATATAAAAAGAGAAGTTAGGTATGTAGCAAAACACACTCAAAATATAACATCTTCTATAAATCAATGAATACAATGATAAATCAATAACTTACGTTTATACGACTTTAACCTTTCTATAGAACTAATAGTGGGATCGGCCGTCCGTATAAAACTAAGATAAGAAAAAAAGCAATGAAAAGTGATATTACTTTATTGCAGGGAGGGAAAGGAAGCAATTTTCAATAAATAACTTTAATATTACAGTTGTTCCCCGCATTTGTATCAATAGAGCCAGCCCTATGCGCCTCTGGCGGTTCCAGAGGTCGTGAACATTTTTTACCTTTCATTGTTGTTGTTATGAGAGTGCAGAAAGGAAGCTTTAGGCACTTACTGACAGAATGCTAAGTATAGTAAATGTCCTATGGTTATTACACCATAAGTTACTTCCTCAAATCCTTGATAGGTTAGTTCCCGACGACTTGGATATAATTTTGTACTATAAAAAATCTCTCTTAATCTCTCTAAATGTCCCGTATGATCTCATAGTCAAATTATCCTTAGATTACTGGGTTTTTATGCACGAGTTATACACTCAGATTTTTTTATTTGGATAGCGAGGAAATAAATGATATTGTTAGTAGGCAATACATTTATCTTTAATTAAAATTGAAACTGATATTTAATATGATTTGCTTGAGCCTTATAGTATAAAAAAAATGCTTCTGTTTTGCCAGTAGCCACGTGGAACTTAAGCCTACATAAATATTATATATTATTGTATTGACGATAAACGCATTACTTTTTTCCGTCTTCAATTTACGAATATATATCATTCGTAAACTTCAATGCATATAATGTCACCATATGCAAACTAGTTAGGCAGGTAAAATTTATTAAAGGTACGTACTAGAATTACAGAATGGTAGTGTAATTTTTTTTAAATGTATTGTTTCTTATGAAAAACTGAATATTTTTGCGCTTGCCTAAGAAAAAATTTAAATCATTAAAAGGTTATTGTAAAAGTCTTGGTGCATACAAAAATAACAAGCACCCATTAGAAATTAGTTTTACTTATTTTCAATCAGGTATTTATTTTGCTTTAGCTGAGAGGCTAGGCTTTCACGACTATCTCACCTGATGTGGACGAAGATGTTGTTCAGGATATCCAAAAATTACTAGCTATCAATGACTGCTGTCAGAACACAGTGATAGGTGCTTGGCCATAGATTTTTTGCTTGAGGGTGATAGCTAGCCAGGAAGAGCATTTAGCGAATCGAAAATTCCGCTTTTTCACCATGTTATAATGATCCTGAGTCAACAACCGGTACCGACGGCTTAACGTGCCTTCCGAAGCACGGAAGCGCTCGGTAGTAGGTCACAAGCGGTCATCCATCAAACTTATGACCGCAGCGGACGTTGCTTAACTTAGCTGATCGGTTAAGAACGGCTATACAAACTACGCTACGAGCGCTTCAAAAACGTGCGCACTTGCATAGGGAATTTTTTTAAGTTATTTGAAAGTAATTGGGTCTTGGTGAATAAAAAAATAACAAACACGCATTTGAAATTAGTTTTACTTTCTTCGTTTATGTTTTACCAAATTAAAGCTTATTTTTAAAATTAAGTATATCTGAGCCTGTTCCGTATTCAACTTTGAATAACGTCAATAATTTTTCAAGCGTTTCATTGTCCAAAACTCTTTTCTTTCTCCGATATCACTGAAATCTACTTGCTTTCCTTTGTGTAAGTACGAACGTGATGAGCGCGACGAATGTTTTAGAAAGAGTTATACTTATAGTAAAAAAATAACCAAAAAGAAAGGTGTCCGTTTTGACAAGTGGACTACCTTTTTACGCTCTTGCGTCGCTTCAATACAAATCTGATGAACCGCTCCGACATCGAAGATTTATTACAAAAACCTATTGATTTTATTTCTGAACATATATAGAATTATTTATGACGTCGAACAGATACAAAGCCAATTTGTCTTGTGGTCTTTATGAAACTTCTAGACTATAATGTACTGATCAAGGGCACGGTAATGTTATCTATATTTCCGATAATATTACCGTGTCAAGGGCATGTCGGTCGCGTCTTAGGTAGGGTTCAATAAACACGCCAAGAACGACAGCAAGTTACTATCTAATTACGCAGTGTTCACTACTGGCTCTTTTGAAGCAGTGATGGCTCAGTAGCATTGACTATGGACTGCCGCGCAGCAGGTCCATGGCTCGAATCCCTCTGCGGGCTTGAGCTTCACCGCATGGTGGTAGGGCATTTTGCGAATGCCCGTCTGGCTAGCGACCACCCTAAGTAGAAAATCTGTCGCCATGCACCTAACGTTGTGTTCCGGCAGCTGTCCTTGAGAGCCAGTAATTCTAGGTTAAGCCTGTTAACACCTTCGACAACATCATCACTTAACATCAGTTGAGATCTTATTCAAAGGCATACCTATAAGCAATAAAAAAAAGATAAATAGAAATGTACGTATAGAATCCACATAGCTTGATCATATCAATAACTCGGCTATCCTGGCGCGAGGTTAAAAATTTTAGTTACATTACATATGTACCTACTTACATAGTTTTCTTCTGGAAAATGCACTATAGGTACAATTTTCATTGTTAATAGATACTTTTGACCTAATAAACGATTACTTTACTCAAAGTATTTTGTCAACTGATATAGGAAATTCACCTTTAAATTTAGTCTTATTCCAGGTCAAAGAACCCTACCAAATTGCAGTACAATATTTCAAAAGAAATATGACTATAATAACCTACAACGGGATATCCGAGAATAAAGAGATAAATCATCGAGTTTCATTGTAACCTATTGTGTTTCGAGGACGTTATGACCGCGGGTTCGATTCCGGGTCGGAATAGGTCGGATCACTCTTGCCCCAGTCACAGTAGGAGCGGTCAATTTATCATTAGAGCAATTTTTGCAATAATTGTTTGCTTTAGTTGATACGGACCCAATGCGAAGTATGCTCTACATAAATATAAAATAAATATCTGTATTCTAGTGTTTGTGTATCAAGCAAAATAATTACTTATAATACTGTTTGTTAAAGGATGTGTTCATATACCTAGTTAACCAGCTTTCAACCGTGGTTTCACCCGCTTGTATATTAGCTTCCTCCTTAGATCATAGAAACAAGATCAAACCTTGTTTCTATGATCTTAGGCTACCTCGCTTTTCCTCGGATGTCTCGGAACTAATAAAATTCGGTATTGTCTGTTAATCTAAGTCCTAAGAAATGCTATGCTCAAATTTCAACAAAATTAATTGGGCCATTTCGGAAGGGAGTGGTAACAAAGATACAATTTTGCATTCATATATTATCATTGAGAAATGTGATTACTGCGGTTGGCAATCAAGCACTAGTAGGGTACCTCTACTACTGTGCTGTGTACTTTCAAAACCTAAGTTAGTGTGTACTATGAGTGCAACTTGACACTAAAGTCGTTCATAATCTTAGAGTATTCGGTTCGGTTGTTAACAACTCGATTGTCCCGAACTTCTGAAGGCTGCAGCTATATGTATGAATATCAAAATTGGTGGTTAAAAGATTGCAACCTTACCTGACTATGACATTTGTTGATGATTGAATTATAGGCACTCATTTGAATTGTACAGGTAACGGTGGTATTATGCTTTTCAATTATCATAAAACGTGTATATTTTTTGCTATTTCCCCACAGAAAACACAACAAACACCATAACAGAGAGATATTTTAGTATCAAAGTCGATATTTTCATCTCTTTGTCGATGAATTCAAACTCATTACGCCTAACTCTGCCTCCGCACACTGCCCTAAGTGTAGAATGCAAACTTATTATTTTTCATAGATAGGACCCAACCTGTGATTTGAGCTTATGGGTCGACAGTCAACACAATATATACAAAATTCAGATGTATAACTTCTATCGACAAGTTAATGTTCCGCAATATACGGACAGACAACAGAGCAACATTTACATGGTTCCGTTTACCATTTACGTACAAGAACCTGAAGTTTATTTCAGGTGATGGAAGTTGAACCGCTTTGTATATTATTAAACCTATTCAAGTTTAATTACTAATTTCCATGAGCACCTAAATTTTTCATGCTAAATAGTGATGGTAAATCGATGTTAAAATTTAGATTTTATTACAAAACGTGGTGCAACAAAATTTTCATAAAACAATATTAAAGTTACGGAGTCGGAAGAAGGTGAGTACTGTAAAGGGAAAAGTTACTTACTCCAAGATGTTTCTATAAATAAACAAAATTGCCCAAGTATTTTTTTTATATTTTAAAATATTTTTATATTAAATCTAGCTATTATATAAATAATTATTATTGATGCTATTGTATAAAATGAGACATAGTAGAGCAACTAACCGTTCGTACTAGCAATGGTCATCGGTCCACCCACGCACAAAAGACGCGTGGGTGCAAAGATTACTCTCATTCAATTGAACGGCATTGTGCGCGCACGCATGCCACTTCCAGGCTTAATTACCACGCAGCTGCCGTCCAGTCCATCTGGACGTCAACACCTACTGGACACTACAGGGGGATACAGTGTCATCACGCGTCTTACTTTAAACCTACGCAATTTTTCCAAGGTGCTTTTAATAAGCTACACAGATATGTAAAAAGTCCAGCGGGATTTTGCTGTCACACGCACCAAAAAAGGGAAAACACTACTAGAAAAACATGAAAAAGAAAGAGCGAAGAACTACTTACTCCTTACTAGTTATATATTATAGGTATAGCGTATCTTTGTATAACAAAACTAAAAATTATACTTGACGCTATATTAGGTAACGTACCTACCGTATCGTGAGGTCTCTATAAGATTCGGTTTTGCCAAAGATATAATAAGCTAAAGTCAAGGTTATATGAAGGGTTCTTCCCGCATCTTAAAAAAAAGTTCGTTATTAAATTTTGAAACCTCTAAATGCAATTTATTATACCGCCTGAATTATATAATTATCCAGATTTTTTTAATGTTCATAGAGGATAGAAGTCAACAGAAACCTTGACATAGCTCTCCTAGGCAACATCTTACGACCTTGTAGGTTTTGGAGAGCCAGCTTAAAAAACAAAATAGTTAAAATAACATAAGTAATAGTATTTTAATATTGTTAAGTTTGCAATGACGCCTGCTAGGCGAATTACATTACAAAATTACAAATTTACGTGTGTCATGACACAATTGTGTCATGTTAGCTCAATTGGTTAGAGCATACCCCGGCTAAAGGGGTGGATGGACGCGGGTTCGAATCCCGCACATGACTATAATTTTTTCTCTCGTAAATTTGTATTTTTGTAATAAGTAATAGTATCCATGTTAACACACATCACTTTTCATGTAAGTTCAGTTCCATTCGGCTACTATTGGAAGATTTTCATTACAGAGAGCACACATTATTTGTGAATCTGACCACATTAAGAAATCATCTGAAACAGATTCCGCGAAGCATCACAGCGTTTCGCATCCACTTTTAGAATGCAAACTGCAAAGGAATGGAACAATTTGCCAGTGTCGTTGTTACCAGATGATTATCACCCGAACGTCTTTGAGTACACTTATAACCGCGAATAACTGCGTCACCGAATTGGTCACAAGGCTGTACACGTTAACCTGCCATCTTTGCCTGCAATCAGCATGGTAAGAACTCAAATAATAAGGCAATTAACTATTATGGACACTCAATAATGTAACAATACGCTAACGATTTGGAGACAGGGTATCCATTAAAACTTCTGAACACTTTCTTTTACGTTACAAAACTTGCCCTGTGTTACAATTTTACTTTTAGAGAACTAAATGTAATTTTTCAAGTTACCAAATTTGCATAGGCATATAAAACAATATTATAATTTAAATACTGTAAATGCAGTACTTACACATTATTTTTTTGTATATATGAACCTAATTTTTCACTTCTCTGAGGGTTAAATTTACGGTAGGTTATATTTGTTTCAAAATCACCAATACACTAAAAAGTAAATAATGACCTAAATTGGTTAAAATGGCATGTTTTTCCGAATCTATTTTAAGCTAAACAATTTTGCAAAATCAAAAAGCATTTATTTAATTAATTATTATGAACAATAATGTAACAAATTTTTGATTCTCTAGCATTTATTAACTGCTGACATTTGGATCACAATTTCAACAATTAGAGGGTAGAATTTCCTAAAATGTTTTTATGTAACCACAGTGGACATACACCAAACAAAGTCGAACAAAGAAAAATCATGCAACCCCGTTGAAAACCCACGAAGATACCAGATGACATACAAAAAAATGGATGCTGTGCTTCTTCTTTTATTGTAAGGCAATAAAAATGGAACTCCGTAAAACCAATCCAACCACTATAGACAAAGTTCTTTTACCTGACCTACTCATCTAATATAGTTTTGTGCATTACCTAGGTATTGTATGTTTAAAGCTGTTGATGGTTGCAGTAAGAGGAAATTCTAGGCTAGCTTGAACAACATCATCGACCACTTTATCACTTACCATCAGGTGAGATAGTGGCCAAAGGGTAGCCCATCAGCTATAAAAAAAGCACTTTTTACATACAACGTAGACGTAAAATACCTTCTGTTATTTTATTGACAAAAGATGGAAATCAAATGATCAGAGGAAAATGTATTCGTTGAATTGAAACACGTTCTGATGAAACTATATGAAAATATTTAACACCATGTGTTGTTCAAAGCGCGTGCCATTATATCCGATCTGTGTAATATAAGGTGAGAGTGTCATCGCACAATGGGACATCGGTTTGAGTGGCCAGACGTCCGGCAAATCTCATTTGTGGATTTATCATTAACTGTATTTCATCCACCCTCGACCACCTTACCCCTATTACGGGGTATACTTTATTTCCGTGTACAATGGCTCTTGGATGTTTATTTTTGTTAATTTTATTTCAATGATTTATTGTGCGTGTCGTTTATATACCTTATTCTATTTGACTTAATTCATAGTGTAGATGTGGGTATTGTTCTAACATAGGTTGGAACTACGATAATTATAATTTATTATGTATTCTTAACTTTATTGTCGTTTCAGAAGTATTGTTCTAACGTAGACAAAATATGGAATAGATGGCGAATTATGTCATCATCTAAGCCAGTTCTTATTTTGAGTGATCGTTATGAATTTAACCAGGCATTCATGATATTGATAAGGTACCTACGTAAGTACTTAAATTAATGTTACAGACTAAATGGCACGTTTTTTTTCATGTTGTTTTTTATTTGTACCATAGGTTTTCTTTTATAATTATTAGATTCTAAATCTAATACGTTTAATAATAACAAATGTTTTTAAAATATTAAATGAAGACATTGAATTAATATTTATAAAATACACAATTGAGATGCATTCGAAGAGTCAAGACCTCCTGAGGATTCTTCATGTAGAAGCGAAACGCGTTAAATTTCTTCGGTTTATGACGTTACGTCGGCATAAAAGGAAATTTGGGCGAAATTGTATCAAATAATAGTAGTAATATCAAAAGTCGGATGAACATAATTAATCACCTCACAATCTTGTTTTTATATGGTGCATAAATAAGTACTGTAGAGCATAACAAAATAATTATAGTAACATATATTTATAATTATAGTAATATATATCGTATGAATACAATATGTAGGTATTCATACGAGTCATGTAAACACGAACATACACTAACAAAGCAAACCAATCTCGAAGTGAAGTCGTAAAAGTGGAAAAAATATTGGCTATACTTATCAGTATTGCATTCATCAGAACAATGAGGCGTGCCCTAATCGCGCGCCTTATCGACACTAGCTTTTGTCTTAATTCGATGACGTGTAATTTACGGCCATGTGCCTCGTACTTGCCATAAATAAAACTATTTTACTGTGAGCCATGCCTTTTCTGTCAAAATTCACATAAATAATGACGATCCGTCGACTGGGAACCGATCTTATCTGCCTCTCTCGACAAGTCCGCGATGCGGTTATAAACAAAATACGCCCTCTAATGACTGAATGAGCTGTCGTAAACCCTTAATATTTACGAACGATTCTTTCAGCTCACCTTTTGAAAGGTTTTATAACTCGACCGGGAGATCTCCCCGATCCCTAGGCGCCTACGCCATGCGCCAGTCGCGTCGCTATATCTGATTTATTCATACCACCCGAAACACATGATCGGTTTTTCGGGCGTATTCAGTTATCTTTTTTCCTGCGATCGCTAGGCAACTTTTATTGCTTTTGCGCGGTTGAAAATTTTTATGTCGATTTTTATTTCTAACGTCACTCGTTGGAATGATAGTAAACACATTCGCTGGCAGTAGACATTAAAGTTTTCCAAGTGCTTACAATGACATAAAAGTGCAGATATCGGGTTGCAATTAAAACCATCGAACGTTGCTTGTTAACGGGAGCGCGTGTGTGGGAGTACGAAAACAGCAGATGTGCGCGACCCTTACTAACCTCTCACCCCATACTTGCAATTAGCCACCTATTGCTGTCGTCCACCTATTATGTTTGCTACAACTCTATCCTCACTTTTGTCGCAAAGAACAAAAATCCATCGCAGGAAGTACAAGTTATAGTGACGCAATTTGGGGGGTCTATATTAGGATACCCGACTGACTCAGGCCCGGATAGGTAACCGATAACGTTTCAATATTTATTGTCACCCGACGTCTGTCATTAAGATAGTGTCAAAACTAACTGGCACGCACACGGGCATTACCGGGTCGAAGGAGCACTCATAATTATTACTAATGCCTTAAATATGTCAAAACAGGAATTCAGGTAAAAAGGCGTAATTTACGCGCGGCCGATAGAGATTTGGCAGTTGGCGCCACCACCGCTGCTGCCCCGGGCGACTTGCGACCATGCGAGGAGGCGCCCGCTTTTTGTCAACCATTGTCTTTAAAATATAAATTTTAAATAGGAAGTGTCTCTTTTTATAAGAGATCTAGTTTACGGCGCTGACAATGAAGGCATAAATCTACAACTGCGTCGGTGTATACTGCGATGATCGATCGATAAACATTATTTATGTACTTCCGTCGAAGTATACCTTGATTGGATGTGTTCGAAGCGAATTCTTAGAAGTCATTTTTACTAATCAATATCGATGTTTGCTGAGAACTTTTAATAAAAAATACAAAAGAACTTGTACTCGAAAATTGGCTGAGTTAGCCATCGAAGGTAATTTTCTAGTCGTTTTATTTTAACATCAAATACAGTGTTTTCCAAAAGTTCTGTTAATCATTAAATTGAAAAGAATAGAGATCATTTATTTTTTGTTTAAACTAATACAAAGTCAGTGTTCACAGAAGTTATAAGATGGGTATAATTAAGTAAAATGTTAATAAAGAGAACAATGTCGCTCATCCTTGCCTTAGCGGGGAGCAATCAACGTGCCTCCGAGAGAAAAGCTGATTAACGACAATAACTCGGAGACAACACCATCTTGACCACGTTTATTTTTATTTGAGTCCCTTTTCAGTCGATCTCTAATGAATACGGTTTATCTTCAAGTTAATATAAAAAATAAATCGCTTTTAACTGAAGAATCACGCCTTTAAAAATAAACGCTTATTAAAATTTATTTCTTTCTCTTCGCGGCGCTGTCGTGTACTCAGAGCTCGAATAAAATTAAAAAGTCAAGAATTCTTATTTATTTTAATACAATAAACCGCAATCGCTGAATAAAGATAAATAAAAAGCAATAAAAAATAAAATCGCATTAGCAATAAACAAAATACTTCAGCGGATGTGGGCAGAGCGCAGAGCACGCACGAGGAAATGCGTGGAGTGGTGTTCATTGTTATACCTAGACAAACGACCTTTTAGTGATACAAACGAAATAACAGCTTTTTGCACTTCATGCGCTGAAAACTATTTAAGCCATTAGTTCAATTACATTTATTTAGTTAGATACAAGTATTTATATACTGTTGGTAGGAGGTTTATAAATTAACGTTAATAATATTCAAATAATACCCAATCCAATATAATATTAAAATAATATCCTTTATTATTATTTAAAAAATACTCTTAAAAACATAATTTTTGGGTAGAATTGAGAAACTCCTTCTACATTATGTCCGATACAATATAATTATTGTATCAATGTATTTTTATTACCCTAGTTTATGATATCTTTACTCAGGATTAGCAAGCTTTATGTTTCCTTTTAGGGTTCCGTACCGAAAGGGCTAAATGGAGTCCTATTTATGAGACTCTGCTGTCTATATGTATATTTGTCTGTCGGTCCGTCCGTTTGTCTGAATGTCACGAATCTTTAGCTCGTAAAATTTTGGACCATTTCTGTTACGGGATCTATCCCATAGACTAAACTAGTTAGAAACCTCAAAATTCCGTATATTGTGTACCATATTATCCTCTATTTATCTAACAAAATTGAAGGGAGCAGTAGTTTGAGTTGGTAGGTACCTACTAGGTGGACTGATGACATCGTATAATTAGTAAGTAGTGGGTAGCCAATAGTTAAAACTGGCTAATAGCGGTTCATTGTAGAGTTCTATTGGATTCTCAAAATCACCCAAAACCAAACTGTTGTCGAGGCTCGATTTGTACTTGTCCAGTATTTTCTACGAATATCGTTATTTTTTCCTTAATTACTTCTTAAGAACATGTCTAGATCTTAAGATTATGTAGTTCATGACTAAGACAACTCTTCCTTGTTTAAATGATTTAATTCCAGCGTTACAAACATTTTGCAGGTATCCGTGACACAATGGAACCACTGTGAACAATACTTACTGAATATTTTGTATCATCCTGATATTGAATATCTAATACAAATTCACTTTGACGAAGGTAGCCCTAAACATCTTGTAAAGAAAGGTGAGTTTCATAGCCTTTATTTAGGTCAGAAAAAAATTGCATTAAGTAAAACGAACAAAATATCTAGTATCGACTAATCCACAGCGGCTCCACTGTTCTGTTAGCCGATTGTCACGAGAGCTACCATCGCCGGCGTTTTCTTAATTGTGCCGAAATATTTATTTGATTGCGAACCTGCACAGAACCGAGCAACTGAAATGGTCATCGGCATCCCGGCCCCACAATGGCAACAGTAACATTGCCGCCTCATCACGACATCTGCAAATTGTTACCGTAATCTATTTTGTTACCTCATAAAATATAGGTATACCTACATACTTCAAGAATCTCCTTAGTTTTTTGTGATGAAGTGTATTTACGAGGTATTATGTATAGGTGTATGTACCAAAGAAAAATTAAAAAACCTTAATGTTGAAAAACTGCAAAATAGGGCCACTTCTATCGTATCACAGCGTAACACTGATAATTATACCGTATCTCAGTATTTCTCAACAGCGAAGTTGTGACTCTGTATAACAAAGAATCCTGTATATAATTGCCTAAGTACTCTAAATTTGTCCACGCGTGAAACGTCTGAAAGACGCAATCAATATAGGACAATCGACCGTCCGGTCTGTACAGCATGCATTCCTTCCTTCAAATCGGACGTAACCAATGCCAGTCCTGTCCGTCAGCCAATTGTGGTATCAGCAATCTAAATGGAACACAGAATCGATACTCCGTACATTAGTAACAGAGTAAGCACGCATCGTGCCCAGATCATTCGCCGTGAACGAGAGATGAAATAAAGTATGAAACTGGTCGCGCGTTTGTATCGCAGCGAACACAGCCGTAAGGTCCCCGAGCCAACAATCGAGATCTGAAGCGGTGATAATGTTGTCAACTAGCGCAGCCTGTCCTCGCAGTTCCCATGATTTGCGATGCCGTTCTAATCGTTATAATTACGTCCTATCCATCAAGCAGACGTATGATAAACATGCGACTCCAGAAACTGACCGAGAAATGTTGAATCGCTATAAATCTCGCGTGCCAGCCGCGACCCAAGAATCGTACACTTGAGATATAGCAGAGATCATTTTTTGCACAACTGACGTGTTTATGAACGCTCCGTTATAAGTTTCCTTTGATCTGATCTTGTCACATTCTGATTTCCACGCAGTTTTCTTGAAGGCACATGGCTGATGGCTGTCGTATACATATTTTTATTGGTTTAATTTCTGTTGAGATCGTCGAGATCGAACGTAACATTCGTCAATGGTTCCTAACAAAGCTGACTAATTATCGTGGCGCGCCATGTCGTAAAACAGTGCATATTGACGGAATATAGAGAGGCCGGCACACAGTGCTTAATGACATTAATCACATTGATTTATTGTGGTTCCGAGTTATTACAGGCCGGGCTTGGTGTGATGTGTGCGTGCATACTAACATGCCAGTGTACATAAACACTTGTGAGCGTGTGCTTCTTGTGTAAATGTAATACACAAATCTACAGGGTGTTACGGAGCGCAACACACCTGAAATCTCAGTTATTTATGCCTCGATTGTGATTCGGCCGTGGCAATCTGATCTTTTTCTGAAGCATATCGAACCCTGATAAAGTTGTGGGTACCTACTATCGTACATACAACGATGTGTGCCACGCATTACTATATACGTGACTTCAGATAATGGTAACGTACAATTGCGAGTATTGCCAGAAATTTGTAACGAAACGTACAACCATTACAGTTGCAGTTTACATATCAAAACCCTTTTCATTACTAAAATAAAATTTCCAGCTCAGTATGATGGTTCTCTGAATCTCTCTCTATCAATCCCTAGAGAACAGGAACACCCCAGCTAGTGTAAGCACTATTTTACTGACGTATTCGAGTAGATGTTTGCGTGTTTTGGTTGGATGTGTGTGTATGTGTACGGCATTAGGCAACAATTTACGCTGTTTGCGGCGTGTTAATATTGATTGGCTCGCTTTATTTCGACTCGCGCGAATCTATCCACGAAGCAGGGTAATTTCCAATGATAAATTGTATAAGTAGTTCAAATCTTCACGAGACATTGCACATATGCAATCTATAGTTTATTCTGATATATATATATATATATATATATATATATATATATATATATATATATATATATATATATATATATATATATATATATATACATATATATATATATATATATATATATATATGTATATATATATATATATATATATATATATATATATATATATGTGGTAATAGACTCGCCTCGCATCATTTTATATAGAACCAAAAAATATTTTAAATGAGGATTTTCATATACTTCTACTTACCCGATCAGGGATATACATGTGTGTGTGTTTTTTAAGCTGTTTGGTTGGCCTTTGACCTCTATCGCACCTGTTGATGATGTGATCAAGGATGGTAAACAGACTTTACTAACCTAGATTGGTAACCTACTGGCTTTCAAACACATCTTCTGGAATATTTATGTGCTTGGCAACAGAATTTCTACTTCAGAGTGTTGTAACTTAGCAAGTGAGCATTCCCAAAATGATCTACCACATGGTAATGATATTTTTATTAATTTGGTCGTAATCTAAACGTTTGTGAATGCTATAATATTTACTTAAAGTAAGTATATCGAATTAACAGTCTTGAAAGGAATACTCTGAAAGTGTATTTAAAATACGCTATAGACTTTGTAGATAAAAATGGAATAATTTTAAATAAGACTAAAGTCTTTACTTGGATTTTCTTCGTTGCAACCTTGATGATATTGCCAGGGCGTCCCCCTAACCTCATGATCAAAAACGTAGAATATAATAGAAACGTTTTATAGAATACTCGTAGTTTGCATGTATATGAAAGCCTACAAACTTCCCTGAACACCTTATCGAGATATTAACTGGAGCCTTATTATGTCATAGTTACATTTAGGCAAGGAAGTTACACTAAGAAGAAGAAGAATAAAGTAGGCAAGAAAAAGTTATTTGGGTTATATTGTAAAGAGGTAATCACATCATTGAAATACTTTACTCAGTGGTCAGGGCAAGTATCTAGTACATCGAGGTACGTGTCAATTAGGGTTGCCTTCACATATTACTTCGTTTTTATTCTTGGGGAAGGGGTAATGTGGTTACTACATATCTGAGTTCAGTGTATTAGTACAAGGATTTATCGTTGAGCTATTTAAGTTATTTTTTCTTCTCTAATATTACTCATATATTATAACTTGAATACCATAAGCAAAAAGGGTTAAAAGTGCAAAGTTGTTTATTGCTTTCATTAGCAGGTACGTTTGATGGATACAATATGTTGGCGCTTTGCATTGCGCTATCGGAGCTGGTAACTTTGAGATGGAGATTTCAGAGATAAATGCAAGTCTTCTTATGAACTTCGGTTTATTAAAATTATAACATTAAATTACATGTTCACACAGTCAGCAATAGGAAGGGAAGAGAATGACACTTGACATAACATTAGTGAGGGGAAAAATCCATTACTTCATAGTGTGGGGAAATAGTCCTACCACAGACAATTTCACATCTAAACATGCCCCCAGGCGTTGGAAGCTAAGCTTTCAACCCAAAGATTCTAACAATGGACAAATCTTGCTGAAAGATCTTCGGATGATTCCAGTAGATGTCTTGACATCGGCAACTCGGGAGATCCCATCAGTACCCGGATAAACGGCAACGATACGACCCAGTCTCCATTTAAGTGGTGGTAAATTATCTTCTTTTACAACAACTAAGGTATCAATCTTCAAAGAATCATGATTAGATCGCCATTTCACACGTTGTTGCAACTCTCCAATATATTCTTTACTCCATCTCCTCCAGAAATGTTGTCTTAGTTGTTCTATCCTTTGGTAACGGTTCAAATGACTGGTAGAAGAGTTCTGGAGGTTTGGTGATGGTAGAGAGACTAGTGGTCGTCCAATTAAAAAATGTCCGGGTGTAAGGGGCAGGAAGTCGTTAGGGTCCGAAGAAAGTGAAGAGAGTGGGCGCGAATTCAGTATCCCCTCAATCTGAGTCAAAACAGTGTTAAGCTCTTCATAACTTAAATGACAATTAGCCAATACCCTATTTAAATGAAACTTAATTGACTTGACTCCTGCTTCCCAAAGAGATCCAAAATGCGGTGAATGAGGTGGTATAAAATGAAAGTTAATGCCGTCATTGGCCGCACTATCAGAAAGAGAGCTGCAATTGTTCTTTATAAATTTACCAAGTTCGTTGGAAGCACCAACAAAGGCTGTGCCATTATCGGAGTATAAATCGCGAGGTTTACCTCTGCGAGATATAAATCTACGCAACGCTGACATGAAATTGTTACTTGTTAAGTCACCTACAAGTTCCGTGTGAATACACTTAGTACTAAAGCAAATAAAAATAGCAATATTCACTTTGGTCATCCTACAGCCACGTCCTTGACGACTGGCACATAAAATAGGACCTGCATAGTCAACACCTACACATTCAAACGGATATCCGCCAGGCATCACGCGTGCCTGAGGTAAATTTCCCATTAGAGGTTGTAGAGTTTTTCTTTTCAAGCGTGTACAACGGACACATTGATGGTAGGTAACCTTTGCCAGGTTACGACCTCCTATTGGCCAATAACTTTCCCTAATGGTGGCCAATAGTAATTGTGGGCCGGCATGCATAAGCCGAATATGCTCATACTTAAACAATAGCTTCGCAAATTTATGAGTGGACTGTATTAGAATGGGAAACTTTTTATCATAATCGAATGATGAATTGCCTAAACGTCCGCCAATACGGATCAATTTATGTTCATCTAAGAAAACGTTCAGTTTAGATAGACAACTTTTTCTTGGAATATGTTTATCATTGAGTAAAATATCATATTCAGGAAATGAACTCTGTTGAGAAAGTCTAATTATCAAAATTAAAGCATTTTGCAATTCATCAGTTGTAATAAAATCTTTGTTAACCTTTTGCCTTTTGCAAAGACTTACAAACTTAAACATGTAAGCTACTGCACGTTGTAGTCTCAAATAATTCGAAAACCGGTCGAAATCAATTAAATTACTAGTAACAATTGTTGAAATGAGTAATGAAACTTCGTTAAGTAATTCAGGTAACGTGTCTACTTCTGGCTTATCTGGATAAGATGGCCATTGTGATTTGTCGAGGCTGAGAAAAGGAGGACCTGACCACCACAAATCAAGAGAATGAATGTCAGTGCTACTAACACCTCGTGATATTAAATCGGCTGGATTGAGATTCGTGGGTACGTGCCTAAATTTGCAGTTGCTTGTCTGTTCCAAAATCTCTCCAACACGGTTTCTCACAAATGGCTGAAGTTTATTTGGTAGCATTTTTAACCATCCAAGAACAATAGTTGAGTCAGTCCAGAAAGTGGTTTCTCTCACCATAGCACGAATAGAGCTTATAACCTTTTGATATAAACGTACGCCTACCAAAGCTCCACATAATTCAAGCCTCGGAATTGTCATGGGTTTTATGGGGGCAACCCTACTTTTGGCCATGAATAAACGCACCGAAATTTCACCACTTGAGTTAGTGCTACGAACGTACAAACACGCTCCATATGCGCTTAAAGAAGAATCCGAAAATATGTGAAAATCCAGAATGTTATATGAATCACAAAGAATGAGCCTAGGAATACGCAAATTATTTAACTTGGGAAGGCATACTAATATTTCACTCCATGTTCTGGCTATGTCTGGTGGTAGCTGATCATCCCAGAACAACTTGAACAGCCACAACTTTTGCATCAGAATTTTGATTAATATAACACACGGAGCCAATAAACCCATTGGGTCAAAAATCCTGCCTATCATGGAAAGTATTCCACGTTTGGTACTTTCTGTGGCAGACGAACAATCGATGGAGAAGTAGAGCTCATCAGAAGATGTTAACCAGCCTAGTCCTAAAGTTTTATTTTGTTCATTACCAATATTCAAGTCAACAGACAAATTCTTAGGATTTTTTAATATATCAGATGAAACTAACTCTGAACAATTTGATTTCCATTTTCGTAATGGCATGCCAGCCGAAGCCAACACGCTTGTAACCTTTTCTTTAATGCTTAAAGCATCCGAGATACGACTATCGCCGGTAAGAAGATCATCTACATACATGTCATGTAGAATAATTTCAGATATCTTTCTGTCATTGCACTCAATGCCTAATTGCTTAACACATCTGGTCGCTAGAAACGGAGCACTGGCCGTGCCATAGGTTACAGTATTCAGTTGGTAGCACTTAATGGGTTGTGAAGGGTGCTCACGCCAAATGATCTGTTGAAGGTGCCTATCTGCGGGGTGTACAATGACTTGTCGATACATTTTTTCCACATCTGCGGCAAGAACATACTTATGTAACCTAAACCTTAGTAGTATCGATAAAAGGTCATCTTGAACTACTGGGCCTACCAATTGTAAATCATTAAACGAAACTCCTGAAGAACTTGGGCTACTAGCGTTAAAGACAGTTCTTAATTTTGTCGTTGTGCTCTGTTCACGAATGACTCCATGATGAGGTATGAAATATGGTGACAGAGTTGACTTTATTGGACACTCAGACATATGACCCAGTGAAATGTATTCTGACATGAAATTAACATACATTTTATGAAATTCAGGTTCTCGATTAAACCTCTGTTCTAAAGAGGTGAAGCAACGCTTTGCTCGAGTTAATGAGTCACCTAACAATTCAGGTGCTTGCTTGAGAGGTATTCTTACACAAAAACGTCCATCTTCTAATCGAGTGGTATTATCAATAAAATGTTGTTCACATAGTTTTTCATCTTTAGAGTAAGATGACTTAGGATTAATTTCCTCAACTTCCCAAAACCGGGCCAACATATTTTGACTGTTGTCAAATTCAAGGTCACTTTGGACTAAGTTACATTGAGTAAAATTGCATATCAGCGGAGACAGTACATTTTCATTGTTAATGGGGCCAGAAACTAACCAACCCAAACGAGTTTCCCATAGTATGGGTTTCCTGTCTCCAAGTGTAACCTTTTGTGATCCTAAAAGATCCCAGAATACATTGCTACCTATCACCAAGTCCACGTCAGATGGCTTATAAAAATAAGGATCTGCTAACTTCAAGTCGGAAGGTATGTCAAGGTTACCTACATTTACTCTCCTGCAAGGAATCTCATCTGTTATTGCAGGTAAAACATAGCATAATAACTCACGCCTATAATTTTCATTCAATGATATCATCTTTATGCGACAGATCTTTGATGTCCTGGTCTTTGTTTTATTAATACCATATATTGGTTTATCAACATCTATAAAAGGTAAATCTAAAATCTGACATAGCTTTTCTGACATTATGCAGGATGTGCTAGCACAATCAAGTAAAGTACGAACAGTGTGCTCATTTCCGTGCCTATCCAGTACCTTAACTAAAGCAGTAGAGAGAAGTACATCCTGTTCTGGTTCCAAAGGGGCATTCATGCATGAAGTCAATGTCACATCTGTGGATTCCTGTACCTCAGAAAGAGCAGCAGGTACATGCTTAGTTTCAGTACATGCTACATTATTTGCAGACTTTTGAAAGTTTGAAGCATGAATTAAAGTGTTGTGCTTACGCTTACAAATTTTACAACCAGACCTTTTGCAACGGTTGGCATAATGACCAGGACAAAGACAATTGAAACATACTTTAAAATGACCAAGCAAGTTATATCTCTCCTTAACACTTAGCCCACGAAATTGTGAACAATTATACAGTGGGTGTGAACCATTACACTTAGGGCATGACCTGACTGATTGCAGATTACCTACTTCTGAATCCGATGAAGTATTAGCTACTGAAACCATTGTTTTTACCTTAAAGTTTGAGGTTACATTCTGGTTGCTCTTACCACACCGAGACATTTCCAAAGTTTCAAGCAAGTCAGCTCTGTTTCTCAAGAATTGAAGAAAATAACTTAATTTTATTTTCTCATTTTTATTTAACTTACCCTTACACTCTTCCCATTCACGAAATGTCTTCTGATCAAGTTTCAGAGTGACAATGTGAATCAAAAGCGTGTCCCAATTAAAAGTGGGTACACCAAGAGATTCTAAAGCTCGTACATTTTTGTTAAATTGATCTATCAAGCGCTTAATACTAGCTGATGTTTCCATTTTGATTGTATCAATATTGAACAATGAGGTGACATGGTTTTGTATTAACATTCGTTTATTATCAAAACGCTCACATAATAACCGCCATGCGACTAAATAATTCTTCGCAGAAAATTCTATTGATTGGATAACCACCAAAGCTGTGCCTTCAAGAGAGGCCCGCAAGTAATGAAACTTATTAATATCATCAATTTCCTCGTTTGAATGTATAAGGCTGACATAGGTATCATGAAACTCAAGCCACTTTTCATATGACCCATTGTATTTTGGCAGTGAAATTGTAGGTAACTTAACAAATTGATGAGTTCGAGAAGCATTTTCACTACAAACAGTAGCATTCTTTGAGTTGCTGTGTTGTGACAACAACTCTTGACCACTAGCAAATATTTTAAAATATGTTGATTCAAATTCATTGCGTTCAGCGATTTGCAGATCCACATCACTGACAATACACTCCAATTTCAATTGAACTTCATCATATTGTTGATATAAACTTTCAATTTTACCTAACCGCAACTGCAGCTCACTTACCTGAAGTGGGGTCAATGACCCATCTAGTTCATGAAGGTCATTGAGGAAATTTGAAAATGCTGTAAGTCTACCTTTATAACTTGCACGTCGCTTAATTAATTCTTTTTCCTCTTTGGCATCAGACATTTTGAATACTTGGGAAACAAGAAATCACCTGAAATTGATACAATAATTATGTATATATACCTATACTTAGGTCCTGCAGGAAACTACCTACTTAATTACATAACACTCATAAGTGGTACAATTTACATGAGATAAATCAAGAATTTGAAAGTCTCAATCATATAGAGAACAACTGTTAACTCAACAAAACTAGTATGTATAATTCCATAGACATAGGTTAAAATTACCAAACATTTGAATGTCTAAGTCATAAAGAGGACATCTGTTAACTCAACAAAACTAGTATGTATAATTCTATAGACATCGGTTAAAATTACCAAACATTTGAATGTCTAAGTCATAAAGAGGGCATCTGTTAACTCAATACAACTAGTGTGTATATTTCAATAGACATTGGTCGAAATTACCTAACATTTGCATGTCTAGGTCATGGGGAGAACACTGTTAACTCGATACAACTAGTATGTATATTACCTAGTACAAACATAATTCAGCATCTTGATTGCATAATAGAGAATCTACTAATTTATTATAACCAGTATGTATCTTGAAAGTTTCATGCACATTAGATCTAATTCACTGAATTACATGCAAACATATGTCAGATGTACTACTCTAAAACATATTTTGTACTAAAACTGACATGAATTTCAATCTTTGTTACTTAATACATTTAGATACCTACTTGATGATAAGATGCATACTGGCATAATTACATTGACACAATCACTTGAATTCTGTTACTGTTAAATACATGGGTAGGTACTGGCATTATAATATAACATGTTATGTAAGTACTTACATTATAATTAGTAAAAACTTTAACAAAACTTGAAAATTATTGGCATTTTAACATGTCGATTATCTTGATTTAACTTACTTACATGAGTACCTACCTAACCACTGTTTTAACTCACACTAAAAGGATACCGAATTCTGCTTCTTGACCCATTATGTACTCGCTGACATCCGAAGTTAAATGTTGAAGATTTAGTACATTAGTTTACTTGACGCCATTGCATGGCGATGCATTGCATCGATGCACTTGCTGCTAGGCTAATCTTGAAAATCCGTCCCCATCTCGTCATGTATTTGGCTCGAAGACGACCATGTTGGCGCTTTGCATTGCGCTATCGGAGCTGGTAACTTTGAGATGGAGATTTCAGAGATAAATGCAAGTCTTCTTATGAACTTCGGTTTATTAAAATTATAACATTAAATTACATGTTCACACAGTCAGCAATAGGAAGGGAAGAGAATGACACTTGACATAACATTAGTGAGGGGAAAAATCCATTACTTCATAGTGTGGGGAAATAGTCCTACCACAGACAATTTCACATCTAAACACAATATATTATGAACATACATGAAACACATTAAATATTATATATTCAGTACTTATTACCAACGTGAAACAGGCCTATATTTTTATTAATAAACTTAATTTCTCTATGAAGATGTTTTACCTACTTCCTGTTATTGGCTACATGCATTGTATACAGGACTCCCAAATATAATACGAACATATTCAGAACAACATATCAGGCTCCAGGCAAGCGATTACTCTCCTTCCACTTAGCCAGAGATTCATTCCTATCTATCTCCGTCTTATGGTAACGTGTTAAAAGTATTCCCTATCTCTCTCTGTCTCAGAGACTGCTGCTGGAACACACTGTTACGTGCTTTTGGACAGATTTTCTACTTGGGGGTGGTAGCTAGCCAGGCGAGCATTCGCAAAATGCCCTTCTACCATCCGGTGAAGCCAGCGGTGAGGCGACCCATGGACCTGCGGCACAGCAGTCCATAGCATTTACCACTCGGCTATCGTCAATCAAATGTCATAAGTATATCAAGGGTTGGTGATTTTATATAGAGAAATAGCTATTTTCGTCTCTTAGTATCTTGAAAGATTGTAAAAATGAAGAGCAAGCAGCAGCCCTAACCGTCACCAGTAAAGGACACGTCTCAGTGTCGCGAACGCGCGTCCTCCCGCATTTCAATCGGCACATTATAATTTCATAACGCACGCTTGTCAAGCTAAATAATACGCAAAATTTATGTTACGAGGTTCTCACCGTTCGACCGGCCCGCAATGAATGCGTAATAAGCTACTATTAAACATTAAACACGGCAAATGCTCCACTCATATTCATTTGAAGACGTGGTTATAAATTCAATTAAGTTTGTTGCTTAAGAGTTTGCGTGGACGTAAGGGCGTTTTAACATGGCCTGTTTATGTGATGATTTTTTATGTGTCTTCGTCATCTGCATTTTAAATCTTTAGAATTTACAAAGCGCCGTTTTGTTTCCATTACAGCGCGCTTTAGAAGTACCTAAACATTATTTTAAGTTAAAAATATTGGGAAGAAAAACGCAAATAAAGTTAAAGAAGGTCCGATATTCAATAATTATTTATTATAGTATCAATGCGTTGTGCTCTTTGTGAAAAGGTTCATTTGCTAGAAAGTCACATTGTAAAAGCACTGATGTGCATAAGGCTTTACCGCGCAGAGCTATCGTGTAACTGCAATAAATTAATTTACTTATTTGCATAAACGTCTATTTAAACAGTTTTACGGTTTGTTTGTGTATAATATTAGTATGATTAAGTGCAGATGCATGTTCTGTTAAACTTGTTGAGAATCTCGGGTTCGTGAAGCATCAACATTTTAATGATGTTGTGAGATTTCATAAGAAATATATGTACTATATATTTTAACATTTTGTATTAAATTAAGTCTTAGATTGTTTTTTTATAGCTTATAGACTAACCTTTGACCACAATATCACCTGATAGTAAGTGATGATATGGTCGAAGATGTTATTCAGGCTAGCCTAGAATTACTGGCTCTCAAAAACAGTTGCCGGAACACACCATTAGACAGATTTTCTACTTGAGGGTGGTAGCTAGCCAGGCATTCGCAAAATGCCCTACCACCATGCTGTAACGACTGCCATCGTAAGCCAGTAACCGGGACCGACGACGGCTTAACGTTCCTCCGAAGCACGTGCACGCTCAGTAGTTATGTCACTAGCGGTCACCCATCCATCTCCTGACCGCGGCGGACGTTGCTTAACTTAGCTGATCGATTAAGAACTGCTAAGCAAACTTCGCTACGAGCGCTTCATTATTCACGAGATCAAATATATTTATCCTCATGATCAAATATGTTATTTGGTCATAATAAATACGAGTTAGGCCTTTTAAATTGGCATTGTCATATAAACAGTAAGTGTGCCTTTATTCTGTGCCTCAATTGTAATGCTTTCTGGAACTTGAGCTTAAAATTTCTTCAATTCAGAAATAATGTTGAATATATTTATTATTATGGATTTTCTATTTTAGTCAGCACCATTTCACTGCACCTTTTGTACCCCAAAATTGTTGAACGATTATAACCTGACATTTACCGAATATCCCATATTAGGTACGTAATATTATCCCTGAATGCTATAAATAGCCGTACGGCAGGCTGATATTCATCCCCTTGTGGCAAATAAAGCAGCGAATAGACCTGTCCATCATCATTAGCTGATATTGCGGTAGCAATTAGATATCTTCGGTCATAATTTCTTTTTTTCCGTATACTGTTAACGTGGAGATCACAAATTGAGGGTTACTGCCAGTCTGACATACTTATACATTATACATTATACATTTAAATAAAACATATCAGTATCATTTTATGTTGAGAAACGTGCTGTAGGTAGGTACTTGAGTACGCCTTTATTAGGTCTAGCGAAGGAATCACATGAGATCTAAAATTCTATTCATAGGTGTCTACGAGTGTGTAATTATCTTAAATATTCTAGAAAGAACGAATATGCAAGTTTCTAGAACTAACCAACAGAAATGTGTCGAAAATATCTCCATTAATCATGTGTCAAGTTGTAGAATGCATTTCCAAGAAAAACTGTACAGCAAGTTGGCACAAGCAAATATGTTCTTGCATTGAAATTAATGTTGATAAATATACAAAAGTGGCGACGGAAGTGCGGACGTCGTGCCGGAACTGAAGCCATCCATCATCCGCCCGCCCTGGATAAAAACGCTCGTTAGTGAAGCCGCCCGCCCTAGCCCGCCGCCAGCTACCTGCCTCTCTATTAATGTTCCACTCAAGTGCCTCTATTATTGCTGTCATTTGTTATATCTATTTTGGCAAATTGGTTGACCTCGCGTTATCCGTAATTAGTACTTTTTGCGGGGTCATTATAGCAAAAGGAAAATTACTGTAGTAAAATTAGCATTTTTAGGAATATCGGATTTCTTTTTACTTCAATATATTTGTAAATTACCATCAGGGAAATCCCAAAGTTGGTTTTAATCACAACTTCAGAGCTAAATCGGCGTCGCCGGTATTTGTTGCTTAAATAGAGCATATTATGGTACCTACTGTACCGTATTTTCAGAATCCTGTCTTATTTAGTTTTTGAAAATCGTCTTAAATGAATAACTTATGACGCCCCATTTATTTACTTATATAATTAAATATGTAATATAATACTATATTTTGTACAACTCAATGAGCTCTAGAAAATTAAAATCCACATGCAATGTCAAAACATCTTTTCTTTTCGGATACCTTCACAATTATTCGGGGCTTTGGAGCACCCCTGAATAAAAACTATTTCTAGTCAAATAATAACTAGCTCGTTCCGTTATTGGGTGCGGAATCCTTATAAAACGTGTCTAGTTATGATCCTCGAACCCACACGTGTGTACAATTTTATCGTAATTGGTTTAGTAATTTTCACGTGATGCGTGTGCATACACAAACACTTTTCAAAATAGTTATATTCATGTTCAGTAAGCTTTTTTTAATCTCCTAAGCTATATTTTTTTAAATATTCTGTGTCAAAACCTTTTAGCTGCAACTACTTTGCTGAAAAATAAAGGTACTTAAGTAGTTGGACTAGTTCCAATACTCATTCTTTGAGTCAACGTTCTTTATAAATTATCAGGTTTGTAAAAATTCCGTATACGAGCTATAGGGGCCCGTGACATTCGGAAGGTCGCACAGATAGACAGACAGGCGAGTCACATTTCGGAAAGATGGTTTGACCCATGAATTCTAACAAAAGAAATGCCATACATAAAAAGCATGAGGCGATGTTCAATGTTAGTGCAAAAGTATTTCAACAAGGCACCCGGTGTGTCCAGCCCAATTCATTTAATCACAAATTATTTATTTTTCAATCGTTTAAATTCTGTTTGATTTGACAGAAATGGAAAACATTCTAGCTTAATTACAACTTATTATGTACGTTTTTTAAACAGATATTTATGGTTTGCTTATTCTAGAAACTGATATTATTTCAATAGACAAAAGCAGCAACAGTACAAATCTGACAATCCCCACCGGAACTTTCAGTCACAAAGATTTCACATAGTGTAGGTATCTACTGAATGTATGCACGCGATGCGAGGGTGTCACCGCGGCGCGAATCCTCGGGGAAGCAAAACCGCTTATAAAAGTATGCGCCGGAAATCCGAGCGATGCCGCGCGCCCTCGAGTATTAAAATTATTATGAAAACTCCGCGTCGCGCCGCGATAAGGCGGGATGATGCCGGCTTAACGCCGCCCGCCCTAGCGCTCGCACCTACCCCGCCACTATCGCGATACGAGACTTTCTTCGCTGCCTACCAAGCTAAAACTTTGTATGCGATTTAGATATGCATAAACATACTCCTCTAGGAAACTCCCACACACGCTTTAAATAATCCAACTTGGAAAATACACTGGTATTGCAGCGACCGATTCAATTACTCGCCCTAATCGATATCTTATTTATAATGCAAGGCTTACTTACGGAATTACACAGAGGCCGTAACTAAACAACGGTCTACGCAAACATTCATTACTCCAACTTAGATTTTCAAATAAGCCAAGCGGGAAACTTGAAACATTAACCAGATAGAGTTATTTCAACAATGTAAACGTCGTCGAGCAACTTTATGCAGAAGCTGCAATGGTATGTCGAACGACAATTATAACTTTGGCCCCGGACGCGACACTCGCTCCGTCGCAACAAATAAAATATGTCCACGAAAACGCGCGAGGGGGACGGTGGTAGCGCAACGAAATTTCGTACACAAGACAAAGATAAGCTTAACCAGCACGAAATTATGAGCGTTTAACTGTTTCTAGCTGTAGAATCTGGCACGGGTGCTTCGCCGGCTCGCCAGCGCGCGTTATTTACGAGGGGGTGGTGGCTGCGCCGCCCGCCGCCCGTTGCACCCGAGATAGCGCCTTCCCCGGAAGAGCGTCGCCGCCGCAACCGACGGCCTCTCCGCCGCTCCAAAGCGAACCTTACCGAACCGGCTTAAGGTATGGAGCAAGGTGCTGCGCCGCCTCATGCCTCCACAGCACCTCACTTACACCTAGCTTCTGCTTGTGCAGATTGCTGCCAACCCGCACTTGCGACGCTAAACACCACTCCGATTTGACCCCTATCTCCGTCGCAGTAGGACTAAATCGTCTCGGGACCGATCGGTCGCATTCAGTTCGAGTCGTTTTGGTACGCTACATTATAGTGAAGATGTCTGTATTTCTTGTTTATGATAACATAAAACTATGGTAAGTTAATTTATGCTATTGTATCATTGTAATATAGTCTACCGCAAATGCAGAGACTCTACCGCATACTTAAGTAAGTCTGCTTTGTGGACTATAAATCGTCAAAGCTTTGTTTCTGTACAATTCGTAACCGAGTCTTATAGTAATCGTATATCATCTTTGTGTAACAAGTTTTAAACAAAATATAAGTAACGTACTCTTAACTACGATAAACGTATAAGCTGAATACATGATTCAAAATAAAACGCTCATAATTTTATAAAATCTTCCACGCTTTTAAACAAAACAATGTTGACCCACCGACCCGTACTAAAACCCTAAAGTCGTTAACGCATTATAGCACATCAATATAAGCTAACAAAGAGGAGGTCACGTACCTACGTCATTTAAGTGAAAATATACGACACAGAGAAAAGAGAGAAATGTGTAAAAACCGTCTGGAGCATTATGCCGCGCGGCGGACCATTACTTTTAATATAAATAAAATAACAAAATATGAGCGTCCGGCCGCTGAGTGCCCCTGGACACTTTTATATTTCAAGCGAGTCTCCTGCTACCCCCTTTTACCACCCCCTCATAATTTAAGTAAAGTTCTCATACTGTGGTATCTTTTTGTGGTTTTAATGTCAGTAAAGTAGTGCCTAGTTTTGCGCTGTCACAGTCGGAAGGTAACGAGGAAGTGGTGTGGTGGAGTCTGAATTTAAAGTTGTATAATGTGCTCGTGAAATGAGTTTCTGCATTTAAGGTTAGTAAACTTAAAGATATGATAATATGTCAGACTTATTTATATTCCAGGACATCAATAGCTTGAGAAATGGTCACTTCAATCTGAATTTACGAAATATGGTACCGTCATGAGTATATGCAACACATTTATTTTAAGCCCACTTATTCATCAATAAGGAATAATCTGTTTTCGGGGCAACAAGCAAATATGTCAAAAGTCATTTTCACGCACATGTTCACGTCTTACAGTCCGTCAACATTTTGACGATTTAAGTGCAGGTTGTTAACGGCCCGTGTCGACAATATATTTTCTAGATAATTGAAGGCATTATTTCATCTCTCATCCTGAAGGATGTGGACATAATAATAAACACTGGGCACGCGAGATCCATGGGATAACTCCGTTTCGTGGTATCTTTGTTGCATTTGGCAAAAATGAAGACGTTATTGAACTTGCACGCACAGGTATCTTGATTTTAAAATTTTAATTGGCATGTTGCTCCGTGGTCGCTTTTATATTCCCACTGAATAATTTAAGACAAAATGACATTGACATTATTTCGGTTTCGATTATATTATACATTTTAATAATTTCATAAGACAAACATTTTCAATGCATGCGATAATACGGCACATTTAGAAAGAATAACACTTGTAGAAACATTTGTGATCATTAAAATTATGTATAGTTTTCGATCAAATTGTATCACTAAGCAACCAAGTAATAATACCTTAAGTAATGACCATGAACAATTAGTTCTTTATCTGTATTATATTTTCTAATTTTTTTGAAGGGGGGAAATGCCTTCGCACTGTCTCTCCACCACGGGGGTGAAGGGGGTGTGTGGGACTTGAACCCACTAAAACCTCCACGTGAGCAGTCCTTCACCAAGATAGGGCAAGATAGAGTCGCGTTAGCACTCATTATCTTGCCCCGGTGGTAGGCCCGAACTCAGTCGGGCCTCTGCGCCTGTAGACGGACAACCTCACCAAGGCCACCCCCAAACGTGCCGTGAAAGCTCCAAAAATCAATTGCCTCCAGGTGAAGTGCCTGCATCCTATCCCATAATAACAAAAAATAAAGTTATAACCACCAGATATATTCCAAAGTATACAAGCGGGACGAGCGACCGACGCCGCGGAAGATGGCACATTGGCGCGATGACGCCAAGGCGTCAGCTATCGCCACTTGGGGTGAGAGGCTCCTCGCAGGTGGGTACACAGAGGGGGGCCAGCGCTCGACGACTTCTCGAAGCGATCCGACCCGTACTCGGAGAGTGGGTCTGAAGAAGACACGGGAGACTCACCTTCAGGCTTACGCAGGTTCTCACGGGACATGGCTGTTTCGGGAGATACCTTTGTAACGTCGCACGAAGGGAGCCGTCTTCGGCCTGCCACCAGTGCGGCTGCGTGAAAGACACCGGCCAACATGCACTGGAGGCATGCCCAGGAGGAGCGGGACCGCGGCGATCCCTGATCGCGGTTGTGGGGTCCGACCTCTCCTTGCCGGCCATTATCTTAAAGATGGTCGTTAACGAGAGGTCGTGGGAGGCGGTGGCCTCTTTTTGCGAGACAATTGTGTCACAAAGGGAGGCGGAGGAGCGGGAAAGGGAGAGGGATCCTCTCTCTGTTCCGCTTCGAGCGTGGACACGGAGGCGAGCCGATTGTGCTCGCACTCCGTCTCCGCTCGGAGGACCTGGGGTGTTGGCCGTGGGGACAGCCGGCACCCCCCATCAGGGCTAGGTCCTCATGAGGTGTGGATGCCCTCATGTTCCGGGGCATCCCACGAAGCGGCGATGGGGGGGAAGATATTCCCAGAGGCTGGGCCCGTTTGGGCGGGCGGCGACGTTGATGGGGTCTGCGGATGAGAGCGCGAGTGACCCTGCGATCCCTGTCAATAGTCGATGACGATGGAACACCATGATGTTTTTAGTCGGTAGTGGGGTCCTTATTGACCCTGGATCCGACATAACCACCTGCTCCCCGGCATCGGCGGGTGTGTATGCGTAAATGCATTTTCCTCATGACAATAAAAAAAAATGGTGACCATCTCACCTACTAAGTGGTGATCTGGTCGAGGAAAGCAAACAGACATAATCAAGAAGGAACTAGCTCTGAAGGACAGCTGCTGGAAGACACCCATAGGTGCTTAGGAACACAATTTCTACTTGAGGGTGGTAGCCTAGAGAACATTTCAAAAACTGCCCTAACATCATTCAAATAAATTTGGTTAAAAAAAAACAAATGGTATCGTGAGAGAAAAATACTCAAAGCTGATGGTAAATTATGACAACACCATTTAACAGTATACGTTAAATATCGAGAGTTGATTTAATATAATCTTTAATCCATTAAGCTGCTTGCCTAAAAACTTGACATCAGCAAAGCTAATCTCAAGTGCTTATTATGTGGTACAGCAAGTTAAACAATTACAGTTGAAGGCTTTGAAGCGGGTAAACAGTAACAAGGCGCAAAGTCAACGCGGAGGGAAGTCTGTAAGCGACTGAGCGCTTGCACAAGTTTTACAAGTAAGCGTACCACGACTCACGATCTCGATCACACACTGTTAAAGAGAATTACCACAAAGAAGTCTAAAATTCGTCTACAAGTTTCAATACAAAAATGCAGAAACATGCAGGTATGTGTCAATGCCACGGTCACAGTCATAGCGGCTTGATGTGTGCTCGCACGAGTGGCTATTAGCAAGTCTAAAATAATCCTTTAGATGTTCGACTTAATGTAGTAGCAAGAGTGTGTCGTGAACTCGCTCAAGCCGCGACAGCGGTTTTGGGTGCGTGCGCTTCCGCAATGCGTGCCCTTTGCACAAGCTCCGATCAATCAACGTCCACTTTTAATGACTTAATTCTGACATACCCAACCTCTGCAATACCTTTCATAAACAAGAAAATTTACATAACACACGCTTATTATCGCTTCAATAACTATATAGTTACCATAACCGAACCCTAATTATAGGCGATACTCCCCTGAAGCCTTACGAGGCATCGACCAATATTGTCCATCGCGTTCAATCGTAAAGCGCCCTAACAAAACAAAGAATATAACGCGCCTATAGAGTTCGCAATAAAACCGCGTGAATACGGCAATAGCTATTCAGAGGGAGATATTAAAATGCATGGAAATAAATTCGGCGTCGCATTCGGGCGTACGACTGGGGGTGCAGTAAAAATAAACAGCGACGCCATTAGAACTCACTTCCATATTCAAATTTATGAACGCGTCCGCGTTGCCGCTACTCGGCCGCCGGCGAGCCGCCGCACCGGAACCGCCACTGATGCCAGCCCACTTGTCATTTCATTTGGCAGCATTTTCACCCACGATTTGACGTTTAATTTGAAAATTTCACCCTCAATCTGCTAAAATAACTAGCAAACTGATTTTCATAAAGTACCTAACTTTTCATGCGTTTCGATTTCAGTATGGCTAAACGCGCAACAGAACGTAATGCTACGTGATAAACAAAGTCTGATCTTCAGATGTTTTCAGTAACAAATTTATCAAAAGCTTTCGTAACCAATAACCAAAAGCAAAACAAACGTAAGGTGAGAGCGCGGCCGTAGCAACGCCACCGAACTGGCTTATGCTTTAGCTTAAATAAACAGAAGTTTTCAAAAATTTGTGTATTTAAATCGAATGTGACTTGTGTTACCGTTTCTATTTCTGTTCAACTTCCACGCTGGAGGAAAAACACCTCGGATACATTTGGAGCTAGCATTAAATTCATAAGGGATTAGATGTCATCATAAACAGGAATTATTTAGCCGGCTGAGGTTAAAAACAACATTGCTACCATCTAATTACCTACTGTAGAAGGAAATTATGGCGTGCTTAGCACCGTTGCGACTGAAATAGTTGAACTTTTTGAGTAAACAGAATTACTTGAGTGAATGAATAGTGCCTTAATTCCCTGCTCTGCGTTGTGGTTGCAATATGATTTGTCTATTATGACATATTATATTAAAGTAGTATATGTAGGTTAGGTCACTGTATAGTATAAGTATTTCGAAGAAGAAAAACGAAAATATGGGTTTAAGGAAAATATATCATAAATCGCAAAACGATTTTGATCTCTCGGAGATTGCTTTCTAGTCATGTTCTGTTTAGTAACTTTAAATATCTAATGAAGAAGATTACTAGTTCTAATTATTTTGTTTACAGAATAAAAGAGATTTTTTACCATTTTTGGACGGAATGCGCCGTGAGCACAAGTATGGGGAAGTCTTACTTAGCAGCTTAGGAATTAATTATTTACGTTTATGCACATATATATCAAAGAATTATAGAGGATGAAGAATTATGAGTGGAAACTATATTGGACTAACGTAGTTGTTGAACGACAACAAGTCCCCAAAATTAATAAATAAAAGAAACTGTTGCGTACATTCACGAAACATAAAATAAAAACAACTCCAACCAAGTTATTCTTATTATATTTCCGTAAATAGATACCCATATAGTATACTAATAAGTTACTATGGCACCTCTGTCTGGAACCTGAATTATATTTCGCGGTGTTCACATAACTCTACAGAGTCAACCAGAGAACTGTAGTAACCTATCGCTACGTCGGATAACGGGGATGGGGTGCGAAAGGGGTGAAATTTGAATTGTTGAATGAAATCCGCAACCCTTCTGCCGCAAATCAATGGTCGAATATAACTTACTTTAGAACTTATTATTCTACAATATCTGTTTTAATAATCATTGTTACAGATTTACGATGGTTTTACGTTTTAGGTTTACTTTTAAAAGCGGATGATTTGCAATAATAGTTTCGATTTTAGTCCTTTTTTTTTTTTTTTTTTCACCCGGGAAAATCCTTTATGGATACCACCCGCCCCGGGGGGGGGCGGAGTGGTTATGTGGGAGTCCTCGCCTGAAGGGCCTTACTACCCCCACGGGGGGGTAGTAAGTGAGGTTACCCACTAAAAACCCGGGATGAGCAGTCTGCCGCCTAGTAGGGCGAAATGGGGTAGCGTTAGCAGTCACCATCTCGCCCCAGCGGCCGGCCCGTCACCGATGACGGGCCCCGGCCAATGGAGGGATGACCCGGCTCATTGGGGCCATCCCCCAGACGTGTGGGATCGTGCAAGCCAGTGGAGAATCCCCCGACTCTCCACCGATGATCCGCACAGCACTAGGAAAGAGCGAGAAGGCGCCCGAACCGCCTTCTCCTCCCCCCAGTTCGTCTACGCCGGAGCGGGTCCGCGAGGACGTCGTCCTCCCTCGCCCGCTCCGCGGCCTCTTTCTGCGCCATCACCGCTTCGCAGAAAGAGACCACCGCCTGCCACGATCCGTCGCTGCCGAGCATAGCGTTAACCACGCTCGGCAGCGACAGATCTGCGCCTATGACCGCTGTGAGGGTGTGCCGCATGGGACTCCACGCGGCGCACTCCTCCAGCGTGTGGAGCGCCGTGTCTTCTGGCGCTCCACACTCGTGACAGGCGGGGGTCGCCTCCCGTCTAGCGATATGATGCAGGTACCTTCCGAAACATCCGTGTCCGGAAAGCACCTGCACCAATCGGAAGGTCAGCGACCCGAATCGCCGCCCTACCCACCTCCGGAGGACCGGGCGAATGGCATCCACCGTCCTCTGTCCAGGGACCGGTGGAGCCAGGTCCTCCGTCCACCGCCTCAACAGGGCGGCCCGCGCCCGCCGTCGCATGCGCGTGACCTCCTCCCACGCTGGAGGCTCCCCGCGGGATCTCCTCGCCGCCACGAAGTGGTACACTTCGGCGAGGATCTCCGCTTGGAGCTCCCAGGGGGGATCACCGGCCAACACGCATCCCGCCGTCCAGGACACCGTCCGGTACCCGCGTATCGCCCTCGTCGCGATGACCCGCTGCGGACGTCGCAGCAGGGCCTTATTGGCGCGACCGAGGGCGTCCACCCAGACAGGTGCCCCGTACAAGGCCATACTCCGGATCACTCCGGAGTACAGGCGACGACATGTGGCGTTCGGGCCGCCCACGTTGGGCAGCAGCCTCCCAAGGGCGGCAGCGGCGCCTATGACTTTTGGGGCCAGTTGAGTGAAGTGGGCCCCAAAAGTCCACCGCCCGTCCAGGATGAGACCCAGGTACCTCATCTGGGTCCCAACCCGGACCAGGACCCCGTCCAGGTCTATCCGCGTTCCTGGAGGGGGTCCCCCCCGAGGCCCATGGAACATTAGGGCCTCGGTCTTGGAGAGGGCGACCTCCAGCCCCAGGGCACGTATGCGGCCGACCACGAGTGTCGTGGCCACCGTGGCCCGCCGCACCGCCTCCCCGAGGTCCCTCCCCTTGACTACGACTAGGGTGTCATCCGCGTAGCACGCAACCCGCATACTTGCGGGAAACGTGCCGCGGAGCACCCAGTCGTAGCCAATGTTCCACAGGAGCGGTCCCAACACCGACCCCTGTGGAACCCCGCAGGACACGCGACGTCGCCTCAGACCGTCGCGTCCCTCCACCAGGACCTCGCGGTCCTGGAGGTAGTCAGCCAACAGCCTACGCAGATACAGGGGCACTCCGTGATAGTGGAGCGCCTCCCGTATTGTTCCGTGCGGTAGGCTGTTGAAGGCGTTGGCAATGTCCAGCGAGACAGCCAACGCCTTTTCCCCCCCACTGACCGCGTCCTGCGTCCACCCCTTGATCCAGAGCAGGGCGTCTATCGTCGATCGCCCTGCTCTGAATCCGAACTGGGCCTCTGAAAGTCCAGGCCCAGTTCCCCCCAGGTGCCGGATGACACGGGAAGCTACTATTCTTTCCAGCAGCTTCGCCGTGTCATCCAGCAGCACGATTGGCCTGTATGCGGCGGGCGAGTCGGCGTCTCGCCCTTCCTTCCGCAACAGGCACAATCGCCCGTCCTTCCAGAGCTTCGGGAACTGACCCGACGTGAGGCACGCGTCGAACAGTTCCCGAAGCTGACCGCCCATCTCCCTAAGGGCGATCCTGAGGACCCGCCCGGGAATCCCGTCTGGTCCCGGGGCAGTCTTCTTGCCACTCAGGCGAGAGACTGCTACCTCCATCTCCACCTCTGAAATAGGCGGAATGGAGGCCGGGTCCTCCTCCGCCTGGAAGGACGGCGTGGCCATCGGTGGAGGGGTGTAGTGGGGGTCGCTGTCGGGGAATAGCCCCCCCAGCACCCTCTCCAGGAGCTCTGGCTCCAGGGACTCGGCGACAGGGGGCGCTCTGCCTCGGAACTTATTCCGGGCAGACTTATACGGGCGCCCCCATGGATCCCTGTCGAGGCCCTCCAGCTCCTCATGCCAGCCGAGGGCCTTAGCCCGGCCGATGGCCAGCTTCAGCTCCTGTTTGGCTATCTTCACATCACCATACAGGAGCTGCTCGGCCGCCAGCTGCTCCGCCGGCAGCTGGTCGTCCGTCCGGCCGTGACGCCGCCTCCTGCAGTGGTAGTAGAGGCGGCGCGTCTCCGAGCATCGCGCTCGGAGATTCTCTATCTCCGAGCACCACCAGTAAACTTGGCGGCGCTCGGGGCGGCGTCGGGACCTCGGCATGGCGGCGTCGCAGACGGCCGTCACCGCCTCCCGGAAGTGGCCCGCTGCGATGGCCACTTCCGGGCGCACCGGGGTGGCCAGCCACGACTGGACGATAGCCGCCTCTTCAGCCAACTCGGCATCGAGGCGACCAATCGCCCAGCGCGCGAAGGACTCCCTCTCCACGCGCCGAGTCCCTCCTTGGTGGGAGGTGGCGATCTCGAACCGGATGTAGTTGTGGTCCGAGAGAGTCGCCACCTCCGCCTCCACTCTCCAGGCCTGGACACGTGCTGCGACCATCGGGGTGGCGAACGAAAGGTCCACCACGGACCCCCCGTTGTGTCGCACGCACGTGTGGACCGACCCTCTGTTGAGGAGGGTCAGCCCTGTGGCAACCGCCCACTCCCTGACAGTCTCCCCGCGAGTGTCAGTGGAGGGGTTGCCCCAGGCCTGGGCCTTGGCGTTAAGGTCCCCCATGAGGAGGACCTCCCGTGGTGCCTGCCTTCTCACCGCCGCGGCCAGGAGGTCTAAATAAGCCTCCAGCTCCGCGACGGTTCTATTGGGGGAGAAGTATACGCCCACTACCGCATACCTCTCCCACTTGGCCACCACGTACCCCAAGCCCCTCTCTAACAACGAGAGGGGGGAGCCGCCACCGGCACGTCCAATTATGGCCACGGAGCCGTCCAGATCCCCAGCCCAGTAGAGATGGGACTGGGGAATGTAGTACGGCTCCGCGGCGACCGCCAAATCGATCCGCCACTGCGCCAGGGACTGCATTAGCAAATCCTGAGCCCTGACGCAGTGGTTCAAATTCGTCTGTAGGAGGTTGTGCTGCCCGACCTGATCCATTAATCAGACGTCACAACCTCCATGCTCGCCGCACGGCGAACAACCTCAGGGGCGGCTTTGGCTGCCGCTCGGGGGATGGCCGGGGTCCTGGCGGCCTGTCCCTTCGTCTTTGGTGGGGCACAGTTTTGTCCCCCCATCCTGTGCTCGGCGGGTCGCCCCGACTCTGCACATATCGCGCAGTGTGGGGCCCTTCTTTGGCAGCTCGCCGCCCTGTGGCCTGCGCCTCCACAACGGAAGCACAGGTCCCCCCTGTCTGCCGAGGAGGGACACTGGGGGCGCGTATGGCCGAGTCCCATGCACTTGAAGCAGCGCATGGGACGAGCCGCCAGTGCCACCACTCGCACCGAGCTCCACCCCACCAAAAGCCTGCCCTGTGCCAGCAACACTTTGGCTGCTGCAATCGGGCAGGAAACAAGAGAGGAGCCGGTCCCGCCGTAGCTTCGCTGCACCTCTCCGGCTCTGACGTGGAGAACGTCACAGCCCCCCACCTTGGCGACCGCCGCCGCCACTTTCTCCTTGGTGGCGGCGTCGTCCAGGCCCGTCACGTGCAATTGCGCGGACTTTACGGGCCTTGAGACGTTGGCCATCTCGGACAGGACACCGCGGAGCTTCTCCGCGAGCCTGTCCGCTTTGTCTCCGCTTTGAGAGCCAGGAATTTCGAGCATCCTAGCTCCCGTGGCCGTCTGGCGGAAGTGGATGCGGTCGATCCCCAATCCTTGGAGATCGACTTTCTCTTGCGCCGCCTCGACGATGGTTTTGTACGTAACCCCCTTTTCCGCGGCTTCGGGCTGCAGCGTCAGCACAACAGCCGCGGATTTGGGGGCTTTCATCGCCTTCGTCTTCTTGGGCCTGGTGGCAGTGGAAGCCTTATTGACTTTAGGCTTCACGGCGGAGGGGAGGGCACGAGCTGCTGGGACAGGAGCGGGAGCGGGCGTTGCTAGGGAGGAAGATTTGCCCTTCCCTTTTCCTTTCCCCTTTTTTACTACCGCGACCCAGGTGTCCACCTGGGCCACAGCAGTTGGCACAGTAGTTTTTGGGGCGATGGGAGCCGCAGTCGAGGGCGTGGCAGCAGCCTGCGAGGCCTGGCCAACCCGCTTACGAGGGGTTGGTTTCGGGGGTGGGGGCGCAACCACTGCTGCAGCCTTCTTCGCGTCCGCTCTGAGAGGCGGGCGAAGAACCGGCGCTGGCAGGAGGCGATCCTCGATACCCGCGAGTCGGGCATTGAGCATTTGCCCGAACGTGGTTGTCAAGGAGCGCGTCATCTCCTCCACTAACTCTGCCCCCAGTACAACGGCAGGGGGGGCCGGCGTCTCGGCGGCAGCGGCTGCTGCTGCTACTGAAGCAGCAGACGTGGCGGCAGCCGCCTGGGTCTTGGCTTCGGTGAAGCCGCGACGCAGCGCCTTCACTTCTGCCTTGCAAGCCTCCATCTCCAGGCGCAGGCGACTGTTCTCGGCTCTCAGTCGCCGCGTCTCTTCCGCCTCACTCCTGCTAGCCAGTGTGTCGACCACTTCCCTCAGAGTCGACGCAGACCTTTTCAGGCGACCAACAAATTCGCCTTTTAGGTTGCCAGATTTTTTGGCAACCTCTAGGATGCAGGCGAGCATCCCTCCTGCTTGAGCCCTCAGCTCCTGGGCGTTTAGCCCGCTAAGGTCACCGACCCCGGCAAGGACATCGGAATCGCTTCCGATGTCGAGTAAACTTCCGGCGGCCACAGCGGCGGGCGCCTTTTTGAACTTCCTGCTCTGCAGGACCTCCGCCAGCTCCTCCACTAGTGGAATGGGCTTGGGCTTCACAAATTCCTCGCGCGTGGGGCCTGTTTTGCTGCCCTTTGCCCTTCCCCTCCGCGCCGTACTGACCTTAACGGCCGACGTCTCCTCGGTCTCAGTGTCCGACTCTAGGTAGCCGGGCACGTAAAACGAGGAGTAAGGCCGCTTCCTCCGGCTGTCACCCACGTCACAAGATTCCTCAATTACGGACTCTACGTCCGACCTCACTTCGTCCCCCATGGAGACCTCCGACGGATCTCTGGAAGAAACCCTGCTTGTAGTTTGGCCCTGAGAAGGGGCGATTTTCCGGCATTCAGAATTGCCGCTAGAGCGGTCTTCAGACGAAACAATTACTTGGCCCTGAGAAGGGCCTTTTGCGAACTTCCCTTTGACATCACGATTTACCTTCGACATTGTACACAGAAAAAATTATAGATATAATAATAATTTGTGACCATAAGCAAAATTTTGGGGAAGTGGACAGGCTTCAATCTTTCTACTCAAGCCTCCGGAAGTTTAGAGTTCAGAAGACTGACAATACCTTGGAGGTATTTTCCCGAAGTCTAAGGATACACTTATCATCGGGGTTTTGGAACTAGTCCAGCCAGTTTGTCCCCGCCTCCAATAACGTGAGTTATCGGAACAGGGGTCACTACCAAATAAAAGACAGCGGTTATTTTCGATTATGTAACAATATGTTTGACAGTAGTAGGCGCTGGTGTTTGCCAGTTAGAGGGGTCCCTATTTTAACACACACACCGCCAAACTGTTTTTCATCTACTCATAAACATGACAAATTATCTGTAGCCTTGCCTTAAAACTACAATTTATACACCGTAAGTCTATACTGTCATCTGTCTTAAAGAGGTGCTAAGCACCTTAGCACGTATAATACAGATGACAGACAGTTAAATACGGCCCCGGTCTGTACCGAGCATTTTCAGTTTTGTTACTAATAAGGGGTTAAATAGCCCTGTGAACTACATAATATACACATATAATACAAATATTTACAGAAAGAATATATAAATATTACATACACATATAGATAACAATACACGCGGCGCCTGACGGTGTTCTGTTGCGTTTATTTCGGAAGGAAGTAAACCAATAACAGGCAGCGCCACGAGAAGGTATCCGTCAGACTTGCCTTAGGGATCATCACGACTTGCGCTCTCCCCTAAGACCGTTGCCTCCTTACCCATCCGGGATGAGTAAGGAAGGCCTGAGTTTATCCAAAACAAGCAGCGCAAGGCATGCAAGCTAGGCAAAGCAACTATTAATGAATAAACCCAGACCCGCCCTTCGATTTTAGTCCTACCCCAATATAGGTTGCGCAGGGTTATAAAGGCATCCCCATATTTATATGGGAGTCGTAGCCTACTATATGAAAAGGAAATACCAGAAAGTTGGTGTAGCAGCGCCTTCTGAAAAACTGTCATTATATACTGCGGTCCCCAAGACGCCTGCCAAGCGTGGGGATTATGGCTAACCCTCTTTAATGGGGGGGAGGTATGTCAGCAGTAGACGATCCGGCTGATACAGTACATTATAGTATTAGTACGTAGTATTATTATAAGTTCTATGGTATTAGTCCTGCCCCCTTGGCATGGGTAGGTACTTCTGCAATTTCATGTACCTAGATTTTATCCGAAACAAAGCAAAACAATCAAAACACCCTGCCTGAGTCTGTGTTCCGGTTAAGTACTATATGGAGGTCTTCAAAACGCGAGTGAATAGATATCTCCTGGGTAAGCGCGCTCCATCATCAATCGCATCATCAAATGAGTTAGTAGTCAGTATAGTATAAAAAAAGAAGAAAACTTATTTAACCCAAATAGGTCCTGTTATTTTACAATTTCTGGGAGAATTTGATTATAGACCATTGGAGCCATTCAGAATATACTTTTACTTAGTAACTACATATAAGTACATCAAAATCATAGACTTTTTTATGCTTGATATGTTTGCCTTTGACCACTATCTCACCTGATAGTAAGTGATGATGTGGTCGAAGATGTTGTTCAGGCTAACCTAGAATAACGGGTCATTGCTTTCCGAGGTTAACGAAGCGTGCGTTCTGCGGGGTACTGGACCGCCCAGATGCACCTGACTCCGAACTGTGAGTAAAAGAAAGAAAGAAAATACATTTATTTCTGACAACACACAACATCAATAAAAAAAAATTACGTACAAAACAAAAAATAATAATAATATTACATATAAAACGGTGAAACAAAACGTGTGCTGTTATTTTTTTTGTGGGGTGTATGTGAGGTCGTGTGAGGGGTGTTATGTGAGTGTTGTGTATAGTAGTAGTTCAATATTGTCTTTGAGTCAACATTTTATACAAATTATCTAAATTGTATGCTTGAGTACCCCACAGGCAGACAGACAGACAGTTAAAATACTTTTTCTTATTGACTTCTATGATGTCAAAACTGTATATTTTGTAAAGCACACTTAGTCAAACACAATCTATTATTACATGATACAAAATCAGTGATATAAGCATAATACTTACCTTGCCACTTATACAAAATCTAAAATGAACGCCAATTTAAAAATAAAAACACGGATCGCGTTATGTAGAGCTATAGGAGGCGTTCTAGTGGGTCAAGGTCATCGAAATCTGAACTCTGAAAACATCGGTAGAGTTCGCGCGCCTAAACATCACATTTATACGTCAACGCACTTTTAAAATATTAAATAGCCTCACCAATAAGCCTTCCTATAGCCCCACTATGTTATTTACTACATATGGCATAAATCATCTGCAAAATAATTAAACGACTTCAAGTATGAGGAGCTTCCCAATTCAACTGTATTTCTTTTTTGGTGTGTGGCACCTCACAGTCCTTTACACAGTGTACCAAATTAGATGTATTTTTAATATTCGAAAGCAGGTTCTTGTCGTGTAGTCCCATTAAAATTTAACTGAGATCTGAGTAGTAGTATTTGAGTTATCTCTAATAATGCGTATTTTATGTTTGAAGCAGGTTTTTTTTGCTAATATTTTTTCTATATGATCTCTGTAAAGTTATCGGTGGAATTCGCTCGCCTGTATTTACATCCCATTTAAACGATTACGTATTGCTGTTTTAACAATGGCTCTACATTTTAAGTAATTTTATGCAAAATGTATCTGATATTTCAAATACAAAAAAAAAACAATACAAAAGTTAACCGAGGGAGCACGCTTAGGTTAGGTTCATGATTATTCAGTTAATATCTATAGCCTTATCAGTCTTATCACCGATAAAACGTCGCGCTCATATAGGTACTTAGCGGTAGTTTATTTTTCGCATTTTGATAGGGTATTTGGCGAGTGCTCGACTGGTTAGATAGCCCCCAAAAGAAGAAAATCTGTCGAGGACGCCAACCATCAAACGGTGTGTATGGGCGGCTATCCTCGAGAGGTAATGCCCACTCTACGCTGGAACTGTTTTACCACATCATCACTTATCACCAGGTAAGATAATGTTCAACAGCTAACGCGTCAAAAAAAGTAAAAAAGTAAAAAAAAAAGTAAAGTCTGCGAGTAGGTACCATAATTTTGTCTATAGTAGGCTAAATTATGATATTTAGGCAGATGCCTTCCTCACAGATATTCCTTATAGATCCTACTATAATTTGGTGATGTTATTTTAAACTTATAGCCATCACATAAAAAAATCAGCCAAGTACGAGTCGGACTCACGCATGAAGGGTTCCGTACCATTAGCTATACAACATTAGACTTCATATTTTTACCTATTTTTGTTTTAACGTGCGAGAGTCTGACTCGCACTTGGCCAACCATTTGTATTTGTTTTTATAGCGGCAAAAGAAATACATCATCTATGAAAATTTCAGTTGTCTAACTATCACTGTTCTTGAGAAACAGCCTGGTGACAGACGGGCGGACAGCGAAGTCTCAGTAATAGGGTCCCGTTTTTACCCTTTGGGTAGTGAACCTTATACCCTAGAACCCTATATGACTAATTCGTAAACTTAATTAAAAATTAACATTAAAAACTTTACACCATTAAAAATGATCTAGCTGCAAATCACATACAAGAAATCAAAATTACAATACCCATTTAGCATTAATATCGTTAATTATAAAAACGGCTTCCCCAACATCACAGAATGACATACCGGAAAACGCGTCCGTGTTGCCGTATATCGTTGTTTTGTCGATGGTCCGCTCTCATGACTGGCAGAAACGGCTAAATTGCTTCTATCGCATTAATGGCTGAGAAGCTGTCGGCCGTTATGATTAAGGTTTACTAGGAGTTTTAATGAAATGTACCTTGTTATATATAAAAAAAACATTTTAGTGTGTATGTACAGGTCTTTCATTCGAGAACCCTGCTTTTCATTTCGAATATGATAAAATAAATAAAAACCTGATTTCCACCACTGTATTAGCCTTACCTTAGCCACTTTAGCTTGTCTAATGAAATCAAGCATTAAATCTATAGGTATCTAAATCTTTTTCTGTGGCATTCTACCAGCCAATACTTTTTATCATTCATTATGGTAAATATTTTGTTCATATAAACAGTAATAATTTTGCGAAAAATAAATTTCAGTAGAAAATTTTGTTTCAATATTTTTTATAGTATTTTTTATTAATTTTATGGCACGATTTAACAGAGTTTTTTTTAAGCACAGCACGGGAAATTCTTTTTAAGGGATGAAGAGTACTGTTTTCATCCCTCTGACAAAGTGAGCTTAATTTCCAAGTTTGAGATATGTCAAAAGTCATTTTTAAGAAATTAAACTCTAGAAAAATTAAGTTTGTAGCTAAAAAGAAGTCTAGCAGGCTACGAACGGACAAAGGAATTAAATTATAAATGACATGCTAGAATGCTTTAATAGCGGGTATACAGAAATGAATATTTTTTTTAAATAATTAAATTCTACATAGTTTAGGTATTGTTTTTACAAAGTAAACTATCGTTTTAATATTGTTGGGTTTGCAATCACACTTGCAATTTACGAGATAAAAAAATATAGTCATGTGCGGGATTCGAACCCGCGTCCATCCACCCCTTTAGCTGGGACTTAAACTATCGTTTCTTAAATACCTTAGTCGTAGCAATTGTTGGCTCTCTCACTACAATATTGGATCCCGGGCCGGTAGCCGGTAGACACACGTACTTATAGGTTATATTTAATTTAATGCATACAAAGCGACATGTCGTGATCGGCGCGTTTTTCATAACGATTCGACATCTACTCGATTGGATTCCGAATTAAAATCGATTGGTGATAATAACCTAGTTACGGATGTCAATGATTTGAACCGGATATATTCGGAAGATTAATTGAACGACTGGATGGAAAATGAGTTTTATTTTTTGTGAATAGTTCGATGAGATAGTCTCGGCTAAGGTTTGTATATTGTAGAATTAGATGAGTATAATAGCTCGGTTATTGCTTAGAAAGTTTCCTAAATAATAAAAATGCTAAATAATAATGTAAATGAATATCTGATAATGTAAATGAAATCTCCTAAATAATGTAAATGAATATCTGATAATTATTGTTTCTATACCTGAATTATATAAGTAATAACTAATAACAAACAAATAGGAGTTTAATTTAAGTAACTATAGGATAAAAAATATAACCAATTGTTGTGGTATGGCTTACATAATGACTTACAACTGAGTTATTATTTTAAACTTTATTTTAGGGACAATTATAACTAATATCCCTTGATTAAAATTATTTTTATGCATAAATTAGGATAAAACAATCCCATTATACGTTTTTCTAAGTTTGAATTACATTGGAACGTTGAATACGACGACATTTAATATCGACACGGTTCTAAAATATATCAAATCAGACATTCCCACCACAGGTTGAAAACACAGAGGAAGGTAGTTAAATAATAACAATGCAGATTTTTAAATACACACACTTTGTTCAAAAATATACATAGGAAATACATATCAGAGTCTAATTATAGAATTATATATCCGTAAAATATAATTAAAATATTGAGTTATTATATCCAAAATATATTTAAAGTGAGGCTTAGGTACGAGATATAATAAAGCGCGAAGGGCTCCCTCTCATAGTGCTTACACGTCTGTTTGTGCCAAGAAGGCTCTATCTTTTTCAGTAGAACTACGCTAAAGTAGACCATAGCGTAGCTCCTTCAGAACTTACATAGGCCTGGTAGATAAATTACAAGTTTGGCATGAACTTATAGGTTTATTCTAAACCTATGAAAAAATTACATATATCCATGATTTTTTGTACAAAATTTATCTATCAATAGATAATCCATCCAGTAATAGTGCTTATCTACAATAATTCAAAAAAGGTGATTCTTTCATTTAAATTAATATTATTTTACTACGAGTATATTTCAAGTGCGTTAATAAAAAGTTTGTCTAAAACTGAATATACCTAAAATAAGTTTTTTTTTTACATATAGTTATTAGGTATTAGGCATCGCCTAATCAATGCATTGTGTGCACAACTTTAAATTGTAACATAGGTACATCGTCAAAATTATCAATTATGGTTATGATTATGAAAATCATCTGAGCACAATATTATTTTATATAAGATGCTTTTATCAGTTTAAATGTATGTACTGTGTACTATGGTATGTACTCGTCTTATTATATAAGTACATATTGCAATAAAAAATAAATAAATAAAAATAAATAGAGTAAAGGGTAAAGGCCCTAAAACACTTCCTTGAAGAACTTCGTTTCTACCTATTTAATTGAAATATCGAACTTTCATTCATAATGGTTACATTTTTTTTAAATGAATAGGTATAATTATTTATAATTTAGTAATAGGTAATAATTACCTTCCTACTGGATATACTCATTCATTTCATAAAAGAAGCGAAGTTACTTGTCATTACAATAACTTTAAGTACCTAGCTGCATCTTATGAAATTTAGAAAATCCTGTACAAATTCAAGACCTTCTGGATAAATGTGAATTTAAAAGACTAACTAAACCGAAGAACTTGTATAAAGAATATAATGTGAGATCAAACAAAAGTACCTCTGCCAGGCCAGCAGCTAGTAAATATCCTTGAGCTCCCTGTACCCCTCAACTGCCGTGGCATAATGGTTTCATAATAATTTGTGACATTATTAATGAAGTTATTTTCACAAAAATGCACCTGGGGCAGCTCTACATTACCTAGTATTCCACATCATACTTTTAAAATCGAAACAACAATGTTTAAATTAAATTAAACGATGCAAAACTACTGTCACGTCAGTTGTCCAGTATCGTATGTCATTGGAATCTACTATAATGCACACTCTTCATTATCTCTGTGTAAAAACCAGTTTCAAAGAGCTGCTCAAACCAGTTTAAGCATAAATAAAATTCATTTATTTATAGAATGCAAACAGATCAAAGATAAATTAGCAAAAGCTTATCGGACTGCAATTAAATTTCAATAATTTATTGAATACAAACAAAAAGTTATGACGTGAAGTTCAATTAATGAATGTGGGAGGCTTCGCGGGGTTTCGCGTCGCCCGCCATCTAGCGGGCGAGTGCCGCCCACCACCCGCCTCGCGCTCGCCGGCCCGCTGCGGCCACATGTCGCTTATGAATGAATATGAGGCGTTATGATTATGAAAATATGCTCCGCCCCGAATATGGAATATGGAGGAGGGGGTGAACGAAGCGCGTGCGAATGGGCGAAGTTTGATTTATGAGTCGGGCCGGGCCCCGCCTCCCTGTCATAACCGTATACCTGGTGCGCGCGCGCGCTCGCCGCCCGCCGCCCGCCGCCGCCTAGCGCTCAGTCCCGCTTCAGATGGCGAGTGGTGCGCCCGGTCGCACGCCGTGTCCGTCCCGCACTCCGTACTTCGAGCGAGCCGAGTGAGGGCTCCGCGCGCGAGTGATCCCCGACTGTACCGTGCCTTGGTGCTGTGAGCGCGCCGCCGCCGCCTGCCGCGAGCCGCCCGGGCCCCTGCACTGCCATGCGCCGGCACTGAGCCGACAGCGCGACACAACATGCCGCGCGTCAAGCCAGCTTGCGTCCGCCGCGTCTCCATCGGTACTTAACTCCTCACTACGATACGAACCAACCACCTCGCCTTCATCACATCACACATCACGATTTATACTTCGCTACACCCACCTTATGGAACAGTGAAAATATTAAGAGGATAAAGTTTGGTGATTTTCGTCGATGCGATGTTATTGTTTTATCATTGAGTTATCGGAAACGGCACGATGCAGTTAGCGACGATAAAATTCGGCATTCACCAAAAACAACCCATTAAAATTCGCCACCGACTCGGTGAGTAAACAGTGAAGTGAATTACGTTTAGTCGTAGGTAAACCTACTGTACATTATAGTAGGAAAGTTTTCACAGTATGAAAGCTCTTTTGGTCTAAGGTAGAGTCTAGTGAAAAGGTTGAGAAAAGTTATGACACGTTCTAAGAAACAGAGGTTTTCGTTATTTGGTTAACATTTTTCAAGCTTTCAAGCTAGAAATTTTAGAAATTCGTTTGTGACCTTTGATATCTAGTATTGGTTACAAAAATGTAATCTGGTAGAGTCATTTAAAATGTATAAACGAAAGTTCTTGTAAGAAAATAAATAATAGGTACTACCTACTAAAATAGAATCAAGTAGAGTAGTAACTTAGGTAATGGATACGTTTTAGTTTTTCGTGCAAATCGAATTATCCTTTAAGCTTCAATGGCTTGACAAATACTTTTACACGTAAGAGTTCTATAAGATTTACTAAGTTATGAAAGTAAATAGATAATAATTATATATTTTTATTTACAAACGTTTCATTTGTACATTGTCTTTATCTGTACTTGTTGTAAGTATGTAGGTGAATGTAAACAAATAGTTTTCTTTTCCAAATGCAGTCTTGATTTATACAAAAAAATAGGAATAATATTTTTTCAGTTGGCCGGTGTCTGTTTTCTATAAAAAATATTTAGGAGGAGAAGATATTCAAATTCACAAGCAAAGCTTGGTTTAAGGGTTGGTTTTAATTATTAATATAGTATCAAAGGTTACTTCCGGTTTCCGGTTCCGGAACAGTATTTAGTATAAAAAGCGGAAACTTTTCTTTAGTATTTTTTATTTGGTATCATTTCACGATGAATGCAGATAGAATAGCACCTAAAATATGTGTTTTTATTGAAATATAACAATCGAGCATAGGTATTGTTATTCTTAATTCATTCGTTCTCATGGAGAAATTGGTATAAGTAAAATAGCAATTATTTTTTATTGCTGATAGTTTAGCCTTTGACAAAAACAACCCATTAAACACCTGATGGTAAGCGATGATATGGTTGAAATTATTAACAGGATTACCTAGAATTAATATATAAAAGCAATACATGTGCTTTACGTACTTCGATATCAAATTAATCTCTTTTAAAATAATTATTAATGCAATATTACTGCAGATTAGGTAAGCGTTACACCAATTATTGATTATCTCTACATTTCTCTCATATTAGGTACTTAAGTATTCATGGTAATAAAACTGGCAATCTCAATACTCCCGATATAAATGCTATAACTAGTCCTTTCAGTGCTGATACATTAAGTAAATTAATTAATCAACAAATATATTTGACAGTTTGATAATAAAATTGTATGTCTCCATTTTATTAGAATGACATACTGTCAAATTTTATTATAGTTACCACTATACTTCGGCTATCTCATTGCCGGTTTTATGACTGCTCTATAAAATATTTATTATGGATATTTTATCTACTAACGATTAAAATCACCTGGTTATTCATATTCTTATGAAATACACATCCACTGTTTGTTTGCTCGACTAATAAATAAAAAAAAACTCGTTAAATATTTAAGCCGGTTTTATTTTAGGCTAAAATGAAAGATTGGTATGCATATCGCCGTTCATTTACCTTGAATGATGAATAATAATTACAGTTGATGTATAAATTATAGACTTTCTGTTAGTAGATTAATTAGGTCCGATTTAGAACTATTGATCCACGTATTTTAATGGAAATAATATTCATATCGTTAATAGCTCGGTAACAGCTTATCTGTTAATATTTCAAGTCATACCTGAATTTGTTTAATTACGATTAATAAAATTTTACTCCAGTCTCAGTCATAGATAACTATTAAAAAATATCATTAGTCTTAAAACCGTTACTCGTCCGTCTTAACACATCAAAATCTAAGTGTAAATCAAAAATGGAGCAGGTAGAAAAATAGAAGAGTTTCTCTAAACGTATTCATACAACACTTTTATGTGAATTGGACAATATCGAACTGAAACCTTTTGGCGGCACGATGTTTAGAGCTTTTAATAGCACTTTGGTCGATTTTTTGTGGTTTCTGCGTAAGACGGGCGGCGCGTGTGCGGATCGCCGTGGCCGCGCCGGCTTTGAACATCGCGCCGCTCACCAGCCGAAAATCCTCTGTCAAACACCAACAAACAGAACAAATCCTTCTGCATACAAATAACCACACTAAACCGGAATTTCGCTACAGACACGACATTTAATCCTCGCCACAACATCATCCCGGATTATAACTATGTTTTGTGTCGGTGCTCACTTCTTAGCTTTACAATTGAAACCATAACCGACACAAAAAATATTCAACTTATATTGAATCATTTTACTTTCAAATGTGCCACCCAAAATGTCACAATGTAGGTAATATCTATAAAAAGATGCAGAGCCCTAATATATTAAGCGGTGAAAGTTAAAATAAAACTGATAAGCAAATTTATGAATAATATGCAACGACGATAAAGTATTTGGGTCGATTGAGTAGTATTTTGAGATAATTATGTACAAGATATTTATTAATAGATATACATTTATGCAAGACACTCACATATTCAAGTTTTTTATACGCTTTTTTTTTATGAATATGATACATCAAATTCATAAAACAAAAGAGAAAGCTAGAAAACAGAAACCAAAATTCATATAATAACTATTTGATACCGTTCTTTGTGTTCTTAAAAACAGTTTTACCTACTCCTGATGATGATGATAAGGATACAAAAATAACACTATTGAAGGAGATGAGTTAATTAAATCAAATAATAGCCAACAAATTGTGTTATTAATGGTTCTTGTCCATATATCCTTACAAATAATAAATCACTGAACTGAAGCCTATAAATAAGCATTAGAATATATAATTTGACAAAAACAACATTTTTGTAATCGCGCATGATTGAAAGTTTGTTTAGACTAAAGTTGTGGGTGGGTCTAGCCAATGGGTGGTGAAACCACTTCATAATACATCTTTAAAATGAATGTATTCATTTAAAATGTTATAACTGTTCTACAAATAAATCTACATGAATAGAACATATAGGTATCCTTCCACTTGTATTCCCCAAAGGGAGGTGTCTAAGCGTACTTTAGTCCTATGTAATAAAAGCGAGCCTATTGTCATCTACCACAGAGTTTTAGATTTTACTACTAAGATTTCTACTGAGATTCTTTTTAGAATAACCCAACAACTGTCTGAACTGGGTATCGAACCCACGACCTCGAGATTTCAAAGCGACGCTGTCGTACCTCCACCGAGCAAAAATATTTTTACAAACATAAAAATTATTTTAATTAAATCAAAATATTATAATTATTGTAGGTAATATTATGAAAGTGTATTTAATGAGTTTTATGTAATTTTATTTGGATAGCGGAAATAAAAATCCTGAGCATTATGTATTCTTCGGAATAAGACTGATATTTAAATTAATAATGGCCTGGATGGCATGAGGTAATTCTAAACGACACAAATACTTTTCGCACGGATACTTTTTAAAGCTTTCCGTGTGGTAGGGTAGTTTTATTCGTAAAATACATTCGCCCGCTTGAAGGATTTGATGGTAGCTGTATTTCAGTACCAATCCTGTCGTAGGATGAGCCTATTTAACGTGTTCGACTACATCATCACTTACTAAAAGGTAACGGTCTGAGGTCAACCAATCAGAAATAAAAAAATAACCCTATCACTTTAAAATTATTTTGTTTCTAACTCAAAATTTACTGTTCCGTAATATTTTAATTTAAGTTACTTAAAATTCATGAAATTTATATGCAAATCATTGCATAAATATATTAAAACTCAAAATAAAGTAAAAATTTAGTATGATTCACCTGGAACAGCCACGGTATATATAATAGTTACTTCTTAAAGCAGAACTTACAGAACTTTCTTTACCTTGAAAAGACTTTTTAAATTAAAAAACGTTAGTAAATCGTATATGAACAAAAATTTGAATAGAAACAATGTTCAAGACTGTAAGTCCCTCCCAACTGATATACTGCTAATTTGAAAACATTCACATTAACGCACCTAAATGCACATAACTTTCAGGTGAGTTTTTTAAATACACTTCTATGAATCTACATACATTAAATTGCCTTTAATGTTTATAAATTTGGTTTATATTACAAGACTAAGGAAATAGATACTTTATATGATGACTAAAGTACTTCCAGCCTAAATAAAGAACCTTTAGAAATTTAGAAAAACCTACTCGAAGTTTTTTCACTGTGGCTTGCCTTCTTGAAAATAAAACACAAGAAATTATATAAGGATTTTTTATATATTTTTATAAACAGTTATTTCATTCAATAAATATTAAACTAGTTTGATGGTGGCATGGATATAAAACGGATCGAATTATATTGTTTTTCTTTACATCAAATATACATTATAATTTACATTTAAATACATGTATTTATGTTTATTATAGTATATTATACCATAAATAGAATTTGTAGGATGGAGACCCTAAAATAGAGGTTAACATCAAGGATTATGTTCTACAGATGCGAAGAATAATTTTTAACAACGAATTTTAAGGTTTTTGATTTTTCAATTACTCGTACCTAACCCTATACGAATAATAAACATTTGCATATGTTAATAAATACCAATAATTAAGAAACTTTGTCGATTGGTAAATTATAACCTGTGCACCAGTTAGCCAGTACACTATTATGTATATTATATTAGATTGTGTACTAATAAAGAACATTTAGGTAAAGTGTATTGACTTTGCTAGAATTAATATTTAAACTCATAGGGACATGCTGAAAATGATAAAAGGGTCATGTTCCTTTTAGATGAAGATTCTGCCTTAGATGGTGGAATTCAACACCTTATGCATACATTGATGGGTTTCGATTTGAAAGCTTAGTCAAGCAAGCGCGTATTTAAGTACTGAACGGATAATTTTTTAGAGACAGCGCAATTTGGTAGAGGTCTTCAAAATTAAGTTCTATTTATATCATTTCCACTGTCAGGGCTACAATGTTTGTCATGATTTAAAGGATGCCACCGCATGAACTTATTTAAAAAAACGGTTGGTGTAAGTATCTATTGATATGAAATCAAAGGCTATTTGCTGATGATACGAAACTTTATTTTACTTTTAGACCAAAACTACCCCTTCTATGGCGCATTGCAATGCAGCTTCTGAGCTGAGCATGCTGCGATTTACAGGCATTTGACATGTATAGCCTATATGCCTCTGTAACGACCTCGACTGCTTTGTACAAGTTTTCTTTTCAATAATCGTGTTAAAGGTTTATGTATATTGAAGAAGAAATATTAAACACGACGCGTATGTTGCACCGGATGTCTCTATAGTAGTAAACTTATTTTGTTATTTGTTAATTTGAGTGTAAAGTTCAGTGTAGTTTCTAAAAATAAGAAATTCTAACCCTAACGGGGTTAAATAGGGGTCCAGGCGCCAGAAATTTAAAAACGTAAGGCCAATATATTTCAAAAAATATAAATAATGGTAAAATAATCAGAAAAATTCAATAAATTACATTTCAATGCATAAAAGCTAAAAATAAATACCACGGGAATTTAAAATAATTTAATTTATTAACCGATATAAATGTTTATTTTTGTTCAAACGGATATTGTTGGGTTCTTCATACAAAGAAACTATTGTATTGTAAACTCAACTCCTATACGACTGAAAAGTTCGGATGTTTGGAATTTGTTTCGGTATTGTCTATCTTCAATAAAGGATTAGGTTTGTAACATTTAGGTACAACTTTGTGCACTAAAAAGTAAAATTTTTATAATACTACACCAAACAAAAGAGCAGCTAATGTACTTTTTGAAGTCCATGCCATACTTATTACCTATATTAATGCCCCCAACTTCTACAAATATTCATAAATGCTTAATTTTATATATTATTGGAAAACCGTTTGAAAGTTCAAAAGTCTTGTTACAACTAGAGCGTGAGGAATGGTTATTTTTGGCGTCAAATAGAGTTAGCAGGAAAAATAATTGATTATAATTAAAAACAACAAAACCTTCTGGTGAATGGAACAAACTTTTTTTATGATCGATACACGAGCATTTAAGCGTAACGACTTACTGCGTCTCGATATCACGTTTGAAGCGTTCGCAAAAATAGAAGCACGTAGTAGTAGGTATTATGAATCACAAATAGTTATATAGGTAAGCTAGTTAGTAAGGTACGTGTAAGATTTGGCATGACAAAAGATTTGATATGAATTCTCAATAAACGTTTGTGATGACAATTGCAGAACTCCTGTTAAGGCAAATGTATAAGATACAAGGTCTCTATATTTTTATACGTTATATATCTATGTGGTATAAGGTCTACGGCTTGGTGAGTACTTCTTTAACAATTATTTATGTTTTTTATGGGATTGAGACGTCACACGCACTAGGACCACATGATGTTAAACGGTTACAAAGTGCACTGCGCCTATCACCCAGACACGGATGATAGATCTTATGTACCTGTAATTTACTGGATCTCAAGGACTGCTGCCAGAACGTACTGTTAGGTGATTGGCGACAAATTTTCTACTTGTAGGTAGTAGCTAGCATACTCAAAATGCCCTTGTACCATGCGGTGAACCACAAGCCAGCGGTGGGGATCGAACCTTCAAGTCTCAGCACGTTAGTTCATATCTATTACCGCTCTACTATCACTGCTTCAAAACACTATTGTACACGCTGGTACCTAAAATGGTGAATGCAAATATTACTAGTATTTTTAATACTAACTACTTTTTATCTTTATTCTTAACTATAGACATATCTCAACCTCTACCTTATAGGATCTACACTAAAATATTGTAAATTAAAATTTATTATATGTCTAGCAGTGTGTGCTTTTAAACGACTATTCGACAGCAAGCCAATAGTTTGGTTGAAATATATAAAAATATAGTAAAAAAATTAGAGGAGCATTGTAAACGAGGTAAAGATATATTATTTTATTAGTGATATATACAATTATACATTTACAATAGGTTATTTCACAAACATAAGCAGCGACAATTAGGCATTGCCTGTTAGTGTGACGGTCGCACGTGTTCACCAATTGTTAGAACCGCAAAGAGGAACTTCTGTTATTTTTAAGAAATTACCGTTCTTTGGTTAGAAAAATTGAGGAATAAATTTTGTAGCTTGATTATTGTGGATACCTACTAAATGTATTCCACCTAATATTATTAATACATAAGCTTAATCAATCTTAATCTCTGCCTATGATTTCATTCGCGTGAAATGATTATATCATGCTTCCTTGTAAACAGTAATATTTGTCCTATTTTATATATCTTGAAAACCTATAATAACCCTTAAACCGTCACGGTAAAATAATAGATAACAAATGTATAGGATACAAACACAATTTTTGCATGTATTGTATTATCAGATTTATTTTATTAGCATTGAATACCTATTTTGGATGTGATTTAATTAGTAAAGGGCTACTTTTTTTATCTAGGTACAAATTGCTACAAGAGCAAAAATCAAGCACCCAACGGTGTGCTTCGCTATCTGTCTTTTAGCAAGTGCCAAATTTAGGAACAAATCTAGACTAAGTTACAATTCAGATAGTTGGCAAAGGCTTTCCAGACAGCCGTAAACATCTTCAATAATTAGCAGCTTCATTTTTAAACACTTTATCATGTTGATTAATTTCCTGATAATTTGTTGTTGAGTTCTAAGAATATGCACGGAGCAGTTGTTATAAATCAACTAAATTAGAGATCGTTAATAGTGATATCATAATCATGACTGTTTGCCACTAAACTTAAATAAAACTTTAAGAGAAACCAAAGAGCAGAGTCAAAAAAATCTCTTCTTATGATTAAATCTTCTTCTTATGATTAGCTTTCGACAGTACCTATCAAACAACCGGTTTAGTGTTACCACAACATTGAGTTGTTAATAATTTACATAATTACCTATTTTAGCGAAATTTAAATACAATCAAACGTCGAGCAGAAATCAACGGGTAAAATTCTACTGGAAACATACAAACATAGGTATGATACAGTTATTGATTTGACTAATTAATCCCACTGGTCGTAATAGCTTTATAAACCTACCTACATTAAACAATCGTACCTATCAATTCTTAAAGAAAACATTTTCTAACATTATGAATACGAAAATAATTAATTTTATTCGTAGCATTTTAAACATTTCTGCAGCCAAGTCTATTTTAACAAAGTTAATATCAATAGTGATCAGTTTATATTTTTTTAAAGACACTATAATCATTTCACCTTTAAAAAATAAAATTATATACACTCACAGTCTTTTAAATAATGTTGTTAACGATGAAACGGTCAAAGATCAAGTCTTGTCAAATTAACATAGTCAATTAACAGAATTATTAAACATTAACAGAATTTTTATACATATAATTACATATCGTCGCGCCTGTATATTCCCGAAAAGGCAAGTAAAGGTGATCTAACACCCAAGTTTGCCGGGTATACTGTGGTCCCATGTAATACAAAGGAGACGAGCCTACTGTCATCTACCGGGCACAGCCATAGATTCCGGAATTTTAAAACTTCTCTGTTCTCAATAACTATTTTCTCTCTAGACTTTCTGATTCTAAAGCAAATCTTTATTATAGTATTCAACCAGCAACGAGAAAGATTTTTTTATATATAGTGGTATAAATTCTATTTTAATGAACACTAAATCTAAGGCACTATGTCTACAAATGACAAAACGGGTATACCTACTTGGCTTCCACTGATGATGATGATGTTGATCTGAATATAATAAATATTTCCCCGTGTATAATCTTTATAGTTTTAGTTTACAATAGAATTTAGAACATCATGGGGAAGAATTACTCCGCTTTTTATTTCGTAGCTAAGTTATACTTAATACGTATTTTGTTTTGACTGATAAGGAAAACAGTTGCCTGTTTATTCATTTTAAAATCACCACACTTACTTGTTTTTCCCGGTAAGATTAAACAAACATTAAATTTGTCATTTTTCTCAAAAATGTTAAGTAAGTACCTACATAAAAAAATTGGCTTTTTGGCCCAAATGCACTTTGACAGAATAGCAAGCGCATATAATACTGACATTCACTAATTCAGCGATTATTAAATATGTCTAGTTATTTTGGGTTTTTTTAAATCAATGTCTAGATATGTTAATAAACTTTTCGGCAACGTCGTCGTTATCACAGTATTTTTGATCTGTTTTTAAAACAGATACAGTTCCTGCTTTAAGAATCAAATTGGGACAAACTCAACATCGGAAAAATAATAAGCCTAGTATCAGAATTATACAGACAATATTTGTTTCTCATTAGACAAAGAATCAATAACCATTAAATTTGCACAATGAGAAAAAACTGCCAAAAAAATTTTTATTAAGAAGAAGGTATGACGTCATTAAGGCTACCAAACATAAATTAAAAGAAGTCATAAATTGTTTTGTGAAAAGAGTTACTAAAAATATTTAAATATAGAGAAGAGCTTGTTACGTGCAGTGATAAATGTATCTGTGCCAGAATAAAAATCCAAGAAGCAATTGTGAATGTTTTAGTTAGACATTCTGTAAACTTTAGGGCTAGATTTCATCCTAATCCACGATTTATAGAAGTTAGATCGAGCCGCAACAATGATTGACATCCTGGGCGGCTTTGCACCTCTGTTACCGAAAAACTGACAATAAATTTGAGAATTTGGATTTGTATGACAGAAGAATAACGATCAAACATTTAGCTGAGGTCCTCAAGATATAAATAGAAAGCATTCAATCCATTCTATCGGGATTCAGAAAAGTGTCTGAATATCGTTTTTTTTTTTAATTTACTTACTCCGCCCGTAAAAAATACCATTCACTTGATTAAATATATTATGATAGGATATCAGTAGAAAAATATTAGTATCTTTATTTCATTTTCCTTATATTAATGTAGTGATATCAAGAAATGTTTCATTTAACGTCGTACTTCTCCCGTGATTCACAAATATACGACATATATGCTACCCTCAACCCTCACTAAGTACAGTCTGCACAACTTATTATACCGCTTCTACTAACAGTTGTCGTTTGGTCTTCCGCTACTCCTGTTCAAATTTACACTTAAGACTCTTATGATTTTAGAAATGTATGTAATTATGTATGTCATTATCGAAGTGATAATGGCGGCGAAAAGATGTAGGGGGCTAAAAATGCAGTTTGGCAAAGCATCCCAACGGAGCCCTTGCGATATATCTATACTTGGAACTGACATTCACTTCTCAGTTTCCGCCTCTGGATGGCAAATTTACCCAAGCCATGGGTCCGGACTCTCATTCCAGGGAAGATCGGGTTCCACGGTGTTACCACTCACCGTCAACTCACCACAAAGCCGCCCTTGCGAGTTTATTTATCTGATTATTATCACTTACTTACATTTCATTGTTGAATACATCGTTGCACGGCATTCATCTTCGTTCTACACCAAGTTTGATACTATCGCAAATGATTTTTGATAAACAATACCATTATGGTCAATTTAATAGCGATAAGGGCACTGATCTAGAAAATGTAAGATATACAATGTTGTATTCCTTACTTGTAGTAAAGGAGTAAACTGTAATAAGCGTGCAGATGAAAATAGAATTTGAAATTCTGTATAATATTCTAAACAAGAATTTGTACATACTACCAACCTCCAACGTTTTAAAATTTTACCATCTGTCGTCTTTCAGTTTGTGTGTTTGTATGTTCCCAATATATACCTAGTACCTTTAATACAAATCAATTGAGTAGAATATCCAAGATGCATATCTATGTTATTAGCAGCTTCAACTCACGTATACCGAGGTTCCATATAAAGTGTCTAGATGGACTTATCTTACGAACTTTAATTTTACGTTTCCAGGAGTTGAAATCGCATTATCATGCCTACAAAGTCACGGACATTCGCTAATTCAGTAATAATATACGATATCAACATATTTTGGGTTTAATCAATGTATTTTTAAAAAACTTTCGGAAATGACGTCGCTACACACTGTATTATTAATCTATATTAAAACTGATACAGTTCCTGCTTTAAAAATAAAATTGTGACGAACACAAATTTGGAAAAATATTGATATGACGAAACTAAGTGTGTTTGGATAAAGCTACACATCCACTTCCCTGACAAATGTTAGGTAGTCAAAAATAGATCGGTTTTTTGACGTTGAACAAAATAGTTTCATTTATAATGCTGAGATTAAAATTTTTACACCTTACTACGTGCTATGGGTGCAATTTAACTATTGCATTCTTTAGGTTAACACCTAACATAACAACGCAGACGTAAGGACACAATAATGGTTTGACTTCTATTTCAAGGCTCGACATTTTCTATAAGTCTACCCCACTGCAATGCTCCTTGGGAGATTTCTGCACTAGTAATTCTCGCTATACCTACCTGCAGTTTGTTACAAGTGACGAACCGCACTGCAACCTAAGAGATTCAGTTTTTAAGTCTCATGTGCCTGTAATTTCATAATTACTTACTGTTTCTCACGGACTGCTGCCGGAACACACTGTTAGGTGCTTCGCGGCAGATTTTTCTTGAGGGTAGTAGCCCGCCAGGCTAGCTTTCTCAAAATGCCCTTCCACCATGCGATGAAGGTCAAGCCGGCGGCCGGCATCTAACCATGGACTTGCGGTACGGCAGTCCATAGTTATTGCCGCTTACCTATCGTTAATTCAACTTTGGGGTATTTAGGGCGAGAGTTGTATGCACACTCAACGTGAGGTGAGTGTAGCTGCTGGACATATACGGCGCATGTCTTCCCTTCATCGACTCTTGTGACTCTCAGGGGAAGAGGTGGGGAATGCGAGTTCTTGCCCGGCGTCTCAAGGGCACGTGTCGAGTTAGGAACATCTGATGTAGTCGAGTTAGGAGTATCAGCTACCCAGGCATAAGCAAATCCCCGAATTATTTAAAAGCTAAAAAAAATATTCGTTGCAACACCTCTGCGTATTCAAATAACGATAGAACTACATAACTTCAAGTAGGTAGGTACACACCTATGCATGTTAATAGTTAGGTACCTATATGCAAAAATTTACGTTTATTAATATCATTAAATCTTTAACTCTTGATAACTATCACATTGTTTACGAATACACAAAAATGCTATTTTGTTCCGTAGTTATCTATGATAGAGTAAGGTAAGTAAGTACCTAAAAATCTGACATTACGTAGGTTCCATGCTTCAAAGGGCACGTTAAGATGTCGGTCCCGGTTGTTGTCTTAGGATGGCAGTCATTACAGCAGGGTGATAGGTAATTTTGGATGCCCGCCTTATTAGCTGCCACCCTCAAGTAGAAGACTATGTCAAGCACCTATCGGTGTGTTCCGGCATCTGAAGTCTTTATTGCCAGTAATTTTAGATTATTCTGAGCAGCATCTTTGACCGCATCAGTTCTTACCATCAGGTCAAAGGCTAGCCGCAATAAAAATAAACAAACCTACATATATGTTGATATTTAATAGGTACCTATTTAACTTCCTAAAATAAATTCTTTTTACACTATATATTCTTTACTTTAACGCCTACTCACTGAATAACCTTAGAAAATGACAAAGAACTGAAAAATCCCATACGTGTTTCTAATGTTTCCTTTGTTATAATTGTGTCAACTTAATAAAATAGACTTATACGTATACTTAAATCAGCGTTCACGTTGATAGGTGATAGACAAGGTTACCATATGCTTGATGCACACCCAAAAGAAAGATAATATACTCAAGAATTCTTGTAAAAAGAAAATCACGTAGGTATAAGTTGGATTACTGAAAATGAATGAATGTGCTTCTGACGCCATCTATGATCGAGTAGCGGTACAAATCATGATTGTGTGGTGTGATGTTAAATTTAAGTTGATTTTGGTACATACAAGTAATTATTACAAACCACCTTATAACGGCTTTGTCGTTGTATCGGGACATAAAATTCTATGAATATAATTTTTGTAATTTTGAAGAATTATTGTCATAGATTAAGTAGGTAACTGTCGGTGTTCCAATACCTTGTTTCAATATTTTTATCAAGTACTTTACGTAACAAAAATCTTCAACACACTGGTTTCACTTATGAATCATCATACAAATTATTTATTGATAGTTGAGGTGAAGTGGTCTTTTAAAAATGTCAGGCTGAGGGCGTAAAATGTGGAGTCCTCGTTTCGAACTACGCAATTATAATAATTAAAAATAAATGCATGTTTTTAAAAACGGAAAATATCTTTAAGCTATTGGTTGCTACATACAACATAAATTTTATGTTGTATGAAGCAACGTCTTTGTGGCAAGTTAGGAGCAACTTGCCTTGCTTTGCTGTAAGAATTTTTATTTATACGAATAGTATTTGTTTCATAATATGTAACTTCAATTGCCTAACAACCTTCATGAAAAATTTGGTACTAAGGTACCTAGATAGAATTTACAAGTTCGTCTTCTGCGTATGAGCTAAATCGACGGGATTGTTAACATACTATCTCGTTCTTAAAAGGCGGTAAATATTATAAAATCGACAAAAATAGGTCATGGAACCTATATATACTCGTTGTAAATATTTGTAGCGACCATACCGAAGTTTGCTTATTCGTCCTTTAAACTAGGTTAAGCATCGTCCGCCGCTCGGTCATGACTTGGATGGGTGACCGCTATTGGCTGTTTTCTACTGAACGATTTTAAGCTTCGCTGGGTGAGGTTAATGTTAAGCCATCGCAGCCCGGTTGTCCCAGAATTTCCGGATGTCCGCCTGGCTGGCTACTACCCTCAAGTAAAAGAATTGTCGCCAAGTACCTGTGTGTTACAACAGCTGCTTTGCAATAATATTAAGTTGGCCTAAACGACATACTCAACCAAATCATTACTTATCATCAGGTGATATAGTAAAAGGCTAGCCTATAAAAAGCCTAGCTATAAAAAAATAAAAGGCTATTAACTCGTGTTAATTTTAAACTTTGTTTAATTTTAGATGTACCTGTTTTCGAATGTTATCAAACAAAAAGTTGAAACATTATTAGCGCCATAAGCGTCTTATCAATTTAATTAAATTAAAAATATCTACCAAACCTTGTAATATATACTGTTAATATTTTCAAGGATTATACAACTGTTTGTCTGTTGTGTCACGTCATATTATAACAATCGTTGCAATGGAAACTCTAGTAGTTACCAACCATAAATTTAAGATGGTAGCCCTCTAACTACATCGGCACCCAATAACTATGTTTTTCTTTGTTTCAGGTGAAAGTTCAGGATCATGCTCCGAAGAAGATATTGGCAATGTTCCGGAAGAAGCGAGAGTCAGGCCCGAGGCGCACATGTGTCCTCGGTGCCAGGAGCAGTTCGAGAATCTGCACGAGTTTCTTTATCACAAACGACTTTGCGACGAGAAGGCCATGCAGATGGGCGAAGAACGCATGCATTCCGACCCCGAAGAGATGGTCGTCTCCGGTGATGAGGAAATGGACAGCCCTAATAAACGATTAGAACAAGTCCGACGGCATCGGCAAGACGCCGAAAACAATAACAGTCTCGAAGATGGTGAGGCAGAAGTACCCGAGGCCGACGTGCCCCCCGTCGGGCTACCCTTCCCTGTCGCCGGCCACGTCACGCTAGAAGCTTTACAGAATACTAAAGTTGCCGTAGCGCAATTTGCCGCAACCGCGATGGCCAACAACGCCGATAATGAAGCCGCCTTGCACGAACTTGCCGTGTTACAGAGCACGCTATTCACGTTACAACATCAACAAGTGTTTCAACTGCAATTAATACGCCAGTTACAGAACCAACTGTCACTGACTCGGAGAAAAGAGGACACTCAAAGCCCGCCACCGATTGAACAAGAAGCGAGCGTCCCGGCGCCTCCAACACGATCACCGTCACCGCCACGTCCGCCACGGGAGCCCACTCCTGTCGCACCCACTCCTCCCACTAGCCAAAGCTTGCCGTCGACTCACTCGCATCTCCACCCTAAAGTGGAACCGATATCCATTCCTAAGCTCCCGACCTCGTCTCCGCCAATGATGTCCCACCCGCCCTACAGCTCCATATCGTCGTCTCTAGCGTCATCAATCATCACAAATAATGATCCGCCACCGTCCCTCAATGAGCCTAACACATTAGAAATGCTTCAAAAGAGAGCGCAAGAAGTTCTAGATAACGCTTCTCAAGGGCTCCTAGCGAACAATCTTGCCGATGAACTAGCATTCCGGAAGTCAGGTAAAATGTCACCTTATGATGGAAAATCTGGAGGCCGAAACGAGCCCTTCTTCAAGCATCGATGCCGATATTGCGGAAAAGTTTTTGGAAGTGATTCAGCGCTCCAAATTCATATTCGCTCACATACAGGCGAGCGGCCGTTCAAATGCAATGTTTGTGGATCCCGATTTACAACCAAAGGAAACCTAAAAGTACACTTCCAAAGACACACGTCGAAGTTCCCGCATGTGAAGATGAATCCGAATCCTATTCCGGAGCATTTAGATAAATACCATCCGCCTTTACTGGCACAACTATCGCCGGGACCGATTCCCGGAATGCCACCGCACCCGCTTCAATTTAACCCGGGTGGCCCATCACCTTTTCCGCCAACCTTGCCATTATACAGGCCACCGCACCATGATTTACTGCCACCGCGTGCTCTCAGCGACAAACCACTGCCTCCTCATCCACTATTCGCAATGCGAACTGAAGAACAAGATGCTCCGGCTGATCTCAGTAAACCTTCTGCGCCGAGCCCGACACGGACTGCACCTGACATATTCAAATCCGAACCACAAGATGAAGAAAGTCAACGAGAGTCGAGTTTTGAAGACACTGACCGAGTCACACCTAAAAGAGAGCCTGAAGAAAACGACCCACCCCATGACGCCGAAATGGACCGATATCCTTCTACATCACCTTACGACGACTGCAGCATGGATTCAAAGTACAGCAACGAAGAACAAATCGGCAGAGAAAGTCCACATGTGAAGCCCGATCCAGACCAACCGGAAAATCTCTCAAGTAAGAATTCATCGATATCTGGACCAATTTCAATTGCAACGGGACTTCGTACTTATCCTTCATTTCCTTTATTCCCCCATTCACCACCTAGTAGCATTTCCTCAGGTAGTATAACTCCATTCCGTAACACCCCACAAACCGTCGTTGACGTGGACCCAGCTCGCGACCCCGGCTTTTTCAATTCTTTATTGCCACGACCAGGTAGCAACGATAACTCTTGGGAAAGTTTAATTGAAATCACAAAATCATCTGAGACAGCCAAATTGCAACAATTAGTAGATAATATCGATAATAAGCTCTCCGATCCCAACGAATGCATTGTATGCCATAGGGTTTTATCTTGCAAAAGCGCCTTACAAATGCATTATCGAACGCACACTGGTGAGAGGCCTTTCCGATGCAAATTATGTGGCCGCGCTTTTACGACTAAAGGCAATTTAAAGACGCATATGGGTGTTCATCGCATAAGACCTCCTATTCAAATGTTTCATCAGTGCCCAGTATGCCACAAAAGATTTTCAGATCCTACTACATTGCATCAGCATGTACGTCTCCACACTAGTGAACGGTCCAACATTCCATTTGAGCAGTACGGGGGTATCGAATGCGACAGTTTCCCAACATTGAGCAATGGGTCCGACGTCTACGAGTATTCTCCTTACCGTTCAATCCCACCTCCCTTGTTTCCCACCCCGAGCACTCCCGGCGACCGACGGGCGGACTCCCGCGGGACCGACGATGAGAGCGGCCGGGACGAACCCGCAATTCGGGAGTTCGACGACGACTCTGATTTGAAGGATCGTCGAACTTCGCCGCTCTCCGTCTGCGCCTCGGCGTCCGAATGCGAAGTAAAAACTATGACAACAACGGCTTCCCTCCCATCGGCGACAGGTTCGGAGAGCGGGCGAAGCGCGCGAGCCTCGCCGCCGTCGCCATCGCTGTCGGCGCTGTCGACGCCGCCGCGGCACCACCACCACCTCTCGCCGCAGCCCTCGCCGCCCACGCCGCTCGCCGCGCTCGGTGCACTCGGAGGATCACCCTTCAGCCCACTCGGACTCGCTTTCCCTCCCGCAGGTATGCGATAGCGGGATCTTATATTTTTGTCCGCCCCCGGTCGCCCGCATTCCATTTTCCTGCATATATCCTCGCTCCAAAACTAATATTAACCGGGCATTCTAGTACACGCCGAAAACAATTGACCAAATTAACTTGGATAAACCTAACCTTCCGCTTTATGGGTGAAAACGTGCGTTCCGACTTAGGTTCCTTTTTATGCAAAGTTAAAACATAGAGGTGGAACTGACGATGTGTTTCTGTGTGCAGTGCGGGGAAACACAACATGCAACATTTGCTACAAGACATTCGCTTGCAACTCTGCCCTGGAGATCCACTACCGCAGTCACACAAAGGAACGCCCCTTCAAGTGCACCGTCTGTGACCGTGGGTTCTCCACTAAGGTTAGTTCACTTTAAAAATCTTTATGTCTTTAAAGCCCTACTACATTATTACATGTATTCTCCCGAATGCTCATATTGTTCTGAAATAACTAATCTATACGCAACAAACAGGAACATACAAAAACTTAAGTATTAAGAGGTTTTTATGTTTAATTGTTGCCTCTGCTTTCTTTAATTAAACAACTATCGATGTACCGTATAACGCATCACCTTAAAACGGCTACCACTTAGGCAATACTCCGTCACGAACCTACATACCCGAAGATCAGATTGAGTGTCGTTGGCCCTTAGCCAGTTCATACTTTATTGTTACACAAATAGTGTAGCATACGTGTTTACGACATTTCCACTAATTTTCACTACATCTAAAGAAATCCATTGACAATAAAATCTTTTGAATATAATATAAATTGTTTGATGTAGTTAAATTAGTTGTTAAATGTGTCTAGTAGTTGAAACGGCCGATTCTGTTAGGACGTGAATGGTTGATAAATAACACGGATGGGATACTAAGCGACGCGTCGAATCCCAAGTTTAAACGGAGCCAGAAAGGAGGCGAGACTTGTCGATGCCTCGCGATCGCTCGAGTCTGAAGGACTAAGTTTATGCGCCGGTTTCATTTCATGCAAGTTTCAGTGCATTAATTTTGCAGGCAGTAATTACAAGTCGCTAGTCGACGCCTCCGGTTCGCATTAGTTTAAGCTGTTGTCTTCCTTCGTAGCATCCGAGACGCTGGCGCGCTGTCGACGTTCCGAGTAATTGACTACGAAGTTCGTGAACTTGTAGGCTCGTTAGTTCCGATTTAATCAGAGCCACAATAAGATATTTATAGTTGACTAATCCACTTCCAGATGGCAATTTCAATTAATATTAGAACTGCTTTGCTGTATTTTAGATCCCAGTTCATTAAAAAAATGCAATCGAATAATAGATCAAATCTATACGGTTAAAGTTTACAAATATAGTAGATCTAATTTACACGTTATTATTACAAATAATCAGTTTGTCCAAGATTATAGCAAGCACCTCAATGTTGCTCACATACACACTACTTTATATTTTGGTCACGCATACTTCTCCTTTATATAAAAACAATGCGGAGGAAGCATTATTCCATATAATAAAATAGAGTCCTGAATCCAAAATGCATATAAATTTTTTTTGGGAAATGTTGAGTACACCTGCAAAACACCACAAGACAAAACCTTATCTGCGCCTGACATTTTATTGGTCGACGCTAGTTAAATTAATTCAATATTTAAGACAATAAATAAGTCTTGTTAAAAGCATTTTTATGGCGATTAAAAATATTCAGAGATCGGCCAATATTTCAAGAATATAAAATGGTGCGCTTGCGCCGAGTCGCGGGTCCATCGAGTCGCGCCACAAAAATGATAACTCATAAAAACAACGTCACGGAAAACGATCGGAATATTAATTCATGTCGTAAAATATTTATTGCTTATAAATCCTTGAGCCTTTACCTACGCTTCTCGTCATAAAAAGATTATTTATGCCTGACAAAGTAACATTTTCGTATGTTTCCCAAAGTGTCCAGGTTCTCTTATCAATAAAATATAGGTTGTTTACGACGGGCGCCGCCGCGGTTAAAAAGTTTCAAATCTTTGAGACTCAGCACGCCAACGTAACGTGTGCTTTAATTAAGTTCTTCTGATAAATACACCAACTTTTAAGTGCCTATGATTTACATTCGTACCGACCCAAAGCCCCAGATTACTTGCAATAAGACGTTATAAACACGCGTTTACCTAACGTTTATCCATTCCGAGTACATTAATAGTTTTAATTCTAATTAGCTGCTTCTATAGGAACATTAAAAATTTTAGCCTAAATCATTATGACCTGTATATGAATATTGATTAAATTAATTAAGTAATTCTAAATAGCAAACGTTATCTGAGTATATATAAGTATCTAGAGCACGCTTTAAATCACAATGCAATTATTGACACGCATAAATTTTATATATTACGTGGTTATTTATGACAATTGCTGTTTTTCAACTAGGAATAAGTACATGTATAAATAGGTTCTAAATATAAGTATATACATACCTATTATTCTAACCCGGTATAATACAGCAGTCGTATGTCTTAAATCCTGCAATTTAACAGTTTGTTTTAGAGATATTAATAGTTTCAATTTAAATTTTATAGAGGAACTTAGTTACAAATGAGATAATGTCTTTTTATAAAAGACTATTTTACCGAATATTTTTGTTAATATATAATACTACGCAAATCTGGAAAACTAGGAGCAAGGCTCGAGGATACTCATGCAAAATTTGACCGAGTTAAAAAACTATGTAACGTTTGTATGGAATGCGCTTTTCCTCATGTACATAATTAGCAATCATGGATAGATATTGTATGGAATGCGCTTTTCCTCATGTACTTAGCAATCATGGATAGATACCTAGGTACACTATTTCTATATTATTTATATGATATTTTATACCTGTTTTCCGTTTCCTTACTTTTTTCGTAGCTTCACGAGAAAATTTACCTATATGACGTTATATAAGTATGGTTGAAACCACCTGTCCTAAGTCTAGCACCAACAAGTGCATGGCGCCCGAGCAAACCAAAATTGAATCAGAAATCAAAGACACTTTAAGTACTAAAAGCTAGAAATTAATTGATAGAAGTTTATATTGAAATCTTGAACTATCTATACGGCTCATACTTAGAGTTTTATATATGTATTATAGGTAAATTTAATCTATTATATGCTTATTTTAGGTATGTTTTTATAATCAAGTTTTATGGACGACAATTGTAAATATACCTACCTTACAAATTAAAACTTAGATTGAATATTTACAGAACTTTTATTTTCGTAATTAATCACTGAACATTGTACCAGGCTAACTTACATAACTAATTATTTTCATACATGCACATTTAACCAAGGAAATTTACATTCTTACAATATCTAAATAAATGAAATATAATTAATATTACTCGTGTTCTACTTACGGAAATATACTTCAGTATTTCACGGAGGCCATGGTATTAACTATTGAAAAATAACACTGCGTAAAAGAAACATAAAAACAATTAATATTAGCAATCCGAGACATAATAGCTACTGGTCAATCATATTATCGTTGTCATAACGTATGTGCTACAAATGTAGATGTGCAGTGTGTATAATACAAATGCGAAAGTAAGCGTGTGTGAGTATTTGTTGTCACTCTCCTCTGAAACAGCTAGACGAATTTCATGAAGCTCGTAGCCAAGTTTGCTTAGCCATTCTGAATCGATCAGCAAAGTTAAGCAACGTCCGCCGCGGTCATGACTTGGATGGGTGACCGCTGGTTGGGCATTACTACTGAGCGCTTCCGTGCTTCGGAGGGCACGTTAAGCCGTCGGTCCCGGTTGTTGTCTTAGGATAGCAGTCGTTACAGCATGGTGGTAGGGCACTTTGCAAATGCCCGCCTGGCTAGCTACCACCCTCAAGTTGAAAATCTGTCGCCAAGCACCTAACGGTGTGTTCCGGCAGCTGTCCTTGAGAGCCAGTTACTCTAGGTTAGTCTGAACAACATCCTCGACCACATCATCACTTACCATCAGGTGAGATAGTGGTCAAAGGCTAACCTATCAGGCATAAAAAAAAAATGAAATTGGTACGTAAACTCCACGGGTCTAATATTGGTACAAAGTACACTTTTTATCTCGAATTGAAATCTGAGTAGTTCCCGAGGAACCGTGACGTAACTGATTTGGAAGCGGACTCTAGAAATAAGTAGATCAAAATAGAATTTACAATATGAAAGGAAGACAACAAATAATCTTTACACCATGTTTGAACCATAATAAATTAATAAATTTAAAACAGTCAAGTAAGCAGGTAATAGAAATCTTTAAAGAAACTTAACATGCGAAAGCTCTAGCAAAGTGTCACAGACCATTGGAAAGGGTTTCATTACGTTTGCATTAATACCAGCGGACTAGCATTCTCTGTATTTACATGCATTTACCCAGTATTGTAGTACAAGATCGGAATAAACGATAAATCGGTAGCAACTAGCAAGCAGTAGTTCGCGCGTGAACTTTCGTCGGCACCAATGTCGGCGACACTTATTGTAATTTTAAATGTGGTTACCAATGTGGCGAAGGTGTAGATCGCTTCTATTTCTGATTCTTAGGCATTTTCATGTTCAACACTGGATTCGTATATCTTTTATTAAATCACGATTAATGAAAATTCTAAGCTTTATCCGTAAAGTTACATACACAGACATAGGTAAACGTTTATATAGATTATTTGTGGCCAGATTCAACACAATATGTTAAAAAAATACTGGTGCTTTTTAGGCTTCGCGAGAATAATCTTTTTATTTTAATGAAGTTCCTTTGAAAGATCTAAAATAGGTGGTTTACATACATTTTTCGCCCTAGGTATGAAACAAAGTAAATTATTATTTCCACTGACAAAACGTTGGGCTAGGAGACACGTGTGCTTACCCCTTCGAAGAAAACAGGCGCGACGTTATGTATGTATATATACATACATAATTTACCGTACCTATGTATTATTTCCACGTTTGTAACAATGAACGAATAAAATACTGTACAATAATATCATCGACGCATATGAATCACCTAATTATAATATCAAATTCAACCTCTAAATGGCCCCGTATTTTAATAATTATACAAATCAACATATTAAGTATTACAAAAATATCTAATTAATGACATTTGACTTTCAACGAAGGAACAAGACATAAATATTTCATATTATATTATTGCCTTTAGATATTATTAATGACGGAATGATATTAAATAAATCGTTTGTTTATTGGCATAGATTCAGACGAGATAACGCAGCAAATGTAGTATGTATTTAATATTCAGGAGGCTTTGTATTACAAAGTAGATGTAGAAGAAGCTATATTCACGGCTTTAGCTATGCACATCTAGAGACCGTTCACACTTTAGAAAATGTTACCATTGTTATAACTATTTCTATCTATGCAATAGGTACACAAATGTTATACTAGTAAGTGTATCTATTCAATGTACATCTATTACAAAATGAATCTCTTTCACACTTTCGAAAATATTACCCCCATGATAACTATTGCTGTCTATGCAATTGATAAACAAGTATATTTTTTTATACTTTGAATCTATTTTATACATTGTAAAACAACAGCAATGCCGAAGTTTAGACGAATACTGAATGCGTTACCACAGTATGCATATATAAGTTTAGACATAAGTTTTAAAAGTTAAGTCACATAATAACTGTACTTACCGAGATGACTCCGGGAATTTTAAAAACTTCTTTAGATAAAGATATGTTCGAAAAGGAACTACAGTACCTAATGTCATTAATATATATTTATTCATATTAATGACATTAGGAACTCTAGTTGCTGAGTTAGAGCACGGGGCCGTACACGTCAGTACAACATCCAATGGTAGTCTGTAGTACATACCTAGGTCTACGAAACTATTCTGTAGTGCATACTAGGTCTGTCTACGAGTAATATCAGTGTAATAGTCATTATTTACTATATAACGATGCACTTTAGAAAATGTCGCAACTGAATAGGATAGTGTAAGATTGTCTGTATGTACCCAGCTGATGAAGTCAATGACTTAATCGTAGTATTAGATTATTTTTGAGTAAATCATTGCATTTATTTTATGGCTAAACTGTGTCAGATATAGGTTGAGACGTTTCTGCTTGAAGGAGTAACATCATGCTCACTCACACCCTCACTCATTCACAAAATTTTGCATTTACTTGTAATAAAGTATAAAGTTATTTTTTTTGTCCGAAATGTCACGTAGCCTAACATAGAGTTAATAAATAAAATGACGTCAATCAAACCGAACATTTTAAATAAAAAAACAATGTTTGATAGCGTTAAAAAATTGTGTTGGTACAGTACGGCAATCTTAATAAGTAACACAATAAAAATACCTAATGCTATCGACTATCATTTTGTTATAGTTGTACATTTTGCTCAAATGTAACCTAAGTAAAAACAGAGTTCTGGTATTCGTTTTTATGCCATTATTTGGGTGACCCGACTGAGCACTCTCTGTACCAATGTAAAACAGATTTTCCAGACACGACGTAGTATATATTTTCATGAAAATGTTCGAGCCGTTGCCGAGGTTACTCATATATCAGTATTCAGTACTAATATTATAAATGCGAAAGTAACTCTGTCTGTCTGTCTGTCTGTCTGTCTGTTACGCTTTCACGCCAAAACTACTGGACCGATTTGAATGAAATTTGGTATGGAGATAGTTTGAGACCCGGGAAAAAACATAGGATAGTTTTTATCCGACTGCGCAAAAAGAGGTTAATGTTTTCGCGCGATAACCGATATACGCGCGGGCGGAGCCGCGCCCGGAAAGCTAGTAAATAATAAACTGAAATGTTGGTTGTTAAATAGTACCAGTAACACGGATGTGTGTATTATATACCTTTAATGTATTTAGCCAGTTAAGTACTACCTCCGTTCTACTAATTTATCTTGCAGAATGAAGTAACTATGCATCCTTAGAGAAACTTTAATAGTTAATAAATCCCTATCTGCGGCAACTTCATCCGTAATAATACTAGCTCTATTTAGGTTACACCGCGATTTGAGACCTTGCGCTATTCTGAATTTGATACATTATGATTTAGAACAAAGAAACTGTGTCTTTTAAAAAATATAGTTTTTAAATGTAGCTCTTTCATTTTGTATCATAACCAACTTGACCAGTTTTTATGGCTGAACATTTCAACCATCTCTTAATATCTCAGCAACCCCCTATATCTAGATTTAGCTCACACGAGGTTACAAATTATATTTATATCATAAAACCTCCAAATTTCGTAAAGATCAGTATACCTAGTACAAGTTGTCATATTTCAAAAGATGACTGTTCAGCAGCCCCTTCCATAGCATAATTGATAATGCGAAAGGACGGTATCCTGGAGTTGCGAGTACAAGCCACGTAGGAAATATGTTAATAAAAAATATATTATATAACTTTCCATACGAAATATTTGCAAGTTTTCATACTTTACTCTTTATTACATAACCGTGAAAGTTAACCCCTAGCGGAAATGTCAACATACTAAAAATGTAATTAAACGTTAACGTTTAAGTGACGTAAACTATAAATTTCCTTAGGTAGGTATAAAACGACTAGTCTAGGCGACTAATTTGTCGTCAGACAAAAAAATTATGTGCAGTCCCCCAATTTGCCACAAAGACTTCTCTTTGCTCGGTCAACTATAAATGCTATAAATATGTACATCTTCAGGCATAACTCGGCATAAGCAAGATAATCGTTTTGCCTGGAGAGATACATAGATGATTCTCATATTTTTAAGGTAGTCGCCAAAGAACCTTAATGTATGGTAAAAAAGAGATAACGTACGCATTTGCCACGAAGAAATAGATAGTAGACCTTTTAAATAAAACTGAACCGTTTTTAGACACCCAAAACTTCTGATTTATTTTGAGTCAAAAGTACGTATTTTATATCAGTATAACTCTCTAGTAATCATACCTTTTGTCGGAATAACCGGTCGGGAATAAGTCGGTAAAAAGTAAGTCTTTACTACGATCTCAAGTCACCAGATAACAAATATTACTACTTCTATATGCAATAATAAAATACAAATACATTATCCTCGTAACAATACAATGGCCAAGCCCAGTGGCGTAGAATAAATCTTAATACACCTACTAGTAAGTAGAACTCTAGCTAGAATATACCTAGCTAGGTGGAAATCGGTATTGGTTATGTAAACGAATCAATATGAGCATTCAAGAGTGTTTAATGCATGTTTATTTGTCCACTTTCCCTTCAGCTAGTTCTAAATATGTTGCCACAGTTTGTGTGAGCGTGATTTTTGTGTGCTGCCAGTACCGTAACGTAAAATAAATAATAAATGTTTCAAGGCGTTAATATATTACGATACGAAACTTTAAGATAAAGCTCATCGAAAAGTCATTCCAATGTTTTAAATGTGCTATGAAACTCGCTTTTTTATCAAAATCTGTCGATGATAATAAAATTATGGAGAACAGTTTTTGCAATGGCTTTAGCGATATGCGTTATCATAAATTTCAACATAAACAACACTTCTGTCCCACATTAGGAATGGAAGTCAATTATGGCTTGATGTGAAAATTTTTGACACACCGAATTTATACATTTATTAAGCCATTAAAATGCTTAGCGTTGAAAAAGATTCATAAATATTACTTATAAGAACACCTACAGACAGATGAGGTTTTATTTTATTAATTTAATTAAATTCTAATGACTACTTAAATTATTATAGGAAATTTCAGTCAGAAAGCAAAAGCAATAATTTTTTTTTACAAAAGCATAACTACGAATATATAAGATAAACTAACAAGCCTTTGTTGCGTGAAAATTGGTCCCTGACCAAAAATTTAGTTAAGATATGAGTTAGCTGTAGTACTGTCTCAAAGACAGATTTAATATGGCTCTGTCTTAGAATATCTACCTACTGAACTGTCAATACGGTAATGATTGCCTTATTATATTACCCCTGTATTTTTTCTATACGGCCATAGTCGTTGATGTGTGTTTGAATTTCATTCTGTTAACGAGCTGCTTCATAACCCCCAAATTGCATTAATAATTTTGACTGTCCTATCCTACCAAAACTACTAGCTATTTGAAAGCTGGTTGCGGTACTGTGTGTGTAATGTGTGTGTATTTGTGGTTCCAGAGCAGTGGCGGCGGTTGCCGTTGCGGCAGGCGCGCGCGCGCCCCACGGCCCCCGCACGCCACTGCTTTGGACCTGTGGAACGCCTTCGTCTACCCGGTACGGACTGGGTCCTTATTTGGGTTTTATCACGTGTCTTTCAAAAAATTAGTACTAGGTATAATGTTTCGTCACGCAGGGTGATCTCGCGATGAATTGGTCTTAGCTTTTAACGTAAAAACTATAAGAACTAATATGTAAAATAAAATTGTTTAGAAATGTACAGAGGCCTTATATGACCACCTTTAAAGCTTTGTGTCATTTAATTTCTCTATCACCCTTGTACCGGTTTAAATGAATTACGGCCTCAGTACACACCTACCTAAGTAAAACTCCTGTGACACTCGCAAACAAGTTTAATATTAAATTTACTTTTATATTTGCATGTCTCATCTCAAATCTCGTGATAAAACCTGAATTATTTTTTTTATCTTTTGTATTCGCTTACTTATTAACTACTTATTCAACGCTTTCTAGTAACAATTTAGTTCTAGTTAAATATACGTAATTTAGTTCTAGTTGAATATATAGTAGACCGACATTTTAATTCATACAGGCAATAACATATGAACTAAATAAACATCAATTTACTTAGTAAGATTTATCTAATTAGACTAAATACATATGATGAAATAAATACCTTTATGCCATACAGATATATCTAACGTGAGTATGTAAATTAGTTCTTAAAAGTACCGATATGTAAATGTAGAAAAAAAGAGCGGTCTAGGGATTATGGTAGGTAATTTGAATAAACTAAGTGTGACAGCCTAGATTTGGTAGGTTACGGGATACTTAAAGGCATTGATTCAAGCTGCTCTCGCAATTAGAACCTATGTATGAAATAATTCAACTTGTCAATTATTTTACTCTTTATAGGCAAACGCCGAACCTTCTTTGCATATTTCCATGAGAATTTGCGAACTTTACTGGCGCTACAGGTGCGGTAGGTTTGGTATTCTCATTAAAAAGTTATCCAATAGTCTTAATTGCAAAAACTATTGCAATTAACTTAATCAAGATGGTTTAGAGAAATAACCTGTATATATTTTAGCTTCTCATTATGTACAGACCTTTCCACTAACAAAGGCGAGACCTTAAAAAATTGTACTCGTATAAATAAGCATGAGGCTATTTAAATTATAGAAACCATGGGGTGAGTGCTGTACGCTGAAACACAGGTGATGAACCTACTTCGGCATCAGATGCACTATATATTTTTATATGACTTTCTAGCCACATAAGTTTCACTAACTATGTTAGTTCATGAACAAAAGATTATTCTTTTCATATTTTTTTGAGTGAAGTTGCAAGTACTAATTAGTAACGTGCAACCCCACTAAAACATAGTATACATTCGAAACCTACCCGCATGGATGCGTATCAATAATTTAATTTAGAGGGGCCTCCTTCGTGACTGATCAGATCTGTAAGCTTCATAACGGGTATACATATGTAGAATTACTTAGTTAAAACCGTATTCAAAATCTTCATCCAGATTTTATTTAGTTCAAGCGTGTCTAAACAGCAGTGACACGAGCGACTTCCATTTTATATCTGTTCTATTCTATTTCTTCCCCAACATATGAAGCGGACATACGATTTAAAAACATCTTGTGAATGTTACAATTTATTAGGTCAAATTCCGCATCTAATTTACACACTCAATTAGGAATATATAAACAGGAAAAGAAACGATTGCTCCGTTCATATCTGAATTTCTAAACAGTCTATTATGAATACTTAGGTATACGAGATACCTAATGTACACAAAGAAAGATCTCTTAAAGTCTAGAACTAACCATTAGCCAATTAGGTACTGTAACGCCCAACCATGTCTCCCTTTGCCGTGAAGCAGATTGCCAGCTTTTCTTCCGCGTTTAGAAACAAGAATTTTGAACTCATTTCAACACACTTTACAGGGGAATATGAAACAACACATGCTGACTCACAAGATCCGCGACATGCCGCCCGGCTTCGACAAGAGTTCGGGCTCAGTCCAGTCTGAAGACAGCCACGGACGAGACAGCCCTGACCGCCGTTCTTCACCAGAGAAGATGGACCTGAAGAGGTCACCACCAGTACATGCGCCGCCGATGACGCACCCCCCACCAATGGAAATGCCGCCACTACCGAAACGGCCCAGTGGTAAGTAACATATATCAGTACCTACTACCTATTAGAGATAGGTCTGGTTGGCTTGGACGACGATCAACTGACAAGATGCATGCTACCTACCGGCCCGATCAGTCTCTCCATGATGTTATTTTATTAAACAGCTGTACTGGAAATGGTCATACGGTAAGCAGATCTTAAACTACAAGCTCCAGTTAACTCTGGAACAAGGACACCACTCTTGAGGCTCAAGAAAGAGGTGTTTTCGGACCGGCAACGGGTATGAATTCCGTGGTTACTATCACAGGTCACATTTTATATACAACTGAGAAAAAAACAGTTTAGTATGCAGTAATCACATGACAGCCTTGAGCGGACTTTGAACGGTAAGTTATAACCAAATGGGCGTGCTTAATGCTTATCTCCTCATGAAGCCATCAAGACCGAAATAAAATTCTTCAAAGTGACAGAACGGGGTGGGTTTCAATGGCAATATATTCAAGCTTAAAAATTGGCCCAACTCTGGGTAAATATTACCTATACCTAATTTAAAACTTTTACTCCTGCGTGGTTATGATTTCAGTAGAAATATTTATGCTTCAAAACAAAAGTTAATGAGCCATTTGTCCGCAGTGCCATCCGGTCCAACCCACCCCCCGCCGCCACAATCATCGAAGCATCTTTGCGGTGTATGTCGTAAGAACTTCTCCTCGTCATCGGCGCTGCAGATCCACATGCGGACTCACACCGGCGACAAACCATTCCGCTGTGCCGTTTGCCAGAAGGCGTTCACTACCAAAGGCAACCTCAAGGTACGAACATTTTCAAGATATATAGACAAACATTTTGCGTGTCCTGGATAGTTCCATATATATGTCTCAATAGTCATATGCTTTACGTAATCAGAATTTTAAAAAAAGATTTCGTATGTCTGTCCACATAAGGCTATAGTTTAATAGCAAGCGTAACCATTCTACCCCTGATTAATATTCGCTGAAAACTAATATACATTTTGTTTCAAACATGTCTAACCGAGTGAACCACTAGGGCCATCTAGCGGTGGGTGGCAAAACTATTCTCAAAACAATGTTCTGATATCGCTTTACATGTAGTTTATCTCCAATTCCAAAATTTTAAATATTTAACATGAAAATTTTAGTCCTAACAAAGTAGTTGTCAAAAAGCGCTAAATAAAATAATAGTATTAACCAATTAAATACTTTAGAAGTATATATTTCAATATGTATTGTTTTATCGTGCAGGTGCATATGGGCACCCATATGTGGAGTGGCGGTGCCTCCCGGCGTGGTCGCCGTATGTCGCTCGAGCTGCCTCCGCGGCCGCTGCACGAGCCTCACGACATACTCCGGCGCCCAGACCTCTTCTATCCGTACCTGCCCGCGCCCTTTTTGAACGGCATGCAGCAAAAGGTATATAAAGGTTTACACTACTACTAGGCTTGCCATTGACATGATCTATCGGCTCCCGTCTAAGTCTTTGGTCCACAAAATTTAGGGCTTACGCCATACTTGACCCGGAAGAAGTGGAAGACCTTAAGACCATAGTCGTGACTTGAAAAGGTTTTTCTCGCCAAGTGATGTGGCCTACCCATTGCTAATACAATTTGTGTGTTTGAATTGTACGAGCTATGTCAGCGACTTTAAATTCCACTATAAGGTGAACGCTGACTATGGCAGGAAATTTATTTTTTGTTTTCTTGCTTAATCCTCTATCTATTATAGTACTTAATCAAGTAATAATACACGAGATTCGAAGAAGAGTTTTTATTAATTTTTTTTTTGGTCACGGTAAACGTAATTTGTAATGATTTTGACGGTTTTGGGGGAAACTTATGGAAAAATGTGCATTTTTTTCAATAACCTTTCAGGATAATAGGTCCTCGAAGCGCTCGTAGCGAGGTTAGCTTGGCCGTTCTGAATCGATCAGCAAAGTTAAGCAACGTCCGCCTCGGTCATAACTTGGATGGGTGACCGGTGGTGACATACTACTGAGCGCTTCCGTGCTTCTGAGGGCACGTTAAGCCATCGGTCCCGGTTGTAGTCTTAGGATGGCAGTCGTTATAGCATGGTGGTAGGGCATTTTGCGAATGCCCGCCTGGCTAGCTACCACCCTCAAGTTGAAAATCTGCCGCCAAGCACCTAACGGTGTGTTCCGGCAGCTATCCTTGAGAGCCAGTCATTCTAGGCTAGCCTGAACAACATCTTCGACCACATCATCACTTACCATCAGGTGAGATAGTGGTCAAAGGCTAGAGCAATATTAATTTACACTCGGATACCTTATGATCATGTAAAATGGTTACAAACCTAGCTACAAGCGCGATAATTATAGTAAAATTTTGAATATCTAGCCAAATACGTGAGTTTCCTCCCTTATACGAAAAGAGGAGATTTAGCATTGCTAACACATAAAAAAACTAAGTACAAGCTCAGCATCTCTCATGGCTGTACGACTCGGAGCTTATTCAGAATGTTCAGAGGGCCACTTCACAAAGGGAAGGTGGTATTAAATGGCAGAGCATCATTAATTTCAAAGTTCTTTGTTAATCTGTCGCCACTTTAAGGTGCCATTACAATACCGCCCTAGGGAGAAAGATTCCTGGTAAGGAACACGACTGGATGGTACTGCTTCATTATTTACACACACTATTATATTATATTAATTACAGCTACAAGCAGTAGTGTTTGCTGAGTTTATGAGGAAAATATATAATATGATGATATTTTACCATCCTTAACTATGTTTCAAGATGGTACCACTACCTATACGATACTACTATCGACACCTAATGACATCAAAGCTAACTGTTTATTCTTTTTGTTCAACAGCTGAACGAAATCTCGGTAATCCAGCAAAACGCGGGCCAGAACGGTGTTGCGAAGTTCCCGGGTCTACTTGGCTTCGGGGCGTTCGGCGCTAGACCCGGCGCTGCCTCTCCTCTTGAAAGGCCACCATCACTCGAAGGCGGAGACGAAAGGCAAGCCGCTATGCGGGAACTGGCCGAACGTGGGCGTGAACTTGCAGAGCGCAATCGGCAGATGCGCGAGGAAGAATACCGCTCACCGCCTGCCCACGGCCAGCATCCGCCACCGACCGCGCAACCTTCACCTCCAACACCCCACCATCAAATGCCCCATCCTCTCGGCTCTTTACCGCCACCGGCGCGCACAGAAGGCCTCACCGTCTAAACCCACTACAAAAACTCACCCGATTACATTCCAAAAATAAACACCCGAATGTTGCATTGAAGGCGGACTGAAACACTGCGGACTTTCCAAAAATTTGAAGTGACGTCGGCAGTGACGTGTTAATATTGTACAAAGACTTAGTCGATACTTGAAATAAGGGACTGATAAATAACGACGAAACGAGCGTCTGTTCTAGATTAAATTATTATTATCGTGCAAAGTGTAGAGCTGTGTAACATTGTTATTTTACATGTTATTATGCCTAGTATTATTGTAAGTTATTTGCACGAGTACGGGCCTGGGGCAATCGGAGCTCGTATGGGCTCCAATTTATGTCATTACTCTGTGATAGTGCACATTTATATGGACTGTCCTGCACCGGAGATCCAGTGCCGATCGCGGATAAGCTGATATCTGCCGAGGCAGTCCAATGTGCTATGACATCAAAATAAATATAAATTATATCCCAAAAATTAAATAATTTCATATTATCTTATTGTAAATACATTGTATCATAGAATTAATCTTATAAAATCATAGATATAATCTTGAAATTTAAATAATTTTATCTATTATAGAGTACTATTATATTGTACCCCAAAACTGGAGTTCGAGATGCATGATTTCTTTATGCGATATGACCACATTCCAAACTAAAACTCAATACTAATTAACTTGGAACAATCGGGCATATATCTGCTATTCTAAATCAAGCATGTCCTGTCTATTTAAATGTTTGGTACCATTATAAAGCATATACGAATCTATTGTCACTAGGTATTCAATATATTTAATGTAACAGAGGTTAATGACATATTCATATCATGTAAATTGAAAAAAAAGTATTTGCATTTGAGGTCTACATAGTTATAAGTGTTTAGAGTCATAGCTATTATATTGCTTAGAAATACTTCAACATATCTTTGTAAAATACGAGCGACTGGTGTTTCGGCGAAATATAAAGTAAATAGGTACTTAAAATTGTAGCCTACGTGGGTAGTTTCACGGCACTTTTTCGCAGACTGACGACTTTAATGTCTACACTTTAGGGAAAAAACGTTTCCAAAAATGCATTTGTCTCAATGCTTGTTAGTAGGCACTTTAGTCCAGTTGCTACTAATTAATATTTGTTTCTCAAAGATAAACTAATGTATTTTTTATGTTCGCAACTAGTTATCTGTGTATAAATGTCCTAATAAATTATTTATAAACTATAAATCATGCATACACTCTTAGTATAAAACAAATGCTTAAAGGCTGTAGGCCTTGTACAATTTAGTTGTTTAGAATAAATTCTCATAGCACCTACTATCTATTAAAAATATTATCAAGTTGCAAATAGTTACTAGTGAGTAGTGTTTAGTCATAAATATGATGTGTCATGTCATATTGTCAGTATAAATAATCATTGTAAATTATTAAATGTTTATGTAAATGTCCAAAAAGTATTCAAATTTATTTAAAGAAAAACGATTATACTAATCTTCTCTTTTCTTTTTTGTTCTCCTTGCCCAAATCCCTTTTTATTTTGGCACCGTTTTCAACTAAAATTTCTATATAGGTACGAATATATAAGATCTTAGTACCTACAGCAGCTAGAGATGAAGAGCTGATTGTCGAAGCATACACTTAATGTTTTCTGTTCGCGGTGATTACATTTCTCTTATCAGTCTTAGCAATCTATCAACTTTAAACGAATTGAATCGCGTATATTAAAGATGATTTTTATCTTGAGGTTTCAAACATGGCAGTAATCACGAGATGACAGTTAAAAATAATAGTAAATATACGCAAATCAACCGTTAAAAATTGCTTTATTACTAAGTATACGTCTTCTTACTAATTATAATGTTGAAAAACTAATGAACCAGTTACTATAGTAACCACAAAACTCGTAGTGAAACTATATTCGACTCATTTCGCTAATTCACAAATGATCAGGGGGCAATTAAGTACTCTTTCCAAATTCTAAATTGATTCAATGTAGGTAGGCTATAAAAACACATAAAAAAAATCATTTCAAAGCGTAGGAGCTGTTTCAACAGTTTCTATTTCAACAGCCGCACATCAATTAGCAGTGTTATTCGTACCGTAACGAATATTTATTGCGAAATAATGTTGAATCTCATCTACATTTTAATTACCGGTAGTCATATAAATCATAACAGTCACAGAGCGAGTTTTACATTAAAACTGCTTTATCTAGGGTAGTCTATCTTGTATTTTGGGTACGAATGATACAAGCTACCAATACATATTTTGAGTGCGATAAGTAATATAATGAGACTCACCTCCGTAAGCTCAGTAGTGATTTTACAAAAAAATATTTCAGGTTTTGGCACGACTCAGAACAATCAATCATTGTTGTGACTTCGAGTAAAACTGCGTAATGCCGCGTGATTTATGACAAAGTAAAGTACTTTTTGAAACGAACGATTTCAGTGGCAAGTTTACCTATATGTAGGTATATGTTTGTCAAACGATAATTTTCGATAATTAGGAAATCCAATCATCACCAAAATATTTCCCACATTGTTTTGTCGACAAGGCAATAGGCTAGGTGGAAACCAACGCAGTGCCAAATACATAGTACCTAGTGAGCAAACTAAGTAGTACTAAGCAGTAAGATAGCCAACACTAAGCTAACTGTATACTAATAAAATAGTGATATGGCTAAGCGAACAAAACACCAATAATTATTTGTTCAACGACTTCAAAGTTGTTTTTGGCACTTAATTTAAATCCAACAAAGCATTCTACAATTTAAATCACGAGCGTAACGGGTGATTCTAAATCAGATTCTACTGAGTACGGTGATAAAGACGTGAGAACTAAAAAGTCTGCTCTCGTGTAAAACATACAACGGTTTCACGTCAGACTTTGAAAAGAAAAAAAAACCTAAATAAATGAAACGACATTAACACTTAAAAGTGTGAAATAACTTGTTGAGCCGGTACCTTGATAGTTCAAAGTAGGTATTATCACAATATTGTGCGCACTGTACCGACTTTGACAAGTTATTTCACACTTTTGGGTGTTAAAGTAATTTTATTAGGTAACATTTTTTCCCCCTTTTTAGTGTCCATTGCTACTTACGGGATCGATTGGCATTCACTGGCAATGACTACATCAAGAAAGGAAAAACTTTTCAGTTATTGGAGTGTAACTCAAAAACGGCTTGACCGATTTTGATGAAAATTAAATGGGACCGCACGGTTTTTTGAAGTCGGTTAAAAATAGTAATATGAAATCCTTAAGAAGAAAAAACTTATATCTTAGGTAAGTAATAATGTCTCGGGCTTACGATCGCAATGCTGTGACACTAGTTGTAAACAGCAGAGTGTACAACTAGTGCATAAAACAAGTCACTTTAGCGAAGACGAGGGCTAATATTTAAGTCGACGCTAAAATTGGTTTTGTGATAAAATCAAACATCTCAGATATGCCTGATAGGTTAGCCTTTGACCACCATCTCACCTGATGGTAAGTGATGATGTGCTCGAGGATGTTGTTCAGACTAACCTAAAGTTACTGGCTCTCAAGGACAGCTGCCGGAATACACCGTTAGGTGCTTGGCGACAGATTTTCAACTTGAGGGTGGTAGCTAGCCAGGCGGGCATTTGCAAAGTGCCCTACCACCATGCTGTAACGACTGCTATCCTAAGACAACAACCGGGACCGACGGCTTAACGTGCCCTCCGAAGCACGGAAGCGCTCAGTAGTAATGTCACCAACGGTCACCCATCCAAGTCATGACCGCGGCGGCCGTTGCTTAACTTTGCTGATCGATCCAGAATGGCTAAGCAAACTTCGCAACATCAAAAAAATAATTATAGAGCCAAATCAAAAAAATAATTATAGAGCCACTGGTATTGAATCAGATATTTTATTTTTATCAATGTTGAAGACAAATATAGAATCTCTAGGTTTTTTTTTATTTATTTTTTTACCGGTCTCAGTATTTATAGTCTTCCAAATGGTTTTTATTTTATGTTTTTGACTTGCTAATTTTGTTTTTAATAAAAGAGACTTAACACAGAAGCAAACAGACTTAAACATTTTTGAATAGTTCCTTACATAATCATGGAACTGCTTGCAAGATGTTAAATTTTTCCTGCGATACAGTTCAGGTAAATAATCTCTACTTTTTCGAATACCTGTAGTAGCCCTTTCACCGAACTTCAACTTTCCATTTACTTGTTTCTTTATTTTTGGACAAACTTTTTGAAACTCAGTATTTACTAGAGAGAATAAACTATTATAAATGTCATTCGGGTCACTATGAGAAAAACTTGTTATGGCAAGCTTAGCTTCTATATTGGTACTGAGTATTTCTAGCCTACTGGTTGTTAACGGCCTATGTTCAATTTCATACCTCGCTGTTTCTCTGTTTCTATCAAATGTAATTGCTAGGCCCTCCTGGTCAGATCTAACACCCTTCGTTATTGACTTTTGCTTAGTCTTACAGTTGGGGTATACATTGTCTATACAGGTAGCCGAAGTGTCTGTAATCCTACTATCTCAAGTTACTACTATCCTGTTTGTTCCTCTTCGTTCCTGGATAGGATGTTTTTCATCCGGAGTTTTGCATTATCCGAATCCATACCCTCGAAATAAGATTTATATCGTCACCATTAATTCATTAACAACCCACACATTTACGAGTACAAGAAAACGCGGTTTTTAGGATTCAGTAGTTCTGACAAGGAACCCTTATAGCTTCGTCATGTCCGTCTGTTCAAGGTTTTGCTAAGAAACCGTTAGTACTAGGAAGCTTTAATTTTCGTATGAATATGTTAATCAATTACGCCGACAAAGTGGTACTCGTAAAATAAAATTTTGAATTATTATTATAATTATTTTTTTTGGGCACGTTCCATACAATTGTTGTGGGGAAGTAATTTTTTTTTTCGTTATCTATCTCTTTGTGTGTGGTATGGTTGAATAAGTCTTTCAAAATGAGTTAGGGGTTGCTGATACTGTTTTTCGATTTAATGCTCCATTTACGAAATATTAAACTTTAAAGTGCAAATTTTTGTTCCATACATAATAGACTAGCTTTCCAGCGGGGCTCCACCCGCACGTATTGCGGTTATCGCGCAAAACCATGAACCTCTTTTTGCGCAGTTGGATAAAAACCATCTTATGTCCTTTCCCGGGTCCCAAACTATTTCCATTAGTATAGATATAGATATGACAGTACAAAGATTCGACTTATATAGGTAAGTACTTTTTGGACCTCATCTTCGCCGTACACGTATTTGCTGTGCCCTTCACTTGCGTATCGCAACGGAAGGCACTCTATTTAATTTATAGATTGATTTAGGGCATGTACTGTATATCGACGTTGAGCACCGAGCTTCAGGTCTTGTTTTATAATACGCGACATTTTCGTAGCGGAAATCTTCTCGCAATAAAATTATTGTTGAGTTATCACAATATTTTTACTTCCTAATGGGATTTCGACCAATTCTGGCTTTAACAGCATTAATTTGTAGTTCTAAGACACGAGGCTGCCCTGATCTTTTATGGTCTTCGACAGAGGAAGTGTTGTTGAATCTGTTGATATTACGATATACGAACATACCTACGGCTGATACCAAGCTTTTGAAGTTTCTGGAATATGACCGACGCGACGGCTCAATACCTACTTTGCACAAGGGGAATACTGCTATCCTATTCTCTTTAACATCTCATTTCATATTGTTATTTGATAATGAACACGAAATAATAAATGAAATGGTGCGAAATCGAAAGAAAATTTTAAAGTAATAAACGCGTTCCAAATTCTAAAGCTGAAAAGGTTTTATGTTACAGTATTTATGGCCAGACTAGTTATAAAGTATAATAGCCCATTTATAAGTTTACTTGCATATATAGGTGTATACTTTTTTATATTTTCTTTTATACTATATAGTGTCAACTATTTTATAATAGAATAATTCTTTTAATTTTGTTACAGCAAATAAATTAAATGACATTCAAATTCTTACATTGTAACAACGGATTCAGAATCGCGCTATTGTTACGTTATCATTCGAGTATCTACCTAAAGAATTCACAAACGAATTTTGTTTAATTTTCGAATTACAATTGAAATAATAACTTCGCGGCAATCGTACTCTTATTTCTTAGATTCAGCAGGAAGAAAGTGGAGGAGAATAAAGAACTACAGAATCGTTCTATATTATGATAACATGAAATCTTTAGCGCATCCAAGACGAATGCTTGACCTCTCATTTCTTTTTAAGCTTGCGAATGGTTTGTTGGACACACCTGATTTGTTGTCTGTGTTGTCTTTTTCTGTACCATTAAGATCAAAGAGGGCATCAAGTTTTAATTTACTCGTAGGTTCTAAAAAAAAACAAATTTAGGCCATAATGCGCCACTGAATAGAATGATTAAACAGTACAATGACATTTTGAAGAATGATTCCGTGGACCTTTTCAATGGAAGCGTTTGCAAGTTTAAGGCAGTTAATATCCTAAATTAATCTTTGTGACTGTACAATTAAGTAGTAGATATATTGCAATTCTCTTTTGTTAATTTTATAACTCTGTTTTCTTTATTTTTGTTCATTTATAACACTAAATTGTAACTGAATTTATAATTCCGCTGTTATTATTAATTTATATATGTAAAATCAAAATCAAAATTGTATTTCGCTCATTTATCGCATGTAGTCTTCCTCTATAATTGTAATGGCACTTAACATATTCTATATTGCTTTTTACTTGTACCTTGAAACGGTGTGCATTATGTTGGGGATCAAATAAATAAATAAATAAAATAAATAACGGGCTTCTACGGAACCCTACATTGCGCGTGGCCCGACACGCATTTGACCTTTTTTTTTGTTGGCTACAATATGATTGAACTATAAAACATTGATAACAATACAGCTCACAGCTAACAAAGCTCCAGGTTCCAGTGAAAAATTTCAGATCATATAAAAAAATATATATGTTTCTGCATGTTATACATTTACCAACAATATTCTGGCTCACATGACCTAGTGAGGTATACAAATACTTTCTGTACTAAGCATACTTGGACTGGGAAGGCATACATAGCTTTTATCTATCCTGAACACTTAGCCTGTATGGCCTTCCTTAGCGCACATGGCCTGGGAAATCTTAAAAACTTGTAATCTATTCCAAATTCAAATTCATTTATTTACTAAGCACATTTATGGCCTGCAGTAGCGCACATAGCCATCATCTTTTCTAGGCACACATGGCCTGCAGTAGCGTACATAGCCACCATCTATTCTAAGCACACATGGCTTGCAGTAGCGTACATAGCCATCATTTCTAAGCCCACATTACCTAGGGGCATAGTCATGTATGACATAATGGGTCGGTCGTCACATCAAGCTTTAGGTTTGATTGAGTGTCAAAGGAGACACGTTCATTGCCAAGATGTTCTAAACTGTTCCACTATTTCACTAAAATGACAACAAAAATTTCTAGAAATCAAATTCACATACCTTTATTTGGGCGTTATCCCACTTCTGAGATGTGATAAAATCAACGGTCTCAGATACAAACCTTGATACAATTTATTCTGCTTTGATATACTTCACTTATGGTAAACACAGTAATTGATCAATACGTATATAAACAGAATCACACTGTAAATTATTAACTTCAAGAATACACTGGTAATAGATGTTACTCCATCGAGTTCTACCGACAGACTGACTTAGACGATCGTTCTCCCCACCCAGCTAAACATGTCATCGTAAGATATCCAGATAGGTGGGCCGACCAATCAGAAGGCAGCATAGTACTTAATCAATAGACTGATTGATAATTGACACATTCGGTAAAAAACAAATCAGCAACGTAATTTTGTAAATCTTAAAATAATAGAAATAATTATAAAAATACAATAAAAATACTGAACATAATTTACAAAATCATCACAATTTTATGCAACAGCTATACACTCGGTTTTTCACTTTAATTGCGGTGTAAATATTGTAAGAAAGGTCTTTATAATAAGAATTTAATCTGATATTTGGAGTCATCAGTATGTACTTTGAGTGTTATTGTTTCGACGAAATTTATGTCGGATCTATAATCATACCACTGATCTATGGGTATTATGAATGACCCACGTAAACTTAGCACATCAAATGTTTTTTTTTATTGAAATGTATTTCAAGCTGAACTTTTTTGAAAAATTGTATATGCATCCTTTTTACCATTCAAACGTAATAATTTGCTGAAGTTCTATAAATAGTAGTGTCCACATTCAAGCAAACCATTGAATGTGGAATCAAGATCCTAGCACTGTTGTGTGGGCCTATCAAGATGTTTATTCCAAGTTATGGACTCACAAACGAATTACGTAATTATCTAATAAAAAAATCTTAAGTACAAACTCAATCTTGATAATAATTTGGGTAGAGGTTCCGACCTGAAGGATGGTCTGAAGACTCGAGTCTGGTGACTACTAGTGTTATCACAATAATGAGCAAGTTAGTTATGGAAATCATAGTTTCTATAGAGATACTGCTGACAGCGCACAAATAGGTTAATTAAAGATTCTCTGGGCCATGCACAGGGCAGCAATTTTATTTTTTTATATCTAAGACGAGGCCCTCCTTACGATAAGCGGACTAACCTCTGCCTATAACAGATGTATTTCGTCACATGTGACGAATCGCACTGTGCCCGTCACACTGAGACATACACTTGTTAAAATGTAAAAAGTTAGGTACCTGTAATTTTACTAGCTCTCAAGGACTGCTGCCGGAATACACTTTTAGGTGCATGGCGAAAGATTTTTTACTTAAGGATGGTAGCTACCAGTATATATAGAAGTCAAGCGAGCATTCAAACATTCGAGGCAACAAAATGCCCTTCCACCATGCGGTGAATCTCAAGCCAGCCATGGGGATCGAACTATGGAGCGGCGGCACGGCAGTCAGCTATTACCTGCTCGGCCATCATTGCATTCGTTGCAAGTTGTAACAGTACGCACAGAGTTAGATATTCTTTAACATTTATAGCTATTTCATTCGATAACTCTATAAATAGCAACAAATCATCAACATATCTGATTGAAAATGAGTTATGCTATAATTTATTCTTATCATAAAAATAACCATAATGATCAAAATAGGTAAGTTATAAAAATATTTGTTCAATAAATCTTGTGAAACTCGATTTTTTATTATTGGAACAACGTTAATTAGACTATAATTCATAATCCTCAAGCGTTTACGAGCCATAAACATCATACGTGGCATTAAGGCTGAGTTGACAACTATTTTACGACGATTTTATTATGATACAAGTTGTAAAGGTTATATTTTAGTAGGTACATATATAATTATTTAGTTCGTATATTTAAATGCAAAATAACCTTCAAAGGATATAGTTTTATATATGCGCTTTGGTTGGGAAAAGTAGAAAGATAGGAAGGCTACCTGGTTCGAAATGCCCCGCGTGCTGGTTGTAATGCGACGCGTCTGCAAACGCTCTTTCTTCTCCACGAGGATGATTTTCATGTGTTGATGATTCGCTTGGTTATCGTGCGCGAAGTTCGCGGCTGATTGTTGGAACGTCGGGTTTTACGATAATTTGCGAGGAGTTATACGGAGCTCAGCTCGTTCTTATGCGCGACATGACATCAACGGGCAATTTGGTCTACCCCCAAGGTAGTGAAGGAAATATGAAGGATGTGTTGAGGGTAGTGAAATAAAGGTTTCGTGTAGGAATATGAACAAGGTTGCGTTCTAAAATTGAGACAAACCAATGTTGCAAACATTTACAAACACACTTTGTATGCGTTCAAGATTTATACGCAATAAACTTGCGGGAGTAATGATATCATGTATGAAACTGAGGTAGATATATTATGTACGCATTCTTAACGACGCCGTAAACGTAATCTTTACTTGACCCAACACCAACTCCGTTGCAGCATTTGAAGCGCAGCTGTTTTGAGAAACCTATCTCTCTTACTCTCGTACTTTTTGTATCTTCTTTTGCACTCATCCGCGTAACTTTTAAATTTTAATGTTGAATTTAGCCATTATAAATTTGTTATTATAACGTTATCCGGTATGAGGGGTGAAATTATAGGCAGCTGATGTATAAAACATTTTTTGTTCTCTATTTCTTTGTTTTAATTCAAAAGCATATATTATCAGCAGAGATTACCACTTTACAGTACGTGGAATCGTGCTTGTTTGATTACAATCCCAAAACAAAATGCAGTAACAAATCATAATTGACGAGGAAGGGAAAAGGTGTTTCAAGACTCGCGTTTCACCTCAGACCAAATAAAAAGTCAAAACAGAATGTTGTGTACAGAGAAGTGAGGCCGGTTTTCCAAACATGTGTGCGTGTGTCGGTGCTGCCATGATAATCAAATTACCTTATAAAAATAACGTTACAAATTTAATAACGTAATTAGTTTTAATACAACAATAGGGTTCCGACGTAAGGTGTCGGTAAAAGTAGTGTCGTTAAGTAGGGGAAGGGAATATAAAAAGTGTTTCAGAAATAACATAACTGGGTATTTAATTTACATGCATTTATTTCTTGTAACTAATTAGCGACGGGTAAGCCCACCTGGTGTTAGCTGTAATCTCTGCCGATACAGTTCGTCACAAGTGGCAAACTGCACTGCGCCCATCACCTTGAGACATAAAGATGTTAAGTCTCATGTGCCTGTTATTTTACCGGAACATAGGAATGTAAATATTACTGCTTGGCGGTTGAAATAGGTAAAATAAATATAAGTACGAAAAAACAGTAAAAAAATATAAATACGAAAAAAACTTGTTGTAACTCAATTGGACTGTATTTAAAAAAAATACAGTCCAATTGAGAACCTTATCTTTTTTTAAGTCGGTTAAAACACATTGATCAACTATTAAAAAAACTAAGAGCAATACGTTGTGTATTATCACCCAATAATAGGGTAAACCTTATAGGCTTAATAACGGCAACACTTGGTGTTTCAAGCAAAAACCTCTATTATTATTTTGTTATATTAAAAATATTGGTTTCCACGTTACGTACAAGTGAAATGTGATTCCATCCTGCTTTTTATGTTTTGAAGTTTGTTTTATACATCCTTTCACAACACAATTCGGCATTTTGACTAGCAAATATATCGAAGTCTTTTACGTGTTGCTTCCACGCGCCGCAATTCGACTGACGAGTCAAGGTGTAGTTTCGTTGTACATATGTGTGTGTAATTTGTTTGTAAACGGCGAGGCGTAGTTTTGCCAACCTCACTGCTCTTTACACAACATTCTGTCTTGACTTTTTATTCGGTCTGAGGTTTCACCAGAAATGTTTTGACACACCCACAAACGAAGCAGTCCTGAACAACCTTAGGTAAAATATCATCGAGATTGACTGACGATTAGTGAAGATATGACTAGTGAATTCGTTTACCATGTGAGACTTTGTAAAAGTATGAAACATGTATTGAACAAGACTCCTGCCACTACATACGACATAACGGGTTCCTGTTGTTCTGTATGCCACTCGTATCTGTACTAGGGAATACAATATCGCGGAATCTTGTACTGGCGAGATATCGTCTCATTTTACGAGATCAATGCGGGAGCATAAATTGGGCGAGATCTCGCGAGTTTGACGAGATTGGCCGTCAGCAGTTCACAGCTTCAGTTTCGACCCATTGTCAGATCCGTGAGTGCATAGACGCTTCCGTTTTGTAGCGCCAGTGAAAATTTGTTTTTTTGAGGTAACAAAATAAGATAAAATTACTAGATGTACAGTGAAATGGTATGAAAAGTTATCTTGGAGTTCAAATTACCATAAAGAAGGAATAAGATTTAATTAAGAAGTCAGATAATCTTGTTTTACTGGTTATAAGTGGGGTCAGCGTATACTGGGCTAATCTAAGATTTTTTTACCTGTATTTGTTATGAGTTGTATGCTCTCCATATTTACTAGACGAATGCAGGGTAATTACCTGAGTCACTACCAGTCTTGCACTTCCAAGCATCCGGTGAATACATCGCCGCTAATCGTGTTTTTTTAGGAATAATCTGTGGACAATATGCCTTCCTTGTGTCTCTGCACCTGAGAGGCACTGTGAGAGATAAGAAAACTGCTTCATTTCACGCGTAATTATTGCTTTTATTGTTGAAATAGAAAATATCGTCATTTTGTTTTATCTTAGAACTAATCTCAATGAAATGGATGAACGAGGTATGTGTATCGTTTGGTGTGAGAGAGTGAAAGAGATCGCAGCATAATGGTGACCGGAACGGCTCGTGGCGGTAGGGTGGTAACACGAATTGCTTATTTATCTATTTCTGACAACAGATATGACGCATAATATTTGACCGTTATTTCCTTGTCATTACAAACTGCATATAAAAAGTGCGTAGGTATGGATATAGGTAAATTCTAGTAAGCTTTTAGAGCAGTGGTGTTCGGATATAACTACTCTATGTATTTCAACTCTCTGTGGGGTAATTCGGTAAAGGTCGTTACTTGTCTCTGTTCCACATGGCAGCTGTTGACAATTTTCCAATTTTGGATACGCACGGCGAGCGGCAAGCATAACATTTCATCCGGTGAATCCAGAATATAATGAGCGAGCGGATTTCGAGTTCTACAGTTAGGCAGAGTCGTAAGTCAATTCGAACCATGGACCTGCTGCGCGCGGCAGTCCATAGCCAATACCAATATCACTGCTTCGTGTATTTCATTAACTAAGTTTGTTCACACATTCTGTTGGATCCAAATAAGAGTTCCTAGGTAGAATTCACTATTTATAAGAAGGTAGTACAAATATAATGAATAGATTCCGGCGTTACTTTGCGGAAATCCATATTTAATAATAACAAATATTTTAAGAAAACATCAAATTAATATTTTAATAAAACACTTAAAAAATACAAAAATATATCTAGTGACAATTCCGCCTAATTTTCCTGCTAAGCCGATGTGACGTGACAAACGCCACGCAGCCAAACCGGAAGATTTCTTTCGGTTTGGCTGCGTGGCGTTTGTGACGTCGTTAAAAAATATTTGTTATTATATACAAATATAGCCTGGATTAACTACTTTAATGTATTATATACATTTACGTTACAAAATTAGACAAAGTAGGTATGTATCTCGAGTTCTTTCACCTGTTATTTAACGTTACCAGTTGTCCGGTAGAAAAAGCTAGTTATATAATTTAACATAGAAATTTGCGAATCTTAAGAGGTGTATTTCCGTAGCGTTTTCCATACAAACGTAGTTTCGTAAATTTTTTAATAGTTTATAATTTATTACGTGAAGTTGTTAATGTGATGCGATTTAGGTATGAAATAATTATATAAACTAGTTTTTTCATACAATATATTGAATTTAAAATAGTTAAGAGGAGGTAGGAACTATTATTTGAATGCATTGGAATGCATAAACACTTGTATTGTCATGATTTCCATTCTTCTCTTAACCTCCGAATATATCGGAAACTTGACACTTTAGGGTACCATATTGCATAATATGTTTTGTTACTTTCATTATGCGCGGAAACTTAATCAAAATGGCGGCGGGTCGATACGCCACAAAGGTTCTATCTATCCCCTTTATTTCAGATCAGCAAAACTTTTTTATAGCGTATGAAAATTGCATAAATTCAGAGATATAATATAACAAAATACTAAATACCAAATTTTACTTGACACATCTAATTTGATCGCGTGGGTTTAAATCCGGCACAAGAATATATTTTTTCCCCACCTTGTAATTTTGTAATGTACTCCACGGTGCATGAAAAATAAAAATATTGAAATTATAGAGTTGCTTTTGCAATTAATTGCAAAAGTTAGTCTTGTCTGTAGTATACAACGTAAGTTGCATAAGTGTCTCGTCATCCCCATACGATGGTTAGGAGCGAGAGGACAAATTAGAGTTACGAGTCGTAGTCATGTTAGCTTAGCGGTCAGAGCATGCCGCAGCTATAGGGGTGGATGGCGTGGGTTCGAATCCCGCATATGACTATATTTTTCCCATCGTTGTAATTTTGTAACATCTAACTTTGATTCAATCAAATTTCAAAAAGAGAATACAAAAAATTATGATGCATGGTCCATTATGAACATCTTGCGCCGCAACAAAGTTACTCGTATATACTAAATACTTATAGCACACATAGTATTAATCTAAAATAAATACAGCATTCACATAGATAAAACTTTAATTAATAATGCAAGAGTATACAATGTGTGTTACTTAACATTTAGAAGTTGATGACGCTGGCTAGTTTCTTGACGCGGTTGAGTAGAAGATCTCCCTCACGTATGGTTGCCTGGTACAGGTGTGAACGGTCGGCGTCGGCGCCTCGACCGGAGCCGGTGACTACGCAGCCTGCGACAGCGTCGATGCGGCATTGAAGCCGGCCGGCCGCGGTGAAGCTGCAAACATTTATTTATATGAAGATCTACCGTTTACATTACAGTATCTTAAAAACGAGCACTATTGAGCCATTTAAGGGTCTCGCGTCTATGTACTAGTTTATATATATACATAACGTGAGCATTATTATTCGATGTAAATCTATACTTATATTAAAACTAACAGGTCCAGTTATGTACATTGCAGATATTTAGAAAATAATTTTTGAGAGCACTCTGTAGCTGATACTGATGCCAAAACTGTATTTTTTTTATTTTGGTCTGTCTTTCTGTCAGTCTGTCTGTATCCCGACCGCGCATCACTCCAAAACTACAGAATGGATTTAAATGAAACTTAGCACGATTTGAGTTCATACTACTAAGAAGGACATTGTATACTATTTATCCTGAAATTCAGCACAGTTCCCTTGGGAAAGGGGATGAAAGTCAAAACGTACACTTAGTTGTTATTTATTAACGCGTAGTCCGATTTCAATAATTCTTTTTTGTTAGAATAGTGGTACTTTAAAGATTGTCCCGTAAATATCAACCTAAATAATTAATTCCAAATAACTTGAACCGCGGAATGTTCAGGAACTGTTGAACGACTCACTTTTCCTTTGCAACAATCTTTTTCAAAGCTAATCGAACGGTACTCGCAATAAAGCAGCTCGTTGTTTTTAATACGCTAAGCGTAGCGTAGTAACAACAATAGTATTATAATAGATGCAAATTAAACTTGGCCAAATGTACTTACTTGGAGAAATCTTCCCCAATAATTTTAATATTTTTATATTTGCAATAACGCATGCTCTCCGGATTACATTATAAATTTACATTTTGCTCCATCCCAATACGATGGTTGTACGGATATGAAAAAATAGGAGTTGTGACTCATTATCATGTTAGCTCAGTCGGTCAGAGCATATCCCGGCTAAAGGGGTGGGTGACGTGAGTTCGAATCCCGCGCATGACTCAATGATTTAATTTTTCCTCTCGTAAATTTGTAATCTTCCTTAAAAGTGACTCGAGAAGTAGGTGAAGCAAAGTTCGTTCGACAAAAAATTAATAATAAACTCGCAGAAACTACACTTAAGCTTTGATATGCACCGTTGTTCGCTTATAATAACAATAATATTGTCATATATGCAGGTGGAAATACACCAAAGGTACTTACTTAGAGATTTCCTCTTCAACGAACTCGCGGGTGACGCCGAAAGTATCTGCGATGTTGTCGAGGCTGAGCGAACGATACGCGCGAAGAAGTTGCACATAAGCTTTGATACGCGCTTCGCGGATGTAATGTTGGTAGTGAGGGCGAAATACCGGATCCACGCAGATTTGTGTCTCAACCTGTGAAAAAATAAATAATTTGTATAACCGAAGGCAAAGTAATCAAAAATATACAGTGTTATTATCATGTAAACGCCTTTTTTATTATGCCTATACTAGTTTGTGGTACCAACTAGAGCTTTGGCCAACCCAACTTTTAACTATTGATGTTGCTTGAAACTAGACTATATCGTTTCGATAACACAAGCTAGGTATATAATAAATATTTGTACTCTACTTAATGAATTCTAGATGATAACACTCCACAGTCAAGCTACAGTGCAAAAGTTAATAGTTTTTGGCTAACACCTGTGTTCAATACACAGGATGTTAGCCAAAAACTATTATTATTATTATAGCCCTTAAATATTTAATTTCTTGTCCAATGGTCATCTTTGGCTCATAGTTGTACAAACTAAAATCTACATACTGAATGTATTCAGGTTTGTGTAACTCATTTCGTTAACAAGCTTCGCAAGCAAGACATAACGGAATCTCATTAATAGTGCTCCGTATTCCTCTTTAGGTGCAGAACCCTAAAAAATACTTCAATATTGAGCATTTTGATATCAGCATTTCTTTTTGAAATACAGATTAGTATTTTTTTCTGGCAGCTTTTAACGTCTACATTCATATAAATAGATAAGGGAGGTATCAAAAGCATACCCATGCAAGACTCTTCATAAAGTCAGCATATCGGCACTCGTGTAGAGATTCCACCAACTCTCTCAGCTCAGGGAAGCGGGATCTCAGAGCCTGCACTGCGGCTCCTTGACGACGGAGCGCCGATTGTAAAGCGTGACGCTCTAGTGCTAATGCACAGGCTAGCACGCAGTATTGAATGATTGTGCCTGAAATAAATTTAATTGGAAAATCTTTATTTATAATTGTATACATACAAAGTCTTATTTACATATTTTATTAACTTCAGTAAGAGTGTTTACCATAGACACTATGTATTTCGCAGATAATTAAACCATGACATTGTTTTTCTAAGACAGCCTTTAAGCAGACTCTGATGTTATGACACTTTCAGTTCTCGCATGGTAATAGAGATTTTTTGCGAATGCCTACCTGAATAGATACTACCCCAGAAAATCTGTCGCTACGCACCTAACGGTGTATCGCGGCAGCTGTCCTTGAGGGTTAGAACCTATTCTAGGATACTCCTATTCAATAATAACAAATACTTAAGTATTTTAAGAAAACATCAAATTAATACTACAATAAAACCCTTATTTAATTTTTAAAAATATATCTATTGGCAATTACGCTAAATTTTCTTGCTAAGCCGAAGTGACATCACAAATGCCACGCAGTCAAACCGGAAGAATTTTCGACGCATTTCGCTTCAAGAGCAAACATCCTAGGGAGGTCTTGACTCTATATTTTTTATATTTTGTAAGAGTTTTATTAAAGTATTCATTTGAACTTTTCTTTAAAAAAAATAATTAATATTTCATTACTCCTATTCAATATCTTCGTCACATCTTAATTTACTATTCGATAAGGAAGCAGTCTAACATATATTAAGTAAAAAAAGTGAATCAATCGGATATCGGATAGGAGTACTTATGCCAAAATTGTAGCATAAGTGGAAATCCAGGATCTGCCCCTGTGGGCGACAGTCGTGACTTATGTACTCGTATGTATGCATTTTCATATCAATATGCTTTCTGTTATAAGCGATTAGACTATTGATTTGTCTAACCCAGGGTTATATGTGATGTTATATATGCATTATTACGAGTCTGTTGTGAAGAATAAGATAATATGCATTCTAAGATGACATTATTCTCCTTGTATTGAAAACTGGGTATTATATACTGGGTGTAGCTTCCTGATAAATAATCGCTTCACCTTTATCATGTTTAATAAAAAGACTATTAAAGAATTATTACTCATTTTCCAAATTTTTGTTTTCTCATTTTCAGAATTGACAGTAAGATTATAGATATCCATCCAACATATCTTTAATGAAGACTACGAGTCAAAACAAATGCGGTACAGCATCGACGGGAAATAATCATTTGCTGCGTCCAGACACACTGACGATACAGCTCAACGTTTCTCGTCGACAATATACCAAAAAGGTGGAGCTGGCAGAGTACACACAACTAAAAACTTCACTCAATCAGGGTTGAACTATTAAAGCCAATGTGAATTTCAATTCCTTTCTGGTAGGAGTTCCTATATTCAAACTATCACTCTTCAGGAAGAGCAGTTTTGCACGAAAAGAGTCGTATTTTTTAATTTTGAGGTCGACTTCGATAGCCCGCGCGCTACACGTCGGAATCATTACGTATTAAATAGTTGGTATGTATTCATTACCTGTGTTTAATCAATGAAAATTATAAATGATGATAGAACTTAATCTTAAGTGCATCAGAGCTTTGAGGGTTACAAAATAGCTTAAGAACGCAAAAACAAATTAGAGTCATATGTCATGTTGGTTTAGCGGTTAGAGCATACCCCGGCTATATGGGTGGCTGGCGCGGGTTCGAAGCCCGCACATAACTATAATTTCACCCGTCGTTGTAATGTAATCTGCGGAGCATGCCTCATTGCAAAAATAAAAACACTAGCAAAAAGCTGAGGTTTGTGTGAGGGCTCGCGTCTATTTTACGAACTGATTCTAGTAGTGTCATCTAGTATTAAGTAGATTAACTACGATGTTTTTGAGTATTGAGTTATGTTGCAGCGATGTTTACTCTTTGGTTTTCTAACAGATGACGTTAGTAGTACAATAACATTCTATCCAATGAATACAAAATAATAATCGTTAATGTAAAGTTTTTTTAATGGTTATTAAATTATTATTTTTATGACATATAACACACCTAGATATGACGTTAAATTACTATGTTACAGCACAAATTAATCAACCTGATAGTTTTTCAGTAAAGTGTACCACAAAATGCCCAAGTTGTGGGATAGTGATAGGTGATAATTATAATTTCACAGGGAGTCATAAAAACAACTTCACAATATAATCACATTATCTAAACACACACATTATCTAACATGCCCGATCAATGTTTCATTATATGTAGCTAGTGGTATAACTCACCAAAATCAACCAGCTCGTAAGATTCAAAAGTAGACACACAGTCAATGAACAGGTCAGCAGCATGGCTGTAATCTCTAACAGCAAGGCAGTAGATTGCTTCATATGCTTTCAGCTTGTTTCTGGAACGCCAGTCACCACCTTTGTCTACAAGCTCATGTGCCTGGAAATCAAATTGATCGGTTTGTATATATATTTCATACATTTTAAAGGTTGACACAGAAATCATGGAAAGATTCACACATTTAACACAAAAAAACTTTAGAACTTCATTTTGTTTCGTAAAGTTTTGCAACAATTATCAGTAAGGGGGTTATAGTCAAAATGTCCCAAATATTAGTGTTCACAATAAACAATTTATGGCAAAATGCTCAAATTAGCCTTGTTTGTAGTTCAATTTACTTTGGCTACAGATATTGTATCATCCCCAGTTCAAAAATAAGAACAAAAGGATAAATCCGAACTGTGACTCGCCTTCACCATGGTATAGCAAATTGGCAGAGCATTCATTACAAGGAGTTCCAGGTATTCTTGATATCAGAACTTATTTGTTAGTAATCAAGGTAGCTTTTGTCTGTGGTTCTCTTATCATATAATTCAAGGGGACCTTATAAGAACATTTCGTCAGTTTACAATGAAGCTTTTTCACAATCATGCTTCATGTCAAGAAATTTTTTGACATAAGTAATTGAGCACTGCAATTTTATTAAATTGACTTAACAAGGAAATTTACAAAGTGGGACCATTCAATCTTTGTTTGTTTTGTTGAACTGTTACACTAGACCCTTTGATGTCTACCATTCAAAAGTGGTCCAGTGAAATTTTAAAGGGGCAGAGAAAGCATCGAAGATGAAAATCAATTGGGTGTAAGTAAATGAAAGTGTACATCTGATGCAGTTACCATTTTTATGTTTTAATTACATACTAAACATGTTACCTTATTTATAGATTTTCCCATTTCTTTCACATTGCAGCCATGGAAGTAGGAAATTCTAAACAATGTGAATATGGCATCCAGACGTCTGTTGGTAGTCAGTGTCGAGTCTTCATATTTCTGTGTGGCCAAGGCAGTTGCTGCTTCTTTGTCTCCAATGGAACATAGGTAATCAAGCCTGCAATTTAATTTAATATTTTAATCTAATTAGAAGATTAATAAAGTTTTTTTGTACTTATTTTTAATCTTCACATAATCTTTGTCTGGATTAGTGAAGATTCTAACAAGATAGACAGATAGAAACATTTTATTTGTATACCATAAAAAAACATAACAGAAAATTAACACACAAATTATGTCCACAAAGGGCGGTCTTATTGCTGAGACGAATTACTTAGCATTCCATGGATTCACCGTGCGGGTGCCGGGTCCATAGCGTTGCAGAGGAAGAGGCTAGAGGGGCCTGGGGCTTGCAAACCCCAAGAGCAATTTCTTCCAGACAACCAAACAGAAAGGATTTACAAAAAATTGCCAGGTTGGCAGTTTACTAGGTATACATAACAATCATTCTCGAAGTACTATTTAAATTAAAAACCTATAATGAAATATAAACCTATAATAACATTAAATAAAATTAAAAAAAAAAAAACTTAAGTACATATCAATATAAATAAATACTTATATACATACATACACTTATATAAATTTATACCTATAAATACATACATATGAGTATCCAAATACTACTTACAATCTATATCTATTCTATACTTATAATAAAACTGTAACAGGTCCAATTCTGTACATGGCAGATATTTTGAAAAAAAAAAATGTACAGTACTCTGTAGCTGATACTGATGCCGAAACTATATTTTTTTTTATTTTTGTCTGTCTGTCTGTCTGTCTGTCTGTCTGTCTGTATCCCGGCCGCGTATCACTCCAAAACTACTGAATGGATTTCAATGAAACTTAGCATGATTGGAGTTCATACTACAAGGTAGGATAATTTAGCTTTTTATCCCGAAATTCAGCATGGTTCCCTTGGGAGAGGGGATGAAAGTTATAATATACACTTAGTTGTAATTTATTAACGCGTAGTCCGATTTCAGACGTTCTTTTTAGGGTTCCGTACCCAAAGGGTAAAAACGGTCTGTCCCGCTGTCCGTCCGTCCGTCTGTCCGTCCATCCGTCCGTCTGTCCGTCCATCCGTCCGTCCGTCTGTTACCAGGCTGTATCTCAAGAACGGTGATAGCTAGACAGTTGAAATTTTCACATGTGATGTATTTCTGTTGCCGCTATAACAACAAATACAAAAAGTTGGCCAAGTGCGAGTTGGACTCGCTCACGTTAAAACAAAAAAGGTTAAAATATGAAGTCTAATGTTGTATAGCTAATGGTACGGAACCCTTCGTGCGCGAGTACGACTCGCACTTGGCCGATTTATTTGTTAGAATAGTGGTACTTTAAAATTTATCCCGTAAATATTTCAAAGTCATCGGGTTTGAAGTTCAGAAATAACAGACATCACAACAGGTAGGGAGGCGCGAGGGGTTAGACGCTTAAATTTATCTATTTATACTTATAATAAAACTGTAACAGGTCCAATTCTGTACATTGCAGATATTTTGAAAATATGTTTTGAGAGCAATCTGTAGCTGATACTGATGCAAAAACTGTTTTTTTTTTTCTGAGTCTGTATCCCGGCCTCGCATCACTCCAAAACTACTGAATGGATTTGAATGAAACTTAGCACGATTCGAGTTCATACTACGAAGAAGGACATACGATACTTATATCCCGAAATTCAGTACGGTTCTCTTGGGAAAGGGGATGAAAGTCAAAATGTACATTTAGTTGTAATTTATTAACGCGTAGTCCGATTTCAATCATTCTTTTTTTGTTACAATAGTGGTTATTTAATTATTTTCCCGTAAATATTTCAGTCCTCAGTTTTGCAGTTCAGAAATTACAGATATCACAAATTTCGTTTTAAATAACTTGGACCGCGGAATGTTGAGAAACCCTTGAACGTACGGCTCATCTTAAGCCCACAGGCAGCCCGGAACCCCACGGGAAGCCCGACACCCCACGGACAGACCGGCATCCCACGGGCAGCCCGGCGCCCCACGGGCAGCACGGCTCCCTTATTTAGTATTCCAAGCTTACTACGATAAAACTCTAAAATGTGGTACATTTGAAGCAGTGATAGCTCAGTGGCTTTGCCTATGGACTGCCGCGCAGCAGGTCCATGGTTCGAATCCCGCCGCTGGCTTGAGCTTCACCGTATGGTGGAAGGGCATTTTTGCGAATGCCGCCGGAACACACCGTTAGGCTCTCAAGGACAGCTGTACTGACTGACTGCCTTGAGAGCCAGTAATTCTAGGTTAAGCCTGTTAACACCTACGACCACATCGTCACTTACCATCAGGTGAGATTGTGGTCAAAGCCTTACCTATCAGCAATAAAAAAAAAAAAACATTCACCACAATCACTTTTTTAAACTACATAATTATCTTTCTTTTGACGGATACATTTCGGAGACTGCGCAATGAAAGTGCACAATGTAGTCTTAGGTTTTCGCGATTGTTACACTTTGTAATTAAACAACTTTAAACGATTTAAATCGCGTATATTTATCATTATTTTTGTCCCGACGTTCCAAACACTTTGTAGTGATCGTGGTCACGGGGTGGCTGTCGGGACAAAAATAATGATAAATATACGTGATTTAATCCGTTTAAAGTTGGAAGTGCACAACTTTAGCAGATTGTTATACAAGGGTCGAAAGGAATTGGTAACTTTCACCCGCGGTCAGCTCTCTACTTTTCATATCGAATTTAAAGAAAGAAAATAAAGTAGCTTTTCTAAAAATTATTCATTGATAAAATAACATACTTACTAAAAATTTATTGAAAGGTTTGAACTATTTGTGAAATTTTTTTTTTTTTTTTTTTATGCCTAATAGGTTAGCCTTTGACCACTATCTCACCTGATGGTAAGTGATGATGTGGTCGAAGATGTTGTACAGGCTAACCTAGAAATACTGGCTCTCAAGGACAGCTGCCGGAACACACCGTTAGGTGCTTGGCGACAGATTTTCAACTTGAGGGTGGTAGCTAGCCAGGCGGGCATTCGCAAAGTGCCCTACCACCATGCTGTAACGACTGCCATCCTAAGAAAACAACCGGGACCGACGGCTTAACGTGCCCTCCGAAGCACGGAAGCGCTCAGTAGTAATGTCACCAGCGGTCACCCATCCAACTCCTGACCGCGGCGGACGTTGCTTAACTTTGCTGATCGATTCAGAATGGCTAAGCAAACTTCGCTACGAGCGCTTCAAAATTTTACGTAAAATTTTGTTTGGAATATTTACGGGTGGCTATAGCCCGAATAGGAATCTCTGCTTTTCACTACTAATATAAGGAATAAAAATATAAAAATAGTATGTTTTTTTATATTATTTATTTTGATTTTAATAACATGAGCAGTATATTTATAAAATTAATGCGGCTATAGACCAAGTAGGAATCGATGACTTACATCCGTGTTGAACACTCTACTTTTCATTTCAAATATGAGGAGGGTAAAAAAATAGTAGTTTTTCTAAATATTTACTAAAAATAATAAACATGAGTAGAAGATACAAAGATACACTAGGAGTTAGAACAATGAAATTTAGGAAAAGTTTTAATTTTTTTTTACCTACACTTTCTACCTTATATTTAGTTACTACCCTGCCAAACATAGTTGTTATTAATTGTTTTACAACAACAGAATATTTTACAACGAAAAATTTTAAGACATATAACTTTGTTTATACCAATGTTTTGCCTTAGGTGGGAAGGAGCGTCTCCCACCCGCTACTCAGATCAAACAAACACTACTTTCCGAGAATGAGAAATTAAAAAAAAATCGATCTACCGTCAAACAAACCGCCGTTTTAAAATCGAAATTCTAAAGAAACGCACAAGGTACTTTGCTTCAACATTTATTGTGCGAACCGGGAAAGAACTCTCTGAGTTACTTAACTACTGTCTTCTGGAAAATACAACCCGGGAGTTTTGAAATCCAAAGTAGAAAGCTCCATTCTGAGCTATGGTTTACTATAAGAATGCTTCACCGCAGACCACAGTGTTGCTTAATATGAGATAAACAGTGCAGAAATGTGAATAATTAGTGTGCAGGTACGGCAATCGCGAACGAAGTCGCGGGTACAGCTAGTGTAAATATAATTAGCAATAACCAAGGAAATAGCTAGCTCAGAGTGGACATGTAAAATTCGTTGACTCTATTTTTGAAAATGTATAGTGACTGGGATTTTCGAATCGAGACTGGCATACTGTTCCAAAGTCGAACAGCCTGCACTGAGAATGAACTATCGTAGAAAGATGTACTGTGTGACGGAATTTAGAGTAGAACATTTTCTGATGACCTCAATGGCAAGGCATGAGCCGATTCAAGAAATTCAAAGCGTTCCTTGAGATAGCGCGGAGAATTAGGATTAAACAATATATTGAAGAGCTGGGAAAGAATATGAGTATTCCGGTGAAGGCGAATGGGAAGCCACTTGAGTTTATGACGAAATTTGGGAACGTGGTCATATTTGCGTAAACCAAATATGAACCTGATCGAAAAGTTTTGGAGGCGCTCAAGTCTGTTTAGCTGGTCCTCCCTAAGATCAAGGTTATAAAACATCGGCCTAGTCTAAAATAGGAAGTAAAAGGGATTGAGCAAGAGCAACTTTGGTAGCAGTGGGGAGAAAATTATGAAGCCGCTTTAAAGAACCCGCAGAACCAAATATTTTACGACTAATTGCTTCTAACTGAGGGCCCCATGACAAGGACTGGTCAATTATTATCCCAAGATTTTTTACCTGCTTGCTATAAGGTATGTCTACACCGTCAAAAACTATTGGAGATAGTGTATCCCAGTCCAATTCAGCCAACATTTAGGAGCTGCCTACAATAATAACTTGAGTTTTCGTTGGATTGACCCTTAAACCAAAATTATTGCTCCAATCTTCTATCTGTTTTGTCATGAGATGCTTGTGAGTAAATCTGTAAATCATCTGCATAAAGGTGGTAAGACGAAGTGATATCTCTAGAAAATGAGTTTATGAATGCAGCAAAAAGAAGAGGAGATAAAACACCACCCTGCGGAACGCCGGCTGTAGTGTTACACCATTAAGAACGTGAATCTTCAAGGCGAAGCCTCTGTCGACGTCCAAAAAGGTAACTGCGATAAAAGTCAATAACGGTAGGAGGTACGTTAATAGAGCGCAGAATACTTAAGAGGATATCGAAATCAACGGTATTAAACGCGTTACTGAAGTCAAGTAGGGTAAGCACGGTTAACTCACCTTTCTCCATACCAGCACGTATATCGTCAGTTATCTTGAGTAATGCAGTAACTGTGCTGTGGGAAGGGCGGAAACCGGACTGGAAAGTATTCAGAAGATCGTTTCTCGTGAGAAAAGTACTAATTTGGTTGTGAACTAAGCGTTCCAAGACTTTGGATATAAAGGGGAGAATAGATAGAGGACGATATTCCGAGGAATGTTTAGGGTTCAAGATTTTAGGTAAAGGTATAACTTCAGCATCCTTCCACAATGAAGGAAAAACTCCTTCCATTATTGAAAAATTTAGAACGTGTAATAAAGCAGGAAGGATTAAATCAAGAATTGGGACTATAATATTGCGACTTATGCCATCGATACCAACAGCATTTGACACAATAGAGATTACGCTCTTTGTAACATCACTAGCCGAAAATTGAGAAAATCTAAATGGAATATAGGCGGGAGATAAATTGGAAGAAAGAATATTGAGAGTATCATCACTAGCCGAAAATTGAGAAAATCTAAATGGAATATAGGCGGGAGATAAATTGGAAGAAAGAATATTGAGAGTATTTGCTTTAATAGCAATATTTATACTGGTTGCCGTTGAAAAGTCTCTATTATGAGAATTAATGTCCAAGTCGTGAGGAACAGAGCTTTGACGTGACTTACCAACACCCAATGACCTTAGGAATTTCCAAACCTTACTTGGATCATCGTGGTTAACAGATTCGTGAATGTGTCTGCGTTGAGCATCTCTACACACCCTGTTGCACTGATTTTGAGAGGAATGGTATTTAGATTTATTCACATCATTAGGACAACGCTTATATTTGTATTTAGTTACATCTTTTTTATGCATCAATAGTCTTATATCAGCTGTCAACCAAGGCGTAGGAGTATGTTTCATTTTTACTGGTCTTACTGGAGCATGAATGTCATAAATCTGCATTAATTTAGTGTCAAAAATGATATCGCAGAAAAAATTTAACATCTTGCAAGAAGTTTCATGATTATGTTAGGAACTATTCAAAAATGTTTAAGTCTGTTTGCTTGTGTGCTAAATCTCTTTTTATTAGAGACAAAATTCGCAAGTCTAAAAATAAAATAAAAACCATTTGGAAGACTATAAATACTGAGACTGGTAAAAATAAACGTAGAGATTCAACATATGTCTTAACCATTAATAAACATCAAATCTCTGATCCAATACAAGTGGCGAATATATTTGAAAATTTTTTTTCTGACTTACCACTAGAAGTCACTAAATCATTAGATTCTTGTCCCAATGTAGCGGAAGCCCTGTTAAAACATAATTTTCCCTGCAAAACACCGGACTTTTCTTTCTGATACACGACAAACTTTGAAATTATAAAGACATTTTAAAGTTTAAACATAAAGAGTACTGAAGACTTGTGGGGTATGTCAGTTAAAGTGGCAGAGTCTATAATTTGCATTATTGCACCATACTTAGTAACAATATTTAATCTTTGTGTAGATAGAGGAAATTTCCCCGACTTAATGAAACAAAGTAAAATCACTCCAATTTTGAAGTCGGGATCTATATATCTATCTGACCCTTGCAATTACAGACCTATTTCCATCTTACCTGTTCTGAGTAAAGTATTCAAAAAAATTATGCTCAAACAACTTTTATCCCATTTTAATGAGCATAATATATTGAATAAGAATCAGTTTGGTTTCACAAAGAGCAGATCCACAACAGATGCAGGTGTTCAATTGATGTCACATATACTGGAAGCCTGGGAGAGTTCACATGATGCTATTGCCGTATTTTGTGATCTTTCCAAGGCATTCAAATGTGTAGAGCACCGCACTCTGATTCGTAAGCTTTCACACTATGGTATTCGTGGCAAAGCTTTGAATCTTATAGAGTCATATGTGTCAGACAGGTTACAGAAGGTTGGAATAAATGGCAATACTTCTTCCGGGTCTTTGGTAAAAATAAGTGTACCGCAGGGATCAATTTTGGGACCTTTTCTGTTCCTAGCGTATATTAATGATCTGCCTTGCATGGTCAAAGATTTCTGCGATATTGTTTTATTCGCAGATGATACCTCTCTGATTTTTAAAGTATATAGGAAAGATAGTGAACTCATTCATGTAAATAATGTGTTAACTATGATCTCTGAATGGTTCACAGCTAATAATCTTCTCTTAAATTCAAAAAAGACAAAATGTTTAAGGTTTTCGTTACCAAATGTTCCTTATGTTGTACCAAACATTAAGCTTGGCCCAGATAAACTCTCTATTGACAATGTGACAGTCTTTCTGGGAATCAAAATGGATTCAACTTTACAGTGGGATCCACATATACATGATCTAGCCGGAAGACTTAGTTCTGCTGCATATGCAGTTTGTAAGATAAGACAGTTAACAGATGTAGCTACTGCATGGCTAGTTTATTTCGCATACTTCCACAGTATTATGTCGTATGGTGTATTGCTGTGGGGAGCTGCTGCTGAGATAGAGACAATCTTTATCTTACAAAAGCGTGCAATTCGAGCCATATATGAAATGGATCCTAGGGACTCTCTAAGGGATCTTTTTAAAGAAATTGATATATTAACTTTACCGAGTCTGTATATATTTGAAAATATTATGTATGTTAGGAAAAATTTGAGTTAATTTAAATTAAACAGTGACAACCACGATTACAACACTAGGAACAAATATAAAATAACGGTACCTTGTTTTAGATTAGCAAAGACAAATAAAAGGTCCTTTTTAGGTAATTGTGTGCGGTTTTATAATAAAATTCCCGAACATATTACAATGCTCACAGAAGGAAAATTCAAATTGCACGTGAAAAACATTTTGATTAAGAAATCCTACTACACAGTTTGTGATTACTTAAACGACAAAAATGCTTGGAAAATTCCATCTCTGCCAAGCCATCGCCTGTCTCCTACGTAATTTAAACAAATATTGTAATAATAATTGTATTATATTGTTTATAACACATTGTAAAAATACGTTAAAAGAATGGCCCCGAGTTTCTTGCCCGTTCTTCTCGCAGTGGCTCTATAATTTTTTTTGCTGAACGTGGCAGTACTATGTAGAATATTTCAATATTAACATTTGTAATTGACGTTCATAAGAGCATTGTAGACGCATAAATTGAATAAATGATTTTAAATTTGAATTTGAATTTGATAATTTTTCCTTCTATTGACTCATTGTTAATTAATAAAGACCAATCAACACGAGCCACATCATCACGAAGCTTCTTAAGGTTTTGGGCTTAGCTTTGGGAGGACGAACCTTGTATGAAAGATATATTAAATCATGATAGGAAAAAGAATCAGCGGCGTACTGACCATGTTTAGCAACATGAATTGTTGACAAAACTAAAATTAAGTCTAGAAGTGAAGGGGTGCAATTTGGAAAGTGATGTGTTGGATTGAGTGGAAGATTGTCATGTTGCTTGAGTTTACTAAAGATTTTAGTCTAGAAGATCGGTTATAATTTTTGAGGAGACAAGTATTGAAATCCCCCATTATTATGGCATGCTTGTAATAAGGGAGAAGATCTTCTAGAATATTTTCAAAGGAGGAAAAATAGTTAACGTCCGATGAATGGCTATAATAGACCCCAAGAAGAATTTTTGTATGGGAAAGGAGGACTTCGATGAAGAGGTTTTCACCAGAATCGCCGGGCGTTGGCTTAGGTGACATATGTACTATAGTGAATGGAATATGAGCACGGAGATATATTACTACACCACCACCAATTCGGTCATTGCGAATAAGGTGAAAACTGGGCAAGGGATAACAAATCGCAGGCAGGCAAGGTTTTAGCCAGGATTCTGAGACTAAAATAGTGTGGATGTTCTTTTGACATTCAAAAGCAGCTAACATAGCTGGGAAATGAGCTGGAATACTCTGGGCATTAATGTGGATGACATTGAGGTTTTTTGGCACATCAGAAAAGTGAGACAATATTGAGTCAGAAAGAGGCGGAATACTTATGAAGCTATCGTCACTATTGTTCGAGTCATGTGAAGAAGAAGATATAAATTCACTATCACTGTCCAGCAATTTTAACATGTGTAATATAAATACTTAACAAATAAAATAAAATAATAAATACAAATAGATAAAATACCAGCAACATAAAATATATATTAATCATACATAAAACATATAATAAAATAATCACTAAATTAGTCTAGTACCTTCTCGGTACTTTTACATGCTACCTACCTTTGGGTTTCTTAACAGTAATCAACAATGAATTTACAAACAACAAATTTAAATACATGAAGAAAAATAAGACAATCATGCCTATATGTAGTATCAAAAGTTGAGGCAAAGTATTCCAATCAGTAATCATACTCAGTATTTTGCGTGAACATACTGCACCCTGTTGAAAAACTACTTAAGTAAAAATATGTATATATATAATACCATAAAAAAAAATTGTAAGGAAATAAAATATAAAAATAGAATTGTTACATAAAACAAGCTAGGTTACCTACTATTGAAAATTATATGAACATAAAAGAGTAATGTTACTGTACAAACCATACGACACCAATTTAAAACTAACTGAATGACAATGACAGTGACACTTAATACATAATTGAACAGAGTTCAGACAATATGTACTCAACACAACAAAAGTAGAAGAAGTTGTTGTTTTGCTTTACCTACATACATTTTCAACAATTTTATTAAAATTCCTCCTAGAACCCATACGAAATTGTTCATAACATAAAGGGTAGGGCAACCATCAGAGATACAAAGTTATGTGGTACAGTATGATATTTGCAGTAGTTCCACAAGATGTAAATGAATTACCAACAGACAAAATTTAACATCACTTCTTGGCAGCAGCACGTCACGGTTTGGCTGACACTGAGGCCGAGCATTTATGCACAATCGGAGGCGCAGTAATGGTGACGCCTTGCACGTTGATTTTGTCAACATCCCCCACACAGCTAACCCGATGCTTCCATCGTCCATTGTCACTCAGCACGTAGATAAAACCCTCATGCGACCAGCACTTGGTCACACCAAACCGCTGCCTTGCCAACATGAAAGTATCATGCCGAGGCTTTGTAAGAAACTCAGATAAAGTGACCTGTTCCCTTCAGCTTCTTTTTGGCAGCCCAAATCTTACTTCGCATCAAGTGATCACACAGTTGAAATAATATGGGCCTAGGCTTGCCTGCATCTGATGAGCGGCCCATTCTATGATAGTGAGTAATAGCCTCCAATTTGAACACGGGCAACTTCAACCTCTGCACTACTGTATCCACAATGATTGTGGAATTGTCTGCCTTGCTGTCTTCAGGGACACCATGTAGAAGAAGTATATTTTTGCAGTTGTGCATCTCCAAGCTATCTATATTTTGAGCATTAACCTCAACTTGTGTTTGCAATGCCCGGAGAGAGCTTATTACAAATGTTTTGAACAAAGAAAACTCTGCAACAAGACTATCTAATATGCATCTATAGATGAAGGGGAAGATAATTTCGATGGTTTTTCTTCAAACTCTGCCAACTTCAAGTGGAAAGTTTAACTGAGAGATAGTTTCCTTCATGTCCTCTATTTTGTGCAATGTTCAGTGATGCAAAAATCTCAACTTTGTGATTTTCAAGTGAGATGTTGTTTGTTTTTAAAGATAACACCACCCAGCAGGTATTGTAAACTAAGATTTAATAATAATTAACAATAAATGTGAAATACTATTTTTTTGAATTAATAAATAGATTAGAAAATAATTTGATGTTTATCTTTCAATTACCCATGGAAAAGTATGACAAGCATCATTGTCTAATAACAGATTGTCAGTGTCCCTTTCAAGTATATCTTCATGATCAGTGACATCTTCCAACCATCTTGAAATATTCACATCGGACATCTGTAAGTCTATTATTATTATAATTAAATAATAGGTGAGCAGCCACAGGCTGATGTGCCTATATCTAGGTTGGCCTGTGTTAGTTCATAATTGTTTAGTAAATTATTAAATCACGACTGTTCCACTTCATTATTAAGTTTGTTTTCACTAAACCACTTGTCAAGTCTATTCTTAAAACTGTTGGTAGATGGAGCATCAATCATTTCTTTGTGGTAATTTATTCCACAATATTTTGACTCTGTTTTTGAGGGAGAATATATTCTAGGATAAATAGTCACTTTGGTGACTACTAACAATAATTAAGCTCACAGCAATATCAATTAAAGCTAGAATATATACTTACTTACAACAAACAAACATCGACAACAACGAACAGCAAAAAAATCATGCAAGCGCTCACACACTCTACTGTAGTAGAAATTCAGTTTAGTGTGAAATTTATCTGGCTTGCAGTGGCTTCAGTCGCCACAAGGACACTTATGTTCATTAGCTAGTTGTAGTGAAATACTATAAGTGTGTGAACTACTGGAGTGTTAATAAGACCTTTCTGTGAAAAAAGTATGAACCCCAAATTCAATTGATGTAAAAGCCATATTTGTCTGTTAAAATATATAATATATCCACGCTACTGTTCCACGGCAATTCATACTAGGTTTTTGTACCAGTATTGCAGAAACTTTATGTAAACATATCGAAAGCTTACCGATCTTGCCACACTGGAGTCTCTGAATCATCCTGCTGAAACTTGGATAACCTATCTTGATTCTCTTTTGTCATGTCATCGTACATTTTCTGATCGAAAGGCCAACCAAGATCAGCACATACTTCTTTGTAATACGGGGCCATATTTCCAGCCTTTATCCCCTGCATCAGTTCTTCTTTTAGCAGGTGATTGTCTTTCATTTCTGGCAAAGATAATTTGAATTTAATGGCAGCGAGAGCCATATACTCGGGAGTTTTTCCTTCCGCCGACAATTCCATTTTTAATTTCTACTTTTTCGAACAATGAATGCCAAGCAAACCAAATTACTCCTTATCCAAGTCTAAATAACTACAAAAAATTAAAATGTACACATAAGCTACGAGACTCCAAGAAAGGTTTTCAAATTTGTGTTGTCATCCAAAGAGTATAATATAACCTACGCATAGACATATAAATCTATCTCGATGAACCTACATCTGTCAGATCTTTTTACTTAAGCCTAAGACACACCAAAGACGGTGGGAGTGTGCGTGACCAACCCACAACCTTATTCTGCTATAAAAATTACTATTGACTTGCAACTACTTCAACGAAGGTTTCATCATAGTAAAAAGAGTCTTTCTACTTTGGTTTCAAATTAGAAAAAGAGGAATCTTTACTATTTTAGTCTGTGGTAACATAACGATACGAATAGTAAAAAGTTTTATTTTCATGATCATCATAATATAAAACATCCGATAGTAGTTTACACTACGGTACGAGAAACACTTGCCTACCCAATACTACCCATAATACAGAACATATGGTTACATACTAAGTATGATTGGTCTGGTTATTATAATTTATAAAAATAATTTTACAATGGCTACCATTTAAAATAAATTCAAACCATTGACCTCTATATACTGGACGCGACATCTCAAAACGAACAAACTCAAATAGGTAGGATAAGCCAACTGGCATGTCCTCACCCACACGCAGCTGGGCACTCATAGAGATCACACGCGCTTTTCGACGAAAATTGTGTATGCAAAATGCCATCCTGCATCCTTAGATACTGCAAAAACCTGTCGGGAAAAACAAATTAAAGAGATGGAGTCACTTTTCACAAATAAGTTCAGATTTTGGTATTATACAGGCCCGAATACACGCTCACGACCGCATAGGCAGCCATTTTCACGGCGTGAAATTCAAAGATTAAGTGGACAGATATGACACTTAGCAACATTGAGTCAATTACCTAGTTTTTACTCAGGACGAAAAAAGTTTGACATGTCTGTTTACCATCATAACTCCCCATTGGCTGAAAAAGTTTGGATTAAATATTTGAAAAGCGACTTGATCAAGTGCTTTATTATTCCCCTCATAAATTTATTACATATGTCATATACTCGTGAGTATTCTCTTAACATAAGTAACTAAATAAATAAGTCAAATTCGTATTGAAAGAAAATATATTAAAAAATCCTTAATTAAAAAAATATAATTACTACTTAAATGTGTATGAAAATTACGATTTAATTTTTTTAAATGTAGATTTTATATTATGATATTATAAAATCTAGATATACAAAAGTTAGTAATACTTTCTTTCTACGAAAAAGCCAATTGTACCTTTACTTTCAAAAACTGAATATCGCAAATAGTGACCCTTAGTTATACTTTTATTAAAATTTTTTAACTAATGTATATTAGTCAAAAAATCTTCACAAAGTTTCGTTGGTACAAAAACCATGTCCGTTCTGTTTGCTGATAGTCTTTGATATTGAGAAACCATACCTCAGAAGTAGTCTAGCGCTGCATGTTTGAATAATTTGGTTAGATGGTGCAATTAGCATAAGCGCTGTAAGCGAACTTTTTTCTTCGAAACATTAGCCTACAAGCGTTGTGGCGCTGCGTTTTTGGATCGTTTGGTTAGACGATATAATTAGTTATAGACTGCAGTCCGATCACATAAAGCGCTGAAGCGTACTTAAGTTTAAAATTAGCAAAAATGGCAGAGACTTTTGTCTGAAATGTCTTCTCTAGTGTAACGTATTATCTCGATGCTTCAAACGCTTATATCTAGGAACTTGTAACATGGTTCTAACACGAGTAGCAATGGATAAATATTACGTATAGGGAAAGTGTATTGGATTGGATGATCTGGTAAGTCAAAATCCTGAAAACTTGAAAATGTCAACTGACAATGAAATTGGATGGCCTAACTCGGAAATTGAATGGGATATTTCCATATTATGATGTATCAAATCAAATCAAATCAAATCAAATCATTCATTTATTTGCTAGAATACATGTCAAAAGGATCTTAATATTAGTCATACAGATTCAATGGATTCAGTCTGCAAGCAGACGTGCAAATGTTTATTTGAAGCTAATTTATTAATTATAATATTTGTACCTAAAAAATATATATATTTATTTACAATAATCTAATAATTCCTTCACACTATAAAAACAATTGCTAAGAAGCCAGTCAGTTAAACATTTCTTAAATTTCCTTCCATTTAATTGCCTTATGTCATTAGGTATGCAATTATAAATTTTTATACACATATTATAAATGTTTCTTTTGTATAAATCTTTTCGGGCTAGAGGTTCATATAATAGGTTACTGAATTTAGACCTTTGTTGGCGCTTAAATACATCGGAACGTTTTACAAAAAAAATCGATCTTGACGCTCGCAGATATGCTTTTGCTTGCAAAGGTCAAGCTTGAAGAGCTAAACCATGGTATACTGTACACTATTGTTTATTTTGTTTTATAAATATTGAGCCTATTATCTTTTTATTAGTTTTTTTATTATTGTTCGTTTCGTTAGATTGCCACAGACTAAAAAATCAAGTCAACTTTTATACTTTAAACTGAATAATATTATTATTGCGGAATTGCCAGTGCCCCATAACATTACCCAAATTACAATAAAGCTTTTAGAAAAAATATTGCCGCGCCTACTGAAAAAAATAGAATTTGCATGGTACTTGCTTAAGGTGGACTGGACTGTTCAATTTGTTATATCAGGGAATTCAAAATTTAATGTATGTTGCTAGATCGGATAACTTTAGTACGTGTATTGTTTTTAAATTGCACAAATTGGAAATTATACCCTAAAGTTATTTTGCCATCATAACTTACAATTACATAATTGTTTCTTAATGTTTTTGCAGATAAGTGGAGAAATATATGAAATCAGACACAGATGTTGTAAGATACAATAACAAAATACTCTAAAAAGGATTTCCGATTTGAGTAAATTAAAGAATCATATACCTACAAATGTTATTCGATCTCGCAACAAATAGAAAGCCTGTTAAATTAAGAATTTCTCGCTACAGATTGAACAGTTCGCCTTAATGGCATAGAAACCAAAAATTACCATGATTCTAAAACGAACTTACAACGAATATTTTTTTGGTAGAGTTTTAAACTAAGGCATTTTTGTTAGTTATATACACAAAATTTCGCCCACGTAGAACTTGGTTGAGCCGCAATCCCTTCGAGAACCTGGGTAATCAAAGCATATTTGAATGTTATTCTACTAAAAGGTATCTACAACTTAAGTTATTCACATATATGTAGCTATCAAACTTCATCAAGGGCTGTCATTTAAATATGCAAAAACTTAAACCATATTGATACTATTGGATAACTAGCTTGCGCCTGTGGACTCAACCGCGTGGAATAGTTATATCGTAGTCCTCCGATTATACTCAATATCTCGGAATAAAGGTAGCCGATGTATTAATAACTTATGGCCCGTTGATGAGGGATCCTTACCTACTGACTTGCCCGGAATTCGCTGTTTGCTGGTAGCTCCGGAAACCCCCATTCTGGATTCTTCATTCCTTTTAGAACGTTTCAGTTCCTTCCATAAGCTTACTGGTGTGGTAGGCTTTATGTTAAGGTTTGTACATAATGCCAAAGTTACTATAAGTTACTATATTAAGTTACTACCCTTGAACGAAAGGATGCCTTGGTGTTTTTAAATAAAATCGGACAAAGAATTGCCTTCCCTGATATTATTGAATGCTTGCGAAGTAATCAGCCTATTCGTACCGCAGTACGTCTATTCCCCTTCCTCAATGTGACTGGCACAATTAAAGTCGGAGGCCGCATTCGCCATTCTGTTTTACCCTATGACTCGTGCCATCCTTACCTTCTACCCAAAGACGGACCCTTTGTCAACTTACTTGTGTGCCATTTTCACGTTGAAAATGCGCACGCTGGCCCTAATACCTTACAAGCAATCCTAGCACGAGATTTTGTATACTTTCTGCCCGACGTCTTATCAGAATAAGATATGTTATTTTTAAATGCGTGCGTTGTTACCGGTTGACTGCTAAAACTTCTCCTCCCCCAATGGGTGACCTCCCCCGAGACCGTGTCACCAAAGCCCGCTTTTTCAGTTTTTCAGGACCCTTCTATACTCGAGTCCAGGCCTATAGAAATAGGAAAATTGACAAATTTTACCCATGCATCCTGGTCTGCCAGACGACGAAGGCAGTCCACCCCGAGGTCGTGTCTGACCTTACGACTGCCGCGTTCATAGCAGCCTTGACACGTTTCGTGTCACGTCTCGGTGTTCCTGATCATATTAGGTCGGATAATGGTAGGAACTATGGCGGAGCCAGGTCCTTATACGAAATTTCGGCGGTGAGTTGTAACAAACTTTTTTTTTTTTTTATGTAATAGAGTGGCAAACAAGCAGACGGCCCACCTGGTGGTAAGCCGTTACCGTCGCCTATGGACATTTGCAACACTTGGGGCGTTACCAATGCGTTGCCGACCCTGTAAGACTCTTTTAACACCCTTTTTGAAGGAATCCATACTGTAGCTCTGCGGAAAAACACTAGATGGAAGATCATTGTGTATGCGGTAAGAAGGAACGCATAAATCGAGCTGTGTGAGATTTCCAGGACTCGATTATATGTGGATGAGCATTTAACCGGTGACGCGAGGAACGATGATAGAATCGCGATGCCGGTATAAGATCAAAAAGCTCTTCAGAGCATTCCCCGTTATAGAGCCTGTAGAATATACAGAGTGAACCGATGTCTCTACGGAGGCTCAGTGGCTCAAGTCGGTCGGAGAGCTCGGGATCGTCGACAATTCGGATCGCTCGACGCTGAATAGCACCGAGAGACTGGATTTGGTACTTTGGTGCGCCATTCCAGAGGTGAGAGCAGTACTCCATGTGAGGGCAAACTTGTGCTTTATAAAGCAAAAGTCGCTGGCTCGACGTGAAGTACAGCTTTGCCTTATTAAGCACACCAAGTTTCTTGGATGCCAACCCAGCCTTACTCGCGATGTGACAGCGGAACTGGATATCTTTGGAAATGTCGACGCCAAGAATTCCAATACTCTTTGCGGTTTTTAGGGGAACACCCTGAAATTTCGGAGCGACTGTAAAGGGGGACTTCTTCGCGGTGAAAACGCATATCTGAGTTTTTTTGGGGTTGAATTGGACAAGGTTCTGCTGTCCCCAATGTGAGACGAGTTCCAATGAACCCTCAACTTCAGACACAAGACCAGTCCTACTTCTTTCTACTTCGACGCGAGGGGCATTAGCACGGCCAGAATATTGTGCATCGCCCGTGCTATCGTCTGCATAGCAATGCATGTTACAAATTTGCAACATGTCATTGATATGCAGAATAAATAGCGTAGGCGATAACACTGATCCCTGAGGGACGCCAGCATTAATCGGCATGGGATCGGAGCAAGCTCCGTCGACAACGACACGAATGCTCCGTCCAGACAAAAAACTGGCGACCCAAGTGCACAGCCCCTCGGCAAGGCCGTAAGATGGCAACTTCGAAAGAAGTGCCCTGTGCCAGACTCGATCAAAAGCCTTAGCAATATCCAAGCTGACAGCTAAAGCTTCCCCTCTGCTTTCGACTGCGTCAGCCCAACGGTGAGTGAGGTAAACGAGAAGATCACCAGCCGATCTGCATCGACGGAAACCGTATTGACGGTCACTGATCAGTTGGTGATCCTCTAAGTAACCTAGGAGCTGGTTATTAACTACTCGCTCCATCACCTTGCAGAGTAGAGAGGTGATTGCTATAGGCCTGTAGTTGGATGGGTCTGTACGGTCACCCTTCTTGGGAATAGGGTGTACGTGAGCAACCTTCCATGAAGACGGCACGCATCCTTTGGAGTAAGAGAGCTGGAAAAGGCGCGTTAACACAAGAGTCAACTCAGGAGCACATTACTTGAGGACGATAGCCGGGATGCAATCCAGCCCACTTGACTTTCGCACATCAAGGGATAAGAGTTCCTTCCGTACCGCTCTCTGCGAGAAACGTACATCTGGCATGGAACTCTCACATCGGTGAATTACCGGAGGTTTTGCTTCCCCATCGTCGAGAGTCGAGTAAGAGGCAAAGAGAGTACCCAAAAGGTCGGCTTTCTCTTTAGCACTGTGGGCCAGAGATTCATCAGGCTTACGTAATGCTGGTAAAGAGGTCTGGCTGAAATTACCTTCAGCAGCTTTAGCAAGGGACCAGAAAGCACAACTTCCTGAGGGAAAAGTTTCTAGCTGGTCGCCAATTCTGCTGATGTGCTCAGACCTTGCCTTAGCAATTGTCCTCTTGTTAGATCTGGAGGCAGAATTCATTTTCTTCTTCAACTCGGCAGTATTCGGATCTTTACGCGCAAGTGCATCGGTCCAGGTTTTATAGGCAGCGTTTTTCTGACCGGATGAGTCAGCGCAAGACTTATTAAACCATGGACGGCTCCGGCCACCAACGCGCACAACAGATTTAGGAATGTAGCATTCCATTCCCTAAAGCACGACGTCAGTGATGGAGTCTGCACACACGTTCAGATCTTCCGAGGAAAAGCAAATCTGCCTCCAAGGGTAGGACGAGAAAAAATCTCTCAGTCCATCCCAATCAGCGGACTGGTAGTGCCATACCGTACGACTCCCGAGAGGCCCGTTACGGTGGTTGCGCACGATCGCTACCTCAGATCGTACCAGGCAGTGATCAGAAGAACCTAGAGGCGCTTCCACTGATACCTGGTACTGATCCGAGTGAGAAGTCAGCATCAGATCCAATAAAGAGGGTGTATGGTTCTCGATATCTGGTATTCTGGTCGGTGTGTAAACCAACTGCGAGAGACCATACGCCATAGCGAAATCGAGAGCAGTGCGGCCGGCGTGATCCGTAGTTTTGGAACCCAACCACTCGATATGGTGAGCGTTGAAATCTCCAAGTACCACTAGCTCCGCCGAAGGGTACTGCTCATCGACCTTATCAGCTCCTCGAGCTAGGTGCTCAAAAAGATAAGTTGTCTCCTTATCACCGCTATGTGACCTATAGAGACATGCGTAAACTAAAGTTTTGCCACAGTAATCCACGCGAACCCACAGCATGGATAGGTCCTTGTCTTCGAGACCATTAAGACTATTAACTCATACAAACCTTCGAACCATATTTATATTTCATAGTGTACACCTAAAATAAAACAAAGTAATAATGTATTTATAGCTTTATGGTATATAAAACATATAATATGTGTGAATAATAACGAGATGCAACATTTTGGCACCACTTACAGTTTAATTGATTAATTTTCTAATTTTTAATTTAATTAATTTTGTCGTCCAGTTGCACGAATCCATACACGATGAAGGGCAGCATCCTTATGAAAACTGCAAATCAACATTTAATTGCGTTAATTTTACTGCATAATTGGTCAAAAGTGGTACATACAAAATGACCCACTTTTATGGGAAAATCCGTCATGAGCTGGTAATGATTTGAAAAAGTATAATTTTTGATCTATGTTCACACTCTCTTTTCTCCCTAAACAAATGTCATCATAGGAGAGCGGGATAGATCTCAAAATCAAGAAATTATTTTGTAGTAAAATTTAAGTTCATCAAACAATTTAACACGCAGACTAGGAGGAAGAATATCAGACATTCATGTTATGATCAGAAATTCATATTTGATTCGCATAGAGTATAGACTGTGTAAGAATGGTGAAGACATATTAAAAACAAGCACTTAGGTTCGTGTGATACTTAATGTATCATGTGTTCCATATTTCGTTCAGTTCTGTTTTTACAGCCAATAATTCTGCATTTCACCATGTTTGGTGGAAGCAGCAGCATTTAACTTACAATTTACAATACACACTTCAAAATCGTTGTTTAACACGAAAACAGGGCACTTTCAAGCACTGAACGAATTTGTTTGCCACAGTTGCGAAGTGTGGCAAACAAAGAAATCGCATACGCCGAGCAAGACAAAACACACTGATGCTGTCTCTTCCAAACTTATGCATGCGTATATATTATATTCCCATTCTTGTCTCACCGCCAATAGAATATTCTTCTCCATCATATATACTTCCTCCTAGTGTAAAATAGTCTTCATTGAAGTAGTTGCTAGAAGTATACATAGACTTGACACGGGAATAATAATACCAAGTACGAACGCATTTTGAAGCGCTCGTAGCGAAGTTAGCTTAACCATTCTGAATCGATCAGCAAAGTTAAGCAATGTCCGCCGCGGTCATGAGTTGGATGGGTGACCGCTCGTGACATTACTACTGAGCGCTTCCGTGCTTCGGAGGGCACGTTAAGCCGTCAGTCCCGGTTGTTGTCTTAGGATGGCAGTCGTTACAGCATGGTGGTAGGGCACTTTGCGAATGCCCGCCTGGCTAGCTACCACCCTCAAGTTGAAAATCTGTCGCCAAGCACCTAACGGTGTGTTCCGGCAGCTGTCCTTGAGAGCCAGTAATTCTAGGTTAGCCTGAACAACATCTTCGACCACATCATCACTTACCATCAGGTGAGATAGTGGTCAAAGGCTAACTTATCAAGCATAAAAATAAAAAAAAATAAAAACGTGATAGCTAGATACAGTAAACCATAAGAGTAATAGAGTTGGATGGTCTATTTTTTGTCTTTGTCATATTTTTGTGGGGCACAAATAAATATGTGCCCAACAGAATGTCATTAGGCCGAAACAAAGGAAAATATATGGTATTAGAAAGTGTTTGAAAGGAAGTTTTTAGTGTCAGTAACTTTCTGAGTGCTTGTATTTTGATATTATATTAGTGCATTGTTGTGTGATAGGCTGCAGAAGCTGTATTGAACGAAAATTTGAAAACATAACCTTTCATACGTGAGTATGGTTTATTTTAGTGGTTCTTCTTAATATTTTTATGGTATTTTCATCATTTGAATACTCATTACTGAAAACTTCTAACATTAACGTAAAATCAATGAAAATTACACTATAATTCGTTCATCGAAATTTGTAGTGCTACCCACCAAAATTACAAAGGCTATATTATGGTTAGAACGTCACTGTTTCGTATCATATGTTCAATTTAGCCCGTTTGCTGGTTTTTAATTAATACCAGTTACAACGAAAAAAAAACCCGATTTAACGGGTAATTTTCAAACGTTGTAAAGATATTTTTTCGGTGTAATTTTTATTTTAATTAACTAAACAGATGACTAAGCCCCTCTCCTGGGCTCTGTTCTATAAACGCGACATTGACAGACGACAGGTGCCTAGTTACAATCCGACAATTCTAAAATATTCTGTTCTATAAAAATTACGTTTGACAAAGTTGAGATGGTGGAAAAATCTACAATTATGTCGAATTGTCACGACAATTTAACATATTTCTGTTCTGTAAAATAAAGTTCGAGACAGGTGACAATTTGTCGTGAAAAACATGTAATTTTTGCTTTATATAACACTAAAATGTCATGACAAGTGGACATATTTGTAGAATTGCCGAACTATTCTGACAGGCGACCTCACCCAAAGTCAACAAACGGATACAGTACGGAGTAGCAGTAGTGATGATGCCTACTTAGTTCAACCAATACGGCGCGGCGCCGACGATGGCACCGTATTGTTTTATCCAAAAAGAGATTCATGATTGCGACATAAATGTCAAAAAATAATACAATTATGTAGGTTAACGCGACAACTTAGGCAAGTGACAAATAAGTCATGACAAAATTGTCGTATCTGACAATTGTAATTGACTGAGGTAGTCCTTTATAGAACGAGGTTTGAAGTACGACAATTTTGTCAACTTTTGCATGTCAATTTTGGACATATTTGTCATCCTTATAGAACAGGATTTTAGTCGTCGATTTATAACGAAAACTGACAAATTATCGCATTGTCGCGTTTATAGATCAGGGACCTGGTGGTAAGAGATAACGCCTGCGTATGACATTACAGTGGTACCTAGAACTTTGAATAATAAAGCCCAGCGCATAACTACACAGACTCTCATTACTTGGAGACGTTTGATAGTAAGTCTTATTAGCCCAGTGATTTCCTCAGCTACAGTACCCTTCAAACCGGAACTCAGCAATGTTTGCATACTACTGCTTTGCGGCATAATATTTGATACAACAGTAACACCTACCTAAGCAATCATGCAAATGAGATGTACCACTAAGTATATTTTTTATCGTATACACTAGCTTGTCCATTTGTAGTAGTTTGTTATGTACACCTATTTTACTTAATAATTGTTGGTTTTTAGTAGTACACTTTTTAGTTTAGAAACGAAAAATCATGTTTTAGTCGATATCTATCTATAAATTTTACATGCTTATTTCCCAGATTTCCGAAGGATGTTACTGTGCGTAAAGTGTGGCTAGCAGCTACAGGGAAGCAGAATTGGGAGCCGATAAATTACAGTCGCATTTGTTAAAACATTAAAAGGCAATTGCTTTTGAAAGACTAAATACAAGGTCTCTTAAGACAAATTCGCTGTTCCAACATTGTAACATAACACGTAAGTGATAACTAAAGTGTAACAACAGATATTTCTGACTAAAATTAACATATTTAACTTAAAAAAAATAAAATTAAAATAAAAACTTAAAATAATTACAAACTAATCCAATATTCCGCTACCATTAGGCAGTGTTCCCAAAATGCTGGCCGCATTGCCACGTTGTTATATCATCATTATATAATATATATTGTTATCCATTTACACGTAAGTTACGTTCTAAATATTTTTGTTTTATTTCTTATTTGAACTGCCCTCGTCATGTCAGAATTTAAGACACAGCCTAGAAAAAAAACAGTCTAGCTTTAGACAGTGGTATTAAACTCTTAACAATACTCTTAATAATATTAAGGCTGGCATATGAACTCTGACGTAGCCTCTGATTGTCGTCCTGAAACAAACAATAATTAGAACGTAGTTAGGTTATTGTAGCTGATACTATCAATGTAGCCTGTCAATTAAGCAAAATTACTTTAAGCCTATTATTAGTAGACTAAAATGTATGTTTTTTTTTCAGAATGTTCCAATTTGTGGTGATCAATCAGATGAGAGTTTGCCTTCAACTTCAACTAAAGATCATGAAACCATGGACTGCCAACCGAAAACTGTAAGTACGCCTTGCTTCTTTTCTTATGACCTCCAACGATACATCGGACTGACCGACTGATTTCAATAGTCTGTCAAATCCGATCCAACCATATGTGACAGAAAAATATCGTTAAATGTTTATCTGTGTCAATCAACGACTTTGAAACACACAGAAACAGAGACTGCCAAGATTGATGATTTATTACAAGGTTCTGAAATAAACTTTTTCTATGGAATAGCTGATTTTATTCGCGATTTCAGTTAGTTCCATAGTAAATGTTGTTCATAATGATGAGTATACTGCTATCCATTCGGCTTAGTACAGGCCTAGCTTATAACCTTATATAACTTAGCCAAACAATGTAATATGATGTACTTAAAGTCATCTATTTTTACAGTTAGATAATTCAGCAAGGGATGACACGACAATGACACCAAGAAAAGTCAAGTTAACTTCTGAATTAACACGAAAAACGTTACTGGCCGATTCTCTAAGAAAGAAAATAGCGGCACTGCGGTCAAAAATCTACGACTGCAGAAAGAAAATGCAGATTTGTCCGTTATTTTTAAAAGTTTACAGACAAAACGATTAATCAACCAAGAGTCAGCGGATTCACTGTCAACACTGTGACCAAATAATAATGACTTTCTTACAAAAATGCAATTTTCACCGAAAGTGCGTAAATTTGCACTTAATCTCCACTTTATTAGTCCACAAGCTTACAATTTTGTGCGCAAAGAATTTAATACATGTTTGCCACATACACGCACAATGGCGCGATGGTATGAAAACATCGATGGCGAACCGGGATTTTCTTCTGAATCCCTTGAATCACTCAAAATTTTAGCCAAAAATAATAATAAAAAAGAAATTATGTGTAGCCTCTGCTTTGATGAAATGGCTTTACGTAAAAGTGTGCACTGGGATGGCCAACAATTCATCGGTTTTGTTAATTATGGTCAAAACCTAGACTCAAACCTGAGTGATAATGATAGCTTGCCAGTCGGAGACTTTAGTTTTCATGCTGACTTGTATAAATAGCAGCTGGAAGCTTCCATTTGGTTACTTTCTTCTAAATGGGATCACTACGGAGCAGAAGGCGTTACAGTAAAAACATGCCTAGACCTGGTAGGAGAAACAGGGGTCAATATTGTCTCCCTAACATTTGATGGCTGTCCAGCAAATTTTTCTATGGCCAAAATATTGGGTTGTGCAATTGACAGTGAAGAAATCAATCCAGTTTTCACACATAAAGAAAGAAAAGTTGCTATCTTCCACGATCCTTCCCACATGTTATAACTCGTTAGGAATACACTAGGCGATAATGCATTTTTGACAAACAGTGAAGGAAAAACGATTTCTTGGCATTTTATTAAAATTCTCGTAGAACTGCAAGAAGATGAGGGTTGTCATTTAGCTAACAAGATTAAATCGGCTCTCATAGTAATGAAAGTTAATCTTGCAGCACAATTATTTAGTGAATCTGTTGCAACTTCTATAGAATATTGTAAAAATGAACTCAAGCTTAAACAATTTCAAAATTCTGAAGTAACTATAGATTTTATAAGAAAGTTTAATATTTATTTTATTTATTTATTTACACACTTATACATACACAGCATTACAGAATTAATTTTCCAAGGCGCTATACACATTAAACTTATAAAAAAATGTATTATAATAATGTCATTATCCATATCAGAAGTCATAAATTATTATTTATACATTAAAAACATGCACATATTTATTTATATCAATAACAAGCGTCATATACCTAACATGATTTTCCAAGGCGATATACACATAAAACTTAAAAATATATTATTAAAATGTCATTATCCATATTACAAGTCAAAAAATATTATTTATACATTAAAAGCATGCACATATTTGTTCATGCACAGATATGCTCGGCAACTCGATTGAGCGCACGCAGGGTGCGGAGCAGGGGGCAGCCACCGAGCAGCTTGGTGTGCGCGCGTGGCACCGCAAACAGTCGCGGCCAGCGGCGGCGTCTCACGAACTCGTTCGGCCCGCACAGCCCCATTCGCGACAGAACGGAGCCATCAAACAAAACGCCTCTAAATACTCTTATCATGTAGTATGCGAGTGTCCAATCTCTTCTTACCTCTAACTTGTTGTATCCAACCATGCCCAGAACAAACAGAGTAGGATACATGACGTAAGGCCGTAAGTACAGGAACCGAGTGAATTTATTTTGCACTCGCTCCAGCAGTAAATTGTACTTAGCTTCGTGTGGAGACTACACCGCCGAGTTGTATTCGAGCTGACTTCAGATAAGAGCATCATTAAGGGCCGATATCGCTTTTATGTTTTTGAAACCAGCTGATCGCCGTAGGACAAAACCTAACCTTCTGTACGATTTTTTACAAACTTGTACGATGTGGTCTATAAAAGTCAACTCTCTATCCACCTGGACCTCGAGATCTTTTACGGTGACTACTAGCTTCATGCTTTCGCCATCGAGCTTGTAGTCGAAGTGCAGCGGCTGCAGGTGTCCGCCAAAAGAGATTACCGAGCACTTTGAGATATTAAATTGAAGTTTATTATTTTTACTCTACTCGGCAACTCTGTCTACGTCCTTCTGCAGGCGCTGACAGTCACCTTCATCTTTTACCGCCCTCAGCTGCTTGAGGTCATCGCGAACAATAAACATTGAGCGTTCTGAATGACATCCGGAAGGTCATTTATCATGATGATAAATTCAATGGGTCCAAGATTTGAACCTACTCCTGTTCTCGTGACGTATGGTTCGATCTGCACCCAGCATACTCCACATATTGCTTTCTCTGCCTCATGTAACTTGCAAAAAAATTTACCATCTGATTGTTGCATCCGATACCCACTAGCTTCGACAGCAAGATATCATTGTCTACCAATGCAATACAATATGTTATTTGACGTATTAAATTTGAGAAATTTCAACGCATATGAATGTAAGAAACCTCTGAACTCGAACAACTATGAAATGATAAAAAATATTCTTAACAGTTTATTCCACTATGTACATCAAATGTTTAAAAATAGGTACAACTATAAATATTCTAGAGAGCAACAGAAAAACTGGATTTCTCGGGTTTTTGATAAACATAAAAAGCATTTTGTTTTTATTTGATGAGTAAGTTTCAAATGGCCGCTTAGACTTTTTGTGTGCGTATAAATTAAGTCAAGACCATTTAGAAATATTTTAAGTGCGATCAGAGCAAATGGTGGATTTAATAACAACCCAACCACAGTTCAATTTAAATCCGCTTTTAAAAGATTATTAGTGCACGGAGAACTAAAACACTTAAACTCAGGTAACTGTGTACCGTTATCCGATATAAATATATTGATCTACAGTAGGCTAGAGCTTGCTATAAATAAAACATTGATCTATATCAGAGTAAAGAAACAGACGTCATTGTTGATAAGGGTCATGATTAAATTGCCGATCCCACAAGGTTGACTGAATTCGCAAGAAGCGTCATTATTTATATTGCAGGTTTTGTGGTTTAGAAAAACAAGTAAAATGCAGCGACTGTTTACCATTGCTTACTGCAACAGAAAAACATACAAATACATTGCAGTACAAATAAGATAAAGGTAGCCTACATTACCCCTCGGAATCAGTGATAAAGCTTTGTGAAATAGCCAAACAAACTCATAAAGCAAATAATGTTAGTAGCAAAAAAAATCATATGCATTACCTTTTGCAAGATTGTTTAAAAAAATCATTGGGTTTGAATTTATTTTCTAAAGCCCATCAACATTCACATTTAACATTATGCGTTATTAATAAAATTTAAATTTACGAATTCATTACAGCACAAAATCAATGTTGGATAAGGGGGACAACATTCGTAATATGTACACAAAATTAATTTTGTTTAAAGGTCAGTAATATTACGAGGGTGGGATATTAGGTGTTAAGCTTTTTAGTAAATAAATACAAATAAATCCGCAAGTGGTTTTATTATTTGCTATAATAATTTCGTTACAGGCAAGGTACCTACTGAAGTCCAAAAACCATTTAAAGATTATCCCGAAGAGCTCAAAATAATACATTATCAATATTAATTACACAGCGTATCGTAACGTCAATAATACATAGAGATAGTATGCTATTGTTAATAACCCGCTTTTCTACTCCGCAGCAATTCTTATCTCTGCCAAATATCAAATCAAGGTACAAGGCGGTCACAGGCGTTTTTATGGGGTATATTTTTATAGACATGGTAACCCCAAAATTTCATGTACTTTACGACTGTCCCATAAGGGTGTACGAATATGTCAAGTCTATACCTATACTCGTACTTTGTCTGAGTCATGGAAGTAATAAGTACTACGCACAACAGGAATGAGCTGTTGGCGCAAAATTTAAGCCGAACGAGAGCTCAGTAACTGTACCTCTTATCCCTCTCTGGCAATGGTGACAATATTGAAATATGATTTAAGGACAATAACTTTATTATAAAAAATGATTTGTGATCTGGTGTCAGCAGATCATTGCTCCAGATGGATTTTAATCGAAGATGCTAATGATAAACTTGCCCTTTGCGGCACTATACATTTCCTGTTATTGCTTGCTTTTCACACTCGCGTCATATAGGTAGGTACTTACCTACTGGTCCTTGTGGTACACGCCATGCAGTTGGACTGAGATAAAATTACGATAAACTACCTATTGTGGTATATTTCATTAATTAGGTAAGAAAAAACAGTTAATTTTACATTTAAGTGTAATTCTAAATCACGTATTGTTAAATAAAACAGTCTTGGGAAGTTTCTGCCGCAAACCCAGCTTATTCCTTATATGTTTTATTGTTTCTAATTTAGCATTATGAATTGAACTAACGTTAGGATCTTTAGGAAATCTGAAATTTAAACAAAGTAATTTTAATAGAGAAAGGAATAAAAATACATAGATATTTAATTTATTTGTTCTTGAACTAAGATTGGATAGTCATGCATGGTCACCGTAATTCCTCACTAACAAATTATGTTTAAACTATTACCTGTGAAAAGATAAACCACAATCAGGATAATACTCGCTACCGCAAGCCTCCACGACACAAATTCTCCCCATTTTTACTAAACTTCTTCAAACATATCACGAAATCAAAAAACACTCCGCTATTAAAGTCCGAGTCGCCAATTTCATGTAGGGTAGTAAAGTCAGGTGTCCGTATTTCATACATATAAAAGAAAACCTATACGCCTATCGCAATTTTTTTGCGTTAGTAAGGCTTTAGGTTTTAGGCATAAGGTTTTATTTTCTTTATTTTAGCTGCATGATGCACAGATAGAGCTCATTCCTATTGTACGTACTACTTATTACTTCCTTGGTCTGAGTAGACAACGGTATTTAATAGAATAAGGTTTTCTTCTCTTGTCCATTCTCCGTCGTGGATTCCGGCAGGGATGATCGATGTTATCATCGACAGCTCAACATCGATAACCGATGTGAGATGAACTTATTATTTATATAAATATATAATTATATATATATATAAATTATTTATATTATAATAATATATATATTAATATATTATTATATTATTTATATATATATATAAATTATGATATTTCCTAGCATCGATGTTATTTGCAAACACCTTTTCGCCGTGGTTTGGTTGCGTTCAGAATTTAAAAACCTGTCAACATCACAGAGCGCAATCCGGCACGGTGACAGCCAAGTGTCTGATTTCAATCTCGTAGCTATTAACGTAGAGCACATTTTCGAATGATTCTTTTTTGGAATTGGGTATCACTGACAACACAGTATTTATTTAGATATATGTGCAAATAGTGAAATTTAATACCATTCAAATTGGGATGATTATGAAAGTAAAATGATAAAAACTTTTAATGCTTTATACAATTTTTCCCTACAACTTCAATTCATGCCGCGACATCAATGCTTTGTTCATCGATGTATGGGGTAATATTAAAAAATGACATAAGATACATTTTTAATACCTTCGTACAATTTTTAATGCAAAATCGATGTCATATCGCGATATCGATGTTACCATTAGGATTAGGTTTGTAGTTATAATATGTTAAACCATCTATTTAAAGACTCTCATTTCAATACATTCGATTTTTTTTTTCATTTGATGTCGATATTAGGTATGTTGTAACTTCGATGTTTTGCCTCTTAGCATCGAACATCCCTAATTCCCTATTAGTTCCGTTTAGCTAGCTAGATCATAGGTAATCTGTGAGCTAGATATGATTAATCTGTGGTTCCGTTTCGTGTATTACTTTTTTGCTTGGTGGCTGTGTTCGAATGGAAAAATAGAAATGTAAATAGAACCAGAAACATTAGTAGAATTTTAAACTGTATTCTGAAAGATCTCGAGAAAATAAATTCTGTTTAGCTTACGTCTAAAAAAGCAGAGCAGTTACAGTCAGTTGGAAAAAAATGGGTGACCGGAACTTGGAGAATCTTACTTCCAAATGTTATTTAATGAAAATTATACCCTCCCTTGAGGATATACTCCATGAATTGGGATTCGAAGTTAACTTGGATGTGGAAACTGACTTATGGCTTGGTCAATTAAAAACAACTTGGAAAACCTGGAAGAAAAATGCTGCTGTTGAAACCCATGTTGAAGCCTTTTTTCGAGCTAGACCAGATGCGTTCTGGGCCGCACTTGTCCTCGTCATAAAATGTGAAGAATTTAAAGATTGCAAACCTAAATCTCTACCTTTTTTTATCATGGAAACTTTATTAAAATTTTCTCTTGCAAACCAAATTTATGCTGATGAATCCCTTAAAAAGCCAGCATTCCATGCAGCTATGTATCAAAGAAATCAACATTTTTTTTCTCTTATGGTAAAAACATACCAGCTTGAGTCTATAAAAGAATATGTTGTTCCTATTGTGAATGAAATGATAATGAATGACAATGGCAGACAGGCTTCACAAATAGTCATGGCTATGGACATGTCTCTAAATATACCTGTTGAAAACCTTCTTTTTCCTCTTATACTGCAGGACAAATCAAATATGATTGATGAATATTTAACAAGATTTCCAAATCAAGTAAAACCATTATTAGCTTATCTGGATAAATTGCTTAACAGAGATTTCAACACATTTCAATATGTTCAAAAATATGCAGAAGAAAATAATATTTGTCAAGTTAAGTATGATAAAATGCATTATAAGCCTCTTGGGAAGCTTGTGGCCCGTTTGTGCAACAAATTTAATATTCCTATTGAAACTTGTGAGAATCTGGCGAAAAACCGGACTACCAGTGGATTAAGGTACTTAATATATCAGAAATATGTAGAGCACAATGTGAGTTCTACTGTTTGGGATGATTTAGTTAAAGACTCATTAAGACAACACCCAGCTTCTGCTCCTTTATTTATTGACATGTTAGTGGATTATGATATAAATGAAGCCATAAAATGGGCCCATCACTTGAATCTGCCTGACAATAAGCTGCCATTAGCTATACGAGGTACTCCTTGTAATCTTGAAGAAGCTCCAAAAGAAACTGAAGAAGAAAATTGGGACACAAATATTGACTCTCAAAATTACCCCTTCCACAAATCACCTTTATCCAGAGATCAAATTATAATCATTGATTCAGAAGAAAAATTTCAAAATATGATAAGCATAGAGTTGACAAATTGTGAAGTAGTCAGCATGGACTGTGAATGGAAACCTTCCTTTGGAGCCAAACAATCTCAAGTTGCTATAATTCAAATTGCAACAAATGACAAAGTATACCTGGTGGATTGTATATTTTTGAATAAACAGGAATATATAACCTTATGGCATTCATTTCATAAATCATTTTTGGACAATGCTGAAATTATCAAGTTAGGGTTTGGACTTGAACAAGATCTACGAGAAATGAAAGCTTCCATTGTTGGATTGAATAATTTAAAAGTTAAAGGTGAAGGATTTTTAGATTTAAGTACACTTTGGAAGAGTCTAATGAATCATAAACTGTGTTTGCCTGGTACCAGTGATGTTGGTTCAAGCTTAAGCTGTGTTGTTCAAGCATGTTTTGGCAAACCTCTTGAAAAATCGGAACAATGTTCAAACTGGGAATTAAGGCCTTTACGAGAATCTCAAATAGAATATGCTGCATTGGATGCTCATATTTTACTGCAAATTTATTATTTTCTTCAGAGAAAATGTCAAGAACAAGGCATACATTTTGAAGAAATATGTAATGATGTCATGGTTGAAAGCAAAAAGAAAGCTACAAAAAAACCGAAAGTAGTAGAGAGACTACATAAATCTTTCTTTCATGTGTTAGAGACTAAAAATGCAAGTGAAATGAAATTGCTTGTTGAACCAACATTATCTTATCTAATGTCATATCTTAGATATTGCGGCATTGACACCTCTGTTGTCCCATCAGCAAACATGTTGTGGCATGATATCATCAATGTTGCTATTTCTGAAGATCGATATGTTTTAATTGTCAAACCAAAAAATACACCCACTGAAAACTTTCCTCAGAGCTCAATATTAAGTGTTGGTAGAGTTACAGTTTTGGAACAATTGCATAACATAATGAATACTTACAAAGTTAATGTACAGCTCAGGGACATTTTAAGCATTTGTTTATACTGCAATGACAAAGATTTGAGGAAGTTAGTTCCTGATGAAGTTCAGAAAATTCGCCAAGAATATATAACAACAAGTACAGCAAAAACATATGCGTATGCTGAGATTGATGACAATGAAGCTGATGACTACAGTAATTTTTTGAGCGATGATGATGATGAAGATATGCCAAATTTTCCACCTGCCATCACAAATTATAATCCTACAGAAAATAATTGCAAGACAAAAAAAGGAGTTGCTATTGAAATATCAGACCCTCATCTCATACTATCATCATCATCTGCCATTTTATGTGAGAATTGTGGAAAGTTTTATTTTAAGGATGATGACTTATTAAAATCGGTTAGTGAAACAGTATACAAAGTAATTAAAATGACTCACCAATTGCAATGATTTGAGGTTTGGTTAAGTTTGAAGTTAAAGAAAAGACAGTCTGCGCTTTATAGGTCGCTAAGGGCGACCACATGGCACTATGTGCTCATTGACCATTGACCAAATTTGAAATAAAATATTGTCTGGCGCATCGCCGCCCGCTGCCGCGTCACGATAGCTTTGCTTGCTCTTTTCGTGCATTCTTGTTGTCACCAGTACCATAACACGCTCCTCCTCGCTTCGCTCATCGTCAGACCTAAATATGACTTGGCCTAAATGTAATTTCTGAGTTCTTTTTTCCTGTAACCCGTAAAGTACAACCCAACCTGAAAACTCCCTGTATTGGGTTTTGATTGTATATAATATTCTACAAGTGCACACTTGAAAATAATTTTGTTCACAAATGCTGTGCTGGCACCACATGTAACACTTAGAGTGAGATCAGAGTGGTCTGACCAAGCTTAGCTACAGGCAGCTGAGGGAAGATAGATTAGAATCGCTACCATCATTGTCTCTCATCATAGTTTGCAAACTATGCTTGTACCCACTTAAATTATGTGTATTTACAATCACTCTCAGCAAAGAAGAAAGTATTCCTGAATTCTCAAAACCCAGGTCAAGTGAATTTGATTGCTGGGACTTATAGGAATGTATGATATTTACAAAAGTTTTGAAACATTAGTCATGTATTTGGTAGGTTAGGTAGCCTTTACAAGTTAGAACCAGAGTCAGTCTTCTGTACTTATTTTTCAACAAAGTACAAACATATTCGAAACAAACTTGAATATAGTAGCAGTATTTCAAATATAAAATGAATAGAGGTCTGTTAGACAGGGGTGTTGCTTGGTAAGAAAACATTTGCCTTAATGTTAAAAAAAAACCATGGTACAAAAGGATTGAGATAGATATAAATTGGTTGACCTACAAAATACTACATACCACTAAGCCAAGTTTAATTGCCTTTGCAAAATTCAAGAATATAATTTCTTCCATATGTTTAATAAAATAAGACATTAATAAAAGTGAATCTCATTTATTCTTAGCAGTAACATGGATCTTAGCAATAAATAAATAATAGATCCCTACAATAATTAATCATGTTAAGTTTTATTGTTATGTAATGTTTTATTGGTTGTATCTTTAACCACTGTCATAGGTTTGAATAAGGATTCTTCTTTATTCAGCCAGAAGAACATCCTTGTAGGATTTTTCAGGCTTCCCATGTAGAGAATCTGTCGCCAAGCATCTATTTATGCATGTACAGGCACCCATACTTGAGAGCCATTTTCCATACTATGCTAAATATTCTATTCTACCTTATATCAACATAACCAAATATCATCTCTAGCCAGCAGAAGAGATAATGGTTATAAAATACTTTATTGCATGTCATTAATGTGAATTTACAAATATTGTTAATTTTGTGTGGCCTATGTCCATATTATGTAATTCAAATAAAAAGAATACAAGTTGGTAAATATTTGAATTATATTTGTATCCAGTGTTAAATGCCATTGAAAATTCACACAATGAATAGTCACCTGCAATAACAAGTTATACTTCGTAGTTCTCAAAATAATGTGGTGTCGCGAAATTCTCAGTTATCGAAGTTGACATAAATGTTAAAAAAACTTAATATTCTTTTTAAGATACTTTGAGACTTTTGACATACAGATAAACACTTTGCCACAATTTTGAAAATTACAATGTGTATCCTTACAGCAGGCGACTGTACAACAAAGGGTCAGATAGTGGTCAACAACTAGCCTAGCAATAAAAAAGATTTTGTGATTAAGATATCACTTAGTACAAGTTTAAATTAAGATAATTTAAGACAAACTTTGATTGTAAAAACACGAATATTAATAATACACTTATTTCTGTAATAAGTTACATTCTAAATATTGATTTTCTATATAACTAGACTTTTAAAATACAAAAATAGGACTAAATTCACTTATATCCATATGATAAACATTTTAGAAGTATGGATCCAGGCACAATGATGTTTCTATTATACTAGCTTATTGCCAGTGGCGTCACCTACGTCGCAGATGAATGAATACTAGTACTGAAAATTGAACATATATTTTTACATTTATATAAATATTATTTTTTACCCTACCTTGATATAAACCATAATGACTAACCCCTACTTTACTCTAATTCCCCCACCTTAGCTCCTAACATTACCACCAATACGCGATCCCTTACCCCTAACATAGATAATAATGACCAAAGAGAATAAAATATGATAAACATGTCTTCTAAATAAAAAAAATGTGAACTTCCATACAAAATGTCATCTCTTATTCAACCCTTTTAAGGGGAAAAATAATCCTTTTTTAGTTAATGAGGAACTCCTATGCAAAATTCATACTTCTAGACACATCGGTTTAAGCTGTGTGTTGTCTGTAAATCATTTTAAACAATTAAATAATGTAAATAGATTGAAACTTCAATGTGCCTGGCCGGAATTTGCAGACAAGAGTTAGCGCAATAACAAGGGTGCAGATGACCATTATGTAAATTATTATGGATATAGCTAACATATTAAACACTGCCAATTTTTTTTATATGAAGCTGTCTTCCAGCCCTGAGTATAATATTAGTAGGTATAAAATTTTCTATTAGTGACAAAGTTATTTGAGGTTTCAAATATAAAGAACTAATTTTGTTATTACTTGTTTTTTGTTAGGCACTCTCTTAAATTTATGCAAAAATGTACTGATTATATTGTTTAGCATAAATATAGTTGTAAAATGATACATAGATATATAAGGGTTCATTTTCTTGGCATAAAATATCGTGCGTTTTTATTTGTGTTTCCGGCTATAAGGTAGACTAGTTCGTGCGCGGACAGGCAAGTTAGCGAGGCCGCCGCCGGGCGGTTGTAGTAGCGGAGAAGGAAAACATGTGTACATTTCAAACAATCAAACAATACAACTTACAAGCACTATCGCTTAGCACGCGATAGTGCTTGTAATCATATTTATAAATATGTGTACATTATTTGCAAAGTGTGTAAAAATACCGTATTTTGTGCGAATTTACTAACAACATCAATTTAACTATCACTGTCTGAAGCGACTGGGTTTTCGAAACTATTAAAATCGTCAAAGAGGGTAGATCTAAAAAACAATGTCTCTGTTCCCCATAGGTTGCCGCGCATGGAGTTTCCTGACTATAATATAGAATTTGACATTTCTGACATAGTACATAATACCTATGTAATAAATTCCAAATTGTTTATAGTTTATATGAGCTCAAAATATTTCGAATTAATATAGCATTACAAAATTTACAGACGGACCGAAAAAGCTATCTTGTGAAAGCTCAAGTGTTAAAAGGTTATATGAAGACTATTATTTTTTCTAAATAAGTCGATTTCACTTGGGTCTATTGGATTTTCTTCCACATTCAGTTCTTCCAAGTCTAGTAAAATTGCAGGGAAATTCTTCAAAGTTGTTAGCCGATTATTCTTAAGCGACAATTTCTGAAAACAAATAGGAAAGCATAAGCCTTGATTATTTTTAAACTTAGATAGGACTCAGTATAGTTATTCCGACCAAATTTGTTTATTAATAACAAATATTTTAAGAAAATATCAAATTAATATTTGAATAAAACACTTAAAAATACAAAAATATATGTAGTGACAATTCCGCCTAATTTTCCTGCTAAGCCGACGTGACGTGACGTGATCGAGAACAATTCTCAATCGTGCGCTCGCAGAGTCGAGACCTCCTGAGGATGCTTCGTGTAGAATCGAAACGCGTCGAAAAATTCTTCCGGTTTGGCTGCGTGGCGTTTGTCACGTCGGCTTAGCAGGAAAATTAGGCGGAATTGTCACTAGATTTATTTTTGTATTTTTAAGTGTTTTATTAAAATATTAATTTGATATTTTCTTTAAATATTTTAAAATATTTGTTATTATTAAATATGGATTTCCGCAAAGCAACGCCGGAATCTATTCATTAAATTTGTTTATTTTTATTATTTAATGAACTTAGGTATAAACAAAATATTCTTTAGAAAATAACCTGTTAATAATGTTGTTATAATATATGTTATTTACCTTGCAATGTTGAAGTGCAACCAAGGTAGGTAATACTTTGGATGTAAGGTTCTGATTGGACAAATCTACAGTATCACAGTAACTGTAGTACTGCATGTGCGGTAAACTTGTTAATTTATCAATAAAAGATATTTTAAAACTGAGACTATCATTTCTCTTATAGTCCTCACAAAGTTGTTGTTCAATGTTCCATTTCGTTATGAGGTCGTCGTAATATCCTGCTCGCAGTTTGTCTATGCCTTTTAGGTTTTGAAGGTGTCCTATGACCTCTTTGTGATAGAACGCGGCGTCGATACAATGTAAAAATACTGCTGTAGTTAACATCGTCCCTGGAAAAAAAAATATAAATCAGATACATATAATATGTATGTATATATTATAACTCTGAATTAACTCCTGCTAAACGAATTACACCCCGTGGGGTGCCGGGCTAGAACGTTTCCTCCCCCATTGCTACCTGTGGGTGTCGTAAGAGGCGACTAAAGGTAAAATACCGGAAGGTGGGCAGCAGCGCCTTCTGAGGAACTGATATATTAAACTGCGATCTCCAAGACGCCTGCCAAGCGTGAGTATTAAGGCAATCCCCCCTTAATGGGGAAGGCTGTTTGTCCACGGCTGTTTTCAGCAGTGGACAATCCGGCTGATACAGTAAACGAATTAACCATACTAAACATTTAAACTGCGTGTTGGATCAAACCTGGATTACGATCAATCCCTTGTGCTGGGACATCGAGAAAATAGCCTGGGTTACTTTCTCGAAGCGTTGGGACTTCCAACTGAACTATCGCTGTAGGTGACTATTTCTTAGGCTGCAGAGAAACAACCCAAGATGCGAGGGATCAGTCCTGTCGCCAAGCTGGGGCTGCATTTCCAACTTTTCATATCGTTTTTATTTTATTAGCTTATACTTTATCGAATCGTACGATAGTGATGTTGAATTACATGATTTGAGCTTAGCAGATACTTAGTGTATGACCTGGTGTAAAAGTGTACGGTAGTTTTAAATTTGTGTAGCCAGCCACTCTTGAGATATTTGCGAAAAACACTTTCCGCTAGGAGAACATTCTCCCAGCGGAACTATTCTTTCAAAAAGGCCACACGAAGAAAAGAAGTATAACAATAATTAGAGTATATTAACGAGAAGTAAATTTGTGTGTAGTAATACTCTGAAGATACGCAAGATGCCGCTGGAGGAGCGTTTGTCTGTTTGCTGGATATCCTAAACGGTGTAGCACTAATGATTAATTTACACATTTATCTATGAATTTGTGTGTAATGTTTGTGAAATCAGAATGCGAAAAAACATTACAATTTAGACGAAAAAAAAATACACGGAAAATAAGGTTTTCAGGTTCTAGTACTTCAAATGGATGTCTACCAGACTAAATTTTCAAGTCAATATGTGCCCTGTAATAGCGTACAATATCTTGGCAAGTCTCATTGGTAAACTATTAGTAGTTAATGAGTTTTGTTAAAAAACCATGCCTAAATCACGCCCGTTTTTACACGACTGCCCAAAAAAAGGAGAATTATGTTTTCAGGGTTCATGTATGTATGTTTGTGAGTTTCTTTATTCCACCATAACTTCGTAACGGCTTAACCGATTTTGATGTATGTGATATCATTAGAAGCAATGAGTTATTCCGGGTAACATAGGCTAGTGAACGTTTTAAAAAACTTAAAGAGGGAGCCATAGTTCATGTAATTAAAAGAAAACAAAAAAAAATCGGGAAAATTTTATAACTTTTACTATCACCGTCTAGAGCTTGCTTAGTACATAACAAAAATATATAACAGCAGTATTCAATATACATTGGTTCACTAATATCACAAGAAATAAATATTGTCTTATCCGTTTCTACACTTGCTGCTTGCAGACATAAGTAATACAAATAAATAAATCACCGGCATGCGGCAGGACAGAGAACATGCGTTTTTTGACCGGAGAACACTTTCAGAGAGAAAGGCAAAAGTGGAATACATAGTATAAAATGGCTTATTATTGACGAAATTTCATACACAACTACAAGAAATGCTTATTTTGGCGGTGTTGACATTTTACTGTTTAGTGACTTGATGCAGCTTTCACCAGTAGCTAAATCTGTCAGCGGGCATACTGAATCAGAATCATTTATTGCATACTACTGCTTTAAACAACCGCTACATTTAAGTCCTGAAGTGGATTTATGGGCGTTCAATAGCTGCAAACTGCCACAGAATATGAGGCCAGCAGACATTTGTCGATATTTTGAATAGTTTACGGGTTGGTCAATTCACCATGCAGCAACTTCAAATCCTGGATGACTCGAACCACCAAATCAATATCAAACGATGACCACCGAACTCGCCAAAATTTGCCGGATGCATGACGTGGTAGCATCAGATACATCCTTAGAAACCAAAACCTACGGACAGCGGCCATAACCCGAATTTATACTTTCTGACCCCAATAAAAGAGGAGGTATTGTTCCATTCTTAAAAATTGGTATTGGTTCTAGAGTAATGTTGCGGAAAAATATTAACTTTGGACACGGCTTGGTAAATGGCGCTATGGGGGTCATCCGAAAATTCGTATGGCCAACGTTACGTCGTCGCCGGGAGAGTTGCCGCAAGCCGTCTTCATTGAGTTCAGTGACAAAACGATACGTGGCAACACAGTCAGTTTGGGTGTCAAAATTGAGGAAGTTTATTATTAGGCATATAGGGCAAAGTATATGTCATTTACTTGGGACATACTGTCCAGTTAGGTAGGTCCAACTTCGAGAAAGAGGTCGCCCGAAGAATCCAACTCGGATGGGCAGCCTTCGGGAAGTTACGTGACATCTTCTCGTCAATGATCCTGCAGAGCCTGAAGACCAAAGTCTTCGATCAGTGTGTGTTCCCAGTGATTACATATGGCACCAAGACGTGGTCCTTAACTGTGGCCCTTATGGACAAGCTCAGAGTCACTCAACGAGCCATGGAGAGAGGTATGATGGGAGTTTCTCTGCGCGATAAAATCCGGAACGTGGATATTAGCTAAAGAACCAAAGTCACCGACATAGCTTCCAGAATTTGCAAGTTGAAGTGGTAATGGGCGGGCCAAATTGGAGGCGAACTGATTACCGATGAGGAAGAAAGGTTCTCGAGTGGGTACCACGGTACACCGGAAGGCATGGAGTAGGTAGGCCCCCCCATTAGATAGACTGACGATATCATAAAAGTCGCGGGTAGCCAATGGTTACAAGCGGCTAATAGCCGTACTTTGTGGCGTTCTATAGGGGAAGCCTTTGTTCAACAGTGGACGTCTTCCGTCTGATGATGATGATGAAAGTTTATGTCGCTCTTAGTCGCGTCAGACAGCTAGAAGAATAGGTGTTTTAGATCCACGAAGGCTTATCAAAGAGTCCCATGACAAAAAGTGTCTGCAAGTACTGAAACACCTCAGTAATTAATTAATCATAAAAATTTATTTCGCGTTATCTTTTGCGCGATATTAATTTTAAAAAAAAATAAAGTTTTCTTTCATGGCACATTGTGCGTTTGCAAACAAAAATATTGTTTTATCACTAAAAGGTACGAAATAAAAAGAAATAATTTAAAAATTCAAAAACACGGCTGCCGTACCAAAAAGTGAACTAAAAACTTTCAAACAAGTTACATGATTTTAATGTTGAATGGCCACAATGTAGGTAGTAAATAGATTATATTTACTGTGCAATTAAAACACCATTAAACCCAAAATGGAAAATAGATAATCAATCTTTTCATTGCAGTCAGGGGACGGTTCTTTGGAATAGTTCTTTACAGGTCCCCCGACTGCAATGAAAAGATTGGTTATCTATTTTCCATTTTGGGTTTAATGGTGTTTTAATTGCACAGTAAATATAATCTATTTACTACCTACATTGTGGCCATTCAACATTAAAATCATGTAACTTGTTTGAAAGTTTTTAGTTCACTCTTTGGTACGGCAGCCGTGTTTTTGATTTTTTAAATTATTTCTTTTTTATCATTGGAGTTTTATAAGGGTTGCCAAATCACCCACACGGTAACAAAAAAGAGGCCCCAAAATATTAAGTGCTAATCTTTCAAAATGGATGGAATTATACTGTAATTAAGCCTACAACATTTGGTACATGTGCGTACGAAATATTCAATAAGTTTTTACGTATAATCCCGCTCAATACACAAATGGGTTATAATAGCCAGGATAAATAAGTAATATCGGTCTAAAATTTCATACAAAGCTTAGCTAAGTACGTGTGCGTTGCAAACAATGGAACCGAGCCTTCACTCTGCTTGTAACGTATCTACTACATAAAACATTTTTTTGGCTATGTAAAAGATTTACAGGCTTTTTAGCAGGTAGGTATTATTTACTGTACCGAACGGTGCATGGCGATACCCGAACCACATATGCAACGAGTTAACTAATCTACAATATAAATGCGTCTACACAACGCACCAAATGCCTGAGCAAACATTTTTAACCTATTTTGTTTAAATAGACAAATTGCATCGACTATATTTGTAATTCCTAAAAGTCGATGAAACACAAGCTCATTCACACAATATACACATAAAAACGTTTTATTTGCACCAACATAAGTTGGCACATCATATTGAGTAGCGTGGGTGGACCCGCCAAAAATACCGTCTTCCGCGACGGCTATACTTACATTTGCTATCAGGTTCTAAAGCAAGCAGTTGACGACAAGAATCCAGTTGGGATTTTAATTCTTCCTGTACCGGTTCCGAATACATTCTCTGAAAGCTGATCTCATTTTTGCCAACATAAACAGAATCCGCGTACTTTTTGCTGGGAATAACTTCCACTTCGCCGTTTTCTGTTCTATAGTTTACCTGAAAATATAAAAAATAACAACAATAATTAGTATTAATTCATACATGGATTAAGTCGATCACACACTGATTGAGATTTCCGATGACATGATGAGTTGCAGGGAGCATGGATGCAAACAGCTGCTTATTGTAGCGATTTAAGTGGTAGCCCTGTGTTTATTTTTTCACTGTCATTATCAACGTGCGCGAGTAACTAAAATAATATTGAGTCAAAATCCAGATATAATTATTAGTAATGTACCCCCAGGAAATTAATGGAAACGCACTCGAAAGACTTCCGACGTTTTCCAATCATGTAAAACTACAAAAAGCGTCCAGTCTAAGCCTTAATTAGTGTTTCCATCATTCGTCATTAACAAAAACCTAACTTTATGGTGCGTATATTCAATGTACGTTAACAATATTAAAGAACGTATTCATAAAAAAAAAATTATAAGATATACTGTAAGGAAATTCAGTATTTTTTATATTTAGTAACATATATATATAAATATATAAAAATTACGTGTCACGTTGTTGGTCCGCGATGGACTCCTAAACTGCTGAACCAATTTTAAATTTGATTTGCACACCGTGCAATTTGATCCAACTTAAAATATAGGATAGCTTAGATCTAACTTATAGTCGTAATTACCTGTGCGAAGCCGGGGCGGACCGCTAGTATTATAATATGTTTTAATATTGAAATAAATTATGGAAACTATAATGTCCCTAGTAAACTTGCTTTTTATTTTTTTGAATGTATAGTAAGGTACTCCTCTAGCTTTCTATGGAGAAGTATTGGTTCTTACACTAATGTATGGTAGTTAAAGTTGGAAATGGCACAAGATGAGAGCATTGAGAAAACTGGTCTAAAATTTACAACTATGGCAGACCATTTATTTATTTAGATGGAAAAAAATATTTTTGTATTATTCTACTCAATGAGCTCTAGAGGATGACATCATGATAGGGTGCAAAACATTTATTTTCCCTGCTTACTTCGCATGTTTTGGAGCCTGTTAGTTATTTTAATTGACTATCTAGTCCAATATTCCACTTTGGGTGAATTTTTTCCACAATATATCAAAATTCCGAGACATACGGCCGGACGGAAAGACAGACAGCGGTATCTCTTTAATAGGGCGGTATAATTCCGCTTTGCCCTTTACGGTACGGAACCTGAAAACGAAAAACTTTATTTTTCTTTTTATAGCTGATGGGCCTTACTTAACCCTTTGACCACTATCACACCTGAGTGTAAGTGATGATGTGGTCGAATATGTTGTTCAGGCTAACCTAGAATTACTGGCTCTCAAGGACAACTGCCGGAACACACCGTTAAGTGAATGGCAACAGACTTTCTACTTGAGGATAATAGCTAGCCAGGCAGACAGTCGCAACATGCCCTACCACCATGCTATAACAACTGCATCCAAGACTACAACCGTGACCGAAAGCTTAATGTGCCCTCCGAAGCACGGAAGCTCTCAGTAGTAATGTATCTAGCGGTCACCCATCCAACTCATGGCCGCGGCGGGCGTTGCTTAACTTAGCGGATCGGTTAAAAACGGCTGAGCAAACTGCGCTACAAGCACTTCACTTAATTGTTTAGTTCTTTATACATGACGTTTAGTTAATTTGCTTTGTTGACTTCATCAAGAAGCGTCCGTGAGGTGAGACACTGTGTGACGCTATTACTTTGATGCATAATTTGCAATGTCACTAAGATCTTCTTCGATTATTCACCTTGACATCAAAAACAGATGTGATAGCAACGTCGTGTTTCAATATCCACAGCACGTCATACTGATAGCCAGAACAAGAGATCCATTCACCTTCCACAGCTTTGTCATCGATCAGCAAACTTGTACTACTGGCGACAAACTCCTTGTCAATGGCTTTGCTGAATGCAAAGCTCGTTTTTGATGACGTCACTGTATAGACAACCAGGTTCACGGTCGTCTTTACTGCTCCTGTAAATGAAAAGCATAATCACAATTAATTATTACACTCTTTATCTTAGAAATATCACTATTAGTAAAAACTAATCCACATCTATTCACACAATTATAAGACACAGTTCTACGAAACAGACACGACCAAAATAATTGATACTTTCAAAATCAATATAAGAAATATATTAGTAAAAAATACCGGTCAAGTGCGAGTGGGACTCGCGCACGAAGGGTTCCGTATTTATCTGTTAAATAAACGCCGAAGACCTCTTTTATTGTATGGGAGCCCCGTAATTATTTATTTTATTTTAATTAATTATATTTAAAGAGAACATAGAACTAAATATTCTGTGAATACTTAAAGCGTCTACGTGTCACCGTTATTAGTATCGAGCAAGAAACGGTAAAAGAATCAAGTGTGTTGTATGGGAGCCCCCCTTAAATATTTATTTTATTTTATTTTTAGTATTTGTTGTTATAGCGGCAATAGAAATACATCATCTGTGAAAATTTCAACTGTCTAGCTATCACCCTTCTTGGCGCAGCCTGGCGACAGACAGAGGGACTGACGGACGGACAGCGAAGTCTCAGTAATAGGGTCCCGTTTTTACCCTTTGGGTACGGAACCCTAAGAAATGCTATTACAGCGTAAGCGAATTCTTGACTGACAATGTATTTCTTTTTGCTACTGATACCTTGACATGACATTATTAATGTATATAACCTTTCGAGATTTATATAACAACCATCAATTTTTAATGTGATTATTATTATTATTATTGAAAATGACGGCCATCTCACCATATTTGTACCCCTAAAACAGACAAAACATGTTGACACTGACCTAGTTTAAGACCACATGCATGTTATTATTATATATTGTATAACATTACATGTTTTTGCAAATAAAAGTTCATATCTTGGCAAGCAAAGTGCATAGTTATCATGTCACTGTTTTAAAGGAATGTTGATTTTTTTTACGACTTTAAATAACTATTTTAACTTTTTGTAAATTACAAGTGATAACGCGTGCTAAGCAAAAATTACATATAACATTTTTTAAGAGCACAAAACTTTGGCTCGATGTTCCCTGTCTCGATAGCCCAGTGGTTAAGGCACTCAGTGCCGCAGGTCCGATTCCTGCAGATGATGAAATATTTTGTGCACCACTTGTACAATAATAGATCATGGATTCAAATAACTATTTAGATAACTCTTAAGAATGTTTTTGAATCAAAGTCAAAGTCAAAATCATTTATTCAATTTAGGCGTCTACGACGCTCTTATGAAGGTCAATTACAAATTTTAATATTGAAATATACTACATTGTACTGACACATTCAGCAAACAAAAATTAAAGAGCCACTGCGAGAAGAACGGGCAAGAAACTCGGGGTAATTTTTTTAAAACGATTTTTAACAATGTGTTAAGTACATACTATATAGTTAAATTATTACAATATTTATTTACATTACGTAGGTGACAGGCGCTAGCTTGGCAGAGGCGAACCAATCCAAGCATTTTTGTCGTTTAAGTAATCATAAACTATGTAGTAAGATTTCTTAATCAAAATATTCTTCACGTGCAACTTAAATTTTCTTTCTGAGAGCGTTGTAATATGTTTGGGTAATTTATTATAAAACCGTACACAATTGTCTAAGAAGGACCTTTTATTTGTCTTTGCTAATCTAAAACCTGGCACCGGTATTTTATCTTTATTCCTAGTGTTATAATCGTGATTGTCACTGTTTGATTTAAATTTGCTCAAATTTTTACGAATATACATAATATTTTCAAATATATACAGACCTGGTAAAGTTAAAATATCAAATTTCTTTAAAAAGATCTCTCAGGGATTCCCTAGGATCCATTTCATATATGGCTCGAATTTATCTAATTCGAATACGTTTTAAAAACAATAAACATATGAGTGTTTGAGACAAAAATAGTTCCTTATGACGTAACATCACTTGTCATACAAATTTCTATATTGCACGTAACTTGAAGTACTCAGTGGCCGAGTTGTGGCTCTCATTGCTTTAAGAGTATTTGTACTGGTTGTTCAACGGATATTGACATGTAAGTAGATTTAATTAGGAGTTCCCGTAAGGTGCCAGAAGCTGCAGTTGCTAATAAAAGAAAAGAACAGTTAATCCAATAAATATTTTACTACCTAAGAGCCACCTTTGGTAGAACCATGCGCTTGTGTCGTCTGGATCTGTGAAGGCTGCACTTTGCACCATTTTCAATTCATGCTTGTGGTGACTGTCTTCTATTGGTCTACCTCCTGAAATCAAAACATAAGGTATATTTTGATAACTCTACTGTATAAGCCTAATTATGAACTGCTGAACACAGTCTCTCCCATTAAGACAGGATTGCCGTACCTTGTTGATATTCCCAGGACTCGTACGCAGTGCTTCTCTTGCTCTTTTCTCGTGCGTACTGCGAAAGAGTGGAACTCCTTGCCGTGGTCAGTTTTTCCCGATGGATACAACATGGGTGTCTTCAAATCGAGAGTAAATAGGTTTCTTCTAGGTAAGCGTACTCCATTTTAGACCACATCAATGCTTAATATCAGGCAGGGTTTGGTCAAACGCGAAGGTATTTTGAATGAACATAAATACATAATCCCCACGCTTGGCAGGCGTCTTGGGGATAGCAGTTTCTCAAAAGGCATTTCTGCCCACATTCCAGTATTTACGACACTCACGGAAAGATATGAAGTGGCGACATTCTAGTCCGCCAGCCCACGGGCTATACATATAAATATGATAATATTTAGAAAAGCTTTTTTTTATGCATGATAGTTTCGCCTTTGATCACTATCTCAACTGATGGTAAGTGATGATGTGGTCGAAGATGTTGTTCAGGCTAACCTAGAATTACAGGCTCTCAAGGACAGCTGCCGGAACACACCGAAAGGTGCTTGGCGACAGATTTTTTACTTGGGTGGTAGGAAGGCAGGCGGGCATTCGCAAAATGCCCTACAACCATGCAAATAGACGACTTTGCATATAGATAGAGAATTTTGCATATAGACGAGCTTTCTACCGCAGCAGTTGAAAGCAATGACGTATGCAACAGAATTTATGATATCTTGAACACAAAGATAGCGCCCAAACAATAAATTCGTCCAAGAAATATAGTCCTCTACTGTCCATTTAAATTTTAAAATAGTTACTTTTTAAATAATACGGAGTGACAACACCGACTAGAAGCCCGCATGGTAAGCGTCACGCCTATCAATTGCATGCACAGCACTGCGCTTGTCAATCCGAGACCTTAGTTCTAGTCTCGTTCACACACACAGTTCACTTGCTGCAGTGACCTTCATGCCTAAACATAATAGTGTTTGCACACTACTGCTTCGAGTCAGAATATCTGACACTGTTGGTACCCACCAAGACAGACTTACTAAAGAGATGTGGTAGGTACATAATTTTGTAGGTATCTACTTGAGATAAATACCAGCCAGCATGTCTCCATTGCCTCTCTTATATGCACATACAAAGTTAAGGATCAATTTTATTGTTGTAGTGTATAAGTTATGGATGATGTTAGTTAAAGAGTCTCAATACACGATGGAACCTTAAAGGATACTCTCCTCTTTCATTTGGTGGCTCCAGTCGTCACCAATCCTACGTGGCGACCCTGACAGGATGGCACCCTACAGAGACCTACCACTTGATAAACCATTAATCAACCTAAGCCTTTAGTGAACATGGGCTCCCTTTATGGTCTAGTGACAGAAAGAACTCAGTAAGCCAGCAGCGTTCCTCACATACTTAGTTATTAACATAAAAATTGCTCGTACCTTTCAAGTCGGGATACAGAGCTACCAACATTTTGCTTCTGTAATGCCATGCGGAGTAGTTTGAGAAGTTGTCATGCAACTTCTCAGTTGTGTAGTCAAATTCATCCGTAAGCGGTGGCTTGCACTGGCTGACTACGAATCTTCTATAATCCCAGGTGTGGACTGAAAATAAAGACGAAGTTACTCAATTTTTGTATACCGAACGTATTGAGTAGAAAATATAGGTATAAACTGGTTTAAAAAGGAAAGTATCGAATCCGAAATGGCGCCGTCTACACCTCTCACTCGCATACTATTGCTTGTCTATAGAGTGCGAGTGAGTAGAGGCTTAGATGTCGCCATGTTCGGTTCGATTAGTTTCTTTGTTAAACCAGGTTATATGTTCATCTTCCACAATTTTAATGACTTATCTTTCAGTAAAAGTTTTTGTTCTAGTATACTCCTAGTTGCGCTCGCGGTTTCATCCGGAAGACAATGAATAAAAGTAACGAAAAGTAGGTACCTACCCTGTTTTTTAATAAAAGCAACGAGAAATACCTACCCTGTGTTTTAATTCAGGACCTATCTACATTTCAAATTCATCCAAATTAACTCGGCCATTTAACGTAACAAACATACAGAGTCATATCTCCACTCACTCACATCTTTAATCATAATCACTTATTATATACCCCTATTAAGTACACGGGTACATAATATTAAACTATTCATACAAATATTTTAGATTGTCAGATAGGATGAACTTGATGTACAGAGCACAATGGAAAAAAACCAGAACCGTCGGCAATACCTAGATTTTCAACGTGGAAACCGTGGAATATTTTCATCGAAAAATTAATCGGGATAAAAGTTTTGGGCACAATTTTTCACAATGGCGGCGGTGTGAATGTAAGTTTAAGGATGCATAGTGAAAATTTAAGAATAACACGTCAATCCTGTAAAAACACAAATTAAAAAACTGCCGCAAACTTTCAGGCACAAAATGACTGTTCTGTACTAAATACCTTTGGTCATAATAACCAAGTGACACTGTGGCATCTATAAAATGGGTGTATTTTATTAGCAACTTCGCGATTCATGCAAAATAACACACACAATTTTAAAAAAATAATATTTGTACCTGTAACCCTGTTACAGAATCGAAACTGTCCCATATCTTTCGAACTTTATGTCAATCATGCCTATACAAATATTAGTGTGCTAACAGTATGATGAATGTACTCACAGTTTCTCTCATCAAGCTTCAAATAGGTATTGCATAGTGCCAGCTCTTTATTCCAATCTGGATCGACTCTAGTGGTCAACACCCATTCCCTCTGATGCCAAGCAGAATACGACTTTGGGTTTATCTTAAGGCAATATTCTGTCAGATGCAATTCCGCATCAAATATTTGTGAAAGTTCTTCTGCATTTTCTTCTTTTCTGCAATGATTGTAAGTAACTACTAGTAGTAGCACATGATATGTGATACTATTTGAATTTGATGAAAATTATGGTCTGCTAGTGTGCAAATAGACCTGCATATACACACATTAAGGTCATATAAGTATGCAGATGAACTACCCTACCTATAGTTCAGAATATCTTAAAAAATTATGGATTGTCTCCTAAAACATTTTCCTGTAACTATAACGGTTAAGGTACCTGCCCTTACTGTCCCAGCTCAAAAATTCGCCCTATATAAAAATAGGGCGCCAGGGCGTGACGATAACAAGCACTAGAATGACAAACTATATGAATATAATAAAATTCGTAATTTTTTCTTACAAACTGATGAAATGTTGTTTGGTAGTTTATTTGTAATTTGATAAAAAGGTATTCTTCCCAAAACATATACACAGCAAAAATACATTACACCTTCGATAAAATATACCCTAGATTCTGCGCGAACGCTCCAAAGTTAACCAAACAAAACTGTGCTTATAATGATCTGAAGCACAGTTTTGTCGTCAGTGACGCGCTGATCGTCGAGTGAAACAATGGCGAAGTGCTCTGTGAATAGTTGCAAAAATAATACACTTACAAAGCGAAAAATACATGGGATTGCGTATTTTCGGTAAGTTTTATACATATTTATAGTATTTTAAGTGATAAACATTCATAATTATTTAATTATCACCTCCAAATCAATACATCAACAAATTAAATTCCGTTACTCCTGTTACGCAGTTGTCTCTTTCGCACGCATAATAACATCCCATGCAAGACAAGAATAAGTGAGCGCTAATTCAGAACAAGTCTATTGGAGTCGCCATAATAATCTTTTATTTTCTCAGACTATACACAGGCATTTATTTTATATTTTCCAACTTCAAAAAAGGAGGTTATCAATTTGACATGTATGTATGAAATATTATTAGAACTGCAACATATTCACATATAATATGGATTAGTGCTTACAAACATAATATATATACAATATTTTTATGTGTGTGTGTGCATATGTATGTATGTTTTATGTACTAATACGTGTTACAGTGACTTGGCTTACTGATTGGAAAAACACCACAAAACCTTTTTCAAGTTCTAGTGTTCCGGTTTTTAATCGATGTTGTATGTTAATAATTTAATATCGAAATGTCCGAGCCACCTGCACAATCCTGAATGCACGAGGTTTAGCGTGCACTCTTATTATTACAGATGATTTTCAGAATGTAAGATATGAATATAGTATGTAAAGGTAGTTTATAAATATTAAATATTGTATTACATATACAATGTATAACATTAACATTGTATTAACATTCATAATTACTCAAACACGTTTACTTTATACATTTTGCTGTAACACGCAGGTATCTGAACTGCAATTCAGGTCTGATACATAATATTGTTATTTTATTTGTTTTTAATTGCTTTTTGCTCTGTGTGGAATAAATAAATAAATATTAATGAAAATTAAAGCTGAATAATTAATATTCTGACTTCATTATAACAGATCCCTTTTCTATCTCCCAACATCCGCAAATAATCTACTACACACCTTTTCAACCCGGGCAAAACCAGGGTATATAAGCTAGTTGACTAATGCGGATAGTTAAAATTCTAATTATAAATGTCACCAAAAAACTAATTATTAAATAATATTTTTAGTACGAGATTAGGAGTAAGTGACTCCATTGTATTTTATGTTCTATCACAGCAAAGGGTAATAAAATTTTACGAGCTCCCTTCAATGGCGCAGAGTAAAAGTGCTATAAGTTTATTACGAAGTAATTGAAAATTAAACCTTATATAACTGAAACAAGGTTGAATATTGTTAAATAACTTAAATAGATTTACTACGTTTTTGTGTAATTTAAAGGTTTTTATGTGTATCTCAATAGACAGAAAGGTATAGGATAACTCGAGCCGTTTATATGCGTTCTGTCAATAAGAAAAGTTGCATCTAGGGTATATTTTATCGAAGACATTACACACATAAAATCACATACATAAAATCTTCGCTGCTTTCCCGTAGGGGTAATTGCTACGATCCTTACATACCTCTTTCGCTTCATCTACACTCATCAATCCTTCATATATAAGCATCAGCTCGGTTAAGGATAACCTGACCTGGGGGCCAACTCCCATCTCTTAATTCAGTCTTATTTTAACATTACATCTACAATTTTAATTCGCACCACCACATATCACTCTAGTATACTTACATTAGAACTTCAACGTGAGAGCGGGATACATGCATTGAATCAAGTCATTTGTGCGACAGAGGTAGCACTATATGAACATTATTGTTTCGTGACGGCCATGGTACCAACCTTAGTATCAATAATTTAAACTTGAAACAATGACGTTTGCTTTCCATAATAGTTTATAAAAGGTGGGAGTTGGGCCCCTGGCCTTTTTTCAGAACGTCGCACAGTGGTCCGAAAATGAGATTTAGTGGACATTCGACCTTAAGTAAAAAATCGCAAAATAAAAAATTGTTTCGGGTAGCAATTTGTATGCTGATCAACATTTATTCTATTCAATTTTTAAAATAAATGAGTCTTTCACTCTTTAAAAAAATATCTTAGAACAAAATGTATGGGAAAAAACCTTTTTTATTTTTCTTCTCGACTCTGTATCAAAGTGTCAAAGTCAAACCTTATGCAATAGTAAGTAGCTATCCTACCAAGTAATAAAATATTAAAAAAAAATGCGTATCGCTGCGGCTTTGGGTACTATGCGCGAGTGAAAATTCAAAGTTTTATATGCATTATTTTCATTTCTACATGTGATTTTGCATCGAAATTCACATGAATAATTATTGTTAGGACAATAGTAATTTAAGTATATCACGGCAAAGCATTTTTTTTATTTTTTTTTATTAATATTGTACTCAAAGGTGTAGAATACATTACATACTTAGCAATTAGCGGTCACTTTAACCTGTCTCTATCTCACACACGTTAACATGAGAGTGAGAGAAAGAGACAGAAAGATGATAATACAAGGAATGTAGAGAGAGAAAGAATGGTGTTGAAAAGGGAGATAGAAAGTGACCGATGATAATAAAATATAGTCGAAGAATTTTGAAGTCCATCAACGTCATTTGTGAGTACGTCCACTGAGAGCCGGATGAGAAAATCTTTTGATGAATTAAGTCGCAAACAAAAAAGGAAAAGTCCAGGATCTGTTTTGGAATATTCAGTAGAAGAATTAGCTTTTACCTTAGTCACAAGATTCAATTTAGAGGAAAAAAATGATACAAGTGTGATTGATCATACGGAAAATCCAGATAGTGTAGCAGAAGTAAAAAAATATTTGTTTGGAAAGATTAAACAGACAACTATTGATGCAAATCATGCTTTAGCTCTTTATACGTCTTTGAATTTTTCAAAATGGAACTATCTCTGTCTTAGAAAGGCACTTATAGATTCTGATTGCCGTCATTCGGTATTACCATCATACTTACTCAAGCAAAAGAAAGATGTTTTCCAAGTGATTTAGTAATCACTGAAAAAGGTGCCAACGTAAAGTTACAAGCACTCTTAGATTTGACTATTGGAAATTTTTAGCAGTTGCAGTTTGCGCAAACTGCAAAGTGCTTCTTTACAAAATCTACAAGTATATCCATTTGGTGTTTGAACTCTTCTTGTGTCATTTATTTCTTTGCTGCCCTTACTAGGTGACTATAGGTAGGGTTTCTAAGATATTTTTTTAAAGAGTGAAAGACTCATTTGTTTTAAAAATTGAATAGAAGAAATGTTGATCAGCATACAAATGGCTACCTGAGACAATTTTTTGTTTTGCGATTTTTGACTTAAGGTCGAATGTCCACTAAATCTCATTTTCGGACCACTGTGCGTCGTCAATCGTATTGAAAAATATTACAAACATCTTTTAGAAAAACAAACCTAAGAACTTCAATGATTTCTCTTCTTATATTCCACAAAGTGTAAATGTCTGGGTTTTGAGATAGCACCTTTCCAGTAAGCTCCAAAAGCTCTTTATCGAGTTCTGAGCTTTTTCTCTGTAACATAGGTATAGTACTTGTTAGAAAATATTTAAGTTTTGAATATGGTTAAGCTATTTTATTACAGAAACGACTGCGTGTCGAGTGGTGCAGTAAAATTATAAAAAGTTTAATGGAGGACAGACTTTATCTGTCAATAATATCGTGATAGTTGACGAAACCTGGGTTTGGCACTTTGGACCTTACGAAATCTGCTTTATAATGGAAAGAAAAAGCCAGTTGGCAGAACGGATGTTTCCTTATGAAGGTTTACCGAAGAAAGTTAAGAAAAATGTAAGCATTGAGCGAAAATCGAAGCGAAGAAAATGGTTGAATCTTTTTTCGGCAATCCAAAAATACAAATGATCGGAGCATAATTTTTTTTCCTGACGGGAATTGAACTCGCGTCCTCCGATTTCCGTTTTGTGAAAAAGCACTTTTTTCAATCGGATGAAGTCTAGTAGTCTGGTTGATGACCGCGCACCGTCCCCCTGTTAAAGTTGAGAAGATAATTAAAAGACAAAGTTTCGGCTTGAAAGAATATGGTTCCAGTGGCCGAGTGGCTTAGGCATCCGGCGCCAAATCGCAGGAAGCTGGTTTGATTCTCGTCCAGAACAAAAAAATTATGAGCTCCAATAATTTGTAAATGTGATTATCATCACATTTATCAGCACGCGATAGTGCTTGTAAATTTAGTTTTTTTTTCAGTTTGCAGTGATTGTGGTCACGGAGTGACTGCAAAGTGTTTGAAACGTTGTGACAAAAATAATGATAAATACACGCGGTTTAAACCGTTTACAGTTGTTTAATTACACAGATAAGATGGACAGTATTACATAGATAAGATGATCAAGGTTAATATCTATGAACAACCATTATACTTACTTTGTGCAGTATCTTTTGCATAGCATGATTAAAAACTTTTAACTTTTCTTGACGCTCCTTTTGTTTCCTAGCTTTTTCTTCTTCTGAAGTCCTAACTTTCACTCTTCCATGCTGAAATTCATAACACACTAGTTATTAGTAGAAGTTAGTGTTACTTTCTTCATTTATGATTTCAGCAAAGTAATGCCTAAATCTATTCATTACATTGATCAATGTCAACATTTTTTCTTTTATTCTTTAGTCATCCTATAAAAAAACACAGAACATTGTGTGAAGAATTAGAAGTTACATCTGGATGATCATGAAGGACAATTTTAGGATACCAATATTTTTTCTACCTAAATGTAGCATGAAACAATTACACTTTCTTATTTTCATGTATATTCACTACTTCAAGTAATTGCCTCCTGTTTTCTAAGTAATTTTGTATAGATTTAAAGCATGACCTAAGTATGTATGTAATTAAATGCCTTAGACATATAAAACTATACAATAGTTGGACAATGGTAAGCGTCCAACTCAACTACAACTTCAAGCAATCAGATCAATACTTGCTAGAGTTCTTGGCCTATAATTAATTATCTAATTTTGATTTGTAATTTTTTTTTCTATAGACTTTATAATACTGGTTTTCAGTAAACTATCTGCTTCAAAAAAAATATAAAACTATATCTGCTACAAGTAAACTATATGCTGCTTTCCAGCCATCTATGAATAAAATATTTTTTAGGTGTGTTAACATAGGCATCAGTATCGTCGAGCAAGTCTTGATAATTGTGGACATGATACCATCATAACTTTCCTTATTGATGTTAATTAAAGCCTGAATATGTGTCTCATGACAAACGGTCTTTATACTAGACTAGAACATCAATAATATATTTAGAAATATAGTAGGGTAGCAATATCTCTGACGTGTTTGAAAAAGCACTTCTTTTGGCACGACTTTCCATTGACTGCCGTCGAATTGAGGGGGGGAGGGTGGGGGTGGGGGGAGGGGTCCCTCTCCCCCCTCTTTAAAGGAAAATCTCAGAAAACCCCCCTTTGACTTTTTTAAAATTTTTATTCATTTTATTGATTAAAATTAATGTAAAAAATTTAAATCTGTTGGCATAAAAAAAGGGGTGAAAGGGAGGAGGGGAGGGTCCTCCTTTCCCTTAGAAAAATATAGGGGGACTTTCAGAGGGATTGCTGTATCTCTTTTGAGACTGCAATGGCTCCGGCGCTGTTTGAGACTGCAATGGCTCCGGCGCTGCGGGAAGAGCATCCTCTACGCCCTTGCGTAACAAATCGCAGGCATACGTCCTCACCTCTCCCTACGCGCCTCCGGCTTTATAAAAACTCTAGGGGTAGGACAGACTCATACCAGGTGGAGTCGGGGTCACTCAATTCGGTTCTTTGATTTAATTTGAACCTAACCTATTTTATTTGAAATCTACACTAGTAGGTACTATTAAACACAAACAATGACTAACCAGACTGACTGACGATGACAGTGACGATACAAAATGGCGTCAGTTTTACGTTTACAAGTCGGTAAAAGACGGGAATCACTGCCCATTTTAATATACGGTTGAAATTAGTACAGAATATAATTATTTACGTAAATTTTGATAAAATAAAAGCCTCTTCCTCTGCAACCCGGCACCCGCACGGTGAATCCATGGAATGGTAAGTAATTTGTCTCATACTGAACGAACAACAACTTATCCGTAGTTAAAACGAAACATTCAATAGCGAGAATTCTATATAATCTGTGGTAGGGACTGACATAAATAGTGCTAAAATAATTGATTTTCAATATTTATTTTCTCAAAAACTAGCTGTTTTCTGGTTTTACAACTTTGCGTGTGTGCTTGTAATAATGTAACCTTTCTGTGAAAAAAATATTAACCCCCAACTCGACGGCAGTCAATGGAAATCTGAGCCCTTCTTTTAATCAGATGAAGTCTAGTAGTTTGGTTGATGACTGCGCACTGTCCTTTATGACAGTTAAAGTAATACAATTGGAGCACTAAGTTTCGGCTCCAACAAGTGTATTCTAGTGGCTAGTGCTGGTAGTGGTAAAGGCATTCGGCGCGAAATCAGAAGACATGGGTTCAATTACCACCCAGCATAAAATTTTTTTGCTCAATAATTTGTAAATGTGTCCTTAGTCAAATTTGAGACAGTAACAGTAATTGAGTCTATACAATTTATAGAACACCTCAGGTAGGTATTGCTTTACTGAACTGTATTAACTTGATGAATGATTTTACAGACCATGTCATATGTTAATAATTTTATAAATACCTAATTACAATATTACAACCTGCCTAACTTAAGAAGCCTCTGATTCGATAAAAGGACAGTCTGTATCTACAAAATCCAGTTTATTCAGGAAATAAAGCCTGCTCACTGCATCCTGAACAACAGAGTTGTATACAACTGGAATAAATTTCCAGATCACTTTGTGTCAGTCACTTGTAAAATGGCTGGACATATGGCTATCTGCAGAAAGGAAACCACTACTTTAACTATAAATACAACACTGCAATGATATCTACATATCAGCAGAGTGCTGATCATCCATAATTTTAGATAAATAAACTATGCCTATCTGCAAATAAGATATGAAGGTACATAGTGGCATATACCAATCCTGAAGATGAGTCTGGGAGATTTAATGCATTCTCTGCTGCATGCATTTGTTTGCATTCATATATATATATATATATGTGTCAATAAAAATATGCAACATATGGAACTAAATTATTCATTTATATATATAACAACTGTTGAGTTCCACAAAAAGTAAACTGTATTGCAAAAAAAGAAGGTATATAGTGGCACACACCAACTCTAGAATCCTACCATTTTGAAGTAAAGCATATAACAAAACATGGTCTAAACAGTATTAAGTATACTGTACCTACAAATTGATTAAACACCTTATTTATCTAATCTAAACTGAACTTATCTGCATCCAATATGTAAGGAGCGAAATCAATAATGATAATAATGATTTTCCACCGTCTCATACAGCTTATAATTTTAATGTACTAATTATAAAAAAATAAATTAGTAAAGTTTTCATGGGTTACTTTTGAATTGTCTTTACATGGCATGCTCTTTATTTAATTAACAGTAGTAATTACCACTATCAGATCGATTTGTATCAATAAGTTATCACTAGAACAAATAAATTATCATTGCATTTTAATGTATATGTCAAGGATATTTTATGTACTGATGAAATGAAAACATGGCTTGCAGAAACATATATAATAAATTCAAATTATTGCGTACATACCATTGCGTTATTTTTAACTTCTTACAATTAGAACAGAATCACTACGTTGTAGTGGTAAATTGAGGTCAGCTAATATATTTATAATATTTTATATATACAATAATTAAATGTCTTATCGCCGGTCGCACTGGGTCACACAACGCAATGACAGACAATTGACAACTTTGACAAGACCAAGACAATGAGCAAAGGGATTAGGGATGTAAATAATAATCGATTTTTATTTTAATCGATTATAATTTTCTTGTAATCGGTTTTATTTTCGGTGTTTTTAATAATATTAATCGATTTTTAGTAAATCGATTATAGAGATTACGTGTTTAAATCGATTTTTAGAAACAGCTCGTATCCATGCGACGGATGAAAAAAAACTTGAAGAAAACAGAAGATTTATAGTTTTTGAGACCAAACGTAGTTCTTAAGGATTTTTAATGATCCTTTTAAGTAATATATAGTATAATTATCAATATAATATAATGGTATAATTCTGAACTCCGATAAAAGCATTATAATGCATTATCAATCGCGGCTGGGCATTAATGATAATGAGATTTCTAAAGAAAATATATTTTTTGGATACACAATAGACAGCACAATCAGTCACAAAGCACATATTGATAAAATTTGCAAGAAAACAGCGAGCGGTAACTACGCTCTCCTTTCTAAAATACTGATGTATGATAAGTTAACAAAAAGCTTGACCCCTATAAAATATACTTCGTTAAAACTAAAACTTTAGAAATGTTTTGAAAAAAATACCTTTTATATATTATAGAATGTATGTCAATGCAGCTTTTAGAATCTTGGTTCTTAGGACAAGTGTAAACACGATATATGTAAATTATATTTTACTGTATTAAGTGAAGAAATATTATGATAATTATAATTATATAGATCAATTATTTACATAGACAGAATTAGAATTTAATATATTTAAGTAGTATATATATGTTTTAAATGTACCTTGGACTTGCTGGTAAAAATAAATACAAAAGGGCTAATGAAACTTAATTAATCAAACATAAAAAAGGACTGGGCATTTGTGACAATAATTATTATTTTATTGTCTAAACTTGAAGATTAACGGAATATTTGTATTTTAGTTCACTTTTTGAGACTATGGAGTAGTTGTTTTGTTATTCTCATTCTGAGTATTTTATTTTAAAACTAGTCAAATGTAAAATTGTACTGGACACTTATGGCAATTATTTTTTTCTGATTTATATTTTAGTTTTTGTGACAACCAGTTTGTCATTATGTTGGGATTCTCATCATTTCATTTTTATCATAATAAAGAAAACGTTTCATAGTACTAAATTTGTATCAATAATACTATTTGGTTTCCCAATTCATTACCTTGAAATGTTAAATTTATGTTAAAATTAAAATTTATGTTTTACATTGCATAAATAACACATAAAAAACTTAGTTGAATTGGTCATTTTCTATGCATATTTTATTTGATTTTTAATCTGATAAATTGTTAATATGGATCTCTTAGGTTTATTATTGGAAAAAGCACGTATTTTTAAATAATACAGAAAAATCGATTCTTTTCGTAGAAATCGATTATTTTTTAAGCAAAGTAAAATCGACTTTTATTTAATCGATTATTTTCCACTAGTCTCACATCCCTAGCTAATATATATGAGACAGAGGCAGACAGATGAGATGAGACCATAGAATCAATCATATGATTAATCTGTGGAATCCATGGAAGTAATAAGTATACGTAGTACTTATTACTCTATCTAATCAAAAACGCCCGGAGGCCCGGCTAACCTTTTTTTCCACAGAACAATACTACTCTAGCCCAGGAGGAAGGGTCTCTATCACAGACCAATAACCCTCTATGTGGAGTAGCTATGCGCGTATACCTGATAGAGACAGACCATGAGAGTTATTGGTCTGTGATAGAGACCTTTCCTCCTGGGCTAGAGTAGTATTGTTCTGTGGAAAAAAAGGTTAGCCGGGCCTCCGGGCGTTTTTGATTCCACCATGGAAGTAATAAGTACTATATACTTATTACTTCCATGGATTCCACAGATTAATCATATGATTGATTCTATGGTCTCATCTCATCTGTCTGCCTCTGTCTATGTATGTATATATATATATATATATATATATATATATATATCTACTATCTCAGTAGCTATGCGCGTATACCCGATAGAGACAGACCATGAAGCTGTAGATAAAAGCTTCATGAGACAGACCCATAACATTACCCAAATTACAATGAAGCTTTTACAAAAAATATTGCCGTGTCTTCTGAAAATAATAGAATATGCGTGGTACTTGCTTAAGATGGACCATTCAATTTGCTATAGCGGGGAATTCAAAATTGAATATAATATGTTGCTAGATCAAGGCTCTGTTCAAACGAAGCTGTGGCCAGTATATACAAAGTTACTTTATGGCTGTGGCCGGGTCCCAAGCACAAACCGCAGTTTCATCGTAGTCTGAGCACGGTGCGGCCGAGCGGCCATCTGCGCCTTTGCGTTTTCTTATGAACGGAGCCGCAGTGGGCACGTGGCGCTGCGTCGCAGCGTGGCCGAGTTACAGCGTCGGGTATGATTTGGGATCCACGTTGCAACCACGTAGCTGCCGTTTTAAAACCGCGCCCGCATCGTGCATAAACCGCACTTGAACTGCGAGGTATGCGACGACATGGCCGCGGCGTCATAAGAACGGAGCCATAATTTACACCTTACAGCAGAAAATCTGTCGCCAAGCACTTAAAAAAGTGTCCCAGCAGCAGTAATTCTTATGAGCCAGAAAAATTACAATGGCGCAGTGCAATTCATCACATGAATAATGCAACTGTTATAGGCAGAGGTTAATCTGCTTAACATCAGGTGCTTGTTCTGTCACAATCACAAAAAACGAGTATACATAATTTAAAAAATATTTAAAATATCATTACACGCATATTCTATTAATATGGACATACACATAAATGCCATAATACGTATTCGTTCGAATGTCAATAATAGCCCTTACTAGCCTATTACAGCTGTATATAAAGAAGGCAAACGATGTCGTGATTTTGGTTATGATTTCTGATTTTAGAAATAAAATATTATTTACAAAAAGTGGAACCGACTTCAAACACTGAAAAGTATGAATCCACAATAACTTGTGGAAGTCGGTTCCAAGCCGATTTAGAACACCGACCTCACATTAGCATGGTCCAACTTCCACAAGTTTTTCATACTTTTCAGTGTTGGAAATCGTTTTTTTTTTTAAGGTTTTCTCACTTTACTGATAAAGACTGAGACAAGATCATTCACATACCTAAAATAGTATTCATCGTCGACAGCAACATATACAATTAAATCACCCAGGTAAGCGAATACATTTTTCAATTAATTGACATTAACTTATAAACGACTCAACCAATTTTGATGAAATTTATATGGGACCACCTCGGAGGTATTACAACCCCATTTTTTTTTCTAAATCCATCAACCCTTTATAAAGTTATGCGTGGTCATACATAACAATATATAATATATAAGCTTTGAATATATAAGCTTTGAATTGAGAACCTCCTTCTTTTTGGAAGTCGGTTAAAAACCTCTCAAATGTGAGTCCGACTCGCAAACCTAGGGTTCCGACCCACGTGTTGTTTTCTTTTATTTAGTCCAAAGTTGTCAGCGCGAGTATATCTCGAGCTATTTCTATTGTTAAAATTATAGGCAGTTAATATATTTACCATCTTTAAATCAAAAAACTAGATCAAATTTCACAGTCTCGAGTGTCGCGACTACGCCGCAGTGTCGAGCGAATGGTAACCGCGCAATTTTTTCACCAAAAATAAGTTCTAGTACACATTTACATATTAAATATATTGTGCTGTTTTTAGTTACATGAATTCGTCAAAAATGCACCCAGAGATAACTTTTTTAGATTACCTAGAAACTGAAAGGTAATAATACTATAAAATAATTTTACTTAATAGTAAGTAAAATAATTTTATAGTCTACAAATAGTTGACGGTACATAATGTGTGTCTTTTTAATGGACAAGTATTTCCTTTTATCCCGCGAAAAAACATATCTCCATTAATAAAAAAAAGTGAATAGAGTGAAGGAAAGTGATTGACACGAGTGAAATAGGTAGTAGTTATAAGCAAGTTATAATAATATTACAGGTAGTTATTAGAATGTGGATTTTTAATACTTTAAAATATAATAATAAAGCATTTCGTACGTCTCACAAATATTTTACGGTCGCCAATTTTTAAGAACGATTTTTATTCAAACATAAACATAGTTTTTTGTTTAAATCTACCCACTAGTCAAGAAAACAACATATATTTTTAGTGAACACTTCCTGTTCAATTCACAGAGTATTTTATTTGTTTATATAAAAAAAGTATATTTACAATCACAAAACTAAATAGAAACACAAAGTAGGCAAATGTAATTAAAATGCTGGAGGCGGGCAGCCCTATCGCATGTTTACGTACAGCTCGGCCGTAGGTAGTTATTTCGAAGACAGAGCCGAGTTACAATACTGTATAGATAATATAACATTACCATAAGTGTGTCTGTGTGTTTTAATGACCTCAAGTTCTGTACTTAGGTAACACCCTGGACACTCGACTCATTCCCAAAACAAAAGCCACGTTAAACTGCCTATACACAGACACTACACGAATGTTGTTTTTGTACATGCGTGATTGTGTGCGTGAAGTCAAAGGTTGTCACCATATTTCATAATTTTCTGAAAAAATAGTAACATTATTTATTGTTACTATTTTTTCAGTATGTTTGTTAATAGCAATTTAATATTATGCATTATGTGCATTACTCTTTGGATTTGTGTATTAACTTATACGAAATATTGAAACAGTTACATAATAAAAAATAAATAAGTAGGTATGATTTCTAGCACTAATTATTTCTAAGCGAATATCAAATTCGTACATTTTTAGAGCTTAAAATGTTAACCTTGATTCAGATCAAGGTGTATAACCGGCAGACACGGGTTTGATCTCTGAATTAAATCTGCGTCTCCCGGTTATACGTCCCGGGAGTATTTACCTTTTGGCCACCAAATCTGAAGAAGAAGATCAATCACCTCTAAACTTTTTTCGACTTCGTTTAGCCGAAAAATGGTTTTTACTGACATAACTTTCGTCATTTATTTCGTTCTAATCTAAATGTTCCATAAATTTTGACGATTTATAAAACTACTTTTTACTACTTCTTGAATATCAATGAGGAATTTCATGAACATGTGTATTCTGTTGAGGCAGTGCCTTATTTTATTTTACCATTATACTATTGTGTATTATTTAAGGATGATTATTAAACGAACCTTTTCATCTATTTCATTAAAAGCAAGTCAGAAGTAAAGGGTCAACTACAACAAATACTATAGGAAGTTAGAACAACTGAGCATACCGTGAAGACATTATTTATTGACAATGACAGTGAGTTTGGTAGTGATGATGTCCGAAAGATACATATTACAAAAGCATGGTATTCAGCAAAGGCTGACGATGCTCTACTCTCCTGAGCAATATGGCTGTAGTGAACGGGAGGATCAGACACTCGTAGAGGCTGCAAGAGTATTCCTCTTACAAAAGTTATTGAATTTCTTTTGAAAGATAACGTAATTGATGTATTCCAAAAAATAAAGTAGACGACATGAAATCGGCCTTAAACAGACATTCACTGTAGAAACCGATGCTTAAGAACATTCTGTTGCAGCTTCCCTATCTTAAGACAGACGCCCAGTGTTTTTTTTTCACGGTAACTAAATGAGTTACAACCTCGACACCCTTACATTGAACCTGTTGTTGAATCTTTGAAAAAGTGGTGACACTATCTTATTGGAAGACATTTTTACTCATAACTGATCAACAATCTGTTTCATTTATGATCAATCAAGCTCGTAATAGTAAAATCAAGTACAAAGAGATTGTATGATGCTGTTTCGAGGGTGTTTTTAGTCAAATTACATGTACGATATAATATATCGTTCAGGTAAGGATAGCTGTACAGCCGATGCCCTCGGATCAATCTGAATCTGAAGATGAGGAGGTAGAGGGAGAAGCGGAAATACCAGTTATTCCGGAAGAATCAACGGACAATAACGAATAATATGAACCTATGGCACCACGACGTTCTTCACGAGAAAGGAGATAGTACAGTCCGTTAGCGACATAAAATGCCTTAACCTCACATTTTTTGACACAAGTATGAAACTTGGCACATTCGATCCTTAAGTCAAAATAAGCCAATTAAGATCGGTAGCCCCTCAGTAACCCCCCTCTGGCGGCGGTGGGGGGGATTTAAAGCGCCGCTCCACCCGGCTTCATTCTAAAAATTGTAACTGTCCAGGTTTAGCTAATATGTCAAGTTTGGTATCGTTTTCGTATAAATCGATAACGTAGAATTCATTTCTAATATAATACAAAGCCATTTCATATGTAGTTTCTTAACAATTTAACAATATTTAAAATGACAAGTACCTTTTTTTATTTCAGATTACCGTAGATATTAAACTGGTGATTTTTATGCAAATAAAAAATACAATAACAAAGCCAATTTCATGCTGATTTGAAAAAAATATACATTTTTTTGTACACTTACTTACAATAAATAGTGAAAAAAAAATTTAAACGTCGTGCGCCGCCAAGTAAAAATATGAGTAATATAAGACGCGTAATATTGGCAGCAGAGCGCTAGGCTGTTTCAACCTTTCAGTTGTTGTTAGTCAGTTCACTTGCGTACCATATTTTCTTTATTTCCGAATGAAAATTGGTTTAAGGGCCTTATAAATTTGTGAATGTTATTAAAAAGTGCTACCGCAACTAGAATTCCTTGATGGTAAAGAATTTCTAACCTTTATTTTTAAAAGTTTTATACGCACCATGCTTTACCTAAACATCCATTAAACGGATTAAACCTACACGTTTACGAGAGTTCTATGGCTAAAGTTATCGTAAATTTAGATTTTATTGCTTTTTGTACCAACAATACTGTTGCCCAGTGGCGTAGTGGCAGAACGAAGTATTGCTGTTTATGCGTTACCTATGAGACTTTCATTGTCTTTCTATTACATAAGTAGGAAACTCTTTTATAGTATACCGACTGCTATGACGGAAAAGAAAGTAAAATACCTGTTATAAAACCTGGACGAACTAGATAATTAGATTTTATGTTACATGGAGGATGGATGATAATAATTTATCTACTTCTGTGACCAATGGTTGTGCTCACATTATCTTAAAATTGTATTACATATAATTAATTTTAAAATAGAATTGAAATTATACTACAAAATTTCGTTGGATTACTGAGGTTATAATAAATAATTGCTGAAATCTGGGTAGTAAAACCGAAACTTACTCGAACATTCTGAAACAGGCCCTAACTGAAATGAAACAATTTAACAGATTCAATAAGTGTAACGTATATAAAAAACCCTATTAAAATCATATTTATATTAATAAAATAATATATTATATATTGCCACTTAATGCCTACACAGTCTGTGAGAGCTAGTCGACTTCAATCATGTTATATTATAAGTATGTGGCATATTAGGCACAAATTGCATAGGAGTTTATTTGAGTTGGTAAACAGCTTAGAACTTTTAATGATAAAAACAATACTAGCAGTTACTATACTGAAATATCTGTATATCCATTGTTTTTAATTTCTTATATTTTTAATGTTTTAAAGCTAGTTATTTCCAGGTCAGGGTAACAGGATTGAAAAGGTTTATGAAACACTGTCTAGAAAGAGTAAACAACATGAGATTGTAAACGTTCTGTACTTACATTACTTTTGTCATACATCCCTAGCAAGAACGTAACAAACAAGCGAAGCTACCCGGAAGTTTCTGCCAAAGTTATTGATGGATCTGCCACTATCCATATGTTAAACTTAATGTCAATCGCGGAAGTTCGTAGAATATTCTGAGAACATTTTTGTCCCTTTTATACATAGAAATTGCTCGTGTCGTGTCGGGTTAGAATGTCATCCCCCATTTCTACCTGTGGGTGTCGTAAGAGGCGACTAAAGGTAAAATACCGAAAGGTAGGCAGCAGCACCTTCTGGGGAACTGATATCTTAAACTGCGATTCCCAAGACGCCAATCCAAATCCAATACTGCATCACCTCGTATGACAGGTGAGAGTAAAACTGACCATACAAAAGTATTATCAAGTGTTGTTTACAATTAATATTATAAGTACTTATCTGTTGTTTTAGATCAAGTCCTAGCATAACAGTCATTGAATTACAGCAATTTTTATTTACAAATAAACATCGGCAGCTACAAAATATACCCCCCAACATAAGCCGCCCTACACCAGCACATATTACGTGCAGTATACCAAGGGGTACATGTTTGAGGCCAGACATTGGTTCCTCAACAAATGCTGCCCAGTGGCAGCATTTGTTGAGGAACCACTACCTGTGGCTGGAGGGAGGAAGAAGACCATTGGATACCACACTGGTGTGACAACCTTGTTGTAGCCAATGTTTGTTTGAAACTAACTAAATGTAAAACAGGATGCAAAACTCGATGTCAATGCATGAAGAGAGCGTTAAAGTGAACCCGATTGTGTCTTTGTTGAACTGTCTGCAATGTTAACTTGCACTTTGTTAATTCGGTTGATTTTAATACACCGTAAAATAATATAATAATATTTTAAAAATGTATTCGATCAACTTAATAGCTCAACAAATGGTGATCATCAATATAGAGTACTTATTGAGCAGTTTCGATGTTTTATGGTTTCTTACTTTATCATTATAAATTTTATGATAAATACGATACAAAAATATATTTTACATATTTATTACATGCATAGATAGTTATGCGGCCACCCGGTCTCCAGATAACAACTGGATCAGCAGTTTCTCGAGAAACTGCCGATGCATTATCAACAGCGACACCGGATTTCTGTATAACGCGTGGGTAGCTGTCTGGATAGATTAAGTTAGTCATTAAGAACATACGACTTTGTTCGGACGCATCTTTTATTAGTAGAGCAAAATAAAATCTTTTATTAAAAATAGTGTTTTTTAAAAAGCTCTTTCGCGCTCCCGTAAACTTGACTGGCGCAGCCGGTAGGATCGCATAATTAGCTGTGCCGTCCTTCGCGAAAGCACCTAAAAAGTGTTGTTTTATGTGAACAGTGATATACGCAATCCTAAAAGTGCGTGTTCGCGATTCGCGATTGACTGGCGTGTGAGTGATCCTCGAACCAAAGAAATACGTCGAGAAATACAAAGGAGCATGTTGGAGACTGGCTGGTGAGTGAATTTTTCGCCATCCTCTCCCTATCCACTTCATTATATTTGGAATCGAACTTTTTCCATTATAGTTTATCTGGTTTACCTAAAAATAGGTCACTGTTAGTTGTAAGTATTAAGATATTTTGCGACTGTTGCATCTACACCTAATTAAATAATATAGGGTTCAAATACTTACTTAAGACAACTCTGCTATATAATTTAGGATAACTGTGTCTATATATAAGTTAGTTAAATAAATACCTTAAAATGACGACCATTAAAGTCATACCAACCGATATGCTCAAGCTTATCCCACTTTATGACGGCGATAAGCGTCATTTAAATTTATTTTTGGGGAAATGTGAATATGTCATTAGTAATTTTCGTGGAAATAATGATCAGAATACTTATGTTATGCATGCGATAACCAGTAGATTAACAGGTGAAGCTGCGGCTTTAATGAGTGAGAGGGAAGATATACTTTCATGGTCTGACTTTAGGGCCTTGTTCATCCAACATTTTGGTGATCCGAGAAATGAAGAATGTATAGCAATTGAATTGGAAAGCTTAAAAATGAAACAGGGTGAGAATTATCTCGAATTCTGCAATCGTATCCAATCTACTAGAGCAGTTCTGATATCGAAAGTAAATCAACTGTCTAATGTGGATATTAAAAAGGCTAAAATCATAATCTACAATAATACAGCGCTCAACGTGTTTCTGTATAATTTGCCAGAAAATTTAATACGCATTGTAAGACTTAAATCACCAGCAACTTTAGAAAAGGCCTTAGAATATGTATTGGAAGAAGTAAATTTTTACGAACAATATAGCATGAGAAACAGGTTAAATAAACAGCCATTGACACAACCACCATTTAAATTCGGGAACTCGAACATGTCTAGCATGGCCAACACGCCTAACATGGCTAACATGGCCAACATGCCTAACATATCCCGCATACCTAGCATGCCCATTCAACCTAGTGGTTTTAAACTACAGGCATCGGCGCCGCCGCCACCTCGATTTAATTTCGGTATCCCGAATAATCAAGGGAGTTTCCCTCAAGTTAACCAAAAACCTTTTGGCATTCAGCCACAGTTTGGGTATAGACCACAGTTTAGCCCCCAACAATTCAATATGCAGCAGAGGTATATGCCACCATCACAGTTTAATTTAAGACCCCAACAGCAGCAACAATTTGGGTATCGCCCCCAATTTAATCAAGGACAATTCGGATACAAACCCCCCCAAATTATGAATAAGCCGGGAAACACTGACGTTTCTATGCGTACTGCAGCACCCGTTAAGTCTCAAGGGCAAACGCAACCACAAGGGTTTCGTCTTAACGAACTAGAATTAGGTGAAGCCGCTTGTTTTGATTATAACAATTATGAGAACGTTTATGAATATGATAGTCAGGAAGATTGGCAACAGAATGAATTTAACTACTATGCAGACTACCAACAGCCAGAAATGATTGAGAAGGATGCAGAAAATGAAATAGTGAAGAATGATAGTATGCCTGAAGAAGTTCAAAATTTTTACATTCAGGCCTCAAAGAAACCTCAGAAATAGTACAATTAAACTGCGACATTAAACTTAAATTACCATACGTGTACATACCTGAAATAGACGCTAAGTTTATGATTGATACTGGGAGTACCAGATCATTTATAAGCCCCCACAAGGCTCATGAATTCTTTGAGTCGTACACGGTCTGTGAACCTTTTACGGTTATAAGCACACATGCTTCGAGCAGCCATAATGAGGTTATTCATGTACCTTTGATGCCATCTTTTCATAGCGCGGAATGTCATAAGTTTTACGTTTATGAGGTGGACACCAAGTACGATGGGTTGATAGGTAACGATCTTTTGAGGCAACTCGAGGCCGTCATTGACCTTAGAGATTCAAAGCTCATCACCAAGACAACAACGCTACCAATAATTAATGATAGTAATAATTATGATATTGAGTTAGACTCACGAACAGAACAACTTGTGAAATAACCTACGGATCAATTTTCTGGGGAAGCAATTTTAAATTATACAAAATTCTGTGAAGGAGTTAGGATGCCATCAGCTATCGTGAAGTGTAAAAATGGTTATGCCACCACTATCATACAAAATACGCTAGATACACCCATGACTTTGACTATAACCAAACCTTTTAAGGTTACTCAGTACTCTGAACAAACCAATAGTTTGAACTGTACAGACGTAGAAATGAAGGACATGGAAGTAGACAAAATTTTAGATGACAATTTGACACGACTGCGACTAGATCATATGAACGAAGAAGAAAAAAGATATATTAGTGACTTATGCAAGGAATACAAAGATATATTTCATAGTGACCAGCTACCTTTGACATTCACGAACCAAATTAAGCACCGTATTAGAACTAAAAATGAAGATCCAATATATGTTAAGCCTTATAGGCAACCACCTGTACAAACGGCAGAAATAAAATCTCAAGTTGAAAATTTACTAAAAAACAACGTCATCGAAGAATCATATTCCCCTAGGAATGCACCTGTACATCTTGTGCCAAAAAAACGTGATGCCTCTGGTGAAATAAAATACAGGATGGTGATTGACTACCGACGTTTAAACGACATCACTATAGACGACAAATATCCTTTGCCTAACATTACTGACCTTTTCGACAAGTTAGGAAAGAGCAAGTACTTTATGACACTAGATCTTGCAAATGGCTTTCACCAAATAGAAGTAGATAAAGATGACAGACAAAAGACCGCGTTTAGCACAGAATCAGGTCATTATCAATATCTCAGGCTGCCTTTTGGACTCAAAACTGGACCAGCGACCTTTCAGAGGACGATGGATAACGTTCTGAGAGGGCTACAAGGGCTACACTGCCTAGTCTACATGGATGACGTCATTGTGTATAGTACTAGCTTGCAAGAACACCTCAAAGACTTAAGAACAGTTTTCGACCGACTTAGAGCGACTAATTTAAAGGTACAACTTGATAAATCTGAATTCCTAAGAAAAGAAGTTCTTTATTTAGGACATACCATCACTGACGAAGGGCTGAGACCTAACAATGACAAAATTAAAGCCGTACTAGACTATCCACTACCAAAAACTACAACAGACATAAAAAGTTTCTTAGGACTCATTGGTTACTATAGGCGGTTTATTAAAGACTTCGCCAAAATAACCCAGCCCCTAACAGCTTGCTTAAAGAAACGAAACAAGATAGTAATTGACCAAAAATATATAGACGCCTTCCAAAGGTGCAAAGAACTCCTTACACACGCACCGATTTTACAATTCCCAGACCATAGTAAACCCTTTATACTTACGACTGATGCCTCAAATGTAGCCTTAGGTGCCGTACTGTCTCAGGGAACCATAGGCAGTGACAAGCCAGTTGCCTACGCCAGCCGAACCCTTAGTGAAACCGAAATGCGATATAGCACCATCGAACGCGAACTCCTTGCCATTATTTGGGCAGTCAAACATTTCCGACCTTATATTTATGGTAAACCTTTCACAATCTTCACCGACCATCGACCTTTAGCTTGGTTGTACTCTCTTAAAGAGCCCAATAGTAAATTAACGCGCTGGAGACTGAGATTACAAGAATATGATTTCAAAATAATCTTTAAAAACGGGAAACAAAATACTAATGCAGACGCTTTATCCCGGATAAAACTATATGCCATAGGTGACTCTGACGATGTGTCAATGAAAGCAAATATAGACGAGACAGAAAAAATTAATGACTTACTAAGAGACATTGAAGTATATAGAGAAATTGACGATAGAGTAGAAGCTCTAGCGAGTAGAAAAGATAGCGAAGAGACTATGTCGGTATCAGATACTTCAGAAACATTAACAGCCAGTGTCACATCCGAATTAGAACAAACTTACCCTCTTCGCCCACTTTCTAATAGTAGCGCTACGGAAACTGCACATTCTGCCGTAGAATTAGAAAATAAAGGTATTCCTATTCTTAACGAGGCTATTGATACCAAGCCAAATCAAATTTTGGTATATACATGGTTCAATAAAAGTATGCAAGTAAAAGACATTTCTAACAGCAAACAAAAAATACTTGAAGTATTTCTGCCTGTAAACGATGAACAACTAATTACAGATGTTCTCAAGCAATATATACAACCTAAACGCAAATATTTCATATACTTCGAAAGCGAACAACATAGGAAAGATTTCAATAGAGTTATTATAAGGCTATTTAAGGAAGGTACCGTTGAATTTTACGAATGTACTGAAAGAGTTGTGTATGTATAAGACGAGAATGAACAAAAGGCTATAGTCCTGCAACATCACGAAGGCAAAACTTGCCACCGAGGCATTAAAGAAACCATGCTTAGAATAAAAAGGAATTATTTCTGGACTAACATGCAAGAGACAATATCAGCAGTCATAAATGGATGCGAGGCATGTAGAAAGACGAAGTATGATAGAAAGCCACTTAAACCTCCCATTCAACTAACCCAAACTCAAGATGCACCCTTTCAGGAAATCTTCATAGATATATTTAGCATAGAAAACCGTTCATACCTGACTGTAGTTGACGCCTTTAGCAAACTAGCACAAGCAATAGAAATAAATAATAAATCAACAGCAGAGGTGGTTCGCGCATTAATTAAATACTTTTCCACGTACGGCGTGCCCAAGAAAATAAGTAGTGACCCAGGAACTGAGTTCAATAATGAACTTATTAGAGAGTTAGCAGCTATGTATAAAATTGAATTGCACATTTGCACACCACATAACCCAAACTCTACAGGAATTGTTGAACGATTCCATTCTACATTAATAGAAATCTACCGCTTAGCAAAATATGAGCAAAAATGTACCGATGCAGCGTCGGTGATGACCTACGCTATAATGGCTTACAATAACTCTATACATTCTGTTACTGAATTAACTCCTTTTGAAATTGTCTTTGGCCACACAGACTCCAATAAAATGTTTGATGCTGACTTCGAAAAATGCTACATACAACAACTGTTAAAAGATCACGCAAAGCGAACTAAATATCTCTATCAGTATTTATCAAATAAAATGTTACAGAAAAAGGAAAAAATTAGGGAAAAACGAACTGGAGAATGCGTAGTTCTACAAGAAGGTGAAGTAGCTTTTGTTAAGGATATTAACACTCGAAAAAGCAAAGACAAAGCTAGGTACCGAAAGGCAAAGGTCAAAGGTCAAATAGAGAAAAATATAGTACCGGCAGAAATAGGAAATAGAGAAACGAAAGTAGCAATTAAGAATATTAAACGTCCTCCACAGGTGGTGCGTGGTCATGATGGCCCTTCTTCCTTGCAGCCGGGGCCTTCATCTGCAAAAGCTTGATGGAAACCCCGGATTGTTACCCGTAAAAGAAGGACAAGCTTACAGACAGGAAGACAAATGGATTATAGTGAAAAAACTTGATTTGAACGGCTTAGAAAACGATTTGGAATTTAATATACAGAAATACGAAAAATTTACAAAATTAGTTGATTTACATAAAACTTATATTACAGAATTTTCCGGTATCAGAACTCAGATTGAATATTTAAAAAATATTACTTATATTAAACTAAGACAATTAATTCCATCTAGAAGAGTAAAGAGAGGTCTAATCAACCCCCTGGGTTCATTAATCAAACAAATATCGGGTAATCTTGACTATGACGACGCGGTTCGCTATGATAAAGAGATTTCCAAAATCGAGTCGAAGGAATTCATTCTAAATAAAAGGATGACCGTGGTTACCAAAATGTTAGATAGTTTAATAAATAATACAGGCACTTTAAATGAAAATTCAATAATTATAGATAATCGATTGAAACGAATTGAAGAGATTATAAAGGCGGGAAATAATAAAGAAAACAACGGTTTGTACCTCACCCATGCTCTAAATATGTTTCATATGTTTTCAATTTCTTTTAGAACATCATATATCATGCTGAGTGAGATAGAAACGGCATTAGCATTCACTAAAGTATCTGTATTACACCAGTCTGTAATTAACGCAACAGAATTGTTAACCCTTCTTAAGGTAATAGAGCAAAGTCACCCCTCAATGTATGAAGTTAATGAAAACAATTTATTACAATTCAAACGAGTAATCAAGGTAAAGGCTTTTGTAAAGGCAAACCAGATAATTTATATTCTAGAAGTACCCTTAACAGATGCAAATATATATAACTATTATAAAATGTATTCCACTCCAATTTTCAAGTCTTCTGTTAATAAGACTATAGTAGTTCTTCCCGAATTCCCCTACATTTGGTGAAAAATTCCATGTACTTGCCTGTTAGAAAGCCTTGCGAGAAGATCCATGCTGATACGTTCCTATGCAGCGACGAGAGCGTCATACAATTCCAAAGGCCAACCTGTGTAGAACAACTTCTGGAGTTCCGAGCAGATCTGACTTCTTGTATAGCGTATAGTGTTGAAGTAGAAGACATCAAGGTCCAGCGATCAGTTTGGAAAGCTGAATTATGTTTACGCGCAAACCGACTATATTAGCAGAGAAATGTGAGAGCGACGATGTCAGAGAATCACTTCAGGGTACATATATAATAACAACTACGCCGAATTGCGTTCTTCACCTGAACGAATTAAAGTTATCATACCAACACACAGTTGCTGAAAACCTTCAGTATCAAATTACGCCAGTTATTAACTTACCTGAACTAAAAATAGTTAATTCGACATATCTACCTTCTATTAACATAAAGGATATTAATTTGGAGGAAATGAGACAGTTCTCGCGTATTCTGAAGTTGACAGGAAGTGATGTGTTCAGTGAAAGTCTCTATGGTGACAGTGAAAACGTAAATTTTAGTGGTATTAACACTAAGAGTATTAGTTTAGCTACTGTTATATTATATGTGTGTCTACCTGTAAGCTGTATTAGTTATATAGTATATCGTTTTAGAAATAAGTTCTTGCGAAATCATCGGAACCCGATCGAAATTTTAGTGGAACCCGATAATTTCGCACTTGATGAGGGAGGAGTTATGCGGCCACCCGGTCTCCAGATAACAACTGGATCAGCAGTTTCTCGAGAAACTGCCGATGCATTATCAACAGCGACACCGGATTTCTGTATAACGCGTGGGTAGCTGTCTGGATAGATTAAGTTAGTCATTAAGAACATACGACTTTGCTCGGACGCATCTTTTATTAGTATTAAGAGCAAAATAAAATCTTTTATTAAAAATAGTGTTTTTTAAAAAGCTCTTTCGCGCTCCCGTAAACTTGACTAGATAACAAATATTTATATTCTTTGTTGCATACAAAACAAATATTTACAACAACTTACAAAACATGAGATGTACAAATATTGGCGGTCTTTTCCAGACAACCAGTTAGGTGAGGGATTATCAAAAAAAAGGGCTAGATGATATAGATACTGATGTATCTATATCATCACGAAATAATTAAATATATAGTAAAAAAACTAGCCTATTTGGGATGTAGCCGGTAAAAGTAAAATCTCAGCGGGCGACAGTTAAGATTTTTAAAAACTATTTATTGATAGTAAAGGTACATAAAAATTATATTTTTTCAAATCTGCATAAAATCGGCTTTGTATTAGAGGTGTATTTTTTATTTGTATAAAAAAGGTTAGTTTTAAAATAAATGTTAGAAATTCCTTACCATCGAGGAATCCCAGTTGCGATAGCTTTTTTTAATAACATTCACAAAATAAGGCCCCTAAACCAATTTTCATTCGGAAATAAAGAAAATGTGGTACGCAGGTGAACTGACTAACAACAACTGAAAGGTTAAAACAATCTAATTTTAGTTTTAGGAATCCTAAAAGTTAATCTGCTGTGACATCGAACTTAATTTAAAATAGTGAAATATCTATCCTGAATTGAATTCATTTTGCCGCTACCCAACGCTAGATAGCGCATACCGTAGGTATCTCTATATAGTTTGTGGATAGCGCACCATTCAAGTTGTTTTACAAGACTTTTTTTGTCTGCGGTACGTGTTTCTTTCTATAGTTCTTTGTTTACTACAGCCTGATCATTATTCAGGCGCAGTATATTATTGTATCATGAGCCTGATTATGTTCCTTAGACTTTGAATGAATGGCAATACTATCGATAGTTACTCAATCTATTAATTAAGTTATTAGGTTAGGTTAGTTATACGCTTAAGTAACAAAAATAGGTCCTTGTATAGAATAAACCCACATTGTGCCTGATAGAGGACAATAAGCTCAGGGACCCAAAGTTTTATTAATTCTACTGCATAATTAATAACTCAGGATTATATGTGACATTTAACAATGATGAAAGACATCCTAAGGTATCATATCACAACTATAGGATTTGTCAGATAATTGTCACCTGGAATCAAAACATAATAAACTAATTTTTTTCGATATCAGTAGTAATGGACGGTAAAAATCTAGTTTTGGACACCCAGTAATGGACACTTATCCAATAATGGACAACCAGTGATGGACATATAGCATCAATAGAAAATTCTTGCGTGGGTACTATACTAAATAGAACAAGCTTTATGAACTATTAGTGATTTATTTAATTAAATTAAAAAGAATCCAATTGATCATAGATCCCTCCAGACGGCAAAATCAATCAATGTTTCTAAAAACATAGTAAATAAAAAATTGGCCAATTTTAAGAAAATATAGGAAATTAGACCTGGATTTACCCTAATATTTTGAGAATCATCAAGGACCATAACTAACTTACATAACTTCGACCCAAAAATTGTAAACATCCGGTAATATTTCCATTCCTTCGACTTTATTAAACACTTTCTTGCTGACATAGGACTGACCCTATGCCTTATAATGATAAATACCTCTTTAAGTACATCTTCAGCTCTAAACCAATTTTTCGGGCAATCTGGTCATCAAAAATAGTTTTGAGCTGATAACACCATTGTACTTACTTTATTGTTCACTGTCCTATCCGGAAATAACTAACCATTTTATCTGATCTAGACGTAGTGTAACTTTAGGTAACATTTTTCGCCAAAGCTTTATCTATCTGAGCACGTTGAACTTAAGTTATGTATCATCAGATGCCTTTTCTTCTGACATCAGACATTTTTCCTAATCCATTTTTATTATCTGTAATTCATTTCTCTTTTAGGGCTCTCTTGTAGTTTTTTCGTTTCACCCTGTTTAATATTATTATAAATTTATCTTTTTGTTAATTAGTTCATTATAAGTAATATTCTTGGCATACCTTGCTTATTTAGACAGATGGGAATCTTTTCTTTTGTTACGTACTCGTAATGTTATCAGTTATAATAATAATAATGGCACTACAAGGTAAATATTATATTGAGCTTTGCAAAACCTTGAGGTTCCAGCATATAATAGTCTAGCATATATCAATCTTAACTTTACGTCAGCCTCACGCAAGTATTAGTTCCTGGTTCATTCTGGGTGATACAGAGGCAGCATCAGACAAAAGCAATTCTATGATATGATCAACATTACATGGATATCTGATTGATGCCTTTGTGTCATCTAAATTAATGCTGTTTTTTTTTTTTTTTTTTTTTATGCTTGATATGTTAGCCTTTGACCACTATCTCACCTGATGGTAAGTGATGATGTGGTCGAAGATGTTGTTCAGGCTAACCTAGAATTTGTAATTTGATGTTGTATTTTGATGGTTATGCTCTATCCGTTGAACCCTAAAGGTACTGTATCTTATGATTCCCTTCAAATCGAAATGTTGAGTTGTTTATTTTAGTGCACAACCCCTTTGGGTTTCGGTGCTAAAAAAAACTTTCATCGGAGTTTAACAATCTTGCTGAGACTTAAAGAATATCTCTTGAACTTGATGTTTCTTGAAACTCATTAATTACGTCATCTTCATTGACATCGTATCTTGACTTTTTCAGGCTTTGAGGCGTGCTTTCTACGTGTCACTATAATATCCAGAACTCGACCACCTAGATTGCCTTGATCGATTATCAGTGAATGGATGCGATTTCCTTTGATTTTTTCCAGAAAGTTTATTGTGTGTAGTGTTATTCTAGGAATACCAATTTTTTTTCAGATGTTTTAATTTTTTATCTCTGATACTTGGCCTGGAGGGCTCCGTCTTATCTATTCTTTAGTGAAGCTTTTTAAGTTGCATATAAAAATAACAAGCAAGAATTTTAATTAGAATTATTTTATTATTATTGTTATTTAGACCAGTTGTAGACAGTCTTTGTGGACTAAGAATGGACTGGTACATGCATAAAGACAGCTTTTGTTGACTCTTAATATGAGAGTAGAAAAAATATTTAGTCCAACATTTCTGCGATGTCCGAGACCGGTGCCGTAATAATATTTCTTTTTGTATTATTGTTTTTAGAGTAGGTATTAGATAGGAAAAGATTTTGTGTTGATATACGTACTACCTACAAATTTTATTTCAATAAACTAATATCCAATGATTTTCTTTACTTATATTTTTAAGTATCATTAACGACAATTATTCATCCAAGAGTATTTGCATAAATTTATGTAAACTTCTGTCACGTCATTATTTTATTTTTGTAAATTTTTATCTATAAAGAGTGGTTTGTTCCTATTTTGCCCCCGAATATGTCCATATTAGATATGAAGTTTGAGAACCGTTGATTGGCGTGATGACGAAAACAATTGTCAAGTGATATCGTGAGGTGCAGTTCGGGAACTACTAGTGGAATATTATTATTACTTAGAGTGTATTTCGTGCCTACGAGTAAATTGGAATACAACCTTAAACCAAAACTTTTCGTTGTTTTTCAACCTATCCGAAGGTACGGAACGACACGGTTGTTTTTTAACCTCAAATATTGACACTGATATTAAAATAATAATCTTTGTAATGTTACGGTATTTGAAAGGCATAATAATAACCTTTAACCGAACGCTCTACTGTAAAGTTGTGAACGACGTTAGAGCAAAAAGTTGCACATCGAGTGCGCTCTAACCAAGGTTTGGAACGAGCCCAAGGGGCCATTATTGAAATTATCAGAGAAAAGAGAAATAGTATTTTATATCTCTATGGAAATTATTGCAGCGCGTTCAGAACCTTGGTTAGAGCACACTCGGAGTGCAACTTTTCAGTCTAACGTCATTCACAACCTTCGAGTAGAGCGCAACTTTTGTACTATCAAAAGCGGTCGTTAAAAGGTTGAATCTTGAACTGACATGACCTTGATGGGATAATTATAGGCACTCTTTAGTATTTTTTTACAGGTAACGGCAGTTATTGCTTGTCAAACATCATAAAACGTCTATATATTTTGCTATTTCCCCGCCCAAAATCGATATTTGAGGTTATAAAACAACCGAGTCGTTCGGAACCTTGGAGTAAGATAAAGCAACCAAACAACTACACTCTGACCCTTGGAACGCGGCCTTGTTTTGTTATCTTGTCAATTAACTCGAAATGTCATCTACTCAGGGGTGCGTTCCTCCTACCCGTCGGCCAAGACAAATTATGGTCTAAACGCAGATATACGCCGTTCCAGCACTCTAATCGAACTTAATTTGATCTTGTCAAGATTTGATCATACCCGTTCCGGGCGACCTGTCAGAGCAAATTTTGATCTGCCTGGCCAAATTTTTACTACCTTTTGATATGGCCAAATCTTGGCCAGCTGTCAAATGTGACAGATTCTACAATAAATAATAGATTTTGTACAAGCTAAGCCCAGGATTAGTGGCATACTATGTTAACATTGCTTAATTACGTATTATGCCCCATTTATTAAAAATGTAGACTGTAATTTATCACCTAAAAACATCGCTGTCAATTCCATATTTTGAAAGGAGCTTTATAGGTCGTTCCAGGTGCCTTAGAGCAAATATTGCTCGACCAACATTTACTGGAACGCGCCCCTGTAGTCTGTCTGTCTGTCAATGCCTCGCCTCGCTATCCGTCAGGTTGTTAGTCAATGAAAAAGGGGAAAAAGAGAGAAATTTGTTTCTTTTCGTTAGCCTCGTTGAATTGAAAGTAAATCCATCAAAGTTATACTCATATTCATCTCAACTGTGCAGATTGTAAGAATCAACCAACATTATTAGGTACAAGATTAGTTGGGGTTAAATATAATGAATAATGCACCGCAATATTCACTACGTTGGAATAATTATGTATCCCACGTAACAGAGGCTTTCAATGTCCTACGATTTGAGAACGACTTGGTGGACGTGACCCTGTGCTGCGATGGGGGCAAAATAAAAGCGCATAAAATGTTACTGTCGGCTTGTAGCAATTATTTCAAGCAAATTTTCAAAGAGAATCCTTGTCAACACCCTGTGATAATATTCCGAAATTTCAAGTACGAAGACCTTAATGCAATCATCAACTTTATGTACCACGGTGAAGTCAACATCTTTCAAGAACAGTTGGAATCATTCCTTAATACAGCTGAGCTACTAGAGGTTAAAGGGCTGACAGACAATGTTGAGGAAGAAACGTCTCAGAAGCTAATGAGAATAGCTGACAATACATCATTAGATTTAAGCGCTAAGTCGAGTAGATTTCCTGAAGATATTGTGCCTGCTCTTTCTGATGAACCAATAAATCTGGCAACTATGCAGCCTGTCAGAGACGAGTACATTCCACAAGTGAGCCCTGTGCTCATGCCTGAACCTGAAAATGGTGCTGTAGAATTAACACAAGAACCTGCTAAAGTTGAAGAAATTTTAGGTCCAACACCTAAAGTAGCCACACCTCCAAGTGAGGAAATGCAGGTTGATACTCAGTCAACATCAGCTGAAGATTTAACAGAAAAAAGTAGTTCTGGTAAATAATTTTGGTAATTTCTCTATTTCTGAATGAGGCAATGATACCCCAGTTCTTGGCTCTAAACTGACTGGCTAGCTAACAATCACAAATTGAATATCTATTGCTAAGCTTCAGTTAGGTTGGCTGTTCTTGAGAGCCAGTTTCCATTAAAGGCTTGGTCTGACCAGCATCTTCCCCTACATCATCACCAGTGATTGAATCAAAGCAAAGGCAAAGCTTTCTTAGTACTTGCAACATGTTTTCATAGTACGGACATACTTGAGATCCCGGGATTCACTGGGATTTAAAAAATATACTTATTGTTATGGTTGGTTATGATTTTTTGAAGTACTTATGTAACAATTCAGAATCACAACACAATGCTAAACACAACCAAACACACTCTACACACCCGTCTGTGAGCTGTACTATTGTTATGAGATAATAGAATTCTATAGAAAGAGACACAATACTGAGTTCTGCACTTTCAACTTCTTCATTATTATTTTAAAAATAGTTGCTATTTGTGTAGACAATGTCGCATAAAATTTGTGTAGACAAGATAACCAAACTTGTGCAAATACTTGGACATATTTTAAGTTAACTGTATGTCCATACTTTCAATAACTTTTAAATCACTGGCTAATGATTCTATTGTATATATTCATACGAGTATTTATGTAAAATGTATAAATTAGACAAAATTAAATACTTCACTTATATTATTTAATTTGAACATAATTGGTCTAGCTGTTTGAGTGTGATGAACTAACAAACATACTCACAAACTTTAGCCTTTATAATATTGGTGTAATACGGAGGCATTAGTAGGATCTTACCAAATGTGGTTAGGCAGGGAAGGAGGCTCGAGAGGTGAACGGGAGCATTGATGTCATCATAAAGGGGCCCCTTAACCCTACTTCCTGGCTTGCAAGTTTAATAATACAAAATTAATTATAATACAAATCATCATAAAATGTTAAATGTGAAAAGTGTTCAGAATTAAAAATATGTTATATAATGTCACTGTGGCAGCTGTCACATGTAAATAGTTAAATTAAAATAATTTAAACCTATTCTGTGTTGGGTTACAAATTCAACTGTCAAGTGAACTTTTACTTGTTTTTCAAACTTAGAGTGAAATTAAAAATTCATGATGGTTTCCAGACGACCTTTGTACTTTTAAATTCACCAAGTGATTTTAGAATGCTGACTACTTTTGTTAATTCACATTTACTTATTATATTTTTATGGATATACTGTTTGATGACTCCCCTACCCATGAGCATGTCATGTTAAAATACCACTGATGATGAATTGGGAGGTATTTTGTTCCACATGACAACTGGTGATGAATTTAGACATAATATGTTGAAATTTTACCACAAATGGTAGATTGGGATGTGTAATCCCATTTGTTCACTGGTGGCAAAATTTTATGGTGAAACTGTCCTAAGGTCATGCCTGAGAAACCAGGTTTGGAGGCCTCTTATATGATGATTTAAACCATAGATCCCTAGCAGTCTATAGTTATTGCCAATACGCCATCACTACTACAAATTATGCACAGTCTAGCAAAGCGGGTTTTAGGTTGAAAAAGAAAGTTGAGGATAAAGACATTGTAAAATCTTTTCTACAACAAGATGAAAATGATAACTATAAAGTGCATGCAATGAGCTTAGAAATGCAAAGCGAATGGCTAACCATAGGTGAATTTTGTATCCCTCTGGCGTTAAAGTGGTGTACCTTGATATACGATTGGTCACCTGCCTTATTAAAATTTTATCTAAACGCCTTTCAGATGACCCTCCCAGACCAAAGTAACTTAGTAAGATGGGGGGAAACCACCGGAAAGTCTTGCGGCATTTGTCGGAAGGCGATAGGTACAGCAAGGCACTTACTGGTAGGATGCAAGGTGCTTCTTGATAGGGGTCATTATTCACGTCCCCATGAGAGAGTCCTCGAAATCATTCGAGAAGTGGTGAGTCTCTCAGTAGCTAGAGCGAAAAAAGGTTTGACCACAAACAAACGACACGTCGATTTTGTAAAAGAAGGGTCATCTACAAAATCTAAATCCAAGCCTTACTCCATCTTAGGCGCAGCTCCCGATTGGACTCTTTTGATGGACACGTATGAAAAACACTACAAAATTCCTGAGGATGTTGGTGTTTCGTCTTCCAGACCAGACATATTTCTATACTCAAAAGATCTAAAACGCATAGTACTTATAGAACTAACTGTGCCGTGGGAAACAAACATACCTAAGGACCACACATTAAAAACAAACAAATATTATGACCTAACAAACGAATTAACCAAAAACGGTTATGTGGTCAATTTATATGCTGTAGAAGTTGGAGCAAGGGGTATACCAGCGAAATCCCTATATAACCAACTTAAAGACCTTGGACTGCCAAGAACAACCGTAACTTCCATCCTAGAACGTGTATCTAAGGCGGCATTAGTAGGATCTTACCAAATTTGGTTAGGTAGGGGAGGAGGCTTCTTATTCTTATTCTATTTGGGGGCGATATGTCCTGCACTGATGTCCCGCTTGGGGTGTTTTGTGCATTTCCCCCGCCAGCTTCTACCCAAGCCATCCTAACTCCCTGATGTAGCGGAGAAGGACCTTGGATCGCTGGCATAGCTGCTCCAGTAAGGTGTTTGATGGTGGTGAGGATGTCGTTGATGAGAACGACTCTTGTAGACCAGTTGTAATTCTTATTTGTTCCGTGGCTTCGCAGTGCAATAGTACATGCTCCACGGTCTCATCTTTTCGCATACAGCCTCTACATAGAGGACTGTCTGTTGCTCCAGTTTTATGCAGAAAGTAATTCAGGTTACAGTGACCTGTAATGAGGCCTGCTACAATGCGCAGTTCCTCACGCTTTAGTTTCAGCAGGTTATTTGTCAGCTTCTTGTTTAGAGTTGGGAACATGGCTTTTGTTTGTTTACAATCCTCTGTCTTATTCCACAGGTTTTGTTGTTCTCTCTCGGTGTGATGACGTAGTAGTTCCCGCACTTCCATTGCTGATGGCTTGCAAGGGATCTTTACGTCATCACATACCTGTTTTTTTGCTCCTTTCTTTGCCAGAATATCTGCCATGGTGTTACCCGGGCATGCACTATGTCCCTTTGTCCATGTTACCATTATTCTGTAGTTGTTTGACAGCCTTTGTAAGGCAGCATGACACTCCGCTATGACTCTGGACCTGGTTACTGGTCTTCTGAGTGCATATATTACAGCCGCACTGTCTGTAGTAAAAATAAGGTGCTTGTCCTCATGGTCACTTTCTAAACTGGGTGTTTTGTCTAGATGTGATATTGCCCTCGCAGCAAGCAGTAAGCCCATTGCCTCTGCTTGTATTACTGTAGTGGTCTTATTCAGCCCTTTTGAGTCTGAGATTCCAAGTTCCGGTGAGAAGTAACCACAACCTACACCAGTCTTGTTTTTTGCGCCATCTGTGTAGATATTGTATGATGGCACTAGATCTGCCAGGGCACTTTTCAGTAGACAGTTTGTACTTCTTATTGTCAAGGTGGGTACTGGCTACTTTATCAGTGCCTTGCTTTGATTCGGGGATTATTTTAGTGGCCTTGTCTAGTATTCGACAATGGTTTGTGATTTGTCCCGTGCCTATCCACTGGTTTGTTGACTTTATCCTTAGTGCTGCCGCCATCGCTTCTTGCTGTATATATGATGCAGTGGCGTCAGGCCCAGGATGACATCAAGAGCAGCTGATGGTGTTGATTTTATACAGCCGCTGATCAAAGAGCAAGCCAATCTTTGGGTTTGCTGCAGTTTCTTTACTGTAGTCACCAGACTTGTTTGTGGCCACCACACTACGCAGCCGTAGGTGAGGACAGGTCGTACAATGACTGTGTAGATCCATCGACAGAGCTTCGGTTTAAGACCCCAGTCTTTCCCTACCGCTCTTGTACTTTGCATCAAAATTTTAAAAAGGGGAGGAGGCTTGAGCGGGAAGGGGAATGTTGATGCATTGTAAAGAGGCCTCTTAACCCTGCACCTGGGTTGCAAGCCCCAGGCCCCTCTTCCTCTTTAACGCTATGGACCCGGCACCCGCACGGTGAATCCATGGAATGCTAAGTAATTCGTCTCTTTCAATTCCAATAATTCCAATAATAAAGAGTTAAAAAAAGGTTTTAGTAGTGCCTTAGTAACTAATTAAGTATTATACATTCATTCATTCATTACTAGTAGTGCATATTGTATAGCTAGTACTCTTATGTGTTTGGTAGTAACTTGATACAGTTTTAAATTTTACAAAGATTTTCTATTACATTCTATAAAATTTCACATTTAAATTGTGAAGGATTTTTTTTTAAATAATTATTATACAAATCACTTATCCCATATCAGGATTTGATTTGATTATTTAGTATATCATCAATGTTATCTGAATATTAACAATGATAAAACTTTTAGACATGAATGTATTACAAGTTTCCATCTTATAATTTGTTGAGATAATGATTTTTATCATAGGATTTATTCATGTAAGTGATAAAATGTTCACTGTGTGTTTGTACTTAATATAATCGATAATGTATTGATTATTAGCATTTTTTGTGGTTGTTGTCATCTGTTTATGTTTTCGTATTGTTTGTTACAGAAACAGATCTGGTGAAGTTTCGCTGCCAACTGTGTCCAAAAGGCTTTAAGCACCCAACTTCGTTAACGCTGCACAAAGATTCTCATGCAGGAAAAACACAGTGCCCTGTCTGCCACAGATCTTTCTCACGTTCTTATGATATGCGCAGCCATCTCCAAAGGATACACCAAGGGAAGCAACTAACAATTAAAGAGATAAGATATAAGAACAGCAGTGACAGCACATCTCCTAAACCTTTTACACACAACATATAGTTAATAGTTATGGTAACTTTTTGTTACCACTGTGCACATGGTGCAAGTAGCATATATATTTCTACACATAGAATAACCTTATGACAATTATTATTATAGTAAGTAATCTATGTAATGATTAATATATTCTATTTACTAAATTTTAAGATGTCACAAAATTAAATTGCTCAGTGTTGTAGCTTTGGCTATTTTTTATACTAGTCTACAATATTACTGTTTTAATATAATAAATAACTGTTTCTATTAATGTATTTCTTTCACTTCTATTGGTTTTTCGAGATCCCTCGGTAACAACTTGTATTGTAAGTATTTACAAAACGTGTATTGCAGGACGAGAATAATGTTTTTGATAGCAATCATCCATGAATGGCTAAGGATTGCCGCGCGGGAGATCCATCGTTTGAATCTCGCCGTGGCTAAGGGGCGGTTTGAGCTTCACCGCATGGTGGTAGGGCAATTTGCGAATGCCTGCCTCGCGTACTACTACCCTCTATCTACGGTGGTCATGGATGGTAAAAATAAGTTTAACCTAGCATGGAAACCGGCTTCAAGGACTGCTGTCACGTCGAATCTAGAATAAAAATAAATTGCATAGTGCTAATAGTGGAAAGCAGTGTATGAAAGGACATTTCGTCTAGTTTGCTTTTTTTATGTGATAGGAGGGCAAAGGAGCTTACGGCTCTACTTGTGGTAAGTGATCACTGTCGCCCACGAACATCCGCAACACCAGAGGTCTCGAGGTTTCGTAGCCGGCCTTTGAAGAAGGAAAAATCTATATCTGGAAACGGTTTATCTGCCGTCCAAAAAAAAAATTGTAATAAAAATAACGGGTTGAGCTCCCATTCTCTATTTTGTTCACAACTTAAATGGAGTTCAAAAGGAATATGGAAAATGTGACGGAAGTCGTATCATCATGTTTGGGAATTGTGTATATGTACTTAATTGCATCGTCTTAAGGGCCAATTTAAGTGCTCAGAATTGTACAACTGGGCTTATCCGAAGCAGAAAAAACGCTGAATCCGAATATGTATTTATCTCAATATCGTCCTAAATGTCGCTTCAAACAAATAGCCTTTCACCCTTCGATATAAGTAAAGTTCTTTGTAAGGACGGCTGCCGAAATGCTGTGCTTCGGTGCTTGGCAACAGGGCAATTTGATTATTGCGTAAAGGGTAGCCTTAGACCCATATCTCACCTGATGGTAAGTGATGATGCGGTCTAAAATGTTCAAGTTAAACTACAATTACTGGTACTACTTACTACTACAAAAAATACTCTACTTCCAGCCGTGAAAATGTATCGCGTCATCTCCTTCGTCCTTTCTGTCTGTCTGTATAATCACATCTGTACCTACTACTTTGCGCTAAACTTTAAATTCTCTAAATTTTATGTCTATTACTTATTCTGTTCATAGTTCATACTAAGATCATTATTCGTATAACACTTAACGAATGGCAATCCTTAAACTTTACTTTTGTGTTGAATTCTGATATGTTTTACGCAAATTTAGGCGTAATGTAACATGCTGCTAATTGCCTACATACAATTGAGGATAATAATAATAACCCTATTTTTTTGAATGGTCATTTTGTATTTTAGTTTGAATAGTACCCACCAGTGGCTTTCCGAGCTGTAAACCTCGCGAGCCTGCCCTTGCATAGCTTACAATTGAATAAAGTTTCACTGCGCACTCTGATGGGGGAATGGGTCACAGAGTCCAAAAATCTATATATTATGTAATGTAAATAATAAATGATTTACTTGGACTTATGAAAATCAATGACACACAGGTCCCAGCGAAACCTAGTTGTATCAGAAATCAGAAATATGTAAGTAGCAAATATATAAATCAGTATACTATCAGTACTAATATCAGTACTATCAGTACTAATATTATAAATGCGAAAGTAACTCTGTCTGTCTGTCTGTCTGTTACGCTTTCACGCCAAAACTACTGGACCGATTTGAATGAAATTTGGTATGGAGATAGTTTGAGACCCGGGAAAAAACATAGGATAGTTTTTATCCGACTGCGCAAAAAGAGGTTAATGTTTTCGCGCGATAACCGACATACGCGCGGGCGGAGCCGCGCCAGGAAAGCTAGTATACAATAATTTTACATAGGTACTTGGTAAGGTAAAAATTTTACATAATTTTGTTGTTAGTAATTTAATTTTGTCTAGTATTTATATCTCAGAAATATCCTCTAAATACGTCATATTTCTGACATACGTCAAAGTGACAGTTTATGTCAGATAGGTGTGATTTGTGACAGATGTCAAAGTGACAGTTGATGTCGTATTTTTTGTACTCGATTTTCGTTTTCGTGACATCTGTCCATTTTTTATAAATCCATCAGTCAGAAATATATGACGTATTTAGAGGATATTTCTAAGTGCGATTACGCTCGAAATTTTACTGTAATGGAATTGCATTTTCTAGTACTAGTTGAATCCAGAGCATAGGGGATCGAAGTGGAATTGCTTTTGGTAGTACTAGTTGAGTCCCCTGAATAAGGGTACTGTAGTGGAATAGTGAGTGTTGTGGACTGTACAACACTCACTGTTCCACTACAGTACCCTGGGGGACTGAAATAGGGGATCGTAGAGGAACGAGCGTTCCCGAGTAGTTTTTCGAGAACGTGATATAACAAAATTACAAGCTGATAGAACCGCGGGATGAAGCCGGCATTTTCTATAAAAGGGTATTATATATAAAATTCCAGGTTAAGAAACTCGGCTACGAAAGTGGATAAAATATTATTAGTTAATAACCAGTTATGAACAGAGAAAAAAATTACCATTTTCGTAGCTGGTTATGAAACATGGTTACGAAAACGGCAAGTAGATTCCGTTTTCATAACTGGTTATCAACCAAGAAAAAAAAACCATATTCGTATCTGGTTATCAAAAATCAGTTACGAATATTGACTAAAGGCTAATTATGTGCGATTTTATAATAAAGTTCCCAAACATTATACAATGCTCACAGAAGGAAAATTCAAGTACTTAGCAGCAAGCCAAGTTGAAATCAAGCCATTAAAATCCGCTCTAAGTCAAAGATTATTTTTTCAATTTAAATTCTCAGACCGAATAAAAAGTCAAGACAGAATGTTGTGTAAAGAGCAGTGAGGCCGGTAAAACTACACCTCGCCGTGTACAAACACCATTACACACACATATGTACAACGAAACTACGCCTTGGCTCGTCAGTCGAACTATTGCGGCGTGGTGGCATTGGTGTTGCCGTTATTAAGCCTATAAGGTTTACCCGATTATTGGGTGATAATACACATCGTATAGCTATTCGTTTTATTTTAATAGTTGATCAATGTGTTTTAACCGACTTTAAAGAAAGAGAAGGATCTCAATTGGACTGTATTTTTTTAAATACAGATATTGCGTCGTAGATGCCTGCGACGCAATATCATTATCAAAATTGGTTCAGTGGTTTAATTGCAAATTTAAAAGATGGATTTCATTCATTCAGTCCATTTTCAACCGACTCTAAAAAGGACCAGGTTTTCAATTCAGTTGTATTTTTTTTAATTTAATTTATTTGATTAAATCTTTGTTACTTCATAACTCCGTCATTTAATTTTTTGTTGGAAAGCTGATACCTTTAATTATGACTCATATTCATTTCATTGGTATTGGATTTTCGGTTTCGAAGATATTGAAGTAGATGATGTTTTTTTTCGTTATAAAAAACATATTTCCATTGTTTTTTTTTGTTTTTGACGTTGTTGTATATAGAGTTGAATTAAAACCATATTATTAATGATATTACAAAGGCAAATTTCAGTTCCCTCTTACCGGTTCACGCTTTACTGGTCACTTACCAGTGTTACTGTTTAATTATTTTTTTCATTTTCCGAATCGAGTCCAAAAATTAAACAAAATTGGATCGAAATCGTTCGGAAAAGTAAGAAGGAACTATCGTGGCAATATTTTAAAATCGGTGACTTATATTTATTTATACATATTTCTACCACTAAGCAGTAATGTTCACATTCCTATGTTCCGGTAAAATAACAGGCACATGAGACTTAAAATCTTTATGTCTCAAGGTGATGGGCGCAGTGCAGTTTGCCACTTGTGACGAACTGTATGCGCAGAGGTTACAGCTTAACACCAGGTGGGTTTTGTGCTTTTTTCCCTTTTGATTGCATATAAAACCCGTCACTAATTAGTTACAAGAAATAAATGCATGTAAATTAAATACCCAGTAATGTTATTTCTGAAACATTTTTTCCATTCCCTTCCCCTACTTAACGACACTACTTTTGCAGACACCTTACATCGAAACCCTATTGTTGTGTTAATACTAATTACGTTATTAAATTGGTAACGTTATTTTCATAAGGTAATTTGATTTTCATGGCAACACCGACACACGCACACATGTTTGGAAAACCGGCCTCACTTCTCTGTTCACAACATTCTGTCTTGAGTTTTTATTTGGTCTGAGTTTAAATTTATTTCTTGAATTTAGATCTCTACGACCATGGATTTTTTTCGTTACGCTCAAAAGACCTACGAAGTGTGGGAGTGAGAGGTCCTAAGCAGGTACGAACCGTCGCTCGCGAGAGAAAAGAGATAGCGAAACTTGAAATCCGTATGCCTTTTTTTACGCGAGTGTGAGGCTATAGCCATAAATTAATGTTGTTTATATTGAAATAGAGACCAAACTTGACATCCCTAGGTGTTAATAGGTTTTTTCGATGACGTCACGGATAGTTATTTGCATGTATAACAGATGGCGCAAAAATAAAACAAAATACAGTGCTGCCATCTGTTTTTCATACGGGCTCATTCCAGGTTAAGCCGCGTTGACACGATCAGAGTACTCTCGGACCGAGTGCATTCGGATACCTACTCGGACGCTACTCGTATTGTGACAACCGGTAATCCGAGCACACTCCGATCTGTGTTGACTCGGACCGCGCTCTATTCTTACGAGCTAGCTCGGATGGAAATTGAAAAACAAAATGGCGTCTAACAACAATTCACAAGCGTCTCGTGCGAAGAAAAAGTGGTCTGAGCATGATACTATTATATTTGTTGAACTTTATGAAGCAGAAGAAGTTCTCTGGAACGTTAAATAAAAGCTTGTCATAATTTGACATTTCTTCGATTAATATGTCTGCAAAAGCTTCGACACCCTATAGTAACTAATACGTCTAGTGATCTTGAATGTTATTGATAACGATTAAACTTTGATGTGTGTAAACCGCTATCCCTGTACACTCGTATGAAGCCGACTCGTACGAGGGCACTCGGTCCGAGAGTACTCTGATCGTGTCAACGCGGCTTAAGTCTTTTATAGATATACTATAACCGTTGCAGCAATTTAACCACACATGTGTGGTTGAGTTGACAGGTGCGTAAAGTCGCAAAGAGCACACATGTGTGGTTTCATGCACACCAATTTAATTTATATGTTTAGTTCAATTGTACAACCAAATTGTCTGTTATTGTCTATGGACAAATTGTAGCGTGTGAAACGCTTTATTTTGACGGGTCAATGAGAGAACAAAGTATATTATTGGCAAAAAGAACGAACTAAAAGAATATGAAACATATTATAAGCTTTCATTCGGTTTGCGCGCGAAAAATAAAATCCAATAAAAAGTGTTTTTAGTGACAGTTTTACATAAAGGTGAGTAAAATAATGCTTTACGTGATTCTATGGACATTCATACAGATAAAAAGTGTAAAAAACTATATGTATAGTGATAAATAAGTTACAATTTTCGGTAAAAACAATAATGATTAGTCTAGTCTAGTCACGTACTACTAGCATTGGCGATTCATGTTTCAATGGAGTGTTTGACATAATGTCATTTATTATTATAATTAGATACCTAATTTCTCCTTTTATGCGTTTCTATTCCTACATTTGTCGTAAAGTTTGAGTTTTCATACTAAAATGCAAATCAGAACTAAAAAGCCCATTTGCTATTGAGCTAGTCTCCACATTTTGGTGCAATTTTTGAAGAGCGCTGTGACACTGTCGATATTTTTTATCGATATTTAACAGTGATCAGTGAGTTTTATTGGCAGTGTGATAACTCTCTGTGGTTTTGTGCTCTAACTAGGACAACATACGATTAAGCTTGTAAAAACATATACATATGTAAATACTCGTAATTAGCGTAGGTATTTTTACAGCGAATTTTTAATCGCTCTAAAAATTTGTCAATGGGCTGTTCTTGCAAAAACATGTGGTATTACTAAAAATCGTAGAAATAATGCATCATATTATACAGATTCATAGTTATATATGTTAGTGTTGCGCTATTTTCATAATAATTAACTTCTGTTTCAGAAGTTCCAATAAATCTTCAGCATGTATCTTTCACTCTATCCACGTGACAATTTGATATGGATTCCGTCCCGATAATTTATCTGCGTTAATAGAAGACGAGGAGATGACGATCAAATGATGAGTCTATTGATACACAGGTAATTTCTTTGTTTATGTAATTCTTTTCACTAATTGTTAGGCAACGAAATTGATAAATTGCCAGAGTAAAATATATGACGTCTAATGCACGTTTGCGGTATTTTTTATACAATGACTAATATTAAATGCGTTATTACTAATATTAAATATAGTCACCCTGTGACCACGATCACTGCAAAGTGTTTGAAACGTCTCGAGACAATATTAAATTCGTGGTTATTTGTGATACTGGTTCATACATCCACGACTGCGTCATTTTTTTATATAATGAAAGGGGTTTTATTAGTTGAAGATTTATCTGGGTGCTAATTATGCAAAATAAAGTTGTATTGAGATCCAATATGGTGGACATTATTTCTTAAATAAATACATTTTCATACCTTTTATATATTTTTTAGTGGTGATGATTACGAATATGAGTCAGTAATATATCACCCGGTCGCCGCGACCCGAAATGTAATAACTCCGTTTGTTTCGAATAAACGTACGTCCGCGCACATGGCCTGGGAGCGCACTGCCCTTGACATTGAAATCAGAGGTGAACGATCAAAAACTGATTGCATTGTTTACCATTGTTTACCGAACAGTACTAACAGTGCTAACAGTACTGACGTTTGGACCGATTTGCATATGCATTGCATTAGTCTTCATTGGGGATTGCAGTTTAAGATATCAGTTCCCCAGAAGGCGCTGCTGCCCACCTTTCGGTACACCCACAGGTAGCAATGGGGGGTGATATTCTACCCTGGCACCCCACGAGGCCTTACTTCAACCTCCTAACTTTCTAGAAAATTACGCATTTAATTTCATAGGTTAATTGAGAGAGATAATTAAGAGCTGTAAAAGAACTACTGTCAAAGAACTTAGACTTTTAACTTTTCTCTTTTCATTGGATGTGACAGTTGAGCCACAGATTCGTAAGCATGCCAATGCTTGCGGTCCAAAGTGTACTCAGAGCGTTGTTGGCATGGAGTGCTCACGGTGCCCATTCGTGGAGCTGTGATTACTGTCAGCTCTGAGTGGCGACGTCATCGATAACATTACACTTAACAGTCATGCAAACGTTTGGTGCCCTTTGTACAAAACGGCTCTGAGCGTGCTATTGGTATGAATTGCGCTAATTGTCAGCATTCCGAAAGTGCTCTCCTAAATCATAAATGAAGAGTTTATCTGATTTTATCTCGAGCTAGCCTTTAGTAAGAAAACAATGTACAAGGGAAACTTTATCGTCCCATACGAGAATGAATTCTGTAATCTGTTTTCACTAAATATCACCTTTTTTTTTCAGAGGCTCAAGCTATGCCTACTTAGCCTACTTGCTGGCTACTATGTTAACATATATCTTTATTTTGTTACAGAGAACTTAGCGATGAAGAAGATGAGAAGATTGCGGCAGCTTGGGCCCGAATCCTACGGGAAAAGAGCCCTATGCAAGTTTATGAAATAATAATAAAGCATGACCTCACATTTTAGACACGCTATAAGTTGCTCGACATTTTTTTTGTTTCCTAGTAAAAGGAGGCGAACTTATTACCATCCTCCAGGCACAGGTTCAAACTTTGGAGTGATACTGAGAATGCCATTGTCGGAAATATCTAATTGTCGGTTGAAACCAAATAACTATACACATGGTAGTCGAATCCAGGCCTTGTGATTCCAATGCGACACTTCCGCTCACACACCATCGAGTCTGTCTTTTTCGAGGCAAAATAAATAAATACAAAAGTATGTTTGTGAGTTGTGTGTTTGTTCCTCAACTACACTTAGCAGGGATTTCGATTTTAGGAAATTTGGTAGACTTATAGAAATCAATAAAGAGGGATATTTTAGATATGGTTCCATAGTCCAGATTAAAATTTAAAGTGATATAAACAGAAAAATAGGGTATACATAAAAATTTTATTGCTCTCAAATAACACGTATTTTAAGTAGTATGTAAAACTAGTAAAAACTAGCCTTTGATTACAATCTCAGCTGTTTGGTTGATTATTAGGTCGAATATGTTAGTCAGGCTAAACCTGGAATAGGTAAATTCATCTTCAGGCCAAGTGCCGGAACATTGTAATAGAATACTACTATCTGACACCCAATCCTAGTTGCAACTCATTCTCAAAGTTTTTAATTTGTAGTAGACAAGTCTACAAAAATTACCTGTTATAAAAAAACATACGATAAGGTACATGAGTATTACCTATTACTTACCATCAATCATTTGTCAGATAAAAGTTTCATACATTTTCTCTCCAATCTGTTTCTAACCAACGTCTGTTCATCTTATTTCTCTGTTTCTACTGCTTAACATATTTCCTGTTTCTTTTTAACTTTTATCTGTTGCATATATGAATGTAAACAAATAATAGATATGTTATGTAGGTATAAATTACTGTTTCAAACTTGATTGTTGATTTTGTTTACAGTATTAGGTATGCACCATTTTCGTGAGAGTGCTTGGCTACAATTTTGACTTGAGGGTTGTAGTTAACCTTTCATATTCCCTATCACAATGCAGTGAAGTTCAAAGCAACTCGCAGGTGTTTGAGCCATAGTACTCCGTGCGGCAGTCCATAGGCATTACCTACCGCTTAGAAATCATGGCTTAATAAGTCGTATTAACATGGTGTACTAATAATCTATAAAAACATCTCTATTTTGTTCAGAAAATATTCTTTTTGTGGTAAAAAACGTTTAAATGGTCGATAAAATGAATTTTTGATTATCGACAATGTTATCGATAACCGTAACATCACTATAAGTAATGCTATTTTTCATACAAATATTTGCATGATCTAAACATTGATTTATTTCTATTTTTTACAATAATGTAAATGGTAAATTGATCTAGAAAGCAATAAATATAAGTTTCAAATGATTCTACTTGTTTTATTTTGTCAATAAACCCTATTTTACTTCATAGTAGTGCTTCTAATGTATGTCTACAGGGGTAAATACCTCAGACCGAATAAAAAGTCAAGACAGAATGTTGTGAACAGAGAAGTGAGGCCGGTTTTCCAAACATGTGTGCGTGTGTCGGTGTTGCCATGATAATCAAATTACCTTAAGAAAATAACGTTACCAATTTAATAAAGTAATTAGTATTAATACAACAATAGGGTTCCGATGTAACGTGTCGGCAAAAGTAGTGTCGTTAAGTAGGGGAAGGGAATGGAAAAAGTGTTTCAGAAATAACATTACTGGGTATTTAATTTACATGCATTTAATTCTTGTAACTAATTAGTGACGGGTTTTTTATGCAATCGGACAAAAAAGCACAAAGCCCACCTGGTGTTAAGCTGTAACCTCTGCCGATACAGTTCGTCACAAGTGGCAAACTGCACTGCGCCCATCGCCTTGAGACATAAAGATGTTAAGTCTCATGTGCCTGTAATTTTACCGGAACATAGGAATGTGAACATTACTGCTTGGCGGTAGAAATAGGTATAATTAAATATAAGTCACCGATTTTAAAATATTCCCATGATAGTTCCTTCTTACTTTTCCGAATGATTTCGATCCAATTTTGTTTAATTTTTGGACTCAATTCGGAAAATGAAAAAATAATTCAACAGTAACACTGGTAAGTGACCAGTAAAGCGTGAACAGTTAAGAGGGAACTTAAATTTGCCTTTGTAATATCAATAATAATATGGTTATAATTCAACTCTATACACAACAACGTTAAAAACAAAAAAAAAACCATGGAAATATGTTTTTTTTAAAACGAAAAAAAACATCATCTACTTCAATATCTTCGAAACCGAAAATCCAATACCAATGAAATGAATATGAGGTATCAGCAATTATAATTAAACGTATCAGCTTTCCAACAAAAAATAAAATGACGGAGTTATTAAGTAACAAAGATTTAATCAAATAAATTAGATTAGAACAAATACAACTGAATTGAAAACCTGGTCCTTTTTAAAGTCGGTTGAAAATGGACTGAATGAATGAAATCCATCTTTTAAATGTGCAATTAAACCACTGAACTGATTTTGATAACGATTAATATCTGTATTTAAAAAAAATACAGTCCATTAAGAACCTTCTCTTTTTTTAAGTTTAAAACACATTGATCAACTATTAAAAAAACTAATAGCAATACATTGTGTATTATCACCCAATAATAGGGTAAACCTTATAGGCTTAATAACGGCAACACCAATACCACCACGTCGCAATAGTTCGACTGACGAGTCAAGGCGTAGTTTCGTTGTACATATGTGTGTGTAATCGTGTTTGTACACGGTGAGGCGTAGTTTTACCGGCCTCACTGCTCTTTACACAACATTCTGTCTTGACTTTTTATTCGGTCTGAGGGTAAATACAAGTAGTCGTGATTAGTGAATTTCTATAATATTTGTTAAAATTTATGAGATCCACTGAAAGGATCCATGAAATAAATATATTTGTCATGAATAATACAGGCTTTAATTTCCAAATTCTTCAGGATCATGTTCTTATCAGATTATAAATTTGTACGATGTAGGTACATTACGTATATAGGTATGTGTGCGGTTACAATGACTTCAATGCTATTTTTTTAGGAAATGTTGAGTAAAACAAAAAAACTAAAGATGCAGTTCCGCAAAAGACTTAGTCTTTTTTGTATACATACAGGTAGATTTATAAAATAATCGTACATAAGTCGACTAATTACACATTTTCTATGGTGATTGCATAATTTTTCATAGTATCTTGGTTTTGGAGAGGTATTACCTGTCATAGATAGAAAAACTACATCATATTATAAATCATCGTAATAAAGTATTCATCAATTGATATTTTCCTTTTTATTTTATTTGAATCGGTTTAGTGAATCAATAGATATGGCATAGAATATAACACTAGGTTATTTTATTTATTGGTCCGCCATGACACCTGGTGGCCAAGTGTCACTTTGCGTAATGGCTGAGCGCGAGCGAGAGGGATAATATACATACCTAGTAAGTTAAAATAGGACATAAATATATTATATTAATGTCTTATTTTAACCTAATATCTTATAAATTGCTTTCAAGAAACTCGTGCAGATCAATCATTGCTTCTTTTATATTTGGACCAAATTACCATTGCTTCCTGCCACTCTGGTCGAAACATCTAACATCAGAAATATGAACACGACTAAGATCCAGTCAAAAACCTACGAAGTACATGATAACTAAATACAAAAGTCTATAAGTTTATATAATATGTTTTATTATGCTAATTTGTCTATATATAACTACATATATCAAACAAAAAAAAATCCACCTCATCGTAACAATGTCGTATGTGGCACTAGGTATAACAACGTCCCTATATGATCATAACAATGGTAAAAATAATGCACGATTCACATCTACCGCAGCATGGAAATTAAACAAATCAAACGGCAAGATTCATAATCAGAAAATATTTGGCTATAGGTAGTAGGGATACTCGCCATCGATTCGAATCGATAATTTTATCATAACAATAATGCTCGATACTAAAATTTCGAGAATTGATTATTTTGACTTGAATTATTCTTAAAAGAAAGCTGACTAGTAAAACAAGCCGGGCACGCAAAAATTTGCTGATAAGTCTTTTTTTTCTTTTGTAGTGTAGTGAATTTAATAAAGCTGTGAAGAAGGCAAGGAATATTAGCCGTATTCGCCAAATCATACAGGTCAGAAAGAATACTCAATTTTGGAAATCAGGGGTGGTTAGAATTTTGAATTAACTTAGAAACAATTCTGTCTGAAACGAACTGTCAGCGGATATCAAGAGTGTTCTTCAGATTTCTGTGCATTCAACGATAGCATTAATAAATGATGACTTCATGGCTCCAAGGATAATTTGCAGACATTTAAATTCTAGGTTAGCCTGAACAACATCTTCGACCACATCATCACTTACCATCAGGTGAGATAGTGGTCAAAGGCTAACCTATTAGGAATAAAAAAAAAAAACTTATGGAATCATGTGGATTGGTATTTAAAAACTTTTCAAGATAATAGAGCAACATTATTTTAACTCACGAATAGTATCAAAAATGGTTACCAAACTAGCAATGACCGCGAGCAAACTGTTTGAATTTTAAATTCGCAGTTGCAGACGTAAGTATCTACCTTAAGAACTACGTTTGCTAATACAACAGATTATTTTGCATTAAAACATGGTTATCAAAATGTAAAATTATTTAATCTTACGAAGTAGTATGTTAAGTAATCATTAGTCTCAAGTGTCAAGTAAGTAAGAAAAAAATCAGCCATATTAGACCTATCCTGGCGTGCGCTGCAAAAACCAGTGTAACACGCAATAATGTATAACGGAAATGTTTATCTTAAATTTACCTACAAAAAAAGCTCGCAACAGCATATATCAACCTTTTATATGTAAGCCATTATACTATAAAAAAATATAATTTATTTATAATGCGTATTCGGTAGTAACAAATTGATCCTTTTCAAACTAATATTATAAAGGCAAACGTTTGTGAGGGTGTTTGTATGTTCATTGTTTCTTCAGCCTCAAATGACTGGACCGATTTTGATGAAATTAGGTATGATAGATAACTCCTTATTGAAAACACCATAATAAAAACAGTAAACTTATTACTAAAACATAAATTAAAGCCGAGTGTATCAATGAGTGGTCTAATCGCTCAGAGCGATCTCTTCCAGACAATCCATCAACAATAGATATGGTCAAAATATTGGGCGGGGTTTCTTATGGTCTTAATAATTATTGTAACTGCTGTAGGTATGGCGTTAAGTTTTCTAATGACAGTAACGACAGAGAATGGGTAGACTGAAGAAATTTAAATTGTTCCTTGAGGTAGCGTGGGGATAAAGGTTTGAACAGAATACTGTAAAGGAGAGATAATATATGAGTATTCCGGCGACGCGGCGACGACGACTAGGGAGCCACTTGAGCTTATTACGAAAATAGGAGACATCTTCATATTTTCGTAAGCCATATATACTTAAATCTTATAAAAAAAAATATTGTATGGAGGTAGATAAAGCACTTGATTAACACATGTCATACATTTTATCATCATCATCCATCACCACGCGGGTGTTACCGCGGGGCGCAGCTAGTATATTATAAATCAAAATATAATATTTTGAGTGAGGATGTGAATATATTGTTACAAGTGATTATTAGAGGACAATGAGGATGATGTTGAAACGAGAGCTATGGAAATCTTTAAAAAGCCACATAAAAAAGAGAAATTTTCACAAATAAAATTTTGCATTTTCACATATGCATATTTAATAAAATATGCTATTGATTTGTACGAATTTAGTTATCGATTACTACATAATCGATTCTATCCCTAATTTGTCACAGGGAAAATTATTGTCAGTTCTTGTTTTTTTCTTTTTTGGAGCTATCGGCCTATGTCTTATTTAAATTAATGCTATTGCCATATTTAGAAAATCATTTCTGCGATATTTAACACAACGCTGTCTGTGATTTATGGAAATCCCTAAATTTGAGTTCTATGCTACAAAATACAAAATCCGTTAGGGAAATGACTTTGTATGTCTGTCAGATATCAGTTTTATTTGTCTGCATTACATGTTGTCATTATTTCACATGATTATTAGTTTAGTTTGTATGGTCTGGCGTCCCTGCCACTTCCAGGACGGCGCGAATTTTGCGTAATTACTCAAATATCTTACGATTAAAATATAAAGTATATATTCTGTAAGCATGGTGTCTCAGTCTTGTTCAGTGCGTGAATGTGAGGCAACAGGACGTAATAACCCGAAAAGAAATATACGTTTCACAGGTAATGTGTTTATTTATACTGGTAATTTTTATTACAATATATCGTAATTTTGTTTTAAAATGAGTTTTCTGAACTATGAAAATGTTAGATAATAGGTTTCTCTTCATACTTATCATCAAATTACATTGCTAAATCAAGAATTGGTTGAGATTTTGCAAAAACTATTAGGTAAATATTTGTTTCCGATAGGGCTTGACAAAGTTCTGACGTCATAAGTATCGATAAAGTCGATAGTTCGTGTCTGACCTGTAGGTTCGACGGGACTGCTCGGGTACATATTTGAACTTCATAAATAACCGTTACTTAGATTTATCATAAATTAGTAAATTAAATAATAATATATCTAGTGGCTCTCAGAGCTGTAGGCCTCGTCAGTCTGCCCTTGCATAGCTTACAATTGAATAAAGGTTCACTGCGCATGTTAATGGGAGAATGGGTCAAAAAATACAAAAAATCTAGATGTCATGTAAGTAATAAATGATTTTGACAATGACACGCGGGCCCCAGCGAAGGCTAGTTGTATCAGAAATAGTTAGGTAAGTAGTAAATAAAATATACAATAAAATGCACATACCTACTTGGTAATGTTTTTATCTCGAATTTAATTTAAGCGTCCCAGGTGTAAAAGTGCCTATAATACTCGCTGCATTGCCGCGCTGGATAGCTATGGCCATCCTACGTCAGACACAATAAATTTCATATTTCCTCCCAGATGAAATTGCAAATAAGGAGGCCCTGTTCTTACGTAAATAGAAATACATTTTAGAAGTCAGCTTTAATAAATATTTCTAAATGAAACCTTTATTTAACTACCCTCAACACATCTAAGGTAGCCATATTATCATGGCTACCTTGGGCACGCTAATATATATTACCGTGCCTTGGGGGTAGACCAAAAATCGCCTGCTGACGTCTGGCGCGAGTAAGAACGAGTCGAGCTCTGTATAACTCATCGTAAAACCTGACATCAGCAATCAGCCGTGATCCTCGCACAGGAAAATCAACCGAATCATCAACTCGAGAAAATCATCGTTGTTGAGAGAGAAGAAAGTACGTTTGCAGACGCGTCGCATTACAACCAGCACGCGGGACGAGTTTCAAAGCAGGTAGCCTTCCCATCGTTCTATTTTTCCCAACCACATACCTATCTACAAACTCAGTAAAGTTCAAATATAAATTTCTTTTAAAATGTTCTCAGGGATCAATTTCATTTGTTATATGTATAGGTATGGATAAAGAATGTCTCTATCTCAGCAGCAGCTCCCCACAGCAATACGAACACCATACGACAAAATGCTGCAGAAGTACGCGAAATAAAAGTAAAAAGTGTTCACAAAAGTTTGTGTTCGAAATGTGTAAGATATAGTGTCCGGCTTAAAAATATAAAGAATTCCATACCTCTTCTTATTGGATTTCGTAAAATATATCTTACAAGAATACCTAATGACATAACAAAAGAGTGTACACAGAGAGCAGCCTGCCACTACTTGCGTTGAGTAGATATGTAGGGTGTTGCTGCACATTTAGACACAGACAAGTGGTAAATAGCGTTACTTAAACAGATTTTTAGTAAAATTTATTTAGTTTGTAGTAGTGAGAAAATTATATGTTCATATTGATCACATTATCTAAGACCAAGGAAACTCTTACACGTTTCCTTAAAAATGTATTGCTAAGTTGACTCTAAATTACGCTTGTAACATAAATATCTTAATTATTTACGTATGAATGTATATGAAAATATATTAATAAAATGGCAAAATCTTATCAAGAGGGACAAGAAAAGTTACATTTTTCGATTTAAGTTACTAGTTTTGAGTTAACATGCTTACTTTCGCATTTTACCTGAACTGTTTGCGATTTCACCATCGCTGCCTCTATTTCACTCCTACGCAGTCCGACAGTGACCAAAATTCAGCATTCGACGGCGTCTAAGTGCAGCACAGGGCTCTTTACCGGTGCGGGTATACCTACTATCAACAGAGAACATTCTCGAGGAGGGCTGAGTCAGGAAGGCGAGCCGAGATAAAAACGTAAACTTTTTTTCTTCAGTGAACATTCTTGAGTCGAAGAAGTCTTGAGAGAAGAGAGATATTGATGAGTGTTTATGTAAGTCTATTCTAAATCACCAGTTTCTGTAGAAGACTACAGCTTATATTTATTGCTGTTGTAATACTAATAACAGTATATCAGCGACTTTGGTAATAATTGCAGGTGTTTTGAAAATTGATAATGTTTAGTGTTAGCCCGGACTTAATTGGAAACAAGGTATCGTGTGATTCATATCTTGTTATGACATGAGGACAGAAAGCTCACGACATAAAGAAATGCAAAGCTTAGCCTCTACGCCTACACTAGCTAATTAGGAAATAGTAATCGTTGTCAGCTAACCCCCGTGGGGTGCCGGGAAGGTTGGCAGCAGCGCTTTCTTAAGAACTATGCCATATTGAACCGCGATTCCCAAGCCGCCTGCTGAGCGTGAGGATTATGGCAAATACCCCCTACATAGGGGAGGCTGTGTTCAGCAGTTGACTGTAGTGTTGATACAGGTATAGGTACAATCGTTGTCGGTATCCAACAAAATATTTTGGTAAGCTTATAAACACGTCCTTATGCTAGTGTGGACTTACAGTACTTAGCAATGAGGCTGCATCAAAAAGAACAATACGTAGATGATACATAGCTTATAGATCAACGTTTTGCATTACACCTTCTATGGGACCTCGAAGTAGATCTCCTCATCATCGATACTTTATTAAATATGCAGATACTCATGAGCAGAGAATTCAACATCACGAACATGGGGAGGTTAACCAGCTTCTCGATATTACATATAACAGTGCCAATACTTAAGAGGGCTGAACCATATGGTTCAATCATCTTAAGTCATATTCACTGCAGGACAGGACAGGAACTCAAAAGGTCCAGTATGTTCTTACATACTTGAACTGAGTTACTGCATTTAATAAGTGGTTTCTTTAAATTACACATGAACATAGTGTATTTTCAATAATAAAGATAATAAGGTAGGTGCTTTAACACTTTCTTAGTAAAGTCTAAACACTTACTTAGTTGTTTAGGTCAAATTTAAGTGTCTAAGTGGCCAATATCAAAAGGCAAATTGAATTTAATTTAATCACCATTTTTAGGTGCCTCATAAAATAATATAAAATATAGTTAATTCAATGTAACATAAAAACTATTTAATTGAACTTGACGAACTTGGAAGTTTACTTTATGTTTAAAAATAATCAACAAGATTGGATGATCAAGTAAATAATTCTGCGTGATGATTATTATTACATAAAAAATATGCGTACTCTTCGATTTGAGAACCTTCCTACTTTTTTGGAAGTCTGTACAAAAATACTTTTATTATTGTTATTAGTCGGAACTGCCCCACTCCCTTCCTTCCTTCCAACTACTTCGGTGTATGGTTTCTGTAGGCTAAATTATAAAAGGAGTCAAGCTCGTCCCTCCATTCTCGTCCAGGCCGGCCAATTAGTCGGAACTACCCCACTCCCTTCCTTCCTTCCAACTACTTCGGTGTATGGTTTCTGTAGGCTAAATTATAAAAGGAGTCAAGCTCGTCCCTCCATTCTCGTCCAGGCCGGCCAATTAGTCGGAACTACCCCACTCCCTTCCTTCCTTCCAACTACTTCGGTGTATGGTTTCTGTAGGCTAAATTATAAAAGGAGTCAAGCTCTTCCCTCCATTCTCGTCCAGGCCGGCCACGACAGTGGGGCCTTGTCGGTAAAGCTTATAAATAATATAGTTAGAGCACAAAACTCTTGTCTGTCCAGCAAGTCTCGATGGCCAAGCGGTTAATGCACCCGTTGCGTAGTCAGGGAACAAGGGTTCGAATCCCGCTTGAGACGAACATTCTGTGCTCAAAAATGGTGATGTTTGCTTTGTGAATTGTGGTCGTGCTAGAAATCATATTTAGATCTATAAAAATGTTTTAATATGTAAAAATTAATGCCTTTCGAAATACACACATCAAAAGTCCCTGGGGATCATGTATATTTAGAAGTATAAAAAAATATTCAATTAATATTTACCAAATCTAACTATCAAGACTGGTTTATTAATTTAATTCCTATGTTTAAGTTAACAACGAATACCTATATTATGTGTGAATAAAGATAAAAATTAATTTTTGCAATTTGAAGAAATGTAACCTCGTCGATCAAATGGCGGAAAAACTTAAAAAAAATAGGTTTTTGATATGTTTATTGTAAAAGTATATAAATTTATAATCTGTGTTACTACCATTTACACTAATAACACAAGCACAGCGATTTGGCATGCTTAAAATCAGTTCATCAAAATCACTTTGAGGGAATGGCCGCCCCCGTTCTTTGTAACAAGTCATAAAGCTGTTGTGCATGGGGTATGCACGGCATCCATACTTGGCAGAACTCTTTTTTATAGCATATCCCATGCATGTTCAATGGGGTTGAGATCTGGCGATTGAGCAGGCCACGGCAGAACGTTCATGCGAGCATCAGCAAGAGTATGAGAGTTACGAATCTAGCCGTGTGTGGACACACGTGTATGCATGCATTATCAAGCATTAGATGAAACAAATTACCCAAACGGCTTCGCAAAGGGATGATCACTTCTGACACAATTCTCTCTACATAAATCTGAGCATTGAGGCTGCCCCTGATCCAAATTAAATCTGTTCTTCCACCGATCCAAATACCGGCCCAAGCCATTATTGTTCCCCCACCATATGGGTGAACTTCTTGACAGAATTTTAAACGTTCTTGACGTGCAGAGCTCCTCCATACTCGAGTAAGTCTTGTATCAGGTCGCATACCTAAACGAGACTCGTCAGAAAAGCACACGCACCGCCAGTCCTCTTACGACAATACTCGAAAACGTACTTGATCCCTAGGTAATTTTGATGTGTGTAATACCCCACTCAAACTATTGTTCACCGACAAAAAAAGAAGGAGGATCATTCAGGACAGGTTAACCAGTGATAGAATAAATGTACTAGTCCAGTGTGGTCGCATATAAAAGTTTATCTATTCGAACAATGATAGTATCATCCAAATCGTTGACACACTTACAAAAATAACACATCAAATGGAGCACGACTTTTTTTAAGTCGTTTAAAAATATATTGACTCTCTAACGTTATGTCTTTATTTTCAGGTATATTTGTTTTTATTAGAATACAAAAATAGACTTGTAATAAACTTGACGTAGATATTGACCTAAAAATTTGCGAACAACGTCGTCTTTTTCAGAGTTCCGTACGCAAGGGGCAAAACGGAGCCCTAATGTTGATACTCCGCGGTCTCTATAGTTCGTAACACGGCAAGAGTTACAAACCTCAAAATTTAGATATTTTGCACAGAATAAAAAGGACCACAAAGCCATTCAAATGAATAAGCAACTCTGGCTGCGCCGCAATAACTTGCACTACAGCTCACACAGCACGGAGTACCTAACATTTTCTATCGCATAGCTCTGAACTCTTCTGACGCGGCGCGCACCGTAGAATAATCCCGTCTGGACGGATAACGAAATAATATACGAGTACATATGCCTGTAGCTTTGCACGAGTGAGCCAAACCTAGTAAAACGTTGACCCACAGACGAACATCGGACTAAAACTTCAATATATACATGGATACGAAAGCGGCATTCATAATTTAAATAAAAAACGGAATCGCCTACACTGAACAGTATGACATAACTTGTTCAAGTCGGCACCACGAAGAATCAAATGACTCCGAGCCTCCTTTTCAATGATCTGACTTCCACTACTTATCCTGTTGTATGACATACCGCTTGCAGAATCGATTTTCCCTACTTAGAATATGTAATTCTGGTCATTGACAAGAATTGTAATTACCATCGAGGAATAGGCATATTGTCGAATCCTTTTATCACTTAGGTGTGACTTACAAACTTCGTTACCAATGTAGATGAAATTTTAATAAGAGAAGAAACATCTAAATCAATTCATAACAATATTTGCGGAGTAATCACGTAAAAAAATACACAAAAGCATACAAATGAATTGAGAACCTTTTTTGAAATCAAACCTACCTATGCACATTGATTTTATCATATTTGACCAAATTTTGTATAATTTTATAAATTATCTTGAATTTATAAAATTATACATTAACATTTGATGACACAAAGCTTCACTGGAAAGCTCATTCAAGAATATACATGTAATAGTACTGGCTGATTTATGAACAATAGTAGATTGTTATACAAGGATCGAAAGGTGTTAATTCCCATACGCGGTATTTAGTGAACATTTTAGTCACTAACTCTGTTTATGAGTAAGTAGGGTGAATTAAAATAATACTTTTTAAGCAAGATGCCCCCGGGTGAGAGGCATTGTGTTCTATATTTAAAATTTAAAAAAGTACTTATTTTACTACTTATTTTATAGGCGGTGTAGTAACTTATGAAATAATATATCAAAAATTATTAAATAATACTCAAGTCCGTGGCGGGATTCGAACCATGCACCTGCTGCGCAGCAGTCCATAGCCAACGCCACTGAGACATAACTGCTTCAAAAAAAAGGTTAATTTATTTTACGAGGTTTTAAAATCAAAATCAGCCAAGAATATAAAATTTTTTTATTCTACGAAAAACAATATCATTACTTTTCTAATTGTAGGTCTTTACGTCGTGATAATATTATATTTGTTTTCTATTATTTATTTTAGGTAGAGATGAAAAGTAGAATTAAATCACTACTCGTACATGAATTAAATATTAAGTATCTACCAACATTACAATAATATTAAATTAGGTATAATATTAATATATTATTAAGTATTATTTTATATATTTTTTGTTATGGAGAGAGCGGTTTGTACCTATTTGCTTACAGTTTCTTTACTGATGAACATAATCCGATACAAGGAAATTTGCCGCAGAACCGAAGTCATCGACATAGATATCAGAATTTGCAAGTCGAACTGGCTGTAGAGTGGACACATCGTCGAATGAACCGATAACTGATGGGGACGAATGTTTCTCGTGTGGTCGCCACACTACTCCGGAAGACGAAGAGCAGGTAGGCCCCCACTAGGTGGACAGACGACAGAGAAAGTTCCGGAGAGTCGATGGATGCCAATGCAAAGAGCCGTTTTGTTATGGCCTTCAATGAGGGGGTAATTATTCAACGTTTGATGTCTTACAGCTGCTGCTGATGATGATTTTGATGATTATGATATTTTTACAGCTGAAAGCTGATATATTGTCTACCTATAGCTGATATTGAAATTGCCTTTCACCACAATCTCAACTGATAGAAAGTGATTAAGTGGTAGATACTATGGAACTCAAGGACAGCTGCAGCGGCACACTATTAAGTGCTTGGTGACAGATTTTTCTACTCGCCAGGTAGCTAGAAACCGGGCATTCGCAACATGCCCTACCGCTATGCAATGTCGCAGTTTTCTTTGCGCCCCAATGTCTCCGATAAAGCATAACGACTGCAATAAGTCCCTACTCTATGTGTTCGACTAGTAGAGAACCGAAATCTTGATCTCTGATCTCCTGATCTACCATCAGGATATAAGTATCCAAATATAATAAACATACTGTGTCTAAAGTAAGTAGGTATAGTCTTCAATAATGCAAATAATTCGACCGCACTGCGAAACGGCTTCATCATCCTTTAGACTCTAAAGGATGATGACCAGCTACGACGGAAGCCTACCGGATGATAATTGATATTATATCGTCGATATACCACCTTTCAGGAATCACGGGCTGAGCTTTGAGGGTATAAACCTACAGTCGCGGCCTAGTTGATCTGCAAAGTTGATTGTCCTTAAGAATATATTAGTGCAACGTAGATAAATTCATAGGCTACGTTTAGAATGAAATTTTTAAATAACTCCTTGGCATACCTAAATCCTTTTTATTCTGTGCCTAAGTTAAAGTTCAGATTAATAAAAATCTTCTAAAAATTGAGTTACAGTTACAGGTAGCCCTTTAGTTAGTTCTAGGGTTAGGTCATGAGACAGTCTCATGTCAATTGAAGCGACTATACTTGTTTACGTGTCTCCCTGCGTCCAATATTAGAGGGCAAAGTAAGCTCCGAAAAGCTTCAGCAGCTAGGGTAACACTCTTGTCTATTCTGTGGCTAAGGCATGCAGGGGTTGATACGCGGGGGTGGCGGCGGGCCGGGCGGGGCGCGCTCGATACGCGCGCGCGCCATTCGCCGCTCCTGCTAGTCGTATTTAGACGCCGCTGCGCTCGGTCGTATGTATCGCCGTGCGCAACTGTCATACGCTACGATATCGATATAAAAATTACTACACCCCAATCAAGTACGTAAATTACAAATCTATCAATTGAAATCTAATCGTGTCGACATACAAGTGCTACCTGTGAACGTTTAGTGATGTTGTGCTGTTAAATTTTATAGTATTTCACGAAATTGTTTACATTCGGACCACATGTTTACCGCTGCGGTAAAAATATTTTATTTACGAGTTTTCATGAAAAATTGAGGGTAATCTGAAGTGTGTCTAGTGAGTGAATCATAGTTATAAATTTTGCGATAGCAGTTTGTGAGTAACCTAGTTAATTTGGCTGCTAATTTTGAATATTTCAACGTTGATGATCGCAATGGCGTTTGGCAGTGGCTTGTATTAGTGGTAGTATTTCGATCGAGTGTACATTTGTGTTGTATTGGAGTGCGCTTTCATACGGCGAAATGAGAGTGTGAATATTTGATGGAGTCGTGAACGGGAGCGCGTTTAGGGGCTAGAATCGTTTGCGAAGCGGCGCGCGACGGCGCAACGACGGTATTGATCGGCGGCGGAGGCGCGGGTCGCGAGACGCCGGCGTCCGCCGCCGCCGCCTAAATAAAGCATTGCATGTGTGTGTTACGCCGCGCCGCCCTGCCATCGGCCGCCCTCCGCCACCACCGCCGACGCGGACGCCGCCGTACTAGAATCCCGCGCCATGCCGCGCCATCAGTCACTCACATGATTTCTCTTTGACCCCTGCCCTCTGTAGGTAGAATACTAGATACCTACTCACGATTTTACTACAATCTGTGGTAGGCATAATGCTATTTAAATTGGCATTGCCTTCGAAGTATGCAGGTGTACTTGTGTAGCCTGACTTTCCTCCTGCGACTTTGCCCGCACCACAGAATAAAAAGAACCGAATAGACATTAGGTACCTATCAAAATGATGCTCCGACATCATAGCGAGATTAGGTTAGTCAAATTATGGAGTCAAACAAAACAGAAAAACCGCATGAAAAGTCGTCAGTTCCAAGGAGATTCCTTCCTATTCCTAATTACCTAGGTAGGCTAGGTAGGTACATACTTGTATCTACTTAATCCATTGAGGTAATAATATATACCTACTACCTACGTTAATGACTTTCTCTAGGTAATATCTACAGTAATATTATAGGTAAAGGGGAAAGATTTCTACTTTTGTATGCAACGAATAAACTTAAAAACTACTAGACCGATTTGGATGAAAGGTATGAAAATATTTTGAGACCTGGGGAAGGACATAGGTAAGTTTTTATCCAACTGCGCTAAAAGAGGTTAATGGTTTGGCGCGATATCCGACATATACGTGCGGGCGGAGCCGCGGTCTGAATGCTAGTTTAAGTTTATAGGAACTAGGAAGCTCTCGAATCCTTATGTAGATACGTAGTATCCTATTCTACCGTAATAAACACAACCGGTAATCATTAGATAGGTAGGTAATATTAATTGTTAAAATCAACGAAATCATGTTCAGTTTATTAGTAAGTACCTACCTACTTAGGTAGGTACTTACTTAGGTAGGTACCTTAATAAATTGTTATAAAATATGTAGGATAGGTAACCCAACCCGGTAGTAAAGGGGTATAACTACCTAGATAGAGATTTGCAGCTAGGTTACATAGCTTATGTATATGTAGTTAGAATCTAACTAGGTACAATCTACATAGGTACATAATATAATATACGATCTAACTGTTAGATCGTTTCATGCACGAAGGCCATCCAATCTTATTAAACGCCTTCAAAAAAAAAACGGGTGAACCGATATTGAAAATTCTTTTCTTGTTTGAAAGCTGATGCTTGTCGTTTGGTCCCATTTAAATTTCATCAAAATCGGTTAAGCCGTTTTTGAGTTACACTCAAAAATATTTACCTGTCTTGATGATATAGTCGTTGACAATGAATGACAATTATTATATATATATATTAACTTGTCGAAGTATGAAATAACTTAAGAAGTACCATGCGCACAATATTGTGATAAGATAACAGGTACTTTTTAACTATCATGGTACCGACTTCATCAGGTTATTTCACACTTTTGAGTTTTGAATTCGATTCCATTTTTTGGTAAACAATTTTTTACATTTTATTGTTGTAGGAAGGTAGGTATACCTACAGTATGTACGATTTGCATTTACACCTTCAATATGACGTTGTGTACAAACGGGGCCTAACCGTACGTTTCATCATCATCTCAGCCGCAAGAAGTCCACTGCTGGATATATGCCTCCCCCATAGATTTCCAAATAAAACATTTGCGCAATAATAATTTACTGTGGAGCGGCGCGCCTTCGTGAGTGAATAGGGGTCCTCATTGTCTAATTACAATGGGAATGAAAATGATTTTCAATTAGAAATTCGAACTCTATTAAGTATAGGATTTAGAGGCATCGATTTTAAAGGATAATCTCAAAATTATATCAATATTAGTTCATCAAAAAATTCCCCCATTCAAGTTACAAAATAAGGCCCTGAGTCTGTACCTATAGGTAGGTATTGTGGTACTTACTAGGTATTGGTAAAGATAACTTGGAGCCGTATCAAGTAAGTCGTTCGGCACTGGAAGCGACACGTACCTACTCGTAGAAGTAGTTTTTACTGTTGTCTGTGGTGAGGAGTTTTTCATTTTTTTTTAACGTAACTACTAACAGATATCAGCAATAAACATGTGGTCGGAAATGTATCATGATAAAGTCTGTAAAGAATCTAAGAAATACTCATACCTATGGGGAAACTGATTTACCTATTGGCAGCTTTATCTCATTTGCAGGCGTGAAATGTTGGAGTGACTCGGCCGTGAGCAGGTAACGATGGCACGCCCGGTGGTGGCCGGAGCTTCGCTGCTCTGGGCCCTCGGTGTGGCGCAGGCGCTGATGCTGGTGCCGCACGACGTCCGTCCAGGACATGCCGTCAGACACTTCGTCGGCAACCACTCCCGCTACACCCTCCTCGACCCACACTTCAACTCTTTCTTCACACTGCTTGACAACGGCATACTCATGACCACCGCAGATCTAACACCGCTACTCAACCAACCAGTCGATCTCGCAATATTAGAACAAACCCCCTACAGCAGCTCCGCACATTCCGTCCATCTACTAGTCATGGACCGACGGAAAATGCTGCATTTTGCCACTGCTAGTGGATTGCGCGGTGAAATACCAGAAAATGCATCACCAGGGACCGTCATTGATCTACCTCCGATAAGAGCTACGGCTATGGTCGAAGTCGGTCCTATTGCTTACAAGATAATAAGAGGTAATGAAGAATCTCTTTTCGCATTGCGAGAGAAAGGCGACAAGGATGTATCTGCTCTCGTAAGGTCAGTAATCACAGACGGTGATGTAGAAATTATAGCCACTCAACCTTTGGATACTGAAGCGAAAAACTTGTACGATCTGATAATTCAGGCGACAGATGTACACGGTGTAAACAAAGCAAGTCTTCCTATCAGAGTCGACGTCACTAATGAAAACGATCACGAGCCTAGGTTCGAGCAAAGCGTTTACTATTTTTCTGTCAATGGAACTTTAGATGACGGACCAAACGGCACAGTTCATTGGAAGAGATTTTCAAATATTGGCAAGGTGCACGCTTCTGACGCTGACGGGGACAGGATTTATTATTCTCTCTTAGCACCGAGTAATCTGGTTGTTATTGTACCTCAGACGGGGGAACTGATATTGGCCGGTGAGCCAGAGAGTAGCATTGCAGACTTGAAGGTGGTCGCTCATGATACGGGTGTGCCGCCGAGCATAAGTAAATCAGCTCGTGTCTTCTTGGAGTTCGTGATTCGCGATCACAAGAACCTACCACTGCTTCACAGGGAAAAGCGTCGCGTAACACGTGCTGTCCGCCCTACAAAACGTATCGAATTTACGGAAGCTGACGGCGAAGTCGAAGGACGTGCAGTTTTTACACTGGAAAAAGAGACTGATCGTGAAACCTTTAAGATTCGGGACGAAAATCCGTGGGTTACAGTCGAACCAAGTGGTGTTGTGAAAGTTAAAAAGAAGTGGGACTATGAGGAGCTAGGACCGGAGAAGACAATCGACTTCTGGGTCACTATCACCAACGCCGGAAACGGAGGTGAGTCAACTGATTAAAACTGTTCATTTTAAAAAGTTTTATGCATTTGTGCGAAAAATTACTTTAAGTTCAGTACTAGTAGGTACACATAATGTACATAAAAGTTGTATAATATCCAGAATATGACTATTAGGTAATCAAAAAAGTTTTTGTTGAAGAAATATTCAACGTTTCCACGCGCCCGTCAAAATGCATTATAATAACATAATATCCTGATGTCTCAATACGAGGGTGGAATGAATTGGGCTAATGATAGGGAGAGCGTGAGTGTGAGACAGACATAAAAGACGCGCATTGTTTCATCTTTGTTTCTTTTTAACGGCTTACTTATATCGTCTTCATGAATCCTTGGTATGTCCAGCTCGATTTAGAGACTAACAACCGATGAAAAGGCTTTCTTATGTTCGCAATTAAACTCTCAAAAAAGAACACTCTTTTGTATAATAAGAAAGCATCTTAGCGGTAGTACATATTAATAATTATGGCTATAAAACGACATAGCATTTGTGTAACTACACTGTGAATTCATATGGGTTATGTTTTCCAACAAATGCGATTCGTTTCCATGGATAAGTAAAGCGTTCACCTGTCGAATCAATCGGTGCACTGAAGCATAAAATGACGTCGATGACAGGTTTCACCGGTCACGACTCACGACACGAGCCATGGGGAACAGCTTCCAAACCCATCACGTTCCACTGTTATCTCTGTCACACCATTTGTGTTCTCGAAATAGTTTTTTTGATCTTTTTCGAAGGACGAGCGTTGTGAGAAAGACTACGATCATTCATAAAATTATTGGTTGCTTCCGTAAAAAATGGTATGCTGCTGAAATAAGTCGTTATAACCATAATATTTTTTATAGCAACATTAAATAATGGTGGTGTCACAAAACATAAACTTTATTTATAACCTCAAATTCCTTTCATCTACTCGTTAGCTTTTTTATAGATCGCAATCTTTAATAGTTTTTGCAATAGCACAACATAATTATTTATTACTGTCATAGCATAGAATAAAATATACATGGAAAAGATACTAAGGTGAGCCGGCTACAGTAGTAGCCTTCGTTTCCTACTTTTTGCTTTACAAAGTATGAATTTAGTAAATAAAATTCAGCAAAGTTTCAACCCTAAATTATGTTGTGTTCCTCTTCACACATTTACAATAGTTATTTCAGTTTCTGATCAATACTTGTGCGTGTCTCCGTTTCTGATGATTATCTCCTAAAGAAATATTTGAAAATTGAATTTTCAATCAACTTATAATAGCTAGGTACAAACGTTAGCATTGCAATTTTTGTTTTGTGCCTATGCATAACCTAACTCTCACAAATTTCGAAAGGCATGCCATTCAGTAGTTATCAACTAGTATTGATTCGATTTATTGAATCCAACAATACATGATAGCATCGCGAAATAAAAGCTTGCTAATAAAACCTGAAATACCTTTCCTACCCAATCAGGATCATGTCATCAATCATAAAACACGCGTCGATCTTAACCTGTCAAGACTAAGAAACAGCACGGGCTGTATGATTGCAATCATAGCTAAGGTATTTCCATTAGCAAGATACAGTCGTTATCAAGAGTGGAAGGCAAGTTGATGTCGCTACCGTGCAGAATGCGTTGATAATCGGAGACCTGTCGCACTGCCCTGCTGCTACCGTGACGATCACGCCACGACGTTGATCTGGAATGCTATTAGAAACATCCCATGCCTGTTTCTTTTTAAAATTAATATAACTATGTTCAAAGTTATGAAACGTTGCCTTATATTCTTATCCTGGCTGATTGCGGATAAGAAAGATATTTTATATAATTTTTGTACTCTATTCCAATTAGGTAAAGTAGAGTAGAAGGGCATTGTGGATTGTTATAATATACATATTTCGTATGTATTACTTATGCACATTTCCTCTTTCGCAATCTCCTATCAACCGTCAACTTAGTCCTTAGTTACTCTTACAATATTTTACACTCTATTCGTAATTTCTCATAACTTATACGGTCTACGTTTACACAACAATATGTAACTTGTTTAGATATCTTATATTTCAGGAAGCTTCTGTTTAATTATAGTCGGTGAAAAAAATTGTGAAACAATCGATACGCAAGAACCGTTTATCGTCTTAAAATATCCGAAACTTTAAATCGCGGTCCATTTGGGTGTTATCTGCTTTATCAAAATAAATCAAGAGTTTTAATTACAGCATTCTGGGTAACCTGCCTAGTGGGTGGCCGGCCCGAGGCGTGCCTTTAGAACACCCCAATTCTCTAGGAATATAATCATCATCATTATTGTCTGGATGCAACATTTTTCGATTATTATGCTATGTTCCACTTATGACCGTGAGTAGACAACTTTATTTGAGGCAAGTTTATATATACCTATATCTATAAATCAATCTGGTATGTATACGAATCTTAATCTCTATTGACAAAATTTAAATTGGGTTTATCATTTCATTATATAAACATAAATGCTCTTATAAGAATTTATTGTAAACACGAATGCACGGTAATGTTATCTATACAGTATTTTATCTCGGCTCTGTCTTTGAAATAACTAAGTGCCTACAGCCGCGCTGTACGTAAACATGCGATAGGGCTGCCCGCCTCCAGCATTTTAATTACATTTGCCTATTTCGTGTTTCCATTTAGTTTTGTGATTGTTAATAATTTTTTTTATATAAACAAATAAAATACTTTGTGAATTGAACAGGAAGTGTTGACTAAAAATGCGTGTTGTTTTTTGGACTAGTAGGTAGATTTAATCAAAAAACGTTTACGTTGAATCAAAAATCGTTCCTAAAAAATTGCGACCGAAAAATATTTGTGAGAGAGGAAATGCTTTATTATAAAATTTTAAAGTATTAAAATTCCAAATTCCAATAACTACCTATAATATTATTATAACTTAGTAATTAAACAACTTTAAACGGTTTAAATCGCGTATATTTGTCATTATTTTTGTCCCGACGTTTCAAACACTTTGCAGTGATCGTGGTCACGGGGTGACTAATTGGTGTAAAACCAATTAGTCACCCCGTGACCACGATCACTGCAAAGTGTTTGAAACGTCGGGACAAAAATAATGACAAATATACGCGATTTAAACCGTTTAAAGTTGTTTAATTACTATGTGTAACAATCGCGAAAACCTAAGACAACATTATTATTATAACTTGCTTATAAATACCTATTTCACTATTGTCAATCACTTTCCTTTACACTATTAACTTTTTTTATTAATTGAGACTTTTTTTCGGAGGATAAAAGGTAATACTTGTCCACTAAAAGGACACACATTATGTACCGTCAGCTATATGTAGACAGTAAATATATAAAAGTAATATAACCTTTCAGTTTACAGGTAATCTAAAAAAAGTTATCTCTGGATGAATTTTTGACGAATTCATGTAACCAAAAACAGCGTACTAAATATGAAAAAATCGCGCGGTTATCAGTACTAATATTATAAATGCGAAAGTAACTCTGTCTGTCTGTCTGTTACGCTTTCACGCCAAAACTACTGGACCGATTTGAATGAAATTTGGTATGGAGATAGTTTGATACCCGGGAAAAAACATAGGATAGTTTTAATCCGACTGCGCAAAAAGAGGTTCATGTTTTCGCGTGATAACCGACATACGCGTGGGCGGAGCCGCGCCCGGAAAACTAGTCGTTAATAAAACAACAAACCATTCGCTCGTCTCTGTGGCACAGTCGCGACACTCGAGACTGTCTGCCTGCCGAGCGCAGGCCGATATCGAGGCGCGTAGGTATAACTCGCGTTTCGTCCGTTTCTATCAAGTTGAAATACTGACAAATGACTGAACAATGTCATATACTGAACTACCTAAAATTTACGTGACATCGTATCAAAGCTCTTGTGAGAATCCCGTCAAAGCACCTTTGTCTGAAAAGCTATTGGCATCGGCAAATTAATTCAATTTTGAGCTCAAACATCGACTCTGCTCTTTGAAAACCCACCAAGCTTTTGTCTCTTAAAGCCTGTATATATAAACTTTAACTTCTGATGCGATTTTGACAAAATTGGTGAATTGCCGTCTTAGCTCGGATTTTCAATTACATGTTACACATTGAATGCGCTAGGCGAATAATGTCTTTAGTTTTATAATATTTCTTGGCTTGTAATAAAGTCGTGCAGGTGCGCAAAGAGCCAGGAGGTGCCATTTTAATCCTCCAAGAAGGATGGGGCAATGCATTGTAGAAGCAGCATCCAACCAATCCCCCAGTGTTATTAATAACATGCGAAGAGGTTCCGCGGTAAGAATAGCACAGTTGATTTAATTTTAATATGACTTATTTAATTAACTTTATATCGTGGAGTAGCAATAACTTCATGCACGACTGGATATCCATTTCAATATTAAATCATTGTGGTGGGCACAATTTGTCGAGTATCAATAACTGTAAAATATAATCGACTGCTTGGAATGCAAAGATTTTGTAGCCATATATTTTTTGTATGTGTCACTGTGAGTTACTTTCTTTTGATACCAAGAAATGGTTCAATGACCTTTATTTTCAATTGTCAATCACCTGTTCTGCAATTTTATAGAATAGTTTAAATCGCCTTCAGTTAGGATTTTCTAGTTGATCTAATAAGGAGAACTTTTGAAATGATTTATGTATGATGCCAATAGAGCCACTTTTGTCGTACGTATTAAACGGTGTAGTGATGGATACATACCTATATACCACAACCACGGAATGTCCAGTTGCGGCTAGGAATATTGGGAATGTAATATAGTGGGCACTGCAGTGGTGGTGTGAACTCAAATCGATAATTGAATGCCACGGCTGGTGTGACGCTCGTCTGTGACCAGAGCTGTCGTTTGGCTAGAAATTGGCACATCCGGACGAGGGTCCGAACTCGGGAGACAATTTTAGACGGCTATAGGAACTTGTACTTTCTGGTAAGGCAGGTCAAGACGTAACCCGTAGATCTCTTGAATATGTAGGTAAAGTAAAAATGCATTGTAAGCACCACGATTGCATTGTAAACACTCGAGGTTCCTCACATACTCAATTGTGTAACAGTGTAGTGACTTGGCAATGAATAAGTGGCAATATTATTGAGCGTCGCGGAGCGGTCACGGGCCGTTTGGCCCATGTTGTTTGTTAAATTCATTCGGTCATTCAATCAATGGCATTGGGTGCGGGCGTTGTCGGTCGCACAACAATCGGCGCACTGGCCAATTCCCCTCATTGTGTCCATTCGACGCAATTACGTATGCGCACTTCCTATGGACGCTGACTGAGCTGAGCGAATGAGCTGACCCCGCGTCATAATCATAACGACACATATCCCACATCTGCTGCTAGCATTTTTTGCTTCCTTTTTGCTCTCGAGCAGCGTTATGAGGATGCGTCTTATTTTTTAATTACAAAAAGAACGACTTCAATTACGGAGTACGCAGTTGCATGAGAGAAGCATTGTCCTTTATTTTTTTAGTGCAGTATCCGTTGACGCACAAGAGTAAACATTGTATTGTAAGTAGTAATTCCCATTGATATAATTCCTTCAATTTGTATTGAAAGAGCCTTTCTGAAAGTTAAAGAATGGCTGGCTAAGTCATCTAGCTAAACCGTTAATACAATTTAGTCACCCCTCTCATTAATTTTCATTCACTTCTCGCTCGCTGTATTGTGGTCGTCATGGTCAACCCTGATTGCTTCTGGGGTTCAATATTACCATTGTGGCATTAAGAAATGAGTTTTGCCGTTAGGGGTAGAGGTTTATTCCATTTATTTCAGGGGTCTTGTATAAGCAATTCTAACTTTTAGAAGGCCCATGGCAATTGAATGTTGTTTTTATTATCAACAAGTCGTTTAAATTGCTGGCAAGAATTTACGTTTCTATTAAATTAACTGACCTGCCTTACTTAACGTCGAGAATCATCATCAGAGTAGGTACTAAAGCATTACAAAAATAATCCAACACCTTCTGGGCCCAGGGAATATCTCTACTTTAGAAGAAACACTGGGCATTATAGGTTTGTAGTCTGAGCTATGTAAGCATCGCAATCAATTGCTACTGTGGATTTCTTTATTCTTTACATTTCTTCTGATAGATCCTCAATTCACTTGAAGGGCCATATGGTACCTGTAACGAAATAACACTATCCGAAGTTTTCTCACAGGCCGCTCTCATAAAATATGCAGGCATTTGATTGATTTGTAGCGAAGCCCAAACTGAGCCGAAACGAAAGGTCGCTTCTGCTTCACATTTACATACTATCTACAAGTATTTATTAGCCAGTCAGGTAGGTACTGATTGGTATCCGAATAGGATCGTTATTTGGTAACGCACTTAGCACTTTATCGGAACAAAGATCTCGGTCGTGATCGTGAGCGGTGTTCACATGTAAGCATCTCTGCTATAATTACATCTAACGCTCTGTAAACAGTGTGTTAGGTTTGGACACGTTGTCCGCCGCCAGACGTCTCAGCACGGCGAAGTGCTTCCTGGCAGTTCTGTGAACTTACTTGTGTACTTTGGAACACTAGGGCTGACATGTATGGAATAATTGATTTACGTTTACTGAAAACCATAATTTACATTATCACGAATAAAAAAATTGAATCTTATATTTTAGTGATCAATCCGCCAAATTTTTTTGTTATAAGAGATAGTACACCAACGTGGCTTCTGAAACGCTACAGAACGCCGCGGGGATGAATCTAACGATTTTTTAATTAGGCTATCAGAACTTATTTTATTACGAGTCATCATAGGATAGCTTTTGTCCACCATTCTGTTAGAAACCGATTATGTGGTTGAAGGTATTAAATGTGTACATAGATAATGACCTTCCATTCAATTCTTATTCGAATCTTTCATTTATATCTCTACCGCACCTACCTCCATGTTCTCCTTTTAAGCTTCTTACTTCTTACGAACCTTTCAAGCAGATTCTAACCAAAATAGGAGCTGTTTGTCAATCATCATCGGGTGATGTTTTGTAAATTCTTACAGACTGCACTATTACATTGGAACCAACTCTACATTTAATACATATCGACGCGCCACTCTATTCTAATAAATAAATTTCAATTCACATCAACTGTTCTGTCAACGATTTTGTAAGACAGCCCTATGTAGAGGTATGAATGTGCTGTACACTGTAGAGTATTGTAAAGTTGCCCGTTTATAGGCTTCCACTATGATCGTGATTTGATTGCGGTCATTTGCTCGTCTGACTAAACGGCTTGGATACACCACTATGCGTGTATACTCATGTCTAAAGCGATATTATCACAATTTATTTACCGTATAATGAATCTCTTCGTGTTGCGCCTCACGTCAAAGCTTCTCTGAATTAAGTTTGCGCAATCCAACCAGAACACCTTTGATTTCGAGGTCATTAATCTTTGATAGTAGAATTTGATTGCTTTGACTCAAAGGGTGTGACACCGTTGCTAACCTCTCTTTACACTAGTCAATAATTCAACCGTCATAAAGTCTCTAGATCTGTTTCACGAACAAGGCCGATTGGCGTTAACTCTATGAGTTATATGGTGATATAATATACGTAATCCCCGAAATTTTTGTGTGCGCTATTTCCGTACTAACGTTTACGATAGATTAATGAAGCAATAGATCACCGTCAATCGGATTGCTGTATGTTGATTATCAACCTACCTACAATAAATATGTGAGATAGCTTACTCAATGTGGGGACGTATTACAGGTTGCAGGCACCCAAATAGGTATCTCGTGTTGGTGAATTATGATAATTCGACTATAATAACCCGACCTTTCGCATGACCCGGCTCTTCTGATAGCACGGATTCATGTTTATTCAAGTGTTACGGTATTATCCGACCTCGGGCTATAGGTACATATATGCGAATGCATCTTACAACGTAGGTATGCTTATAATGTAGAAATTTATAGTGGCATCTTTGACCTGCCGTTTGCTTCACATAGGTTAACTAAACAATTATCTGGAATATGATATTAAAAATAAAAAGTAAAATAAAATTCGAAATTTTAATGCCTGCTATTATGACACATACTACTATGATGACAAAGTTTTTAATTAGTGCAATACAAATTATCTGAACAGATTTCAAATCCTACAGCGGTGTACAAGAAGTGCACTAACTAAGCAAATTTGCGAGACTTCGAGTGGGTACGAGATTTTGAGTGTAAGGTAGGTGTGGTATAGCAACATAGGGGTCGGTTCCAGAGAGCCGCAAACCCATGCACTGCGGCCGAGCACTCCATTCCGCATTGTTCATAGCCGAAGAGCACTCCAACCGCATCCATGATTGACATTCACAGTTGCCTACCAGACGGCTTAACTCCCCTAGACGTGAAAAACAAGGGGAGCGAACACAGTGCAGCGGAAATTGCAAGAGAGCTCTAGATTCAAAAATATTTACACGAACACTTCATATCCCTGTGCATGGTAACTTTACAAGTCTTTTGAAAACAGCTACTAAGTATAGCTTCAAAGTTACCTACTTCTCAGAGATGTAAGCATGTTCGAGTGCGTTATGTATTCGTAGATGTTTCATTAAATTTTCTTGGAATTTAGTTAACATTTCGACAATATGTCTAAACTATCTACGGAACGTAGGAATGTATATCCTTCCTATATCTTTAGATATTATTGGTGGTAAAAGATATGTAATGTTTTTTCGATATTAATTTAAATTGCAATCCTATTCATTGCAATTTTATAAGCTTACTAGCGGCCCGCCTCGGCATTGCACGGGTAATTACTTACGACTATAAATTGAGATGTAAGCTATCCTATCTATCAATTTGGATCAAACTGCACCCGGTGTGCAAATCAAATTTAAAATTGGTTCAGTAGTTTAGCAGTCCATCGCTGATAAACAAAATCACACGTAATTTTTATATATGAAGATTTGCAAGATTGCAATTGAATTATTGAGTTGCGTCATCGTAAACATGTTCGAAGCTAGAAAATTTAGTACTTATAGTTTTAGTTTGTGGGACAATGTAAATGTCAACATACACATTGACTATAAAATTCGTTCGTCCCTTGACGGTTTAATAATACGAAAGAAAGGACTAATAGGTACACATTGAAAGGACTATCACAACTCTAAGTAATCCTTCTGCAGACTCCAACTATGTGACTCATACTGTGTAGATGTACCAGTGAGTAGGGCATCATCACTCATTCAAGTTAAGCAATCAAAGAGAATCTTATGCTGCATTGCACAATCGTGTAATAACAAAAATCACGATATCTTATTTACAATAAAATTCATTGAGAAACCTAATGCAATTCCAATAGATTAGGTACTTGAAATATTGCAGTTAATGGCTTCCATTGTAATTTTGTAAATCAAGTAGCATACTTGGATTGTTCATACAGAGCAGAGGTCAGAGACGAAGCCAGGCGAGTTCGCTGTATATGATTTGAGAGTTACATGCGGCTAAACCGTCTAGTTTATTGTTATAGAAATCTTGCCCACTCCTGTTACACTGAAACCTGCCTCCTGGACTAAGTGTATTTAAAATATTCCCATTCTCATAAGAAAACTTTTGCTTCCTATCTACATATATTATTTCAATTATATATTTTTGCATCTTGTTGAACTTTATTAATTAACTGTTCGTTGACTTGACTCCGAACTTAGAGCAGGTAAACGTGTTAAATTAAACAGACCATAAATTTGGCGAACTAACAGAAGACGCCGTACTGGTTGTAATTTAGGTAGCTGTATGCTCAAACATGTGCTTAATTTATTAACGTTAGATGGAAGATTAGGGTGTGTTCGTACCAGGCTGGTTTATTAAGATTTATTATACCTCAGAGATCGTCGAACAATTATCAGCATTCCTGCTAGCTAGGGAATACGAAGAGGGACATAATATGATTCTGACCCCTACAGTAGCCACACGCAGCAGAAAGTAATAAAGAAAATGCTTGTTCGATCGTATTAACAAAGCCGGAGATACTAAGCAGAAAGTAGAAACAACGCATGCATGTCCAAGTAACAAGTACCGTGAGAAAGTCAGATGCATTTTCCATTTTTCAAATTTCTACTAAGTTTAATGAGAGTATTAAACTGGGAAAAAGTAATAAGTGTATCCTGTGTGGTCTTCAACGGGCTTATAATAACTGCACCGCATTATCCTTTAATAACTCAAAGGAGTCTTCCGTTTCGTTGCATAAAAACTTAACTTTTTACTTAGAACTTTAATCACTGGGAAAGAAACGAACCCGACATTAGAGCATACAGTTTTAACTTTAAAATGCAAATTTTATCTCTTCTAAAGAGAAAGGGATTTGCATACCTATCTTTTTGTGGTATGTAACTTTTGTACGTAAAACTTGCGAGTAACCTATCTAATGATCTTCTCAGTAAACGTTTCTAAAATCCATCATCTGAGAATACAGCCGAGCTACTAGTGAATCATAGAATTATCTGACACAGATGGTACATTCATCACCTCGAATTATAGAGGTGGAGCGCCTCATAATTCCCGGTTGTTTAATTTTTGCATGTCCGCTGAGTGATTAATACTTACATATTTGTTTCCACACGCACAATTATTTCGGAATTTGGGACGTTTTAATCGTGGCAATATTTTTTGGAGTGTGATGATTATGGTTCATGGTTCAATTTGTGTGGTTTTGAGTGTTGACGTTTAGTTAACGGTTTTAGTGAATGTCGTGCAAATGCTATTTGGGCGATTCGTCCCCGGCGATTATGACGGGCGAGTTGGTAAAGTGGATGTGGTTCGACACGGCCTGTGGCAGTCACGGCTAATTGTGGACGTTCTAAATTCAGAAATTTGTTTTGGGAGTTTACTTTTTTTGTCATAACCACGTCTTTCTAGCTGTCCTTAAAGTCTTTGACTTGGGAAGTGAGAAAGCTACCTACACCTGTTATGATTACATTTTATCTTCACTTTTTTATTTGTACTTTATTGACTTACATGTGAATGGTTTTAAAAGTTCCCATGCCAACATCATAGTTTTAAATCCTTGTGAATCACCAAGATGAAATATAAATTAAAACAAACAGAACTTTGTATTAGTAATATTTTATGCTATTTGTCATTAATTATTTTATTTAGTTCCCGGAGCTAATTTATGAGATTCGTTTCACTGCGGGGGAACTCACGTCTATACTCACGTGTCAAGACACCTGCTGTTATTTAAATACCATTATAGTAGTACTAAGTAATGGTTTTTGTTTGTTTAACGTTATTTATTTGATTGTATTTATTTTTCACGCACTGCTGGCTGTGAAATATATTTAATTTGTAAGTCATTTATAGCGAAGTGCAGTTCCATTGTTTTGTAAGATCTATTGTAGGTTTTAGTAGTTCAGATCTCACACTGAACAACATTTTATATCTTGAGCAAATAACAAAAAAACTGAGTTTTAAACTTTTTAAATATACAAATAAAAGCTTTTTATGTGCATCACACCTGACCTACTAACGTTATGAGGGTTCAGTACCAAAAGGATAACAACGGGACCCTATTACTAAGACTCCACTGTCCGTGACTGTCCGTCTGTCTGTCTAATTGTCATCATGCTTTACCCATGATACCCGTGATAGCTAAACAGTTGAAATTTTCACAGATGATGTATTTCTGTTGCCGCGTTAATAACAAATACAAAAAATCGGCCAAGTACCTTGGTGCGCGAGACTAACTCGCATTTGGCCGATTTTTTGAAATTGTCAACCCGCTCCTACCTATTACTTTCCTTCAAATAAAATTCCATTATTATCGATATAATGATGGCTTAAAGTACAGATTACATAACACTTTGTACCTATTTAAAATCTTATCACTATATGTTTATTACTAACTCTAAAATGATTTTATCAAAAAAAGTTAAATAACTTGGAAGAATATTGTTACGACAAAAAGTACCCATCCAAAACAAGTGTGGAACATAACGACCTTTTAACCCGACACGTGAGTGGATTCTCGTGAGATGTCGGCTATCTCTACCTAAGATAATGCATGAAGATGGTTAATATCGCTTTCTTCTACACATCTAACGCGCCGCCATGATCTGGATAGCATATTACCTACAGCATTCAATACAAAACTATGTGATTATTTTCTTAATGTTAAATTTGAAACGATGAAATCACACAATTAACATTGGAGCTAAAATTGACATTGTGAAATTCAAAAGCTTCGACAATAGACAGGTCTCATTCTGCCTTTGTAGATAACGTCAAAGAAGCTGCACGATTAGCGCAAGATGAATTAAAGTTACTGCGAGCGTAACATTTAATGAAATTACCTGCAACAATGCAATTCGTGAGTCTGTGCTGCCTAGACTGGCGGCGGGCCCACTCATCCGCGAGTATCTCAGCCACAGTCCTAACCTCAGGCTAAATTGCACTTCATTTGCGTGCACGACCGTCGCTCCCGAAGCCACTACACCGTTCTCACGCCCTCTCACCAACCTAGCTTTCCAGTTATCGGAAACGCATCATCTCATCGGACCGTTATCGAATTCGTCGACACGTTCCTAAAAGATATCGTTTATTAATCTATCTGTTATAAGAATGTAATTGAATCCTATCATTAAAATGATAATCGAAGCTGTTTTGCTGTATCATCCCGCTAATGTCTCACGCGGCCGTAGATAACATCGAGATGAAATAGGAATGGGATCGTTTGATAGCGGTTGTTCTCTGGAGGGTCCGGCAGGATTGGGCTAACTTTTAACGATAGTACGAGACTGTGCATAGGAACGTGTTTAATCGTCGGTGCAGGAGCTGCAATGTGGACGGAAATCATGATGCGCGCGAGAGGGACGGCGACACCCCACGTGCGTGAGACGAAACGAGCTGACGATGCAGCTTTTGATATCATAATTAAGCCCGGGATGACGACGGGGCCGCCGCCGAGGGCAAATAAAAAATGTTTATCTTATAAGCCCAAATGAAGATGATATTTAATAACTCAACATAAGGCTATTAAATCAAGGTGTGATGGTGTTAAGGTTTTTAGGTACGGACACGCTTTGTATCGGTCATACGTGGAATGCGTCGTGCTTTCAAATGCGTATCTGAGAAAGTGTTCTTTAATTGTCAATCTGCGTGCTAGTTAATAGATGTAATTATGCTTTCTTTTTATGCCGTTGAACCTTTGACACGATTTGACAGTACTGTTCTTGGAGAAGTTTCGTCATGCACGTCATGTGATTTGTTGCTAGTTGAGGTAGAAAATTTGTAAGTATTTGTTTTTAGTTTTATTGTAAAGTATTTTCATTCTGACTTAAAACCCATTTATTCAATGCTTCAAATCAAATTGAACACTTTGCAAGAGGTATGCCTGTCCATAACAGTTGCAGGGAAGAAGTACTAAAGTTATTGCTAGCGCATACCATTTGCTGAGAACTGTACCTAGTATTCAAATTAAGTTCAGTGAGTTTTTGTATGAAATTAAGAACTTTATTCAAACATTTGAGGTATAATAAATCCTGAAATCAAAACGTTCAAATGACAAAAATCCTCAAATGTTTAAAATGCCAGTGATAGTGCCAATATGTTGACTATTCTATTATTTATTATGCTACAGTTGGGAGGTGAAATTGTACTAGATATTTATTTCTATTGCAACCTATAATGAAGTCTTTAAACGTTCAATGTGCAGAAAATGAACGGGTGTAATGTTTAAATGGAAGCTCCAAAATCCGATGGTCGTATAGTTGGAATCGTGTTAACTATTAAAATAATTTATTTAAATACATACATATTTCGCGTATCATTCACTGAAGCAAGATATATTTATGATTATTTAAAGACCAAAATACTACTTCATTGGATGTAAATGGTGCCTAAGCATTTAGATAGAGTTATGGTATAGTAGAACAGAAAAACCTAATACGCACACCGTGTGGATGACAGAAGTCGCAAGAAGATATGCATTGGCAGAAGCTTACAATGTACACTACAATGACTTTGTTTCTGGCAATAAAAGACGTGGACTGTATTAGATTAAAACAAAGTTTAAAACGTCCCAACTTAGCATAAGTTAACGCTACAGCCAGCTACTGATTGAAGGTCACAAGTAAGCTGTGCATAGCTGTGCATGTTCAAAATAGCTTCGCAAGCAGCGGGCGGATGCACGTGTGCGACAGTCCCCTTCGCTTCGGCGCAGAATAGTTAATAGTACAACCTTTTGCTGACTTTTTATTGGGGTAAACTCCAGCACAGCTTACAGGGTTGCTACTAGAAAGATAAGCTGGATCCAAATCATACGGATATGAATATAAAAATTTTTTGCTCTGCCTATAAATACAAAAAGTCCTGTATCTATTTGTCCTCATGTGTATTATATGTCATTTGGACTACTTGTTGTTTAAATTTTTATTAGAATCGGTTATAATATGGTTAAGCTTTAAAGGACAGTTCCTTTGAGGTTTTGATAGAATTACTATCTTACTTTTTCATCTTTTATCTTTAAAACTTTTGTAAAGATTGCATTATATTTTGTTACTAAGTTTTAACAGTCACATATATATATTAATGGGTATTATTCGACAAATAGCAATACAGAATTTAAGTCTTGAATAGCGTCGACGCGCGACGTTCAAATCTTATTGTTTCTATAGCTATTTCTTATGGACATCTTAAAATTATTAGTTTTTTATGATAATTTTATTCGTGCCAAACTAACGATTTGTCTAAATAAGAATAATAATTACACTCGTGTGCATTTACTTAGTTATTTGGATTATCTAGTTATAATATACCTATACAGTAAATACTATAAACAAGTTCGACTAATTTGAATATCACTAAAACAGAATATTTGTAAACGAGTATCAACTTATATAAAATTATTGACTATTAGCGTACTATAGCGTCAACCCTATAATCACTCGTTTGGACAGACGACGTTCCCTTGCCTTACACCCGCAGAATTCCGTCATCATAATGAGCACAAAGAAATATTCCAACAGTTTTGCCTTTGTTTTACCGATACTTGAACATTTAGGATTTCTCTTTGAATAATAATTTTCGCATAACTGAAAGCGCTATCTCTGCGAGCATCGCTATCGAAATCTATTCACCATGTGCGTGGTTTGATTTCATTATTCATCGTGAACGGTTTTTGTATTTAGTATTCATAATACAACTAAGTACTAACTCATCTTCGCGTGTAGGACAATAAAGATTTAAATAAAGACGGACCAATCCGAGGCACTAAATTTTTAGTCGTTTAGTTGTATTACAGAATATCTTGTAACTAGCGATCCGCCCCGCCTTCGCGCGGGTGCAATGCTGATACTAAATAATCTGTAATATCTTCGAAAATATTAATTTTAATAACATGTTTTAAAGGGCCATATTAATCTATATTAAATGCACAATGAATTTAAGGATAAAAAGAATTGGATAAGGATTAATGCTGTATTGCTGAAAATCGCTTCGTAAATAAGCCATTATTTCTCGTAAAAAGTAAGGGATAAAAAAATGATTATTGTGGGTTATCCCTAAGAGATAGACATATATCATCGCAGAGTTTATGTAGTCCTTTTACATGTGTACAATTCTGTAGTATATTATTTTAATCTATCTCGTAGAGTTCAGCCAGCGTTTATAATGTCAGCGCCAAAAATCTGTTTATTTACATTACATTAGAAACCTCTAAAGTTATCAGTGTTTCTCTATTATATTATGCTTGTATTATACATATAAACTTTCCATTTGAATCACTCTACCTATAAAAAAAAACAACATCAAAATCCGATGCGTATATATAGTTTTAAGGATCTAAGCATACATAGGGACAGACAGACAGCGGGCGCGACTTTGTTTTATACTATGTAGTGATGATATGGCATGGTTGTACAATGCGCATCGTGTGGATGCAACATTTTTCTTCATAATTTCTCTAAATTCATGTTATAAGAAAATAAAGAGATTCTAATTATAACCCAACCTCCAAAATACCAATAGATTCTATTTAGGGTTCCGTACTAGAAAACGGGACCCTATTTTAAGCCTTGGTTGTACAGCCATCCGTTCGTCTGTGTCTCCGCCTTTGAACGGCTGTGTCTTCGATCCGTAATAGGTAGTAGAAAAATTTTACAGAAATTGATAACAATTAAATAAAAGGAGGACTCTATTGTAAAAACGGTAATACAAGCGTCAAACTTAGTATGGTTATATACCAATATCAGTACTAATATTATAAATGCGAAAGTAACTCTGTCTGTCTGTTACGCTTTCACGCCAAAACTACTAGACCGATTAAAGCTATATTTGTTAAAACAAGCTAGTTGTTAAACTAGCTCTCCGGGCGCGGCTCCGCCCGCGCGTATGACGGTTATTGCGCAAAAACATTAAGCTCTTTTTGTGCAGTTGGATAAAAACTATCCTATGTTTTTTTCCCGGGTCTCAAACTATTTCCATACCAAATTTCATTCAAATCGGTCCAGTAGTTTTGGCGGGAAAGCTTAACAGACAGACAGAGTTATTTTCGCATTTATAATATTAGTACTGATAAGTTAAATATATTAAATATTTTTTATAATTATATATTTTATAAATTATGTAATATATTTTTATAAATTGAGACTTACCTAATTGTCAGTAAATATATTTTTTGTAAATATATTTATTAAAAAAAATACTTATCTGATCACATCTACGTTTAACTAAGTGATAAATATTCTCTTTTAAATAATAAATTATCTCTTTTCCATAAATAATTGATCAATACAAACCTTAGATATGACAAGGCATTCATAAACCAAAATACATTTCTTAATCAAATGAAGAAACAAATAACTACTGTCGAAAAAAGTTTTACGCGCTCGCTTTTGGAGCTTTGTCGTAACATAAACACCCCATATTGAACGTGAAATTCCAAACAAAGCGAACACCACCCAACCGGTCGGCCGGCGCATACGCATGCTGCGCCACACGTGCGCAACATAGATTAATCAGCGCCGATTTGTACAGATGGGTCGCACCAATTTTTTATACAATTTTCATAGTCATATATATAGTATCATAGTCAATCAATACGTATCTTTAAACTATTTCACGATACATTTTATGTAGATTCTTAAGTTTTTTATTTAACTTGCTTCTAGGCTATAGAAAATTCAAAATTAATACGGATTTCTTATCCTGCAAAATATGATAATACTTGTTGAAGTCGGGACCTGTCAAAGACTATAAATTTACAATCCAGTAAATAGTTATTGGTCATAGATATAAAATATAGGTTTTGAGGGTATATTTTAAAAAATATAAAATATTAAATAAAATATTTTTTTAAACTCTTTTATTATTTATATATATCTATATGTGTCATTAGACCTACTACAAAAGGTCTACAATATTTTTTTTATTTCGCCAAATTAGCATAAGATAATAAATTTATTTGCCATTTTATAACGTCTTATTTATATACTTACCTTCTTCATAAGCCTTTCTAAGATTGCTACTATCTTATTTAAACATTGAACTTATCACAATATCGAGTAGGTTTCTCGTATACATCCACGTAATAAATCGTAGTCTATCAATTTACCCACTAACAATAGCTGAGAAGCGATGATATAATACGATAGGTTTTCTATTGAAACAACGATTCATTCATTTATTAGTTTAGAATAGATATTGGGCTTTCTATCCGTTTTCATATTGATCGAACAATACTCCCATTGGAACCTTACTATTTTGTTAGTGATGTGATAGTCATTGTCGAAAATGTATCGATGAACTACATTTCTTACGTCAATATAAATTATACTTAGGTATAAGTTTTGGTCCTGCAAATTATTAAATAAGTAATTGTTATCGCTTTCTAAACATTATTCAAAAGCTTAAAAAGGCCGGCTTGAGCCTTACCGCGTAGTGGAAAGGCATTTTGCGAATTTAGCTACTGCTAGCAATTTGAGCATATGTTTTAAGTTTTATACTTAAGTGTAAAATCTGTCGCCAAGCACCGAATAGTGTATACCGGCAGCAGTTCTGAGAACTTCACAACTGTATTTCTCCGGGTGATGGGCGCAGTGTACCAAATGCACGTGTTTATTAGGCCTCGGGCGGGTTACGTCACAATATGTTTTCAACGCACCTTTATTATTGTTGCAATATTGTTTATATATCACGATCACTTTGATCGCCCTTTGAAACGTAAATGAGGAAAGTACCGATATATCGATATACTTATCACCCCTTGAAACATAAATGAGGAAAGTATCGATATATCGATATACTGATTTGGATAATCCTAGTCTTGTTACGGATTCATGCAGTTACGAGTACGAGCTTTCGTTTATTTTTTAAAGTGTGTGCTTGGCGTAGATGGATGGATGAGCGGCTATGTTAGTGGGCGTGTGACGGAAATGGAACTCGAATAAATTGAATTGTGAATATGATTGCCTCGGTATGGAAATGTGCTTACTGCGATGCATAGAAACTACATACTATTCTAACTACAAGTATTTTAAATTAGTTTCAGTATGGAAATTGAAATTAAATCCCGCTGATAGATTTCTGAACACGTGCTTGCGCATATTCGTGTGTACGTACCTACTATAAGTAGTAACGATATGTATACACGGCACGAATATGGGGCTAAAATCACAATGTTATATTTTATTAAGAGTTTTGATTAACACGAAGTCGCTTTTTAACCCACTTCCAAAAAGGAGGAGGATTCATTTGGGCGCGTCTTTATTTTTGTTAAGTATGACCACGCATAACTTTTTACGGAATAGTCCGATTTTGATAGTTCTTTTTTTATTGGAAAGGGTATACTTAAGGGTATACCTTCGATGTGGTCACATATTGTTTTCTTTAATATCGGTGGAGTAGTTTATAAGTTATAGTATTTTTTTAAATTAATTACAGACATATATATAAGACTTAACGTCTTCGTCTCAACGTGACGGGCGCAGTGCAATTCGTGACTTGTGACGAAATGCATATTATGTTATAGGCAGAGGTTAGTCCGCTTAATATCAGGTGGACCACGAGCTTGTTCCGTCATAATATTTTTTTTTTACAGATATATGTATTATATGTTATAATGTCTGTTGTCGACGATGAACACTATTTTAAACGAGCGAATGATCTTGTTATTAGTCATTATCCATCAAAGGAGGAAAAAAATATAAAATAAAAATGAACCGATTTCTAACACTGAAAAGTATTAATATAAATTTTCATTCAATTTTTTTTAGTTATAGTAGCATAATTTTCTCGGTAACAAGGTGGTGAGTGTGATGAAACGCTTACAACTCACGAGTAACGTAAAAAAGTGGGGGCGACATTGTACGGGGTCAGACATCGATCGACGCGGGGCGCGGCACGGTTGGTAGGCACGATCGGGAGAACAATTGCAAGAACCCGACACCAGTGCTCTACGAGCTACGAAGCACCCCTGCGAGACGTGTTCAATAGCTCGCGCTATCCTTTACGTCCACTACAAATGGAGCTCATTGACAATATGCAAAATGGCGAATACGAACTTGTATACCTTGTATTGTATTTGTTTCTAAGATAGCTGCTTGTAGTTTCTCTCTGAAGTATTGATAACTGGTAGATTTTGTATCAAAACTAAAAGGAACGTATTGAAAAGCCTTTTAAAATTTCCTATTATGGAGAACTAGTAAAAGGGTCGAGATTGTGTCTGAATAAGTGCTTCTTTAATGTATACATTATGAAACTAGATGTGAGAAGAACTAAAAACAGATAATGAATTGAGAAACAGTTTTTTACACGACTGCCCAAAAAAGGAGTGTTATATTTTCAGGGTTCATGTGAGTGTGTATTTATGTGTGTGAGTTTCTTTATTCTTCCATAACGTCCAAACGGCTTAACCGATTTTAATGTAGTAATCGTTAGATTCGTCTTGATACCGCAAGTGACACTAGGTTCATATATAAAAAAAGCAAACTAACTTTTTAGACGCCATATTGTGGGTAAATTTTTTTATTCCAAACCCATGAAGTGAAAAATTATCAAAATAAAGGGCTTCAAAAAACTTTTCCATAAATATTGTAAATAATTATACTTGCAGTTTTAATTTCAATGGAACGATAAAACGTTTACCAAAAATAAATAATTTGCAGTCGGATTTTTTACTTATTTATACTTGTTCAAATATTAAGCCACCGACCATATTCGCACTTACGTTAGAAATTATATTTATTAAAAATGGTAGTATACTCAGAATGAGAACTGCCCGCTGCCAAAACACAATACCAAAACTCAGTAAAATTTCGCTAAACTGTTTATTAATGTCACCGTTGCTAATTTTAAAAACAGGGTTAAAATAAAGCAGCTGCAAACCCACAGTCGTTGCACTCGCGGTGTATGAAATTATGTATCGCACAATAGCTCAGTAATTGGCTTAATCACCAGCTCGCCGCAATTTGCCATATTTTGAACTGGAGCAGAAAAATAAATTCTAGTTAAAAATATGACATTCTAGATTATTTGTGTAATATGTATAGACCAAGGGCCGTATTGTGTAACTAAAATGACAGTTGACTCTATAATAGGCTTTGTTTTTAGGGTTCCGTACCCAAAGGGTAAAAACGGGACCCTATTACTGAGACTTCGCTGTCCGTCCGTCGGTCCGTCTGTTGTATCTCAAGAACGGTGATAGCTAAACAGTTGAAATTTTCACAGATGATGTATTTCTATTGCCGCTATAACAAGAAATACCTACTAAAAATAAAATGAAATAAATATTTAAGGGGGGCTCCCGTACAACAAACTTGATTTTTATACCGTTTCTTGCTCGATAATAATAACGGTGACAGGTAGACGCTTTCACTATTCACAGAATATTTAGTTTTATGTTCTTTTTAAATATAATTACTTAAAAAAAATGGAGTGAGCTCCCATACAATAAAAAGTGTAACTTGCAAGATTAGGTTACAGATAATGTTACGGAACCCTTCGTGTGCGAGTCCCACTCGCACTTGGCCGGTTTTTTAAAGAAAAGCGACAAAATGACTTTGAAAAACGGACGTACTAAATATAACATAACTCTAATTTTCGAAAAACCGACCAAGTGCGAGCCGGACTCGCATGCCGAGGGTTCCCTACGTACCTGTTGGCGCTCCGTTCCGTACAAACAATAATTATAAGAATTTGAAATGATAGCTTATTACAGTTCAAAATATATATAATTATTTAATTAAAATTAAGCAACGTTCAAAATAAAAAAATTTAACAAAAAATGGAACCGACTTCTACACCCAAAAGTGTGAAATAACTTGTTGAAGTCGGTACCATGATGGTACAAAAGTACCTATTATCACAATATTGTGCGCATGGTACCGACTTCGACAAGTTATTTCACACTTTTGGGTGTAGAAGTCGGTTCCATTTTTTGTAAAAATTTTTTTTTCAATCTTTTTAGTGTAACTCAAAAATGGCTTGACCGATTTTGATAAAATTTAAAATGGGACCAAACGACAAGCATCAGCTTTCAAACAAAAAAAGATTTTTCAAAATCGGTTCACCCAGTCAAGAGATCTGAGGTAACAAACATAAAAAAAAAAAAAAAATACAGACGAATTGAGAACCTCCTCCTTTTTTGGAAGTCGGTTAAAAAATAATGAACTCATTGATATTACTGACAAAATTAAAACAAATGGATATGTTGAAATCATTTGAACTTAAACGAGGTACAAATGATTCAAAAGTCCTTGAAAATCAACCCTACTCAAAAGATTCACCCGTTACATGCAAGACTGATGATAAGGACAAAACACCCATGCGTTTGAAGACTGACGAGGGTGTAATGTTATGGCCAACAGCAGTTAATATAATAGCAAAAATCATGTCTCACAAAACACATTTACTAATAACACTGCCGCCGTGCTAATGTGAGTAAAAACAATGCTAATGTTTGTTTTACACCGGCGCGCGGCGTTTTCCTCTGTGAATGGACGACACGGACAGGTCTCCGGAAGGAAACGGGGCTCGATTACCGCCGGTGTAACGGAGCGGTCACATGTAAACCAACCGATCGATATTAACCGTTTGTGCCCGAGATTCTAGACGCTGATTGCAAATTAAATCTTCTATCTTCTTGGCTTTTTGTTCTAGACAAAGATGTCAATCTGTATCCATTAAAACAATTTTTAAACAAAATATGGAACCGACTTCAGCGTCCAAAAGTGTGAAATAACTTGTTGCAGTCGGTACCATGATAGTTCAAAAGTACCTATTATCACATTATTGTGCGCATGGTACCAACTTCGACAAGTTATTTCACACTTTTGGGTGCTGAAGTCGGTTCCAGTTTTTGTTTAAAGTTTTTTTTCACTCATTTTAGTGACCGTTGCTACTTACGGGATTGATTGTCATTCATTGTCAACGGCTATATCATCAAGATAAGAAAATATTTTTCAGTTATTCGAGTGTAACTCAAAAACGGCTTGACCGATTTTGATAAAATTTAAATGTGACCAAACGACAAGCATCAGCACCAACAAAAAAATAATTTTCAAAATCGGTTCACCCAGTCAAAAGTTCTGAGGTAACAAACACAAAAAAAACATACAGACGAATTGAGAACCTCCTCCTTTTTTAGAAAGTCTGTTAAAAACTTACAATTGATGCTGTTGTTGGCAAACATTATGCCTTTTTCCTAATTTAACCTTCTTTCTAACCACATCACAACGCAGTTGACATTTTTTATGTGTTCCTAGTCCCTGCGAATTATTTTCGATTTGTCCCTTGTATTTTTTGTATGTGATTGTGACGGAACAAGCACGAAGCCCACCTGATGTTAAGCGGTAACCTCTGTCTATAACAGATGCATTTCGTCACGAACTGCACTGCTCCCGTCACCCTGAGACATACAGTGGTTAGTCTTATGTGCCTGTAATATTACCGGCTCTCAAGGACTGCTGCCTGAACATACAGTTAGGTGCTTTTCTACTTTTTCTCTTGAACTGCATGCTCAATGGGGATTGAATCATGGACCTTTGACACTGCAGGTCATAGCTATAACCGCACAGTTACGTCACACAATACAAAAAAACTTATTCGACTTAACTAAAGTTTGTTTCTGGTTTCGCCCCACAATGCTAGTGAATAATTTCCAGTAAGTAATTATTCTCTTGTAAAGGATTGATAAAAAAATCAGCTTATTAGCACAGCCTCTCAAATTATGGGGGGTTTGCCATAATCCCCATGCTTGAGTCTAAAGTTCAATATCTTAAGAACTTTAATTATTACGGCTCTGCATTGATACTATAAAGCGTTTGGCTTCACTTCACGTTACAATCTATTTCAGAATTATCACTCAGCCACAGAAACGGTGTGTTTTTGTTTGAGAGTTTTTTTTATTGTTTATAACTTCACCTATCTGTTGATACACTCGGTTCAAACACTAGCACTGTACGTGTACGTGATATAATCGCTTTCGCTTTGCGCATTCGCAAAAGGCCTGCCACCAGGCTGTAAAGCTAAAGCCAGCAAACGGAAAAATAGACTCTTGGCACTGCGACCATAATAACTACCAATTAAAAGCTATTATTATTATATTACTGTGAAACATTTCATAAGTCTTCTTCTTCCTGTCCATGCTTCGCATTGTCAGCACAACCTGTATTCTTCTGTCATTCTGCTGTGAGCTTACATCTCAACCTTATCTTCAGTAACATCTTTTTCACCCAGTCCATCCATACGTTCTTTGGCGTATCTCTCCCACTGTTTTCCATCCTTCTTGATGCCTTGCCAATATGTTGCTAGTTTCAATAAACTAGCGTGCTATAGCAGGCATGGCGCACTCCGCACTTTAGGTACAAAGCTGCAAGTACATCGGCGGCTTCGTCTAGACGGGCTTTCTCAACAGTGGGTCATTTTTATTCTATAGCTATGGTTATATCATTAGGTTTCCGTCATCTACGTTAGTTTCAAGTTCGAGCTGCCTTGTCTAATTTGAAGTTATACCTTGATACATACTGACCTTAACATTTGCATTTCTGCTATATGCACTCGTTTTTCATTTTTTTTTATGCAGATTAGCCTTTGACCACCATCTCACCTGATGGTAAGTGATGATGTGGTCGAAGGTGTTGTTCAGGCTAACCTAGAGAATTACTGGCTCTCAAGGACAGCTGCCGGAACACACCGTTAGGTGCTTGGCGACAGATTTTCTACTTGAGGGTGGTAGCTAGCCAGGCGGACATTCGCAAAATGCCCTACCACCACGCTATAACGACTGCCATCCTAAGACAACAACCGGGACCGACGGCTTAACGTGCCCTCCGAAGCACGGAAGCGCTCAGTAGTAATGTCACCAGCGGTCACCCATCCAACTCATGACCGAGGCGGACGTTGCTTAGCTTTGCTGATCGGTTCAGAATGGTTAAGCAAACTTCGCTACGAGCGCTTGAAAAATTTCACATTTCTAAACATTCGCCTTAGTTTTTCATTTGTCGTGCGCCTCGAGGCAAATATATCTTACATGCTCTTATGCTGTTTCTTTCAGTAGACCTAAACAAGGCTGCCGAAGACGCCGTCAATCTGGCACCTCTATAAGTGGGTTGTCAAAATTTCACGTTTTTATCGAACATGACGCGATAAGATGAGGACACCTTGTTATAGAATATGTATCGACGTTGTTATATTTGACTAGGTGCGCCCCGCGGTGGCAATGGCAATGATGATGATGAAAAAAATGTCCTGTGTGTTAACTAGGACCTAAACAATATATGTCCCAAGTTACATACCAATTGGTTCAGCCGTTTTAGCGTGAAGTGACCAACATACACACACACACTCACGCACACGTCGAATTTATTAGTACTTCAGTACTATATAATATTATAAATGCGAAAGTAACTGTCTGTCTGTCTGTCTGTCTCTTACGCTTTCACGCCAAAACTACTGGACCGATTTGAATGAAATTTGGTATGGAAATAGTTTGAGACCTGGGAAAAAACATAGGATAGTTTTTATCCAACTGCGCAAAAAGAGGTTAAAGTTTTTGCGCGATAACCGACATACGCGCGGGCGGAGCCGCGCCTGGAAAGCTAGTGATATTATAAATTCGAAATATACGCCTGTAGTTTCATCCGCGCGATGATAGATGATGATGATGTAAAGTGTCCTATTTGTTAATCAAGCGCCTCTATTATATACCTCCATATCAAATTTGATCAACATAGGTTGTTTGAGAGTGAAGTAATAATCATACAAAATCACTCACAAACTTTTGCCTATATAATATTAGTGTGATATGATAGTTTTTTATTTTATTTATTTTTTTATGTTATTGTGACGGAACAAGCTCGAGGCCCACCTGATGTTAAGCGGTTACCTCTGCCTATAACAGATGCATTTCGTCACAAGTGCTGCGCCCGTCACCTTGAGACATAGTTGTTAAGTCTCATGTGCCTGTAATCTCAATGGCTCTCAAGGACCGCTGCCGGAACACACCGTTAAGTGCTCGGTGACAGATTTTCAACTTGAGTGTGGTCGCTAGCCAGGCGGGCATTCGCAAAAAGCCATTCCACCATGCGGTGAAGCTCAAGCCCCGCGGCGGGATTTGAACCATGCACCTGCTGCGTGGCGGTTCATAGCCAGTGCCACTGAGTCATCACTGCTTCAAAGTATAATTATAATAATTCTTATAGTGTGACTAGATGCGCGCCGCGGTGTTACCCGCGGATTTTTCGGGATAAAAATATGTATCCTGTGTGTTGTTCCAGGTAGTAAACTGTATGTATGCCAAATTTCATCCAAATCTGTTGCCGTTTTAGCGTCGAAAGGAAGAAACATAAAACACTCACAAACTTTCGACTTTATTATATTAGTTAGTGTGATTCTAGTGTGATTATCCAGCAAATTTTACTGGGCCTGGAGCCCATAACTTATATTAGCTTCTTATAAGTAGGTACTTATAATAACATGGCCAGATATGATGATTACGAAATTGCTTATACTGAAAAAAGCAAATGAAAACTAATTTCAACAAACAAGAGAGCTCTAAATCTACTCGTAGTTATTTCTATACAAACGATCGATACTGTTTGTGTTGAAGATTGTAGACAGCGATTGTGAATTCAATTTAATATTGCACAGGCGTTGGAATGAGGTCTTCTTTTGCTTTTTTATTTGTTCGGATAGATAATGAACTCGGCAGTAGACAGTACATATTTTTCATTCCATTTAGCTAGAATAAACTAAATTCTAAATTAAATAATCAGAACTGATCAGCACATTCTACGATAAAAGTGATTTGTGTAGAAACTGAACCGCTCGTAGCGAAGTTTGCTTAGCCATTCTGAACCGATCAGCAAAGTTAAGCAACGTCCGCCTCGGTCATGACTTGGATGGGTGACCGCTAGTGACATTACTACTGAGCGCTTCCGTGCTTCGGAGGGCACGTTAAGCCGTCGGTCCCGGTTGTTGTCTTAGGATGGCAGTCGTTACAGCATGGTGGTAGGGCATTTTGCGAATGCCCTCCTGGCTAGCTACCACTCATAAGTGAAAAATCTGTTGCCAAGCACCTAACGGTGTGTTACGGCAGCTGTCCTTGAGAGCCAGTAATTCTAGGTTAGCCTGAACAACATCTTCGACCACATCATCACTTACCATCAGGTGAGATAATGGTCAAAGGCTAACCTATCAAGCATAAAAAAAAACTCTTTTCGGTTTTTTTTGGAAACAAAACATGTCTTCAAAAGGTCTAATTTCAAGTTAAGAAAATATAGTGCGTAGTTCACAGAACAGGTACGCTTGTAAGAGTTACAGTCAGTCGTTCTCACAATCGAAATATCGTGACCGTTCTGACGATCAGGAGCTACGATAACTCCTCACTCGGCAGGCACTTCGGAATATAGAGCTCATGTCGTGATGCGATTTAATTGTAAATTGTGGCTGCGATGATCTCTCCACAGATCTACTGCCTTGATACAGTCGTATATTTGAAACAGGTTATCTTGCACTAGTCGTGTGTCGTGTTCATATTTGAAGTGCATTTCCATATTGATTATAAGCTCGAGGTGTGAGGCATTCTAACCCTATTTACATCTCAGCAACAATGCCTACGTGGAGTGAGACAACGTTAGAATACAGGCTCTTCATGTTAATCCGTTTATATCGAACTTGCACCTTGTGTTTACTATTTCATGTTTATGAATGAAGGAATTATCTTCCGAAGCTCTGTCCGTGGAGATGAATGTTCCGCTTGTATTGATAGTTTTTTGTTTACAATAGGTACTAGCAAATAGTTAGATATGAAATAAAAGCGTAAGTTCGCGTCATGAAATTTCACTTTAACTTAACTCTACTCCATGTTTAATTCAAAAACTCTTTGTGTTTAAGAATACTTAACAAACTACCTTTTTTATGAAACGTGATAATGTACCGAATGAGAAAGGAAAACATTTTTCCAGCTCGAAGTGCGGCGCGGCGGCGTGTTTTTACATCTACATGTAAATTTGCTTATTAACGATTTACAAATGTGCTTCGTTTACATTTTGGCTCACTGCTCGGTGGAGTTTCATTAAAAATAATTAATTCTCGTCAAAAACTTTCCTATTTAAAAGTTTTGATTTGACGAGTCGTCGTATTACAAACATATTTGCGTGTCATCTCATCTAATAAGGACGAAGTTCTAAACAAGGATTGTGTTGGGAAAGTTTGGGAGGGTATAGTGAGGTACTGCCAACAATTAAGTTCTGTGTAAAGTTGTAAACAGGGCACGAAATGCCTTATTCTTGTACCTATTCATCTAGGTATAACAAACTTAAGTGGCTTATGTTTATATTTGATATAATTATATTACATGTATTATAGAAACACTATTACGCTTCTTCCTTTGTGACGTGACAAAACTTTCACAAGGCTTGCCCGATCTTATGTTTGATAATCTCGCAAGTTCAGACTTTGAGTAGGTACAATTAGTATTAAAATATTCTCTGCAAATTACCTTTTGGTGCCTTCAGACCTTTCGTCCATTTTTAAACTGTTTGTCGTAAGTAGCGATGAAAGTGAATATTGAAATTTTTCTTCTTTTTCTGACCAGAGACCTTATTGTCTAATTTGAATGGTAATAAAAAAGATTTTCATTTTGAAATTCAGACTCCGTAATAGCCGTCTTTATTAAAAGAAAATGTTAATATTATGTTAAAATTAACTTCATCTCCATTAAACATTTTGTTAGACAATAAGACTGCTGTAGTGAAAAGAATAACTATACATATTTAATGATTGTTTTTCAAAACAAACTAAGTACTTTCATAGTTGTTTATTGGTTATAATGCAAAACAGTAAAATCCAAAGCGTCTAATCAGTACTAATATTATAAATGCGAAAGTAACTCTGTCTGTCTGTCTGTTACGCTTTCACGCCAAAACTACTGGGCCGATTTGAATGAAATTTGGTATGGAGATAGTTTGAGACCCGGGAAAAAACATAGGATAGTTTTTATCCGACTGCGCAAAAAGAGGTTAATGTTTTCGCGCGATAACCGACATACGCGCGGGCGGAGCCGCGCCCGGAAAGCTAGTTATGTATAAAAGATAAACTTACATTATCTACAGTTAGGTAATAAATTGTAGATCACATTCCTCAAATGAACCGCATCAATTTCAGTAGGCGCCGGTGGCCATTACACTCATTCCAACTTTAATTGTTTAATTCGTGCTAATTGTACTTTACAAGCGTTATAATAGACCCTCCGCATCGCATCTATAGATAACGACTCTTTAAACATTCACAGGCAATAACAATTTATTTATTGGTTTCTGTGAGAACATACAAAATAATAATATTAGGTCTGAACTGTCGTACCTGCGATTTAAATTTGTATCCCACGAATCATAATTAGGTATGTGTTCGTAGTTTGTAACTGGCGATCAGGTGACTGGATTTCTTTTGAGGAGTATATGACTGCATAGAATAAGGCTAGCCATTAACTTCGGTCCATTAAATGAACTTTCTTGCTATCAGCTTCTGGTTCATTAAATTAACTTCTTTGAATACATAAGGGGTAAAAGACAGTGGAATTATATAAACATGAGTTTTTACCATTTAAAATTTGGGATATCGAATTTAATACTTTGTCCACCATTTTTTGAGCTTTTAAATAGGTAGTTAAGGAATTTGATTGCAGGTTTAGTAGGTATATAGTACTTACACCCTTTTTAGATTGTAATATTTTCTCTAATTAATTTTTTATCCGTCATTGGAGACGGATGAATTAGACTGTGTTAGTTAACTTACGTTAAGTTCGTCTGAATGATATAAGCGTCGTGTAAACACTTCAGCTTTTGTAGTGATGTCACTGCCCTTGTGAATATCTAATTTAATTTCTAAATATGTTTTCCGATTACAATTTCTAAATATGTTTACTAAATATGATTTCAAATAAAAATGTTGAAGTAGAAGTTTTACTTCATTCATTAAGGATGTTAGTGCTGAGTGAATATCACGGCTTGGTATACATTTTTGGAATACAATATTAAATTTGTATTATGAGTAGAGTGCACGGAGTGCTCTCCATATAAACGTTGTTTAATACCAAGTGTTGAAACTCGGTGAAATTTAGTATGCATATTGCTGAGCCTAATATGTATGCTTCTTTCTGGTTTACCAGTTTTTCGATTTAGTACCAATTTAATCTCTAAATGTCAGAATAACAATTCCCATGCAAAACGGTTTTTCGATTTATTTTTGAAAATACTCAATTTGACGGAAATCTGACGAACCAGAAGCATAGATATTAGGCTCGAGGACATACATGCAAAGTTTCACCGAGTTCGAACACTTAGCGTCTAAAATATGACGAAACTGCGTTTGTATGGAGAGCACCACGAGCACTCTAGCCATAATTTCACTCGTTCCAACTTTAATAACTTTGTCTTGTCCAGCCCGAGGCGAAGATTTTGATACCTATGAATTTGTTAATGTGGTGGCAGTGGTAGGTACCTAATATCTACGTTATCGATCTCGGCAGCAAAGACGGAAACACGTCTGGCTAAGCCGGCTGACGCGGAGTCTTCATCTGAGGCGTAAATTTTGCGCTTTGTAGTTTTTTTTGAATTCTGTAAATTTTTAACCAACTTTAAAAAAGGAGAAGGTTCTCAATTCATCTTTTTTATGTTTGTTACTTCTTTTTATATTTGAAAGCTGATGCTTGTCGTTTGGTCACATTAAAATTTTATCAAGATCGGTTTTGAGTTACACTCCAATAACTGAAAAATGTATTCCTATCTTGGTGATATAGTTGTTGACGTGAATGACAATCGATCTTGTAGTAAGGGTCACTAAAAAGTGTCAAAACAATTTTTTTACCAAAAAATGGAACCGACTTCAACACTCAAAAGTGTGAAATAACTTGTCGAAGTCGGTACCATGCGCACAATATTGTGCTTTTGAACTGTCATTGTACCGACTTCAACAAGATATTTCACACTTTAATACACATAATTTTTTTTTTTTTTATTCGCATGAAATACATAAAACACTCATGTTGCACCAGACTATAAAAACCTCTAACGATTCTCTTGAATGGCATGTGGTACTTTGCTTGTCACATAAGTTTTAAGCTCAGTCAACTAATAAATCATGCTGAATCATACTTCTCGGTAGTCTGTCTGTCCACACATTGTCAAACATGAATTTAAATATTGTAATATTATGCTATAGGCTTGCTGCGATATAAATAATATCTGTTACTTAGAAATAATATTAGAAGATGCTCAAGATCCTCAGTTTTGCTAATCATATCATTGATTGGGTGAGAATTTATAGTTTGACACACTTACCTCGCAACAAAATGACAGATTTAGTCTTAACGGATTATATGAACCTTTTTTTTTTTCTTTATACCTGATGGCTAACCGTTGACCACTATCTCACCTGATGGTAAGTGATGATGTGGTTGAAGATGTTATTCAGGCTAACCTCGAATTACTGGCTCTCAAGGACAGCTGCTGGAACACACCGTTAGATGCATGGCGACAGATTTTCTACCCAGAAAGGCATTTGCAAAATGTTTTACCACCATGCTATAACGACTGCCATTCTAAGACAACAACCGGGACCGACGGGTTAACGTGCCCTCCGAAGCACATACGCGATTAGCCAATGCCACTAGTGGTCACACAGCCAAGTCATGACCGCGTACCGCGTTAATTTAGATTTTCCCTTCAATCCCTAATTTCAAGTCATAGCTCAAATTGAAAGAAATCATCATACTCGTATAACTACACCCACAATATCGACGTATCTTCCATTGAAGCGAAACATTGAAATAGCGTTATATATTTTATTTACTTGTAATATTGGGGTGATCATATTAATTATATAATTAAGTGGTTTTACCAATCAATTGTTGATTTTAATAATATTCCATCCTATATGGACATTGATGACGTTTATTTCAATTTGATGATGGTCTCATTAATGAATTATAAAAAGCAACGCAAATAAATACTCCCAATTTTATTAGCGCTGATTGTGATACCATAAAGTTTGTTTATGCTGTTATATTTGAATAAACTATTAAAGTTTATTTATACTAATGGTCTGCTCTTCCCGGTACTGTTGCAGTGTTTATTTCTGTATGTAAATAAAGAAGACGCATACCTAAATGTTTGCGTTGATAGGCTGAATTAAAAATAAACGAGTGATGACGTAGTGTCTCAGAGATCACTGACGTAGTGAGGTATGTCTGAGATAAATTTTCGTGGGGTTACGTGGAAGCTTTTCAGTTATGACACGGGCAAGTGACGTAATGAATCTTTTTAATAGATACCAATATACATTCATTCATATTCCTTATGTTCCTGTACTTCTTCGTAATATTTTGAAAGAAGTCACAAGGGTCATAATCATATTTTGCTATGGTGCAATGCTCAGCGGCAGCCACCGGCACTAAATTGCCACTCAAAGAGCCCCATCTCTTGCCGCGGGCTTGGGCGTCTCAGCTTAGATGTAGGGCTTTTGCAACTGCTCCCCTGGCTCGCTATCAACCTCGATAAGGAAAATCTGTCGCCAAGCATGTAATAGTGTATTCCCGCAGCTATCCTCGAGCGCAAGTTTCCATTCAAGGTTTAGCCTGACACCATCTTCGACCTTATCATAACTTATCAAAAGCTGGACATGCATTTCTACTACTATGGACATACATAGTATAATATCATTGTATTTGGAAAGATTTGAACACAAAACTGAATAAAGGAAACACAAGCTGGTTAGATTTGGCTCTGTTTTAGTTTCTGAACAAAAGTTAATTATATAAACATTAAATGTTATGCACTAAAAAATTATAAAGTAACTAAGGATCTTATAAACAACTTATGAGAAAGTGGATTGGTTTTATTATCCAATTTTGATTTGAGGTCAAAAAGGGCCTTAAAGCGAAATAAAAATAGACAGATACTTACATATACTATTGAGTCGAAAAGAAAAATCTGTTTACAATTTACATAACGACAATGATTTTCACATTCAGAGACTGCCAGCGATGAACCGCTTGTGAAAACATGACCGTCCTGATCCCTTAAACTCATTATAGACAAATATTAGTACGCCATCGGACAGATACTATCTCTTGTTCGAATCTAAAACAAAACTGGACCATCCGTGAGCAGCCGTTCGCGCGTGAACGCATAGGGAAAAAATCCAATAGGATACATAAACATAGTGCGGGAGATTCGTGTCAACGGCCGCGGCTTTGTGCTCTGCCCGCGCGCCCCTGCACCCTTCTCGCCCTCTACTCGACGGGGAAGCGATTTCAAGGGTGGTTTGGCCGAGTACAATATTTCCTCCCGCACCGATAAGGTATTAAGCCGTTGAGAGTTGAGACACATCGACGTTAATATCTTTTATCCACGCTTCTCGTGCCTCTCCTTCATTAATAATCTCGCTATGGCTTTATTTCGGTGATCAATTTCGACCATCAGCGAGTGACCGATGTCTCTCTCTTCTGAATTGTTTACCTGTTGTTTGGTGTCTGCTGTTTATCTTTCTACTCATTGCATGTTACAAACAAGTCCATTTACGTACATAGTTATCAGATAAAGCAAATAAGTAAGCTATGAATACAAATTACATATTCTTATTAAATTTTTATTCGACTAATAAATAAGGACGGGTCAAAGTTGGCAATTAACCGCGTAATTTTTCTTTATAGACTTACCAAAAAAGAAGAAGATTCTCAATTTAAATGCGTTTTTAATTTTTGTTATTTGATGGTTCTGCCAATTAAGAATTGATTGTGGTAATTATATTTTTTTGGGTAGAGTATACTTGTATTATAATTTTTTTCAATATATTGACGTTTGACCTTCATAGGTAAAAAGTGAAGAACTTTCGTAGTGTGAAATAAGTTTTAAAAAAGTACGTACCGACTTCTTATTCAAAAAATAACTGGTTGATATCAGAGTCAACCAAGTATACACAATGGAGCTCTAAGCGTTTGAAGGATTATACTCGTAGCACCATGTCTCACAAATTATTATTGAATGCTTATGTTTACTAAAGTCAATTTTTTTGTACCTCCGCATAGATGTAATTAATTTTTCAATTACATCTATGTACCTCCGTATTAATATGCTTTCTGAATTATTATTGTATATAAAACATATTGAATACTCGAAGAAAAGTAGTGGTTATATAACTTTTGAAAGCAAAATATATTATGAAGGTAAGCACTTTGTAAAGGAAAAAAGGGTTTATATTTATTGACAGTCTTATTTTCGTTACTTTACAGAATGGTTGAAAGCAATATGTTGATATCTTCTTGAGGGGCTATATATACGTTATCAATTTTACCAACCTACAAGAATATCTGCCTTGAATAAGGTGCCCGCCCTCTATGAGGTAAGGACCTTTACTTGATATTTACTGAATTTTATTAAATTCTGTTAAAAATCCGAAAGGAATAAAGGATTCTGCGAGTATATATCATATAAGGATATTATTAGTATATCCGTATTATGTGTATCTGAGCATTACTTAAGTCTAGAATGTTACTTACACTCACTAGAATCTCTGATAAATTCTGATAAAAGGGTAATACTTTTCGGCAAAATGGAATGGAAAGAGTGTTTCAGTGAAAAAGTTTTCAGGTAAATTGCGAAACGGGAAACGAAGAAAACGCAGACGGAGTCGACAAAAACGTAACTAATTCTTTGACAGTCTTGGCTTTAATAAGGCACTTCGAAATTCTGTCTTAAAATATTGCCTTAGCACAATCAAGCCTCCAAAAACAATTTGAATTGTAATCTAAAGATGAGAAACGAAAGACGTTTTTATCCAATTTGGTAAATTGAACGCAAATAGAGCTATCAAAATGGAGAGAAAAGGCATTATTATAAGTTTTATCTGGCATAGTCTTGTCGTGAGGGGAATACGGCGGGATGGTTGTTGGCCCGCGGCTGTGGCTTCACGGCATCTATCGATCTGGAGCTCCTTGCTTTATGATATTAAAACAAGCGATCTGACTACTAAGTAGAAGAATGGCGCGTACAATTTTACACTCTTCAAGTTTGCTTGAAAGTCGTTCACTTACGGACTATATTATTATACGGACTATACAATATGACGACTCTTTTGTTCAATATAGTCGGCTAGTGTGGTATCATAATGTTTTTAGGAATTAAACACCTCAAGTGGAGAAATGCGGTTCAAATGTAGGAAGCAAAAAAGAGATAAGCCAACAAAGTGAAAATTTGCATCGACAATGTTTTCACTACCTATAATTACATTGTATCAATAATTCTCCACTTAACACTGATTTCTGTCGAAAATATTGATCAGCAATACGAATATCCTTTAAAATCTTTGTAAGTTTATTGAAACCACTATGACAGACAAGCTCTACATAATTCAACACACTGAAATAGCCGCTATACCATCCAGAAACTCGGAAGCAAGTTGTCGAGGGGCGTTCCGATGTGATATATCGAAGTATTCCTAAGAATTATTGCCTAACTAAAGATATAAAATATATGTCGGTACCCAACAGTAGATCTCAAATACGAAACGGGCGAGGCTTTTTAACCGAAAGCTTACGAAAAGGTCAACTGAATGTGAAATGTGAGGAGGTGTAGATAAAAGAATATGTATCCCGCTGTCTACTGGAGCGTCGAAAGGGTTGTTTCTACCTAATTTTTAATCAAAGGTTTTTGAATAATAAAACAGGTCCGGAAAGTCGTAAGCAAAGTTTGAAGTAACTGTATGTTACCTTTTCATGCTTCACGTCAGCTTTGTGACCCGTGCCTATATTACATTCTGAAAATTGTCGTGTCAAAGAAAAGGCTAAAACTAGATACAAAGGCTTAGATCCAAGACCGAGGGTAAGACGGACACCTGGATGAATGTCGAGAATGTTCTTCACAAGGCTATCATGGACAGTAATATGTTAATAAGTTGTAGGTATTTTAATTCTGTTTTAGCTTTACTTAGTGCTCGTGTACATTACTGGTATTTTTTTGATGCTGTAGCTTGTACTAAATCTAAATTAGTCCAAAGTTAGAAAACTGGCTGCTAGCTCAATTTACCCTAATCAAATCTACTTTTATGGAAATTATCATTAAAGCTGTGTTAGTATGCGTTGTCATGTTCGATTATTAGTTTTAAAATTTGTATTAAATTAACCAACCCTCCCGTCTCGAAAGTTGATCTCACAATTTATTAATTTAGGATTCGGGAGCGGGAGCTACGACATCACGCTTTGTTAATCGGGCTATAAAGTCATATAACAATAGGAACGATTCAAAGCGACGGTTTCGCGTCCTAAAAATGAAATATAGTTCTGGTTCCGCAATGCAGTCGGTGCATGGGGTAGGAAATACCACTGGCAGACTTTACTTCGTTACATTCAATGTGGGGAGCCAGAGGAATTGCGTAGCTAGAAAGGATACCGTGTGCGTGATAGTCCCAAGCGTAACTTTATTCCTATTTAGGTTTTGTTTGTTTATACAGCAGTGTCGGTGGAATGTGTTCTTTAAACGGAACTGTGAGTTGTAACTTGTAAGACTGATTCAACGTAGGCAATAACAGGCATTGACATCCAACATAGAGAATTCCATTGTAAAACGTTTGATCGTTAAATTAAATTCATCGCTTAGAGAATCAACGCATGAAGTCCATTAAGTTGCTAGGACATTGTGGTTACAGATTGATTGTTACCCGCAATCGATTGAAACACGGCTAATTTGAACATCCTGATTTATAGCTTGTTTTGGTTTATAATTTATTGCATTGGGTTGATGTATTTTGGGATATTGTTTCCCATTGTTCTCATAAACTTTGTCACACAGAAGTTATACGAAATCGTTTTTACCCACTCCAATAACATTAGCGGCGAAACTATCTGACATTACATTTTCCTTGTCCGCATTTCGGAGAGATACATGAGCCGTGTCATCAAAGAAATATTGTCTCACAAATAAGTTTACATCTTCGGGGGGACATAGGCGTATCTGAAGAGAGCGGATATCGTCGATTTAGATCTGGTCTGGGACGCGACCAAGCGGTGGTTGTTTCAACATAAAATCAATAGTAATCACTCTATTGTTCCCTTTGCAACAGCTATTTTGTCACTTATAAGTCACACCGTTCTGTAAAGATAAGTATTTAGTAAGTAATATGATAGTTTTTATACTATATATATATATATTAGTTTATATACTTTTAGTGGTTGTTTTTATACCTAACCAGCACTTCCGCATGAGCTGCCTACCCATGGCACTTATGTTTTATACATCGTATTGAAACATAAAATATAAAGAGAGGTAGGTATATCTATTAATCTATATAAAATGTTTAAGCGTGATATATCGGAGTTGAGTGCCTAAATACTAGTTCATATAAGAAAATGATATTCGATTTTTATAAGCATGATTCTGACATCTGCACCCAGTATTTAGTTACCAACACCAGTTTATACCAGATAACTATAATTATATGCACAGCTATTACGTGAAATAGAATATTTTTCATTATCGCTTGATAAGCTTAGAAAATAACATCATAAGGTAATATTTAATTCGAACCCGTGACAAACCGCTCCGGAACGGAGACAATCTGAACTACCGTAGTATTGAGTCAAGTTTATTTCTGTTCTCTCTTCGTAATTATTAACCCATCAAAAAGAGACATTCATAGTTTATATTATGAATAATAGAAAAACAAGAATAATCTTACAATTAGCTTAAAACTTGTATACGATGACGCAACCCAATAAATATAATATTGTAAAAACCTAATAAGAAAAACAAGTCTTTTCAAAATCCTAACAAAAGCACAATACGGGGAATTCGTGTACTGTGACAAAAGCATCACGTTTTTCATAGGATTTTGTGTTTGAGCACCTAAATCCAAGTCTTTGGTGGAGCTGGAATAAAGTCCGTTGGTCCTAGAAAATGCCGCAGCGGCAAGCAAGTCCCTTCTAAACTAAGGCTACAAATCTAAAATATAATCATTTGATAATTTGTTCCATTCCAAGAGCGATGTTCTATAAAATTAGATAGGTATATTTGCAGACAAACAAACAAAGCAGTAAATAATTAATAGCCTCGATTGAGTCGGTCGGAGCATCGTCGACGACGACGGCAGCGCGACGCGACCACGGATTGATTGTTCCTATGCTAAAATCAATAAACAATTTTATTATTGGCGGTCGGGCCGTGCGACCCTCGTCCTTTCAATCTATGCCATCGGCTTGTACGAATTGAGGATGATCCGAACAATTCTTAATTTAAACGGTCTGTTGCGTAGGTATTTATTTATTATTAAAATGATACAATAGTGTTGGAAGGGGAAGACCTAGGCGAACGTTCCGAAATCAGATTGAAGACGTTCTGAAAAAATCTCCAGGTCAGGAGTACCCTAAACCGACGCTTGTGCATGAAAGGATTGATGAGTATAGATGAAGCGAAAGAGATATGTAAGGATCGTAGCAAGTGGAAATGTGGTCTCTGTCTACCCCTACGGGAAAGAGGCGTGATTTAGAGAGGTTATTTCTTAATACAATAAAGTACGACATGCTACATAAATTGGAAAACTATTGGTATATATAATCATGTCAAAATTCAAGTACTTAATGTCTAGTTGATTAAAACTTTTCTTGTTTTAATTGTACAAAAATATTTATGCTTTAAAATACTCCCTTGTCGGATTTCTGATCTTACATATAGGTACTATTATCAGCAAGTACTATGTGAGATTATTTTATTTAACTCGATGATTTTTATTAGGTTTGCCATCCGTTTTTTTGTGCAATAATCATATTTTGTATCACGAAACATCACATCTGCACTAATATTATAAAGAGGAAAGATTTGTATTTTTGTATGCAACGAATAAACTTAAAAACTACTGGACCGATTTGTATAAAATTTGGTATGGAAATAGTTTTAGACACGGGGAAGAACATATGACACTTGTTATCCAACTGCGCAAAAAGAGGTTAATGGTTTTGCACGATAACTGACATACGCACGGGCGGAGCCGCTGACGGAAAGCTAGTTTTATTTAAAGTCATAAAACATTTCATGTACATCGTAGAGTACAGAATTTATGCCGTTCTACGCAAGTGTGGCCGACGGCTTTCTAACGAAATATCACGCTGTTTTTCGCCATTGTCACATAATTTTCTGTCACATCACAGAACGAATTAAGTGATACTTACCGTTTATGTGCCATATCGTCGTGCAGTTAGTTCTATTTATCTTTCAGGAATAACTATTCTGTGTCTTAACATTTATCACACATAATAGAAATGGTTACAGTAGCAGCAAATCTAAGTACTATAAATGAGCTAAGGTATTGAGATAAAAGGTATTCTACTTTGGAGAAGTTTTTCTGATAGACGCTATATATTTACGTTTTATCACATGACTGCAATCAACGCCATTACAAAAATATGTGATGTCGTAGCCTGTAAATAATACAAGAATAGGAAAGTTGGTATCGAAAATAGTTGAAGTGAGAATACAGTTTTTGGGGTACATCTTTTATATATTTATTTAAATTGTTACTAATAATTGAGAGAGAATATTGCTCTGCCGCGCTGGGAAGTTGTCGGTGAGCTAAGCTTGTTTGCAGGTCCTCCGCCGCCCAAAGTGGGACTTTTGATTGTACACTATTGTGATCTTGCTGATTCATTCAATTTGTGCAGTCAGCAATTTTTCTCAAATCTGTGCTACTAATATGTAAAACGCTATTCGCACTTTCTTTGTTTTTGTAGTACCTACCTATGTTTTGAATTTACTTGTACTTACATCAAATTTTTTATGACTTCAGAGATATGTCTTTATATTTTATTTGCTTGCTTTGATTTTATTTAATTGTGAGACCATGGCATTTCTCATGGTGGTAGGGCATTTTGCGAACGCCCGCCTGGCTAGCTACCACCCTCAAGTAGAAAATCTGTCGCCAAGCACCTAACTGTGTGTTCCGGCAGCTGACCTTGAGAGCCGGTACTTCTATGCTGCCTGAACAACAACTTCGACTACATCATCACTTCCATCAGGTGAGATAGTGGTCGAAGGCTGTCTTGCCTTCGACTATTAGCTATAAAAAAAAGAAAATATAAAACGGTTTATTTTTGTTATAATATAACGTGGCTTATACATACGAGTTTGTCATAATTATATTCTTCTTAGCATTAAATGTTGCTAGTACAAATTGCTGGTTTAAAAAAAAATATTTGCAAACATAAAATTGACTTAAATTGCATCAAAACATGCCATGCACGGAAAACTATTATTTTTCATTACAACAGACGATAACACTTTCCTTTATTAATTATTGGATGCACTGCAGTTTACGATTTTGACGGTTTATGTGGAAAGTGCTGACCTTTAATATATTAACTATCTTAGATATTGGACAATGATGATGTCGTGATAAAATAAAATGATAGGTAGTATCAGCCTGGCCTGGAAAGGAAATTAGCTCATCTACAAGTAGCTGCTAACACATTGTTAAGTGCTTGGTAACAGATGTTCTCTTTGATGCTGGAAGCTAGTTTACCGACCGTCATGTAAATGACCAATTAACGCAGTAAGTTGCCGACATGCCTTATATTTTTTGCTACAATGCTTGCCTTTTTGTATAGGTGTATGTACCTATACCCAGAATCCAGATATACACTCAGTTATCTAAGCTAGACGTGGTACCTACATAGTAAGATTTTTTTAGGAAAAGGCTTATTATTTTTATTAATAATCTTTGAATTAACATAAAGTACCTAATACTTACTTACATTCTTAAAAATAATTCTATTGTTTGAAATATCTTCTCTTTACGTTTGACGCAGCCGTAAAAAGAAATGCACGGGAGATGCTTTACGAGCTACTGTCAGATAACTGTATCATAATGTTTTTACAGCGTTCCCTTATGAAAGTTTTATTGTTGCTTTTATATGAGGTGCTATTAAAATGAAAGCATTTGCGGATAATAACGCAACTATTTCAACATAAGTTTATTTATAATTATATGTAAGAGTTTCAACTCGTATATACCATTATTTTAGTATTTTATAAGACTGAAAAACTTTGTAGACATTATCTCCCAGTTTTTAGAATACTACTAGAGTAATACATCTGTTTTAGACAGAGGTTATCGTTAAAGTCCACGTGGACCTCGTGTTTGTTCGATCAAGCTGGTATAAAAAATACGCCCAAGTAGAAAAGCGCCGCAGCCATTTTGATTTGCTAATCCTGTATTTTCTGTCTGCGAATGGTACAAACACTTACATTTTTTTTCATTGAACTTAAATTTATTTAGGTACATATACTCTTCGTATTTACCGCGTTTTACTTTTCCGCCGAATGCTCGCGCCCATGTAAAATCTTTTTCGACTAAATTACTCTGTGTCTTCACGAAAGTGAGCGAGAAGCGGTCTTTATTTTGATGTCCTTATTCTCAAGATACTATACAGATTGGAACATTATGGAAATATATGTAGCATTTTCGTAAAAACCACTCTCGCTTGATGTGAATTGTTTCGGGGAAAGAATGAAGTGTTGGAGAATGGGGAGTGATATTGAAATGGAAGGTTGAAATGGTGTCCCTCGGTGTCGACTGTCAACTCAGTTCAGTGCACGCATTCTCTTTGAAACACCCTTTTTAGACGTCTGCGTGAGACGTGCACAACACACTAGCTATACACTTACAAACACACTATTGATGACACTCTAGAAAAGTGTTCGCAGTTTACTCATGAACATTTTCTCGCTTTATTTTCCACTCTTTGTATCCTAAATCCTAACTACGTTATAATAAACTATTTTTCATGTGAGACAATTGTATTTTCGCTTGCTTATTTTAGGTACATATTTTCACAGAAAATTCTTATTTTTAGGCTTATTTCAAATGTAATAAAGTCTACCTAACCTACGTTCTTATTTTCTACTTATTTCATCTTTTGTTTTATATCTGGACTGCGATGAGAGACAAATAAGAAGGAATGCGAATGCCTAGAAATCTATAAATCAGGCGCTCCATACCATTCAATACACGAAAAGTTAAACAATTTTTTTATGTAAAGAATTCAAATATACTTTTTAAATTAACAAGTCGCCAGGTTTATAAGTAAAGTTTCTGAGGTCTAACGTTTTTACTCGGTTAGAGATGATATAACCTCCGCGAGTTGGGCAGTCGAGGCAATATAAGAAAGTTTTGTCGCAAGTAAAGCTACCGAGCGTGCTCAGAGGCTAACTGATGAGTTTCAGCAAGTTTCTTCGGCTCGTGTGTTTTGCGCAAGTTGTTGGGCGTGTTCTGAACGCTAACAGTACGTGTAGTAGTGCCAACTTGCCCCTTAATATTATTCCTAGTGCAACATGTGAGAAATAATGAGGTTGGAGTGATTTATGTGGTAGCTACAGACTATTTTTTTTTGTATGCAATGATAACCGAGACATTTGTTCTATGGACTGCGGTGCCGCACGTCATGATTCGATCTCCGCCGGCTTGAGGCATATTGCGAATGCTCGCCTGGCACCCTCAAATAGAAAATCTGTCGCCAAGCACTTAACAATTTGTTCCGGCAGCAGTCCGGAGAGCCAGTAAAATTACAGGCTCGTGAGACTCAACAACTGTATGTCTCAGGGTATGGGCGCAGTGCAGTGCGTCGCTTGTGACGAAATGCATCTTTTATAGGCAGAAGATACTTCTTAACATCAAGTGGGTCTCCAGCTTGATCCATCACAATCACAAAGAAAAAATATGAGTATGTTCAATAATATATACGCTTAACGACACAGAATAAAATGGACCAGAAGGACCACTCCGCAAAGCCATTCCAATAAATAAGCAATCCTAGTTATCAAACAGTGATGTGCTCTTCAGCTCGCAAAGCACGGAGTAGCATATTATATTTATTTATATTCACCTACAAGACTCTTTCTATAGCATATCCACGCATAGCTTTTATCTCTTATGACGCGGTACGCACCGTGGAGTAATCCCGCCCGGACGGATACGCCAATGTACCTGTACCTTTGTACCTAAAGCATAGAACATATAATAATACTACCCTAAAGTGTGGAGTAAACCTACTAACGTTTGATCAACAGCGTTGAGTTTTCCGTATGTAAAAATACACTCCCAGATTTTACGACAGCAGAAAGAGTTGTCTATTATACAATCCATATCGTCTGTTTTGCGTAGTGTTCATAGGGCATGAACTCTGTATTGATTGACCTAGGTCCAGGTTTATGTAGCTCTAGTTTAGGTTAGGTTATTTTCTATATTCTTTGTTAACGCATATAACAACAACGAGAAAAGTGTATATTTGATGTATAATGTATAATGAATAGATTCAGGCGTTACTTTGCGGAAATCCATATTTAATAATAACAAATACTTTTAAAAGTATCCTAAAAAACATTAAATAATATTTAAATAAAACACTTAAAAAAGTATAAAATTATATATCTAGTGACAATTCCGCCTAATTTTCCTGTTATCTACGTGACGTCATAAACATCACGCAGCCTAACCGGAAGAATACCCGACTAGTTTCGCTTCTAAACGAAGCATCTTCAGGAGGTCTTGACTTACCGAGCGCACGATCGAGACCGACTCGATCGTGCGCTCGGTAAGTCAAGACCTCCTGAAGATGCTTCGTTTAGAAGCGAAACTAGTCGGGTATTCTTCCGGTTAGGCTGCGTGATGTTTATGACGTCACGTAGATAACAGGAAAATTAGGCGGAATTGTCACTAGATATATAATTTTATACTTTTTTAAGTGTTTTATTTAAATATTATTTAATGTTTTTTAGGATACTTTTAAAAGTATTTGTTATGTATAATGTATATATTATGTGTAGTAAATAATTTTATATAAATTAGAAGTTATATAAATAATAATTTAGGTCTTCTTATTAATAATTAATAATTAGGGTACTTATATCATTAAAGTGGGTTCCTACAGTATGTGTTTTACGAACAAGATTAAAAAAACTGCTAATTGTGGTTCGGATTGCGTGGTGGTTTACATTGTATCAATTGAAGTAGGTAGTACGAATATTATGTTTTTTTTTGCTTTTTGCTGTTCACTATATAAAAATCCTATATATATTACACTATACAAAATCATACAATTTCGTATAAAATAAAGAAAGGCTAGGGGCGGAACAATGTTGAAATAATGATGTCGTATAAAATATTATTTAAGGGGTCGATTAAGATCAATTATGCCCGTTTTCACCAACGACCTAAATAGTCCTTGGTAATATTTTACATCTAGTAAAATATTTTTAGAGAAAAATATTTTTATTACATAAAATATATTTTATTTTACTAGATATACGTAGTATATGTAGTAAAATATTTTTATTACATAAAAAATATTTGGTTTTGTTGTTGCCCAAAATAATAGCTAAAACTCCTACAAAATTTGTTGTAGGTACACGCCTCTTATTGTCTAAATATACAGCGCTTATTATAAAACCTATAAAATAAGTTTCTTACTATCGCTTGTCTTGTATAGGTAGTCGAAACCGTTGCCTAACTTTAGTTATAATATAATAACAACAAGATAAAAATATGATTCTTGAAGCAGAACTCAGCGGGGGCGAGCTCAAGGCTCAAGCCTCGGTTCGAGACGAAATTATTGATTTCAACGCAGCGGACTAACTTTTGCATTCGTTTCCTTTGCCCGACAAATTGCTTATTTTCAATATTATTTGCGAGCTTTTCTGAATATATATTCCCGTAAATCAGATATACGTAGTATAATAATATTTAACATGTTGTGAAATGGGCAGTTTTTTGCAAGTTCATAGTGTAACTAGCTTTTGTTATTCGTCATTACTCGGAATACATTTATTAGTCGATTTTCATAAAGCTCACAGTCCAGCATCTACAATATAAAATATCTCCCAAGTCAAATTGAGGTTTTTTAATAATATATAAAATACTAGCGACCGCTAGCTACCCGCCCCGGGTTTGCACGGGTGTGCAAACCCGCTGATAATAAATATACAAAAATAAACAATGCTGATAATAAATGTACTGCAGAATGTCTTTATGTACAACGTTCACAGCTTTTTTTCGTGAGACAATACAAACACGTTTTCTCTAGTGGTTACTTTTGAAAGATTAAAGGTTATTCTTGACATCATAATCATAATCATTTTATTGGTAATACAAATTACAGGTCAAGAAGTGCTTTCATAATTTACATAAATATAGCACATTACATACTAATTACATTATAAACTTATTACATAATAAAAATAAAATTTTAATGTCAGAGTACAGTTTGTACCAAAGTATATTGTAGGGCCCATGACATGACAAGTTTTGGAGGTTTTCCCAAGACTTAGAGACATCACATTAGAAACCTCTAAAATTATCAGTGTTCCTCTGGTATATTATGCAAGTATTGTACATATAAACCTTGATCTTGAATCACTCTATCTACTAAAAAACCGCATCAAAATCCGTTGCGTAGTTTTATAGATCTAAGCATACATAGGGACAGACGGGAAGCAACTTTGTTTTATACTTTGTGGTGGTCGTAGGTATGTAGTTAAAAAAATACAAAAATACTCTTTTTTACCACGAGCCTGATAGATCTTTTTGTTGAAATTTTGTAATCTTATAGACGTTAATGTAAAAATTAAAACGTTAGAAGTATATTACTTAGTTTATAAGCAATGGTGGTGAATCAAAAGTCGATTTAAAAGCAATACTTATTTTGCCTGTCCCACTTTAGAGATAAAACATTTCCCTAAAGTTCAATTAAAATCAACTATACATACGTACTCGTAGCGCGGTAGTCCATATTTAGGCCGTGATACCAACTGTGTCTGTGTGATGTATACCAATTTGATTTTTCTGTGCCCTTTGAATAAGATTGCAACCTTGGCTGCAACTGATGTCGACAATTCACGTTTGATCAGACAATCACATTGACCATGTCCAATGTAACTGCATGCAATATATTTTGCAGCGTTTCAAAGTTTGCTGAGTCCCGAGAAAATAGCAATTTTCCTGTTTTGAGACACAAGAAAATACCAATTTTCTGGAGCAACTTTTTGTTACAAAAACAAAGCAAGCGCTGAAAATATATATTCAGAAAAGCTCGCAAATAATATTGAAAATAAGCAATTTGTCGGGCAAAGGAAACGAATGCAAAAGTTAGTCCGCTGCGTTGAAATCAATAATTTCGTCTCGAACCGAGGCTTGAGCCTTGAGCTCGCCCCCGCTGAGTTCTGCTTCAAGAATCATATTTTTATCTTGTTGTTATTATATTATAACTAAAGTTAGGCAACGGTTTCGACTACCTATACAAGACAAGCGATAGTAAGAAACTTATTTTATAGGTTTTATAATAAGCGCTGTATATTTAGACAATAAGAGGCGTGTACCTACAACAAATTTTGTAGGAGTTTTAGCTATTATTTTGGGCAACAACAAAACCAAATATTTTTTATGTAATAAAAATATTTTACTACATATACTACGTATATCTAGTAAAATAAAATATATTTTATGTAATAAAAATATTTTTCTCTAAAAATATTTTACTAGATGTAAAATATTACCAAGGACTATTTAGGTCGTTGGTGAAAACGGGCATAATTGATCTTAATCGACCCCTTAAATAATATTTTATACGACATCATTATTTCAACATTGTTCCGCCCCTAGCCTTTCTTTATTTTATACGAAATTGTATGATTTTGTATAGTGTAATATATATAGGATTTTTATATAGTGAACAGCAAAAAGCAAAAAAAAACATAATATTCGTACTACCTACTTCAATTGATACAATGTAAACCACCACGCAATCCGAACCACAATTAGCAGTTTTTTTAATCTTGTTCGTAAAACACATACTGTAGGAACCCACTTTAATGATATAAGTACCCTAATTATTAATTATTAATAAGAAGACCTAAATTATTATTTATATAACTTCTAATTTATATAAAATTATTTACTACACATAATATATACATTATACATAACAAATACTTTTAAAAGTATCCTAAAAAACATTAAATAATATTTAAATAAAACACTTAAAAAAGTATAAAATTATATATCTAGTGACAATTCCGCCTAATTTTCCTGTTATCTACGTGACGTCATAAACATCACGCAGCCTAACCGGAAGAATACCCGACTAGTTTCGCTTCTAAACGAAGCATCTTCAGGAGGTCTTGACTTACCGAGCGCACGATCGAGACCGACTCGATCGTGCGCTCGGTAAGTCAAGACCTCCTGAAGATGCTTCGTTTAGAAGCGAAACTAGTCGGGTATTCTTCCGGTTAGGCTGCGTGATGTTTATGACGTCACGTAGATAACAGGAAAATTAGGCGGAATTGTCACTAGATATATAATTTTATACTTTTTTAAGTGTTTTATTTAAATATTATTTAATGTTTTTTAGGATACTTTTAAAAGTATTTGTTATGTATAATGTATATATTATGTGTAGTAAATAATTTTATATAAATTAGAAGTTATATAAATAATAATTTAGGTCTTCTTATTAATAATTAATAATTAGGGTACTTATATCATTAAAGTGGGTTCCTACAGTATGTGTTTTACGAACAAGATTAAAAAAACTGCTAATTGTGGTTCGGATTGCGTGGTGGTTTACATTGTATCAATTGAAGTAGGTAGTACGAATATTATGTTTTTTTTTGCTTTTTGCTGTTCACTATATAAAAATCCTATATATATTACACTATACAAAATCATACAATTTCGTATAAAATAAAGAAAGGCTAGGGGCGGAACAATGTTGAAATAATGATGTCGTATAAAATATTATTTAAGGGGTCGATTAAGATCAATTATGCCCGTTTTCACCAACGACCTAAATAGTCCTTGGTAATATTTTACATCTAGTAAAATATTTTTAGAGAAAAATATTTTTATTACATAAAATATATTTTATTTTACTAGATATACGTAGTATATGTAGTAAAATATTTTTATTACATAAAAAATATTTGGTTTTGTTGTTGCCCAAAATAATAGCTAAAACTCCTACAAAATTTGTTGTAGGTACACGCCTCTTATTGTCTAAATATACAGCGCTTATTATAAAACCTATAAAATAAGTTTCTTACTATCGCTTGTCTTGTATAGGTAGTCGAAACCGTTGCCTAACTTTAGTTATAATATAATAACAACAAGATAAAAATATGATTCTTGAAGCAGAACTCAGCGGGGGCGAGCTCAAGGCTCAAGCCTCGGTTCGAGACGAAATTATTGATTTCAACGCAGCGGACTAACTTTTGCATTCGTTTCCTTTGCCCGACAAATTGCTTATTTTCAATATTATTTGCGAGCTTTTCTGAATATATATTCCCGTAAATCAGATATACGTAGTATAATAATATTTAACATGTTGTGAAATGGGCAGTTTTTTGCAAGTTCATAGTGTAACTAGCTTTTGTTATTCGTCATTACTCGGAATACATTTATTAGTCGATTTTCATAAAGCTCACAGTCCAGCATCTACAATATAAAATATCTCCCAAGTCAAATTGAGGTTTTTTAATAATATATAAAATACTAGCGACCGCTAGCTACCCGCCCCGGGTTTGCACGGGTGTGCAAACCCGCTGATAATAAATATACAAAAATAAACAATGCTGATAATAAATGTACTGCAGAATGTCTTTATGTACAACGTTCACAGCTTTTTTTCGTGAGACAATACAAACACGTTTTCTCTAGTGGTTACTTTTGAAAGATTAAAGGTTATTCTTGACATCATAATCATAATCATTTTATTGGTAATACAAATTACAGGTCAAGAAGTGCTTTCATAATTTACATAAATATAGCACATTACATACTAATTACATTATAAACTTATTACATAATAAAAATAAAATTTTAATGTCAGAGTACAGTTTGTACCAAAGTATATTGTAGGGCCCATGACATGACAAGTTTTGGAGGTTTTCCCAAGACTTAGAGACATCACATTAGAAACCTCTAAAATTATCAGTGTTCCTCTGGTATATTATGCAAGTATTGTACATATAAACCTTGATCTTGAATCACTCTATCTACTAAAAAACCGCATCAAAATCCGTTGCGTAGTTTTATAGATCTAAGCATACATAGGGACAGACGGGAAGCAACTTTGTTTTATACTTTGTGGTGGTCGTAGGTATGTAGTTAAAAAAATACAAAAATACTCTTTTTTACCACGAGCCTGATAGATCTTTTTGTTGAAATTTTGTAATCTTATAGACGTTAATGTAAAAATTAAAACGTTAGAAGTATATTACTTAGTTTATAAGCAATGGTGGTGAATCAAAAGTCGATTTAAAAGCAATACTTATTTTGCCTGTCCCACTTTAGAGATAAAACATTTCCCTAAAGTTCAATTAAAATCAACTATACATACGTACTCGTAGCGCGGTAGTCCATATTTAGGCCGTGATACCAACTGTGTCTGTGTGATGTATACCAATTTGATTTTTCTGTGCCCTTTGAATAAGATTGCAACCTTGGCTGCAACTGATGTCGACAATTCACGTTTGATCAGACAATCACATTGACCATGTCCAATGTAACTGCATGCAATATATTTTGCAGCGTTTCAAAGTTTGCTGAGTCCCGAGAAAATAGCAATTTTCCTGTTTTGAGACACAAGAAAATACCAATTTTCTGGAGCAACTTTTTGTTACAAAAACAAAGCAAGCGCTGAAAATAAAATGCAAATTCTTCTGCTGATCAAGGACATAACCAATACTCGCATAAAAATGATATGCACGAAATATTGAAGTAAAATCATAATTTTATTTATTTAAGTGACTGTTCTAAATATTTTTACTGAACATTTTTTTAAATACGTCACCACTAAAATTTATCATCACGCTTGCGTATCCTCCCAGTGAGTTTAACCCACGTTTTCTCAGATTGGTTTTTGTACTATTTAAAGGTGGCGAGCGTATTACCTACTAGCATAGCACTTCAGAGTGCTGTTAAAAATCTAATAGTTATCCGATAAATAACTTTTCAGTTTTTATGTTCGTAAAGATCTTCTTTATGCCCGGGGTTGGCGGCATAAAAAGGGAATTTTATGCCGTAGTGCATAAAAACCTGCTTTATGCATAAACAGGTTATTTTATTCAAAATTGTTCATAAAGGTTTAGTTTTTAATATATTTAATGTAAGAAGTATGTCTAAGTCTTTAATAATATCCATAGATAAGATGTGTAAGGGTAGAAAGCAATTTTTTTTTTTAAATAGTGATTGTCTTAATATAATTTTGTACATTTATCACATTGAATTTCAACCATAGATATACTATACTAGCAATATATTTTTTTTATTTCCTTGCAATTGATGTGAAAATCTGAGTGTACAACTCATGCTTAAAACCCATCTCAGCCTCGTCTTATATCAGTTGAGAGAGAAACGTCTGGGCTAAAATCACTCTGTTTTATAAACTCCTTGTACAATCCACTATTACATTGCTTAGAAAATATTTTGTAGGTGTAGACAGCACAAAATAACAAGGGTCGTGGATTTTGACAGCATGGCAGCACTATATGAGATATGAAAATCTTTGTAGTTGAAATGTTAATTCCTGTTTATACCACGTCCCTTCTCATTGCATACACTCTAGTACTGGGTAGGAGAAAAACCATATGCTACGTAAAGCTTAAAACGAAACTGTAGAAAACGCATTATTTGCAGTTTCTTCAAAAGTTTCAAGTCATATGCATTATACTTAGTACTTACGTCTAAGTGAAAGGCTGCAAGTAAATACACGGTTTACGCAATTACTCGAAAAATCAGAAGTTATTTGCGTTACTTCTAAGCGTGACTAGATAGAGAGAAAACGCCTAATTTTTTGATATAGGTACTTGTAGGCGTTCCCGCCAGTATTTCCCACCTCGGATCAATATGTGAAGGAAAGTTTTATGTTAGTAGTTACATTACATCTTACCGCGAAGTGTTTGTTGCTTTAGCTTGCGGAGCTGTTTGGACAGTTACTCGTAATTCGATTCAGGAAAGTTTTTCACAGCCTTCTTCTACATATTAGGTACTATTATGTAGATGGTGGTTAGCTTGCGTTACACTTTAGTATTTCTGTTGGATCTGGTGCTTTTTTCGGAGATATAATCAGAGGTACCAATTGACAATTGACACACACTCGTTCATTTTCTATTGATTGGTCAGCCTTTGATTATCTTTTCAACTGTTCGTATTTGATGGTGTTGTCGATAATGGTAAACAGGCGTTATCTTACATAATACTGGTACTAATACTGTCCTTAGTTCCTTATTTCCAGTCGCCGTCACACATCGATAGGTGCTTGGCTACAGATTTTTAATTTGAGGGTGGTAGCTAGCCAGGTGAGAATTTTAGAAATGCCTTACCGTCATGCACAACTCACTGGCCGCATTTATAACCTTTACCAGAAGATTTTATTGAAGGACTGAAGAACTGTTTTATATATCGTACTGTTATAAATCATGGCAAAATATGACAAAATAAGGCAAATTGTTGGCAAAGTGTTCGCTCACAATAAAATGCTGTATAACATTTTGCCTTCAGTTTAAAGATCGTCCGCATACCAGCCACCAACTCTCCTTCCAGCTCTAGTTATTGTCTTAGTAAAGAGGTATATGTGAAAATTTCCTGATTCGAAACGTAACACAAAGCGTTGACAAAGTTATCTTTCGGATTGGGAAAGGTCAAAAGTTCACGATACAGAATATTTCAGGAAACTTCTGTTTGCGGAGTAGGAGCATTGTTCCCTTCACATGTGCACTGTAGTACACAATTTACACTTTACAGCCGGCGCAGCGTCCAGTGTTAAAAATAGAGTGGACCGGACATTGAACCGACCGGCCGCGCCAGCCCGGACATCGCAGTAATGAAAGTGTCCCATCGCGTTCCAACTACATTTTCGCGACTGAACCAATTTCCCTCTACTGTAAATTTCGGGCAACTTCGTAAGCTTTGATGATTTACGTCTTCGCTGTTCTAGAGATTAATTGATTATGGCGTTCTTGAAATATTATTCCTTCATAATTAATAAGGTTGGTTTTGACATAAGAGTCCTCAGTCGACTTTACAACTAGATTTGGTGTCGCTTGTTTCCTGTTATATTAAGTTCGAAAAGAATGTAGCATTTAATTCATGGCTAATTATTTTACCCTCTTTATGCAGCATATCATAACTGAACTGCGAATTAAAAAGACAGCAATTATTTGGTCTATTACACTATAAATAGCAGAATATTCCCCGCAACTAGTTATTTGCCGTAAAGTAGCAGTTATGTATGGTAGCCCGAGCGGTGTAACGACCGGCAACTCTATATCATTAGTCGGCGGCACGTGCGGTGTGACAGGTGCTTTATATCGCGAGCTGTTGGCGAGTCCATCCGCAACTAAACTGCCTATTTTGTACACTATACGGTATACATACCTCGTATATATACGTATAGTGCAAGATGTTTCCATACTGAAGACCTTGACAGGTTGTCAGCCGCAGTAGTGGTCTTTAGGTTTAGGTCACCAGGCATTAGCCCTATTCTGAAAGTCCATAATGATTGGTGTTACTGTAGTGACAGATAATATGTATTCGAGCAGTAGTGTCTGCGTTGTTCAACTGCCAAGCAGCAGTGTTTACTTTGCTATATTCAGGATTGCAGGTCAGGTTTTAAAAATAAGAACTACTAACTGGATTGGCAAACGCATTTCCATCCAGTTGTGTTCTTTATCAAGAAACCTACTTTATTCCTATATATTAATGTAGTATTATTATATGTTCTATGATATTAATGTGACCGTCCTGATATTTCAACGTCGTTTTTGGCCATCGCAGTGTCATCATTCTGCATAAACAGGAGTGTGCTCGTCGCTCCGAGACATTAGCCCATAACTACTTTTAATCATATTATAAAAACTTACGCTCATATATATATCTAATATACAAGTATGAAGAACACGGGTGTTTGAGCGTGAACTTACTATGAGTCGATATCGCTATCGACAATGTTTCGGCTTCTACCACACATTCGGACGTACCACACTCAAAATCCTGAGGAAGGCTTCCGGTAGAAGTCGAAACATTGTCGACAGCGATATCGACTCATAGTAAGTTCACGCTCAAACACCCGTGTTCTTCATATATTAGATACTTTTAATCAGTCTTGTTCGCCCAGTGTTCTTACTTGTTTCAGCGCCCTTGTCGGCTAAAGACAGAAATGTTTGCACACTACACTTACTGTTAACTAACTAAGTCGATTGACGAACGCAATTTGATGTCGAGTACAAAGTTTACGTAATCTTAACGCCTGTAGTAATAACCCTGAGCAACACAAACATAATTATTCATTAAATTGACATCTAGGTACATCTATACTCAACACATTTACATCAATCTGGACATTATTTCACACTCGTTACTCGAATGATACACATCAGATAAGTTGGTTCTCACTTCCCATTGAAGCTCTCCGTTACATCATTTATATAACTCCACAGGTTTTTACGATAGCTCATCTCGAACTAATGTGGCTTTTGTTACATCGTGCCGCACTCCAATAAACATCCTCAACGGGAACTCATTGTTAGGTTGTATTGTACTCACTAACTGTCATGTTAACTGTGACGATGCGTGCGTGGGCTTGACCATACAACCAATTGTTGTTCAAGCCCTTTGTAAAACGAAGCTGGATGAAGGAAGGTGGATCGAGAGGTAGATGATGTTATTCTCAAATATTTACACACTCCGCTCAATTTTTCCCTCGAAAAACTCTCCCGAGCTAGATACATATTGTCGGCGAATTGGATTGCCTCACGGGACAGATAATAAAGCTGAAAAGTAATTTTGTAAGGGCTGGAAAGCTTCAGGAAATTACGGGTAAGTAAATTCCTAATGTAAGGGCGTTTGGGAACGTTTAAAAGTATTAGGCGAACCGCTGCAAAACGAGGTTATTGGATCGCTGGCGATCGACTATAAAGTTAATTTCAGTGCAATCACACTATGCCAGCAAAACTGTCAAACACACTCCGCTACGTGAGGTTACGTAGTTATTTGAGCTAAACGAGATTTCATTGTGAACGGATCTAGTTCAACAATATACGCTCTCATAAAAGGAACTAGTATATGTTCTTACATAACTAGTAACCATTTACCTCTAGCACCCCTACCTAGATTCTCTCCGGTTGAATTGGGCGCGGTAAAGCTCTATACGCGATGCCTGCCAGAGAGGTGAAATACTATATAATATATAGATAAAAAAATCTTAGATGCCTGCAGCACCAAACCAATATCGGCTTTTTCATTTTCAATAAGCGACTATAAAACTACTAGTATTTACACAAGGTTTTATTTATTTACGATTTTATATAAAATGTATATAGTCGTTATACCGCATAATACAATTAAATAATTTTACGAACAATACCCCTCAGTAGATAATAAAACAACCGGTAAACAAACACTCGTCCATTTATTGTCAGAATACGACCGTAAACAAAGCAAATAAAGGATTCGCAGGCATTAGAGTTCAGATTATAGGGTAGTAAGTACGGGTCTTTATTGCGTCCATACCAAGTGGATGTTTGAAATCGGAATTTAATTTGGAATACTTTGGAAACGGTCGTTTTTGGTATACATATGTCGAAAAGTATCGTTTATGTCCACAATGAAACTGCAAACTATTTACAAGCTTTTCGATAGTGATCCTTTAAGTTACGTAGATAAAGGTGTTTTTAGTGAAAACTTTTTGTAAAGGAAAACGTTTGAATATGCCATTGTTTATAAGAGTGGTTTACCTATGTATACATAGCACAACAACTGTACATAGGAACACGCAACAACAATAATACCCTCAGGCTGGCTAGATTGGAGGTAGCCCCACTATTTCCAGTCCCCTCACGATAAAAAAAGTATATAGAGCGCTATAGGAATGCCTGTGGTATAGAAATGGTTAGTTTTTGTACTGTGTCACCTTGGCTTGTCATTTCGCCTATATCCAAGGATCCGTACCTGAAAAAAAAAACTATCTTATAGGCTAGTTTTTTCTATCCTAGCCTGTAGAGTGTCTTCGTCTAGCTTGAGCTAATTGAGTGCAGAACAAAAAAAAAAAAATATATATATATATACATTTTTTTTTATGCCTTATAGGTTAGCCTTTGACCACTATCTCACCTGATGGTAAGTGATGATGTGGTCGAAGATGTTGTTCAGGCTAATCTAGAATTGGTTTACTATTTTTAATGGCTTTTAATTTTGCCAATTTTGACCATTTTTCTTATAGCCTAAATTTTCAAAAAGAACTAGTTAGAAATCTAATAATTTTGTATATTATCTCAAATATCCTCTATCAACCAGCAAATAATGAAACCGCCAATATGTAGGTAATGTAGTTTTGAAGATGTAAAAGAAAAAATCCTTAAGAGAAAATAATAATGTTTTTGGTCACATTTTTTTTTTCTTTTATGGACTGTTACAATTCTCATCCTTAAAAGAGCGATTTTCATTTAGTTACATACTGCAATGTAAGGATTCCAGTGTAAATGAAACAATAGCCACAACTATACTGTTGTGTCGGGAACGTTATCAAATGAAGCCCTACAAAGGTTTAATTGCCCCAGTGGTGGGGCCCGTATTGCACTAGTTCCAACAAATTGATCGGCTCACGCGATGCTCAGCTTGTGTATGAAATAAATACTTCCGATTATAATGAAACAAATTCATCGCTGAGTTTGCTTAGGAATTCACAGTAATCTACTTGTGATTACTTAAACGACAAAAATGCTTGGACAATTCCGCCTCCGCCAAGCTATCGCCTGTCACCTGCGTAATTTAAACAAATATTGTAATAATTTTATAATATGGCCCCGAGTTTCTTCTTGCAATGGCTCTACATTTTTTTTGCTGAACGTGGCAGTACATTGTGGAATATTTCAATATTAAAATTTCTAATTTATCTTCATAAAAATGTCGTAGACGCCTAAATTTAATTACTGATTTTGATATTGACTATACAATGTTAATAGCTTTTGAAGCGCTCGTAGCGGAGCTTACATAGTAGTTTTTTACCGATGAACTAGTTTTATCTACGTCCAGTGCGGTCGATATCCACTTGGATGGGTGACCGCTAGTGGCGATTAATACTGAGCGCTTCCGTGCTTCGGAGAGTGGTCTGTGGTGAAAAATATGAGACTGAGAGCGTAGGACAGAGATACCTTGTTTCGCAAGTGAACGAAACAGAACTATACAATATTTATATATGAGTGATTTTCTAAAATAAATAAAAGTGAACTTTTTAAAAACGGTAAAATATCATTCAGATCAGTTTTACATGTGTGCTACATATAATAATTAGATATAAAATTTGTATTAATTCGATTGGATAAAAAACTACTAAGTTACATTTTAGAGAGAAGTAGAAAATCTGTCACCAATAAATACCAGGTAATCATCACCAACGACGCAGGTTTAAAAAAGCCGTAGGGTTCTGTACGGGCATGCCATACATTAGGTTAATTATATTTTCTGCAATAGATGCATTTCGATGACCTACACAAGGCATCGACTGAGCGGTAGCGATTGTCACATTAACCTAGTTTGTAATTTTCTTTATATTAGCAAATATTAGTTATAATCAGTTCACTAAAACTACTCAAACAAACCACATCTTTCTCTTCATAAATATTTTCTTCGAAATGGAACCTCGCGCGTTGATACCTCTTCGTGCGAGGTTCCGGAACAACAGTGGATTCAGTGCAGTACATTTACAGTGCAGTACATCTAAAGTAAACATATATACAACTTTACAAAAACTCTAACATTAAGTAGCCAGGGCAATACAGCTCGGCTGCAACAAGTTCTGTGGGCACTACAGCTCGCATACCTACAACCAGCAGCCAGGGCAATACAGCTCGGCTACAACAAGTTCTGTGGGCACTACAGCTCGCAGACCTACAACCAGCAGCCAGGGCAATACAGCTCGGCTACAACAAGTTCTGTGGGCACTACAGCTCGCAGACCTACAACCAGCAGCCAGGGCAATACAGCTCGGCTACAACAAGTTCTGTGGGGACTACACCTCGCATACCTACAACCTGCAGCCAGGGCAATACAGCTCGGCTAAAACAAGTTCTGTGGGGACTACACCTCGCATACCTACAACCTGCAGCCAGGGCAATACAGCTCGGCTACAACAAGTTCTGTGGGGACTACACCTCGCATACCTACAACCAGCAGCCAGGGCAATACAGCTCGGCTACAACAAGTTCTGTGGGGACTACACCTCGCATACCTACAACCTGCAGCCAGGGCAATACAGCTCGGCTACAACAGAGAATCCGTGAGCTAGACAACTTGCGGTTCACATGTTGTTATCCTACACTCACCTCCGGGTTGCGGACAACACAGCTCCAGCATCCTACAGCAATGACATTCGGGCGCGCTAGGCATTGACGTCAGGAAATCAAACATCGCAGTGGACGGGCAGCGTTACGAACTGCCGCAGACACAACGAAATAAATGAAATTATTAATAATTCATCTATCCATTGCCTGCAACATCCCGAACGTCAAGATGACCAACTGAGACAACTGCAAGACAACCTGAAACAAGTGCAGGCACAACAGAAGAATGCCTTAACAGAGATTTCGCCCCATGATATCCATCACTATGCAATTTCCTACATAATTATCACCATAGTTGTCATTATCGCAGCCATGTACCTTATACGAAAACTTAAATATAACATCCTTAAGGCTAAAGGTGCTAATACAACTACACAACCTCGATTGGAACTGGAACCGATGCCGACAGCGTGTTCTTCAGAATCAGCAAATCCGCATTACAGTGAGATCCAGCGGGATCAAGTGAACGCTACGAACAGACATTTTAGTGCAGTGCGTGTAAAAATGGACAAGGCGTCCCCTTGTTCTCAAGTTGACAATGAACCTTACATGGACATTCATTAGATAATAGTTTAGACAATAATTCTACATTTTTTCCCTACAATTTTAATATATTACTAATTTACCTTTCATAAGTCGGCAGTATGTACGGGCATGCCATACATTAGGTTAATTATATTTTCTGCAATAGATGCATTTCGATGACCTACACAAGGCGTCGACTGAGCGGTAGCGATTGTCACATTAACCTAGTTTGTAATTTTCTTTATATTAGCAAATATTAGTAATAATCAGTGCAATAAAAGTATTCTAACAAACCACATCCTTTCTCTTCACAAACAAATACTTTCCCCGCTCAGGTTCCGTGCCCAAAGGATGAAACAAAGCCCTAATAATGAGAATCTACAGTCTGTCTATCCGTCCGTATATCACGGGGCTCTAGCTCATAAACGGAACAAGTAACAAGACTGATATTTTGTAAATAATGTTGGCCCAAAAAATATATATTGAAATAGAAGTACTTACTCTTTAAATGTTTTAAAGCGGGTTCCAATACTTGATAATGTTTTTTGAACACTAGCATGTGCTAACATTAGCATGTACTAGCATTTTTACAATTGATTCAATGAGGTCTAGACGATGAACCTATATTGGTAGAAAATAAAAAGCTACCTATTGATTATTAAAATGAATTATTGAGGACCATCAAATTAGTAAATCTTAGACTATTATTGTTAGGGTCTATCTCAAAAACTAAACTCGTAAGGAATCCCAACTTTCGGTATGCTATGTAACTACTACTATTTAACCAAATGCCCTTTTTAGGCTTTCAAATCCAAAGAGTAAAAACGGGACCCTATCATTAAGACTTCACTGTTCGTCTGTCACCAGACTGTATTTCATGAACGTGACAGCTTGACAGTTGAAATTTTCACAAATTATGAATTTCTGTTGCCTCTATAATAACAAGTACTAAACGGCGTCGGCCAAGTGAAAGTCAAAAAAGGTTTAATTATAGCTTAAATGTTCATAAATAGTGGTACTTTACAAAATTACAAATTTAAGTTATACTTAATGGTACGTTGGTAATATGTTACTCATGTTGTAGAAATAATGTTACGGAACTCATGGTGCGCGAGTCCGACACGCACTTTGCTGATTTCTTAAATATAGTCTTTAAACTGTAATTATTTTTGTTACGATAGTGAGTATTTAGTAAAATGTACTCACGTACAGAAAACAAGTTATTTTTCATTGTCACATAGTAAATACGTACGTATTAGGTGACGTCTTTGATTATATCTACCAATTCATTAGTTATTGCGGTTGACAGTTTTGTTAATTATCTGGCTTACTGTACCGCTATTTATGTTGAGCATTCACAAATTGGAAGCCACTTTACACTATTTGAATAAGCGATGGTCGAGGCATGTGTTAATTAATAACTGCGACAAAATAGATACCTTTTTGAGCCGTGTTCTAGTTCAGCTGGCGTGCAGTGTGCAATTTTACAGTGACTGCGACACAGTGGGCAATTTTTACCCGTTTCGTTTTTAGGTCAATGTTCCTTGTATATTTGAAAAGACAAGTCTTGTTATTTAGAAGTTTAAAAACTATTTTATATTAGCCTTGAAAGTATAGGTATGTATTTTTATAAGGCTTTACCTCGCGACTTAAAAGTCTTTTAATTGTTTTATTTACTGTCATTGATTATTGGAATGTTAAAGGCTCGTTTTTATGCAGAACAACACAATCTTCTGTTTAGGGGCAGAGGTGTTCATATACCTATTAGAGAATTCTATTTGAATGATAAAAATCAATCTCACTCGGTCTCTCTACTTTAAATATTATATATCACATCATTTATTACACAACTGCCCAAAAAAGGAGTGGTCTATTTTCAGGGTTCCTGTAGGTATGTATGTTTGTCAGAGTCTTTATTCCACCATAATTTCTAAACGGCTTAACAGATTTTGATGTATGAGATATTGTTACATTCGTCTTGATAGCGCACGTGACACTAGGTACATACAAAAATAAAATAATCTGCCGGATTTTAGTCGCCATATTTATACCTGTTAAATTGTTAAGTCATTCTTTAGCGCCCACCAAGATCCACTTTATTATCTTATCATATTTTGTATTCTGAAGATCTGCATTTGAACATTGTGGAAACATAATCATTGATGAATATTATTAAGCTTATTACTGTAACGATTCAGACCTAACATAAATCAGAGGCACAAAATTATGTTATTTGATACTATCAACATTTTATTGAAATCAGAGGAAAATTATGGTTTTGCGATTACGTATTCACATTTGTTACTAACGAAATCTGTTTTAGCTGATGTTCGTCGGTAAATAACAGATTTAGTTAGTAACACATGTGAATATACCTATTCGCTAAACAGCTATACTTCTATAATTTAATTCACATTTTGTTAGTAACATATTACATAATTGAGTCACAGTTTCTCCTTTTCCGTTGCGTTGACGTTAAACTGCCAACAATGATCTTCTAATATTATACATGTATTATTTAAAATATCTTTGCCACTGTCTTGTCAGTGGGGTACGGTATAAGAATAACATAATTTAGTCTAAATAACGTAACCAGTGAATTGAATAATAATAAGAAGGAATGTATGAATATAAAAGATAGTGGTGTATGTATATAACAACACTAGCTTTCCGGCCACGGCTCCGCCCGCGCGTATGTCGGTTATCGCGCAAACCCATTAACCTCTTTTTGAGCAGTTGGATAAAAACTATCCTATATCCTTCCCCGGGTCTGAAACTATTTCCATATCAAATTTCATCGAAATCGGTCCAGTGGTTATTAAGTTTTGTTCGTTGCGTACAAAAATACAAAACTTTCCTCATTATAATATTAGTGAACATTATTCGATTTAATAAAGTAACTCAAAACATACAAAGAGATTTATAAAAAGAGTGAATGAAACAATGATAGGAGAGTCACCCCGTGACCACGATCACTGCAAAGTGTTTGAAACGTCGGGATAAAATAATGAAAAATATACGCGATTTAAACCGTTTAAAGTTGTTTAATTACTAGAATGATAGGAGAGATTTTAAGTTCACATGGCAAACCGATATGTAAATTTAGAATATTATAGTAATAAAAACATTTTTGGACAACTGAATAAAATATTGATCTGGAGTACCTTCACCTAGGCCACATTCACACATAGAGTGATTCCAAACACTAACTTTAGTACGAAAAGTCGGAGAATAATCATGACCTAAACGTAAACGCATTATGATTGTAGTATTCAATTAGACATAACAAAACTTTTAATATTTTAAAACCAACAAAACGTTTTTGAGATATCCAACAGGATACCAAGAGAATACTGTTGGATACCTCCAAAATGTCGACCTTAACTCTAAGTCAAATAGATAAAAAAGAGTATAATAATAAAATGTTCAAAATCAAACATCAAAGTATATCTCCAAAAGAACTGAAATAAGATTTCATTGTTCTTCAAAATTAAAAGTCGCTAAGGTAGCCACAGCCACGCTTGTCACGGAAAACGCTGATTTGAATTATGGTAATATCGTGATTTATCGCGCAAATGCCAAGAAATTGTTCCATTTACCTAAAATATTCTTTTGAAAATATACCGTTTTATTACGGGCAATTGTATGGATGATATTTTAAATATTGTTTCTCTTTTTCAGGTAATACTTCTGACCCGGGTTTGGCAACTTCCTGTTCGGTAACTTTAGATTAACAGATGGTGAAGAATAAAGTAGTAATTTTTACTTAACACATATTTTCACTAATAATCATTAGTAATAAGTTCTGATTTAGAATAAAACATAATCAATGACACAGCCATAAGTAGAGAGAAGTGTTCAGGATTAATGTTTTTAAAACTTACTTTTAACAAATATCAGAAGAGCAGCGCCCGTAGAAGCGCTCGTAGCGTAGTGTACTTAGCCGTTCAGCAACGTCCGCTGTGGTCTAGATGTGTTGAGTTCGATGTTTGACCGCTATTTGATTACTGGTGAGCGCTTCCGTGCTTCGGAAGGCACGTTAAGCCGTCGTCGGTTTCGGTTTTTGTCTTAGAAAGGCTGTCGTTATAGTATGGTGGTAAGGCATTAAGCGCATGCCCGCCTGGCTAGCCACCAACCTCAAGTAGAAAACCCTTCGCCAAGCACCTCACGGCACGGTGTATTCCAAAGTATCTGATATTAAAAGCCTTAAAAGTAATTATGTTTTATTGTTTATCCCTAAGAGCTGTGGATTTTGTTAATAAATAAATAAAATAAAATAAAAATAAAACAAAGCCAGTAATACTAGGTTGCGCTGAACAACGTCTTCGACCACGTCATTACTTACCATCAGGTTAGCTTGACGTCAAATTGTATTCTATCAGCTATACATATATAAAAAACTGTAAAAGCTAAAAATATATATGTATCTACTTCAATTAATAGTAGTACAGTACTATCCCGTCGTCTATGATAAATTAAGGAAGTAGATCAGTAAACCACATATAAATTCATTGATATACATTATTTATCGATTTTAATTTGTTTCCCATAGTTTATCTCCCTTGACTGTATATTAAGTTTTTTCCGTTCGAAGTGGGTGGAAAAATGGATTGGTTCGTAAATTATACTTTCAAATCTCCAAGGATTTATTGGATTTGAAATTGCAGACCGAGCAAGTTACAAACTTTGCAAGTCTGCTCGTTTCTAAATTTCTCCCAGCAGTTTGTGATTTCTTTAAATCTGGTAGAATATTGTAGTGGTTGTTGTGTCTCTGTCATTGATGTCACTTTTGTAATTCTAAAAGAATGTATAGTGCCTAAAACGCAAGTACCAGATACGTCAGTTTTTCAATCGCGAATTACCAGGCATGCAGGTGACCACTGTTCTATTACGCATATAACTTAAAGTGTATGATATTTCAATGCATATTAACTAACACACAAACGCCAATATTTCTAACAGTAAACTACCAGATACCAGAATTGATTGTCGCAAATAACCAGAACTTAATTTGATGGTACCAGAAATTTATTCGCATTACATTTATGATATCGCTGATAGATAGACGATAGTGAGATTAGAAACTCTTTGCTGTTACTGAAAGAAAACAATACCTAATGTCAGTGCTTATATACATCTACCTCTATATGTCCTACCCATCCCCACCTTCTTATAGTTAAAATTTTTTTTCATGTCATGATTCTCATCGTTCTTTATATTATGCTTCTGTTTAGAATGATATAACCCGACATAAATTTCGCTAGTTCTAGCATCTAAACTGAACTTTACCGTCTGACCAATGAAGTAAAGATGTCGTCTAACACGAAGTAGATTGCGGTTCCTCGATGCACCAATAAAAGGGCAATGTAATGGATACAAATACGTTTCTATCACGGGAACAGAGTGGGTGTCTCCCTCACTTCGGGACATAACTCTTTGCGTTTCTAGCTCTTGTTTCTCTATTATTGGTAGATACGATTCTACATTTAGAAACGAATATTGAGAGAGTGCTTACCGGATTGCGGGAGGGTAATGTTTTGGGGTAAATTTTTAATTACAGCAGTCCTTGAGAGCCAGAAAAATACAGGCACATGAGAATTAACAACTTAACTGTATTATTGTATATAGTTCGTAGTATTTTCTTAACAACTTTTTGTCTCAGGGTGATGAGCGCATTGCACTCTGTCACTTGTGATGAAAAGCATCAGTATGTGTAAAAGCAGTGAACCCATCTGTTATAGGTAGATGTTACCGCTTATTGGGTGTCCGTCACAGTGGCATAAAAAACCCATAAGTGCTTTTCATATAGAATCGAATATGCTTAGAGTGCTTACGTGGCTGCAGGAGTTTAATGTTTTGGCAAAATTTTTATATCAGAAAATACATTATATGATTATAATAGTAACAGGTAACCAAAAGAACCTATAGGTGTTCTTTCATTGATCGATGCCTACATAGCCACTTTACCCCAGACTCATCTAATTCTATGTAAGTACAAGACGATCTTTAATTGGATTACCTACTGATAAATATCACGTTTACAACATAAATTGAGAAATAGAATAAAAATTCCATAAGCGTGAAAAGAATATTGTAACTATATTTGCTTCTACTAGCTATTCTTACGTGTATTCTACGATAAAACCTCGGATAACTTAACTAGAGCTAAGCGTTAACTGCGCTTTCGTAGGGGTAGACGGCCATTACGTCTGTCGCGACGCAGACAGTCTACTTATTAAAGTTTCACCGTTGTCTGGCCCCCGAACACCTCTACTAAACCATATCGAGCGTTCCCCCAGTAATACAACCACTTTGCATGCACGTTCAGGTCTTCGACACTTTACTGAATACGTTTTGATAGTTGAAAACTTAACGGCTATTTATCGTTGATATTAAAATTCCAGTATAAAAGTTCCGCAGGTTACTCGTTTAGATATTCTCTGGTTTATATTTCAGGGAAAGTTACACGAATTTATTATTAAACATAAGACTCGTTCATCAATGGTTTGTCCGAAAAAAATCGAGTTTATATATGGCTGAAGTAAGGTTTTTATTTCCACTGAGGCTCTGATAGCGAATCTGTTTCATTTGGCGTAGCAGCAGCGGTGGCGTAGGTTGCATCAAATCACGAGGAAAACACGCGGTCGTATAGTACGCATGCGCATTACGTGACAGCCGTGAAGGGAGGGAGGAGTTCACCCCTTGCCACCTGCTACCTAACTCCACCTGATACTTGCACACGGTGTTAAAACCTGCCATATTTCACGGTTCCGACGAGTGTCATTTACGCTTCTGTTCTCTCACAATCAAGAACTGAAAATTCAATATCCGATATTGGTTCAATCAAGCGATTCCATTCCAATTGAAAAAGCAATACCTGCTTTGTATGTTCTGCAGTTCCGAATGCGGGATTTAATTTTGCTGCTCGAGAAAATTGTTCCAGAGTTGACACAGTCGTCTTTTAAGTGAACTGGTTTTGTCTTGGCAAGGGTTGATATTATCATTGACTGGCGAGGGGCCAAATACTACAGGGCTACGTAGCGCAAGCTATAAGTTCTAGAAATCTCATTTCTGTCAAGTTTCGGTTACATTCTTCAGTAAACAATTAATAAAAGCTTCGTAATGTATATCTTCTCGTTTTACCGGAGGCTTTTGATGTTTTTTGAATGAATTTTCCGATTGTATTTCTTCTAATTATCTTATTCCAAGAAAGTAGCGAAATTTCATATGGGATTCAAATGGAGATTATTTCTATTGAGTTGTCTGCTTTACGATAACAAGGCTGAGAGACAAACAAAGAGCGAAAAGATTTGTGGTTCCCTGAGGCCCAAAACAAATACTGCCTACAAAACATACAAATATGTAAACACGCTAGAGTTCAGATTGTGTACATATGTCGAGATTTTTGGCGTCCGTCCAGAGTTTTGGTAGCTTCCCACATACTACCCCAGGCGGCCATTCGCCTTTGTTGTTGTCAGAGTACGGTACCTTGAGTTATGGGATACCGTTTTTGCCACGTTGCTTATCATACAAAATTGAGATAAATGGGTTTCTCCCTTTTATGCTGTTCGAATGAATGTGTGGTGTGGAACTCTACTTCTTCTTTTATTATGTTCCTATTTTTTTATTAGTGAAAGTCGGATTTATCAAATACGAGCGTCGTGTTTTCACCAAATTTTCTGTAGGTATTGTTGGTGCCTACATTTAAATTTTGTTTAGAGCTTATCTTATTTTCTGCTTTAATACAAAAAGCTATTTGAAGCTTCTGCGTCCTATTAGTAATGACTATTAAGATACTCATTAAACAGATAACCGTCAGGAATTTTCAACTCGCAACCCCCGTCCCGAACAAAGTCTTATTAAGATGAGGTTCGAAAGGTCAATGTATTGTAATGTTCAGCTGTGTGTAAAACTACACCAGAAACTGTATCCGTGTGTAAATAGGATTACACCAAACGGCGGATTTATACTGCGGATTTGGTGGAATCCCAACGGACAAAAAGGATACCGCGTGGATCCAAAAGTATTAGAGGCAATGTTTGATAATACGCATTGCTTGTGTCATTTGTTTCGTGGAAACATTCAGATAGGTTTATTAAAATTCTAAATATATACTAAGAAATGTAGCGTGTTACTAGTATTGTTAGGTAAACCTTATGCCTATATAGAAGCTAGACACAAGATATTATTTTATATTAATGATTTTATAGGTCACTTTCCCACCTGTTGGTAAGTCATTATGTGGTCGTAGATGTAGTACTGGCTAAACTAAACCTACAGAACAGGAACTGTCTCTCAAGTACTTATAATGTCTACTAATTCATGCTTATAGTAATGTAAAAAATTTGTGGTGAAGGTGTTTATTAACAAAATATTTTTTCTTTTCATGCTTACAGTGGCGTTGAAGTGTAAGTATACTTTAACATAACCATGAAACTGAATTAACACGATTTGCATGAATGTCTACGTTGCATGATAATAATATATATAGATGTATATCTACGGGCTTTGTCTCGTAAGCGGGAAACTCGGCAACTGTGCAAACTAGCGAATTGGGCTATGACAAAAGGAGAAAATGGATAGCATTTACATAGTGTCTTTTTAGCCGCGTCTCTTTGGCTCGTTCATTCTAACGTTTCCTGGTGCCACCATTTAGTTCTCACAAAGCAAGCGTTACGAGTAGATACTGCAAATAGATGTCATAAAGGTACTATTATACCGCTATAGCTGAGATTGAGGAAAATATGCAGGAGAAATTAAAAGTAGATATGAGTACATACTGCAATATATAAAATACTGATTAATTTAATTGAATAGTATATATAGTAAAGTATATGTATAAAAAATGTACGGAAATGAAAGTGTCTAACTGTGATAGCCTGATAGGTAACCTATAAAATATAGCTTTGTGACTAATTTTTTGTGTTATTCTATAATTTCTATTTCTATAATTTCTATTTGCTGGGTTGCAAAAATATACGCCCACTGTAGATGAACATCAAACAAATAGGCAATTTATTTCTCTTTTATACAGGGAGACTGCCTTATTATCTTTCGAACCACGTAGACGTTTTCGCGTAGGTAATATAGAGAATAGTCACGCAACTTGCGAATCAATATCAATCAACAGTTTATTCTCCCCAACTTTACTCGTTTCTCATCGCTATTAGCACAGCATTATGTGATAGGCATTGAGTTTTTTTGTTAATAATAGGTATATATAAAGTAACTCGCAGTCCATGTTTGCCCTGCTGAATGGAAAGCTAAGACTCAGAACAACGGGTTGATCCGGCAGTATTCGTACATTAGGTTAGTCCGTCCGAGATATATTCATCGTGCTTGAAGTTGTATTGGACTTTTCGTTTCGACTGTTTCGTTGTGGTATGAGCGTTCCGTCCAAATGCCGAAGTATGATAATATTACCGTGGCCAAAGTGCCGTATGGATTCCTGCATAGGCTATATATTAAAAGACATCACAGAATATTCTCGTAACAGCCTGAAGTCTCGATAGATATATCTAGTATATATCCATCGAGACATATAATACACACCCTGCCATTCCTGCGCTATAAAAGCGTGGAGATATTTTTTTTTCAAATCTTTCAATCCGCAAGACTGTGTAGGTACAGAGTTATTTCTATGATTACTGTACACCTGCAAATTCTAACGAAATTAAAATAGAATTAGCAGGTATTGTCATTCAAATTCTTAGATATAGATTCTTAGGTAATGGTATCGAGTACCAAGGATGATTTGATTCTATAAGGGTGTGTTTTTAAATGTTACAGACACGGACAACCAACGCGTCATCATCCACGTAAAGGATGTCAACGATGAGCCCCCATACTTCATCAACCGACCACTGCCGATGCAAACTGTAGTCCAGCTAAACGCTGCACCGAACACACCAGTCTTCACGCTGCAGGCCCGAGACCCCGACACTGACCACAATATTCACTATTTCATAGTGAGAGACAGAACTGGTGGAAGGTTCGAGGTGGACGAGAGGTCAGGGGTGGTACGAACGAGAGGCACTGACCCCTTCCAACTTGATATGGAGTATGTACTATACGTGAAGGCTGAAGATCAGGTGAGAGTCAATGTTCTGATAATAATAACCCATAAATTATACAGTGTACACAGAACAGTATTGACACAGATATTTGAACCTGTTGTGGTTTTGGTATAATCTATAAATCACATTTAGGTGGAAGGGGCAAAGATAATTATTGTTATACCCTTTTAACGTAAACAAATTTTTATGAAATTTCACGCAACACAAACTACTACTTATAATGTGTTTACTAGTTACCCGAGGACAAAGACGACCCATTTGTATGAACTCTTCATACAAAAGGGTCGTCTTTGTCCAGGTACATTCTCGATCAATTTCTTAGACTTGTTTATTGACGATGGCTTATACTAGATGTTTCGAGACCTTGCGGCGTAACATTATTATACAGTATTTGTAATGAGGTTCAGTTTTATAACTCAAGAGAATATTATTCCTAGCATATGATTCGCTTTCCGAAGCTGATGATTAGTAAATGTAAACCAACGGTTTAAAATAAAGTACTCAAAGGTGTAGTCAATGCACCATAGCACATAAAACTGACTATATCCATCAAGACCTGAAAATGGTTGTCGTTGTGGGTATACGTAATTATTTTAACAAAATAAACCGATTTCAAACAGAAAATATTTAATACAAAAAATTCACCAAGAGTAACTTAATCAAACCATCGTATACAGTTTTTTTTGTTCATTTTATATTGACTCGTGAAAATGAGAAGAACATCATCAATGTAGTCGAAACCAATTAAATACGCATTATTAGAGATAATTCAAATACTACCTACACCTCAAATCTCACTGAAATTTGGAATGGGACCTCATAAGTAATAAAGGGAAGCATCAGCTTTCGAATATATAAATAACCATCAAAATCGATAAACCCTGTATAAAGACAAGCTGAAGCTCATGAATATAGACTTCACCTCCACGTGAACGCGGCGGCGGCTATCGAGCTTCTCTCCAACACTGCCTATACAAGGCTAGAAAGGACAAAACCTTTCGAGTAAGTGTAGTTTAGTTTATTGTCAGTGCAAAATAGTAAAGTGAAACATATAAAGAACATAGTGTCTTCCCCATAATACGAGTAGAGACATTAAGACTGTTTCTTTTACTGTGTCAATGGACACATTCTTAAGCTTAGGTACTCTATTTAGCAGTATAAGTTTAAATAATATTACTCATTAGTCTGAATTCTTGGCTAGATTGTGTAATGCAATGAGGTACAATACACAAAAAATATAGTGTCAAAACTGGTTATGTCTGCTGTCGTCTACTTGTATCCTTTTTTAACATAAATAAGGGATAAGGTAGACAAGTCTGCCCGTCAATGGTAAGCATCACGCTTCTTTACAGTTACGGTCTCTCGTTTCTCGTTCTGCTTGACACGGCACTGCACTCCTCACTTCGAGAAGAGATTCTTATGCCTCATTTGCCCAGTAATTTCACTTGCTACAATACCTTTCACGCCTAAGCACAGCAATGTTTGAGGACTATTGCTTCGGGAAGAATATCTAATGCGGTGATACCCACCAAGACGGATTCTTACTAAAGACACCTACTACAAGGCCAGGTTGAATAAATTCAGTAGTAGGGTCATGAAGAAGAAACAAAACAAAATATCGGTGAGGTAGATCAAGGTCTTATTTTAATCTGTACAAGTAGGGTACTTCGGGTTTAAAAGATTTTAGGGTCCTGTACATCTGATGAAGAAAGAGAACCCTTATTGGATTACTCACGGTATGTCCTCCCGCTGTTACAGTTTACATTTCCGAACCTTCTTGTAAGAAAATTTTAAATTTGGTAGAAGTTGAAGTAATGGACGGATAACCTAAAGAAACGACTTCTTATTATAAATATTAGAAGGCAAATAAGAAAAGTTTTGTCAAGTGCATCACGTGAAAGCCGTCATAACAAGCCCTTGCGAGGTCATTGTAGATAGTCCCATAAGCATTTGTATATTTGTCTGACGATAACTTTCGAAGTTTAGTAGAAAGTATCTTATCCAAACAGAATTTGCAAGTTCGTATATGAGTTAAAGCTAATGCTAACAGTTCGTTGGGGGAGTTATATAAGCGAGTTGAAACTTCAGTGACGAAAGTAGGTCAGGTCCCGTAGTATCGCACAAAAGTGCTCTATTTAAATAATTCAAAGAAGTAATTTTTTATTTTGGATCTCGTAGTTTATTTATATAAGTCAAAATGCATAAAATTCTGTACAGCATGAGGCTTAAGCTCGCCGCTGAACTAATGTCGGCAAGGAAGCCTTAAATAATATTCTTTATAAAAATTGGTACATATTATTTTTTTCCGCAGACAAATACGTAAATAAAGCCTTTACTAAAATATACCACGTCACATTTTAATGTCACGTCCAATCATATATTTACAAACTGTTAGAGCAAATTGTTTTCCGGACGAAAATCGAACCCTCGTACTCCGATTTCTTGCCGTATGCCTATACGCGGTTCGATTACCGTCTCGAACGAAATAATTACTTTTACAAATTATTGAATTGTGAATGTGATTTTCACTTAGCACGTTATAGCGCTTATAATCATATTTAGAAATATCGTTCAACTTTACTAATTTTTTTTTATTAAATCTTTTGCACTACAGACTCTGGGTCCGTACTCTTTTTAGATTTTCCTTTTTGTTATCAATTTAATCCAATTTATAAGTTATTTGTCGTCTCCAATACATCGTCTTCCTGAAGGGAAGGGTGTTAGTATGTAATAATCTTAACACTAGGGTGAGTCCATTTTTTTTTTGGTTTATATTGTATATGTTTTGTTATATATATATATATTTCTTATATCTAGTTTGTTAGCAGCCGACATTTACATTAAATTTATATTTACAGTACGTTGCCAAAATTTCGCTACGAGCGCTTCAAAAGTGTGCGAGGGTGTGTTTGCCTTATTTTCAATAGGCAACGATGGAGTCAATGACATAATTTCCTTAAGTCCAGCGATAGTATTTTACAAGTTTATCTTGAGGCTTAGTTTCGGTAATGATGATATCGGATTAGCAGCGATCGCAAGGTGCTAAGTACTAGTAAATGAAGAAGCCATGTTATCGTAATACCTATATGTATTTGAAATGTTTGGGGCCTTTATTTTAATTAAAAAACGTACGTATGTTTGACCGTAGTTAGTATCAAATCTTTGTTTCTATCCTTTATTATTTTTTATTATATAATATCTCCAATGTGCTTCACTTTAAAAATAGGTAAGTAAAAAGCAGAAATAATGTGACTGATACAATTATTTTTCTTGTATTTAGTTTTTTTTTTTTCAGTTAGCAGTATTTATCGATTTTCTCGTGAAAGTTATTTTTACACATAGGAGGTCTTTAACGTTGATATTATTATATTGCATACCCATCATGTATTGGAGCCACATAAAATAATTTAAAATGATTTTTTTATCACATCTTTTCGAAAAGAGCTAGTTTATTCCTTCTAAACAAGGACTAAAATACCTTCCAATCCCTAAGGGACAAAAAGTGATTTAAATTTAGAATGTGGATAAAATATCCAATATAACAACGTTACAATGATGTTATTTTATTTATATTATATTATATATACGAGTATTATTTACATATTATTTTATTATATGTAAATAATACTCGTATTATACATTATGTATTTTTTTTCTAAATGAAAATATGTTAAAGTTAAAAAGTTGTACAGCTTCAGTATGGGGCTAATGTTGGCGAATTTAACGTCGATCTTAGTCGAGAGTTATTATTGAAACATCGAGCATAATCGTAGTTTTTTTTTACCCGACTGCTTTACTTAATTCGTCTTTGTGAGGAGCATCTTTGGGTAAAGTGGTTTAAAATTCAATTGAGCGGATTTATTGCGCTTTAATGACCGGGCTAAAAATTTAAGCTAAAAATTTTTTTTGCCTTAGTCCGCTGGAAGGGTATCAAAATAAAGGGCATTAATAGGCGAGGACAATGATATATACATTCTATGAGGCCCGCAGTCGGATTTTTTCGTTTTTAAAATATTTGCTTCTTTTATACATACTACATTAAAATTATTTCTAGATATGACTGAAAATATTCGCATAACTCAGAAGAAAAGACTCTCCATTCTTCTCTAAAGATATGCTGATGTGAGCGCTCAGAGCTTTTCGGGATTCCAATACCTTTTCCCAAATCAAAATACAACTTGACACTTGAATAGGCCTAAACATCACTATTATTGTGAAAATGGTTCTTTCTGTGAGTGTTGTGACCTATCGACATTCGGGGAAATATTATCTGCCATTCGCAGTTTTATTCCAGAAAGGATCACGTTTTATGTTTTCATTTAACTTGCTCCGTTTTATGATGGTGATTCATGAATATGGGATGAGTTTTGCAGACTCCACCCCAATTGATTGTTTGCATTCGGTCAGAGCAATTACGCGAATCAAAATCCGCCAATATGCTTTCAATGTGAAATTCATTAACAGAATATTTTCTATCCGTTCTTTAGTTTTTAGGGTTCCGTACGCAAAGGGTAAAAACGGGACCCTATTACTGAGAATTCGCTGTCCGTCCGTCCGTCTGTTACCAGGATGTATCTCAAGAACGGTGATAGTTAGACAGTTGAAATTTTTACAGATGATGTATTTCTGTTGCCGCTATAACAACAAATACAAAAAGTTGGCCAAGTGCGAGTCGGACTCTTGCACGAAAAAAACAAAAAAAGGTTAAAATATGAATCTAATGAATAATGAATAGATTCAAGCGTTACTTTGCGAAAATCCATATTTGTTATTATGAATCTAATGTTGTATACCTAATGGTACGGAACCCTTCGTGCGCGAGTCCGACTCGCACTTAGCCGATTTTCTTTATGCTATTAAATGATGAGGTGGATACGTCACCCAATAGATGGCTCGCGTCATATCTGCCCATTATAGTTACAGTGCATGACACTGCATTCTGCAATGTGCTTGTCACCCCAAGGCATCTTACGTCTGCATGCTCAGTAACTTCTCTTGCTACAGTCTTTCAAGTTGTAACATAGTAGTGTTTATATTTACATAATACTACTTTGGAAGCAGAATATAGAAGCACAAAGCTAGACTCTTGTTGAATTGACCGACCTGGTAAGCTAAGCTGGTAGAAAAGTAACATTCTTCTTTTCTCTTTCCCTTATCATGCTAAATGGGGTCGCCATTATATGTAATCTTCTTTCAAGGTGTACTATTACTTTTCACAATGTTCACGCAGTCTATTCATACTTTATTTGGAGTTCCTCTGCTACTATATTTATGTCCGTCCAAATTTATATTTTTTTAAATACGGAAAGTTGGTCGTATTTAACCAGAAATACTAACGATAAATTTGATTTATTTAAGTAAAAATTGAAAAAGTAATGAGCCTTGACTAAAATTATATTCTCAAAACCTAATTTGCTCAAAACCAAAACAAACTTACCAATTGCCTATTTGACTCAAAGCAAAATGTGGTTGGTAAAATAATTTACCAATTTACCAATTTACTACTAGCTTTCCGTGCGCGGCTCCGCCCGCGCGTATGTCGGTTATCGCGCAATAACAGTAAGTAACCTCTTTTTGCGCAGTTGGATAAAAACTATCCTATGTTTTTTCCCGGGTCTCAAACTATTTCCATACCAAATTTCATTCAAACCGGTCCAGTAGTTTTGGCGTGAAAGCGTAACAGACAGACAGAGTTACTTTCGCATTTATAATATTAGTACTGATAACCGCTAAAAACACTCACGTTGGGGATTGAATATTTCGACCCGGGTTTCGAGCATATCTGATGCTCATCATTAGGGCGAGTGCGCAGCTGCGTCTGCGAGTTTAAAGTTTGTCACCTGAACCTAAACCGCTGCCGCTCGGCCTGTTCGTCCATATTGATATATCTTTGAACCGTAATAGGGCAGACACTTGAAATTGATAAAATTAATATATAATTTATAAAAAAACTAGCTTACTACTAAAATTTTATTAGACAAATTAAAAATATTATTGTATCTTTGTACAATTAAGATAATATTCCACATCAGTTAAATATGAATGTTATAATACTGCATTATTACAAATTTGTTTTACCAAGCATGAATTCTCAGCTACGCTGAGAATCATCGAAATTGGAATGAGACGTCCGTCACGCGTCGAATATGACAGGCATGTGGCAACTCGAGTATAGTGTTGCGATTCATCACGTGGTGCCTCACCACTGAGCTCAGACCGAGAGCTCAGCCACTTTCAATCCTCTTTACTTCCTATTGATTCTATGGGACTCAGGAAGGACAATGGATGTCCATAAAGAGATTGTCAGCCATGTGGTGGCTAATTGGCAAGAGTTTGCGATATTGTCTTATGATGCTAAGTGTAACGGAGTCAATTTCTCCATTGTGGCTGAGTACGTACTCTATTGATATGTTGCAATACTCGAACTGGGGCGATACGATTGAACTGGTAGCCACGGGGCAAATATATTACTTTGTCTTCAAAGTGTACCAGAATGGAAAACGTTATGTAAAATTTGGTATTGAAAGTCCTCCTATAAAACGATTACGATTTACGGGGCATATTAAAAAGTAACCTATTTATATATTTACCTGGCACCCCGTGGGGTGCCGGGTTAGAATTACACCTCCCCATTTCATCCCGTGTGGGTTTCGTAAAAGTCGACTAAGGGAAAAATACTATTAGAAGGTGGGCAGCAGCGCCTTCTTAAGAACTATGCTACTTGAACACTTTCTTGCTGAGTAATCCTGGCCTTTTCGCTTTAATTGTTTCACGCAAACGACGTAAAAGGATGCAGTAATAAGCCGAGTTTAAAGTTTCACCTTTTGCAAGGTAGTCCACCATGATGACACCCTTAGCATCCCAAAAAACTGACGCCATCACCTTGCCAGCTGACAAAATTGCTTTGGTTTTTTTTGAAGTCGGTTCATCAGGTTTTTTCCACTGCTTGGATTGCTGTTTTGACTCTGGGGTGTAGTGGTGTACCCAGCTTTCATTCATTGTCACAAATCTGGCCAAAAAATCTTGTGGTCTTCAGTCGTAGACGTCGTAGGCCGGCCGGAGCGAGGGTCATCTCCAATACTCTCTCGTCCGCGTTTAAATTCAGCAACCCACTCTTTCACAGTTGTATACGACGGAGCAGATTCCCCCAATGTTGTTGCCATGTCTTCGTGAATCTCTTTTGGAGTTAGTTTTTTTTAAACAGGGTTTTTAAACAGGATGCTCACAAAATTCAGTCTAATTTAAAAACTGATAATGCTATTGCGATAAAATTTTACAATGTGACAACCAGAGAGTAAGCAAATCGAATGAGGTCAGTTACATTAAAATAGTTCAAGTATTTATGTGTTAAGCCGCGAACTTTTCAATCCACCCTCGTACAATAATAATGGAAGGTAACGTGAGGATTATCAAAGACTTGAAAAGTGGCCTCACAAAGATGTTTTGGGTATCGAGTGAAATTCTGGCAGCACAGAGTAGATTGACGCGAAATAGCACGATCGATCGGCATCGTTGGAAAAAAACCACGACAGTCTGCGAAGGGCAAAGTTTGCAGTGCCAATTTCCGCGCAGATTTTGTTGGTGTGGGATTTCCAGGTCAATGCCCCGTGCACTCCAAAAGCTAAAAATGTGGTATTGTTGCATTGCTCTATTCTAGCCTCACTATCTGTAAAGACTTGCAAGTTCAAAGGAATAGTAACAGCAAGATTAAAATGGTACCTACTTTTTTAAGTGGAAAAACTTTTACAATAAGTATTCTCTTCCTATCAGGCCCATACACTATTCTATGATATGATAGACTGTAAATAACCTCTGATTTTTATTGTCGACTTCTACGTATTGAATTCAATTTGATATTCCATTCTCATGTCATAAATTATCAGAAAAATCATCTAGACTCAGTACCAAATGCTGATTCCAAAAATGTTGGGTCTCAATGTGTATGGAACATCGTCATCCTACTTTATGGACAATATTATACTTTTCAGAGTGGTAGAGTGGATGAGAGGCGCTTCCAGTCTACTCCAGAGGAGCGGCTTAGCATCGTGGGTGGGAAACGAGCACCGCAGTTCTACTTGCCTAGCTACGAAGCGGAAATCGCTGAAAACCAGAAAAAAGATTCTGAGTAAGTACTATACAACAATTTACCAAAGTACCTGTACTGTATCAGCCGGATTGTCCACTGCTGAACACAGCATCCCTCGCGTGGGGATAATGGCGAATCCCCCTTGATTTGCCATTGGGGGGGGGTGACATTCTAGCCCGGCACCCCACGGGCAAGTACCTGTAACTACGAATCAATATGTAAAGAAATGTAAGTCAAGCTCAAAAACATAAGTATAAACATAAGTAATAGATATATAGATGCGTAAACCGCCTGACCAATATCAGGAAAACACCTGACCATTATCAAATATCAAATGACGATTCCACTTTATTTTCCTGCTAATCGTGGCGCACGATCGAATCGTGCGTACGAAGACTCAAGCAAGACCTGACGATGCTTCGTAACTTCGTATAGAATCGTATGTATATTTGACTGTTTTTGTTTGTTAATCAAAGAGTTTTTTTTTATTTTGTTATTAAGGTATATGGCATTCGAAATTGACTAAGTCTTAAGCACCTATTGTGGAGGATATCTTTCCAAGAATAGGATTACGCAAACTTCCAATGCTAAATGCAGGATTTTCACTGCCTTATCTCTTAATGTGCGTATTGATGCAACAATGTCCAGCATCACGCAGTGAAAGCTTACCTACATAAGAATCATATTGTTTATTACTATATACCTTGAATGTCTTATTCACAATAGTCAATTTTGAATGCTCTATTCAAAGTCAATATTAAATGACTCTTTCTATTCGTAAATTTCGTCTCTATTGGCCTTACAACGCCTATATTGTGACCTTCAAGACATCTGCCAAGAGTAACCCTAACTGCGGTAGGCATAACATGTTAAGCAGTGGCACATTCTGATACTATCGTATTCATTATGTTATAGGTCAATGTATGCTTGTAATCTTTTTGAACACTCATGTAGAAGTAATATTGCAATGCCCCTTGTCGTGTACATTTTAAAATACTTAAAACAATTAGCGCTCCTAGCCGAACTTGCGCAGTCGCGTCTTTATAGCGTTCTCCGCACAAACGCAGTCATATTGTAAATAGCTACCTAGTGCTCAATCTCAGTGACATTTTGCATGGATCTCTTTGAGCCTAAAGTTTATGTTTCTGGTTTACCAGTCTCCGTTTATTTTTCCAAAAATATTTTGAACTATATTTTTGTATGGGAAATTTTTTCTTCACATTTAGAGATGACAAACAATAAAAAGAAAAACTGGCAAACCAGAAGCATAAATATGAGGATAAATTTCAACGGCTCGAATACTTGGTATCTACAATATTACAAAGCTACTTTTGTATGGAAAGAGCTACGAAGTACTAACCTTAATTGATCAACTTGTTAAAACAACGTCCACTGCAGTTTTACAGCGAACGTTATTGGCGGAAATTATAAGTTCATCTGGACAACATCTTTGACCAGGTCATATCCTAATAACAGGTTAGGTAGTGGCTAAATATCAGCAATAAAAAAAAAAAACATTATGGACCTAGGCTGGTAAAAAATCAACGAAAATAATAGATATGACAAGAGGTCCTAACCTTCACATTAAGTAAGTAGTACATATATTAAATTGGACTTCATAAAGCATGTAATAAATTACAAAATGGCTTTTATTCATTTGTATGCGGAAGTTAACAAGTGACAGAGAAACTGACAATCCTTTGTACGTTCGTTAATTGATTCCAAGAAATACAGACTTAGAATTGTCTGTACAGAATAACGTTCAGTCACTACATTGTAGGAAATGTGATGTAATGAAAATCTACACGAATTACTTACAATTTATGCGTCTATTGCATAATATAATATTACGTTGAAGGAAAAAATAATGCTCACATAAAAACGCAGTTTATTCGTTGAAAAATTAATAAGGGTAGACTACATTGTCAGAAATAAAAGGAAAGACAACAGGTGACGGTGGTAAAGTAAATTAATACTGCTTAAAATTGTGATACTGCTTAAAAACCAAAAATTATCTCATGCTGGTAAAACTGCATAAATTGCTTTGATCATTGAGTTCTTTTTTAGGAAATAATTAGGAAATGACAATTCTGGAAAAAACAATGGCTTAGCGTTAATGACTGACTGTGATAGTTGTAACCAAATCCGACAATGTAATCGTTCTGGGTTAAAATAATGACAAAAGTAAAAATAGTGAATAAGGGGCTTTAGCAGTTAGAGTTCTAAGCAAATCCGGAAATTACCTTATTCTGACAAAAACAAGGGCATGGACTAAGAAGTTGTGCAGAAAAGACTTTGACAGCGCTGTAAGCAAAACGGGAAATTACCGCATTCTGTCTAAAGTGCATAAATAACTTTGACTGTTAAGAGCTGGAAGCAAAACTGGATATCACTGGCAAAAACGATGGCGTGGGCTAGATAATAGTTTGTGCATCTGATCACTGCGATCGTAAGAGTTATAAGGAAAATCGGAAATTACATAATGGTAGCAAAAATTACATCTAGATTGTACGTAAATTATATAGTTCTGGCAAAAATGGCATGAAACAGGTTAAAATTAGCAAATGACTTTGACAGTTTGAGTTGGAAGCAAAACCGGAAAAAATCAAATGCTTTCTTCAACAATGTCATGAACAAGGTAAATAAAAGAATAATCCAAAAAATATTTGTTAAGTGTTAAGAGTTGTAAAAAAAACGGATATGACTTTATATTGGCAAAAAAATGGTGAGGAGTACCTAACTTTAAAGTTTGTGCATTAATTACTTACCTTGACTGTTAAAGTTGTTAGCAAAACAGGAAATCACATTTCTTGCTTCAACAATATCATGGACAAGGTGAATTGTTACTACAAATATTATTAATTGTTTTACTAAAATATTAATTTAATGTTTTCTTAAAATATGTATTATTTATAGTAATTTTAGCACTGTTTTCTAATCAATAATATGATATAATCAATAAAATTTAATTTACAACTTTAACCATCAACAAGTGATTGCAAAAACACTATTTTTGAACAGTGCTATGACTATAATAACAAATATATAGTGAAAACATTAAAGTAATAGTTTAGAAAAACACTTAAGATATATTTAGTTATTCCGCCTTATTTTCCTGTTATGACGACGTGACGTCATAAACGCCACATAGCCAAACCAGAATAATTTGCGACGCGTTTTGATTCTACACGAAGGCATCCTCAGGAGGTCTTAACTCTTCGAGCGCATGATCGAGAAAGAGATTATAAATGGTCAACAGCAAATGAAAAAAAAAATGGTCAAAGCAAATCTCTTTGAAATTGACGTAGGTACCTACGAAGTTTCTGTAACTAGCCCTTGGCCCACAAAATAATTAAAGTTATTTAAAAGTAAATAATACATATAAAATATTTTTTGTCTCATTCCAGTATCATATCAGTCAAAGCGAAGTCATTCGCTGACCGAGAGATCCGGTACACGCTGAAGGCGCAAGGTCAAGGAGCTGGCACTTTCAACATCGGTCCTACTTCGGGCATCGTGAAACTTGCCAAAGAACTGGATTTTGAAGACCTGAGGCAGCCCCACGTGTACTCTTTGGTAGTGACGGCGACCGAAGATTCTGGGGGATTTTCAACTTCAGTTGAGGTTTGCATTAAATCTTAGTGCTTAACCTACACGATTAAATTCATAATGTTCCGTACTATTAGAGCACACTAACCGTATGAACATTGCATCAATCCAAGCCGTTTAGTATTCTTTGTATGGAACTCCATTAAAATACATGAAATAAGCAAAAACGACGAGAATCAACTCACTGAAATATCTATGTAGTTATATCTTATATCTTATATGTCTTAAACATAACTTTTTATTTACACGAGAAAGTAAAAATACAGAGCTAGGTTATGGGCTGGCACATTATACCATATACATTATTATGACATCACTTTTAAAAAATGAAAAACAGCAAAACTTATCTCGTACATATTGCGAAGATACCTACATACATGAAATGACCAAAAAGTAACGAGATATAAATCGCTGAAATTACATCGCTTATTCACGAATCCCTGTTTTCCAAGACTACCATTTATCATGTCGGGTAGCTTAACTTTCCATTTGACGTGGCTTCATTTTGCAGACCCTTCCCTGCTCGTACATCACTGGTAGGTAATAAGTATAGGTAAAATAAACACCAAAAGCAATTAGGTCCTTCGAAAAAAGCTCTCTACAAAGTAGGACGTATTGTGAACGAGAATTTAATTTGTGAAATGAAAGCTTGTTGTTTCAAAATGGGAACACTAAGAGGGAGTAAGAACCACGAGTGGAATTCGAACACGCGAGCTTCCGTCCGGACTTGGAAATTTAACATTACTCGCATCAATGTAATGAAGTTTTTTTTATTTTTTTTATGCGCTATAGGCAAGCATTTGGCCGCTATCTCACCTGATGGAAAGTGAAGATGTGGCCGAATATGTAGCATGCATGGTGGTAGGGCATTTTGCGAATGCCCGCCTGGCTAGCTACCACCCTCAAGTTGAAAATCTGTCGCCAAGCACCTAACGGTGTGTTCCGGCAGCTGTCCTTGAGAGCCAGTAATTCTAGGTTAGCGTGAACAACATCTTCGACCACATCATCACTTACCATCATATGAGATAGCGGTCAAATGCTAACCTATCAGGCATAAAAAAAAAATGCTTGCCAAGAAGATACCTATTCACCCCAGACTTGAAGGCTCACAAATTATACTGTTCAGGAAACAAAGCTTGTGTTATTGAAATTTTTCTTTTTGCCTCGTCATGTAGTGTAAACATTTGTTATATAAACGTCAAAATGTATTTTTTGATACTGGGAGATGTGTATCTAATAGCCTGTTCAGTGGGGTGTCGGACTGATATTGCACCCCCTCCGATCCATATCTTCCCGTGGGTGTCGAAAGCGGCGAATAACGAAAAAAAAAACATCTAAGGACGGCAGCAGCGCCTTAGAAAGAACTGCCATCTTCCACTGCGATCCCGAAGACACCTGCCAAGCGTGAGGATTAAGGCAAATCCCCCATTCATTTTCATGTTATACCCTTTTCATATTCTGTTGTAATCATAGACTTAGGATTTTATCGCTGTACATTCTAAGCCTATGATGGTAATATTCTCAACAGAGCTTCCTCTATATAGGTTTCCATACGTACATAACTTTTTTTATCTGTATGTGTACGTAGGTACGTGAGCCTAGTAAGTTTTATAACTTATAACCAATTGTTTTGAGCTTTATACAAAATGTGAGAATGTTTCTGTCTCCTCGCTAGTACCTAATCCGTATTGTTGCTCGCATTCCTAATAAATTTACTAATTGGACATAGCTGCTGCTGAAATTATTCAGTACCTACTTCGATCGTGCGCTCGGTGAGAAGACCTGAAGATGACTCGTTTCGACGACTCGACTAGTTTCGCTTGTAAACGAAGGTTTAGAAGCGAAACGAGTCCAATATTCTTCCTGTTAGGCTGCGTGGCGTTTGTGACGTCACGTACGCTTAACAGGAAAATTAGGCGGAATTGTCACCAGATTTATATATTTATATATATACTTTTTAAAGTGTTTTATTAAAATATTATTTAATGTTTTCTTAAGACACTTTTAAAAATATTTGTTATTATTTAGTACCTACTTATCTACAAATATCTACAGCCAAAACATCCACATTTTAACAAAGGCTTCCCCCATTAAGAGCGGTCTAGCCATAAACCCCACGCTTGGCAGGCGTCTTGTGGACCGCAGTGTAATATGGCAGTTCTTCAGCAAGCGCTGCTGTCCACCTTTTATATATTTTCTTTCATCGCTATGTGTTTGTCACTTGACCCCTTTAGGGACATATCTTATATTCGTGGTGCTTGGCGACTCTCACTGACTGACAGTATTCATAGCACCCATGAAAATGTAAGTGAATGTCGGCGTTATGACAACCCAAGCAAAATACTAATACTGCGTAATACTTTTACTTCCAGCTTACAATCCGAGTGACAGATGTGAACGACAATGCGCCCAAGTTCGAGCTTCCAGACTACCAGGCTCATAACGTCGATGAAGACATTCCGCTTGGTACCAGCATTCTGAAGGTCAAAGCAATGGATGCTGACTCTGGGAAAAACGCTGAAATAGAATACCTCGTCTCAGGTAATTGGATATTTTTTATTCTTAAGAAAAGAGCATTCCTTGTTAGTTCTTATTTAAACGAAAGGCATCGGTACTTACATTTTTATAAGTAGCAGTATTATTTTAATAACGAATAATTACTAGCAAACTTGTATAATTTTCCGAAGATGGTATATTCCGAGACTACTAGCACCACCTGTTGGTTATTATAACGGGAAACGTCAGATAGATGGCGCTCTTTGTAAAAACATAAAATGCCATTTTTCTCCACCATCTTCTTAGGGGTCGATAATGTTGGTAGAATATAACGCATAGAAATTCAAAGGGCTCGTAACTGGGCCATAAAAATTTCATCTTGTTGGAAATATTGCAGAGAACTAGCATAGTACTTGCCAGCGATACTCGTGCTATATAAAAGATGACATACTATAAAAGAGGAGATATTCTAACATGTTTTCCACAGCTAAAAGAGTTATGGAAAACATGCGCAATTATGACCTGAGTAATTGTGTCTTTAAGCGTATCTTTAAGTAATATTGAATGAACAAATTACCTACTAATATTTACTTCTAACATCGCGCAGAGCTTCAGACAGAAGTCATCACACAGTTTATTGCCAGTATATAACGAGGAAAGTACATTTAACACATGTGGTCATTACCTAACTGTGTTTCCTTTGGTTGTTTAAAGTTAGCTTAGACTCTTCCTACGTGCCACTAAGTGAGGATATCTATGCTTGGGCTTCACTGATACACGAACCGATAAGTGACAGAGAAGAAGGTTCTCGAGTGGCGATCATGAATCGGAAGATGTAGCGAACTTAGGCTATTAATTAGTGGACCGATGACATGGATAGAATGGCGAAAAGATGATGGATACAAATGGCTAAGAGCCATTCATTGCGAGGTTCAAATCGGGCGGCCTATCGGTTACCAATGGACATTAATCAAGTATTTCCAAAGGCACAAAAAATCAATTCATTGTAGGATTCATATTGGGTATCACAATCTTCAACTATGGATGTTACTCCTACTATTATGGTGATAATAATATTATTGAGTAACGCGAGGTTAATCGCGTATAGCGATTAATTTAAACTGCCTTTTGAATAAGCCTGTTTACATTTTTGGAACACGTTATTACTTACCATCAGGTGAGATAAATGGCTAGATCGGCAATTCCCTGAATATGAACATTTATGGCATGCCTTTCAGGCATTTTCCATACCCCGAATTCTAAATGATAATAAACCTAGCGTCTAATGAAAATTTGCTACTTATTATAATCAACAATTAAAGCCTGTTCTGCCAATCGGTACCTGAGTTTTCTGATAAGATATTTTACGTGGCAATACGGATCATAAAACTAGGTCTGATATAACTAAAAATATTAGGCAAAAAAGTTCACAATTCACCTAGTTTGGGTGATACACACAAGCGATAATATTTATTTCATAAAGAAATTTCTCATTTCAGATGATCACTTCAGCGTCGACTCAAACGGCATTATAACTAACAACAAGCAACTGGACGCCGACAACAACAACGCTTACTACGAATTCTCCGTCACTGCTAAAGACAAGGGCGAGCCATCCAAAACCGGCACGGCTACAGTCAGAGTTTATACCAAGAATAAGAACGATGAAGAACCAAAATTCTCTCAACAAGTGTATACCCCGAATGTAGACGAAAACGCGGGCCCTAACACACTTGTTACCACTGTAGTAGCTTCGGATAAAGACGGCGACAACGTTCGATTCGGCTTTGTTGGTGGCGGCACTAGTTCCGGACAGTTCGTCATTGAAGAGATCACTGGAGTCATTCGGCTACATAATAAAGCTATATCACTAGACAGAGATAAATACGAATTGAACGTTACGGCTATGGACGATGGAGCCTGCTGCGTCAATGGAGATGCTACGATACACACGTCAACAGCAGTCGTAGTCGTCTTCATAACTGATGTCAACGATAACAAACCTATCTTCAAAGACTGTCCAACATACTTCCCTAAAGTAGAAGAAGGCGCACCGAATGGCAGTCCGGTTATAAAAGTTCACGCCACAGACGAAGATAAAGGAGTTAACGGTCAAGTGAAATATTCAATTGTGCAACAACCGAACCAGAAAGGAACAAAGTTCACGGTCGACGAGGAAACAGGTGAAGTGTCGACTAATAAAGTTTTTGACAGGGAAGGAGACGACGGGAAGTTTGTATCTGTAACAGTGAAGGCGACCGATCAAGGAGAACCTTCTTTGGAGGGTGTCTGTTCCTTCACCGTCGAGATAACTGATGTGAACGACAATCCACCACTATTCGATCGACAAGTAAGCAAGCACTAGTATTAGATAGTTTGTAGCACATATTGCATGACAGCACATAGTTCCTACTTTTTAAATTGCATGAATTTCAGCCGATCCCCTGATTGACTTATCGATGTATCTTCCAGAAATACGTGGAGAATGTTAAACAAGACGCCAGTATAGGCACGAATATATTGAGAGTATCCGCCTCTGACGAGGACGCCGATAATAACGGCGCGATAGTGTACACTCTAAGCGCGCCATATAACCAGGCCGATATCGAATATTTTGAGATACAGCCCGAATCGGGCTGGATTGTATTAAAGAAGCCCCTCGACGTAAGTATTCTCACAACCATGACGTAAATCAGTAAGCTCATGATAAGAGGGACGTATGAAAGGGATCAACTTTACGACAAAGTTTGGTGGATGATGGCTACCTACAGGCCTTAGGATTCAATTGGCACATACTTTAAGTTGTTTTAAATGTAAATAGTTCTAAATTGAGCGCTGCTGTAAATTGCTGTGGAGGGGAGTCAATCCTGGCTGTGAGGAGTAGTTGTCCATTGAACGGCGCCAGCGCGCCGCGGCCGCGCCTTGAGGCGCTTGTTTCTCTTGCAGCACAATTAGTTTGAGTTGCCGCCGCCAGCGCGCGCCACTCCGCACTAACTCTTCGTAACATTCATTTCCGCAGCACCATCTTGCATTGACTATCTTGCAGATATGATACAACTTGTGTATAATACTTACCTTACTATAACAGTTAAACTGCTGTAAATATTTTCACCGTTGAATACCTATGTTTAGTTCTAAAACATGTACAGTTTCCGTAACAGCACTTCTGTATATTTCGCACTGACTAGTTTTCGAGTTTATTTTACTGTAATTAACCGATTAAATTAATTTGAGAAGCTTACGCTTTTAACATACCTTTCAGTATTGTATTATGTACATGTTTTGTTACTAATCTCAGATTTTGTTTTGCGGAGCATCCCCGCCGGCCGGTTCGAGTCCGGCCGCAACGTTTTCGCTCTTGTAGACGACTACTCATGTAATATAATTCCATCATAATAGTATTATCATGATAATTTTGAAATTTTTTACAGGGCGCCACTATCCTATTGATATAACTTGTATATTTTTAGTTGTAAATTGAGGTGGTCAGATTGCCCCCAAGGCAGTTTGGCCATCGGGCCAGTTGTGACATATTCCTTCTGTGAAAGGGGCATCGTTCTGAAATCCAAATTTGTACAGTTAAACCGTAACGTCCATCGTTTGTAATATATTCATTTCAATGAGTGTCGTTTCGTTGTAGTCATTATGCGAGGTCACTAAACATTCTTGCGACAACCTGACCTTTCCGCCATGTCTTGTATGCAGTGCCGCATGCATTTGCCTGCTTTATGTTCAGTTATTTTTTTTATTGTACTTATTAGTTTAGTTAATTACTGTAAAAAGTACTTATTACTACCTAATGTACAGTTTGTCTTTCCTCATTGTACAGATGAAACCTGTAAAATACGATAAACATATTTGTTTCCGATTATTTTCTTGCACCATCTAATATTGGCTACGTGGAATGCAATGTAAGTACGAACGGCGTGCCTGAACGTGGCGCGGACGACGTGAGTGTCTGTATGTTGTAGAATTGTAAACTATCTACCTATCTAATGTTTCCTTCTCTTGTTTTATTTTCGCTTACTGAATGCCAGAAGATGAATGCTAGTTTTTTGTTTTATTTAATCTTTATATAGTACAACATAAAGAGCCAATATTGAGACAAATACCTAATGGAAGTGAACGATAACTGTATTATTTTGTTGAATTATTTCAGTTGTTTTAGCGATGAGTATTTTATGTGTTTATATTTGAGTTGTATTATGTTTTGTTCCCCCGCTGACCTCTGACCCGTGTATCTGTAGCGGGACAGGTACCGACTGCGCGTGCGCGCGTCCGACAGAGGCGACCCGCCTTCCTCCGCAGACGTGGACGTTGAATTAGACGTGGTAGACAGGAACAATAAGCCCCCCATCTGGGACATGACCACGTATGGCCCCGTTCACATCAAAGAGAATGTCACAGTGGGTACCGTAGTGACCAGTGTGAAAGCAAGGTTGGTATAAGGCGCCGCGGGCCTCCGGGCCCGCCGCTCCTCCGTTCCCTAACACTACTAACGACGTGGTTTTGTCTGTTTCCATCGAATCTTTCCCCGCTAGCGAGAAACGTACAAGTTGGAGGCTATGGCTCAAGACAAGGGCTTCCCGCCCTTGTCCAGAACCGTGGAGGTCCAGATAGACGTAGTGGATCGCGCGAACAATCCCCCCGTGTGGGACCACACGGTGTACGGCCCGATCTACATTCGAGAGAACTTGCCCGTGGGTGCCAAAGTGGTGTCCGTGAAAGCAAGGTGCGTGGGTTACTGTTCGGCTCGGGCACCGCACGCAGCCCCGTCACCTGCACGCAGTGTGCCTCGCCGCGGCGCTGCTCCTTCCTCGCCTCTATGTCGATGCAAGTCTACCCGCCTTCCTTTATATCTCACTGCAACGCCTCAAATGGTAAACTCTCGGCCAAATACCATCGAAAGCTTTCCATTGAACCGCAAACAGTGCGTAATAAGTGGATAGCGCGTAAAATTGTGTCGATGTATTAAGGAGTGCCATCGTTCAGGCCTGTATTTGACTGAGTCTTCAAAATACGTTTTGGTGATTCATTCAAGATAGACCGCGAACGATTGACATTTTATTACACTCCTCCTTTTCCGCATCAAATCGAAGCAAGCAACCACTTTAATATATCGTGGAGTTTTTTCATGCGATGTGAAGGGGAGGTCGTGAAGTGAGGATAGTCGCAGCGCCACGTGCGTTCTCAACCATCGTTTAACTCTCACTGGTGAACTGAACGAACATCATTGTCCGTGCATTAACCGTGCATTGCCACGAACACTCGGGAACGTGATACACCAGCGTGCATTAAAAGGGTTCACTGCTTTCGTGGAACGGGATCACAAAATTGTGCTTAACTCGTTCAAAAATATCTATACAGTAGATTACACTTGGCATGTTATAGGTATTTTTGAACTGAATGTGAGAGATACCGAATTAGTGTTTATTACGTCTGTGTCTATTGTTATTTTGCATGTAGGCTGAGTCATCAGCGCATTTCGAGCCGTACAAAAATTTACCGACAAAATTCGATTTGAAAATCAATCAAAAGCATGTTTAAATGTTTAGTTAGTAGACTTCATTAGGTATTAATTTTCATAAAAGAACGCTTATCAAAATATTTTGTTGGCATTTTCTTTTTTTTTATTCTTTCTATAATTAGTTCCGGGATTGATAAAAATTTTAGAGTTTAATTTAATACTAATAGGGTGCCGGCAGAAGGGTTGATAAACTGAAAGGGTGTGTAGATTGGCCCATTCGGAATATAGTATAGAGTTAAATTCCTTAAAAACATTTACCTATTATGAAATATTGAAATTCTTCCTTTATTTCCAGCATGTTTTAGGTTACCCTAACCTTTTTTAGGTTGGGTACCGTTATCCAAAGGTTAAATTGGATCTATATTAATGAGACTCTGCTGTCTGTCTGTCTGTCTGTACTTTATGGATACGTTGTAAACGCAATAAGTTACTACTCGACAGAAATACAATGAAATAATTTTTCACGGGGCATACATGAAAAAGCTTTTTTTCCACCCTTACATACGGGGACATTGTCTAGAGCGTATTTAGTACAGTAAATTATTTTATAATAATTAAAACTAATTGGGAGCTCATCAAACTTAAAAATTTTAGTATTTTTTTGTTAAGAGGTTTATCTCATAAAAACGAAACTAGTTAGGAATCTGACATAGGCATATTTATGTCCAATATCATCTCTTTAACCAACTAAAACAGAAACACCATTATACTTACTGTAATTTTGAAGTGGTGACCAAATCCCACAATAATTGTTTTTATTCTATGGGCGGTTACAATGCGGAACTTAATACTAAGAGCGAGGCCCTGATTCTGTTTCGCGCATGTCCAATTTTTGCTTTGGGCCTTATAATAAAGCCCGATATAATTATGTGGAAGTTTTATCAAATGTGCGTGATTTGTAGTGTAAGTTAACTCTATTTTTCCCAAATTTGTCCCCTACACACACTTCCAAATTGTTTAAATATCTGCCGTGCATTCTGTATGTTTTATCAATGTTTAATTACGTAGGTATGGGGCGTTTTGAAGGTAAGTAAGTTAATCTTTGCGCTAAATCAGGTGACATCAGTTAATAGTAAAAATTTGTTAACGTTTTGTTGAAGGTACCTAAGTGAAGTTTGTAGTTTTAAGCCTTATTCTCTGTAGTAATTAAACAACTTTAAACCGTTTAAAGTTGTTAAATTAATATGTGTAATAATCGCGAAAACCTAAGACAACATTATAATCTGCCCTAGAATATGTAAAAGGTTATGTTTAGTATTATCATTTAAAGGACAGCGTACATTTTCTTTGTACATTCGGACGGTTACCTTTAACCCTGCCAACATACCGTTTGTAAGAGATATAAAAGGCTTAATATTGCATACTTTGTATTGGCATCGTGGTTTATTAGAAATAATCATGAGAATATGCTTAAAATTCGTTTTCCCAAGGGTAGTTTTCAATAATTGGTCCTGCTTCTGTAAATTATGTATCAATAAATATAAGAATCAGGGTTATAGAATACCACTGAGGTATAACTGCCTAAAAAAAACAAATAAGAAAGTGAATACCTAATCCAATAAATGGAAAAAAAAATTGTGCCCCTTAACGCAGGGTTAAATAAAATATAAAATTAAAAAAGTTATGTGCTGCCAGAAAAAAATATGTAAATTAGATTTTACTATCCCATTTTGATCTGCTTACACAATTACATTTTTAGGATATGCTACAGAGCTATCTCTTTTATGCATTCAGTTATCTTCTTTTCCTACTACTGCACTCTAGGTTTTAAGACCCAGCCATGAGGTTCTTCCCCTTCAAAACGTTGGACCACTTTTTCATTAAGTACTAGTAAGTGTGGAATAAAAACAAGCATATTCTCACGATATCTGCTACTTGTGGTTAAATTTGCGATTATTTTTACCTAAATGGGATTTGAATAAGTATTACTTTAGGTAGAATACTTGTTCTGAATGTCTGCATCACTAAGTACCACGGGCACATCTAATAAAATTATCATCTTGCATCAAACACAAGAGTGCGCATATTCGATATTTAAAAATCACATCTATTTGTCTATCTGTTCGTCCTAAAACTACACATTTCGGGACTCACAAAGGCATTAATTGTGGAAACGAAACCATTACTAATTCACTTTACTAATACTTTTAGTTTAATCATCTTGTTTATACCAACCAGATCTTGAGGAAAAATAGCCAAATTTCTTCTTCCCCAAAGACGATGCTTACATACCTATTCATTGCATATACTAGTTATGTTTGCGCAGCTAATCATATTTTGTTTAAGAAACTAATGTAGTTTATTAGCGTTGTTCTACAAAGGAAAGATAAGAGGAAAAGGACTTATGACGTTTATTTAAATCGACCAATAACTGGTATCTAGTGACATTGGGCTAGAGTTAAGAACATCATAGGACCATCTTGCCTAAGTATAACTATTCTCTTAAATGGTTGATTCTGCCCAATGTATTACATTTTAAGGCGAATATGTTAAAGCATAGTTACACAGTTCCTGCTAGTCTCACGAGGCGTTTAGATGACTGACGAAATCAATAAGTTAATTGTTGAAATATATTTTTAATAGACAAGCTTTTATGAAGCACGTAATAAGTGCTGTAAGCTAATCGAAATAGTAGAGGCCTAGTAGTATAGGTCAATAAGCTCCAATTACTGTCACGTGATTAGTTCAGTTATTTATTTTTTGTGTTTATCATCAGATTAGATTAATTTCACAATAAAACTGTATTGTCATTTCAACTAGACAGACATGCAAAGTATAAGCTCGTTAGGAATCTTCAGAATTTGGTAGAAAACAAAAAGTATCTACAAATCGGAAAGAATAGAACGAAGCATGATACCTATAATAAAAGCTTTTGAAAAATAATTTATTCTATTTATGAAATCCTTTTGTTGGCTTCAACTGGTGATGTACTTAAGGATGGATTCTTCGTTATGTAGAGTTATTATTGCCAGAAAACGCGACCACGACCCCAATGAACTAGCTTTAACAAAATAACGCCTTATATTAGAAGGACAAATCAATTTGACTCATTAAATAAAGTTTACCTAAAACAGTACACATATTAAGCTAATGTCCATATATCTATTAAATTGAGGTCCGTATAGTATTTCGAGGAAAGGATATTGTGTGGCACATACAGATAATTCACGCTGTCTAATGGTAACAATAATTGGTGGTCAAACAAGCATGTTCAATGTATTGATATGACCAATAAGAATTGCTTATATTTTGGTTATATTTTATCATTAAATATATTATTTTGTATTATTATATCTTGTTATTATTAGGTATCGATGATGAAGGTCGTTCAACTGTGAATAACACGGCCTCTGTTATATAAAGTGCTTAATCTGCTAAGTGAATAATAAATTATTTAAACTTTTCCGTAACTCTATTTGACCCTGATTTGGTTGGTGTAAACAAAGCTACAGATTTTACAGTATGCTTCAGTTACAGTTCGTTTGGTGTTATAATATTAAGTTTAATTTTGTTATGACTATACGACAAATTTATCATTGGCAAGAGAGAAACTTCCACTACTTAACATTATTATTTTCCACGTACATTACCTTTACTGTCAAAAGTTATGAACAGGTAATAGATACAAGGTTGATTTTCTGACATGATTATTACCTACGTACTGTAATACCTACTTAATAGGAATCTAATCTTCCTAAGTGTTTAATATAGTGTTTAACATAGGAGTGTACTCTTATATTCTATTAACTTTGTACGAACAGTTGTACAGGGCAATAAGCATGTGGTTTTTCAGTCTAAAAATGTTCGCACCTTTCACCTAACGTAATTATTTAGATGTGCTGTGCGTGTCCGCGCACTCCACACACAACCATGACGGAAGAAAGAACCGATGATATTGAGGAGATCACATGTGTTGCGTCTATACACTATTTTGCAAGTGTGGCTAGATATTGGAGAAGCGTGCAATTACAGACTGAAAGATCTCTAATAATTTTAATAAATAATACAGGATAACTCACGTCATAAGTCAGATAGCTCCGACTATAGTTTAACCACTTCCGGTGGTCTTTTTCAAGGAGAGCCCGGGACGCCCGCGTTGACGTCTTGCTTAGCACAGGCTAGACTAGAGTGACGAGCTCTCCTTAAAACTTCTACTTATGTCTTCGGGGATGGCGTTATGGTTTTAGTTAATATTCTGAAATCGTACCTTGTTATTTTAGACTTCGATGCCCGGTCAAAGCCAAAAATAGTTTATTCAATTTACCAGTTTGCGACGCTCTTATGAGGGTCAATTACAAATTTTAATATTGAAAAATTCTACTATGTATACTACCACGTTCTGCTAAAGAATGTTAAGTATGCAGCCACTGCGAGAAACAGGGACCAAAAACCATGTGTTACAAAATACATTATTAAATAAATACAATATTTTTTTGAATTACGTAGGTGACAAGTAGGCTTGGTAGAGGCGGAATTGTCCAAGCATTTTTGTCGTTTCAATAATCACAAACATATTAAATATGTCTAATATATACGTGAGTTTTAATAATGAAATCACAAACTTAGTTTAGTTCTTGTACTCACCTAGCATGTCTATAAACCAGATAACTTCCCTACCCATAATAACATATAATGTACTTACTTAATGGTCATCAGATAATATTATATAAAGGGATATTATGTATGGACACATTGGGAAATAAGTACCTATATTTTAGCAAAACTATCCACAGCTCTAATTCAAATGTTCAGAATTTCAGACATATTCACTTAATATTAGTATTCTCTTCTGCACACAATTTTAAAAGCGTACAATTAGAGTAAGCAAATAAACAAGGAGAGTTTCACCATTTAAATTTCATAAGCTTTTTAAGCGTACCGCACTCACCCGGATGTTTGAAAAATAAATTGCGAAAATGACGCGAAAAACTGTTCACCCGGAAAAGAAATGGACTTGCCTGTCGGAAACCCATTAAACCATTTTAAATATTCCTCCGAAATGTGCGTAACCCTTTACCAGTTTTAGGAATTCAATAATATCAAATCGATAAATTCAATTCGGGTTTAAGTGGTTATTTACCTTCGTACTGGGTATTAGAATACTATAACTGTCAGAAGAAAACCGTAATAGAAATTTAGATTTAATGCAGTGGAATTTTACGCAATTTTTATTTCGAATGGGCATAGATGCTATTTACCGCTACGACAATACATTTTCACCGGATTTTTAACTCCATTTGTCTTTTATTTTCATGTAGTATTATTGTGTCTTGTCTTTATCATGTAATAATATCAAATATTATTAAATGTATCTAAAGAAAACATTCAATAATATTTAAATAAAACACTTAAAAAAGTATAAAAATATATATCTAGTGACAATTCCGCCTAATTTTCCTGTTATCTACGCGACGTCACAAACATCACGCAGCCTAACCGGAAGAATATCCGACTAGTTTCGCTTCTAAACGAAGCATCTTCAGGAGGTCTTGACTCACCGATCGCACGATCGAGATTGACTAATCGATCGAGATAAGTCTCGATCGTGCGCTCGGTGAGTTTTGAAATATTTGTTATTATTAAATATGGATTTCCGAAAAGTAACGCCTGAATCTATTCATTTCTTTATCATGTCTTTGTGATCATAAAATGCCATTTTTCAGCGAACGAATATTTTTAAATTAATTTGCAGTTTAAAATTATAATTTCAAAATTATTACTTGCTCTAAGAACCTCCGTCACTTTGAATGAAAGTAAGAATTATTCAAAAGATATAGGCAAACTGAAACAGTTCGCAAAAGGTACGTTAATAACTTGATGAATTGCAAGTGGAAACCTTACGAGACAATATTAGAATCCTGTTTTGATTTGCTTACTTGTTTAAATATTTTACTATATGTACTTACTTCATACTAACCTTAGCAATGTCTCTCGCCTTTGATAAAAACAGCGTTTTAATTTATTTAAAAATATAATTCATTTTGATTTATATTCAAATGATATATAGATTTAACTTGTTTAAGCATCTAAGCACCGAACTGTGACTGACGCCCCATCATTTAAATAATTTCATTTCACTCGTAATTCCGCATTTTTTCGTAAACAAAAAGTAGGTCAGTTCAGTTGTTGACGTCAGATAAAATATTTCGAAGTTACATTTTTAAACAATGATGCTTGAAATATTTTGTGTTGTCATGTGACATCTGTGATGTTTGTCTGTTTTGGACACTGTCGATGTTTTCTATAATGTGTTTTCGTGTTTTCAGCTCGGGTATTGAGAACAATCCGACCGTGTTTTACCGGCTAATGCCCGGCTCCACGGCTCAGACGAATAAATTCCACACTTTTTATTTACAACAAAGAGCTGATAATGGATTCACTTGGGCTGATATAAAAGTCAATCATCCTCTAGACTATGAAAGCATAAAGGAATACAATCTTACCATCCGGGTTGAGGTGAGTATTATCCTTAAGGCACATACAATATTATCAGTACTATAATATTATAAATGCGAAAGTAACTCTGTCTGTCTGTCTGTTACGCTTTCACGCTAAAACTACTGGACCGATTTGAATGAAATTTGGTATGGAAATAGTTTGAGACCCGGGAAAAAACATAGGATAGTTTTTATCCAACTGCGCAAAAAGAGGTTAATGTTTTTGCGCGATAACCGACATACGCGCGGGCAGAGCCGCGCCTGGAAAGCTAGTTATAAATAAATTGCATGTAGAAAATACACTATTATACACATTATATGTTTAGATTGTGCGTGTATTTTTATTAGATGATGTATCAAACTGGTATACCTAGCCTGTATATTGCGGTAGGTTCAGAAACAAAGGTCACATACTTACAATATGACTAATTCAGGTTCGTCTCTTGTACTGTGTACTGTAATAGGCAATTAGTTCCGAACAACATTGACGAATAGGCCACCTTAAAAATTAGCGTACCTACTGCTTTTAAACTTCAACTTATAAATAAATATCATGTTAAAAAATGCGTGTTTAAAAAACAAGGCTTTTGTGTTAAACGTACTACATGTATTTACATAAATATTTGTAACAAAATAAATGTGTTACAAGTACCAAACAAACTGAAAATTATATTGTAAATATTTTTTAATTTACCTTTCTAAAGGTACTAAAGGGTCGGGATGCCAGCCATCACTGCTCCGCCAAATATTTACCCAAGGGTATTTAACATGAACAGAACATTTTACACGCCAACGGAAAATATGCAAATTTGAACGTTGTACCGAAAACTTTCAAACAACATGGAATGGATATTCAATGAAATTCATAAAACTTTCAGCCCTCGTTAATTTTATTTCAGAAGTGTTAGTTAACTAGCTACCTAATCGTTTAGTCAGTCTAGACATTCAGTGATTAGTCTAGTATTCTCCTAAATGCTAATTGGTTTTGCTTAATTTGATGCTCCACAACTGGCCAAAACAAACCTATTTGACTTGATATTATTATTTATTTCTTAACTTCTATATGCCTTTTATAATAGCCACTTATAATCACTATTGGAATTACAAATTTAATTTGGTACCATTCATATAGAATGCGGTTTTTGGTTAGAATGGAATATTATCTTTTATCGATAGCTTGGTTTTATGTTGTGATAATACAGATCACCTTGGCGAAATCTGGTAACTTAAAATATAGCAGCCACGATATAGATAGGTACTTCTATACTTTGCGTTACTATAACATCAGTTCAGCAATTTCACGACCATAAGCAAAGCGAAAATAAAATATATAATACATTATATCGTATTATATTACGCAAAAATTAAAGCAAATTTCTTGAGTGTGGTTAATTATACTGATAGCCGGTTGACCCTAGAGATTTTAGGCTCTGCTTGATACGATTCACTGAAAACATTTTCCGGCCCGAACTGTTAAGCTTGACACTCGCTCCTGGGATTAAAAACACCCGGTGCGATCCGATTTCTCCTGAGTCATGCAATCTGTTTATTGGACTTCATAGGCATTTTTCATGTAAACCAATTTTGGATAACCTGATATCGAAAACGTTGGTACCTGAATTCGTTGTTTGATTTATTTTATTTCGAGGTGTGTAAATATTGTTCAGATGAAATATTCGGCATGAAATTGAACTTGACTTTTCAACTGAATATAGGGTCAACATGGACAGAAAGGCTATACGTATTTATCGTAGTAATATTTTCGTTGAAGTTTTTGCTGATATTATTTATTGAAATATCCATTCTATAGTGACATATGTGTTTTAATTTACCTTTTTTACTTAAGGTTACGTGACTGACTTAGGAACTGAGTTATAGGTATGAGGAAAACTATTTTTACTGTGGCACATAGTATTTTTTAACATCAGTACTAATTCAGTACTATTCAGTAGGTACTAATATTATAAATGCGAAAGTAACTCTGTCTGTCTGTTACGCTTTCACGCCAAAACTACTGGACCGATTTGAATGAAATTTGGTAATAGTTTGAGACCCGGGAAAAAACATAGGATAGTTTTTATCCAACTGCGCAAAAAGAAGTTCATGTTTTTGCGCGGTAACCGTAATACGCGCGGGCGGATCCGCGCTCGGAAATCTAGTAATTTATAAAAAATTCATAGCTGAACATAATATTATATAATTACTGCAATGTGCGCTGCTGCATGTAGTGTCAATGTAGGTACGTCTATCATTACAAAAAAAAACTTTTTTAATATGACATTGATTTATACTACATTTTACTTGAATATGGTGACCTAGGTTTGGGTATACTAGTTAGTGAAACAGGTGTTTATATTAGTAAAATATGTAATTTACTTTAACTGTAACAGGATCGTCCACTGCTGAACACAGCCATATAACACATAACTATTACAAATACCCCCTATTTGCCATAGTACCCAGCTTGGCAGGCGTCTTGGGGATCGCAGTATAAGTTGGCAGTTCTTTAGAAGGCGCTGCTGCCCACCTTCCAGTATTTTTCCCTTAGTCGCTTCTTACGACATCCATGGCATGATATGGGGAGGTGAAATTCTGACCCGGCACCCCACGGGACAAAAATTTGTAATTTACCAAAGAAAATTTGCAAAATAATTTAATTCTGTTTAGAACAACGGAGCTCAGCAACTGGCTTCAGAAGCCACAGTGTACATCATGCTGGAAGACGTGAACGACGAGATCCCACTCTTCACGGAACGTGAACAAGAGACGGTGTTGGAAGGAGAACCCATCGGCACGAAGGTGACGCAGGTCAACGCGATAGACAAAGATGGAACGTTCCCCAACAATCAGGTGAGCTTTTAGCTACATTTGAGTATTGGATTCGAATTTTATATCAATTTTTAGCATTTTATCCTCAAATTTACTATGTACATTATAAATGGGCAATATTTGTAGGTACATATAATTAGTGATTGAGTTCTTAAAATGCCCTCTAGATATATTCGGTTTTCTGGGTGCGAAATTGATCTAGCTATAGTCTTTGGTAAAATTTGTTTCCACCTCACTAGCACGGCAAGGTATTGCTTATCATTCTGCGTGGAAAAGTGCTTTTTATCCGCTAGCGTCGAAAAGGTTTTTGTAATTACAACTGCTATTAAAGTTCTGCTAATAATGTACCATATATATCACCAATTTTAGTGATGTAACTTTTACTATAAAATAACGCAAATTTACATTACTTGGATGTTTTTCTTGCACCTAGAATTTTCCTTGCCGGAGTGATGTGAAAAATTATGTTGCGCTTTGTGTTGCCACTAATGCCCTACCACCATGCTATAACGTCATCTAAGAAAACAAACGGGACGGCTTAACGTGCCCTCCGAAGCACGGAAGCGCTCAGAAGTAAAGTCACTACCCAACTAATGACCGTGGTGGACGTTGCTTAGCTTAGCTGATCGGTTAAGAACGGCTAAGCAAACTTTGCTATAAGCGCTTCGGATCTTGGGTCGAATCCTTAAAGTTGTTCAAGAGAAGCGTGCAGTTCTTTATTCATATGATATAGGTTTTCGTCCCCGGATAAAAAACTCAGTAAAATATATTTAGATGTGAAAAAGCGCAGAGCTCCATGTTTTCCCGAAATTTTACGCCCCTGGCCGAGCGGTTTACGTGATAAAACGAAATTTGTACTTTAACTTATTCTTTTTAATAACTTAAATGGTCATAAATTATGTAATATCATAAGAAACTCCGGGAAAAAAGAAAATATAAAATGGGCCGTCTCAATCTTCTAAAAGCCTGTCGTAATAAGCTTTTCACAGAAATGATACGCCAACGTTCATAGCAAAATTCAATAAATAGTATATATATTTAACTATTCATGAGATCTTAGGTAGCACTTGTACCTATTTAATAATTACAGACGCCGTTAATTGAAATATGCGGAGGTAGTATACTACTTAGTAATGTTGAGTGATTTAATTAGTGGGTAGTCGTAAAGCTTGAAAGATTTGAAAGAGAACTAGGGATGTGTGGAGATGTATAGGTGTGTTTGGACTGCTTGACTACATAAGGATACACAATATACACTCTAGCGACGAAGAATGTAAGTTTGTCATTGGTTGTGTAGAGGCGCTTAATTAAATGGCTAAACAATTTAGATTATGATGGCACGGAAAAAATGATGGCAAAGGTGTTTAAATTGGTGTGAATTAATAAATACGTATAGTATCACATAAATCTACTCATTACATATCACACATCCTTCACAAGCACGTATACTCTAACATACAGAAACACACATCAACATACAGATTAGACAGAAAGATTAAGACCTCAACGAAATTATGTTAACATTCGAAATTAACGTCTTAATTTCGTTTATTTGTAACAATTAAAATGTTTAAGTGAATGTTTGTGTGGGATGTGAGAGGTGTATGTGTATGCATGTGAAGTGTTTATGATTTGTTATGTGTAGAATTGTGTGGAACTATACATTTTTCTGTATGTGCCTATGTTTCAGTGCGTTGGTTCCATTTTGAATTGTTACTATGTAGTCTTATATATATGAAAGATAAAATATATGTAACAGATTCACTAAAGCCTGAAAGGACCTGGCTCTTTGAATACAGGCCACCAGCCTAGTTTAAGGATAAGAGACTTGGCTGAAATGTATCACAATAAGTATGAAATATATTTTTTTGAAAATAAATAAATAAATGTTCAGTACACGGATTATTTCGCGAGGTCGGCATTGATGCTGACCAGTTTTTGGTCGTAAGCCGATTGAATGGTCTTATCAAATAACATACGAATTTGGTTCGAGCTTAACAAAACATAATTTTTTCACATATAAATTTTTATTTGAAGTAGTTTTTGTGCGAAGTATATGTTAGAATATGATATTAGTTAATGATTTTGAAAGTTTTAATACATTGTTTTGTTATAGCTTATAAGAAAAAATATTGGTTCTTATTTGATGGCTTTACCGATAATTTTCTGTAATACGTAAGTCCTTCTTATTCCCGGCCTTCTACAAAATTACATATTAATAATAACCGATCAGTCATCTCCCAATGTTAAAACTATCTGATGCTAATCTACGGAATGCTGTATAGCCTTTTGTTGAATCACTGCAAAAGTGTCTTAGAGGAATAATGCAATATATGACCATAGCCAGCCACTAGTCTCTTCGCGTCGATGCGCGAAGTCAAAGGGGTTACCTCGAGGTAGATCCAAAATAGGGCTCTATACCACGTCAACACCGTCATTAAGGCTAGTGTCTTCATAGCAATTAACATACCGACGTAGTTTCGGCATATCTGAAAAACCAAGTGTTCTAACTTTTTAAAATTTTATATGAATCAAAAATCTATTCTTCTGGTTTGTCACTTTTCAGTCAGTTCAAATATGACAAAACTATCAAACTACGTTTGCATGGAAAGAGCTTAGACTAGCTTAACTTAACTAACCCTAAGGCGGCGGCAGTTAGTGCGGTTGTAGGCATTTTACAAGTGCGATAGTAGTCATACGATTGGTAGTAAGTTAGAAACTTACCTTATGAATGACAAGGTTGGCATCCTTTTTTTTTTTTTTTTTTTTTTTTTCCTTTTTTTTTTTTTCACCCGGGAAAATCCTTTATGGATACCACCCGCCCCGGGGGGAGCGGAGTGGTTATGTGGGAGTCCTCGTCTGAAGGGCCTTACTACCCCCACGGGGGGGTAGTAAGTGAGGTTACCCACTAAAAACCCGGGATGAGCAGTCTGCCGCCTAGTAGGGCGAAATGGGGTAGCGTTAGCAGTCACCATCTCGCCCCGGCGGCCGGCCCGTCACCGATGACGGGCCCCGGCCAATGTAGGGATGACCCGGCTCATTGAGGCCATCCCCCAGACGTGTGGGATCGTGCAAGCCAGTGGAGAATCCCCCGACTCTCCACCGATGATCCGCAAGGTTGGCATCCTAGCCCAAGGAAAGTCGAAGTCAGAAGGTCGGATCACTATATAACCAAAGCCAAAACTTTTACAATGATATTTTATATTTTATGCTATCCTTCGAAAAAAATATCATACCGACCCCTCATACGATTTACCAGAAAATCCAGCATTACAGTTATTACTCACCGCCGCCTAGGTTGATTAATGCCCAGCAAAAATCACTTATATAATATATTTACGGATAAGTTTCGCTAAAACTAATGTAATTAGGACGTTGGATACGAAAACAGAAGTTACTTTTAGGTATACCAGAATTTGTACAAGTATGAAACTAAGTACCCAGGTATCGCCGAATTTGATATGATTTGCGTGACACGGAACGTTCTCTACACGAGATGTTGATACTTATTATAATGTTGATTATGTCATAATAATATGTGCCTGAGATTTCACTGGTTCCTCTCTCTTTCAATCCTGCAGAACACAATGCACATGTATAGTTTCTTGACGGTTCAATCTTGTACATTTTGTGTAAAATAGCGATATCCCATAATATATAATAAGCATTAAGCACGTGCCCGCGATATTTCTTTTCATTTCTCATACTCGGAGAGTAGTGTTTATATGATCTGAATAGCGTGTGGAAGTCGCTTCTCTTCGCCTTAGGGCGGGAAATACTCATAGTTATTCCTTCCCACTCTAGAGTGGGCATGCGGGAAAACGGCAAGTTCGTGTAAATATGAAAAATTGTAGGCATGTCATTAGTTCTGTTTATAAGATAGAGAGTCACTCTCGGTTACAAAAAAAATTGCTTGCAAAAATATGGTAAGCGGGATGCCTCAAGAGGTCACTGCCATATGGTCCATATTATTTATATTTTTCATAGTAATTAAACAATTTGAAACAGTTTAAGTCGCGTATATTTATTAGTAGTAGTCATCCCATGACCTGGATCGGACCTGAGTCGGGACAATAATAATGATAAAAATATACGATTTTTATCATCATTATTGTCTACAGTCATTATTGTTGTCGACAGTCTCACGTAATCGAGATCGTGAGTGATTCGATCGTACTTTCATGTCGAAGACAACCTATAAGAGTTACATATTACTAAGTGACTTTCGTGATGTGCAATTTGGAATCCCGCAGGGTAGTGTCGTTGGCCCATCCCTTATCGTAGCATATCTTAACGACCTCTGTGAGCTTAAAATACAATATGCCTTCGCTGATGACACAGCTATTATTTTCCATGCCGAAACATGGGAAAATGTATCTAATGTAGCAAAGGATTTAGTCGGATAATCTTATAATAATTGGTTACAAATTTACCTACTTATGCCGTACTAGTGCCGGCAAAACGAAATTTATCGCATTTCACATCGAGATGGAAATAACTGTCAAATACAAGCAATTATTAAACTTTTGTAATGTATTTTCTTGTAGCTGGTATTCGAAACTGTTATAAATATATACTTATAAGCTATGTTTTAAACCTTAACATTCTATATAACTTTGTGTGGTATCATTTTAATTCATTTGCTAAGTTACTTACAACATAATAATTAGCACTTTGGTATGTTGTATGCTGTTATTTTATTGTTCTATAATAAATATAGGTTGTTTAGTGGGCTAGCTATAGGTATATAGATAAATGGGCTTCCCTTCTAAGTTAGTCGACATCATTAGTAGTACTTAATACATGAAAGTCACTGTCTTCTTATTTTAAGATTTTACACCTAGGTAGGTATTTCACATACACACCTATGCTATCTAGTTTCTAGCTTTAAGATTGTAAGGACTGTGTCATATCCTCATAGGTGATACGTATATCGTAAAATGGAAAAAAATACCTAATAAGCATACCACACCCAAATCGATGTGAGTAGGAAGCGGGTGCACATCAATTAATGAGCGACAATGCATTGCCTACCCACGCCACAGTTAACCGGCCATAAAACCGAAATCAAAACTTATGAAAACATACAATTTTACGAGTATCTACATACACTTATGTTGTCCTGTGTGTTGTTAGCGAAATTATATTTTAACATCTTTTTGTAGTAGGTGCTTAACATTTGTATTAGGTACCTACTTGCATCTACTAGAAGATACATTGCGCTGATTTCGAACGGGTGGGTTAAAGGTAGATTGGAAGATTATTGTGTTATCATTAATCATTATTGAAATTCTTAATAATAAATGAAATAACGTATAATATGGCGCACACTACGTAAAGTTAAATTTTAGAGCCACCTAACCGTTGTTTTTAATCCAATCAGAGTTTATATTAATTAATATTGTTAGTAAATCAAATAGTCAAAATTTAATCTTGATATGCATTGAAATTGGTTAAAACTAGTGGTGTGGGTCAATGCGTTTTGAACAGAGGCAATTATAATTATATTTTGCAAATATATTGAATACTTCTTTACCGGCCAAGTCAATTATAATGTAGTTTCATAAATATATCGAAACCATCTTTTTCCTTACCATCTTACCACGACGAATTAATTATAACTAAAGATATACTGAATCAATCAGTATTTACACCTGCTGTCGCGTTCTATTAGTTGAAAATAACATATTTATTTTGGAGTGACATTTAGGCTTATTTCCTCGCAACTTGTCGGCAGCAGGTATTATTCCTCGTGGTTTTGGATTTCACCAAGAAGAGAGATAAAAAAGCTCCGTATACTGATTAACAAGATAACATTTATTCGTGGTAGAAATATCCACAGGCATTCTAGAATCAACACTCTAACAATGTTGCCTTCCAATCTTCCTCATGACAATTTTTCTTGATAACGAAATGAAATGAAATTAAACTTATCGTTTTAACAAACATTATTAAACTTAAGTATAGCAGAGTACAATAATATAGTAGTAGGTATATTTTTACATAAACATTGGAAACACATTGGTACCCAAACTAGGATAGACCTGTGTTATGGCATACCAATGCTTTCTTGCTATTTTCCGTATCAAATGATTGGTCGCCTATCTCGTTACGTACCCACATACTCTACCGCATGTACATTTTTGTGCAAATATGCTCTGTTCGCAATTTACTGTGTCTATAATTTCGCCGAGCGCCTGGTATAAAAATGCAATTTTTGCCAGTAGTGATTGCTCTTTGAAATTGCGTGCAATTTGTGAATAATTAAATATGCTGCCTTCGTTTATCGCGGCTTTGGACAGCAATATATTCATGTTCTGTTTTTAAAATCTAATACAGGTAAAGCTAAGCCTGCAGCGATTAATCAGTAATGTAGGTTAAAATATCGAGTAAATGTATTCTGGTTTGAGTTATCATATTTTCGGGTTTTAAATGCAATACCTCTCGCCAAAATATCCGCCGCAACGGGTATTTATTCAGATGATATTAATTGCACATAAAATTTTATGTTTCAGTACGCATACAAAATAATTATCAATAAAACGTGCCTTGTATCATACTTTGTATGGAAATTATTGTGATGTTGTCAACAGCCAGTACTCTGTCCTCCCTCATGAGGGTTTGCCATTACTACGGGATACGATTAGCAGGCGTTGCCGCTGCCCACATCTAGTATTTTCCCTCTTCTGGTATTCGTCGTTCATCTTTACTTAGTGATAAATGAGCACGTTGAATTTTTCGTGAACTTCAACGCAGGGAAATGTTAAGTCAACATGTATTATATATTTATATATACACACACATATATATATACACACATAACAGTACTTATTGAGGCTTTTGTTGTTTTCGGATTAGATCGAGAATCGATATCATGAATAGTATATGAATATATCATGAATAGTAGACATAAAAAAAACGTTTTTATGCAGTGACAGACGCGCGGTAATGGGTTTGGACTGGCATGTATCGAAGGTTTATGGTTCGATTCCCACCGCCGGCTTGAGTTGCACCACATGGTGAAAGAGCATGTTACGAATACTCGACTGTCTAGCTACCACCCTCAAGTCGAAAATCAGTCGCCAAGCACCTTACAGTTTCTTCCGGCAGCAGTCCTTGAGAGCTAGTAATTCTAACCATCCTTGACCAATACAGAACTTAGAGTAAGTTATCATATTTTGTCAGGTGTAAAAAAACGTGCGTGACAAATTGAATTTCAACATAATTTTTTTTTAAAGTCAATCGGTAATAAATTAGCGAGCTAAATTTGTGTTGGAACTTCTAGGATAACATATACGCTAATTGGCTTCTAGACAGCAAGTTTCATCTTTATGTGCAGTTCCACACTGCTGCGATGTAGAGCACCTGTATAGATTCAAGGCAATGGCAAGATTTACTTAAGTACTTCGAAGTTAAATTGTATATACGACCGACATGTTAGCGCTAAACTTTTGAATAGTATATTATACTATACGTATGTAGCTGTAAGATATTATAAAGTTGTTATTAATGACTGTGGGCGTAGTAAGGACAGTGTGGGGGGGTTGGAAGATCACTGCATAAAATTGATCTTTATTTAACAAAGCCGAAACCTATGTAATAAAAATAAAAATATTCTTGCTCATTATTCACGCGTGGCCTACGAATAAATATGTATTCTTAGCGCGTGGCACTATTAATATATGGGATATAAATAGGTATCTATATTAAAATGTTCATTTGAAAAATTCTACGTAGCAGTAGAATGGCATATAAATTTAAAAATGGTTTGACTTCGTCCAATAAAACACAATTTTCGCATCCATCGCAATTTAGATGCCAGGTTTTTTTAAAGCTGGTAGAGTAACCTTTGACTTCTATAACTCTGATGACTATATATGTATCTGACGCGATTGAAGATTTTCAGGCTAACCTTAAATCACTGGCTGTCAAAGACAGCTTTTCTGCTTGAGGCTAACCAGGCGGGCGGAAAAAGCTCTACCACTATTCCATGACGACTGCCATCCTAATGCAAAAACCGGGGCTGAACATTTTCTCAGAACCGCGGAAGCGCTCATTAGAAAATTACACTACAGGTCACCCATGTAATTAAGTAATCACCGAAGCGGACGGTGCTGTTCCTAATCCATTGGTTAAGAACGACTAAAAGTTGCGTAAAAACACTATTTTGTGACTGTCATTTATTAAGTGATAGACTAGCCTTCGACATTTATCTCACCAGTTGATTAGTGAAGATGAGTTAGATGACACTATAAGGTTTAAAAGGTCCCGCCACCATGCAAAAACTTATACTTTGAATAAATCCAAATCTTATTATAAAAACTAACGTGGTTTTCACTCATTTTAATAAATAATACGGGATAACTCACGTGAATCAGTCAGATAGCTCCGACTATAGTTCCAATCACATTCGGTGGTCTTTATTCAAGGAGAGCTCGGGACGCCTGCGTTGCGCTAAGCGGCTAGGCAACGTATTAAGTATTTAATAAAAATCCAAATCTGTCTTTGTTTCTTATTTCAACCACCTAAATTTGCATTATGACATTTTGGTTGTCATATAAGTATTTTAGTCTCTAAATAATGTTGATGAGAAATTATAGCTACCTACTAGCCGAGTGTTTTTTTATTTATAGGTAGCTAATATTATAATATTATACGTTACAAACACTTTTCCTTTGACAGATTTTATGGTTAATATTGTTAGATACTTGGAAACTAGATTGTCAGTTTACGTAGGTTCTTATAGGCTTAGATGTATGATAACTGCCCTAATGTATTATGCTACGGAAATGTGAGTACAGTTTCGCAAAATACAATAATTGCTTAAATGTAAAGGATAAATAAGGGTACCCAAGACACAGGCTCTGCCTAGTTTGGGACCCATTGATATTCTCACTAATCTCAACATGAAACTCTTTAAATATTATTTAGTATGTACTGTATAAGTCTATTGTTTGGAAATAAATTATTATTATTATTATTACCTCTGGTTTCTTATATCTTCATCGTCTATTCTTATAGTTATATGATTATTCTTTAAAGTCAATCCTAGGTACGTGCCTACATGTTTGCGTAAGACCGCCGCCGCCGTCAAACTACAAGATTCAATGAAATAGTCTCAAAACTTGATTATTGTGTATCCAATTAAACTGTTTGAGTATCAAACTAATAAACTAGGTATAACTACGACTCGCCGAATTCAAATAACTAGGTTTCAGTGATTGCTTTCATTCGAGGGACTAAATTGAATTTTTAGTAATGAAATATATAGTGTGAACATTTTATTTTCACTGACTTGGAATATTTTGAATATTTAAATCCGATTGTTTTTGAATGTCATTCAAAAAAGAAATGGTCCATAACGAATGATAATACATGCGCACAATTATGTAAGTAGTTATAACATAGTTAATTACTCATATTCCTACATATTATGGCTTAAATTTCATTTTATTGAAATAAACTTCAACACAATAAAATGAAAATTTAATATTCTCATCTATATCAGCTCTAAAAAGTGGGGGTCTAAATGTGGAAACACGATGTCGGATTAGTGCATCAGGAACCGGCATGCTATAGTCGTCCTTAATCGATCATCTTGGTTAAACAATGTCCGCTGCGGTCAATTACTACAGAGCGCTACCGTGCTTCGGAGGACACGTTTAAAAGGAACAATGCGAGCGAGGAAGAGGAAGAAAATTCGAAACAAAATCGACGTTTCCGTCGTTATCGTGAATTTCCTTCCTTAGGGGAATATGCAAGTATTCTTCTAGTATCTGCTTCATAACTGAGCCGATTCATTTTTGTTTGCATAAAGTCTTGGCCAGCTATAGACTGCTCCTATTTTCCTTTTACTGCAATCAAATTTTACTAAGAAAACATGACTCTGAAAGTCACAAAAATGCTTCGTTTTACCGCCCTGATCAGAAATAATATTTGAAAATTTTGTATATAAATAATAACAAATATTTTAAAACTATTTCAACATAACATTAAATGTATATTTCATAAAAACACTTAAAAATATATATTTGTCAATGCAGCCTAATTTTCCTGGTATACCGACGAGTTAACATTTGTTTTACTTACGATGGAAAATTTGGGTCTATCCCACTAGACCCATGGGGTGAAAACTGATACTATTTCATCGCAGTAGTTTCATGGGACAAGTGATACACGTATTTTAGTTCCATGTTAGTAGTAATAGTGGGATAGACACGATAATTTCATCAGGGCAGAAAAAATATATACGGGAACATATTATATCAGTCATAATAAAATAATATGTTACACGTAAGAAAGCATGTCATAAATATGTACATTTATTGAAGTGCTTTACAAGCCTTTGTTGAAATAATAATAGTTTACGTGCAATGTTTCCTTATCTAAATGTACATCAATATACAGAAATTTCAGTACTTTATTATATAAACATTATAATATTATACCTTCAATGTAGAGCCATTCTGTATTCTTAGCTATAGTATATCCTTAGATATTCCAATTTTATTTCCTACACATCCCGTTCCTGTTTGATTTCCGCCCTTCAAAAAGCAGCTTGGGTGAATATTTCCAAACTAATACCTGCCTTTATTGATATCAATGTGAGCGTGATTTACGATTCCTCGTAAAACAGTCGTATTAAAGCTTTTCGTCCTCTTTCTACACAAATTTTCGGCTTCACCCTAAATTACCTACAAATATTTTTTTTTACCGTTTGACATCATTTTCATCTCAATTTCCCCTGCAATAAGATACGAATCTAATTGGACACGTGTCAAATATGACAGCGTCAGGCGCTGTGTCCCGAATGAGTTCTGTATTTTGACGACTGTCACGTTACCCAACACTTCTGTGATAAATGTGGGTACTATATATACTTACAAGTACCTATGCATTATTTTACTATGAAGTACTCGCATAGTACGATTATTTTACCAAACCATTCGTATAGCTTTTAAATCCTCTATACCCACCCATGACATATGGGAACACAACCAGATGTCTTTTACCACCCCATTATCAAATATCCAGGGTTGGATTCCGATAACTCGAAACGGAAAAACCGGGTTATACCGTAATATACCCGTGTTAACCTATTTTTCACAACAATTGTCTAGTCTCGGAAATACGTAACATATCGTAACAATTGTAGCTATAATAAAGCAAACAAAAGGGACCGGAAATCCCAAGGCACTGATCGTATATTGTCGGTCCCCTATGAATAAATCAGACATTTTGTTTTGATCGTAGGTGTACTACTACATTGTGGACTCACCGAGGAATGAAGGGAAGGACTTCTTTGAGATCAGTATGCAGACTGGGGAGATCTTTACGAAGGTGGTGTTCGACAGGGAGAAGCAGGGAGCCTATGCGCTGGAGGTCGAGGCTAGAGACGGGGCTCCATCCGCGCGTCCGAACTCCGACAATCAGCCAAACTCAGGTACGTACGTACATTTAACTATGGAATGTTACAATACCGTAATGGTCAGATGTTTCAGCCTTTGATAGCGTTTGACCTTTATTAGAACCCAAGAGATTATCAACTCTCATTCCGAGGTCAAAGCTAAATAAACTTCTAATTCGAGTTTGCATTATAAAACATAAGCAACTAGCCGTCCTAGTCCTAAATAAATAACAGGTAAATGCTACAATTATAACGGATGGAAGCTAACTTTACCTCTTTGTATAACATTAGGAGGATTAAAGAGAGATTTCGAACAAGATTCTTTAATCTAAAAGGAGATATTATTATCATAAAAAGAATAATTTTATTTATTTAGATAAAAAAGAAACGTTGGTATATTATTTTATAAACCAAAAAAGGTCGACCTTACTAATTACATGAAAATTAACTCGCAAGAGTTAAGAAGCTTATTCTTTTAAATGGGTCTGAAAAAAAAGGTATCCGAGATAATGTCTTTGCTAGGTATCGTTTCAATTCACGTGCAGAATGTAGCAAGGGTCGGCCGAAAGGCGGCCGGTCCTTTGGCTAATCACTGCTGCGGCCCGCATTTAAATGTCTTTTTCTCTGTTGTAAATATACGTAACGTGGAAACTTTGTTGACCTCCATCGTAAGAACGAGCGCACCCTCGTCGATGTAGGCATGTGTCGACGCGTACTCTCATATTTCACGCTGTTTTCCCGTTGCGGTAAATGATCCTATCGGCATCTGTGACAATATAAATTGTCTATTTTCATGTAGTTCTCTATTAGGTAAGCAGGTCCACGGTATCGCGTCATCGTAAATCAACCGGTGGTATAATCAGACGCCGCCTGAGGCCCTAATCCGGTTAAGCCACTCAACCCTATGTCTCTTGCATGTATACAATGCATAGCTTTAGATATTAGTACTCGCCGGTGAACTGAATTTCCTTAATATAATTTGAGTATAACTTATATGTGTATCTCGCGCTGAAAATGTTCGAGTAGAATAGCTTCAGCTTTTATCGCGTCTTTCCCCTAACCCGAGGATTTTAACTTTGTCTCCTGTTTTGTCAGAATCGTATAGAAATACTTACATCGTTCGTGACTTGAATAAAGAATGGTTGAACTTTTTCAGGCATAGACGCTTTGGGTTTAATATACTAGGTATGTAGTATGGCATTATTGTAGAGTAAATGGTGGATTCAATGTGAATATTGTGTCTCCTGGCCACGTACCAATTTCAGCATATTGCAGGCGGCACGGGCGGTGGCGGCGCGCGGCGGCGGGATGTGGTGTGGTATGTGCCGCGACTCGCATACTGATCACTGTGTCACGTGATCACGTCCACACACCCAGCGGTTTTCGATTTCTCGCAAGATTTGCACCAATTAATTACTTGATTACACACATACGTGGTTTTGCTTGCTAAGCATGATGAGACTTTCAAAGGCTCGCATCTCCCTTCGTCTTAACTTCATTGGTTACAAGACAGTGGAGTTTATAGAAACAATGTGATCTAATTAGTGTTATTTAATTGTGGAGCAGTAACTATTTACTGCTCCACAATTACCTTTTTCAATTATCTTTTTTACTTTTCTAATTATCTTTTTTAAGGAAATACTAAACAATATCGGACAAATAGACAGATAGAGGCAAATTATCAAAATGTATTACCTAAATAAGGTATAGCAAAATCTGCATAACCCAGTTTGTATGGACGCACACACATTGTCTTTCATCTGGTGCTTCGTAGATAACATGATGTTCATAACATCAATACTTAAATTTATTTGGTACAAAAGTATATATCATTTAAAAATTAAGAAGTTAATAAACTTTCATATTGCGCAAGGTCTGTTAAGTAATATTTAAAGAGATTTTATGATAACACACATTTTGAAATAAAAGCAACTTATGTTAGTCCAGATTTAAATAAAAGAACATTTGCATAGATATAAATGATCTGCGCAAAAGGCACCGAGCCAAAACAATACCTAGTTTCTCAAATTGAATTCGTAACTACTATATAAACCCTCTACATTTTTTGATTTACTTCATAGGTATAGCTTTCATACGAGTTGGTATTGCCTAATCAAATTCACAGTATAAACAAACAGTATCATTGTCCAACAAACACCCTGATTTCGCTATCCGTTGCGACTGAATTGAATTTCAGAGGAACTAAATTTCAGCTGAACTAACAATCGATCGAAAGCCATGCCATGCTACGTTGGAATAAAAAAAACTGTAAGCTCACTCTCCAAAGTATACCGTATAAAATACAAGCGGACGGACGCTTCGGAAATGAACGAAACCTACCTTTTTGCGTGTATAGTTTTGTACTTTTTTTATAACGAAAATCGGTCAGAGTTTTCCGTTCGCAAATTACTCAAATCCCGCATGTATTGTCAGTTAATGTGATTGGAAAAATTTATCGATTTCAACCGTATTAAATCGGGTTAAGCTTTTGAAATTCAACTTTATATATTGTTGATCTGTATTGGTTTATGCTGAAGTCTCGTAACTAATTGTACTTAGGAGTACGTTACTCGTAACTAATTGTAGGGAGGAGAATACTCGTAACTCGTAACGTTAGGGGATACGAAACACGATTTTACAATGGCATTCAGAGGTGTCCCTCTAAATACCATTGTAATGTTGTGTTTCGTATTCGGAAGTAATTATTTTAGTTTATATTTTTTGAACAAGAAATTAGCAAGCAATACTCAATAGGTAGCATTCTGTAATGATTGATCTAAGTTTTTAAGGCTTGTATTGCAGTAAGCATTTTCTTATGGGATTATTCTTGGAAACCTAATTACTTAATGCAAGATTACGTATATGCAAAAAAATGTATCTGAACTATGTTTTTGTGCAAAGCAGGAAACATCTAGATTATATTGAAGTTCTCTATAAGTGTAATAATCGAAATCTAAAATATGTGATACTTATTTTTACCTATATGTTTCTAAGTCAAACATTTCAACCTTAACGTCAAAACTCTTAATGACACAGTTTCTTTTCTAAAGCCACACAGTAGTAATATTAGATAAAGATATAGATCAATGAGAAAAAAGTCATCACGTTTAAATAAGATCCAGATACGTGTATACAGTGATTTCACGCGATAAAAGAGACATATATTTTCAGATAGCGCTTGCTGGTTTGCAGTTTATTTTGCTAGCAGACATCGCTGTCGTAACATTTTTTTTAGTGTTAGGCGAATCGAACTACTTATGAAGTGTTCCATATCCATCTATAATAAATATTGCTACAGTGAGGTTCAAAATTTTAGTTCTCAAAGAAATATTGTCAAACTGACTTTTTATTTATTAAAAATTGTAACCGACGGAAACAATATCGAATCAAAACTAAAAACAATATTCATATATTTGATCTTTAATTTTACACAGCATACAGTACTATGATGAATATTAAATCCAAACCACATAACGTGTGTATCACAAGCGAAGTAATTTTATGCTGCAACCTTCAAAATTAAAATATAAATAATACTAATATATAAGATATTCTAATATATAAATTAAAATCTAAAATACATTAGCTCGTAGTTCCTTCTGAAGTTCTAACACCATAAACACGTTAACTGTATGTATGCCTCTTTAGGTACCTTCGTAGACAGAATTCAACCGTTATAGACCTATGTAGAGAAGCTTCGGAACGTGTCAGTGATATGTAAACCTGAATGGTATATCGCCACAGTTTGCGTATTGCTAATGAATGTGGTTGTAACGAAAATGATGACAAAGATCTTGGATATTTAGTGGCTGTATTCATTGTCACACTGTCTATAGTATTTTGTCTGGGCAGTCGTATGTTTTAATTTATTGATATATTTTTTTAAACCTTGCTCGACGTGGTGAAGTTACATTTCATTCATGTTCATCATTATTTATAATGCTATTCGGTCGGGTTCTGCTTCGATTTTCTCTTCAATCACATAATTTTCAAAACCAACTTCACATTTTAATCTGCTTATTTGTCATCTGCGTTATTTCAATACATCTTTAGTCCAAGACTGTCCAAGGACTGATACAATTTATCTAGAACCGAAGCTATAGTGACTGCGACCTCTTTTTAAGCATTCCTCTTATCTTTTAATACCAGTAGTTACATTAAATTTTAAGGGGAGAGAGAGTGAATAGATTTGGTATAAAAGAAAAAGTTTGGTCACTCAATCTTCTCTTTCTTTATTTTAGAGGAATCTAAGAATATTTCAAATAAAGAGTGATAAAGTGTAAACCTCTTTTCCTTACGTATAACATCCGGAAGCACATTAATTTACCAAAAGCGCACACTTACTATTTAGCTAAATTCCCAGATTTTCAAAATGAAATCAGTGACCAAAAATAATAGCTAGTTAAAAATCTGTCTCCTCCTTCGTACGAGTAGATTGAGTCGTGATTATATTATATTTACTTGTCCAAAATGAGTTTAGCCGGGATTTTACCGCCCTTTGCCTACCACATTTGCATTGTAATAGCAATTCAGATACAGCACCTAACACTCTTGTCTCGACAATATTTTGACAAAGGTTACGTTGGATATTTTTGTCCACAAAATATTTAATGAACTTCTTCCATACCCGGCAGCACTTTGTGTCAATTTTATCACTGTTCTCGTGAAAATTTATTAATTAAAAGGATAACTTTTAAATAGCACAAACTTTTGTACGGTAACAGTATAAAAGGAAATTTTCTGCTTGTTAAGCTAATTAGCGATGTTTTTGTGTTCGCAAAGGTTGCGATAACATAGGTTGTAAACGATTTATTGATATAAACAAACATGTGGATACGAATATTGTGCCGACAGAATGTCTAATAAACTCTATTGTATCTGCTATTGTAAATTGTAAGTTACGATTCTGACATGACCCCTAATATTTATCTTACTGTAACGGTCTCCGCTATCTATCTCTATAAGTGGCTAGATTTATTGAAGCCTGGCAAGAAAAATACCAAATGACTTCACAAAAAATAGAATGTTCAATGAAAGATGTCCCTAAACTTTTTGAAGTTTCTCCTTCATTTTGAATGGAATTATTCAAGAAATTTTACAACGAGGAAGATTACATAATTCCAAAATCAATGAGTTTAATAACGGTGTCTTTCGTTAGATTTTGAAGACGCTTCAAGATGTCACCACGTAACGAATTAATGTATGCATAATTTGTGTATACTTTTTGTTTGGGTAGTGAGAAGGTACTAAGCGTCTTTTCCGATCGGGTAACCTGCGCAATCTTAAGACATTCTTGACGTTTTTATTGCAACCATTTTCCTGTCTTTCTATCTGCGGTAATTTCATTCGAGCTTCACGGGGCCCTAGACGGCAGTTATCGTTTATTTATTCCTCGGTTTTAATTCGGAGGGTAGTCTGTATTGTTTTTTAATTTTCTTTCTGAAAATAACAAAAGTTGCAAGGTTTGTTTTTACTGTAACTGTAGATTTATCGGATGTAAACTTGAGTTGAGAATTGACAGGAACGTGAATAGAACCTAAGTCTATAACATGACAGCTGTTTGGCTCGAACGTGTAATGTAAGCCCTGGCGAGAGGCGAGAGGTTGAATGGTGCGAGCAGGGTCGACCGGGCGGGCGGCCGCCTTCGTAGCGAAGCGATGCGATGTTGCTTTAAGTCGTCTATTTCAACTATTTCCAATTACTTGGGCTTAGGGAAGCTGTGCGACGTTGGCAAGTGACAAAGCAATATTCTGCCAGGCCGATTGTAACTTGCTGGCCTACATTTAACATCGTGCCCTCGGGAATTCGTGATGAGGACTTGCCTCGATGCACTCTGCGCCGAGGATTACTGTCGACTCTTTGATATTGGACTTAATTAAACAACATTCACCTGTAGACTCAACCTGAAATGTATTAATGTTTGAACTTGCTTTGGGGTATCACTTATGTTACCTGTAAACTAACAAGCGGTAGGTATATACTCGTTCATAATTATTCGTAATCTCGTAACCAGAAATTCATATTAATTGTACACTACGAATAAGTATGGATATATTAATACATATTTATTCGTATATTGTACATTTTCGAGCGGTAATAGGAGCCGTAACTGCATCGTCGAATAGTCAAATAATTTTATTTGTAATATTGAAGACTTGCGCAGATTTTTATCTGTCGTTATTTCGCCAGCTATTCAGTCTGAATCTCCGTAATTTGAAAGATTTCAGTAGCTGGCGCATTGGTGCGGAGAGACGTAAAGGAACAGATTTTAGCTAAATCGTCACCTCGAAGCGAGCGGATTTATAGATGCCATAAGTTTCAGAAATCACTTGCCTAGTCCGTCGTAAAAATCACTCCAAATCGTTTGCGTCGCACCGAGATAGGTTTGAGCACTGTTATTTTAGTTCATTGTGCAATATCGTACCTGTAATGAACAGAATGCTTCTATAAAATAAACTAAAATATTAGAAATCAATTTAGATCACATATATATATACATATATACATGCATTGCATTAATTTACTTTCACTATTAGGTATAAATAGAAATGTCCGGAATATCGTACATTTCATGTCCGCCTCCTGTCCTATGTAACGCTACGGTGGTACGACCTCAATTCTACTACAATTATTTATCAAATGTAATGTTTGTATTGATAATAATGGAAAATGTAAAAAGTAATTTTAGGTCCGACAGTAGATAAGTTTAATTAAAACTGAACACCGTCCGACGATGCGCATCTCCAGGTTTGCGAGAGAACGTTCTATGGGCGATTTAATTAAAAACACTAATAGCAATAATTAATTCCTGACATCGCTAATAACGATAAAATCCTTTTGAACTCATTACTTTTATAGGCCACTAACCTGTTTAAACATCAACAAAATTGGAATTTCATTTCGTCTATTTACATGTAATAACTTTGAGAAGCTAAGCTGTCATTACTTGTACGAGTACTCGTGCCAAACAAACTTACCTATATGGCTGTTTCGAGTGTGGTGTAAATCCTTTAACTTGAAAGCTATAAGTTTTCCACAGCTATCTAAACGTAGAAACATTGTTCGAACGCGAACTTAACAGCGGAACACTTTGTTTTACACGAAGAGTAATAACTGAAGTATAACCAAGTTTAAACGCAACTGTTGAAGTAGGTTACAACTATAACTCTGTTATTTTTGAGAGATGAACGGGGCGAAACAATTGTGATAGTGACGTAGAACGTGAGGTATTTTTTTTATAGCCATATGAAATCGACGAGTCAATTCGTGATACGGCGTCGAGACCCACTTCATTATTATTGCTGCGATGTGATATTATGTCCTCGTGTCTATCGACGCTCTTTTGTCTAGCTCGTATAATGGATACCAGTAGGTTACCAGTTACGAGTATAGTTATAGTAAATGTGGCTGGAACGTATCAGCACTGGGCGGGGCCTTGTGAGTAATGGAACTTTGAGCTCGCATGAGGAGGGTCCACTTATGTCGCCCGAAATGGTATGATTGATAATGCCACCTACCAAAAAATAAAGCTATTTTCTAGATACGCTTAGCCAATAATGTGTATATATATAAACATCGAGCAATCATGATTCTTGTAGGCAGTTTCTTTTATGTTATTTATCTGTCATCTGCAACAGTTAGCTTAAAGGATTCGGGTTTTTTGGGACACGCTTGTCAATTAATGATCCACTTTTAGTGAACGCCCAGCTAATATAGATCTGAATTGAAAACGTCAATTGAGAAAAAATAATGTTACTTATGGATCTTTATGTATGGTATCTATAGGAAGTTAGGATCGCGGTCCCGTCGGGCAAATTAGCTAATGTTTAAAGTTTTCAAGGTTCAGTTAATTACTTTGCTTGTAAACTGGCAGGAGTTTCTGCTATGAATGGGTGGTAGGTAATGGCTTGTGAAGAAGGGCGTGGAAGACGACGCCTGCAAGTTACTCTCGCCGTGGAACTAATGCACAGTTTCGACAAGTTGAAAGGTGAACATTATTGTTGTGCTGGCGGAAACTCCACCGACGTTTGGGGCCTAAATAAACTTTACGTAGGTATTACAGTTCACGGGAGCACGCTATTGTCTCAAAATTGAGTTGGTCCGAAAGAGCATTCAGTTCTGCAGAAATGGCGCCGTTCGAGGTAGACTCTAAGTTAACGTGAACAGTTTGTTTGAGTAGCCCACAATACAATCAGCTTTTACTAACTAATACAAAACTTAGGCACCATAAACACATTTTGTCTATACAATTTGCTGTTACTTCTGCCAACATGCAGTTATGAAATGCTAGTAAATATTCTGTGGATATAGACAAAGGATTCGTCTTCACATTAAAATTAACGCATTAGGTATTGGGCTACTATATAACATTTTTTTTATGAAACTTCACATATGACATGAGTTGCTAGGAGATTATTAACGAGTTATCAGTAATGGTAAAGTTATGAAACAGTAATAGCTATGGACTGCCGTTCCGCAGCTCCCTGGTTCGATCCACCGCCGGCTGGAGCTTCACAGAAATACAAAAAATTATTGAATTCTTTTTTTAATTAATATTCATTCTTGGGTTAACGTTTTACAAAAAATTTCGAAAGTACAGGTTTGTAACTCATTTCGCTTATATTCGTGATAGAAACGCGTGATATAAAGACGGGACGTATATGGAGGAACGCAGTGGAATCTCAGTAATATGGCTCCGTTTTGCATTTAGGGTACGGAACTCTAAAAATATGCACCTTCTAGACCAACAGATGCATAATTATTTGGTAAAAGATGTATATTCATATTTATTATCTTACTACAAGCAAATTATCTCAGTCACTGGTTTATAAAATCTAGTAATATAAGAAAAGATTTGTTCGAAATTTATTTGTTTACTCACTAGTGTTTCAACATGAATTCTGGGTTATATATATTACAAAATAAATAAAAAAATATTTTACGCGTATACATAGTACATAAATAATACTATGTATACGCGTAAAATATTTTTTTATTGTGTGTGACTGAGATAATTTGCTCAAATATGGGATATGAATAAATGAATAACTTTTTTGAGGTCTATTGCCAGAGGAAACCTATATCAATATAATTTACATTCAAAATTATTTAGTATTCTTATAATAACACGTCTATGAGCGAAAACTTTCACATTTGTAATAGTGTTTTTATATGCAAAATACCTATATCTCCGTTTAAAAATGTACAAATACCTACAACTTTAATAAAAAATAGCAATTTTTATATATGACTTTTTTGTGTATCTACATCAAACTCAATTATTCTGGCACATCTTTTAGCTCTATGAAACTTTATAATGTAGACAACTATTAGTGCTGCGTTTCCTAAATATCTTGTAATATGTTTACCGTTGTCTACTATACTATTGTACCTCGTCTTGTTAAAAATATATTATTCTATTTTTTTATATAGTTCAGTTGAAGGAAAGTGTTAAAAACAGAACAGCCCTTCGACTCATATGTTTCCAGCCTGGTGGTCGTCTCAAGAATGCCTCGCCCTTCACTTCGTGTCAACAGTCACCACTCGTTTTAGCGGGAAATCACCCAGCCAATCACAGAGTGTGTCGTATGTTTAATACCGTCGAAATGGTGGTGCCACTGTCGGATCGGTGTTGCCATTACCACATCCGCTAACTGACTAGTATTAAATATTTATTGCTGTCCAATAATACCATAATACCTAATGAAAACATAACAAAAGTATATCAATAAAACATTATTACTGGCTTTGCCAGGAATATAAACGAATAAAAAATCTTCTTAATTTTTAAATTAAGTCAAGCCTATTATATTCAAACATCAACTCTTCTGCTATACAGGATACACTGACATTAAATTTGTCGTTCCATTTACTCTCCACGTCAAAACACCAAAGAATTCGTACAATTAAAGATGACGGAAGATCCTCCCCGTACTTGGTTTCTAAGATTGTTGAAAGTGAAATTAAGGGAATGTTTAAATTCTTCATCGTAAAAGTAAATTGAGGGTAGACAAAGTTTTCTTAATTAATGAAGTAGCAAAACTCAACCTGAATACTGATTACTTGAAATATAATTTGACAATTGTAATTACACTGGCCCCAATATATCATGGATGATAGTTGAGCGTATAGAGCCCGAAGTAATATAACCCGGATTTAAATTAAATTAAGCCTCTTTGATGCAGTATGTAAAGCCACACCTTAATTAAAATACACGAACCGTATACCAACAGTTCGGTACAATTACGCTTTTCTATATGGAAAATATGGATAAGTCATATCGTAAAACATTAATAGAGTTACTAAGGCTTTATTGAGTTTTTGATTTCAGTTACTAGTTTAAGGTATAATTTTTGCATGGTGGTAGGGCACTTTGCGAATGCCCGCCTGGCTAGCTACCACCCTCAAGTAGAAAATCTGTCGCCAAGCACCTAACGGTGTGTTCCGGCAGCTGTCCTTGAGAGCCAGCAATTATAGGTTAGCCTGTACAACATCTTCGACCACATCATCACTTACCATCAGGTGAGGTCAGTGAGATCAGGCTAACCTATCAGGCATAAAAAAAAACAACGGAAGTGCCTATTTACAAGGAGGATATGTATGAATTACAACATAAATCGTCTTGTAGCATCGTATTAAGATATTTAAAAGAAAAGTATACTTGAAGCTACTAAAATGATCTTTTTTCTTTAGGATTTATCCAAAAAATCCAAAACAGAACTATAAAAATGTCTTGTAAAACCAATATTTGGAATACAAGGACTGTGTGTCGACGTATTAGGGAAGGTGGCGGTCTAAGGCAAACCTATTTGTAATAAATACAATAAAGTAATCCAGTATCCTATCAAATATTGACCCAGAAAAAGAAACGCAAGAAAAAGGACAAACAAGGAGTCGACACAAAGAGTCCCCTTATTACTCGCTCTAAATCTATTTGAGGTAACGCAGACAGCAGTTCACAAAGGACAAATCGTAGATTTTATCACGGGTCGCCCTCTCAGAAACAAGATTGTGCTATTATTTTCTAAGGAACTAATCTTCAAAAGCATTTGAATAGACATTTTCAATTGTTAAGTAATTATTTGACAAGATTGTTTGAATGTTTGTGAATTTTAGGAGGATTGTAGAAGGACTTCGTAGAAAACATAAAACTAATTAATGCCCGCGACTTCGACCACGTAGTATTAGGTCACTAGGAGTTATTAAGTGCGTGAAGATCAGCCGAGTATGCCACTGTTATACCCATTACAAGCTCTGGTATTAATACTATTTATACGCCAAAATAACATCAACATTGATTTGTAGTATTCACATGATGCGAGAACTTGCAAAGCGCGAGACATTTAGGTTCGCCATATTGTAATTTCTTTATACACATCTCGTCTTAGCGAACTTAGCGATCGCAGTATAGTTGTATAATGTACAGTTCTGCCGTCCGTCTTCTGGTTTTAGCCAGTTTTTACGACAACCGTTCGAATATCTGATCTGGATAAAGGACACTTTAACCATGTAACGCTTTTAGTAATGCCTTGAGTCTCTTTTACCCAGTAAATTGTTACTGATGTACTTAACTATATACACTGAAATGCATGATAAAATCTTGTAATAAACTTATTTAATTCTCGTAGAAATGGACCGTTGTTTCTCTAACTGTATACTTCGCAATCTCCGAAAGATTTTAATTCCATTGCGAACTCCAGTTTTCGCCGCTTCGTTTGCAGCAGGTGTTAAAATATTATAAGATACTACTTGGTTGCTTTAAATTTTCAAACTTTCCAGTAAGAGTTTCACGCCCGCGCCACACCTCGGTAATTCTAATGCATCTCTTCTAACATTTAGCTATCATAAAGAGAAAAACTTTAAAATTTGAAAGAAACCACCTGCAATTTTTAAAGATTTTCTCCGATAAATGAGCCATTTTTTTTATCAACGTGGTAATAAATTTAATTTGAAAAAGTATCAAATCAAATTAAATTAAATCATTTATTTGCTTGAATACAATTCGATATATATAAGGTCTTAAAATTACTTCCGTCTATGTATTCAGCCTGCAGGCAGGCGTGCAAATATTATACAAATAATTAAAAAAATTTTATTTTACTTATTGTCAGGATCACATCAAATTTCATTACAATTAAATACATCATACATTACAATAATTAAAAAAATCATATATTCATCAACACTATAAAAACAATTGTCCAGTAACCACTCTTTCAACTTAAACTTAAACTTATAGTTTTGTAATAATTTGATACTTTGTGGTAATTTATTATAAATAATTATGCACATGTTGTAAACATTTTTTTTATAAATCTGTCTATGGCAAGTTGGCTATATATTGGGTATAAAAAAATATATTTAATGTTTATTCATTATTAAACATGATGACAAGTACTAAGCAGTACATAATGACAACATACAACAAGTGGTGATATGTTCTAAATACTTTCTATTATGAATTAAAATTCATTCATTACTGAACATTTTGTATCTTAGTAACAGTTACATTATTGCATAATGACTCAAGTTCGGGTAAGGCCGATTAGTTTTTATAATGATTAAGTTAATAATAATTATATATCTTTCTTCGTTCTTCACCTTTGTTCGTTTTCATCATTGTTCCAGTCGTCTCATAATTTACATAGGTAATATTTTTATGGCCATTGTATGGTGACTACTGCTTTGCATCAAAATTCTACACGTAGTTATTTTTAATTTAAGTTTTAACCAGAACGGGTAACTGCGTGGTTTGTTTAAAAGCTTTATGATGATCACTTTACTTTGCTTCAATGATAACAAAATACAGTGCATGCCGTTTAACACAATAAAGGTCAAAATTGCAGAATCAAGACTCTTCGTTACGTAATAATAAAATTCCCTCCTACATGAGCTCATAAGTAGTCACGGGATTTTAAAATGAATTTTTGCATCAACGCTACTTCTTGTCGTGGAAGTTTCTGGAGCGACCTACATATATACAAATATCTATACAAGCACCTACATTCGAAAGTACGTAGTAAAACATCGTTTTTATGTCATCCGCGAATTTACAGATTTGGCAATAAGTTGTAAATAGCGTCACGCTTGAGTAGCCTTTTAAAACACTTGGTGGAAATGGTTTTCGTAAGCAGGTGTAACAATAAAAGCTGTCTCCGCAAGCCATCTTTCTGCTCACGTTCTCAGCAAGTCGTAACAGCAAGGCACTTCGCTTATATGAAATACCGCCTTTATGGTTACTTATTGCCACGAATATGATCGCCATACGGGCATTTATGTTTTTTTTTCTTGTTTTCGCATTGTCGACTGGGGTTTTATCGTGTTATTACAATGAATTTATAGATCGTAGTTAAGCTTGTAATTTTCTTTGTCGTAAACACGTAATGCCATTTTGAAGGTTTTATTGCTTGTTACAAATTAAATAAAGGTTTAAGGAGTTTAATTTTCAGAAACAAACTGAAGTAGAATAAATATACATAATATTTTGAGGTACTCGTAGCGGTAGCTTTAATGAGGTTAAATAATGTTTTCTGAGGCCATGATTTGGATGGGTAACCCCTAGTGGAATTTACTAATTACTACTAAGCGCTTCGGAGTGCATGTTTAGTCATTGGTTTGAGTTGTTGGTTGTAAATGTTGGTTGTTGAGTTAGAATGGCAGTCGTTATAGCATATTGATAGGGCATTTTGCGATAACCCACCTAGCTACCACACTGTTGCTAAGCACCTAACGGTGCATTCCGCCAGCTATAATTGTGAGCCAGTTCTTATTCAGAGTTATGTCTGTATAGTACTTTCGACCACATCAGCATTTACCATTACTTGAGATTGTACCAAAGTCTAGCCTAATAAGCCAAAATACATTCAAATATCGACTCGCATTGAGGCTTACATAAACTAATTCTCGGAATACATTCATACGCATTCAGATCAAACAAAATCGAGGTTAGTGAAGATTAAACAACTAGTAAACACATATTTTCTAGACTAATCGTAAGTTGACATATCAAATGGGGCTTGAGTTTGCTCTGAGTAACTGAGCTACAACGTAGTCTATCTAAAACCGGCTTAGCTTTGCTGAGCGTGACCCGGCACCGCCTCTGATATCACTCTAATCCCTGGAGAAGTCAAAGCACTTACAGACATAAAACGTAAGGAGTTTGTGCACAAATTGCACAATAGAATTTCGTGTCTGACATCTTTCTAAGTTTGGTAAAATATTGTTCAAGCTGTCCATATTTTTATGTAGACTACTATGCGCCAGGCACGCTACCACGATAACATTTAGGGGTCATAACTTATGCAGGGTGAACTATAATCTCTACTATCTCTTGCGTTAACTAATTGGGTTCAATGTTTAACAGTGGATAGATTTACGATGAAGACAATATTCTAAAGCGACACGCATTTCTGAAGTTTCGTAGGAAGATAAGCTTGTTAAGTATTATCCGTTCGGACAAACCGCTTGTAGTTATTGTGCTTACTTGCAAACTTCTAATACTATGAGCGTGAGAGATAGCGACGCTTAATCTTTTACAGTTTTATTCACCGGCACCGACGCGAAATATTTGTAAAATATAAATAGAACGAGTCACGGAATTGCTCTCAGAACCTGACACTTGACCGTATTTTAAAGTGTCATAACCAAGTAGGGAAATCTGTTTCGTCGCCGGTTATATGCTAGGTATAAAAAGTTTTAGCGAGAAACACGGGCTGTGCTCCTTCACGTTCGTTGCAGATTGGGGTCGCTTGATTTTGAAGATTCAACATGAGCGTTACTATATTGAAAACTACATAATAATATACATAATGTAAAATGTTGATATGTATTTAAGTAAAAGATACTTAGTATTTTTTATATCACGCCTATATCCCCAAAATGGTAGAAAGTAATATAGGTAATTTGCGTTTCAAACATCGCTCTTATAAAAACACCTATTTTTGGGTCTTTTGTAATATTGCCGAGCTTATTGCCATCTACCAAGCACAGTTTCAGGCTGCTACACCAATTTCTTTGTGAGAAAAATGTAATAACCAACCATTTCGGAGATCAAGTCCAGAAGCTTGAAAATTCATAGTATCGTGGTATCGGTAATTTCTGTAGTAGTCAAAGTTTTCACGGATTATTCATTAGGTATGTGTTACAGAACCAGCTTATAAGGTGAACATTATGGAGGATATTTTTAAATTATTTTGGTTTACTATCTTAATTCGCTAGTTTTTCTCAAGAGATTTTTAACGATATCCTGTATTTTTTAATACTTATTAAATTGATAATACATTTGCAAACATTACTTCTTGGTGGTAAAATAGGTATGGTGACAGTACTTCCACGGACGATCTTGTTCACAAAACATTCTACTTCTACTCTAGTTTATTACTCATTTAATTGTCATGTGCTGTCTTCGCCTAATGAATCTTATCTGTACCTCTCAAACACAATTTACCTTTTGGTAATTTATATGTATGTCATAAATCCGAGTGTGGCTCTAGGGGTTCAGTTTAGTACCGGCCGAAGGTGAACGAATCAATCATAATAAATTATGCTGTGTGCTGAACCGGCGATATCCATATACGATTGGTACAAGCTCGTAAATCGACTGCATTGTGACTGACTGAAAGAGATAGCGGTTGCTTGTTGACTGCTCGTTTTTCACATCATATTTTTTTTGAACGTGTGAGAACTTTGTTCCCTTGAAGCGTCTCTGCTTTAACTTACACAAAAATGCTTTTGTATGTCCGGTTATTGTCCTCCACAGGTCGAATTTCTCAACCAATTCTCACGAAATTTTGTGAGCAGGTTTGATACGTCCGGCCATTAATTTTCTTGTCGATTCAGTTTTTCGAAATTTTTCAAAATGACGGAGATTTACATTATAAGGTAATGACAGTATAGACACCTGCGTTTAATTGAATGACAATGTCCTGATATGCACGTTATAAGTGATAGTCATCTATTGTTCATTTTCGATGTTTAGGTAGCCAGTATACTAATTCGAGATAAATACATTACCAAGTATGTAAAATTATTGTACATTTACTACTTACCTACCTATTTCAGCTTTCCCTGGGGCCCGCGTGTCATCGATTTCTTGGACTATTATTTACATTACATATCTAGATTTTTGGATTTCTTGACCCATTCTCCCATTAGCATGCGCAATGAACCTTTATTCAATTGTAAGCTATGCAAGGGCAGACTCGCGAGGTCTACAGCTCGGAGAGTCACTAGTTTAGATTGATACAATATTTATTCCAGAGTTAAACAAAATATACCTAACTACACGTATTGAACCTTCTTTTAATAATACTAAATTTGAGTATACATGTTGTTACAGTCACAGTGAATGTATTGGAAACTTTTTTGGCACTAAATACTTGCCATAAATTACGAAATCCGTATTTGTTGTTTTCGCTGAGAAACATTTGTTAAAATGCGTAGGTTTGAGATTCTACGATTAAATGTTCACAAGAAATAATAGCAAAGCTTCAATAATTTTATTTGTTACATAATTTAAAGTCTAAGTACAGATTAAAACTGAACTGGCATAAGCGCAACGGATAAATCAGTGTTATTGGGCTTTCCTATCAATACATAGGAAATGGTATAGTTATTGGCCAGTTAAACTACCTAATGTCTAAAAGACGCAAAAACTAGGATATTATGGGCAATGAGCATATTATAAAATAGTATTCCTTTACTAACAAAATACTACGAACTATATACAACACTACAGCTACTACAATAAAACAGTTAGACTACCAATAAGTGATTGCAGACTCATATAGTCAGTCCAAATACTCCAGACCTTATGATTTTTACTTGTTTTAAATATACATACACAATTGGAATGTAAAATAAATGCAAACATAAAGAATACATTACCGAACTGGTATTGGCCACATTATTAAGTTAATGGTCTTCAGTTTATAGCCACAGAAAACAAACTTTTGAAATTGAATAAACAATATGTACAGTAAAACATTAAATAATATCTTTGAAAATGCTCGTAGTGGAGCTTGCCTAGTGTTTATAACCTTTCAACAAAAGTATGCAATGTAGACTGCGGTCATTGAATATATGGATGACCGCTCGTGACATTTACTAATATAAAATAAACGTTCCTTGATATAGTCCTACCCGTTTTGTTTTATTATGAAAGTAAACGTGGTTTTCACTCATTTTAGGTTATAAGTAAGGATAACGGCCATAAACAAATCAGATCAGCTCCGACTATAGTTTTGACCATTTTTTTTAAGCGCTCGTAGCGAAGATTGCTTAGTCGTTCTTAGGCGATCAGCTAAGTTAAGCAACGTCCGTCGGGGTTATGACTTGGATGGGTGATCGCTACTGATGACATTACTACTGAGCGTTTACGTGCTTCAGAGGGCACGTTAAGCCGTCGGTCCTGGTCATTGTCTTACGATGGCAGTGGATATAGCATGGGGGTAGGGTACTTTGCGAATGCCTGGCTAGCTACCACCCTCAAGTAGAAAATCTGTCGTCAAGCGCCTAATAGGGTGTTCCAGCAGCTGTCCTTTAGAACCAGCATGAACAACATGTATATACATATATATATATATATATATACATGTTTTTTTTACCGGCGGTATGCCTTTATTAAACAAAATACTATGAACTATATACAACACTACAGCTACTACAATAAAAGCATTTAGACACCTATAAGTCATAGCAGACTCATAGGCAGTCCAAATGCTCCAGCCCACTCCCAGTTGGCAGCGTGCCCAGCATGCTGGCAGCATTGCCCCGTTGAATTGCAATGCTTATTCGTTGAGCCAAATATGTGCCAGCATTTTGATCACGCGTCGCATCGACCAAGCGCTCAGATAGGTATATACATGTTGTTATATATATATATATACGTGTTGAATAAATTATTTTGACTTTGATCACGTTTACGTAAGGTTGCTATTGGGATGTTGTACCTATTTGTTTATACAAAGCTCACAAAAACATTATTTGTCTATTCTATTTTTTACTATAGTCTTATTTGGTTTACTGCGGTATTTTTGTAACAAGGTTTTCCAAGCGGGCCACAACGTCAAAACAAAATTCTGGGCAAATATTTCCGAGCCACAACGTAAATTATACTATTTCTAGCATGGTTATTATATAGAGTTCAGCTAAAGGAAAGAAAAAAATAGACGAGTTGCGTAACATAAAAAACGACCTTCTTCTTTGTATTGAATATTGTTACCGTTGCGATGGCATAATAATTGACCTAGGTCAATAAATGTTTACGCAGCTTTTAAATACCTTACCTACATCAATATACCACACTGTACGGAAAAACAATAAGGTTTGTACATAATACAAACATGTTTTCTCGGATTGGATTAAATATTGTAATTAGCATAGTGAGAGTTTATTTAACTATCACGCGTCGAAAACAAACGACTCGGGTTTCGAGCATATCAAATGCTCATCATCAGGGCAAGTGTGCAGCTGCGTCTGCGAGCTCGCAGACGCTGCAAACCCGGGTTGACGTTTTCGATGCCCAACGGGAGTGTTTTTGTCAGTTAATTAATAATGTTATATTATGTATGAAACTCACGAGGATTTTGTTTTCAAAAATTAGCTTAGGGGCTAAATACTTGTCGAAAACATACATTAGGGTAATTGGTCTCAAAAATGTTTTAAGATAAGCGTAAATAATGTTATTTTAAAATTTAAATATACTGTTACATAAAAAGCTTAAACCATTATTTGTATTTTAACTATTGTTTTTTTTATCTCGAACACAGTTTATTTTTGAAAGATCAATTAAAATTAACTTACATCTGAGATAGGCAAACAAAAAAAAATTGTTTCCAAAGAACGAGTACGCCTTGTTGAACTTTTTGATATACAAATAAATATGCCGCCATGTTTTTCAACTACCATCAAACAATGCTCATTTTTTTAAGGACAATTTTGAGTTATCCTATATACTCGTATGTATATAGTATCATTTGTATGAAGGTATACCCATACATTGATAATTTTATATTTTATATAGTTTAATCCTATTTATTATTTCTGATAAGCTAGCTTTTGACTTCTATCTCACCTGATGGTAAATGATAATGCGGCTGAAGAAAGTGTCCAGGATAACCTTGAATTACTGGCTTTCAGTTATATAGGACAGTTGCTGCAGCACACCTGTTATGTGCGTGGCGACAGATTTTTCTACCTGAGGGTGGTAGCTAATTTGCGAATTGCCCTACCACCATGCTATAACGACTGTGATACTAATAACAACTAGTGAGACCGACTGCTTAACGTGCCCTCCGAATCACGGAAGCGCTCAATAAATGCCACTAGCGGTCACCCATCTTATTGACCTTAGAGAACATTGCTTTACCTTAAAGTTGGTCGTTCAAGAACGACTTATGGCTGAAGCTATGTACAGCTGTGCCGCAGGTCCAGGGTTCGATCCTCATCGCTGGCTTGAGGCACACCGACGCCTCAACGGATGGTGGAAGGGTATTTTGCGAACGCTCACCTGGCTAGCTACTACCCTCAAATAGAAAACTTGTCGCCAAGCATCTAATATTGAGTTCCAGCAGCAGCTTTTGTAAGTTAGTAAAATTACCCATCTGACTTAACTACTGTATGTCTCAGGGTGACGGGCGCAGTGCAGTTCGTTACTTGTGGCGATATGCTGTTCTAGGCAGTTACTGCTTAATGGTAGGTGGTCCTCGAGCTTGTTTCGTCACAATCTCATAAAAAAACTAGTAAAATTCGCTACGAGTTATTTAATTTAGCACATGAAACGATAAAATATAACAACAAAGTGAAACTACACTCATAATCTGTGATGATAACAGTAGTTAACCAAAAGCTCGGAGCGCTACCTGACTTTATTAAATTCATATAACAGACTAAAGTTCTTTTTTCCTTCAACCCAAGTACATCACCACAACGGAAAAATCTTTCTTAGTCTTAACAACAACAGAACTTTTCTCGTTTTTCGCTTCGCAACTTTACGGTTTAAGTACTTCTAAGTTTTAACCAGTTCAAACTTGATTAGGTAATTTTACTTCGACTTTGGGTTTCTGTTCAGACGCGTCTCTATCTATATTTCGTCATTCAAAAAGATACCTTTCTTATAAAGTGAATATTACAATCGATCCTGCAATGGAAAGGTGGATTAAACATTCTGATATCGGATCCAAGAGTAAGTACTAAAATTTACAACGAGATCTCAAAACTTATCAACGGTTTCAAGTGCATTTTATTGAGTGCCTTACTCGAGGGTTTAAAGCGTACTTTGTCTAAGACGATTCACTACAGATACAAGAGGATAATTGTCTAGAGTCTAGAGCTATCTAGTTATTGAAGGTTGAGATACCTCGTTATAACTCTGCGTATTTTTATACATATAAGACAACATCTAAAGTGTTAAAGTTATCAACCAAAAACCTAATTTTACATAATCTTTTTTACCACCCTTGCTCGTAAAGTGTGCTTTATTATATCGTTCTTAGGGCCATAAACCGAACTATAACACCCTCGTGCATAATCATGTTATACACTAGTGCGTAATAGAATTATCCCTACATAGTTAAGTTAGTACCTAACTGCAAATTATATGCGAGTAAACAGAGCATTTTCAATTTAACCGGGTAATTTATCCCTACAAAGTTGAGTTAGTACCTAACTGCAAATTATATGCAAGTAAACAGAGCATTTTCAATTTAACCAGGTACTACAGATTTGTAACAACAAAGAGGTTTAAGGCTAAGTATACGTAATCAACGATAATACATTTGCCGCGCGCAAAGAAAAAAACTTGCGCGCTATTTTGCATAATTTTCGTATGTTGTTTGTATCATATTTGTGCAATTTTTTTTTCCCTCGCAATGGTGTTATAAAAGTGCGTGTGAAACTCTTGAGGGACTTGCTCATTATACACTCTGCAACACACCACAGCCTCGTGTATAATGAGCAACATAGCTCACTTGTATCATAATATACTATAATATATCTCTGCCTCTTAAATTAGGAAATGTTTAAAGAAGTAACTGAATGTGTTAACAGAATTTTAAGCACTGTACTAATTTTTCTACTTGTGAAGACGCTTCTCCATATTTTTGGAGTGTAGTTGCAAATACCACCGCCGCGCGCCGTACCAACATGTAATATTTAACATTTCATTGTTAGACAGTTATACATTTTATTGTACCATAAGCATTAGCCGATTACGGGTTGGCGGTCGTTAGTACTGATTGACTTACGTCTTAGACACACTAAGACGTAGGTCAACCAGTACAAATGCACTTCCATAATTTACACTGAGCCTATACCTATTTGATTTGTGATCTTTGTACTAACCCCGTATATTTCTTAATTATTTAAAAATATTATTCACTTTGCCAACTGTGCGTTTTGTTTTCATAAAAAAATGCCTCTTATATTATATTTCGAACCATCGTTAGAAATCTCTGGAGCTATGAGGATGGTAGAACAATAGAACAGTTAGAAATAGAGTCCCTTGTGAGGTGAGCCACAGATTACATCATAGTTGCTTGGTGGCGTGGAGACTGCGTTAGACAGGACCTGTTTGGGACTTAGCAAAACAATGACTGGAGAAAATATGGACCTGTATTGTTGTAAAATATGGTCTTGTTTTCTGAAATAATTAATATTATGCTTATCTATTCTTGTGTTCTAGCTTATTTTCCTCTGCTTATCTTATGATTTCTAGAACTATATAAAGTGATGCCGTGAAATTTGATCCCCAATCAAGGAGCAACTTGCGTACTGTAAGTGCCTGGCTGTAGACACATTTAGCATGATTTTTCGATGGCTTTTCTAAATTTAACACAATCGCTATATGCTCCGGGAGGGTTATTTTTTTATGCTTGATAGAATTAGCCTTTGACCACTATCTTACCTGATGGTGAGGGATGATGTGGTCGAAGATGTTGTTCAGGCTAACCTAGTATTACTGGCTCTCAAGGTCAGCTGCCGCAACACACCGTTAAGTGCTTGGCGACAGATGTTCAATTTGAGGGTGGTAGCTAGTCAGGCGGGCATTCACAAAATGCCCTACCACCATGCATAAATAAACATAACACCATAACGACTGCCATCCTAAAACAACAACCGGGACCGACGGCTTAACGTGCCCTCCGAAGCACGGAAGGGCTCAGTAGTAATGTCACCAGCGGTCAGCCATCCAACTCATGACCGCGGCGGACGTTGCTTAACTTTGCTGATCGGTTAAGAACAGCTAAGCAAACTTCGCTACGAGCGGTTCAAAAGGTTATCTGGAAATTGTCAAAATATAATATGATGCGGCCAGAAGACCCATATATTTCAAGGCTACTTTAACGTCAAAAGTCAAAACCAAGCAGGTCATAGCTTTCAGTAATTGAAAGTTGATGTCTTATTACACTGGCCGCATCATCGGCCGAACGGATAACCATTAAGTAAGAAATTTTCTCGAATGGCCATTCTAATAGCCGAAAGACGTATTTTAGATAAGTCCCTCACTAAGTAGACTGACGACATGGTGAGTGTCGTGGGAAGCTGATGGATGGAAATGACAATGTGGGATTCAAAAATAAATATTCAAACGTGAAAGTCTTCCGGGTGATAATGATACTTAGCTTAACATCAGACTGAAACCCGGTTTGCTTCATATAAAATGTAGAATAATTAAAACATGTTCACAACATTCACGGAGGTTTAGGTGTTAGGTTCTTTTCAACAGACAACCTACATAATATAAAAAAAAAAACATTTTTAAAGTCAGATTCTCCAGTTTTATTTTGTTACGTAGGTACTTAAATAAGATGATTAGACGGAGCGAGAACTTTTTAAGCTCTGTGTAGAGGCGCTCTTTATTTTTTTCACGCTATTCTACTTAGCATTTTAAAATGGAGCTTGTTCTTTTTAAGAAATCACTAGTATATTCTAGATGCGTAGCGTCAAATAAACAGTTGAAAGTGTACGCCCGTGCGCTACGAATTATTTATTCGTAGCCCGTTATAGTTAGCATGTTACGTTGTCTACGAATACGAGTATTTAGACAAACTCTGTTTAATTCAATGCGAAGTCAACTAAGTACTAATTAGTTATTTGGCACTTGTTATCCTTACATATAACAATGTAATTTGACAAAACCTAAACAGAACGCACTCTGCCCTTTTACAGGACAAATAACCAAATTAGACCTGTTACACATAAAACACAAAATGTCAAAAAAAAACACGCTTCGCTCCCCGTCGTCATGTGTAATGTTGGTACCAATAAAGTTATTACAAAAGAGGTGGTATTTGAGGTGTGGGTGTTGGTGATAAAATTAGTTAATAAGCCGAAACTCAATGACTCAGTTGTATGCTCCGTTACTCACCTTAATTTATTGCCAAGTTTTATCCATGTTTGCTATAATCATTATTATAGCAAATATGTATCAAATCAGTTCCTTTGTACAAAAACTGTGTATCAATACGTACATTTAAAATGATACGAGGTAAAAGCAATGTTAAGAAAGCTTTTTCTATGATAAAATATAACATTGTTAGTTGTGTTTGTTTTTAGGGTTCCGTACCCAAAGGGTAAAAACGGGACCCTATTACTGAGACTTCGCTGTCCGTCAGTCCGTCCGTCTGTCATCAGGCTGTACCTCAACAACGGTGATAGCTAGACAGTTGAAATTTTCACAGATGATGTATTTCTGTTGCCGCTATAACAACAAATACAAAAAGTTGGCCAAGTGCGAGTTGGACACGCGCACCTTAAAACAAAAAAAGGTTAATATATGAAGTCTATTGTTGTATAGCTAATGGTACGGATCCCTTCTTGCGTGAGCCCGACTCGCACTTGGCCGTTATTTTATATGCGACTTAGGCATAACTCGCACAAGACCCACCTGATGTTAAGCGGTAACCTCTGCCTATAACAGATGCAGTTCGTCACAAGTCGTGAACTGCGCTGAGCTCGAAACCATGTGACATACATTTGCTATGTCTCATGTGCCTGTGATTTACTTGCTCTCAAGGACTGCTATCGGAACACTGTTAGGTGCTTGGCGAAAGTTTTGCTACTTGAGGGCGGTAGCTAGCCAGGCGAGCATTCGCTAAATGCCTCTCCACCATGAGTCGAAGCTCAAGCCGGCGCAGCGGTGAGGGTCGAAACATGGATCTATGGCACGACATTGCATATCTATTACCACTCAGCTATCATTGCTTTAAAATTAGTAGGTGGTTAGAAAATTAATAATGTACGGCATACCAGCATCAATCCGCCAATGAAACAAATAATTACTTCTGTTTATGCGCCACCGTCGGAGGTAGTTCACCTATTTAGCTTGTAAAGCGTATTATATAGACATATAAGTATTTCTAATGGATCGTAAATGTCAAAAACACAACGTGTCTCTCAAGGTAAAAATATCCCAAGTTCTCCCGAACGCGCAAACAATTCAAGACGTTATAAGACAATGCAGCACTAAGGTCTCATAGAAACTGGACCTTTTTTCTTCATGGTTGAGTGATTTACATAAGAAATCTTGGAAAACCCTTCAGGAGCTATGTTTAGCTCACGTTTACAAGGAATTATTGTAGAAAATCATTGAAAAGAGTTTATATTTGTACGAGTAGGTATGTAAAGGTTCAAGATTGCTAGAAACCGGTTCAGGTTATATGAAATAAGTTTTGTATAATTATGTCCAAAGCAGATCTGCTTATTTTGGTATCATCTTGCACATATATGGGTCTACTTTGTATAAGTACAGAAAAACCTTTTTATTGATTTGCAATACAATTATGATGATTGAAGCTGTGATTAGTCTTTGGTCAGTTAGTTATGGCTGCTATCAATAACATAATCACAACCAATTTTCTTTTACGGGCTGTTGCAATGCGGAACCTAATAGACTTAAGGCCGACTCGTACTTGGCCAATTTTGTTGTGGATATGATATATCTATATCATTATACTTTGCAGTTAGTGGCAGTCTTAGAAAGTGTGAGGCCACACTTGGGTGACCAACCTAAGTTATAGTACACATTAAAAATCTGCAGCCAAGGACCTAACACTGCTCCGCCAACAGTCCTTGAGAGCCAGTAAAATTATAGGCACACATAAGATTCTACAATTGTAAATCCCATGACGACGTGCAATACTTACTTGTCGGGAAATACCAGGTGCATTTTGTTTTAGGCAGCGGTTTCCGCTTAACGTCAGGTGCACCTTGTGCTTGATCCGTCACAATAACTTAAAAAAAACAGGAAATAAGCTTTTGACTAGATTTCATGCACTTTAAGCGCAGAAGTATTCAAAGTACTGGTAGACACGCTAAAATCTACTTACAACATTTTGAAATAAAAAAGCTGCCGCTAGATAGCTCTCGCAAATCAATTGTCTCAGAGGCGAGTCTCCATAGTGCTCTGTAATGCTCCGGAGAGGGTTATTTCTTAGGCTATTCCGATTATCTCTGCAGCGAGTCATTAGGCGCCATCTGCTGCGCTCCTGCAGGATTATACTCCCATTTGGTGGCTACACTTGGATTTTTCTTCCTTACATATTGCAAGGGATATTGAGTAATACTATCGTTGCGGTCCAATGACTAAAAGTTGGTACGCTTGAACGAGAATGGTCAAGAAGTATGTCGATATAGAAAACTTCTTATCTTGATATTAAAGCTTGAAATTATACCCGTCTCCCATAAAGCGTAACACTAAAAAGTATCCATATTTCAAAAAATATTCAGTTGATATACTTTTATTTTATATATTTTAAACCACTCACTATGTAGCCAATTTAATACTGTAATTTTGTATCAACGCCTGCTTCGCTATTCCTACAGTTATTATTTGGCTCCTGTACATTTAACTGCGGCTCTGCGTTATGAACTTTCAGGATGTAAAGAGCGGAAGTTTTCAGTTGCTCACCTTTACATAATGTTCAAATATCTACAAAAGTAGGTAACAACACAATTTTAAACATGTAAGAGGACGTAACTGTAAAATAGTTTACTTGTTATAAATATTCAAAATATCAGAATAACTTTATTTCCATTCAAATGATTTGTAATGTTAATAACTCCATTTAATTAATTTCTTTCCAAATGAAACATAGAAGTAAGTGATTTGTTTTTGTTTCATTATCGACAAATCGTATTATGTTTATTTAATGATAAGGTATCCTGTATTTACAAAGTCGACTTTCAGACTTCTTATGTTATATTTCTTATGTAGTTAGTATTTTCGTTTATAAACGAAATATTTTCAATTCCCTTCCTTACAAGGAAGCAATGGAATGGAATGTTAAGTCTGTATAAGCAGGCTTAAGTCACGTTTCCCAGTCTCAGAAATATAAACAATATTTTTCGTGCAGAGTATTTGGTTAAACTTCTAGTCTTTTGTTGTAATTTTATTCTGTTTCGGAAGTTTGTTTCTTCGCAACGGTCAAATTGATGTTATATTATAGAATACAACTGCAAGTCATTAGGCAGCTCTGGCGCTCAGACTCGTCGGGGATTATACCCGTAGCAACTGCCATTTGGCTGCCAGGTTTTAGTTCTACTCGGATAGATTTAGAGACGTTATTGAGTACCAGCTTTGCGCTTCTGTTGTTAATTTGGCTGGAATATCGTTTTTTTACAGCTATCGTATGGCTTTAACGCCAATACTTTAATGATAAATACATGTATTGTATTTTTTGTGCTTATAATCAGAGATAAGCAAAAGGTTTTTAGTACTTGGATGGTTGGATGCCTCCCAAAGAATAGGACTTTGTATACCCTGTGTATGTAAAGCTCTGGTAGCTTTGCCCATATTTCTCCTGTAAAGGACTTTGGGTTCACAGGTGTTCCTGATTTAAGGAAAAGAGTAAATACTTATATTTACCTATAACACCATCTTCCTTATTATATATATGATTAATTAGTACATTATCTTTTCTATGACTGCCTACACAACAGACGAACCAAGTGCACATTAAAAAAAAATACTTCAAAATGGAACCGACTTCAACACTCAAAAGTGTATTATAAAAAAATAGTTTCCCCTTTTTTAATGACCCTTGTTACTTACGGGATCAAATATCATTCACTGTCAATGATTATATCATCATAATAGGAAAACACTTTTCTGTTCAGTTATCGGAACGTGACTCAAAAACGACTTGACCGATTTTGATGAAATTTAAAAAATGGGCCACATGGGAAGCGCCAGCTTCGAAATAAAATAAGAATCATTTAAATCGGTTCACCCAGTCAAAAGTTCTAATGTAACAAACAAAAAAAGTCCAATTAAGAACCACCTTTTTCCGAAGTTGGTTAAAAATTTACAATAATCTTTCAAAAAGCTAACGAAATCCATTGCTGTTAGCAGACAGCGTTTGGAAATTTCCCGCCCATTTGAATTTTCACAATAAAGTAATAAAATTACTGCTAATTTCACCACTCTATAAATTTTTCAGTCGTCTGAAGAAAACATACACGTGCTCGGTTCTTGATAGTTGAATAGGTCATAAAAATAAGACTATGATTCAAGTAAAAGAACATTTCTAATAAAATCATCTAACTTATTCAAGTTTAAAACTAATAACTTGGTATTTGCGTTCAGTAAAGTATATGTTAAGTACTAGGTACTATAATTTTATTATTAGACTTGAAATACTCATACTTGGTTGGAAAAAACAAGTGGGTATAATAAAGTAGTAATAATTATTCAATAAAAAAGAATTGTGCCATCGTGAACAAAACCTCTACTTTTTACATGGAATATCCAGAATCGCAATAACCATGAAAAATTTCATTTCAAATTCAACTTCTTACTGTAAATTGTATTTTTCGAATACTCTCCCAGCTTTTAAGTGCTTACTATTTTATTTATGGTTCTAGACCGAGCAAAACATGATAATAAATTAAGCTCGATGGAGCTTTTGCATCATTGTCGCCAGGAAATATCTACCTTTAGCCACACCCTATCTCTGCAGATAGAATTAAATGGCTACCTAAATGTTTTTTATGTTGTTTGCTATAATTTATACGAAATTAACAAAGACTTTTCATTTATTGTCAACAGATCGCGTTTAACATTATTTTGTCCCGACATTGCAAACACCTTTGAAATGTAGTATATCCGTGGTCAGGGCTAGATTCAAAAGAGTAGAAGTGTGCTAGAAGAATTTACTAAAGTTTTGTAGAATAATTTAATGCCGAATCTGTTTTGAAGAAAATTGTGAGTTCCGTCCCCGTACCGATAGTATTATTGGATGTTTCTGACGAGATAAGTTATAAGTTACAGTCCTGCACGCGTTATGGAAATGTAACCAGCAAAAGGTTTGAAATTGGACCGAAACAATATTTCGCATGAAACACGTCTTAAAGATATAGGTATGAAAAGCGACACAGGTAGACAAAGTGAGCATGACCCATTCAGTTGGGCTCGCGCGCTCGCCGCCCTCAAACCGCGTACGTCTGAACATAACCTTAGAATGAGAAGACCGAATTGAAGATATTCTGGAGCGGTCTAGAGTAGGTATCTGGCTAAGCACGAAAACCTTCAGTAGTAATCCCACTAGCAGTCACCCAGCCAACTCATGACCACGGCGGACGTAGCTTAACTAGCGAAGTTTGCTTAGCGGTTTAGAACCGCTAAGCAAACTTCGCTAAGAGCGCTTTATAATCGTGTAACAAATACATTAATGAAAATTGTATTTCCTCAATTTCTATTTAATCGCATTACATTATTTGTGATCCGATACTTACTATTGACGATTTCTCTTCCTTAAATTTATTCATTGAAATATATCAAAAAGACATTACCGCTTTTACAATTAAGTTAAAATAGAATACCGGGCCGAATTCCCGGGTAAATGACTGAGGACCCTTAAGGGATACCGGAATGGGTATATCTATTAAAAAGGGTTCTCCAGCTATTTTTAGTTATATCATAATAAACCTCGCGTGTGTTTGCTGTGCTTTTAATTCTAGTATATTTATAAGTTTAGTATCAAATGCCTATTCACAAACTATTCTTTGTTAAAGATTTTTCTAACTTTTATTTTTCTCCTTGCAGGTAAGTTCATCTAACTTCAAAACAACGTTATGTAAGTAATTACTTATAAAAACACATTTATCTTTAGAATATAAACTTGTGTGTATATCAAGTATATTTTTACTGTGTTTACCACAAAAACTCTATGGTGTTTACTGTATTATAAGTTTTGTACGTAGACAATGTTTGTGTAATCGAAAAACAATAGAATGTTATTGTATCACTCATTAATGTATCATGTATCATGCGTCGATGATCCTGCATAATTATTAGATTATTACTCGGCTCCTATATATACCCGTATATATGGAATATATTAGATAAACCGTGAACGTGGTCTGGTACAGTGTTGTCCGTTACCTATAATCACAATCTAATTATCTACATGATAAGGTTTGATAGGTGCTTACTAGATGCAATGTCAGATACGCGATCTTATCACTAATTCTCCTTAACCGGCCTAATACCGAACGTACATAAAATCACGCCTCTTTCCCATTGGGGTATCAGAGGCACAACTATAATCATCAATCCTTTCATACATGAGCGTCGGCTTTGGGTACTCCTGATCTGGCCTTTTTTCAGAATGTCTTCAATCTGATTTCGGAGCGTTCGCCTAGGTCTTCCCCTTCCAGCACTTCCGTTCACTTGTCCCATGTATATTTGTTTAGTCATTCTCATTTCATTCATTCTCTCCACATGTCCAAAAAGAATATCTTAACATACCTTTCTCGATTTTAGTCACTACATCCTCATTCACACCACATCGTTCCCTTATCACAGTATTCCTAATCCTGTCACTCCGTTTGACTCCAGTCATGCTTTTCAATGCTCTCATCTTCACTGCATTTATTCTACTTTCATGCTTTTTCTGCCAAACCCGACTTTCACTACCATACATTAGAATCGGAACCAACACTGGCAAACAGCCTATTCGAAATTACTTATAAAGTATTTTTTGGATTTAGAAGATAAAATAGTCCTTAAGAGCCAGCCTGCTAAATATAAAAGTAACGAATGTGAGTTAAGCGTCTTAGACAACCCTTAGAAGGGGCTTAAATTTAACACACTGCAATAAAAACGATCAGTTTTTGTTCGAGTTTTTAAAAGTATTTTTTCTGTTGTTTTTTAACTGAGTTTATACAAATAAGCCTGACCTTGGCTCAGCCCGAGGTTATTCGGATTTCTATCTATGTAACCGAGACGGGCGGCCGCAGCTCTAGACGCTCTTATCGGTCGCCTGGAGTCGACGAATGGCTTTAAAGTCCAAAATTGCAAAGTTTACAGAGCTACGTGCCCGTAATCCCAGATGAACATTACAAGGCTTGCAATTACGAGTCAATTTTATCAGAAATCATTGTGAGTTCAAAAAAATCTTAAGTGAAATTGAAACTGATACAGCTTCAGTAGGCATCTGATTTCAATCCAACTCATTGTGTAATATATATTTTATCTCAGGAATCTATAACAGGATGTTATGGAAGACTTTTTTTAATATTATAATTTTGCAATGCCGCATGCTCCGTCGATTATATCATAAAATTATAATCATGTGCGGGATTCGAACCCGCGCCATACACCTCTATTGCCGGAGTATGCTCTAACCGCTATGCCATGTGGCGTATGATTCTAATTTTTCCTATCGTTCTTAATCATCGTATGGGGAAGAAATTGGAATGGGGATGGGTTCGAATCCCGCATATTGCTATAATTTTTCCTCTCGTTGTGATTTTTTTATATAATGGATGACATTCAGATATTCAGGCTATTCACTGCCATGGGAACTTTATCGCATAAAATCTGATAATTTTATTTGGGTGATTCGGAAGCTTTTCAGAAACTCCGGAAACGATAGTAGATCGTGATTGTAGATTACGTTTTCATACTTCCTAGCATAAATAAATATGCCATTCATCCATGATTGGGTCAACAGAGAAGTAAACTGTAAGTAATAGAACTGTAGCCAGTTATTTCACTCAATTGAGAGAAAGTTTGTCAGTGAAGACAAAATGTACAACCGAATTTTACGAGTATAGTTTTCTCAATCGTAGTAGCAAAGATCGATCACCACTTTGGCTTATGTTCAGTCGTCAAGATCCGAATTTCGCTTACTTGGCAGTAAAAATAAATGGCGGCAAACAGGGTTGGGTGAGTCGGGTGAGTAGGTGCCACGACGAAATGTTAACAGGTCGATTATGCGAAGCCACCCAGCGCGCACTCCGACATCCAGACCGGGCGGCCTGCCTAATGACGGGTTACGCATTTAAATAGCCTGCTTCCGTACCGATCGGTTATTCGAATACAATATTCGTATGGAAATCCTTTCCTAGGTTTTCGTCATTTACGACGGTAAACGGTTCACCAATTATAGGTTCAATGCTTTGTGTATTTCCACTTATACGATGCTTCGAATTTAATTAAAATTGAGAGATGACATCACGTGAAATCTGGGCTATATGGGAAAATGATCTGCCGAACGGGCAGCGATAAATCATTCAATATTATGATCGCGTGAAATGCATCCGTTGTTATATTTCAGAGGGTGCGTTTGGTACAGCTCCTGACATCAATTTGAAAAGATTATAACAATAATTGTAGTCGTACCTGATACAGCTTCAGGAATTTGAAAACTTATTTTAACATCTAATCAAATATTCAGAAGGTAACTGTCAAAACCAGATATTATATGTTCGAAACATTACCACTAACCATTATATTAACAAGCATTAATATAATGGTTACAGCTTGTATAGCTTGTATGTTATGCATGCTATTGTACTTTTATAGTCAAATGAGATATAGTTTATATGAGATATAGTATATATTATCATAATATACAGCTAACAAAATTAAAAAGACCTAAGTTAGTGTATTGACTTTTCTATAGATTCTATGTTTCAAGGAAACTGACAAGATTTTGCAGATCTTCTCCAATGGGTTATTTACACTGTAGCCCAAAACATTGGGCCCGTTTTGATAACATTTATTGAGCTGTACACATGGCGTTAGCTTCTTTAATAATCGTTATTTATTGTTGATATTTATATAAAGAATTAATGTAAATGGAAAATTTACTTTTTTTATATATTTATGTTAATTGAAATGGTTGTATGTATTATATTTCAATGTAAAAATTATGTATGAATTCGAAGTATGCATACACGTCTATACATTGCTTCGAGATAATATCATTAATGTCTTTGCATCTTAATTTTTCGGAATTTACAAAGTCTATGAAGGCATTTTGAAACTTCCTGGCTACAGATTTTTCTTCCTTGCAGGAAATTGTCCAAATTGAGTTAAAAATGGGTCGCTTGGGTTCGGCTAGTACGGAGGATGACATAATAATATGGTTTCTAGCTGCAGGTTTTTTAAGTTTATAACGGATTGTAGAGCAGTGTGAGGTCTTTCGTTGTCATGGATCAAAAATGTCGGCGATGGATTTTCGGGGTTGCTTCTGTAAGAGTTTCTACATAATTTTTCAATGTTCTTCTCAATAGATATCTGCGTTTGATACATCGGATCTAAAGGACGTATATTGAAATCTTCGAGAAAGTAACCCATAGAGAATCAATTCTATTTGGTTTGTACGAAATAAATTCAGCCAATTTTTCTCTTATAACAACGCGTTCTAATTGGCTAATCCACCGCCACTTAGTTTATGGTACTGTACTCTATCAGCCGGATTGGCCCCTGCTGAACACAGCCTCCCCCATTAAGAGAAGTTTTGCCATAACTCCCACGCTTGGCAGGCGTCTTGGGGATCGCAGTATCTCACACTGCGATCCCCAAGACGCCTGCCAAGCATCAGTTCCTTAGAAAGCGCTTCTGCGTTTGCACCTTCTGGTGACCCTTAGTCGCCTCTTACGACACCCACGGATAGAAATGGGGGGTGAAATTATAGCCCGGCATCTAACGATTTATAGTAAGAGGACGTAAATAATGTGCAAATTTAATCGATTTCGATATTAAGTTGAAATACATTAACGTGGTAATATAACAATAAACATCTTGAGCGTTGAGTGTGAATACTATTTATGATTGTCTGTAAGTAGGTAGACAATAGAAACATATTTCTATGCGTTTACTATTGTAAGGATTTAATATCAACATGACATTACATAATGCTTGCTTATTATAAATCAACATTAGTTTATTATCACAAGCTGGGGTCGGAAATAGTTTGGAAATTCTATGTAATACTCTTGATTCACTTATGAGTATTTTCAGAATTTCACCATTTGATTTTTATCATGTATCAGCGTATCAATACACTAACAAACACTTGGAAAAATATCATTTTAATATTGACCTGACCGTCAATTCCACTCTCAGGGTTAGTTTCTCGATGATTGTAATAAAACAAGAAGCGAAAATTGGGGTAAGGTTCTTTGGGCCATTGTTCTGGTAACTTGACCTAAGTGCAGTCATCCCGTTATCCCATTGTAATAGAGTCTATTTTTCATCACACGTCACATAGTGTCCAAAATAATCAAAGCAAGTCAAGATTCAACGTAAGTGCGTTTAATATCAAATGCTAGAGAGGGGCAAACTTTTTTCATTAGGGGCCAGAAAAATTAAAGAAATTTCAGGAGGGCCCGGAAAATAAATTAAAATGTTCAAAAACATCTTTCAATTTAAAATTTAATAAAGGTGTAAGTTATTTATAGAAAACTCCAATAGTTTTATTCGAACGCCTTGCCATAGAAAGTGTGTGTGACATATATAGAACTGCTTTTGATTGTTCATGATGTCCCTGGTTTGAGTTGAGACGTAGTTACTTTCATCCACGACAAAAGTGTTCGCCAAGGATGTTAGCTAGCATCGAGGGCAGTTTTTCGGCATCTTCAAATATGGAAAATATTTCAACTTATTGCTATTCTGCAACTCAGCGATTTCTAGCTGGAATTCAGAGGGGACTTTCACAAAAGTCTGTTTTAAACAGCTACTCTAAAATTTTAATTATCAAAATTATAATATACCAACTGAATATTTTCTTGTCTTGAAATATGATTTAAAACTTTGTGCTTGATTTAATTCGTTCAGTTAGTACTCACACACATACGTAAAGTAGGAGTACTTTCGATGAGACATTGACGGGCCGAATTAAACCTTTTTGCGGGCCACAGATGGCCCGCGGGCCATAAATTGACCACTCTTGCTCTATGCATATCAGTTAAATGTGATACCTACTCATTATTCAAGTAATTCTTTATAAATGCTTTCATATATAAAAAACATCACTAAAATGCAATAGAAGCAAGCAATAGAATGTTAATGAATCTTTGAATTTAGAATGGTGATTTAAAATAATTATTTAATTATCAGTGGTACATATTGAATCCTTCAGGTTTTATTTATTTTAAGTGGACACTATTAAAACGTAAACTTCAAACTTCAATCCCTTTTGTTAACATTTTTAGTGCTTACACACTGACATACTTATTACCTACACGTATGGGTCGATTGGTCTCTAGTTGTTTCCTGAGAAATAGTGCTATAAATAGATGGTATTGGGAGCTCTAGACGAGAATTACTTATCCACTATCCGCAGAGCAGCCGTTCTCTCCTTTCAAGTAAGTGTTTTATGTCGATCTTACTTACTCCCGTTTACAATTGTAGCTGAGGTGAATAATAAGTAGAGTATTACTTTTCTTTATCTAGATATCGAAGTCTACATACACAAATCTTTGAGGGCCGATTGGGACGATATTTTACTAAGGAACGATATTTTAGGGGTCGAATGGGTCCGAGACCACAAATACGTAGAAAAATAGAAGACATTTTTAACATTTCTTTTGTTTGTAGATGACCATTAGTCAAGTATAGATAGGAATTTGATATGTTAGGGCACTTTGCCAGAATGTTAATATGGTGTAGTATTTTATCCAATAACTGCTATTTGACTTTTAAAACAAACCTGCGAATTGGATCTTGGTTATAATATCTTTTACATGTACTCGTAATATGTAGTAAGGCAGTACACGGTCATCATCTTATCCCGCGTATTTGGGGTTGGTACAATTATGTTTTCTCTAACAAAGGGAAATATGACACAAAACATTTTATAGATAGTGTTGGCTTCGGTTTTGTGGCCGCCGTACTGGGATTCCTCATCGTGAATATTTAGTGTTTTTAGTTTTGTATATCCGCTCCCTATTGGTTCAGGATGGCGTTAATGGTAAAGATGCCTGTTGTGATTATAATTAGCGGTAACAACTTGCTTACATCGAAGTGCGTTCATTTGCTGCGTTCTTTTCTCTGTGATCTTTTATGACATCTAATAGCAAGAAAAAAACTTCAAACACTTTACATCGACCGCCTATCGGAACCCTTGAAAAAATGTTTCTCCCATTACAAATGTTATGCGGTAAACCCTCTCCGGTTTGCCGTAATCCCTATGTTTGGCAGACGTCCTCAGTACCGCAATGTGATTATAGCACAGCACCTCACAAGCAATAAAATATATGAAACAGTCCTTATATAAATAAGCATAGAATTGTCCATACTTAAAATCAATATAATAAAAATATATACCCAAGTTTTTTATACCCAGCAAATAAATCCTAAGTAAATCTCGTCCGATTGCTTTAAGCCTACTTAAATCAAACAAATAAAATAAGCGTCTGATTAATCGTTATTTTATAAGGATCAGCATAAAATTAATGTTGTAAAAACGTCGACTCATTTCCAAGAGGTCCGACTTCGGCAACTCATTGTCCGATGAAAATAATTAACTAGCTGACTCGACTAAACTCAGGCCAAGTTAAAAGTTTAAAGGTTGTGCTGCGGAACAACTTTATACAACATTCTGTTATTGTTTTTGACTTTCTTTACATAAAAGAGAATATTTTAACTTGGGTTCATCCATAAAATACTTGAAAAATATGCCTGAGTTTGGTTTATTTTGTCGTAACTCGTCCAAAGTTTCGTTTTACTAAAAATTTGGCAAAATATGTGAAAAGGAATGAAGTTGTACTCAATTTTAGATGCAAAAATATTTTAGTTGTTTTCATAGTTCCAGCGTAAATTGTATAAAGCAAGGAATCCTTTTAAGCTCGGGAACTACTCGTTATAATTTGGTTAGTGCAGGAGTCTACTCAGAATTTCAGCGCTTCATTGTTTTCAGCGGTAATTTATATTGTGTTTTGGGGAAATTAGCGCGGCTGGAAACCACAACTCAGGTGCTACCTCGCGCCATTAACACTCTGATTTAGTCAGCAGATCTGTTAATTTGTAGAACGATTACGGCACCTCATTAAAAATGTATTAAGTTGTACATACTTTTCCTTAAAATGATCTAACAGGATTTTGTAGCAGTTCGATGGCTGTCCCATGTTTGCTTTGCTTTCAATAAACGAAACAGCTGAAATGCCCGGAATTCGTTATTAATTAAGTTGTTACGTTATGTACATGAATAATTATTTTAATTACATCGTCATGGGTGAAAGTTTAATGAATACGGGAGACAATTTTCATAAGCAACAATTTCTGCAGTATCATAAGTCAATGTTAATCAAATTATATGTAAAATTTTAATCTCTGTAAGTGCTGTGTTGTTAAATGAATGAGATTAAACCAGGCAAGGTAAAAAAAAATTAAAAATAAATATTCGTCTGGAATATCGAAATCAACACTTTTGGGGTTGCTTTGTTTTTAGGTAAAATACATTAATTTCAGTCAGACCCATCGGACTGTATAGTATTGCATCTTTGCTCAGTGCTAACCCGTTATTTTTCAGAATATTGTAATAACAAGGGTGTACTAGTGGGATAAGGGTAAGAATCCACGACATCCGTGGTAAATGCAAGTAAATATTTACTAATGTTAAAATATTAAAATGACTAAAGATTTGGTTTCATATTCAGTTGATATGTTTAAGTAAATAAACGTTTTTTGATATACATACAAGTAACTAACTTAAACATATTTATAACATTAACATGTTTTATTTGTATGTAAAGAACAATTATTATTATGTGTCATATATATTTTCAATCTATAGGATGTGCAATAATGTATTTGTATTTGCTAAACAATGTCTAATGTAGTTCAGTAACAATACTTAAAAATATTAAATTTTATAAAATAAAAAGTCTTTTTTACGTAATGTTATAAATTCAGACACAGATTCAGTACATAAAAATTCAAAAAAATTACCCCATAAGTTTTATTGAACCCGCATCATATGTACATCAATGTTTTTGATGTAGGTAATAAATTAATTCTAGACATATCCTCGCTTCATAAACTGTAATTCAAACAGCTTTTATCACGACAAAGGGCTGCGGTTTGTAACGGGGTATGAAACTTGTGAAATAATACCTATGTCCACGAGCAGCTCGCTTGTGCCACGTCGCAGTTCTCGTTCCGGAAAATTTGAGCGCGTTTTAATGTGGATCCTTTTTCCCTCTTTTTGCGGTGACGGTGACAGCCTCCGAGCGCTCCCCTGGGACCATTTATAACGAGTTTTAATCGCGACACGGAAATTAGTTATATTACGCGTCTATCCGCCTCGGTGACTGTATTATATGGTTATTAACTCAGACAAGGCCCTCGGGGCTTGAGATACCGCAAGTGGAGTCAAAGATACGCGTGTCGCAATTATTGAAAAAGATGCGGTATCTCCGCACGTTTCCAATTAATAATACGTACTGGAGTACTTTGAAGTTCGAGGGTGGGCTAAAGATAAATTTACAGTGGCGTTTCCGTCGGCGGGTAATGCTGCCAACAAATCACGTTTCGGATTCCAATCGAATTTTCCTATCGAATTTCCGGTTCCTTTTTCCCACGAGCCAGCCTACTTGTGGGCAAGTCTAATTTTATTTACATAAAGTAATTTCAGTCCTTTAAACACATTGTTTTCCGTATGAGAAGAATATTATTTTGAGATATGAGACTTTCTTATTGGTTTCTCGGACATTTCGATTGTGCTGACTAATAAAGTTTAACTCTTCAACTAAGAGAAAAATGTATGAATGCCAACTTGCCAGCATCTGGTTTGTTAACAGTTGAGCACTGAAGCAGCCCGGTGTCTGTAGATGGAAATAGGCTTCCTATTAGATGTAATGTACAAGTTTACTGCTTATTAACTGGAGATACGGGATATAAATAAATAATAAAAAACTTATTTTCATCGATGTTGTTTTTAGTTTAGTTAGACGATTGAAATGAGTGATGCACATTACTGAACTAATTGATAAGGTACCTCCTTGTTTGCCATGCTTCGAAGATAGTTCCATTTTTAAATTATACGACAGATATGAGTTTAATATGCAATTTATTTGGCGACAGTTATAGATTTTCATACATTTTCTGCCGGCCGCTGCGCGCTTGTATTTGGCCAGTACAGCAATTTCGATTTATCTCGAAGAAGGTTGTCAAAATAATGTTACATTTCCAAGCATATTTGAGAAAAAAATAGTTAATAATCTAGTAAAAGCTTTAGATATTTATCTCCCATTCTCCCACTCCTGCGAATCTCGCGCCTCACGATCCTACATGGTCATTGAATTGACCATTGTGTGGGTCATTGAACTATTGGATTGCAAGTTGAAGTTGCAAGTTGAGCGAAGCGAGCATCGACCCGCCAACACCATTTGGCCATCGCGAAGTGGTGGTAGCCGCCCACTAAGCTATCGAGCACTAAGATATCGCGGGCACTAACCTTTCGGGGAATACATGTGTAACAAAACATACTCTTAGTAATTTTATGTCCATTATAGAAATACGTTAGATTCTTACCTTATCATCACTCCAAATGTAATCTGCTGAAGATTAGCATTTTAATCAGTCCAGAAAAAAATATGCTTATTTAAAATTTTCAAGTTATATCTTATCATGAAACATGTTTATAGGAAATTACCTACTTACGGTTTCCAATCCGACTAAGTTTTGAGTTGAAGTGAATTCGCTACGCCGTTTTAAAACGTTTCGTAGTTGTGGTCATTCCGGTTTTAAAATACTGCTACGCCGTAGTACTTGACTATGTAAATAGGAATAATAATAAAACGCTTTATAGAAATGGCATTTCAAGAAATTCTTTCAATGTCTATTAAGCTCAGCACACAGAAAAAGTTGTTCGCCTTGTTAAATGACATCACCTTGAACGAATAAGTGCCGTAAAAGAAGTTGGAGCCTAAGAACGCCGAAGACTTTTCTATATAGTTCAAGTGTATGCTATAGTTACCCTGTAAAACGAAATATGCTGTTTTTAGTAAAAATATCACTGATAATTCGACTCAATAAAAGTTGTATTTATATTCGTAAACAAAGCGCTCTTAACATCGAATTGTATTGGTACTATGCGTCCTGAAATCCTTACAAGATTATCGACCCATCGCATTGTCGTGTACGAGCGGATGACCGGAAACGGATCATTTCTTTTTCCGGTTCGAGTTACCATAGCCACTCACTCAAAAGCTTACATAGTAAATAATCATGATATATCAGAATATTATTCAAAAAGGGATAATGGTATTGACTAATGGCAATCACGCTTCCATGGACGTATTGCCCCACTTCATTTCTGCTGGACTCTATTGGAAAAATTGTTCAGCCTTTTCAAAGTTTTAAGCGATTCTTCTATTCATCTTCAGTTTGTATTCTTTATATTATTAGTAATTAGCGTTTGGTCTTTCTCAACAGATACCTGTTTGTCATTTCTTTTCAATTTTAGTTCTGAACCGAATATGACTTTATGTAATGTCGAAGTCGCTAATTGACTTCAGCTAGTCCTAAAAAACATTTTGAGATGATTTTTATTTTGTTTTAATTTTTTATTGCTTATTTTTTATCTATTTTTGACGGAATAAGTGCGAGGACCATCTGATGTTAAAAGTATCTTGTTCCTGTCATGTATTATTTCATGTTTTTTTTTACTTTGCTCGACGTCAACATTCAAAACTCTATTCGAAGGGAGCACGGCGCGGTCTTGTGTTGCCGCGGTGGACGCTCTTGGTTTGGAGTAGACATTAAAACACAAAAAAAAACTAAAAATAAAACTAAAACTTTTTTATAATAAAAAAAATTCTAATGTGATTTTTAGGACTAGCAGAAGTCAACCCTAAGAGGTTGTTAGCATATTACCAATAACCCCGTATACATTCAATAGTTACCTTATTGATTTTGCAATTATTGCTAGTAAGATTGAAGGACTCTGTCAATATTGGACCGAGCACAAAATGGTCGCAAGGCTTACTCAACACGTAGTTAAATAATTTTTTCATGATATTATTTTTCTGCTTCGAGCTTATGATGACTTTGGCCTGAAATTAAATAATATATGTAAAATTTTGTACATTATTTCAAATACGTGGGTAAGGAGAAGAAATTAGAAGGTAATTAGTAGCACCTAATCACGTTTCAACGTATTATTTTCCTGATACATTTTGACAGTTTAATTAAAAGACTAATATTTCAGGTAACTGTATGGCCGTGTAATTACTGGCGCAGCTTAACTCAAATTTTGCTTCATCGTGCAATTATAGCACGTTATTTTTTGTAAATTTGTTTTGATACGGTTTGTTCATTTGCCATTCGTCCGGTTAAAAGGCAAGCACACCAGTCAAAGAATTAAATGGGACTGAAACAAATCATGTCTAAGGCATGTAGAAAGTAAATGTTGTACTGAAAGGTATCCTTTAATACTAAAACGAGAACAAAAACCCTGAGTTTTTTATAACCATCATTGATCACAATAATATTATAAATGCGAAAGTTTGTGAGTGAGCATATTCACTCACTCACAAACTTTCGCATTATATTATTGTGTACACTCGTTCGCGCTGAACCGACATGGATGACAATTGTAATATGGATAGTTTAGGTCCTGGATTAACACTTTTATCATTATCATGACTTTTCATCAAACCAAGGGGCGTAGCCAGTCCGACTACTCTCAAAAATTAAAAGTTCAGAGAATAACACAACAATACAATACAATACAATACAAAAATTCTTTATTGTACACCAAAAATTTTACAAAACACATATAGAGAATTCTTAAAGATAAAGTACAATGGGCGGACTTATCGCTTAAAGCGATCTCTTCCAGTCAACCTTAGAATGGAAAATATAGATATGTGAGGAATAAAAATAGATAGGTGGTGTAAATTTGTAGAAATTAATAGTAATACAACAAATATATATGTATATTTAATACCCAAATATATTATTATATAATACCTATATATATAAATACATATCTATATAAATAATATACAAAATACATAAATATTAGTTAATATTATTAATAAAGAAACAAAGTACGACAATGTAGGAGCCATAACAAAAGTTTGATTAATCATCGTGCAAGATAAAAAGATCTGACTTGGTTTTTGAATGCATTTAATGTTTGGGCCTTTCTTATGGTTACTGGGAGTGCATTCCATAAACGTGCGGCTTCAACAGTAAATGAACCGCTATAAAAAGATGTCTTAGAGGCGGTTGATGACAGTATCAGATTTTCTGATGACCTAAGACTGTAGTTTGAGTTATTCAAGAATTCAAACCGTTTCTTCAGGTATAAGGGAGTAAGGGGATTAAATAAAATATTATACAAGAGAGAGAGAATATGCGTATTCCGGCGAAGGCGAATGGGCAGCCACTTGAGCTTTGTACGAAACTGGGAAACGTGGTCGTATTTTCGAAGACCGAAAATAAACCTTATGCAATAATTTTGAAGCCGCTCAAGCTTATTCAGCTGGTCCACCGTGAGATCTAAGTAGCAGGCATCTGCATAGTCAAGAACCGGAAGGAGAAGAGATTGCGCTAGCGTAACTTTAGTTGCCGTAGGAAGAAAGTTCCGTAGTCTTTTAAGCGACGCTCCAGAAGCAAACACCTTCCGACTAACGGATGATAGTTGGGGACCCCATGAGAATTTTTTGTCAAATATAACTCCCAAATTTTTTACTTCCGAGCTGTATGGAATAGTAACACCATCAAAACAAATGTTGGGAATGATTGCTTCATCAATTCTAGCAGTCATTCTGGAGCTCCCGATGATGATGGCTTGTGTTTTTTTCGGATTGATTTTTAAACCAAAGCGCTTGCTCCATTCCACTATACGGCTCAGGTCGGAATTGGCCACGCAGATAGCTTCGCTCAATCTGTCAGGGGGTGCCTGCGAGTAAATCTGGAGATCATCTGCGTAAAGGTGGTAGGAAGAAATAAGTGAATATGATATAGAATTAATAAATATAGCGAAAAGAAGAGGAGATAGTACGCCGCCTTGAGGAACACCAGCACTCGTGTCACACCAAGAGGAGTAAGTATCCTCAATGCGAACCCGCTGCCGGCGTCCATATAAATAATTGCGAAACCAGTCAGTCGCTGAAGGAGATATGTTAATAGAGCTGAGCGTAGCCAAAAGGATATCAAAATCAACAGTATTGAATGCGTTACTAAAATCAAGGAGCGTAAGAACAGTAAGTAGGCCATTATCCATTCCTAGTCGTATGTCATCAGTAATTTTGACAAGACTTGTGATGGTACTATGACCAGGGCGAAAACCGGACTGGTATGGGTTCAATAGGCTATTGGATGTAAGAAAGGAGTTGAGTTGATTATAAACTAAACGTTCAAGGACTTTAGACAGGAATGGTAGTATAGAAATGGGACGGTATTCAGAATAAGAGACGGGATTTGATTTTTTAGGTATAGGGACAATATATGCCTCCTTCCAGATAGAGGGAAAGGTACAACTGGATATGGAGTGATTGAGGATATGGCAAATAATTGGCAGGAGTTCATCTAAAATAGTAACAATCATCTTTCGACTGATATTGTCCCCACCCATAGCGTTGGATTGAATGGATAAAATACTTTTCTTAACATCACTAGCAGCGAACTGACTAAAGAAAAATTTAGAGTAATCTGGAGTTTGGGCACATGAAAGATATTTTATAGTATTAACTTTGTCATTAGGATCAAGGTTAGAAATAGCGGAAGAAAAATGCTGGTTTAGGGAATCAATGTCTAAATTGTTAGAAACGGTTTCTTGGCGAGGTTTGCCCACTCCAAGTGATTTCAAAAATTTCCAGACTCTTGCTGGGTCTTCGTTTTCAACGGATTCATGGACATGGCGGCGAAATGCGTCCCTACACACCCTATTGCAGTGATTTCGAGATAAAACATATTTTTCCTTATTGAGATCTGTAGGACGACATTTATATTTGGCTTTGGCAACGAATTTTTTATGCATCAGTGATTTGATCTCGTTAGTCAACCAAGGAGCTGGAAGATGCTTCATTTTAACAGTTCTGACAGGGGCGTGTTTATCATATAATATATTAAGCTGCAAGTTAAAGATCGCAATCTTTTCATCGAGAGAGTCAGAATTTATTAATTGAGACCAGTCAATACCACGCGCGTCCTCACGCAGCTTATCCACGTCCATGGAACTAAAGTTACGCTGCAGAAGAATTTTTGGCTTGGGTTTTGGAGGACGAATTTTATATGATAAATAAATAAGATCATGATAGGAAAAGTCTGCATGACATTGTCCATGTTTGGCAACATGATGCAGAGAAGAAACCATAATTAGGTCAAGAAGGGAAGGAGAACAATGTGGAAAATTATGTGTAGCACTAAGTGGAAGTATTTGCAGGTTGGTAGCATTGGCAACTGATCGTAAGAGTGATGAGCGGGAATCATTTTTAAGAAGGCATGTGTTGAAGTCACCCATAATTATGGTGTGAGGATAAGAAGGGACCAAATCTTCTAGAACCTTTTCAAAGGAAGAAAAATAATTAATATGCAATGAAGGGCTGTAGTAAATGCCAAGTAGTATCTTGGTATGGCAGAGTAAAACTTCTACAAACAAATGCTCGCCCGCATTAGACGGTGGGGGTTGTGCAGACATACTAATTATTGAAAAAAGAATATTTGACCGTAGATAAATGGCCACACCACCCCCACGAGATCCAGTACGATCATTGCGTATCAGGTTAAAACCTGGAAGAGAGTACATGGTCGAAGAAAGTGATGGTTTCAGCCATGACTCAGAGACGAGTATCGCATGTACGTTATCAACATCAAAAGATGCCTGCATGTCTTTGAAGTGGCACGGAATACTTTGCACATTAATATGAATAACGTTGAAGTTCTTAGGCACATCAGAAAAGTGATTGGTTATAGTGTCACATAACTGAGGAATGCTTACGAAGCTATCTGAACTACTACACGACTCATTGGAGTCAGCTGAGAAATATAATGCGTTACCGTCATTATCGCTGTCATTAAAATCAGACATAGTAAATATTATATTACATAAATTACTAATAACTATAAATAATAATTTAATAAAAAAAAAAAAGAATTAAATATTCCTAATGTAACAAGATAATAAAATTTAAAATATATAACGTAATGAAATATATATATATAAATTAATAATAATAATAATTCTATGTAAAAATTAGAAGTATATATATATCTATAAAACATATTTCATCTGCAAGTTGTTGTACCTCTATGAAATTAAACATAAGTGTGACTAATTTTAATATTGTTCGGGGTTGTTTTTTTCAAAACAAAGTGTAAAATATACAAAAAAAGCATAACAACCTATGACTATTTTCAGCACGGACGTATCATTCATCTACATCACATATACACGTTACATTATAAATGTCAAATTAGAACGATTCTAAAACACAGATAAAAAAAAAAAAGTTGTGATTGAGTGACAGATACGTCAAAAGTCTAATACAAAAATGAAGCCGTCACTGTCATGATGCAGTACGTTTAAATGTCACTAACATGGAAAAGAAATACATACGTTTTTGCCAATTTTTGTTTGCACTATTTATATCTAGTGGGTACTACACATAAAAATGCATGCTGAAGGTATCCGGAAGAATATAGTTTTCTACCCGACCGAACCGTGTGTTTATATTTGGAAATGAGTTATATATGAATGAATTAATTTAGAATAAAACTTAAAAATGGTAAAACTTAGATGTAGTTACTTCTTGGAAGCTTTGGCAGCGGCTCGTCGCGTATTTACTGGCGCCGCCGGCTCCTTCACGACGTTGGTGGCAGAGACGGCCACAAGTTTTGTGGTAACCGAAGTCGGCGGGCAAATTTTCTGGAGCTCTCCCATGCTGCATACTCGATGGCGAATGCCATTAGGACCCAGGATGTGAATGTGCCCATCTCTCGTCCAGCATTTATTCACACCAAAAAGTTGCCTTGCTGCCATGAAGGTGTCATGTCGCGGTTTCGTCAGGAACTCTGAGATAGTGATCCCAGTACCTCGCAGATTTGTTTTTGCAAACCAGACCTTGTCACGCACTGCTAAATCACGAAACTTAACCAACAGAGGCCGGGGCTTATCCTGCATAGCACGCCCCATTCTGTGACTCCGGCTTATATGATCAGCATTGAAGTCTGTAATCTTGAGGAGGTCAATGATGGTCTTAGTGACTGTGGCTGCACTATCTTCTTGCTTGTTTGGCTGTGGCACACCATGTATGAGCAAGAATTTTCGACGAGATCGCATTTCTTGCACATCAAAATTATGTGTAAGGGCACCAAGTTGCTGTTGAAAGGCACGGAAAACTCCCATGTATCCCACAACATCATGTATTATCTTCTTAAAATACAAATATCTCATAAATGTCTGACTTATCTCATTATCTCAACCATTGAAATAATAAAGGATGTTATAAAGTAGGTAGAATATATGTTAAATATATTCGATCAAAAAGTACGGTAATAATAATTACTGATGAAAAGTACATACAGCTGTTTTTCCAGAAAATGTAGGCAAGGGTATCGAAATATCAACGTTGCGTTAGATATGTTCTTGGTCCCATGTTGTAGGGCCACTCTATGACTGATACTTAATTTTTAAAAAAATAATCAAAACACGTATGTAATAATTGCTTATTTTTCCCATGGACCTATCTGTTATAAAGTAACAAATAAGACAGGTATTTTCGTTTTTTACGCTGACTGAGTGAAAAGAGAAATCGCTTTATAATTGCTAGAAGTATTTGTCAATAGAATTACCGCTGTCACAGGACACTCTTTGGGAAAATCCATGCGGAAAATTAGATCGGAGGGATTCTCGATGTTTTCCACTCGGAACTCGCCGCAATCTCCTCGCTTAGGTCCTTTGCACGTTTCCACGCTTCGGTATACCATTTTATACGGCCCCTGAGAAACGGTTAGAAACAGTTATAATTTAAACAATATCTACATTTCATGCGTTTATAGCAACAACGGTGTTAGATAAGAAAACTGCAACGTTTAGTTATGACCAGGATAAAACAAATGTTTTTATATTTGAAGCGCTCGTAGTGAAGTTTGCTTAGTCGTTCTGAACCGATCAGCAAAATTAAGTAACGTCCGCCACGGTTATGAGCCGGATGGGTAACCGCTGGTGACATTACTACGCCGTGCCTCGGAGGACACGTTAAGCCGTCGGTCCCGGTTGTTGTCTTAGGATGGCAGTCTTATAGCATGGTGGTAGGACATTTTGCGATTGCCCGACTGGCTAGCTACTACCCTCAAGTAGAAAATCTGTCACCTGACGGTACTTAGTGGTGCTTATTACGTGTTCCGGCAGCTGCCCTTGAGAGCTAGTAACTCTAGGTTTAACTGAACAACATTTTCAACTTCATCATCACTTACCATCAGGTGAAATAGTGGCCAAAGGGTAACCTATCGGGCACATAAAATAATATATACCGTCCACAGATTACAGGGAAATATTGAAGAAATGTAAATCCGTAGGTATTTTTAATTAGGTCCCAATTGACGTAACTCATTTTTGCTCATATTATTCTTTGAATAATTGATAACGTTCTTCCTGCTACCTGCTTCTACCTGTCTTGAGCCACTTCAGGGAACTCTGTGTGATACTTTTGCTCGTCTCTCAGAAACACTTGTTGTGTGCCTTGTGCATCAAGAACAGGAATTTTAGAGTCGTGAACGAAAAAAAATTAAATGGGCCAAATATGGTAAACAAGGTATTGCTTCAATGGTATTCATCACATTTTTTGTTATTAATTTTCCCAATATTGCAGTCGTTGAATAGAATAAGCTCATTGTTTTGCCCAAGCCATTTTAGACGGATAATCTCGACGCAAATGCATTAATACACCCATATACAGAGTTATTGGTAAAATGCTTACAACCTCTTAGGGTTGACTTCTGCTGGACCCAACAAACATTGTGAGAAGATTGATTTTTTAATATTTTATTAATTGTTTTTTTGACGGGAAAAGCACTAGGACCAACTGATGTTAAAAGTCTTGTACCTGTAATGTATTATTTCACATTTTTTACTACTTTACTCGATGTAAATATTCAAAACTCTATTCAAAAGGAGCGAGGCGCGGTCCAGTGTTGCCGCGGCGGAGCTTTTGGCTCAGAGTAGGCATTGTCCTTTACTACGAGACTCAAAACAAAAAACAATTTGTTTTTCTATTAGTGTCTCAACGTATACTATAATTATTCATAGAATCAAATTGTCATTCGTTCACCCTTTTCAAAAAAACCATAAGTTTCGTTTTACTTACGCAACTTTTATTCCCTGTATGTATAATATAATGATTCATAGAATTAAATTGAACATGTGGAAAACATTACGGAGATGTAGAAGGAGTGTGTATGCTGGTAATAAAGTAAAAGAGAATTTCCGCACTATTATGACCAGCCAAATCGGATCCAAAATATATTAGTGATATAGTAGTGTTAGTACCTAATATTGTGTAACAGTAAATCTTGGTATATTTTTTTGTGATTGTGACGGAACATGCACGGAACCCACCTGATGTTAAGCGGATTAACCTCTGCCTATAACAAATTCATTTCGTCATGTGATGAATTGCACTGCGTCCGTCTCATTGAGACATACAGTTGTTAAGTCTCATATGTGCCTGTAATTTTTCTGGGTCTCAAGGACTGCTGCCGGAACACACTGTTAAGTGTTTGGCGAGAGATTTTCTACTTGAGGGTGGTAGCTAGCCAGGTGGGCATTCAGAAAATGCCCTTCCACCATTCGGTGAAGCTCAAGCCGGCGGTGAGGATCGAACCAAGGACCTGCGGCACGGCAGCCCATAGCTACTACCGCTCGGCCATCATTGCTTCGAAAAGGATCAAAGTCAAATAAATGCAGTTGAGAAGCATGTGTGGTGTGAGTTTGACACACAGACTAAAGAACAGTGTAAGAAGGAAGTAATGAGGAATTAATAAGAATATAGTGACGTTATTAGAAAAAACGTATGCTGAGGTAGTTTGGACATTTATATAAGATAGATGAAATTAGATGGAGAAAGCTAAAATACAAGGCGTGTATAAATGTAACATTTGGAATAGACCTCGGTAAACTTATTCTGACCAGATTGGACACGATCTGGAAAAGGCTAGGTCATGAGAGCCCTTAAGTTGATATATACAATTTCGAGTGGACGTCGCTTAGCTAGTCACAGATTGAGTAGTAGTATACGGCGAGACATTGCAATTTAAATAAAAAAAGAGATCGACATTTTATGGGTATTGATTGAAACGAGATCGACCGTTAACGAAGTAAGCAACAATCAAGAAAATAATATCTTCGAAAATCAAATAAAGACTAAAAAAAAAACTTCTTTAATTTGACTAGTAATTGTGATTGTGTAGTGAATTTTATTAAATTGTACTATCTTTTCATACTTTTGAATAAAAACGTAAAAAGTATTTAGAAGGGACAAACTTTGGAAATTAAATATATCGATAAAAGTTTTACGAATCGTATTTCTGATATTAATTTGACTAGATTAGATCCTGAAGTTATCGTAGTCATACACATTAAAACTATACATTTTGTAGTGTTTGAGAGAAAAGCAATAAAATGATATGGTAAATGTTTTTAAAGTATCGCTTTAACTAGTGGACATGTATGAAGAATTTGAAAGAAAGATACAAGATATTTAACTACTCCTTCGGGAAAAGGCGTGATTAAAAAATTAATAAAAAAAAGTGTGGATTCGTCCGATTCTCCGTTTCTTCGTCACTCCTGAACTTTTTTTGATCTTGATTAAAAGCACAAATTAGTTCTTATTTTGAAATACAACTGACTTGACAAAATGTAACTGTGTGCTACAGTGAACGGAGACATTGTAAGTAATGATGATACGGGTACAGCGCAGGCCTCTTCTCAGTGACGTCACAAGGGCACAGATATAGCCGGAGAAAGGCTGATTACTTTTTACACTCATTTAACACATGGTTCTCTAGATATTCTGACCTAACCAAATCCCTAACAGACGAAATTGTTCGCAAAAACAAGTATTACATTTTCTATACAATTAAACGTACCTTATTACTTATTTCTATAAAAAGAAAAATCACAGTAAGACTCACGTAATTGTTATCGGATTTGGTTAGAACGATGACGTATACACTTAAAATGAATAATATGACTCCAAAACTCATATTTGGCTTTAAGAGTGATTCAAGCTTAAATTGTAAATTTAAACTGGCGCAGAAGTAGAACTCCGTTGAAATATACGAATAAATGTCATTAAAATATTTAATTTCCGGTTGTCTTTTTGTGTTCAGATAATTACGTTGTTATTTAATATGAGAGGTAAAACTGACTCATTATTATGTTTAGTGAAGCGATAACTATGATTTATTATGCCGACTCCCTCCCCAACGTTTTCTGGTAAATATCTGTAACGTTTCTGATCTACGAGTTTGTCTTAGGTATAAATATTTATTGTATTTTGACCACAACATATTGTGAAAACGTAATGAGCTGTTTAATATTTATTTAGAGCTATATGCTAGCTTTTGACCACTATCTCACCTGATGGTAAGTAATAATGTGCTTCGACCCCATTATTATGTGACCACACATTATATTATGTTGTTTAGGCTAACCCAGAATTACTGGCTCTCAAGGACACCTGCTGGAACACACCATTAGGTGCTTGACGACAGATTTTCTACTTGAGGGTGGTAGCTAGCCAGGCGGGCAAACCACAAAATGCCCTACCACCATGCTATAACGACTGCCATCCTAAGACAACTACCGGGACCGACGTGCCCTCCAAAGCACGGAAGCGCTCAGTAGTAATGCCACTGGTGGTCACACATTCAAGTCATGACTGCGGCAGACGTCGTTTACTTAACTGATCGGCTAAGAACGGCTAAGCAAATTACGCTACAAGCGCTTCAAATGCTATTAAGTATTCAACAATGCAATAATTTTGTCTTCTGTAACGTAAATGTAATACATCTACCAATTTTATTGTAAAAAATAGCGTGGTGTTCACTCATTTTAGTATATACAATGCAGGATATTTCGTCTATCTATTTCAAAGTGTGCATCCCAAGCTCTCCTTCAAAAGGACCGCTGGATGTGGTTGAAACTGTAGACGGACTTATTCACGCGAGGCAACCCATATTAATCAGTAAATTCGGTTATTTCTTAACATGATTACAAGTGGTTGTAGTCATATTTAGAAATATAGAAGGACATCATTATGACAGTTAAATAATTTGAACCCACCTTCGATCAGATCAGTCTATTAGTCTGGTTGATAAATATGTACCGTCCCCTATGATGGTTGAAGTAATACAACAAGAGCAGAAATTTCGGCTCAGTCGAACGAACCTAGAAATCCACTGGGATTTCTAGGTTCGTTCGACTAACCACTGGGTTAAGACACCCGGTGCGTGTATAATTATATTTATATTACTTGTTAGATACATAGCCAGTCGGATATAAAATACTAGTGATCCGAAGCATTAACATAGTCGTTTTCACACACACATTTTATATTACCTCAAGTTGTAACAATCTTGGTGTCTAATTAAATAAAATAAAAGTAGAATAAGGTATCTAATTGTCTTTCCTATTCCTTTTCCGCAATTGCCGTCATAAAGATAATTAAAATTTGTATGGACGAAAAATCAAATAGCATTAATCGTGAAGGGTCGTTACGAGGAAATGGGTCCCGGCAATCATTAGTGCATTTTATTTCAACAGAGGCGGTGCGGTGGCCCACTCAACCCTCGCTCTAGGTACCAGCTAGCTAATGCGTTCTCCCATTACCTGTCACCTCTGCCATCAACAATTCTTTGAGCCAACGCGTTATTGTTTCCTTCGGGGATGTTAACTTTTCATTCTTGAAAATGTTTAAAATGCCGTCCATTCTGGTAGCACATTTTCCTTTAATACGTTCGCAACTGCTTGCTAATGTACCAACATTTACCCAGATTAGGGTTTAATGTCGGCATTGGGATTATATTGTTATGTAATTGAATATATTTTAATGGATCTATTACAAGTTTGATTGGATTCATTTATTAATTTATGCAAGCGTATGCTGAGTGTGAATTTGAGTCATTCTTCCTACTCTTATTCCACTCATATGGTGTCAGTTCAACATTATGTCTCCTGCAATAAGCCTCGTGGGGTTTTGGGCTAGAATATCAAGCAACACCCTACTTACACCGGCGTGGAACGCATCAAAATAGTTTTGTTTGACGCTGAGTGCATAACCTGTAGAAACGCTCATCTAACACGAAATTCAATGGCGCACCAATGCAAAAATATATTCTTAACATATTTATGTATTCTTCAAATAACTAATTACAGTGTCATAGAAAAAAAACACTTATCAGATGCGAAACGTCTCCTTTGCCTAGTGGGCTTAACTTAATCTAGGGTAAATTATCTACTATAACAGTTTTATATTTATAAAGAAAAATATATGCTTCTAACTTCATAAATGGGATAAAAGTACCGTAATCCAACAATAATTCTACTATATTGTTTGACGCTAGAGATAAGAAAACAGAACAGTAGTTCTAAGTTTTACCCGCTTGAAATGTTCTTATGCAAGACGAGAGACGCTCTAGTGGGTCGCTCTATTTGTTATACTAAACTAGAATTTGGCGAAGTGCACTCGGCCCTACTGCATTTGTATCCGACTCTTCCCACAACCGTCGACCTCACCGGCTTATGTGGCAATCGTTGGGCTTACTCTAAATTGCAATTAAACGAAGTTGCTCCCTCACCAATCCGCGCCCGACCAGAATACGAATTGTTTGCTCTATTGTTGGACTCACCGTCGGTTTAAAAGTCTGGAATCCATTGGATATTCTCACAAATCGATGAATGCTCTTCTAAAGCCGAGTCAGCTGCGGATGAGATATTACGTTTTCATGCACATTTCGAGCGCTCAATCTTCGAGGGATAAAAATGTTATATAACTTATCATAATATCAGAATTTTGATACGGGGTCGGGATTGATAAGGTATGTCGGTGTAATTTAGTCAAATAGATTCGACGTCTTGCGTATTCTGCAGCTGGGGGAGTTTAATAACGCGTTTGATAAAGACGTGTATCTCGTGGGTGGGATGGATGAAAGCGAGGACCCTAATATGCTCGCCTCCGTCGCCGCGCCGCCGTCGACCGCTGTCGGCGGCGAATATAGTTTCTCCATCATATTCCTGCCGCATCTCACCCATTCATATGGATAGTGCGGCATAGTTTACATATTTTGATGCGCGGTCGCTTTAATAAAGCCATTAATTTTAATAATCCACTGCTGGTACGTTTAGCAGTTGTGTTCGCGGGTTCTCCGCTTAATTTACTAGTGGGAGTATAGATTTATTTTCTGTGTGCTAAATAAATACGGATTGGTTTTGTGTCAACGCAATATGGTTACTCGAATATTGTCGTAAATCACGTATGATTAAAATTGGGTTGTGCGGACTGAAGCTGACCTAGTATTTAGGGCTACTATATTATGTGCTTCCGAATCCAGTTTTAATTAACCTTCGTTATAATAAGCCCTGTGATTTAAGTTTTGTTTCTACAATATTTTGTAGACTAACAATATCTTGAAGGCCCAGTGATAATGACGCGGAATCACGGTTCGAATCGAAAATATTGAGTTGTAACATTTTGGGAATCTTGGCTTGACTCGATCCCAGCATTAAGGAAAAAAATCTGTCGCCAAACTACTAATCCTGTAACCCGATAGGTGATATTGAAAGCCAGTTCGTGTAGCCATCAATAATAAAACAGAGTATCAGTTGACGAAATTTCGGATAGCACGTAATGTGATTCTTTATCAAATGAGTTTCAGAGTATAAAATCTGCAAGATATGAAAGTGGTCTGAATAGCCCATCAGTTTTTGTCTATCAGAATTTCAGTTAAAATCGTATTAATACAAAGAAATATCCAGTACTCTTCTCTTGATCATGAACTACGAGTATTTTCGATAAATAAGAATTTATTATATTTAAAAGTAAGTAAATCTACATATATACTTATCATTTCAGATAAACAGACCGTAATTTTTGGTATACAAAATATGGTTTAACAAGGAAAATGTTATTGTTTGTTTATTGAACGAATCAGTCATAGACAAAAATCATTTTTCTCATGTGTTGACTAAAATAGTTGATGTAGTCGATTTTGGTGAAGTAAAGCACTTAAGAGCTAAGAGAGCTCAAAGTGTGATGAATGAGGCTGGAGAAATCGGTAGCGCCATTGGTGGTGCGCAACACTGCTTCCACCTCACAATGATTGATAGTACTTTATGCCATGTCAAATTACTTCTAACATGCCAGTTTTGTAACTAACGTTGGTAAATTCGCTAATGACTAATAGCTAAAAAGTATGGGGAACTACCGACTTAATGACATTCTTTAGGAAATTTATCGGTTGCTTGCTTCAAACTCAGACGAAACATTCCAATTCATTTTTGTTAGTATCTCAACTAAAATACCTTTTTGTTCTCATAGCTTATTTAACTTTAAATTATGTAGGATAACTCGTCTGTAATACAGGATATATTTAGTTTGCATAGATACTGGTACCGCTTACGTACCTCCTTTGTTCATAGAAACTAAACTCCTGACTTATTCAGACCTTAATACATCAGTGGCCGATAATACCGATGGGATTTTCGACCGGGTCAGAATTTGGGTACTGAACTTAAATTATTTCTTCCGCCTAATCGGCTCGTATACCCGCCTTTTGTTGCGCAGTTTTTGCTTGCGGCTCACTTCAATAACGGGCTAATGTTGCTACTGTTTTTGTTCATATTGCAAAATTAATGTTGGCTTATAAAATCCGAATACAAATCTTGTGCCAACAGCTATCAACTAGATTTTGATTTCCACGTGTTGGGGCTGCCTTATGTTATACAGGGTTATTGGTAATATGCTAACAACCTCTTAGGGTTGATATTTTGCTAGTCCTAACAAACATTTTGAAAGAATTACAAAGAAAAAGATTTTTTTTGTTTTGTAAAAAAATAAATATTTTGGATTTTTTTGTGTTTTAATGCCTACTCCGAGCCAAGAGCGTTCACCGCGGCAACACTGGACCGCGTCGTGCTCCCTTTGAAAAGAGTTTTCATTATTTACGTCGAGCAAAGTAATAAAAAACATGAAATAATACATTACAGGCACAACAGATTTTTAACATTAGATGGGCCTCGTACTTATTCCGTCAAAAACACATAAAAGCACGAAATATTTTTTTAAATTTTTTTTTCAAAACTAAATTATCTCTAAATGTTTATTAGGACGAGCATATGTCAACCCTAAGAGGTTGTTAGCATATTACCATTAACCCTGAATAATAAATATATTCTGAAGCAATGATTGCCGCGCGATAATATAGCTATGGACTGCCGTGCTGTAGGTCAATGGTTCGATCAGCACCGCCGGCTTAAGCTTCCCGCATGGTGGAAGGGCAAATTGCGAATGCTTGCCTGGCTAGCTACCACCCTCAAGTAGAAAATCTGTCGCCAAGCACCTAACAGTGTATTCCTGAAACAGTCATTGAGAGCCAGTAAAATTACGGCACATGAGACTTGCTAAATGTAACAAACAAACAACAACACACAAACAGCTGTTTGTCTCAGCGTGACGGGTGCAGTGAAATTTGTCGCTTATGAACATCTGTAATAGGCAGAGGTTACCGCTTAACATCATATGGGCCTCGTGCTTGTTACGTCATAATTTCATTAAAAAAATACTCTTACTATATTTGCGACACAGTCCACTCCCGAGTCAGATATTGATATCAGCTGTTTATTTGCAAAAAGATAAACTATAACTTGGCAGCTCTTATGATAAGGGCAGCCAAGTTATAGAAATTTTGGAAAGCTGATGTCTTCGTTTTGTTGAAATATGATTGGTATAAGAACTTTGCCTCTTCCTTAAATATTTAGACAGTACTCGAGAATTTAGATAGAGCTGCTGTTTTGATTACATCATTTATTTTCCAAACTGGACTTTTAGTCGAGTGGGCCTCTTTGCGACTTTTTCCGTTTGCTCAAAGCTCGAAATCACCTCAGCGTGTGATGTTTGCGAAGAGCACGTGTCGAGTGTTTGGGTCCAGTCTTGACGATTAACTTTTTTTATTGCTTTTTACCGTTTACAGTTTATGTTTGTGTGAGCTTCATGCTGGATTTAGGTGTATAACCGAAATTAGTAGCAGCCGGCGCGAATGAGGAAAAAGAAGTGATTGGCTAAAAGTAAAGGTTATGAGAATAGTGATGGAGTGAGATTCCCCAGGGATGCTGCGCACGGAATTAGATAAACGTTAGCATACACTCAATCTTTTTCATTTGTCTGGCTGCCTGTAATTAAGTTATTGTTGACGCTTGTTTCTCGTTAGCCACAACGTAAGGCGTTGTATCTTATCCTGATTATATAAAAGGGTATATTTGAAGGCACAATGAGCACATCTGAGTAGACCAACCCTTCTGGTACTAGGCAGTGCAAGCCATAAACTAAAATATTACAAGTAATCATTATCATGGATACCGAGGCGTTTATCTCAATTATGTGAGGTCAATAAACCCAAAAAAAAATCAACAAGAGTATTTTTTTAAATATTTGAATTAAATTTATTTTATTCATAGTACATGGGCTATCCTGTGTGGAAGTATTATGTTTTGAGGGTTCATGTAGGTATGTTTGTATGTATGTTTGAGAGTTTCTTTATTCCACCATAATGTCTCAACGGCTTGGCCGATTTTAATGTATGGGACTTCGTTAGATTAGTCACGATAGAGCAAGTGAGAGTAGCTACATAAAAAAACCAAATTGGCGGATTTTTAGACGCCATATTGTTAGTTAAATGAAATGTTTTTCTTCCATACCCATCCAGTGGGACCATCGAATGAAGGGCTTTGAAAAACAATTCCATCAATATATATAACTTGCAGTTTTAATTTCAGGGGTACGATAAAACGTTTAACGAAAATAAATAATTTTGCAGTGGGGTTTTTTACTTTTTTAATTTAAATATACGTGATAGCATATAGATTATGCTAAAAACACGCAGGACAGCACAAGAGCGTAACTGTTGAAAGTGTTGGTTTCGGCTTTATGGTTGACAGGCCACCAACCCACCTCAGAAACACTCTCGCTTGTACCTAATATACCCTTATCAATAATTGAGGCATTAGGATACAACGCCTTACATTTGAGCCCAACGTGTACCACCAGCCTACTCACGCCGACGTGAGTAGTGCTGCTCATTCTTACATATTCCTACGGGATAAGCATGTACGAGGGAACATGCGAGTTCTAACCCGGCATCAGTACTAATATTATAAATGCGAAAGTAACTCTGTCTGTCTGTCTGTTACGCTTTCACGCCAAAACTACTGGACCGATTTGAATGAAATTTGGTATGGAGATAGTTTGAGACCCGGGAAAAAACATAGGATAGTTTTTATCTGACTGCGCAAAAAGAGATTAATGTTTTCGCGCGATAACCGACATACGCGCGGGCGGAGCCGCGCCCAGAAATCTAGTATCAGATAAATTAAAATTATCATCATCGTTATTCAAAACAACAAATCAAATAAATTTTACTTTCCAGCTTAACATTGGTCACAATGTATGATCAAGCTCAGGATTTAATATAACTTCTGATATGTAGGTAGGTACTTATACGAATGCAACTTTTAGCACATAATATATATTGCGGATGTTGGGGCCATATTGAACTAGTTAGTCAAACAATGCCGTCGTACCTTTCGTAGCTACATAATATTTTGTCAGATATTAAACGGCATATTTAGCTTTATATTTTTTTTGTGTATTTGTACTGTAAATTAAATTATGTATGGAGTCAGACTTGAGATTATAATGACGTTTTAAGGGTTTCGCAATGATACTCACACGACACTACGAGTAGGAACGCCTATTTTTTTTTTTTTTTTATATCGTGGTAGGTAAGCCTTTTACCACAATCTTACCTGATGGTAAGTGATGATGTGGTCGAAGGTGTTAACAGGCTTAACCGAGAATGACTGGCTCTCAAGGACAGCTGCCGGAACACACCGTTAGGTGCTTGGCGACAGATTTTCAACTTGAGGGTGGTCGCTAGCCAGGCGGGCATTCGCAAAAATGCCCTTCCACCATGCGGTGAAGCTCAAGCCCGCGGCGAGATTCGAACCATGGACCTGCTGCGCGGCAGTCCATAGCCAAAGCCACTGAGCTATCACTGCTTCAAAATTCTGCCTTATCATACCATTTGGAGATTTGAGGACATAAACATAGCTAAAAGTTGTCTCTTTGAATAGATTCCGGCGTTACTTTGCGGAAATCCATATTTAATTATAACAACTATTTCAAAAATATTTTAAGAAAACATTGAATTCATATTTTAATAACACTTAAAAAATATAAAATGTATCTAGTGACAATTCCGCCTAATTTTCCTGGTAAGCCGAAGTGACGTCACAAACGTCACGCAGCCAAACCGCAAGAGTTTTCGACGCGTGTCGGTCCTACACGGAGCATCGAGAAAACGTCTTTTCTCGATCGTGCGCTCGTAGAGTCAAGATCTCCTTAGGGTGCTTCGAGGAGAATCGAAACGCGTTATACATTTTTTTTAATGTAAAAGCTGCATAACTTACAGTCGCGTTTTAAACACTACTCATCTTATAAATATTGGGTTTTTATTGATACTGCAGTAGTGGTAAACATTTCGATTGCTATGATATTGCAATTACTTTGTAAAGAGACAAAACTTGCTCGCGTCCCATAACGATTGCTTACATTCACATACAATGTAAAATATTGTTATGGGTGTTGATGCCGCTTGCCAAAAAATCTTTTTCCATTCTGATTGAAAACGTTGCAGTCTCAAAAGTCAATGAATTTAGTATATACATCCAATTGCATGAAGCATAATTGAAAATCTGGTACAATATTTATTACTTTGGTTCTCTCTATTAAGGACATTAAAGCGGGCTTGTTACAAATAATATATTGTTACAAGAACTTAGCGAAGAAGCACGTCTGTTGCAAGAAATTCATACAATGTTTATTTTGTTTTATTGGATAATTGTTGTTATCTGAACAATATATGATTCTGATTTTTAAATTTTTTTACCTCATTTTTTCCTCATATTTTTTGTCACCTTTTAATTATCATTGATTAATTACATTTCTCTTTAAGGGGTAAAATTTATTTTTAATGTTTTTGACGAACACAATCCAATAAAACAACGTAAGACGCTTGTATTACCTAAGGGGGTAGGCAATGGTGTCTCAATACCATTTACGAGTATTCACCTTAAGCAATAGTTTTATACATACTAATTTCATATTTCTTAGGGTAAGGCTAGGCAGAGCTTCAGTTTTTAGTAGAGGTTGTGGTCCAAGCGCATCATCGATAGTGAGAACAATATAATTTCACTAATAAATGGACGATGTCTTCCACGCGCCAAACAATCCTATTTGTTTTATGTTGGGCTAAACAGATTCGGAAATTATTCTAAAAAAAACCTCTACTACTTTTTAATAAACCAAGTCACGGTAATGTTATCTATACAGTATTTCAAGTTCATAGAAACGGACGAAACGCGAGTTATACCTACGCGCCTCGATCTCGGCCTGCGCTCGGCAACGCAGACAGTCTCGAGTGTCGCGACTGTGCCGCAGAGACGAGCGAATGGTTTGTTGTACTATTAACAATAACCGTGCTATTTTTTCACCAAAAATAAGTTCAAGTACATATTTACATATTAAATATGACGAGTAAGATATATTGTGCTGTTTTTGGTTACATGTATTCGTCAAAAACGCATCCTGAGATAACTTTTTTAGATTACCTGGAATAAGTATAAATTTATAGTCTACATATAGTTGATACATGATGTGTGTCTTTTAATGGACAAGTGTTTCCTTTTATCCCCCGAAAAAAAAATGTCCCAATTAATAAAATAAGAGAATAGTGTAAAGGAAAGTGATTGACATAAGCAAGTTATAATAATATAATAGGTAGTTATTAGGAAGCGGATTTGTAGTGCTTTAAAATTTAATAATAGGTAAAGCATTTCGTACGTCTCACAAATATTTTTCGGTCCCAAATTTTTAAGTACGATTTTGTATTAAACATAAACATAGTTTTTTGATTAAATCTACCTACTAGTCAAAAAACAACATGCATTTTTAGTGAACATTTCCTGTTCAATTCACAAAGTATTTTATTTGTTTATATAAAAAAAGTATATTTGCAATCACAAAACTAAATGGAAACACAAAGTAGGCAAATGTAATTAAAATGCTGGAGGCGGGCAGTCCCATCGCATGTTTACGTACAGCGCGGCTGTAGGTAGTTATTTCAAAGACAGAGTTAAAATACTGTATAGATAACATTACCGTGACCAAGTCTTGAAATGATTTTCTGTTAACTCTTTTGCATGATGCTCTCGATATTTCTTTTGATTAACTGGCCTAAATCTTTAGAATTGTCAGGTTATATGTTACGATATATTGAAGTTTTTTTTCATTATTACTTACAAATTACTTAGTATACTATTCTATGCTTAATTCATTGACCAACTGTGGTCGTCAGTCATCATCACAATAACGGATGAGATTGTGGTCAAAGGCGTGTTGAAAGGCTAATACGTCTAACCCATCGACAGTAAAACAGTAGGTACATAATGTTTTAGACACGATATTATCGGATTTCTATTGAAATACCTGACATATCGATGAACTATCCATAACAAGTACTGACAGGCTAGTATCAATACAAACTTTTAGGTCGGTCGCCGCCGTCTGAAGCCTCTGCATTCCTGTGCTTAACCTCAGGTCAACCGCATTGTTACCATTCTTGACCTGACCGACTGTGCATCCCTCGAGCGACGTACAGATTATGAACATACCACTGTATACGATATATATACCTATGGCGAAATCAATGCTGCGGAAATACATAGGTCAGGTTGAAATGAGTGACTGGAGTTACCTGTAATGTATACATATATATGTAGGACTGGTTATTGCATTGTAACTTATTGAAATACTAACAAAAAGTCTAAAATTAAAGGGGTTTGTACAAAAATCGAGGTGTTCCCTGTAATATCGTTAAATAGATAAAACTTGGAAGTGGCGAATTCAGTGTTATTATTTTGTAACATCCTTAAAATAAATAAACTAATATAGTTCGGGCAATGTGACTCGGATATCATAAATATACTTTATTACGTATTTTCACAAAAAGAGTGTATTGGTACGGAAACCTCGTTGCGCGAGCCCGTAGGTTAAACGTAAAAAATCTGTTTATTTTGAAAGATTTCGTTCAACGTTTCAGAGGTAAACAAACAAGTTTTTTTATTATACATGAAAGGATAGGCTAACCTTTGACCGCTATCTCACTTGATCGTTTGTGATGATGCGGTTGAAGATATTGTTCGGCTAATCTGAATTACTGGCTCTCAAAGTAATCTGCAGGTACACAGCGTTAGGTGCTTGGCGACAGATTTTTGACTTGGACTTAGATAGCCAGTCGGGCGTTCGTAAAATTCGTAAAGCTTTAGCGACTGCCAATTCTAAAACCATGACCGAGTCCGGCGACGGATTAAATTGCCCTCCCAAGCACGACAATGTTTGACACATCTAAGTAATGACCGCAGTGCACGTTGCTTTTACTTAGTTGATCTGTTAAGAACGTATAGGCATAATAGGCATAATTCAAATTCAAGTCCCGTAGTCTGCAATACAAATTGCTGTAATATATCGAAATTTGAAATTGAAGATTACATTACCGTATAACCTAATTTACTTTACTATACAATACTTTCTATTGTCTGTTAAAATACTTGAGATAGTTACATTACCTACAATGATTAATTTTATAAATAAACCAGTCAAAATATGTATCTTTAAAATTACGGCGAAGTTTATATCGCCTTAATTATATCGTTTCATCGGGAAGCTTCGTAGAATTTATAATTCTATTTGTATTTTCGGTCGCAAGAAAATATAACATCAAAAGTTTTGTCAAAACCTTCAAACTTTCAATAGAGTTTCCGAAGCTTATAAACTCCGCGGAACGAGAACTGAATTTTTAATGATTTACCTTCAGTCCCAAGATTTTATCAATGAATAAAGAAAATAGACCTCAAGTGTCAAACAAAAAACTTCAGTTTATTATATTACGTACTAACTTTTGCGGCTCTAACAGTAAAATAAGTTGTAATAAGTAAGCACTTAAATACCAAAGTTTATCTTAAGTTTCCTATTCGTCCGCAGGAGACGGAGGTAGTAAGCGCTTTTCGCCTTCTACGCCCGTCTCGGGAGAAGTGCCTTCGGCACTTCTCCCTCCCGGGCTATTGTAGGGCCAGGCCCTCGCCCAAAACCCGGTGGAGCTGGACGACCGCACAGGCGGTAGCCAGCATCTATGTCCTCCCTATAAAATAAAAAAAATAAATAAAATAAGTTTCCTTTTACTTTAACACTGCCCCTCTTCATTATGGTCTATTTACTCTTAGAAATTACACATTTATTTTTAGAAGTGATTTATTTATTTTTCTGTTTTAATTGACTGTTATGGAATTTGGTAATTATGTGATGTATTACCAAATTTAATATCTTTATTTCGACAAAGACTTGTACTATTTAATATGACACACAATGACACCGTTTTGTAATATTATTGATGAAATATGCGCTATTGTTGACTATTCACTCGTAGATACGAGTGAATAGTCAAGTAAGAAAAACTTGTTCCAACTATAGTTTCAACTCAAGTTGTTTTTTTAAGGGATCTTCAGGATGTTTTGAAGCGCTCGTAGCGAAGTTTGTTTAGCCATTCTGAACCGATCAGCAAAGTTAAGCAACGTACGCCTCGGTCATGACTTGGATGGGTGACCCCTGGTGACATTTCTACTGAGCGCTTCGGTGCTTCGGAGGGCACGTTAAGACGTCGGTCCCGGTTGTAGTCTTAGGATGGCAGTCGTTATAGCATGGTGGTAGCATTTTGCGAATGCCCGCCTGGCTAGCTACCACCCTCAAGTAGAAAATCTGTCGCCAAGCACCTAACGGTGTGTTCCGGCAGCTGTCCTTGAGAGCCAGTAATTCTAGGTTAGCCTGAAAAACATTTTCGACCACATCATCACTTACGATCAGGTGAGATAGTGGTCAAAGGCTAACCTATCAAGCATAAATTTTTTTTTATAAAATATAAATACTGGGCATGTGCGAGTCGGCCTCGCTCTTTTAGGGTTAATAATGCAAATAAGCCGTAAAAGAAAAAAGTTTTTTGGTTTTGATCATATCTTCAAAACCACTTACAAACCGGCGTTTTCAATATATGTTGGTTAAATAGAAGACATGGTACATAATATTATGTACCATATCTTCTATTTAATCGTTCGATTCCAGACAAGCCGCAATCTTCCTCATTAGATTTGTCTTAGAGATAACACAGGCTTTCTCCAACAATAAGTCATGAAAACTATATAAGTACTGTTATTCCTTGTTGATACAAGTAATATAAAAATATATGAAAAATGACCATACATGAAGCTTCACTTAAATGCGCTCAACCTATTTATGTGCCATTGAAAAGCAATATACCTATATATCTCGAAAAGTATTTATTAATATTGCAATGGAAAAATATTTTGTAGTTTGTACTGTTTGAGTCGTCCAGGTAAGTTTTTGGTTTACTCGTAATTTAATAATACAAAACAGAACAGTCGATCTATTTGAAACTACGAACAAGTTAGAAAGTTCCGCCAAGAACCAGAGATCCGATATCACTTTGTTGATTTTATATAAAATAAGTTACTTACAGTTTTCTTTTGATTATAATTCTGTTATTTTGTCTGCCTTTCTTGTACAGGTGTAGAAATCTCATGCTCTGTAAGATTTCGTTATTTTTTAGGTTGTCGGATAAAACCTGTCAGTAAAATTGGGAGCAATGTCTGTCGCGCAAGGCACTTTATTTTAAATATATAACCTACATTTTCTTTTTCAAATGAGGCATGAGGGGTGGAAAGATTTTTCTGCTTGTATACCTAAGTATGTTTCTTAGCTTGTCGTCCGACTTTCAAAAAAAGGAAAAAGGGAAGTTATCAAATCAAGCGTATATTTTATTTTTATTTTTGATCACGCGTATTGTTTTTAGTGGATCATTCAATCTCGATTTCTTTTGTTGGGCGTAGAGTATACCTCAAGTCAGTCACACTTTAATTTCATTAACTTCTGTCAAATAGTTTTAATTTACACTGAAATATTTGAAAAAAGTATTTGCCAATAAGCCTATACTTAGATGATATGATACTTGCACGTCTTGTCTTGTGGGGACCAGTATTGTGGGTGACTGAAAAGACTTTTGTAAGCAGTATCTATAACTGAAAATTATAAAAAAACAACTGAACTGACTTCTAGTACTGAGAAGCATGAAATGACTTGTGGAAGTCAGCTCATGAACATTGTGTTGTCTAATTTTTGCGATTGTTGTAGGTAATTCTTTTTTAGGCTTAAAAATACTCATAAATATTCGAATCAATACGTCCGTACCCTGCATAATTCGCGCCTTACAATTTGTGTTTCCATTATCAATACATATAGTCTATTTTCAATTTATCAAGCAAGACAGCGATTGTTTCAAATTTTCCACTTGATATAGAATGTTCGTCGTCACTTTGTCTGTATCGCGTCTTTCTCCCAGTGTTGAGCCTACTTGATCCATTTCGTAAATTGTGTGAATCATACCGGCTGATAATGGTTGAAGGGGATTGAATACCGGGTATTATGCTCTTGAAAATTTGTGCTAAGATTCCTGAGAACTGCGTTGTAACATCTACACGGCCACAGATTGGTCAATAAATATATTTTCTTTACCCTTAGGTAGCGTATAGGTACTAAATGCACAGTAGCTTTGTTTCAGCATAAAGATAAATATAAACAGTTTTGTCAGGTAGTAAAAAAGATATCGTCATGCTTATATTCCCCGAGGGACGAGATATTGTATCGGAAGCTAGTTTTGGTCTCATAGAATAGGGTGCGAGCCTACTGCCATTTACCGGGCTTGGTTTAATTTCGGCCCGCTACCGACAATTTGTTTGATTACTTACAACTGTCAAAGCCGGTGATCGAAAAAAACCGAGATTTCTAAGATTTTTTGTCTGCACCTTTTATATTATATTATATATCCTCTATTCAACCAATAAATACTAAAAATATCGAATAATCATTTTGTTTTGAAGATATGATCCACTTGGGAAGTTTTTTTTTATTTAGCCTATTCCATTCTGATAGTTATTCTTGATTTGTTGCTGCCACGCCATGTGACCTTAACTCCATCACATACCAATAATTACGACCATATAATATATTGAATCTTGTTTGTAATTTGAATTTCTAAATTGGATTTTTTGTTACTGGCAGCTCTTATTTATTTGTGTCCTTTGACGCGTAATGATCAATTGCAATATTAAAATATATAAAGCCTAGATTTATTTACGTGAAATACGTATTAATTAATCTGTATTGCAAAGCTTGGTCAGAAAATGATGCGAAAGCGTTCAAAATGAAATACTCAATATTTTTTTATATTCAATCTGCTTGGAAACGTGTACAAAATTATCCACATTAGCCACGCTCGCGCTCATTGTAGTAATCCTCGTGTTTTAGTAATTTGCTTTGTGAACTTAAACATTTTTGTATTGTAATTTATTGTTAGGCATCGTAAGTTGACTTCGCCTAGATGACAATACCTAATAGAAAATAAAAAGCTAAGTGCTTTTTATTCTCAAAGCAAATTTTGACAGTGTAATTACATTAGAAATATGGTGATGCTGTTCCCTGTCATCGGAGAAGGCAATTTTCTTCCGACCATAGGCATGAGATGTAACAGCTGTCAAACTGACAGACGAAAATATCTTCCTTACAAAAATAAGCAATGAGTGAAACATTTCAGTAATATCTCAAATTGTAAACTGATCCAAGAAAAGTTTGTCTGATTTCAGTAAGATCCTTCAGTGCATGAAAGTATAAGCACGGATGATCGGTGTTTCAAGACTCACTGAATTTTCTTCAATCAATCAAATTAGAATGCTCGCAACTAGGAAGGATATCTAACTTAGAGAAGATCCGGAGTTAAATTTGCTTTATTTGTGAAATACATTTAATTTACTAATGGATACAGAATGATATTTTAAAAAGAAAACTAAGGATAATTTAAAAAAAATGTGTTGTACGTTGTATAGGTTTAAAGTAGGTAAGAGTTTATTCGAAGGCGTGGTCCGTAAACCACCCGGCCCGTGACGAGAGCGCTTCAATTAAAACTGTCCAAGTTCGTTTAAATGTTTGTTTCGACCCATACAACTAAGAGTTACGGCACGGATTTCCCTCTAAATAAACATTCGACCTAATCTACCCTCACATTCCGGAATAAAACGAAATTGTTTTTGTTCATACAGCGAGCGCGAGCTTGACAAAAGGCGAGAGTCTTCGCCGAATAAATAAGAAGTATTGACAAATATTTGATACAGTAAACTTCCTCCAAGACTACCCTATTTTCTCTGCAAAACTATTTCCGATCAATGAGCACGGTTACGTAACACGATTGTCGATGCTTTAATGGTATTAAGCTGCGGTCGAGGATTCAGGTTTTACCTTGGGTCGGGAACTGGAAGTTAGCTTTTGGAATCGACAGCTCATCGCTCCACTCGGATTAACCCTTGATACCAACTTGTAAGACTTTGTCGTCAAACTAATTACAAAAGTACCGACCACTAACTAACAAGGTGACTTGAACCATCCTTGGGTAAGTCTAAATCTATTAGGACAAATTTGGTCGAAATCAATGTACTCCTATTTCTCCGCGAAGAGTTTATTATGACGAATAAGCCTTGGATGTCGTTGACGAGAAAGTATTATCCGTGGTTAATCCACGAGTAAATTCAAGCAAACAAAATCTTATTAGAATTAGTCATAATCCAAACATGGTTAGTCACTGAGAATTCTGTGTTATTTATGTAATTCTCGAGTAAGCCGTTTAATCGTCCATTGCGTACTTAATGTTTGAGCTCTGGGGGAAGGATAAGGAGTGAGGAGGCGTGGGGAAGTGGGGGTCCCAATCCCGAGGGTTGGCCTCGTTCTTGCCAACAAATCTGTGGCCCGCAACACGCACAGGTAGTGTCACGGCTCATTACCCTAACTTTATGTTCGCCAAATCACTCCGTCATGAATAAACAAGATGTAGGCTTATGACCTCTTAGGTTGAGCTAATATAACGAATTTGTCGTAAAATGAGGGCTACATCTCAGGCGACGATTTTGTACGTACCTACAATAGTATCCATTAATATTTTTGTAGCTACCGGTTATCCAATTTAACGATATCTCTTTTCGCTTATAAAAGTTAAATATTGCGTTTAAACTGACTCCTGAGAGTCCTGAGCCAATATACGAAAAAATACAGGATATAAAATTTGCATATTTATTGCGTACAACGTTGCTAAGTAGAAAATACATAAAATATATGATTTATGAATTGGTGGGTAGCAGACTGTAAACGTAGAAGTAAACATGCGTAGTGAGCTTTCACAGAATCTACCGTGCGGTGCGGAAGTCTGAGATTGAAAACTTTTGCAGGGCTTTGAACAAAAGCTTGATTAATTTATTCGTTGCAGTTAAACTTTTAATAAAAACAAGCGGTTCTGGTTAGTAATAACGTCGTATCTTACCTTCTTTGTTATAGAATGCTTTAAGAGTTTTTCTTTACTGCCATTGGCGGCAACGGACTTTGCTCTTTCTGTGTGCTTAAAGTTTGAGTATCTCACGATTTATGGTAATTACTGTAACTGGCCTTTCATAAAGATAATTTATGGAAAATATCTAGAGATCGGAGATAAGATAACTTTTACGATCTGCTCGAATGAAAGCCTTTTGAACGATTAGCTCTTTGCATAACCTTGAGTTACGAACGAGCTTTTTACATTTCTCCCAAAAGTCCAGGCGCTGCTCAGATTTTTCAAATTGCTACAATTAATCAAATAGAAAATCTCCCTAAAGGACACTATTTGAATTCCGTTCTAACAGTTAACAGTTTTGGACTTTTTTGTATCAGCCTTTTCAAATCATTCGCCACAAGAGTCTTACACTTGTTAGCGGAAAATTCACATTGATTTCAAAAAGATCGATATAGCTTTATACAGGGACTAGCAGTAGTCAACCCTAAGAGGTTGTTAGCATTTTACCAATAGCCCTGTATAACTCTATTATTATTTTTTTACTTCAATATTTAAGTATTTATAGTGTAGTTTATAAAACTTACTGACAGGCTAAGTTAGCGATTTTAAACTCACAGTAACGACACAATTGGTATCATAAAATACGAAGCAAAATTGTTAATGTTTCAAAGTCATCGTTTGAAAAGTTCTTGGCCTTTAATGCCACCGCACTTCGGTAACTTTTCTATTTTATGAAGGAAACCGTCAGCGCACTTAGGAGAGCTTTTAAATCAGGTGGGTGATATTGTACACGACACTTAGTTTTAAAAGTTAGAACTTTATAATCATTTTATTAAATTATTCTGAAAGTTAAATTTGATTTCACGCTAAAGCTTGTTTAGCAAGTTAACTATATTTTTATGAATAATAAAGTAGTGCGTACTGATCACATATCGTCAGGGAGTTATCCTATTTCGTCACAATTTCTCGTACCTGATTTTTACTCCTAATAGGCTTGACTTTGACCACAAACACACCGTTAGGTACTTGGTGACAGATTTTCTACTCTGGGGTGGTAGTTAGCCAGGCAAGCATTCGTGGAATGTCGGGGCAGACACGGCTTTACGTGCCCTCTCAATCACGGTGGCGCTCAATAGTAAATGCCAGTAGAGGTCATCCATTCAAGTAATTCGAAGACTTCGTCTTAAAGTATCCTCTTTAATCTTCTAAATAGTTTGGCTTAAAAATTATATTGGTATAAAGTTGTGTTGAGTAGTTGGAAGCTATTTTTTGCGTTAATTCGTAATACTAACAAATTTCTCTGGTTGCTTTTTCTTATACAAACATCTTTAAAATACTAAATAAAACTGTAGTTAAACATTTTACTATTATTGACTAATATTATTAGCAGAAACATCTTTTTAATATTTTTGTGTTGTCGTTAAATAGACAGATAAATGAAAAACACAAAACTCTTTATTGAAACACCATAATTAAGACAATTGTGACAAACAAATAATAAAAATACGTGTTACAAACAGTCTTATCGCTCAAAGCGATCTCTTCTAGACAACCCATTTGTAAAAGAGATTACATGAAATAAGGCGACTTGGTGGTTTTACAAAATTAAACAAACTTTAACTAAGCTCAAACTTAAATTAAAGACTTAATACGCACATAGACTTTATGAGACATTATCCTAGATATGTATAGATACGCTATATAAATAAATAAAATTTATACCTATATATTTAGATATAGATTTATAGTTCGTGTTGTTAGAAAAGATATATAGTACCGACTAACCTTAGTAGGATAAGAGTGGAAAGATGATAATCAATGTATTATATCATTTATGAATGTAGTATGTGTATTTGTATAATGTAGTTGTTCGTTCCTAGTATCTAGTGAAAATGAAATGAAAGTGACGATGTACAAATCGTAGCGAGAAGGCGACAAAGATTACCAATGTACTTGTAACTACAAAAAAAACAGTAGGTACTTAAACTGACTTATTTAAGTAAGCAATGAATATAAGGGCTCGTATTTTCTCTCCCCTATTTAATATGCGTGTGTAGCAACGAAAATGTTCACCTACGCACAGATAACATAATACTACCTCAGGAAGATTCTGTCGATCATTTTCATTTAATGAGACTCGTTTTTCTTACTTCTTTGGTTGCTATGAAATTTGGGGAAGATAATAATAATTCAAGGCTGACTTAAAGTTACGAGCAAAATATTTGAGAGTTTCTACGGAACACAAAATCGTATCTAAAACTATCGTTACAATCGAGAAATAGTTAATAAACAGGTTTAATGGATCATACTCACTGGAACTGAACACTCGTCTGGAAGTCAGCCGTGGTGACTTCTAGAAAGTATCAAAATACTAACAAATTTTTTTATTTAACTTGATCGTTCCTTATATTGAGAAATCTGGAGACATGCAGTTATTCAACGAATCATATGATTATTTGTATAGGTATCGATCTTAAGATACAGTTTTGGATAGATGTCCATACATATAAGGTTATTTAAGTGCTCGTAGCTTATTTAGTCGTTCTTAACTAAGTTCAGCCACGTCCGCTGCGGCATGATTTGGAAAAGTGTCCGATATTGACTTTACAACTGAGCACTTCCGTGCTTCGGAGGGCACGTTAAGCCGTCGTTACCGGTTGTTGTCTTACGAGGGCTGTCGTGATAGTATGATGGTAGAGCATTTTGAGAATATGCGACAGGCTATCTACCATCCTCAATTAGAAAAACTGTTGCAGAACACTTAACCGGGAGCTATTCTTGAAAGACAGTAATTCCTTACCATTAGGTGAGACAGTGGTCTACGACTAAAAAAAAGATCTCAACTTTGAGATGCATTCATGAATACGAGCCTTACAGTATATAGGCTGTGTATAGGAACAAGGAGTATCTCATAAGTATTCAGTACAGTTGCCGGCTAAGAAATCGTACTCTTTTATATCATCCTAATTGGAGTGTCGTAAAACCACAAGGGAACAAAGCGCTAAATGAATAGCATGTCACTACTAAAGTCAACTTATTACTGAATTGATGCTTCTTATTTGGGAAAGCGCTCATTCCTATAGTTGTTTTTTGTGTAAGTGCTGAGGGAAGGTATGATAAAAGCAAATAGTCCTAAAATTATAATCAAATGATTAAAGAGAAGAGTTTTGATTGCTTGCCAAATATTTGTCAAGAAATCAATTTATTTCTGATACAAAGTTTCATTTCAATGATAAGCGTACCTGGTAATTATCAATAAATAGCAATTAGTACTCTTATTATAAATCCGCTCACATAATGAATCGGGCCAAATGCCTATGTAATTGGCTTTGTAATTATCGTTCCACGATTTGCTGAGTATCAAAACCGCTAGAATTTCGAACCACAAACGCTGTTTAATTTAGTTTTACATCCTGGTACAATAAAAATAAGAAGCGATCGTAAAACGTCACAGAGTTAAGAGCAAAAAAATCCCAAGCTCTATAAAATAAATATTCGCTGGCTATTTGAATAAATATCAAGAGGGAGCCATTTTTCAACTCGCTGGTGATAATAATGACGCTATTTATCAGCAACTCAAAAGGGTAGGTAATTATTAACGTTGTATTTCGGTGGTTTCGTTTGTTTCCTTACAATTTTTATGTGTGATATATTTGGGCGGGTTGGCGACATAACAGTAGGTCATCTCGTTTGGCTGCGAGAGAATAGCTCCGAATGATTTATTGTTGCGTTGAATATGCATGTCGCTATGAAAAACGACGAAAAACGTGTGAGGGTGGGATTGGTAACGAACGTTATAGAGTTTTCTGTGTGATCGTAATCTCAATGTCTATCTGACGTGCTTCAAATTTGCTTTAGGGTGAAATTTATAAAGTTTACTTCGCTATCTGTGTACTAAATTATTAACACAGGATACATTTAATTCAGATCATATTTATTACTAAAGTGTGTGGCGTTTAGTTTTTTATCTATAATTTCTTTGTTATAAGACCACACGTCTAAAATGTGGGTATCAGTTAAACAAATAACCAGCCAAATTCAAGCTAAGATATCGAAAAGATATGAAATATTCTAAATTTATGGAAAAGGCGTGCAAGAGATGTCGAAAGGAGAGTGAAAGCTGAAATCACGAAACGTCCTCGAAAAATGTACGACTTACAGTCCCTAGAAGTTTTGTTAGTAGTTCTAACAATGAAGTTGGTTGTGGCAGAATACGGATCAAAGTCATATATTAAATAAAACAGTTGAATATAGCATCAAGAAGTGTGATGTGAGTATAAAATGTAGAGTGAGGAACAGCGTAATAAGAATTCATGTTTAGTTGATATTTCATGAGAATATAGTGATGTAAATCGAGTATCATGAGAAGTATTGAACATTTGAAAAAGATGGACGAAAAGAGATTGGTAAAGTAAGTATAAATGGCAAGAGTGAATAAAAAGAGTTAAAAGCAAGCAGCAAGAGTTAAAAGGGAAAGACCGAACGTAAACTGACCATGTAGGAGACGTTCTGGTGTAGGACAGAACAAGTATGAACATTGCGATGAAAGTAAAGGAAGCAAAAGAAATATTCTTCGACCATACCAAGTGGAAATCCGTAATCTGATCTAATAATAATCTTACTTTTAGAGTAAACATTTTTTATTTCAGTAGGGTGTCGAACGTGCGTCTCCCTGGTTCTACGCACCATTAGCGCCTTTGACCCCTTTGCCACAGAGATAGTGGAATAAGATCCGTATTTTATACTCTTATTTAGTTATATGTTGTTCAGGTTAATCGATTTTGGCTTAAGATAATATGCTTATGATATGCGTCACCGCTAGTTCCATTGCCTCGAACACGTCACATGCGGAAGTCGTTAAGAAGATAAATCGCAAGCCACACAAGACCTCATAATCCTTTTAAGTTGTTTAAGTGAAAGCTTGCACTATTATTCTTTTCACCATGTCGTATACATCCGTTACTAGGACATGGAATAATAGAAAAGTGGTAATAACGTGTTTAGAAACTGGGTCATGCATAATATTAAAATTTTCAGTCATACAAGAGCTGTTCATTATACTTAGCTTATATTTTTAATTCATGTTCCTGCTGCGAATTTTATGAAATCAGATATTTGTAAGGTTAATATAATCAGTATTTTAAAAAAGGTTTGTTACGAAGTTTTGCGCTACGATGCGCTATTCCTTACTATGCAAACCCACTTAATTTTCACACCAACAACTACACTGTACCTTGCCTAAAATGGGAAGCGCGCTGCAGCGTACCATTTGAGCCGGAGAGGGTCAATAAATCATAGTAATTACGAAACAGAATATACACCTGAACGCTATGCTATATTTGCTTTTACTACGAAAAAGCACTACACACTAATTAATACAGCCACTGCAGTGAAAACATTAGTTGAGAACCCTCTGGCCGGCTAGCGTATAGATAGCTCAAATGTTCCAGCTTACAAGCAGTCGGTAATGTAGTTAGAAATCTAGAAGCATTGCAAATATGTATTCAGCTTTTATAGCCCCCGGTTTAAGAATCAGCGCGGTTTCATATCTTCTCATTGGATGATCTTAAAAGCTACTAGAGTAATAATGATCATGTTGATGTATTAGGGCGTTGTTGCACATCAGGGCTTGTTGCCATTTATTTGCCAAATTGTGAAGGGTCTTCTATGTCCTTAGAGGGTTAAAGTCAAAACAGTAGAAAGCCATAAACAGCATCCAACTTTTTTACAATAAGATATTGTGTTGTTTGGAGAAAACATAATATTGTTCTGCTGACCCTCATTGGGTGGAGATGATGATGATATTTCACAAATTATTGGAGCGGAAATGGGTGGGAACCAAACCCGCGTCCTCCGATTTCGCGCCGGATGCCTAAACTACTTGGCCACCTGGGCACGCTATTTCTAGCCGAAATTTCGTGCTTACAGGACGGCGCGCGGAAAATTTGTGCTCCAATCATTTGTAGAATATGATTTTCGCTTAGCACGTGATAGTGCTTGTAATCATATTTAAAAAAATAGATGATGATGTTATATTTGATAGTTTATTTGATATATAATTATATAAGTCTAAACTTTAATATATATTATAACAAGTTACACGTAGTTTCGCTTTGCAGTTGATGGTACGAGGTTGGCAGAACAAATAGCAGCATGCCAACATAGGACTTCGTTTCTCACGTACAAAGCGAGCTTACCAATGTCGGTTATCTGTTAGACAAACAATTTTAGTCCAATTAAATACCGGCCGTCCTGGAGCACGGACAGGTTTGTGGGGGAAAGCGACAAAATCTATTTCTCCCTAGAATTTAGAACAATAAATTCAGTCGTAGTACTCTTGAGAATGGTGAAGATAAAATATGGGTGAAATTAAATGAAATGAGTTTTATTTGCGTAATATTTGGTGTTACCAGTTGTTGTACAAGTCATAATAATAAGTAGTATCACATATTCAGTCAGAAACATAACTGACATACAAAATTAAAATTACCAAATTAATTACAATTGAGCATATACTCGTAAAATATAATAATACAAATACACATCTTTTAGGGCCCGTTTCAGAATGTCCTAATAAAGTTTCGGGTTGCTATGCAACACATAAAATAACCGAATGATAGAAATGACAGTTGACATGCAGCGCGTTTCAAGCTTTAACCGATGGATAGGCTAAATCGATGACTGTGAAACGCAAAGATAGTGTTTTATTTATTAAATATGTTCTGGGTAGTAAAAGCGGAACTTACTAGAACATTCTGAAACAAGCCCTTAAAATACGATGTCAAAGAAAATTAAATTACAATTAAAATAAGCACTATGTTATTGTATTATATAATTATATATTTTAAGATGTCCATTATTTGTTTAATAATTCGCATACATTGTAGAAATTTTTGTCGTGTAGCCATTGGCAAAGTTTAAGTTTAAATTGTCTAAGGGTCAACTGTTGTCTGGGTATTTAATTAAATATTGACTTTTTCTTGAAAATAAGGCAGATTTATTTACCGGCATAATCATAGGAGTAGGATCTCTTTTTTATCCTAGCTTATCTTTAAAATAATTAAACAAAACCTCATGCTCTTTTAGAAAACTACACACTTTTGAAGACCATCTGTGTTACATAAATTAAAATATCTGAATGTATTAAAAGTATGGATGAATATAATACATTAAAATATGGTTAAAATATATTGGGTCTCTTTCGTCAATTTCAATTTACATATAAAATTATTCTTTGTCATAAAAACTTACGTGAGTTGTCATGATTATTAATTAAATATACCGGCTAGCACTCACGGTGTTTAGTCGAAATCTCCGACCGGTGTTCGAACAGTAAAGATGTTCATTCTCATGGAATGCGGGCAGCCTCGAGGGCTGCTTGACGCGCACTGAGTGCGCGTCAAGCAGCCCTCGAGGCTGCCCGCATTCCATGAGAATGAACATCTTTACTGTTCGAACACCGGTCGGAGATTTCGACTAAACACCGTGAGTGCTAGCCGGTATATTTAATTAAAATTATTCTTGCCAGTTATTGCCACCTATTTATGAACTTCAGTTTAAAAATCGAACGAAAATCCCTAACTTATTATGCATATATATCTATTTTTTTCCCTCTTATATACACTCGAGAGCAATGAATCCGGGTCACTTAAAGAATCCTAAAAATCTCGGAAACTAAAAATGCTAGGTTAATGCAATATATTGTATTTAATAGACAATGTAATACTCCTTAAATGAAGGTATTAAAACTTCTTAGTTATTGTAAAGTTATATCATAAAAAAAAGGGCCACTTTCGAAGATGGAACTACGAAATTACAGCATTTGGTTTTGCTTTTGTTTGTAATCTGTCATTTATGTGGGTACATAAACCATGTTGATAGTGCTCTATATTCATTATTCAAGCTGAAATTATGTCGCTTACGCCTGAAGAATGCACCAGAATACTTACAATGCTGGAAACCGGCCGGAGTCAGCGCGATACAGCCAGGACTGTCGGTGTGTCGCTGTCAACAGTACAAAGAGTTCTCCGACGTTACGAAGAAACTGGTTCTAACCTACGCAGACCAGGAACGGGCAGAACCAGGTGTACCACAGCACGAGAAGACCGATACTTGGTGAACACCATGCTTCGAAATCGCTTTCTCACAGGAACTGAACTCACCAATCAGTTTCGACGCCTCGGAGGAAGTAACCCAAGTGCATGGACAGTAAGACGTCGGCTTGCTGAATCTAACTTAAAACCCCTTAGACCTGCAAACGGCCCTAAACTGGAGCGTGGGCATCGTATTTCGAGACTAAGATATGCCCAGAGCCACGTAAATTGGAGTATTGAAGATTGGTCAAAAGTTATGTTCTCCGACGAATCAAAATTTATGCTCTACAAGCACGATGGAAGACACAGAGTGTATCGAAGACCAGGGGAAAGATTCAAGCAAGCATGCATCGAAGAAAAAGTAGCCTACGGTGGTGGGTCTGTACTTGTGTGGGCCGGAATTTCTTCTGAAAGTCGCACAGAGCTGGTGATCATAGAAAACGGCTCTTTAACTAGCGTAAGATATGTGGAAGAAATCCTCAATGATCACGTTGGTCCATTTATGGTCAATTTAGGTGAGGATGCTATATTTATGCATGACAATGCCCGACCTCATACAGGTAGGATTGTGAATGACTACCTTCAAGAGATGAACATTACTCGTATGGAGTGGCCAGCGCGCAGCCCGGATATCAACCCGATCGAGGAAGCTTGGGACGAGCTAGGCAGATGCGTAAAACAACGAAACCCTCCCCCAATCACGCTTCGTGAGCTCAAAATTGCTCTCACAGAGGAATGGGAGAATATTCCCCAAAATCGTATAAGGAACTTGGTGTACAGCATGCCAAACCGCGTAAACGCAGTAATGGAAGCACGAGGAGGCAATACGAAGTATTAAAATTCAAGAAAATCGTAATAAAGTTCAAAAATTTCATGTTTCCTATTTTTGTTTTAAGGAGAGATCAGCAGTTTTTTTCTTTATGTAATTTTGTGTTAATAAAATGTATGGTGACTCATATTTTTTTTACTTTCATTTAAGGAGTATTACATTGTCTATTAAATACAATTTATTGCATTAACCTATCATTTTTAGTTTCCGAGATTTTTAACATTCTTTAAGTGACCCGGATTCATTGCTCTCGAGTGTAGTTGAGGAAACAACCTGATGTGAAATCGCTGCTAGTTCGTGATCGATGGACGCCATGTTCTAGCCGTGGCCACCTTCTGAACTTCTTAAACGCTGATGTGAGTACCTACACATCAGCGTTTGGAAGAAGTACACTTAGTTTAATGCAATATATAGAGTTATTTATGGGAAATATCATCACAAAATATTTCACATAGTTGAAGTTCAAGCGAGCCATGCCCACGTTCATCCAAGAATTGTTATGGTGACGAGCTTGTGAACCGATTAAGCAGGCAAAATGTATTCCAAAATAATTGTTAATATTGTTACCATTGTTTGTACCTCGAATTGATAACAAAAAGTAGTGTATTCAGTTCTGGTGAAAATAATCAAATACACCCTAGAACTGAAAGCTCTACGCTATCGCAACGCTTGTTTGTTCTCGCACTCAAATGTTTCGGGTGCAATTATGCACCTTAGTGTTTACCGTTCTTGGTTAACAATCAACTATTGTTGCTTGCTGGGATTTCGCACATTTTTATAGCTTGCGACTGCCAGGAGAAGTTACAATATTAATGAATTTCCTTGAAAAGGTGTACGTAGTAATTAATAGGTAAGGGGTTTACCACAGCTCAACATATAAAATTACGAGTTGCTCTGCTACAGTGCTCTATAATAACTCTTACCTATGAAAACCGGATATTTTCTTCTAGTATGAGTGCTAATGGTGGAAAAACACATTATCCATTCCACTTCAAACACTACTTATTGTACTACTTTTTTTTTAGTTTTCACGTGCCCACGAGTCTTTTAGCCAATTTTTAGTATTTGTTGTTATAGCGGCAACAGAAATACATCATCTGTGGAAGTTCAACTTTCTAGCTATCACAGTTCAGCTGATACAGCCAGGTGACAGACAAACAGACGGACAGTGGAGTCTAAGTAATAGGGTCCCGTTTTACCCTTTGGTTCCAGAACCCTAAAAAGGTTGAAGAAGAAAATTGTTTAAATAGAAGACACATTACAAAATAAAAAGTTCTGTGTGATTTTTACTGAAAAAATCTAAACTGAAATCTTTTTGAAATGTTTATTTTCTCGCATCGCCTATTGGCTACAAAAAACTGAAATTTAGTGTAAAGAAAGCCTGTGATTCAAAGCACTTCATATATAAATTCTTAAAAAACATTCACTTGCGTGGTTTCGGGTCGTGAATATATGTGATTGAAAATACAGGATATCTAAATACAACTTCTTACTGAATAATATTATCTGGCAAAATATTTCAGATCTCATCACAGAATCGATGTTTGTCGATGTTTGTCGTAGGATGTTTTTCGTCGAATCTCTGAATTCATATTAGGTTTATTCTTAACATCACATATTTTTAGTACATAGTTGTAGGTTTTTATATATACTGACACTTTTGTCGAGTGGATCAGAGCGTTGCTTTGAAATGTCGAATTCTTTTGTTCGATCCTCATTGTATGTGAAAAGTATAGGCTAAAACAATTACTAACCGATTCTGTCCGCTAATCAAGCAGATAGGAAATAATTAAAAGAATAATCTTCCATATACCTCATTTTTGCTTATGGGTAAGCCTTTAGCCACAATCTTACACTATAGTGAGTTATTGACGGTTAACATGCTATCCAAGAATGGGAACAATCTTTAAGTGGTATAGGTAGCTAGTCAGGCAGGCATTAGGAAATGCCACATCGCTATAAGACCCACCGCTACCCACCTCAGAGCGTCTTTTTAACCGACTTCCAAAAAAGGAGGAGGTTCTCAATTCGTCTGTATTTTTTTTTTGTTTGTTACCTCAGATCTCGTGACCGGGTGAACCGATTTTGAAAATTCTTTTTTTGTTTGAAAGCTGATGCTTGTCGTTTGGTCCCATTTTAAATTTCATCAAAATCGGTCAAGCCGTATTTGAGTTACAATAAAAAGATTGAAAAAAAATTTTTTATAAAAAATTGAACCGACTTCAACACCCAAAAGTATGAAATAACTTGTCGAAGTCGGTACCATGCGCACAATATTGTGATAATAGGTACTTTTGAACCATCATGGTACTGACTTCAACAAGTTATTTCACACTTTTGGGTGTTGAAGTCGGTTCCATTATTTGTAAAAAATTTTTTTTGATTAGTCGGGTTAGTAGTCTGTGGACATATATATATTTCTTGTTTTATTATATAGTAAATATAATAAACGTAAATATACCAGCTACAACATGCAGTATCACACCGCGTGGATAATGACCACATATTATGCAGATGAGGATGAAATACAGAAGTATCCGAACGCCCATCAAAATCCTTTCATCCAAGCGTGAGAGCAAGATCGTTAAGAATCTGCTTACATACTTTCGCATTTTCATTTGTAATAGACACACTTACATTCTTCCACATTTCTTCTTGCATATATTACATTTATAAAATAAGAAACTCAGGCTCAGGCTTAAAACCCGGGCAAGGCCAAACAGTGGTTGGCGATAAACAAAAACTTTTATTCTAGAATGTTGTAGATTTACAAGATTCTAGAATAAAAGTTTTTACATAATATTTTTCTTTTTCATAATAGTATTATTGCCATATGATAGTAGTACGCGACTATGGATTTTAACTTACATATTTTATTAGGTTTAAGTACATTTCCAAGTCTACAGTGACACAGGTCGTTCTAGTGCATATAGATATGGGTTGTTATAACCTAATCTTGTTGTATGTTGTAACACACCACTGACCTGATTCCACACATTCACAGCTCAACGCTTGTTGTTAATTCTGTAAATGCAATCAAACAGCCCTCAATAAACGGCGGTATTGTTTTGCCTGTTATTGCGATTCCGTTGCCGAGACACGTCCGGAATAAATTAAACTGCAATTTGGGCCTTTAATATGGAGTGTTGTTGGCTATTGGCGTAGTGCTGGGCGGCGATATGAGCGGCATGCGGATGAGCACACAAAGGGGCGTTGCAGCCCATCGGTAATGCACCCGGGCGCATGATTGCCGAACGCGACTCTCACGAGACGACCTACGTGCCTGCCATTATTTGACGAGCCAAATACTAGTAACTCTGGCATTCAGCATCGCTATTGAATATGTAAATATATGGTTTCATTAGAAATAAATGTATCAATCAAATGCTATCCTCATTTTTGCTATAAACTTGCTGCTGTAGTAATACAGAAGGTTATCGTTCGCGTTACCGCTCAGTTCAGTAACAGTAGAACGTTTTGTGAACGATTTGGTCCGAGGAAGTACTGCTACCATATCTTCTACCGCCAAGAAGTAATGTTCCCATTTTGGGTCAGGTTTGAAGTGTAAGGGTGCCGGTGAAATTATAGGCACAGCCAACAACTTTATGTCTCAGGGCAATGAGCGTATTGCAGTTCATCATTTAGATGAAATGCATCTATTATAGACCGCTCAAAAACCTGGCGGGCTTCGTGTTTGTACCATTACTTAATATGGAGTGAGCCTTAAGGGCGCACCGAGCTTTTTAGGCGCGTCGCGTATGTGTGCGTAAGTAAGGCACGCCAACAGCATCCGTCCCCGTCCGACGGCCGAAGAATTACTAAAGAGGATAGGAACAAAGCATCCCGGCTCTGACTAAAATGGGAGGTACATGCGGGAATTTCAGTATTTCCTTCGTATGATAAAAACAAATATCTATTTGAAAAATGTAATGTGTATACGTTATAGAAAACATGTTGTTTTGTTTATTATTCAAATACGGATGACTCTCCGGTAAGTATTTACGCCGTACTCAGGGTTTTTTTCGTTTTTTAGATGTAACTTTGGATTTATTTTCTGTAGACAAAATTTTAAGTAATCGTGTTTCCAAAGTGTATGATTTATTGAATGAATCCTTAAATATAGTATATATTAATTACATAACTTAAAATTAAGAAATGAAGATACAGCAAGGGATCAAACGAACCACAATTACGTACTTACTACTGCCTCGGTGCAGGCTTAAAAAAAGTTTTTTTTTTTTTTATTTATTTATTTCTTATTACAAGGCATAATAACAGTTCCTTAACTAATTTTCTGCCAAACTGTTGAACAGTTTGTCGGCAGAAATACGCAGAATGAAATACGCACTGTAGGAGGCGTACCAACGTAACACTCTTTGACGTCAAAGACAACAAAGATCAATTTATTTTGGGACTCTATTGTACTTATATTGTATTTATTCCACGAAGCCTGGTACAGTCCAGTGGTTTCAATTGAGAGTGAAGCTCAGAGTTCTGTTTTATCGAATATATGGCTCGTACGTACAAAGTAAGAAACTACATGCACTAGAATTAGATTCTAATGTGCATGTGTGGATGCCCTCCTTATTTATTTATACACATTCTTGCTCGTAGAGTGTAACTGCTCATGAGCCGGCGTTAGCACTTTAGAAGCATTACGGTGAATATCTGCGTTCTACAGAACACACTGTGCATTCACAAAAGACGATAATACGACTTGGAGCTTTCATGATATTTGCACACCTTCAGAGCTTGTTCTGTTGGTGCATGCAGTTTTATCATGACATAATATCTCATATTACAGAATGGGGTTAACGTTCGCGAAAAATATACACTTCAAAGCTCAAAGCAAAAATAAAATTACCTAGACATTGTTTGTAAAACTACACTACATTGAATTAAAAATAAAAACAAAACTATTTTGGAATTAAAAATAAATATGACACACGGTGTGACAGAACGAGCGTGAAGTGCGAGTGAAATGTTTTCGTTTCAACTTGGGCAAAATGCTTTCGTTTATGCAAGCAGATGTCTAGCTATTCTCCTCTACAGGTCGCATTACTGAATTGATTGGTTGTAAACCAAAACAAGTAAAATTTCTAACTAGTCTCGTTATATTTAGGCACACTGCGTTTGGATTGATAGTTATATATGTTTTGATCTTATCTTATAGACGCCGTCTATACCATTGGCACAGTACACATTGAGTTCCATATACTGGGCACTGTTCCAGACTCCATGCAGATAGCTATTGAAGCCCAGGATTGAACCCAGGACATCTAGATTCCATAGCAATGATTCTCTTCACCAACGAGGCTATTTTAATACGATAATATAATACAAATGCGTGTTACTTTCTAATGCCTTCAGCTCCAAATAATTAAAATGTTAAACCCAATCTGTTCAACTAAATCAATGTTGTAGTACATTGTATTACAAAATGTGTTTGATATTAGAACTTTAATTTTTACTGCAAATGAAGTAAATAAACTTTGATAGCCTCGTTACTGGCTATGCTTTCCGAAACTGCATTAAATGTTCTAGTACGAAATCTAGCGTGCAGTCGCAGATAGTCTGGTCCACTGCGATTCGCCTAATGATTCTATCTTAATTATTTTTCAGTGTTCCTCGTAAATTTTTTCTCACTGAATTTCCGAGCTATTCCGTGGTGGGAACATTTAACTGCCTTAATTCTTTTCTTTTTTACTGTGTTCAATATTCGTTCAGATTTTCGTCTGGAGGACGTTAAAATTCATAACGTTGCCATTACACTCATCAACATCTGGCGCCGTCCGAGCGTTATTATCTCAAACTTTAAGGGAACGCCATTAATTAATTCCAAGAATAGTTATCAGCACTTGGAAATGCATTTCTGTGTAAACGCTTTTCGTAGAAAACAAATGTCTGCCAGTCCAATCTGGCCTCAGACGACAAAGGCATACTGTACTATATGTATATATATATACTTTGTTTTACAAAGGCTAAAATCAATGAAGGTGTAATTGAACTCTGTTCCATCTTACTTATTTTACTTATTTCCATTTTCTTACTACACGCTGTATATTCTAAGTTTAAACTCATTTCAAAACAAAAGAAGACGCTTGAATGTACAATGAAGTAATGACGCTTAAATGATAATAGAATTGATATTAGATTGATTGAAAGGATTATGCCAGTCCATTACTTGCGTAGGATAAGATATTATGTCTTTTAAAGTGATTGAGGGCTCTGAGCCTGATGCCCGGGTATTGTTTTATGCATCAAAGTGGCGTTTTATGACTTGGACACTCGTATAGCTTACAGTTTCCAGTATGGCTGCACGCGATAAATTTGCCTCGACGACCGCCCACTATCCTTGTACACTCGTAAACCATTTCATGGTGGATACTATAAGAGATCGTAAATAAGGGACTCTAGGACTTAGTTCTACCTTGCGTTGTGTACACACTCGTTCCGGTGTCTAAAGGGCCCTAGAGTAAGATATACCCTTGATAGTATACTGTACGACCCACTAGTATGTTGTTGTAAGCTTGAGTTACAGCCTAAACATGTCCTCGGTACTGTTTGATCTAAAAGGGGCTTAAGCAGGACATTTCTATCATTTGAAAGTTTGTGATTACATTAGAACCTTGTGGCGGTTAAAACTTTGCTTGTTCAGAGCTCGCGGGTCAAGCAGAAGCGTTTTACTATTTCACTCAAATATATGAGTAGAATGTTTAAAGAAACTTTATTGTCCTCAAATATGTATTGTTATTGTTTTTATTTTCGCTGGTAATTGGTTATTTTTAAAGTATAATGGTGTAAAAGTGCTTTGTTAAATGATTTGATTTTCTTTGGGCGCCAAAACATGTTGTATGTATTAAGATAACTATGCCTGCCCCTCAGTGAATAAAGACTAGTTATTTTTTATTCCTGATGATAAGCAAGCCTTTCGTGATGTTGTGGCCGATGCTGGTACTAAGTAGCTGAACAGCGGTTCTAAAGGCTTCCACAATACACTGTTAGCGACATACTTGAACTCAGCATAGAACAAATTCATTATCATTATCGTCACTTTTCATCATTGTCCACGCGGGCTTAACCGCGAGGTGCAGCTAGTTAGAATATGTTTTGGTGTACTATTATATTTTGGATATATATTTTTCATACAAAACGTTATTGAAATAAGTTAGCAAAAGGTTACTTGCAAAAGATGGAATGCAGAAGCGGCGTGCCTGACTTGGGGTGGCATGTGCCACTCTGGCAGCGGGTCGGTGTCTGTACTCGAACGGTCGATACTAAATTCCATTTTCCTAAAGCGACGTATCCTCACTGCATCGTTGATTTAAAGGAAAACTCTACGAAACAGAAGTAAATAACGGCAAAACGGTGAAATTTTGTGCTCATACTTTCTGGTCTTGTTTTCTGTTAACTAGATGAGGATAGAGTTGAAAATGGAGGTTCGTTTTGTAAAAAAAATTAAGATATTTTTTTCTTAACGTGGGTGTCGTAAGAGGCGACTAAGGGAAAAGTGCGACAAATAAGCGGCATGCCACTTCTCACGTATACATGAGTAGGGTGCTGCGTGCATTAGACGCATGATTACAACATGGCTGCATATACCATCTATGTGTCTTGCAGGGTACAATATGTTCTTGTGTTTTTGTTGCATATGTTCTTATCGTAAACATATTATTCGTAATATGTTCTTGTGTTTCGTCCAGTGTGTTAGAGAAAACAATTTGTATGACCCTGAAACTGTACTCGGTGAATGGCAATAAGCTCTCTCATTATTAAATAGGACAAAAACCCAATTACCGAAACGTGGGTATTTACGAACCTCTGCCTACCCTTTCGGGGAATACAGGCGTCATTATATGTATGTATGTAATATCACATATATAATAATGTTTAGCCACTTATTTGTACTAGATATATACCCCTGCAGTGCCAGATATTGTTTCAATGCTAGATGGACGATATATAAGAAATGATACACCGGTCTCTGTGATGAATTTTGTAGTTGAAATGTCTGGGTGATACTGTGATTGACATGGGCTCATCACCGGACCTGTATCTCTTGTTAGTAAAGAAAAAAACACGTCGCTGTCAGGTTCTATTTAAATACCGTTTTGGACAGCTTTAGTTCAATATAGATTATATCAGACAGCTATTTTTTCAGCGACTCGCCAAAATTGTGTCTATAATTGAATATTTTGAAGAATACGCATATGTCGTATAAATACGTTATTATTGCTGCCGGTGTGCATTATTTTTGCTGAATGACACAGTCGATCTTGTAGGAGTGTACTTAGCGTATTTTTTACTAAAAGGAGTATTTTTTGTAACATTGTTATTATCAAGACTATAAACACAAAATTAAATTTCGTGTGTTAAAATCAGTAGGATACAGAGACATATTATTGTATTTTTAATACAACTATTATCAAATTAAATATCAAAAATTGTTTCTCGATTAAGAACCACGTAGAATGTTTATACTGTAACGATAAATATTAAAAAAAATCGGAACTGATTTCAGTGTAAAACTGAAAGAATAAGTTTATTTACATGTAAAATAACTTGTTGAAGTCGGTATATTGATTCGAACACTGATCTCACATACATTATTCGACTTTCACAAGTTATTTCATATTGTTCAATGTTAGAGAAAAATGAGAAATTTAAAAAAAATATATTTTTCTCTTTTTTTATTGCTGCATGATGCGTACAAGATCAAATGCGCGTTAATAATAGTCAAACACTTCCGAAGATTACCTTCAAACCAATTGAATAAAAAAACGTCAAAATGGGAAGGAAAGGTATAACAATTAAATCTATAGTCCACCACCTCGAAACTAAACTTTTCTAAAAATATAAGGTGGTAAAACTATTACGGAAAAAGTTTCTTATCCCAGCTAATTTATGAAACGTTATCACGAAAAAGGACAATATATACGGAACATTAAAGTAGCGAAGTGCGACGTACCTGGCAATTTTTTTCTTCTTCGTTGCGCTGCGATCCGCTTTACATTTTTATTTTACTCCTTTTAGTCTAATTTAATATGCGGCCTCGTAGAAGAAATTGCGAGAATATTTTTTCGCGTTTGTTAACTGTACCTTGAATGAATTCAGATTTTACTGGAGAATATGAGTCAAAATGTTTAAGACAGGCAAGATAAGTGTTCATTTGCAGTCTTATTCCCTGTTTATATAACTTAGAATGCTTAAAATAACTCATGTTTATTGTCAATAAACACAGATCCCTATATTCAATGTTTAAATTCTGTCTATGTAGTTAGAGTGTAATTTTAAAATTTAAGCTTTTTGTTGATAGAGTTATCTGTCATCAAGTATTTATTTTTATTGCATAAGTGGTTTTGGAGGCTGATGGTACAATCGCTAATGGTAGTAGAATTGTGTATTTATTTTATACGTACCACCGAATAGATGAAAAAGCAATCAATTTTTGCTTTTACTACTATTCTTATATTTATTTTTAAGCTCTTTAACCATTCTGGTGCGCCCTCCGTGACCAATAGAAATTTGAGTCTCATGAATAATATCAAAATTTTGTGTCAATTATCATCACTTTATCTAAATTGAGTAGACGTTATATATAATGGCTAGACAGTATATATAATATGCAGATTTATTACTTTGGCTGTAACATATACTCGTACATAACATATATACATATCACTTCCTTGCGTTTAGTGTGAAAAATTACCATATAAACAGGTTATGTAAAGCATAATATACAATTTATTCACAGGTTTTTATGTATAAAGTTTTATGTGTAAAACAACATTAATATTATAAAAGCTTTTATATTTATTTCTTATTGACACATATTGAACTCATGTCACCCATATTTATTGCATTGTATGTATTGTTGCACTCATCTTTTGAGGCAATACCGGCAATGTCCGCGTGAGGGGCACCGCAATCCTTAGTTATTCCATGGTAGAACCTGCCACGAACTAGAGCTTCACTGCATGATGACAGAGAAATTTACGAATGTTGGCTTAGCTGGCCCCACAAAAGACACTGCGGACAGATAAAACGGTATATTGTAGCTGTCTTTGTGAACCAGTTTCTATTCTTGGCTTAGCCTTGCCCTACTCGATGGATGTCTTATCAACAGGTGATACAATGGTTAAAGGACACATAGTCTTTGGGTTAAAGGCAAGAGATCATATTATTTGTTAAAGGCAAAACCTATCATATAAGTATCAAAATAAAGCGTGTAGTTTGTATGCCCTAAAAATGAAAATGTAGGCGGTAAGCGAATTTCGTCTGCAGGCATGAAATAGATACTTAGGTATTTTCTGCCGTTTTCTTGGTTACAGATAACATATAAAGCGAAACTATTGTTTGCACCCGGGATACAATATTACGTTCATTCTCGTATTATACGGCTTAGGGATTTCTCGAACAGTGTTAGGCAATATTTAGCAGAGAAAAATACACTGACCATCGAAACCGAATGAGATTTCATTAAAAGCTTTTGAGATAAGGAAGGAAAACCTCGACTTTGCTTGGATTTTAGACAACCGTCTATTGCAAGATTTTTAATTAAATCTACTTTGATCACAGGACTGGAATGTCTCTTTGGTGAAACGATTAAAACCTGTATAAAACAGTTTCCATGTAATCTCTTCACGTAACTCAGCATCCAGCAATTTAATCAATTCCCTTAATTAATTTGAGAGTCAAAAGTATTTTCGGTTTTGTACGCGTATTTGTAACTAATTTGTAACACATAATTCTGTACAAAATCACAAGAAAGCCCATCAATTCAAACGCCGCCCGTAGCAGGCCGCACATTGAGCCTTAGGTAAGCTACGAGCGGGGTTTGAGTCTACGGCGGAGTCTTCTGGGAGCCAGCATCCCTCGCACAGGTATATATTCTACCATACAGTGAAAGCGCTCGTAGCAGTGCTTCTTAATAATTCGTAACTGATCAACTGGGTTATGAATCGTAGGCTGCGGTCTTTACTTGGATGGGTGACCGCTAGTGATATATACTATTGAGAGCCCCGGGCCAAACTCGCTGAAATTTTGCATGCAAATGTCCCAAATAAGTCTATGTATGGTTTTTTCCGTAAATAATGTATGTTTAAATTAAATAAAATAAACGTTTTGTATGGAAATCATTATTTTCACATTTAGAGAAATTACAAAAATAACCGATATATTGATCTGTTAAGGACGTCTACGCAAGCTACGCAATAAGCGCTTCTAGATTCCGTTTTAGTATTCGTTTCGTTGGCGTAAAACCAAAAAGTCAGGATCTATTTTGTTTTTGGGTATGCATATAATTACAAAAAATATCTGTAGCAGTTCGAAATCTTGAGTGTTCTCAAAAAATTACAACAGACTCGCCCCGTATTACATGAGGTCATCACATGTCTATTTCCGTGGACGTTAACACATCCTCGCCTTTCTTTTGGGAATACTGTGGAATCAATCAGGAAACTAGTGCAGAAATAAACCGTATGTGTGTCAATAGGAATTTTGCCACCTTTGATATTCTGTATGTACCAACATATATACAAAGATGTACGCGTTTTGCTCTATGATAATCTCGGGTCGTCTGATGTATTGAAATCGTAGCAAGCGATGACTGAGTCTTCGTTAGCAAATATCAATTAGGGTCTTTGTACGTGTCGATGAAAGATGTTCGGGTCGTGACAAAACGCTCGATCCCAACTAGTCGGCCGACTGTTCCATCGACCGGTCGCCTCGCAGCACCAATCGCCCTTCTGAACTTAAACTCAAAACGTGCTATTGCTTAAATAGGCACTTACCTAAACTAAGCCCTTCTGTGTAACTCGACCTGTTGTTTGCTTGTTTATTAATTAAGATTAGGCACCTTTGGTTGTTTTCGCTTCAAAACCCCTTTCGGCCCGTATGTCGGTGACTGTATTTGTTACAGAAATAATGCTTAATGATAACGGTAATTACGTCGTTCCCTCCTCAGTATCATTATTTTGTATTTAGTTTTGTACCTAATAAATGTAAATTGTATTCGGCGCTTAGTTTGTAATTGGGTCAAATGGAAACTGATCGTTCGGTACCAAGTCCATTTATAGTTAATTCAATGTTTTTCATGTTAGTCGCTTTAGTTCTAGGAAACATTACAAAAAATTGCCTCAGGATGTAAATCCTTGAAAACCGACGTGAAAAATATTAATATGTTATCTCAGCAGACGAAAAAAAATTAACACAATCATATAATGCACAGAGCTAAACTACCGTTGTATATGATATGTCTCAATTAATGACAAAGGAAGTCTAGCATGCATTAGACGTACATATGCACGGTACTGGGATTCAATCAGGAGATGTCGCCTGATTTGACATTGCCATATTCGAGGTACTGGTGACGTTCACGTTTTTTTATAAATTCAAAGACTCGCACGCTTATTTTCTGTATTTTTTGATTTTATCCTGTATAATTAATGTATCCTAACAAAAACTTGATAACTAAGGGTGGTATCGAATTTAACAAAGTACTTTTTGCTCCATTGTAAAAGCGCTCATACTATTAAGTGTTGAACTAAGTGTGCAAGAGAACCACAGTTTTACAGCAATGCAATAAAAACATTGCAATGGCGAGTTGAATTTGCAGTAAAAATGAAAGAAAACTCAATTTTTATTGGCCGTAAAACCTTTGGTTCTTAAGTTTGACTCTCATTTAGCCATTTTTGACAAATTATATCTTTGGAAAAACTTCAAACTATTGAAAAAGATCAGTATGCAAATAATTTTCATGATGAGATATTTGTCCTGATAGAAATTTTAATCACCTACTTGCTTGATATTTTTGAGTTACACTCCAATAACTGAAAAGTGTTATATCTGTAAGTAGCAAGTATTTAGAATGATAAAACTAGGTATTACGCAATTGTTATAGTAGGTAGATGATTAACTCAAAATAGTTTGTTTAAAATAATAAAAAAATTGTTCGATAAAACTTCACCGGCGCGCGGCGCTTAAACTTACATGCTGTCGATCCGCCCTGTGCGTCTGTTGTTATTATGGATAAATTTAATCGGCATCTCAAATATTGAAACGCATGCCATATAATATTAAATAAAACTTAGTTCCTAATTGCATACACGGACTCCTTTCAGCCCTGGACAGCAACACAGCGGAGCGAAAGCGCTTCGATGTGATTTTGTTTTGTAATGTCCATACATACCATACAGTCTTTTCAATCAAATCATACACAAAAATCTAGTATTAAAAACATAAGATGTATCTAGGATGCTGGAGAAAATAATTCGTAACCCATAACAACCTCAAAACACCGGTGTTAATTCTATATACCCATACATCCTCACCATGCAGCCTTAACATTAACTCATGAACATGTTGCGATCCTTCGAAAACTTGGCCTCTCACAAAGTTCTTCGCTCAGCCTAATTAACCTTCGCAAACAACCCTTTTAGAAGCTAATGTCCTGTATTAGTCGATATATATTAAGTAAATAATTCACTGCTATTACCCATAACGTAATATTATGTAATATTCAGAAAGTAACGGTACTCCATAACCATTATAATTTAGCTTACGCTGCAAAAGTATAAATTTACATGTGGATAAGCTCACTCCATTTTTAACGTTGTTAGCTAACTAATTGAACCTTGGAATATTCTAGCTTACACGCGAAATACTTAATAATTTATGCATTAAAAACAAAAACGTATGCTTCAACATATTAAACATGGTAATATCTGGCACATATTTTTAATTTCGTCTTCAGATGTTGCGTACTCGTTTAAATCATTTGGTATTCGGTTTACTCAAAGTTATATTCCCATGGAATTCTTTAAATATTTATGAAGGTCCCGAAGGACCAATGACTTTAATACTTCAGAAAATATTATCATACCCTCATCGTAAGCTCTTTCGGATAAATGTATAATCTTATGAACAAGCGTTTCATGAATGAAGTTAGCGTTTGTCTGATAATGCTTTTGTTTTATTGTTGAGGCCGTACTTTTCTCGCATAATATTTTGGAGTAATATTTCAAGAGGGAGAGATAAAAAAGAAATACAGCACTTCAATAAGAGATAAATTCATTTCGAGCGTGATGATTTATCAGAGAGAGAGCAGCAACGGGCGCCCGGGCGCGTGCGACGTCATCGTTGTCGTTTCCGCCCCCCGACATATCTCTTTGATAAATTGCAAAGAATCTGCGGAAGAGGTGAAATTCTAAAATAAAATAATCCCAGCCCGAAAGAGGAACATCCTTCTCTTCTTATAGCTTCAAGTATACGTAAAAGTTTGCAATATTCGACTAGAGTCGGTAGTATCTCGAAGGCTAATGTTGTTTTGCATTTGAATACTAGTACCTAGTTCCGGTGTACGTGGATAAGTTTACGAAGTCCGTCGAGATATTTTTATCGGATCCGACCGCGGCGACAGATGGTGACGGGATTGGTCCTGCGCCAGCTGCCGTTGACGTCCCTGACGCGCCCATTATGCCGACTTTCCTTTTATTTATGATCAAGTTGAGCGGTACTTATTACGACTCCGCGGGTGGGACATGTTTCATATGCCCGCCTTGATCCAGCGTTAACTCGCCTCCTTGACGCTTATTGAGCTATTTGCTCTAAATCCCACGTCCCTCACATATACTCAACTCTAATAAACGTCTAAACATACGTCGGTATATTGGAAAGTTTTATGAGGGCAATACAAACAAATCCTCATAAAGGAGTCGATTCTTCACGTTGCCCCAGTCGTTAAGCACTAAAGTTGACTAATTACCTCCGTTCGCACCCGTAACGTTAACTAATTACACGATTTCGAAGTTTTCCCATACACATAATTCATAAGAAGCGTTGATATCTAACAACGCGAACAAGTTTACGCTTTGCCATTGTTATTCACGGCGTATCTTGAATATGTACAGTGGTGTGTGTTTCACTAAGCCCCGACATATATTTAGTCGTTTTTGTCTATCACTTGGCAGGAACTTCCCCAATGTTTTCTCATTCGGCCACAGCGCTCCTGAAAGTTGGCTCATTCCTGTCTCGATGGGCGCCTCACCGAATTACGAACTCGGCACTCAGCCGGCGATGCGTGTAACATGTCTTTACGATCTTTGTAAACCGTGAGGTATACGCATCACCCCGTTTTCCAAGTCTCGGCGCTCACCTGCACGATTTCATTTTTTAATCAACTAATTGCTAATTGAAAAACTTTGAAGTGCTGCAGTATGGAATCGTTCTCAAGTGGGGTAGGTACGTAAAAACTTCGCGACCTACTTCTGGACGAAAACAATATTCTTAGGCACACACACACACACACACGAAACTCGTACGTACTTTCCCACTACTCAGTCAAACTACAATTTTAAAACATGCTTTTCTAACTTACAATGTTGTCATACGTATCTCCTTCCTCGTAAACAGATCGGCACTTATGGGTTGGATTGGAAATATTCGTACCATCCGGTGAGTTAGTTTTACGGTCATGATACTCGCCTGAATAGTGATTCTAGGAATGAAAGGTAACAAATTTCAAACTGTTTTTTAATTATTGCGACCGGTGTCATGCCCTCGTTAAAAGTATCGTATTTACGGTGCTCTAGCTAGGTAAAAAAAGTTATATTTAATACTATGAATGATGGAGATTTTTCGAGATAAATGAGACAGTTATAATAAAGTAAAATGTCATAATTGTATAAATTTCTATATATTTTATATATTCCTGAGACAGGCGCAATAGTGTATATATTTCATCATTTATTTATATGTTGAAGTCACACCATGAATGTACAGAGTTTTTGAAACAGAATGGTGCTGACATCAACCAGCTATGTCATATTTTTCATGGTTAGAAGGCGGTTCTGTATTTTAAACCGACTTTCAAAAAAGGAGGAGGTTCTCAATTCGTCTTAATTTTTTTATTTTTTTTTATTTTTGTTACCTCAGAACTCTTGTCTGGGTAAACCGATTTTGAAAATTCTTTTTTTTGTTTGAAAGCTGATGCTTGTCGTTTGGTCCCATTTTACATTTTATCAAAATCGGTCAAGCCGTTTTTGAGTTACGCTCCATTAAAAATATTTTCAGCTATCTTGATGAATGAGAATCGATCCCGTAAGTAGCAAGGGTCACTAAAAAGAGTGAACTTTTTTTTTTTTACCAAAAAATGGAACCGACTTCAACACCCAAAAGTAAGAAATAACTTGTCGAAGTCGGTACCATGTGCACAATTTTGTGATAATAGGTACTTTTAAACTATCATGGTACCGACTTCAACAAGTTATTTCTCACTTTTGGGTGTTGAAGTCGGTTCCATTTTTTGGTAAAAAAAAAATGTTCACTCTTTTTAGTGACCCTTGCTACTTGCGGGATCGATTCTCATTCATCAAGATAGCTGAAAATATTTTTAATGGAGCGTAACTCAAAAACGGCTTGACCGATTTTGATAAAATGTAAAATGGGACCAAACGACAAGCATCAGCTTTCAAAAAAAAAAAAAGAATTTTCAAAATCGGTTTACCCAGACAAGAGTTTCTGAGAGTTCTGAGAAAGTATTTCAATTATAATTAATCCAAAAATTTTTTTTTTGGATAGTGCCCTGTAATTAAATTGCCCTAGTTTCATGAAACAGAAAAATATTTTGCTCCATTTTCCTACTTATAATGACCTACTTTCTAGTTAGGTAGTACCTAGTTGCTCTAGCTCTGTAGAATATTTACTCCATTAGGCATCAAACTGGCAGTCACTGGCGACGGGAAACGGCCGTCGTCTCCATAACAAGGTTAGCATCTCGCAATTCTATCAAAGTCTTATGTAATAACGTTATCTGTCTACTCCCTTCCTGCTGTGCCCTCAAATAGACTTATAGAGCAAGCAAGTTTGCATTAATATTCAATAAAAATATGTCTTTGACCTGTTGATCATTGATATGCGCTAATTGTGAAACTTTCTAATTGCTTAAGCAAACGACACAACTAAACTTTTCGTTTGTGTTAAATTTGTGGTACAATACTGCTCGATACATATGGAATCACTGATGCTATTGACTGCTAGTAAAATGTTGGCGTGTATACGTCTGTCACAAGATTTACGCTAGTCATGATCGTGAATGAGCAAACATACAAGCTTTTTTTTAGCAGTAAACTCTGTGTACATTGATCGTCCTCGGAGTCCTATTTCCCACTAAATTATAAAGGCAAAAAATATCGCTTGTTTATTTTTCTGCGTACACGGAAAAATGCGCAATTTAGAAGCCGTATTAGCATAACCTTCGGCCTGTATTATTTTCAAAGAAAATCAACAGTGATTACTAAGTACACGTTTTGCGGCATCAATATTTCATAGTAATCTAAAATTATCCATGATTATCAATAATTTTAAATTCCCTCTCTTCGTTATAAAATGCACAAATACCTGTATAAAAGTTTCAAGCATGAATATATGGATAATGAATAGTTAAACAGGTGTACTTATGTAAAGAGGTTATCTGTGCACCAGTGAAAATGTTAGCCAGCGAAGCCAGAACTGATTCATGAATACTTACCTACTAACTATGCACTATATGTATACGGAGAATTGAATAATTTCCTGTATAGAAACTAGAATATATTCACAGCTCGTCGAGAGAGAATCCCACACTGAAGCCACATCTTTATTAATTTCAGAAGGGGTTAAGATAGGCAGGTCAAAATAATTCGGTGGCATGAGTCAGCCTTAAGTTCCGGACGGGCATCGAGCCACGATTCCGGCTCACATTTCTTTCGAGCTCGTTAACGAAACAATAAATAATGATTTCGACGTCTCCACCGTTGCTGGCTATTGTTCGACTATCATATTTTCCGTTGGCCGTCGACTTCGTAGCGGTACGGAGGTGACCTGCCATCTCACGGCTTTCGCAACGTCGAACTCCAGGTATATTTCCGTTTATTGTACAAATGTCATGATTTGCCGATTTAGTTTTAAGTCTTATTAAAAAATTTTATCTGGTGAGTAGGTTAAGATATGATCTTAAAATATATTGTAAAATACTTGTTGATACATTTTTTGACTCGTATTCATTCTTTTACTATCACAGCAAAAACTATAATTTTTATTTCATATTATCATTACCACGACAATTTCGATCGAATACATCCTATGTCCCTTATATTTTTCATCAATAAGGCAAGTAGCTTACATTCTCTCTGTGTACATATATACAAGTTTATGTATAAAGTTGTAATATAAGGTGAAGTGAATTCCATCTATGTAGCGTCAATCACGTGCCATTTCAGTCGGGCAAAGCCACTGTGACCTTAAATAGCACAGCGGTTACCGGCCGAACTGATCGCGGTTTACCTTCCTAAATTATACCTACACTACAACAAAGCCTGACCTGACATGGTTTGGAATAATATAGAATTTTGCTATTATAGTGTTCTATATATAGGTAACATTAATATAATATTATGTACATTATGTGAAAAATATACACTTCTATAATACTTACTATTTAATATATACGTTCAAGTGTTCGAATTCTTTTAATAACTTTACTTTTTTAACCGCCGTTACGCCCATATTTACAAAACATTACAAACTATTACAACAGTACAGCTACTACTACGAAATTATTTAGGCAACTAAAGGTTTTTGCAGGCCGATAGGTAGTCCAAATGTTTAAGCCCCATATCAGTTGGCAGCTTGCCCAACATGCTGGCAGTTTAGCCCCGTTGGATTACAGTGCTTATTTTTTGAGCCATATAGAGCATTTTGAATAATTTTCTTTTGTTATAAAAACTTTAAAGGTTTGCACATACTTACATATTATATCTTTCTATAAAATAAATGTGGTGTAAAATATCCTTCTTAAAATCTGCCTTTAGTTCTGCTTGAATATATATGTTTTTCCATTCACAAAAAATATTTAAGAAACGTTGTGAATATTATTAATGTTTAATTTCTTTTTCAGGTATTTCAACAATATCTTCGGTAATTCTATACGGTATATATGCGGATGTCGGTGAGTAAATAGATATTTAATTAAAAAATCTCCATATTCGGTGTGAGAGAAATCCCCAAATGTTCAGCACCGAATAAAAGGCATCACGTATAAAAAAAAATTTGGGATAAATCTTTTTGCAACATATTTTCAATTAAATATACCGTGCTGAATGAAACGCGCGAATTTTTCGGACAATACACACTCATAGGTTTTGTTGTTGAAGTGTCCATAATACGAAAGCGTTTTGATTTAACGTTGGTGATGAGTTTGAAATACTGTACTGTATCAGACGGATTGTCTATTGCTAAACACAGACTCCTATGGATTTGCCATAAACTCCTTCCCTTGGCAGGCGTCTTGGGGATCGTTTGAAATACATTTATGTGTATTTACAATATAGGTATAAACTGATACATAGATACCTATATTATATTATACACATATGTAAATTCTTCTGTATGAGTGTATGTCACAGAATTCCTCCTAAATGGTTGGCCCGGTTTTGAGGATATTATGTTTTGTGTGTTTTGAGTTACTTCCTAGATGGTTTACAATTGAATCCGGTAGGTGGTGCAGAGATCGATTTTTTGTTAGTTCAAGGCAACTTCTTTCTTGTCAGGTAGTATTCTTATGGATATAGAAGATTAGTGCGTAATATAAGGTCCTTGTCTGAAAAAATCTAAAAAGTAAAGCGGTATTTCATGACAGATAAGAATAATCAACATCCTTGTTATATACACCTATGGGGAATGTAAAAAGGTCAAAGAGCAATCTCGGAACTACTCAACCAAATATCTGGTAGTTCATTGTGAACTGAGACCTCGCACTACACTGATTTTTATATTAATAAAAAGATTTTCGTCTCATTAAAAATCAGACCCATTTCAAGATCTTATATCACAACAAACACCCAACCTATGTATACAGCTGAAAAATGATATTTTTTTTATATTCATGATAGGTTCGCGTTAGATCACACCCTGCCTGATGTTAAGCATTGATGTGATCTATGATGGAGCACGCTTATTTATATGAAGTAAGAACTACTTTCCTACCGAATCCCATGAAGATCAGAGCGTTCGAAAACTATCTTCGATACAACACACTTTTATATAAACACTTACAAATGCTCAGGCTCCAAATTCGTCACAGACGCTTACTTCTCTTGGTCAAAATTCATCTTATACGAAACGGACAATAGATAGCCCTATGCCAAGTAACCTCGATATTGGTTCAATTTAGTATTCACGTTATGCGCTCGTAGGTAAGGGAACAAGTCGAACAGTCAGTTATTAATATATACCGAAAGGCGTCATCTTTCTACCAATTTAATTCAACACTACAGTTGCTACATCGAAAGCATTTTGGCAACGAAAACGCCAATTTTTATAAAGGCCGTTTTTTACTCTTATTCTACATAAGTGTGGTCGGTCGAACTTATTACAAACACAAAAAACGACACCACAATTTATTCATATTTTTAAAGGAGTTTAAAAATTAAAAAAAAAAACTATAAGTATATATTTAACGAACAGCTGCCGGCGACAGATGTACATTTATATAAGTATCTAGTTTCAAAAAAAATATAGGAAAACTTAAATCATATCATGTTACAAAATTACAAATTTACTTATATCATGTGTTTGTCAATTTAACGTACCTATACCTATATTGTGAGGCACTATTACAAAAATCTTTTCTAAATATGTAACTTTGTATCTAAATACTTTATAAGAAAATTAACTTCTTCATTTTCTCTATGCTGATACGAAACGTGTGTAAAATTCGTTATTATAAAGAGTGTTCCAGCTCGTTACGGGTTCGAGTAATAAAAAATGATTCATGTATCAGAATAACCATAAAAATTCAATAAACATGTTAAAATTGAATAGGTGGCGGAGGTGCTTAGGATTTTCTTCTTTCCTTACCCTTAGAACTATCTGTTTTTATGTTTTCGCATACAAAATGTAGCTGGACTTAGTCATCGTCATCGTACCACTAATCCGCATACGTGGGGTCCGGTCGTTACCGTGTATTTTCTCTAATGATGAAGTTGACTTTTTAACTAAGGCCCAATTTTTCTAATGTGGGGTATAGGTAATACACGGATTACTTTATACTATAAACTATTAAAATATGGTAGAAATGTTCTATCATACAACGTCAAACCTTGTAGTAGATTTAAAATTTGTTGGATTCCAGTCGTTGAGAAAAGAAAAATCCTTATTTTGGACTTTTGTGACATATGACGATGGAGTGGATATAGACGTAGTATACACTATCAGCTGTAGCAAACTGCACATATTTGTTTATATTACTTTAATTAATTCATATTGCCAAGTTCTAACGTATACTTATTTAATCTTTGGTTAAACTTTTTCGTTTCCTGTAAACGGTCTACCTGCTGTCAAATTTAATAAAAGTCAATTCCATGGCAACATTAAAATTCTGCAACATCATTTGACCTCTATGGTAAAGGTCTATCCTATTTGGTTGGTTACAGAGATTAAAGTTATGCTCGTATAGTTATATCATAGATCGGTAAACTCTGCCCTTAGTCATATAAAATTGATTCCATAAATAAAAAATGAATCCTTCGTAGGCTGTACTCCATGGGGTCAAAGCACTTTATATGGGCCATCTTGAATTTATTCCACCTTGAATTTTTACAAATGTCACGGATGGCCCTTGGGACTGGTTATGACATATGTACAAAGTCCCCCTACTTTGAACAAATGTCATAACCAGTCCCATTCTATCTATTATGGATTCCAAGTTATAATAATTTTAAAACTGTATAGACTTTTTAAGAGTGATCCTGTTTTCTCCTAATTTTACTATTGAATGTACTTCGAATAAATTTAAAGCGATTGGTTTAACCTGAACATTAACAACGGCTATAAATATCTGAAAGTAAAGTAATATTTTCAACGTGTGCAAGGGGACATGGACTAAGAACATAATAATCTAATTAAAAAACTCTGTCCGAAGTGATGAAGGCGTTCTTGAACTTTTCTAATTCGTGCCCTCGCGCCCGTTACAAATTGCTTCGAAAAACTGCCGATACTCGTAAAGTGTGAGCCTTTTTTGTATATTGAGTTGTTTTTGTTTCAACTTTGCACCAGCAAAGGCTGGGATTGCTCGTACTATTGTGTTCTATAAACAAACCCAGCTACGAGCGTTGGACATAGAGCATATCGGCAAAGATATCGGTGAAAATCATTTTGCATTTGTAACAGTAGCATGGAGTGTCCGTCGCAACAAAAAGCGCAAAGCGTATTGTTTTCCCTATACAGAGGAAATGTCTGATTCTGACATCAGATGCTCAGGTTTAATGGATGTCTATTTGCTTTTACAGAAACCTTTTAACTAAAGAAGTTAAGAATACACGCTTTTAATTAATTTGAGATATATGAGACGAGAGAGCAAGCGCAACAACTTTTCCCTCATTGTTTTGTAGCTTCCTCATAAAATAATTTGGTTTATTATCGCTGTTCCTTCCATAGATTTTATAATAAATCTATGATATTTTCTATCCTCCCGTAATTGGATGACTAATATGAATTAAATTTTGGTTCTGACATAGTCTGTTGACGTAACAATAGATGGGTGTATTATTTCTAGACAATTAAGTTATATCCCTCTACATCTACACTAATATTATAAAGGAAAGATTTGTATTTAACAAATGAACTTTAAAATTACTGAACCAATTTGAAAAATTCTTTCACTATTAGAATCCTCACATAATCCCCGATGAACCTAAAGATATTACTTTGCAATCCTATAACAAACATTTTAAGACCTTTCATTGTTATTATTACAAAATCATTACAAACTGAATAAATATGTCAAGGGACGATTCCGCTTAATTTTCCTTCTAAACCTTCGTGCCGTGAGCCGTCAACGCCTGGAAGATTTTTCGACGAGTTTTGCTTCTACCTGAAACATCATTTTAGGGTCTTTAATTTAATAATTTTTTTGGTATTATTATACCAGTAACCGGAGCTGTGTTATATTTTATTTCTGAAAAAGGTTAAATAGTAAAGAATAAGTACGTGAAATGATATGTCAGTAATATAATGCAATATTATCTTATTCCTTCAGAAGCTTTTAAGATTACTTCTGTTTGCATTTCAAAATGTTCATAACCTTTCTCATTTTATACTTATGTTTAACATACGACAAGCTTAAATCAGATTTCGACAATTTGAGCATACACGATTTTATATATTTGAAGTATTAGGGACGAGATATCAAGCACAACTACATTTGCTCTTTGTTTTTTTAGCTTCTTAATAAAATAACCTAAATCACGTTGAGGATCTACGAGTAGATAATAATAAATAAGAATAGTAGATCGCCGTTATTTACTAAGAATGTATTTTTTTTATTCCTGAATCAACGTTATTATTTCTTTCTAGTAAATTGAGTTGTACCTATAACCAAATATGTAATTTTATAAAACTGAGGCAATGCAAGAAAAGAGTATTTCGAAATGATACCGTAGCAACATAATCCAATATTTTATTCATTCAGCAGCTTTTAAGGTTACTCTTTTGGCATATTAAAATATCAACAGCCTCTCTCATGATTGTTTGATGTTTATGGTATACCGACGACATGCTCACATCTCGTCTCGCAATTTAATTTCAAACTCGCAAAACGCGGTGCTACGCTGCCATGCTCAAGATTGAGTTTACTTAACCCATTATCTATTGCGGGGTTACAAAAACAGACTATGTATACTGCTTACAGTTTGATTGGTGCTTACGATATGTTGATGGTAATGTGATGATTTTGTAATGAGTAATTTCCATAATTAGGCCAGCTTTTAAATGTATAGAGCCTTAGAACAGAAGAGAAAAGAAAAAATTAAGAAGCTCTTAAGGCTAGAGTTCATGTGGTGCTTTCCATACAAACGTATTTTAGTCATATTTAATTGACTTCCAAAAAGGGAGAGGTTCTCAATTAGTCTGTTTTTTATGTTTGTTACTTCAGATCTCTTGACTGGGTGAACCGGTTTTGAAAGAATTTTCAAAACCGGCTCACCCAGTCAAGCCTTTTTGTTTGAAAGGTGATGCTTATCGTTTGGTCCCATTTAAGTTTTATCAAAATCGGTCAAGCCGTTTTTGAGTTACACTAAAATAGCTGACAAAAATTTTCCTTTCTTGATGATATAATCGTTAACAATGAATGATAATCGATCCCGTAAATAGCAAGGGTCACTAAAAAGTGTGAAATTTTTTTTTTATCAAAAAATGGAACCGACTTCAACACCCAAAAGTGTGAAATAACTAATTATGACATATTAACTAATTATGTACCTGCCAAGTGTTGAAACTCGTTGAAATTTTGCATGCATCTCCATGGTAAGAACTGGTCACTTATTGGATTGTATATGATAAGGAAGTCGGTACCATGCACACAATATTGTGATAGTTGGTACTTTTGAACTGGCAAAATACAAACGTATTTTCGTCATATTTTAAATACTAAGTGTTGAAACGGTGTGAAATTTAGCATGTGGTTTACCAGCTTTTCGTGCAAGCTTCTGGTTTACCAGCTTTTCGATTCATACTTTATTTTACCCCTAAATGTAAATATGAAAATACCCATACAAAACGAGTTTATCGAATATGTTTGAACACATTTAAATTGACGGAAAACTGCACCAACCAGAACAATATATATTAGACTCAAGGACATGTACCATTGAGACCCTTGGTATTTAAAAAATGGTGAAACTACGTTTGAATGGCAAGCGCATCGAAAACACTAGCCTTTGGTAGATAATTTTATATTGGGCACACCTACGCGTCAAAATCTTCAATGGATACCATTAAATGTGTTTTTAGTAAATAGAAAAATAAATTCAATCCTTCATAGGTATTGAAAATCTGTTTTTGTTAGTCCAAATCCGTTTCAAGCTGGATATCAACGTTTCTGCGGCAAAAGCAGAATTTATTTTCTATTGCGCATTGAATTTGGTTTTCATGAAATTGTATTAGTCTGGCATGGGGTAAATCAATGAGTCTTTTTAAAGATGGTTGGCGTCAGATGGCCGGCTTGCCGTAAAACCGAAGCCAAAACTTTTACTTAATATAATAATGCGGTAGTCATTCTAAATTGTTTTGTTGTTACATTGGATTGTACTGAACCCATAAGCACGTAGGATAAGAGAAGGCACATGATGTAGCTATTTGGTACAGTTCAAATGTGCACATATTATATGATATGCGTTATCATTACAACGGTGAAGTTATTTTGGTTTATTTGTTCAGGACTGCAACGTTTATCTTTATTATGACTTCAGCTGATTCCTTGTACGGGACAGTTTCATAAATATCCTATATGATGAATATAATAACAGATGGAATAACAGGTTTGGCATCGGTTATTAAAATTTATCATAATGGTTAAAAGGGCACCTTGGTGGATACCAAGGTGCACTTTTGTTGAAAAGACCGACTACATAGTAAAAAAATATTGTATATAAACATTTTCAGGCAAACTATCTTCTCAAACAAAAGGAGTCCAACGTCTGGGACTGTACTGTACTCAATAGATGACTATAGGGTTGCCCTCTATTTATGGATACGACTAAACGTTTAAAAAGATAGAGATAAATTTCACATTTTTCACAATATTGGAGCACAATTTTTTTCGTTCTGGTCGGGAATCAAACAAGCGTTTTTCTATTTTGCAACGGATGCTTATTCCTCTCGGGCACCGGAACCTTACTCTTCCCAGCCGAAATTTTGTGCTTCAGTTGTATTACTTAAACCGTCATAGGGGAAAGTGTGGTCATCAACCAGACTACTACTGCATGTGATGGAAAGAAGTGCTTTTTCAAACACTTAACTCTCGCAATGCTGCTTCCCTTCTATATTTCTATATATGATAAAGACTGTCGCGTGCTGAGAAAAAATAACATTTTACAAATTATTGGAGTATTCAGCATCATATTAAGAAAAATTTAAGAGTAGCGAAATCATTGCAAGAGTTTAAAAAAATTGGGATAAATTTTATAAAGACATAATGATTGCAATTTAATTGCAACCATTGTTGTTATTTTTTTTAGATTATAATTATATTTATTCGTCAGTTATAAAAGTAGCATTAAAGACATTACAACTGCCTAGATACTTCTTCTCCAAAATAATACTGTCAGTGCAATTATTGTTCCTTGCAGCTTCGCTCCCGGCCTCTCAGCTTTGAGTGTTACTCTGTTATAGTTGAAGAACCCATCACAAGTTTCCAACATGTTGTAAACTACATTTTGAACTATTGTTTCTACATAGATTACTTATGAAAGATAGATGTTTGTCAGCTACAGCTGTGTGATTTAATTCAGGACACAATGTTCACCGTTGCTGCCAACACATAGTATGTGCATAAAGTCTATTCTAAACTGATATATGTTTGTATGAAATCCGGGTAACAGGTTCTAGTCCTAGCTTGCAGATAACATGAGATTAGACGTGTGGGTTTTGATTTATACGTCAGTGAACGTAGCTTTTGTTTCCAACTGTACACAATACCCTAATCCATTGGTTATTATGTGCCCTTAGGATGGCGGTGTAAGTTAACGAATTACATATTTATGCAAGTATATTACCTTCTATGTAGCTGATGATAAAGATTATTAATGCACTGTATGAGCAGTCTTATATCATAGTTTCAAAAAAAAATAAACTGAAACGCTAACTTGCCAGGCAAACGAGACTTAGAAATTATTTTAGGCGGAATTGTCACAAGATATATTTATTATAAGTAATTAAGTATTATTAGAGTATTAATTTAATGTTTTCCTAAAACATTTAAAATATTTGTTACTTTTAAATATGGATTTCCGCAAGGTCTATCAAAGGTCTAAATATCTATTCATACCTTTAGACTTACGAACTTACGTCTTCGAGTGACGATCGCAGTGCTGTATCAAGCAGAACCAGGAATGTAAATAGGTGTGACCGTTTAACATCAGGCTGGTGATTGGTACGTTTTATTACTTCCCAACATAAAACAGTTAGCTTTAAAAGTTGAAGTTAGATGACATGGTGATGGGTAACCGGGTTTTCGTAAATCCATGGAAGCATAAATTAATCAGACCATTATAAGACCAGTCACAATGAGTAGGGTTGGGCAAGGAAAGATAGATGAATGCTGAGTGCATCTGGCAGAGAGATGAAAATGTAGTAGTGTAACTAAATTAGGTAAGATAAGTAATTAGTAAACATAAGATCGAGAGAAAAGCCTTGGTAACAGAAATGTTGCAGCGTAAGTAAACTAATGTGGTATGGACATGTCTTCAGGAGGGACCTTTTTTTTTGCCATTGATATTACAAGGATTTTTCGAGACCTACAGATGAACCATATATCTTTTGGAAAGCACACGGTCGACGTTAAATACGCTTGTCTAAAAGATACCTATTCGCTATTTACTTAAAGATTCGCAGATATAATCTATTGGGAAGCAATGTTAGTGTGCTACTTCGTGCAGCGTCCGCAAAAAGTGCAGCGAATGAACATTGGTAAAAAACCCAAGAAAGAATAGATAATATATAGTATGAAGAATGATAATAATATGAAAAATACATATACCTTAGCGTAGAAAAAAGATGAAGAAGAAGAATTGAAAATTAATTTACGCGCCCAAGAAAGTTCGGCTACATTACGCTAATTTATATTGTGAAAAATGGCGACATAGGATCCCAATAGATTATTAGTATTCATCTTCAGATCAGTTCTTGCTCCTAGATGGTTACCTAATATGTATTACAATTTGTTCTTAAGGCGAAAAAAAAAAGTAAGCGAATGAATAGTAAATAGTAGCTTACATTATTTTTAACAATACTAAAAGTAAATTGATTCGATATACTAATTCAGTTAAATTCTTTTCAGATATGATACACTTATGCACATTAATTAGTAACATAACACCCGCCATTCAAAGGCACACGGATTATTGTCTCTAGTAAGTGCTTTGATTGGGTTACAAAATCTACGCCACTCGTAAAACATTCCGTAATTGGACTTGTTATGAAACCGAATATCTGGAAATGTATGATCCAGATTACGTACGCTGGAACGCTCAGGTTTAAATTGACTTCTACCGGAAACCATCATATCATTATCCTACAGTTATTTTATGTAGGGTTGGTTGCTTTAAGCTTTGTGACTGACCGCCAGTCTAATGCCAACCTTGCAAATTCGGTTTTGAATAGTATCTATACCCACAAATATTGTATAAGCCCTGTCGTAAATCTAATCCGTAACAACACCGTACTAATACGTTGATACAAGTTATATATATCATGTAGCTCGTTTCGCCACAGATTACTCAATAGTGTATTATTTTGCTCATTTTTGTCGTCCAATAGACATATAGTATTAATACGTGTTGGTCAGATAACTCGAGAATAAAATTAAATACTTATTACTTTATTTTTCCTCGGTATTATTCGTAATGTAGTTTGGAGGCAGGGCTTCAGCTTGTAAACTCTCTTGTTTATTCTCAACTTGTTATTGAGTTTTGGGCCGTTATCCTCCGAGTCAACAACAAGAACAATTTTATCAGTATCAACTAAATATAAGTTAAACAAGGACATGTCTAATAACAGTAGTTTGCCCAGTTTGTGATGCAATATTCCATAGAGGGTCTCATAAAAGCTCAGTACGGTTTCTCCTGAGGCTTTTGAACTATGACAGAAACCGCGTTTGAGGTGATATTCGTTTGGAGTAGAGACAGTTCGGCGGTACGTCAAATTTTAATTAATAACGTTCGTGATCTTAGTAAAATTAGTGCGTTGAGCGTTGTATGCGCGTGGTGGTAGCCTGTGGTGCGCGGGGCGGGCGGCAGTGGGACCGCGACGCGCGTCCCGATCGCGCGCTGTCGTTTCTCCGCCCTCCCAACGCCGCATCTGGCGCTCACCCGCCCAGAGCGCGAGATTCAAATCTCGAACACATGGAGTTTCTAAACTAAATGTACGATTGGATTGTTCAGTGAATTATCAGTGACAGTGATTAATTTGTTACTCTCATGAACATCTAAGAAGAGTAGTGAATAATTTTAATTTAAAACCATAAAGTAAAACCATAGTTTTACATCTACGGGTAAACATGCCATCATCCTAGAACATCTCCTTAATACCTAATTAAAATTGAACATTCGTTTTGTACAAGGTTACTACTGCACTTTTGTACTCTGTACTTCTTTTGTATTCTGTACTTGTACTTTTAGTTTTTCGTTATTATGTTTTTTTTTTTGCGAATTGGAAAAAAATTGCTTAAAAAAATACAGAGTAAAATTGGTGTGTATTTAAATAATTGAAAATTCCTAAAAGCTTCTAGAAACATAATATTTCATTTAATAATAATAATTAAATATAATAAGTTTAGTTTACGTACCTAACGTTGTACGTTTATATATTATATTAATTAGCTGGGTAGTTTTAGTGGTATTTTATCCAGTCATTTTTAAATAAAACTTTTATCTAGCCGGCAAATTAAAAAAAAACTGGCGAGTTTTACTCGCACACCGTGGATTCCGTACAAACCTGTAGGCATATAAGTAAAAGTTATGGTATTTTTATTGCTCAATGAAATCCATAACATTTTAAAATTATGTAAAATACTTCTATTATATGATGTAACTATAAATGTATGCTTTACACAATTTTTCCTTTATTTAAGATTGTGAAGACGAGAAGTACCCTTGCGAGTGTCGAAAATTTTCGGCATAAACGGCTGTATCTTTTGATTTCGTTGGCTTAGAAGTTAGATTTTTTCACATCTCTAAGGGATATTAGACCTGAGTATTTGATATGAATTTTAGCTTGATACCTCCACGCGTTCTTGGGAAAAAGGTTCTTGACGGACAACAAAATGAATCTATAAGGGTTCCGTTTTTTCCTTTTGAGGTACGGTATCCTAAAAAGCTAGAAATTTACTTTTTGTTTATCTGTATTATATACATAAACAATTGTTCTAATATATTATACTTAACAGCAAGTGGCAAATAATGTATTTATAATGTTGTTTGCATTATAAAAGTATTAAATCCCGTATGACGCGAGCATCCTTGAAATTGTATACTTACACGCGCGATATCCCACGTATGAAAAGAGCATCCAACTGTAAATCTAATAAAACTCCAGTGCATCTCGACGTCTACCAAAGATACTAACATCATTGCCTTCTACTATCAGAACGTCACAAGTCCTATTAAAATGTTCATAAACTCTAAGCAGTGGACTGTTTTTACGACTTTCATCTACTTGCGTATGAAATCATGGGTGGGTAGCTGATCACCGAAAAAGGACTCGCGTTTATAGCTACTAATTTAATAAGATATCTGTTTTTCGTCTACTTTTAAACAGGTTTTTATATATACTGCGGAATTATTTTAGAGTTTCATGATTTACTTTTCGAAACGACTTGAAAACAGATTATGAATAAACGTATTTTTTCAACTCTTTCGAGTACTAATCGCTCCCTTGAGGCATGACTTGAGTATGTCAGTAAGTTATATGTGCTGAAACTCACGCTTAAGAGTTAGCAGTTCTTGTGTAATTTAGGCACGTTTATCTCATTCTGACATTTGACTCAGTGAGTACTCAGAAACTCTATTTGAAACATACCTACATTAATCTTACTTGAACCATTTTTCATGAATATGAATACGTAATGATAATACGTAATATGAATAAAGTATTGATTTAGCTAATAATACCAAGATGAAAACGAAAAGAAGAAAATGATATATTGATATCCAACTTCCTTTTAATATAGATTCGTATCTACTCATAATTTATTAGGTAGATATGTGTGTTTGTTTTATTTATCATATGGCTTACGTGCAGAAAATAGCGGGGCATATTATGAATTTGTTCCACTACAAGTGTTTTTCTAATTGGTATTGGTATCATTTGACCTCCATGGCACTTTTAGTCAAAGATAGTAATAGAAGGATAGATCTAGAATGGGAAATATCGCTAAAGTATTGTATTTGATAAACTAAATGGTCTGTTTCGGCAGCTGTCCTTGAGAGCCAGTAATCCTAGGTCAGTTTGAACAACATCTTCGACCACATTATCACATATCAGGGATCTGCACTAATGCACATTGTATTTTAGAGAATGTATCCTCCACAACAGATACGACAAGCATTCTCCTTTTTCAGTGTACTAATGTGTTGCCTTATATGTGTATGTAAACGAATTTTCAGGAAAATATTTTCCTGCTCGTTTTATTCACTATATTATGAGAAATGAAAGTATTCAACCAATCCAAGTCTTGGCCACCTAAATCCACGTCTTGAATTTAGGTGGCCAATCTTAATGTTAGTTCATATCTCTCTACTAGTACTACTATTATAGCATTGTATGTCTGGTTATTATGCACAAGAGAAACTTTTTTAAGTATTTTGAAGATTTGTAGAAGTTTTCTAAACCTTTGGTGATTTCAGCAACGTTTTCATCAGTGTTTTTTTAACCTACAACCGTTCGACCGTTTATTTGGATATAAGATATTAATTTACTATCGATTCTTTTTTGCAATACGCCTGGCGGTAGTCGTATCGTTGACTGCGTTCCCGGCTTAAATGAAATGAAGCTCAAGTATTTTTTTATATATATTTATTATCCTCTTGAACTCTACCTTTCTGGTACATCCAGTTCAGGTTATTTTTTTTGTAAACTACACTTATTAGACTATTGACGATACAATTTGATAATTTGTCATATAACTTGTGCCTAACTTGAAACAAAAATACAAGGTTTTCACTATACTTACTAGCTTAGGCAACATCGTAGTGAGGCACATAATCTAAAATCTTTTTAATACTTCAACATAATTAACTTTGAAGAATAATTCAAAATGTCGAACTTCTATAAACAGTTTTGAAGCGCTCGTAGCGAAGTTTGCTTAGCCATTCTGAACCGATCAGCAAAGCTAAGCAACGTCCACCACGGACATGACTTGGATGGGTGACCGCTGGTGACATTACTACTGAGCGCTTCCGTGCTTCGGAGGGCACGTTAAGCCGTCGGTCCCGGTAGTTGTCTTCGGATGGCATTCGTTACAGCATGGTGGTAGGGCATTTTGCGAATGCCCGCCTGGCTAGCTACCACCCTCAAGTAGAAAATCTGTCGCCAAGCACCTAATGGTCTGTTCCGGCAGCTGTCCTTGAAAGCCAGTAATTCTCTAGGTTAGCCTGAACAACACCTTCAACCACATCATCACTTACCATCAGGTGAGATAGTAGTCAAAGGCTAAGCTATCATGCATAAAAAAAACGATACTACTAACTGTTTCGTATTAGCTTCTGTCTCAAACATTTCATAGATGGCGCAAATTAACTAATTTAAGGGCCTGTTTCAGAATGTTCGAGTAAGTTCCGGTTATACTACCCGTATAGGTTAAAGCTTGAAACGTGCTGCATGTTAATTGCCATTTTTATCATTCAGTTATTTTATGTGTTGGTTAGCAACCCGAAACTTTATTAGGGCATTCTGAAACGGACCCTAAATATAACAAGTGGTTTGAGATCCATTACTAATGAAAATCTGGGAATAACAAAACAAGCGGATATAATTTTAATATCTATAATTAATCTTCTAAATTACTCGTAATATAATACTGTTGCGATGTTTTTGTTTGAAGCCCTATTTGGGGGGGTATCGTTATTATCTTCGCTTGGAAATTTAATTAACAAAATCTTTTTTGTTCTTAGAAGGGTTATTTAAAATTTCCTGTTAGATACGAGTATGTCCCCGGGTCATATAGTCCGGTACTTCCCGGACTGGATTAAATTTTACGGCTTATCATTAATTCAACCTGATCCAAACGGATCCTAATTAAAGTGAATTCCTTCGATCTAATCCTTTGATTATTAGTGGAGGTAAATAGATAGTTTCAGTTTTTTCTTAGTAAAATATAATCTTATAATTGGTAAAATACACTATTAATACACTGTTTTATAAAATAAAATTATCATTTATTTGCCACTGTTTACAATTGAAGGATAGTATATAAACCTAACAAACTTAAGTCTAGAGTTAGAAACTAATTCTAATATGCAGATACAAGTACATAATGGATTTTACTTGTCATCTTGTGTTTTCTTCGTCATCTCATAAATCATGTTTAAATCTATTTTTATTACTATAAAGCTCAACCGACAAAATAATTTTCCAGTAAAAGACTCAAAATAAACTCTGAAAATCAAAAACATAATATGAATCATTTATAATTCTACATAAAAATAAACATAGTTCACAAATAAAGTGGTTGTGTACTAAAATCACAACAAGTTTGAAGCTTCTACGTATTACTGTTTTTACAACATAGATAAAAAACAAAAAGCGTTGATAAAACACGTTTCTTTTATTTCTTGTTATGACATATTTACCATAACCGTTCAATATATCTTCAAACTTATTTTTATTCCTTATTCAATGATATTTGAAATTATAATAGTTCGCCATATTTACTCAAATTTCACGGAATACTTTAATATTAATTTAAATAAGCACTTGAGGATGGAATTAACATTTCCGAGCTGAAATTTCTAAAGGAAATGCTGCAAAACGACTGCAAATGGCCGGGCTAAGTTGTACAAGTTTTCTCTCTTTTGTTATATGTATAACTCAACAAACTTGCATTTTCAAAATCTAATACAAAATACATTTCTGCTAGTAAATTTGTCAGTGGGGAATTTTCATGCGAGTCTGTAAACTACGTTCTTTCTGCTGTAGACATTCCCAAGATACATAAGATAACTTTCGCAAGACTGAATTGATGTTATAGGGTACGGTTTAACCTAAATATCTGGCCAAAAGTTATGTTAGACTCTGATAAAGATTTTTGTTTGTTTCTTGCTACGCGTGTTATACGCCTCTATAGGATTATATCATCGTCATTGTCCTACCCATGTCCCAGGGAGATGGGGTAGGTACAAATGTCTTACGCTAACCTAACGTAAAGGTTTTCGGCTTGGGGTCTGGCCAACCGTACATGGAAATGTACTCATTAGTCATTTACAAACACATATACACCTTTCGGTAAATTAAAATGTTGAGATAGTACGACATACAGAATATCCGTTTGGCACACGTGTAATTGAGGTCAGAACAATTATTTTGTCAAAAATTTAACCGGCGAGATAAAAAATTTACATGTCTTTATTAACACAATACTATAAGAACTATATACACAACACTCCAGCTACTACAATGAAAGCATTTAGACAACCTATAAGGTATTGCAGACTCACAGACTGAATAGTTGAAACACATAATTTTGACCCGCATTTCTTAAAAATATTTCATTTAGAAAGGGAGCTATGACGTCAACTTATATGATTTTTAGTATGCAAAAAAAATATTTAGTGTTTGTTCATATAAAGCACTACCCGACAGACAAACAGGCAAGTGACATTAATAACACTTCATTTATCCCTTTGGGAGTGAATCTTGGAAATGCTATTTATGAAGAAGCCACTCACATACGTAAGAAATGGACTATTTTTCAAGTGATTGTGTTTCATCGTTCTTAAATTGGCTTCTAAACTAATCTTGTGTTTGGTAATGAAAAGCCTAAAAGGTTCACCAATTTCCTCGGAATTACCACCCCAACCACCCAATAATCCTTTATTCAGCCAGAACCTTCACATAACCAAGTTGAAGACGTTTCCCGGAAACAATCATTTGATTATCCGTCGAGTGTAGGTTTCTTTCCGCTAGCTAATTGAATGTATCGTCAAGGATCGGTGTTCACTTGATAGGTAGCTTGTTTGACTTTTTTATGGCTTAGTATGAAGCGCTTATAGCGTAACTTGCTTAGTCGTTCTTCATCGATGACGGTCGTTCTTCAGCATCGTTCGATGCGGTCATTACGTAGGTGACCGTTTGTGGCATTCACTACAGAGCGCTTTCGTGCTTCGTAAAGCCGTCATTTCCTGTTGTTGTCTTAGGATGTAGTCGTTATAGTATGATGGTAGGGCATTTTACAAATGCCAAGTTTACTAGCTACCACTCTCAAGTAGAAAATCTCTCGCCAAGCACGAAATGCTGCCAGTCCTCCAGAACCAGTCATTCTAGGTTATAGCCTGAGCAACATCTTCGACTTCATCATTACTTACCATCAGGTGAGAGAGTGATCAAAGGCACAAACAAAAAAAATGTGCCCGGTCTACGAATTTAAGGACTTGTCATATCTGTCTCATTGGTACAGTGATGTGTGACATACAGTTTCGCTTAGGAACTACAAGAACTGGGTTTTATTTCTCCAAAGATTTTTTTTGACGCGTCTGGAGTTTAGAACTGTGCCTGTTTTAGTTAAAGTTTGCCTTCTACGTGGTATCAAAACATGTCTGGTGAAACGTGGGCATTTAGACATCTTGCTGATTGTAAATGATTGACAAAAAAATGCGCTCATGAGTAAGATTTTCCTCATTAGGCGCACAAGGGGGTTCTTTACCATACCGTCACAGCATCCATAATAACCGAAAGGTAATAAGACCACCAATGTCATCTTTTTTGTGTCGTAAGAAACAAGTTTGTACCGACGTCACCATAAAGTCAGTCCGAGAAAGGATAATGCCTTTTCTGGTTTTGGTTGATACGACGCGTGATCATAATGCAGGCAACAGTTTGGCTCAACTAATAAGCATTGTAATCCGACGGGGTTGCTAAGCATGCTAGCGTGCATGCTAGCATGGTAGGGCACGCTACCAACTGGTAGATGGCTGAAGCATTTAACATATAGCTTAATATTTTTAATGACAACGCGCTTGGCGAGCATTTTATGTTAGTAAATATAACATTTTTCAAAGTAAGTCTGTTTTTATCCATCTGTTGTTTGTACTTTGAAAATCACGTTAATCGAACCAAATTACACAGTATTACGTAGTTAAGCTAGAACTTTTGTCCAGAATCATAAAAAAGTCTCGAATTTGCGCAATATAACTTAATTCAGCCGCAGTCGCGGGCTTAATAAGCGTGTAATATAGTACACTGTTCGATGATATTAATATCACTTAAGTGCTCTTAGTTGGAACGCTAATAAACGATTCATTGAGGTCACATCCACGCACTTCTGCACCCCGTCGAGCGACGTTTGATTTGATCCGTGTCGGATAATAGGATTCGTTGCGGACGTTAATAGCTATTTGTCATCCGTCATGCAGCTCAAATGTGATTCTGATTACTTAAATACCCAATTTATCTACTCGAATTACATTCAGTGATGGACGCTTGACGAGGTGTCGTGGGTTTCCATTACATATTTCGCTTTGAATTTCATATGCCAATGGTCAAATACATGGCTTGAGTATCTAAGCTATACGCCATATACTACAATATTGCTATTGCACCTAAGGTATTATTCCTGCAAATAGCAAGACTATTTAAATAAAAAAAAATAGTGGTTCATAAAATAATTACTTTCATTTCATTTATGCAGGATGTTTTTTTTTTATAATTGGTGGTTATATATTCCATTGTTATTATATATATATATTACATATATATATAAACCATCCAGGTGGTTATACATTCCCTAACACGAAAACTGATAAAAATATTAGTAATATAATTTATCTAAATAATCTTGCTCGATGAGCGGCAGTTATTGCAATGTGGGCGAGATCGTTTAAGAGTTTTGAAAATGTCAGCATTATTTTCCTGTTTTGTGAGGTATTTTCTTTATAAATATAAGGAAGATTTATTTAGGTTTCCTGTAAAAATATGAGAACGGGCGAAAAATGTGTTCTTAAAAAGTCATAAAATTCTTGGCACGCTGTCAATCATAATACTGAAAATGAAAAATAACTGGTGTGCCGTCACCGCTACCCACCGTTTTTGTCATACGAGCCTACATATTTTAAACCTGCCTAGCTATCCGAGCATATAAAATATTCCTATATTCCCATAAACCGTATATTCGCCGTTGCATATTCAGCTCGAATTGAAGCTAGTTGCTGAGACAAATGGACCGGAACACCCGTGTGAAATGGACTAAAAAATGCTCCAGATTCTCCTAATTTCTACTCAGTCGTCTTCTACTTATTTAGCTTCTGCCGCATGGTATTTGTTTATCGTCATTCAGTAATGGATTCAGGCGTTACTTGCTGAAATTCATATTTAATCATAACAAATATATTTTTAAAATTATCTTAAGAAAACATTAAATAACATTTTAGTGAAACGCTTAAAAATATATAAAAATATATATCTAGTGACAATTCCGCCTAATTTTCGACACATAGTAGAGACATACATCGAGACTGTCTCGATCGTGCGCTCGGTGAGTCAAAGGAAGCCAATCGAAGTGAGTCATTAGAAGGGAAACTAGTCGAATATTCTTCCGGTTAGGCTGCGTGGCGTTTGTGACGTCGCGTGGGCATAACGGAAAAATTAGGCGGAATTGTCACTAGTTATAAATTTTTAAGCGTTTCACTATGTTATTTAATGTGTTCTTAAGATACATTTAAAATATATTTCTTAGTATTTGTTTATGTCGCGCTTGTGAAATAATGATGACTAGTAGGTATTCATCTTTTTTTATTGTGTTATTATCCAAAGTATAATTATCAGTGTAGATATGTATTAATATACGGCATCATATTTACATTAGAGTTGACAAAGATTAGTTGGTCGTAAATAAGTCTGCTGTGACGATTTACAAGAGTGGTATTTGATTTTGAAAACTTTTTATGCAAATTTAACTTGTGAATTATTTATTTGACGAATGACACGTAGTAACATTACGGAGTCTAATAAAAGAAAACGTGATCGTGAAGATTCATTGTGACTAAAAGTAACGAAAGTATGTAGATTGCACACTTGCGTGTAATGAGTAAAGTGATCTCTACTCGTATGTAAATTGAAACTGTGTTCTGCTGCCCTGTAAGTGAATTTAGATTTAGCGTTTATACTTGAAATGCTGAATTGTCTTCTGGATTAATCCTTTGAAAATGGAAGCCGGTCGTTTTCTCTTGATTTCATAAAATATAATATTTTGAGATTGCAGAGAATACCTAGAAATACTATTTTATTTTCAAAGATTCAACGGCAGTACAGATAGAAGTATATAAACTCAATTTCCTTGTGCTCTATCTAATCTTGCAGTATTCCTAGTCAGAGTTATTTGTTGGATAAATTATACAAATGGAACATTTCTTGTTCCGGTGGTATATGATTTTGATACGATTGAGATAATTTTAAGTCTAAGTGCAAAGTAGAATTTGATCTAGTGCAAATTGGAAAGAATTTTATTTCTTTAAGAAGTATTAAAATTTTAAACGGTGGTTAAGTTATACGGTTGTTAACCCTATATTGTAAAAAGTTCAGAGCATGCAAGTGCTTTGAGGCGTAATTGAGGATCGTTTGTAAAGTTTACAATGATGCCCTGAACATAATAATACAAGTTTGGCCGTAAAGTGTAACAGCTGCATGCGAAGTAATGATACCTACTTACCCTCAGTGAACTAGGGATATTGAAAAAGCCCATGGATAAGGAAAACACTGGAAAAAGAAAAGGAACAATGGGCAAAATCGCTAACACCACGTTCATTGAACGGACGAATATTCTGTGTGTTATGGAAGCTATCCGGAGGAGGGTCGACTCCCAGACATTGCCTTAACAAAGCGTCATTGTCATTTAATATACTAAATAAACAACTTCTTCACAATGAAATAGAGTACGGCCTTTGTGTATTGCGGTGATATTTTTGTTACGGAGTTTTATTATTCCTTCAACGTATGTCAATTGAAATAGTTATGCTTCTTACGTTTGTTCAATGCCAGATTCAATGTTCTGAAATTGTATTAATCTCAGTATTTCTCTAGTCATTACTCCTTTGTCCACTAAAAGTGTGGTATAGACAAAGTCACAGTTTCTCGACGATAATGAGGACTGAAGAGTTATTTGCGTTGGTTTAATTAAGTACGGGGCTATATCGAAAGCCATTCATGTCATATTTACTGTTTTGTCGTAAGTAAACTATCTCGGGACTAAATTAATTACAGCAAGGCTCTTTTAATAATAGCCCATGGGTATTCCTAGCGACTGTTATGTAGTGTATGTGACAAGTGGCATGAGAATGATGTTGGTGTAGGCTGAACCCCCGCGGCGAGCCTCGACAAATGAGCGCGTGCTCCTGTCGTTTGCAGAAAATCATAATGCTCCTTCCTGAATACCTATTGTTCGAAAATAAATTTCCATATCCTCTAAAGGGACGAAGTTTTAATTAAAAAATATTAGCTTACATAATCACCTTCGAAACTACCGCGTAGTTTCTGCTACTTTCACCATTCCGACAAAAGCTACTCGTTATAATGTAAGGCAATGTACGCTCCCACATTCCGTGTAGAACGTTTTATTGGTCTTCAGGGGAGGCTTCACGAAAGTTTAGATTTCTTGCAGTCCACCCAGTTCGGCCAATAGGCACATAAAAAGCGTCACGAGTCGTAAAGTTACCATTGTTACCGTATGTATTATTAGTTGCCGTTTTTGGTATTCACCCTTATATTGCTTTTTGATCTGACATACAAAAGGATCCGAAAATAAAACGAAATTTATGTGTATTAATATCTCATAAAATACCTCCAATGTCCTTTGACAATATTTTTGTTGTTTTCAGAATTAACGTAAATACGACCATTGATGTTAACCTAGTTTACTACAAGGAAATTTACTTTTTGAAGTTGGTACACCGTGTTTGAACCGCCGGCCCTGATGGGCTCTGTTTGCTGAACTCCCAATGCGATACGATTCAGTGAATTTTATGAAATTTACGTTTGAACACGTCATACTTTTCTGTGTTTGTATATTTTATTTTATCATGAGCTCAGTCGTATTCGTGACATTTTTACGGCGCGTGAATTGTGTGTGCAAATGCATACCAAAACGCTTAATAAGCTACAAAAGATTTTTTTGTATTGTTTTGGAGTTTCACCGCGTCCGAGTTACGGAGTATTTCGAGTTAAAATGTGGGATAAGTTGGCAAGCGGATCCTGCGGTTGTAGGTACCTATGCTAATTTATTAACCCGGCCAGCGGATAGCTGGTTATTTGTATGGAGATTTTGCGAAGGCGTTACGATCCTCGTAATATCTTGTTAGGTCGCATAACATACGCAGGTGTAAGTACCACAGTTTAGATAAGTTATCTACGCTTGTTCAAGGATTGAATTTGTTATTATCGACTTCATAGAAATTGATTCTATATTGTAAATGTAATTAACATGTTCATGAAACTATACTTACTTTTGTTGAGTAAGTAATTTTGTTTTGATTAATTGAAATCTCCAGACTTTAATAATCTTATATTATTATATTGCGAGTAATTAATACGAAAGTTCGCGCGTCGTGTAGGTTGTCTTTGTAGCAGTTGAACAAATTTTGATGAAGTTTCAAATATGCTCATATTTTTAAACGCTTTCCGACAAGAAATTATCTGTAACATACCCGAGCATGGCATTGCCATCAAGCGGAATACGTCCGCTGGATAGCAATAAGCTCAGCCCCTAATACATGCGAAATGTGGCTGGAATATACATACATGGACGTCCTCTTCGGGGATATACCGAATCGATGTTTTTTTTTTCAAAATATTTCTTCGTTTTATACCCCCGAAAATGGGAGCAGTAGCTAATACTTTTATATAAATTACGTTGTTTCTAAGCATAGGTTAGCTTCCAGTTTCCAATTTTTTTTTTGTCTGATATGTTTGCCTTTGACCACTATCTCACCTGATGGTAAATGATGATGTGGTCAAAGATGTTGTTCAGGCTAACCTAGAATTACTGGCTCTCAAGGACAGCTGCCGGAACACACCGTTACGTGCTTGGCGACTGATTTTAAACTTGAGGGTGGTAGCTAGCCAGGCGGGTATTTGCAAAGTGCCCTACCACCATGCTGTGACGACTGCCATCCTAAGACAACAACCGGCACCGACGGCTTAACGTGCCCTCCGAAGAACGTAAGCGCTCAGTAGTAATGTCACAAGCGGTCACCCATTCAAGTCATGATAGAGACGGCTTAACTTTGCTGATCGATTCAAAATGGCTGCAAACTTCGCTACGAATTTAAAGTTATTTGTAGGTATTACGTAGAAACAACTAGAATAATTGAAAATATTAAGTACTCATTATGTTCGATTTCATAAACTTTGACTAAGATTAAAAAACAAAAAGAAATCTATAAACGCGTAACTGTAGCAGAGTGTAATTAAACAAAATGTGTAGTATTAAGCACTAGTGCAATAATGTAAAGTAAAAGTACGCATGTTTTATACACTGGAATATAAACCTAAAATCAGTAAGTCATCTAAAATCTCTAAGCTTCTTTACGAGCAAGGGTGTCAAAAAATGTACAAGTAATTATCACTAACAGCAAAATGTTTCTTATCATTAAGAAGATATTTATTATAAGAAACATTTTCCAAATTTATACGTTAAATTGTGTATGCACAAAATACAATACGTTAGAACACAAAAGAATACGGCAGACACAACACGACTTAACTAAGACTTGCTATGCTAAAAACGTGACTAGTGTTTCTGAAACAAAATCTGTCGCTAACGTCCTGTTTCTATGTGTGTTTTAGTTTGATTGCCTTTGGGTTGTTATAGCGGCATGCCATGTGCATATTCTACATGCATTTACCAACAATTCTCTGAGAAGGAAGCTGGTTCCGTCCGATCTAATTAGGCGGCAACTACGTAGATAGCTGTGATAGAAACTTGTGGCTCATACCCACACTTTTGACTAGATTACTAAACTTTTACCAGCGTACATTCCTACCAACATTCACCTAAATAAGCTCCAGCTCCCAAGCACCAGTGCCTGTTTACTTTACCAAAAATAAATTGCTCCTTGTGTATTGCCTATTTAGAAATCCGCGTGACTTATGAAATAATCACAGAGAATCCGTTGAGATAAAATCTTTTTGTTGTTTACCTACACAAAAGAGTGAAATCGCTTCACAATTTCGCTGCGAATCTTATCTCTGAATTGTCTTTTAAAAAGTACCGATCGAAAATATAATTAACGTTGCTTTAGATAATTAAATGCTTTTTGTTACGATAAACTTTACCCAGTGCGGTTTCATTAATGTTTCCAGTGTTGTGTATCGTTAAATAATTAAATTAAAATGTCGTCGTTCAGTTAAATGTTGTTTTATTGTATAATGGTCACAATTATACAATTATCGCTGCCTTGTTTTTGTTGGACATTATACTATTGATAATTTTAATTTAAAATGGATCATCGTATACCTCGTTTTTCGCTTTCGCGTCCTGTAATTTTGTATCAGTTGACGTGCAACTTTTCTCTTTTCAACGAATTGAATATTGGCCTTGACTTTGTACATTTACGAGTACCTCATCTTACTTCATCAATTATCTTCGAATGAGTTGTTAACAGTCTATTTTTTCTCAGTGCGGCGACCTCTTGTCGTTTTGTATTAAGCTGTTACTCGTTCCCGCTCTCAAAACAAATGTTTCGAATTTGTTCAGCTCCGCTGGAGAATGACTATGCCTTTGTTTTGAGCCTCCGCACTCCGTCTAACCGTAGGCACACATTCTCGTTCGCGTTATAAATCGAACTTGACTATTGTGCGAACGTAGAATTATTACGACACATTTCTGACTCGACCTTTTGCTCTCCGAAGCTGTTTGGATTAATGTCGTTGTGAATTCCGCTTTTTCTTCCCATAAACATAGAATATACATGAGCGAGATCAGGACAGTCGGAAGTCAGCGTTATAGAAGCAGGCCATGTCAAACTTATTCTATCTTTTTGGTATGGGGCAAGGATACCTGTTGTCTTTACCGACCTCGTTAGCTGCGCTGGGTAAATGCTGAAGGAAAGAGGCAGTAGGCAATTTATAGCATCAGCTGTATAAAATACATTTGTATAAACCATGTATTTCGGGTTCCGTATCTTAAAAGAAAACTGAGCACTAATAATGTCTATCATTTATATGTATCTAGTCTGCCCGTTGGTATGTAATACTAGTTGGTCTAATTCGTAAATGAAAATTTGAAATTAAGATATTTTATGTGGGTAGAATATCGATTTAAAATTACGAGTAAGTATTGATTTTGAAATTAAAATTAATACTGTTTCACTGACTCTATGTTAATAAAAAGGACCTTTGGGTTGCCTAAGCGCTTTCACTGTAGTCGTGGTCACGGGGTTACGATCACTGCAAAGTGTTTGATACGTCGTCGGGACAAAAATAATGATAAATATACGCGAAACCGTTTAAAATTGCTTAATTACTATGTGTCGCGAAAACCTAAGACAACATTATATTATACATTCTTCTGAACTGAAGAACGGGTAGGAAACTCGGACTCATTAAATATAAACTTCTTTCAACAATGTATTTGTATACATTGTTGAAAGAAGTGTAAACACAATTTTTTTTTCAATATTTGTTTAAATTATCTGAGCAGAGGTGGAATTATCCAATCATGTTTGTCGTTTAAATAATCACGAAGCGTATAGTCGGATTTCTTAATCAAAAAGATTTTCACGTGCAACTTGAATTTTCTTTCTGTGAGCTCTGTGTTAACTATTTTCAAATCGCACACATTTCTTTTAGTTGTAGTTTTTATTTGTCTTTGCTCTAACTAAAACCTGGTAGCGCTATTTCATCTTTATTACTAGTATTTTAATTGTGATTGTTTCTATTTCATTTTAATTGACATAAGATTTTTCAATTGCACATAATATTCTCAATTATATACAGATTCGGTAAAGATATACAGTGGAGCAGCAGGATCAACATGAGCGTAGAGCTGCCGAGTTGGTACATTATTTTCCTATACTTAGTTGCATTTAACGAAATCTAATGGAGGGTATACGACAATATGTACTTATTATTAGGCCGAATACTGTATCCAAAACCATGAATCGTACAAAAAATTTACTATCGCCATTTATCAATACTATATACCTTCGCGATTGCTTATTCATTGTTATATTAAATCATCCCCGTGGAAATATGAGGTTAGGAAACGGTTTGTTTCCATTACAAAGATCTGCGGTATTATTTTGACGGTAACAGGAATACGAAATGTGATCATTTCCAAAAATCTGAGAAACTTCAGTCAATAGGGTAGTATTGATACGCGGGCCGGATGTTTTCTCAGACTTACAATCGAACTCACGCCATAACTCTACCCTAGACGTATTTGCAATTTTTCTTAGCTCAGCTCTCCTTTATTTGACTAATGGTGAATTGTTTATCTTGCATTCCCTTTCCGAAAACAGCGAATTCAACCACTTCACACAAATCTCTAGCGAGCATGTTTAAAAAAGTTATATCCGATTAAGGGTTCTTTAGTGCATGGTTTTTATTCGAGTGCTACAAACTATGTGCATATATTACTCAAAACAATTTTAGTGTGTAATTAATACACATTTTGATTTGATTATTCATAATAATAAACCGTTATTTATTCAATATTTCTTATGAAATAAATAATACCACAAAAGGACAAATTAAAATATTCCTACAAAAAGTGGAGACATTTAAGTATGCGCATATACAATGCTGCTAGGTACTGGAGCCATGATAGCACTTCTTACTTTCATATGATAGAGATACTTCGAAAGTTTCCCTCGCTTCATACTTGAGAGCTTAGTTGAAGTGACGTTACATAAAGAGCTCATGAATTCCGACCTGGATGTCGACTTTCCTATAATATGACGTATGGTGGTGACATTTACTGCTACTTCGTTAGAATTCTCCTGCTGAATATTAAATTGGTATCCCTCTTGCGTCGTTGTGAATCTCATTTTCATTGATTTATATTGTTCGGAATTGGTTTATCCAACTACACGATGATTGCATTGGCCGATTCGGTTTGTTGAAGCGTGAATTGAAAAGGTTATTGCCGCTATTTTCACCTTTGGAAACCATTATTGTGATTGTGTTGCGCTCGTGTGATCGTTTTTTGCAGACCTAGCGAGCAAAAGTATCGTAAACGTAATTTTCTCGAAACATTGGACGTAGCAAGCGTTTAATTTGGTTTCTATTCACTCAATCTAACACACTAATTCCATTCCGAGTAGGAAGTAGAAATTTACGCAGGACGGTTTATATATTTCAAGTGCGCTCAGTGGATTTTATCTTTTTAGCTAGAATTTGTGCGCTTCATCCTGACTCAGTTTAATGGAGAGATGCGGGAATCGTACAACTTCCGTTATTTACCATCTTTTTGCTTATTCTACTTCTTTCGTTTTGTTCACCGCCAGCCGCAAAATATCGCAATCGCTTGTTAAGTTTTTGCGATGAATTATTTATAAGCTTTGAAAACACTAGCGTAAGCTTTTACCTAAATTTTCCTGTGTTGGATCGAGGAAAACTACACAATACGACGAAATTTTGCCATATTCCAAATATGGCATTTTTTGACTGTATATTATACAAAGAAATGATAGGTTCAAATACATACTAATGCACAATGTCGCAACTGTTTCCCTTTTGAATTTCCAGTCCAATATTCATCTTTGAGTCGACGTTCTTAACAAAATATCAGGTTTGTAATTCTATCCATATAATTACTAGCTATTTTACGAACAAGTTTACCCGTAACAAACTCGGATAAATAGACAGTAGAGTCTTACAAATAGGGTTCCTTTCTGCTCTTTGGGTGAGGACCCCATGTATCATTATCTAATCCACTAATTCTACTCGTGGCGTAATTCTTCTCCAAAGTCCCACACGATCTATATGAAGTCACATTAAGACCTCGAAATGGCACGAAACAAGAAGTTTTTCTCGAACTACGTGGTCCCAGATAGTTGTGCCCGTAGTTCGAGAAGAGGCCCCGCAGCCCGCGAGAGCACATCGCGAGAAACTACGAGAAACTTCGCGCAATCACAAGTACCACGATAATGACGCTCACACCGAACCTCACTCACATCATACTTCACTTTGCAAATTAAATTTTACACTAATCTCTTATTCCGCTGCGTAGCGACGTTCGAATCTAGAATACGGAAACAGATTTTCACGACAGTCGTTTCAAATTAGATTTAGGACAACTGAACACTTCCAATGCAATGTTTCAGAATGGGAATACCAGTCAAAGTGACGAAGAATTCGATTGAATTCACTGTGCTTTTATTGCACCTTTATAGGAATACGCTATTCAGAGTATTAATGGAAGTACGACTGTACTCGGATATCCGAACAAATAATAAATTTGTACCAAATTTTCTTACGTTTGTAGCTCTACGGCTCTTTGATATAAAAGAAAGAAATGGAACATACCGACTATAATTAGATACATACACCCTTTGGTTTGCCATATCTTGGTTCAGCTACTATTTACCTACTAAATTACTGAAAGAAAATGAATTCCATATTTCGTAATACTTAGTAGGAATTTCTTTATAAGGAAGATATTTTTATATTTGCCAATATTTTGATTATGTTTGAAGAATACAATTTATCAGTATTCATGATGATATTAGTGTTATATATCGTTGCCGTTTGTGTACGAGATACTGATACAAATGAAACTATTAGACGCGTGTTTTGCGCGAATAATACGAGTATATGAAGCCAAGTCGTTCGGGTTGCGCTATAACTAGTGTTAGACTTATGCAATGTTTAGAAGTAGTTGGAGCGATCGGCTCGGACCACGAAGTGACTATTAATAATCCAAGCCATCCCAACCGTTCCGACCCTACCCCGAGTCTTTCTATTGATCACACTCTTGTCATGAGCACATTTCCGCTAATGGACCCGCTCTGGCATCTTTCGAGACACTATTGTTTTTGTCACACAATCATCGGATAAGGGCCACTCACCGTGTGCCATTTGATGTCATAAATCATTGGGGAAAACATAATGGCAATTTCATGTGACCCACAATATATACAATGTAGGTGATATTGACTGCCGAACAGTCAACAAAAAATATAACAAAAGACCCGGAGAAAGAAACGCTGGCAGATTAATTAAGTCTTTTGACCTCGACTAAGTTCAAAAAAAGAACCTGTCGATTCATAATGAACAAGATTGATCTAAAAATTGGGAGAAATTGAATTAGAAACAAATTTCGAAAACTTTAAATTCAATTTTTTGAAACGAATAAATTGCTAGCTTTTGTTACACGAAAACCGGCGTCTAGTTTCCCAAATTGGTTTGACTTTCATTTCATCTGTAAACAGAGAGAGAGGCTTTTATCGCCGGCAAAGATTGCTTTATCCGACGGAAGCTACGAGATTGAACTCCTTACACGTTGAAACCAATATCCTGTAATATTTCTACGTTGTGAGAAGACTGGGTCCGAAACCTCGAAACACCTCTGCAAACGGCCGCCATCCCTCGCCAGTAACTTCGTTCCGGACATAGATTTTTGCTGATATACCGTTTTATAGACTGCGTTTTATATTCAATCTAAGCAGTGCTATTTTTTGTTGTATCCTATCATTTGTATATCATGTCCTTCATATTTAGTTTATTTCAGTTTAAAAAAATATCGTTTGGTTATTCAGTACAGAGAGTGGAGTTGTTATTACGGACGAAGTAAGTTCAATCTCTTTTATCGCGGCATTATAGCAGAGAATGGCGCCTGTCTCGTATCCCAACAGTTCCTATGGCGAGCGCCCACTCTCCCGTAAAATTATGTTAAACTTGCTCTGTGTTTTTTATCGTTTTCATTCCTTGTCTATAAAAAAGAACTCTAGTTCATTGCTGGCCTTAAGAGATAATGTTGATGGTATGAAAAGAAAATGCCTTTTAAGAAATATAGCTCTTCTTAGAATGCCTACTATGTAAATTTGATCATGCTAGTAATCTATACCTATAGTATTAGTAACTAGTAATACAGTATTATACAACTTATGAATTTACCTCTCCGAAATTGGGAACGATTCGGTTATGGGTTTTATCATAATAAGGCTCAGTTTTGGCAGAATTATCCATTGGCGGTGAACAAATTTTATTTTAGTATCCCGAAATACTGCAATGCATTAGCATATTTAAAATAAACAAATTTTTCAAATATCGTTTAATATAAAACTTTCGGTGGTTGCATCTCATTTTTAAATGTTTGAATGGAGACATCATTTCCGTTTAGAGAAAGCACTGATAAGATGTATTTTCCAGACATAACATTTCCTGAATGTCAGATACTTTTATGTGACAGTCTTAAGTTAGAGAGATTTACGTGAAAGCAAATTGTCTATGAGTTGTTACCGCTACGTTGTTACCCGCACGGTACTTTGACAGTATTTGGTATTTATGAGCACAATTTTATAAAAAATAGCTCGAAGATTATGCGGCGAACCGACTCGACGGCGCGTAGTAATTACGCCGTCACTCGGCTAAAACGGCGAAATAAATTGAAAAACCAACTCCCGGTGAAAACGTGAGACCGAAAATCTCCATCCATGGTACTTAAACCCCTAGTGACTCTTGTGCAGATAACGCGCCTTTGGCCAAAATGTCATTGTTTATCCAAACAATAGGTACATATTTCTTTCACAACAATAATTGCAACGACCGTACATAGGACAATTGCTTCATTAATTTTAATGAATCTGTGTATAATGTCAATTATTGCGTAACCGCGGATGGCAACTCTTAATTGAATGGGCGTTTTGCTCTGTTTGTCTTGAAGCTTTCATTTTATTAATTTTGACATTTTAATTAGTTAATCCTGACAAATTAGAATTGAGTTTGAGTTTCAAAATACTAAAATTATTTCTGTCTTTGAAAAAATTTCATGCATCTCAGAAATATTATCGAGTCGGATTTAATCGCACCTATTGAACTGTAACATTTTTGAAATGATTGAAAGGGTATTTCATTTTTTCCTGTTTTTGTCTTCGATTAAATATGTAAAGAAATGTAAGTCAAGCTCAAAAACAACAGAACGCAAAACCTTACCGCGGCGGGCGTGGTTATGTGAACAGCCATATCCCGGAAGGGTTTAAAAAGTTGTACAGCGCAACAACATTACCATAAGGCGACCAATTGAATGCGATCATTTCTAAGCGCCAAATCAATTAACCAATCCAATTGAATTTGAAAGATTGTGCGTGTTTTGTTAATTGTGAACTTGATGAGTCCAAAATCAAAGCGGTAACTGTATGACAGTTACACATCTTTATATGATTATTCGTAGCATTTGAGATTTTATACTTATTTATATAAGTAATTACTGTCTTTCATGGACTTATAATATTGTAAGATCTATGTTATGGGCTGGTTTTTAAGGTTTTCTATATAGAGTTACCAGCGTTTCTGCCTGTTTGTATAAATTTAAAGAGAAAATAAGAATTAAAAAACGTTCTCAAGTTCTTCATGTGACGTATTAAATGAAAGGTATAATAATAAATTAAATTTATTAATAATGATGAAATAAATAAAAATATATCTAAATAAATTTTATTATTTACCCTTTTATATTCCTAGAATTAAAAAAGAACTTTAAAGCTTAACTAACTGTTCAATATCTTCCTGAGATATGTAGTATAAGGCGACTAAAAGAAAAGCGGCACTAATGAGCAGCATGCCACCAGAGATCGATGTGGAGTGGGGAGTTGCTAGTCATTGGGTGAACATCAGGGCTTCCTACCATCCTATAAAGCCTTTATTACACGAATGATAGCGGATAGTAAGTACCAACAATATCCAATAAAAGCAGGGTAGTTTCAAGGAGAGCACAGCCGTAAAAGTGAAACTTCTTACAACAATGTCCTTGCGATGCTAGAAAAAAAACTATTAAAAACATCCTGTATTTAATAAAATGTTTATTTTGGTTTCTTTACCTTCATGTACAACACAGTATAAACTAAGTACAGTACTGCAGCTACTACAACCAAGCCTTTAGGCAATCTCAAAGCTATAGCAGACCTACAGACAGTCCAAATGCTCCAGCCCACGTGTTCTTGTATTGTCCTTTGTGTTGTTAGAAAATACATATTGTACTGAACTCACTTGCGTGGAATAACGGTAAGAACATGATGTTTATTCACATATACATTTGTACAGGAAAACAAACATATTTCAGTACTTTCACATCGTCTGAAAGTATTATTCCGCGGTTTTTTCCCTTTGAAATCACGTTTATTGCTATTCAATACATGCTTACATATTTTGCAAACATCAACAAAAAGTTTTTGCTGCGCCGACTCCCTACACCCGTGGCATAAACGAAGATAACTTTTTATAATCTGGCGTCGTCGGGCCACTACGTGACTTAAATTTCGGTGCTGTTCCTTTTGACCATAAAAAGGCGTAGAAAATACAAAACTCACTCGGAGGCAATGGATATCGCGTATTCTATCGGCGACGCACTCTGAATGAGGTTGCTTTACACAACAAAGAATTGATAACGCCATATCAGCTTTATATTCAAACAAGACCAATAACAATTACTTTTAACAGACCTTTAAAAAATATGTTTTTACTGAAACATACCTTCATAAGGGTTTATATTTGTAGGGCATATTGCGTATGGTATCTTACGTATGCCAGCCTGGTTAGATAAAATAATGTCGCCAAGCACCTCCGTGCCTGGCAGCTGTCCTGCAAAACCAATTCCCAGTGCAGGTTACGCCTGTTTAAGTTTAATTATGTGCTTGGAAATTACTATTAAATTGTTTAACTTAGTAAAAGATCGTTTTTAAAGTACATGCGCCTTAATTTTCTCTCCAAAACCTTTTAAATGCTTGACTACCGTGTAGTTTATTGTGTTATAAATGGTTATTAAACAAATAATGTCAGTCATTTGTACATTTCCCTGAAAAACTAAAAAGTACTAAAGCTATTGTTTGCAAATAAAAAATATGGGATCGTGACAGAAGAAGCACGATGTTAAGCGATACCCTCTGCCTATAACAGATGCAGTTCGCCCCTTGTGATGAAATAAGGTGACAGATTTTATACTTGAAGGTGGTAGCTAGCCCGGCGAGCGTTCGCAAAATGTCTGTCCACCACTGCAGTGAAGCTCAAACCGAAGCGGCGGGAATCGAACCATGGGAACTGCGACACGTCAGTCCATCGCTATTACCGCTTGGCTATCTTCTATTAGAATTACCATAAATACTAACTTTCTATTATTGCTTCAAACAATAAATCATACACAGCAACTATACTAATGAATACTACAAGCATATTCCCTCCTTAAAGGCCGGCAACGCATAAAAATACTATACATCGTAATTACGGCAGGTTTGCCGTAAAACATCGTAATAATATAGATCGCGTTGACGGCAAACGCGTAACATACGGCAAACCCCCTCGGTTTGCCGTGAAACCCAAGCTTGGCAGGCGTCTTGGGGATCGCAATATAAAGCAGTTCCTCATAACGCGATCTATATTATTACTATGTATAGTTTTTTTTTTAATGGGGGAGGTTCTGTTCTGCTGTGAACAATCCGGCTGATACAGAACTATACATCAACATGTCAGGTATCTTAACAGACTTGTTTATTGCGCAGTTTTCGAGAAGCTTACCATCTACTTACATACTTAACGATCCAACTTTGTGATAGATGATGTTAGAAGTTATGCTTAACATGCATATATACATAGCATACGCGCGAATAAGGCAAGTTTCTTCCGTGAGAAATATACGGTAGCTACGATGTTTCTAATGGGAAAAGAGTAGCTACAATGGGCCATTAAGACCGACGCCAAAGTCCCTAAGTGCTGAAATCTGTCTGTTCCGGACGACGCAAAAACCATGGCGCCATGTTTTCACGCTTTGATAAGGTTGGATGGTATAACAGACATAAAAACCCTTGAGGGATACCTGGTTCATTACATTATCCTTTATAAATAAAGGTCAAACCAGTTTCACAAGAAAGAACTCTTTTAAGGGTCCTTTGTTTTGGACGAAACGTATACCTTTTAATCACTTTTTTGTTTGTTTGTCTACACGGGCGTGATGTGTGAGATATGTGTTGTAGAATATAAACCCGAATCTACTCTAATATTTAATTTTTAAAAAACGAAACCGACTTCTACCACTGAAATGTATAAAATAAGTTGTCGTAGTCAGTTCCATGCTGGTTCAAAACACAGACCTCACATTATCATGGTCCGACTTCCACAGGTATACTCTTCAATATTGAAAGTTGGATCCGTTTTATCAATGCTACTGCTTACAATGTCATTCACCTAAAATACTATTCAGCATCGAAAAGACTTGCAATTACCGTTAAATCGTCCAGGTATGCATTTAAATTTTTCAGTTAATTAACTATTTCTTAAAAATTAGTTAACAAATTGTGATGACATTTTAATGGGATCAACTTGTATATCCCCAACCAAAAAAATTCTCAATTGTTTTATAATTACCGGAATAATCGCGTAACAAACATAACAACATACAGTTGCACTGAGAACTTTCTTTTTGGAAGTCGCTTAAAAATTCAATTTGCCGGGCTTTTCCTTCAGATCTCGTGATATTATACGTAGGGAAAGATAAAATACCAGAAGGTAGGCAGCGGTACCTTCTGAAGAACTGTCACCTTACATACTAAGGCAAAGCTCGGAGATTTTGGCAACACCTAGATGAGTGAGGCCTTTGTTCAACGGAGGATTTATAACGGTGATTAATTAATAAAATAGGGGTGATATAAGTTGTCATTGACCGGTCTATCTTAAAAAAAATCGGCCAAGTGCGAGTCAGACTCGCGTACGAAGGGTTCTGTACCATTAGCTAAATAACAATAGACTTCATATTTTAACCTTTTTTTGTTTTATCGTGCGCGAGTCCGACTCGCACTTGGCCAAACTTTTATTTGATGTTATAGCGGCAACAGAAATACATCATCTGTGAATATTTCAACTGTACTGTAACTAGCTATCATGACTCTGGAGATACACGATACGCCTGGTGACAGACGGACGGACAGCGAAGACTTAGTAATAGGGTCCCGTTTTTACCCTTTGGGTACGGAACCCTAAAACTGTCATTTTGGAATATCATGATAAATAATATACAGGGTTATTGGTAATATGCTAACAACCTCTTAGGGTTGACATCTGCTATTCCTAACAAACAGTTAAAGAATATTTTATTTTGTTTTAAAAAAAAATTTTTTTTTCGTTTCATATTTCCTGTTTTTATGTATTTTTGACGGAATAAGTACGAGGCCCATCTAATGTTAGAAGTTTCTTGTGCCTGTAATGTATTATTTCATATATTTTATTACTTTTCTCGACGCAAATATTGAAAACTCTTTACAAAGGGAGCACGGCGCGGTCCAGTGTTGCTGCGGTGAACGCTCTTGGCTCGCAGTAGGTATTAAAACAAAATAAAACTTGACCTCACTTTGAAGCAGTGATGGCTCAGTGGCATTGGCTATGGACTGCCGCGCAGCAGGTCCATGGCTCGAATCCCGCTGTGGGCTTAAGCTTCATCGCATGGTTTCCACCATGCGATGAAGCTTCGGGCATTTTGCGAATACCCGCCTGGCTAACGATCACCCTCAAGAAAAGAAAGAAGAAAGAAAATCTGTCGCTAAGCGCCTAACGGTGTGTTCCGGCAGTTGTGTTTGAGAGCCAGTAATTCTATGTTTAGTGTGTTAACACCTTCGACCACATCATCACTTATCATCAGGTGAGATTGTGGTCTAAGGCTAACCTATCAGCAATAAAAAAAACAAGTATAAGTACGGGCACTTGCTGTAGGAACCTTTCAGAGTGGAACCCAATTGCGCTTAACCGATCTATAGAAATTTTTAATATGAGTACAGTAACTAATGACTTGTATAATGTTTCTGAAAGAATGGAACGCTTATAGAAACTGAGCCGTTTCATTTTATTCATTTGATTCCCTGCAGACTCACTCAGTGTTAATATCTTCTCAGTACAAATCCTCTTTTATTTATAAATTTAAGTGCAAAGAAAATAAACAGAAAATGTGACTCCGCTCCTTCGAGCTCTGTATTTCTGTAAAGAAGTGAGTGCTAATTTAGCTGAACGAATTGTAAAGGAGAAAGATGGGAACATGTCAAGTTATTTAAACGAGGATTTCGCAGACACTTCTGACATTTGTGTTTTTAAGATATGAAATGTAAAAGTGGAAAATATTTCGTTTATGTTTCGATATCGATTCGATGTATCGAAACGTTAATGAAATAAATTATGATTCGCAATAGTTACTGCATGTGACTTATTGTTGGTTTTAAGATGCATAAAAAGGTCTGAAATCGGCTTCCATTGATATATAGATTTATATAACCCTTCCACTGAAATGTAAACAGATGTAACTGGAGGCCTTCCGTAAGACTATTGTTTAAATAATATTAGGAAGCATCTAAGAATATATCATTACGTTACTATAGCCGGGGTATGCTCTGACCGACTGAGCTAACATGACATTATGACTCATAACTATAATTTTTGCTCTCGTTCTTCAACCATCGTATGGGGATGGAAATGGAATGTGATGATGGAACATAAAATTCTTACTAGTAGGTTAGCTGCGCTCATCGAAAGGAGGAAAATGAAGCGATTCTATTCGTTTATATGTATACGCAGCCTTAAAGGTATTAAGACTATAGAGCTACGCAAGTATCGCTTTAGAATCTATAGGTACTGGGTTTGTTTCCTATGTCAAAAAGTTATTTTTGATTATTCTCGGTAGCAGTCCGGGGTCTGGAACTGTAACCGGTATATGGCAATATGTTTTCCCCTATAATATGACGCCAAAATATTTCGCTAAGCCCTGCGTACTTATAAACCTCTCCCACTTTGGGAAAATAGGTATATCGTTATGTATTATAATTATAGTGTTGTAGTTATTGTACCAAAATAAAAACATATCATATTCAAAATTTTGTAAAACGTTTCGTATTTATATTTTGTAAAACAAAACATTGTCGATACTGATATCGATTTATAGTAAGTTGTTCCACACTCAAACACCCGTGTTTTCAATCATAAAATAAAACATAGTTCATAATATTGCTTATACTTAATTTACAAATAGCCACACCACTAGGATTCCCTGTGTGGTTGTAGCTATTTTTTCTTCTAATATCTTTATACAAAACGATACTCAATGTCAGTGCGTACATACACAGTAATGGATAAAATTGAAACAATACTAATGAATATTTTGGTGCACATAACATAAAGTAGGTGAGGTAGGACTATGTAGGTATGCGATATATCCTTATATATGTTTTTATTTTGCAAATTTTACGTTATGCATAATATATATTAAGTACCTCTCTGACTTTGACTTTGTACCTCTCCTTCATGTACCTACATATATGTACAAAATTATATTGAACTAGCTTTCCGGGCGCGGCTCCGCACGCGCGTATGTCGGTTATCGCGCGAAAACATTAACCTCTTTTTGCGCAGTCGGATAAAAACTATCCTATGTTTTTTCCCGGGTCTCAAACTATCTCCATACCAAATTTCATTCAAATCGGTCCAGTAGTTTTGGCGTGAAAGCGTAACAGACAGACAGACAGACAGACAGAGTTACTTTCACATTTATAATATTATATAGTACTGAAGTACTGATTGACACGTGAGGCATTAAAAGAAATGCACTGGACTAGTCAGACTCATAACTAACGAGTATTAAGGGTTTGTTTTATGTTTTCAAACTACGGATTCACCGTAAGATACGTAATTTCCGCCATTGCCGCAACCAAGTCGTAACTCCAGGGCCGCAGTGTTATTTAAAATTCTGCGGCGTTTCGTCCAGTTTGTGACGTGATAATTGTCAGACTGTTATTTTTTTTTTTCAAGTAATATAATATACTTTATATTTTAATATTACCTGGTGTTGTCTAATCTTTTGAAACTTGGGACCCATGGGACTGAGGTTATGGCTGAAAATATACAATGACAAATAATTATTTTAAAGGAAACGTTTATGAAATTATTCACAACATATGAAGAGAACTATTGAGTGTACTATGCATGTGTGTTTTGTTACCACAAACAGCTTTTAAAGAATTTTTAATATAGATTCCGTATATCCGAACTAAGTACGTAAACAGTATCAATCCCAATTTATCCCAATTTTTAACTGATTTACAAAAAAGGAGAAGTTTCTCTATTCTACTTATGTTTGTTACGGAATTACTTCGCCAATTATGAATCAATTTTAATGAATTTTTTTAGGGTTTAGGTATACAACCAAATTGGTCCCATTTAAATTGCATCAACATATTTGAGTAGGTTTTAAGTAACAGTGAATAACTGACTAATGTATTTGCTGACCTGGATGATTTAATGGTAATTTCAACTCTTAACAGTATTTTTAGGTGAGTAATAATGATCTTGTAAGTAGTATGAATTGATACGGATCTGACTGACGATAGAGTTAATGTCTAGCAGAAGGTGACGAACAAATAATACTGCGTGTTTCGAAATATGTGTGCGTTTATTGGACGGTGAGTGGCGACTGTGGTTACATGCTGTTATAAGCCTAAGAAACATTTTATCAATGTAGGCAGGTACATATACACTACACTCCTCTGAAAAGTATCAAATAACTTGAAGAAGTGGGACCATGATATAGTACCGTCTTCAACAAGTCTTTTGATACTTTTCAGGGTTAGAAGTTGGGTTCGGTTTTTTTAAATGTGTTCTTATTAACTTGTTTCTATTGGACGAAGATAAAACCAAATTGAATGTAGACTAGATCAGAAACAGAAGTTGAGACGTTTGTAGATATTATTTGGTGGCTGAATGAAAAATACGCGCTTTTATTTTAAATGCCCAAAGACATTTTCAAACTGTTTATTGTTATAACCCTAGGTATACTGTATGTTAGATTTAGTGTGACACTTTTACAGGGTTAGGTAATTGCTAAATGGCGCAGGCCAGGTTGCAATCAATCTGTCGCGCGATATTGCAACTAAAGAGATACCTACGTTTTTATTTCACGCAAAACGGTGCCTCCGTCGACCACGATAAATTATCCATTGTTGGGCACCGAATTCAACAAGAGCCTTTTTTGTTCAATTCTTCGTCTCGTCGTCAATGGAAAATTTATTGCCGCTTCTGCCGCATTTAAATACGACCGATTATATCGGAGAACTTAAAATGTTCAGTGAGCACTCAAGTGGGAATGGTAATTTTTCCATTTTGTTTTCACCTTGGAAAAGGTGCGATATTATCATAGGCCATTTCACGCGGTCATAAGTATCATCTCACTTTTTTGATGGGTTTAAAGATGAGATGGTACCTACGATTATATACGTCGATTGTAAGAAATATTAAAAGTTAAGAAAACTTCATTCTGAGAAGTTTAGAAACTGTAATTTACATGTTATGTTTTTTTTATATTATTTCATTTTCTTACAATTACGAGGTGCTACGTTGTTTTTACCTTGGAAAAGGTGCGATATTATCATAGGCCATTTCACGCGGTCATAAGTATCTTCTCAATTTTTCGATGGGTTTAAAGATGAGATGGTACCTACGATTATATACGTCGATTGTAAGAAATATTAAAAGTTAAGAAAACTTCATTCTGAGAAGTTTAGAAACTGTAATTTACATGTTATGTTTTTTATATTATTTCATTTTCTTACAAGTACGAGGTGCTACGCAATATGCCGATTCCAATTAAACTTTGCAGCAGTACCCAGAAGTTTAAGCCGTCTCAAAATACTCCACATATGTACCGAATCTGACATCTCGACTGCATTTATTTATACTTTGATCTTTTTTCAAAACTCAATTATTCTAATATGCAATATATAAAAAAAATAAAACACTAGAATATCTCCAACACCAAAGAAAATATACCAAATGTGCAGTTTCGCTATTTATTGCTTCTAATATTACTGTTATATTTTTACGACCACCATAGAAAGAGCAATAGTTGTCCCTGTACCATATTGTTAGATTTATGTTGTCTTTCAAATTGCAGCAAACTTGGCCGCGTATTGCTGTTGGTGCAGAATTATACGTGTCTCAGCTTTGTAATATGAACTTACCACGGAGTACATTTAGTGTTCTGAAATTCGGAAACTTGCGGTCATTCCGACCTGTGCCGCCACGCCGAGCACACCTGTCTACAGCTCCGCCAGTATCTCCCAGTGAGACCGCAATAGTCCCCGCACTATTGCCGTCTCACTCGGGTCATCGTTCCGACGATAGTTGCAGACCAGTGCCTTGGAATACGCAGTCCTGACGAAGTTTTTGTTTTGTGTGCAGAAGCTGAGCAGCCGCCGAACGCCGAGCAACGCGAGCTACGAGCTCGCCGTGCCGTCGCGCAGAGGCGCTCTAAGACGTCTGGCATTACCACCTACCCAGTCCCTTGTTTCGGACGAACAACATCATATCGGGCTGGTGGTCTTGCTTCGACCGCACTTTTCGGTGCGCATTTCACCACTTTACTATCCGACACAACATAGTAACAGTCGCGTAACAACACACTTTGTGCTGTTAAGCGACGTCGTTCAGGCGTGGGGTAGCGTCAGCCAAACCCGTCTGAACGATCAAATCCGCCATTTGCTGCGGTCGCAGTGTGACACCCTACGGTGACAACGGCCACTGTTGTTGTTTTGGTTTAACCTTGCACCGTGGCCTTTCCCGCTTCACGGGTCAGCCGAAGCAAGCTGGGCTCCGGGATTCTGGCCTTGGGGTCACCCCTAGTCAAACCCGGAGTAGCGCTTAGGAGCACCCCTCTCCGCCGAGAAAAAAGCTCGGAGAGGGTACACAACTAGGGCACACCATAGGTACTCACTCCCTCTCACACAAGTGAGCTCACGAGTTGCGAGAGGGAGACAGAACCCGTTAGGCCATCCTGAGTATTCCCCTCAGGATGCAACGTCCCTCTAACGGTGAGGTGGAGGTCCTTCAGACCTTCGCCCTCCGCTACCCCGAACTCTACGCTGATCATCAGCAATCGCTTAACGATGCAGAGAGTGCCCGCCTCACGGACACTCTCATCGCTCCCTCCGGAATTCCAATTCCGGAGGCCATCGTCCCTCCTCTGACCCGGTCCTTCTCAGAGGACAGCCCGACTTCGCCCGCTCCGGGCCCTGACAACAGACGCACGGTGGCAGCCCCTCCCCGTGAGAGGTCTCGCTCGCGCTCACCGATCGGGAGGCCAGCGAGCACCCGTCCCTCCATCGCCGTTGTCGAGCCCACTTCGGACTCCGAAGCGGAGATGGAGGTAGATCCGAGTCGCGCCTTACGCACTGACTCGGACTCAGATAACGACGGCTATACCGTCGTAGATAGAAAGCGCAAGCGTGCTCCTAAAGCCGCTAGTTGCGCAACCTCCGCCCCTCCCGCCAAGGCACCCGCTAAGGCCCCCGCCTCCGGCAAGAAGCCGACCCCCGCCCCGCGCCCCGCGTCTCCTCCCTCCGCTCCGGCCACCACTGCCGCGTCCCCTCAGGACGCGAGCGCGCGCCGCGAAAAACCGCCTCCGCCCCTGTTCATTCAGGACAAAACCAAATGGGACATGCTGTCCCGTTTAGTTTCGGATCGTGGGATCCACTATACTAATGCCCGCTCCACGCAGCAGGGCATTAAAGTCCAAGTTTCCACCATTAGCGACCACAGAGCGCTAACTAAACTCCTCCGCCACGAGAGCATAAGTTTTCACACTTATGCGCTCGAAGAGGAGAAAGTCCTCCGAGTGGTCATCCGCGGTGTGCCCAAGGAGGTACATACCGATTCGGTATGTGCCGACCTGAAGGCACAAGACTTCCCCGTACATGCAGTTCACCGCATGTACAGCGGGAAGGACCGCAGCCCCTACGATCTAGTACTCGTAGTACTAGATCGTACTCCTGAAGGCAAGGCCATTTTTAATTTAAAAAAGGTCTGTGGCCTCTCAGGACTCGATGTCCAAGCCCCATACAAGAATGGGAGTCCCTCGCAGTGCCATAACTGCCAACTATACGGGCACGCCTCCCGTTTCTGCTTCGCTCGCGCTAGGTGCGTTAAGTGCCTAGGCGATCACGCGACAGCAGCGTGCACTCGCACCCGTGATTCGCCGGACCCACCCAGCTGTGTTTTATGCGGTGCTCAAGGGCATACCGCGAATTACCGTGGCTGCCCTAAAGCACCACGAGTGAACCACAGGGTGGCAAGGCATAGGCCGACCCGTCCCTCTTACGACCGTTACCAACGGGTAAGCCCTAAATTAACGGTAGTACCTGCCTCACAGGTAATACCCGCGCCGCTCCCAGCCCGTAACGCATGGTCTAAACCACCCAGTATGGTTAAGACCGTCGCTACCGCCCGCGCCCCGGCCCGCGCGCCCGCACCCGCGCCCGCACCCGCACCCGCCCGCGCCGCGGCCCCTGCCCGCGCACCGGCCCCGGCTCGCCCCGCGCTCCCGGCACCCGTCGCCAACCCCATTCGCGCGCCTCCCCGCGCCGCTTCCCGGCCACAAGCTCCACCTATGCCATTGATGGCTGCCCCTCTTCAAGAGGCAATCAACCTAGTCAGCGATCTGGCTATGTCGGTTGACATCAATGAGGTACAAGAGCTATTCCACAAGATGCAATACGCTCAATCCCCAGCGGACGTGATCCAATACACATTGGAACACGCGAATTTACTTAGCGCCCTTAAGCGCTTCGTTCCCCAGGCCCCTCCCCAGTACAACCACTATGGGTAGTACAACCGAACGCACGAAACCGTACTCAGTTTCGTTAGCGTCATTTAACGCTGACGGCCTCTTCAGACAACGTGACCTCGTCCACGACTTTTGTTGTACCCACCTTATCGATATCATATGCGTGCAGGAAACCTTTCTAAAACCGGGGAAGGCGAACCCTAGGTTTGCCAATTACAGAACGGTACGTGATGATAGAGTGAACTCCCGTGGGGGAGGCACTCTTATCTATTACAAAAGGTCCCTGCACTGCATTCCCCTACCTACCCCAACTCTTGTTAATATGGAAGCATCTTGTTGCCTCCTAGCTATGACTGGTCATCAACCTATAGTCATAGCATCCTGTTACCAAGCTTGCAAAAAGCCGATCGTCCGAGCTGACTTAGAAGCCCTATTCTCATTAGGAAGCGCCGTCATTCTGATTGGCGACTTCAACAGTAAGCACATCCTATGGAATTGTAACGTCAACAATCCCAGAGGTATTGCACTTGAAAACCTAATCGCAGAACTTAACTTTGACATAATTGCGCCCACTGAGCCCACTCACTACCCTTATATGGAAGACCACCGATCTGACTTGCTTGACATGGCACTATTCAGAGGCGTAACACTCCGGTTACGCTCCATAGAAGTGGTTCACGAGCTTCACTCTGACCACCGACCCATTATACTGCGACTAGGTCCCGACCCAACGACTGACCTCCCCCGCCCCACTAAGACGATAGTGAACTGGAAGCAAGTAGGCGATGCCCTAAAGGCTATCAGTTCACCGGACCTAGACAAGATCCCTGACGACATCCTGACAAAAGATGACGTAACCCTTGCGATCGATTCGTTCACCAATCACCTCTCCACCGTAGTAGGTGCATCCGCAAAGGAGGTCATAGTGCCGGACGACCGGCGCCTTGTCATTCCAGCGGATGTGAGACGATTGGTGACGGAGAGTAAAGCAGTGACCCGACATTACGACTCTTACCCCAGTAAAGAGAACAAAACTAGGAAACGCCACTTTGAACGCATGGTTCAAAGTCGCATGTCTGAGTTGCGTGATCAACAATGGGGCGATAAACTTTCAAACCTCGTGCCAAGCCACCATGCTTATTGGAACTTGGCGCGAAGTATGAAAGGTAGTAACCATAACGACATGCCTCCCTTATACAGACCAGTCCCACTAGTCCCAGCGTTCTTTGACGAAGACAAAGCTGAGTGCCTAGCTGATAGCCTAGAGGCTCAGTGTTCCCCTAACGTAGATCACGTTGACCAAGCTCACCTCGATTCGGTGGATGCTGAAGTCGAACGTAAAAGCTCTGTGGTCACCTCTGAACTCCCACCTGCCACCTTAGCGACTTACGCTGAGGTGGCGAGACTGATCAAGGCCCTCCGACCGCGCAAATCCCCCGGTGCCGATGGCATCTCCAACAGGGTTCTTAAAACCCTCTCTCCTCCTCTCATCCATCTCCTAGTCAGCATCTTCAATGCTGCTATGAGCCACTGCTTATTCCCAGACACCTGGAAATGTGCAACTGTCATTGGCATTCACAAACCAGGCAAAAGCTCATCTGACCCCACCAGTTACCGCCCAATCAGCCTCCTCAGTGCCTTAGGCAAACTTTACGAGCGGTTACTTGCAAACCGCCTCCAGTCCCATGCTAAAGAACACCACCTTATCCCAGATGAGCAGTTTGGCTTCAGACCCGGACACTCATGCGTCCAACAGGTGCACCGCCTCACGGAGCACATCATTGAGGGCTTTAACAAGTACCCCAAACCCCAGACCACGCTAGCAGTCTTCCTCGACGTGGCGAAAGCTTTTGACAAAGTCTGGCACAATGGCTTGATTTACAAGCTATACCAACTTGGCGTGCCAGAACGTCTTGTGCTCATCCTACAAGACTTCCTTAAAGCCAGAAGCTTTCGCTATCGCGTGGAAGGCACCCTCTCCTCCCCCCACCCAGTCAGAGCCGGAGTCCCTCAGGGCTCCGTGCTATCACCCATTCTCTTCGCGCTGTATACCAGCGACATCCCACGCTCTCAGCCAGACGTCCTATTGGCCCAATACGCGGATGATACCGCTATTTATACCACTGGGTGGCGTATCAGCAGAAAGTCCATTTTCGCCCTCCAACGGGCCATCACCGAGATCGGTGACTGGTTCCGTAAATGGCGCATCGCGGTCAACCCAGTTAAAAGTGCAGCTATGTACTTTACTGAGAAGACTCGCCCCCGTTACCCGCAACCTTTAACTTTGTTTGACCAACCCATCCCCTGGGTTAGTAAAACAAAATATCTCGGAGTCACCCTTGATCGGAATCTCACCTTTAGCGATCATATAACAACCGTCCGAAACAGAGCGGCCTTTGTAATGGGTCGCCTTGGTCCCCTGATTCGCAAAGAGAGTAAAATGTCTCTTAGTAATAAGAAGACACTTTACACTGCCTGCATCCGCCCCATCATGACTTACGCATCAGTAGTGTTTAGTCATGCTAGTGAGGCCCATCTCCATAAGCTTCAAGTCATTCAAAATCGTTTTCTTCGTAGTGCAACCGGCGCTCCGTGGTATGTCCGGAACACCGAGTTGCACTGCGACCTAAACCTTCCCTCTTTAGCGCAGTTCAATAAGGACTGCGCTCGCCGATACTTTGATCGAGCGCCCCACCACTCGAACCCATTGGTTGTCCAGGCATCGAACTACTCGACCGCCTCTTCTATCCCATTTTTCAAACCCCCCCGTCGCCGACCACGGCAGGTATTAGACGACCCGGATGACCCCATCGCAGTCATTACATTGGCAGCTTTAGCGTTATCCGCAAGTCGTCGAGGTAAAATCCCCAGGTGTGAGGTAATTAGAGGTCACACAATCAAACACCGAGCTCGCCGGCGAGCTCGAGGCAAAAACAAGGTCACGATAAATTGCTCTCCAAATAGTCAAAGAGTTTTATTCAGTAGGGCCCAATTGTGCAACACTGCAGTTGCACAGAGGCATTTTGCTCCGATCCCCCCCATGTCTCTCGACAGTGAGACAAGCCGAGGTCCGAACCACAGTGGTGCCCTTGAGCTCGCTGTCAACCCCTCCTATAATAGCGGTACGTTTTCGGCGTCCGCAGGAGACGGAGGTAGAAGGCGCTTTTCGCCTTCTACGCCCGTCTCGGGAGAAGTGCCTTCGGCACTTCTCCCTCCCAGGCTATTGTAGGGCCAGGCCCTCGCCCAAAACCCGGTGGAGCTGGACGACCGCACAGGCGGTAGCCAGCATCTATGTCCTCCCTAAAAAAAAAAAAAAAAAAAAGAAACTTGCGGTAACAACTTGTCGGTATCCATGCTCCATACTTGGCAGTTTGACACCATTAATCTGTTTAAACTTTTAATTGATACATTTACAGAGTGTTCGCTCTTTGCACAAGAAAGATTAAAGAAACTTCGTTCAAAGCGATCTTACAATGGGGCGGAGATCGAAGAGCTCACAATCGTCTAGGCCTCATTTGAAATCAAAGCAGCTTTTTTGATCCTTCGAACGGAACGAGACGGCACAGGTTGAATTAAGTTTCTGATAGGTAAGCGGTGACCGTAATCTATTTGGTGCTCGGCCCGACAACATGTGACCGAAGCGGCCGTCAGTCACTTGACCTCACACGTTTCTTCCATTCTCGTTACTTTTGTGAACACCGTGAGCTCATCTATCATTTTGCCTAAACTGATGACCTTTCACTTGAGACGGGTGAGAGCTTTCCGTTCAGGATGTCTACGTTTATAGGAGTATTTGTGTACGTGAAATCTCTGCAATCAATAGAGCGTTTGTGCGAATAAAATGTGGGGAAGGTTTTCTTATATTAATGCTGACTTGCCCTTCGTTCGGCTCCGAACCTAATTTGTTACTCCCACACGCACACGCGCACTTGATTAGGCGCCTGACACTGACGCTTCATTGCTTATCCAATTCCATAAGGTAATTCGTTTCTACTGTTTTCGTTTATTTCACTATTCTTATTATCTCCAAAGGCCTTGGACCCCAGACAAAGAAATACTTGATGGATATGGTATCGAGTGAGAGGAATGCTCCTGAGTATTTCATTTATACTGTATATTATATGTATAGTGGTAAGACCTGCTTAGTAAAATAATGCGACTATGAAATTTTACGAATGTCATCATATATAATGATCGGTCATCAACACGTTGCTATGTTCAGTAAAACCGACAAAAATAAATCAATTACCATATTGTAAGCAGCCGTGTTGGGTTCGTAACGATTAGCCTGTTCCAGTTAATCATGGTCGCCATAGATCTAATATAGTTATTAATTTTGACTTACAATAATAGACACACCGATTCGCTATCTGCTAAATATCTATTTCTTTTTTTTATCTCTGATAAGTTAGCCTTTGACCACTATGACACACCTGATGGTAAGTGATGATGTGGTCGAAGATGTTGTTCAGGCTTACCTAGAATTTCAGTTCAATACACTACACTTTAAATTAAGAAAGTAAATGAGTAAGTGTGTTTTTGTTGCCATTCACCTCTGAAACTGCTACTCAATTGATGAAACTTGGTACATCTGTTTTTTAGCCCTAGACTAGTTATTCAGTAAATTATTAAGAGGTTCCATACGCAAGCGAAGGGCGAGTAATGTCAAAACTATGTATTATAAACAGCTGTTAGTGTCTAAAATCCGTCATTATTACAACAAATAACTTAAATTACGCTCGAGCTCAAGCCACACACTCGTAATAATATGTAGTTATTGCATGTCATTACGTGTGTCGTTAATTAAATGTTGTTACTAACTAACTAAGCCACAGAGTTTGGTTGTAGGGTCGTGTTAACTTTGATTGTATTTAAAATTATCAAATTTTATGAAGCCTTTACCACGTCGTGATAAATTAATTAATATTTGCCAGTGCCATTGCACCGCACTCGCAGTTAAAATCGTCATAGCATTACTAAAAAGTATTTTGTGTTAGCTACCACCCTCAAGTAGAAAATCTGGCGCCAAGCATCTTACGGTGTCACGGCAGTTCCTCTTGAGAGCAAGCTGTAATTCTAGATTAGCCCAAACAACTTTTTCGACCATATCTTCACTTACCATCAGGAAAAACAGATATCAACGACTTGCCTATAAAAAATCGGCCAAGTGCGAGTTGGACTTCTACGCCGAGGTTGGGTAGCAATGCCATAAATCGTTATTATTTTAATTATATTTCAAAGATCATTAGCGGGAGTCTGACTTGCACTTGACCACTTTTTATTATCTATTTTTGGACGTTAGTTATTCGACTATAATCATATCAAGCATGACGCGTGTATGTATGTATAATGACAGAGCATAAACAAAAAACATTATAAAAACACATGCGGCTATTTGTTACCGTTCCGAAAAAACAGTCATTTAAAGATCGAACAGACGCGACGAACGGCAGGGCAGACAGCCGAAGCTTAGAAACAGGGTCCCGTTTTCCAGGAGGGAACCCCCGTTGACAAACTAGGACTTTCGAAATACCCATTGTACTCTAATCTTTTCATAAAAATGATTTAAATATTTCCTACAGCATTGCTGACGAATACCAAGACAGTTTTGATATATCCGAATTATATTTTGACGAATACCAAGACAGTTTTGATATATCCGAATTATATTTTGGTCTATAGGTTTTTCTCATACTTAATGACGCCGTTTTATTGAATAATGAGGATCGCATATTGAGATACAATCTTAATATATAGATGCCTTTTTCCAGCAATATATATCAGTACTATAATAATATTATAAATGCGAAAGTAACTCTGTCTGTCTGTCTGTCTGTCTGTTACGCTTTCATGCCAAAACTACTGGACCGATTTGAATGAAATTTGGTATGGAAATAGTTTGAGACCCGGGAAAAAACATAGGATAGTTTTTATCCAACTGCACAAAAAGGGGTTAATGTTTTTGCGCGATAACCGACCTACGCGCGGGCGGAGCCGCGCCCGGAAAGCTAGTATAATATATACTCTCCTTAATAGTGTAGTTTGAGCTTATTAAGCGAAATATATATACTTGGAATATCATAATAGCTTCGTTTGGAAATGTATATTTCAGCGAACACTTTAATATTATTTCTTATATCTATTTAAGTCAATCAAGTAATATTGGCGTCTCCAATAGTTGTTTGCCCTTTAGGGCAAATAATAGATTTTAATAACTTTGAAGTTCGTATATAACTACAAACTCTATAGATTTGATACAACGGAATACGTTGTATCGATCTAATAAGTACCTGAGGTTTAGGTTAGGTATAATTTTTTTTATTATTTTTCAGGCTGATTAATTGCTTTCGTCGTAGTAGCTGTAGTGTTGTATTTTGTTTGTAGTGTGTTCCTAATAAACAACATAGAAAAGTACATAAGACATTAGCCTATATATTTAATGAACCCTGCGAATCTTAGCGGGTAGTAGTTAAATAGACAAATAAAAATATCACAGGAAATTTCTACGCTCAACTGTATTGAATTTAAGAGGCACTACGTATATTTTAACAAAAAATAATTATTTGTCACCAACTTCTAATATTAAATGAGTATGAAATGATTTGTCGAAGTCGCTACCATGCTCCATACTGCTTAAAAGACCATTGTCACTCGGCTAAAATACTTTTCATCGTCGACAAAAGTTGCGTTTATGTTATTGTCATCCAGGTGTACAAATATCTTATTCACTGACTCTAACTTAAGAATTAAACGCCCGGCGTTCATGAAATTGAAATAAGTCGATCATGGAAGTATACAAAATCAAATTTTTATTGGCGGATTCATCGCATAACAAACATACAAAAAAACTTACCGCTCAATTGAGAACCTATTTCTTCTTCGGTTAAATAGTGAATCTTTAATTTAGTAAAAGATTTAGCACATTATAATGAAAACCGTTTCGGGTCTGTGCAGTTGGACCACGCAACGAACGTTCCGTAACACTAAACATTTTTGTTATTACCGAAATGTTCTTACGAAAGAAACAACAACCGGCATAACTTTTTTTTATTATGACTACATATATAATAAAAAAAAAAATATGCCGGTTGTTGTTTCTTTACGATGTTTGTAATTAACGCCATAATATTTTCAAGTTTGTGAATTTTATTACAGTTTTTACGATAAAGCGAAAAAATTAACTTAAAATAAAAATGTTAATATTTCAAAATATCCACCAGTATAACGAATTGCGTATGAAAATGTTAACCACCACCTATGGCAGTACAAAACATTCACCCTCTAAACGTTATTTAAGAATGACAGCGTATGCTTACTAAAAGGGCCCGGTTTTCTCCTACGAACCCTAAAATGAAAACAAATTTCTTTCTTTTGAAAACGTTCTGACCTTTAATACCTATACAGTCGTTTGATTTTACTGTTTTATTATGAGTATTTAGTTCCCGATTTAACATTAAAGGTTCCCAAGAAAAAAATGCACTTAAGTAGCATGCAACGTCCCTCCTTGATGTACGAGTAAGTTGATGTTGCTACGCATTGAGCACGCAACAACTCCAAAACTTGTTAAAGCTTTAATAACCCGAAAGGTAATCGAGAGTATTCGCAAAGCCTAAAGAGGGTTATTGCGTGAGGCCATAAAACTTAAGCAAAACAGTTCATAACTATTCACAATAACGTCCTTATGTTGTCTTGATTTCAACGAAAACATATTTTTAATATGACTGTGTCGTCCGTTATGTTTTATAAAACACAAATAAGTTCTCAAAGCAAAGGGTAACCCTTAACAAAATTACTACAAATAATATTTCGTTCGCCATCGTAATTAATGATCTAAAGAAACTGCTTTTGTAATTATGTTTGATATAATTAATAAAATACAAAGTTAATTTAAGGTCTTTCTTGATTACCTTTTATATCTTGGAGAAATTTTAGTTTATTCAAGCAAATTCCCTTGCTTGAATAAACTAAGTACTTATAGCTCAATTTCTGACGTAGAATAGTAAAAAGTTCTAGAATAATCAATAAAATAACTACAACTAGAGGTTACCTATTTGGCTAAATCGGCCGATTGTCTCTGTGTGTGGATATGTACTCACTCACATCCAAAACGACGCAACGGGTTTTGATGAAACATGGTTTTAAGTTTACCATAAGTCCAGCGTTAGGACAAAGTATCATGCTGGTAGAACGCTTGGCGTTGTGTTACGGCAGCTGTCGTTGAGAGCCAGCTCCCATTATAGATTATGCCACTATTATACATATCGCATGCCATATTCTTCAAGACGGTGCAAGTGTTGTATATATAATATTTCCACTAACTAGCTCTTAAGATTATTTTGCTTAATGCGATGTCACTGTCAATTTCAAGCGTGAATTTAGCGATAGGAGTCAGAGTGATGTCAGATGAGTTTGAAAGATTTTGTTAAATATTTTGTAATAAATAAATAAAGAAAATACGTGCTTAATGGTGAGATTATCTTCATACAACTTTATTCCGTACATATTTATAACACTATTATTATTTATACGGTATAAATATATGATAACAATCTTAATGTCCTTACTTTAAGACAACCCAGTTTTATTATGGATACAAAAATGTTGAAAATATTTTTCTATCTAAAAATCTACTATTATGAAACTTTAAATACTCGTTTACGTCACATTATGAGTTCAACGTTAATGAAATTCGTAGAAGTAACTATACTACGCCGTAGCAAGATGTGCTACGACATATTTTAAAGGTTTTAAACGACGCGCGGCGTGCGCTAAAGTGATATTTTTTTATTGCTTTACTTCTCCTTTAATATTGACTGTGAAAATAATTTTTGGTCTTAATTGGTATGGGAATGTCACTTCCATTGACATATCTAACGAATTCCATGATGCATGATACCCTGGATGTCTCAATTGGGCCCGCATCCAAAGCACAGGATGGATTATACTAAGCCTCTCAGTGGTTTGGAATTGATGTAACTTCTAGAGCCATTAGTAGCAAATTTAGTACTAGCTTTAAACAGAAATGACTATGATACATTTATAAGTGTTTTAATATGCAAAACGAACTCACCTCAATCTTGATTACACCATTATACTTAAGTTATATATAAATATATATAGCTACTTAAGTTCAGATTTTAAAATGTTATCCTCTAATAAAATATATTAATAAAATATAACACCATATAAGTATTCATCATCATCACATCAACCGGAACGTTCATCGTTAAACAAGGACACCCCCATTGGGGGGATTTGCCATAAACCCCACGATTGGCAGGCGTTTTGGGGATCGCAGTAGCAGTCGTCAGTTCTTCAGAAGCTGCTGCTTTCCACCTTACAGTATTTTCCTTTAGTCGTCTCTTACGACACCCACGGGAAGATATAGGGGGGTGACATTCTAACCCGGTACCCCACGGGGAAGTAATATAAGTATTAATTGTTTCATAATTGAAACGAATTTACATTGGACAGGTTCTTATGCTTGAAATACAGACGTTATAGAAATATTGAATCAGTTTATATGAACATCACAAGTACGTTTTTATAAAAGGTAAATTGAATTTAAGTTTTGTGACTTCTGTCTCGAATGCTCGCAAGGGATGCCGCATGTTGGTTTGTCTTTTATCTGAGCCTTTTGTTGGAGAACTTTCAATATTTATTTATCGTAACGTAAGTTGTTTTATGGCTACATCAGAAACAAATATTGAAGGAAAATAAAGTATTAGAATTCTGCTCCAGGAATTATATTTAGATAAAGAAGTACCTAGGTTCCTTGATTTTTAATTCAAACCTAAACGTGATATGTTGTGCTAAAAATTGAAATCCAAGTAATAAAAGATTTCAGAAAAACAAGCTTATCATGGTGAAATTCTCACATTTAAAAAGTAAAAGCAATTAATTACAGAAAATCTTTTTTTACGAAAGTTTCTCACAACCTTAAATGAAAATCTCCAGCGGGCAAAGTTGTACAATTACGGGGCCTAAAGGTGGCCACGGTTTAATTGCTCTTAGTTAGGTGTTTAAATTAGATACTTTGTAATTATCACGTTATTTGAAATCAGACACTAATTAAACTAAATAAGCTGAGAAATACTTGTGTGTCGCCGGCGAGAAATTTCAAACGTATAAAGTTAACTTTCATGTTGAAAATTTGGATTAACGCCTTCCTTTTGAGACGTTCATGAACGCTTATCACATGAATATCACCTGTTTCACTTCAAAAATGATAAGGCAGTTAAAAGCTTATAAATATTGATAAGAAGCTTATAAATATTAAAATAAAATAAAGTACATTGTAGTAGAATCAACTATTCCAATAGTGGTTATTGTACTGCTTGACTGTATATTAAAATTTATATATATGTATTAACAAGTAATGTAAATAATTTTCCTCTCGTATATTTGTAAATTTGTAATTTTGTAATTGTAATACTCTTTAAAATGACAAAAAACTATTGCTACTCTTTAACGATACTATACTATAAATAATACGTTACAGTACAGGTTTAGTATTCCACCAGAGTGGTAAATAGTCCGCTTGAATAATCCTCGTACTTATTTGGTCCGTTGAACATGGATGTCCAATGTTTTGGCGACATTCAGATAGCGGCAGTTTGTTTTGTTTCTGGCATAAAGGAGAAAGTTAGAATGTGCATATTTTGTGCTACATCTATGTCAGAAAATGCAATGTTCATGAAGAATTTATTAAAAAGCAAGCATTGTATAACCTAGCTTAGTTTTTTTTTATCTGTGAGGCTAGCCGTCGACCACTATTTTACCTCATGGTAAGTGATTATGTGGTCAAAGATGTTGTTCAGGCTAGCCTAGAATTGCTGGCTCTCAAGGACAGCTGCCGTAACACACAGTTAGGTGCGTGGCGACAATTTTTTTACTTGAGGGTGGTTGGTAGCGAGCCAGGCGGTCATTTGCAAAATGCCCTACCATAATGCTGTAACGATGCCATCGTAAGACAACACTCGTGCCCTCGAAGCACGGAAACGCTCAGTAGTAATGTCACTAGCGGTCACCCATCCAACTCCTGACCGAGGAGGACGTTGCTTAACTTAGTTGAACGATTAAAAACGGCTAAGAAAACTTCGCTACGGGCGCTTCAAGTAAAGTTAAAAAAATCTCTTGGTACTCAGTAATGTATGCGTGTTACTTCCATGGCTATACTTCCTAGCTAAGTACAAGGTACAAGTTCCTTTTTCTCATCAGTCTAGCGGGATCTCTTAGCGTCTAAATGAAAAACTGTGCTCGTTTTGTTTTTAATATTTCAAACTCTTCAACATTCCATGCTTTTCGTTTTTGTTGATGTTTCGCATTATTTTGCTATTAAAAACAACTGCCTCACAGTAGAAAAGGTTTTAATTTTACAAAAGTAATATAAGGTTATTCTTTATTTACGAGCTTTGAAGTAGATAGTTGAAAAACGTTCAGAGATGCTCTCATAAATTGTATTTTTTATATACACTCTCTGGAATACAATTTACGAGATTATTTTGAAATTGCTGCCAAAAATGTGTTTCCAAATAACTTCCTCAATAACAGCGCGGGTTGGCTGTGAGCAATTGACCTCTTTTTATTCAAAAGTAGTTATTTTCTCCCTCATTATGGCTGTAACGTTCCGGGACGAAGGTAGCTTCGTAATTGACCTGCTCGGCTTGTGTTATAGGGTTATGGTTGTTATGGCTTGAGTTACGACTGCGATTGTTTAAGCTATCTATGCCGGCCAGACCACTTAGTCACACACCTTGAGCCCAGGCAACGCCCCGTGAACGCAACCGCGGCCCGTCCCGCCGCCCGCCCGTCACGATTCAACACACAAATCACAACGACAAGCCGCAACCCCCTTTAAACGCTTTTTAAAAACGTGATTTATTTTGTGACAGCATTATCCTCACTCCTAATCCCCTTGTGAATTTATTATTCTGAAACTTTGTTGTGGCCACGGCTTGAGTAATCCAAAAGCTTCCGGCGCTTCATCTCCGCTAAAAGGATATTTTATAACCACTTCGGCGTCGATTGCTCACATTTCGGCCTTAAAAGTTTAACAGTTGTTTACAATTAACGCAATCAATAGGCCATTTAATCCCGACCCGTATCGAATAATAATTCTGCTGTTCAATAGCCGCATCATTTTACGATTGTATAGGAGAAGGCTGCCAAATTCGAATTGAATTTTAATATTTACATTACAATATGATTGGACGCGGCTATTCTCGCAAACGTGCTACTTTGTAACTTGGTTGCTTAACGTCAATTTGGAAATAGTATTTATAACCCCTGACTGTAATACAGGACATATAACTTCAAATCCCTCTCCCTTGGTATGCCTCGTGGCCTCGTACGAGTAGCTCCGAATATGATCAATTATTTTTCGTTAGTCCGATCAGCCGTTTCTAAGACATTCAGGTTTAAAAGCAGAGCCTGCGCTGAATTTAGCATAGATGCTTCGAGTTAGAACTCAAATGTTTGGGCCAAGATAACCACAGAGATGAGTTTATTTTATGTTTTTAGTTGCATAATATAGTTTAAGTAATTTTTACAATGCCAGCCTGCCACACAGTGACAGATTCTTTCTGTATGGATTATTGATATGTTTATGTAATTACAACGAGCCATGGAGAGAGCTATGCTCGGAGTTTCTTTGCGCGATAAAATCCGGAACGTGGATATTCGCCAAAGAACCAAAGTCACCGACATAGCTTTTTGCAAGTTGAAGTGGCAATGGGCGGGACACATTGCTCGACAAACCGTGAACCGATGGGGAAGAATGGTTCTCGAGTGGGTACCACGGTATACCGGAAGACGTAGAGTTGGTAGGCCCCCCACTAGATGGACTGACGACATCATAAAAGTGCGGGTAGCCAATGGTTACAAGCGGCTCATAGCCGTACTTTATGGCGTTCTATGGGGTAGGCGTTTGTTCAACAGTGGACGTCTTCCGGCTGATGATGATGATTATGTAATATATATGTTTATTTAAGTTTAGTTTCTTTAATTAATATTGATTGTGTTCGGAAAACATATTTAACTGTAAATTTTACGGTTTATCCTAGTCAATCTATCTGAGCTGAGGTAACAGTAAATTACATTATTATCGATACAGCCAGATAAAGTATTTTTTTTATAGAGACATGTAGCTCCTAAATTGATATCTTAATCTAAAACTGTTACACACCCTAATAGTTTTAAACTGTTTGGAAAAAAATATTATGCGATTTTCAATGATTTCCGAAACCATTAACTATTTTTTTTTATATTTCTTCTCGTTGAATTTTAAAGAATGATTAACCAACCTGCAATATAAAAAAACTTAGTTTTAAACCCTTAAAAACCTATTATAACGTATCGATTTCAATGTTAGGCAACAAAAGACAGGATGAAAATTGCCAAAGTAGCATATATTAAAATGGATGTTAGTGCACACAAATAACAAATGTATTCTGACCCTACGTAACGTGAGATAAGGAAAGGAAAAAGACGGCACAGTAACAGTTTCACATTATGTAAAAACAAACGGTTGAGATATAAAGAATATCTATTTTTATGTCTATCCGGTAATACTCATTGTCATTAAAGTAATGCTTAGAAATTGGTGTAGGTAATCATTGGAAATTGGAATCACAAGTACAGAGTCCGTAATGTGAAGTCCACGTAACGCAGCCTCGGTCACTTTGTTCGAGGCCCTTTCATGCAGGGCCTAAACCTCTCGAGGCGACTCGGGCGTTTGTATTCCGTCCACGAACTTTTCGAATATATTATTCTGAATGACAGATGTGGAAGAAGCTGGTTTAAAATAATCTTTTTTGTTTATGACTTAGATCACATACAACTTCGACACGCCTAATGAATAGCGGTTACTGTTGCTTGGAAACAACACAAGAATTAATGCTGTTTATACTAACATGTAGACTACCTAGCTCAATTTATCCCTTTTCAAAGTGATTCATGTTATAAAGTGCCCTTGAGGGAAATGTCTTAAGACAGATATTGAGAGCAGCAAACGAGAAGGCTTGTAAAACATGCCTCTACATAATGTTTTTGGTGTTTAATGCGGCTATCGGTCAGTACTTAGAACTCTTGTTCGAGAACACAAAAGTTATCGGTTTCAGATACTTTTGGTGCTTTTGTTGTGTTTTTTTTACATTTACTAGTAATTACATATGGTACCACGATACTTATTTGTTAAGTAACATGTTTATGCAGAAAGTTTATTGTTCACAAACTTCACTGTAATTACTTTTAACTTTATACAAGCTACGTAGTCCTTAGGTTTGTTTAGGCAACTCATTATCAGAATAAAATGATTTCCCACTAATTTTGTTTTCGGCGAGAATTGTTTGACTATTTGATGTAATTATATTTATTGCATGACTTGACTATATTTCATATGTAAACTGGTAAGAACTCGAAGATATTATATGAAGTTATGCTCATATACTTTTGAATGTGAAATATCAAAAATCTTTGCTAGCGATATGGCATTTAAATTGAGGGTAGGTACGTTGATTGAAACTTCGTGTAGTATTGTAACTTATAATTGAAATATTGTTTGATGTTGAAATCTCATTAACTGCGAGTATAATTATTAAATTATAATGTAAATTGCGTCTAGTTGGTTTTAATTAAAAATTCCACGTTCAATGTTCTTTTGATATTTCAATTTTGGTTTTACTGTACTGTGTGTACAGACACACTTAGAAGTCAGTAATAATTATTAAAACGTGAATTAATTGAGGTCTTATTTCATTCGTGTCAGCAACTTACTAACGATACCATGAAAAAAAGCTACAGCTAAAAAAATACTCAAGAATACGTAGTTTGCACAGAAAATAAATATTAAAGAACTAACGGCGAAACATTGTATTTTTCCATTGCACGTTTAGCAATCATATTTGACTGAGATATAAATAACTACATTATGCCCCATGTAGTTTACTATCTTGTACTTTATATGCAAATCGATAAATGGCGGGAAAATCTAATACGTACAGTTGTTCAGATTTCAAACTAGGATTCTTGTATTATGGAAATCAGAGAAGCGCCAGCATCCCTCGTACACAGATGAAACTGAAATCAGAAATTGACTTTCGACTATATATCTTCTGAGACTCAGCTTAATTAAATTGCTACCAAGATAAACGTAGTTTAGTTTCTTTGAACATAATTTGTGCAGATATGTTGTCAGTTCATCGAGCGTTTCTCGAAGGTTCAAACAAACATACGATGTCGAACTAATGCTTAGTGGTAGTGTTTGTTCTGAAAACATTTATATTTTACATTAGGTTTTATATTTTTAAGTAGTTATGTAGCATACTTTTCTATTCAGGATAGTGTTACTGCAGTGCTTTCCACACAAACCATGTTTTGTCTTATTCTAAATACGTAATATAATTTTCCGAATAATATATCAAAAACTATTATTAAGCCTATATTAGTCTATATGTAAGCCTTAATGTTAATCAGCATGCAAAATTTCGTTACATAAATTTGCTTCCAATTTGGATACTCACAAAACATGAAAAAGTCAAGTTTGTAACTCATCCCGTGTCTGCGCTTATACCAAAACATATACGTGGACGGAGAGACAGACAGACAGCAGTATGTTACCAATCCCCAATAGTGCGTTCCGGCAGTAGTACTTGAAAGGCAGTTTTTTTTTGTTTATGCCTGATAATCAGCCTGTGACCACTATCTCACCTGATGGTAAATGATGATGTGGTCGAAGGTGTTTTTTAGGCTAACCTAGATACAATTACTGGCTTTCAAGCTCAGCTACACACCGTTAGGTGATTGGCGAAAGATTTTCTACTTGAGGGTTATAGCTAGCCAGGTGAGCATTCGCAAAATGCCCTACCACCATTCAAAATTACAGGCACGTGAGGCTTGACGTACGTCTCAGGGTGATTGGCGCACTACAGTACACCACTTGTGATGAAATTGATCTTTTGTATCTCCTGGTGTTAAGCGGTTACCGCTTAACACCAGGTGGACCAGTGAAGTGTTCCGTCCACGCCCATATATATAAAAAATATCTATCTACGCTGTGGTTCCCAGACCGGTCATCATTAGGCGTCGATGTATGTTGTAAATGTACAAATTGTACAGTTGTACATGGCACGGACAATTCCAATAATTTCGGTATGGAATATCCTTTGGGGCTTTTCGTAGAGACCGAACTATTTGGTCTTGCAACGTAAGTTCCCTGTGGAAGAGAATTTTGTACGTACTCTTTTGATCGTATTATATATATATATATATATATATATATATATATATATATATATATATATATATAACAGCGACCTTCGGTAACATTTTAAACCCTATATTGAGCATATACAAACCTACATGTATACTAAAAAAGGAACTGTACGATTAAAAGTTTTCCTCCAAAACAATTGAAAATCTATTATGACAAAAATGTATTAAACACCCACTGAAAGCCGTTGAAAACACCAAACAATGAGTCATCTGTCTCGGTTAACAATTTCGAAGTCAAAGTGTGAACCCTGTAAGCAATAGGTGTCGTCTCTCGCCTATAAATGGTTGTTTAGCATTTTACTCGAGTTTTTGTGGAGGGTGTACTAGTTGTACGCTGTCTATCAGCTTGCACAAACAAAAGGACAATTTGCATTTTAACCAACTGATAACTTGCCCAGTACGCCGCGTCGCTCACTAATTTCCTGCGGACTTTCAAGACAAAGTAATTTAATTTTTTTTTAGCTTGGAAGTAAAGATAAAAAGAGGTATCCTTTACCATGACATCGAGATAAAACTTTTTGCTCGTTCTTTTTCCCTAGTTAACGCGATTCGTTTTAGTCACTCTAAACGGATACTTCACTAGAATACTTTTTCTTTTATCCAAGTGTTTATTTATTATAGTAGAAGTAGATAGGAAAACACATTAAAAACTTTTCAGTTCACCTATTTGCTGATTACTTTCCGCCCAAAGTAGAGGGAATGCCGGAAAACAGCTTTTAAGTGTAATTCTTCGCCCAGTTTTTGGGATGATAATACCCATTTACTTTTCGCAAAAATATTACAAACATTGTCTCGAATAAATCACGGTAAAGCTTGCATTTATTTCGTTGCGAAAATTAAAAAAGTTATACTAATTTTGAATGAGTTATTGTTCAATAAGGTTCTTTTTGTAAATATTTCTTTAATTGGAAGTCGTGAGTTGATTTAACTTACATTAAATGGAGATGTTTCGACGATGTGGATGAGTTAAGATTTTGAGAATGGAATAAGATTTCGATTTAATTTACTTAAAACTTAAAAATCTTGGACAAGTAAAATGAATGTGTACATGTGGTTGTGCGTCGGAGGCAGTGGCGGTTGATGTGATGTCTCCGTACAGTTCGGTGACCAATGGCTAACTCTCCGGACCTGGGGATTCTCGCTGCTAGCCTGCTCCGGCTTATTATTGGTAAGTATGCCTTATGAATTGGTCTTTACCTACTAGACATTTGTGTTACACATATGTTTGACATATCTATAGTATATACTGCCTAGGGACAAAACTATCAGAACTGCTTTTCGCCAACTCGTTTCTAGTTTCTAGCTCTACCGCTCATCGATCTCCTGGAAGCCTATATCACGAAACAATGTCGATCTCGACATCGACTCCCAGTAGGTAAGTCAATTACAGCCTAATATCGGTTATTTTCAATAAAAAAATCAAAATATATATTTATAAGACCGTTAGTTTTATATTGCTCTTATAAAAATCACTATACTCTTCTAAAAGTTTTTAAAAGATTCTGATTTACTGAGAATCCTAAATACACAAATCCTTGCAAAACTTACGACGCGGTCTTGGGTATTTTTACAAAATATTTCTACTTTTCTAAAATCTTTCTTTAAATTTACTTCTGGCAATTTTTAAGAAGCAAAACATCCTAAAACAATCTGTATACTGAAACCGACCTTTAAACTCATATATTTACTATCAGTGATTTTGTAGATAGGTTCATAAAATGTGAATTTACTTCCAGGGAAAAATTGTCTTAAATTTTTTAACGACTATAGTTTGAAATATTTTCTGCAAGCGAAGAGAGTTCAATAAAATTTTGAAAAGAATTTTTCGCAGCCTGGGGCCAAGTTCCGGCGTTTATTTTTTTTTAGTAAATCTTAGTTTTTGGCATAAACTCATATATTTACTATCAGTGATTTTGTAAATAGGTTTTATGAAAATGTGAATTTAATTATAAACCGTTTAATTTTTTTTTTGTAATCCCTTGCAGGAGATTATCTATAAAGATTTCGATAATATGTACACTGCACCTATTAGTTTTCTTGGTTAAATTTCTATAGAATCCTTAACAAAAAAGAGACTAAGAACTTTGCTATTTACAAAACCAAATCATCGAGTTGCCTTAAACGAACAGAATATGTACCAGTAGAAAAAACACATCAACATAAACATTATTATTATTTATTAAAGGTTACATGAGTATAGCAAACATACTAAGCAATAAGGGAAGAAGCTCTTTTAAAAATGCAAAAATAAAGAAGCGAACGAAACAAGACCACGTTCCGTTTCACTAAGAAGCCGGGCGCTTATAATTTTTCCTCTGACCGCGCTTCCCAGGAGATATTCCCACTATAGGTGCTTGTTTCTACTTATTTATGTACGAATGCGACTACTGACACTGCAGAGACTGTTGTTCCGCTTCTTTGCTTTTACAAGTTTTAATCTTCCTAATGCGTTCGTCTGGTAAGCGTGCTTAACAGAATGCTCGCGTACGCTTACGTTAACCGGCGCTAGTTTTATGTTCAAATTGTTCGAGCATTAGTCTTTAGAATGCCTTCGCTGCTATTTCAGACGTGTTTGCAATGTCATAACGTTTTACATTCAAAAGCTAAGTAGCCTTTTACGTTAAAATGAAATAGAGATATCCAGCTACAAATTCTTTGTGGTTAGATAACATTTATGACAATCAGTATAAAAGCAATTTTAATAAAAAATGCATTTTGAGAGGAAAAAAATCATCTTGTTTCCGCGTCGGCTATATATGCCGCAGGCCATTTTGTATACTAAGACCGTTAAAATAGGCGCGAATATTGCATTTTAAATATAATTTGTAATACGACTATGAACACTTTCTATCAGGTGAGCTGCCCGCCCGTCAGCCTGCTGTTATGGTATGTTAGCTACCAGACACTTTATTTCGTCTGAGTTTGAAACATGTCAATTTGAAAGGCGTCCGGTGCGTGCGTAAGGTAGGTACGTTGATCACAGCCTGGGGCCTAAATTGTGCGCTTCTATATTTAACATTTAATTAGCTAAGCATACCAAAGTGCTTAAAAATCTAAATCTCAAAAATTGTTTATTTGAGTTGGGCTAGTGATATGAACATCAAGTTATTACTGCGACGCTGAATTTCCGAATCGGACAAGTGTTATTGGTATTTCTTACAAGAAATTTTCAGAATTGAGAGTATGGAATTGTGCCCCTGATTTGGCCATACACTTGCCTTCCTACTTGCTAACTTAATCATCTTGCAAAATGTTATTAAGTAAAAATTGTTGGTGCTCACTTTTGCCTTTCTGTAATTAAACCATATTATGTAGGTATTAAGCTCTGGGCACATAAAAGCAACTCCCAACTAGACACACAGCAAATTGTAGTCCACATTTAACGAATTTTTTATTTGTAATAAAGCGTTAGCTCTTTCAGCCGGTTATCACTAAAGCTTGTATTTCTGTTTAACTCGACAGAGGTTCGTGGCAGATTTACGGCTATTTCCACTGTGACTAATACCCCCCACATCAAATCCTATTGTTGCACCGTGCCCTCCCTTGACAAAAACAACGGTTTGCCCGATATAGTGACCACAAGGAGAACTAAACGCTTAATGTCACTACACACTACACAGTCTTTGTTCTCGAACGTAAAGTCGGTGTTTTTCTAGCTTGCTACGGTATTATTAATGTTTCTTTCGAATTTGTTCACCCAAGTGGGCAATAAGGAAAATGTCACCATTGTTACCGGTCTCTACGTTTCTTAATGTATTGGGTTCTCGTACCTGTGATCAAGATAAGGTAATAAATTAAGTACGGTGTGGTCGGACATCTGACTGTGCTAAGTACCCATAAATATTATAGATCCGATAACACTGTGATTAATTTACAGTTCGGGATGTTGGCACGATAATTTGATTAAACGGCTTAAGTAATAAATTCAATACATTGATAGATTGGTCATTGGTACCAATTTTATGATTTACAACAATTGGATTTTTTGAGAGGAGAGCATTAAATTCACTCCTAGAATAAAACATATTCTTCGAGAAAGACATCTATCCGAAACTATGAAACCTATTGCCGTCTATATGCCACAGTTCTATGTGAGTAGCCTGGTTACCTGAATTACAAGCACATATGGAACAAAATGTTTAGCGTCTAACGCAAAGCAGTAAGGTTCTAACTCTGAGTTATTACAGACAGTATTTTCGAGATCAGGTGAACAGAGCTCAAAATATTTTTATGAGGGTTCCGTGCGAGAAAACGGGTTCCTATTACCTAAGCCTTCTATGTGCGTCCTTCTATCCGTTAAGTTACCTTTTAGGGGCCATGACTTTTACACAGTAATAGGTTGTCGGTTGAACTTTCCTCATTGTGTTATTAATATTTCTAACAAAAAAACTACTAACAAAAATTTATAAATTCATACAATTGAAAGTCTCAAAATAAAGCACGTAATTTTCAGTTTTTTTTGTTATCTTTCCTTCAAAATACTGATTTTATTATATGGTTTCTTTGCCAATAATTTTGTAAAGTATTAAGAATTTTGATTACGCCTTGAATTATGTCATGAAGTTGAGTCATGTACATATTGAAAAGAAATAAGAACCTAACTTCTAAGCACCTGAATATCTATGCATATTAATAAGCAGTAAGAAAAGGTACTCGTATTATAATATTTGTAAATTAGAAAATACGTTTTTAAATACGAAAGCTTGTGGGTAAAGTTTTTTGATACCTCTAACATTCAAAATGGCTGAATTTATTTTGATATTAGGTCCCAGATTAGAGCATAGTTTTTTTAATTCTGATGTGATATAATCCATTTATAATTTTCAACGGGTAGCCAATATAAAATATATTGTTATTGGTTTGACCTATACCAACTATATTAAATGTATATTTTCATATACACGCAGCTTTGCTTGATACAACGCCAAATGAAGTGCCAAACTCAGCATACGGGTAACATTAACTTAATTATTAAGTTCGCTAGATAATTAATATCTGTGCTGGCTGGTTGTGACAGCAGCTTCGTTGTGACCAGTAGATTACTTAAATGAACTGAAAATGGACCGTAAGCCTCGGTAATAACTTAAATACTAAAACGACACTATATTCTCTGCAAAATCTCAGCAATGTTTTAAAGCAAAAACGAGTCTTCTCTTTCTGATTTATTTATATATAATGATTGATAATATTTTTGTCCGAATTATTTTAATGACCTTTGTAGAAATTCTCTATGTATCAGTTGTTGATGATACGTTTAGCACTATACTCAGATTTCAGACTTCAATTTCAGCCATATCAGGTAAATTTATTTTTGAATAAGTAAACCTTTTTCATTGGCATATAGCGTTTTTTGTAGTTTCGAGGTCGTTAATCAAACAGCTATTGGGTTATTCTAGATTTTTTTTCCGTAGAATGTGGAACTCGTACTGTTGTCATCCCCCTATAAATAGAAAGATAATCAACTCTATTTAGTATAACATGGGTTATCTTATCTTTTCGGCGATATAAAGACGTAAGTATATTTGTTTAAAGTTAATTCAATGCAAAATTTTAATGATTATCCGATATCTCATGACTAGCAATAATAGTAAAGGGCCCGTGTATAAACAAATTGAAATGACACTTAAAAAATAAAACAAATTGCATGCAATTTTAAAGTGTTCCGTTCAAGGCAAAAACAAAGCCCTAGTAGTTTATAATTTTACAGAGCAAACATTTTGATTTTTCGTGTAAAATGTTGCCTCAAAGCCAAATAATGAATTACTTTCAAAAATTTTTTTAAGGATATTTTATATACACGAAAAGATGCAAGAAAATTATTTTCTTCTTTATACCCTATTGTTAATTATTTTCTTCTTGTATATGTGGTGTCATAGTTTAGAGCTTATTGAAGAGAAAATTTTAGACAATTATTTAAATTTCTACGTGCACGTCACTGGGTTTAGATCATTTCTGTTACGAGGTCTATCTTAAAAACTAACATGTTACAAAAAACTGCGGAAATTTTAATTCCGTTAATTTTCTTTCCGTCTATTCATAATGTAATTTTTATGCTGTGTTAAAACAAAAGAACAATATTTATTTTGCGATACAGAACTAAGGCTGGCTAAGTTTTATGGTTTGGTTGTTTAAGTATATTTTGTTATCTTAGAAAGAGTCATATAGGTATAAAGGTAAACGTGCTTATATTTTGGAAATAAACGGCACTTACTCTATTTTTATCCTATTGCCAGCACATTTCGAATAAATCACTGTTAGGATTTTCCTATTCGGTAAAATATTTTTCATAATGTCGTCCTTAGATGTGGCTGATATAACCTTACTTAGGCGGAATACTAAATCGATTCGAAGCAATTTAAAACGGCTTAACGCACCCTTATCATTCTTTGAAATCTTATTCTGTTGTATTCTCAATTACTGTGAGATCGAGTGACATTTGGCTTTGTGGCGTTTTAAAGGTTTACTTTATCCAATTTTCTATAATTATGTACTCATTTGTGTGTTGAGCACTGCTTTGGAATTAGATATTCCATAATAGTAGTCGATGAAAGGGTCGGACATGATATTGGATTTTTTTCTGTCAAATTATCTGTAGCTATCTGCAGTCTGTAACTGTGCGCATTATTATAAGTAGACTCGGATTTAAACAAGTTTTTTTACGTTAAGAAGTGCTGAGACAAGGTTCCCGTCTGATGGTAAGCGTGATGCCTATCCATTACAATTGCAGTACCACCGTTCTCGTCCCGTTTGACACTGCATCGTGCTCTTCACTAGGTTCTGATGTGTCTTTCGCCCAGTAATTTCACTTGCTACAGTGCTTTTCTCGCCTAAATATAATAGTGCTTCCACACAAGCTTCGATGTATAATATTTGACACTGCGATGGTATCAAAGTACACAAAGAAGGATTCTTATTGCTATAGAAACCTACCACCGCGTTATACACCACGGCTTATCTAAGTACGTTTATTTTTTCTTGTTTTTTATTCGATTGTGGCGGTACAAGCACTTGGTCTACATGCTGTTAAGTGATACCCTCGCCCTATAACAGATACATTTCACTGGGACCCACACGGGACACACTAATGCGAGCTTGGCGGTACAAATGGCAGGTGTGGGCAGTGCTTCCAAGGACGAACTCGTGAACAAAGAGGTTTACTGCTGCTAAAAGAGTCCTTATACTGCTGTTTATACAAAATCTCCGATAATGCTCCAAGAATTTGGGAATTCGAAGAGTAGCAGGCCACGTCGCTCGAAGTTTTTTAATTCCATGGGAATAAGAGGTTCCCGCATGTCTACTACCACATCATATTAGTAGAAATTAAGTTAGCACCCACTATTTCACAAGTTCCTTATGCGAATTGGAAACACATGGTAACAAGCCGTTCATTGTGGCTTTGAATGGATTATGTTAGACAGTAGCCGCAATCCGTCTGATCCGACGATGATTGCCGCCGTCATGATCACTTTCTCCATTATCTATTAAGATACTAGCAAATATTAATCGACGCCTAATACAATGTTGCCTGTCGGCATTCAGTGTAATACAAAGATACGCAATATAGCCATAGTAGAACTTATCAGTTCTCCGAAAATTTTATAAGTGAGTGCTAGGTTAACTTATTATTGCGGCAAAGTTTTTTGTTTACGTGTTCGTATCAAACTTCTAAGAGTAGTTAATTCGTTTGCGTTTACGCAATTTATTTCGGTATTTTGTATTGATTAAATGAACCTACTAAATTCGCGATGAAAATCCATGTGAGTGCAATTAATTATTTACTTTTTAATCGTTTCAAGCATCATAATTATATCCCGCTTTTATTCAAGGCTTTTACATTTTCTTTTATATATTTTAAGGCCGTAATGGACGTGCTCCAATTGGCGCCAGCTAATTTGAATTTACATTTCCTTTGGTGGCTTGTTAAAGAGATCCTGGCTTATTACGCCTTGAATCGTTATGGAAATTATAATGATAACGTGAGACATAATTAGCTCTCGATTCATGTTTTCTATCATAAAGTGGCTTTGATTGGCTTCTGAGATCAAACATTTAATATATATATCAAAAAGACAAAGATTGAAAATAATACTAAAGGAAAGGTAAGTTAATAACAGACTAAGTTTATCTTGTCAACAATATTAAAATTAATTACAGTTTTCGGACCTTCTCGAAATTATTTTTTCTAAGATAGTTGCCTAAACACGAGCAAATAATTGATAATCAATTGTTTTTGTATCCACACCACTGACTTACTATAACGTTCGATTTTATTGTCAAGCAGTGGGCATCACGTTTCTATACTATTCTATAATATTCTATACTAGCGGCCCACCCCAGCTTCGCACAAGTATTTAACAAAAATTATAAATTGAAACACATAAAAAGTAGTTATTGGGACACATCTGTAATAGTTAGACACATGTTATTATGGGCATTTTTGTACATATTGATGTCTTCTATAAAATTGTAGTACATCACTTTGCTCCATTATCAAAAATTTGCGCCCCACTTACGCGCTATAAATTTTTTTGGTATATTCTTTCTCACGTTAGGTTACATTGTCGAAGTTTTCATACGGATCACAAAGTTTTTGAAAATATTCTATAGCCTATGTTCATTAAGCATAGTGTAGAATTCTATTGGTGAAAGAATTTTTCAAATCGTTCCAGTAGTTTTTAAGTTTATTCGTTATATACAAAAATACAAATCTTTCCTCTATAATATTTGTATAGATATAATCCATCAAAGCAGTGCGAGCAAACGTAGCCACGAGCGAGAAAAACATCCACAAATAGGATTGCTTTATTTGAATAGCTAAACAAATGAAGATCCCATGGTATAATCCTATAAGTGGAATTATGCCCGCTCACCGCTCCGCTAGCTCGCACAGCTTTGGTACAAATACCCCCTGGCTTTTCTTCTTGTTATTAATTATTCAATTGACGATTATTTTCTAAATAACACTCGAATTTGATGAAATAATCTGACTGAAATAACCAGTTCGTACTACTATAATAATGTTTAAGAGAAGCAGATAGTTTAGGATTAACTGTATACAGTACAGTAATAAACAGTCAACATTAAAAGCGAAATTGGAACCGGCTTGGATAGAAGATCTACACTGTGTACGTTAAGACTCACTTTACAAACACATTCCATTGTCCATGGTTCGAATCCCGCCGCGGGCTTGAGCTTCACCGCATGGTGGAAGGGCTTTTTGCGAATGCCCGCCTGGCTAGCGACCACCCTCAAGTTGAAAATCTGCCGCCAAGCACCTAACGGTGTGTTCCGGCAGCGTCCTTGAGAGCCAGCGAAGTAACAGGCACGTGAGATTTAACAACTAAGTCTCAAGGTGACGGGCGCAGTGCAATTCGTTACTTGTGACGAAATGCATCTGTTATAGGCAGAGGTAACCGCTTAACATCAGGTGGGCCTCGAGCTTGTTCCGGTACAGTAACAAAAAAAAACACATTTCATAGATAAAATGCCCTAACTTTATATATATCATATGTAGCACGGTTACATCCAATTATCTTTGCTTATTTCAGTTATATACGAGCATAAAATAAGAAAAAATGTAACCTTAAATAATATGGAAAAGCTTTTGAGTTTCTGATTAGAAATTTACTGGTCGTATGTCAATTTCACTGAAGCACGAAAAAAATTAAAATGTATGTTACAAAGAGACAACATTTTTTTTTAAATTAAGAGTGAAGTGACTGTGTCTAGATAATATTATTTAATAATAATAATAATAAATCATATTATTCATTTAAATATATAACCTAACTAAATCTATCATAAGCTCGAACGCGAACCAATCATAGCAGAGAAAGCTCAAACTCCCGTAGGAACCAATTTGAATTTTGTTCCCGTTGTCCTCTGAAACCAATTGTCGTTGTTCGGATAGATGTGATGAAATGGTTATTTGTGTTACAAGGGATCAAAGTAATATTTTGTATCTCAAGGACGTTATTTTGTATTTAAGGGGGCACCGAGCTTTTTAGGCGCACCGCGTATGTGTGCGTGAGTAAGGCACGCCAACAGCATCCGCTCCCGTCCGACGGCCGAAAAATTACTAAAGCGGATAGCGACAAAGCATCGCGGCTCTGACTAAAATGGGCGGAACGTGCGTGAATTTAATTATTTCCTTCGTATAATAAAATCAAATACCTATTTGATAATAAAATGTGTATACGTTATACAAAACACGTTGCTTTTTTTAAATTAATATACTGATGACTTTTCGTCACGTATTTAAGCCGTACTAATAAGGGTTTATTGAGATTTTTAGATATGACTTTGGTTTTTTTTTCTATCGAGGAAACTTAAAGTAATCGTGTTTCCAATGTGTATGATTTATACAATGAATCCTTAAATGTAATATATATAACTTAAAATCAAGAAATAAAGATACAGCAAAGGATCAAACGAACCACAATTACGTATCGCTACCTCGGTGCAGGCTTAAAAGCTAGCGTGGAATTCTATATTCTTACACAAAATATTTTGACCTCGTTGACACATACTAGTTTTCATCTCTATTCTTAAAAAATAAAATACTAGAAACTCGTATTTGAATTCAATATAATTTGTCAATAACAATAAGTATATGTCATATTATTCATATAAATATTTATCCTTCTTATTATATTAAATATCAGAAGTCGACGAATGTGGACCATTTAGAACAAAGAAAAAAATATCTATGCTAGCCTAAACGATATCTTCGACCACATCATCACTTACCATCTGGTGAGATTGTATTCAAAAGGTTAGCCATAAAAAAAGAACGTTTAAACTCCTACAGGAATCAAATTTAATTCTGCTGTCTGCTATAGCCAATTTAAAGTATTTTGAACAGATGTTATGAGTATAAACTTTTTTATTTTATTTGTGATATAATATAATATTTGCGTGAATTGAATCAAGAATTGTGTTGAGTCTTAAAAGTTGTAATATAACAAACCTAATCATTATTATATGTAGTAAAACCCCATCTGGACTCTTATATAAATATATTGGATTAAGTTTCAACCAGTGTTTGGCCTTTTTAAGCCCTTCGTTTGAGAGTCACGAGTGCGCGTAGCAGCCCTTGGCACTTGTAGGTACGTGTCCCGGCCAGCATTTAATTTGTAATTATGGAAACTCGCTTTACTTTCTGAACTCAAATGTCCTATCAATATTAAATCACAATTGTCTATAGATTACGGGCTTTAACTCAGATTTCATGATCTCGTTGTAATATTAAATAATTTAATTTATTAAGATACGCGAGTAGTATTGATCGTAGACAAACATCAGGTAGTTTCGTAGTAAAATATATTCATAATGTAATATATTAAAAAACTAAATCCCTATATAATATTTTAATTCGTATACGAATTCTTATTGATGATTGACTGAAAATAGATATTTTTCAATAAAAACAACATTTAAATCACTTTAGCCGTTTAGACGCTACGATGCCTACGGCTAAATACTTCCATGATCGCTCCATTTTTTCTGAAAAGGGTCCGAATAAAGTCCATACCTGTATAGTAATTAAACAACCTGAAACGGTTAAAATCGCGTATATTTATCATCATTTTTGTTGACGTTTCAAACACTTTGCAGTGATCGTCACCCCGTGACCACGATAATTGTGTTTGAAACGTCGAGACAAAAAAAAAAGATAAATATACGAGATTTAAACCGTTTTAAAGTTGTTTAATTACTATGTGTAACAATCGCAAAATCCTAAGACAACACCGTACCTATATTATTATAAAAAAAAATAGTAGTTTTTCTTACCTTTAAACACTTAAAGTTAACAAATTTATCGCCATATTATAGTTTCAACTCTAATCATACATATCAGGTCTCAATCTCTGTTAATATTGAAATGCGGAAGTTCTGTCTGTATATGTTCCCCCCGTTTGCCGAAGTTCTATCCAAAGAAATAAATTCTTGTATATCTCGTTTAGACAACTTTCAGTGCCTCATTTTATACGGAACCTGAATTTTGTACCACGCTGCTTCAGAACACTCTGAGCTCCTATTTTCATTGTCCGAGATCAACAGGATATTTGACACTTTTTGAATAGGGTTTGAAGGCGGTACCGTTTTTGTTAATTGTTTTCATTTATATTGCTAAATATAAATGAAAACAATTAGTTTGAAGTTTTTTCCGTTTTATACATTGTTTTCAACTAGCGATGCATACTGGTAACAAGATCGTTTTCCACTAGCCCTTAATAAGGTCACTTCGACTAGAATATCAAATATTGTCTCACCTAGGTACAGATTTATTGGCACACACATACTTATTTCAATTAAATTAATAGAACTTAATAACTACTTATGCGATGTTGATGAAATTTAATTGGGACCATTTGGAAGTACACCCTACGCAACAAAAAAATAATCATCAGGGTTGCATAAGCCAGTAAAAAGTTCATACATGCTTAAAAACAAAAATATACATACATAGGCGTTGACTTGAGTACGTTTTTTATTTTATTTTTTGAACTTGGATTATAGAATAGTTTTAGAAGAGCACAAATATTTTTATTCACATTTAGCTCGCAATTTATAAGAAAGAGCAATGGCACTGTTAATGTCAGCGGGTCAGATGGTTGAAACATAAAATAAGAATATTATGATGAATGATCGCGAGTTCAGACGTCTGCAGGGTCTCGACGACAACGCTCGACGACAGGTCAAGTGGCTATGATGACGTGTTCTCGACCTGCACTCACGGCAGCTTTTAAACTTTTTCGAACCTCAGCGGCTTTCATTAAGCTACGAACACTAGAATTCTGTTGAGTTTTTCTTAATATGCACTTGCATTTACGTGGGAATGGAAAAGGAACGTCACGACTAAAATTTGGCTACGACTGCGGTAAACTCTTGTTGCCTGACGCCACGAATATTAAGGTGGTTTTACGTGACACTAATTGGTGGTTACCAATTATTTCAATTAAGATAATTTGGAGTTACAAATATAAGAATGATTGTAGTGATGAAACCGAAACATCTGTGGTTGCTGCAATACCAATGTTTATATTACCTTATAATGATAATAAGTATTTATATGGTATTGTAATTGTATGCTAATATATAGTAAAAAGAATTGGATAGGCACTGCGTGAACACATTAATGCATTAAACAACTAAAGTTGAACCACTATACTGCAAATCCGGTACAACGTGCTACCACCAAAGCATACAGCAATAATTTTTGTTCTTGCTCGAAAGTCTTCACTATCTATATTAGCAAGCCCCCTCCTTTTTTTCCTTCGAGGAGACATACGCGTCACAGTTCATACAAATAATGGTTGAATATAATCCTTCAGATATATGCGCCTCTCAATTCAAATATTCCGCTAATATTGTAAATGAGGAAATTTGGTACGAGATCCGCTCTCCTCCTTTTTCCATCAGACGTCCAGACAAACAGAGAGGTGCCATCCGTAGATGGTTGGTATTCACAGGAATCGCACGAAGCGCTTTGCGTCTACTTTTCTCGTGCGTATTGCGAAAGAGGGTAACTACTTACCATAGTCTGTTTTTCCCACGGATTTAGGAAGGGAGGGGATGTGTTGAGGAGGCGTGACACGTGTCGCAGCAACGAGTTCCGGAGAACTTGTTGGTTAAAATCGTAAATATCGGCGCGCCAGTCGCACTTTGTCCACGGTCGTGCAAACATCCTGTAATTACCACAAAATGCCAAGTTGTGCTGTCATTACTTGCAAGAACAAAAGTGATAAGGCGAACTATAGCATAAATGTAATATAATTTTACATTTAAGTACAAGAATTCACATGTTATTATTTAAAATCCATCATAATTCCAAACGAAGTTAACAGAGCCGTTGAAAATGTTCAAACGGTGACAAAAGTATAGCATATTCATTATCGAAATCCATTGCTCCTAATGTTATAAAATTGTTTACAACTCAACAAGCAAATGTCGCAATGTAGAATTGCGTTAACGATATTCTGAAAGTGCGCATCGTCGCGTAGTACGGCCGCTGCTATCGGCCGCAAGTTAGTGATGTGGTCGATACATTATAGAAATACATCAAGCGATACTCTAACGAGCCTGCTAAATGTTGTAAATAAATAATAACAAATACTTTTAAAAGTATCTTAAAAAACATTAAATAATATTTAAATAAAACACTTAAAAAGTAAAGGTCGTCTTTTGTATCCATCCTATGACGTTATTACTAAATGTAAAAGAATGGAAGTGGTTGTAAAAACTGCTATCCCTAATGAAGATTTGAAAATCAATCCGAACTTGCATAAAATAGGAGTAGATAAAAAGAACTGGAAAAAAATACTTGTAACAAAAGCTCTTCGTCATTTCGTGGGCATGGATATATTTTCGAATATAACATTTCATCAATATGAGCAGTCTCCAATAAATAATCATGTTACACTGCTTATTAAAGCCGTCATGGAAAAATATGTAAATATTAGATTATATTATCTAACAAAGCGTCAAGTACTAAGCAAGTATTTACATTTTACTGGACAGTAATTAAATAAAATTATAAAGCTACATACATACTATGTGTTGTCATTTGTCAAGTATTATTTATCCAATAAATAATAACCTACAACGGTACAAACCAAGTGCGAGCTGCTTTATAGATATATTAATTTATTTTTTCATATTATTCACTTACTAAGATTTTCATGAAACTTTAGGTGACATGAAAATAAATAAAACATGATTTTTGAATATAATTATGTAGCATGAACTGTTATTTTATACTCAATTACTTATTCAGGTACACTATGTAGTTTTTATTACGGTACCACTTTACCGATAGTATCAAGCCCTAGCGTACGTGTAAATGTATGCATGTAGGAGTAATTTTTATTGTTACTGTGATATCCGAGCGCTTACTTTCATTGATTGATTTGTCAGTGTGCATTGTGATGAGTTGGTGTAAGTAGCTAATGAGAGCTCTGCGTTCAGTACATTACTTTAAAAGTTTATTATTTCATTTGTAGGTGTGAAGCGCAGTGGGGATAAATAATTGAAAAACTGCGACATGCGGATCAGTAGAATAAATGCCTCGCGCCATATCCCCTCCCTTCCTAAATCCGTGGTTTTTCCCGATGAATACAACATGGGTGTCTTCAAATCGAGAGTAAATAGCTTTCTTCTAGGTAAACGTCCTCCACCTTAGACCACATCAATGCTTAACAAAAGGCAGGGTGTGGTCAAACGCGAACCAATTTTGAATATAACAAAAATATATTATTTTGTTACGTCCTGGATTAACACAAAAGATGTTTTGATGAAATTACGATAATTTAATACTTTTTTATATTATTTCTGATATTAACTCTTATGATCGCGTTTTATTTAGTAGCTCCTGTATAAGCGAGCAATGTCCGCTTGATATGACTGATTTTGGAATCTATGGATAGAACCTAGTTGTCTATGAAGTCTGGCAGTATAAGTTATGACCTATGTTCAAGCCAACTTTCTCAGACACACAACTCATTTAGGTTGCAGCTACATCAATATTCTTTAGTTATCTTTGATAAAATCAGTTACCTCCGTTTGAGTGTCATATAACATTCCTAAGTTGAGTTGAATTTAAAAACATTGTTACGTACGATATATGAATGTACTCATAAACACAGCGTAGTTTATTTAAACACGCTTTCACATTTTCTTTTAGCTGACGATGAGAAGATTTTTGAAATTCACAGTTGCAATGACTGTCATCTTAGAGAAAGGCTTAAATAAATGTTGTGTAGGAACCTAGTGTAGACGTATGTTAGATATCAACGTGTAATGCCACATTACACAGTTTAAATATAAATTACTAGAATAGGAGCTTCTATTATAAGAATAAACAGTATACATGACTTACGTATACTATTCATTGGCGTAATCCAAGGCTTTTACATAACGTACAACAAGCATATAGATTACATCGTTAAAAAAGTCACCGAGTCACTAAGTTTTATTAAGAGATTATGTATGAAATTGAATAGTAAAGACATCGAAATATTACACCTTAAATAATAATATTGTTCATAAGAGTACGTGTATTACCCTCGAGTATTTCTATTCATATGGAATCCTTAATATTCAATTTATATATATATATACTAGAAGCAATTCAATTTTCATTCTTCATATATGATCAATTAAGTGTAAAAAATATAGCTACAGTTTATGAGCCCAGATGCAAAATAGTTCTCATTCTGCTGCTAATTTTTGTGGTGAAAATCTCAGACATCCTAAAGCGAGATATGCTCCTCCAAGCTATTCTCCGTTGAGTTGTCGCATTAAGGAGTTACAAATATCTAATTGTAAGTACTATGACTTCTTAATACGACAAATGCAATTATGTTGTGTACTGTGTATGTACATCTGTACATGCCCAGTCAAAACAGAATCTCTGAAATCTCACTTTATTATAAATGCGAAAATTTGTGAAGAAGTGAGGTTTGTTACCGCTCCATGGTGAAAAGACTTATCCAATTGTGGCATACTTCGCGGATCGCATTTGTTCTATTGTTCTGATTGAAACACATGGCAAGGCAACTGAAAATAAATTCTGTTTTGCACCCTTGACTGTGAGATATCATCGTCTAAAAGCTATTGAGTTTTGTATAATATATTTATTATCTATTAAATACCAAAAAATGATGGATGTTAGACCAATTTTTGATATGGGGTCTATCCCAAAAAGTAAACAAGTCAAGAAACTAGAAATACGATACATTGTTTCCATATTTCAAATCATAAATCATTTATTCACTTGCGAGAATAAGTAAACAAAATTTTAAAACATTGAGGTCTTTAATGAGTTAAACTAGTTCTTCTATCTCCGCGTAAAACCATGCAAGGGTTATTCATACATGTAAAATATTGTTTCCAGATAATATTATGCCGAAAATATCTATACAAAAACAACATACTTATAAAATAATACACTTATGTCAAAACTTCAATAAAATTATTATAAATCTTTATCATTAAGAAATTCGTTAACCGTATAATACGATTTTTCTATCTAACATTTGTTAAGAGCACTTTTGAAAGTTCTCATCTAACCAGTGGGTTTAACTAACCAACTAATACTTATAACACCACTTTGTAATAAAGTTTATATGCAGTGTTAAAAAAAATGCGTTTTGACCATTAACGTTGCTCTCTTTAACGTAGCGAGGTTATTTCAAGTATGTTAGCATTAAAAAATTCAACGAATATATTTTTTTTTTATGCCTGATAGGTTAGCCTTTGACCACTATCTCACCTGATGGTAAGTGATGATGTGGTCGAGGAGTTTAGACTAACCTAGAGTTACGGAACTATACGGAAGGGAATACACGTACTTAGATTTTACTCTTTGATCTCTGTCCAGACTCACAGGATGGGGTACCTGTAATAATATTTACAGGTGTCTATAACTACAAAGGAAAATCGAGGCAACGTAGCTCGATCAGCACAATTTGGTGAAACACACAAAGGGTTACGAGTAGAGGACTAACGGAGTGGGTATAATTTGGACCCTTTGTGCTCTGAAGATCGTGCTTGTGTAGTGACTGTGTGTACATATATGTATGTGTGATACGAGCATGTGTGCAATCGTCATCGAAACCCAAGGTGTACGATCCGTGCGACATGACTTGCCTACCTAATGTGGTATTTAATACTGAATTTTTGGGACCCTCCTACGTCCTAACTTGCTTACTGCCTATTGATTTCTCACTCCTAAATTGTACCGACTCCTAATATTGTATTCCAATCAGCATCCGTAGACGAAGTGTTGATTTTCGTAGACGAATGAAATTTTGTAAAGACATCTTAATAAGATGTTCATTTTGACATCAAATTACATTTGAAACACGATCTAAACTAACACACGTATGTAACCGTTTCCCTTAAATTATCAAGGCTAGCTTGCCTACTATAACAAAGAGATATTTAAACGAAGTTTGGATAAAAGTAGGTGGTACCATCTTTTAACAGTCGACGTTTTTGTATTCCTTATAACATCTAAATGTTGAAATTCATGCTTCCTTTTATTTCCGACACTATATGTTACTTAGCAAAAAATAATCCTTATGATCGGTATGATAAAGCTACAGAATTATTATTTTTCTCGTGTATCGGGTTCGATACCCAGTTCAACTACTATAGATATTTAAATATCTATGAATGCAGTTTAAATTGTTTTTTTTTAAATTCAAATAATGACGTCTTCTTTCAGTAAAATTGTCCATCTACAGTATTCAAGGTACTTTCCCTCCATTTGGCATATCCAGTGGATGCCCTGTATATATAATATAAGATTGATTTTTTCTGTTAACAGATATTAAACAATTTGTACCATTATTACGAAACTCATGTTTTAAATTAGTACAATGTCATTGCCTTCTTGTTATTCTCAATAGATATACGTATTTACGATACCTTACAAAAGAATCTGGACCTACCTATTTGTCTACAATGTATTTTAAAGACCAATTTTGTTCCATTTTACTCCACTTTTATATCCTTTGTAAGATAATTCACACCTGGTCCGGTAAGATAGTTTCATATGCCATGAATAATGGAAATATACTATTTGCATTGTTAAATCGTAGACCGTGAAGTAAGTATATGCTTGTATGTTATGTATCTATCTGCTGAATAACAAAAAGCTTTCCAGTGCTTTGTGGCGGCGCGGCAACAATGTAATTCGTGTTTTTTTATGAAGTATCACAAGCTAAGCTTCGCATAATACGGTCATAATACCTGGGTGACAAGATTAGCAGTACACGGATTCGCTTTTATATTTATGAGTTCGCACCTTACGCTTACAGCGCGTTGTTTGTGAGAGATAAGGGTGGCTCTATAGTTCGAGAGCTGGATACGGGAAACTTGTGTACCTACGCTCAGAATTAATTAGTAAATCTGGGCGCGATGCGACCGCAGTACGCCGGACGCCGCCGGCTGCGGTCTCCCCGCCCGTCCACCTGTCCGAACAGAGCTTTCCTCCCCCAATGTAATCCGATTATCATCCGTCTGCTTCTGTCACGGAAAATAACGCTAATTGGCGCTCCGGAACCCTTGACCACTAAAAGCACGCTGGGTGCACCTCGTTACAAAGTCTACAAAACGATTTCACTCGTAACGAGCGTAAACTAGTTTCACCTCCACATTCACCACAGGAAACGAGCTTCATAAATATTTGATAATAACTTGCTTATTTTTTATTTACTTTGATGCGGAAAGCCGTGAATTTATATCCTTCGCATAAAGAAGAGGATAATAAACATGAAAAATAAACAAAAGTATCGTAACATGCATTTTCTCTTCGTCTGATGTTATTATTATTATGAAGGTTTCCGTTGGTATGCCTTGTTTGTTTACACATGTTGGTTTGCACTTAAAGTATATTGAATATATTATGGTAGAAGCCGGAAATTGAATAAGCTGCATCGAAGTCCTTACCTTACTCTCAGTCATTATTTTCTTCACTCATCCCATGTTTATAAAATACGTTGTTCTTTTGCAATATATCGCATATTTGTACAAATAACAAAATCTAATGAAACAACTTCATAATATGGTAAAAATATTTAAAAAAATGCATAATTATATACAATTTTTTAAACGCTTGTAGCGAAGTTTGCTTAGCCGTTCTTAACTGATCAGCTAAGTTTAGCAACGTCCGCCGCGGTCATGAGTTGGATTGGTGACCGCTAGGAGTGAGAACTGACGAGTAGTATTTGAGTTATCCATAATAATACGTATTTTATGTTTGAAGTCGACGATTTTTTGCAAAAAATTGCTTTTATAGATTATATGAAGTTGTCATATAGTTTTCATTTAATGGAAATTGTCATAGTTTTTGAGTATGTATGGAAATGTAGGTAAGTACCCAACCTAGATTTCCGTTTTTATTCAGTATTACTTTCGTAAGAGTAGGTACCTAAGGTATATAAGAACAAAGTCTAAAGAGACCTGTGAGTGAGTTTGGCTCACTCCGACTAATGAGCCAAAATATTATTGAAAACGTCGAGTGCGTTTTTTATGAGAATTAGAAAAAAATAGTTACCGACGAATAAAACATAGGTAAGTGTTTTCACAACACTCGTTTTCTTTGACCTAGTAACTTTTGCAGGTACATACATATATACTAAGATTGGTTTGCATTATGTAGCGGCCTTCAAGACGTTTTTTAAGTTCTACTCTTGTTTTCGATTTTCAAGATGATAAATCGTGGGTTCTATGTGAAAGCCATGGCCAGCTCGATTTGATTAGATTTTTTTTATGATATACTCTATGGTGAAAGTTCTCATACATATTTTGAAGTTCCAAATTCTAATATCATTATTAACCAGCGTGTAACGGGTTTTAATGGAATCTAGTAAAACATTATGACCCGGCTCAGTTCATAGGTCTTTAATGACCTACTTTATTTTAGGTTAGCATAAATGTTACTTGCTCAGTGGTTTTAATTACACTTTGTGTGAATTTTATAAAAAAAACTAAACCTTTATTAAGACTCTTTCTAGATGATAATGAAATAACTATAGAAGTTCAATCTATGATATACTGAGGAATGGTCTGATATTGTCTTTCTTCCACGTCCATAGTTCTTTAACCATACGTTTCGCTTTCGTTAAAGAGCACCCTACGTGTTACATCTTCTTTCATTCAAAACTAGATTGACTTGCAAAATGTACACTACGTTTTACATCTTCTTTCGTTCCACGGACTTGCAAAATGTGGAATAACCTTCCATTCTGGGTTTTCCCCCAGGAAAACCCTGTGAGAAAAGAAAATTAACAAAGTCCCAAAAGGTCGGTAGCCATTGAGAGCACTTCTGATGTTGCAGATGTCTAAGGTGACCGACAGTAACCATTTGAGAAAATTACAAACCCTGCAATATATTCAACAGTAAGTATATCATTTTGAAATATACTGCTCAGTACAAATTGTATTGCCCCCGTCTTTGTTTGTTTATTCTTGCCAATTAATGTAGGTAATAAAGTACGATAGGTTAGTAGCTATAAAGTAGGTTCTACATACATCCGCACTACAGATTAATTCCATGATTGTTGCTATGGCAACATGATTTATGAATATTTTTTACTACTACAGTTCAGCTATTTACGAAGACGTGATCAAGTAGGGAAACAAGGAGACGTTTGGCAAGATATTTACACCTTTTCTACGCTACTTTTATTTAAATGTTTTTATACACTACTGTTTAAAAACTCCTCGTAGACCATAGCATATTGTACAGGCTTTGCAGTCGCCGACGTTACTAACAAAACGTACCTTGATGACATAAGTTCAAAATACACTTGTCGAGCAATACTTTTGAAGCGCCCGTAGCGAAGTTTGCTTAGCCATTCTGAACCGATCAGCAAAGTTAAGCAACGTCCGCCGCGGTCTTGAGTTGGATGTATGACCGCTGGTGACATTACTATTGAGCGCTTCCGTGCTTCGGAAGGCACGTTAAGCCGTCGGTCCCGGTTGTTGTCTTAGGATAGCAGTCGTTATAGCATGGTGGTAGGGCATTTTGCGAATGCCCGCCTGGCTAGCTACCACCCTCAAGTAGAAAATCTGTTGCCAAGCACCTAACGGTGTGTTCCGGCAGCTGTACTTGAGAGCCAGTAATTCTAGGTTAACCTGAACAACATCTCCGACCACATCATCACTTACCATCAGGTGAGATAGTGGTCAAATACTAACCTATCAAGCATAAAAAAAAGAAAACTTTCATAGGAAAATTAATGCCCCAAAAAGTCGCACTACATTCAATATAAGCTTATTATATAAATTATGCAAATAACGAATAATATTTTTAAGTTTGCAATAACGCCTGCTAAGCAAATTACATTACAAAATTACAAATTTACGAGAGACAAAAATTATAGTAGATCCCGCACATGACTATAATTTTTTCCTTCGTAAATTTGTAATTTTGTAATGTAATTTGCTTAGCAGGCGATATTGCAAACTTAACAATATTAAAAATATATAATAAGTATTAAAATACTATTACCTATGCGATAATATAAACGACAAAAGAACTTCTCAATGTACATAAATTTCTCACCTACATCACATCAACAGTCGGAAGTCGTCCAACGGTGAACATAGCCTCCCCCAATTTTGCCACGCATAGTGTCTTGGGTAGGTATAGCGCATGTGTAAGCGGGCAGTTTTTAAAAAGGCGCTGCTGCTCACCTGTTTTCGATAGATTTCCCTTTGTCGCCTCTTACAACTTCCACAGCCCGGCACCCCACAGGCAGTGCATTTTACTAAATATTTAAATACACATAGTTAATATTTCAAATAGGAATACAAGGAAAATATATTAACATCACAAAAAAAATATACCAAATTAATTCTTAAAAACAAATCATTTTTTGACTAAATAAGCACCCGGCTGGGACTCACGTTATGTACATGAATACCGTGCACAGCAAAATCCAGTTGACGGTTGAAGAGGAACATGATGCTAGCCTGCCTTTTCTGGACGTCCGTGTCATAAGAAAGCCTAATGGCTTGTTGACTCATATCGTATATCGGAAGCCGACGCACACAGATTAGATACCTGCAGGCGAATTCACATCATCACCCATCTCACTTGGTTTCTGTTTCTAAATCTTTAATAAATAGAGCCCTTAAGATCTGTGATCCTGAGTATGTCGGTGCTGAGTTGGAGCATGTAAGGAGCGTCCTGGAAAGAAATGGCTTTAACTGGAGTCAATGTACTCGGTGGGCAGAGACAAGCAAGCGTAAGCGACCAAACACTGTAGAACTTTCGCCAATTTATCTACCATTTGTCAAGGGGGTGACGGACAAAATTAGTCATTATCTGAAACGGAAGTATGACCTAAAAACTGTATTCCGACCACCTGGACAATTGCGACAGTTATTACGCTCACCCAAAGACAGGGATCTGCTCAGTGGACCAGGTGTGTACCGAATTCCCTGTGACTGCGGTAAGTCGTACATTGGCGAAACTCAAAGAAATATTTCTACCAGGCTCACCGAACATATTAGAAGTGTTAAAAACGTGGATACCGTACGATCGGCGGTAGCGGAGCACGCTCACATCCCAGGGTCTAATCATTTTGTGCGCTTCGATAAAGCATCCGTCCTTGCGAAAGAGAAGTTTTTCGTTCCTCGTAAGATACGGGAGGCAATCGAAATATGCCGTCACCCTAATTTCAATCGGGATTGTGGGTGGAATATACCGCCGGCATGGAAAACAGTTTTAAAGATAGGTGACACCAATAGCGTGGATACGGTACATGTGGACAAGGAAATTGACACGATTAGTGTGGTTTGTCTACAGCCCCACACGGCACATAACAGTGACTGTGACAGTGTAGCTAATGACATATTGGACAATTTGACAAGTGCAGCTGAGCCGGGAAAGACAGCGCCATCGTTACGTCAGTTACGTGCTGAGGCCCGCGCTCGCCGCCTCGCGCAACCGTGACTCCCAGACGAAGGGCTACAATATAGCCCGAAACTGGTCGGAATCTATCCGGTAAAAAACTCAGTATGGAAGGGGGATAGTAAAAATATATTATGGCCTCTATAGGGCCTCTATCCAACAATCCCTCTGAAATCCCTTGAAACGTTCACCATGGCCTCTATAGGGCCATAATATATTTAGGTGCAATGAAAAGGCTTTGTTAATTCATTTTAAAACGATTACCTTTATAGTTTAGTGTTTAATTTTACTTCTCACAGTATAAAGTTTAAATAAAAGTCAAAATGTTCAAAATTTAATACCTCCGAATTCTATGTTTGCGGGGAACCAATAATTCAGCTATGGTACTAGTGAAACAAACACGTCCATTCGTGTTTCATTTCTCAGAGTAAGTATGAAAACACAGGACATAAAACACCTGTATAATAATTATTATATTTAGGTACGTAGTATTATTATGTTCTGTGATTTAGTACGACACGTGTCACGTGTGATTTGTGAGAAAGTGACACCTACCGGATTGTAGTAAAACGATGATGGTTTCATCTTGAAATGTATTTTTAACGTACCGGAAACGGTACATTTCGGTTCAAACGGTAGTTTTAACCCTTAAAGAGATGGCGCTGCTACAATTTTGCAGGCTGCATTCGCGGAAGCTTCAAAACCTTCTCGCTAGGTGGCGTCATTAGTAATGATAGAATTATAACCGCCGCCGCGGTGGTGGCGTTAGGATCGCTTTCTGAAGTTGTTTGAAGTTTCTGATTTCGTTGCAGTACTGGTTTCAGTTGATTATTTGTAGATGGCGGTGGGCTAAAGTATTTTAAAGAGCAGAAAGATGGCGTTAGCTTAGAATTATTGTTATTATGACTACTGTACATACAATGAGATCAAAATGTGTACACACCGCACAAGTCCTTTTTATTCTGTGACGTGACTTAGATATACTACAAAAAATAGTTTTGTACCGAACATCTAGAAACGAATCACGTTCTCGAAGGTACCGAGTCGTCATTGAGAATATGGTTAGCGCCGTAAGCATCAAAAGCTCTTTGGAAAGTTGAACTAAAATTTCCAGGTATGTTGCATAGATGGCCTATCTTTACCTATGAAAAACAATGAAGATATCCTTTATATACTGGCGTATAACTTTCAATACAATCTATTTAATTCAATCACTCGGAAATTGCTTATGTAACGAAAAATAAAAATATGTTGATTAACTATTTTCGCACGCAACGAAATAGCAATTTGAAACGTTTATTGTTGGATAGGTATATAAACTTGCTTTTAAATGCTCTCTAGTACTGACTCCAACAATAAACGTTTCAAATTGCTATTTCGTTGTGTGCGAAAATAGTTAATCAACATATTTTTATATACCAACTGTCCAAACTCAATGCAATTTTCCGCTCATGTCCATCAGTCTAATATCTGTGCTTCTGGTTTTTTCACTTTCTCGTTTTTCATTTATTTTTGTCTTTAAATATGATAAAATATGAATTCCCATATGTAACGACATTTCGTTATAATTTTGACAATTAAGTACATAATTTTACAGAAAACTTTAAAAAGGAGCATAGATATTAGGTCCAAGGACATGCGTGCAAAGTTTCTCCTAGTTTGAGCACTTTGTAGTTAAATCATGGCGAAACTAGATTTGTATAGAAAGATTATGAATGTACCTACATTCATAATCTTTCTATAAGTATATGCTATGATTATTTTTTGTCATCTAGGTATGTGCTCTGAAGAAATATAATTACATAGTACCTACGTACTTCTTTAAAAAAATATGAAATAGAACAAAGATCACGTGAAAATGAAAAGCACCTTAAATTATGTATGGTAGATGTACTTTGTATTTTCACAGATTGAAAAGTTAGTATAAGTTTCGGCCAAAAAGCAATTATTGGTCTCGTCAAGTAGGATAGGTCGTATACCTATCGGCTTCTTGTCCTTCATTTATTAATAATTCCAATATTCCTCGGCCATCAATTGCTTTATTTCTGACCTTACCGTAATATATAATTAGTGTTGCGTAGGTGGTTGTGATTAATCTTTCTTATTATTTTTGTGCTTAGGAAATTGTGACAGTACAATATTTTTCTTCTTATTGTGTGATTCACTAAATAAATGTTCAAGTTTTTCATCTCCTATACTCGAAAACATGTTACGAAACATTTTACAAAAGTAAAGTGTTTATTCCAAATGAATGTTGTGAATTAATATGTAATTATTACACTTAATAAGCTAAATAATTGTATCATAAATTTAATAATATTGTACTTATCTATAAGAATAAAGCGTAGTAAGTAGCTTAGATTTGTACGGAAATAAAATTTTAAATTATCTTGAAAATTATCCAAATAGACATACTAATCAATATCAACATTTCAGTATTTTTCGTAATAAATATAACTCATTGCCCTCATTGATGAACTTTATTCACAATTATTTAGTGCAATTTCAGCATTATAATAATGAATATCAGTAAATCGTTAACCTTCAACTTTAAGCCAACATTAAGCCAGTTCATTATATGACCAGAAAATTGCACAAAAACTAAATAATATTGTGAGTCTGGCCGAATTAAGGACTGACTGAAAATTTAAGCCTCGTTGACTTAAGCCCTACTTTACCAAAACATTGAGATAAATATACTAGGTGCGCTCGAGCATTACTCCAATGACACTAACTTTAATAGCAACTCGTTGAATAGCGATTACAAAGGTCCAAATTAGAGAAGATAATATTTATCCATTGGGCAAGATTGTTCGATATCAAAATTTGTTTGAGTTGGGATTGAAGATTTCAAGTTTACTTATCAATTGACACGGATTTGAAGAAAATCTTCAACGTCCATTAAGAGAAGTGAATCTCCTACCACAATAAAACAACAAATTTGTATAGTAAAAAAAATTAAACTTGAGAAGTTTAGAATGGTTTGAAAAATAAAATGTGCTTAATGATTTTAAATAGGTCCATTTTTTACTTTTCTTTTAGCTTTTAGCTTTGGTTTAAAGTATAATTTTATTTTAAATGTATGAGAATAAAATTCATATGTCTGCTGCCGATTAAGGGGGTGATTCATATAAAACAAAAGTTCAACATCAATGCGCGCTGCACGTGGCGGCTACTACCTTTGTGTGTTCGAAATGCGCGAAAGTTAGAAAAAATAATTTGCGATTGTCCTATTTGAAGATTTTCCTATTTCAACACTGATTTGCTAATGGTATTTATTTGGTTACAATTTAGCGAAAGTTGATTCGTATATTCAATGTCATCGAGGAAAAGTTCAAAAAAATAATTTTAAAACAAATGCAGTTAATAATTTTTGCACCCATTATTTATACGCGAAAACCTTTAAATGGTGCTAGACTACATATATTTATAAGTAACTCTGTAACTGTTTGTTTCCCGAATAAATAAAAATAAAATAAACAATAGCGGCTACCAAACAAGACGAAACTTCTATTAGAATCCTTCACAACGGTAGCTATCTAAAGACATTCTAGATAAAACTCTATGAGCTTCCTCAAAGAAATTATTAGGTTATTTACTTACATAGATATACCATTGTTGTTTGCCCCGTGTATAGACTTATCTGTTAGGGCAGAGTGATCAATTACTTTTCTTTGTTTCAGGTAAGCGGACCTTTCTTCGGCTCCGATCTGATAAGTAAAAGAAATATATCCCTGCTTACTTGAGCAAGATGGAACTGGTATAAATAGGGGCAGCCAAGCGATGTATGGCCGGAAGTTCACTTTGTCTGATCTCTTCTCTAACTGAAAATAATGGACCGTGACGTCTAACCTGGCCGATGGTTTATCATTCACTGCGGTAGTACTAAGCTACGAAAAGGTAAGGAAATATATTTTGGTGCTTATATTAACGTGAAGTTACGTCAATATTGTTGGCTTCACTACGGAATATAAGTTTCGTCGAAGGATTATTTTCTGTGATATCAAAGGGAAGAGACTTTAGCATCGCTCGCCTCAGCTTATTCATTATAATATATGCGTCATCACTGTCCAATAGATTTAAACTTTGAAGTAATGATGACTCAGTTGCAATGGCTATGTACAGCCGTGCAGGGGACCCTTGGTTTGAATTCTGCGGTGGCTTGAGCTACACCGCGTAACATAGTAGTCACTATCGCTTGGTCAACTTAGGTCTTTCTATAAGAAAATCTGTTTCGAAGCACTTAAACTATTAAGTGCTGCAAACATATTTTCTTGTTCTGGCAGCTATCCTTAAAAGCCAGATGTTGTTCTAGGCATAGCCTGAACTGCATTATCAACAGCTTCATCACTGACATTAACAGGTAAGATGGTAGTCTAAAACATAACAACGACAAAAAAGTTCTTCGTAACACCGCTCTGCGGTCGTAATCGTCAGACATTAGGGACATATCTGTTCACTCAGTGATCTCACATGTTAATAAAGTGCAAGTTCAAACATAAACACAATAGTATTATGGGTTTGCTGAATTCTGATAAATTTAATGAAGAAAATATTTTCAAAATGTGTCACTTACATTACTTTTCGAAATATAACTTAGGAGTATATGTATATACGAGTAGGTAAATATGACCTATACAGTGTACCTACTGGCCAGCTTGTTAACACTTTGTAATTAATTTTGTATAAACTAAAACCTCAATTAGCTAGACCGCGAAACTGGCTACTAATTTGTTTTGTGCGGATTTAAATCCACCGGCATCTGCCAAATATACAAAATGATATTTTAAAGGAACGCAATATTTATATGGTACCACTGCCTATGTATGTAAGTCTCCTATAAGATAAGAGGTTTGTATTACAGGTAGGAATATTTTTTTTTATATCACTGGCCAATATATTAATAAGCTTCTTATACCTACTGTCATATTATATCTACATACCACTTTGAAAAAAGGGCAAGCTAACTGCTGTAATATACCAGGAACATTAGGTACCTACCATGTTTCGTATTATAACTTATAATTCCTTGTAGTAACTTAAAACGCTGATTTGTCCCGGAATTTGAAGCGAAGACGCAGTTTAGAATTGATTTACATATGTCACTGGACCAACAAAGTTAATGAGTTTTTAAAGATTAAGATAATTTTATTTGCATAAACATGGGTAAATACACACTAATGCATGGGTGTAATAGAAGTAAACGATCCACATGTTTCGCCTTAAAAAGGCGTACAAACATTCGAAATACAAAGGCATGCAGGTAGATTTAGCAGTCAAACATAATGTGAAGAATAATACAATTCACAAAGTAATATACAAAAAAAAAGTAATATGTAGCCAGTGGTCACCTTTAGGTCATGTAAGTGATTAAATAACATTGATAATTAAAATTAATTTTATAAAATTACAAAGGATAAATTTTCATTACAGATAAATTTATAATAGTACCTATTACAGTGCTATCTGATTTGTACCTACGATGTCAGAATGAAAAGGAACCTGAAATGCAACTTTAGTATACTAATAACTATACACATATATTTTTTAGAACCTAATCGCGATACTATCATGAACATTATATAACTCGACATTACTATAATGAATATTATATAACTCGACATTACTTCATGTTCATCAAGCTTTAAAAAGAAACCAACAGTCAAATATTTTCTGTATTATCCAGTCGCAAATATCATACCCCTGATTAAGATGTAAATGACTTATAACTCAAATGGCAATAAATTTTGATCTCTTTCATTATTTTGACAAGTGTCCTTGTGATATTTAGAAATCTGAGAAATCCTTTTTTTGATCGAGCGTGCGCTAAGCGCGTTTCATCTTGAGCGAAAATACATTCATATATTTGTCCAGCGGATGTCCGGCTACAGGACGCATTTCTCACCCGGTTCTCGTGAAATTTTGTGACCGTTCTATAACTTTAAAGATTTTTTGACGATTCATTTCTTGAAAATTCTTAACGAAGATTATGTTGGGGTTTAAAACATAAAAAATAATAAATAATAGAATATTATTATTATATGAGTGGGTAAAGTTACTAAAACTATATATCAATACTATTTGCTATAAATTCAACCACTTTAAGTTGTATCAAAACGATAAACAGCAAGTTTCAAGCGTGTAAAACGGAAAAGCTGGTGAAGTTGGAGCCTTAATTATTATAACGGACGGCTACAATCAGTAAACTGTCACCAGTAATTGTCATGCAAATCTCTATTGTTGTCCCCAAGTTAATTTGCAGTAAACGCCACTACAACTTTGTGATTATGTTTATTCAAACTGTTCGCTTTGGAATTGTTGAACATTTTAGTCCGCATCGCTGTAAATTCTACTGCTTCTTTGTTACAATAAATATTACACTTTAATTATTTAATATCTTGCTCCTTTGTACTATTTCAATTAGTGAGGAAGCTGAAGTTTCATAATTCATAGAAATAGTTACCTGACTAAATATTACAACACTCAGGTTCTATTGGGAGACCCTCAGTCAGCAATATAACTGCATTGTGCTCTAGCATATACCTACATAGTATGCATTTGGGTGCTTGAACTGGTTGTATATTTACCACAGGTTGCTGGCCACAAAACTGAAGCAAAAACTTGTTATAAATAAATCAGTCTATTTTAGTTTCTGGTGTTGAACTGTGAGCATATAATATTTTTTTTACATAACTATTCCAAAATATTTGCTGGCACACTGTTTTGTTTTTTTTATAGCTAATAGACTATAGGATAGACTTCTTCATCATATAGAACTAAGGCAAAATTTACTTGACGTCGTAATTGCAAACAAACCTATTGTCAGGTTTCATTTGAAATTCAACCGTTCACTGCGAGTATTAGGTATTTTACAGAAACTTCATTTCGTGGCACTCAAATTTCTACCCATGATAATTTCACGTATCCCAACGCCGCGCCGCCGTGTGACAAATACGCGCTTGCATGAAGCGTTCTCAGTGAAGCTTGCGTTCGGATACCGCCCCCATTGTTGCTTAACTGGGTCACGTGAACAAATATCCCTGTAAGTTCATCGAGCAATTTGTGCAACGAAACCAGTTCCTTTACCCATAATTTCGCTTAGCTATCCTGTAGGCACCAAATTGGACAAATTATGGATGGCTTATGATGTCATGTAGCAATATGAAACTTGACATTATGTGTGCCCTAGAGGGATGCTTCTTAAGCCTTTGAAGGATATCCGAAAAATACCGCTAGGTGTTACAAGACAGATTTTCTACTCGAGGGTGGTAGCTGGTTAGGCGAGCATTCACGAAATGCCCTAACACCGTATATAACTAATTTTTGAATAAAAGAAGTTTGTTGCTATGTACCTGTTTAGAAAGGCAAAAAAAACATGCAGGGTCCAAACACCGTCACTCCATAAAAAATCGGATATTTTTTTGCATAATGTAGGGTTTTATGCATGGCCGGCCACCCCTTGGGAGTGCGCCTTATGTGCAGACAAACTAAGCCACGTTGATTGAAAAGTGGAAAGCTGCTTATTTTGTGGATTCATTTTCTTGAATTGTACTCCATGGAGCAGAAGGATATGCATTATACCTTAAATGCATCCTTATATATTTAGCCAGGAACTACGTTACAGCTAAATCTACTTAGTGTACTGTATACTGTATCAGCCTGATTGTCCATAATCCCCACGATTGGCAGGTGTTCTGGGGATCTCAGTTAAACATAGCAGTTTCTGGAGGAGCTGCTGCCCACCTTCCAGAATTTTTCTCTTAATCGCCTCCTACGACACCCACGGGAGGAGATGGGGATGACATTCTAGCCCCACGGGTCAAAGCTTCATATGTAAACAAAAATTACACCTGTTTTTTACAATCAAGACACGAGTGATATGTTAGCCCATCAAGGTATCTACGACGCATTTCAAAGGAGGCCAGTACACCATAAAACCTCTACTACGGACGTTATCAAAGGGTTAGTGAAAGAAACGTAGCAGCTATAAATTTGTATCAATAGCGATGGGGTCTGCGAAACGTGGTAGGTCTAGCGTTATAGTTATTCAGTAAGTTATGTAAACATTAGTTTGCTTTCATAAATTCTTAGAACTGTATATATAAGACAGAAAAAATACGTTATTCTATCCAGTTCGTAATATCGTGGCCACATCGTAGAATTGTCCATATCATGAAATGTTTGAGATTTTCATGAAGTGGTCGCATTTCATGATCTGTGCAACTTAATTTGACCAGATCATCAAATCGTGAACATTTCACCAACGACATATATAAATCGTGCGGTCGACATCATTGAATATGATTTAAATAAATTAATTTGGGTTAGGTTGATTTCAATCTAGTTCAAACGTATCAATCGTGGTATCGATGATGTGAATGTGTATTACGTATATATTTTTCTTATTTTTGTCCAAATTGTTTTATAAAACAAGCTAATGATGTTAATTTCTATGGTTCCCGGCAGGAATATAAGTACTATATTTCATATCCTCTTTTTAATTGTCCGAAGAGGTGATTAAGACAAAGAATGCGCTGAATGAGCCACATAAGTGGCATGTCACGCCGACGTAGGGAGTACTAGCTGCACACTAGGCGTAAAAGTGGGTCCTTTACTATCTTAATGTTCTGCATAGCAGTACATTGACGGTTATACTCCCTACAAGAACATTCCAAGGAGAATTGGTGTCAGGAAGCGGGTAAAGCCGAAGACATAACTTTTACAATATTACGAGTATGTTCCTTATGTGCATTTTGTGTTATTAGATAATTCATATAGTACTGTCTCTACATACATGGGGCATAGGGAACTTTATCACAGTATAAGAAAATGAAATAAACTTCTTAGATGTGTCCACAAAAGTCATTCAAATGATTTCAAAGTTAAATTTTTTCGTAGCCTTCATTAGTGATATTTGAATTCTAACTGAGCTGTCAGCCAATAGTCGTAAATCAATTCTAAATAACTGCACTACCTTTTCAGTTTTTGTGACAGAATAGAACATAGAGCTCGTAAATTTGACTCGTCAATAAAGCTCGCTGTTAGCACTTGTCGTACATTGCGCGGACAAGCGATTGTTGCGGCCGGAAGCGCCTCCATTTCCGTGACTATTGCGTTCTATTCACCTGACTTGGTGACTGCTGCTGTCACACAGAGCTCGTTATCGAACAACTATGCGCCAATTATCGTCCCAACATTTTTCTGCCGCAGTATACTAGCTGATCCGCCCGCAATTTCGAAAGCGTAAGCCTCAGTTCAACAATATTTTGAGAAGATAAAAGTGAATCTTATTGAATATGTTCTTCTTTTACTTGTGGCAAAGTTATCAAATTGAATTTAGCTAAGGATAAAATGTCATGTGCAAAATTTCACCTGAATTGCATTTATAATAAATGCAATTCAGGTGAAATAAGTATACAAAGGCACTTTGTATGTGACAAACAGTTTCATGTTATTTATTACACAATATCATGTTTTCACGGTCGACAGAGTAAAATTTTATTTTTACACGGTACATACATATATGAATTTACTAGGTATATGTAGTACTTCATGTACATGCATAGATAAATGTATGTGCGATGAACAGTTAAATTGTCTTAGCACTTTTGAGGGTTAATTATATCTCAAAAAATGATAATGTATCTGAATTAGAACGGTAGATTTAAACTATGTAAATAAAGTTGGGATAACATGATGATAAAGTTTTTTTGATGTCACAGATTTACAAAAACAATATGACTCATATATACTTATAGCGTCTTACCTATTTCCCGGTAGGATAGATATTTCTGAAGCAGTGATAGCCGAGCGGTAATTGCTGCGGACTGCAGTGCTAATGCATGGTTTGATCATCACCGACGCATGGCTTGAGCTTCATGGTGTTAGGGCATTGTACGAATCGCCTGGCTAGGTAACCCTCAAGTAGAAAATTTGTCGCCAAGCATCTCACAGTGTGTTCCGGCAGCAGTTCTTGAGAGTCAATAAGTAGTAATGAAATTTACAAGTACGAGACTCAAATCTCAATATGTCTCAGGGTGATGGGTGCAGTGCATTCGTCACTTGCATGAAATGCATCTGTTATAGACATAGATTCCCGCTTAACATTAAGTGGGCCTCGTGCGAGTCCCAATCTCATAAAATAAATATTTAAATATATGAATGTATGAAAATCCTTGGTATGTGACGTAATGGAATTCTTCAATATACATCTAAGGATACCTATAAGGCTTACGGTCTTAGACTTTCGTTTTTCTTTGTTCTATTACAAACTTCCAATAAGTACCTACCCAATATACAGACCAGTGTAGTCTTTCTCACGGATATCTACTGCGAAGGAAACTCAAACAAAATTACAAAAAGGCTCGGTCGATGGTTCTACTCAATACATTTCTATATCATCCATACCGAACTAACCTTACCTAAAATACGATACGTATTTATTTATTCCGAAAGTCCCAGGCGTATTCAACCGACACGACCGTCTGCTACATTTTGTCGACGACGACGTTAGTTAAAAATGAGTTTTTGGCTTTGTGTGAGAATTGTGGCTCGAATAATTATTTTTACAGAGCTCCAGGCGCGTCCCATTTGTCTGAAGAAAAATGCATTCAAGCGTCCGATTCAGCTTGTATTCGGTTTTTAGGCACTGCGTCCGTTTGACATTGACTTACCTATATGCTTAATGCACTAAGGGTGCGTTTCAGAATTTCCTAATAAAGTTTCGGGTTGCTAGCCAACACATAAAATTACTGAATGATAAAAATGATAGTTAACATGCAGCGCGTTTCAAGCTTTAACCGATGGATAGGCTAAACCGATGACTGTAAAACGCAAAGATCGTGTTTTGTTTACTAAATATGTTCTGGGTAGTATAACCGGAACTTACTCGAACATTCTGAAACAGGCCCTAAATGTCATCTATGATGGGTCAATTAACGGAAAACAGGGACGTGTCAGTTGCACCTCCTGTCACTTGTCACCTACACTGCATACATTGAAAATATCTGTTCAAACTCTAAAATGGCAGGTTATTATGCGGTTCATAAATCAAACGTTATATTGCACTAAATTGGTGGTGCGTCGGAAATCGCCACCACGTTGGCGCCGCAGTCCTATTACTGAACTTATACATTCATGAATGCGTTAGGTCAAAAGAGTGAATAGTAATCGAATATTTTTAAAGACCTAGGCGAGTTTTCTTACATTCGTTTTCTGAGTTAAATGCATGCATTTTGTGTTTCCGAACGCGTCGTGTACGGAATAGTTAAACATTAAATTTGAAGTTCGAATTTTAGTGCAACGGCTTCCAGCGCAGTTGGTGGCCCGACTACGATGTTTTAGCTCGCGCGTACCTCCCGCATAATTACTGTCGAGCATTGTGCGGCCACTGCGCTCTACGTGGCCAGTTTACTGCCCTCAATTGCTGAAAAGTAGTGAAGCACACGAAGAGAATAAGCTGAAAAGTAGTGAAGCACACGAAGAGAATAAAGTTTTACTCAACAAAATTGCCACCCGTACTCTTGTACGACGTGCACAAATCGTCGTGTATTCCACGCCGCGAGCCCTTTAGCCGTTGACGTCATAATAAATGTTGTCATCATTCAAGTTTTATGTATTTGATACGAAATTACAAAATATTGAAGTGTTTTCTATTGTATTAGTATAGTATTGTTATTCATATTTTTAAGATTCTACCTTAATAAGTAGAAACGGAACGCTGCGCGCTGGTTGTGCACTTAGAAACAAAATTAGATTTGAAATTCTCGCGGTATATGTAAATACTACAAAAAATATTAAGAAATTTTATTAGAAATTTGTTAGCTCTAATACATTCAGGAATACCCGATTCATTTACTTTGTTATTTATAATATGTTTGGTGGTCTCTATATATTTTGTAGTACTAATATTATTTAAGAATAGTCAACACAAAAATAAATATGTAGCTAGGCGAGGTCTCTGTGGTCCAAATCCAGAGTCAAAGTCTGAGCATTTGTATGTATGTAAGTTTGTACGACAATAACTTTTGCACTATTGGTCTGATTTTCATAAAAAATGTTAATAATATAGCCTTTATAAATATAAAATGCACATTCGTATATGAGTTACTTGTAAATCGGTTGTTTGTTGACATATGAGGTTGTCTGAGACGTCAAAGTAACAATATATCATCATAAAAAATATTTTTTGTTGATTTTATACATAATCTTTGACCTTTTATAAACCAAAATGTATAAAGTTTAGTAAAACGCTTGCACTCAAATAGCTGACCTGAAATAGCTACCCGATGTATATTTTATCTCTATAAACCCTTCCTTAGCTGGATATTTCTAATTTAAACTGTTGCAGGTAAATTAAGGTAATAACAACTCCACGGTTTGGAACTACCTGCATCGCCCCGTGCTACGTTAATTAAATTATAAAATGAATGTAAATTCAGTAATGAAATTGCATTTGAATTATTTAAACCAATCACAATTCCAGTCTAAATTTACCAGAATATGTACAAAATGAAAATTGAACCATAACTGGTTTGAACAGGTCAAACTATCAGTTATTTATTTTATGATATTTGTGACCAGATCATGATATTTTATAAATGTGGAACATTTATTAAATATCATGATCTGATGAATCGGCTGTGATCGATTTAAACAAAAAAGGAAGATATAAGAAGATAGAGGTACCACCCCTTTTATATCACGACAATTTCATGCGGAGAAAATGTAACACAAGCATATAATGCACACATCTACACTTTCATTGTATATGTGGATACGTTTTAACGATTGACAAAGACAGGAAGACAAACATGCAGTAGACGCACATACGAATACTACTGCGACTCAATCAGAAGACGTCATCTTATATCTCATTGTCATGTTCAAGGTACGGGTGCCATTTCTCTCGTTTTTCATAAGTTAAATGATTTTAATTATAATATAACGTACTCACTATTATAATATAATAATATAACATAATAATATATGTAACGTACTCATTATTGTAATAAACTAATCCTTTTAAACCTGGACTACATCGCTTGTAAAAACAAACGGTTATTCGTTTTGTTGTGGATTTGTGTGTATTGATCGCCGGCCCAAAACTCGTGCCTGGTTTGTCTCAGATAACGCAAGTTTTCGCCCATTTATGAGCTTAGTATAATAATTTAAAAATATAACGCATATAAATTATTTTATAGCTCAATCCTGAGAGCTTGTTTATACAAATATGCTCATATTTATTACTAGTCTGCCGTAGACAATGTTACACGTGACCTAAATACTAGTGGTCCCTAATCGATTTAAAATTTCCCTACTGAAACTTTAATAACTGAAAAAGCTTTTAAGAAAATGAGATTTACAATTTTAGCGGAGCATGCTGACCGTAGCGGTGTTTACCATATTTTGAAATGATGATATCGTTACATAAAATGGGAATTTAGTAATGAGTCCAAACCCAAGCATAGAAATGATTTTTAAGGACACCTGCACTTATTTGATATTCGACGACAGATTTTCAACTTGAGTGCGTAAGCTGGCTAGGCAAGCAAAATACCCAGTCAACACGATATTAAGTTCACATTTTGTATTCTCTTGTATTTTATTGTATTTATTTTATTATTTTTATTGTATTCACTCATTGTTATAGCTGTTGGTTTTCCAAATATAAATAAATAAATAAAATCTATCCGTAATGGGATCAAACCTGTAGGTAATTATACAACGTTAATTTAGTGACGTAAGCCCCTTCAACACTTTCCACTTGAACAAGTTCTACAATTCTATACGTGCTGCTATTCCACCTAGTTCCTTCGTTTATGAAACTCAAATAAAACTAAGCTGCGTTGGCACGTTTGCATCTGGCTTTAGCTTCATCTTTTAGTTTCCGAGAAACTGTTCCGAGAATTTTCGTAAGGATTTGTTGATCCAGTCGCATGGCAATTTTGATATATAACCCGATTACTGAATTTGTTTATGTGAATGTTGTTATTTAAATTGAGATACATTACGTATTTAGATACTTCAAATAATATTTAAAGAATACAGTTTGAAAATTTTGTTTCATTGGTTAAAAAAATACGTAGCACGATGTCAATTAAAATTTATCTAGTCATATTTTTACATCAGTTCAAAAATTGAACACTCGTTGGAAGATTAACATCAGCGCGCCACAACGCGGCGGTTACTAATCATTTCACATGTTTAAAGTTGTGAAAATGACACAAAATTTTACTAACCGACTTAACTACAATTCTATTTCATTTTCAATATACAATTGAAGTGTTTCCATTGTAACTTTTCCCTTTATTTTTTTAGTAAGTACATCATGTAGTATATTTTGTATTTTCACCATTAAATTTTAATAATATAAATAGAAATTAATAATAAATAATATAAATTGTTTTATCTTACTATACTTTTCTTTAGATTATAGTACCAGTAATTTGTTCAACAATTTGAGTTGAATTGTCCAATTAAGCCTTAAACGATAGCTAAAATGTCTTTAGATAACAGTGATTTATGCGAATTGTAAAATTTATTAATAAATCAACAAAGATGATATTCCGTAAAATTTAAATTATTGTTACATTTTCTGTTGCGTTCCCGGAAACCAGCTTCGAAAAAGTATTTCAAATTTAACAACGAGCTAGAATCTACCGACATGCGACTGTAGCCAGTTTGTGAAGCGAGTACTAGCAGTCCGCTTGTAACCATTACAGTGATTTAATACGCTTATCAGGGACAGTTTTATATTCCATCATAGTCGGTTGGTACTATTTCTTGAAGCTATTCCGTGCCTAAAGTATATACTAGGTAAATCAACAAGGCTGTGAAGAAACACCATTTTCCGTAGGCTTTCGTTCAACCAATTTGTATTTGCGTTGACAAGTGAACATTGCGACTCGACCACAGACAATAGAAGAAAGAATTGAAGAATATTACTTTAAGCTTTTAATCTTCTTTACGATTATAAACGATAACGTAAATATACTGTTGGTTGTTGTATTTTTAAATAACTTTTGTTATTTGAGTTTTAGTACTTTTACTCTCTAATTCTTGTTCTTTTTTGGTCTCAAAATATATTTAAAAGTTGAAACTCTGCGGCCATTTTCCGGAACCGTTGTTCCGCTGGGATTTGGTTTGACTTTCGGTATGTTATTTTAAAAAGTTTTCGGGTACATTGAATGAACTTTGGGTAAGCTTTAGGTTAAAATTTTAAGATAACATCCAGGCCCTCGCCATGATCATCTACCTTTATTGAATTCGTTAGGGTCGCATAAAATTGACACTCGATTTATATTTTATAACTATTTCATCAAATTGACCCTGCATAATGCATATTCAAATAAATTTATTGCCAATCTTCTAGATAGTGAATAAAATTAAAATTCTTGACTTATCTCCTGCTGTCTTGTGATTTTATAAATTTATACTTTGAAACTATACGTTCTGAATGCTAGTGCTTGAAGACTTATTGATCTTGCTAAACAAAAGTTACAAGTTCTGATATGTTTATTTATTCTGCCAGTATGCCGAAAGGAAAAGAAGGAGGACTGAGGTCACATCCATGTAAAAGCTAATTCCATAGCACCTGATGTATGATATCAACGTTAGTTTTTGTTTACCATTGTAATCAAATTATCAATCACCTTGCATTGAGGTTCTAGTTAAAGTTTTTAGCTGTAGAAGAGATGATGACCCATTGTCAACGTCTATGATATGTTGCGCAGGGAGTCGTTCATACAAATCCTGTCAGAAACTTAAGCTCTATCAGCCGTTCATTCAACTCATAAGTTAGTCTGGTGACACCTTCGACCACATCATCACTCACCACAAGTAGGATTGTAATCAATAGGCTCACTCTTCAACAAAAAAAATTTAAAGCAATTAATGTTGGTATGAGTCTCATTATAAGGATAGTCGCCTGCACTTCTGCACTATGATATAATGATTTAATTGTTTTAAAAGCGAATGAAAAACAACAGTAGGTACTCCAATGTTAGGTCTTTCTTATAACTATATTTTATTTTGTTGCATATTTAGGAAATGTAATATGTTCTTGCATTGAGTTCTGTGTTTAGAGTAAACAAATTGTAACGACTCTACATACATGGGATAGTAGTAGGAAGATGGTGTATATTGCGACTACATTGAAAATACATTTGCTATTGAAAATAACCGCGGAACAATAACGGCCGCGGGAATCGAATAAATCAGTCACGCATCCGTGGCACTATAAAAAGACAAGGAAAAAAGGAGATAAATTGTGTTAGTAGAAAGTGCGAATTGTATCGTTCCAGCTCATCCAATTGCAATATTGTGCTGGTGACGCTGTTAGTCCGCACTCGGTGCGCAATATCCAGCTTCCCGGCGGAACGTTGCAATTTTCCTGCTCAAACATTTTACCCTCGTGTTGCGCCCTTGCCCCGTAATCGCGTTAAAACTCTTAGCTGACATTTGTTCCGTGACGTTTTATTTCTATCATACAATGCTCTTTCCTAAACCAATAAACTATTTTTATGATACGACTGCGTCGTTAGCCGAGTCGCGTAAAGCGTCGTTTTTAAATGTCGAGGTTCTCGTTTCGAATGGTATAAAAGAAATATTCAGTAGTAGCACGCCTCCCATATGATCGTACCAAAAAAATCTGGTGAAACGCAGTTGCGTTGAACCCCTGCAGTGAACCCTTTGCATTAACCGTTGTGACGTATACAGGCGTAATGATTTATTCTAAGATAAGTATTAATCACTGGCTTAAAATATAAATTTACCTTAATTCATAGGATGTATATAAATTAGGTCTTTAATATGATATTTATGAAATGAAATTCTCGTAAGCGATCGTTGATCGTGAACATATTCAAAATATTATTTATAATCTGTTTTTTCGGAGGGAATTTGCAGAACGCAGCTGCGCGCTCACCCTGATGATGAGCATCTGATATGCTTGAAACCGGGGTTGACGTAATCGATCCCTAACGTACGAGTAAGTCAATTCATAATGTTATTTAAAAGTAACTTTAAAAAGAAACGAATTTATATATGTAATAATTGGTTTTCCAAAGAATCTATACCTACGTACTAATAAGTTCTGTTAAACGGCGCAGAAGAGAATTAACTACCCTAAATTACATGAGATTCCAAGACAGACTTTTCAAAACCTTTTCGGTGTATTAGTTTATCCCTCAGAACCTATTGCGTGTTACATTCCCTTTTAAGATTTAGCCGCTGGTTTCGTTTTAAAAGCTTTTTCTTTATCCTTAAATGCTCTATGAAACTTTCTAACACATATGTCACTTAACATCTGTGAGCAGTTAGACTGGCTTAGACTCAAATTTAATTATGCACGTTTAGATCTAGTATCCAATGAATTTATTTTATGACTTAATATTACGATCGCTTCATTAGGCGAGCAGCGTTGAGCATAATATCGTGATTTCGATCTCGATATTGGAGGATTGATTTCAGGGTATGGAGGAAGAGTTTTTGTGTTCTTCTGGAACAAAAAAAAATATAATGACGATGCGAAATATTCATCCTATAACAAATGTCAAAATTACTTATCAAAATTGAGAAGTACAGACATGACGATGCTCATGTTCATGGATAACTAAAGTTACTGTGTTGATCTTTACTTCCTATATTTTACTTTAACTATGCTGTTTTACTTTTTTCTTACAACATGGCTGCTAAGTAGTTTAGTTCAATACAAGCAGCGAAATAGCGTCTCAATTTCCCGCCAGCTGATCGCAATTTCCTTGCGTTTGTCGGTCTGTTTCACGATCCATATCAAGTATTCTTGTATTTGCGATACATAACCAAAACAAAGACGTGAATTATTTTTATATGCATTATATGCATAAGGATTTTTCTTTTGTAGTGTCGAAAATATAAATAAATAACCCATTTGCAAAAACCAGCCGTAAATATCCAATAAAAGCTTGACGCAAAATAATATTAACAATGGCGCATGAAAGAAGGCAAATATGCGTTACACAAATACGCTGTTGGCGCGTGTCGCCATATGTTCGAGGCTGACAGCGTACATACACTTTGCATACCAATCACCGTATTTGTCTCGCGCATATTTTTTGCTAAACAGGGCGGAGCTTCGTGCCGTCCGTGTCACTCACTGTTTATTTATAAAGGCTCCATTAATGGAAAGGGCATCGCCTCCCGAGATAATGTGAAGCGTCTTCTGACGCAGCTGCTCTAGAGTCGGCACTTAGTTGGAAATAGCGTTTCAACCGCGTGACGATATCAACCAGCTTGGAAACTCGGTCACTCGAGCACGTCCTACGCTACTAAGCTCGAATTCAAAGCATGGTTTCCAAGCCTCTCAGTATTTGTTACGTCTCGATACTCCGACGGAGAGTCTACATTTATTCTCACGACAACAGACTGCTACTTGTAATATTGTATTTCAAAAGCATCAAAACATACTTCCGTAAGCAAAACAGGGAAATAAAAAGCAGTTGTGCTTGTTTGATGTTAGTTGAGTTTCATGTTCCAGTTTTAAGCGTGGATTACTTGCCACGATAGGATATTTGAGTTTGGTGTCCTTATTTGAGAGTAATAAAACAGTGGACTTTAGAAGTGATACAAAGTTTGATTATGTGAAATTGAGAGGTTCAAATACTCTCTTGCTCTATCAGCAAAACCCTGTGATGGGTAGCGTGCTACCGTCCATAAACTAAAACTCTCGGTAAAGTTCGATCAGTTTTATGAAGATTGGTCGTGAGCTAACTCTCCTCTATGTAATAGATAGATAACACGTTCGATATCGAAGAGAGATATAAGTTTGGCACAAATATTGTTGACAGAGTTGGCGCGTTGAATGCTTTGTACCATAAATATCAATAAATGCTCCCCTAAAACACGCTCTTAACGGTCAAACTTAACATCTGCGCCCCATCCATATACAACTTTTACCAGTGTGTTTAATAATATTTCAGGCAAAAATTTCTTAAGTGCTTTTAAACCTAATTTCTATAGAAATCCAGCGAAAGCATTCCATAACATAAAAGTAAGAAAGATAACAGCTATAAAACATATGAACCATAATTTGACGTTTTATTAAGATTTTTATGATTTAAGACACGTATTTGACCGGACACAATACTAACTGAATTTAAAAGCTTGTTGTTTTTTAAAACAATATTGTTAGCAATGCGTAGAGAAGTAGAGAGTATTTTCGAGTTATTACGGTGATACTTTGACGGAGTCGGAATTCGTAGCTGGTTGCTAAAATCTGAGTCGGACTTTTTCAGTTAAAGCTTTGTTATTCCGCCTTTCGACACAGACCAAAAAGAATGAAAATGATGCGAGAAGTGTGACTGCGATGTGCCAGTCACGGCTAATGTGTCGGAAAAGTAGCTTTGGACAAAGCCGTCGAAAATGTAAATTCTAAGAAGTTTTTGGTATTTTTCATGGAAATGTAGTTGGGCATGCTGGAACCAGATGTGAGTCTTGAATGTTGGCTGGAATTTTAATTCTGTCGTAACTTTTTGAATTGTTCAATTCTTTTTCGAAGACAAGTGTGAAAGACTGATTTGCTGTATTATAAGAAAATAAATTGAGAGATAAGGTACATAAGTGTAATCAATTGTGTTACTAATTTTTTGAGCATAATACAAACTTTTAGTTTTGATCACTGCACGTACCTCTGCTTTCTTTAAATCTGGCAGATTATTTATTTATCATCGTTATTTCATGCTGCGAGTAGTGAAATAGAGATTCTTAATACATTAATACATTAAAACTGTTCTGTGGCAAGTCTAACGTTACGCTCGTAAAAATACGAAGCGACAAAATATAAAGAAAATTACTAAAACAACCACAGCTGGCGACCGGAGACCATTCCTCGAGCTAAGGTCGCAAAAACAACTTTGTGAAGAATTAATATGCAATGCCACTGAAGTGTTGAAGAGAATTAAATTTTATGCATTTGTTCTATACCTTTTGAGTAAAATTCCGTCTTAGCTGGTACCACTGCGTTGGTAGATTTCTTTCTGAAAGCGGTAAATTCCTCAGCACATTACACCAATTGTGTTCAGGGTGAACGAGACAGTAAACTATAATATCTCTGTAATATTTTTAGCTTTCGATTATATATACCCAGTTACGACCGATTTACATAAAATACTTGGGCTTGGCTTCAAATGATGTTTAAACGATTTCGATCAAAATGCTGGCACTCATTTGGCTCACTAATAAGTATTGCCAGTCCAACGGGGGCACTGCTGACAGCAACCTGGGCGCGCTGCCAACTGGTAGAAGGCTGGAGCATTTGAACTGCCTGTGGCCCTGCAATGGCCTTTATGTTGCCTAAATAGTTTCGTTGTAGTAGGTGTATAGTTTATAGTGTTTCAATAATATAGCCATACTAACTATTTAAAAATCGATTTAACTGACAATTGGTATTGTAAACGATCGTTTAGCGAATCGCGAATCTATTTCGGTTACACGAGACTCATTATTACTTTCATTAAGACAGATTAATGCGTCTCTATTAGCGGTAATGAGACGCAGCCTGTGCACATTTGCCTCTCGGCTCAGTTTCGAGCTTTCGACCTCTACACATGACACGTATCTACATGTATCCATCGAGAGCACTCCACCTGTGCTGCTATTCACTCTATATCACACGCTAATGGTGGTGCTAAATTGCTCGGAAATTATTTGCGCTGCTTGTCTCGTGATCGATTACAATGTAGCGCACTACTTCACCCGCTACCAAACCTGGATACGCGATATTGTTCGAACAGTCAAGGAAATTTTGGAATGAAACTAATATTACGTAATTATTATAAGTAAATTATGTTCGCTTTACTTGTTTTTAAGGTCTTATATTGCACATAATTAAAACTTTTAATACATTCCAATAATTCTTAAAGGACCTTTTAATACATACTGTTTATATTTTTATTATAAATGCAGACTTTTTTTTTTACCTGAGGTATGCCTATCTAACAAAATACTACGAACTATATATGACACTACAGCTACGATACAGTAAAAAAGTTTAGACAGCAAATATTAAAAAAAATGTAGGTAAAAAGTTTATACTTTGTGCTTCCCACACTCGGTCTGCTTACCTTTTACTCGTACTAAGTCTACTGATCGTTCTTCTTTACGCACAACCAACCTACCTTTCAAGGTATTTTGACATAATCGTCAAACTTGGTATATTTGTATTCCAAAATCCAACATCTAACAAAAACCCGCCCAATTTTTTTTAAATGTTTTTGTGTCGGAATAAGTGATAAGATAAGATGTTAAGCGGTAATCTATGCCTATAATAGAAACATTCCGCTACAAGTGACGAATGGCACTGCGCCCGTCACGCTGAGACATACCTACAGTTGTTGAGACCCATGTGCCTGAAATTTTACTGGCTCTCAAGGAGGGTGGCTATCACACGATTAGGTGCTTGGTGACAGATTTTCTATTAAATGGTGGTAGCAAAATGCCCTCCCACCATGAGGTGAAGCAAAACCGGCGCGGCTGTGGGCCTACGGCACCTCAGTCCGTAGCTATAACCGCTCAGCTAATATTGCTTCAAAAAGTTTCATAGTGCAGGGTAGATCTTTAACTGCACGATTTATTGGTACATTCTGTGTTTATATGGAACCTTCGGTGTTTGAGTCCAGCTTGCCCTTCACTGGTTTCATATTACTGTCGCTTGCGGTGCTAGAAAATTGATAAATACATATATTATTTACACTTTCATATATTAAACATATTCATCATACGACGATAAATCTAAATAATAACACCACATATCACCAAAAACAGTTGCGCCATTAAACACACCCACGCGAAGCAAACTAAAGTCATTAATTTTTTTTTGAATTTATATTTCATATGTTTGTTTTATCTCTTGACTAATGGAACGTTTTGAAACTATGATCACGGTAATGTAACATTACCTTGCTGTGATCGTTGAATTAACCTATTGTAATGTTTTTATACCTTCTGAATGAAATATTTAGGGCTAAGTACATACTGAACACGTGTTTTCTTAGATAATAACTACCGTAAAATGCGTATGCAGAATCATTACTGCACATGGACCTGAGCAGGTTAATAATGTATATTTTACAATACAAACGAATATATTCAGTTTGAAGATTTGCTCTCGATAGATAATAATAATATATTCAATCGTTATTTTGCGGAAATCCTTATTTAACAGTTAATAATAATAAAAAAATATGTTAAGAAAATATTAATTTTGAAAAATCTAATTATATATAATAATAACAAATACTTTTAAAAGTATCCTAAAAAATATTAAATAATATTTAAATAAAACACTTAAAAAAGCATAAAATTATATATCTAGTGACAATTCCGCCGGTCTTGACTTACCGAGCGCACGGTCGAGACGTCTCGATCGTGCGCTCGGTAAGTCAAGACCTCCTGAAGATGCTGCGTTTAGAAGCGAAACTAGTCGGGTATTCTTCCGGTTAGGCTGCGTGATGTTTGTGATGTCACGTAGATAACAGGAAAATTAGGCGGAATTGTCACTAGATATATAATTTTATGCTTTTTTAAGTGTTTTATTTAAATATTATTTAATATTTTTTAGGATACTTTTAAAAGTATTTGTTATTATTAAATATGGATTTCCGCAAAGTAACGCCTGAATCTATCCATTAATTATATATATTTTTTTTTAAATTTTAAATATTAAAATTTATTTAGTGACAAATAATTTCGCCTAATTTTCCTGCGAAGGCAAAGTGACATAATAAACACCACGTAGCTCAACTGGAAGAATATTTGAATTTTTGCACGTTCGAGATTCCTCGGTCGTATGCTCGACGAGTCATGACCTCATCATGATGCATCGTTTACAATCAAAACGCATCGAAAACTGTTCTGGTGGGGTCTATGACGTCGCGTATGATATACCTTTGGTATATAAGACTGGAAAATAAGTCGGAATTGTCACAGGGTATATAGTAATGAGGATATTTCTGAAATATAAATTCCATGTATTCGGAATTTACTGTAATTATTTGTTATTATAAGAAAATCTCGTTATTACACTTAATTTTCATAACAATATATATGTATGTAGGCATTGACCATCACTTATTTATAACCTAATAATACTTTACGGTATGAATTTATCGTTGGTAAAATACGTTTGAAAAATCATATATATTTTTAAAAAGCTTTGTTGATTCTCTTGTAATAGGCAAACAATTCGCCCTTCTAAACTTTAGGTTCGATGCTTGAGTCGCTCTTTCATCCACTCGAGTTGTTCCCTTAGCGTTTAAACATCACTATAAAATTCAATGAAGGCACTTACGTTTTAACTAAAAAACATGAGCAAATATTTTGAAAATACAAAAAAGGTTGTGCCCTGCCAATATTTACAAAACACCTTTGCAGCATATTTTATAAGAAAAACAATTTTTTTGAAGTGTTTAGTCAGATTTTGACCTCTATCTCACCTGTTGATAAGTAATGATGAGATTGAGAATGGTTCTTACCATGGAGATGCATGCAAAATTCAACGAGTTTGAACACATGGTAGGTACATAATTAGTTAATATGTCATAATTAGTTATTTAACACTTTTGGGTGTTGAAGTCGGTTCCATTTTTTGGTTAAAATTTGTTTTTCACTCTTTTTAGTGACCCATGCTACTTACGGGATCGATTGTCATTCATTGTCAACGACTGTAGTCGTGAATGAATGAATCATCAAGGTGAATATTTTTCAGTTATTGGAGTGTAACACAAAAATCGCTTGACCGATCTTGAAATTTAAAATGGGACCAAACGACAAGCATCAGCTTTCAAACAAAAGAACTTTCAAAATGGGTTCACCCAGTGAAGAGTTCTGAGGTGACAAACATAAAAAAACAAACATATTGAGAACCTCCTCATTTTTGCAAGTCGGTTAAATATGACGAAACTTTGTGTGTATGGAAAGAACTACGAAGAAATTAGTCAAATCTCTGTCCACCCCATATATTATACTAGTTAATGCAAAACGTCTATAATTTCAAAATTGTGTCCATTAAAATATAGCGCTATAATTAAGACATTGATGATAATGTTCATACATGTAACCTTGTATCACGTTTTATCGAAACGATCGATATTGCATGTTTTCTTCACCCCTACACTTATCCTTGTTTTTATTACCATACCATAAACTTGTAGCTTCTGATATTCAAAGCATGTTTAAGTATTCGAACCTGTCAGGTTGTCACAACGCATAAAGTTAGAACGTGCGTGTCGTAACAACCATATGGTAGTCTCCTCTTATCGCTTCCTTCCAACATATTAAATTATCGCCAAATGTTGCGTCTCTGATTTATTCCCACGCAATTTTGGGAATTCAGAAAGTGGAGAATCACTAAAGTGGCTTTATTTTACTGGTATGGCTTTGGTGGTGACTCTCTCAATCTATTCTGCTGGTAAATTATATATGCTCGAAGAAAGTTCATGTTATATGTACTTGTAAAGGATATTTTAATAGGAACGCTTGAAATTTTATAGGTTATAACTACCTTTTTTGTGAAATTGGCAATGTTTAATTTGTTTCTTTATATTATTGTGATGGAACACGCCCCTGATATTCAGTCGTAACCTAGTCCTATAACAGGTGCATTCCGTCAGAAGTTACTAATTGCAGTACGTCCATCATAGAGATATCCATTTGTTTAAGATTATGTCTGTAATTTCGTAATTACGTACTGGCTCGCAAGGGCTGCTGCCGGAACACGCTGTTAGGTGCTTGGTGGCAGATTTTCTACTCAAGGTGGTAGTTAGCCAGGCGAATATTCACAAAATGCAAAATTTTAAAACAAACAATATTAAAAACTCTCCTGAATGTATAAAGAGTAAAAAAAATAAGCAACTTCTAACACCATAAAATAATCATAAGGTTAATATAAGCGTCATTGCTTGCTAAACAACATGATACTTCATTGTATGTACTAATAGGATTAAACTTACACTAGTTTGTACATAATGTAAACATTTATTTATTTATAAAGACATTATATAAATGAAATTGAAATCACATACTGCACTTTCACCGTGAGGTGAAAGCTCAAGCCGGTGATATAGATCGAACCATGGCCCTGCGACTCGGCAATCCATAGATATTACCGCTCGGCTATCGTTGCTTAAAAATTTGGTAAGCAGATTCTGGCTATTCACCATGGAAAGATGAAGCGTTGAAAAACGCGTACTAATAGTCAGATTTTAGTTAATAATATGGGATAACTCACGTGAATCAGTCAGATAGCTCCGACTATTGCGGGCGCCGAGACATCAACGCGGGCGTCCCGAGCTCTCCTTGAAAAAGACCACCGAATGTGGTTGAAACTATAGTCGGAGCTATCTGACTGATTCACCTGAGTTATCCCGTAAAATGAGTGAAAACAACGTTAGTTTTTATAATTAAATTGTCAGAATTTTATTTACGAGACCCACTTTAAATTAATTTAGCGCTAAGACCCATGTTTGAATGATGTATGTATAATATGTGCTTGTTACAGTTCTGATTGGCTATCTATTACAGCAAAACACGCCGCTCAATTACTTGGTAAACAGTTATCTACTCTTGGATCGATCGATAGTCGATCATGACAAAACCATTAACTACTGCCTGATTTTGTGTTTACAATAAACACCAAGAGCTCACCGCGTTTTTACTTATAATAAAAACACTTATTTAAGTAAGTTATAACTTACATATAGGAATAAATTAGAGAGATCTTAGAGAGGATCAGCTAAACAGACTTGAGCGTCTCCAAAATTTCTCAATCAGGTTCATATTTGGCTTACGCAAATATGACCACGTTTCCAAATTTCGTCATAAGCTCAAGTGGCTTCCCATTCGCCTTCGCCGGAATACTCATATTCTTTCCCTTCTCTTTAACATACTGTTTAATCCATTTTCCCCACGCTATCTTAAGGAACGCTTTTCGTTTCTTGATTCGGCTCATGCCTTGACATTGAGGTCATCAGAAAATCTTTTGCTAAAAGTGCCGCCGCACAGTACATCGCTCTATGATGCTTCGTTCTCAGTACAGGCTGTTCGACTCTGGAACAGTCTGCCAGTCTCCGTTCGAAAGTCGCCGTCATTGTACATATTCAAAAATAGAGTCAAAGAATTTTATTTGTCCACTCTTAGCTAATCTTTTCCTTCCATATCATAAAATTTTATATTTATATTTATGTAGTATGTCTATATATATTTTATTGTGTATGTATTTAGATCGTTACGGTATGTTAGTATATATATATATATATATATATATATATGTATGTATTTATTTAGTATTTGTATGTACGTTTATTTAGATAATATATAATGTAAGTATGTATGTATATGTATTTATTTAAATAGGTGTAAAAGTGTAAATACTTAGTTGGGTAATTATTATATAAGAAGTGTTTAATTTGTTAACTGCCATCCTGGCTAATTTTGCGAGTTTTTCTTTTTCTCAGATCGGTTGTCTGGAAGAAATTGCTTTAAGCAATAAGACCGCCCTTTGTATACGTTTATTTGTTGTTTTTTTTTGGAATGTTATTTTTAAGGTATGCAAATAAAGAATTTTCTATCTATCTATCTATCTAAATTAGGTTCTTTCATATACATTTCATGATACATCACTTGGCTTACATTTCACTTTGGTAATATTATATTTCCGTGACCAATATTTAACTTACATAAACGAATTAACAAATAATATGTATTTTTACTACATACTTAGTATACCTTACTTAAAATATCATGAAGATAGGTACAGCTAAAGGTTGCTTTACCTTGCTGCGCTCGATCAACAAGATTAGCTTATAACATTTTCGTCACAGCAATAGCATTTATAAGGCATATTTTTTATTTACAGTGGAAGTTTCCCTAAACATAAGAGCAATATGCGCATAATCTAAAAAATAAGTATGCATCTAGTCGTCTATGCTAGTTTCTCAGAGAGAATACTATATTAACAATCTTCTTCTCATTTTACCTGCATAATATAAATAGGTTTGTACGTTAGAAGCTAGAACTCACATTTAATCTGTAGCTTTTTGTTTATTTACTTATATACATGCATCAACAACTCACGAAGAACCTCTTAGCATATATAATAAGGTTTACAAGATTTGAATATTATAGTTTGTAGAACATCGCTTTGCAATTATATTACATGCTTTTTTATTATATTCTCAGGAATAAACTGTGTATTCCCAAAATTCCAGTGTAATAACCGTATCCACCAGGCATAGTGATATGCTCTGGTCGGTTACAAAAAATATCCTGTAAGAAGAACTAATTGGTAAATAAAGAAGTCTTGATTTACGCGGTGCTTGAACGTTTTTCCTCGCTTGTGCTACAACACCAACTAGTTAGTAATAACACCTATGTTTTTTTTAAATTGATTGACTATTTAGTATTCAATCGAGGATAGATAATACCTAGATAATAATATAATAATAATACCTAGATAGATAGGATAGATAACCTACATAAACGGCACTGAACGATAACGCAATTGATAATAAAAAGCCCGAGACAGTTTGTTTTAACTTTCCCTTCATTCCTGTATAATATTATTATTTTTTATTCTTAATATACTCTATGCTCTTTATATCCACATTAATGTATGAATAAATTTTTAATTTTTGTATTGAAAAATTGGACTGTTGATACTTGTATGTATTCTGTTTATGTTATTCTTTTTGATCTCCTAGATTTCATGAGAGTGAAGTGATGGTACTTATTTTTCTATAAGCAACGTAATATATAAAAGCTTCAAACGCTGTATTTTAGAGTAGATTTCACAGAAAATTCTAACGAAAAACATCCATTGTGACACTTATTGTTAAGGTATTTCTTTTCATGAAATTTGGGCGTCGGCTTACCTTAAGCCCAAAGACGGGCCAAGGTCTTACTTTTATCCTGATTTACATATATTTTCTTAGGCGTGTTACAATATTATATGAAATCATTTATTGTTTTGAATCATCATCATCAACGGGAAGACATGACGATTGTAAACATATGCCTCCCTAATTGAACGCCACTATCGTTATATTGGCTATAAAAGCCCTTGACACGGTCTAATTGGTTTCACGCGCATTCTGTGTAATACATTTGACAAGAGCCACATAAGTAGGCATCACAGCATAGGTCACAGAATATTTAAAAAGAAATAGATTGGCTCTGTATGGGTATGTCATAAAAATGGATAAAATATCGTTTTGAATTGGTACCCAACGATATTCGGCACCCAGGTACTATATTTAATGCAAATATTTGTTTTACTTCGATTTAAGACGTCGGCAAGTACCGATTTTTTCAATTTGAAATAACCCCCGCTATAGTTCACGAACATATTCAAATTTCGTTGTTATGAACTTTCTGCCAAACTCCATAAAGCTCAACTGTTCGAAATTTATCACCGAAGCTGATCAGACCCGACCTGCGGTAAACACTGTTGTTTATCAGCACAAAGTGATAATGCGCCTGAGTGTAATCCTGTTTTCATAGTTAATTCCTCTTAATCCTACGGACCTATTATAACAATGTTGAGCGTACTTGTAAATCCTCTATGTCAATGTTCTCTACATAATGAATAGAAAGCCATGGTTCATACTAAACCTAGCAAAATAATAGGAACGCTTAATCGTGTGTGAACGTTACTATTGCAACGAGCTGGTATATTTAGTGTACCTAGTACCTACATATAGTTAAAATTAAATATACTGACACTGCCATGAGTATCTAGTGGTAAAACATGGTAAGTACACATTGTTTTGACAGGAAATGAATGTTATTATAAATTATCATAATAACAAAGATTCATAGGGTAAATGGACTCAAATATTATTCTCTTCTTGGAGAAAAATACAGACTTAATGTATCTCTGTTCTGTAATTTTATTAATAATAAGTTAGAAATGTGTATGTGTGAACTTACATGATGAATATTATGTAAGTTAATAGTATGTGAGATTGAAATCCAAAACTTAACAGAGGATTAAATAATGTCTCATGTTCTTATTATATTATTATTTTTATATAAACTGAACGTACTAAAATTACGATTTGGCGCGACATTTTCATTGTTTTCGAAACACACGTGGACAAAATCACGGTGACAAATTGAATTTATATACAAAAGGTTAATTTTTTTCAAAAAGCAACTTTATTAAGATTAAATATGTGGGACTATCCCTCTGAAACTAACGGTTGATGAAGTTGACACTAGTTAGAAAGCTTTTTGTAGACGTTTAGAAGTATGACGTCAGCTGTCTAACTTTTGTGAAGTTTAACTGAAAACTTATCTTCCAACACTGTACAAAGCTATTTTAATACTAACCTAAGCATTTTAGGTTTTGGTACAGATAATTTAGAATTTGAATTAGCGTATATAGATCTCTTTGAATTGTCGAATGAAAAGGACCGAATTTTATCACTTTTATTTCTCGAACTGTACATAATGTCGTTCGATTCGAGCTCGATGTAAGCAATCTTATATCGCAACAAAGTCGTGGGTAGTAACTAGTTTTCTGGATTCCAATCTCATCTTAACGTAATAAATTAATTTCATACGAGCTAATCTGTCATTTGGACATTAACTTCATTTGCTTTTTCTACAACGTCTTCATAAAACATGGGTCAAAAATTATATTATTACTTGAGCTACTGGAAAGTTATCTATCCGTAACATTTCTTTATGAAAACCCCGCAATTACAGTATAATAATCATGACAAAAAAAAGGGTAGTAAGTATAAAATAGACGCTTGGAAATATAACCTAAATCGTAAAGGTCTTGTTACCTGGTTCTTCTACCTTTTACAAAGGATATTAATGAACAAGCATTCTCGGCTACCATATCGTTTGATCTTGTCAAATGAGTGTGGTTTGCACCGTATGTATCACCTGAGATTAAGAAAGCCACTTCTGCTGTTACTCCTAACGGTCTCGTATTACTCGACGTTTTATTGTTACTATACTCAAAGCTCTTGTAATCGCTGTTCCGAACTTAAGGCTTAAATCAAATTTTATAGGTGCTAAAATCGGTCGAAATTACCATCTTAGGTTCACGACGATATGTAAATTAGATGCTTTAAGCAACCATAACGTTTCGGTTGATAGTTATGACTACAATAATGTTCATAATTTTGATGAACGACATACCGTATCTTTATAAGCTTTACCTGCAGTTATTCTGGGTCAAAATGTTTCAGTTCCGTGTACAGCGAAAGTAAATATTGATATGGACGGCAAATATTTACTTATTTGTTCAGGTCAGCTTGTGTGTTCAGTGTCGACAATCTGTACCTCTAATGTTGCAGTTGAATAGCAATATACGCGTGAATATGTTTCAGCATAATAATATTTACAATTCCTAACATATCTTTATACAAAGCATGGCGTTTTTCAACATTACAAATATTTTTTTTGATAATTATTGACGCAGATATTTTGAAAGCTAGACAGATAGGGTTGGTCGCTGAAAGTAGTTTGAAATGTGTATATACAAAAATATGTTGTAAAATTATACGGAATTGTAAGTGTATAATATATTAAAGTTACCTGAAACCCTCAGAAATTACTGTAAGATTGTAACTAAAACCTGAAAGACAATGTAACAAAAGAAACTATGTAAACTGAAAGAAAACAAATAAAATAAAAAAAATACTGTAAGATTGTCACTATAAACTTAAAGATAAATATAACATAAGTACTAGCTTTCCGGGCGCGGCTTCGCCCGCGCGTATGTCGGTTATCGCGCAAAAACATTTAACCTCTTTATGCGCATTTGGATAAAACTATCCTATGTTTTTTCCCGGGTCTCAAACTATTTTTTTGGCGTGAAAGCGTAACAGACAGACAGAGTTACTTTCGCATTTATAATATTAGTACTGATAAATTTATGAAGTAAGTATACCAAGTTATTTTAGTGATCCGTGAACGTTTTTATACATAAATGTTAGACGTTCTATTATTAATGTTGTCTTAGGTTTTCGCGATTGTTACACATAGTAATTAAACAACTTTAAACGGTTTAAATCGCGTATATTTGTCATTATTTTTGTCCCGACGTTTCAAACACTTTGCAGTGATCGTGGTCACGGGGTTACTAATTGGTTTTATTTGTCACATGAGTTGATTAGTAACGTTCTATTATTTCTTAATCGCTTACTATCAGCTGCAGTGGTTTTCTTTGAAGTATGTTAGTATGTATATCAAACATCTATTAGTATTTATATCAAATTGCAGTGAGGCTTAACTTTTTCTTCAGTACATGCTGAAACATTGAATTAATATAGGTACCTACACAAATTTAGTGTAATTAATATATTAATATCTATAATAATATACATATTTGGGTGGAAGTATTTCACAATAAGTCTAATTATAAAACAATGTTATATCTGCTATATTTAATTTTATGAACTCAAATGAAAATACAAACAATAAATTCGCCACAAAACATTTCCTTTAATTACACAAACCAATTTTCAATAGAAAGTTTCTAAAATTATTTTCACGCTCTATCCTTTTGAACTTGGATTCAAAGAAACAGGAGTACCTACCTACTTATTTAATTTAAGTTTGTTAATGTTTCAGCCGGCTCACACAAACTTAAAGATATTGTAAAAGGTGTTTGGAGTTATTATCTTCAACGGCGCGGCGGGTTAACTTTCTTACTTTCTAACTCTTTGTTGGACTCAAAATATTAGCTCTCTGTGATCGCATAAACAAGAGAGAAATAAGGTTGTATATTGAATTATAATAAGGTGCTAAATTGGAAATGCAATTTTGGTATTATAAAACTTGAGTAATAATTTAGCTGGTGCATTTGGTAGGAGATTTTGCTCTCCTACTCTTAAGTAGAAAATCTGTTGCTAAGCATTAAGTGTACCGGCAGCTGTCCTTGAGCCCGATTCTAAGTTAAGCCTTTTTACTACCTGCACAATTATCACTTACCACCGGTCTATTGTCTAACGATGGATAGTGGTAAACGTAATAAAACGAAAAAGTTTATGCAAATAGTTCCTTTCTCGCAAACTCATATCTAGGGGTTACAGAAAAAAATTATTGTTAACCACACCTTTTATGAAGATTTAAAAATATATAAAGAATAATGTTGAGTCACCGCCACCGATTTGATTTGACAATCAACAGTTGCGTGTAACAAAATTAAATAAGTAATTTTAATAATGCAGTTAATACGAAGGGCTTATACTTGTCTCTAGATTATGTAGATAAGTAGGTTCTACAATCTTTCGATCAGGAGGCCCTGATCTCCTGGAGTATTTAACTCTTCTATGTATATATATACATTTTGACATTAGTTCCACATTAATACCAATGCTAACATTACGATCAAATTAACAATTCAACAAACCAGTCTGTCTTATCTTTGTCGAGGCGAACAATCAGTCTGTCTTTCACAATTTTAAGTTTTAATTAAAGGCACACTAAAGTTTTTTGCTCATTACAAAACTGAACTTTCCTTTGTGCAATCCACGGCGTCTGAAATAACTCTTAAGTTACTGTGTATATATTTATGATGGTATTCATTCGGCTCTCAACTGTCATACTTCAAACATAGAAGATGTTTGCTGTACTATCTTTGTATCCTGAGTTAAGAGAAGTTATCGAAGTCGCAAAGTTGATATCCGATGGAGAGTGTAGGTAAGTGCGCTGTTCCAACTCGCTGCTGCATCGTTGTGGCAAAGCCATTAGTCGTGTCCGACGGAGTAAGTTTTCATCGCGATTCCCGATGTTTTGCCACGGCCGTTACGAAGCAATCTAATTTGGTGTCTGCGTCCGAAAATCCCAGTGCACGAGTAGCATTCTCTTCGCCGCCGAAAAGGAGGCGACAGACGTGCATTGTATACCGAACATGCTCGCCTCTCATAGCTTTGACACTGTACCATCACTAACCAGGCACGTTGCTTTCTTCTTTTGACGATAAAGCTTCTAACCAGCGAATAAAATAGAAATATTTTTGTGACGTAACAATTATGACGATTACGAATAGACTTATTAGAAGACGGTGACTGGTATGAATATAACTAGGGTACATTTTGGGCCATTATACGAATATATTAGATAAGGGACAACGTCGCATCGTTATGAGAAAATATATCAATCTAGAGAATATATCTCAATTATATCAAGTTCGTTTTGCTTACTACATTAGTTGATTACCACAGAGTTATTTCTGGGTTGACTTAAGAATTCTACTTACCTGAAATGAGATATATGACTCGTTGGAGTAGGTCTATTCCAGCCATTCTCTAATCCGTCAAAATTGACTTTGGGGTTTTCAGCGGGAAAATCAGAAATGTGCCATGTTTGATAGTTAAGTAAAAACTTTACTTTTTGTTCTTTCGAGTGTTAAGTGGTCACACGAGAAAATTTTTCATGAAATTCTTAAGAGGGGATAAGCCCGTTTAACTTAAATATTAGGCACATACAAATAAATACGGTAATATGGCTTTAACTGGCACTACTGATGAATGAAATGTAAAAATGTTTTCTTAGGTGATACCCATAGTATAAAGTAATCAAACTATTCTAATATTATAACTCAAGTGACAAATAAAACCGATGACTGTGACCACAATCACTGCAAAGGGTTTGAAACGTTGAAATAAAATAATCACATTAAAACACATGCGAAAGTTTGTGGGTGCGTATGTTGTTACTCCTTCACGCTACAACGCAGAACCGGTTTTGATGAAATTTGGATCATAATTAGTTTTGATCCTGGATATAAATAGGATACTTTACCGTCTATCTACATCACTTTTAATCATTGATGAATCTGGTGTTTAATATACGCGATTTAAAGCCCTTAATTTTGTTATATAGTACACGCATTCTTTAATACTAGAAATCTGCTTTAAAATTATAAGGCTCTTAACTCAATTTCACTTGTATTGTAATTTTACCTTAATTCTGATATAATCCAACAAAATTGTTATTAAGTTTTGTACGACCAATCCAAATTACTCTATTAGGAAGAAAATTATACACCTAAGCCGCACGCAGAGGTCATATATTCGATGGATACAATAAGGTACCGTTCTGAAACCCCCTAGGACTAAAGGTCTATTATAATGGGAGTAGTTAAAAATCAGTTCACGTCGTTTTGGTTGCAGACCGTGGGTTGTATCGGCGAGACGACCCTATAGATCACGTTTTATGTGTGACAAATAGTCTCGAGTTAGGCAAAATTGCTTTCCGATCCACTCTGACAAATAATGTCAGGCCACTGACGCGTAACCTTACTCGTTTCGGAGACGATCACAATTTGCCTACACTCTGATTCCGGAATGGGGGATCTCATTTTGTGTATGCGAATGGCGGATGTGTCCGATCCTTTATTTGCTGTTCCCTCCGACTACTTAAAATACTACTAAGGAAAATAAATATTTCGATGTATCGATAGATGTAATCCAACTAAGAAATGTCAGACTTTTCTTGTGGAAAAAATGAATAAAGGTTAACTTATGTAATTCATCAAATATATTTTGACCTTACAAGCTAGGAAAGGTGTTGTTTATCGTTCAAAATCTGAGTGGAAAAAGAATTTTTATCCACTAGCGTGGTTAGTTAAGTTATTTTGAGTCTCGTGCCTTTAAAACCTTTGTTACGCTCAGGATTCCAAAACAGTACTCGCGCAAATAATCACTTTGCAGCCTTCCATCGCACATAACTATTGTGTGCAAGTAAGAATGCTTCATTTATTTATTATATAATTCCATTGAACTAATGAGAAATTACCAGTTAATAAGTGGAATTTAATATTTTATTTATATGTAAACCAGACAATGTTTCATTCATTTGAAATATTTCGTACCCCAGCATAGAATTCATAGAATGCGGCCGCTAGGCTCACAGAATTACACCGAGTGCGTTGTCGCTGTTCTATTGTGCTCGACTCGCCGGGATAATATACGAATCTTTTATTCAAGTGACCTGGCCCCGAACCGCAAGAAATAACAGAGAGATGGCGACAACATTCATTGTCCTACTCTCAATAGGATTTTGACGGATCTCAGAGGTCCTCCACGTTAAACGAAAACACTGGAAACTGTCCATTGTCGGAAACGAGTACAAGGTATTAAATCTAAATAAAACCTTCGGAGTGTCGTCATTTGGGTAAAAGCATCGTGACGTCATGGGACGCTAACTGCTCTGTAGTCTATTTATACTAGCAACAATATAGCTGATAATAGATTTCGGTCAATTGTTTCTGTCCTGATCAACATTTATTGCCTTATTGGTATGCGGGACTAAATCTAAAAAGGTCCGGGAAACATTCAATAAAATGTTATTCTGTTTTTGGAGAAGTGACCTAGTCTTTTATTGTGCCGTGTGTTTACGCATTACGGAAATAACCATCAATTCTAAATAATTAAATATAGAATCCATAACTATGCCTGCACGTTGTAGACCAGAACAAGGAATTTGGGCTTCATCAAATCAATAATGAGTTTTATTTACTTCCTTCAAAAATGGTCAGCCTGTGCATCATTACCACCCCAATATGTTAGTTGTGTAACGATTCTATAAGATACTTTGGAGTCCTTAATATAAGTAACAAAGTCCTACATATAAAACCTAAATATAAACAGGTCTTGCTAAAGTAATTTATGTCCATAAATATTTTTGATGTACAGTTTTACTTTGCTACACCCACTAGGTCTAGATTGAATATGGAACGCACGGGTCTTGTGGATACGAAAACTACTTATAACTTGGTAATTTTTGTCAATATTGTTAAGGCGATATATGAAAGGTATCCCATATTACATGATATAGAGACCACACGGCTATCTTCGTTTTAAAAATTTGTAGCAAAGTTGTTTCCTAGAAATCACGCTAGTACCAAATTTCTGACAACGTCACAACACAATATTAGCGCAAATATTTTTCTACGAAGGGTTCATTTCGTACAGTTGTTCTGTTATTTGTAACTACTGAGTGCGTTGCTCTTAATCCATGCACCTCGAAGCATGTGAACATCGAATGCAAAAACATTGAATTAATATTCATATTAGCGCGCACTGCAATATACCAAGCACTTATTTTTAATTATTTTAAAATTAGGACTTATTAGAGATAAATAAATAGGCAACTTAGGACATTACAAAATATTTTAAAATTTCAATTAGTGTAGAAAAATAACAATAAAGAAAAATTTACAGATTAACTGTGTGCTTCGTTTTCTAGCAGGATGCAATCATAAAAAGAAAACATAGCTCAGGTCACTGGCCACGGGTAGGGTACCCAAAAGGCTGGCAGCATTACCCCGTTGAATGGCAATACTAATAAAGATAAACATGGGTAAATACACAGTAATGCATTATTATTGATGTTCAGTGAACATTTTAAATCCTGGTTCTCCAATTAATTTAACAAAAGTGTTATTAAATTAATTAATATTCATTTTAGTAATTCTTATATTTATTATATGGATATAATTAAACTTTATGTGGTGCTGTTGTTTTTATATAATTGATATCAGTTATTTTGAGTCTTACATAGTTTAGCACAGAAAATTACGTATATGGTTTTTAACATACTCCTAGTGTTCATTGTAATAGAATATTATCTTAGTTTTTACTTCAAATGTCAGTTTGATTCTTATTTTATTTGAAGAATATGTAAAACAAGTAGGTACTACAGGAAGTGGGTTAACGTGACTTAAAAGGTCGTCGATAAAACGAACAAGTGCCATTGCGTTGCCTGGGCTTCTCGAGAACCGAGACGTAAGCAAATGTGGACTGCTGAAGTTAAATGAGCCGTGTACTTACACCGTACCTATCTAACTTTGTACCAACTACTATTCACCCATCGATTTTTCTCCTCGACTCTGGAATTAAATAACTGAAACCCCCATTCGAAGTTTGTACGGTTGGCGCCGTCAATGCACAGTCAATAAACTATGTAATAAGTAAATAGTCGGTAAAAGCTTCCGCGTTTTTCCTCTGACGCTTTTTCGAGCTCATATTTTTGAAGTATTTTGAACGGTGATCAAACTCAAAAGCTATTTGAAACTTTTAACAGAAACCACTAACTTCTTTTGTTTGGTAAGCACTGTGATATCGAATCTCGAACAAATATTATATTAAATATTATGAGATAGTATTATTCTCCCGAGTATGTAGGTGTACAATAAATAATTGTCTTTATTTTGTTGTTTGCCAATGTAATCTGTGTTCTATAATGTATCCCAAAACACGTTTCAAAGTTAAATGAACTGCCGTGGATTAACGTTTCTATCACACTTTGACGTTCACAATAATGAACGAAACAATGTTCAGCATTAATTACTCTTCGACACTTTTGTCTGAAACTTACTTCGTATACTAAATTAATATGGTATCAGGTACAACCTTTTTAGAAGTACAAAGGTGTGTAAAAGGTTAGAGCTGGTTTTGTGGATGTGATTTTTTTCGGTTGAGTTTTTTTTTCTGATAGGTAAGCCTTTGACCTCAATCGAACCTGATGGTAAGTGATGATGTGGTCGAAGGTGTTAACAGGCTTAACCTAGAATTACCGGCGCTCAAGAACAGCTACCGAAACAATCCGTTAGATGCTTGGCGACAGATTTTCAACTTAAGGGTGGTTGCTAGCCCGGTAAATATATGCCTTTTAACCATGCGGCGGGATTCAAACCATGCACCTTCGGCGTGGCAGTCTATAGCCAATGCCACTTAGCCATCACTGCTTCAAATAGCTGAGTTATACATATCATTCAGTTCCAGCATAAAATTCAGTTCGTTTATAAACTATTTTTATATAGATTTCTTTTCCTTGTTTGCATCTTCTTTGGTTTGGAATTAGTGGTGTATTTATTGTCACTATACTACTGCTTCACTACATTTTGTAGCAGTGGTATCCTGAACTAGATTCCTAGTTGTGAACGGGCTATTTTATGGCCGCTGTTAGAAGCAATCACCTCAACTAAAGAGAGAACCGCACCTAGTGTGGACTTGTTTGTATTATCGGGCTGTATTTAGCCACGAGCACCGGGACCTGTTTGAGTTCTTTAATTATCTTTGTTTTATTTAGACTACCATAGACATGGAAACCTGACAATCTGCATTTTATTTCTTGTATAGCTTATAGAGAGAGTAAAAAAATACACTAATATTATAAATACTAGTTTTGTGAGTGAGTAAGAATGTTTGTTACTGATTCACGCTCAAACTGAACATTTCAATTGACAGACTGAAACTATTTGAATGAAACTTAAAACATATGTATATAGCTTATCAACTAGTAGACCATAAAATATACTTCAATGATTACAACATTCCGCATCGTGCATCTTTAATTCGTAATCAGTACTTCAGTACTAATATTATAAATGCGAAAGTAACTCTGTCTGTCTATCTGTCTGTTACGCTTTCACGCCAAAACTACTGGACCGATTTGAATGAAATTTGGTATGGAAATAGTTTGAGTCCCGGGAAAAAACATAGGATAGTTTTTATCCAAATGCGCAAAAAGAGGTTAATGTTTTTGCGCGATAACCGACATAAGCGCGGGCGGAGCCGCGCCCGGAAAGCTAGTTTACTATAAGATAGTGTCCTTTAGTTTTTTATTCACATTATTTTGTATACAACTACTGAAAAATATAAAATGATATATTTATGTGAATGGCGAAACAGAGGAACGAAGTCGAGCAATAAATACAAAGCGAACGTACCAACACATTTTTAGGTTATTGTTCGTATATCATATTCAGAGCTCGTCTAATAATAACATGAATAAGCGAAAGGGTTCCTACTCTCGCAAAGGTAATTTGTATGTGGTATGTGAGGCTTACGATTTCCGCTTGTAACTCGCTCTTTCCGGCCTCTCCAAAAACTTTATCGGAGATCATTAATCAAACATCAAGCAAGCGTTATCTCGTGCGCGGATATAGGCTCAATCAACTCTGTGAAATAGCACACTCATGTATTACTGTAATTTGCATCACACATGTGACACATTTCACAATAATTTACACCCGTAGGTATTCTCTTAGATTGTGTACATAGGCATTAAACTACAAAGTTACGCCGTGGACAGCTGCATGTACCGTAATATAAGTAAATGTGAACTTACATGATTATATTATTTTAGTCCCGACGTTATTAAGCCGTAGGGATTGTTATTTGTCCGACGAGATTGCTGATGAAGTTACTCCTTACATAAATAATGTTTTATTTAGCACTTTGTTAGATTGAGTCGTAAATGAGGATTTCAGCTATTTATATTACATAGAAAACTATTTTATAGGTGGATATAAAGTAGTCGGTTTATGCTACCTGAGTTGTGAACTTTGATTTCTCGTAGGTTAGGTACAAGAAATGTTATTCAATATTACGTAGACTTTGGGTCAAATCAGACAATAGATTTTGCTTTTGTGGGATTTAGGGGCAGTTTCGTGTCCAGTGTTAGGTTGGAGATGGCAGATTGATGCCTTGTAGTTCGCCCTTGTTCGTACTCAATACACTGCCAGCCACTCAATGTGCGCCGCTTCCATAGGGATAGAATAAACGGCCGCAATACAAGATCCATTTGATTTCAGTATGTATATGTTATATCTTTGTATCGATAACTATTCTCTCTCCTTAATTTTTAAACAGAACACGTGGCGTCAGCTAAATTCTCAAAAATAAAACTTATCTCAAACTAAATAAAAAAACACTAAACGGTATAAATCGCGTATATATATTAATAAATATAAATATACGCAATTTAAACTAAACATCATTGTTAAAACTTACGTAAGTATTCGACATATTAATTTACTATATACGGTTTGCACTTACGGTTATTATTATAGTCGAGAACGCGACGACGCCCGACTAGTTTCGTGGGATTCGGACCCACTTCATCAAGGAGCGACACGGGCGGGTTCGACAACGTCCGCTCGAGCACTGCTGGCGGCGGCCGCGGCATCGGCGCGCCTGGCGCGGGCGGCGGCCCGCTCAGCCCTGCTAGACAATGTCGGAACCGTACGCACCTCGCTGCTATGGTCACTATTGTTGTCATCGTTATCACTCATGTCTGTGCTATTGTAAAGTCCCGTGCACACTACACTTATCGTGTCCTGCGGCAAGTCTTCCACCCAGTTGGTAAAACTTGATGAAGTGGGTCCGAATCCCACGAAACTAGTCGGGCGTCGTCGCGTTCTCGACTATAATAATAACCGTAAGTGCAAACCGTATATAGTAAATTAATTAAACTAAACAATCGCGAACATCTAAAAACTTTATAAATTGATTTGTAGAACATTGATATAATGTACTTACTAAACAAAGTTGCTACAAGCAATGCAATAAAGTACGCGCAAGCAAAGTATGATGCAAAGTTGCGATTATATTGTTAAAAGAGATTTATTTCGATTATTTAATTAATTTTATTGCCGTATCTTTCATGCCGGAAAGTTTAAGACTGTTCGCCATAAAGTTTCCCGTTAAGAAATTATTCCTTGAAGCATAGTTCATGAATACTTTATGCTTAGTATAGCTTTGAAATACAGATGAGATATTCGAAAAATTTAAATTCGATCTTCAGTCTTTGATAACCATGATAAATATACATGTTTTTGTGTAACTTTGTTGAATTTAAAAAGTAATTTTAAAAGTTTCTATAATGGATTCCATTAACCATTTTGTTTGGTTTTCTCATGAAGCAAACTGCTTTGCTAAATCAGCTCGAGGATGCTTGTGCTTATAACTAAATTATTATTCATATCACATCCACGCAATTATCTGGTAATACTACGAGATCAATATTTACGTCCTAAGTATTTAGCAGACATTAACTGTGTTAGTAGTACTAGTGATTGTATATTAAAATAAGGTCTTATTAAACATTGTAGAAATTTGCAAGTATAGTCTTCTTTTTTAAATAAAGTCCTAAAACAGAGAAAGGTATATAAAGCTACGTTTATATAGAAATAACTAGAAATGAGCTCAGCGTGTTTATAGTACCTAGTTCCAGCTTCAACAAGCTATTTCATACTTTTCAGTGTTGAATTCGGTTCTATTTTTTTTTGTATAATATGATATTAAAAGCACATTTATTATTATTATTGTTTATCAAATTAAACCAAAGTTAAAAGTGCTTCTTCCAATATTTCCAGCTAAGGGATTAAATAGGGACTGGCTGTTCTAGGAAAAGAAAAAGTAGGGCAATATATATAATGTGTGTATGAGTAGGTATGTAGCGTGAAACCACTACTGTCATCTTCCGTTCCCAGCAAAATTATTACGTCTTTATCACAGTTTAAGAACACTTTGTGCTGAATATTCGAAATAATGCATTTTCTTCCGAACTTCGATTATATTTTATTTGCAAAGTTTTGTGAGCTGCTACATTCGTGGGAGGAATAAAATTTATATTACTTATTTGACCCTCGTAAACCGACAAGAGGACTTATGGGTTCGGAAAGCTTGTCAAATAAAATTCATGTGTCCGGCGTGACAATAAATGGAGCCGTCGGGATTTCCTCATATTTTCATACCTTCCTACAAACGTGTTTATTAACGAGCTTAGAGTTTCTGGACACGTCTGGATTAAGAGAGATATCATAATTAAATATATTATGAATTAATTCATGTCAATACAAAGTTTGAGATTTAGAACTACTTGGTTGTTTAAACTAACCTTGAGAATAGAAGTAAGTAAAATGCGGTTTATACTCTTACTAGCTTTCCGGGCGCGGCTCCGCCCGCGCGTATGTCGGTTATCGTGCGAAAACATTAACCTCTTTTTGCGCAGTCGGATAAAAACTATCCTATGTTTTTTCCCGGGTCTCAAACTATCTCCATACCAAATTTCATTCAAATCGGTCCAGTAGTTTTGGTGTGAAAGCGTAACAGACAGACAGACAGACAGACAGACAGAGTTACTTTCGCATTTATAATATTAGTACTGATAGTACTGATAGGGAATTGCCTTTGCAATAATGCACGACTCAAGTCGTCATTAATTTTGTTATATTGATATTAGCTGATAATATCTGACAATATACAATCATACATAATAGATGATCAAACGAACTCCTGAGTGAAGTTCGATCACTATTATATGAGTCGCTTCATTCGAAGATATAAAAATTAACCAGGTAGTTTCCTTAAACTGCTAGGCAACGTCGCACAGTTTTAGAGAAAAATTCAACGATTTTTGTGTTAAAAGTTCTCCATTTGACATCTTACTTCCTACCGCCCTATGGTTTACCGATCCACCATTTTGTTTGTCATTCTTTTTAGAGTTGGAAGCAAAACATCAAGGGGAATTTTTAGAACTGTTTGTTTTAATAATTTGATGGGAGGGCGGGTGACTGATTATATCTTCGAATGAAGCGACTCATATAATAGTGATCGAACTTCACTCAGGAGTTCGTTTGATCATCTATTACATATCGTCGCTTCATTCTTCAGATATAAAAATTAACCAGGTAGATTTTCAGAGTTTGAATGTTTTGCTTTAGTATTCGGGCAGGTTTTATGTAAATAAAACTGTAAATTATGTATACAATTGCATATATTTATTAGACGACTAAGTAGTTAATAATCAACAATACACTAACATCAAGAGATTTATGTCGATTCTTTAAATATGTCTAATCATTTGTTTAAATAATAATCAATTGATTTAAGATTTATTTGTTGTGATGCAAACGGCTCTTGCAAAAACATCATTTTTGTTTTGAAGTGGCCTATTATAATACTTGGCAAAGGTTTGAGAAGTGGAAGTCCAACCAGCAGTTTTATAAATAATATCAAGTGAGACTCCAGAGGCGCTTGTGGCTGAGGTGGAAGCGTGCCGAGTGCTGTGGGCGGTGAACACAGACACATCCACACCACTAGCTCTTAATACTTGTTTTATCCACCTACTTAAAGTCTGGCTTGTAGCTGCTCTGTGAGGAGGTTTGTGCGTTAATATGAGAGGTCCTCGACTTCCGTTTCTTTTATCTTGTGTTACCAAGATATAGTCTTTGAGAACTAATGCAGGGCATATTTTGGGGTTTTCCCGAAAATATGGCAAATTTAATATGGGTTGCTCTCTCCCAGGTGCTGTAGTTTTTATTGGATTATCTATTGTAATAGTAATACACTCTTCCAAAACATGTACATTTTCTAACTTAATTAATGCAAATGTCTGCACCCTGTGGGCGGTACATAATGCGAGTAATAATACAAGTTTTTTGGTTATTTTCTCTAATGATAGCTCCTTATTAGGGTACCAAGTCGATAGCAGATTCAAGACAACTTGTGGATCCCAGGTATTGACATATTTTGGGGCACTGGGCTTTAGTTTGAATGCGCCCTTGAGCAATCGCTTAATGCAGTCGTCAGAACATACATCAGAACCAAGTATGAGAGAAATAGCAGATCGATGGCTATTTAGGGTCCCGTAAGAGCAACCCCTATCAAATTGGCCAGACAAAAACTTGAGTACTGTTGTCTTTGTCGCGTTCAATGGAATGAGATTGTTGTTATCACAAAACTCCCACCAGAGCTTTAAGGACACGTTATATTGTTTTAAGGTGTTATCTGCAAGAGATGCTAAGATGAGCGTCATCGCTTCAGGTGGGACACCGCGTCCTGAAAAGGCCGCGCGGATAACTTCGCGGCAGCCAGGGTAAGGCTGGCATGTAGTCGATGTGGCCCCCTGGAATGTGATAAAAGTAATGACTTGCAGGGATTGAAGTACAATACATCAGAAACTAAAAGGTTTTGCAAAAGAGGGAACCACGGTTGGGAAGGCCAATATGGGAATATAAAGATTCCGTTTGCTTCATCGTCAACAATCTTTCTTAAGCATTTCAGTATTACAGCAAAAGGCGGAAAAGCGTAAAAATATGTTGAGCTCCAATCAATTGTAAACGCATCAACGGCAAAGGCGTCTGGTTCTGGAAACCATGACACAAAAGATTCACACTTGGCATTGGAGCGAGATGCAAAGAGATCAATATCAGGTTGTCCAAACTGCTCAATAATCAAATTAAAAGCTTGATTGGACAATTGCCATTCTGTGTCAGGATTAGATTTTCTTGACTCGCGGTCAGCACGATTATCTTTAGTATTTACGTAAGAAGCATGTAATAATATGTGCCGCACCTCGCACCATTGCCAAATTTGACGACTTAAGTCGTTTAGATGTGGATATTGTATACCCCCCATTCGGTTGATGTAGCTGATGGCAGTAGTATTGTCAACCCTTAACAAAATCACACAATTAGATACATTTAATGCAAAGCTTTTTAAACCCAGAAAGGCTGCCAGTAATTCCAAATAATTGATGTGATGTTCTTTTTCTGTAGCCTTCCACTGCCCCCCTACACTGGTCCTACCGTACACAGCGCCCCAGCCAGTTCCAGATGCATCACTGTAGATTTCCATATTAAAATGTGAAGTTCTCATTACTGATGAAGTGATATAAATATGATCTTTCCACCACACCAAATCAGACAAAATGATATCTGGAAGATTTATTTTAGCTTCATAATTTCCATTATGATTACGAAGAGCTAAAAATTTTTGTCTTTCTAAGATTTTTGTGTATAGCCATCCATAGTTAGTGGCTGGGCACGCAGATATAAGGACACCAATCAGTTGTGCATAGTCGCGGATGGTACATCGAGGTAACTTCATAAATCTTTGCATTAAATGAGCAATTTTGTCTCGTTTATCGTGAGGTAACGATACAATCAAATTATTTGAATCAAAATTGAAACCTAAGAATTTACAACATTGGGATGGCTTTAACACACTTTTTTCATAGTTTACTACAAACCCTAAACATGTAAATAACTTAATGCTTCCATTAATATTATTCAAGCAATCGTTATAATCGTCTCCTATACACAATGTATCGTCCAAGTAAATTACAGATTTAAGACCTCGTTTCCGAAGGTGTGTTACTACTTCTTTCATAATCTTTGTAAACACCATAGGGGCTATTGACAATCCGTATGGCATTGCTGTAAATTCATAGGTTTCAGTTATATTTGAATTATATTCTCTGTATTGAAATCTGAGATACTTGCGATCTGCCTCACAAATCGGTATAAGTAGGTACGCTTCTTTTAAATCTATGGTTCCCATGTAACCATAGTGCGGTATAAGCTTTGAGGCAGTTCGATAGTCCTCCATTTTAAAATGCGACTTTTTAACAAATCTGTTAAAAGATTTAAGGTTTAAAATAAAGCGCCTACTGTCGTTGGGCTTTGGAACCAAAAACGTGTTAGAAATGTATTGGTCATTTCTAGGTGTACACTTAACAATAGCGCCTAATGCAAGCAGTTTATTAATCTCTGCTTTCATTTCTATAGTTTCTTGCAGCGATCGATGTATACAAGGTATCGTTGATTGGCGTACTGGCTTACACAGTGGTATAGATATTCCATTTTTTATCCAAGACAATACAGTTGAGTTATTGGTAATATTTAACCAACATTCGTAAAAGAACTGTAAACGGCCGGCATGTACCTGATTTATAGGTGATACGTTGACGCACGAGGTTTTGTCTGCGCTGATGATCGCGCCGGGGTTGTCGCATTGGTATGGTAAGGGCGACGCGTGTTCGGCGCTAGATTCGGTTTGCGGCCTCCCCGTCCCCCCCTGTTCGACGAGTAGCGAGGAGGCCCCGACCAGTTTCCCTGTGACGTCGAGGGCCGGGCAGTCGTTGTATTTTGAGGGTTAGCCTTCAATGTCCCAACGTTTTTCTTAATATGTTGACTCTGTTTTTCTATAGCTTTACTAGCCTTGATATTGTCAGATAAAGAATTTCCAAATAAAGTCTCGTCTCGCTCGGCATCTTGAATGACGTGTAGAAAATTCTTGTCGAGGCTGGGTGTAATCAACTTTATTCTGTCTTTGGTAAAGAAGTGGTGCAAGTCAGAAAGAATGCGACATCCATCGCTCAGATATTTCAATGCTTCGATTTTGTTGTCGCTTTTCAACATAATGTCCATGGCTCGATTCATAGCTGCGATCCCTTGGCCAAGTTGTTGTTGTACAGCGGTATATTTTTTATCTCGTCCGCGTACTACGTCTGTTACAGCAGCCGAAATCTCAGCATTGAGTTTTGGTGCCTGCAATAATTTGCAGTTATTCGGTATTAAATATTCCTTCAGAAGTTTATCTTTGTTTTCTTTCAACATCCCCTTTTTTAACAGTGGGAGCCATAGATTAGCCAAGCTGTCATGAACACTTGGACCAAATTCTGGCCCATCTGAAATACATTCTCCTAATGCGGCGAGGAGTATTGGATCCAAAGATGACTGCTCCTCGAGCGGGGTCTCCAAGATGGATGGTGCAGCTGCCATTTGTACCAGTGAATTTTCAGACGCAGGAAGAAAGTTGTTGTCATCATTTTCGACTTGAGTTTCTGAGGGTAAATTTGGCAACATTTCCTCGCCAGTGTCTTCAAGAGCTTGTGAGATCAAATGTTGATCATTCAACGGCGGCTGACCCCCTAAAACAAGTAATAAGTTTTAGGTGGGCAAATCAATATTGTATTAGTGTATGTGTAAATCTCTTTTAGATTCACAGTATTGGGTATACATACCCCGAAATTAACTCGCAGTTAATTCCGTTATTGCGCTTAACTCGCAGTTAACCACAATTTTATTAAGATTTATAATGAGAGATGTGGGTAGGTAGCGAAATTAACCCGAAGTCAATTCCGTTATCAGTCAACTTACAGTGAACTGACATATGAAATATAATCTCGTAACAACTAACCTTGATCGACGTCGGAATCATCGGAGTATACGATCACGCGTCGACGTTTTCTTTGTTCACATTTTTCAATTTATTCTATTTTTCTTTTATATCGTTCAATTCTTTGGGCACTAGTTGAACAATTTTTCGGCATGGTGACAAAATTTCACAATTTGACGTTATCGTTGCCGCGCACGAAAAAGGAATGACAAACAAAATGGTGGATCGGTAAACCATAGGGCGGTAGGAAGTAAGATGTCAAATGGAGAACTTTTAACACAAAAATCGTTGAATTTTTCTCTAAAACTGTGCGACGTTGCCTAGCAGTTTAAGGAAACTACCTGGTTAATTTTTATATCTGAAGAATGAAGCGACGATATGTAATATAGAGATATATCTATTATTTTGTATATTGAATAAAATATCCTGATGTTTAATACGATTTATTTTATATTTGGTGTTAATACATAATCATCTCCTTACCATTATTTTAATTTATGTGAAGTCGATGTAATATCTTTCCTCTAACAACATAAATGATAACAACGCAAGATTGGTAGGAAGTTTGCATTCAGTTTTTTGAACGCCCGCTTTTCTGATAACAATCCTTCCCAATAATTAATATATTAGCAATAATTCACTCAGCATTTACAAGCCACCATGCAAATTTAAAGAATACATAGCACACAAATTTATTTTAAATTCTAAATAAAATAACAAAATATTTTATGACTTTATTACATACTTCAATAAAAATAACATCCTTATATAGCGAGTTATTAGCACAAGTTATTAAAGTCCACTTAGCGGGTAAATTTCCTCCACCTTGTTTTCAGTTTTTCTCTCTGTTTTCTCAATAATATTCCATTCGATTGGATAAGGAAACACGAGCACGGCCTTCTCGATTCTCCGAATATATGCTTCAATGGAAGGTATTCTTTAGTTCTGAAAGCCGGTCTATTGTGTGGGTACTAGAGGTAGGGACATAGTCGACCAATATTACGTGGAGTGCTCACAACCGTAGAACTGCTTTGAACTCAACACGAATAACAGTTAATGTGACCGAGCTGTAGTGTTTGCTCCCTTAGAACTTTACTAGCTACCTACTGGATATAATTGTAGCTATATTGAGATTTAGCTTTACCGCGTTCAAATATGCTATTAGGCAGCTTCGATTGCTTCTATTCATGAAAGTTGCGACTGAAATTATAGTTTCAATAAAATATAATAATTACTGTTCGTACATTTTTCGGAACTCCTCCAACTCGCTTTTATCAGGTTCAAATTAATTCTGGTATAGTGATGGAATCTGAAAATAACCTTTGGAGCTCCGTAACGGAAAATCATATCCTTACCGTTATTAGGCTTGTTGAGATTTTTCTAAGACAAACATAGGACATTAATAAATATGTATAGTATTTTTTAAATAACAATGAAAGATGGACGAAAGATAATCTACAAAGCCAGTATACAAAGATAGTTTGAATGATGAATAGAGCAGTTGGATGGGAAAGACTTCGCTTAAAATTAATTTCCATAATTTTTTTGACCAGATTCATGTATTTGATAAGAACAAAAATCTGATAAGAGTGAAGATACAAGAGAGTTAGGCAAAACCGGTGGTCTTTGCCGTCGAAAAACGTTGTTGTTGTTGGACAGATGTTAAGTGAAAATGCAGTTGACTATGTATAAAGTTTACCCACAAGATGCTTATCTTCTCTCACCTCAAATACACCTATATTATACGTGTTGAACACCTATATTATAGTTCGATTGTGTAATAGTATTGGTTGACAATGTTATAGTCCCTTTAACGGCAGGTTATTGCATACATTATTGCGCGTTGCGACCGAAGTGATGCTGCACACTAAACCGCAAGTATAAAGATGTTATATAAGGCAAGTGGCGACGAGCGCCCGCTCTTCTATTAACGACCGGCTTCCTGAGCTTACCACTCGCCTCCCTGCACCAAGTCTTACCCAATTTCCCTTTGTTATCTCATACTTCACGGCCACGACCGCGAGAACCAACGCACGACAAAATTAGCTTCCAACTTTTTTCATTCACTCTGAACACAAAGGCTTTGTTGCCTGTTATAACAGGCTAAATGCAAGTTGGATTTGGCCATCGAGGGTCCTGTACCAATATAATATTATACTTGCTGTACAAATTAAAAAAAATATTTGGTAACATATACAAATTATTGGAGTATTTTTTCGTCTCCGATTTTGCGCCGGATGCCTATTCCACTCGGCCACCGGAACCTTATTCTTTCGAGCCGAAACTTTGTGCTCCAATTGTATTACTTTAACCGTTAAAGGGAACGGTGCGCAGTCATCAACCAGACTACTAGACTTCATCTGACCGAAAGAAGTGTTTTTTCAAACGCTTAACTGTCGCAATGATGTCGCTACCCTTCTATATTTCTAAATATGATTACATATACTATCGCGTAGGTACTGAGCGTAAATCACATCTACATATCATTGGAGTAAATTTTTTTGTTCTGGACGGGGATCGATCCCGCCACTTTCGATTTCGTACCGGATGCCTGTTCCATTCGGCCACCGGAACCTTACTTTTACACGTATTTGGTACCGTTTTGACGACTGAGTACAAATCAAAACTTTGAAAAAAAAAACTGTACCTATATTATATTAATCAGCTGCCTACTACGGTTCAAATACATAATGCGGCTCTAAAATTGTGGGACGGGCGCATGGGCGGAAAGCGTAGCCTTAGTAATAGGGTCCTGTTTTCTTGTACGAAACCCCCAAAACATTGTAACCAAAATTAAATAGGTCATAAATATAAAATAAACTTCATAGCAGCGCTCTGTAATATTTATATAGTGAAGCTTGCAAGTTTTTATTTAGAATTATGTTTATACAGAGTTATTGGAGAAATGCGAACAACCTCTTAGAGTTGACTTTTGTTAATCCGTTTTTAGTCAAATGTTTTTATTTTGGACTAACAGAAGTTAATTCTAAGAGGTTGTTAGCATTTTTCCAATAACCCTGTGTATGACTACGGTTAATAGATCGAACACTAGTTTCCTGCGCATTGGTAAGAAGCCTCTGAGTATAAGCTGTTCTCTAGCTAAAACTATTATGTTGAATGTCTGTGAGAAGATACAAGACACTTAGTTCCTCACGTTACCACACAATAGCGCCAGTCTGACTCAATATAAAAACATTTTTATTTGCGCAGAGCCAAGAAAAGATTCGTTCAAATATGAGGAGATTTTTCAGTAAATAAGTGTGTTTACGTTTGCCAAATACGAGTAAAATAAGCAGTTATAAAAAAAGCTGAGGAACTGAAAATAAGTAATAACATCATTGAATTCAAAAGAAGCTTCGTTGTTTTAGAATAACTGTAAAGTCAGGCGGTTGTTGGGTTTTTCTGACATCGGAATTGTTCAGTAGCATTTCTGAGTTTGAAACGGTTTCCTATAAATTGATGACCATAAGATCGCCCCCCAGAAGCGACCAGATTTATCATGACGAAAAGAGGGTGCAAAGGCACTAATGCCTTTGTTTTGGAGATATAAACCTTGATAATATCCTTTTTTATGCCTCATTGGTTAGCCCATGACCACCATCTCACCTGATGATGTGGTCGAAGATGTTGCTCAGGCTAACCTAGAATTACTGGCTCTCAAGGACAGCTGCTGAAACACACCGTTAGGTGCTTGGCGACAGATTTTCTACTTGAGGGTGGTAGCTAGCCAGGCGGGCATTCGCAAAATTCCCTACCCCCGTGCTATAACGACTGGCATCCTAAGACAACAACCGGGACCGACGGCTTAACGTCCCCTCCGAAGCACGGAAGCGGTAAGTAGTAATGTCACCAGCGGTCACCCATCCAACTCATGACCGCAGAGGACTTTGCTTAACTTTGCTGATTGGTTCAGAATGGCTAAGCAAATTTCGCTACGAGCGCTTCAATATCCTATAGCAAAAGACCTGAAAAATAATAAAAAAGCGCTTAGAGATACTTACCATAACCAAAAGTGTTAAGCAATGAAACAATGATGGCGAAGCGGTTATAGCTGTGGACTGCCGTGCCGCAGATCGCTGTTCGATCCCCACCGCCGGCTGGAGCTTCACCGCATGGTGGAAGGGCATTTTGCGAATACCCGCCTGGCTAGGTACCACCCTCAAGTAGAAAATCTATCGCAAACACTTAACAGTATGTTCCGGCAGAAGTCCATGAGAGCCAGAAAAATTACAAGCACATGAGACTTAACAACTGTCTGTCTTAATGTGACGCGCGCAGTACAATTCGTCACTTGACGAAATGCATCTGTTATAGGCAGAGGTTGATCCGCTTAATATCAGGCTGACCTCAAACTTGTTCCGCCACAGTGAAATAAAAAAAAAAACATGTGTTTTTGTCATATTTCACTGATACGCTAACAATCAGACAATGGTTTCATTAAGAGTCGCGCTTATGATGAAAATACGAAGCATTCTGCACTTACCTACTTGAAACGTTTCGTTGTCTGAAGAATCCGTGACTTCTTTGATCATTGTCGAATTATTTCCTTTTGTTAAGAAGTTTTTAAAAGAATGAAGAGCTTGGCGTGGTAGATATTTTCTGCGAAGGAATTTCAAGTTTCAAACTGGTTAGATTTATGTGTTACCGTTTTTACTTCGTGGAAAATCTTTACGAGTGGAAATTGTTAACTTCTTAGTTTAATCAAGTAGTTAATTGCAGCATCTCTTTAATCAAGAGATTAGTGCACTTTATTCAATTAAATTTTTCGTGGAAAATTGTCTAGTAACGATCTTGTTAGACGAATAATGGAGTGTATACTCAATTATTCGTTCTCATTTAGAGATCGTATAGATTGGATAGACATATTTTGATTAATTATTGCAGTTTTCGAAATATATGAAAAATTATTGAAGCAGCAGTAGAATCAAAAACAGTAAGTCCATAATCTCGATAAGTCATTCCGTGTCATAAACTAGGTATAATAATATCAACCAATTGTATATTCATAAATACACAATTAGCTAAACATAAATTTAAAAGTTAAAATACTAATTATTGGAAAACTACCTCACCTCCCACAAATTTTGATTGAGCTCAAGCGCCTTGCTTCAGGATTACATTCGTCTATTAAAATATTAAATTTGAGCCACAATTAATTAAAACAATTTCATTCCGGACTCAGCTATGTTTTCCTCGAATTTACGTTGTAGGGTACGCTGTTTGTTGTCTTTGCGTTTGCGAAAATTTGTTGACCCTGTTAATTAATCGTTTAGTATGCAGACAAGCAACGTTCTATCTTAAACGGGGGTTATTTTTTTAAATTTGCTTCGTGTAAGTTAAAGTGCGTTCGGGCGCGAGAAAAAGAGTCAGTTTATCATATTCGGTAGAACAATCTCAATGACATAATGTGGCGTAGCGTTTGGTATGGGCGCCGAGGTGCCGCGGCGGGCGGTGCGAGGCAAGTGTGAAGTATAACTCACATGAGGTGATGTCGGTGTTTACTGCACGCGGCATTCGCTCCCGCTTAATGGAAGTCCGTAGTTACCGGAACTCATTCCGTGATTAATTGCAATGTCATGTGATTACAATAAAATTATGTTAGTAATATTTCACGGAACAAATTTCAAGTTTTGGAACTGAGTGTTGTTGGTTTATTTTAAGTAAGTTAACACGTATAAGACATAATATATTTTATAACAGATTTGCTCGTAAAGGGTATCTTATTTCAACAATTTCAATATCGTAATGTATCTCATTACGCACTTGTGCGTTAGTGTAAAGTAAAACGCACGACTTATCAAGATGCTCCGTCTAAAACGAACGGTACTTATTAAAATCTTAGCAAAGAGTTTTTATGTCAGAAATATGGTCAACATTTTACGAATAAAATTAACTACACATGGGAGATAAAATATAATAAATAAACATTTAATTCCTTAATATAATTAATTTTGAATAAATAACAACTATTTATCTGTAACAAAACACAAAAATATTAATTTCATTTATTCGTTTAAGAAAGTCCGTGTTTTATTTATTTCCTCGGGAATATGTTATAAAACGTCGTATGACATACGTGCATTTTGATAATTACAGTCTCTGCTTTCTTGCATTTAGCAATATCGCCTCGGCTTTAATTTTCAACTTACCGCACTTATATCATAATGTACTATTTAGCATGTATAAGGTATATTTTTCCTGTACAATCCTCGATGAAATTCATATTGTTGTTATATTATGTGTCATAACAATATTTACTTCATTCAGTTAGCTAAGGAACTAGGAACTATTTAAAGATCAGACGTACCTACTATGGCCACGATGACGGTACAGCACAAGTCCGTTATTAAGTCACATTTGAAAGTCACCGATGTGACGACCGAGTTCAGGGCCGCGGAATGCCGAGTTAATGGAGGTCCACCGTTGCCGGAATTCATTCCCTGATTAATAGCAATCTTATCAGATTCCAACACTATACATTTAACGTTCCGATCGCTTACGGACTTAATCACCGGCCCGCTACCTAAAAGGTGCGAATTAATTACGCAGATAGCTACAATCCGGTACATTAATTTGCTGCTAATTGATTATTTGTTCGGATCTCTTTGATTAAAACCTGTAAACATTATCGAAAACTATTAGACATAAGGGCCGTGTCGTAAATACGTTGACGGTTAATTGATTTCTGCACGAAAACACTTGTTTGCTTGTTTCTTCTGTTAAAATATTAGTGCTTAATAAAAGCTATTACTAATTCAAATTAACTGCCTGCGGTATAGCGATAAATTTATCAATGTCTATAATGAATTATCGGTCTATCTCATGATATGATATGTAGACACTGAGACTGAGATGCATACATTAGTATATATTTGCCTTTAATTATCATTATTGCATGCCAAGCTCTTATACTTGAAGGTAACCGAAATGGTATTTTGGCTACCACCTTCTTTTCATCGCAAAACCTCAACAAGATTGTATATCGATGTGGCGTTTTCTACCACAAATTGTAACTTTAGCACTTATTGGCCAACTACCACAGGCTATCAATCACAAAAAACTGTAGTACAATTTTGCAATAATACACGGAACAGTGGCAAAATGACCGAAACGAATACTGTAATAAATTTGAGACTTAGCTTACTTAAGATTTGGCCTATAACTATTGAAATAGAATGAATGCGCTCGTAGCGTAGACTGTTTAGCGGTTCTTAACCGATCAGCTAAGTTAAGCAACGACCGCTACGGCCATGATTTGGATGGGTGACCGCTAGTGACATTACTACTGAGCGCTTCCGTGCTTCAGAAGTCGACTTTAAGCAGTCGGTCCCGATTGTTGTCATAGGATAGCAGTCATTATAGCTCGGTTGTTGGGCATTACGTTTACGAATGCCCGTCTTGCTAGGTACCACGCTCAAGTAGACTCCTCATCACATCATCACTTACCATAAGCTGAGATCGTGTTGCTAGCCTATCAGCTATTTAATAAAATGAAATTCTATCATAGATATGATATGATATCTAAAGTCAGAACATCATCGGATGCTGTGAAATATCCTATATGGTGGTGTCATTTACTTTCTTATTTTATTATGCAAAAACCGAAAAGGAGGAATTTACTTTTATGTTCATAATTTCAAAAGGAATCTGAATTTAACGAACGCATGATGCGATACTTATTTATCCCAGATTTAATTTTTGAATGAAAATAATACTTATCAGATTAAAAATCTAATTTTGAAACCATTGTTTTGTTTACACTATAAACCAATATGAGTGGATAGCTCTTAAATAAAATAAATGTAGTCACGTACACGCGAGGTGAGGTATACCAATATAAATGGTTTTCCTCGTTACCTAATCAAAAATGTTTTATTCTCAACTGTATTTGTAACATATATCAAGTAACTTTATGTTTTGTTATTGTGAAAAATATTGTATATATCATTTAAAATGTGTGTCAATTTTGAAAGAACTGCGAGCGGGGCAAACGAAGGGGCGGGCTCGCCGCGGCGGCAGTACGACTTGGGCGACCCGACGTCCGCCCGCCTTTCACGCCGCGCTCCCAATACCACCCCATTTTATAAGTACCGTTCGTACAATCGCAACTCGGCATGTGCTATGTGACATATTAAAATGAATTATTATTCTGTTTGTGCAACGAAAGCTGTGTGTGTATGTGATAACAACAATCGTTGACAGTTAAAGTGCGCCATGCGGTGAAGCGCCCGGTGCAATCCTCGGATATGGTGGACCCGCTGAAAATATTTTGGGTTTTAACTAACAGCACCTATCTAGGTACGATTATACATATTTCAATTCAAAAATGGAATTAGTACTTTATTACCTAAATGCAATTTTGTGACATTACTTTTATTATTAGCAAATAAAACCCAAGATGGGGGTTTTCACTAATCTTATTTACTGTCTTATAGTTTGACATCGTAGGTCGGCGTTTTACGACAGATTTTATTATCGTTCCACATTCGATCTGTTCCGGCAGCTTCATACTCTGAATACTAAACTTGAAATAATATAGGGACTATAGGATTTCATTGGACGATCAAATCCCTCAACAATACATATGGAGCATTGTTTTATTGTCACTAACACTCATCATAAGATTTAATTAAAATAATAACAATGACTGATCGACGGCATCAAGAAATAATTTTATTGATGATAAAAAATATACTTCTTGAATTTTTTTAACAATGGTTTCTATTTCAATGGTAAAGGTTTTTTGGGTAAACTCCTTTTTTTTATAATGTATTTACTAGAAGAATTTCTCGGCAATATTCCAGAGACTCATCTGGAAAAATGAGGTTGTCGAAACCTCACTGCCTCCCTCCATGCTGATATGTGGGCTCGATATGTAATAATCTGTACTGTATTAGTTGGATTGAACACATTTTATCACAGCCTCTCCCATTAAAGGAGGGTTTAGCAGAATCCCCATTTTTGGCAGGTGTCTTGGGGTCCGCAGTGTAAGATAGAAGTTCCTCAGAAGGCGCTGCTGCCGACCTTCCGGTATATTACCCTTAGATGCATCTTATGACACCCACGGAAAGCGACGGGGGGAGGGGGTTGACATTCTAGCCTCTGCGCTACGGGTAAAAGTCAGTAATTACTAAAATTGACGTTTTTGTGGGTAGGTACTTGCTCATCTATTTTGCTATTGCAAGCTGCTAACACTAGCTCTTCTCCTCACCATACCTATTTATAATTATGCCACGTTAATATTATTTATATTATAAATAAAAAACTGTACTAAAATAATGAACTAAGTCATTAATACCTAGAAGTAAATACTACGCAGCTACGGTAGGTACTTTAAAACAAGAAGTGTTATAATTATATTAACTGATGTAAAATACAGATGTGTTATAAGTAACTATATGCTTATTACATCCACAAAATCTTAGAACAAAAAAATGTCTAAGTTATTTCGCTAAGCGTGCGGTATTGTATGAAAATTATAAGTATATAGAAATTCAAACGGCAATTGGTGAACTTTTCTATTTATTTTTTCATTGCTAAGATGTTAATCTTTGACCACTTTCTCACCTAGTCGTAAGTGAAAAAGTGGTCGGTTCAAGCTAACCTTCAATTAATGGCTTTTAAGGACGTCTGATAGAATACACCGTTAGGCGCTTGGTGACAGATATCTTACTTGAGCGTGTAGCTGGCCAAGCGAGCATCGCATAATACCCTGTCACGCGAAAGAAGAGACATCATTATGATGGTAACAAAGTGTTTGCATAAACATTTCTTTCTAGTCTGGATGATGGCCGCATCCTGACCTCTATGACGATTACAAAACAATTAGATTGCAAAAATTCGCATGTGTCCGTCGCGTATTGCCGCAGTGTAGCCGGAAGATGTGGATTCGATCCCCGCAATCAACACCAGAACTTGTGCTAAAAATGTTTGACATTCTCTAGTTCTTGAAAATGATCATCAGTGGAAAGCGTAAGGCTCAGGCTATATAAGAAACTACAAGACAGCTTAGCGAACACTTTTGAACTACTTATTCCGATCGTTAACATTGCAACTAAAAAAATGTTGGTTGTACTCTCTTTGTGGGTTAAGTACCAACTGTAACTACGGAATCTTTGTAGGATTAGTATCGTGTTGGGATGTTGGTCTAATCACATACCATTTTCTCTGAATGCGAATTGTAAAAAAATATAAATTTAGTACGTATCATACAGAATTAGGTGACTTTATTTACGGTATACATTCATGACTGAAGTCATGACTAAACTGAAGACTGAAGTAATGACAACGCAAGTCCAATTCGTACATAAGGCTATTATTGCCATGATGTCTATTACGGTTGAACAGGACGGTCACTTCTTCATACAAACGTCGAAGGATGACCACTCTTTTATTAGAGGTTTCAGGTCCAGAACTAAGCGTGATCTCTTCATTATGTTAGCTTGTATCATTACGAATTAAAAAATACATGAGAGTTATGAGCGTCGAAACACTTTCATATAAATTATTTGAGGCTTATAACTTCCATCATCTCATCATCATTTTTTTAAAAATTCGTAACGATATATGCAAATATAATGAAGAGATCAACCAATACCATGCTTAGTTTTGGAGTTCTGGACCAAAAACTAAAACGGGGTGATCGCCCTTCGACTTTTTATGTAGAAGTGACCGGCTAGTTCACACTGAAGACCCTGTGGAGCAGAACTGATGAGGGGAAAAGTACAGAGATGTGATGGCAACCTTGGCTTTCCCACCTTCGAGAACCAACATTGTTGATTCATCATCTTCAACCTATACTTGTCCACTTTAAGACGTAGATCTCTCATAATTAAGGCTACTAAGCTTCAACTGCAGCTCCTTGCATCATGTTACTGCAAGCAGTCTTCCGCAGTACGTCGCTCCATCCGGCCGTGGGGCGCCCTACTCATTTTTACTTTATTGTTGGTTGCCCGCTGAATATGGACGAAGCCTTAGAAGACATTCAAACCAATTTCTAACAAGGAAAAAATAAGGCAAAAGCTTCCTTCGACATTTTAATGGCACGTCAAAATAGCAACTACATATATTATGTCATGTAATGTACGTAAGAACTAGGAGTAGTTCAGTGCATTATTTAAAAGAATAAGCCTTTTTTAGATTGCGTTGCTGAAAAAGAAATAAGATACCATTTTAAGATCACTTTATTGTCGGTCTATCAACGCTATTTTATTCGGACCGGTAGTAGCTTCAAGTTACAATTAAATCAAATACCTACTAAGGTCTTTTGTAGATATAAAAAGTGACAAATTACATGCCTCGTAATATATTATGATACTTTGATACTCCCCAACTCAGAATACCAAAGGTGTTTCCCTCCTAAAGTAATTGAAGTTGGCAAGAAGAAATGTCTCACAGCACACCAAAATTTGGTAATGTGTAGTATATCTAGTTTTTTATTACAAAATTACCTTGAGTAGTATGAGTTACTTATTTACAAGAAAGTAAAAGTGTGATGTATCACAAATGTATCATCCCATTGTGGGGTGAGTACCCTCTAGTGCACAAATACTTGGGCAGTTATTATTATAACAATAGTTTCAAACAATATTGTTTAATTATATTGGATATTTTGAAGCGCTCATAGCGAAGTTTGCTAAGCTGTTCTGAACCGATCAGCAAAGTTAAGCAACGTCCGCCGCAGTCATGAGTTGGATAGGTGACCGCTAGTGACATCACTCCTGAGTGCTTCCGTGGTCGTTCGGAGGGCACGTTAAGCCGTCGGTCCCGGTTGTTGTCTTAGGATGGCAATCGTTAAAGCATGGTGGTAGGGTATTTTGTGAATGCCCGCCTGGTTGAGCTGCAACCCTCAAGTAGAAAATCTGTCGCCAAGCACCTGACGGTGTGGTCCGGCAGCTGTTCTTGAGAGCCAGTAATTCTACGATAACCTGAAAAAACATCTTCGACCAAATCATCACTTACCATCAGGTGAGATTGTGGTAAAAGGCTAGGCCAGAAGGCATAAAAAAATAGTTCCGGAAATGTTAGGTTTGATAATTATTTTCAAAAACTTAAAATTTGTATAATATTCTTGTTTAATCATTGTAACTTCAAACGTTCAAGCCGTTGGGTTCTGCAATATTCATCTCTATTTACACAAATATCGCTTAAGAAATATGTCTGGCTATATCATGCGCCGTCGTGGTTTAGAACTCTTTTTGTTTTTTAGCTGTGATAAACAAAACGGATCCTTGATAATTAATCTTATGATTAAAAGCTTGGCATAAGCCCTTAAGCCCATGTTAAGCATATGTATGCGTTAATCTTGTTTTACATGGGAGTATACGGTCCTCGAGGCAAAAAGTCCGTGTACCTTTTTTCCCTTTTCCCAGTTGCAAATACTTTATTTTCCTCAGTTCAAAAGTTTCCTTATAAAATATCTGGGCCCATTTATTCGAAACTTAAAAATTGGATCTATTATTTTCTTTTCTTGTTGAAAAAGTTGAAGATATAAGATTGTTTTTTTACAAATTACCCGCCAAAAGAGCAGGTAGAAATTTGGTATTTTGTTGACTTCCTATACCTTATCGTCTCTCGGTTAATTATGGTGTTTGACGTCATAATCATTGTTTTGTATACATCAGCGCTCAGCGGCCATTCTTTTGAAGGCATTCAGTCATTAGGCCCATTGTCGGCATTATACTTTGCATCCATCCCGTCAGCTTTATTACACAGAAATTTATTAACATCAGGCTCCACCGACCTCTGGTTTAGGCACCACCTAATAAGGAAAAAGAATATTCAAGATTTATACGAAAAATTATTAGCTACACGACCAGACCTCTTTTATTTCGCACAAAATCTCGCAGTAATTCAAATAATTTCGATAAAATGGTTCTAGAGAAGGTAGGCGTGGTGCCGCTAGCAAGTTTTCTAAGTTAAATGTGGTTTGGTTTGCAACTGAGGTTTTGCCGTGACAAGGGTATTCTGACTTTAATTAACTTTTTCATTTTAAGCTTTACTGTTTGTCGCTTTTATGTTGTGTAAATAAATACACTCGTAAATTACGCCCATCTCTTTACGTTAATTTAAGTTTGTTTTTTGTTGTTATTTAGCAAACCATCAAAGTTAGGTATGTGTATAAAACTCAGTTTTAAATATTTTACTACAAAGTAATTGATTATTAAAGAGGTAGGTTCCTATAGGAAACAAGCATCTTGTTTCTAATATCCGAGAAATGCTGTTTTAACTAATTTTATATCGGAATTTCGTACTCGGCAACTTTATAGAAAAGTTACGACATGTTCATGGCGGTGTGTTTAACATACTTGTTGCCATCAAAACTTCGTGCATACTTTTAACATCCTTATACTGAATGTACTGCTACAGCTAAACAAACAAACACCGAGTTACCTTATATAATATTTATCGGCCTAACACACTTACCGTCTAAGTTTTCTTAATATTAACTGTGGCTTGCTACTTATCGCAGCATTTTAATTAAAACCTTTTGAGAACTTTCTGCCTACCCACTTTTACCACGATCAGATTAATTTTGTAGGGATGAAAAGCAAAAAAGATAGCAAGGCCTGATATATTCACCCACAATGTTTGAATTCAGAACGTACCTCCAACAAAATTAGTTAATGAGTTCTATATTTTAAGATATATATAAGATGAATATAGAACTAACAATCCACGTAAACTTATTTGAGAACAAATTTTAGGAAAACAATTATAACCAGTGTGAAATAAATATAAACTACGAATATTAATCATACAGTCTTGGAGGATAATTCAAAGTCAACCTAAGCAATTTTTCATAAGTTTCGTTCTGTTAATTTAACTTGTTAGGAATTCGAGTCACGCAGCGTTGGCTACTACAGATAAAGAAAGAAATAACACGGACGATGTAACTGCAAGATACAGAGAGATTCAATTCATCCGGTTAACTTTAACTGAATTGGGTAAAGGCAACCATTTTCACAATTATTAATATAAACAAAAACATCTCAATGTTTGCAATTGGTCCTGAAACTGGGCCAGAGAAACAACACGGTGGAATCAACTTCAGATGAGAGTATAACTCAATCTGCGGGAAGCCAAGCCAGCGCCGTTGCTGCCACCAATGCGAATGTGAGTATGCATTCACAAATGTAATCGACACAATCCCCACACAATCGGCCAATCCACAACCAAGCGAACCCACTTATACTAATGCGTCCCATTGAAACGACCGAGCTTCAGTTTACGCTAACGAGCGTTTTATTTGTTAAATGCGTACCTACAAAACAGTTTAACCTTTACCGATTGAAACAGGGGCTAGATAAGCTTTTCGTTTTCTTTCTGTCAATTCTACTTTGTATTCAATTATTACATGTAATGCGCTTACGTTATTTTCTTAGGGACTTCTGCTGGCAATCGCGAATCCATTATTTTAATTAGCCTGGTAATATGTAAGCAATACAAAGGCTTCTCATTCCTTTATTTTCTATTAATAGAATAAAATCTAATAAAAATCATAGCAATGGTTCCATGTTGCTCAACCGCTTGTTTGCGGTTGACGGTCTCGTCAATCCTTTTTTGTGTTATTTGAACGACTAAAAATGCACCGCGAATATCACGAAATATATTTGAAAAAGTCTGTATAAATCCAAAAAAGCTTTTTGATAACCTCTACATTTGTGTAGAACATGGAACATTCTAAAAAACATTTTCTAACTTCAAAATTTGCTTTAGATATGTTGAAAAATTTACTTTTGAAACATTGACGACTACATAACAGTATGAATAGTCTCATTTCTACAAACGCCACGAAAATTTGTTCAAATATTTGCCACATATACGAGATACTGCGTATTACATCCCACACTTATCATCACGGACAATGTTACCTTCGAATTTATCATAGGCAATCGTACGGCTCATAGATTTCCTCTCTCCTCGTATTTCGTAAGGTTTTCATATACGTGTGAATTGTGAGACTCGTATTCGGTAAAAAAAACTGCTAGCTACGATTCCAGCAATCTTTTACTTTGATACTTACTCAGGTAAGAAACGAAAAGTAAGAAATGTAACGTGCCACATATCCATAAACCTCTTCATACTCGTATTATTTTCTTCTCCGTAATAGCTATAAAAATAAATTGCGTACCCGGTAAACCTATTATCGCAGCAGTAAATTATGACGATAGAGTCCCTTGCAATTAATTCGTATAAGTGCGCTAATAACTGCAATTTAGTGAATCATCATTATGAAAACGTGTCAAGAGGCCGTCGTAGCCAAGCGCCCTACACCGCGAGACGTTTATCATAGTAAAACCAGAAAAGTAGTTTGATTTCATGACGAAACGCGACTTGTACTTTGTTACAGCATACATACTATGGCTAATAAGTAGCGTATCCAGATCGAGTTGATTTATATAAAACGAATATAAACAGTAGGAGAAATAGTATAACGGGAAAGAAAAACATGCAATATTTTTAAATAAAAGATAGCTGTCGAAACTAGTATAAAGTGTAATTAATATCTTGTTTAATTTTATTTAGATAGTTTTTTTAAGGTCTTAAACTTAGCTATTAATTATGTTACTTAGAAAGGGACTGAATCCCACAACACAGGGCCAACCTAGTGTGAGATTCAGGGATACTTGTTTACACAATACATGTTATTTGTACCTAGCTATATTTAAATTAGTTATAATCATAAATTACATGTAAGTGTAGTTTCTGTATGAATAAAGTTATTTAATATGCGTCAGACTATAGAAGGCATTTGAAGGTCCTAAGGGCCTCCAGTCGTACTTATTTTCTGGTTATACCTACTATGCTTTATAGACGTTCAAACAACGGAAAGCATCTCGAACTACTCCAGAATCTAGTTTATTTTATCCATCAACTCAATTATTTACGTCCATCCACGAGACTCCAGGTAATCAAATACAAACCCCGAAGTAGGAGTAGTCGCTTCTCATGTGATTCCTCTAACATACATAATTGGATTTAACAGTTTCCTTTAACTTAGGTTGGTTGAGTTTAACTTGGTCGTACTGTGTGGATATCCGACAAGACGAATTGTATCGGCTCGGTGAACTTACGTTCGCAGTCCGCAAATTGATTTTAGTAAATAGATTGATAACATTAGAATTAATGCTGTTATTCAAAAGGTAGCAATGCATGTTCTACATGTCATTTCGCCTGTATACCCCAAAGAGTTAGAAAGAAAATGTCTGAACACTCACGTTTTACTAGAGATGATTTGGTATTATGTAATAGAAGGTAAGCCTGTTGCCATCTACCGGGCACAGTTCTAGACTTACCTACTGCTAATAATTAAACCAGAGCCATGCTTTAAATTCAATGTACTCGATCAAGCAATCAGACTTTTTTTTACTTTTGCAATATCCACACTTATTAAACTGTCATGAAAATTTTACTGCATAATGAAAGGTGTTAGGTTAAGTGTATGATGTTTGCCTATAATATTATAAAGTACATAACACTCCAAAGAGCTCCATGTATAAATGTATATGATGAGTAGTTTAGTATAGCGGACCAGTTTGTACCTATATAAGAATTTGTTGAAAAGATCGCAAAGGTCCTTTCGCACGTCAACAATAAATTGGAGAGACCGACATCCATAACTGCTTGGGTTCGGGACATCAATTCGCATTGCCAAAAATTTTGCCCACGGGACGTGTTAGGGGTTGGTTCACCTTACACAACTTGTAACGCTCCCATTTTTTTATTTCATGGGGAGTATGGGTCTCTACCCATATTTACCTTACATTAACGATAGGTACATTATTAGAAATAAAATGTCGATTTTGTAACGACATATCAAACCGCCTTTATATCCTGAAGTGGATAAGTAGAACTGTCTATGTTCTTAAATTCTATAATCATAAGACAAAAATCAAAGAGAATATGCACTTATAAGAAAAGGCTCAATAGGTTAGAAAAAAATATATTTGTGACAACACTGATTGCGAGATTGTATAGTGACCTGTAACGTCAAGTAATATACAAAACCATTATAATTCCGTCAATCGTTGATAAAGTGGTACTTGAAAAGTCTATTCTCAGCTTTGTTCATATCCTTCGCTCCTCATCTGAATATTATTCGATTGCGCGCTGCGCCGTCTGTAACGTACATCTCAGGAAATTGTTTTTTTTTTCTTCCAACAAAGAAATGTCGAATCTACGCTTCCGCACTGAGATCGTGACGTTTAAAAATATTTCCATATTTCTGTTCATGACTTCTCCCTTAGCATCGAATTTATTTTAAGTCGTGTTGTACGAAGTAAAAAGCTGGGACAGATAATATTCAGCGTATACATATGAAAAAAATATACCCACTAAAAAATCTCACTAAAATACAGATATAAACGTTTCACAAAAATGTAAGGTTTCTTTTTTACCTTACCGTGGCAAATCTGAGTAGACCCACATCACAGCGATGAAAGAAACTTCTTGATAATAATATGTTATATTATTATGTCGCGCCATATCGGGAAATGACCGCGATCATACATACGAACACATTCCCGCGGGAAATCAAGATACAATTTCCGATATTCATCTAATACTTATGTTTATACTCCCAACAATATTACTGTATCTGATCTCTTTTTTATATTTCATGCTGTGGAATATCCATTGCTTGAACACGTGGGACCTTTGAAACTCATCTTGTTTATATTAATAAAGTAATTTCTGCTCGTGTTTAAAGACAGTGACAAATTGTCAGGCACACCTCGTCAATCAATCCAATTAACGATTTTACACTGAGCCATTAAAACTTCGCTGACCCGTTTCGGAAGTTGTAAAGAGCTAAATGGCTGTGCCCTGTAGTTGAAGTGAGTAGCTCTATTTTAGAATATAATATTGAGCTATTGATAAAATTTGTATATGTTGTAGAAATATAAATAAGTTGTAATTTTTTTTCCTTCCTAAACAACTGTGTTCGAGTCGTAACCAAACATAAAGTTTCCGCGTTTTATAAAACTATCGAATGGGTAATTCATGTCAGTAAAAATATGAAATAAAATATAACGGTAGTTTTCTTTCACGTGCAAAATTGCAAACCTGTGCCGTTCGTATTTTATTGTTTCCGAAACCATTATTGCGACACACACCGTTAAACGCAAAAACGAATTGTTGGACCCGACAGAAAGCCGAAAAATTCCGGTTTTCATTCCTATTCGTACATATTCGGATTAATAATTGAAACTGGATCGAATCGTTTAATGAATAGGTTCATCGATAGCTGTCTACGCATCCGACGTACAAGCACGGCGGCTGGTTTTGAATTATATTCCTTACCATGTCCAAAGAGCTTATTATGCTCAAATAGGTCTGATTATCCACTTATAGCTTCTTTGGTTGCCTGTATACGTACTTATATGGAGAATTAAAAATAGTAGAGGTAACTAGGATATCGTCGTAGCGTCCTCGATTGATCTTCTGCTTAGTCGCCGACTGATTTTCTTATCACTGTATGAAGATGTGGCAATTCTAGCCAATTTAATCATTTTTATAAGATATAAAATTTGAATATGTAAAGTGTGTGGCAGGAGTAGCTAAGCTACTTACAATGAGAAACATTTTAAAATATGTATTACGTTTTCCTTAAACCAACTTAAAAACATCGAATATGGGCTTATTCTCGCTCATTCATTCATTAACTAATGATAAACTTTGAACAACCCAAATGTGAAAACTTAAATAATAAATGGTACATTTTGTGATGCCCGCTTTTTATACCAAAATAAATACGAGCTTATGAGCAAATACTCTGAAATTCCCGTTGAATGGAATATTTTCGTTGGTTGAAATATTGTATTGGTGTTTTGAAAAAACTCAATCCCCATTTCTCTCCTGAAGTAGTTCGGGAGATCTGATAAGACGATCACGGTGGACGTCGGATTTTTACGGATCTAGCGTGAGTTCCGACGTCGCACGAAGTCCGATTTACACGACTGACGTATAAAAACCAATACATTTCATGCTGTAATGCGTTTTATACTTTTGTGCATTTTAGTTTCGCAATGATACATTCTCTTAATACAAAATAAGAGTAAGATGTGTCAATATTTTATAGTTTTCTGCATAATACAGAGTCTAACGGCTTATATCTTATCACTTTTTGAGATATGTGTACTTCCTCAGATCAAAATATGGAGAGATTAAAATATGGGTGAAATGAAATATCAAGGATGACTTTGGCGATAATACCTACAATTATTTAATTTTTTGTCGTTCTGATTTCGTAAGCTGGCGCCAAAGCAAAATTACAATATCCGAATTGTTTTATCTCTGCCTATACTTTTCCATAAGTCAATTTTATACATTATGATTTCACAGACCGTCGAAGTTAATTAAGTTAAATAGACTCGTTGGTAGCGTCTCTGCGAAGTTTAAGATCCTTGAGCCTCGAGCAGATACTTATTGAGATTTACTGATTAAAAGAACTCAGTAGCAGTCTGGTTCTGGGACTAATAGAAGCATTAAACACTTTACCCTAATTATATGAAACTAGCTTTCCGGGCGCGGCTCCTTCCGCGCGTATGTAGGTTATCGCGCAAAAACATTAACTTCTTTTTGCGCAGTTAGATAAAAACTATCCTATGTTTTTTCCTGGGTCTCAAACTATTTCCATACCAAATTTCATTCAAATTGGTCCAGTAGTTTTGGCGTGAAAGCGTAACAGACAGATAGACAGACAGACAGAGTTACTTTCGCATTTATAATATTAAAACAGACTTAGCGAAATCGATCAGTTTACATACCTGCCGACTCCTCGAGTATTTTAAGTTGCTGATACAACATTTATATATAGTTATTTTTGAAAGTCATCAAAATCCCCAGTAATCTTTTTAACAGAACTTTTATGTAGATAAATAACGCCTCATTGTCGACATTGTATTTGAATTAGATACGGGCAAGTAAGTCTGTGTTTCTGAACAAAAATTTGTTATTCAGTGTTAGAATTTATGATCCTTCTTTAATTTGTGATCCAATGTTTTTACGAAGGAATATATGTAGGTATGTTTACGATTGACCCTTTCGATGGGTACGAGCAAAAATATAGGATTTATATTGTCACATTTACCGGAGATAGATTCCGGTCCAGAAAAGCTATATGTCAAAAATCGTTAAATGTACTTTATGAAAACAAAGGAATGAGACTCTCATCTTGCAAGTAAAATTTCTTATTCTCAATAGTTAACTTACTTTCCCTCCGTGACGCATAAATCGTAAAAGTTACGTTAGTTGGCTGACACTAAAATTTATCTGCCCATTACTTTCTGCTTAACTTAAGATTGTTTTCTATCATAATGGTTCTCATTAGCCCAGCCAGCTTTGAATACATTTTCCAGCAGGTGAGTTGTTAGACAATTAGCCTATTGTTTATAAATATCATGTATCAATACAATTTCCCGCATCTCCATTGTTACTGTGATCTTGGCTCTCGACCTTCCACCTGGGAGGCGGCGGCGGCTTCGAGGCACGTCCCGCCACTCTGCACCTCTTGACTCTTGATAAAGAATTTCATTATCAAGCACAGCCTGTAGGTATTATAAATGTGTCCTGAACCTGAATGTAAAAAGCTTAATTTTTTGGATTTACACAACTCATTAGTTATAAATGCGAATACGTGTGTGTGAGGGTGTCTTTGTGTTTGATTTTTTACTACTTGATTCCGAAACAACAGAATGCGAAACGAAGATATGAAATTAGAAATATAGATTATTTAGGTACGAAAAGGTCACGTTAATTAGGGCCGAAGTACGGATGGACACTCGGCAAACTGACAGGACAACTGAGGGCACTTGGTGATTTACACAGCACCTATCAGGAATTAGAAAACTTACATATGTTGTATATTGTATGAACAGGCATTAATGTCATATATCTTTGCCATGTTAAAAGAAAATGTGATCGTCTGTTTCCATTATATTCAGGCTTCAGCACAAGTCCGTGTACGAAACTCAATAAGTATTCAGCTTATTAGCTGCTATTGCTAGATAAAGGTTAAAAGTTTTGTTGTAAGCATATTTTTACACGACTGCCCACAAAAGGAGTGTTATGTTTTCAGGGTTCATGTATAATACTTAATTTTCTTTATTAACAAAACGCACACAAACTACATACAATACTACAGCTACTACACTAAAAACATTTAGACCAATATAATAAGTATTTCCAATGCTCGAGCCCACTATCAGTTGGCAGTGTGTGTACCCAGCATGCTGGCAGCATGTTGGGCACGCTGCATAGAGGTAATTAAAATAACACTAAATAATAAAGTTTGATTTACATTATTAAATTAATATATGAATAGCAGGTAGTTTGTTGTATTGTCATAAGGTTATTCTTTGACCACAGTTTTACTTGATGGTATATTATGTGGTCTACAGATAACAGCAAATTATTTATTTCTTGTTATCCGTGGGTATGTTGTGAATATTTTATCTAAAATCCGTACAAAATGTACTGTATGTTGTCTTAGATTACAAGCTTTTTGCGTGCACGAAACAGTTTACCTTTTAGGATAGAAGACTTACATGACTATGGAACTGGAAAATCGATTTGAGAGGTTATTTGAAGTAGTTGACGTGCAAGGTATTTAAGTACCTTATTTAATGTAGGTGGTGGTTTTTTTATATACTTAAGTTTCAAGCGCTCGAGTTCTAGGTCTGTACAACATATTTGACCACTTCATCACTTACTAGCAAGTGCATGCTCAGTGAAGTTTAAATACAGTCTCATAGCTGTTATATGTACTCTTCGGATGTACATGTGTGTTTTGATAACCAACTAAGTTGAGCTCTTGGAGCTCTTGTGTGTAATGCTTCCGTCGAAACTCGGTTTATAAATTCTGTGAAAAAAAAAATAAAGTATTTGTCAAATGCTCGGCGTTGAAATTTTTTTTTGTCGTAGGTTGGTACTCACCATCTCTGATAATTGTAACACTACGCGCTTTGATAACGAATAAAGTTATAAAAAGGCTCTCTCATATTTCTTGTTGCCAACGAAATAACGAGTGTCAGGTCTATCAAAATCTTAGAAAAGAGTTTTAGTAAAACATTTATATAAAAAAACCCAACTTAAGTATGCTTCTGGTTCTGTTTTAATACTTATTTTCAACTTGAACACTTAGAATTTAATATATGACCAAAATTTGGGACTAAAATACGACAAATACAATTGATTACCATATTCACTATTGCCCCTTTTTTATGGAGTACAAGCTTGTTGCTTGCCCCTCCGACAATACAACTCCACCAGACTTAAGAGGCATTTCAGGTTTTGATGCGTGTAATCGAAGATTTAAAGCGCTGATAAAATAGAAAAATCTGTTCTCTTTTCAGGTGATGTACCACATTTACAAACATTACTTCAATGATTTTGTAATGACCAATCTCCCGCACCTTGTTTTATGAATTAACGTACACATAGCCATCTTCTGAGTTCTATATCTTGTATAAAAATTAATATTAAACATTTAAAAAAAATCTATACATCAGGCATATAATCTTATTGACACATAGTGAACTAGAATATCGATAATTTATCATAATTATGGAATAAAAATTAAAGACCTTGCGCCAATTTCCAAGAATTATATAAGCATTTTAACACGATTTATTGCGTTAAATAAAGCGTAATTCCAAACAGATATTATATCAGAAGAAAGTGCATTCTCCAATTAATGTAATCTCAATTAACTGTGATATGGGCTCTGTTTTGTTGGTCACGAAAAAATATTTAACATGACTCTATAAACTAAATTATCATTGTTTACTCATGTCAATTACACAATTTTTAAAATCACAACTTATATTTCTTTATTAATAAGTGCAAATATCAAAATAAGTTACTCACAGTCACGCTAAACTGTCGTCACAAGCGAAAGGCTTGTGTAAGCGATGCGCTGGCATTTACCTAAACGTCAGTAGAGTGATTTTGTGGAATGGATCTTAAATTGGCCCCTCGTGAGATTTAGTTAGTTGGTTTCCAAACTAAAACCTCCACTTCGTGGTCCACATCAAATGGTCAACGGTGTCGTTCTACTCTATATAACAAAATTATTTTAAGTATCTCAAGGCTATATACGAAAAGGCTCCTATCTAAAATGTATCAAAGAATGTAAAAATCATTGTTATGTGTGTTGACGCATCAAATGTCTCCTATATACACCTAGGTAGCAGTTAGAGACCATTCTGGTAAAACAATATATCACGTACCTTATTTGGTGATACATAGAATATACATCACAGGGCCTACCGAAAGTAATAAACCAGTTAATAATAACAAATATTTAGGAAAACAGTAAATATATTTTTAGTAAATAAAACACTTAAAAAATATATCTAGTGACATTATTTGTTGTTAAGCCGCCGGCCGCTCAATCGTGCATTGGAAAATTCAAGACCTTTTGCGGATGCTTCCTGTAGAATCTAAATGTGTCGAAAATGCTTCCGGTTTGGCAGCGTGGCGTTTGTGACTTCACATCAGCTGAATAGAAAAATTTGGTGGAATTGTCATTAGATATATTTTTTAGGTGTTTTATTAATATATTTAAGATAAGATAATCATTTATTCCAGAAAAAATACATTCCAGGAGGCATGCAGACTTACATTTTAAACACATTTACAGTAAAAGAGGAAAGCTATAAAATATATTAATTAAAGTAGTTCTCGAAGTATATTTAAACAGAAAGGTTTTTTTTTTGTGTTAACGTGTTTTCTAACACAAGTATCCGATAGCACTAATTGTGGGTAGATGTGAGGTGATTTTAGTATTGCCTTTATCAATGCGGGCTATGGGTGAATGTGAGTTTGTGTGCACATGCATTGTTAGAACAATGTGTGCGTGTCAGGGTAGGTTGGGTTTATGTGGGTGTGTTTGTTTTAATTTAGATAGTTTGTAGGTACACAATTTACACATGCTTTTATACTGTCCGAATTAGTTTCCCGGTTTCTTCTATCAATAATAATAGTATAGCACTATATATAAATTATATTTTCAAAGCAATGTTTCAAAAGAGTGATTTTAATTATATGAATGTATGACACGAACATGTCGCCCGCCTGATGGTAAGCGGTAACGCCCGTCCATTACAGATTCAGTGTCACTGACCTCGTTTTGCTTGACTCTGCACTGCGCTCACCACTCCGAGACATCAGCTACTATATTTCGTTTGCTCAGTAAATTTAATAATGTATATATAAAATAATGTCAAATATTGAATGCCTAAAGTGTTGGACAGTGATTCAAAGATCCCAAGTATTATTGAATATAGATTGCTTCAAAATAACGCCTGAATGTATGCATTATATTTAATAAACCAGTTATCTATCGGTATTTGATAGTATAGTGCTTAGATATTCTGCATACACAAAGTTTGTAATTGTTACATAATCCATGGGTGCCCATGCCCTATAACCGAATACGAGATACAGTTTGTTACGAAGCTCGTTTCGTGCTGTGGTTGTGTTTGATTGCTGTGCCAGTGGAATACTAATGATATACCTATCCTTTGTGATAGATTGAACGTACGCGTTAGCGTTTAAGTGTAATACATACTAATACAGTAGGTGTATAAGAGTGTTTTCTACGTTTCACATATCAAAGTATCGTTTTTATTCGTTAAAATAGTTACTTTTATTTATTGTTGATAGGCCTTTGACTACTAACTCACCTTATGGTAAGTTATCTAGTTGAAAATGTTGTTCAACCTAACCTAGAAGTACAAACTCTCAAGTACAGCTACCAGAAAATACCTTTAGGAGCTTGGTGACAGATTTTCTACTTGAGTGTGGTAGCTAGCCCGGCGGATCTTCGTAAAATTACCTAACACCATGGTATATCGACTGCCATACTTAGAGAACAACTGGGACCGACGGCTTAACGTGCCCTCCGAACAACGGAAACGCTCAGTAGTAATCTACCACTAGCGGTCACCCATCCAAGTCAAATTGCTAAACTTAGTTGTTCGGTTAGGAATGACTAAGCAAGCTACGCTACGAACTCTTCAAAATTTATTTGATCCTGAGATTCTAAAACTATTTTTTCCTAATCCGAAAGAAATATTGTTAAGCTTGTAGGGTAAAGTAATCATACAAAAATAATATTAATTATTAAGGAATATCATATATAAATAAACTCTTACAACGATGAATGAATCTATTTGTGTATCTGTCATGAATTCCCACAAGTTTGAAAATAATTTCTTGTTTGATATTTAATTATGTAGATAGTGTGCCGGTGACAGCTGAATTAACACGAGCAAGAGTTGAGAGCGAAGTTAAAGAGCAAGTGTTAGCAAAGTTAAAATACCGCTTCTGTTTATATGAAAATATTATCAGCGGCTTCGTTGTCAAACAACATTCTAAGCAATCGTTCTTATTCAAGCTAAAAGAGCCCAGCGGTTATCCTATAAGTGTTAATATGCTAAAGTGCGTCAGAACATATTGCTGCGTCATGTACCCTACGATAGGGCAAATACCCAAATTTCCGACCCTTTACTATACCGGATATCCGGTCGACGTTTCATCCTCGATCGTACAGCGATAAGAATACACTAAGCATACTCCAGTTTTACCAATGCACGTTTTCATTGGTATATTGGTTATCAATAAAGACGAATCTGGCATTCATATATGTACCAATTTTAATGTTAATCCAATTTGTCCTTATCCCTAAAGTTGGTCGTAAGTTTCCGGCGTATAATTGAGTGGGTAAGCAAATCAAAAACTAATAGTGGCTCTTTAATATTTCATAGTATTTGTCCGTCCTTATAGTCAACAAGAACACGAATTGATTGGACCAATATTTGTTATCCGGGGACAAAGTTTCCTTAGAAATTTAGTGGTGGCAATTAATTACAGTAGAGGAGAGTCAAGGGCCTTCCTGAGTAAATGCCTGGAGTCTAATAGGCATCGTATTTGGCGAGTGTCGCCATTCGCCATCCGGTTCCGTTGGAGGAAAGGAGTTGTCCCAAGCTGAGCCTAAAAGCGTCCGTGTGTTTGTCCGTGTGTTTGCTAATAAAGCTGCCGGACACTCGCCAGCCGTGCCCTAATTTATCATTGTTAGTGTGTACCTCAAACGAAAGCAATTTCGCCTTGAATACTTTTTTCGATAAGGCCTCTGCGGAAAAGTCGGATTAAACCTCGTTTGATATCGTCCAATTAGGACGCCACTAGAAAAGCTTTTTGTCTAAAAAAACGTGTAGAAAAACGGATGATTGTACTTGAATGATTCTAATTAGTTATAATTTCTAATGAAAAGGGTCCGAATATTATCGATTGTGGGCTGGCTGGCATATTAGTCTATTACTATTACTGAAGTTTTCAATGTATTCCTCATAGGCTAGCATTTGATCGCTATCTCACTTGATGGTAAGTGATGATGTGGTCGAAGACATTGTTCAAGCTAACCTAGAATTATGGCTTTCAAAGGCAGCTGTCGGACAACAATGTTAGGTGGCGATCTACGTGATAAAGGGGGATCGCAATCCAGGCGGGCAATCTCAAAATGCGCTTCTACAATGCTATAACCAAAGTCACCCTAGGACAACAACCGGGACCGGCGACTGCCCTCTAAAGCACATTTGTGGTGTGCACAATGCTCAATTGTGGTAGTAAAGCCTAGCGGTCACCCACCCAACTCATGACCGCAGCGGATTTTTTTTTTTTTTATATGCCTTATAGATGTTGTTCAGACTAACCTAGATTTACTGGCTCTCAAGGACAGCTGCCGGAACAAACCGTTAGGTGCTTGGTGACAGATTTTCAACTTGAGGGTGGTAGCTAGCCAGGCATTTGCAAAGTGCCCTACCACCATGCTGTAACGACTGCTATCCTAAGACAACAACCGGGACCGACGGCTTAACGTGCCCTCCGAAGCACGGAAGTGCTCAGTAGTAATGTCCAACCAGCGGTTACCCATCCAAGTCATGAGCGCGGCGGACGTTGCTTAACTTTGCTGATCGATTCAGAATAGCTAAGCAAACTTGGCTACGAGCGCTTCAATGAATGGATGTTGCTTAATTTAGTTGGTCGGTTAAGAACATTTAAGCAAGCTACGCTACGTGCGCTTCAAACACATACATGTTAATTTTAAAGATTATATTCGTTTTTAATGTGACTATATTAGCTCTTAGGTGTAAATATCTCAGTACTGTAACACTTTAGTACATTATACCGTAATATTTTCTGTGTGTATTTTGTCTTTATCGAAATATATAGGCTTAACCGTACGCCGCAGAATTAAAAGAATATCATCATGACGGATATATAACAGGGCCAAAAATATCGGTACCCCTTTTGTGTCTTATTCTAAATGTAACATTCTTCTTCCTTACATTTAATTATATCAAAAATCTTCGTCCCATTCAAATCGTTTTTGAATTGTTGGAAGTTGGGGGAGTATCAAAGGATAAGGAGTATGATTTTGTTATTTGATTGTATTCAACAAAGAGATATCAGATATAGGTACGTTTGTTATAAATCCGGTATCAACGGTTTATGTAATTCATAACATAATCACAATATTTAGTATTCATATCCTCTAATAAGTATGTATACCTACCTTTCACTTTCATTCGACATATTTAATTAAGAAAATTTTAACAAACAAAAACCGACTTCAAGTAGGATATTATAAAACAAAAATGCACTAAAAAGTATTTACTTTATTATTTTTGCAACAACCACGACAGATTCAGTCATTTTTTGAAGAGATCCATTGTACCATTGTATGAGTTCTATTGTTCATCCGGCCAACTTAATAAGAACATCACCAAACTAGAAACGAAAAAACTACGCTACTTTTCCAATCCATCGAATACCTGGGAGTACTACGACCAAATCATCGTATACAGTTTTTTTGTTAATTTAACATCGACAAGTGAAAATTAGAACATTATACTTGGCTGGGGCTATATTTAGCACAAGCCTGACTCAAACCTCGGCTCTGTCTTCGAAATAAGTGCCTGCAGCCGCGCTGTGCGTGGGCATGCGATGGGGCTGCCCGCCTCCAGCATTTTAATTTCATTTGCCTACTTTGTGTTTCTATTTAGTTTTGTGATTGTAAATATACTTTTTTTTATAAACAAATAAAATACTCTGTGAATTGAACAGGAAGTGTTCACTAAAAAAAGCCAATTAAATATGTAATGTTAGGGATAACTTAAATACTACTCGTCAGATCTCTCTCAAATTTAAATTAGACCAATTGATACAATCATACAAAGGATCACAAGCTTTCGAATATAAAAAAATATATCATAATCCCACCCAGTAAAAAGTTATGTGGTAACACACACAAAAAAACCGTCGAATTGAGAACATTCTTTTTAGCAGCTGGTAAAAAATCAAGTATTTTGTACAATTAAATAAGTAATACGGTACGAATCAACATGTCAATAAAAACTAAGCGTATACACGCATATTCTGGCTACCTTAACCGAATCTTTTTTTGCTATTATACAAAATCATTAGACCGTTGTAATAGTAAATTGCTATATAAATTGAGTTTACGGGAAGAGTAACAATATATTGCAATAAAATGCCAATAGATCACAACTGAAAATCGGAAATAAATCGGAATACTTGATATGATGTTATTTTCTATTCGTGTATTTTCGAGTGTTGATACGGAGTTATATTTAAGCTATAAATTTTAGTAAACGTTCACGACTGTAGGCAAATGGTACAACAGCAACTAATGTACTAAATGTTTATAAATAATGATTTAATAATTATTTAATTCATGTATGCAGACATGTATATGTGCATGTTTAAGAATGCAGACTCTGTAACCATGGGACAGATTGACTTGTGGTAACAAAATTTGAGAAGGCATTGATTATGCTAAACAATGATTCGTATCGAGACTTTTTAGCTACGTACATCACTACATTTAAATCATTGCATTTATGTAAGTTCGTACTGATGTTTTGAACAATTTCATCGACAATTTTAAGAGCAACTAAAAGGGTAAAAGCATATTTGAAAACTATTAATTGCTTAAGAAATTTACTTGCTCTAGCAACCTCGGTTTTGAAATTACACAGCCATTTCAACGTGTAAATTTGTTTTTATAGAATAACAAAGCTTATTTCGTTTCTCAGCTATCATTGTAATACAACAAAGAAAACCCACTCATGGATTTGGACAATATTTTCTGTACAAAAAACCTAAAATTAGATTATATGATAGAATATTTGGTGGGATTGAGCTTTGATTGTCAACAAAAAATGAAAGTATCAATGACACCCAATAGGCATGAGTGAGAGTAGACAGCGAGTGTTATAGTTCGAGAGGCAATTGATCACTTAACGTTGAACACTAATTTTTTATCATTATATTATGAAGTGCGCGTCTAATCGTCGTGCTGCGTGGGAAACAAATCTATTGTGTAGCATTATCAAAGATGAATATAATTATCTTATTCCAATAAAATATTAACTCGTGGAGATTCGTTCAATTTTAAAATGTTCCTATGTATCTAGGGCGTTATTAATCCTCCCTAGGCATGAAAATCGAACTTACCTACTGTGGCGAAAATGCTTCTATGTATTTCGAACCTGGGCATGAGTTTACTTTTCTTTGCTATATTGTTATGAAAACGCTCGATCAAAATAAAAGCTTTTTTGTGTTATCGCGCAACAAAAGGGTGATGTCCACTTAGGTATGATTTTACCTAATCGATTGTGTGGTGTGACAGTATAAGTTAAATTTTACCCACTTCATTACTTACATTTTCATGATTTTGTAGTCAAAATAGGACTACCAAAGGATTGTGTGATCTTTACACATATACGTTACCAAACAATACGTGTCAATCGGTTCGATTATAAATAAAAAAAAATATACTAAAATTTCACGCCTTAAAATTTTCCGCCGCTATTTTCCATTGCGTTAAGTTTTCCCATACGCATATGTAATCTCCAACGCAGCGCATCTCGAACGGGCGGAAAATCAAATTTATCCTTCGCAATTTAAAAAACATAGAAGCTGCTTTCCGATCTTGAGTTATTAAAAATCAAACCTAATTATCTAAATAATCGCGAAAACATACGTTTGTTTTTCTAATTAAAAAAAAACCTATGTTTTTGGAATATTACACTTTGATAAAAATAATGATAAATATATGTGATATAAACTGTTGAAAGTTGTTTAATTACTACAATAAACCTAGTTCTTAAAATTAATGGATAAAATTTCTAAAGTACTGCGACATATCCTTGCATAGTGTCTGAAACACGTTCTAATTTGATGTCTCTGCTACCTTGTCTGTTTCTAAGGTCTTTGAAAATTAATTGATCATTCTTATTTTCAGTAACGAAATTCATCCGCATCGGCATCGCAGACAAGAATGACAACCCGCCGTACTTCGACAAGGAGCTATACGAGGCGGAAGTCGACGAAAATGAAGACATACAGCACACAGTGCTCACTGTCACCGCCAAAGACCACGATGAATGTGAGTACTTTAACGCTCTGTTAAATATCGTATATCTCACAACATTTTGACTTTAGATCCACGAGGCGAGTTTACTCGGATATGGAATGTGAAAATTTCACATAAGAAACCAACACGGTGTTAAAAACATGTACTCGCATCAACGCTTCACTGACCACGCCCTATAAAGAAGAAAATTCAGATCAACCTTTCCAATTTTATTCACGTTATAAGTGATACGAAAAACGTGAAACATAACAACTTTATGATAATGTTGATTCATGTATGTTTTTAAAAAAATGTAACAGTCACTAACCAGTTTGTCGTGAACTACATAAATGCGGGCGCACCAATTAAAATGACTGTGTCAAACAAGCTCTCTAAAGCTTGAGTGGGACATGTAAACTTCACGTTGTAGCCGTGAATTTTTTGCTCCATTTATCGATTGAACCGAGGTCACAGTAGTAGTTTGCAATTCGTCGGAGTAAGGTTGTAAAATCCTGCATCGAAAATAACCGTCCGACGAACTCGGGGAACTGTAAACAAGGTTTATAACCCCTATTCACATAGATTCCTTTTCTAATTACATTCATAAACAAGAGTACATTCCTGCATAGAGTGTAGGTATTTAAAATAGGTAGGTATTCAATACGACAGAAATGTGCATATATTCACAAAATTTTAGGTACATTCTTGTGCCATACGCCTGCTCGAAGAACTTATTCCCTGGGTGAGATCGATCAAATAACTCGCAGTTATTTTTGATCGGACTCTCACCTTTGCTGACCACCATAGAACATATAATAATACTCTGACCACATTCAACTTGTCGGTAGCAGGGTGGCCTACGTCATGGCTTGCATTAGCCCCTTAGTTTGCTTTACATTATTTTAATCCGTCCAATCATGATTAACGCGTTAGTTTTCTTCTTTCGTAGTAGTAAACTTCATCTTAGTAATCTCCAGTGATTTAGAATCGCTTCCTACGCATTCCAGTAGGTCACCTATGGAGATCCGAACTTCACTACGATTTCAATCTCCACACTATAGTTATATTAATTCATTAAGAGATGCGCCCGTCGATACTTTGACAGGGCTCCCCACGGCCTAAACAGGTCGTCAACTCATCTATTTGTAGTGGTTGGGATAAGGAGCGGCAGTGATGTATTCGCCTGCTTCTCCCGATCACTTTGTCATACATCCCCATCGCCGTCCGAGGCAGGAATCATACGACCCGGATGACCCCGTCGCAGACATTATGTTGGCAGCTTTATCGTCATTCGACATTTGTCCCTGAAAAGGAATTCACGGTTTTGGCTAGTCGTAATTAGAGCTTACACATTCAAACACCAAGCTCACCGGCGAGCTTGAGGCAAATATACGAGTAAAGTCCAGATTAGTGTCTCTAAAAATAGTCACAGCGCAAATATCCGAGGGGCCCACTCTCGACGACACAACTCTGCTGAGCAATCAGTTCCGATCTCCCACAATAATCAATGCGATTGTTTAATTCAAAGTCAGTACCACAGTGATGCTCATGAACCCGTCGTCAACTCTTCTATCGTGACATAGGTGCTACATGCCTCCTGCGCCCGTCTTGGGGAGAGTGTCTTCAGTACTCACCTCCCAACGTCCAGTCTTTAAATTGCTGCAGCGCCAAATATAATCCTCCCTAAACAAAACTAAATCTATGCCATCTAGGCCATATGACTCGATGCCAATTTTGTTATTTATGAAATGGTGATTAATTAGCGGTGATTATTAAGCAGATTATCAAAAATATTTGCTTAATAACTTAACTATACTTCTGGCTATCATTATCATCATCGTGAATCGTTTTATTCTGTACAAGTCAACTTCAAATCTTCATTTATGAAGATGATTTCTCTGGAAAAAGCATAATAAACACGCAATACGTAAAATTTGAACTCTAATTAAAAATAATTAACAAATTTTCAGAGTACTCTGTTTAAAGAAAAATATTTTAAAGATTTGAAGAGTTAAGACCTCCTTAGGATTCTTAGTGTAGAAGCGAAACGCGTCGAAAATTCTTCCGATTTTGCTACATGGCGTTTATGGTGTAATTTCAGTTTAACAGGAAAATTAGGCGAAATTGTCCCTAGACATGTTTTTATATGGGTTTTTCTAAAATATTATTTTAATGTTTTCTTAAAATATATTTAAATATAAATACAATAAATGAGGCAAACAATTGTTGCTTAGACCACTTGGTATCTAATAACATTCAAGTAATTAGAGTTTCCTTTTCCAAGTTAGTGAAAAGCACAAACTGTTCAGTGACAACTTATAATGAGAAACCGAGATAGAATTGCGTAACATGTTTAGTTGAAATCTCAACTGTCTGAAGTGGCATTACAGTGATCTACCACAGTTTCAAAGTGGGCCTGCGAGCTTTTGAACAGTGACAGATTTACTACACAGGTGAAGGGCTTAACTCTTGACTTCAGCCTTACTAACCTTTCAAGTGAAATAACTCCTCTCTTTTATTGTTTTCACCATTTTGACGTATGCCATATTTTTACTGGCAAAAAACTACTGACAATATACTTACATCTGAATTTATTTTGAAGATTTGTTTCTGAAGCTGAAACAATGTTTATGAAAGAGCCCGAGAAAGCACATGTTAACAGTTTTATTTCAAACCCTGAATGTTGTAATACTTGTCAATTTCTATCGCACATATGTATGGAAAGAAACGAATGTTTTTTTTGTTTTATGTAGGTACTTATCATATTATGTATATTTTTTATAATACTCGCCTTTGCAAATGCTGTATAAGTTTGTTGGTGTAAAAATGCAAAATATAATATGTGAAAATTTGCCAAGTCCGTGTAACGTACCTAACACAATTTTAAAAAAATAGTTTATATAAACCTATTCAGTTCGTGTTTCCATCTTTCTCATGTCAGATTATTGTCATTATCTGTAAAATCTACCATGTATAGATAATTATGTATAAGGTAGTTACAATTTGCATATATTTCTACGACACAAACCTTCAAATCAATGTCCTTTTTTGAACTAACATTATACTTTTTAAATGAGTAGGTTTTATTTTTACCTGGCCGATTGCCAAGTTAAATTGCAACGCTTCATTTATGCAAAATAAGCTTTTAATCATGTTTAAAACAAAAATCTATTATTATGTTATTGTAATCACAATTAATTAACAATTTTATTTATACGAGGAAATCTTCTTCCTGTCCTCAGCCCTCTATGTATTCTTTACCCGCTCTTTTTTGTTACTTTGATAAGCTAGCCTTTAACTACAATCTCACCTCGTAGGTGATGATGTGCTCGAAGTTGGTAAAGCAGACATTTCCTTAAAGGGAATTTGCTCTAATTAATAGCTTCCGAGATTCACATTTAGGTGCTTGCTGACAAAAAAATTATTTTAGGATGATAGCCAGACAGGCGTACATTCACAAAATACTTTACCGCCATGATTGAACGACTATCAGACTAAGACAACAACTGTGACCGCTGACCTATTACCGTGTCTTCCGAAGCTCTGAAGTACTCAGAAGTAAATATTATCTGTCCCCCATCCAAGTGATGACTGCAACAGACGGTTGCTTAGCGTAATGGATCAGTTGAGAACAATAGAAAAACTCAGTTTCTTGCATGTTCTTCAAAAATATGAGTTTTTAAGAACAATTTCAAACTAGTATAGCTACGTGTACGAATGTATTCAGATTTCTTCCCTACGCGAAACATACGTTAGACGTCTAAATACGCTTCAGTTATTTTGGCGAGCTGTTAGACTAACAAAACTGCAATATTCGAAACGTATTCCGAACTGAATTATCTGTACATTTCATAACCAAATGCGACTAGTTGGGAGATAATTGGATAGCTGTTCATGTACCTTAATCGCACGCTTATAATCAAATCCCACCTGACTGACCTGACAGTGTAATGGAATATTTATGTGTTCTAAAACTAGTTTTAGACTATATTATTATAACAAGTCAGATCAGGGTAGAAAACAGGATGATGATATAGATATATACCTATTATTTTTTTTGTGTATCTAACTAAAACATATAATATCATGCTATAGCTATGGAAATTATATTTGAAACTTTCTTCAATCCACAAATATTATTGGCGAAATATAACTTATAAGAAACTAAGTTATTTTATTTGAAACGGAAAGTAACAAATAACAACCTATACTTACAAAGTTTAGTAGATTTTATGAAGATGTTTTCGTTGAATCTGTTAAACTTTCAATAATTTAACTACCTTACGGCAAGTCAAGCACGGTCGAGTTATTGATACATTTATAAGTAATGCTTTCGAAGGAATACTTTTTAATTTGATTAAATATCGTGTGTCTGGTCTGTACACGGCACCAATATAAATAAATTTATTCCCGAGATCAGGTCTAGTTCAATCCAAATATTTATCTAACAATCCATGTTTAATTCCCGTTAGCAATGTTTAATTGTAAACTAGATTGCCCTTCGGTTTCACCCGCGTAGAAAATGATAAAAAGGCGTTATGATGATGTGATACAAAAATCTATATATCCTATTTATAAATCCAGGATCTTAACTAACAATATTCTAAGTTTCATCCAAATCGGTTCAGCCATTTCTACGTGAAGCAGTAACAAACACACAGTCACATCCTGACTTACTCATCAACTTTTGCACTAATAATGTTAGTGTGGTTTCGTTGAAATCGTGAAAACCGTATTCGAGAACACAATTGTAAAATATACAGGTAAAGTACACATGTGATATAGTCCCATAATATTAAATGACTTATTCATGTGATCGTTGCAAAATGAAATGGATTAATCACATAAAACATATTTAATTTTGGCTACTCCTTTGAGGCGTGCTGATATGTATGTATGTATACGTAAAACAATATGAACTGATAAAAACCTGGCTAAGAAGAGATAAGGCACATTGTGACATTTGCGTCTTTAATTTTATTTAATTTTTTTAAATTAATTATAATTTTTTATCTGTACTTTAGCTATTAAGCCTTCTTTTAGCTTCCTATCAATAATCGTGGATAGGTTGCGACCGCGAGAATTAAAATTTTATTACCTCATATTAACATATAATTGGGGCGTCTACTCTTGCTATTTATAAAATTAATGCGCTTAAAAGAGTTTTGTTTTCATATTATTCTAAAACGATTTCGGGATTTCTGATAAGCATTACAGGAAACTGGTTTGCGGTAGTTAATTGCTACGTAAGCGCATTACACAAACGCGTCAGTGCACCTCTGATGCACAAGTTTACAAATACACTCAAATTTCTTTGAATTGAAACGTCGCTCAACTTACCCTGTACTATTAGGACTAACAGGAGTTAAAACTTGTCGAGATTTGTACATTAATTCACTTTCTAGTAAAATAAACCCTAGGCATAGAACATATAATAATACCCTAAGTCCAACTCACGCGGGCTCGAGCTTCAACGCACGGTGCTATGGTATTTTGCGAGGTTTTCTTGGTAACTGTATGATAGATTTCCTACTTGAGGGTCGTCTCCCAGGCATCTGCAGATGATTCAGATGGAAGTCCTTGAGCCATTTTTCATTCAACGTTTATTATAACTTCTCCCGCAACATCGACACGTGATACAGTGGTCATACATAACAATGACAAAAAGGTTTTTTTTCATTTGTCGATATTTGCACTGGTTGTAATAGCATAAAGATCGCTAGCAACGTGTGTTATTGGCATTCCGTTCTTGTTTTGTTTCTCATGTTCGCAGTTATTGCTGATGTCATTGTGCGCGTGGAATATGACTTATCTTCCTATTACATTTTTTTCTCGTTCCAAGCGATATTTTTAACTGAATCAATGACGTTGTATTAGTGTTTGAGGCAAATAAATATTAATATATGTTTATATGTATATTTATTTTAAACAGCTAAGACATCAAATGTCGATGCAAAATTTGGTTAAAAAGTAACTTTTTGCGATTTCTCTTAGTAAATTTTTTAATGGTAATATATATTAAAGTTAATACGTTTTTGAATTAGGTTACGTAAAAAAATTCTAAACCAACAGCACTACTTTTAAATTTGAACAAAAACTTTTTATACTCGAGTATATAATATTATATGAATAGAACTATTCAATGAGGTATTTTAACAATAACATCAAAAAGTAGTGCTAGAAGGCTCCTTCTTCATAAACCACCGTTAAAGCATAATTTAATTCATTTTTATGTCCAATAAAATATTCAAATTTCAGGTCAAAACACGTAACATTTACGAGCCAAAGAACCGTGAAACGAGCGACAAATAGACAGGCAGCAGAGTGCCAGCAATAGGGCCAGCAATAGGGCTCACCTTTTTAAGCACTAAATCCAAAAAAATGATTACAAAAGGGAAACACTTGTAAATTGATAATAATTACTGTAAAGCATAGTTGACTCCCCATTTTAAAACTAATAAAAATGTTTCGTTTCATATCAAACTTTCCCTTGCCCGTAAAAATACCAACATCTACGTGGTCATGGTTACTGTTCAGCGATGCATTTCATTTGCCACCGGTTTTCACTCTATTAAGAGTTTAATTTTATATTATATCTGAAATATCTGTTTCACGCTCAAATAATGAAACCTGTGGTTGTGCCTATCTAGAAATCGTAGTCGGGTATTTTATGCAGAAGTCGTAATCGTGGCATAATTGCGGTCGATCGTGATATTATAAAAATGCTCGTATATTTGCGTTATATTAAGTACCAACCCTAGGTATCATCAAATTAGAATTAGGCGCTCAGGTTTCGTTTAATTCAGTGGCCGTCTATCCAATATTATGATAGAATATATGGCTTTGTATGTTAAGCTTTATGATTCGTGAAAGCACAAACCTTCGGGCATTCCAATCAGCGTTTGCACCACCTACTCGTGTTTCGTGGAATAACTTCTACGCGAGAACGATAGAAATTCTGTATATCGGAAAAGTACGAATTTCTTTATATGTTGGTTTTATAGATGCTCGTATTTATTTATTTTACCGACGTTAATTCTTCAAAGCTATATATTCAGCAGTGTATAAAAGTAATGAAACTATTAGTTTATCATGAAAGCGCCAACATTTATGAGATAGAAATAGTAGGTGCCTTCCTAAGATAATGAAAAATCTCTCATTAAGCAATTGGAATCTTAACCTCCTTTTACCGCTCCTTTCCATCGCAACATCACCATCAGAAGATATTGGTTAAAAGCTAGCCTGTGAGCTATCAAAATTAAAAAACCTTGGCGTGAATACAATATTACAGTATAATAAATTACACGTAGATGACGTAAGTATAATTTATGTGAAAAAACTAAAACGTAATTATAGGAGTTATTTTAGAACTACAAGATAATTGCTTTCTCATTGTTTCAATAATATAATAACACAAATCAGAAAGATTACTGTGAAAACATTGTGTAGGTACACTTTTTATTTTCTTACAGCTTTTGTTCAAATGCTTTGTACAGCTCCCCCATTGTTCGTTTCTTTTGTCTTTATAGATATTTTTTGCATCACGATTATAACTTATAAACAATAGTTAATATAATGGAATTTAGATTTTACTTATTTGTCTCCCTAATTTTGTTAAATAACCTGCGATATTTACATTTAGGCGCGTTGCACCAAAACTCCTCTTAGACTCATAATCATTTTTTACATATTAAAATAAAAAAAACATTTCCGTATTTCCCGGTATTTTCATAAAATTATTCTGCGTGTTATCGCTCGGTCGTAATTTTAATTAACTTAACTGCCACATTTATTACCTTCGAAAATGGAACGTTGCCGATAAAAATGATAAAAATCAACTGAGCAGCGATGCGAGGGAACATACCTAATTAGCTCTGCGTCTAGTACGATGTCGAAATACCAATAAAGAAGCCGAAGTTCTAAGTTATGTTGTGTGAATATTGCTGGCAGTGCGAAGACGTCATCGAGCTTTCGAGCTAGTTTGGCACATGCATGCCGCTCCCCGTCGGAAACTTCTACGTGGAAAGTGTACCGAAGCCGCATATACTGCCACATTGCTTACCTAAGTGCTGTCGTACATTTGATCGATGAGCTCGTAGTTGCCACGATACATTATATTAAAGAATTTTCTTTCGCTCCGTTGGCACTCCTGATACACGTAACTCTGCCCTCACTTAATAAGCTCCCGGGGTCCCCCCAACCTTTCCGTGCCTTTTCATAATGATGTTACAGTCGCAAATTCTCTAAGACATGCTAATATAATTAACTTAAGGTAGATAATGCTGCAAATTACCATCTCTCTTGAGCAGCCGCCAATCTGGCATGATGAAGAAATTCTCAGGTAAGTCGAAACTTATTCCCCAAGGTTGTCGAGGGCTATTTCATTTCATCCGTTGATGTTTTATTGGTACTAGTGAGAAATTGGAAATATTTTAATTTTTTTTTCTTGTTTCCTCGTACCTCCTTTGACTGTCCAAAGTGTTTTGCGTTTTTTTTTCTATTATCTCATTCTGTAATTGGGTGGGTAGTTTATTTTTTTCGCTAACCATAGTATATATAAAAAGTACATGCACACATTGAAGTTAGCTCCGTTTATATGCCTCCGTTTGAACGCTCTCGTTGATAGTATATTAGATTAGATACACCCCTACCATACCCTACCATACCCTACTATTCAGGTAATAAGTGCTTGTACTTAGTGATAAAGAGCACTTTTGTATTTTTCATGCACATAAACCCTATCTCTCGTGGACGTGAGTTTTGACATGCTGCTTATTAGGTGCAAATTTCAATTAGTTGCCTCTACAGCCATCTAAGTGTAGGACACATTAAAAGCTTTCCACCACCTGCTTTATCATTGTATTATGTATCTATGAGATAATTTTTTAAGCAGCATCAAGGGTACTGTTACTTTTTAGTCATGCTATCAGTACATTGATATTTTTTTAGCCTTAAGTTAGCTCTGACGCCGAACCGTGGGGAATTATAGCAAATCTCCTGACCCCATTACACCTCAGGAAAGATTTATATAAGTTCCGGCTGCCACAGAATTGAAGATATTTTCTTTGACGGTTTGTTTGAGGTACTAACAGCTTGGGAAGGTTTTTTTAATGTATCGTATCAAAATATGCAGTGATTATTTTAGTTGACAGGCAGCAACGAGTAGAATTAACATTCTGTGAAGAAGGTACTCGTATTGTTTGTAGTTAAACGGCGAAATCTTTAATAACGTACTAGTGCAGTCGCTACTCGCTTAGGTAATTGATGAAAGAGGAAGCAGACCCTCGTTTAGGAAAGTTATAAATTCCATTCGTTTCTACAAAACTTACAAAGAAGAGGTCCTACAAAAGCTTAAGAGCACTTACATCCTGCCGGTATTTCCAATCTTTTATTATTTCTACCTGTTTGAATTCTTTACCTTTTCAAATATTTTAGCATCGAAATCTATACTTGAATTTGTTAAAACTGGTTTTCCATTTCATCGCATTTTATTTTATGTTAATCTTGGATCTCAGACTTCGATAAATTTTATGTTTATTATTTTACATAAAGTAAGGTTTATGATATTTTGAAGACTTTCGTTCTGCGTACAGCGAAGGAACACACTACCAACGTATATCTGTTTCCCTAGCCAATATCCTAAGCTCTTCAAGCGTAGGGTAAATAAATTGGTATTCACTGTTTTTTTCCCAGGATGTCACCTAGTATCAGTCTAAAATAACGTTTTTATATCAAGAATATTATGCGTTCAGTTTAGTTTCAAACCATAAATAAGTACCGTCACCAATTTTCTGAAAGGGCACACCTAAGTTTTGCTAGACATGAATTAGTCCCATTTAATCAGAGGCAAGCCTGTAGCCACCTGTTTTTTGTGTTAGTAAACTGCAATATCTTTTCCGACTCACGGATCGAAATCAGGAACAAGCAGTAATGTTCGCATTACTGTATACCGGTTTAAAGGGTATGGGTGCTGGTGAACGGAGATCAGATTTTACAACTTTATTTCTCAGGGTGACTTCCGCAGTGCAATTCGTCACTTGTCAGTTACTGCTTTTGTTATAAGTAATTGTTCCGTCACACCCTAATAAAAAAAAGGAACTCAAGATCCCAAAGTAGTTTTTTTTATAAACACACGAAGGAAACAGTAATAATAAATTAATCTTGACCTCTCGGCATCCGCAGCGGACGATATCGTCTATTTCTATTATTATATTTTTTTACGATGCGCATGGGTTTTCGCATTCAGATAATGGCTTTTTATTTTTAAATCTGGCTTAAATCTATTTCGTAAAGTTTGTAACCGTTTGCGGATCTACCTACAGTGTACTATTTACTTACATAACCACCATTTAACAGCTAAAACTATACATAAACAACAGTGAGTACTTATGTTCTTTGAACTAATCTAAACATGATGTTTCAGTCTCGAGTTAAGACCAGGCTGTAAGCATTAGTTTGGACCGCAAACTGGACTGTTAACAGGAATAAACGCGGTCTAACTACTTGTTTAGCTTGTCAAAACTTTTTAAAAGCTTAGAAATTAAGTTAATTAATATATTATACGCAGAGTGTGTGAAGGCACTTAAGATTTTTGCAGGTCTACGCTGATACCTTTCATTTCATACATCAAATGTTACGACCCCGATATTTTTGGTGAAATTTTTCGATAAGCTAACTTAAGGGTAGTTTTAAAAAAAAAAATGTCACCCGAGCCTACAATTTTTATCAAAATTGAAAGGAAACAAATGATAGATTCCCGGGACTCGTACCAAGCGCTTCGCTTCCACTTTTCTCGTGCGTTCTGCGTAAGAGCTCGTGCGTACTCCTTACCGTTGTCAATTTTCCCGATGAATACAACATGGGTGTCTTCAAACCGAGAGTAAATAGGTTTCTTCTAGGTAAGCGTGCTCCATCTGAGTCCACACCAATGCTTAACATCAGGCAGAGTGTGGTCAAACGCGAACCTATCATGAATTTAAATATATATATATATTATTTTCAACCAAATGTTAGTTGTTTAAGGTTGTTGGTACTTTTAGTCATACAAAACATGAATAACACATACAATAAAACAGAAAAGAGGTGTCTGGGTTCAGGTTTCAGATTTGCTCCGTCCCATGTAGTGGGAGCCTATTGACTTGTACCGGGTACAGTTCCAGACTTGCGAATGAAGTTAACAAATATAAGAAAAAGCCGACTTACTGACCCAGAGATTGTGGCTATAGATCTCAAAACGACACTTAACGCTACGTTACCAACGTAGTGACGAACATTAACCATTTGTTAGAAACTTATTCATATATATGTCGAAATATATACATATATATATGTATGATCCCCCGTGGGATGCCGGGTTCGAATTGCACCTACCTACTCGTATATTTTCCCGTGGGTGTTGTTAGAGGCGACTAAGGAAAAAATACTGAAAGGTGGGCAGCAGTGCCTCCTAAAATACCAATAGCCAAGCGTGGAGATTATGGCAAACACCCGCTAAATAAAAGCTTTATTCAGCTGCAAACGATCCGGCTGATACAGTATATATATTTGTTCTCAAAATCGTCTCTAAATAATGAAGTAACATATACAGTGTCTGGATTTTTGACAATTCAATGTACTCGAATGTCTTATTAATAGGGAACTCCTATCACACATGTCCGGGCCGTGCGCGGCTGTTCACATGTTTATTTTTATGGTACAGTTTACAATTATGTTTCTAATTTGTGGAATTGGTCTCTCTCATCATGGCAAAAAAATTTTTTTTTGTTGATTTTACCAAGAATTCAATTATTATAAGACATTGTTGACTCGAAAACAAAAATATATGTTCAATATTGCGATTTAATTACGTCTTGGAGAAAATAAAACAACTTGCCTCTTTGAATGTGATTATATACTGACCTACTTTTCTAGCAAGAATTATGAAAGAGGAAAAAATGAAAGGTAATTAATTTTCCGTGTTGGCGTAGTACGCCGTTCAATATAACGTACCTACATAGCTACGACGTAGCTTACTAGTTACGAATAGACAACATTTATCTGGGGCTGTAGCTCGTAGCAGCTATGCTACGGGCACTATTGGTGGCTGCATTCTAAAGTATTAAAATCTCAAGCGTCTACAACAGATGTCGTCGCGTAGTCACGATGCGCGATTCTCCGTTCCAATCTGGTTTTTTAAACTGCTTCCGTTTTTCTTTTGTCTACGAAATTAAGTAGACGCTATAAAGCACACTACTACGTAACCGCCACGCGCACCTGTACGTTAAAACTGTTTCGATTATTAATGTTCATTAAATTAAGTGCGGTTATCGTTGGATACAATAATAATACAGTTTCGATATGTAGTCGTAAACAATGAAATAAAAATTTGCAGTTCCACCACAAACGTATTAGTATGTGTGACAGTATGTAAAACTGAATAATATCTTCGTTATGTTAGTTTTTCCACAGCAATTTTGAAGTACGTCCACGGAACAAAATAATCACAGACTGTAACTTAATTCACTCAAAAATCGAACAGTAGCGTATGATGAAAAATTTTTTATGTAAATGAGGTTAGAAACGTCCTTTTTATTTGAATATTGGCAAACTCTATAGAAAAACTTGAGGGACTGTCCTCAAGTGGCCATAACTGAACTCGGTTAAAATATTCTTACCTACTTTTTGTTGAATGATGGGGTGTACGCAACAGATGCCGCTGAATAATCAGTTAATATCTGGGCGGAGGATGCCGCCCAGCAATGATGCGCGCCATTTACCGCTAGCCTGGCAGTAAGTGGCTGTGTCTAGAATGGAACAGATCCCATGAGACCATTATACCGCAGTCGTTAAGCCTTAAGAATTGAGATTCCGCTCTGTTTCGCAACAGAAACGAGACACGCTGATATTATTATGTACAAATTATGTTTTGGCTCTCGTTAATACTTTTTTCATGAATTAATCTGTTGTTTAATGATGCGTTAACCCAAATGTAATAATTTGTAAACAAAAATATTCCTTCAATTATATTTCATACTAGCTTTCCAATCACTGCTTCGCCTGAGTAAACTGCGGTTGGGAACATTAGGTGCTCGCGCCCCCGCTGTTTCTCTTTACCGTAAAAAAGTATGTTTTACTGTACAATATTTTGTACCCCCATAAAGAAAAAGATCAGATATAAAATTTTTTAAAAACGTTAAAATACACGTTCCATTTTTTTATATTTAATATGTATTACCCTTTCGTTTCGCCTACCATGGCCGCTGAGTTACGCAACCTGCCGACAAAAGGAAAACATTTTAGCTATTCAATCGTCTCGTCCGCTAGTCATCCATAGCCATCCGCTAGTGAACCTGTAACCTAGAACATAAAAAAGCAAATTTGGAGAATTTTAATGGAAGACCTCAGTGTTTTTAGTCTTGGGTCTCAAGTTGAATATTATTATCTTTATCTCTTAGACCTCGAGTGTTTGAAGTTGAGGTATTTTTATGTACGAAGTTTCAGCTTTTTTATGGCTTACATACGAAGACATAAGGGTCCGTTTTACGAACCTGCAAACTTTAGAGGTTACAAGTTTCCGGTTTGGATGCTAAAGCTGAGCTCGTAATTCAACTCTGATGCCATAATCAACGTTAAGAGCATGTTCAAGTATTTGAGCTATAAAATCGATCGAATCGCGTTATAAAGTTTTTTTTTAATTTAATTATCATGTACCTAAGAAAATTTTATCAGGTTTATAAGCTGTATTATTGTCTTCTAATCGATGTTCTGGATTATAAAGCATAAATGTATACTACAAAGTTTAAAATCTACTTTTTACTATATAGTTTTCTGCTTGATCTCATTTTTATTTGATTCTTTTAATTTTATATTTCTCCAGCAATTTTCACAGTACACGTGAGGCGTAGACTTAAATATCAAATAATTTTGTATGTCGACCTTGCCACAATTCCTTAACATTCTGTTTTTATAGAGTATATTTGCACTAGTAAGCAAATTATATTAAGAAACTACCTAATTAAAAAGTTAGTACTTTTATTTAACACTTTTTCTTTTTATTTCTTGTGTATGTAGCGATCCAAATCTTAATTGCAATGAGATTGACTAGGTAATATATATGAAAAAAATATAATTTACATCTTAAAAGTATAGTTCAGTGGACATTATAATTGCTTACCTTTTAATTAACTATATATTGTTTTTGGTAGATACAGTAATTAAATAAAACGTGTTTTCAAACTCAAGGATACAAAATGAAAAGCAATGGAAGACTTTAAACCCTTAAAAATATATAATTTGGTTTTGTCAGCTTGTTCGTTTAGCTGGCAATGAAACAAAACTATAATATCACAAAGAATTAATATAATATATAGTAAAACAAGCACAATATCGAAATAAGTTTGTTGTCCCTCTTTCCTTGTATTGTAAAAATGCATTCAACTCAAGCACTATTCTACTGCTTGACTATCTTTTAAAGTATTTACCCATAAGAATCTTATAGTGTCGTTGTGCAGACTACAAAACGCAGCGGGACGAACAAAGCTTCGTTGCAAGATATGCAAGCTTCACTTAAACGAACCAATACGACTAATTGCACAAACTCCGTTTCCTACTAAACTCAAGTTTCAAAGAGTATCCTTCCGGATGGAAGTTATAAATCCACTTCGTCGTGCACTATCGAGCTTGCGCTTCTGTTAATTAATTTTGCACACGACGCATCAATGACCTATCCGCTTTTAGCGCGATTTTTGCTTCTTTCACATTAACATTGTGAGATTAAACTTGTTAAAACAATATGGACAGAATTTCACTTCGCATATTCTAGCTAAGCTGAGTTCATCCTCAGTTCAGTATTTGTATATAACGTAGCATGAGTTTCAATTAAAAAAAATTACAATCTTTTGACTGTCAAGGTTTACTTGTTTGAAACGAATGTATTTTAAAAGATTACCGAAAATTGGTCGTAGTACAAGGCTGTGACTGTCATTATTCGTTCCACACCAGCTTCCACTCGCAGCTTTATTCGTGTATACGGTGTACCACGCTTCCTCGGAAAGTACTTAGTAAATTAATAATAATATAAAGTACTCAGTAAATTAACAATAAAAAGTACCGTCTGTTCGTCATCCAGGACACATATTAATAACTCAGTTTCGTAGCTTAGTGGTCACAAACACACTTTCACATTTATAATATTGTTTAATAAGCTCGCTTGGTTAAAACTATATTTTACTAGCCCAATTTTTTTTTTTTTTTATTGTTGATAGGTAAGCCTTTGACCACAATCTCACGTGATGAAGTGATGATGTGGTCGAAGATGCTAACAGACTTAACCTAGAATGACTGGCTCTCAAGGACAGCTGCCGGAACACACCGTTAGGTGCTTGGCGACAGATTTTCAACTTGAGGGTGGTCGCTAGCCAGGCGGGCATTCAGGCGGGCATTCACAAAAATGCCCTTTTAGCCCAATTTCACCTTATCTCACGTATTTAGACTACATGTAAGCCTACAATGGCTTGTAAGTTATGTCATTGCTTTTGTAATAGTAATAAATAGTGTTGTAAAGTTTGCTTAAGGCATACCGCCCTTAAAAAAATTGTAAGGCAGTTGGTGCCTTTATTGCTTATCAATCCAAAACGGCTGATTACAATTGATGACATTTTTACATATGTATATATCCCTCAGGTACTGGATTCGAAAATAATACATTTTTTATTCTGATTTACTGAACAGTTTTCTTTATAATGTGATATTGCCGATATTTATGCAGGTGAAGCTGCAAACGTAGGTTAAACTTGGGTATAGAATTTATAAAATTCGCAAAGTTATTATTAATGTGATAAATTCACATTATGATCCTAACCCACGTAGGTATCCTTATCAATAATGTTATTTCAAGTAATTCAACATCTCAACTGCGTATATATAAAAATATAACTGCGATATACAGGAGATGAAATGATATCATTATTCGCACACATTTTCTAAATGATTCAATATTGCCTTAATGTAAGCTTTGAAAGCTAAAGTGTCCTCAGTCGATATCTTAGGGTCGCATCAAAGTAAATAAATTGCGGCCCAGGGAAGTCTACAGTGCAAAAAATAAACGAGACGAACAAAAAGGTTTGATACGATGATACTCCGTGTGATAGCAGCTACATTTTCAGTGAGTCACACACTCCAACCGCACCCTTTAATGAATGATAAAACCGACGTCAACGCGGCTAACAACGGAATAAATTAAGGAAACCGTCTAAAATACTTGATATATGGTAACGCGCCTCCGTGTGTTTAAACTGTGTATTTAAAGCGTTATTTGAGAGTTAAGTATATACTCTTATTTACACGCGAATAAAGTTATCTCAACTGCAGTTGTAAGTTGCAGCTTGACTACAAGATGACATCAAAACTTTTGTATCTCCATAGCAATGTAGGACAGACGTTAGTTTGCGCTGCAGATTTGAACTAGAAAACAAAGACGGCCAACCTCAACTGTCACAAGTTTTGTTACGTAATGCTGAGCTAGCTTTTTCTAGATGTAGCTTTACAACTCTCTTATAAGAAAAGATGATTTCATTATATTAGTAATCTGGTGACTATTTGTATGCGTAGAGGTCAATATACGTCGAGACCTAAGCTTGAGTGTCACTCATGTAGAGTGTGGGCCTCCATTTGCGTCCGCAGTCGTGCCATAACATAGTCACGCAGAGTGATTGTCTCGCTAATTCGCCGTGACGTGAACGATCAGTGACCGAGACCCCCGCCCCGCATTCCTCCCGCCCGCCACTGTTCAACAGACCTCCTTTCATTGCTTGATAAGGACGGTCTACATTATTTCTCTAAAATAATGGAGGTCAGTTCCGTAACTATTAATTTGCAAGAAAATTCACGTAATAATCGTGAAGTCCCCGCTGCGAAGGCATATTCTACTAACATAATTTTCCTCCAATACCCTTTATTGTACAAGTCTCAGAATTTCTTGTCGAGCAAAGTAATATGCAAACGTTTCTCGTGACACATGACAAATTACGTTATGATTTTGTTCCGTAGTCTGCTGAAAACTGTTGTTACTTTTAAATTAGAACTTTCCGCGTGCCGTTAAGTGATAAAGTTTTTTCGGTCTTTTTATACGCTGTAATTTTAGTCTTAAATTGATGTAGGCTCGCGCGTCAGTGGTGAAGTTATGAAGGAGTTGGTTTCTCAGGTAATGAGAACGGGCCGTCTGCATTCGCTTTAATAACTCTAGCCGTCGAGATCTTCAATTTTAGTTTCTAGTTTATCTGAGCCGTGCATGTAAGCCAGGGATGTGAGCCAGGAATGCACAAATACCTACTGAGAGAAAATATTTATTTCTCTGTCATGATTCATTTTTATAACAGAGAAAACCCTAAACCTTTTCAATCTTGATAAATTATGAAATTATAAATTATATATGTGTCTGAAAGAGAAATATCATCGTAGTTTCTTACACCAATTAACAAAAAATACATCAAATTAATGTTATTTATTATCAAGTGTTCCTAGTATACATAGTAATACAGTTATTTCGTTGAACAATAGCCATGTAAATTATTGAAACCTATTTTTAGCTCGTAAATAAAGATAAGTTATTGTGGCACTGATGGCGTAAGTATTTATAACCCAAACACGTTCATACCAATGATTATAAATAATCCTTGAAACACCATTAGATATTTTGGAAAAAGCATATTTGACTACGACTTGTGCCGGGTTGCCCGTAGTGGGAGTGTCGGGCAGCAGCGCATTGTGAAGAACTGCTAAGTTACACAGCGATTCTCAGGACGCCTGACAAATATGGGGATTATAGCAACCTCTCGAATGCTCGCTTGAGTAGTTACCACCCACAAATAGAATCTGCCGCCAACCACAAAATGGTTATATATAGGCCTATTTTGGTTTAGACTGATCCACCTGACCATATCATCACTTACATAATGTAACATTTCTTAAGCAAAGAAATCTCTCAGAAATATGAAATAATCATGTGAAGAGAAACGTCTGGAATTATTCGAGAACAATGTTATGAAATATACGTCAACTGCGCACGGTGTGTAGCTCGCTACGAGATCGCTACGTTGCTACGACTCTCTACGATATCTGTCCATTATATCCAGCCGCACGCTGTACTTTACTATCGACCACGTTTCATTAAGCTACGGCATACAAACTAAACGCTACTACAATCTCTGAATATAGGTACCTAGCGTTTCTATATATAACTTAGAAAAATATTCAACGAATAACGTTTTGACGCGTTAGTAAAATTCTGAAATGTTTTTAATGTTAATGGCACATCCTTCTTCGTCAGTCATTGTGTTCAGCACTTATTGTCACACCATTTTTTGTTCGCATTATCCGTGGCGTGTTTACTGACGCGGTACACGTTGAGAACGTTCTTTCGTGATGAGTTACAACAAAGGGAGAGGTTATATCTTTCCGTAATAAATTAGAGTAACAAAGTGAGTGGGAGAATGGTTTGGGTCATCGTCAAGAAAAACATGCAAGACGGAAAAGGGTTTTGACTAGATTATTACGGTCATAGGAAACAAAGACAGTAACTTAAAAAATATAGTCATGTATCTATCAATCTATGTTATTCCCGTTCAATTTTTCGCTTTAATATCTCAAGAGAATTGTCCCATTAATTCGTAATCTGGATCATCCTAAACACAATCACGTTTGAGACAAATAATTTATGAAGAACCTCTTGCACAACCCACGTTTTGGGGTTGAGTAATCTTCTTAACTTAACAGAAATATTAAATTGTTATAAGCCGTTTCTCAGAAACGATTTTATTCGTTTACATTGTTGTATTTAATCCGATTGTGATATCTCTGTAAAATTATAAATAAATTGCTATTTATTTTGGTATAATATGTAATTTTGAAGTACTCGACTAGGCAGCGTTGGCTCAGTGGCTATTGTTATAAACTGCCACGCAAGGTCTCCATGGTTATAACCCTGTCGCAGGCTTGAATTTTAGGACATTTTGCGAATGCTCGCCTGGCTAGCTACCATCAAGTAGAAAACCAGTCGCCAAGCAACTTAACACTATGTTCTGACAGTCTTTGAAAGCCATCTTCGACCACATCCTCACTTACCAACATATCAGATTGTAGTCAAAGGCTAGCCTATTTGTAGAACGTAATAAAAGTCATAGACTATCATTTGAAGCACTCGTAGCCAAGTTTGCTTAGCCGTTCTTAACCGATCAGCTAAGTTAAGCAACACACAGTTAAACAACGTTACTAGAGAGCGCTTTCGTGCTTCGGAGGGCGCGTTAAACCGTCAGTTGTCTGCCCGGTTGATGACTTAGGATGGCAGTCGGTACAGCATGGTAGGGAATTTTGCGAATGTCGGCCTGGCTAGCTACTACCCTCAAGTTGAAAATCTGTCGCCTAGCACCTTAAAGTGTGTTCCGGCGGCTTCCCTTTAGACCCAGTAATTCTAGGTTAGCCTGAACTACATCTTCGACCACATCCTCACTTACTATTAGGTGAGATAGTGGTCAAAAGCCAGCCAAATGGAAAGAAGGTTGAATGACCGTATTTTCTTATTGCTCATCGTCAAAGGATTTTTATATTTTTATTCTGAAAATTGGGAAATATTTTCCCGAGCTTAAGTCTCGCGATTAGGCTTATATAAGTTTATTTTTAGAATAAGATTACGAAGGCTCAAATAAAGGCTTTATATAAAAAATTGTTTGGATATTCAGACAATACTGTCTCTTAAACCTCTTGCTCAGAAGTCTGTTTTCGAATTCCATCAAAGGCACACTTTATCCCCTAATTACTAAGGCTTATTTTTGTAATTACCTTAATTAAATCTTTATTGAAAACAATGAATAGAATACAGCAAATGTATGCTTATAAGTAGCTATGATTACCTGGTAGATGTAATTTTTTACCGTTAGTACCGGAATTTTCCAATGAGCAGGCTCGTGAAATCTATTTGGCAGCACGCTCATATTTCAAATCTATATAGAGCTTTCAAAAGATTCGATATAAGCGTGTCAGAAATATCTGGAATCCGATCCCAAAGATAGAATAAGAGGGTAACTATCATTTGATATTTGATATGTGGCACGCTTGAAGAATCCGCGAGAATAGCTGTCACTATTATATGTGGTATGTATAATAAAATTCGGAGGTTTCGCACAAGGTCACGATTTGTATCTATGTATACATAGCTATAGTTTTTAGTAACATGTCGTACAGAAATCGAATAACATTTTTTATACATTTTATAAACGCTGTCAGCTATCTGATGTCACAGAACTATTATAAATGGCTGACTTATGAGTATGTTTTATATATTCTTTGAAATAGATAAATATGTTTGGTGTAATCATTCTATGCATTAACTATTCCTAAAGACCAAGTGAATTCTAAAGTGAAGTTTAACTTAAAATTAGTTATTAAATTAGTAGACAGTGAGTGCCGGAGATCTAAAGGCAAGAACTCTTAATAAAACAATTCAGTTTATAATTGACGTTTTGTTGTTTTACTACTTCATGTTTATTATCAAAAATTTTGGGGGTCCTTACCCAAACAGCAAAACGGTACCGTGATGATGGGACTCTACCGTCTTTCTGTCTATCAGTTCTATATGGTATATAGGTATAGGTAATAAAAATAAGTAGGCTATAAAAAATAAAATTGCTGGGCTGTTAATTTTCAGACCATCTAAATATTGGGCTTTTCTTAAAAACTAAACTAGTTATTATCCTGAATTTCGATATCTTTTATGTATGCAAAAATATTGTAAATGCTGATTTATATTTAAATTAGTAAGCTGCGATTTAAAAAAAATACTCAGTTTCTTGCTACGCAAAACCTTAATAAAGTGAGGCCCAATTCACATTTTTAGTACTTATGGACAATTTTGTTAGTACTTTTGGGCTCTGATATATAAATAGAAACAACTTACAATTCAACACTAGGTAACATAGCACAGCTACTTCTTTTGATAACAACGCCGTCGTATTATTCATGTTATTACTGAACAGGATAAAATTCGCGATTCATGATTTTTTATTGTGAGCTCCCGATATTTCCACGACATCTTGTAACAGTCACGAAATATTGGGAGGAATAAAAAATCATCGTGGATTTTACTTCGTAAGTAATAGTATTAATATTTAACGCTGTCTTATATTTATACTATATATCATACATGTACTCATACTACATTGTATGGAAACGCTAAGTAAACCATCTGATGCTTCTTCATATAGAGTTTCTTGAATGGCGCACGACGCTTGCCACGTGCCCATGCAATAATTAGCCACGTCAATATGCAATGTGCGATCTCCATTCAACACTTGAATATTTCCCCGAGGACAAAGTTTGCGGCTTGCTCGTTAGAAATCCCGGATAGAGTTTTATTAATGTCCAAAATGAGAACGACATGTCACGCGGTGTACCGACAACCGCGACCGGTCGGGCTCGACAGGATTACTGACGGTCCGCTGAATTGATAACTCGCTTTACTACCGCTATGAGCCAACAAAACGTGTTTCGATTCCTATTTTAAATTCGCAAATGTATGCCTTGAATTGTGTATCTCGTTTAGAACTCATTTCCCGGACGACAAAATTTGCACAATTTCCGCTATTATTTTCAGCTTTACTATATTGAAACATTTAGAAACATAAGCATCGAGCGCTTATACATGTCTTTCCTCGTTGCTCTTTATTACGCTCGAGATAAATAATGGCTACGCGAGTAAAGAAGCACACGAAAAAATGTTAACATTTATGACACACGAACTGAAGGCTGAATTATTAATAGCGTGTCGGTAATATATCTGAGCGGGAAAGAGAGGACGGAAAAAAAACACATTGTCTCGCGATTACGAGGTCCCGTCACTTCCATCACTCCTTTTGCTGAAGATTTATGTTGTTGCAATAAAATCTCCTCGTTTGAATAAACATCCTCGCCGCCGCCGGGGATGTGACAAATTGCTCGAGTTCTCCGCCAAAAGTCAGACGAACATTAGCCGGAATAATTCTTTATAACGAGTGTGCCCGACTTGCCGCCTAATTATTCATGTGAGAAGGGGCCTGATGGCTGTCTGTTGGTCGCCGGTGCCAGTGTGTCTCTTCCGTTGAAGAAAACCGCACTCGCATAATTACTTAACCGTAGAGTAAAACAAACGCGACACTTAACTCTTTAGGACTGTAATTATAAACCTATGCCCTGTTTTACTTAAGCTATCCTAACAATACAGTGATAACAATTAAAAAATCTTAGTGTGCCAATCATCGGAATGAAAATTGAATCATTTTGTTTAAAACGTTTTTGATGCCGTAGTATAACACTTGATTACTAATCTGTAAAAGCAAATTTGGCGGTGGTATTTGCGTAAAATTTTATTACTTTGAAATATAATAAATCAAATGCTTTTACCGCCATACCGCCGCCGCCGCCCCGGTTTATCAACTATGCGCGTTTTAAATTTTCCCAGGGTGTTATTAAAACAAAACAAAGTTCTCTCAAATCTTTGCTTATTGCTACGAATTTTCAGGTTTTTTAGTAATACACGGAACAATTTATTTGTATTACCTGTAGCTATTTTTCATTTAGTAAACTTATAAAATCTGGTTTTGTCATAACAGAGATTAAAATTTGTAAATTAACATGTTGATAAAAATGATTTTATTTTATCGAAGGTTTAGTGAATTTCCAATTTCTTTGAAGGTGAGAAATTGAGCAGAGCGTAAGGTCGTCCAACAAAAACTAATTAAACCGAACATCGGTATGTGTAGAGAGAGTAATGAATAGTGGAGGGCCGATGGGCCACCTCCACCCACTCCGCAGCCTTGCCTCAGGCGTTCGAGGAAAAAACAACTTTAATGAAAGCACTGCGCTTTCCATCGGGTACTTTAATTGAAAGCTCATCGTTCTACTACTTGTCTTTTATTAATATTACTTGGATTTGTCGCGCAGATAATCTCGAAGTGTTTATACTTCTTGAAGGAATTAATTTTATATTTTTATGACATACATCGATGCTCACAAATCATTTTAAAAATAAGAGTCGGTCTTTTATGTTTAGACCAAATTTGTCTTAACGTGCTTAAAAACAGAATGTTTCTTATTCTAATTGGGGGCAACATAACCTGCAGTGTCGTCCCACTTAGGGTGTTTTGTGCATTTTACCCACCAGCTTCGACCCAAAACATCCCAAAAGTCTTTGGCATAGCTACTCCAATAGCGTGTTTGGTGGTGGTGGCGAAGATGCCGTCGGTAAGAATGACTTGTAATAATTCTTATTTGTATCGTAGTTTCACAGTGCAATAGTACATGCTCCACAGTCTCATATTTGCGCAAACTGACTTTATATACACAAGACTGTCTTTTGCTCCAGTTTTACGCAGAAAATAATCATACAAAAAGGAACATTGCCTTTTTTATGTTTCTTTTGTGGTTATTCAAAATTCAAATAATGAAATTTAAAATAAACTATATAATTGTTCGAATAAGCCTTTTAAGCACTCGTTTACGGCTTGGAATTACGAGACCGTTACATTGATTACAATCATTACTTTTTCATACTCGTATATTTCTGTTTTTTTTTACTGCCCAGCGCTGAAATTCGATTTACTGTTACACGTTAGAAGCACGTTTTTTATTCTAGTTCGCTTATAGAATACTACAAAAAATACTTCTCAAAATAGGGATCTCACATATTATATTTATTTTAGTTTCCAATGTAGGTTCAGTTCAAGAGTTAGAAATAATCGCAAATGTTTAATGTGTTTTTTAGTGATATACATATGCCAGAAATAGTTGACACTTAATTTATTTTTGCCTCGTACCATTATAAATGTGAATGCTAATTTGATTTACTGTTTTTTTAAACTAAATTGACATATTGGCTGTTTGACAAATGCTTTTATACTGTGTCTGAAAATTTGTTAAGCTGACTTGACTCTATTAACTATATTTTTTTTTTTGTATTTTAACTTTATTTTATATTCGTGTAAGTATAAACTTACCTATAATATTTTCACGCCTGCTTGCAGGCAGAATACAATTGTCGATACAAAAATAAGATCTTATTGTAAATATTATGAAAGTATTGTATTTTTGCAAATAAATGATTGAATTTATTTGATTTGATTTAATTTTGAACGATTATATTTAAATAAAAGTTTTTTTTAAAGAACCCTTTGTTGGTCTACCTAATATAATTGGGCCATTTTAAAGTAATACATGGAAATGATCTCTGAACCTACGTTAAACTAGTACTATGAGACTACGTCCCACTCAATTAGCCTTAAGCGCTTAATTATATGTACTTTTGTTCATAAATAAGGCGTACAATTTGTTCCGCGCGTGATTGTGTGTTATTTTCCTATAATTATTTTATTCTCTATAATATAATCGTCGTTAACTGTTACCGTTGATCTACTATTTTTGATTCTTATCTGTGATTTTTTTTATCGGCCTTCCTGTATACTTATGTAACTTTAAGCTGCATATATATGTCTATAAACCTAAAATAATACACCAAGCTGTAAGTTTTCCTATGAACACAACAGAGTTGTAGAAATGATTAGAGTTTGAACGCGATTTATAATAGTAGTCAATTTTATGTCTAATTGCGTCTCTGCTTTCAATGCATATATTTAAAAAATACGCGCTAAACACCCGGTAACCAAGCCGCATACTAAGCCGCTAGCCTTGTTTTCGTGAGTGCCCCCTAGACGCCGCTGTTTATTGTTTTAGAGCCGGAGAGTCACCGCTACTGGCAAAGAAAATTCGAGTCTGCTGACAATCTTGTATAAATCTGCCTTTATGTAATGAGAATACTGTATCACCAATTATGGACAGCTAAATGTATAAGTACTCAATTTAGAAGTACCATAATTGCTGTTAGTTCCGGAAGCAATTAGTTGATGAGAATGTGCGAAACCGATTACGATATGATCCGGCTGTAATACAGTATACGCCTAATTCCTTCGCTCGAGTAATTGATTCCATATCGCCAAATTGTCCATATCCTTTCACGGCTGGTCGCTCCCACAGGACTAATCTACCTGAGCATCCAACGAGTTACCTGAATTGATAAACTTTTAATAGGCATATGAAATGAAATTTTAAAGCACACACGTTCATTGAAAAAGTTTGTTTTTAAATGTTCATTTACATTTTTGATATAGGAAAAGAGAAAAGATTACTGGCGGTACTAAATTCAAAGCTAAAGTGCACAATGCAAAAGAGCAGTCCAGTTTTTAATGGGTTTACCGAGATTTGTACTAAAAACCGTAATGCAATGCAAGTTCACGGCACTTAATTAAATGAGCCATAAACAAAACAACAATAGAACATTACCGGGCAACATTCACCACAGAGCTTTCGAAACCGCAAAAACTATGCACCAAGCGGCGGCATCGTGTCGTCCCAAGTCGTAATGAATGGACTGAACAACTAAGAAGTAGGTACATGCGGTACCTATAGCGCAAGCGACCTGCGACGGATCATGACACAGCGGAATGCTACTTACGCCATTCGGGGACGTGAGAACAGCCGAGATGGCATATTCGCTGACGTGGCTCCTCCGCACACCACACCACTTAATCTTCGCCTCGAGCTCACTCATCCTTCCAAATGTTTCATGCCGAGAAATTTTATGCTTGTTTCCATTAAACCAATGAAGTTTCAAACTTCCCTCCGCAATATTTTTTTACAATCGCATCGAAAGCAAAAAATATCATGATATCTTTTGGCAAATGATTCTTATGCCTAAATTGTTATTACTTACAAAGTACTTAAGTAGCAATATTTAAGTCAAATGGAGTAATGCCAACTTTCAATAAATATGCCACTTATTCTCTGTATCTAGGTCTGATGGCAAACGAGTAAGCTGAATTTACCAAATGTTCTTTACTTGTATTTTAGCAGTTTTTAAGCAAAATTTGAGTTATTTTAATAGGCGTGAAGTTTGCATAAAGTTAATGGAAGCCGAATTACATAATATAACGTCATAATTCACCCAAATCCCAACGCCATCAGCCGCATATCAGCGTCATGCAGTCGTAGCTTAGAGGGTTGAGCGTCGGTAAGGGATGTTAATTTTGCGACTGGATTATAGTCATAGTTGCTCATTGGTATGACCTCAGGGTTATTTTAATTTTACTACTCAACCGGCCTGTATTAACAGCGCTTTTAGGAACCATTACTATATCCGAGATTTACATTGGGAATATAATACTGTATTAGTTATGGCTAATTGAGAATTAATTAGCGTTGATATGAAGCGTGATTATACGCGGGCCGGGGCGCCTCGCTTGTCGCGGCTCCGGTCCGGGCCTGATGAGACGACGTACTCCAGTTGGGTCGCCACTGTCAGCCCAACGGGCCACTTGGATATTATTCCGGAACAAGCGAGCCACGCATGCATATTCATGTGTCCGATCCGGAGGCGCGTATTAATTTGCATTCCGATCCGACATTGTCCATTTTCGTTTCTTTACTGAGAAGAGTGGTTCCGCTGGAACACGCATACTAAAGTAATCGGTTACGACTCAAAAAAAGTGATAACCGAGCGTTGTCACTTAAAATTATTTTATGCCATCGTTTCCATCTACACAAGTTTAGAAGATTTGTATTAAATTTGAAAACAGCATAATATTTCAGATTAAAATGTTTAGAAACCTCTTCCTGTTTTGTTAATGAGTTTTTTATTTTTGTCTGTTACCTTGTACCATACATAAATACAGAATAATAACTTCACACTTATTGACATCAAATTATATGTTTTCCGGGACAAACCAATTGAAAAACCAATTAAAATGTTTATTGAAAAAAAAAATTGTTTACTACCCGGTTAAAAATTCGCATTCGTCTTATTGGAGAATTTACACTTGATTAGCAAAATTATACCGATTTGCTATTGGTGTTGTATTTCAACCCATCGTCTGACCTTGTCTTTTATTTTATTGAGAACAATGTTGCTTTGTGAAATTTTACTTTGCAAATTATTCTTTTGATGCTCGCTCTTTATTTATTTTAATTCTTTGAACGTTTAGATATACGTTAATTAGGTAGGTACATACCTAAATTTTGTTTGAAGCTATTTTAAAGACAACAAAGGATCAGTGTTTATAAATGTTGTCTTTGAGTACTGTTTAGTATTCAAATAATTTTAAGTCTGAACAATGCCAACTTCAGATTAAATGAAATGTTTTCTTTTGATATTATCCATAAAATAATTATTGTTATAAATGTTTAGTATCACTACAGAGTAAAAGTTATTTTAAATCTAAAAATTTTGTATCGAAAAATTACATTATCAAAGTGACCTCAATATAAATGTGGTCTTTTTGTACTTTAACCTCTTGAACACGAATTTGTGAAATATTTCTGAATTATTATCAAAACTGTTTATAACTAGTTAAAAGCTCACTAAAACAAAACGGAATTAGTTAAAGAATACGCAAATAAAAAGTTCCACGAACAGATAAGAGCAATCATTATATGTTATGTTTGTTGTTACTTTAGTTTGTTGATATGTTGAGAACATATGTCCATACAGTGCGGTAATTTGTAAGACTGACCAAACGACGTGTACTATTTTTATGGTTCATGTACTAATTTATTTCACCATAACTCATACATTCCTGAACAGATTTGGTTGTGTGATGGTCTCATTAGAATCCTTACATCATACTCAGTCTGCCTACCTTTTTTGGCAAAGCTGTCGTGTATTTTTAATTTTAATACATTTTTATTACTGTAAGTTGCTACACTAATATATTCTTCAGGTTGCCTTTTATAGTAAAGCAGTCGTGTTTTTTTTTAATTCAATTAATTGGCTTGTAATATGTCGAATATGTTAACTAACTTGAAATAGTATTTTTTAGTACCGTAAGTTGCTACACTAACATAGAATTCTTTAATATACGGCAACTTTGTTAAGAATTCATTTAAATATCTACCTAACTTTTTATGGTTCTGCTCGAAATTATCATAGTAATAAGACACTTTGACGATCTCATGCAAATTTAATTTGATAATTTGCGTTCGTGTCGCTCGTTTGATCCAAGGTAGTTGATATTACAATGTTAGATAATTCAGCTTCAGTAACCGCAACGCCACCGTAATCAAGATCTGGAGCGGGAACCGTAATGATATTTGGTTTGCAATGTTAAATATGTAGACGTTATCATCACAATCACACATATGCGGGAATTCTAAAACAAATCAGAACTGCTCTACTGTTGCACTATGTCCTTATTTAGATTAAATTTGTTTACGTAATACCATTCTGTTGGGTTTTAATTGTATGCCTTAAATAATGTCATAATTTTTTCACGTATATTCTATTTACTAGCTTTCCGGGCGCGGCTCCGCCCGCGCGCATGTCGGTTATAGCGCGAAAACATTAACCTCTTTTTGCGCAGTCGGAAAAAACTATCCTATGTTTTTTCCCGGGTATCAAACTATCTCCATACCAAATTTCATTCAAATCGGTCCAGTAGTTTTGGCGTGAAAGCGTAACAGACAGACAGACAGACAGAGTTACTTTCGCATTTATAATATTAGTACTATAGTACTAATTAATCAACTTCCAATAGAGTTTTACAATTCAACTGTATGTTTTTTGTATTTTTGTAAATAATACGAGATAACTCACTAATCAGTCAGATAGCTCCGACTATAGTTCCAACCACATTCGGTGTTTTTTTTTTCAAGGAGAGCTGGGGATGTCCGCGTTGACGTCTGGCTTAGCACTTTAGCTTAGCTTGTTTTTTGTACGAGTATGTTTGTTACGTGATTATTCTAGCATTATTCATTGATTTTAATCATTATTTTTTTGTTAGGTACAGTATATTTCCAAGTTGGTCACGTTTTAATTCCACCAAAATCGGTTGAGTATTTTTAAGTTATAATCACTGAAAAATGTGTTTGCGTACTGTAGTTGTTTAATGATAATTGCAATTTTTATTGGTGAACAGTATCTTGGGCGGTTGAATGATCTTGTAAGTAGTATACATAAATAAATATAAATATAAAAAACGGGACCGACTTTCTACATAAAAAGCATCAAATGACTTGTGGAAGTCGGATCATGATAATGTGAGATCAGTGGTTGAAATCAGCATGGGTCAACAAGTTTCTTTTATACTTTTTAGTGTTGGAAATCGGTTATCGTTTTTTTTAATATTCTTTTATTCTATTTGCTTTGAATAAAGTAAATTAAAATATATTATAGTCATCATTTATGTTTTTGGTCATATGATTTTAATAAATTATGTCATAGTTTTCGGCTTTAGAATCTTAAGAGCTGCTTATTAATAGATTTAATCGTTACTTTACGTTACGTTACGTTAAATAGCAAATATGGAGTGATAATTCCGCCAGATCTACGATTTATCATAGATCTATTTAGAAGTTATTTCGAGTTATATCAGTATAATTTAATATTTTTTTCAGAGCTTAACTCAGATGTAGCAAGAAGATTTACATTCACAGTTAAGTCGTATTATAAATATGGTTGTGTCCTTAAAGGAAACATAATTAAACTTCTCCACATATTTGGTTCAAAGGATGATACAAAGAGGGATAAAAAGTTGATCCTTATATAAAGTTTTATGTTATTTTGCATTTTAATGAAATAGTAAATACATTATTAAAAACTTCTATACTTTATAAATTATACATGATACTGCTAAAAGATTTTTTGCGATACCCAAAAAGGTTAGGACCAATTGAGTGCTTATTACCACTAATCATACTAGTTCTTAATCGTACTGTATAAAATCGCTACTAAAAACAAATATAAATATAATGAACTATATTTGTTTTGCTATTTCTAGCTAAGACTGTATTATTTCATCTCATTTATAAACATGCGTTCATCACTCCACGCCATACGATACAAAGAAGAAAATATTTCACATTCAAGATTGAGCATTCCTCGAGAACGTACATTTCATTCGTCAAGCTAATATAAAATTTGGCATCAATACGTTTACAGAGACGGTTGCTTTTCACTTTTTTTAGAATGAGCGTCCATTATTCGTCGCCTGAGCTCGATGCTCAGTAATTTCTTTGAGAGACGCTGCGCTGGCATCGAATAGACTTCGACAGAAACTAATTAAAAGCGAACACCGCACAATCTGGTGAACTTGCTCGGACCCTAGTACTATTCCGGGACACAGCTTACATAATGCATAGATATCTTCAGCTCTTTGATGGCTATATCAAATAAAGTCATAATACTTGGGCGGCGGAGCTTGTACTAGTTCTGAAAAACGAGTTTACTCTGAGATGAATTTAACGAGATCGGTTGTTGCAAAAACTGATATTGCCGAAATCGTTGAAGCCTTTTCTAGTATTACATTTTATCGTATTCCCTACCTGCGATGATGGAACCTAGATTGGCACAAATGGTCTAATTAAAAAAAATCTTGAATTAGTTTTTTTCATTCTGAGGATGAATAGACAAGAGACCAATAAAAGTAAAATACGGTGTAATTCAGTTCCTCTCACACTTCTGTTATAAATCGAGAAAAAAAACCCTTTTACACACATTTTCCGACAAATTTCTGCAATTCTTTAATATATTCAAGTAAATTCATCAAAATTCATTTAACATTTAGATCGTTTTCATTTCAAAGGTCTCACACAGAATTTCGATACAAAGTGTGGTTTTCATGTAATTCGGTTTTTGTTTTTTTGTTACTAGCTCATGTTGTCTCATTTTCTCTTTATCACTATTACCACACATAAGCATGGAAGTGTCTCAAATAACACATTAAAAAAAACGTTTAAACCCAAAAAGTATCACCATAAATATTAATATAAATGAAAATTCGATTCCCTCCCGAAGGAAAAAAAAAGTTACCCCTACAATTTTGAAAGTATTTAATTTTGTAAAAAGTTATGGCTGTGATTTAATGGCTGGCTTTCTAAGAAAAACCATGCAACGACGAAAATGGTGAATTTTAATACTGTCAATTCATACACTTACGCATATCTAACGACCCTGTGTGTTCTTCCAAATGGTATTTCAATTACAAACAAACCAGTAATATATTTTTGTACTGCCCCATATCATGAAACATTATTACTATACCATTATTACATATACCGATATTACTCGAAACGTGTTTGGATTTCCAATCAAACTTGCACTAAAAATAAACGACATAAACAGAAACGCAGTGAACGCTTTTCATCATATTGCTTTTGGAATGATGGCCACAGAATGCAATATAGTCTTAGGGTCCCGCACCCAAAGAATAAAACTGAGTCCTAATAATGTCATTTCCATGTTAGTAGGGAATTTTGAGAGAATGAGAGAACATGAGCAAGTAACAACAAAACAAAAATCTAATTACATGAAACCCATGCTTTGTATCGAAATTCTGTGTGAGACCTTTGAAATGAAAACGATCTAACTGTTAAATGAACTTTGATGAATTTACTTGAATATATTAAAGAATTGCAGAGATTTGTCGGAAAATATGTATAAAAAGTTTGCGAATGCCCGCCTGGATAGCTACGACCCTCTAGTAGAAAATCTGTCGCCAAGCACCTAGCGGTGTGTTTCGGCAGCTGTGCTTGAGAGCCAGTAATACTACGTTAGCCTGATCAACATCTTCGACCATATCATCAATTACCATCAGTTGAGATAGTGGTCAAAGGCTAACTAATCGGGCATAAAAAGTCACTCTGCTATATGTCGCGGGTCTCTAGTTTGCAAACGGAATTAGTTGCTAACTTACAAACCCGAAATTGAAAACTTTCTTGTTAAATGCTGAGTCAAAATCATATACATAATAATAATATATAAATTGAATCCAAAATGTTGTTAATTTTTCCAGTGAATATAATACTTTCAGCTGTAGCCGAATTAACATCGTTTTTCTCCCACAAGTTATTTTGTACTTTTCAGCGTTGGAAGGTAGTTTTTTTTTATTTTGTTAAAAAATGTGACAATTACATTTTCATGTACCTATGTGACAGCTGTCAAAGTAACAGGTGATGATTATTATTGTCTATGGCCAAGACTCACTCACCACGATAACTCAATGGGCAGAGCATGTCCCGAGGGACGGATGGTAGCGGGTTTGTACACCGCTCGTGGTTATTTTTTGCCTTTCGTTGTAATGTTGAAATACGGAGTTACTGATGAAGTATATATAGTATAAGACCTAACTTCAGGATAATAAATATAATTTTGTAAAATATTCTTAATTCCCAGCTCTCATTGTAAAATCTAATTTTAATTCCGGAGATGGATGCTTGACTTTTAGTTTGAGTATATTTATGTAAGATTTTTCAAACAGAGCAGCTTTTTAACTTAAATAAACGGTTTTCGTAAATTCTCGAATATAAAGTTACGTAAAATAATTTTATGTAACTTAAATACGCACTTAAAAACTATTTACTTTATACGTTGAATATATTTCAATATGATGGAAAATAACTCTATCCACCGATATAAAAATAATACTTATTTTGCGCAGACTTATAGCGTTCAAACAACTTAAAATGTGATTTTGGAAGTTGTTTCGTTTCTGGTTATCTACCTTTATTGAATAAAAAGCACTGCAAACTTTACCTAGATATAAATGCAGTGTCTACAAGAAAAGCATATGAACTAGCTAACGGCAGTTTTGGCTTGTAGGCAGTCAAAATTCCCTGACCCACTTACATTTACTAGCGGGTCCAGCATTGGCCCCTCGAAATTGAAATGATAGTTCGATGTTCATAATAAGAACCAGCATTTTGGCACTTATTAAGCTACAAGTAAAGTAACTACAGATCTTTTTTTATATTTGCTATGTTAATTTCTTTTACCGAGCCCAGAAGGGTCTTGTTAAAAATATTTTGCACAATATTTCACCGTAAAAATAATCTATCTATCGAAATTGGTTATTTTATAGAAATATTTACGTAAAAACTTTATCTACACACCCTGGGGAACAATAACAGCATCGTTTATCAGTCCCTGGCTCCTGCATAAAAATATCTTTGTTGTAAAAATGAAAACGTCGAACTAGATACGTGCCGAAAAAATAAATCATTGAGAAAAAATATGGAAGACCAAAAAATGTAAGATAGGTAGGTCCTTCGTAACTTTTCGGAACAACTTTCAAGACACTGCATTTTTCTCAAAGTGTGAGAAGAGCTATCTCAAACTTTGAGAAGAATGCATGAGTGTGTGGTGAACGGGTTGCTTAACCCGTTCACCACAGTTTTTGAGACTGGACGCTTGTCTCTGTTACCGAGCACCTAACTGTGTATTCCGGCAGGTGACCTTGAGACCCAGTTTCGATTCTAGGTGCCTGTCGTCCTTCGTGACCATTTGCATTTACCATGAGGTGAGATTGTGGTCAAAAATTAATTTCAAGTATATTAAAAAATAATGTTCAAATTCAAGATCAAATTCGCGTAGTAACTTAAAAACGATAATGAGTTTACAATTGAAATACAAAGCTATGGTGCTATGTTAAATAAATCTATAGATCTGCAGGGTGATCAGTAGGTATTCTGTGTAATTCATCTGTGAAAGATAATTTAACAACCTCGTCATTACCCTGGACTCTCTTCTCCTAATTTAAAGTCGTGCCATTAATCGAAGATATTTAAGTCGAAAGTCTTACTATACTTCTACTTAAAACCATAAACTACGTAAACTTTAGTAGATTCTAGATTTAAATCTTCAACGATTATGTAGCTGTGAGATTATTGGATGACAATCAATCAAATCAGCTGTGGTCTGGCCGCCATATTTATTTCACATCAACAACGTTCAGTAAGCACTGAGTGTGAAAGTCGTCCGGACGAATGTTGCTCGACCATCCACGCACTGGCAGCTTGGACTTAGTGAACGGCTTTGAGCGTCCGCCATGGTAAGTTTCAAGTTCAACTTGACAGTTGACTAAAACTATTCGATTTCATACCCTATCGAAATGAGAATATAAACCATAACGTAATACCAAAGAAATCATATTCAAAATTGAGCTTAATACAAACATACTTGCCTGAATCATAACTTTGCTCCTCTTTTCTCGTCCATGTGACATATCATCTGTCAAAATGACAGCAGATCGACTTTCACTCCACTATTTTTCAGAGTAGCCGATGCGTATGCTCGCCGTCGCAACGGTATTGTGTGATCGCATGGACGATCAAACTGACTTTGTGAACGTGCGATTGGTGCGTCGTTCGTCGAGCGATGTTATTGAACGCACTCCAGGTGTACTAGGTCTTAGTTTAGGGACAGGTCTACACTTAAATCAGATTAGATCTAAGAGATCTAATCTATCTCTAATCTAAACTAATAATAATTCTAAGATTAACTATTCTATGATAAGATCTACCTGTCTACATTCTTGCAAATAAATGAATTCTAATTTGAAAAAAGAAACCTTTAGACAAGAATATAATATAAATAGAATGTTTCTTAGAACTGGTTCCAAATTCTTATTGCCTAACTAAAATGGTACTGAACATGAACTTCATTTAAACTGAATGGGACATTGTTTTCAAATGAAAATGTGAAAAGTAGCTATTACTATTCTAATTAGGACCAATTTCACAAACTAAGATAAAATTATACGAAGGTAACTTTAATCTCTATAACCATCAAAATATAATAGCCCTTTGTCACTGTAAACGTTCAATGATATTGCAGTATTTTAAATTGGTCATAGTATTGATTTTTACGAAATTTGCCATCAGGCCAAAAGCTGTGGCGAAAGAAACAAACATTATCCAAGATTAAAAAATCATATGCCAAATTTTACATTTTGGCGGTATAGCTTCATAAACAAAAACATTTTGTTACAGCTAATAATACATACTAGTTCTATGTTCTCGCTGTTGTAAGAAGTCAGTAAAGACCAAACCGAGTAGTTTCTATTTTGACGAACACAAATGTAAAACTTTGTCTAGGTTTGACGTTCTATGATAGCAATGGCCTACCACATTTTTATGGATTAAATTGTAGTTTGTAAATTTTTTAATCTGATAAGCTTGCCTTAGCCTCTATCTCACCTGATGGTAAGTTATAATGGATGACTGCTAGAGTGATCTCTACTGAGCGCTTCCGTGCTTGGGACGGCGCGTTAAGCCGTTATCGGTACCGGTTGTTGTGTAAGGATGGCAGTCGTTATAATACGACGTTGTAGCTCCCACCCTTTAGTAGAAAATCAGTCGCCATGCACCTAACAGTGTGTTCAATCAGCTGTCCTTGAGAGACAGTCTTATTCTAAACTAGCCCGAAGAACATCTTGTACCACATCAGAATTACCATCAGTTGAAAAAGTTGTCAAAGGCTAGCATATCACCAATAAAAAAGGCATTCTACATAAGTTATATATTGTAGAAGTCATTCAAATACTGAATTTATACAAAGCACTGGATTGTTAGGTCTTACAGAATATTCGCAGTACAATCAAGCTTTACGTAGCTTGGCTAGCGAATTGTTTCAAAGACCTTTATTCTGGCCCTTTACAAATTCACCGCTGTTTTATTAGTCTTGTTTTGGAAGTTTTTCTTTGGCGCGTTTTCCTTTGAATCCATATCTTTGATGTATGAAGTTAAGGTTTCTTCTAAAACAAAACGTCTACTTGCAAATAGCGAAAAATTATAAAGAAATTACCATAAAATACCGTCTCTACGTGGTAACTGATATCTTTAATTAACCGTAATACAAAAAAAGGTTCGCCTAATTACAAAAGTTCCGTTATATAATGCTTTCATACCATCATTAGGGCCGGGCGACATATATTGCCACAGTGGAGAAACGACCACTAATAATATTAATTTAAATTCAAGCTTTCGCCGGCTGTGGCAATATTGTTAGTACTGAAAACTCTCATTTTATGCATATTTGATGAACGGTTTCACGGTTTGGGAATTTGGTGTCGGTCACCGTGATAATTCGTGTTCGAGGCTGGACGATTGTTTCCGGATTCAGATTCCATGCGGCTAGGCGCGACCCGATCGGCCGTGCACTGGACAAGCCCAGCGAACGCATTGTTTCAGCCCAACAATTTATAACCGCATAATTTTGGACGGTGTCGCACTAAGAAAGGATATTTTCTACGTCTCGTACAAATTCCCGGGGGCGTAGTAAAGAATCTTGGCGAAAATACGCGTCTAAAGTTTGTTCGTGGGGAGAGAAAAATGCTCCCGCTTAATTTCAGATGATGTGCGACAGGTGAGCGTGGAGCGTATCATCTGTTACGTAAATACCTCCATTCTCGTATGAGGTACCCACATTAGTGTTAAGATTGGTACATATTTGATACCATCTTTTTGTGAAGTCATAGCGGAGCTTGCCTATATTGTCGTTCGATAACGTAGCTGTGGGTCTTCCTCCTTTTTAAACCTAAAGTTAGGTTAGCCTCTCACCACTATCTCACTTGACGATGCTCAAATGCCCGACCACCATGCTATAACAACTGCCATCCTAAGATGACAACCGGGACTGACGGCTTAACGTGCCCTCCGAAGCACGGAAGCGATTGACCGGTCACCCGTCCAAGACATGACCGCGGACGTTGCTTAACTTAGCCGTCCCTACTTGCAAACGCCTCGGTCCTGGTTTTTGTCTTAAGATGACAGTCGTTTAAGTATGTTGGTAGGGCATATAGCGAACGCTCGCCTGGCTAATTACCGCCCTCAAGTAGAAAATCTGTTGCCAAGCACGGCGTGTTCCGGAAGATGTCCGTGAGGGCTAGTTATTGTGAGTTTGCCTGAACAACACCATCTACCGCATCATTACGAACCGTCAGGTAAGACAGTGGTCAAATAATAAAAACAACCTAATATTTTTGATAAGTACCTGCTAAAGTAAATATTCTTTTATATTCTTTTATTGACATACATTGATTACAGTAAATACAATGAACCCATAGGTTCCCGAACTAGTGTTTAACTGTGTTTCAGGAACCAGTGGCTTCTCCCATTTTTAACTTCCGGTCAATTTACATTTTATCAAATAAAGTAAGATAGTTAATACAAAATGAAGAAATTTTACATGAAAAATTAAATAATTAAAAAGGGTATAATATGTGTGTTATGAGTGTAGAGTGTAGTTTGAAGTGTAGTGAATGTATGTTTTGGGGTGTGAGTAGTGTTTGAATATTGAATAAATAAATAAATATTTAAATAGGCTTATTTTACATTAGGAATAAAAGTGTGAAAGCATAGTCTCAATACTTTCATAATCGAAATTCTTCAGCCAAGTCACTATGGTAGCCTTAAATTCGTTATTAGTCTTCTTTTTCAATTTGACCTTCTTATTTAGCTCATTATATAGATGTGGAACCATTACATTGTACTGCTTTTGTGCAAACCTACTAGATACACTGGGGATTGGACAGACAGAGAAAGTGGCTCCCTAATTTTCAAAACTTTGGTTCGTTGTCATCGTTAAGCCCGTAGGCTTAATTTTCGTTATAATCCCAAATTAAGGTCGAAGTCATCGGTCGAAGTCGGGTTAAATGATAACCTATAAATAATTTTAATAAAATTGGCTGGGTTGGTATCACGTCATGCTCTATCGAACAGACAGTCAAAAATTTTACAAGATAATGTTTTGGCGTTTATTGGTAACTTTTTTATACTAACACCATCATATAAACCAACTAAAGTATAGTTATATTATTATGTATAAACGAACGAAGATTTCCTTGCAAATACTCGTTCATATACAGATAACAAGGAAATAGGTTTCGAGCGAAATTTATGAAATTACTGTAAACCAATTAATAAATTTACTGATTGCGTGTATTTCAGGCAATTAAGCAATTTAGTTTAAATCTGTATAACGTTATTTTATAGCGCAGACAAGCAATAATAAATATGTAAATAAATGTAACTCGTAGAGTTGCCGCTTTGATTTCGGACTCATCAAGTTCACAATTAAGAAAACACGCACAATCTTTCAAATTCAATTGGATTGGTTCACTTTGAAAGGGTTGCATCCGATTGATCGCGTCAAGGTAATATTGTTGTGCTGCCCGGTACACTTCGCCGCGGTAAGGTTTGCGTTCTGCTGTTTTTGAGCTTGACTTACGTTTCTTTATATATTTATTCGTAGGATGTCACCAATTGTAGGACTGGGTGGCCAATATGAAAAACAAACACGTAAAATGTAATTTGAAACAATTATAGCCTAGTAATTTATGTTGACTGCCGTGTAGAGGAGGGGATACTGGGTCGAATCTTGCTGCGGGCTTGAGCTCTACTATTATAATGTTAGGGCATTTTCAGACTACTTGTCTAACTAGCTAACACCCTCGCAAGTAGAAAATCGGTCTAGCGTGTAATGTTCTAGCATCCATCCTTGCGAGATATATCCTTCGTTTTAACTTTAACCTGGTATAAAAACAAGGTGAGATAATGTTAAAAAAAATGCAGTGATCACATTCGGTGCCACGCTAATGACTTAGTTTCAGCATCCTCAACTTGTTATAATCGTGAGGTAATTGGCCAGCTCGTGTCCTTATAAAATTTTAAGTAAGAATAAAGTTGATCCGTATTGAACTGAAACAAAATACTACGTTTTTATTCAGTGTTGTAAACAGTAAATAGAGTTAGCATCTACATAACTTTCAGCGCCACAGCAATTTCAAGATAAACGATATGAAATAGAAGCATAATATGCAATCAAAGTAATGCACAGCTAAAGAAGTTGTTTACCAACATTTGCAAAAAAATGTAGTCCCGACCGGCGGGATTGTTTGCGAGAGTGGTAATAATGTGAATATTAAACGAATATTACTGTTTGCGCACACGCTTTAACACTTCTGCGGCAGTGAATAATTCAGTGGCGAGCGGTACGCTTCTCTCCCCTCGCTGAAAGCCAATTGTTTACTTCACCATGTGTTCACCTGGATAAACATACAAAAAATATTTCCTTTTAGAATTCAGTGTGTGTTAAACATACAGTCTTGTCAATGCGTGTTTTAGTTCCAGATAAAAGACTACCTCTTCTCTAGTTTTCGTAAATCTATATGTATGAAATGCTGTATACAAATGTCTAATGCTGTATAAAATCTTTTTCAACGAATCTATGTGAAATTTAAAAATTTTTACTTCATCCCGGGCGGTTATTGAACCCGCGTTCTTTGATTTCGCCCAGTATGTCTATGCCACACGGTCACCGAAACATACTCGTTCGAGCCGAAACTTTGTGCTCCAATTGTATTACTTTAGCGGTCATAGGGGACGGACGCGGGTTCGATTCGCGCCCGGGACTAGATATTTTGTGCTTCAATAATTTGTAAATGAGATTTTCACCTAGCACGCTTTAGTGCTTGTAATCATATATTAGGAATCTATAATTTGATGTCCAAATTCTTTTAATGTTAATATTTTTTTTCCTAAATTGTCAATATGATTTATTGCGAGTGACATTGAATGCTTAGAGTTAGAGATTTCAAATCCTTAGCAATGATTAAATCAAATAGAGGACGATCAAGGGTCCCCTTTAAAACTTGCCCTATTTTGTGCGGCTAGCTATAACGCCGAGTTGGGCATTAAAGTGACCCTACCGGCCAGTTGAGTATCCTAATAAGAGCGACGTGTATGGTCGAACGGTGGCGTAAATGGGCCGCGGTGGGGATTTTCATCACGTCAGATAGTCCGAAAGTTAAATGGAGTCACGTCGACAATGCGTAGCGCGCCGATAACGCACCGCCAGCGGGCGGCGCGCCCGCCCAGCGCCTGCCGCCCTGACGGCTAACGGCCCACTCATATTTAAACTTTTACAATGGCACAGTCCCAACGCCTACATAAATCACCAGAGCCTTCCTTCACACATCTCGCCTGAATTTAAATAGCACCCTATATACGATCTCTACTGATTTAGGACCCACTTACTCGCCTGCTACCGGTTTTTATATATTATCACTGATTTATAGCAAATTATGATTTTATATTTCATCCGTATGGCCTTCATTACAACATAATGTGACAAGTGAAACTTTCGTTATGAGCTGAAAGTATAGATTGCATTACGTTACGTGAATACAAAGAGTTTCCATTCTTTTCTTAGGAATACGACAATGCTAACGAACCGAACATGTTGAAATCATACTTCTAAATTATTACAAGTAGGTACTCGTATTGCTCTCAAGTTGGTGTTTTTCAATAGATGTTTTTGAAGAAAAAGGTTATATTCTTAAACTTTCTGATTTATGAATATTATGGACTATTCCTATCCCATATCCTTCAGCTGCGCGTTAAAAACTACAACGAGGTGGTACGCACTGATTGAGCAGCATACCACTGTGACATAATTAAGATATTGCTGCACATGTTTCTAAATAACTGACGGGTCTATCCACGCACGAATTAACATCAAAATAATATTTTGACTAACCTCGACGTTTCGATCAAGTTGCATTGACCGTGGTCAAGAGTAGACTGAATGCTACAATATAAGCAATAATTCACAATATAATTTTTCTAAATTATCAATATGAAATTAGAAACATGAGTTTAGTTCACAAAAGTTTAAAGAAAAGTATTGCTGCACATTAAGCAAATAACAGGGCTCTTTATTATATTAATGTATCTAATGTTGTAATATTGATACATTATTGTTAGAGTATTACTTAATCTTGACTTTTACTGTATATAGATTATACATCACCTGTGCTAGTATTAGAACCACCAATTTTCCTGCCGTAAGAGGCGACAAAGGGAAAAATATCAGAAAGTTCCCACCTTCTGATATTTTTCCTTACGCCTTAGCACAGCCTTGTGAAGAACTGCCATCTTACACTCTGCGATTCCCAAGACTCCTGCCAAGCTTGGCAAATCATCCCTTAAGGGCGCACCGAGCTTTTTAGGCACGCCGCGTATGTGTGCGTAAGTAAGGCAAGCCAACAGCATCCGTCCCCGTCCGACGGCCGAAGAATTAATAAAGCGGATAGGGACAAAGCATCGCGGCTCTGACTAAAATAGGCGGAACATGCGTGAATTTGAGTATTTCCTTCGTATAATAAAATCAAATACCTATTTGAAAAATTTAATTATACGTTATAGAAAACATGTTGTTTTTTCTATAACGTATATACATTACATTTTATACAGATGACTCTCCGATAAGTATTTACGCCGTGCTAAGGGTTTATTTCGTTTTTTAGATGTAACTTTGAATATTTTTTCCACCGAGAAAGTTTTAAGTAATCGTGTTTCCAAAGTGTATGATTTATAGAATGAATCCTTAAATACAATATACATTAATTACATAAATAAAAATTAAGAAAAAAAGATACAGCAAGGGATAAAACGAACCACAATTACGTATCGCTGCCTCGGTGCAGGGTTAATCAGAGAGATACATAAATTGCACTAAGATCAAATAGCGCTTTTATTAATTTTGTTTAAACTTTAAAGGAAGTAAGAGTATAATAAAGTATGTTATTCGTTCTTCGTACTACATATTTACGTCGTATGTTGTACGCCTAAGAAAGTCAGGAAAACTTACAGGGTCTAATCTTTAGCTTCCATTCCATACCAGTTATAATGACGCACCAAGTACTAATCCAGCTTCTTTGGAACTCTTACATTGTCGTCGTTTTAAAATGTAAATGCCAGCTGTATTCGAAATAGGCATATTTTCCGAAGTGGAGCGAGTAAATTACAAGACTGTACCCGGCGACTAACTCGGCTCAGCGGCATTAGGGGACTATTAAAACTCCGTCGTTAGATCTACGGTGATTTACATGAGCTTATTTGGATTACGAACCCGCAATATTAACGTCCTTTAGTTATTGTTTTTATGTTTATTTTGTAATATTTGATATGCAGAACAAAGTGCATTTCGCTAACTGATAAGTCCACTTAGGTATTTCATTTCAGAAATGGATTATTTTTAATTTTTCACGTTTTGCTCTCAGCGTTGTTAACTTAAGGGGTCAGTCTCCGATTGTAAAAAATGCTTCTCTACAGTGTTTTTAAGCTACTACCAGCGACGATGACAGGGTGGCGACCGTTATGACTGATATCATTCATTAACTGTAAAAATGGGCATCGATTTAACGTTCAAAAGTATCAAATACTCAGACACGAAACAAGTTCAAAATATCTAAATTACCGACATCTATGAGAACATAGCGTTTAACCGCCGGACCTGGAGACTACATATTAACAGGACCCTAGATAGAGACTTTTTTCTTGTTTTTTTACCTTCACCATATTCTTCATATATATTCATCAGCTAAAATGCCTCTTGGCCTTATCTTGATTTTCGAGAACGTTCATCTCTTCCAACTGTCTCATACTTATCTTGCCTTTATAAATAATTCTTCAATGCCGATTTAACCACTTGACTGAGCATGTGGGTCACCCTCCATAAAATCAGAAGCAACCGTACCCTTTGCAGAAACAGTTATAAAGATGGAGTAATTAGTGTCTGAGTTACGAAGGTGAAAATGTACTTTCATCGCTGGTTAAGGAAAACAGTCATATTGAACTAAAATACGTAGGCACTTTCGCCAACCTCGAGTATTTGGTTGTTTGTTTCAGACAAAACTTCAATTGATCACTAGTCCATTGCTTTGTGTGTTTTGTCAGTCTTCTCTGCGCACAAACCATCTCAGCAAACGAATGAAGTCACTACATATCCATACCCTCCACAATATGGTCTTATCTTCCGTTTAACACCGTACCAATCAGAATCACCCCATGAACAAGCGATATGCTTATTATTTAACCTCTCTTATATTATTGACCTATATGGATGAAATTTAAAGACAAAGTCGCCCATGCGTCCGTCAACACAGACAACGCTCATACATATTGTATAGACCGGCAACGTCGGCAAGCCATCTCTGATCAGTGTATAACATTACCGTTGTTTACAAGGGACTCGCTAATCCCATCTTCGAATTTTAACAAGATTTGAGTGCTGTCCTATCCCGGGATCTCGACCATCTCGAGAGTCTTAAAGGGCCGACGGGGATTTTGTTATTTAGACGTGACGATTGAAAGTTATTTGTGGCTGCTTATTAAGCTAAGAACATTTTAGAAAATGTTTATTGAATACTCTATATTAATACATAATAATATATTGTATTTATTATTCTTATCGTACTTTAGGGGTGCTGACGAGAAAGACATATTGCCCCACATAGCTGGAATAAGAATAGGAAAGTGTAGAACAACTAAATATCACAAACCACATATAGACACGCCATACAAAATGCTGCGTTTACTATACCGACGACAGCTCGGATGCCATTGGAGGATTCGTAAGGCGGGCAACGGAGGCTAACTTCAAAAACATAGTCGACTACAATCTTAAAATGGCTATACAAAACAGAAACGAAGAGGTCGTGGAGGCTCTTATCAAAACATCAAGGGCATCAGCGGAATCTGTGGCTGGCCCTTCAACGACAAACTGAATGGGTACTAATTAAAACGTAATATATACTAACAAACTAGATATAAGGAGAAAATATATATATATATATAATTATGGACTCACTATAGCCTTAAGATTTATAATATTTTAAACTAACACTAGGGTATCTTCCCTTCAGGAAGAATATTGATAAGTTGGAGAATGATCTCAAAGTTATTAAACATATTTTATGTAAAAAAAAACCAAACAAACAAGAGTACGGACCACGAGTCTGTAGTGTGTAACATTTACTAAATAAAAAAAAAAAAAAAAAAAAAAAAAACCACATATAGACACAATCTATTCATTCAAAATAAAATAAAAAACGAATACAAACCAAACAATTACATAAAACGCACAATTGTATGAAGTATTACAATTCTCTTTTTTCTCGAACTTCCGGTGGACTCCTGGCAAATCTCCAGCAAAATTACGTATGATATAATGCGCTCTGAGTTACAATATTTTCTTTGTCTTTATGCCTCCGAGGTAAAATATAACAAAAAATCAATGATACAAAGTTACAACCTTGCTTACAATGCATGCTACAAACGGAAACGTTTAGTCAGTTTTACTTCATCGGCCTAATGAATGAGTCCTTAATAGAGTAAGACGAAAGATCCCGGGCAAGGCCGGGTAATCACAAGTTAACTACCCGTGGTCGGTGGCTCCCTCTTCGACCGTCGGCGTCGCGGCTCGGCCCTCGTTCCGGTTCGATACTCCTGTAATGAACCCGAGACAATATTTTACCGTCCGCTTGGACTCGGATAAATTGTGATAGATGATCTCCTATTTCACAAAGATTTGGAAATTTCGTGCCAGCGTTATCTGTCTTACGATTTACACCAAGAGTATCAAACTCATGCGATTATTGGAAGTCTGTGAGTCGCGCTTCCATAGCTTGAAAAACGACTCGTTTCCACGTTCATTCGCGTCTAATGAAAAGCGAGATTTCAACGCTGAAACTGTTTATTGTAAATCTGCATTCAGTTGGCTTTTAGGGACATGTCGCAGCCGCTTATGAAAAATACTGAGCATTATGTGGATTTTCTAAAGGATCTGGTATGTGAAGCGGCTAATTAACCATTCAAAATGAAGATTTGCATGCATGAATGAAACATTCTGTATTCAAGAAAGTAACACTTAAAGCTATATTTCAACATTGTAAATGTATTCAAGATGTTTTATTCATAAAACGTGTTTATTGTGATATTACTTTCTGTAACAATGAATAATCGTTATTAGATTATTATTCAACTTTCATGAGAAAGGAGATAATTTATCTTGATGAGATTGCTGAAATAATTGCTCTAACTTTGAAGAAACAGTCCATAAACTAAATTAACCACGTCAGGTATTTCAAGTTCTAAGAGGCGTATAACACGAATTCGTCGTATTTATTAGTAAAGTTAAAACACGACTATTTTCTAGTATCTTCTCCTTATATCTGTCGCACACTTGAATTGCACACGACGTTTACATAATGAGGCGAAAGAATACTTAAAAAAAAACAATGTATTGAAATATACATACAAAGTGGAAAAAGACACAAGAATAATATTATTATTAATAAACTTAAGGAACCACAACGTTGTCGAGTTTATTTATTGAAAGAAAAGTAATATGGGGAGCAACAAGGCTTGACACAACCGGTGACATACATTAAATAGATAAAACACGCCTCATGTGAACGGTGGATTGGGCCATGGTAGTGTGCGCTAGGTAATGCTGATCACAATACTGTGCTCGTGTCTTCTGGAGACAAATTGAGGAGGGTCTAGGGAGGCGCGAGGTCACATAGCTCATTGCCGGTGACGTTTGACGGAAGGCTCACTTCCACTAAACTCACCTCGCGCCGTCCGTCTCCCTGCAATTTCCGCCCTCGAAACGACACCCTCCTCTGAGCCTGTCCGTGAAAACATGCCGAGAAATCCCGACGTTTTACTTTTTTATAGCCTCGCTTATCTCCAAACATAATATAGTCTCACCCGCGTTGCGTTTTGATACAGAAAGACAGTAATTTTTAAAAGAATCCAGGTAGATAAGGAGGAAAGAAATTGTCGAATCTGCTCGTTCTTGAAAAGAACTAGGTCGATTGGGAAATTGACTTCTTGTTATCGGAGTAATTTATCTATTTTGAATGGGGAAATGAATGTAAAGAGTTCAATAAAATTGCCCTATTATGTACGCCTTATTCTCAATGCATATCTTAACAGTTTGCAACCTCTGTAAGTGTGTAATCTCTAATGGGCTTAGATGAGATTAAACAATGGTAACAGTGGAAATGAATGAGTAGGCGCTCGTAACTGAAACTTAACAAGCTCTCAAGGTTATCAATCCACTCTGTAATTAGCCACAAATTTGTATATTCACCGTATTGGATCACAGTGCCACTTTGAGTGTGACGGTTTTCGCTTAAATAATTTTGGCATAAAATGGACGAGGCTCAGTGAGGATTTAGTAACTAAGCGAACGCTTATCCGCATTATATCCTCTTGTCAAAATATAAAGCCAGTTCGGTAATCTTTATAAAATGTTTGAGTCATTGTTAAATGTCTCCCTTTAATTAAATTGCCCCTTAGCATAATGAGAAAATGGTTTATCTATAGAACGTGATTGTAAAAACTGCTTTATGATTGTGAATAATTACGAACACCATAAATAAATTTGCGTCCTTTTAATTAGTATTAATAAAGGATACTCAATATACATACTCTTTTTACATATTAGCTTAATACAGTTCATAAAGGCAAGGTCTTTAATTGCGACTGAAATGGAAAATGTTGAGTGAATTAAAGTAGGGTCTGTTTTCTAAAATACTAAAGGATGTTTGAAACTAGATCTACATATGTGTAAAACATTATGATCTCTTTTAAAGCTAAGGCTAATTAGCTAAGGCTTTTCGCAGTCTGCACCTTGTTGCACAAATAGAAAAGTTTCTAAATACCAGCTCATTCCGAGTTTCGTGAATATAACAAGGAGAGGCTCCATGAAATCTCTGCACATACACTAACATAGTATAATACTAACAGGTTGGAGAGAATAAAAGACTTACCGGCTTTGTGCATTCGCATCCACGTTTGGTTTTCATTTTATCACCCTGAATCGGAGTTCCTGCTAGCTTGAAAGCTGCCACTCGGCATACGTGTGTAAGTAGTACGTAGGTTGATTTACCGCGCCCGATGTTCCTTACTTTATTGAAAACTGCGGTCCAATGAAAGCAAAATCGTATATTTTGACTTGCGGTCCCATTTTCTAGGAATTTATAACTTCCATTCTGTTTCCAAAGATAAATGGCAATTAAGCAGTACTATAATGTCGACCATCACAGGTATTTATTTTTCGACGAGACTTGGAAAAGCAGTTTCTTTTTTCAACGGTCTTGTTAAATCAGTAAACATTATAATACTGTTATAAATTTGGTCAAATTATTTCTACTGTTGTGAAGTCTGAGTATAAATATTTATGGATTCTTAGTAGTCTGCTTTTCTGTGAACCTCAGCCTGAAGAACTTTGATCCAATCTCGACGGATGTCACCTCTACTAGATATTACTTGCCACGCTGCAAGTATATATAAACGTTTGCTTAGTAATGTGGAACAGGGACTTATTTTGACCTGTTTTCGGTATACGATTGTGTTAGGCTATTTAAAAATGGCTAAGGTTTGACCAATATCGCACCAAGTGGTGTTGAGTCGATTTTTTTGATTTATTGCCAATTCATAGACACTAGTTATAACAGGAATATCCTAATTCATTTGTGTATGCTACATATAATTAAATAAATAAAGATTAGAATAATTTAAGATTCTAAATTCCTTCACCAAATAACAAACGAATAGCAATCATTTAAATTACAATTTAATCTAAGATAATCAAAGTCAAACAACTATGCTTATGTTATGCAATATGTGAGCTAGGCCAAGAGTCATGGCATGGGTATCCAGAGCGGTCATGCTTTCAGAAAGGTGTTGTCTAGCGGCGGTGTCGTCGGGTCGCCATCTTCCCTCAAAAATAGTTGAGGAAGGCGATGGCTGGCACGCGAGCCAACTCGTGAACGGGTGCTGCTAGAGGACACCGGACTGCTCTGGATGATAACGCTAAAGATTTTACCGAAAAAAAACTTAACTTTTAACACTGTTCCCTCTTATAATTTTGCATGTTTCATATTTCTTGTTTTAAATAAAAAAAATCATAATTAGAAATAGTCACAGACACTGGAGTATGTGGAGTAGATTTAAAAAAAAGAGTGATAGCTCATGCAATCATTGGCTACAGATTTTCTACTCGAAGTACACAAAACACCCAAACGCCTGATAAGAAACTGAAAATGTGGCTTCTCGATTGAGGTACGCTATATTTTTTGGGGGGAATGCAAGTAATTGGAAAAAGTCTTTAAATATCAAAAACGTCGTATTCGTGCCATATATAGTTTGGAAAAGTTTGCCATCCTTTAATCCTGAACTATGGGATTTTTTTTCCAGGTCTCTTAACCGAACTGTTTTAAAAGACTTAAACTACATCAGTCACAAAAAGCGTCTTTATGGAGATAGTGCGTTCGCTATGACAACTAAAATGTATAATAACACCCCAAACCAATAAAATAAAACAATTGAATTTCAACGTAAATTATTATTTTTTAATCGAGAATGCATTTTGTTCTATATTCCATTTTACTCCCCCATTAAGGGGATGGGAATGGGGGATTAAAGAAATTTGAGATTAACTACCACAGTGCAAATATGGCTAGAAAAAATAACATACTAAAAATTGAAATAGCAAACAAATATGCGAGTAATGTTTTCCTCTTCATTTTCTTTTCGTGTTGGAGTTTCGAAAACGCCCGGGTTCTTCCAACGTAGTTTTATAACAAGTGATGCACTTAAAATTTGTTGAGGGTACTTTTAAGTGATTTTGTATTGCATGATATTTTATTCACGGTTAGGTTTAAGGTAAAAAAAATACATAACATGTGTTTAACTGTATTTAGGTATAATAAAATATTTTAGAAGCGCTCGTTGCGAAGTTTGCTTAGCAATTCTGAATCGATCAGAAAAGTTAAGCAACGTCCGCCTCGGTCATGACTTGGATGCGTGACCGCTGGTAGAACATTACTACTGAGCTCTTCCGTGCTTCGGAGGGCACGTTAAGCCGTCGTTCCCGGTTGTTGTCATAGGATGGCAGTCGTTACAGCATGGTGGTAGGGCATTTTGCGAATGTCCGCCTGGCTAGCTTCCACCCTCAAGTTGAAAATCTGTCGCCAAGCACCTAACGGTGTGTTGCGGCAGCTGTCCTTGAGAGCCAGTAATTCTAGGTTAGCCTGAACAACATCTTCGACCACATCATCACTTACCATCAGGTGAGATAGTGGTCATAGGCTAACCTATATAAAAAAAAAACACTAAAAATATTTATTTTTAAAATAATGTGATTGTGACGGAACAAGCACGAGGCCCACCTGATGTTAAGTGGACTAACCTCTGAATATAACGGACGCATTTCGTCACAAGTGACGAATTACATTGCGCCCGTTACCTTTTGACATAAAGTTGAAATTTCATGTGTCTAAAATTTTACTGGCTCTTAAGGCAGCTGCTGGAACACACTTTTAGGTGCTTGGCGATAGATTTTCTACTCGAGAGTGGTAATAGCTATTACCGCTATTTAAAAAATAAAATAAATTTTCTACATAAAATATGTAGGTACCTAGAATGTAGGTTTTACCATTTACAATCTAGAGACTCGTGACTTACGGGCGTATAGACAAGACAAACATAAAAACACTGACATTTATAGAGCTATGTTTTGGCTTGCCATACCCTAAAAATTATTCTTGCGAAGTCGTTTCGTTCAGCAGTACGAGTATATCGGTTCTCTCTGTATTGGAGGCATGTGAGTTGCCGGTCGACCACCATCGTTCGATAAGTACGTTATATTAGGGCAGAATACGATCAAATGGGGCTATTATAACTGAGGCCGTTCTACCAGACCATTAGCGCGGTCATTAAGCTATCTCGATACTCCTCGAATACTCGATTTCGATTATCGATACAAAAGTAACATCTCTGTACAAGCACTAGTTGCTTAAACGTAGCGCAGTTAAATACAGACTTGTCTGCGGATACTAATGGATTTTTTCTGAAATGGTAGATCCGCTCATCGTACTTTTTAGTTTTTGGTCCTTCCTAGATGTTATAAATATAATGGTGATCTCGAACGCAAGGTAAGGTGATTTTGACTTGAGTTAGCCAGGCAGTATGCTGATCGTTTTACTTATTCATATATAAATTTAAATGTCACCTAATTATGTGTGAATAATTAAATTCTTAGCCGGCAAAACAGCGTCAAAACCATTGATCTGACAGTTATCTGTAATGGCCGAACACCAGGGTGATCGTCTGCTTCTTTGCCACCAACTTCTTTTTCAAATGAATATTAGAAAGGTTATGAACGAAATGTTTATAGGCTATCAATAATGAAATGTTTTGCCGAGCATGTACAGACGTATCATAATGCTTTTTTAATTTCTATAATTAGTAAATATTTGAGTTGTCCAGTGCATCCATGAACACGATCGCTACTAAGCTACACTAAGTGTGAAAATCAGGATGAATTTAATCTTTAAAATTATTATTTTGTATAATTATTGCGAAAGAATTGAAAATATTGTGTATTTGTAGATCTTTAAGATAAAATATCTCTAGAATATGTAGAGCTATCTCAAACAAGAGCTTCCGAATTTACTGCAAGGTGCAAACAAGCGCCCATTTGAAGTATTACGTTGTAAATTTAATTTGGCTGACAGACTTTGAACAGATCTATTTTACTTTAGCAAAAAAACCTGAACCAGGGCGAGATACAACTTTTGCTGTTCTCGACGGAATGAAAATAAAACAGTGAAAAGAGCAACGTTGTTGTATTCAGTGGATTTTCACGTATTTTATATTAAAAACTTCTTTTAGCAGATGTCGGTACTTTAATTCTATGAAACGCTTAAGTTATTTTCAAGGCACTTTATGCGCTATTTATAATAATATACGTGGTACCCGATAGGGTAGTATTAGAAACAAAAAAACTGGCCATAAGCGAGTCGGACTCGCGCGCCGAGGGTTCCATACAAACCTGTAGGTATTTAAGTAAAAGTTATAGTATTCTTATTGCTAAAGGGAAGCCTTATAAAGTATTAAAATTATTCAAAATATTTAAATTATTATATGATGTAACTATGCATGCTTTTAGCAATTTTTCCTTTATCTGTGCTATTAGACGTTGCATCGGTACCAAATTTAAAGATTCTGAATTCACGGGAAGTACCCTGTAGGTTTTTTCCCTTGTGAGTGTCGAAAATTTGCGGTATAAACGGCTGTATCTTTGATTGCGTTGGCTAAGAAGTTTGATGTTTTCACTGCTCCAAGGGACAGTACATCTGAGTACTAGATATGGATTTCAGCTTGATACCTCCACGGGTGCCTGAGCGTGCCTCTTGACAGACAAACGGACAAACAAGTGATCCTATAAGGGTCCGGAATATACGGAATCCTAAAAAGAAGCACTAAGCTTTTAAGTGCTTTTACAACTCAATACAAAACTAAATTATGATTTTAATGAAGAACTTCAGGATGTTAAGTAATTAATTAGTTCAGTTTCTTTTAGAAACAATTTGCCTTTAACGTGAATAAATGAAAACGTTCAGTTTCCCTGAAAAACGTTTTATAAAAAATAATATTAACTTGCTCTAGATTAAGGTCACTAGTTAGGTCGAAGGTCCTTTTGTAACTTTGACTTTTAAAGGAAATAATATCTGAGGTATATTTTTACAGCTTTTATAGCCCGCAGAGAAGCTCACCAACGCAAAATACCTAAAAAAAATTTGAAGCAGAAAAGTTGGTAATACGTATACAGGCGCAGCGGCGGCTCTCGGTAAAATGAAATTCTAGAGCAAATTGTAGTAAAGGGTGCTCTTCTTTATTGGCCAATTAGTCTGGGGATATAGCATGCGCTTATTACTCGCTTCTCCGACTATGAGACATGTCCCTGTAAAATTCCTTCCAAAGTTGCTTATGCTCCTACTCTGGGATATTATTATTGTTTAATCTGTTCTCAAGCTACATATGTGCACCTAACTTTTATGTGTGGGAGGATAATAAGGTACCTAGTTAAAGTTCTCTTTTTACTTATAAACACGTAAAAATACACACTTAATTATTGAAAATATTATCAGTTACAATAAAAAATTAATCTACGGTATACAAGTGTGCACTAAATCTAAAGCAGTGATGGCTCAGTGGCTTTGGCTATGGACTGCCGCGCAGCAGGTCTATGGTTCGAGTCCCGCCGTGGGCTTAAGCTTCACCGCATGGTGGAAGGGCATTTTGCGAATGCCCGCCTGGCTAGCAACCACCCTCAAGTAGAAAATCTGTCGCCAAGCACCTAACGCAGTGTTCCGGCAGCAGTCCTTGGCAGCCAGTGAAATTATAAGCACATGAGACTTAACAACTATGTCTCAAAGTAACGGGCGCAGTGCAATTCGTGAATTGTGACGAAATGCATCTGATATAGGCAGAGGTTAGCCCGCTTAACATCAGTTGGGCCTCGAGCTTGTTCCGTCCCAATAACATAAAAAAGAAACTAAATCGTTTCAAGATAACGATCATTTATTTTACTATAAATGAATGATTGGCAAAAACCATATACATGTACGGCTGCAAAATGTTTCTACTATTTTCTTATTACATTCGTAGTGGAATCAAGGAAAGTTTGTCAAAATAAAATTTATAGTAGGTAAGTGCAAATTTTAGGGCTTTTCTGACAAAGAAATTTCCCACCAAACATGTCTAGCTAAATTTGGGTGTTTACATACTTCTGCGTAGTATTATTACCCTTAATACTGCTCTTGGGTTGCAAGTCCCAGGCCCCTCTAGCCTCTTCCTCTGCAACGCTATGGACCCGGCACCCGCACGATGAATCCTTGGAATGCTAAGTAATTCGTCTTCTGCATACCCTTTTGAGTAATATAGGCTGAATGATATCTTATGTTATGTTATGTAATTTATTTGTTTTTCAGACTAACGTCTGTTTTTGTGATAGTAATAATACTATTATTTCAGTTTTAGCGATGAAAAGGAAGTATTATAGAAATAAAAACATATTCAACAACTTTATGTACCCGACCCTTTAGCACGAGTCCGCCTTGATGGGTACCACCGCAGTTTCAGATATTCTGCCGTGAAGCAATAGTTTGCAAACGCTACTGTACCCCGTGGGGTGCTGAGTTAGAATTGCATCTCCCCATATCATCCCATGGGAGTCGTAAGAGGCGACCAAGGGAAAAATACTCGAAGGTGGGCAGCGCCTTCTAAAAAACTGCCAACTTAAACTGCGAACCTCCAGACGCCTGCCAAGCGTGGGATTATGGCAAATACCCCCTTAATAGGGGAGGCTGTGTTCAGAATAGGACGGTCCGGCTGTTCCAGTACTTTAATAAGGCGTGAATGGCGCTGTAGCAACTAGGAAATTACTGGGCAAACGTGACGTAAAAACTAATGCCTCGGGGTGATGAACGCAGTGCCGTGTCATGCAAAACGAGAGGGGTGCCACTGCACTTTAATATACTGGCGTGACGCTTGCAAAATAATTAAATATTCATGTTCCATTTTACAAATACGCTGTAATGCAAACATTACAGCTCTTCAAATACGTTTATAAGCTTCTGTATGTACGTATGAACATTTTGTCTAATCGCTCGCACCATGTACCGCCACGCACACATAATTATATCAAGTTTATTACGAGCATCAAGGCCTGCGTTGCCTCGATACAGCTTTCTTATTATCAAAACATAAACCTTTCTTGTGACATAAACAAACGAAAGTACGCGCATGTTGTTAGGCACTCGTTAACATATTATTTTATGAACGCTCAGAATTCCGTGATGTAGCGTTAATTACATTAGGCACGTTAATTGATTTCATTAATGAACACGAAATCAAAATTAATATTTGAAATTGAAGACGCAGGAAGCCTTATTATAATCAGTGATGAGATGTAGTCAATGGGCGAAAGCTATTCAGATAACTGGTACCTTAGAAATTGACGTGTTTCTCTTGTTTATAGGAATATTTCTTAGCTGTAAGTAGATTGGAATATTTTAGTATGAGGGATTACTTTCGTTATTTCCCTTCACTCGGTAGCAATCTTTCCTATAGCTACATTACCTCGGCTCCTAACTCAGCTTTTGCGACCGTAATGAGATAATACGTATAAGACAAACGGCTCCATACTAACCCAGTTAGTTGGACAAAAATACTTAGATTACGGCTAGGCCCGAAATGAAAGCAATCTCTTCACTGCCGTAGCTGGTCCCTTCCAACTTGTCCGGTCTCTTATCTACTTTCGCCGGACATTACTAGTAATGGAAATCGAATTACTATTTAACCGAGATAAAACGGAAAACGTGCGGTTTGATCGTTACTTCCGCAGCCGCTGCCGCTGGTTATTTCTACTGCAAAGACACGCAAACAAAATAACTTTTAATAACTAACATTGTGGTTTGGTCTACGAATAAATACGCAAAGAAAGTAAGCCAATCTCATAAATAACAGAAGGCATTCCTTACCGCGGCGTTCGTGGATTAAAAAGTGTACCGTCCGCGACCAATCGGATGCGTTAATTTCTAAGCGCCAAATCAATTAACCAATTCTATTGAATTTGGAAGATTGTGCGTGTTTTGATAATTGTGAAATTGATGAGTCTGAAATCAAAGCGGTAACTGTAAGAGAGTTCCACTTCATTACATATTTATTCATAGGGTTTGGAACTCGCTTAAACCAAGTTGAAATCATAACGCTTTTATATCCCCGAAGATGTAGGTAAAATGTCTTAATCTATAAATAATTATTAAAAAAATATTGATTATAATAAAAATACTTTAATTTAAGAAGTTCTGAAAGACGCCGGCACATGATATAAAAAAACATTCTCGTATCATACTGTCCCTTAGCCTGAACAACATCTTCGACAGCATCATCACTTACCATCAGGTGAGATAGTGGTCAAAAGCTAACCTATCGGGCATTAAAAAAACCACAAGAACATTTTCTAGGAGAGTTGCTGTCAGGCCGCTATGTCCCACCTACTGCTATTTTTCCCATTGCCTCTGGAGACACATACTGGTAGATATCGGGTAGTGCCATTCTTGCCCGACACTCCATAGGGACTTTCTGAAATATGACGTAGTATATCAAGCAAAGTGGTAGCGACACTTTTCATTTGACTTTTCCACTCGATTCTCAAATTATCGACGCGTACAGAGAGAAAGCTATGATATTTCATTCTGTCACAATGTGGCGAACCGTGAAGTTTCAACTTTATTAAAAGTTTGACAACGTCGTTTTGTTTCATCGATTTCCATTCATTTATTTATGGATGACTACAACGCAGGCGTACCTAAACATCTGCTGAAGTACATTTTTATTTTACTGAAATAAAAACTTGCTCTCTCTATCACGCCTAAGTAGAACATCTGGCGCCAGGAACCTAGTTGTTAGTTAAGGTACCTGTTTTTGACATAAAAATATTTTTAAGCCTGTATACGAGATATTTGACGACATTATCACTTACAATTCACGAGTTGTGAATAATATTGCTGGTATTTTATCTTAAAAGATTTTGAAGACCAATGCACAGATTGCACGGTTTTACACATATCAAAAATATGAAATATAAGTATATGAGATTGTATTATTAAAACGGTGCTGTGTGTGATTAAAAGCCTAGCTTAATCAAAAAAACAAAATGTGTGCGTAATAAAAAGACAGATTCTGATAAAAAAACTTTACAAAATTAAACTTAAGTCTTGAATTAAAGTGGCGATTAACATTGTCTTTTCAAGCGCTCGAGGAGAGAGAGCTTACCTAGTCGCTCTTAACCGATTAACTGGGTTAAGAATAGTTCAGTGTGTTCACTACTTGGATGGGTATATGTAAACCATCATTTCATTTAGAAAATCTGCATTAACGTGCTCGCAGGTCTATGGTACAATTCTCACCAACAACAAGTCTTGAATTAAAGTGGCGATTAACATTGTCTTTTCAAGCGCTCGAGGAGAGAGAGCTTACCTAGTCGCTCTTAACCGATTAACTGGGTTAAGAATAGTTCAGTGTGTTCACTACTTGGATGGGTATATGTAAACCATCATTTCATTTAGAAAATCTGGATTAACGTGCTCGCAGGTCTATGGTACAGTTCTCACCAACGGCGTGAGCTTCACCGCATGGTGGAAGGACATTTTTTGAAAGATTACCTGGCTATCTACCACCGTCAAGTAGAAAATTTGTCGCCAAGCACCTATCAATGTATGCCGGCAGCATTCCTAGAAAGCCAGTAATTCTAGCACTGTGTTTACCATCCTCGACCATATCATCACATGACAAGACCAACAGACGTAGAAATAAAAACAGTATTTTTAATTAGCAAAACTACTTGGTCCTGTTTTATTTTATTTATACTTATAATAAGATTTCAGTTATAAAAAACTATTCGGAAATAAGCTTGAAACCGTGCCTATTAACAGAACAGATTTATTTGCCTAATGGCAAATAAATTTAGAAAGCGATCTCATTTCATGTAGATATCTCATGAATTGAATGGTCTAAGTAATCAGTTAATCAGAACTAGGCCGTGGATTTCAGGTCGTGACAAATTGTTTTCCAAAGTTTTAAACTTAGAATAGTTTCTTGTATAAAAGCTAATATCAGATCAGTAGCGAGGTCAGTCTAATTCAGTACAACATGTTATTTTTAAGACAGTGTCCTTAGAAATGTGCTTTTCAGTCAGCTTTTCATTTCGTTTCACGATAAACGCGCCTATAACTTAGCTGATGACGAAGACGATAGGTTAATATATACTATTTTAGAATTGAATTGAATTGAAATAAATTTATTGAATATATAAAATAGATTTTTCTATCACACTATTGTCTCCTTAGGCGCAGTTTTTCATCTATTCTATTTGGGGCGACATGTCCCGCATAGACGTCTCGCTTGGGGTGTTTTTATGCATAAGAATTTCTTCACATTGTATTCAAATTTATCTGAAAGAAAACACGTTTCTCAGATAACCGCAGTATATACAGGTTGTTTACTTTTGTTGCAGCGTCGCGTATTCGATACGAGATCACGAGCGGGAACATAGGCGGTGCTTTTGCCGTGAAAAATATGACGGGTGCCATCTATGTGGCGGGTGCGCTTGACTACGAAACCAGAAAGAGGGTAAGTTGTCATATTGTTGTACTTTCCAGTATAAATAACTATTTATACTGAAATATTGATTTAATTCAAAGAAAACATATTTTGTCACATTTTTTTTGTGAGCAGTCCCTATTAACTGAAATAAATCTAGGAACCATTGACGATTAGAAATATCTACTTAGAAATGACGTGCTAGATTAGGTTATAGGCCATTTAACTAAGTCCTCCCATAAAAATTTTGATATATTCTAGGTTTTGTATACAAAATAAGTAGATGATTTGATAAAGAAGAAAAAAGTTTTCTCTACATATCTAAATATGTAACCAAGCCTACATCGAGTACTAATGCCAATGTTTTCGTGTGAGAAGTTAGCACTTTCGAGAAAAAATAATAAATTTACTTGAAGAAAAATAAATTTCTTCTTTCATAATAATGTTACGTTTATGATTCGTTTATATAATTATAGTATATTAGTCTCAAAGCAGTCCAAATACGTTGAAAACCAAATACATTGCAATATTTTAATTACCTTAGTAAAATTATGTTAAAAAGAAATATCACAGTTCATTTACAAATGAGAGTACTGGATGGAAAGCAAATTAGTTAAATTACCATTCCGACTATCGTAAGCTTATCAAAAATGCGCATTTTGGCAATGTATTACCGTGAAATGGCTTTATTTAGATATATTTTTAAACCATCGGTCGGTCTAACAATGACAAATTGCACCGGTGGGACGAGGGTAATACTATTCAATTATTCTGACTGGCGGTGCTGCTAAGTATTTGAATTAAAGTAAATTGTATAATGCTCAGCTATAAACAATGTTGCCGTCACTTTGTGGCATTTATTTTCAGAAACTTTTTCATTTGTTTCTCTTAAGCATACATACATGAACTCGTTTTGTTCATAGCGATGGTAAATTGTTTTACACTACTCTTGCCGATACTTACTTAGTATAAAAATAAAATTATTAGGATATTTTCCTACATCAATGTCTTAGTTTCATGTCATGTTGGTTGACATGCATTTTACATTGCATTCTATACGTCCGTGGTTTCGTCACGTTATATGGCATTAAAGAATCAAGATCCTATGTTTCAAGCATCTTTTTTATTTACGGTGAGGTACCTTTTTGTATGTCATAATGCTTACACACTTATATTATAATTGCTGATTATAGTTTTAGCTATATCTGAGTTTAAAAAAGTGTATAATCATATCTTTTACACCTATTCTACTTGTACAATATTTTTATCAATCAACACACTATATAAGTCAGATACGTTGCGGTCCCGTATATTTTGAATCAATTCATCTTGATTTTAAAAGTGGTAAACATCGGAGGCGGAATGATATATTATACTGCCAAAGGCCTCTCTCTAAAAGCTTTCAACTCCCCCTAAAATTTATAATACTTGCTGCGAATATGTTGAATGGGGAATAAAGCGGTATAAAATAGCATAATAAATTAAATTCACTTCATAATACAGCCTGGTAATATAAATAGTTTAGACATAAACAATGGTATTGCAATTAAAATATAAAACTTTTGTGAAAGCGTTAAGTACCCTAACAAATAATTTAAAAAAAGAATATAAAACCTAATGAATAGATTCATGCGTTACTTTGCGGAAATCCATATTTAATAATAACAAATATTTTTAAAAGTATCTTAAGAAAACATTAAATAATATTCGCTTGGTGAGTCAAGACCTCCTGAAGATTTTTCGTTTAGAAGCGAAACTAGTCGGGTATTCTTACGGTTAGGCTGCGTGATGTTTGTAACGTCACGTAGATAACAGGAAAATTAGGCGGAATTGTCACTAGATTTTTATACTTTTTTAAGTGTTTTATTTAAATATTATTTAATGTTTTCTTAAGATACTTTTAAAATGTTTGTTATTTATATAAAACGTCTTTGTCGTATTGAGTCTAACACCAAAGACGCAATAACAACTATTGTTTAGTATTAGTAAATTAATAAAGGTTAAGTTTACAAAACATTCACATAAGTTAAACTTCACAAACTCCTTCACATCAGCATAATCCCAAATTAAACAAGCTGAGTATAGAAAATATAAGCGAAGTTATTGAACACGAACCGATTTTCGCAAACACAAGTGTGTATACAAAACGTGCTCTTCAAAATTCAACATCAATTAAAAACCAATCGTTCTCGCTAAGTGAAGGCGGAAATCGCAGTAGTACCATGAATTTTTATAGGGTAGCTTCGTAACATAAACCTCTCCATTTTACCTTGTTATTTGTGTCGTAATTAAAAGCGGAGGTGAGCTGGGTTTAAAGAGAATTAATCGCCCTTTGAACATTATTTTGTACTAAAATAAACGGCGTTAAACGGCAGACCAGTGTTTTATTTTCTTTGCCTGTTGGCGAATTCCAATTTTAAAGCATCGTGTCGTGCCGCCCTCGCCGTACTGGCCCTCTTTGTTAGTCTCGAGCAACTTTCTAAGAACTTTTGCGAATTATATAATTTGATCTCTTATATCCATTTAGGCGAACAAAGGCGCTTCTTCGAGATGTATTGCTATCGAACTGCAAATTTTCATAGCTTTTATTGGATTACATCGAAGAGCCTAATCTTAAAAATTGGGCTACGGCTTTTAGTATTCTAGCGTCGCCTGTTAAATGTTCCAACGACGTTTTATTGTTATGTATTTAGATACAATAACAATGTTTCATTGTACAGTAAAAGACAAGGAAAGACCCGCCGGCAAATTGAATTTCCACGGCTTATTCCTTTGGAAACTTCTGGCGTGACATTTTACGCTCGGATACCTGGAATCTGTTTATTTATTGAGTGCTCTTAAGTCTATTTAGTTTGGTAGTAAATATTTTGATGTATTAATAAATTTGTCAGTGTGATAAAATAAATTTCTACATCAGATTTCACTTTGAGAAAAAAATAAGGCCAAAATCAATACGCTCTTCCTTTGGCTCACAAACGTAGTGGGATTTCACCGACTTTTTCCGAGCGGGGAATACGCCATCTCCATGCAAGCTCACCTGCGCCGGCTTAGTTCCGTCCTAAGTCTGTAGGAGCTGGATCGTCGATAACGTAATTGTTTACCTTCCAATGGACAGTATGTGCCGCAACGTAAACTTTCAAGCGTTAAACGAAAACTGCTCACTTCCAACTTGTATAATAAGCGTAAGATGACTTTTGGAACAAACATTTCCCTCCCGGGTGAGGAAATTACTGAGCGACACTGACAGATGACACCAATAACTCCCTCGGCTCGCAAACACGCTCACTGTATAACCGAGCCTCGTGTGGACTTGCTGTATTTTTAGTGACGATTTATAATCTCGTACACTTTTTATTACTCCCAATTACTTTGACTTTCAACAAAAAAGCTGAATTCCCGAAAACGCACGACTTTTTTGAGCATCATTAATATCTGTTATCATTTTTTTTCCTCTGTTATCACGGCGACGACCCGAATGAAGTTAATTACAGTCGGTCTTAAATTACTTCGTGCTATTTCTTGTTTAACTCTGTGGATTACTTTGATAATTTTTTAATTACAAAAGTCGGATTTTTATCATCTAAGAAAACGCTTTGATAAGAAAAAATAAAAACACAATGAGAAAGTGCGTTGGTAAGAAAAAAACGGAAACTGAAAACAGAAAATTACTAGACATTTTCAAGTCAGATCAGCAGTTTTAGTTGTAACCAGGGAATTATATGAGATATATATTTTCTTCCATCATCTCGGACAACAGTACGAGCTGAAGCTGGCGGCTTCGGATAACCTGAAGGAGAACTACACTACTGTCGTGATCCACGTGAAGGATGTCAACGACAACCCTCCCGTGTTCGAGCGGCCCACCTACCGTACACAGATCACGGAGGAAGATGACCGCAATTTACCAAAACGCGTGCTACAGGTCCGACCCGACCAAGATTATATCACGTTCGATCCTTTAGCATAGAAATGACTAACAATAACAAAGAAGTTATTATTGATCATTTATATGCCTAACGGAACCTTTCATGTAAACAAAACAATACGGGTAGTTCCAAAAGCATCGGACTGTGATATGTACTCGGATTGATTTTCAGTAGATTTGTCTTTTTGCATGGCATGGGTTGTTGACAGTTTTTTTTTCATTTGCTATATTGTGCAGTTTGGTTGCTAGTTTCCTAGTTGTTTTTGTTTCGTATTAATTGCTTCCAGCTTGTTTATTGCGGCGATTTGCAGTTCCAGCGCAATTGGGTTTTATCGACGTGCGTTAGCAGAAATTTCTTTTATATATTTTCAGGATAGTTATTATTTTTTTGTAGTTTTTTTCTGTTAACTTTTTATATCTTAAGTTCCAATTTTCAGTTCAGCCAACGCATATTATCGAGTAAAATGTTTGTGGGAGTTTTATCGCAAATACCTATTTATAATATACCTATCCAAATGAAACGTAGGTATAGAAACGAGAGTAATTCCGAAGTGTGGCGTGAACCAAACGGTGAACATTTGCAATCAGCATTTCTATCAGGCCGCTAAAACATCGAACGATATTGAAATCGCCAACAGAACATCAGTCGAAGCTTCTCAGTGGAGACGAGTAAAGTTCAGTGGGTCGCGTAATACCACCGTCGCTTGGTACGATAATGTTCTTCAAACAACCGCCTGCGGTTTCAATATTTATTTACTTCGCAGCCAGGGTCTAAGTATTTTTTGATATAATCTTATTTCGAACTCGACTTTTCCAATTTTTCTAACGATAATGTCGTGAACTTCGCCAGCTGGGCGGGAGTTTGATGAAAACTCGCGTTTGAAATTTGTACTTTTCAATTATTGCACGAAACTCGGGGAGCAAAGTTCTTCGTGCGGCATAAATTAACTTCTTCGTTTCGATTAATCCGTTGCGGCTTTTGACGAAACATTTTGTGATGATTTTGCTTTGGTAAAATATAAATATTTATATGTACAGAACAAAGTCTAACATAGCGGTTGGAAGGGTATAAATCACGGCGTATCGATATGAAATATTACAAATACTCTCGGCACTCGTTAAAAATGGCTACTGTGAACACGTAGCGTGACTTATCTGCCGTAAAAAATGGACTCTCTGAATCGGATTAATGTACCCACTGTTTAATGTGTCCTTTATAGCAGATTCGAATAAAATATGAACCTTGATACCGGATTAACAACCTGCTGAGACATTTTACATAATGAGAAGAAAAACCGTCATAGATTTTTGAGACTTAAAGCTGTTTTATTTCTAAAGTTAACACATCGCAGGATATTCCTAGGAATATCATTTAGGTATTTTTTAAGTTTCTAGTTTTACTTTATTGTTATAAATTATAAGTCATATTTTTAACTGGCCATAAAGTATGCCCTTAAATAAACGAACTTTGCAAAGATTCGTTGCGTATATTGGTGATGTGAATTAAAGAAAATTCATATATATTATTATTTTCAGGAAACTATTTATTGGTGCTGCATACTAATAAAGTTTCCTGACAATCATTATATATCTTACATAAACTATAATTATGTTGAATAATATTAGTTTTAAAATATAAAAGATGCTTTCCATCATATAAAGATTTTCGTGTAGGTACAAGCCTATGAGTAGGTTTCAGATGACGTATCTATGTAAGACACCTCGTTTTCATCTCAACTTTAATGACCTATTTAGTTTTATTCCTACGTATTTCGTAGTTTTTGATTTAATAGCTAGTGTTTGCATGAGCATGTTTTTTATGAGTGCGTGTGCGCAGTATGACTTGACGCTGGTGGCGTCGGACGGCCGCAACGAGAACTCCACGCGCGTGGTGGTCAGAGTCTTGGATGTCAACGACCTTCCCCCGAAGTTCAGCAGAAGCGCCTACGTCACACAAGCTTTGGAGGAAACAGGACCCTTCCCACGTTCCCTTATCCAGGTTTATTTTTATTTTATCTTTTTTATTTGGTTAATTTAGTTTAATTTCCTACTTTTCTCTATATTTTCAGTTCCTTCTTTGGTTGAGGTATAATTTTATTTTACTCATCTTGTACAGGCAATATAAAAATAATAAAAACTGCCAACTTATTTTTATTTCCTGAGTTTTTTTTTAGTTTTTACTATTTTAGTCGATTTGTTACAGTAAACCTTATCGGCCCGTATAAATAGAGCAGAAACTTATTGCACAATATAGAATTATTTATAAAGTGATAAAGAAACGTATCTACATCGAAATTGTTTATGAACAACATAACTGAGAAACAATAATATCAAATGTAAATTAACTAATTAAACAATTAGGGTTAGGGATTTAAATGTGTACATAATAAAGACAAATTTAATATTAAAGACATATAGAACAATTCAAATTGCACTCGTCTCTTTGTTATTTATTGTATTGTTCGTCCGGTGTGTTATAATGCAGATAACCTCAAATCATTGAGCTCAATCATGAAGCTTTGCTGCTCCATAAATCTTGCCTCGCCTAATGGGTTTTGGGCGTGAGTTGAGATACTGTGATCCAAACCTAATAGGTATACGAGTATTTGCGAGCTGTGATACACACGTATGGATCTGCCTATTACTACCTGAGTTACTAATATTCAGTAGTGGAATACAATATTCGTTCAAAATGTAACTATTTGTGGTTTGAGTTTTGGATATTGTATTTGTATACGTACCTAAATATTAACGTGAGTTGTTCCCTGGGGACTGAAAGTTTGACTATACATTTAAACACATAACAAAACTAAAGTATGATGTCAAAAAAACAAAACCTACAATTGGGCTTTTTTAGTCGCTTTGAAATGTCAACCTACTTTTAATGTGAATTATCCCCCAACCGATTTAGCTCATAAATAAACTTGAACAAATGAATGAAATTATGAAAAATTCTATTAAAGAATCTGCTTTAGAGACAAATTCCGAAAAAATGTTAGTAATTTATGGTCGGACAAACATACCAGCATGCTCGCAACTTGCCTCAGAGAACAATTATGGAAAATTGCTAATCATTTAACATTTCATTAGAGGTGAGGGTTGTCTACGTATCTATAGAACTTTTGTGAATATATCATCTTCTACATCAGTGAAATTAGGTTATCTATTTTTCAAAGTTTAGTAATAACTGAAAGAAATTTAAGTTTACAATTTGGGGTTTAATACAGTTTTTGTTGTCGTTATAACGGGGAAAGGTTTACATCAATTACTTTACATTTCAAGACACAAATGTTTAGAATAAATTTATATGAACGTTTATTATTATATTGAAGATCTCGTTTTATTTTCAAGACTTGTCTTCAGTCTTGTTGCCAGGTGGTTTTCAGTTATTAATTGTTCGTTTCAATTCCCATCCCCATTCAATGTAAAAGACAATAATATTTGTGCTATTAGAGACCCGATCAATATTCTTAATTTACCTCATTCTCTATCTATGGCTTCGGGATACCCGGTAAGTAATTTATTTATGCAAATTTGGAGCTTTTGAACGTAGCACTAACCGTCTTTAAAAATTGTGCTTTGATGTCTTGCGCGTTATATTGGCATGCTTTGTAGTTTCGTTAATGTGTCTTGCTGTTTTTGTGTATCCGCATTTATCTCTAAAGAATACTTTTATATGTAATAAATTTTCTGGTAACTTATTTCTCAAACGTGGTTTTTGTGTTACACTAAAATAAAAACCTATATATTGTTATATGTAAACTTCAGAAAATCTTTTACAAATTGCGCCATTATGCTCCGTTTAAGCCATGTTCGTCAGCAGTAACGCAATTGCCCTCTTTAATGTTCTCCAATAGTAGGTAATCATTATTTTCCTTACAGTACTACATCATTAACATAAGGCACTGTCAGCTTAACGTGACTTTTATGACCGAGCTTACCCAATCATGGAAAGGCCGTTCATCATGAGAACAGTCGCGCTCCCTAGTCACTTGTAGTGACAATCTTTTTTTATAACTTGGGTGAAATTCGCAAATGATCCGAGTAATTATGCAAACGTCGACCCTCTTCATTTCTGACGCTCAGGCCGACTCTTCGTAATTGGACATTCCATGTCGGAGCACCAACGTGTAGCTAGATTTGATAGTGACCAATTTGTTCCTTATACTATCTTATATATCTTTCTTCGTTATTGTAATAGTTGTATATGTACCTGCTATACATATGTCTAATCATGAGTTTTATGAATTGGTGAAAAGTGCCATAAACATAAAGTACTTCGTAGGTACCAAAAACAACCTGTACTAGTATGTATCATACTTGATAACATCATCATGTATATTTGTAGGTAAATATATAATTAGTCAGTACTCACCAACTGTACGTAAATTGCTTTTTAAATTATTATTATAGTTTTCAAGGTCTCACATAGACATATCCTACCATTTTCATATATGCAAATTCATTGGAAGAATGAACAAACATATAATATATACAGGGTGAACGTGTGTGAAAATGGAAACCGTGTTATGGAGGGATTCAAAGCAAGCTCGAAATCTTGACAATACAACGGAGACATACATTTATATACTTACTTACATATGCAGATTACATTGTGACTGTTGGTGCTCAGTGTTGGGAGGGTACGAGTGTATCAGAACATGGAATAAAAGTACCTATGTCATATCTTAGTGTTACACAGGTAACCAAACCATATATTGACATCAATACTTAGGTATATCGAGCTCACAACAAAGAAAGTTGAAATAATTATACCGCCTTGTTAGTGGTAGTTTACAAAATTTTCGTGCTAAATCAAGAAGAACGGATATATTTAATACAAATAGTTTCAATTTGTCTATATATAGTGACAAAAGTTGTTCAGCTTTCTTCGTCCGAAGATCCTTAAAGAGGAAAGTTTTGGTTACTTCCGCCGACGTACCCGGCTATAGTCCGTTGCTGATGCAAACAATCCCGGGTGTTGGTGGGTTCATAAACTTTGGGAAAACTTCCGAAGAATCAACCGTACTATAAAATAGTAGCTAGTTGTGTTTCGCAAGCTGGGGAGCCTGTTTGCGAAGACCTTAATATTCTCTGCTATTGTGACAACTCCAGATTTCTCTGTAATCTATTTACTGTGATTGATGGAGTATAAACTTTTTGTTTCTATCTTGTTATATTGTTATTAACAAAAGCTATGTATGAAAACATTTGCAAGACATTTTGAATGTAATGAAGGTAAATCAAATTGCAAAGTTCAAGATGAAATATTATTTTCTCGACAGAATTTGATTTGGTTTATGGAATGTGTTTGTGTTTAGGGCGAATAAAAGCTTTTGTGCCGACGCCCCGGGACATATTTTTGGTGGTACTTTCATAGTGTTGTGCCATTTTTATCAATAACGGAAAATGTGAACACAAAAACCAAGTTATAGGATGAACAGAGTTTTCTAATAAATTATAGGTATCATGTGATATTTGACTACAAGGTACCGTGTAGAAATCCTGTTTTAATGTTTTTTGTGTAATATTTGTCCTATAACTACTTTATTCTGTTAAATAGGTCACAGCTACTGACGGTGATAAAGATAGGCAGCAGAACATCGTTTATTTCCTTACCGGACAAGGCATCGATCCTGACAATCCCGCCAACAGCAAGTTTGATATCAATCGCACCACGGGAGAAATATTCGTGCTTAAAGTGAGTTTTATTTTAAGTTATCTTTAGGTAGATACAGAGATACTTACAGCAGAATTACTATATCCAGTTTACCAAAGAGGATGTTTTCGGTATGAGAATATGGCAGTCGTGACTAGATAGCGGCCAGCAAGACCCCGCGTGTTCTGCATGCAAAATGCAATCACACATTTATTGCGTTCCATTTGTCTCATAACCTGAACGTAGATATCTCCGTAACGAGAAAATTCGAATGGCCACTGAATGTTAATTGCCTACTTTAAGAATATTTTTTTTAAGTGTCTGAACTCGCTTTTCCATTTAATATAAAAAAGATATATAGTTTGACTAGCTATCCGGCGCGGCTCCGCCCGCGCGTATGTTGGTTATCGCGGAAAAACATTAACCTCTTTTTGCGCAGTAGAATAAAAACTATCTTATGTTTTTTTCCCGGGTCTCAAACTATTTCCATACCAAATTTTATTCAAATCGATCCAGTAGTTTTGGCGTGAAAGCGTAGCAGACAGACAGAGTTACTTTCACATTTATAATATTAGTACTGATTTTGTTTTATCTCAGAAATATTTTCAAACAAAACCTTTTATACTCAACCATAATATCAAACATTTCGTCGTAGAATTTTTTTAGGTTTGTAGAAACGACAATAAAAAGTGAGTAGGCCATTCGTTACCCACATGTTGCAAGAAAACCGTTTCAGGGCTTATTACGTCACAAATTATTATATCTTGAGAATGTCTTTATCACGTGTAGCCTTGTAGCTCTATGTTATTTTCATCTAAATTTGCAAAAGAATTTTGAAATAATATATACGTATTTTTTTAAACATATTCGTCGATTGTGGTAATTTACATTGTGTTTGTAATTATTTGCAGCCCTTGGACCGCGATCAACCAAATGGTAGGCCACAATGGCGATTCACAGTTTTTGCTCAAGACGAAGGAGGAGAGGGCCTAGTAGGATACGCAGATGTTCAAGTTAATCTTAAAGACATAAACGATAATGCCCCTATTTTCCCACAAGGAGTATACTTTGGCAATGTCACAGAAAACGGAACTGCTGGCATGGTTGTTATGACTATGACCGCAATAGACTATGACGACCCCGCAGAAAGTAATAATGCGAAGCTTTGGTATTCTATAGAAAAAAATGTAATCGAAGAGGAAACGGGCTCTCCTATATTTGAAATAGAACCGGAAACTGGTGTAATCAAAACGGCAGTTTGTTGTTTGGATCGGGAAAGGACGCCAGATTATTCAATACAGATAGTAGCATCTGACGGAGGGGGGTTAAAAGGTACGGGAACGGCATCCATACGAGTCAAAGACATAAATGACATGCCTCCGCAGTTTACAAAAGATGAATGGTTTACAGAGGTGGACGAAACAGATGGCACTAACTTACCTGAAATGCCCATCCTTACCGTTACGGTTCACGATGAAGATGAAACAAATAAATTTCAGTATAAAGTTATTGAGAATAGTGGATATGGTGCTGATAAGTTTACTATGGTAAGAAATAATGACGGTACTGGGTCATTAAAAATTGTACAACCCTTAGACTATGAAGACCAATTACAAAGTAATGGCTTCAGATTTAGGATACAAGTTAATGATAAGGGAGAAGATAATGACAACGATAAATATCATGTAGCTTATTCGTGGGTAGTAGTGAAACTAAGAGATATTAATGACAATAAACCACAATTCGAAAGAGCTAATATAGAAGTTTCTGTATATGAAAATGCAGAGGTTGGAAAAAGTTTAGAGACATTTAAAGCAACAGATCCCGATCAAGGGGGAAAGAGTAAAGTTTCTTATGCTATTGATAGGTCTTCAGATAGAAAAAGGCAATTTTCAATCAATCAAGAAGGAACTGTAAGCATACAAAGATCGCTGGATAGAGAAGATACTCCACGACATCAAGTGAAAATACTGGCAATAGATGATGGAGTTCCCCCAAGGACTGCCACTGCTACCCTCACTGTAATTGTACAGGATATTAATGATAACGCTCCCACATTCCTAAAAGATTACAGACCAGTATTGACAGAACATATTACTCCTAAGAAAGTAGCTGAAATCTTAGCCACAGATGATGACGACAGATCAAAAAGCAATGGACCGCCTTTCCAGTTTAGATTGGATCCCGGCGCAGATGATATTATTAGAGCATCTTTTAAAGTTGAGCAAGATCAAAAGGGTGCCAATGGTGATGGAATGGCTATCGTATCATCATTACGTTCGTTTGATAGAGAACAGCAAAAGGAGTATCTTATTCCTATAATCATTAAAGATCACGGCAACCCTGCAATGACTGGAACTAGTACACTTACCGTTGTAATTGGTGACGTTAATGATAATAAGATGCAACCAGGTTCAAAAGAAATTCTTGTGTATAGTTATCAATATCAAGGCCAAGCTCCAGATACAGAAATTGGTCGAGTATACGTCTATGATCTTGACGATTGGGACCTGCCAGATAAAAAATTCTTCTGGGAAAGTACAGAACATCCAAACTTTACATTAGACGAAGAAACTGGTATGATACAGATGAGACATAAAACAAAAGAAGGAAGATATCACTTGAAGTTTAAGGTCTATGATAGGAAGCACACTCAAACGGATGTTCCAGCGAACGTGACAGTTTATGTGAAAGAAATATCACATGAAGCGATTATCAACTCCGGCTCTATAAGGATATCTGGTATATCTGATGAAGATTTCATTAGAGTTTGGAATTATAAAACATTAAGTGTCTCAAGGAGTAAACTAGACATTTTCAAAGATAAATTAGCAGACCTTCTCAACACGGAACGTGAAAACATTGATATCTTCAGCGTTCAACTAAGAAAAAAACACCCGCCTGTGACCGATATTCGTTTTTCAGCTCATGGAGCTCACTACTACAAACCAATACGGTTAAACGGTATAGTGCTTATGCACAGAGAAGAGATTGAAAGGGCAGTTGGAATTAATATTACTATGGTTGGCATCGATGAATGTCTGTATGAAAATCAAATGTGCGAAGGCTCGTGCACAAACGTACTGGATATTAGTAACGTGCCTTATATGGTCAATGCTAACAAAACAGCTCTCGTTGGGGTACGCGTGGACGTTTTAGCTGAATGCACATGTGGAGCTCGGAACTTTACTCAAGCGGAAACATGCCGTAACTCCCCTTGTTATAACGGTGGCAGATGTATTGAAGGAAAATACGGCTTGACGTGTTCGTGCCCACCCGGATACACAGGGCCAAGGTGTCAGCAAACATCAAGAAGCTTTAGAGGCACTGGATGGGCTTGGTATCCTGCTCTAGAAATGTGTGATACTTCTCACTTGAGCTTTGAATTCATCACCAGGAAATCGGAAGGTGTTCTACTCTATAACGGCCCAATAGTACCGCCTGAATCTGAAGAAATAATGGTTTCTGATTTTATTTCTGTAGAATTGGAACGAGGCAATCCTCGATTACTCATTGATTTTGGCTCGGGTACTCTAGAACTTCGAGTAAAGACCAAAAAGTCTTTAGATGACGGGGAGTGGCACCGAATTGACATATTTTGGAACACAGAAAATGTACGAATGGTAGTAGATTTCTGCAAGTCTGCTGACATCCAAGAGATGGAAGATGGCACTCCACCTGAATTCGATGATTCTACTTGTCAAGCAACTGGAACTATACCACCATTCAACGAATACCTGAACGTTAATGCCCCTCTCCAAATCGGCGGTTTGTACATAGAGCATTTTGATCCAACACATTATCACTGGCAATATATGCCAATTGGCAAAGGTTTCGACGGATGTATTCGAAACTTAGTTCACAATAGTAAATTATATGATTTAGCTCATCCTGGACTCTCCAGAAATTCTGTCGCCGGTTGTCCGCAAACTGAAGAGATATGTAATCAAGCCGATACTACATCAAGGTGTTGGGAACACGGCACGTGTGTCGGGAGTTTCTCGGAAGCTAGATGTCAATGCCAGCCGGGTTGGACGGGACCTTCTTGCAACTTACCAACTACCCCTACTAGTTTTCGGCCTCAAAGTTACGTGAAGTTTGCTTTAAGTTTCGAGCCTGACAGATTTAGCACACAGATTCAATTGAGATTCAGAACGCGTGAGCCTCACGGTGAACTTTTCAGAGTAAGCGATCAGCACAACCGGGAATACGGAATATTGGAAGTGAAAGACGCGCGATTACACTTCCGATACAATCTAAATTCCTTACGGACCGAGGAACGAGATGTGTGGCTCAATTCTGTCGCCGTTGACGACGGTCAATGGCATATCGCGCGTGTAAGTCGTTACGGAAGCGCCGCTACACTTGAGATTGATGGTGGAGAAGGAAGAAGATACAACGAGACGTTTACGTTTGAAGGGCATCAGTGGTTGCTTGTAGATAAACAAGAGGGTGTTTATGCTGGCGGTAAAGCTGAATACACTGGTGTAAGGACATTTGAAGTGTATGCAGACTTCCAGAAAGGTTGTTTGGATGATATACGTCTTGAAGGAAAGCACTTGCCACTACCTCCTGCTATGAACGGTACGCAGTGGGGACAAGCTACCATGGCTAGAAACCTAGACCGAAACTGTCCTTCAAATAGCCCCTGCATCAACGTGCATTGCACCGAGCCCTTCGTCTGCGTCGATCTTTGGAATGAATATGAATGCACGTGAGTATATTATTATTCCTCACAGACACGTTTCTCAATATTGAATTTATTAATTTTAATACATTAAATTATTCTTCGTTATTCCCTATTAATAAGTTGAATTGCGTTCCACATATAAACATTTATGAAAATATAATAATAAAAGATCTGCATTTCTCTGATTTACATAATGAAATATGTATTCCTTGTTTTTACATTTATTGGCGCGCGCTGACTTCTATATTTAATTATCATATATTAACGCAATAATAACAGAAGCTTTATATTATCTATGATAACAATTTCGATTAATATTCATATCTCATATGCTGTTCTTTAATAATAATATGTAAAATATATTGATCGCCTACTCTATACGTATATATGGTATGTTATTAACGCTTGTGTGATGTATTAATATGTATATTGGAATGGTGTTCAGTTGCGGTGAGGGTTTGGTATTGTCTCCGGACGGCAAAGGTTGCGTAGACAAGAACGAGTGTCTCTACTTCCCCTGTCGCAACGGCGGTTCGTGCTTGAACCGTGAGCCTGGATACCGCTGCCTGTGTCCTGAGGGTTTCTGGGGGGAGAACTGCGAACTGGTGCAGGAAGGCCGCACGCTCAAGCTCAGCATGGGAGCGCTGGCCGCCATCCTCGTCTGCCTCCTCATTATAATGAGTGAGCACTAACATACCCACTAGACGGTCAAAACATTCCCAATTCGCACTCATACACCATCCGTATTTATGTATCGCATCGCAACACTTCGGAATTCATATCGATTTTGAAGAATTGTCTGACCTTCTGTGCGATCAAGTTTCATTTTCATTAGGATCACGCACGAGGCAGTTCTATCAATGTCAATAAGGATTTCGAAGTCACATTATTTATGTAGTCGTAGTGCATGTCATGGGGGCTCAGCGCGCGCCGTCACGCTACGGAAAGGTAAATCGCGCATTGCATAGGTGTCCTGGAGGCTCGACTCGTGGAGGTGGGACTTGCGTCAACATCGACGAATGCCTGAACTACCCCTGCCTGAACGGCGGGACCTGCGTGGACCGGGAGCCATCCAGACGCTACGATTGTATCTGCTCCTTCGGATACACTGGCCACGACTGCGAGCTAGAGCTACTGGCATCTGGCATAATCATGCCCTCCCGGGACTTCATTATAGCTATCATTGTTTGTTTGTTCATGCTTTTAGGTGAGCACCGTCATTACATTTATTTGTGTGCGTTAAATGTGTAGGTAGTTTGTTTGTTTGTTTGCGAAACGTTTGCACTATGGTATTATTCTAAATATAAAGTCTCTTGACGTCTCGTGCAAATTGCTTGGTTTAAGATATGATTCACTACCTACATGAAGTACAATGCAATCCAAACAATACTTATCAATGCAATGTTATAGAGCAAACAAACAAAATATTTACGTTTCTCAGCACTAAACTAAAATTAATCATAGATTTAATATATGCATAATGCCTTTAAATGTTACATCGTTTAGATCTCTCAGAAGATATGTAATAGGTAGGTTAATGCAGATTTAACGCATAGTATTTAATACGGTTAAGATAACGCTAACACTTAAATACAAGGGACCCGTGCCCGTTACAATTAACAATTAATTTAATGAACATGGAATAATGAGTCGTAAAGGCTAATAACAATAGAAATGCGCATCATGCGAACATGCGTATTATTTCCATTATGCTCTAAAACCAACGTAGAGTCCCTTCCTTTATTAAATGCCTACCTTCCTAACGGAAATTGAAATGACTAAAGCAATCCCCGTTCTAATATTGGCAAGTTCCTTGTGACAATATAAGCAGCTATATCTGTATTTACTTACTGACAACATACAAGTTGCTCAGAAATATCTGTATTTATTGTATTCATTATGAGTGGTTACATAGAATTTATTCTTGGAAGCTTCTTACTTCCGATCAATTGGGCGTTCATTCTACGTCATAATATATTATCCTTGATAGGTATACTTTCAGCGTGGAATAATAATCAATTTGGGGGTATCAGAAAATCAACGACTTATTTTGATAATGTATTGTAGTGTTTTTTCCATAAAATATGGAATCGAGCTATTAGATCGGCTGTTAGATATGGGTCAATAGATTGTTTCGAATTGTTTCTAAGTCTTAGAAACTGCCACACTCGAAGACGCAATCGTTCTAGAAAGTTCTCCAAAAAAAATTTGGCTGTATTTAAAAATGAATTAACGTCTCTGTGTATAGCAGTTAGTTTTTAACATAATATGAAATCATAATAATAACGAAATTACGCGCAATAGGACATTTTCATCTGGGAAGATGCTATTGATTGTCTAAGCCGTGAAGTCCAGTCATCGTTAAATACAAGAGTCGACATTATTTAACCTATACTCAGATACTGAAAGCGGTGTGTGCCGTGCGGTTACAATGATACACTCCGAGTAAACAAAATATCAACTGAGTTTCAGAGGGAAAAGCGGAAATATGACGTCTTTGATTTCGTGTATATCTTTGATATCGTATCGTTTTCCAAAATCTGTGGTTTTTATGCAAATATGGAGTACAATAGCAAGAAATGTTACTGTTCGTGTTCTCACCTAATCTCCCTATAAAGTTTTAGTATAATGTATCCATGCACCACTAAAATATGACAGGACTGGCACTCATTGTGGTACACATCAACTAAAACATCACAACAGCTACTTACCTATTGTGCGCGAAGTTTTAGTCTATTATGCTTTTACATGTGTTACATATTACTTGATGAATTGGAAGAGTAAAATAGTAGGAGTCCATATTAAAATTTTGAAATTACGTACTTTCTAGTGAGGGTTTCGTGCTTCACGCGTAACGATGGCGGCACTGGAAAGCATTCCAGTCTCATTACCACGGTTAATACAACTTAATTGAAATATCCGAGAACGACAAGTTTTTCTACGTGATTAAATACCATTGTTATTTCAAATCATGTTTATCCGTAGAGTAAAAATAAATAACAATAATTCACGACCAGAAAATAAACGTTAGTTGCACGCATCTCCATTTAACGTCAAATTTTTCGTAAAGTCAATTATTCCGCTAGCTTCACTGCAAAGGGTTTGAAATATCGGGACAAACGATGTTGAACGAATTTTGTACCTATTTGATTTTATCTATTAGGGTTATTTTGGCGTGAATTGATAACTATAATGACATTTTAAAAATGGGAAAATTACACTGATTATTTTACACTGCCTTGAGTTACCTTTCATCGACTCTTATATTTCAATAACACGTAGGCTACTACTTTAAATGCGTAATTATATGACTTTGCCTGCCTGTATATAATTATGCACCATCTTATTTGTGTCTTAACTAAACACACAATTAAACACTGTCATGAAATTACAATGAAAATGCCTGTGATTGGAGTGGGATTCGTAACCGCAACCATCCGTCACTGGGTCTGGGATAGTCTCTTTCAATTTGAGCTACCATGGTGAAGTGAATCATTGTAAGAATTGATCTATCCAGTAACAGTGTCACAACCGTTTCTTACGGGGACAAAGTGATAGATATTTAATGAATGTACAAAAAAAAACTTTTTTTTTTAATAGGTTATCATTCTAATGAGTTTACAGTAGGCTGCGTATTAGATAGGTAAGAAGGTGGTAGCGTTTACGCCCGGTTGATAGGCGTTAATGCATAAAATAATATTGTTTTTTTTTAAATTATACTGTTAGCTAATGTCATATCTGAACTACTAAACTGATTTTGGATGAGGTTAAGACGATATCTAGAACTATAAAGGGTAGGTATTATTTCAATAATTAGTGGCATTATTATACACAGCACTTAGCAATCATTATTATAGCATTATATTTTTTTATTTCTCACTTTCATTAGCAATTAGTATCACTTTATGTAGTAGATATAGGGTGTTCATTTATCAATAAGTGTCAAAAATCTAGAATGAAACCAATATTAATAAACTTATATTGCCTCTAAAATATTATTCTGCCACCGCTAGATTCCATGTATTTGATTCTCAAACAAATTTATGACATGAAGTCAATTGTGACTTGTTTAATTGGTGTTTTCCAAAAGCAATTTTATTTTTCATTTTTTCATTTTTCACAAAAATATTAATCAACGGCATCAAATGCCTAGAAACAAACATTGTTAAAACTGGGTTGTTCTAACAGTTCTGGTGCTGGTATTCGTCGTATATAACCGAAGACGTGAAGCTCACATAAAGTACCCTGGACCTGACGATGACGTACGCGAGAACATTATCAACTATGATGACGAAGGGGGCGGTGAAGACGACATGACCGCATTTGATATTACGCCTCTACAGATACCAATTGGAGGACCACTGCCTGACCATGCCCCGCAGAAAATGCCATGTAAGTAACCAACCCTAAGAATATAAATACACTAACTATGCTTGTTTCGCGGAGAGTGGCTATCTACTTGCTACGATTCTGACGTTCTATGGCTTTATAGACTATCATTTCTTCATAAGGTATCGGTTTAGGATTTTCCCGGCCTAACTTTTCTCCAGGTAAGTTCAATTTGGTCAGAATATGTTATCTTAGAACTTCCTTATTCCCTACAATGTAGGTTATATAATCTTTAATATATTTCTTGAGTTTGGCACGGATTATGTTAGGCCTACATAATCCGTGCCAAACTCAAGAAAAATATTAAAGATTATATAAAACAAAGAATTTGTTTCAAAAACAAAAGCGTCTGTTTATGGACAAATATAAAAATGGACAGTTACTTTATGAAGCAAAAATTATCAAAATATGAATAATATATAATTAATAATTTATAATGTATAATTAATTAATTAATATATAATTACTTTGAAGGATACAAAATATGATGACGTGTTCCATTTTCAAAAAATAGTAGGTTATACAATTTAAACTTGAAAACCTTGAATATTTTCTATCACACTCTTCTTACATTATGACCTATCGCTTCTGTTCATGAAACTACTATATCCCTATCTCAGACATCGTGTGCAAAGTTCAGTCTAATTTAGTGCGTAACTTTTGGAACGATAACATTACGCTGTAGATCACAAATCTAACCAGAAGCTTCGAAATATTTTATCTCCTTTATTTTTCTAAGCTTGAATGGTCATGGGAATTCTTAAATGAAATGGATTCATTTTACAAAAATGCTGTTACATTGATTGGTATTCGTGTGAAAACACCTTTGCCGCCGAACCACGCCGAACCTTGTAAGACAAAACATGAAATTCTCTGCGTTGTAAATAATTAAATGATGTTTGGAAGTAATGAAGGGAAGGGTTGATGACCGAGGAAATTCTCTAAGCTCCGTGGCTTCGGCAAAACATTTTACACAAAATATATTTAGGTTTTCCGGGTCTACTTACTTGACGTGGGGATAAAATTGCGATGATACGAGTCTTAATTTGCCATGCTTTTTTTAGAATGTCAGAGACCACTGCCGTGCTTAAATTAAACGTAACAGTTTTAATGAGAAGTATTCCTGAGCAGAGTTCGCTTAAAATTTCATATAAATATATGAAATTATAAGCGAACTCTGCTTACATTTTTCAGGAGTTTTTTTATTACGTGTTGGTGTGCGTTTTGAGTGTACACAGAATGTAAGTTAGCGTAGTGTTCCGTGAAAAGTACTCCGCTGCGTGGGAGTAATTATAAATACGTATGTCAACGTTACTAGGAAAACATATTGTCTTTGTATCACCCTTAGTACGTGGAAGTTTTTTTTTTACAATGTATATGATAATAACTAGAATTACTTATATATAGTAGAATAAATTGTGAATTTTATAATATTAAATTTCCGGCGAACCATTATAGAGGCAGCTTAACACAAGTTCTTAATATAACAATAAAACGCTTTGAATTGGAATTTCTATTACTAGAATTATCTATTCTCAAACCCGTTTTATGTATGTTTTTTTTTTCATTTATGCAGACATATGAGTACAAATCTTCGGTGAACATTATTTTCTCTCTTCAACTTAATAAAATTCTCAACACTAACTGACAGACAGCGCACAGCCAAAATAATAATAATAGCATACACATATATTACGAAAATTTATGCCTCAACTTACTCTCCCAAATTTCTTGCTATTCTAATGATAATTTATAGTCTTCAAACACTCTAAAATGTAATCGATGTGCACATAAGTAACCAATCAATATCATCAACTGTATCCAAAACCTTTTGCATAAAGACACTTTTTAAAGAGAAAATAATTATCGAGTTTAAATGTAAACTACAAACTTACTTTCTCAATATAAGATCTGCTCGCCCATTGAATACTAGTGTGGCTTCACGGTAAGTAACTATTATAGGTCTTTTAATAAGATAATTCGTATTCTTCTCACTAGATCCGCTGATGGGCGTTGGGCTAGGCGTGGGGCCGATGGGAGTAGGCGTGGGGGTGCCCCCAGGCGTGGGCGTCCCGCTGCCCGGCGAGACCAACGTAGGCATGTTCATCGAGGAGCACAAGCGAAGAGCCGACAGCGACCCCAACGCACCCCCTTTCGACGACCTGCGTAACTACGCGTATGAGGGCGGTGGCAGCACCGCTGGCTCCTTGTCTTCCTTGGCTTCAGGCAAGTTTTTTCAATATGCGAAAGATTAATGAATACGTCATTTAGGTGGCGCAAAGTATTCTTGAACCTGGAGACATTTTTCTAGCAAAAAATTTCATGTTATGTGAATCAAAGTCAGCTATAAGTAAAGGAATTTTTTTAAGCTGAATAACTGACCATATTTTATTGTCCTCTTTTTGTGGTCAATAGGCTAAGAATGGAATTTGGCTTTGATGGATTTCTGCTACTTACGATTATATGAGAAGCGTGATTATGACTGATTAACATTAGGATTTATTAATTAAAATTTTCATTGTATAAATTTATAACTTTTATGTTGCTATTCTTTTAGAGATATGTCAACTTTTCCTTTCGAACAAGACTTATTCTTAAGATTTTGCTGATACGTACCTACAAATATATCGTGAATTTTAAATCATGACACTGATTGTAGCAGATATTGTACTTCAAACATAATATTTGCAGCTTAAAACGTGGATAATGAGAATACAGATCAAAGGCGGATCCGGTATATAATTGAGGGGTGGTTACGCCCAGCGTATCAATACAAAGTATTGTTATTAATACTCCAAACGGATAGGGTAAATAAACCTCTTTGAAAAAATATTACGGTACCAATATTTTAAATTTGGAATAAAAAATAAATAAGGTACTTCTTAGAACATTTTTAAACACCAATAAATATTTTATGAAAAGTAAAAAAAGCTAATGGATAAATAATCTGCCGCTAGACATTGATTCGCAGAAAAGACATTTTTATACTCTGAATTATTACCTGTCTGGAAAGTTTTGTACCGTAGCTTTTCTGAAACGATTACTATTGTATTTATTTTTTAACTTAAACTCTGCGCCACTGTACAAGGCTCGATCAAAGCCGAAGCTTTTAAAATGTATGACCGCAATATATTTCCCATGTATGAAGCGAAAAATTGGAGGTACAGTCTTCGTGGACCGAATGGAACTAATAAATAATTTATTTGAACGTAATGCAATCTGTTGGCGGCAGGTACGGACGACGAAACTCACGACTACGATTACCTCGGCGCGTGGGGTCCTCGCTTTGACAAGCTGGCTGACCTCTACGGACCGGACCTGGACGAGCAGCTGTAAGAGCACACACGTGCAAACCTTAGTCAATTGTCTGTACACTAACTAATCCACTCCAATCGCTCCTTGGGACGCGGACGCCACCCGCCCCAGACTGCGTACTTACCTTACCTACGTCACCCGCGGCATTTCATTTTGTAAATAAAGCGAGCCATCCACGATCGGACGACTAACCGAACGCGACACTTATCAATTTTATACGATTTTATTTCTAGTAGACCCTTAAGCTTTAGTATTCTAAGATATTTAATTGCGGCGTTATTTTATAAAACGACTAAACGTACATCTTCACCAAATATTTGATATAAGTTTTTATTCGATTTAGCCATATTATGAGTCAGTATTTTATTGGAAGTAACTGAGATAAGCGGATTTCCGCCGGAGGGCCAGACGTGAATCTGAATTGTGGGTGTTTGTAGATAGTGTGCTATAAATGTGTATAATTTATACGAGTATTTTGTAAGTTCACAGCTTTACGTGATATCACTTGTGTGTGGCCCTTCGTGTGGTATCTACATAGTGTAAAAGAATATGTTATATTTTATGATAATGTTAGAATCTAATGGAGGTCCATTCGGACATCGAGTTGATACCTAATGCTCATTTGAAATTAAACAACGGGGCTGTATATACAGTAATAAACTCATACGACTTCCCCTGATTTTAATTAAATTTAACTATTGACATTATATTTTAGAACGTAAGCGAAATGTACAGTAACCGGTGTTCCTCTCCTAATGTCTCCATGTAGTGCTAGTTGAATAGAGTATTCTGGAGCGACTTCTCGAAATGTAACCGTAGTTAATTTAATATTAGTCATGGGAGAGTCTCAGTTTTGTATGTGTGCGAGAATGTGTATTTATGCGCGTGTGAGTACATAGTCGAGTGTGTGTGTGAGTGTATGCTGCGAGATAAGTATGAGGATGGATGGATGTTGGTTGTGAATGCGTTGCCGTGCGATCGGATCGACAATGACGTGACTGACGTCACGAACTGAGCATGCACGGCGCGGTTATGAATGGGACTGTGCCAATTTTTAGCATTATGGACGCAGCTAATGACGTAGCTCTAAGTGTTTGCACTTTATTTATTCGTATGTTTACATATAAATTTAGTCGCACCTAGAAAAATATCAATAACTTATTAAGAGTGTTGTGCTAGATTACTATTTCTATCGATTTCGAAGTGATATAATCGTCGATATCCGTAGAAGTCATTAATTTATAAAAATAATAATTTAAGAATATAAAAATAGTAAAATTAAAATAATTCAAAGGTCTCAGCGACTGTCTCACTTCGACATCGAACTACGATCAGTGTAAATTTTAGAATAAATATACTGAATTGCGTTAAAATGACTGATTTATTATATGTTTGAAAGCCTAAGATTTTTTGTAGACTCGGTTTAAATAGAATTCGATTAAATTATTCGGTGTAAGTTCACCCCCTAGTTTGCACTAATGACAAATAATTAATAATCAAATATTACATCAATATTAAAGCAATTCTTGTTAATTATTACTCGTGTAAGTAGGACATTCATGTTGGGTGTATATTATGTGGAGACAACCACCCTCGTAGGTATATAAACGAAAACTCGCGTTTACATCGCAAGTATGTAATAGTGATATTTTGTACAAGATTGGCAATTTTCTTTTTTGGGAGCGTAACAATCCTACATCCTACAATAAGATAATATCGAATCGTCGTTAGAATTTGCTATCGAACTAAACGCGAGGTTTCATTACCACCCGGGGATTCATTAACACCCTGTATAGTTATTACTTATCGTTTCATTTAATATCATTACACTGCCAGTATCATACATATAGACGAATTACGATAGTGATTTGGGTCCGATTTTATATTTCTGTCTTATACAATAATAATTATATTGTAAGTTTTTTGAACTATTTTACATGCAACACTTTTGTTTTCCACGTGCGTAAGCGCACAAACCTACCTTTTCCTGAGCTCTGCGGCGTTTTACGTGTACTTTAACTTAACGTTCTTCTAAGCTGTAGCTTTATTCATTATTTTTTATACATGGAGTTAATCGCTCCATAGTTTTGTTTATGTAGATGTTCAAAGCAAAAATGTATCGGCATAGTAGGAGACGCAATTAGCGCCAGTAACAGCTGCCCTGGCTTCAGTCTAATGGAGATCGATCAGATATCACAACTCGAATGCGGGCTTGTCGAACTAAGCCATTTGTAAAATAGCCGATTTCAATGCTTCAAATGCAAATTTGAACCAGTTATGTATGAAGTGTATTTTATTATTGAAATGCTGGTTTATCTCGGTCTCGCGTCAGGTTTACGCGTTTCCTGTTTGATGCTTACAGCTTTGTCTCGTAATATATCAGGCCACGAATCCTATAGCTTTCCGGAGACAGGAGACTTTAATATTCGCGCTACTCTTTCGTCTCGAATCCCAGTCTTGCCATTTGCACGTAAATTTACCTACTCTTATGTAGACAGCAGAGCACATAACCCAGTACAAAATATAACGATATTTCTACATCGCACCCAAACTGCGCTGTTATGCCGGTGGATATAACTAATTACATATTATTTTAGACATTAATTGTAAACCTATAAACATAGTTATGTTTTGTTTTCAACTGTGATTATTTAGTTGTACAACTCTGATGATTACATAAAAGAATGAATAAAATATGAAAATGTATATTATTTTGTTTTTATTTCGTACCATGTTGACCCAGTTAAAGAGTTAAATAACTTTACAGCTCTTTGTTTTATTTATAATGTTGAATTGATGTTTAAACAGATTTACAATCCACAGAATCAGTTTTCATGTTAAATTCACAGTAAACACTTTCAATGCTACAATAATATTATGGGTAGTTAAAATAACCAACATTAAAGTTGAAGAGAACTACAAAATTACGAATTGAAGAGAACTTTTTACCACCGTTGAACTTTTATTAATTTTTAAACTGCCACTTTAGTGTCTCTACATTTATTTAAAATGTAAAACTAAATAATTGCTGTGATTTTCAATGTGTCTGAGCTCCCAAATAGATTTTGTACTTAAGTGGGTAATATGCAAATGTTCGTACTTAATTCCAAGTACGTCGTAATTCTGAGTACTGATCCACTTACGTAAATTCTACTTTTACTAAAAATATTTGTAGGTGCTCAGTTTTAGATCTATAAGAGGAGTATTGTATATAATAGAAGAAGTATAGATTTTTTTAGGGTTTCCCTTCCTTTTATTAAGCCTTGGAATCACTAGGGCACAAATGGAGCTACACACACCTGTCACAGTGACAGTGCACTGTCAAATATTAATGTGAAATTAATCTGAAGGATTTTATAAACGTTTTAATAGAAATGTTCAGGTTTGTTTCGGAGACCTTTATTACATGTTACATCTGAATTATCGGGATACTGGAACTCAAAATCTATTAATATATGGACAATATTACATAGGTACTCGTATAATCGGTATTATTTTTAAGAATTAGTTCTATATAGTTAAAGTCAAAATCATTAATGCAATTTAAGCGTCGTAGACGCTCTAAAGAATGTCAATTACGATTTTTTATTTTGACATATATGATGTATACATCATACTTCACGTTCGGCAAAACAATTTAGAGCCCCTGCGACAAGAACAGGCAAAAAACTCAGGGCCATTTTTTTAAACGTCTTTAAACAATGTGTTACAAACTATATCATAAAATAATGTCAATATTTGTTTAAATTACGAAGATGACAGGTGATAGCTTGGCAGGGAGATAATTGTCTGTAACTGTACAATAGGATTTCGTAATCAAAATGGTTTTCACGTAAAATAAATGACTGAAGAATATGAGGAGTATAATATGTTTCTTTTCACCCTTCTTGATGTCGTATACAAGGCCACCAAGGAAAATAATGCTCTGAATGAGCAGCACGCCACCACTCGGTAAGAATACCTACATATTAAGGGTATATTTTAGACGAACGCCCCCATACAAAACGCAGCTCCAATCTCATTTTAATAATAGCGAATAAAACTCAATGATTTTTTAACTACGTAATCACTACCCTAATATCTAGGTTTGTGGTGCATCAGATTTTCATTAAATTATACAGTTTTGAAATTACACTAGCTCAAAAACTCGTTATTTTAGATAAAAGAAAGACCCAACTTTAAGCATCTCTTTCAAGAAAAATAAGCATGTTTTTAATATTTTTATTGCACCACAAACATGGGGAATATAATGAACTTTCTATATTGGGAAGTTATTTATACATGTGTACTATACTTTTTAAATAAATCTGGAGCTACGAATAACTGGCTCAAACTCCTTAAAACGAGTGCTATAAACTAAACGATGTATATTAAAAAAAAAAATATTAGTCCAAAAGAAAAAGGATTTAAGCCAAAAACGATAGGTCTAATAATACACTATATTTAAATGCGAGTTTTTTTTAATAACAAGTTGAATTTATATAACAAAAAAAAAATATAAGTTCATGCTTTGGCTGGCAGATACCCGTCCTTAAGACGCTGTCAAATGCGGATTTTTTGTCGCTATCAGATTGCGTAGGAGTGAAAGAGAGGCAGCGATGGTGAAATTCCGATCAGCTGAGGTAAAATCCAAAACTAAGCTTAATAGAACTAGTAACGTAAATCGAAAATGTAACTTTTCTTGTCCCTCTTGATAAGGTTTTGCTATTTTATTAATATATTTCCATACAGATTCATGCTTTACATTTTATACTAGAGACTTTTCTTGGCCTTAGATAATGTGATCAATAATAACAAATACCTAATTTTCTTACTGCTACAAACTTAATATATTTTGCTAAAAATCTGTTGAACTAAAGCTAATTAGCACTTTTCAGCGTCTTAAAAGCATAACAGGACTCAGGTAACCCTTGAATTGGCTCGGCATCGGAGAAAACAGGAGAATACAAAACGGCAATTTCGTGAATTTTCTAACTTGCTTATTACTCCTTAGTTCCTTCTAAAGGCCCTTATTAACAGAAAGGTATAGTGAGTATACTACCGCCAAGAGCGTTCTGCGGGAGATTTGGCGTCATGTAGGCGACCGGTAATAAAACCGAGGCTAAAACTTTCTATAATAAATGTTCTTGAGCCGTCCTTCGTGTGAAAGAAAACATAATATTTTATTGCAACGCTTCACGACCCCACATAGTGTGATAAGAGATGAACACAAGCCCCAATAGAGAACCAAACTAATAGCTGGGTGTAATCTCCAGTGAAAACAAATGACTACTAAAACAGTAGGTAGTTTATCTGCAAAGCCATCAGGCTGTAAACAGGGATAGCAAAGGCCAGAAGCTTAAAAAAACTTATACGTGCTAGGTCAAAAGAAATAAGAGACACAGCGTTAGTATGTAGCTAATTATTGATAGGTCATAGGAACATAGTAGGTACAAACAAATTTGTCTATGTTAAATAAAATACTACTTCTATGCTATCAATCTCTAGATCTCTTTTTTCATCGATTTCGACATGTGACTTAACTTATCCCAAATTTATTTTTATATTTACTACTGATAGTCCTTTGACTACTATCTCACGTGCTGCTAAATAATGATGTGGGCAAGGTTGGTAATAGACTGGCTCTGGTAATACACTGATATATTTTTTATCACATAAAAACAAGGTTATAAACAGCTTACTGAATCGAAATTACGATTGACATTTATTTCAAATTCTAACGGATGCCTTCATCAGAAGCTTGAGAGTCGTATGTCGGCTGCGTCACTTTTGGTGAGCGGCAGTTTATTAGAGTTCCGTAACCGAAGGGGAAACAGAGTCACTCTTTCTGTTCGTTTGTCTGTCTGTTCGTATTTCATAGGTCTCCAGCTCGTATACGGAATGAGTTACAAACCTAAAATTTTACATTACCATTAATACATTACCAGGGACGCACCATTATAAAAATTTGTCTAAAAAAAACGTGTTTGCACCCTAGCGCATAGGTTTATTGATTAAAGTACAAATAGTTTTATATTATTTAGGGCCTGTTTCAGAATGTTCTAGTAAGTTCCGGTTATACTACCCAGAACATATTTACTAAACAAAACACTATCTTTGCTTTTCAAAGTCATCGATTTTGCCTATCCATGGGTTAAAGCTTGAAACGCGCTGCATATTAACTGTCATTTTATGTGTTGCATAGCAACCCGAAACATAATAAGGACATTCTGAAACGGCCCCTTAATCTATAGAATTTAATGTAATGAATAAAAATGGGTCGTCATCAAAGTTGTAAACTTTAGACCATATATGATACGATTAGGATCTCAAGAACAAAACTATAGTTTAACATTTGGTATGTTAAACTATACGTATGTCGGTATATTATGTATTTATATCTGCTGTATATACATATGCTGTATAAGCTGTGATCACCATCAGAAAATAAATTTTAGGGCTGCTTGAAAGCAGCCTCATAAAGCAAGAGCACCGACTCACTGATGGGCCAGTTTTTTTATTAAGTACATTATGATAGGTTTTCTATATACTTGATGATGTACGCAACCCAGGTGAGCATTTGCAAAATTTCCTACTTCCATACAGTGAAGCTCAAGCCCGCGGCGACATTTTTACCACGGAACTGGTGAGCAGCAGCCCCTAGCCATTGCAACTGGGTCATCACTTACTTACGCATACATATAAGTATAATCTAAGAGTGAAATTATGAAACGAAACTATCTCGTAATATTTTACTTATTATCAAGTAATCTAAAAAGGAATTGGAATTCATGGAAGTTACATGTGTCTGACAATACCTCCTTCGTCACAAATAATACTAATTCAGGTTAATGGAATTTATTCAAGGTCCGCACAATGATTGTGCCCACCCAAACGTTCGCGACTAATACCAAATAATCTAAATTGGACTTGACGTAGTCGGGCTATTTGATCTCTCGTATTGTGTACTAGGATTTAGGAGAGAAAAGTAATTTGTTCGCAGGCCCTTGTCGCTATCGAAAGGTATAATATCATGGGCATCTTCTTACCCCTATTCCAAGTAATGTGGTCACTGTACTCCTTTTAAAGAATCTAGGTTAATCAGTTTTCTACTTGTCACCAATAAAACATAATTTTAAAGTATATATATATTATATTTTCGAAGCAATGATGGCACAGTGGCATTGTAATTACACGCAAATGAGACTTAACAACTACTTCTCAAGGTGACGGGCGCAGTGCAATTCGTGACTCGTAACGAACTGCATCTGTTATAGGTAGAGGTTTGTATGCTTATTATCAGGTGGGCCTCGAGCTTGTTCCGTCGCAAAAAAAAACTATGTAAGTATGATTTCACGATTTTACTTCACAGAGCGATAATATAGCTTCGCACCCCACTATACATAACAAAACACCAAGTGAAACTAGATTTGAATGCGGTTTAATTACACGAAAAACAAAGAGCTTGAACTAATTTCCAGTTTTATGAATGAAACCCAACAGTAAGGCAGCGGCAGCGGCTGAAAGTACGAGCCCTGTATTGTATGGCTCACTCTCTTTTACGAGGCTGGATTACGATCGTTGCTGTAACCCTAATAACCCCAACAATTAACATGCCCCGGCCACAGTTTTATTGGTAGTTCCTTTAGAAATATAATAATAATCCTGGAACTATGAACTTGCAAGTATCTACCGGTCTGAGATGAATGATTTCGTTGTTTTATTTATTTATTATAACATAAGAACGGCCAATTAGGTATACTTAGTTAATATTGGATTTTTCATATACTAAAATTCACCTTAGGTACTTCCCATACATTTGGAAATCAACAGAGTTGAAACCACATCCTACATACCTATGTAGTTTAGCGTGTAATATATCAAAAAACACATACCTACAATAAAAATACACTCGCTTTGGTTCCAAAATTGCAGTAGATCCCAGAAAAAAATATTCATTGATTGAGCTATCAACATAATTCAAATAATTTATACAAAAAAGCATAATTTAGAAATAGGTAGGTACTGTCATATAAATTACAATAATTTTACATGTCAATAGTTATACATACAAAGCATTCTTCCCGGACGATGTTTCCTTAAGGCTTTTAAGTTCATACTCTACAGGTTCAATTTTTGAGACGGGCCAGTATATAAAGGCAGGTACCTTAACCGCTATAGTTACCCGAAAATGATTTTAGAAGACTATCCATATTTTTTTAAGATATTCTGTACTGCATCTACAGATTTCGGAAAAAAATTACAGTCAGCAAGAAAATTGACATTTAGCACAAAAACTTTTTTTGATGCCAATCGATCATGTTTCTTGTAAGGATCAAAAGTCTCTACCAGACTGACTGAGGTTTGAGTACTAGAAACGTCAGAAATCGCGAAAATATTTTTCCATACATTTGTACGGCAATACAGAGGATAATAAGATAATTACAGTTTTTGTCAAACTGGCCTCGTGGCTTACTGTATCTAGAAACAAAAGCGCCTACGTAAGTAGAAGACAAGAACGATATATTTGGATGACATCTCTGGATAAGCTTCCACATAGGTTAAAATAGCAATATCCGTGTCTATGTCCAGTACACGTGGCTGCCGCACTTCTTTTTGAATGAATTATTTTCTTGACTCGCAATGGTTAGGTTACTTTTCGCGTACCACACCAATGCAGATTTCGTGTTCCTAATATTTACAAAATACGCTTAAATTAAGTCCAAACGTTCACGATTTAAAGACATTCTTTAACAAGGAGTACATAAATTACAACTAACAATATATAATTTATCAGCACAAACATAAGAAAAAACAGAAATAGCCCAAAAGTTTGAATCGAATTCGAAGTTTATTTACTTAAAACTTTTTTGCTTTACTTACCTACATTTTTCAGCCAGTTCTCTTAATAGCGGATTATAGTGGATCTACACATAACAAAAGGTTTGCCGAAATATATGGAAAATGTTTTTCGCGATTTCTGACATTTCTAGTACTCAAACCTCAGTCGGTCCAGTAGAGATTTTAACCCCTATATGAGACAGGATCGTTTGGCATAAAGAAAGTTTTTGTGTAAAATTATTATTTTCTTGCTGACTGTAACTTTTTTCCAAAATCTGTGAATACAGTACAGAATACCTTAAAAATTATGGATAGTGAAGTAGTAAAAACGTTTTCTCGTAACTATAACGGTTAAGGTACCTGCCCTTACTGTCCCGTCTCAAAATATCACCCTGTATACTATCCAAGCTTAAAACCAAAAGAGAAAGGATAGCAAGGGATAGTTCAATAAAAACATTTCCAAATAGTAAATAACAAAAACCAAAAAACAAAAACTGGCGGTTGCAAACGCGAGTGCAGCGAACGCTAGTGAGAGGTAGACTTGATAAATATGCTTACCTACATACCTGTACTATATTTATTTTTATAATAAGCAGTAGGTATCTGAGAAAATTACTGCCGTCTTTCATGAAATATTGGCCTTAAAAATAAAGAATATTAATTTAAGCATGATGAAATCTAATCATCAGATAAAAATTATGTTTCATTATTATTAGGTAAAATACAGATAATAATTCGTTCGCATTACTGCCTATCATTTGAACATTAAGTTACTAACTACTTAATTATTAGTAGGTATAATCCGGTGTTTTAACGGGAAGTTTATAACAATTTTGAAGTTTTGAAGTTCACGATAATTTATAAGTCTATTCCAATAATTAAAGCAAAGACGAAAATAAAATATCAAGACTCAGCATTAGAAAAAATAATAATATCTACTACGCAGAAAATATCGTCACATGTTTTTAGTTTTTCAAATCAAAGTACGAGTATATGAAGAATAACTTTTTTCAACATTTTTGATAAAGATTATTAAGATATTATAAAAAAATTAAGTAATTAGGTTCATAATTCATCATCATTATTGTAGTCGCAAGAAGTATTGCTCGATATACGCCTCTCCAATAGATTTCCAAAAATAATGGTTGGAAGCGGCCTGCATCCAACGTCTTTCTGCGACATTAATAATGCCCACCATTATATTATAACTAATAATGACCACCGTCCTTCCGATCACCATGTGGAGATCTTCCAACGCTGTGCTTGTTGGTTTTAGGCCTCCATTCGAGTACCTTTCGGTCTTATCGACAATCAGTTCTGCGTGGTATGTGCCCTGCCCACTGCCACTTCAGCTCGCTAAGCGAGATTGCATTGATTAATTCGTAACTAGAAAAACTTTTACATATCAGTGAATAATACGGGATAACTCACGTGAATAAGTCAGATAGCTCCAACTGTAGTTTCGACCACATCCGATGGTATTTTTCAAGGAGAGCAAGTTTATATATATATATATACGCCCAGTTTTTTACCTCCCTTTTCTTTTTTATTGTGCAATCAGAAACTATAGTCGAAACTATTTGACTTATTCAAATGAGTTATCACGTATTGTTTACTAAAATGAAAACCATGTTAGTTTTTATAACAAAACATTTAGGTTAATATTTTTTTTCGCTTCCATCTAAGTTTTCACCACTATTGTAAAAGGTATTCAGAGAGAGTACGAAATAGTCTTATCCTCTTTTGTGCTTTATGTGATGACTATTCATGATTTATGCAATAAATACACTCGAGAGCAATGAATCCGGGTCACTTAAAGAATCCTAAAAATCTCGGAAACTAAAAATGCTAGGTTAATGCAATAAATTGTATTTAATAGACAATGTAATACTCCTTAAATGAAGGTATTAAAACTTCTTAGTTATTGTAAAGTTATATCATAAGAAAATCAAATTTGAAAAAGGGCCACTTTCGAAGATGGAACTACGAAATTACAGCATTTGGTTTTGCTTTTGTTTGTAATCTGTCATTTATGTGGGTACATAAACCATGTTGATAGTGCTCTATATTCATTATTCAAGCTGAAATTATGTCGCTTACGCCTGAAGAATGCACCAGAATACTTACAATGCTGGAAACCGGCCGGAGTCAGCGCGATACAGCCAGGACTGTCGGTGTGTCGCTGTCAACAGTACAAAGAGTTCTCCGACGTTACGAAGAAACTGGTTCTAACCTACGCAGACCGGGAACGGGCAGAACCAGGTGTACCACAGCATGAGAAGACCGATACTTGGTGAACACCATGCTTCGAAATCGCTTTCTCACAGGAACTGAACTCACCAATCAGTTTCGACGCCTCGGAGGAAGTAACCCAAGTGCATGGACAGTAAGACGTCGGCTTGCTGAATCTAACTTAAAACCCCTTAGACCTGCAAACGGCCCTAAACTGGAGCGTGGGCATCGTATTTCGAGACTAAGATATGCCCAGAGCCACGTAAATTGGAGTATTGAAGATTGGTCAAAAGTTATGTTCTCCGACGAATCAAAATTTATGCTCTACAAGCACGATGGAAGACACAGAGTGTATCGAAGACCAGGGGAAAGATTCAAGCAAGCATGCATCGAAGAAAAAGTAGCCTACGGTGGTGGGTCTGTACTTGTGTGGGCCGGAATTTCTTCTGAAAGTCGCACAGAGCTGGTGATCATAGAAAACGGCTCTTTAACTAGCGTAAGATATGTGGAAGAAATCCTCAATGATCACGTTGGTCCATTTATGGTCAATTTAGGTGAGGATGCTATATTTATGCATGACAATGCCCGACCTCATACAGGTAGGATTGTGAATGACTACCTTCAAGAGATGAACATTACTCGTATGGAGTGGCCAGCGCGCAGCCCGGATATCAACCCGATCGAGCATGCTTGGGACGAGCTAGGCAGATGCGTAAAACAACGAAACCCTCCCCCAATCACGCTTCGTGAGCTCAAAATTGCTCTCACAGAGGAATGGGAGAATATTCCCCAAAATCGTATAAGGAACTTGGTGTACAGCATGCCAAACCGCGTAAACGCAGTAATGGAAGCACGAGGAGGTAATACGAAGTATTAAAATTCAAGAAATTCGTAATAAAGTTCAAAAATTTCATGTTTCCTATTTTTGTTTTAAGGAGAGATCAGCAGTTTTTTTCTTTATGTAATTTTGTGTTAATAAAATGTATGGTGACTCATATTTTTTTTACTTTCATTTAAGGAGTATTACATTGTCTATTAAATACAATTTATTGCATACTGGGGCAATGCTGCCAGCATGCTGGGCACGCTGCCAACTGGGAGTGGGCTGGAGCATTTGGACTGCCTATGAGTCTGCTATGACTTATAGGTGTCTAAATGCTTTTATTGTAGTAGCTGTAGTGTTGTATATAGTTCATAGTATTTTGTTTAATAAAGGCATACCGCCGGTAAAAAAAAAAAAATTATTGCATTAACCTATCATTTTTAGTTTCCGAGATTTTTAACATTTTTTAAGTGACCCGGATTCATTGCTCTCGAGTGTATAATTAACTCGTGATTTGTGCACTAAATATAAGTATGATATTTAGACTAATTAGTTGGGGGATACTAAATATCAAAATTTCTTTTAAATTATCATAGAAAATGATTTACCTACGTTTAATTTTCTCTCAGTAATACCGTTTTTACGAAAAAAGTGAAATAAACACGTTTCAAATATGAAAACCCACTTTTTTGTTACTATTCTTATTAAATTTCATCGACTACTTATTCCCGTTCAAAGACAAGCCCTTTAAAGGTCGGGCAGTCGACGAGGCTTAGTAATAGGAGTTTTCTAGTATGGACCCATAAAAAGTATTCATCATTAGAAATATGAACTTTTTGACTAGGCTTAAAAAATCTTCATAAAAAGGAGGAGTTTCCCAATTTGACTGTTTTTTTGTGTGATATATACCTTATAACTTTTTAAAGCAGTGCATATTTGTTTTAAAATATTTTCTGTTTAAAGTAGTTCTTATGTAAAAAAAATACCAAAGATTGTATTCGCTTTATCTGATTCTCGAAATCGTTGAAATCAACATTCATCACAATGAAGACAATTTCCGAAAACTACCAAAATACTTTGAAAACACGGCTAACCCAAATCTAACTAATAGTTTTAGAAATAGGTATTAGCCGACCAAAGTCAAAGCTTAAGTTTGTTCGAGTAAGTCGTATTACCCGACCAAGTAGATTACTCTTAGGTACTAAAAGAAACATTCAATAAACATAGCTCAACCTGCTATATTAACCAATTATGTTTTTGATTGATGATAGTTCGACACTGCCATTTATTATATGTTCTATGACTTTGCCTGTATTGACGTGAATAAAATTGCTCTTCAAAATTGCTTTCATAGGGATGCAATAAAAAAAATGGATGATAACAAAATCTGGGGATACAGTTTAGTATTGCATATAAACATATCTATCATTCCCATTCAAATTTCAATTAAACCACTGGATAGCTAAAGAATCACAGAATTTATTACGCTAAAGTACGTAAGGACTGTAACACATAGCGCGCGGCGGAGGGGCGTGCGCGCCATTTTAAGATGTATTCACGTACACGGCCGTGTCTATAACACAGCCATACCCTATTTTTTTTTTACCTGCTATTTATCAACAACCATAGTTTCTTATTACTTTACTTACTTCTGGTATTTTATCACCCATGGGAAGAGATGAGAGGGTGACATTCTAGCCCGGCACCCCACGAGCCATAGTATTACCTTTGAAGTAAAGGACTCCCTATTAGGGAGGAGTGGTTTGCCACATGATTTGCCGTATTCTCCACGCTTGGCAGGCTTCATGGCAGCTGCCCACCTTAAGCTTCGTAACTTCTTACGCCTCCCAGAGGAAATCAGAGGGTGCTAGCCTTGTATACACCTACTGTAAGTACGCATAAGTATTTATTTTGATCGAAATATGTTAAAACAGAATAAACCTTAAATGGTACTGGTTCAAGTCTCACAATAGTGGTTTAACAGATTGTGTATGGGAAGGGGCGGTTCTCAATCCCCGTAGTCCCACACTTTACCACGTACGTCGTGGCGTATCCGACTGGGTTCCTGGAAGTCACATGAAGACACCAGCCGATCAATTATGCTAATATATGCACGCGGGCAAACGAATTGGCGGGAATCCACTCACCCACTAACGGCTCGCTGATCGTTCCACCGAAGGGATTATTATGCCAAAACACCTAACTTATGCTAACTGCAGTTTAATAAATCTAGGGATTATATTTGCATAAACTTCAATCCCATGGCGACGTCGTAGCCCTCAGACAGACTGGAATCCGTCCTCGTCCCCGCCAATTCACTGATAGTTCCTCGAGATAAAATGTTCAATATTGGACGCCTAGGTCAAGAGCAAAACCGTATCTTAAAACTCCCGCGCACACAGCCGTGTGTGTAGTCCGTAGGGTCTTTGAAAACGAACTGGGAAGCAAATTAAAAATGGCCTACCGGCGGCGGTGACCGTGTCGCCCACATTAACAACAGATCGCGTCCTCGCGAATATGAACACTATACGCCTAGAGATAGGGTTTAACCCGACCGCATAGTTTACTGAACAGATTGAGAGACTGGTTTCTGCTCAGTCTGACATTTTTAAGACTACTTAACTTCATTCTTATCCTATTGTGGTGAAGCCCATCAATACTAAACACCAAGTACACAAGGACTGTAAAGGTTGTATTAAAATTGACAGAAATATTGTTTTTTTTAAATAATTTTCATTGTGACGTAACAAGCTCGAGGCCCACCTGATATTAAGCGGACTAACCTCTGCCTATAGTAGATGCATTTCGTCACAAACTACGAATTGCACTGCGCCGTCACCTTGAGACATAGTTGTTAAAGGTGTGTGCCTGTAATTTCACTAGCTCTCAAGGACTGCTACCGGAACACACCGTTAGGTACTTGGTGACAGATTTTCTACTTGAGGGTGGTCGCTAACCAGGCGGACATTTGCAAAATGCCCTTCCACCATGCGGTGAAGCTCAACCCTGCGTCGGGATTCGGATCATGGACCTGCTGTGCGACAGTCCATAGCCAATGCCACTGAGCCATCACTACATCATAATTTATTACGTACAGATCTGATTAATAAAAACGTGTAAATAATTACAATAAATTAGTACATAATGTATATATTAAGTAAATGTCAGCAATGTTTATCTTAGATAATCATAACACCCACCATTTCACTGCTTCTCATACATATTGATTATGCTAATAAGTAAGCCAATTCAGATTGTAAGATCCTAGATAGAACTAACCCTAAACATTCGCTAAGTATTTATATGTCCCACCCTCGATAAGACGAAGTAGTCTTAAAAATTTCAGACTGCGTGCGTGGGACGGATATACCTCCTTTGTATGCGAGTGAGCGAAACAGAACTACGTACTATTTAAATAGCATGAGTGTGTTTTTAAAATAATTTCATATAAAAGTGAGCTTATCAAAAACTGAAAAAATCTTCAGCTACTTCATCATAGGTTTGCTACTTTAATAATGTTAGATAATAATTACAAATAAAATCTGTTTTGATACGATTTACTAAATTTAATAGAAACGTGAGTAAGCTAAATTTTAAATCTGTATTATATATTTAAATAATTACAGTAACATGCCTTCAAGACTAACGTACGAGTACAATAAAACATATTTGTATAATAATAGAAAGTAATACAACCCATGTAGCAATTTGACGTCGTATCGATGTCATTTCAGACGTCAGATTAGGTCTTTGATACGTGTTTGAAGTCGTGACCGAGGTCGATACGACGTACGAAAATACGTCTAAATGTCTCAGGCATAAGATCTAAGTAAAAGACGTATATATGTTACAGCCAAAGTAACAAATCTGGATATTATATATACTCTGCCATTGACAAAGAAATAATAATATTATATATACTGTCTAGCCATTATATATAACGTCTACTCAATTTAGATAAAGTGATAATTGACACAAAATTTTGATATTATTCAGGAGACTTATATTTCTATTGGTCACGGAGGGCGCACCAGAATGGTTAAAGAGCTTAAAAATAAATATAAGAATAGTAGTAATTTATGTGGCGCATCGCCGGCCGCTGCCGCGGCGCGCTCGCTTCGCTCGCTCGGCTCGCGCGTTGTTGTAGTCACAAGTAACCTAACGCTCCTCCTCGCTTCGCTCGTCGTCGCACCTAAATATGACTTTGCCCTAGACTAAATGATATTTAACCCCTTTTTATAACTTTTACCAATATGTGTCGTGAATTATTAATAATTACTACTAAAAGTAATACATTTCGTTCGTTTATTTGTGTAAAATTTTGTGTCAATTATCACTTTATCTAAATTGAGTAGACATTATATATAATGGCTAGACAGTATATATAATGGCTAGACAGTATATATAATATCCAGATTTATTACTTTGGCTGTGACATATAATGTACGTTAATAATGTATCGAAATAATAACTAAACTGAGTTGCTCTGAAATGAGAAGAGTTTATTTTGTTACAACTTCACAAACAGTTTGACTATGACAAACATCTTAATAAATTAACTTACCTGAAATGAGAAACAACATTTAAAGCTTCTATTTCACCTTGATAATTAATTTAATATTGTAACTTATTATTTAACTTTATCAATAGAAAAACTACCACTCGTATTCTTACGAAACAATCAAACCAAACCAGCCAAAGACTAGTCAACAACCTTACATCATTCATTCAATTCACTCTTTAACGCTTTCATCAAAGGAGGATAAGTACACAAACTGGATGAAGCATGTGGCATATCACATACTTCGTTTACATCTCCCCCCCTAAAAAGACATTAGCAAATATTAATTAGTTTTTCTTAATAATTCATTTATTATTTTCAGTAATAACTTTTGAATTAGGATACGACCGGAACAAGTTTTGTGATATGGAAAAGGTTAGATTCAAATTTTTTATGTCCAGTATCCACTCTGTAAATTGAGTTGGAAATTCTTTCTAAAATTTTATATGGCCCAATTTTCAATTCATCTAATTTTTTTCTGTTCAAGCGGTTTCCATTTTCAACGTACACTAAGTCTCCTACTTTAAATTCATGTTTCTTCCTATTCTTGTCAAACCGTTGTTTATTATTATTATGTGAATTTATAGAGTTTTCTAACGCAATTTTTCTATCTTGTAATAACATACTATGTGTTGTTTCTTCTCTTAGTTCTTCAGGTAGAATATTAACGTTTTTTCCTTCCAATCAATATTTTGGAGAGAATCCTGTTACAGTGTGCTCTGTTTCATTATATTTTTGGGTACATTCATGAGCAATAGTTGTCCAGGCTAATCTATCTTTCTTTTCTTTTATTTTACATCTTATTTTATTTATTAGAGTTTGGTTTAGTCTTTCATTTAAACCATTTGAAAACGGTGCATTTACTGCGGTGAAAATAATGGGTATATTTTCTTTATCTAAAAAGTTTTTAAAATCTTTGGAGTATATACCCGGATACTGGTCTGATAAGATCATACCAATTTTATTTTCTTTTGGCACTTTATTTATTAGTTTAATAAAGTCGTTAGAATTTTGAGTTTTGGAAGTCAGAATATATGCATACCTAGTAAAGTGGTCCACAAGAAGATGTAAATATGTTTTAGTGGAACGTTTACTACCAAACCCACCTATAGTATCGATTGATATTATATCAAATGGGTTAGTTGCGGGACCTAGGTGGGACATTACTCCAAATTTATATTTAGCTCTAGATTTGTTTTTTATGCAGATTTCACAATTTTCGCAGAATTTTTTTATATTGTATGTCAAATTATTTGCTGTATAGAACGGGTTAATTTTCTTTTCCATTTCTTGTGTTCCGATGTGACAGTAGAGTTTATGTATGTTTTCAATCAACTTTTTACTAAATTCTTCGGATAGTACAATCTTTTCTTTTTTACCAACCTTTTTATAATATATTTCGTCTTTAAATTTTAATTTATTCCTATTTGCCTTTATAAAGTCATTTCTATCTTGATCATTTTGAATGTGTTCTAGTTTAATAAAATTCACAATTTTTAGATCGTCGTCCTGATTTTCATAACTTTCTAAAACCGGATTTCTGCTCAAACTATCTGCTTCTAAGTTGTATTTACCCGGTGAATATATCACTTCAAAATTGGACTGAGCGAGATAATATGTGAGATCTCCAAGTTCCTCATCCGTTCTAGCTTTGATATTCAGTTTTTCTAGGGGCTTGTGATCAGAAAAAACAGTAAATTTTTTTCCTATGTATTGCCAATATTTTACTGCTTCTTTTATGGCTAAGCATTCTAAATATATGGCTTTTTTAATTTTTTGAGAATCATTCAATTTTCTTGAAAAATATGCACAAGGTTTTTCATCTCCATTGTGTTGAATTTGTTTTAAGACAGCGCCTATGCCCTGTATACTTGCATCAGTATAAATATGTATTGGTAAATTTGGATCAAAAATTGCCAAAATTGGCCTCGAAACTAGAAGTTTCTTTAATGTATCAAAGGATTCTTGACATTTCTCTGACCAGATAAATTGTTGACCTTTTCTTAACAAATTATGTAAAGGATCTAATATGATTGATATATTGGGCACGTATTTGCCATAAAAATTTATTTTACCTAGAAATTGTCTAACATTTTTTTGTGTTTTCGGGACGGGAAAATGTTTAATCGCAATTAAATTATCTTTTAGTGGAGTAATTGTATTATCCTTGATAATATGGCCTAAATATTTCACAGAGTTCTGTGCAAAGTTACACTTAGAAAATTTCAATCTAAACCCTTCTTTTAAAATTGCTTCCAATAACAATGACAAATGTTTGACGTGTAAGTCGAAAGTTTCTGAGAAAACCAAAATGTCATCGATATAATTCACTGTAAAATCTGACAGTTCGTGTTTCCTAATGATGCTACTTAATATTCTTTGAAAAATAGCAGGGGAAGTTTTTAAGCCAAAAGGTAAACACGTCCATTGGAAATGCCCTTCCTGTGTTACAAATGCTGTTTTCTCTCTGTCTTCAATTTTCAAAGGGATAGACCAAAAAGCTGAATTTATATCTAAGGTCGTAAAGAACTTACAATTTCGCGTTTTTACCATTAAATCTTCGATGAGAGGAAAAGGTTGTGATTGTGGTACAACAATTTTGTTAAGATCACGAAAATCTATGCATAACCTAGATTTAGTTCCTTCTTCTCTTTTATAAGCTAATGTTACCGGGGCGGCAAATGGACTATAAGACTCTTCAATTAAGTTTTTTTGTAATAATTTTGATATTTGTTGTTCAATTTCTTTTTTGTCTTCAATAGTGCACCTATATGGCCTTTTGCTACAATATTTATCTATCAATAAATCAATATGGGCTTCATAGCCATTCACCATCCCTATATCATACTTATCTTTAGCAAATAGTGCTTGCATATTAAGTCATCTATTTGGGACTGTTTCTGAAGATCTAGATGATTAACACAAATTTTGAATTTTTCAACGTCTATGTGTTCATTAAAGTTAACTTGGAGCATAGGTATTTTTTCCGTTTCATTTTTATCTGGAATACTGAACTCATTATTATTAAATAAATGTCCTTTTCTTTTTTCCTTGTTACCTAAAGAGCCAAGAATATTTTTTTGATTATTCGTGTTTGTATCCGTTTTATAATTGTTTTCTTTCAGATCGCCGATTGTTTGTGTTATTTCTAATCTATTACTTTGAATTAGCTGAAATTTTTCAATGCAATCTAATCCTATCAAAAAATCGTATTCAAAATGTTCTCCATCTATCACAAAAACATTAATATGATTTTCCATCTCAAAAATTTTTATCCTTATTTTTATTAATCCTATAGATTTTTTTACACCATTAATCGTTTTTAAGGACGCATTTTTATCATTGTTAATATCATTATTCTTCAAGGATAATAATCGGGAATTTATCAAGGACACATTTGACCCTGAATCATAAATTCCAAAAATTTCCAAGCTATCGTTTATTAACATTTTCACTTTGATTAATGGTGGAATTACTAGTTTTTTGGATCTATTTCATTCAATTCAATTTCTAATTGGGAATTATTAACATTTCTGATTTGATCCCTTTTAGTTTTATCACTATTTTTGTTTTTGAACCAACAAGCTGACTCAGGATGATATCGGTTCCCTTTGTTTTCTTTTTCACAAATTTTGCAAGGTCCCTGTCCATTTTCTTCTTTATATTTACTTTCAAAACCTACTACCAAAATTCTTTTTATTTACCATATGTTCTAAACCTCTTATATTATTAAACAAGTCTTCAGTTTCTTTCAAGTTATTTCTATCGATTCTATCTGCTATAAAATTTGGTAGTCCCGTAGCTATCAGATCAATTAGAGTGGATTTATCCATTGATTTATTTATTTCTAATAAAAGCCTTTCTTTTTTTAAAGCATATTCTAATAACGAGCCTTGTCTATATTGGAATTAAATTGCATACCTGACTGGCGACCAACCTCTGTCCGCATAAGTGTCACAAAAACTCTTCATCCATACTGACCATTCAGAATTAATACTGTGTTTTATGAGCATAGAACTATACCAGTCATTACATGAATCATCCAAAACTAATCTAAAAACTTCAATTTTTTTAGAGTCTTCAACTATTCCAAGTCGAGCACATTCCGCTTCAAAAATTGTCATCCATTGGGATACATTTGATGTTTTTCCACTAAACTTTTGTATTACAATTTTTTCGGCTATACTTCTGATGTTATAAGTATTATCTTGTTTTTTCATTTCAGATATATTCTCCAATATTTTTGTCAAAAAATCTTCCGAAAATCCAGCGCTAGCTTGTTTTTGTGTAATTTGTTCCGGAACAACCTCTTCCAACAGATACCCTTTGAACTCCATGTTTCCGTCTTCATCTCTGTATGTCTTTTCTATTTCTGGAGTAACGGATATCCAAACCTTTCTTCTTTCGTGTCTTCTATTAAGTGTTGTCTTTACTTTTTGAAATGCTTGAGTTTTGGCAACAGCTTCATGCCACTTTATCGGTTGGTATTGTTCGGGGATTAAAAATATACAATTATCGGTATCCATAATTGAGGTAATGCACATAACATTGGATTTCGGGTCTTCACTTGCTTTTACTACAAATTCAAACTTCAACTTGCTCATTGTAAATGGATTGATATAGCTGTACAATGTTGTTTTATAATGTACGTTAATAATGTATCGAAATAAAAACTAAACTAAGTTGCTCTGAAATGAGAAAAGTTTATTTTGTTACAACTTCACAAACAGTTTGACTATGACCAACATCTTAATAAATTAACTTACCTGAAATGAGAAACAACATTTAAAGCTTCTATTTCACCTTGATAATTAATTTAATATTGTTTAACTTATTATTTAACTTTATCAATAGAAAAACTACCACTCGTATTCTTACGAAACAATCAAACCAAACCAGCCAAAGACTAGTCAACAACCTTACATCATTCATTCAATTCACTCTTTAACGCTTTCATCAAAGGAGGATAAGTACACAAACTGGATGAAGCATGTGGCATATCACATACTTCGTTTACATATATATACCATCAGGTGAGATAGTGGTCAAAGGCTAACCTATCAAGCATAAAAAAATGAATTATTCAACTGCGTGATAAAGAGAAATGCTTTATTATTTGGCTTATTACCAATAATGCACGTCTATACGATGATAATTAATAGAAGAATAAATAATTACGTCCTTAATAGACAGATAAAGCACAGACTGAAAAAGTCACAATCGTGGACGACGTTACTTCATCATTAATAAACGAATAAATACCAACCACTAAAGTACCAGTCATGGATGTCATAGTGTCGTCTTTCATAGGTGAATAAACACAAAATGAAAAAACAGAAGTCGTGTAGACTGTTTGCTTCCTGGAAAATATCTTACTTTATCACGAGTTCGATGACGTATTGAAAGCAGTGTAACCGATCTGGGAAGTTAGTAGGAAGAAAAATTCTGGAAGTGGCAGACAGGTAGATAGACTAAGCAACTTATACAATATGCAAAATGCATAGCACATGTTTGAAAAATACCAAATATTTGTATAAACGGAGATTTAAATTTAGAAATTTTGATTTTTAATACCTTCGGTGCTTAAGCCTTCAATCGAACCCATTGTCATGTTAATAATTGACATTTATTACCCTTAGTACGCTAATTGTAAGTAATGTTGTTAAAGTAAGTAATGTTAAAGTTATAGTCATTCATAACCAATACAATTTTAAACATGAACAAAGTGCTTCACGAAACCTTGCAGGTAGGTATCTCAAAAATGTATGTATAAAAATGTAATACGATCATGATCGGTTTTCTTAATTAGGTTATGCGGTGTCTTTGGATCCATAAGTTTCTAGCATATGCTAGATGTAGGCCTTGCCTCGAACCAACTGAGCATACTAAGTATTATGCTCGGCCATAATAATACAATCGCTTACAAACAGGTCACTCCCATGACAGGCATGTCTAGGCCCAAGAGACCGATCGTGACGAAAACACATAAAATAAATTACCAGTTATATATCTATGACTCCATGATTCAGGACCTCAGACCTCAGAACTCTTGACTGGTTGAACCGATTTTGAAAATTCTTTTTTGTTTGAAAGGTGATGCTTGTCGTTTGGTCCCATTTAATTTTCATCAAAATCGGTCTAGCCGTTTTTGAGTTACACTAAAATAACTGAAAAATATTGACCTATCTTGATGATATAGTCGTTAATAATGAATGATAATCGATCCCGTAAGTAGCAAGGGTCACAAAAAAGCGTGATAAATTTTTTTTTACTAAAAAATGGAACCGACTTCAACACCCAAAAGTGTAATATAACTTGTTGAAGTCGGTACCACGCGCACAATATTCTGATAATAAGTACTTTTGAACTATCATGGTACCGACTTCAACAAGTTATTTTACACTTCTGGGTGGTGAAGTCGGTTCCATTTTTTGGTAATTTTTTTTATCGTTTCGTAAGTGAAAACGGGACCTTGCTAGTAAGGCTACTCCGTTCGTTGGCGTTTCTCTGTCTGTTCCACCTTTATAGAGCTGTTTTAAGATTTCTGTCGGCTTCTGAGCCGTAAAAGGTAGTTGGTTGAAATGTTCACACAATATATATTTTTTTAAAGAATAGGAGTGCAAAAGAGCTGGCGTCTCACCTGGTGGTAAGTGATTTATTATGGCGGATCGTTCTTTTTTTAATAAGCTGATAGGCTAGTGTTTGACCTGATGGGAAGTGATGATGTGGTCGAAGCTACTGTTCAGGCTAACCTAGAATTAATGGCTCTCAAGGACAGCTTCCGGAACACACCGTTATGTACTTGGCGACAAGATTTTCTACTTGAGGTTGGTAGCTAGCCAGGCGGACATTTTCAAAATGCCTTACCATCAACTATAATGTAACAACTATAATCCAACAACCGGGACCGACGGCTTTACGTGCCCTCCGAAGCACGGAAGTAGTTACTTGTGGTCACCCATCCAACTCATGACCGCGGCGGACGTTGCCTACCACATGCGCATCGTAGATGAATCATCTACAATCAAGCAAGGCTTCTAAAATCTATTTAAATTAGGAGGCGTCATAATTTTAATAGAAATGGAGGATGGTCCCTGTCACTTGGAAGCCGTGTCTTCTTGCAACTCATTTGGATGCTAAGGACAGGTCTAGTGGAGATGTACTGAGTTTTTTTGAGGGGACGTTTCCTATGACAGTCGGGATTTTACCAGCAGGACGAAGTACTCACATCAGAACTCGTCGACTCGACCAACTGCAACCAAGCCCTCGCACCAACCTATGACGTCATGCGCGCTATGAGTCGCCGCTCACAGCGCGAAGCGAGACGTCAACGTGGGTTTCCCTAGCTCTCCTTGATAAAATCAACGGACCACATCCGTTGACATCTGGTCAGATTCAGATATATAATCAGATAGCTCCAACTATAGTTTCGTAGTCGAAACTATAGTTGGAGCTATCTGATTTATGCACGTGAGTTATCGTTATATACAATAATGACCATAAAGTACGTTTAAAAGGCATAGGAATAACCAGCATTACTGTCGTGGTTATGCCTAGTATAGTGGAAGTAACTACAGCTCCTTAATCTGTGCTCCAGTCTAATATTTAATCAGGCATTCCGTGATAGAAGATTCCGTTTGAGACTTTTTACTATACTTAATAAATAGGTGTTTTCAATATTTATCATTAAGATACGGTACACAATATCCCTGTCAGTGTGGGTAACTCGTGGAATTTCTGTATGTTCAACTAGGTATACTGTGTTGGAGATAATTGGAGTTTTTTTTAATAAGGCCCTGTCTTGAGCTATTTTTACCCTTAAATGAGGGAAGTGTATCAAGAATGTTATTAGATTTAGGGATGCAAGTCATATTTTATCGGTCTCAGAAGGCAGAAATAGGTGGTCACAACCTACCTCAATAGGCAAAGGCTGTGACCATAATGTACGTAGGTATAGTAGGTACCTACCTACTTAAAAGAAGACATTCACGACCAAGATAGAAATGAAATAATATAGGTACTCACAAATACCCAATTCTAACACATCTTCAAAGCAATGACGTGTTATTTACTAAAATAAGTGAAAACCACGTTAGTTTTTATACCAAATCAGGTACCTACATATCTTTTAGAATGTCGAGAATTCTATTGTGGGCTGATGAGATATTTGGTTTTCGTTATATATAATTACCTTTTTGAGTAACCGGTAGACGGTAAAAACCTCGATCCTTGTCACATAGAAGTATGTTCAATTTCTTGAATTAATTTGTTCAACGTTTTTGAAGGATTCTTATTTTGTTATAAGTAAAAGATAGCCTCAGAATATAGCTAAGGTAAACAGATACACAGATTATACAATGAGATAGAGGAATTACCAAACGGGATTATTTAGCAGAGTTGTTGTTTGTTGTCATAAGATAGGCTTCGGTGCTTGTGTGCCGACCCATCAATGCTAATTAGCTACGCAGACGGGTATGTTATGATAACCTTAAAATAATATAAGACGAATTGGTTTAGGTGGATAATCACGTACCTACCTCTATGGCGAAAAATTTAAAATTACAACGTTTTTATCGCGTTTCTAGCTAGGTTTAGTAACCATTCTACATGGTCATAGTATTCTCGAGTTTATATAGCTGCTTGTACTGTCTTGTAAAGTCTTTGAAGACTAATGCACATTATTTTAAAAGTTAAACCTAAAATCGTCATAAATATTTTTACAATACATTTACCCGTAACTTACGTTTATATATTCGTAATAAATACTTACCAACAAGTATAAATCAATTTAAAAAGTAACTAATGAAGCACTCGTAGCGCAGTTTGCTTAGCCATTCTGAACTGAAAAGACATTTGTGTCTTCACTAAACAACACCCTGATTTATTTTAGAAACGTTGTGATGTTTTTACACGTCAAAAAATTACTTAGTTCACCAACTAAGAAGGACTGATATAAAAAAATACAATATGTGTTTATCTATTTATAACTATCTACCTAATGACATCAAAATATTGGATGGTAATAAATCTAAAAGATCTTTGACTCAGGGGCTTCTTTTAAACTGATTTTATAGTGTTCAAGAATTTAAAGTCTTTTGTAAAATGTAATATTGACTGAATTCATACCTACATCAAAATTTGCACGTCTGATTGCAGACTAAATACATTTATCTTAACAATTAATATAAGATCTAATGAGACATGTATTTTAGCAAATAATTTGATTTGATTTGATATCACGTGCATGCGTATCCAATAACTGTTTCAGATAATATGAACATATTATTTTCTCCTCACAAGCTCGGAAAGGTGTTGTTTATTATTTGAACTCTGGAAAAATGCTTTTTATCCGCTAGCGTGGAAAAAGGTTTTTGAAATTCGAACGAAAGTTACTGAATAAAAATTTCTTCATTTATTACTAATTTTTTAGTAATTTAATTTTTAATTTTTTCTCTAAATAACACAAATTTACTGTATTATATAAAATGTTTTTCTTGCATCTAGCATTTTCCTCGCTGTAATAAGGTGAAATATTGTGTGTTGCGCTCGGCAGCAAAATTATATTGCATCTTGTAGCTTTAAAACCTTCAGTAAGCTCAGGGTTATATAAGACCTTATCTTATCCACTCGCTTTGCTCGTAATTCAATCCTAGCTTTCTTTGCTTCCACAGGTTTCAATAAAAGTGACTGATAAAAAAAAAATGACCAAATAACAACTTAGCAACATACATTATTCGCCTAAATAACTATTAAACTAGCGAATACCGGTACCAAGTAGAATTGTTACGAGACCTTGCTATAAGCGTGTAAAACCGGTAAAATATTGTATTTCCCTACACATACATGAGTATGCACCTTAAGAGCTTTTAATAACACCATGTAAAAAGCTCGTATATATGTTTATATTCAAAATAAATAAAACGTATTTAGACAGATAGATGAACTCTTTATTGAAACACCAACATTTATTGAAATATAACAAACAAATAAGAACACTAAGTCTTACAATGGGCGGTCTTATCGATCAAAGCTATATCTTCCAGAGAACCCATTTATACCAGAGATATTACATAAAATAAAGTGACTCGGTGGTGTCACAATATTAAACATCTAATACACTTATTTTACCAGAATAAACTCAAACTTTACTTAAAAACGTTAAATACCTACATATGATATAGACATCATTATCAGAAATTATTTCTTATCCTAGAAAATTATAGATATGTTAAATATTGCATGGTGACCAACCATTTTATTGCATGGTGACCAACTTTTTACCTTGTTGTTTTATTATTGTTTGTTAGGCAAACCACCATAACAACACTGCTAAGATGCAAAGTCCTGCTTGACAGAAGGGTGGTCAAACGGACTAATAGTCGACGGTAATAATAGGATCACATTTTTTCGTACAAAACCCTTAAAACAATGTCAGTCATGTACACAAATATGTGATTTTTAAAACGATAACTTACAATGAATGAAAATCCAAGGAAATAAACGGGATTTGGAGAAAACCCATACCATCCCTTAGGGTTGTCATGTTTTCACAAGATTGGACAGAGGTTTCCACCGGTCTATACAATTTAGTTGATGGGCAATTACTCCCTGAACTATAAGCTCCTCCGCTCGTTACGCTCGCTTGTGCGCATGAATAACTCGAGTCTGATTGATAACTTGAATAACAATCTACTATTATATGCTACCACGTCCCGTATCGTACAACTACGGCCATCTTAGAGTTACGATGATGAAAAAAACCTCGTCTGTAAATAAATAAATATATAGGAAAATCAAAACAAAACTGATATTGAAAGACATAATTTTTCGGTAGCTTAAGGGAAAATTGGAGATTTTTATGGTAGATATTTTAAAGTCTGTGAGTAATCATGCAACACTTCCTGTACACATCAGAACAAAACAATGTAAAATGAAAGCGATTAAATCGATGTGCGGCGGAATTAAAGTAATAAACTTTGGGTCAAAGATGCTGTCATCACAATATCATATATACCTCTTATTTTAAAAAGACTGTACTGCCTCGTTTATACAAAAGGGTACTTACCTAAAAGAATAGCTTCGCGCTCAGAAATACATACGTTGTTGCTTCGTATGTACGTAATAATGTTACTCCTAATTCTTTTATGAAGATGATTGCGGAATATTTAGGTATCTACCTATTTAATAAACGACATCTCATTTAGGTGCATTCATTTAGTTTAATAAATAATTAAAACGACTCAACTTTTATACGTAATTTTAGAACATGTCATAAGAATTAGAATGTCTTACAACAAAAATCTAGTGGATGCGAGGAAATTAGTGATTGAAAAGAAAGCAAATTGTATAGGGTTTACATTGCTCATGCCTGCGAAATGCTACTAAGAACGTCCGTAAAGTGTCCGAACTAAACTAAGTGGAGTGTTGCAGCAACCGCTCTCACAAAGAAGTTTAAAAAATCATGAGTTCACATATATATTCATATAAGTATGTATAATAATATTAATGGAAGATAAAAGTAACCACTTTCCTCTACGAAATGATATAATTTTTCGTAACCTTAACAAAGCGGAAATCCTAAAAACATAACATTTATTTAATATTATCATTTATCCACATGTGAGCTCACCTCGTAACGACTTCATTTCTTTCCACAGACGTAAGCTAACGTTTGTTTCTGAGATCGTTAAATTTAACGGCAAGGGTTACTTTTTATGTTCGAACGGTCACCGTAGTATTTTTTGACAATGGAGGCAAAATGAATTGAAATAAAATACAAATGAATTTATATGAAAAATAAAAAGGTTATTTTTGAATATGCTTGTATGCGTACTGCGACTGTTTTAAAGGAACCTCTTGTTATTATTCTGTGACATTCCTAAACTATAAATAACTAGACAATATGGCTAACTGAACATCACAAAACAATGAAGTTACTAATGTGTGTTTTGTTTGTTACCTTACCACCCAACTCAATAATGGTGGAACGAATTTCGGTTGAAATTTGATAAATTTTATTGGTCTAAGCAAAACTCTAGGCCATGTAATAACGCAAACGATACTTTTTATTTATCCCGATACAACCAAATTCTACGCAAGCGAAACCGCAGGTGGAAGCTTGGGACCCCTTTCTGTGTTTTTTAAATGCCGTACAGTACATGACGTAAGTGGAGTTTTGCTAAGTATTAGAAACAATGTACGCCCCGTGGTTCCAGCCGCGTAGACAATGCTGAAAAGTGATGATGATGATGACGAACAGTATTCCTTTTGTTAATTCTGGACCATATATAGTTACCAGTATATATAGTAGACCATAGATCGTTTAATCTATGATATTCCTGAAAGAGCCGCCCATCTCTCCCAAGATCTTGCCCGTTCTTCTCGCAGTGGCTCTATAATTTAAGTTTGCTGAACGTGGCAGTACAATGTAGTATATTTCAATATTAAAATTTGTATTTGACCTTCATAAGAGCGTCGTAGACGCCTAAATTGAATAAATGATTTTGACTTTGACTTTGAGTAGCAAACATAAACACTCACAACCTCACAGACTATCGCGACCTCACTAACAATCACTCACGAACTATCGCGTTCTTATTATTAGTGTGATGAGATATAGCAAAGCACAGTATCACATTCAATCCTTTTATATTAGTGCGAAGTGATACAATAAGGCACATTATCCCATTACAATTCTTTGTGTCCTTATTAGCAGTGGCACCAGGTATAGTTTGATTTGAAGAATCGAATCTAAGATGGCGTCTATAGTTGTTATTTCTCACTTGCACACTCTATTGCCTATTTCTTTTTTTTATTTATTGCTGAAGGCTTGCCTTAGACCACTATCTCACTTGTTGTCAAAATATTCTTCACATGCAACTTGAATTTTCTTTCTGTGAGCGTTGTAATATGTTTGGGCAATTTATTATAAAACCGCACACAATTGCCTAAGAAGGACCTTTTATTTGTCTTTGCTAATCTAAAACCTGGCATCGCTATTTTATCTTTATTCCTAGTGTTATAATCGTGATTGTCACAGTTTGATTTAAATTTGCTCAAATTTTTACGAACGTACATAATATTTTCAAATATATACAGACTTGGTAAAGTTAAAATATCAATTTCTTTAAAAAGATCTCTCAGGGAGGATAGGATAGGATCCATTTTATATATGGCTCGAAATGCACGCTTTTTGTAAGATAAAGATTGTCTCTATCTCAGCAGCAGCTCCCCACAGCAATATACCATAAGACATAATACTGTGGAAGTACGCGAAATAAACGAGCCTAGCAGTAGCTACGTCTGTTAGCTGTCTTATCTTACGAACTGCATATGCAGCAGAACTAAGTCTTCCAAATAGATCATGTATATGTGGATTCCACTGTAAAGTTGAATCCATTTTAATTCTCAGGAAGACTGTCGCATTGTCAAAAGAGAGTTTTTCTAGGCCAAGTTTAATGTTTGGTTCCACATAAGTAACATTTGGTAAAGAAAACTTTAAACATTTGGTCTTTTTTGAATTTAAGAGAAGATTATTAGCCGCGAACCACTTAGAGATCATAGATAACACATTCTTTACATGAATAAGTTCACTATCCCTCCTATCTACTTTAAAAATTAGGGAGGTATCATCTGCGAATAAAACTGTATCGCAGAAATTTTTAACCATGCAAGGCAGATCATTTATATATGCTAGAAACAGAAAAGGTCCTAAAATTGATCCTTGCGGTACGCCTATTCTTACCAAAGACCCGGAAGAAGTATTGCCATTTATTCTAACCTTCTGTAGCCTGTCTGACAGATATGACTTTATAAGATCCAGAGCTTTTCCACGAATACCATAATGTGAAAGTTTTCGAATCAGAGTGCGGTGCTCTACACAGTCAAATGCCTTAGAAAGGTCACAGAATACGGCAATAGCATCCTGTGAACTCTCCCAGGCTTCAACTATATGTGACATCAATTGAGCACCTGCATCTGTTGTGGATCTGCTCTTTGTGAAACCAAACTGATTCTCATTCAATATATTATGCTCATTAAAATGGGATAGAAGTTGTTTGAGCATAATTTTATCGAATACTTTACTCAGAACAGGATGATGTTATGATGATATATATTACCAACGAAAATTTCCAGGATAAGCGTCCGGCTATGGAACGAACACGTTTGTACTGTATTGTTATACGATCTGTGGTACCAACCCGCAAGTATATGGGATAAAATTAGGACGATGATGATGTGTTTCTGTTATATTCTCGTTAATTTCGTAGATAGAAGTTACCCATTTGCGGGTACAATGTACATAAAATATTTCCTCTGCGAGCTTGTTAACAAAGCTAAGCATCATGTCGGTAAGTAACATGTTTTTCTTTTCTCCTAATTTGCGAGATTAATTTCGGTATAATAAAAAGGGAAGGAGGTTTTCCTTGTCATATAACGTAACTTAATGTCCAACGCCTATGTATATTTGTTTCTTTTTATAAGTGTGTTATAACAGAATGAGTGTCGTGTATGAATGTGAGGAGATTTAGGGATAGAGTAAGGCTAAAAGGTTGTGAGTACTTATATGACAGTTAATACACTCGAGAGCAATGAATCCGGGTCACTTAAAGAATCCTAAAAATCTCGGAAACTAAAAATGCTAGGTTAATGCAATAAATTGTATTTAATAGACAATGTAATACTCCTTAAATGAAGGTATTAAAACTTCTTAGTTATTGTAAAGTTATATCATAAAAAAATCAAATTTGAAAAAGGGCCACTTTCGAAGATGGAACTACGAAATTACAGCATTTGGTTTTGCTTTTGTTTGTAATCTGTCATTTATGTGGGTACATAAACCATGTTGATAGTGCTCTATATTCATTATTCAAGCTGAAATTATGTCGCTTACGCCTGAAGAGTGCACCAGAATACTTACAATGCTGGAAACCGGCCGGAGTCAGCGCGATACAGCCAGGACTGTCGGTGTGTCGCTGTCAACAGTACAAAGAGTTCTCTGACGTTACGAAGAAACTGGTTCTAACCTACGCAGACCAGGAACGGGCAGAACCAGGTGTACCACAGCACGAGAAGACCGATACTTGGTGAACACCATGCTTCGAAATCGCTTTCTCACAGGAACTGAACTCACCAATCAGTTTCGACGCCTCGGAGGAAGTAACCCAAGTGCATGGACAGTAAGACGTCGGCTTGCTGAATCTAACTTAAAATCCCTTAGACCTGCAAACGGCCCTAAACTGGAGCGTGGGCATCGTATTTCGAGACTAAGATATGCCCAGAGCCACGTAAATTGGAGTATTGAAGATTGGTCAAAAGTTATGTTCTCCGACGAATCAAAATGTATGCTCTACAAGCACGATGGAAGACACAGAGTGTATCGAAGACCAGGGGAAAGATTCAAGCAAGCATGCATCGAAGAAAAAGTAGCCTACGGTGGTGGGTCTGTACTTGTGTGGGCCGGAATTTCTTCTGAAAGTCGCACAGAGCTGGTGATCATAGAAAACGGCTCTTTAACTAGCGTAAGATATGTGGAAGAAATCCTCAATGATCACGTTGGTCCATTTATGGTCAATTTAGGTGATTTATTTTAGATGCTATATTTATGCATGACAATGCCCGACCTCATACAGGTAGGATTGTGAATGACTACCTTCAAGAGATGAACATTACTCGTATGGAGTGGCCAGCGCGCAGCCCGGATATCAACCCGATCGAGCATGCTTGGGACGAGCTAGGCAGATGCGTAAAACAACGAAACCCTCCCCCAATCACGCTTCGTGAGCTCAAAATTGCTCTCACAGAGGAATGGGAGAATATTCCCCAAAATCGTATAAGGAACTTGGTGTACAGCATGCCAAACCGCGTAAACGCAGTAATGGAAGCACGAGGAGGCAATACGAAGTATTAAAATTCAAGAAAATCGTAATAAAGTTCAAAAATTTCATGTTTCCTATTTTTGTTTTAAGGAGAGATCAGCAGTTTTTTTCTTTATGTAATTTTGTGTTAATAAAATGTATGGTGACTCATATTTTTTTTACTTTCATTTAAGGAGTATACATTGTCTATTAAATACAATTTATTGCATTAACCTATCATTTTTAGTTTCCGAGATTTTTAACATTCTTTAAGTGACCCGGATTCATTGCTCTCGAGTGTAGTTTCATTTATTTGTTTATGTTACTTGTCTTTGACCACTATCTCATAGTTAGTGAAGATGTGGTCGAAGATTTTGTTCAGACTTACATAAAATGACTGGCTCTTAAGGATAGCTACCGGAGCACACAGTCAGGTTCTTGGCGACAGGTTTTTTACTTTAGAGTTGGACTAGATACCGGGTTTCATTAACAAGATGTGGTACCACCTAGCAAAGAAGAAGAGTGGAAGAATAGTGGAAGAAGGGAGAGATTGAAGTTATGAGGAAGAAGATGAAGAACAAGAAGCAAGTAATAGCTGTATTCTGCTAACTGATCAATGTTAACTGCAGTAATTAATTGGATGGGTGACCGCTAGGTAGCATTTACAGTTGAGCGCTTCTGTGTTTAAGACGTTGGTCCTAGTTGTAGTCTTACGATGGTAGTCGCAAGAGCATGGTGGAAGCGCATTTTGCGTATGCCAGCCTGTATAGCTTGGTTACCTCAAAAAGAAAATCTGTCACCAAGCACCTAACGGTGTGTTCCGCAACTCTGTTTGAGAGCCAGGTCCCAGCCTAGCTTAAGTCTGTTTACCACCTTTTCATCATCACTTACCATCAGGTGTGATTGTGGTTAAACGCTTTAAAAAAACGCGCTTCAGAAAAATGATTTTTAAATCTGGACGTAGACGAATAACGCGCAGTCGCTTTGCAATCTCAAGGTAGTTCAATTCCCAAATCAATAAAATAATGGGATTCTCTAAAAAAAAATTGTGGTATAGTTGTAATAGCCTTTCATTACTTGGAATCAAAAACACTGTCGTAACGTGAGTGTACAATCACCTCGACCTACCCCTTCGGGTATAAAAATGCATGATATATTGTATGTATAAGCCAGAGCCAATGACCTTCTAGGTAGTATCAACCCTACCTCTGAATAAGGTATTCAAATATTTTACATGTTTTGTTTCTGGGTAAAAAACCTTACTATTGGGAAAGCAGTTGGTAATCTTTTCCGGGTTGTGTTTTGAATATTTGCTTATATTGGGAATATTTGATAGTTTGCGCATTGGTGGCGGTTATGTCACAGATTAAGCAATAGTTATCACAATCTGCTGATGCTGATCAATATTCTAATAACGCTTCTGGAATATAATATCGCGCTGCTTCGCTATATAGGACAGCAGAGAATATATTAGGGGAAGGATGGGTAATTGAGAAGGGCGGGAAATTGGAATCAGAACTGTTTACTACTTCCCACAATTCCCGCGTAATTTCTTCAGACGTTTCAATCAATTCTCATTGCACCCACAAATTAAGAGAGCGAGAGTTCCTGCGCATTCAATCATAATAAGTTTTTTATGTTTTGCTGATAGGCTCACCTATGACCACAATCTCAATGATAAGTGAAGATGGTAAATAGGTTTAACCTAGAATAGGAATTAGCTCTCAAGGTCAGCTACCTGGGCACACCGTTAGGTGCTTGGTGACGAATTTTCTACTTGAGAGTTGTAGGTTACCTGAAGATATTCGAGATAGCCGACTGCCATCCTAAGATAAAACCCTGAACCGACAGCATAACGAAGCACACTGCCATTAAAACTTCGTAGATAGATAATTGCCCCGTGGGGTGCCGGGTTAGAACAGCACCTCCTCATAACCCTGTAGGCCCGGGTTATAAAGAATACGGCTACGGTCACCCCTGCCTGTCGTAAGAGCCAACTAAAAGGGGACTAAGAGTTCGGGGATGGTAGGAGATGGGGCTCTTATTATCCCACCAACGAGCTCGAAGAAGATAGCGTCACTGTGTGGCAAGTGACGTTATGCCATTCTGTATGGCTGCAGAAGGCAAAGTAATAACTTAAGAGATGAGCCTATTGGCAATGTGATAGGATAGTTCTCGGTGTGGTCCTCAGGAGAACCCGGGGCTCTCCGCTAGCAAATCACAGAAGAAGGCCATCGAGGGGGTTTTAGTGGGTGAAAGCCCCACATAACCCGGAACGTTCCCCAATAGTACCCGGGTATCTGGTAAGATTTCTCCCCCGTAACAAAAAAAAAAAACACCTCCTCATATCATCCCGTAGGTGTCGTAAGAGGCGACTAAGGGAAAAATACTGGAAGGTGGGCAGCAACGTCTTCTAAAGAACCGCCAACTTACACTGCGATCCCCAGGACGCCTGCCAAGCGTGCGGATTATGGCAAATACCCCCTCAGTAGGGGAGGCTGTGTTCAGCAGTGGACGATCTGGCTGTTACAGTACAGTACAGTAGATAGATAATTCTCCCCACAAGATAATAAATACTAAGTATAACTTAAATTTACAATGATAGTGTTTACAATAGGGCCACCTATTACTAAAAGCAACTATCAAGCCAGACAACCTATAGATGGAGATGATTTGTAAAACCTATAGTGACGGGGTTTAGTTAGGTAAGCCTAATAATTAACTAGTAAATTAATTCTATTTTGGCTCTCATGGACAGCTGCCGGAACACAACGTTAAGTGCTTGGCGACAGATTTTCTACTTAAGGGTGGTAGCTAGCCAGGCGAGTATACGCAAATTAAAAAAAAAACAACACTGCAAAGTGTTTGAAACGTCGTCGGTGAAAAATATACGCGATTAAACCGTTTAAAGTTAATTAATTACTATGTGTAACAATCGCGAAAAACTAAGACAACATTAAATAAAATCTCTTATACACGACTGCCCAAAAAGAGAAGTGTTATGTTTTCAGGGTTTGTATGTTTGTGAGTTTCTTTATTCTACCATAACTTATAAATGACTCAAGCGCGATTTTAATGTATATGTCACAGGATAATTGTAGATTTTGCTTATGACCACTGTTATACTTTCGTAGATCTATGGTAAATTGTTGTTGATCAACATAATTACAATTTGACGGCTGGACATGGTCAGTTTATAATCTTAGAAAAATGTAAACGTTAGATTGTAAATTTTAGTTTCCTTTCACAATCTATCGACAGTTTATAATCTAAATAGATTATTATAAACTAACGGTTAGTACAATAAACCGGTAAAATATATAATTTCACTAGATTTGTCTTGATAGCGCAGGTGACACTCGGTACATAAAAAAATAAAAACAAACTGGCGGCCTATTGACGCCATTTTTTTTAAATGTTTAAACCCTTTGGGTATGGTATCAAAATGAAAAGCCTTAGGAACAATAAAACGCTTACGAAAATAAACAATTTGCAGTTGGATTTTTCACTTTTTTAATTAATTTATACTTTTATGATATACGTATAATAATAGTAATTATAACTTTCAAGACAATATACGACATTTTTACAAGGTATTGGTAGTCAAGATAGAATATCCCATTGATCATAATAGATTTATAATAAACTAGCTTTCCGGGCGCGGCTCCGCCCGCGCGAATGCCGGTTATCGCTCAAAAACATTAGCCTCTTTTTGCGCAGTTGGATAAAAAGCTATTGTATGTTTTTTCCCGGGTCTCAAACTATTTCCATACCAAATTTCATTCAAATCGGTCCAGTAGTTTTGGCGTGAAAGCGTAACAGACAGATAGACAGAGTTACTCTCGCATTTTTTTTTATGCCTGATAGCCTTTGACCACTATCTCACCTGTTGGTAAGTGATGATTTGGTCGAAGATGTTGTTTCAGACTAACCTAGATTATAGATTTATAATATTATTACCTAGTAATAGTAATTAGTACATAAGTAATATTAGAAATTAGTATAATATATTAGTATGGATTGCCAGAAGTCCTAAAAGCGTGTAATATAGCGAAGTTTAAAGATAATTTGAAGACATGACTCATTGACAAAGGTTACTATACTATAAATAAATTCTTAAGTGATACAAAATTAAATATAAAATAATGACATGGAATTGTAATTTTTAAACATTTTTTTTATAATCATTCTGATATATTGATTAGTACCTACTGCTGTTTTTTTAATTACTTATTTATTATGTTTTGTATATTTTTTATAACTATATGTATAAATAACCCAGTATTGTGTTGAAAATATTTGCATGCCTTATATAGGTGAGAATGTACCTAGAAACTACCTTTTTAATCATGTTACTACTTAGTTACCTGCATTCTGACAAATAAATGAATTTGAATTTGAATCAGAAACTGTCAAAGCGGTGACCTCATTTTCCAATTGAAAAACTGATTACCTCTCTTCATTGATTTCCGCAACCTGTGACTGCTTGAAGCCGTCCCGGTCATTAAGACACGTATAATAAGAACTTTCTGTAAAAAATATATGAACCATGAAGTTTAAGCCGTTATATTGCGCCTCGAACCTTTAAAGTCCTCTCTATATTCAAGATTCTATATTTGAATTTCACGTCACTTGTGGTGCAATCCTAAACTTCGCTCAGAGGTTCAATACAAGTACTCGCGCTAAATAACAACTATGCAGCATTGTATAACCAATTACTAGTTTCCATCATAATCAATGAACGTAAAGAATTGTATTGGGTACTAAATACCTATGATTACAAGCACAATCGCGTGCTAAGCGAAAATCACATTAACAAAACATTTTCTAATAACTTGCTAAAGAATGACATCTGCCAATATGACTTATCTAGATGATCTAATGATTTCAACTAAGCCTTGATGTCAAACGTTCCTGTTGGTGAATCACACAATCAAATAATTGGCGAATTACATATTACATCACTGAAAAGAGTATTTTTAGCCAGGTCCAACTATCTGTGTATAATAGTATGTAACATAACTTGCGTAAGTCGAACTTAGATGTTGAGCTCAAAGTGTTTGTAACAGCACGGCACCGGGTTCCACAAGTTATTTTACATCTTTCAGTGGAAATCAGTTACTTCTTAATTTTCAATATTATGTATTCATTCATGCATCCGTAATGTTTAACATTATCTAGTATTTAGTATTAAATAGTATATGCATTTAGTTTTATAGGATGTAGTATTGTGAATGTTTATGCATTGTATAAGCTACAGATTAGTAAATTCTATCTGTTATAGTACCTAATTAGTATTTATGTACTGAAATCAACCATTTGATTTATTTAAATAGATATATGTAATTAATTTATTGTGCTCGCCAACCTCTCTGACTCCTTAAACGATCTCCATCCAAAGTTTGACTGGAAGAGATCGCTTTAAGCGATAAATCCGCCCTATGTACTTTAGTTTTAAGTTTTTATAGTTATTTGTATTTTTCTATTGGTGTACAATAAAGTGTTTTGTATTTTATTGTATTGAATCGCAGGGATATTTTACCTGCATACACTCGTAGCACAAAATAAGTAGATATATATACATAAAATCATTGCGTGTGGTAGCTTGGTAAGACTGACGAAATTAACAGGAGCTTCAATGTAAGTAGGTACAGTCAATACAATTTGATTAGTAAGTGGTTTTCAATTGACAGACATAGTGATAGCAAGTAATGTTCGCTTTCAGCGATTTCTTACTGACAATTATTTATAGTTATGATACCATGAATGGGAAGATTCTGGATACCTATAAACATTATTAATAAGTATAACAATAATTCATACCAATATTTTCACATCATTATATACTAAGATTGTATTGAATAACTGTTTATTTAGAAAGGGCAAAGTTACCTGGATGATTAAATGACCGGGAACTGAATAAATCCAGGTCAAAGGAGCTCAGGAATGCTAATCATGTCCTAGACCCTTTTCTAGTCAGTAAATCGTTTGGAATGGCTTCTTGGTAGTCTAAACATTATTATTTTAGGAAGGCGTTTAAATAAAATTTAAGGATTTAAATTATTTTCTGCTTTAGATTATATGTTGGTTGCTAACACCTCACATTTGGGGGTAGTTAACTAATTGTATTCATATATTCTGTTTCCACATGTACCAATACCACGCTGACTGCTGTCCAAGTAAATTCAAAATGTTGGTGTAATAACGTTGTCTGCACTGTTAAATATACAGAAATTGCATTTAGTATTTACTCACTCTAAATGTATTTACAGGCAGGTCCAATTGTATAATGACTCGCGTATATGTTTATTTCATTCCTTCGGAAATAACTCAGAACATGGGCGTCAATATAAGTTTTTTTTATAGGAAATTTTCAGGGTCTAGATATTCGATTAAATTTATATAGTGTGGAGTATATAAATTTTCATCCTACCCATTCGAATAAGGATGATTTGTTCGCAAATACTTGTACGAAAAATAGGTCTTCCACTAACCTGTCATTGAGAACATAAATGAGTTTTGAATTTGGAATATTATGGATGTTCCTTGGTGATCCACACTGTAATAATAGATATCGACGAGATACAAATATCGTTGCACACTGCTTCTCCGAGTACAGAATAAAAAGGACCAGAAGAAGCACTACGCAAAGCCATTCCAATAAATAAGCGACTAGCTTCGATGCAACAAAGTAACTTCAACTAGCAAAGCACGTAGTACCTTATATTTATATTCACCTAAATGGCGTATCTCTTTCTATCGCATAGCCTCGCATAGCTCTGATCTCTTCTAACGTGGCACACACCGTAAATACCGTAGACTAATCCCGTCCGACCGTAGAGTATAGTGCCCTGTAGCTGTAGGTGTGGAGTGAGCCAGGTCTGCTTCGAGGCAAAATATATGTCAGTACGTTCAAATCAATCAAGACTGTTTTTTGCTGATGAAGCCTACCAACTGGTAAAGAAGAAAATGAACAGACAGACAAATCTAGAAACGTTATCTAACTGTCTTCGTATACCTGGGTCAAATAAATCCGACTCATGTTTCTGAAGAAATAAGAAGCTCATTTATATTTACTACGAGTGCCAGCTAGATCCATGTTAGCCAAAATGTACCTAATACGAAAAAGATCGTGCTTCTTTCTGACATCAAGTGAATCCAGTAAACAAGATAAGAAAGTTTACAACAATTCCAAGGTGGCTTTTAATGTCAGAAAAAGTCGTTAGTACCTACTGGTAAAACAAAAAAAGAGCACAGGACTTACTTACCTGTCGCCAGAAAGAAAATGGTTTTATATCTGTATTCAGGAGCTAACTTTTGCTGTTTTTATTTTTGTAATCTCCACCGGAGCGTCACTAAATAGATCAGAAGTCAGTGATATATACAATTACATGAAGTATGGCGTATTTATTACCCTTCTATTAAAATATCAGAGACATAACTAAGCCCTTTTTCTTGTCTGTGTCTGTGTGTCTGTGAATCTTGTTTATTCGCTCACTATGTATTATATTATTTGGAATTGATGATTACGTGATAACGCATAGGTTAGATTTTGTAGAAATAATACCAAATTTTTAAGCTTCCAAAATTTTGTCATAGCAACTATTCACTAATACGGCTACAGCACTCACGATTTTTAGTTGTAATATCCGACCGGTGTTCGGACAAATCTATGGGGGCTTTACTGCGTAAGTTAAGATGTTGTTAAAGTAATATTCATTTTATAGGAAGTTTTAATTATGGCATAGAGATGGCCCAGTGACAATCAGTATCTGTTAGCGTGCAGAAGGTGCATAAGGGGCATGGTTCGAACCCCATCGCTTCTTGAGCTTTACCGCACGGTGATCTGGCTAGCTGGTTATAGCTACCACGCCTCGGCCATGCGCAGTTGTGGTGACTCCGGTAGCTGTCCATGAGAGGAAGATTGATTCTTGGTTAATCCCATTTAACAACTCTTTCAACCAAATCATCATATAGCATCAAATGAAAAGGGTGTGTCAAATTTAATTGAAACTAAGCATTATTATCAACAAAAAATAAGTAACTTCAACAAAATATTACGTTTTAAACGATTTTATTTGCCTGGATTTCAAACTAGGAATTTTAAATTAAAATCAATTAGTAATAAATGAGCTGTGAGTTCTGCAATATCTGTATTAAAAAAGGTAATTATTTTTAAAACTTTTAAAACGAATTGTTGATTAACTTATAGTGCTAATAATTTATAATTTATTGTTGCCTAGAACTTATGGTCATGGACCGTAATTTTAAAACGGAATAACGTTATTTTTAGAACGGTCAACTGTTAGTGTAAGTAAACTATACGATGCCAAAAGATTAAACTTGATGTCCGGCGTGCCGTGTGATCCTTTGACATGTACGTACATACACTATTAGTATCATCTATTAATTTATACATGTAAAATAAATGTAAAAAATATAAAAAAGACGTAAATTAAACTACAGTTAAAAATAAAACGGTAATTAATGACTAAAACTGTGATATAATCAGCTAGGTAAGTACCTATACTAATGTGTAAAGTTATAGTATATATCCTTGACCGTAGTAAAATATTGTACTATTATTATTTTTTGCATTAAACATTTTTAGATGTTTTTATCATTTTTTATAAGCTTTAACCCTAAATTAAGATACCAAAACCACAATCCTCCCAAAAATGTTGCTAGATATATGTGAGCTTATAAGCTAACCGACTTTTCTACCAAATTTCATGAAGATCAAAGTAGGTATCAGGCGTTCGAAATTCAACGTCGGGCAACATTGTCATTTTGAAGCAGTGATAGCTCAGTGGCTTTGACTATGGACTGCCGCGCAGCAGGTCCAAGGTTCGAATCCCGCCGCGGGATTGAGCTTCACCGCATGGTCGAAGGGCTTTGCGAATGCCCGCCTGGCTAGCGACCACCTTCAAGTTGAAAAATCTGTCGCCAAGCACCTAACGGTGTGTTCCGGCAGCTGTCCTTGAGAGCCATTAATTCTAGGTTAAGCCTGTTAACACCTTCGACCACATCATCACTTACCATCACGTGAGATTGTGGTCAAAGGCTTACCTATCAGCAATAAAAAAAAAATACAACTTTAAAAATGCTCAGGCCCCAGAGCTTTCCACTGAATACCCTATTTTCTTCGGTGCGTATCGATATATTATGTATATTTTATATATAATATGTATTATCTAAACAAAAAGTAAGTAGGTATATAGGTGTTTGAAAGTTTCTTACGTTTACTGTTCCATTTAAAATACAAATTACGTACTTGCATTTCTGTGGCTTGGTTTTGTTCGCAGTTTCTTACCTGCTCACGAATTCAATTTTCTCTTTTTGTCTCGCATAGATTACAGTGTGCATTTGGTACAATACAAATCTGCAGAGCACGACCGAGTACCGACTCCCGAGGACTCGCGTAATGTTTGCAGCAAAATAGTGTAAATATTTGAATGTTTTTGGAAAACCAATCTAAATATATATAACTCAAAGGTGCCTGACGGACTGACATAGTGATCTATCAACGCACAGCCCAAACCACTGGACGGATCGGGCTGAAATTTGACAGAGGTAGATGTTATGACGTAGGCATCCACTAAGAAAGGATTTTGATTAATTCTACCACCAAAGGGATAAAATAGGGGATGAAAGTTCGTATGCAACTTTGTCAATTTTAAACCGATCGGGCTTAGACTTTGCATGTATAAAGCTACTATGACGTAGCCATCCCCTAAGAAAGGATTTTGAGATGCAGGCTATATAAGATTAGTAACTTTTCAGATAGCTTGAGAGTTTTAGCGCCTAATGACAGTTAAGAATATTGTGTACAAAGAAGTTTTGTAGGCCCTAATTTTTTACACGCTAAACAAAAGTAAAGCCGCATAAACTATAGGTACCTAATTAATAATAATATTTCTTAACGCGAGCGAAGCCGCGGGCAAAAGCTAGTTATGATATAAGAGAGCAATGTCACATTGCACTTTATTACTTATTCACATTGTAATTTTATTATTCGCAATTACACATGTATGTAGATTTTTCAACATTACCTGATAAAAATTTACATTCTATGTATTTATAACATAAACTAGTTTTTCGGGCAGTGTGCGGGCCGCAAGCGGCCCGCATCTATCTTGAGTCAGTACGAACTGTCATAAAAGCTCCTTATACAAAGAAAAAAAGTACAAAAAAACTCCTATAGAAGTATGAAATCCCATATAAACTCTAAATACAATAGAGATTCATACTGTAGCCACCAAACCAGATTTACCCTACCGCCATAAAAATGTGGTATGGTCAGAATTGTACCAAGGTTCTGAGTCACTTCGGTAAAGGAACCCCACTTGTAGGTGCTTTGGTTATCGCGGGCAGTTACCATGGAGACCAGTCGGAGAAGTGGAAAATACCCTCAAGTCGGAGCTCGGCCTTCGGCCTCGGACAGTTACTCCAAATGTAGTCAAAACTCCCACAAAAACTCCTAAAACAGTCGGTAATGTATGATGAAATACTCCAAATACAGTATGAAGAATGAGAGGAGCATGTAAATTCAGAGCTCGGCCTACGGCCTCGCAAGACACTTACACGGCTCAGGCTGCGGCCTCGCCAAGCGCTCGCCCTTCGGGCTCGCGCACCTTCCACTCGGCCTTCGGCCTCGTGGGCCGAAAGTTCGGCCTTCGGCCTCACCAGAAGCTCGCCCTTCGGGCTCGCGATACACTGATGGGGGACAGTAACTCCAAATTCAGTCGAAAATCCCACAAAAACTCCAAATACAGTCGAAAATGTAAGGTAAAGTACTCCAAATGCAGTATGAAGAATGAGAGGAGCATGTCAATTCGGAGCTCGGCCTTCGGCCTCGCAAGACACTAATATGGCTCGGCCTTCGGCCTCGCAAGACACTAATACAGCTCGCCCTTCGGGCTCGCGCACCATCCGCTCGGCCTTCGGCCTCGCGGGCCGAAAGTTCGGCCTTCGGCCTCACCAGAAGCTCGCCCTTCGGGCTCGCTATACTTTCATCTATGACAGTAACTCCAAAATCAGTCGAAAATCCCACAAAAACTCCAAATACAGTCGAAAATGTAAGAAAAATACTCCAAATGCAGTATGAAGAATGAGAGGAGCACTTTTGACACATGTCATTTGACTGCTCTCCAGATTCCCTATGACATTTGTTCAAACACCCCCTATCTATCTCTTACCGTTTTCGAGATACGTCATCCATCTTTACTTGGCAGGCGTCATTTGTATGATTTTCGATTTTTCTCATACTCACCAAAACCCCCCGAACATTTTCGCCATACATCATTTTCACTCTACTCTGCTCCTTCTAGGAGAACATTTATGTCAGTCAGTCAATCAGTCAGTGAGTCAGTGGTAATCGAGCTTTATATATTATTAACTAGTTTTTCGGGCAGTGTGCGGGCCGCAAGCGGCCCGCATTTATCGTTATGCAGTATTAAATTATATCAAAACACCTTATACATTAAATTTTTTTTTCAGAAATCCAAAAGATATACGACGTCCCATACAAACTCCTAATACAATAAGGTACCATACTGTAACCACCAAACCAAATTCACCCTACTGCCATAAAAAAGTGGTACGGTCAGAATCGTACCAAGGTTCTGAGTCACTTCGGTAAAGGAACCGCACTCGTAGGTGCTTTGTTTATCGCGGGCAGTTACAATGGAGACCAGTCGGAGATGTGGAAAATACTCTCAAGTCGGAGCTCGGCCTTCGGCCTCTGACAGTTACTCCAAATGTAGTCAAAACTCCCACAAAAACTCCTAAAACAGTCGGTAATCTATCGTAAAATACTCCAAATACAGTATGAAGAATGAGAGGAGCATGTGAATTCGGGGCTCGGCCTTCGGCCTCGCAAGACACTCACACGGCTCGGCCTGCGGCCTCGCCAAAAGCTCGCCCTGCGGGCTCGCCAACCATGCGCTCGGCCTTCGGCCTCGCGGGCCGAAAGTTCGGCCTTCGGCCTCACCAGAAGCTCGCCCTTCGGGCTCGCTTTACCTTGATGTAGGACAGTTACTCCAAATTCAGTCGAAAATCCCACAAAAACTCTTAATACAGTCGAAAATAAAGGAAAAGTACTCCAAATGCAGTATGAAGTATGAGAGGAGCATGTCAGATCGGAGCTCGGCCTTCGGCCTCGCAAGACACTAATATGGCTCGGCCTTCGGCCTCGCTAGACACTAATACAGCTCGGCCTGCGGCCTCGCCAAGCGCTCGCCCTTCGGGCTCGCGCACCATCAGCTCGGCCTTCGGCCTCGCGGACCGAAAGTTCGGCCTTCGGCCTCACCAGAAGCTCGCCCTTCGGGCTCGCTATACCTTCATCAATGACAGTAACTCCAAAATCAGTCGAAAATCCCACAAAAACTCCAAATACAGTCGAAAATGTAAGGAAAATACTCCAAATGCAGTATGAAGAATGAGATGAGCACTTTTGACACATGTCATTTGACTGCTCTCCAGATTCCCTATGACATTTGTTCAAACACCCCCTATCTATCTCCTACCGTTTTCGAGATACGTCATACATCTTTACTTGGCAGGCGTCATTTTTATGATTTTCGATTTTTCTCATACTCACCTAAACCCCCCCTACATTTTTGCCATACATCATTTTAACTCTACTCTGCTCCTTCTAGGAGAACATTTATGTCAATGAGTCAGTCAGTCAGTCAGTCAGTCAGTGAGTGGTAATCGAGCTTTATATATTATGAATGATGATGAATGAACTAGTTTTTCGGGCAGTGTGCGGGCCGCAAGCGGCCCGCATTTATCGTTATGCAGTATTAAATTATATCAAAACACCATATACATTAAAAAAAATTTTCAAAAATCCAAAAGATATACGACGTCCCATACAAACTCCTAATACAATAAGGAACCATACTGTAACCACCAAACCAAATTCACCCTACCGCCATAAAAAAGTGGTACGGTCAGAGTTGTACCAAGGTTCTGAGTCACTTCGGTAAAGGAACCCCACTCGTAGGTGCTTTGGTTATCGCGGGCAGTTACCATGGAGACCAGTCGGAGATGTGGAAAATACTCTCAAGTCGGAGCTCGGACTTCGTCCTCGGACAGTTACTCCAAATTTAGTCAAAACTCCCACAAAAACTTCTAAAACAGTCGGTAATCTATGGTAAAATACTCCATATACAGTATGAAGAATGAGAGGAGCATGTTAATTCGGAGCTCGGCCTTCGGCCTCGCAAGACACTCATACGGCTCGCCCACCGTACGCTCGGCCTTCGGCCTCGCGGGCCGAAAGTTCGGCCTTCGGCCTCACCAGGAGCTCGCCCTTCGGGCTCGCAATACCTTGATGTAGGACAGTAACTCGAAATTCAGTTGAAAATCCCACAAAAAACTCCAAAAACAGTCGAAAATGTTAGGTAAAATACTCCAAATAAAGTATGAAGAATGAGAGGAGCATGTCAATTCGGAGCTCGGCCTTCGGCCTCGCAAGACACTAATACGGCTCGGCCTGCGGCCTCGCCGAACGCTCGCCCTGCGGGCTCGCGCACCATCCACTCGGCCTTCGGCCTCGCGGGCCGGAAGTTCGGCCTTCGGCCTCACCAGAAGCTCGCCCTTCGGGCTCGCTATACCTTGATATAGGACAGAAACTCTTAATTCAGTCGAAAATCCCACAAAAACTCCAAATACAGTCGAAAATGTAAGAAAAATACTCCAAATGCAGAACGAAGAATGAGAGGAGCAATTTTGACAGGTGTCATTTGACTGCTCTCCAGATTCCCTATGACATTTGTTCAAACGCCCCCTATCTATCTCTTACCGTTTTCGAGATACGTCATACATCATTACTTGGCAGGCGTCATTTTTATGATTTTCGATTTTTCTCATACTCACCTAAACCCCCCCTACATTTTTGCCATACATCATTTTCACTCTACTCTGCTCCTTCTAGGAGAACATTTATGTCAGTGAGTCAGTCAGTGGTAATCGAGCTTTATATATTATAACTAGTATTTCGGGCAGTGTGCGGGCCGCAAGCGGCCCGCATCTATCTTGAGTCAGTACGAACTGTCATAAAAGCACCTTATACATTTAAAAAAATTATGCAAATCTCTAATATAAGTATGAAATCCCATATAAACTCTTAATACAATATAGAACCAAACTGTAACCACAAAACCAGTTTTACCCTACTGCCATAAAAAAGTGGTACGGTCAGAATCGTACCAAGGTTCTGAGTCACTCCGGTAAAGGAACCCCCCTCGTAGGTGCTTTGGTTATCGCGGGCAGTTACCATGGAGACCAGTCGGAGATGTGGAAAATACTCTCAAGTCGGAGCTCGGCCTTCGGCCTTGGACAGTTACTCCAAATAAAGTCAAAACTCCCACAAAAACTCTTAATACAGTCCAAACATAAAATGAATTACTCCAAATGCAGTATGAAGAATAAGAGGAGCATCAAAGCATGATAAAAAAATAAATTTCACTGTTTTCGGACAAAAACTCCAAATTCAGTCGAAAATCCCACTAAAACTCCAAATACAGTCGAAAATGTAAGGTAAAAAACTCCAAATGCAGTATGAAGAATGAGAGGAGCATCAAAGCCTGATAAAAAAATAAATTTCACTGTTTTCGGACAAAAACTCCAAATTCAGTCGAAAATCCCACTAAAACTCTTATACAGTCCAAACATAAAATGAAATACTCCAAATGCAGTATGAAGAATAAGAGGGGCACCTCATCGAAAAAAAAATTTAAATTTGGAATAAGAACGTCCAGAACAACCTAGATATCGATTTTCAGCCAAATAGGAAAAACTTTTTTAACTTGGCAGACGTCATCGAAAAAAAAATTTCAAATTTGGAATAAGAACGTCCAGAACGACCTAGATATCGATTTTCAGCCAAATCGGAAAAACTTTTTTTACTTGGCAGACGTCATCGAAAAAAAAATTTCTGATTTGGAATAAGAACGTCCAGAACAACCTAGATATCGATTTTCAGCCAAATCGGAACAACTTTTTTTACTTGGCAGACGTCATCGAAAAAAAAATTTCAAATTTGGAATAAGAACGTCCAGAACGACCTAGATATCGATTTTCAGCCAAATCGGAAAAACTTTTTTTACTTGGCAGACGTCATCGAAAAAAAAATTTCAAATTTGGTATAAGAACGTCCAGAACAACCTAGATATCGATTTTCAGCCAAATCGGAAAAACTTTTTTTATTTGGCAGACGTCATCGAAATTGGAATAGGAACGTACTCATACTCCTAATACAGTCGGTAATGTATGGTAAAATACTCCAAATACAGTATGAAGAATGAGAGGAGCATGTCAATACGAAGCTCGGCCTTCGGCCTCGCAAGACACAAACAGGGCTCGGCCTGCGGCCTCGCCAAGCGCTCGCCCTTCGGGCTCGCGCACCATACGCTCGGCCTTCGGCCTCACGTGCCGAAAGTTCGGCCTTCGGCCTCACCAGAAGCTCGCCCTTCGGGCTCGCTATACACTGATGTAGGTCCGTAGGTCCAAATTCAGTCGAAAATCCCACAAAAACTCCAAATACAGTCGAAAAAGTAAGGTGAAATGCTCCAGATACAGTATGAAGAATGAGAGGAGCATGTAAATTCAGAGCTCGGCCTTCGGCCTCGCAAGACACTAATACGGCTCGGCCTGCGGCCTCGGCCTTCGGCCTCGCGGGCTGAACTTCGGCCTTCGGCCACACCAGAAGTTCGGCCTTCGGCCTCACCAGAAGCTCGCCCTTCGGGCTCGCTATACACTGATGTAGGACCGTAACTCCAAATTCAGTCGAAAATCCCACCAAAACCCAAAATACATTCGAAAATGTACGGTATAATTCTCCAAATGCAGTATGAAGAATGAGAGGAGCATCGAAGCATAATAAAAAAATTACAGAAATCAAGAATTTCACTGTTATAAGACAAAAACTCCAAATTCACTCGAAAATCCCACAAAAAGTCCAAATACAGTCGAAAATGTAAGGTAAAATACTCCAAAAGCAGTATGAAGAATGAGAGGAACATCGAAGCATAATAAAAAAATGACAAAAATCAAGAATTTAACTGTTATAGGACAAAAACTCCAAATTCACTCGAAAATCCCACAAAAACTCCTAATACGGTCGAAAATATGAGGACTTTGTATGGCGGCCATCTTGAAATCCGCCATTTTGGATTTTTGACAGATGTCATTTGACTGCTCTCCCTATTCCCTATGACATTTGGTCAAGCACCCCCTACCTATCTCTTACCGTTTCCGAGATACGCCTTCCACTTTTACTTGGCAGGCGTCATTTTTATGATTTTCGATTTTTCCCATACTCACCTAAACCCCCCCTACATTTCCGCCATACTTCATTTTAACCCTACTCTACTCCTTCTGGGAGAACAATTATGTCAGTGAGTCAGTCAGTGTGTGGTAATCGAGCTTTATATAATATAACTAGTTTTTCGGGCAGTGTGCGGGCCGCAAGCGGCCCGCATCTATCTTGAGTCAGTACGAACTGTCATAAAAGCACCTTATACATTTAAAAATATAATGCAAAACTCTAATATAAGTATGAAATCCCATATAAACTCTTAATACAATATAGAAGCAAACTGTAACCACCAAACCAGTTTTACCCTACTGCCATAAAAAAGTGGTACGGTCAGAATCGTACCAAGGTTCTGAGTCACTTCGGTAAAGGAACCCCACTTGTAGGTGCTTTGGTTATCGCGGGCAGTTACCATGGAGACCAGTCGGAGATGTGGAAAATACTCTAAAGTCGGATCTCGGCCTTCGAACTCGGACAGTTACTCCAAATGTAGTCAAAACTCCCACAAAAACTCCCAAAACAGTCGGTAAGATATGGCGAAATACTCCAAATAAAGTATGAAGAATGAGAGGAGCATGTAAATTCGGAGCTCGGCCTTCGGCCTCGCAAGACACTCACACGGCTCAGCTTGCGGCCTCGCCAAAGGCTCGCCCTGCGGGCTCGCCAACCATACGCTCGGCCTTCGGCCTCGCGGGCCGAAAGTTCGGCCTTCGGCCTCACCAGAAGCTCGCCCTTCGGGCTCGCTATACCTTGATGTAGGACAGTTACTCCAAATTCAGTCGAAAATCCCAAAAAAACTCTTAATACAGTCGAAAATTAAGGAAAAGTACTCCAAATGCAGTATGAAGCATGAGAGGAGCATGTCAGATCGGAGCTCGGCCTTCGGCCTCGCAAGACACTAATATGGCTCGGCCTTCGGCCTCGCTAGACACTAATACAGCTCGGCCTGCGGCCTCGCCATCGCACCATCAGCTCGGCCTTCGGCCTCGCGGACCGAAAGTTCGGCCTTCGGCCTCACCAGAAGCTCGCCCTTCGGGCTCGCTATACCTTTATCAATGACAGTAACTCCAAAATCAGTCGAAAATCCCACAAAAACTCCAAATACAGTCAAAAATATAAGGAAAATACTCCAAATGCAGTACGAAGAATGAGAGGAGAACTTTTGACAGGTGTCATTCGACTGTTCTCCAGATTCCCTATGACATTTGTTCAAACACACCCTATCTATCTCTTACCGTTTTCGAGATACGTCATCCATCTTTACTTGGCAGGCGTCATTTTTATGATTTTCGATTTTTCTCATACTCACCTAAACCCCCCCTACATTTTTGCCATACATCATTGTCGTCCTACTCGTCTCCTTCTAGGAGAACATTTATGTCAGTCAGTGAGTGGTAATCGAGCTTTATATATATAGATAATAATAACTAGTTTTTCGGGCAGTGTGCGGGCCGCAAGCGGCCCGCATCTATCTTGAGTCAGTACGAACTGTCATAAAAGCACCTTATACATTTGAAAAAAAAAAATTAAAAACTCCAATAGAAGTATGAAATCCCATATAAACCTTTAATACAATAAGGAACTAAACTGTAGCCACCAAACCAGATTTACCCTACTGCCATAAAAAAGTGGTACGGCCAGAATCGTACCAAGGTTCTGAGTCACTTCGGTAAAGGAACCCCACTTGTGGGTGCTTTGGTTATCGCAGGCAGTTACCATGGAGACCAGTCGGAGATGTGGTAAATACTCTCAAGTCGGAGCTCGGCCTTCGGCCTTGGACAGTTACTCCAAATTTTGTCAAAACTCCCACAAAAACTTCTAAAACAGTCGGTAATCTATGGTAAAATACTCCAAATACAGTATGAAGAATGAGAGGAGCATGATAATTCGGAGCTCGGCCTTCGGCCTCGCAAGACACTCATACGGCTCGGCCTGCGGCCTCGCCAAGTGCTCGCCCTTCGGGCTCGCCCACCATACGCTCGGCCTTCGGCCTCGCGAGCCGAAAGTTCGGCCTTCGGCCTCACCAGGAGCTCGCCCTTCGGGCTCGCTATACCTTGATGTAGGACAGTAACTCCAAATTCAGTCAAAAATCCCACAAAAACTCCAAATACAGTCGAAAATGTAAGGTAAAATACTCCAAATGAAGTATGAAGAATGAGAGGAGCATGTCAATTCGGAGCTCGGCCTTCGGCCTCGCAAGACACTACTACGGCTCGGCCTGCGGCCTCGCCCAGCGCTCGCCCTTCGGGCTCGCGCACCATCCGCTCGGCCTTCGGCCTCGCGGGCCGAAAGTTCGGCCTTCGGCCTCACCAGAAGCTCGCCCTTCGGGCTCGCTATACCTTGATATAGGTCAGTAACTCTTAATTCAGTCAAAAATCCCACAAAAACTCCATATACAGTCGAAAATGTAAGGAAATTACTCCAATTGCAGTATGAAGAATGAGAGGAGCAATTTTGACAGGTGTCATTTGACTGCTCTCCCTATTCCCTATGACATTTGTTCAAACACCCCCTATCTATCTCTTACCGTTTTCGAGATACGTCATTCATCATTACTTGGCAGGCGTCATTTTAATGATTTTCGATTTTTCTCATACTCACCAAAACCCCCCGAACATTTTCGCCATACATCATTTTCACTCTACTCTGCTCCTTCTAGGAGAACATTTATGTCAGTCAGTCAGTGGTAATCGAGCTTTATATAATATAACTAGTTTTTCGGGCAGTGTGCGGGCCGCAAGCGGCCCGCATCTATCTTGAGTCAGTACGAACTGTCATAAAAGCACCTTATACAATTAAAAAAATATTTAAAATTCCAAAAGATTTAACGTCCCATACAAACTCTTAATACAGTAGAGAACCAATCTGTAGCCACCAAACCAGATTCACCCTACTGCCATAAAAAAGAGGTACGGTCAGAATCGTACCAAGGTTCTGAGTCACTTCGGTGAAGGAACCCCACCTGTAGGTGCTTTGGTTACCGCGGGCAGTTACCATAGAGACCAGTCGGAGATGTGGAAGATACTCTCAAAACAGAGCTCGGCCTTCGGCCTCGGACAGTTGCTCCAAATGTAGTCAAAACTCCCACAAAAACTCCTAAAACAGTCGGTAATATATGGTGAAATACTCCAAATACAGTATGAAGAATGAGAGGAGCATGTAAATTCGGAGCTCGGCCTTCGGCCTCGCAAGACACTCACACGGCTCAGCTTGCGGCCTCGCCAATAGCTCGCCCTGCGGGCTCGCCAACCATACGCTCGGCCTTCGGCCTCGCGGGCCGAAAGTTCGGCCTTCGGCCTCACCAGAAGCTCGCCCTTCGGGCTCGCTATTCCTTGATGTAGGACAGTTACTCCAAATTCAGTCGAAAATCCCACAAAAACTCTTAATACAGTCGAAAATTAAGGAAAAGTACTCCAAATGCAGTATGAAGCATGAGAGGAGCATGTCAAGTCGGAGCTCGGCCTTCGGCCTCGCAAGACACTTATATGGCTCGGCCTTCGGCCTCGCTAGACACTAATACAGCTCGGCCTGCGGCCTCGCCAAGCGCTCGCCCTTCGGGCTCGCGCACCATACGCTCGGCCTTCGGCCTCGCGGGCCGAAAGTTCGGCCTACGGCCTCACCAGAAGCTCGCCCTTCGGGCTCGCTATACCTTCTTGTATGACAGTTACTCCAAAATTAGTCGAAAATCCCATAAAAACTCCAAATACAGTCGAAAATGTTAGAAAAATACTCCAAATGCAGTATGAAGAATGAGAGGAGCACTTTTGACTCATGTCATTTGACTGCTCTCCCAATTCCCTATGACATTTGTTCAAACACCCCCCATCTATCTCTTACCGTTTTCGAGATACGTCATCCATCATTACTTGGCAGGCGTCATTTTTATGATTTTCGATTTTTCTCATACTCACCTAAACCCCCCCTACATTTTTGCCATACATCATTTTAACCCTACTCTGCTCCTTCTAGGAGAACATTTATGTCAGTCAGTCAGTGAGTCAGTGAGTGGTAATCGAGCTTTATATATTATTAACTAGATGGTAAGTGGTGTGCGGGCCGCGAGCGGCCCGCATCTATCTTGAGTCAGTACGAACTGTCATAAAAGCAACTTTTACATTTAAAAAAAAGTATGTTCAAAACTCCAATAGAAATATGAAATCCCATATAAACTCCGAATACAATAAAGAACCAAATTGTAGCCACCAAACCAGATTTACCCTACTGCCATAAAAAAGTGGTACGGTCAGAATCGTACCAGGGTTCTGAGTCACTTCGGTAAAGGAACTCCACTTGTGGGTGCTTTGGTTATCGCGGGCAGTTGCCATGGAGACCAGTCGGGGATGTGGAAAAATACCCTCAAGTCGGAGCTCAGCCTTCGGCCTTGGACAGTTACTCCAAATAAAGTCAAAACTCCCACAAAAACTCTTAATACAGTCCAAACATAAAATGAAATACTCCAAATGCAGTATGAAGAATAAGAGGGGCACCTCATCGAAAAAAAATTTCTGATTTGGAATAAGAACGTCCAGAACAACCAAGATATCGATTTTCAGCCAAATCGGAAAAACTTTTTTTACTTGGCAGACGTCATCGAAATTGGAATAGGAACGTACTCATACTCCTAATACAGTCGGTAATGTATGGTAAAATACTCCAAGTACAGTATGAAGAATGAGAGGAGCATGTCAATACGAAGCTCGGCCTTCGGCCTCGCAAGACACAAACAGGGCTCGGCCTACGGCCTCGCCAAGCGCTCGCCCTTCGGGCTCGCGCACCATACGCTCGGCCTTCGGCCTCACGTGCCAAAAGTTCGGCCTTCGGCCTCACCAGAAGCTCGCCCTTCGGGCTCGCTATACACTGATGTAGGTCCGTTGGTCCAAATTCAGTCGAAAATCCCACAAAAACTCCAAATACAGTCGAAAATGTAAGGTAAAATACTCCAAATGCAGTATGAAGAATGAGAGGAGCATGTAAATTCAGAGCTCGGCCTTCGGCCTCGCAAGGCACTAATACGGCTCGGCCTGCGGCCTCGCCATGCGCTCGCCCTACGGGCTCGCGCACCATACGCTCGGCCTTCGGCCTCGCGGGCCGGAGTTCGGCCTTCGGCCTCACCAGAAGCTCGCCCTTCGGGCTCGCTATACACTGATGTAGGACCTTAACTCCAAATTCAGTCGAAAATCCCACAAAAACCCCACATACAGTCGAAAATGTACGGTATAATACTCCAAATGCAGTATGAAGAATGAGAGGAGCATCTGAGCCCTAAAAAAAAATGACAGATTTCAAAAAATTCCCTGTTATAGGACAAAAACTCCAAAAACAGTCGAAAATCCAACAAAAACTCCAAATACAGTCGAAAATGTAAGAAAAATACTCCAAATGAAGAATGAAGAATGAGAGGAGCATTTTTGACAGGTGTCATTCGACTGCTCTCCCGATCCCCTATGACATTTATTCGAGCACCCCCTACCTATCTCTTACCGTTTCCGAGATACGCCATCCACTTTTACTTGGCAGACGTCATCTTCAAGTTTTCGGATTTTTTCCATACTCACCTAAACCCCCTCTACACTTTTCCCATACATCACTTTCTTCCTACACGACTCCTTCTGGGAGAACAATTATGTCAGTCAGTGAGTCAGTCAGTCAGTCAGTCAGTGTGTGGTAATCGAGCTTTATATAAAGAGATAAAAAACTAGTTTTTCGGGCAGTGTGCGGGCCGCAAGCGGCCCGCATCTATCTTGAGTCAGTACGAACTGTCATAAAAGCACCTTATACATTTGAAAAAAAAAAAAATTACTCCAATATAAGTATGAATTCCAATACAATCTCTTAATACAGTAGAGATTCATACTGTAGCCACCAAACCAGATTCACCCTACTGCCATAAAAAAGAGGTACGGTCAGAATCGTACCAAGGTTCTAAGTCACTTCGGTAAAGAAACCCCACTCGTAGGTGCTTTGGTTATCGCGGGCAGTTACCATGGAGACCAGTCGGAGATGTGGAAAATACTCTCAAGTCGGAGCTCGGCCTTCGGCCTCGGACAGTTACTCCAAATGTAGTCAAAACTCCAACAAAAACTCCAAAAACAGTCGGTAATGTATGGTGAAATACTCCAAATACAGTATGAAGAATGAGAGGAGCATGTCAATTCGGAGCTCGGCCTTCGGCCTCGCAAGACACTTACACGGCTCGGCCTACGGCCTCGCCATGAGCTCGCCCTGCGGGCTCGCACACCTTAAGCTCGGCCTTCGGCCTCGCGGGCCGAAAGTTCGGCCTTCGGCCTCACCAGAAGCTCGCCCTTCGGGCTCGCTATACCTTGATGTAGGACAGTTACTCCAAATTCAGTCGAAAATCCCACAAAAACTCTTAATACAGTCGAAAATTAAGGAAAAGTACTCCAAATGCAGTATGAAGCATGAGAGGAGCATGTCAGATCGGAGCTCGGCCTTCGGCCTCGCAAGACACTAATATGGCTCGGCCTTCGGCCTCGCTAGACACTAATACAGCTCGGCCTGCGGCCTCGCCAAGCGCTCGCCCTTCGGGCTCGCGCACCATCAGCTCGGCCTTCGGCCTCGCGGACCGAAAGTTCGGCCTTCGGCCTCAACAGAAGCTCGCCCTTCGGGCTCGCTATACCTTTATCAATGACAGTAACTCCAAAATCAGTCGAAAATCCCACAAAAACTCCAAATACAGTCGAAAATGTAAGGAAAATACTCCAAATGCAGTATGAAGAATGAGAGGAGCACTTTTGACACATGTCATTTGACTGCTCTCCAGATTCCCTATGACATTTGTTCAAACACCCCCCACCTATCTCTTACCGTTTTCGAGATACGTCATCCATCTTTACTTGGCAGGCGTCATTTTTATGATTTTCGATTTTTCTCATACTCACCTAAACCCCCCCTACATTTTTGCCATACATCATAGTCGTCCTACTCGTCTCCTTCTAGGAGAACATTTATGTCAGTCAGTGAGTCAGTCAGTGAGTGGTAATCGAGCTTTATATATTATGAACTAGTTTTTCGGGCAGTGTGCGGGCCGCAAGCGGCCCGCATTTATCGTTATGCAGTATTAAATTATATCAAAACACCTTATACATTAAAAAAATATTTCAAAAATCCAAAAGATATACGACGTCCCATACAAACTCCTAATACAATAATGAACCAAACTGTAGCCACCAAACCAGATTTACCCTACTGCCATAAAAAAGTGGTACGGTCAAAATCGTACCAAGGTTCTGAGTCACTCCGGTAAAGGAACCCCACCTGTAGGTGCTTTGGTTACCGCGGGCAGTTACCATAGAGACCAGTCGGAGATGTGGAAAATACCCTCAAGTCGGAGCTCGGCCTTCGGCCTCGGACAGTTACTCCAAATGTAGTCAAAACTCCCACAAAAACTCCTAAAACAGTCGGTAATGTTTAGTAAAATACTCCAAATACAGTATGAAGAATGAGAGGAGCATGTAAATTCGGAGCTCGGCCTTCGGCCTCGCAAGACACTTACACGGCTCGGCCTACGGCCTCGCCATGAGCTCGCCCTGCGGGCTCGCCCACCTTAAACTCGTCCTTCGGCCTCGCGGGCCGAAAGTTCGGCCTTCGGCCTCACCAGAAGCTCGCCCTTCGGGCTCGCTATACCTTCATGTATGACAGTAACTCCAAATTCAGTCAAAAATCCCACAAAAACTCCAAATACAGTCGAAAATGTAAGGTAAAATACTCCAAATACAGTATGAAGAATGAGAGGAGCATGTCAATTCGGAGCTCGGCCTTCGGCCTCGCAAGACACTAATACAGCTCGGCCTACGGCCTCGCAAACCGCTCGCCCTACGGGCTCGCGTACCATACGCTCGGCCTTCGGCCTCGCGGGCCGAAAGTTCGGCCTTCGGCCTCACCAGAAGCTCGCCCGTCGGGCTCGCTATACCTTCACGTATGACAGGAATTCCAAATTCAGTCGAAAATCCCACATAAACTCCAAATACAGTCAAAAATATAAGGAAAATACTCCAAATGCAGAACGAAGAATGAGAGGAGCATTTTTGACAGGTGTCATTCAACTGCTCTCCCTATTCCCTATGACATTTGTTCAAACACCCCCTATCTATCTCTTACCGTTTTCGAGATACGTCATCCATCTTTACTTGGCAGGCGTCATTTTTATGATTTTCGATTTTTCTCATACTCACCAAAACCCCCCGAACATTTTCGCCATACATCATTTTAACTCTACTCTACTCCTTCTAGGAGAACATTTATGTCAGTGAGTGAGTCAGTGAGTGGTAATCGAGCTTTATATATTATTAACTAGATGGTAAGTGGTGTGCGGGCCGCGAGCGGCCCGCATCTATCTTGAGTCAGTACGAACTGTCATAAAAGCACCTTATACATATGAAAAAAAATAAATAAATACTCCAATATAAGTAAGAATTCCAATACAATCTCTTAATACAGTAGAGATTCATACTGTAGCCACCAAACCAGATTCACCCTACTGCCATAAAAAAGTGGTACGGTCAGAATCGTACCAAGGTTCTAAGTCACTTCGGTGAAGGAACCCCACCTGTAGGTGCTTTGGTTACCGCGGGCAGTTACCATAGAGACCAGTCCGAGATGTGGAAAATACCCTCAGGTCGGAGCTGGACAGGTACTCCAAATGAAGTCAAAACTCCCACAAAAACTCTTAATACAGTCCAAACATAAAATGAATTACTCCAAATGCAGTATGAAGAATAAGAGGGGCACCTAGGACGAATCCAAAATGGCGGAATTCAAGATGGCCACCATGCAAAGCACTCCGAACCCACTGAAGCTCGGCCTTACGGCCTCACTTCAGCGTGATCGGAGCACTTTGTATGGCGGCCATCTTGAATTCCGCCATTTTGGATTTTTTTTGGGTATCATTCGTACTCTCCATATTCACTATGACATTTGTTCAAAGACCCCCCCCACCTATCTCTTACTGTTTTCGAAATATGTCTTCATTCATCACTTGGCAGACGTCATCGAAAAAAAAATTTCAAATTTGGAATAAGAACGTCCAGAACAACCTAGATATCGATTTTCAGCCAAATCGGAAAAACTTTTTTTACTTGGCAGACGTCATCGAAAAAAAAATTTCAAATTTGGAATAAGAACGCCTAGAACAACCTAGATATCGATTTTCAGCCAAATCGGAAAAACTTTTTTTACTTGGCAGACGTCATCGAAAAAAAAATTTCAAATTTGGAATGAGAACGTCCAGAATAACCTAGATATCGATTTTCAGCCAAATCGGAAAAACTTTTTTTATATGGCAGACGTCATCGAAATTGGAATAGGAACGTACTCATACTCCTAATACAGTCGGTAATGTATGGTAAAATACTCCAAGTACAGTATGAAGAATGAGAGGAGCATGTCAATACGAAGCTCGGCCTTCGGCCTCGCAAGACACAAACAGGGCTCGGCCTACGGCCTCGCCAAGCGCTCGCCCTTCGGGCTCGCGCACCATACGCTCGGCCTTCGGCCTCACGTGCCGAAAGTTCGGCCTTCGGCCTCACCAGAAGCTCGCCCTTCGGGCTCGCTATACACTGATGTAGGTCCGTAGGTCCAAATTCAGTCGAAATTCCCACAAAAACTCCAAATACAGTCGCAAATGTAAGGTAAAATACTCCAAATGCAGTATGAAGAATGAGAGGAGCATCAAAGCATGATAAAAAAATAAATTTCACTGTTTTAGGACAAAAACTCCAAATTCATTCGAAAATCCCACTAAAACTCCAAATACAGTCGAAAATGTAAGGTGAAATACTCCAAATGCAGTATGAAGAATGAGAGGAGCATCAAAGCATGATAAAAAAATTAATTTCACTGTTTTAGGACAAAATTTCCAAATTCAGTCGAAAATCCCACTAAAACTCCAAATACAGTCGAAAATGTAAGGTGAAATACTCCAGATACAGTATGAAGAATGAGAGGAGCATGTAAATTCAGAGCTCGGCCTTCGGCCTCGCAAGACACTAATACGGCTCGGCCTGCGGCCTCGCCATGCGCTCGCCCTACGGGCTCGCGCACCATACGCTCGGCCTTCGGCCTCGCGGGCTGAAGTTCGGCCTTCGGCCTCACCAGAAGCTCGCCCTTCGGGCTCGCTATACACTGATGTAGGACCGTAACTCCAAATTCAGTCGAAAATCCCACAAAAACCCCAAATACAGTCGAAAATGTACGGTATAATACTCCAAATGCAGTATGAAGAATGAGAGGAGCATCGAAGCATACTAAAAAAATTACAGAAATCAAGAATTTCACTGTTATAGGACAAAAACTCCAAATTCATGCGAAAATCCCACAAAAAGTCCAAATACAGTCGAAAATGTAAGGTAAAATACGCCAAAAGCAGTATGAAGAATGAGAGGAACATCGAAGCATAATAAAAAAATTACAAAAATCAAGAATTTTACTGTTATAGGACAAAAACTCCAAATTCACTCGAAAATCCCACAAAAACTCCTAATACGGTCGAAAATATGTGCACATTGTATGGCGGCCATCTTGAAATCCGCCATTTTGGATTTTTGACAGATGTCATTTGACTGCTCTCCCTATTCCCTATGACATTTGGTCAAGCACCCCCTACCTATCTCTTACCGTTTCCGAGATACGCCTTCCACTTTTACTTGGCAGGCGTCATTTTTATGATTTTCGATTTTTCCCATACTCACCTAAACCCCCCCTACATTTCCGCCATACTTCATTTTAACCCTACTCTACTCCTTCTGGGAGAACAATTATGTCAGTGAGTCAGTCAGTCAGTGTGTGGTAATCGAGCTTTATATAATATAACTAGATGGTAAGTGGTGTGCGGGCCGCGAGCGGCCCGCATCTATCTTGAGTCAGTACGAACTGCCATAAAAGCAACTTTTACATTTAAAAAAAAGTATGTTCAAAACTCCAATAGAAATATGAAATCCCATATAAACTCCCAATACAATAAAGAACCAAATTGTAGCCACCAAACCAGATTTACCCTACTGCCATAAAAAAGTGGTACGGTCAGAATCGTACCAGGGTTCTGAGTCACTTCGGTAAAGGAACCCCACTTGTGGGTGCTTTGGTTATCGCGGGCAGTTGCCATGGAGACCAGTCGAGGATGTGGAAAAATACCCTCAAGTCGGAGCTCAGCCTTCGGCCTTGGACAGTTACTCCAAATAAAGTCAAAACTCCCACAAAAACTCTTAAAACAGTCCAAACATAAAATGAAATACTCCAAATGCAGTATGAAGAATAAGAGGGGCACCTCATCGAAAAAAATATTCAAATTTGGAATAAGAACGTCCAGAACGACCTAGATATCGATTTTCAGCCAAATCGGAAAAACTTTTTGTACTTGGCAGACGTCATCGAAAAAAAAAATTTCTGATTTGGAATAAGAACGTCCAGAACAACCTAGATATCGATTTTCAGCCAAATCGGAAAAACTTTTTTTAGTTGGCAGACGTCATCGAAAAAAAAATTTCAAATTTGGAATAAGAACGTCCAGAACAACCTAGATATCGATTTTCAGCCAAATCGGATAAACTTTTTTTTTTGGCAGACGTCATCGAAAAAATAATTTCAAATTTGGAATAAGAACGTCCAGAACGACCTAGATATCGATTTTCAGCCAAATCGGAAAAACTTTTTTTATTTGGCAGACGTCATCGAAATTGGCATAAGAACGTACTCATACTCCTAATACAGTCCGTAATGTAAGGTAAATACTCCAAATACAGTATGAAGAATGAGAGGAGCATGTCAATACGTAGCTCGGCCTTCGGCCTCGCAAGACACTAACTGGGCTCGGCCTACGGCCTCGCCAAGCGCTCGCCCTTCGGGCTCGCGCACGATACGCTCGGCCTTCGGCCTCACGTGCCGAAAGTTCGGCCTTCGGCCTCACCAGAAGCTCGCCCTTCGGGCTCGCTATACACTGATGTAGGTCTGTAACTCCAAATTCAGTCGAAAATCCCACAAAAACTCCAAATACAGTCGAAAATGTAAGGTAAACTACTCCAAATGCAGTACGAAGAATGAGAGGAGCATCGAAGCATAATAAAAAAATTACAGAAATCAAGAATTTGACTGTTATAGGACAAAAACTCCAAATTCAGTCGAGAATCCCACTAAAACTTCAAATACAGTCGAAAATGTAAGGTGAAATATTCCAGATACAGTATGAAGAATGAGAGGAGCATGTAAATTCAGAGCTCGGCCTTCGGCCTCGCAAGACACTAACACGGCTCGGCCTACGGCCTCGCCATGCGCTCGCCCTGCGGGCTCGCGCACCATACGCTCGGCCTTCGGCCTCGCGGGCCGAAGTTCGGCCTGCGGCCTCACCAGAAGTTCGGCCTTCGGCCTCACCAGAAGCTCGCCCTTCGGGCTCGCTATAACCCGATATAGGACCGTTACTCCAAATTCAGTCGAAAATCCCACAAAAACTCCAAATACAGTCGAAAATGTATGGTAAAATACTCCAAATACAGTATGAAGAATGAGAGGAGCATCTGAGCCTAAAAAAAAATTACAGATTTCAAAAAATTCCCACAAAAACTCCAAATTCAGTCGAAAATCCCACAAAAACTCCAAATACAGTCGAAAATGTAAGGTAAAATACTCCAAATGAAGAATGAAGAATGAGAGGAGCATTTTTGACAGGTGTCATTCGACTGCTCTCCCGATCCCCTATGACATTTGTTCGAGCACCCCCTACCTATCTCTTACCGTTTCCGAGATACGCCATCCACTTTTACTTGGCAGACGTCATCTTCAAGTTTTCGGATTTTTCCCATACTCACCTAAACCCCCCCTACATTTCCGCCATACTTCATTTTAACCCTACTCTGCTCCTTCTGGGAGAACAATTATGTCAGTCAGTCAGTCAGTCAGTGAGTGAGTCAGTCAGTGTATGGTAATCGAGCTTTATATAATATAATTAACTAGTTTTTCGGGCAGTGTGCGGGCCGCAAGCGGCCCGCATTTATCGTTATGCAGTATTAAATTATATCAAAACACCTTATACATTATAAATTTTTTTTCGAAAATCCAAAAGATATACGACGTCCCATACAAACTCCTAATACAATAAGGAACCATACTGTAACCACCAAACCAGATTCACCCTACTGCCATAAAAAAGAGGTACGGTCAGAATCGTACCAAGGTTCTAAGTCACTTCGGTAAAAGAACCCCACTCGTAGGTGCTTTGGTTATCGCGGGCAGTTACCATGGAGACAAGTCGGAGATGTGGAAGATACTCTCAAAACGGAGCTCGGCCTTCGGCCTCGGACAGTTGCTCCAAATGTAGTCAAAACTCCCACAAGAACTCCTAAAACAGTCGGTAATATATGGTGAAATACTCCAAATACAGTATGAAGAATGAGAGGAGCATGCAAATTCGGAGCTCGGCCTTCGGCCTCGCAGGACACTCACACGGCTCAGCTTGCGGCCTCGCCAAAAGCTCGCCCTGCGGGCTCGCCAACCATACGCTCGGCCTTCGGCCTCGCGGGCCGAAAGTTCGGCCTTCGGCCTCACCAGAAGCTCGCCCTACGGGCTCGCTATTCCTTGATGTAGAACAGTTACTCCAAATTCAGTCGAAAATCCCACAAAAACTCTTAATACAGTCGAAAATTAAGGAAAAGTACTCCAAATGCAGTATGAAGCATGAGAGGAGCATGTCAATTCGGAGCTCGGCCTTCGGCCTCGCAAGACACTAATATGGCTCGGCCTTCGGCCTCGCTAGACACTAATACAGCTCGGCCTGCGGCCTCGCCAAGCGCTCGCCCTTCGGGCTCGCGCACCATCAGCTCGGCCTTCGGCCTCGCGGACCGAAAGTTCGGCCTTCGGCCTCACCAGAAGCTCGCCCTTCGGGCTCGCTATACCTTCATCTATGACAGTAACTCCAAAATCAGTCGAAAATCCCACAAAAACTCCAAATACAGTCGAAAATGTAAGAAAAATACTCCAAATGCAGTATGAAGAATGAGAGGAGCACTTTTGACTCATGTCATTTGACTGCTCTCCCAATTCCCTATGACATTTGTTCAAACACCCCCTATCTATCTCTTACCGTTTTCGAGATACGTCATCCATCATTACTTGGCAGGCGTCATTTTAATGATTTTCGATTTTTCTCATACTCACCTAAACCCCCCCTACATTTTTGCCATACATCATTGTCGTCCTACTCGACTCCTTCTAGGAGAACATTTATGTCAATGAGTCAGTCAGTCAGTCAGTCAGTCAGTGAGTGGTAATCGAGCTTTATATATTATTAACTAGTTTTTCGGGCAGTGTGCGGGCCGCAAGCGGCCCGCATTTATCGTTATGCAGTATTAAATTATATCAAAACACCTTATACATTAAAAAAATATTTCAAAAATCCAAAAGATTAACGACGTCCCATACAAACTCCTAATACAATAAGGAACCATACTGTAACCACCAAACCAAATTCACCCTACCGCCATAAAAAAGTGGTACGGTCAGAGTTGTACCAAGGTTCTGAGTCACTTCGGTAAAGGAACCCCACTCGTAGGTGCTTTGGTTATCGCGGGCAGTTACCATGGAGACCAGTCGGAGATGTGGAAGATACTCTCAAGTCGGAGCTCGGCCTTCGGCCTCGGACAGTTACTCCAAATGTAGTCAAAACTCCAACAAAAACTCCAAAAACAGTCGGTAATGTATGGTGAAATACTCCAAATACAGTATGAAGAATGAGAGGAGCATGTCAATTCGGAGCTCGGCCTTCGGCCTCGCAAGACACTTACACGGCTCGGCCTACGGCCTCGCCATGAGCTCGCCCTGCGGGCTCGCACACCTTAAGCTCGGCCTTCGGCCTCGCGGGCCGAAAGTTCGGCCTTCGGCCTCACCAGAAGCTCGCCCTTCGGGCTCGCTATACCTTGATGTAGGACAGTTACTCCAAATTCAGTCGAAAATCCCACAAAAACTCTTAATACAGTCGAAAATTAAGGAAAAGTACTCCAAATGCAGTATGAAGCATGAGAGGAGCATGTCAGATCGGAGCTCGGCCTTCGGCCTCGCAAGACACTAATATAGCTCGGCCTTCGGCCTCGCTAGACACTAATACAGCTCGGCCTGCGGCCTCGCCAAGCGCTCGCCCTTCGGGCTCGCGCACCATCAGCTCGGCCTTCGGCCTCGCGGACCGAAAGTTCGGCCTTCGGCCTCAACAGAAGCTCGCCCTTCGGGCTCGCTATACCTTTATCAATGACAGTAACTCCAAAATCAGTCGAAAATCCCACAAAAACTCCAAATACAGTCGAAAATGTAAGGAAAATACTCCAAATGCAGTATGAAGAATGAGAGGAGCACTTTTGACACATGTCATTTGACTGCTCTCCAGATTCCCTATGACATTTGTTCAAACACCCCCCACCTATCTCTTACCGTTTTCGAGATACGTCATCCATCTTTACTTGGCAGGCGTCATTTTTATGATTTTCGATTTTTCTCATACTCACCTAAACCCCCCCTACATTTTTGCCATACATCATAGTCGTCCTACTCGTCTCCTTCTAGGAGAACATTTATGTCAGTCAGTGAGTCAGTCAGTGAGTGGTAATCGAGCTTTATATATTATGAACTAGATGTTAAGTGGTGTGCGGGCCGCGAGCGGCCCGCATCTATCTTGAGTCAGTACGAACTGTCATAAAAGCACCTAATTAACTTGAAAAAAAGCATGTTCAAAACTCCAATAGAATTATGAAGTCCCATATAAACTCTTAATACATTAAAGAACCATACTGTAGCCACCAAACCAAGTTCACCCTACTGCCATAAAAAACTGGTACGGTCAGAATCGAACCAAGATCCTGAGTCACTTCGGTAAAGGAACCCCACTTGTGATGCTTTGGTTATCGCGGGCGGTTACCATGGAGACCAGTCAGAGATGTGAAAAATACTCTCAAGTCAAAACTTAGCCTTCGGCCTCGGACAATTACTCCAAATTTAGTCAAAAATCCCATAAAAACTCTTTAGACAGTCGAAAAATTAAATGAATTACCCCAAATGCAGTATGAAGAATAAGAGGGGCTCCTAGGACGAATCCAAAATGGCATTGGTATACTCTCCTTATTCATTATGACATTGTTCAAAGACCCCATCACCTATCTCTTACTGTTTTCGAAATACGTCTTCATTCATCACTTGGCAGACGTCATCGAAAAAAATTTCAAATTTGGAATAAGAACGTCCAGAACAACCTAGATATTGATTTTCAGCCAAATCGGAGAAACTATTTTTTACTACGCAGACGTCATCGAAAAAAAATTTCAAATTTGGAATAGGAACGTCTAGAACAACCTAGATATCGATTTTCAGCCAAATCGGAAAAACTTTTTTTTCTTGGCAGACGTCATCGAAAAAAATATTTCATATTTGGAATAGGAACGTACAGAACAACCTAGATATCGATTTTCAGCCAAATCGGAAAAACTTTTTTTACTTGGCAGACGTCATCGAAAAAAAAATTTCAAATTTGGAATGAGAACGTCCAGAACGACCTAGATATCGATTTTCAGCCAAATCGGAAAAAAATTTTTTACTTGGCAGACGTCATCGAAAAAAAAATTTCAAATTTGGAATAAGAACGTCCAGAACAACCTAGATATCGATTTTCAGCCAAATCGGAAAAACTTTTTTTATTTGGCAGACGTCATCGAAATTGGCATAAGAACGTACTCATACTCCTAATACAGTCCGTAATGTAAGGTAAATACTCCAAATACAGTATGAAGAATGAGAGGAGCATGTCAATACGTAGCTCGGCCTTCGGCCTCGCAAGACACTAACTGGGCTCGGCCTACGGCCTCGCCAAGCGCTCGCCCTTCGGCTCGCGCACCATACGCTCGGCCTTCGGCCTCACGTGCCGAAAGTTCGGCCTTCGGCCTCACCAGAAGCTCGCCCTTCGGGCTCGCTATACACTGATGTAGGTCCGTAACTCCAAATTCAGTCGAAAATCCCACAAAAACTCCAAATACAGTCGAAAATGTGAGGTAAACTACTCCAAATGCAGTACGAAGAATGAGAGGAGCATCGAAGCATAATAAAAAAATTACAGAAATCAAGAATTTGACTGTTATAGGACAAAAACTCCAAATTCAGTCGAGAATCCCACTAAAACTTCAAATACAGTCGAAAATGTAAGGTGAAATATTCCAGATACAGTATGAAGAATGAGAGGAGCATGTAAATTCAGAGCTCGGCCTTCGGCCTCGCAAGACACTAACACGGCTCGGCCTACGGCCTCGCCATGCGCTCGCCCTACGGGCTCGCGCACCATACGCTCGGCCTTCGGCCTCGCGGGCCGAAGTTCGGCCTACAGCCTCACCAGAAGTTCGGCCTTCGGCCTCACCAGAAGCTCGCCCTTCGGGCTCGCTATAACCCGATATAGGACCGTTACTCCAAATTCAGTCGAAAATCCCACAAAAACTCCAAATACAGTCGAAAATGTATGGTATAATACTCCAAATACAGTATGAAGAATGAGAGGAGCATCTGAGCCTAAAAAAAAATTACAGATTTCAAAAAATTCCCACATAAACTCCAAATTCAGTCGAAAATCCCACAAAAACTCCAAATACAGTCGAAAATGTAAGAAAAATAGTCCAAATGAAAAATGAAGAATGAGAGGAGCATTTTTGACAGGTGTCATTCGACTGCTCTCCCGATCCCCTATGACATTTGGTCGAGCACCCCCTATCTATCTCTTACCGTTTTCGAGATATGTAATCCGTCTTTACTTGGCAGGCGTCATTTTTATGATTTTCGATTTTTCCCATACTCACCTAAACCCCCCCTACACAGTATGAAGAATGAGAGGAGCATGTAAATTCAGAGCTCGGCCTTCGGCCTCGCAAGACACTAATACGGCTCGGCCTGCGGCCTCGCTATGCGCTCGCCCTGCGGGCTCGCGCACCATACGCTCGGCCTTCGGCCTCGCGGGCTGAAGTTCGGCCTTCGGCCTCACCAGAAGTTTGGCCTTCGGCCTCACCAGAAGCTCGCCCTTCGGGCTCGCTATACACTGATGTAGGACCGTAACTCCAAATTCAGTCGAAAATCCCACAAAAACCCCAAATACAGTCGAAAATTAACTCTTAATTTAGTTGAAATTCCCACAAAAAGTCCAAATACAGTCGAAAATGTATGGTAAAATACTCCAAAAGCAGTATGAAGAATGAGAGGAGCATCTAAGACTAATAAAAAAATGACATATTTCAAAAGTTTCATTGTTATAGACCAATAACTCTTAATTTAGTCGAAATTCCCACAAAAACTCCAAATACAGTCGCAAATGTAAGGTAAAATACTCCAAATGCAGTATGAAGAATGAGAGGAGCATCTAAGACTAATAAAAAAATGACATATTTCAAAAGTTTCATTGTTATAGACCAATAACTCTTAATTTAGTCGAAATTCCCACTAAAACTCCAAATACAGTCGAAAATGTAAGGTAAAAAACTCCAAATGCAGTATGAAGAATGAGAGGAGCATCAAAGCATGATAAAAAAATAAATTTCACTGTTTTAGGACAAAAACTCCAAATTCAGTCGAAAATCCCACTAAAACTCTAAATACAGTCGAAAATGTAAGGTGAAATACTCCAGATACAGTATGAAGAATGAGAGGAGCATGTAAATTCAGAGCTCGGCCTTCGGCCTCGCAAGACACTAATACGGCTCGGCCTGCGGCCTCGCCATGCGCTCGCCCTACGGGCTCGCGCACCATACGCTCGGCCTTCGGCCTCACCAGAAGCTCGCCCTTCGGGCTCGCTATACACTGATGTAGGACCGTAACTCCAAATTCAGTCGAAAATCCCTCAAAAACCCCAAATACAGTCGAAAATGTACAGTATAATACTCCAAATGCAGTATGAAGAATGAGAGGAGCATCTGAGACTAATAAAAAAATGATACATTTCAAAAGTTTCACTGTTATAGGCCAATAACTCTAAATTCAGTCGAAAATCCCACAAAAAGTCCAAATACAGTCGAAAATGTAAGGTAAAATACGCCAAAAGCAGTATGAAGAATGAGAGGAACATCGAAGCATAATAAAAAAATTACAAAAATCAAGAATTTTACTGTTATAGGACAAAAACTCCAAATTCACTCGAAAATCCCACAAAAACTCCTAATACGGTCGAAAATATGTGCACATTGTATGGCGGCCATCTTGAAATCCGCCATTTTGGATTTTTGACAGATGTCATTCGACTGCTCTCCAGATTCCCTATGACATTTGTTCAAACGCCCCCTATCTATCTCTTACCGTTTTCGAGATACGTCATACATCATTACTTGGCAGGCGTCATTTTTATGATTTTCGATTTTTCTCATACTCACCTAAACCCCCCCTACATTTTTGCCATACATCATTTTCACTCTACTCTGCTCCTTCTAGGAGAACATTTATGTCAGTGAGTCAGTCAGTGGTAATCGAGCTTTATATATTATAATAACTAGTTTTTCGGGCAGTGTGCGGGCCGCAAGCGGCCCGCATTTATCGTTATGCAGTATTAAATTATATCAAAACACCTTATACATTAAATTTTTTTTTCAGAAATCCAAAAGATATACGACGTCCCATACAAACTCCTAATACAATAAGGTACCATACTGTAACCACCAAACCAAATTCACCCTACTGCCATAAAAAAGTGGTACGGTCAGAATCGTACCAAGGTTCTGAGTCACTTCGGTAAAGGAACCGCACTCGTAGGTGCTTTGTTTATCGCGGGCAGTTACAATGGAGACCAGTCGGAGATGTGGAAAATACTCTCAAGTCGGAGCTCGGCCTTCGGCCTCTGACAGTTACTCCAAATGTAGTCAAAACTCCCACAAAAACTCCTAAAACAGTCGGTAATCTATCGTAAAATACTCCAAATACAGTATGAAGAATGAGAGGAGCATGTGAATTCGGGGCTCGGCCTTCGGCCTCGCAAGACACTCACACGGCTCGGCCTGCGGCCTCGCCAAAAGCTCGCCCTGCGGGCTCGCCAACCATGCGCTCGGCCTTCGGCCTCGCGGGCCGAAAGTTCGGCCTTCGGCCTCACCAGAAGCTCGCCCTTCGGGCTCGCTTTACCTTGATGTAGGACAGTTACTCCAAATTCAGTCGAAAATCCCACAAAAACTCTTAATACAGTCGAAAATAAAGGAAAAGTACTCCAAATGCAGTATGAAGTATGAGAGGAGCATGTCAGATCGGAGCTCGGCCTTCGGCCTCGCAAGACACTAATATGGCTCGGCCTTCGGCCTCGCTAGACACTAATACAGCTCGGCCTGCGGCCTCGCCAAGCGCTCGCCCTTCGGGCTCGCGCACCATCAGCTCGGCCTTCGGCCTCGCGGACCGAAAGTTCGGCCTTCGGCCTCACCAGAAGCTCGCCCTTCGGGCTCGCTATACCTTCATCAATGACAGTAACTCCAAAATCAGTCGAAAATCCCACAAAAACTCCAAATACAGTCGAAAATGTAAGGAAAATACTCCAAATGCAGTATGAAGAATGAGATGAGCACTTTTGACACATGTCATTTGACTGCTCTCCAGATTCCCTATGACATTTGTTCAAACACCCCCTATCTATCTCCTACCGTTTTCGAGATACGTCATACATCTTTACTTGGCAGGCGTCATTTTTATGATTTTCGATTTTTCTCATACTCACCTAAACCCCCCCTACATTTTTGCCATACATCATTTTAACTCTACTCTGCTCCTTCTAGGAGAACATTTATGTCAATGAGTCAGTCAGTCAGTCAGTCAGTCAGTGAGTGGTAATCGAGCTTTATATATTATGATGAACTAGATGGTAAGTGGTGTGCGGGCCGCAAGCGGCCCGCATTTATCGTTATGCAGTATTAAATTATATCAAAACACCTTATACATTAAAAAAATATTTCAAAAATCCAAAAGATTAACGACGTCCCATACAAACTCCTAATACAATAAGGAACCATACTGTAACCACCAATCCAAATTCACCCTACCGCCATAAAAAAGTGGTACGGTCAGAGTTGTACCAAGGTTCTGAGTCACTTCGGTAAAGGAACCCCACTCGTAGGTGCTTTGGTTATCGCGGGCAGTTACCATGGAGACCAGTCGGCGATGTGGAAGATACTCTCAAGTCGGAGCTCGGCCTTCTGCCTCGGTCAGTTACTCCAAATGTAGTCAAAACTCCCACTAAACTCCTAAAACAGTCGATAATATATGGTAAAATACTCCAAATACAGAATGAAGAATGAGAGGAGCATGTAAATTCGGAGCTCGGCCTTCGGCCTCGCCAGACACTAATACAGCTCGGCCTGCGGCCTCGCCAAGCGCTCGCCCTACGGGCTCGCGCACCATCCGCTCGGCCTTTGGCCTCGCGGGCCGAAAGTTCGGCCTTCGGCCTCACCAGAAGCTCGCCCTTCGGGCTCGCTATACCTTCATGTATGACAGTAACTCCAAATTCAGTCGAAAATCCCACAAAAACTCCAAAAACAGTCGGTTTTGTATGGTAAAATACTCCAAATGCAGTATGAAGAATGAGAGGAGCATGTCAATTCGGAGCTCGGCCTTCGGCCTCGCAAGACACTAATTTGGCTCGGCCTGCGGCCTCGTCCAGCGCTCGCCCTACGGGCTCGCGCACCATACGCTCGGCCTTCGGCCTCGCGGGCCGAAAGTTCGGCCTACGGCCTCACCAGAAGCTCGCCCTTCGGGCTCGCTATGCCTTCACGTATGACAGTTACTCCAAATTCAGTCCAAAATCCCACAAAAACTCCAAATACAGTCAAAAATGTAAGAAAAATACTCCAAATGAGGAATGAAGAATGAGAGGAGCATTTTTGACAGGTGTCATTCGACTGCTCTCCCTATTCCCTATGACATTTGTTCAAACACCCCCTATCTATCTCTTACCGTTTTCGAGATACGTCATACATCTTTACTTGGCAGGCGTCATTTTTATGATTTTCGATTTTTCTCATACTCACCAAAACCCCCCGAACATTTTCGCCATACATCATTTTCACTCTACTCTGCTCCTTCTAGGAGAACATTTATGTCAGTCAGTCAGTCAGTGGTAATCGAGCTTTATATATTATAACTAGATGGTAAGTGGTGTGCGGGCCGCGAGCGGCCCGCATCTATCTTGAGTCAGTACGAACTGTCATAAAAGCACCTTATACAAATAAAAAAATATTTCAAAATTCCAAAAGATTTAACGTCCCATACAAACTCTTAATACAGTAGAGAACCAAACTGTAGCCACCAAACCAGATTCACCCTACTGCCATAAAAAAGAGGTACGGTCAGAATCGTACCAAGGTTCTGAGTCACTTCGGTGAAGGAACCCCACCTGTAGGTGCTTTGGTTACCACGGGCAGTTACCATAGAGACCAGTCGGAGATGTGGAAAATACCCTCAAGTCGGAGCTCGGCCTTCGGCCTTGGACAGGTACTCCAAATAAAGTCAAAACTCCCACAAAAACTCTTAATACAGTCCAAACATAAAATGAATTACTCCAAATGCAGTATGAAGAATAAGAGGGGCACCTAGGACGAATCCAAAATGGCGGAATTCAAGATGGCCACCATGCAAAGCACTCCGAACCCACTGAAGCTCGGCCTTACAGCCTCACTTCAGCGTGATCGGAGCACTTTGTATGGCGGCCATCTTGAATTCCGCCATTTTGGATTTTTTTTGGGTGTCATTCGTACTCTCCATATTCACTATGACATTTGTTCAAAGATCCCCCCACCTATCTCTTACTGTTTTCGAAATACGTCTTCATTCATCACTTGGCAGACGTCATCGAAAAAAAATTTCAAATTTGGAATAAGAACGTCCAGAACAACCTAGATATCGATTTTCAGCCAAATCGGAAAAAATTTTTTTACTTGGCAGACGTCATCGAAAAAAAAAATTCAAATTTGGAATAAGAACGTCCAGAACAACCTAGATATCGATTTTCAGCCAAATCGGAAAAACTTTTTTTACTTGGCAGACGTCATCGAAAAAAAAATTTCAAATTTGGAATAAGAACGTCCAGAACAACCTAGATATCGATTTTCAGCCAAATCGGAAAAACTTTTTTTACTTGGCAGACGTCATCGAAAAAAAAATTTCAAATTTGGAATAAGAACATCCAGAACAACCTAGATATCGATTTTCAGCCAAATCGGAAAAACTTTTTTTACTTGGCAGACGTCATCGAAAAAAAAAATGCAAATTTGGAATAAGAACGTCCAGAACAACCTAGATATCGAATTTCAGCCAAATCGGAAAAACTTTTTTAACTTGGCAGACGTCATCGAAAAAAAAAATTCAAATTTGGTATATGAACGTCCAGAACAACCTAGATATCGATTTTCAGCCAAATCGAAAAAACTTTTTTTACTTGGCAGACGTCATCGAAAAAATTATTTTAAATTTGGAATAAGAACGTCCAGAACAACCTAGATATCGATTTTCAGCCAAATCGGAAAAACTTTTTTTATTTGGCAGACGTCATCGAAATTGGAATAGGAACGTACCCATACTCCTAATACAGTCGGTAATGTATGGTAAAATACTCCAAGTACAGTATGAAGAATGAGAGGAGCATGTCAAAAATAAAAAAATGACAGAAATCAAGAATTACACTGATATAGGACCAAAACTCCAAAGGCAGTCGAAAATCCCTCTAAAACTTCAAATACAGTCGAAAATGTATGGTAAAATACTCCAAATGCAGTATGAAGAATGAGAGGAGCATCGAAGTGTGATAAAAAAATGACAGAAATCAAGAATTACACTGATATAGGACCAAAACTACAAAGGCAGTCGAAAATCCCTCTAAAACTCCAAATACAGTCGAAATTGTATGGTAAAATACTCCAAATGCAGTATGAAGAATGAGAGGAGCATCGAAGTGTGATAAAAAAATGACAGAAATCAAGAATTACACTGTTATAGGACCAAAACTCCAAAGGCAGTCGAAAATCCCTCTAAAACTCCAAATACAGTCGAAATTGTATGGTAACATACTCCAAATGCAGTATGAAGAATGAGAGGAGCATCGAAGTGTGATAAAAAATGACAGAAATCGAGAATTATACTGTTATAGGACCAAAACTCCAAAGGCAGTCGAAAATCCCTCTAAAACTCCAAATACAGTCGAAATTGTATGGTAAATTACTCCAAATGCAGTATGAAGAATGAGAGGAGCATCGAAGTGTGATAAAAAAATGACAGAAATCAAGAATTACACTGTTATAGGACCAAAACTCCAAAGGCAGTCGAAAATCCCTCTAAAACTCCAAATACAGTCGAAATTGTATGGTAACATACTCCAAATGCAGTATGAAGAATGAGAGGAGCATCGAAGTGTGATAAAAAATGACAGAAATCGAGAATTATACTGTTATAGGACCAAAACTCCAAAGGCAGTCGAAAATCCCTCTAAAACTCCAAATACAGTCGAAATTGTATGGTAAATTACTCCAAATGCAGTATGAAGAATGAGAGGAGCATCGAAGTGTGATAAAAAATGACAGAAATCGAGAATTATACTGTTATAGGACCAAAACTACAAAGGCAGTCGAAAATCCCTCTAAAACTTCAAATACAGTCGAAATTGTATGGTAAATTACTCCAAATGCAGTATGAAGAATGAGAGGAGCATTGAAGTGTGATAAAAAAATGACAGAAATCAAGAATTACACTGTTATAGGACCAAAACTCCAAAGGCAGTCGAAAATCCCTCTAAAACTCCAAATACAGTCGAAATTGTATGGTAACATACTCCAAATGCAGTATGAAGAATGAGAGGAGCATCGAAGTGTGATAAAAAATGACAGAAATCGAGAATTATACTGTTATAGGACCAAAACTCCAAAGGCAGTCGAAAATCCCTCTAAAACTCCAAATACAGTCGAAATTGTATGGTAAATTACTCCAAATGCAGTATGAAGAATGAGAGGAGCATCGAAGTGTGATAAAAAAATGACAGAAATCAAGAATTACACTGATATAGGACCAAAACTCCAAAGGCAGTCGAAAATCCCTCTAAAACTCCAAATACAGTCGAAATTGTATGGTAAAATACTCCAAATGCAGTATGAAGAATGAGAGGAGCATCGAAGTGTGATAAAAAAATGACAGAAATCAAGAATTACACTGTTATAGGACCAAAACTTCAAAGGCAGTCGAAAATCCCTCTAAAACTTCAAATACAGTCGAAAATGTAAGGTAAAATACTCCAAATGCAGTATGAAGAATGGGAGGAGCATCGAAGTGTGATAAAAAAATGACAGAAATCAAGAATTACACTGTTATAGGACCAAAACTCCAAAGGCAGTCGAAAATCCCTCTAAAACTCCAAATACAGTCGAAATTGTATGGTAAAATACTCTAAATGCAGTATGAAGAATGAGAGGAGCATCGAAGTGTGATAAAAAATGACAGAAATCAAGAATTACACTGATATAGGACCAAAACTCCAAAGGCAGTCGAAAATCCCTCTAAAACTTCAAATACAGTCGAAAATGTAAGGTAAAATACTCCAAATGCAGTATGAAGAATGAGAGGAGCATCGAAGTGTGATAAAAAAATGACAGAAATCAAGAATTGCACTGATATAGGACCAAAACTCCAAAGGCAGTCGAAAATCCCTCTAAAACTTCAAATACAGTCGAAAATGTAAGGTAAAATACTCCAAATGCAGTATGAAGAATGAGAGGAGCATCGAAGTGTGATAAAAAAATGACAGAAATCAAGAATTACACTGTTATAGGACCAAAACTCCAAAGGCAGTCGAAAATCCCTCTAAAACTCCAAATACAGTCGAAATTGTATGGTAAAATACTCCAAATGCAGTATGAAGAATGAGAGGAGCATCGAAGTGTGATAAAAAAATGACAGAAATCAAAAACTCCAAAGGCAGTCGAAAATCTCTCTAAAACTCCAAATACAGTCGAAATTGTATGGTAAAATACTCCAAATGCAGTATGAAGAATGAAAGGAGCATCTAAGACTAATAAAAAAATGACATATTTCAAAAGTTTCATTGTTATAGACCAATAACTCTTAATTTAGTCGAATATCCCACAAAAACTCCAAATACAGTCGAAAATGTAAGGTAAAATACTCCAAATGCAGTATGAAGAATGAGAGGAGCATCAAAGCATGATAAAAAAATAAAATTCACTGTTTAAGGACAAAAACTCCAAATTCAGTCGAAAATCCCACTAAAACTCCAAATACAGTCGAAAATGTAAGGTGAAATACTCCAGATACAGTATGAAGAATGAGAGGAGCATGTAAATTCAGAGCTCGGCCTTCGGCCTCGCAAGACACTAATACGGCTCGGCCTGCGGCCTCGCTATGCGCTCGCCCTGCGGGCTCGCGCACCATACGCTCGGCCTTCGGCCTCGCGGGCTGAAGTTCGGCCTTCGGCCTCACCAGAAGTTTGGCCTTCGGCCTCACCAGAAGCTCGCCCTTCGGGCTCGCTATACACTGATGTAGGACCGTAACTCCAAATTCAGTCGAAAATCCCACAAAAACCCCAAATACAGTCGAAAATTAACTCTTAATTTAGTTGAAATTCCCACAAAAAGTCCAAATACAGTCGAAAATGTATGGTAAAATACTCCAAAAGCAGTATGAAGAATGAGAGGAGCATCTAAGACTAATAAAAAAATGACATATTTCAAAAGTTTCATTGTTATAGACCAATAACTCTTAATTTAGTCGAAATTCCCACAAAAACTCCAAATACAGTCGCAAATGTAAGGTAAAATACTCCAAATGCAGTATGAAGAATGAGAGGAGCATCTAAGACTAATAAAAAAATGACATATTTCAAAAGTTTCATTGTTATAGACCAATAACTCTTAATTTAGTCGAAATTCCCACTAAAACTCCAAATACAGTCGAAAATGTAAGGTAAAAAACTCCAAATGCAGTATGAAGAATGAGAGGAGCATCAAAGCATGATAAAAAAATAAATTTCACTGTTTTAGGACAAAAACTCCAAATTCAGTCGAAAATCCCACTAAAACTCTAAATACAGTCGAAAATGTAAGGTGAAATACTCCAGATACAGTATGAAGAATGAGAGGAGCATGTAAATTCAGAGCTCGGCCTTCGGCCTCGCAAGACACTAATACGGCTCGGCCTGCGGCCTCGCCATGCGCTCGCCCTACGGGCTCGCGCACCATACGCTCGGCCTTCGGCCTCACCAGAAGCTCGCCCTTCGGGCTCGCTATACACTGATGTAGGACCGTAACTCCAAATTCAGTCGAAAATCCCTCAAAAACCCCAAATACAGTCGAAAATGTACAGTATAATACTCCAAATGCAGTATGAAGAATGAGAGGAGCATCTGAGACTAATAAAAAAATGATACATTTCAAAAGTTTCACTGTTATAGGCCAATAACTCTAAATTCAGTCGAAAATCCCACAAAAAGTCCAAATACAGTCGAAAATGTAAGGTAAAATACGCCAAAAGCAGTATGAAGAATGAGAGGAACATCGAAGCATAATAAAAAAATTACAAAAATCAAGAATTTTACTGTTATAGGACAAAAACTCCAAATTCACTCGAAAATCCCACAAAAACTCCTAATACGGTCGAAAATATGTGCACATTGTATGGCGGCCATCTTGAAATCCGCCATTTTGGATTTTTGACAGATGTCATTCGACTGCTCTCCCGGTCCCCTATGACATTTGTTCTAGCACCCCCTACCTATCTCTTACCGTTTCCGAGATACGCCATCCAATTTTACTTGGCAGGCGTCATTTTTATGATTTTCGATTTTTCCCATACTCACCTAAACCCCCCCTACATTTCCGCCATACTTCATTTTAACCCTACTCTACTCCTTCTGGGAGAACAATTATGTCAGTGAGTCAGTCAGTGTGTGGTAATCGAGCTTTATATAATATAATAATAACTAGATGGTAAGTGGTGTGCGGGCCGCGAGCGGCCCGCAATTATCGTTATGCATTCTTAAATTATATCAAAACACCTTATTTATTTAAAAAAAAAAAATCAAAACCATAATAGAAGTATGAAATCCCATATAAACCCTTAATACAATAAAGAACCAAAGTGTAGCCGTCAAACCAGATTTACCCTACAGCCATAAAAAAGCGGTACAGTCAGAATCGTATCAAGATTCTTAGTCACTTCGATAAAGATACCCCACACGTAGGTGCTTCGGTTATCGCCAGCATTTACCATGCGGACCAGTCGGAAATGTGGAAAATACTTTCAAGTCGGAGCTCGGCCTTCGGCCTCGGACAGTTACTCCAAATGTAGTCAAAAATCCCACAAAAACTTTTTATACAGTCAAAAATTAAAATGAATTACTCCAAATGCAGTATGAAGAATAAGAGGGGCACCTAGGACGAATCCAAAATGGCGGAATTCAAGATGGTCACCATGCAAAGCACTCCGACCCCACTGAAGCTCGGCCTTACGGCCTCACTTCAGCGTGATCGAAGCACTTTGTATGGCGGCCATCTTGAATTCCGCCATTTTGGATTTTTTTTATATATCATTGGTATACTCTTCTTATTCATTACGACATTTGTTCAAAGACCCCCCACCAATCTCTTACCGTTTTCGAAATACGTCATCTTTCATCACTTGGCAGACGTCATCGAAAAAAAATTACAAATTTGGAATAAGAACGTCCAGAACAACCTAGATATCGAATTTCAGCCAAATCGGAAAAACTTTTTTTACTTGACAGACGTCATCGAAAAAAAAATTTCAAATTTGGAATAAGAACGTCCAGAACAACCTAGATATCGATTTTCAGCCAAATCGGAAAAACTTTTTTTACTTGGCAGACGTCATTGAAAAAAAAATTTCAAATTTGGAATAAGAACGTCCAGAACAACCTAGATATCGATTTTCAGCCAAATCGGAAAAACTTTTTTTACTTGGCAGACGTCATCGAAAAAAAAATTTCAAATTTGGAATAAGAACGTCCAGAACGACCTAGATATCGATTTTCAGCCAAATCGGAAAAACTTTTTTTACTTGGCAGACGTCATCGAGAAAAAAATTTCTGATTTGGAATAAGAACGTCCAGAACAACCTAGATATCGATTTTCAGCCAAATCGGAAAAACTTTTTTTAGTTGGCAGACGTCATCGAAAAAAAATGTCAAATTTGGAATAAGAACGTCCAGAACAACCTAGATATCGATTTTCAGCCAAATCGGAAAAACTTTTTTTACTTGGCAGACGTCATCGAAAAAAAATTGCAAATTTGGAATAAGAACGTCCAGAACGACCTAGATATCGATTTTCAGCCAAATCGGAAAAACTTTTTTTATTTGGCAGACGTCATCGAAATTGGCATAAGAACGTACTCATACACCTAATACAGTCCGTAATGTAAGGTAAATACTCCAAATACAGTATGAAGAATGAGAGGAGCATGTCAATACGTAGCTCGGCCTTCGGCCTCGCAAGACACTAACTGGGCTCGGCCTACGGCCTCGCCAAGCGCTCGCCCTTCGGGCTCGCGCACCATACGCTCGGCCTTCGGCCTCACGTGCCGAAAGTTCGGCCTTCGGCCTCACCAGAAGCTCGCCCTTCGGGCTCGCTATACACTGATGTAGATTCGTAACTCCAAATTCAGTCGAAAATCCCACAAAAACTCCAAATACAGTCGAAAATGTAAGGTAAACTACTCCAAATGCAGTACGAAGAATGAGAGGAGCATCGAAGCATAATAAAAAAATTACAGAAATCAAGAATTTGACTGTTATAGGACAAAAACTCCAAATTCAGTCGAGAATCCCACTAAAACTTCAAATACAGTCGAAAATGTAAGGTGAAATATTCCAGATACAGTATGAAGAATGAGAGGAGCATGAAAATTCAGAGCTCGGCCTTCGGCCTCGCAAGACACTAACACGGCTCGGCCTACGGCCTCGCCATGCGCTCGCCCTACGGGCTCGCGCACCATACGCTCGGCCTTCGGCCTCGCGGGCCCAAGTTCGGCCTACGGCCTCACCAGAAGTTCGGCCTTCGGCCTCACCAGAAGCTCGCCCTTCGGGCTCGCTATAACCCGATATAGGACCGTTACTCCAAATTCAGTCGAAAATCCCACAAAAACTCCAAATACAGTCGAAAATGTATGGTAAAATACTCCAAATACAGTATGAAGAATGAGAGGAGCATCTGAGCCTACAAAAAAATTACAGATTTCAAAAAATTCCCATAAAAACTCCAAATTCAGTCGAAAATCCCACAAAAACTCCAAATACAGTCGAAAATGTAAGAAAAATACTCCAAATGAAGAATGAAGAATGAGAGGAGCATTTTTGTTAGGTGTCATTCGACTGCTCTCCCGATCCCCTATGACATTTGTTCGAGCACCCCCTACCTATCTCTTACCGTTTCCGAGATACGCCATCCACTTTTACTTGGCAGACGTCATCTTCAAGTTTTCGGATTTTTCCCATACTCACCTAAACCCCCCCTACACTTTTCCCATACATCACTTTCTTCCTTCTCGACTCCTTCTGGGAGAACAATTATGTCAGTCAGTGAGTCAGTCAGTCAGTGAGTCAGTCAGTCAGTGTGTGGTAATCGAGCTTTATATAATATAATAACTAGTTTTTCGGGCAGTGTGCGGGCCGCAAGCGGCCCGCATTTATCGTTATGCAGTATTAAATTATATCAAAACACCTTATACATTAAATTTTTTTTTCAAAAATCCAAAAGATATACGACGTCCCATACAAACTCCTAATACAATAAGGAACCATACTGTAACCACCAAACCAAATTCACCCTACCGCCATAAAAAAGTGGTACGGTCAGAGTTGTACCAAGGTTTCGAGTCACTTCGGTAAAGGAACCCCACTCGTAGGTGCTTTGGTTATCGCGGGCAGTTACCATGGAGACCAGTCGGAGATGTGGAAAATACTCTCAAAGCGGAGCTCGGCCTTAGGCCTCGGACAGATACTCCAAATGTAGTCAAAACTCCAACAAAAACTCCTAAAACAGTCGGTAATGTATGGTGAAATACTCCAAATACAGTATGAAGAATGAGAGGAGCATGTCAATTCGGAGCTCGGCCTTCGGCCTCGCAAGACACTTACACGGCTCGGCCTACGGCCTCGCCAAGCGCTCGCCCTGCGGGCTCGCACGCCTTAAGCTCGGCCTTCGGCCTCGCGGGCCGAAAGTTCGGCCTTCGGCCTCACCAGGAGCTCGCCCTTCGGGCTCGCTATACCTTCATGTATGACAGTAACTCCAAATTCAGTCAAAAACCCCACAAAAACTCCAAAAACATTCGTTTTGTATGGTAAAATACTCCAAATGCAGTATGAAGAATGAGAGGAGCATGTCAATTCGGAGCTCGGCCTTCGGCCTCGCAAGACACTAATATAGCTCGGCCTTCGGCCTCGCAAGACACTAATACGGCTCGGCCTGCGGCCTCGCCAAACGCTCGCCCTTCGGGCTCGCGGGCCATCCGCTCGGCCTTCGGCCTCGCGGGCCGAAAGTTCGGCCTTCGGCCTCACCAGAAGCTCGCCCTTCGGGCTCGCTATACCTTCATCTATGACAGTAACTCCAAAATCAGTCAAAAATCCCACAAAAACTCCAAATACAGTCGAAAATGTAAGAAAAATACTCCAAATGCAGTATGAAGAATGAGATGAGCACTTTTGACGCATGTCATTTGACTACTCTCCCGATTCCCTATGACATTTGTTCAAGCACCCCCTATCTATCTCTTACCGTTTTCGAGATATGTCATCCATCTATACTTGGCAGGCGTCATTTTAGTGATTTTCGATTTTTCTCATACTCACCTAAACTCCCCCTACATTTTTGCCATACATCATTTTCACTCTACTCTGCTCCTTCTAGGAGAACATTTATGTCAGTGAGTCAGTGGTAATCGAGCTTTATATATTATGACTAGTTATTCGGGCAGTGTGCGGGCCGCAAGCGGCCCGCATCTATCTTGAGTCAGTACGAACTGTCATAAAAGCCCCTTATACAAAGAAAAAAAGTAAAAAAAACTCCTATAGAAGTATGAAATCCCATATAAACTCTAAATACAATAGAGATTCATACTGTCGCCACCAAACCAGATTTACCCTACTGCCATAAAAAAGTGGTACGGTCAAAATCGTACCAAGGTTCTGAGTCACTTCGGTGAAGGAACCCCACCTGTAGGTGCTTTGGTTACCGTGGGCAGTTACCATAGAGACCAGTCGGAGATGTGGAAAATACCCTCAAGTTGGAGCTCGGCCTTCGGCCTCGGACAGTTACTCCAAATGTAGTGAAAACTGCCACAAAATCTCCTAAACCAGTCGGTAATGTTTAGTAAAATACTCCAAATACAGTATGAAGAATGAGAGGAGCATGTAAATTCGGAGCTCGGCCTTCGGCCTCGCAAGACACTCACACGGCTCGGCCTGCGGCCTCGCCTAACGCTCGCCCTACGGGCTCGCGCACCATACGCTCGGCCTTCGGCCTCGCGGGCCGAAAGTTCGGCCTTCGGCCTCACCAGAAGCTCGCCCTTCGGGCTCGCTATACCTTGATGTAGAACAGTAACTCGAAATTCATTCGAAAATACCACACAAACTCCAAATACAGTCGAAAATGTAAGGTAAAATACTCCAAATGCAGTATGAAGAATGAGAGGAGCATGTCAATTTAGAGCTCGGCCTTCGGCCTCGCAAGACACTATCACGGCTCGGCCTGCGGCCTCGCCAAGCGCTCGCCCTGCGGGCTCGCGCACCATCCGCTCGGCCTTCGGCCTCGCGGGCCGAAAGTTCGGCCTTCGGCCTCACCAGGAGCTCGCCCTTCGGGCTCGCTATACCTTAATTTAGGACAGTAACTCGTAATTCAGTCGAAAATCCCACAAAAACTCCAAATACAGTCGAAAATATTAGGTAAAATACTCCAAATGAAGTATGAAGAATGAGAGGAGCTCGTCAATTTGGAGCTCGGCCTTCGGCCTCGCATGACACTAATACGGCTCGGCCTACGGCCTCGCCTAACGCTCGCCCTACGGGCTCGCGCACCATACGCTCGGCCTTCGGCCTCGCGGGCCGAAAGTTCGGCCTTCGGCCTCACCAAAAGCTCGCCCTTCGGGCTCGCTAAGCCTTCATGTAAGACAGTAATTCCAAAATCTCTCGAAAATCCCATAAAAACTCCTAATACAGTCAAAATTATAAGGAAAATACTCCAAATGCAGTACGAAGAATGAGAGGAGCACTTTTGACAGGTGTCATTCGACTGCTCTCCAGATTCCCTATGACATTTGTTCAAACACACCCTATCTATCTCTTACCGTTTTCGAGATACGTCATCCATCTTTACTTGGCAGGCGTCATTTTTATGATTTTCGATTTTTCTCATACTCACCTAAACCCCCCCTACATTTTTGCCATACATCATTGTCGTCCTACTCGTCTCCTTCTAGGAGAACATTTATGTCAGTCAGTGAGTGGTAATCGAGCTTTATATATTATGAACTAGTTTTTCGGGCAGTGTGCGGGCCGCAAGCGGCCCGCATTTATCGTTATGCAGTATTAAATTATATCAAAACACCTTATACATTAAAAAAATATTTCAAAAATCCAAAAGATTAACGACGTCCCATACAAACTCCTAATACAATAAGGAACCATACTGTAACCACCAAACCAAATTCACCCTACCGCCATAAAAAAGTGGTACGGTCAGAGTTGTACCAAGGTTCTGAGTCACTTCGGTAAAGGAACCCCACTCGTAGGTGCTTTGGTTATCGCGGGCAGTTACCATGGAGACCAGTCGGAGATGTGGAAGATACTCTCAAGTCGGAGCTCGGCCTTCTGCCTCGGTCAGTTACTCCAAATGTAGTCAAAACTCACACTAAACTCCTAAAACAGTCGATAATATATGGTAAAATACTCCAAATACAGAATGAAGAATGAGAGGAGCATGTAAATTCGGAGCTCGGCCTTCGGCCTCGCAAGACACTCCCACGGCTCATCCTGCCGGCTCACCTCGCCAAGCGCTCGCCCTTCGGGCTCGCGCATCATACGCTCGGCCTTCGGCCTCGCGGGCCGAAAGTTCGGCCTTCGGCCTCACCAGAAGCTCGCCCTTCGGGCTCGCTATACACTGATTTAGGACGGTAACTCCAAATTCAGTCGAAAATCCCACAAAAACTCCAAATACAGTCGAAAATGTAAGGTAAAATACTCCAAATGCAGTATGAAGCATGAGAGGAGCATGTCAGATCGGAGCTCGGCCTTCGGCCTCGCAAGACACTAATATGGCTCGGCCTTCGGCCTCGCTAGACACTAATACAGCTCGGCCTGCGGCCTCGCCAAGCGCTCGCCCTACGGGCTCGCGCACCATCAGCTCGGCCTTCGGCCTCGCTGACCGAAAGTTCGGCCTTCGGCCTCACCAGAAGCTCGCCCTTCGGGCTCGCTATACCTTTATCAATGACAGTAGCTCCAAAATCAGTCGAAAATCCCACAAAAACTCCAAATACAGTCAAAAATATAAGGAAAATACTCCAAAAGCAGTACGAAGAATGAGAGGAGCATTTTTGACAGGTGTCATTAGACTGCTCTCCAGATTCCCTATGACATTTGTTCAAACACACCCTATCTATCTCTTACCGTTTCCGAGATACGCCATCCACTTTTACTTGGCAGGCGTCATTTTTATGATTTTCGATTTTTCCCATACTCACCTAAACCCCCCCTACATTTTTGCCATACATCATTGTCGTCCTACTCGTCTCCTTCTAGGAGAACATTTATGTCAATGAGTCAGTCAGTCAGTCAGTCAGTCAGTCAGTGGTAATCGAGCTTTATATATTATGAATAATAATAATAACTAGTTTTTCGGGCAGTGTGCGGGCCGCAAGCGGCCCGCATCTATCTTGAGTCAGTACGAACTGTCATAAAAGCACCTTATACATTTGAAAAAAAAAAATTAAAAACTCCAATAGAAGTATGAAATCCCATATAAACCTTTAATACAATAAGGAACTAAACTGTAGCCACCAAACCAGATTTACCCTACTGCCATAAAAAAGTGGTACGGCCAGAATCGTACCAAGGTTCTGAGTCACTTCGGTAAAGGAACCCCACTTGTGGGTGCTTTGGTTATCGCAGGCAGTTACCATGGAGACCAGTCGGAGATGTGGTAAATACTCTCAAGTCGGAGCTCGGCCTTCGGCCTTGGACAGTTACTCCAAATTTTGTCAAAACTCCCACAAAAACTTCTAAAACAGTCGGTAATCTATGGTAAAATACTCCAAATACAGTATGAAGAATGAGAGGAGCATGATAATTCGGAGCTCGGCCTTCGGCCTCGCAAGACACTCATACGGCTCGGCCTGCGGCCTCGCCATGCGCTCGCCCTACGGGCTCGCGCACCATACGCTCGGCCTTCGGCCTCACCAGAAGCTCGCCCTTCGGGCTCGCTATACACTGATGTAGGACCGTAACTCCAAATTCAGTCGAAAATCCCTCAAAAACCCCAAATACAGTCGAAAATGTACAGTATAATACTCCAAATGCAGTATGAAGAATGAGAGGAGCATCTGAGACTAATAAAAAAATGATACATTTCAAAAGTTTCACTGTTATAGGCCAATAACTCTAAATTCAGTCGAAAATCCCACAAAAAGTCCAAATACAGTCGAAAATGTAAGGTAAAATACGCCAAAAGCAGTATGAAGAATGAGAGGAACATCGAAGCATAATAAAAAAATTACAAAAATCAAGAATTTTACTGTTATAGGACAAAAACTCCAAATTCACTCGAAAATCCCACAAAAACTCCTAATACGGTCGAAAATATGTGCACATTGTATGGCGGCCATCTTGAAATCCGCCATTTTGGATTTTTGACAGATGTCATTCGACTGCTCTCCCGGTCCCCTATGACATTTGTTCTAGCACCCCCTACCTATCTCTTACCGTTTCCGAGATACGCCATCCAATTTTACTTGGCAGGCGTCATTTTTATGATTTTCGATTTTTCCCATACTCACCTAAACCCCCCCTACATTTCCGCCATACTTCATTTTAACCCTACTCTACTCCTTCTGGGAGAACAATTATGTCAGTGAGTCAGTCAGTGTGTGGTAATCGAGCTTTATATAATATAATAATAATAATAACTAGTTTTTCGGGCAGTGTGCGGGCCGCAAGCGGCCCGCATTTATCGTTATGCAGTATTAAATTATATCAAAGCACCTTATACATTTGAAAAAAAAATTAAAAACTTCAATATAACTATGAAATCCCATATAAACTCTGAATACAATAGAGATTGATACTGTAGCCACCAAACCAGATTTACCCTACTGCCATAAAAAAGTGGTACGGTCACAATCATACCAAGGTTCTGAGTCACTTCGGTAAAGGAACCCCACTCGTAGGTGCTTTGGTTACCGCGGGCAGTTACCATAGAGACCAGTCGGAGAAGTGGAAAATACCCTCAAGTCGGAGCTCGGCCTTCGGCCTCGGACAGTTACTCCAAATGTAGTCAAAACTCCCACAAAAACTCCTAAAACAGTCGGTAATGTATGATGAAATACTCCAAATACAGTATGAAGAATGAGAGGAGCATGTAAATTCAGAGCTCGGCCTACGGCCTCGCAAGACACTTACACGGCTCAGGCTGCGGCCTCGCCAAGCGCTCGCCCTTCTGGCTCGCGCACCTTCCACTCGGCCTTCGGCCTCGTGGGCCGAAAGTTCGGCCTACGGCCTCACCAGAAGCTCGCCCTTCGGGCTCGCGATACACTGATGGGGGACAGTAACTCCAAATTCAGTCGAAAATCCCACAAAAACTCCAAATACAGTCGAAAATGTAAGGTAAAGTACTCCAAATGCAGTATGAAGAATGAGAGGAGCATGTCAATTCGGAGCTCGGCCTTCGGCCTCGCAAGACACTAATATAGCTCGGCCTTCGGCCTCGCAAGACACTAATACAGCTCGCCCTTCGGGCTCGCGCACCATCCGCTCGGCCTTCGGCCTCGCGGGCCGAAAGTTCGGCCTTCGGCCTCACCAGAAGCTCGCCCTTCGGGCTCGCTATACCTTCATCTATGACAGTAACTCCAAAATCAGTCGAAAATCCCACAAAAACTCCAAATACAGTCGAAAATGTAAGAAAAATACTCCAAATGCAGTATGAAGAATGAGAGGAGCACTTTTGACACATGTCATTTGACTGCTCTCCAGATTCCCTATGACATTTGTTCAAACACCCCCTATCTATCTCTTACCGTTTTCGAGATACGTCATCCATCTTTACTTGGCAGGCGTCATTTTTATGATTTTCGATTTTTCTCATACTCACCGAAACCATCCGAACATTTTCGCCATACATCATTTTCACTCTACTCTGCTCCTTCTAGGAGAACATTTATGTCAGTCAGTGAGTCAGTGGTAATCGAGCTTTATATATTATAATAACTAGTTTTTCGGGCAGTGTGCGGGCCGCAAGCGGCCCGCATTTATCGTTATGCAGTACGAAATGTCATAAAAGCACCTTATACATTAAAAAAAAGTATGTTCAAAACTCCAATAGAAGTATGAAATCCCATATAAACTCTTAATACAATAGAGATTCATACTGTAGCAACCAAACCAGATTTACCCTACTGCCATAAAAAAGTGGTACGGTCAGAATTGTACCAAGGTTCTGAGTCACTTCGGTAAAGGAACCCCACTCGTAGGTGCTTTGGTTATCGTGGGCAGTTACCATGGAGACCAGTCGGAGATGTGGAAAATACTCTCAAGTCGGAGCTCAGCCTTCACCCTCGGACAGTTACTCCAAATGTAGTCAAAACTCCCACAAAAACTCCTAAAACAGTCGGTAATGTATAGTGTAATACTCCAAATACAGTATGAAGAATGAGAGGAGCATGTCAATTCGGAGCTCGGCCTTCGGCCTCGCCAGACACTAATACAGCTCGGCCTGCGGCCTCGCCAAGCGCTCGCCCTACGGGCTCGCGCACCATCCGCTCGGCCTTCGGCCTCGCGGGCCGAAAGTTCGGCCTTCGGCCTCACCAGAAGCTCGCCCTTCGGGCTCGCTATACCTTCATATATGACAGTAACTCCAAATTCAGTCGAAAATCCCACAAAAACTCCAAAAACAGTCGGTTTTGTATGGTAAAATACTCCAAATGCAGTATGAAGAATGAGAGGAGCATGTCAGATCGGAGCTCGGCCTTCGGCCTCGCAAGACACTAATATGGCTCGGCCTTCGGCCTCGCTAGACACTACTACAGCTCGGCCTGCGGCCTCGCCAAGCGCTCGCCCTTCGGGCTCGCGCACCATCAGCTCGGCCTTCGGCCTCGCGGACCGAAAGTTCGGCCTTCGGCCTCACCAGAAGCTCGCCCTTCGGGCTCGCTATACCTTTATCAATGACAGTAACTCCAAAATCAGTAGAAAATCCCACAAAAACTCCAAATACAGTCAAAAATATATGGAAAATACTCCAAATGCAGTACGAAGAATGAGAGGAGTACTTTTGACAGATGTCATTCGACTGCTCTCCAGATTCCCTATGACATTTGTTCAAACACACCCTATCTATCTCTTACCGTTTTCGAGATACGTCATACATCTTTACTTGGCAGGCGTCATTTTTATGATTTTCGATTTTTCTCATATTCACCTAAACCCCCCCTACATTTTTGCCATACATCATTGTCGTCCTACTCGACTCCTTCTAGGAGAACATTTATGTCAATGAGTCAGTCAGTCAGTCAGTCAGTCAGTGAGTGGTAATCGAGCTTTATATATTATGAACTAGTATTTCGGGCAGTGTGCGGGCCGCAAGCGGCCCGCATCTATCTTGAGTCAGTACGAACTGTCATAAAAGCACCTTATACATTTAAAAAAATTATGCAAATCTCTAATATAAGTATGAAATCCCATATAAACTCTTAATACAATATAGAACCAAACTGTAACCACAAAACCAGTTTTACCCTACTGCCATAAAAAAGTGGTACGGTCAGAATCGTACCAAGGTTCTGAGTCACTCCGGTAAAGGAACCCCCCTCGTAGGTGCTTTGGTTATCGCGGGCAGTTACCATGGAGACCAGTCGGAGATGTGGAAAATACTCTCAAGTCGGAGCTCGGCCTTCGGCCTTGGACAGTTACTCCAAATAAAGTCAAAACTCCCACAAAAACTCTTAATACAGTCCAAACATAAAATGAATTACTCCAAATGCAGTATGAAGAATAAGAGGAGCATCAAAGCATGATAAAAAAATAAATTTCACTGTTTTCGGACAAAAACTCCAAATTCAGTCGAAAATCCCACTAAAACTCCAAATACAGTCGAAAATGTAAGGTAAAAAACTCCAAATGCAGTATGAAGAATGAGAGGAGCATCAAAGCCTGATAAAAAAATAAATTTCACTGTTTTCGGACAAAAACTCCAAATTCAGTCGAAAATCCCACTAAAACTCTTATACAGTCCAAACATAAAATGAAATACTCCAAATGCAGTATGAAGAATAAGAGGGGCACCTCATCGAAAAAAAAATTTAAATTTGGAATAAGAACGTCCAGAACAACCTAGATATCGATTTTCAGCCAAATAGGAAAAACTTTTTTAACTTGGCAGACGTCATCGAAAAAAAAATTTCAAATTTGGAATAAGAACGTCCAGAACGACCTAGATATCGATTTTCAGCCAAATCGGAAAAACTTTTTTTACTTGGCAGACGTCATCGAAAAAAAAATTTCTGATTTGGAATAAGAACGTCCAGAACAACCTAGATATCGATTTTCAGCCAAATCGGAACAACTTTTTTTACTTGGCAGACGTCATCGAAAAAAAAATTTCAAATTTGGAATAAGAACGTCCAGAACGACCTAGATATCGATTTTCAGCCAAATCGGAAAAACTTTTTTTACTTGGCAGACGTCATCGAAAAAAAAATTTCAAATTTGGTATAAGAACGTCCAGAACAACCTAGATATCGATTTTCAGCCAAATCGGAAAAACTTTTTTTATTTGGCAGACGTCATCGAAATTGGAATAGGAACGTACTCATACTCCTAATACAGTCGGTAATGTATGGTAAAATACTCCAAATACAGTATGAAGAATGAGAGGAGCATGTCAATACGAAGCTCGGCCTTCGGCCTCGCAAGACACAAACAGGGCTCGGCCTGCGGCCTCGCCAAGCGCTCGCCCTTCGGGCTCGCGCACCATACGCTCGGCCTTCGGCCTCACGTGCCGAAAGTTCGGCCTTCGGCCTCACCAGAAGCTCGCCCTTCGGGCTCGCTATACACTGATGTAGGTCCGTAGGTCCAAATTCAGTCGAAAATCCCACAAAAACTCCAAATACAGTCGAAAAAGTAAGGTGAAATGCTCCAGATACAGTATGAAGAATGAGAGGAGCATGTAAATTCAGAGCTCGGCCTTCGGCCTCGCAAGACACTAATACGGCTCGGCCTGCGGCCTCGGCCTTCGGCCTCGCGGGCTGAACTTCGGCCTTCGGCCACACCAGAAGTTCGGCCTTCGGCCTCACCAGAAGCTCGCCCTTCGGGCTCGCTATACACTGATGTAGGACCGTAACTCCAAATTCAGTCGAAAATCCCACCAAAACCCAAAATACATTCGAAAATGTACGGTATAATTCTCCAAATGCAGTATGAAGAATGAGAGGAGCATCGAAGCATAATAAAAAAATTACAGAAATCAAGAATTTCACTGTTATAAGACAAAAACTCCAAATTCACTCGAAAATCCCACAAAAAGTCCAAATACAGTCGAAAATGTAAGGTAAAATACTCCAAAAGCAGTATGAAGAATGAGAGGAACATCGAAGCATAATAAAAAAATGACAAAAATCAAGAATTTAACTGTTATAGGACAAAAACTCCAAATTCACTCGAAAATCCCACAAAAACTCCTAATACGGTCGAAAATATGAGGACTTTGTATGGCGGCCATCTTGAAATCCGCCATTTTGGATTTTTGACAGATGTCATTTGACTGCTCTCCCTATTCCCTATGACATTTGGTCAAGCACCCCCTACCTATCTCTTACCGTTTCCGAGATACGCCTTCCACTTTTACTTGGCAGGCGTCATTTTTATGATTTTCGATTTTTCCCATACTCACCTAAACCCCCCCTACATTTCCGCCATACTTCATTTTAACCCTACTCTACTCCTTCTGGGAGAACAATTATGTCAGTGAGTCAGTCAGTGTGTGGTAATCGAGCTTTATATAATATAACTAGATGGTAAGTGGTGTGCGGGCCGCGAGCGGCCCGCATCTATCTTGAGTCAGTACGAACTGTCATAAAAGCACCTTATACAAATAAAAAAATATTTCAAAATTCCAAAAGATTTAACGTCCCATACAAACTCTTAATACAGTAGAGAACCAAACTGTAGCCACCAAACCAGATTCACCCTACTGCCATAAAAAAGAGGTACGGTCAGAATCGAACCAAGGTTCTGAGTCACTTCGGTGAAGGAACCCCACCTGTAGGTGCTTTGGTTACCGCGGGCAGTTACCATAGAGACCAGTCGGAGATGTGGAAAATACCCTCAAGTCGGAGCTCGGCCTTTGGCCTTGGACAGGTACTCCAAATAAAGTCAAAACTCCCACAAAAACTCTTAATACAGTCCAAACATAAAATGAATTACTCCAAATGCAGTATGAAGAATAAGAGGGGCACCTAGGACGAATCCAAAATGGCGGAATTCAAGATGGCCACCATGCAAAGCACTCCGAACCCACTGAAGCTCGGCCTTACGGCCTCACTTCAGCGTGATCGGAGCACTTTGTATGGCGGCCATCTTGAATTCCGCCATTTTGGATTTTTTTTGGGTGTCATTCGTACTCTCCATATACACTATGACATTTGTTCAAAGATCCCCCCACCTATCTCTTACTGTTTTCGAAATACGTCTTCATTCATCACTTGGCAGACGTCATCGAAAAAAAATTTCAAATTTGGAATGAGAACGTCCAGAACAACCTAGATATCGATTTTCAGCCAAATCGGAAAAACTTTTTTTACTTGGCAGACGTCATCGAAAAATAAAATTCAAATTTGGAATAAGAACGTCCAGAACAACCTAGATATCGATTTTCAGCCAAATCGGAAAAACTTTTTATACTTGGCAGACGTCATCGAAAAAAAAATTTCAAATTTGGAATAAGAACGTCCAGAACAACCTAGATATCGATTTTCAGCCAAATCGGAAAAACTTTTTTTACTTGGCAGACGTCATCGAAAAAAAAATTTCAAATTTGGAATAAGAACATCCAGAACAACCTAGATATCGATTTTCAGCCAAATCGGAAAAAACTTTTTTTACTTGGCAGACGTCATCTAAAAAAAAATTCAAATTTGGAATAAGAACGTCCAGAACAACCTAGATATCGAATTTCAGCCAAATCGGAAAAACTTTTTTAACTTGGCAGACGTCATCGAAAAAAAAAATTCAAATTTGGAATAAGAACGTCCAGAACAACCTAGATATCGATTTTCAGCCAAATCGGAAAAACTTTTTTTACTTGGCAGACGTCATCGAAAAAAAAATTTCAAATTTGGAATAAGAACATCCAGAACAACCTAGATATCGATTTTCAGCCAAATCGAAAAAACTTTTTTTACTTGGCAGACGTCATCGAAAAAAATATTTTAAATTTGGAATAAGAACGTCCAGAACAACCTAGATATCGATTTTCAGCCAAATCGGAAAAACTATTTTTATTTGGCAGACGTCATCGAAATTGGAATAGGAACGTACTCATACTCCTAATACAGTCGGTAATGTATGGTAAAATACTCCAAGTACAGTATGAAGAATGAGAGGAGCATGTCAAAAATAAAAAAATGACAGAAATCAAGAATTACACTGTTATAGGACCAAAACTCCAAAGGCAGTCGAAAATCCCTCTAAAACTTCAAATACAGTCGAAAATGTATGGTAAAATACTCCAAATGCAGTATGAAGAATGAGAGGAGCATCGAAGTGTGATAAAAAAATGACAGAAATCAAGAATTACACTGATATAGGACCAAAACTACAAAGGCAGTCGAAAATCCCTCTAAAACTTCAAATACAGTCGAAAATGCAAGGTAAAATACACCAAATGCAGTATGAAGAATGAGAGGAGCATTGAAGTGTGATAAAAAAATGACAGATATCAAGAATTACACTGTTATAGGACCAAAACTCCAAAGGCAGTCGAAAATCCCTCTAAAACTCCAAATACAGTCGAAATTGTATGGTAACATACTCCAAATGCAGTATGAAGAATGAGAGGAGCATCGAAGTGTGATAAAAAATGACAGAAATCAAGAATTATACTGTTATAGGACCAAAACTCCAAAGGCAGTCGAAAATCCCTCTAAAACTCCAAATACAGTCGAAATTGTATGGTAAAATACTCCAAATGCAGTATGAAGAATGAGAGGAGCATCGAAGTGTGATAAAAAAATGACAGAAATCAAGAATTACACTGATATAGGACCAAAACTCCAAAGGCAGTCGAAAATCCCTCTAAAACTCCAAATACAGTCGAAATTGTATGGTAAAATACTCCAAATGCAGTATGAAGAATGAGAGGAGCATCGAAGTGTGATAAAAAAATGACAGAAATCAAGAATTACACTGTTATAGGACCAAAACTTCAAAGGCAGTCGAAAATCCCTCTAAAACTTCAAATACAGTCGAAAATGTAAGGTAAAATACTCCAAATGCAGTATGAAGAATGAGAGGAGCATCGAAGTGTGATAAAAAAATTACAGAAATCAAGAATTACACTGTTATAGGACCAAAACTCCAAAGGCAGTCGAAAATCCCTCTAAAACTCCAAATACAGTCGAAATTGTATGGTAACATACTCCAAATGCAGTATGAAGAATGAGAGGAGCATCGAAGTGTGATAAAAAATGACAGAAATCAAGAATTATACTGTTATAGGACCAAAACTCCAAAGGCAGTCGAAAATCCCTCTAAAACTCCAAATACAGTCGAAATTGTATGGTAAAATACTCCAAATGCAGTATGAAGAATGAGAGGAGCATCGAAGTGTGATAAAAAAATGACAGAAATCAAGAATTACACTGATATAGGACCAAAACTCCAAAGGCAGTCGAAATCCCTCTAAAACTCCAAATACAGTCGAAATTGTATGGTAACATACTCCAAATGCAGTATGAAGAATGAGAGGAGCATCGAAGTGTGATAAAAAATGACAGAAATCAAGAATTATACTGTTATAGGACCAAAACTCCAAAGGCAGTCGAAAATCCCTCTAAAACTCCAAATACAGTCGAAATTGTATGGTAAAATACTCCAAATGCAGTATGAAGAATGAGAGGAGCATCGAAATGTGATAAAAAAATGACAGAAATCAAGAATTACACTGATATAGGACCAAAACTCCAAAGGCAGTCGAAAATCCCTCTAAAACTCCAAATACAGTCGAAATTGTATGGTAAAATACTCTAAATGCAGTATGAAGAATGAGAGGAGCATCGAAGTATGATAAAAAATGACAGAAATCAAGAATTACACTGATATAGGACCAAAACTCCAAAGGCAGTCGAAAATCCCTCTAAAACTTCAAATACAGTCGAAAATGTAAGGTAAAATACTCCAAATGCAGTATGAAGAATGAGAGGAGCATCGAAGTGTGATAAAAAAATGACAGAAATCAAGAATTGCACTGATATAGGACCAAAACTCCAAAGGCAGTTGAAAATCCCTCTAAAACTTCAAATACAGTCGAAAATGTAAGGTAAAATACTCCAAATGCAGTATGAAGAATGAGAGGAGCATCGAAGTGTGATAAAAAAATGACAGAAATCAAGAATTACACTGTTATAGGACCAAAACTCCAAAGGCAGTCGAAAATCCCTCTAAAACTCCAAATACAGTCGAAATTGTATGGTAAAATACTCCAAATGCAGTATGAAGAATGAGAGGAGCATCGAAGTGTGATAAAAAAATGACGGAAATCAAAAACTCCAAAGGCAGTCGAAAATCTCTCTAAAACTCCAAATACAGTCGAAATTGTATGGTAAAATACTCCATATGCAGTATGAAGAATGAAAGGAGCATCTAAGACTAATAAAAAAATTACATATTTCAAAAGTTTCATTGTTATAGACCAATAACTCCAAATTCAGTCGAAAATCCCACTAAAACTCCAAATACAGTCGAAAATGTAAGGTGAAATACTCCAGATACAGTATGAAGAATGAGAGGAGCATGTAAATTCAGAGCTCGGCCTTCGGCCTCGCAAGACACTAATACGGCTCGGCCTACGGCCTCGCCATGCGCTCGCCCTGCGGGCTCGCGCACCATACGCTCGGCCTTCGGCCTCGCGGGCTGGAGTTCGGCCTTCGGCCTCACCAGAAGTTCGGCCTTCGGCCTCACCAGAAGCTCGCCCTTCGGGCTCGCTATACACTGATGTAGGACCGTAACTCCAAATTCAGTCGAAAATCCCACAAAAACCCCAAATACAGTCGAAAATGTACGGTATAATACTCCAAATGCAGTATGAAGAATGAGAGGAGCATCGAAGCATAATAAAAAAATTACAGAAATCAAGGATTTCACTGTTATAGGACAAAAACTCCAAATTCAGTCGAAAATCCCACAAAAAGTCCAAATACAGTCGAAAATGTAAGGTAAAATACGCCAAAAGCAGTATGAAGAATGAGAGGAACATCGAAGCATAATAAAAAAATTACAAAAATCAAGAATTTTACTGTTATAGGACAAAAACTCCAAATTCACTTGAAAATCCCACAAAAACTCCTAATACGGTCGAAAATATGTGCACATTGTATGGCGGCCATCTTGAAATCCGCCATTTTGGATTTTTGACAGATGTCATTCGACTGCTCTCCCGATCCCCTATGACATTTGTTCGAGCACCCCCTACCTATCTCTTTCCGTTTCCGAGATACGCCATCCAATTTTACTTGGCAGGCGTCATTTTTATGATTTTCGATTTTTCCCATACTCAACTAAACCCCCCCTACATTTCCGCCATACTTCATTTTAACCCTACTCTACTCCTTCTGGGAGAACAATTATGTCAGTGAGTCAGTCAGTCAGTCAGTCAGTCAGTGTGTGGTAATCGAGCTTTATATAATATAAATAAACTAGTATTTCGGGCAGTGTGCGGGCCGCAAGCGGCCCGCATCTATCTTGAGTCAGTACGAACTGTCATAAAAGCACCTTATACATTTAAAAAAATTATGCAAATCTCTAATATAAGTATGAAATCCCATATAAACTCTTAATACAATATAGAACCAAACTGTAACCACAAAACCAGTTTTACCCTACTGCCATAAAAAAGTGGTACGGTCAGAATCGTACCAAGGTTCTGAGTCACTCCGGTAAAGGAACCCCCCTCGTAGGTGCTTTGGTTATCGCGGGCAGTTACCATGGAGACCAGTCGGAGATGTGGAAAATACTCTCAAGTCGGAGCTCGGCCTTCGGCCTTGGACAGTTACTCCAAATAAAGTCAAAACTCCCACAAAAACTCTTAATACAGTCCAAACATAAAATGAATTACTCCAAATGCAGTATGAAGAATAAGAGGGGCACCTAGGACGAATCCAAAATGGCGGAATTCAAGATGGCCACCATGCAAAGCACTCCGAACCCACTGAAGCTCGGCCTTACGGCCTCACTTCAGCGTGATCGGAGCACTTTGTATGGCGGCCATCTTGAATTCCGCCATTTTGGATTTTTTTTGCGTATCATTCGTACTCTCCATATTCACTATGACATTTGTTCAGAGACCCCCCCACCTATCTCTTACTGTTTTCGAAATATGTCTTCATTCATCACTTGGCAGACGTCATCGAAAAAAAATTTCAAATTTGGAATAAGAACGTCCAGAACAACCTAGATATCGATTTTCAGCCAAATCGGAAAAACTTTTTTTACTTGGCAGACGTCATCGAAAAAAAAATTTCAAATTTGGAATAAGAACGTCCAGAACAACCTAGATATCGATTTTCAGCCAAATCGGAAAAACTTTTTTTACTTGGCAGACGTCATCGAAAAAAAAATTTCAAATTTGGAATAAGAACGTCCAGAACAACCTAGATATCGATTTTCAGCCAAATCGGAAAAACTTTTTTTACTTGGCAGACGTCATCGAAAAAAAAATTTCGAATTTGGAATAAGAACGTCCAGAACAACCTAGATATCGATTTTCAGCCAAATCGGAAAAAATTTTTTTACTTGGCAGACGTCATCAAAAAAAAAATTTCAAATTTGGAATAAGAACGTCCAGAACAACCTAGATATCGATTTTCAGCCAAATCGGAAAAACTTTTTTTACTTGGCAGACGTCATCGAAAAAAAAATTTCAAATTTGGAATAAGAACGTCCAGAATAACCTAGATATCGATTTTCAGCCAAATCGGAAAAACTTTTTTTATTTGGCAGACGTCATCGAAATTGGAATAGGAACGTACTCATACTCCTAATACAGTCGGTAATGTATGGTAAAATACTCCAAGTACAGTATGAAGAATGAGAGGAGCATGTCAATACGAAGCTCGGCCTTCGGCCTCGCAAGACACGAACAGGGCTCGGCCTACGGCCTCGCCAAGCGCTCGCCCTTCGGGCTCGCGCACCATACCCTCGGCCTTCGGCCTCACGGGCCGAAAGTTCGGCCTTCGGCCTCACCAGAAGCTCGCCCTTCGGGCTCGCTATACACTGATGTAGGTCCGTAGGTCCAAATTCAGTCGAAATTCCCACAAAAACTCCAAATACAGTCGCAAATGTAAGGTAAAATACTCCAAATGCAGTATGAAGAATGAGAGGAGCATCAAAGCATGATAAAAAAATAAATTTCACTGTTTTAGGACAAAAACTCCAAATTCAGTCGAAAATCCCACTAAAACTCCAAATACAGTCGAAAATGTAAGGTAAAAAACTCCAAATGCAGTATGAAGAATGAGAGGAGCATCAAAGCATGATAAAAAAATAAATTTCACTGTTTTAGGACAAAAACTCCAAATTCAGTCGAACATCCCACTAAAACTCCAAATACAGTCGAAAATGTAAGGTGAAATACTCCAGATACAGTATGAAGAATGAGAGGAGCATGTAAATTCAGAGCTCGGCCTTCGGCCTCGCAAGACACTAACACGGCTCGGCCTACGGCCTCGCCATGCGCTCGCCCTACGGGCTCGCGCACCATACGCTCGGCCTTCGGCCTCGCGGGCCGAAGTTCGGCCTACGGCCTCACCAGAAGTTCGGCCTTCGGCCTCACCAGAAGCTCGCCCTTCGGGCTCGCTATAACCCGATATAGGACCGTTACTCCAAATTCAGTCGAAAATCCCACAAAAACTCCAAATACAGTCGAAAATGTATGGTAAAATACTCCAAATACAGTATGAAGAATGAGAAGAGCATCTGAGCCTAAAAAAAAATTACAGATTTCAAAAAATTCCCACAAAAACTCCAAATTCAGTCGAACATCCCACAAAAACTCCAAATACAGTCGAAAATGTAAGAAAAATACTCCAAATGAAGAATGAAGAATGAGAGGAGCATTTTTGACAGGTGTCATTCGACTGCTCTCCCGATCCCCTATGACATTTGGTCGAGCACCCCCTATCTATCTCTTACCGTTTTCGAGATATGTCATCCGTCTTTACTTGGCAGGCGTCATTTTTATGATTTTCGATTTTTCCCATACTCACCTAAACCCCCCCTACACTTTTCCCATACATCACTTTCTTCCTACACGACTCCTTCTGGGAGAACAATTATGTCAGTCAGTGAGTCAGTCAGTCAGTGAGTCAGTCAGTCAGTGTGTGGTAATCGAGCTTTATATAATATAACTAGATGGTAAGTGGTGTGCGGGCCGCGAGCGGCCCGCATCTATCTTGAGTCAGTACGAACTGTCATAAAAGCACCTTATACATATGAAAAAAAATAAATAAATACTCCAATATAAGTAAGAATTCCAATACAATCTCTTAATACAGTAGAGATTCATACTGTAGCCACCAAACCAGATTCACCCTACTGCCATAAAAAAGTGGTACGGTCAGAATCGTACCAAGGTTCTAAGTCACTTCGGTGAAGGAACCCCACCTGTAGGTGCTTTGGTTACCGCGGGCAGTTACCATAGAGACCAGTCCGAGATGTGGAAAATACCCTCAGGTCGGAGCTGGACAGGTACTCCAAATGAAGTCAAAACTCCCACAAAAACTCTTAATACAGTCCAAACATAAAATGAATTACTCCAAATGCAGTATGAAGAATAAGAGGGGCACCTAGGACGAATCCAAAATGGCGGAATTCAAGATGGCCACCATGCAAAGCACTCCGAACCCACTGAAGCTCGGCCTTACGGCCTCACTTCAGCGTGATCGGAGCACTTTGTATGGCGGCCATCTTGAATTCCGCCATTTTGGATTTTTTTTGGGTATCATTCGTACTCTCCATATTCACTATGACATTTGTTCAAAGACCCCCCCCACCTATCTCTTACTGTTTTCGAAATATGTCTTCATTCATCACTTGGCAGACGTCATCGAAAAAAAAATTTCAAATTTGGAATAAGAACGTCCAGAACAACCTAGATATCGATTTTCAGCCAAATCGGAAAAACTTTTTTTACTTGGCAGACGTCATCGAAAAAAAAATTTCAAATTTGGAATAAGAACGCCTAGAACAACCTAGATATCGATTTTCAGCCAAATCGGAAAAACTTTTTTTACTTGGCAGACGTCATCGAAAAAAAAATTTCAAATTTGGAATGAGAACGTCCAGAATAACCTAGATATCGATTTTCAGCCAAATCGGAAAAACTTTTTTTATATGGCAGACGTCATCGAAATTGGAATAGGAACGTACTCATACTCCTAATACAGTCGGTAATGTATGGTAAAATACTCCAAGTACAGTATGAAGAATGAGAGGAGCATGTCAATACGAAGCTCGGCCTTCGGCCTCGCAAGACACAAACAGGGCTCGGCCTACGGCCTCGCCAAGCGCTCGCCCTTCGGGCTCGCGCACCATACGCTCGGCCTTCGGCCTCACGTGCCGAAAGTTCGGCCTTCGGCCTCACCAGAAGCTCGCCCTTCGGGCTCGCTATACACTGATGTAGGTCCGTAGGTCCAAATTCAGTCGAAATTCCCACAAAAACTCCAAATACAGTCGCAAATGTAAGGTAAAATACTCCAAATGCAGTATGAAGAATGAGAGGAGCATCAAAGCATGATAAAAAAATAAATTTCACTGTTTTAGGACAAAAACTCCAAATTCATTCGAAAATCCCACTAAAACTCCAAATACAGTCGAAAATGTAAGGTGAAATACTCCAAATGCAGTATGAAGAATGAGAGGAGCATCAAAGCATGATAAAAAAATTAATTTCACTGTTTTAGGACAAAATTTCCAAATTCAGTCGAAAATCCCACTAAAACTCCAAATACAGTCGAAAATGTAAGGTGAAATACTCCAGATACAGTATGAAGAATGAGAGGAGCATGTAAATTCAGAGCTCGGCCTTCGGCCTCGCAAGACACTAATACGGCTCGGCCTGCGGCCTCGCCATGCGCTCGCCCTACGGGCTCGCGCACCATACGCTCGGCCTTCGGCCTCGCGGGCTGAAGTTCGGCCTTCGGCCTCACCAGAAGCTCGCCCTTCGGGCTCGCTATACACTGATGTAGGACCGTAACTCCAAATTCAGTCGAAAATCCCACAAAAACCCCAAATACAGTCGAAAATGTACGGTATAATACTCCAAATGCAGTATGAAGAATGAGAGGAGCATCGAAGCATACTAAAAAAATTACAGAAATCAAGAATTTCACTGTTATAGGACAAAAACTCCAAATTCATGCGAAAATCCCACAAAAAGTCCAAATACAGTCGAAAATGTAAGGTAAAATACGCCAAAAGCAGTATGAAGAATGAGAGGAACATCGAAGCATAATAAAAAAATTACAAAAATCAAGAATTTTACTGTTATAGGACAAAAACTCCAAATTCACTCGAAAATCCCACAAAAACTCCTAATACGGTCGAAAATATGTGCACATTGTATGGCGGCCATCTTGAAATCCGCCATTTTGGATTTTTGACAGATGTCATTTGACTGCTCTCCCTATTCCCTATGACATTTGGTCAAGCACCCCCTACCTATCTCTTACCGTTTCCGAGATACGCCTTCCACTTTTACTTGGCAGGCGTCATTTTTATGATTTTCGATTTTTCCCATACTCACCTAAACCCCCCCTACATTTCCGCCATACTTCATTTTAACCCTACTCTACTCCTTCTGGGAGAACAATTATGTCAGTGAGTCAGTCAGTCAGTGTGTGGTAATCGAGCTTTATATAATATAAAACTAGTTTTTCGGGCAGTGTGCGGGCCGCAAGCGGCCCGCATTTATCGTTATGCAGTATTAAATTATATCAAAACACCTTATACATTAAAATTTTTTTTCAAAAATCCAATAGATATACGACGTCCCATACAAACTCCTAATACAATAAAGAACCAAACTTTAGCCACCAAACCAGATTCACCCTACCGCAATAAAAAAGTGGTACGGCCAGAATCGTACCAAGGTTCTGAGTCACTTCGGTAAAGGAACCCCACCTGTAGGTGTTTTGGTAACCGCGGGCAGTTACCATAGAGACAAGTCGGAAATGTGGAAAATACCCTCAAGTCGGAACTCGGCCTTCGGCCTCGGACAGTTACTCCAAATGTAGTCAAAACTCCCACAAAAACTCCTAAAACAGTCGGTAATGTATGGTAAAATACTCCAAATACAGTATGAAGAATGAGAGGAGCATGTAATTTCGGAGCTCGGCCTTCGGCCTCGCAAGACACTCACACGGCTTGGCCTGCGGCCTCGCCAAGTGCTCGCCCTTCGGGCTCGCCCACCATACGCTAGGCCTTTGGCCTCGCGGGCCGAAAGTTCGGCCTTCGGCCTCACCAGGAGCTCGCCCTTCGGGCTCGCTATTTCTTGATGTAGGACAGTTACTCCAAATTCAGTCGAAAATCCCACAAAAACTCTAAATACAGTCGAAATTTAAGGAAAAGTACTCCAAATGCAGTATGAAGCATGAGAGGAGCATGTCAATTCAGAGCTCGGCCTTCGGCCTCGCAAGACACTAATATGGCTCGGCCTTCGGCCTCGCTAGACACTAATACAGCTCGGCCTGCGGCCTCGCCAAGCGCTCGCCCTACGGGCTCGCGCACCATCAGCTCGGCCTTCGGCCTCGCGGACCGAAAGTTCGGCCTTCGGCCTCACCAGAAGCTCGCCCTTCGGGCTCGCTATACCTTCATGTATAACAGAAACTCCAAAATCAGTCGAAAATCCCACAAAAACTCCAAATACAGTCAAAAATATAAGGAAAATACTCCAAATGCAGAACGAAGAATGAGAGGAGCATTTTTGACAGGTGTCATTCGACTGCTCTCCAGATTCCCTATGACATTTGTTCAAACACACCCAATCTATCTCTTACCGTTTTCGAGATACGTCATCCATCTTTACTTGGCAGGCGTCATTTTTATGATTTTCGATTTTTCCCATTCTCACCTAAACCCCCCCTACATTTTTGCCATACATCATTGTCGTCCTACTCGTCTCCTTCTAGGAGAACATTTATGTCAATGAGTCAGTCAGTGAGTGAGTCAGTGGTAATCGAGCTTTATATATTATGACTAGATGGTAAGTGGTGTGCGGGCCGCGAGCGGCCCGCATCTATCTTGAGTCAGTACGAACTGTCATAAAAGCAACTTTTACATTTAAAAAAAAATTTGTTCATAACTCCAATAGAAATATGAAATCCCATATAAACTCCCAATACAATAAAGAACCAAATTGTAGCCACCAAACCAGATTTACCCTACTGCCATAAAAAAGTGGTACGGTCAGAATCGTACCAAGGTTCTGAGTCACTTCGGTAAAGGAACCCCACTCGTAGGTGCTTTGGTTATCGCGGGCAGTTACCATGGAGACCAGTCGGAGATGTGGAAAATACTCTCAAGTCGGAGCTCGGCCTTCGGCCTCGGACAGTTACTCCAAATGTAGTCAAAACTCCCACAAAACTCCTAAAACAGTCGGTAATGTATGGTAAAATACTCCAAATACAGTATGAAGAATGAGAGGAGCATGTCAATACGAAGCTCGGCCTTCGGCCTCGCAAGACACTAAAAGGGTTCGGCCTACGGCCTCGCCAAGCGCTCGCCCTTCGGGCTCGCGCACCATGCGCTTGGCCTTCGGCCTCACGGGCCGAAATTTCGGCCTTCGGCCTCACCAGAAGCTCGCCCTTCGGGCTCGCTATACACTGATGTAGGTCCGTAGGTCCAAATTCAGTCGAAAATCCCACAAAAACTCCAAATACAGTCGAAAATGTAAGGTAAAATACTCCAAATGCAGTATGAAGAATGAGAGGAGTATCAAAGAATGATAAAAAAATAAATTTCACTGTTATAGAACAAAAACTCCAAATTCAGTCGAAAATCCCACTAAAACTCCAAATACAGTCGAAAATGTAAGGTGAAATACTCCAGATACAGTATGAAGAATGAGAGGAGCATGTAAATTCAGAGCTCGGCCTTCGGCCTCGCAAGACACTAATACGGCTCGGCCTGCGGCCTCGCCATGCGCTCGCCCTACGGGCTCGCGCACCACACGCTCGGCCTTCGGCCTCGCGGACCGAAGTTCGGCCTTCGGCCTCACCAGAAGTTCGGCCTTCGGCCTCACCAGAAGCTCGCCCTTCGGGCTCGCTATACACTGATGTAGGACCGTAACTCCAAATTCAGTCGAAAATCCCACAAAAACCCCACATACAGTCGAAAATGTACGGTATAATACACCAAATGCAGTATGAAGAATGAGAGGAGCATCTGAGCCTAAAAAAAAATGACAGATTTCAAAAAATTCCCTGTTCTAAGACAAAAAACTCCAAAAACAGTCGAAAATCCCACAAAAACTCCAAATACAGTCGAAAATGTGAGAAAAATACTCCAAATGAAGAATGAAGAATGAGAGGAGCATTTTTGACAGGTGTCATTCGACTGCTCTCCCGATCCCCTATGACATTTGGTCGAGCACCCCCTATCTATCTCTTACCGTTTTCGAGATATGTCATCCGTCTTTACTTGGCAGGCGTCATTTTTATGATTTTCGATTTTTCCCATACTCACCTAAACCCCCCCTACACTTTTCCCATACATCACTTTCTTCCTACACGACTCCTTCTGGGAGAACAATTATGTCAGTCAGTCAGTCAGTCAGTGAGTGAGTCAGTCAGTGTATGGTAATCGAGCTTTATATATATAAACTAGTTTTTCGGGCAGTGTGCGGGCCGCAAGCGGCCCGCATTTATCGTTATGCAGTATTAAATTATATCAAAACACCTTATACATTATAATTTTTTTTTCGAAAATCCAAAAGATATACGACGTCCCATACAAACTCCTAATACAATAAGGAACCATACTGTAACCACCAAACCAGATTCACCCTACTGCCATAAAAAAGAGGTACGGTCAGAATCGTACCAAGGTTCTGAGTCACTTCGGTGAAGGGACCCCACCTGTAGGTGCTTTGGCTACCGCGGGCAGTTACCATAGAGACCAGTCGGAGATGTGGAAGATACTCTCAAAACGGAGCTCAGCCTTCGGCCTCGGACAGTTGCTCCAAATGTAGTCAAAACTCCCACAAAAACTCCTAAAGCAGTCGGTAATATATGGTGAAATACTCCAAATACAGTATGAAGAATGAGAGGAGCATGTAAATTCGGAGCTCGGCCTTCGGCCTCGCAACACACTCACACGGCTCAGCTTACGGCCTCGCCAAAAGCTCGCCCTGCGGGCTCGCCAACCATACGCTCGGCCTTCGGCCTCGCGGGCCGAAAGTTTGGCCTTCGGCCTCACCAGAAGCTCGCCCTTCGGGCTCGCTATTCCTTGATGTAGGACAGTTACTCCAAATTCAGTCGAAAATACAACAAAAACTCCAAATACAGTCGAACATGTAAGGTAAAATACTCCAAATACAGTATGAAGAATGAGAGGAGCATGTCAATTCGGAGCTCGGCCTTCGGCCTCGCAAGACACTAATATGGCTCGGCCTTCGGCCTCGCAAGACACTAACACGGCTCGGCCTGCGGCCTCGCCATACGCTCGCCCTGCGGGCTCGCGAACCGTCCGCTCGGCCTTCGGCCTCGCGGGCCGAAAGTTCGGCCTACGGCCTCACCAGAAGCTCGCCCTTCGGGCTCGCTATACCTTCTTGTATGACAGTAACTCCAAAATCAGTCGAAAATCCCACATAAACTCCAAATACAGTCGAAAATGTAAGAAAAATACTCCAAATGCAGTATGAAGAATGAGAGGAGCACTTTTGACAGGTGTCATTTGACTGCTCTCCCTATCCCCTATGACATTTGTTCAAACACCCCCTATCTATCTCTTACCGTTTTCGAGATACGTCATACATCTTTACTTGGCAGGCGTCATTTTTATGATTTTCGATTTTTCTCATACTCACCAAAACCCCCCGAACATTTTCGCCATACATCATTTTCACTCTACTCTGCTCCTTCTAGGAGAACATTTATGTCAGTGAGTCAGTGAGTGGTAATCGAGCTTTATATATTATAATAATAATAATAATAATAATAATATCTCTTTTTGTAGAATTTGAATAGATAGTTTTTTCATAAACTACTCACGAGTATAGGTTTATTTTAGTATTACACGATTGTTTTAATCCCTAATAACATGCCTTTGCAAACACTATTTTATCTTCACTGATACAGTTGAAATAAAATAAAAGTGGGAAATGAGTATGTAAAATATAATTACTATAATAATTGTTCAAATAATGAATGTTGCAATTATGAAATTGAATATTAATTATGGCACTGGCAGAGGCATTGCTACTCAGATTTGGGCCTGGAATATTTATGTTTACTTCTTTTGCCTTGTTTCAATAGTAGGTGTTTGATAAATTAACTAAAATTAACTGTAAAGCTTAATGTTAGGTATATAAAGGAGATTTTGCTATATTTAAAAAAGTATAGCTCCGATCGCGCTCAATCCAACGGGACACGATCGGGGACCGCGGCCCGCGTGTTTTGATGCGTGGAGCTATTTAAAAAGGTTGAAATCTGATTTTTAATTTTGAAAATACACTAAATTTTGAAATTTATGACTGTAAAAAGTTGATAACTTTTTCACTATTGATGCTAAGAACCTAAAAACAACGCAGGACGGTCCGCCACCAGCGGCTGCAAATTACCAAACACAAAAACACCACACAAATAGGAAACGAACAAAGACAACACGAATATATGGAATTTCTTACAAAAATATTTGCAATAACAGGTTTTGGCTGTCTGGTGTAAAATTTTATTATGGGACGATACTATTTAAACTGTTTAGTTAATTTGCGCTACCAGAGACGCAAATTTTGGTATACTACACTCTATATTGGGACGTGAATTTGACTATGTCGTATTCCTGGTATATATAATGTTATTCTATGATTCCGCCGCTGTCGTAGACTTCCAGCCACCGTGACTTCTGAGCGTTGTTTGAACAGCGCTCAAAAGACTATGCTAAGCTATCTCCATCACCATCCACTAGTAATGTGGCCGATGTCCTCCGGAAACAGTGTATGAATCCGGGTTAGGAAGAGTTAGGTATTTAGCAACTATGTTTCCTAAATTACCAAATTTATTTGAACCGATTTTCTGTATTACATTCGCCAGCTACGTAATTAAGAAAAAATTGGGTGTTGAACAAGGACTCGGGCGTAGTTCCATGTCCTTCCATATTTCAAATTTTTTTTTATGCTTGATAGGTAAGTTAGGTTAGCCTTTGACCACTATCTCACCTGATGATAAGTGATGATGTGGTCGAAGATGTTGTTCAGGCTAACCTAGAATTACTGGCTCTTAACAACAGCTGCCGGAACACACCGTTAGGTGCTTGGCCACAGATTTTCTACTTGAGGGTAGCCAGCAGCTAGGTATTCGCAAAATGCCCTGCCAACATGCTATAACGAATGAAACTGAAACTGAAACTTCGATACGAGAGCTTCAAAATATGTTCCCGCAAAAGTGAAGGAGCGATTGACTTTGCTTTTGTTATTGTAAATTTTCACTAAAATAGCTGTCCCAAATACTTCCACATCCTGAGATTGTATGTTATATAATTGTTTTCGTCTACATGCCAAAAACTCAGAATACAGAAGGTATTCTGAGGCCAAAAATTACTGCAACCTGCAACAATTAATGAGTTATTAAGTACTGTTACATTATATAATACAATCAAGATACAACATACAATAGCAAAGTTAACAAACTTTTTAGTATGATTAAATAGTTACACACATTTCACACAGTATTTGCCTTTGTTAAAGATATAGCTAATCAGGTGCTTCATTTAATTACCTAGCTATTTATCTGAGGTGGTGAAAATGTGTTAGACTTTTCGCCTTGTAGCCATCAGATTTATGTTTCAAGAATGCAATCAGTATAATTTAGTTAAGAATATTTAGTTAGATCAACTCTCAAATGTTATTGTTAATTGAATCAAATTAGAGATAAGATAAAATTAGAAATAAAATAAACAATATAACGAAAACTGGTCATTGTGTAGCATAAAGTTAATTACATCAAAGACATAAGCAACATTATACAGAAGTTAAACAAAGACACTACGATTGTATGGTGGGAATTGTACCCAAGACCCCTGTGAGTTGAACGGTAGACGATCTCTCTGCCACTCAGTTACCATTGCTTCAAATCTTATAGTTATACGAATATATTTTCTAGTAATATACCTTTTTTAATCAAAGCTCAACCTTTTAGGCCTATAAGGACTGTATGAAACCATTCCAAAGGTTTCATCTGCACTTTGCAATAGTGCGTTCGCAAATCCTGAGGTTTCAACGAAATCCTTTGTGCAGCTGTGCCTGTGTACGATTGTGAAACATGTGAGTAAGTAATACCTACCTATTGCCGAGTAGAGATATAAAATGAAAGGATTTGATCAAACACTAACAGTAAATAAGGGAAACTGCAATATATTTTCTCATAAGTTATAAATGCCCTTTAAATATTGTCCCCTATATTGTATCAAGCGCTTGTTAATTTGATTAAAACAACAAAGTTAAAGTCAAAGTCATTTATTCAATTTAAGCGTCTGCGACGCTCTTATCAAGGTCAATTACAAATTTTAATATTGTAATATTCTACATTGTACTGCCACGTTCAGCAAACAAAATTGTATAGAGCCTCTGCGAGAAGAACGGGCAAGAAACTCGGGGCCATTCTTTTAAACGTCTTTTAACAAATTGTTACATACTTACTATATACATTTTATTTATACTTTCACTGGTTTATTAAATATCAATTAACATATAAAGTCATGGTTTACATAAACAGATATTTTCTTATTCAATATATAATAATTGTCAAGAACCTTTTTACAAATCATTTTAAGAACCATTACTTTACATATAAACGAGGTTTGTCGTTATGCAATATCAGAAAAGAGAATAATAAATTACTTAACTTTACCAAATCTTGATCGGGCAGCACTTCGTTGTTTTTAAGGCAATTTAAGGCCAACACTTGGATTATACTATATAACACTTCAGGAGGTTTGCTCGGCGCGGCAGTCGGGCAGAAAAGTAAGTTAACTCGCCTTAGGCTACTCCTTTTATAGGAGGGAACAAACAAGGTGACTCAGCGACCGCAGTCACAGTCCAGAGTATTAACTTCAAACCACAGATAAAATATACAGACAGATAATTAAACTATTACTTATTTTCGTCTGTGGAAGGTACACAGAGTATTTCGAAAACTAAATTAAAACATCATATTAAACCAGTTGTTCTAATCATACATAGCTTACGGATGTAAAAGTAAATTCTGCACCCTACATGTAATTAAGTACAAAAGGAAATATTACTAAGATAAATTTAAAAACAGCCAATTAAGTGAAAATGAACAAATATTTCAATAAATAGTAAGCCAATTTTCAAATAATCTATCACGCTCGTAGCGAAGTTTGCTTAGCCATTTTTAAGCGATTAGCAAAGTTAAGCAACGTCTGCTGCGGTCATGAGTTGGATGGGTGACCGCTAGTGACATTACTACTGAGCGCTTCCGTGCTTCGGAGCGCACATTAATCTGTTGGTCCTGGTTGTTGTCTTAGGATGGCAGTCGTTATAGCATAGTGGTAGGGCATTTTGCGAATGCCCGCCTGGCTAGCTACCACCGTCAAGTAGAAACTCTGTTGCTAAGCACCTCACGGTGTGCTCCGGCAACTGTCCTTGAGAGGCAGTAATTCAAGGTTAGCCTGAATAACATCTTCGATCATATCATCACTTACCATCAGGTGAGATAGTGGTCAAAGCCTAACCTATCAGTTGTATTTATATAATAATGTGTTTATATATACAGGGCGTCCCACGGTGATGCCACACGTAGGGAAAGTAAGAATGCAAGGAATTAAAACATACTTACTTGCTTTCGACTTCGCTGGAAGCAGGTACTATTCCATTGCCAGTGGCTTCAGATCTTAAATCTGGTGGAGTACAATCAATCTTCATTTCACTCTCTGAACCTTTGGAACTCATTTTTATTATTTTATTTTAAAAATCTAACGTAGTTTTCACTCATTTTAGTAAATAATACGGGATAACTCACGTGAATCAGTCAGATAGCTCCGACTATAGTTTCAACCACATTCGGTGGTCTTTTTCAAGGAGAGCTCGGGTCGCCCGCGTTGACGTCTCGCTTACTCAGTCAGTGCTAAGATTGCTATCTGACTGATTCGTTTTTATTATTTAATTTATATTTATTAAGTATGAAAATAACTATTCAAGACGAGTTTTCAGCATTGCCATCAATTTTCTATTTAACATTTGTGCCGAAAGCCAAATGCATATACACAGCCACGTGAACACAATTTGTACCTACCATAATACAATAATATACTTGGAACATGGTACCTACAAGCAAAAGTACTTACTTTGCTATGCCAAGAATAATAAAAGAGATCCAATCAAAGAGTATCAAAGAGCCCCAGCAAGCCGATTCAAACAACATGCTGGATCGCTGGGTTCAAATATGTGTTTGTGAGATTCTTTATTCCACTATAACTTCTAAACGACGAAATCGATTTTAATGTATGATATACTGTTAGATTTGTCTTAATAACGCAAGTGACACTAAGTACATAAAAACAATAAACCGGCTGATTTTAGACGCCATATTGTGCGTTAAAACTTCTTCTTCTTAAAACTTCCACCTCCTCTCCCCAATTTCCTCATCCCCATCTCCTCAGATCCACCTCCTCATATCCAACTCCTCAGATCCACCTCCTCATCTCCAACTCCTCAGATCCACCTCCTCAACTGCAACTCCTCAAATCCACCACCTCATCCCCAACTCCTCAGATCCATCTCCTCATCTCCAACTCCTCAGGTCCACCTCCTCATCTCCAACTCATCAGATCCACCTCCTCATCCCCAACTCCTCAGATCCATCTCCTCATCTCCGACTCCTCAGATCCACCTCCTCATCCCAACTCCTCAGATCCACCTCCTCATCTCCAACTCCTCAGATCCACCTCCTAATCTCCAACTCCTCAGATCCACCTCCTCATCTCCAACTCCTCAAATCCAACTCCTCATCTCCAACTCCTCAGATCCACCTCCTCATCCCCAACTCCTCAGATCCACTTCCTCATTTCCAACTCCTCAGATTCACCTCCTCATCTCCAACTCCTCAGATCCACCTCCTCATCTCCGACTCCTCAGATCCAACTCCTCATCTCCAACTCCTCAGATCCACCTCCTCATCCCCAACTCCTCAGATCCACCTCCTCACCTCCAACTCCTCAGATTCACCTCCTCATCCCCAACTCCTCAGATCCACCTCCTGATCTCCAAATCCTCATCTCCAACTCCTCAGATCCACCTTCTCATCTCCAACTCCTCATCTCCAACTCCTCAGATCAACCTCCTCATCCCCAACTCCTCATCCACCTCCTCATCTCCAACTCCTCAGATCCACCTCCTCATCCCCAACTCCTCAGATCCACCTCCTCATCTCCAACTCCTCAGATCCACCTCATCATCTCCAACTCCTCAGATCCACCTCCTCATCTCCAACTCCTCAGATCCACCTTCTCATCTCCAACTCCTCAGATCCAACTCCTCATCTCAAACTCCTCAGATCCACCTCCTCATCCCCAACTCCTCATCCACCTCCTCATCTCCAACTCCTCAGATCCATCTCCTCAACTCTAACTCCTCAGATCCACCTCCTCATCCCCAACTCCTCAGATCCACCTCCTCATCCCCAACTCCTCAGATCCACCTCCTCATTTCCAACTCCTCAGATTCACCTCTTCATCTCCCACTCCTCAGATCCTCCTCCTCATCCCCAACTCCTCAGATCCACCTCCTCATTTCCAACTTTTCAGATTCACCTCCTCAGATCCACCTTCTCATCCCCAACTCCTCAGATCTAGCTCCTCATCTCCAACTCTTCAGATCCACCTCCTCATCTCAAACTCCTCAGATCCACCTCCTCATCTCCAACTCCTTAGATCCACCTCCTCATCTCTAACTCTTCAGATCCACCTCCTCATCACCAACTCTTCAGATCCACCTCCTCATCACCAACTCCTCAGATCCACCTCCTCATCCCCAACTCCTCATCTCCAACTCCTCAGATCCACCTCCCCATCTCCAACTCCTCAGAATCACCTCATCTTCTCCAACTCCTCAGATCCACCTCATCATCCCCAACTCCTAAGATCCATCTCCTCATCTCCAACTCCTCAGATCCACCTCCTCATCTCCAACTCCTCAGATACACCTCCTTATCTCCAACTCCTCAGATCCACCTCCTCATCTCCAACTCCTCAGATCCACCTCCTCATCTACAACTCCTCAGATCCATCTCCTCATCTCCAACTCCTCAGATCTAACTCTTCATCTCAAACTCCTCAGATCCACCTCATCCCCAACTCCTCAGATCCACCTCATCATCTCCAACTCTTCAGATCCATCTCCTCATCTCCAACTCCTGAGATCCACCTCCTCATCTCCAACTCCTCAGATCAACCTCTTCATCCACAACTCCTCAATCCACCTTCTCATTTCCAACTCCTCAGATCCACCATCTCATCCCCAACTCCTCAGATCCACCTCATTATCCCAAACTCCTCAGATCCATCTCCTCATCTCCAACTCCTCAGATCCACCTCCACATCTCCAACTCCTCAGATCCACCTCATCATCCCCAACTCCTCATACCCAACTCCTCAGATCCACCTCATCTCAGATCTACCTCCTCATCCCCAACTTCTCAGATCCACCTCATCTTCCCCAACTACTCATCCCCAACTCCTCAGATCCACCTCATCTCAGATCCACCTCCTCATCCCCAACTCCTCAGATCCACCTCATCATCCCAACTCCTCAGATCCACCTCCTCATCTCCAACTCCTCAGATCCATCTCCTCATCACCAACTCCTCAGATCCATCTCCTCATCACCAACTCTTCAGATCCATCTCCTAATCACCAACTCCTTAGATTCATCTCCTCATCAACAACTCTTTAGATCCACCTCTTCATCTCCAACTCCTCAGATCCACCTCCTTATCTCCAACTCCTCAATTCCATCTCCTCATTTCTAACTTTTTAGATCCACATCCTCATCTCCAACTCCTTAGATCCATCTTCTCATCACCAACTCCTCAGATCCATCTCCTCATCACCAACTCCTCAGATCCATCTCCTCATCTCCAACTCCTCAGATACATCTCCTCACCACCAACTCCTCAGATCCACCTTCTCATCTCCAACTCCTCAGATCCATCTCCTTATCTCCAACTTCTCAGATCCATCTCCTCATCTCCAACTCCTCAGATCCATCTCCTCATCTCGATAATCTTGAAAATAGTAGCATTAAGGAGGATAATTGTACACCAGCCACATTACTAGTGGATGGTGGTGGAGATATTACAGCGCTCGAAAGACACGGTGGATGGAAGTCTACGGCAGTGGAGGAATCATACCTAAGTACTAAGATTGAGATGAAAAACTGTGTGGTTCGCTCGGCAGCGATGCTATTTTGCGTCTTACGTTTGAAACCTACGATACGCTCATGTGTATTTGAAGCACTTGTTTAAATTAAATAACAGATGCATTCACAAGTGACGAATTGCACTGTCACCCTGAGAACAGTTAAGTCTCATGTGCATGTTATATAACTGGCTCCAAAGGACTGCTGCCGGGACACATTGTTATAGGTGCTTGGCAACAGAACTTGCGCCAAATAACAACTTTGCAGCCATGGCTAACAAATAACTATTGTTTATCAGAAACCTATAGTTATTTTTACAGTCATAAAGGAAGGACAGTGCGGCTATTTACCAGCCTGACTACTGGACACGACTGATGTATTTATTGAACAGATAAACCCCTCCTTAATGGGGGAGGCTGTGTTCAGGAGTGGATAATCCGACTGATACAGTCCTAAACTCTCATCTCCGACAGGAACCGCGTTTATGTAGATACTTATTAACCTTGTACTTGAACTAGATTAAATACGCTGTAATTCCATAGATTAACGTTATACCTATGCATAATAAATGTGGAATTTTGAAGCGCTCGTAGCGAAGCTTAGCCATTCTGAATCGATCAGCAAAGTTAAGCAACATCCGCCGCGGTCAGGAGTTGGATGGGTGACCACTGGTGACATTACTACTGAGCGCTTCCGTGCTTCGGAGGGCAAGTTAAGCCGTCGGTCCCGGTTGTTTTCTTAGCATGGCAGTCGTTACAGCATGGTGGTAGGGCACTTTGCGAATGCCCGCCTGGCTAGCTACCACCCTCAAGTTGAAAATCTGTCGCCAAGCACCTAACGGTGTGTTCCGGCAGCTGTCCTTGAGAGCCAGTAATTCTAGGTTAGCCTGTACAACATCTTCGACCACATCATCACTTACCATCAGGTGAGATAGTGGTCAAAGGCTAAACTATTAGGCATAAAAATAAAAATAAAATTAAAACGTTCCAAGCGTATTTTTAAAAGATCGATTATACGGATGTCGCATGACCGTGTGTCTTTTGTCCGATGATTGTAAAGAGAATGGATAAACTAACAAGTGAATCTCGTGCTTCTACAGGTAAGCGCCCGAATAAATGCCATTTCTGATCAACATTTCATATTTTGTAAGAGGAGATAAGAATGTCTTAAGTACCTACCTGGAATAACGTAAGATCTTTTAGATATTAATAGACTATTTACATTTCAGCGATAACTAATTTCAAATTACTATGTAATGTCATTGGTATTCATTATTATTTATTCTATGCTAATTTGTTTAGTCAAAGTAGAGGTCCGCGCCGCGGTCATGAAAGTCGGCAGCGGCGCGCTGGTAAACGTACCCGGCGCGGCGCGGCGTAGCCGGCGTGTTATTGATTTTTTTACCTTTATGGTGGAATAGAAAAATTAAATCTGCTGTATATGTACTAAAAGGGTAAATGTTTATTTTCTTGCATACAAGTAAGTTCCTACTCAAATTAATTAGTCAAAATATTGAAGAAACAGGATCTTGCCACCAACCGATACACAAACTTCCACAAAAGCCCAAAATCGACTGGCCTAAGTTTATGAAAACCGCATGAGATACCTCAACTTCAAGGCATGTCATCGCGACGAGGGCGATACGCGGGTACCGGACAGTGTCCTGGACGGCAGGATGCGTGTTGGCCGGTGATCCCCCTGGGAGCTCCAAGCGGAGATCCTCGCCGAAGTGTACCACTTCGTGGCGGCGAGGAGATCCCGCGGGGAGCCTCCAGCGTGGGAGGAGGTCACGCGCATGCGGCGGCGGGCGCGGGCCGCCCTGTTGAGGCGGTGGACGGAGGACCTGGCTCCACCGGTCCCTGGACAGAGGACGGTGGATGCCATTCGCCCGGTCCTCCGGAGGTGGGTAGGGCGGCGATTCGGGTCGCTGACCTTCCGATTGGTGCAGGTGCTTTCCGGACACGGATGTTTCGGAAAGTACCTGCATCACATCGCGAGACGGGAGGCAACCCCCGCCTGTCACGAGTGTGGAGCGCCAGAAGACACGGCGCTCCACACGCTGGAGGAGTGCGCCGCGTGGAGTCCCATGCGGCACGCCCTCACAGCGGTCATAGGCGCAGATCTGTCGCTGCCGAGCGTGGTTAACGCTATGCTCGGCAGCGATGGATCGTGGCAGGCGATGGTCTCTTTCTGCGAAGCGGTGATGGCGCAGAAAGAGGCCGCGGAGCGGGCGAGGGAGGACGACGTCCTCGCGGACCCGCTCCGGCGTAGACGAACTGGGGGGAGGAGAAGGCGGTTCGGGCGCCTTCTCGCTCTTTCCTAGTGCTGTGCGGATCATCGGTGGAGAGTCGAGGGATTCTCCACTGGTTTGCACGATCCCACACGTCTGGGGGATGGCCCCAATGAGCCGGGTCATCCGTCCATTGGCCGGGGCCCGCCGCTGGGGCGAGATGGTGACTGCTAACGCTACCCCATTTCGCCCTACTAGGCGGCAGACTGCTCATCCCGGGTTTTTAGTGGGTAACCTCACTTACTACCCCCCCGTGGGGGTAGTAAGGCCCTTCAGGCGAGGACTCCCACATAACCACTCTGCTCCCCCCGGGGCGGGTGGTATCAATAAAGGATATTCCCGGGCGAAAAAAAAAAAAAAAAAAAAAAGGTGTTGGCGTAGGCGTCGGCGTCGGTGTCATTGTTGGCATAGGTGTTGGCGTCGGCGTCGGTGTCATTGTTGGAATAGGTGTCGGCGTCGGCGTCGGTGTCATTGTTAGAATAGGCGTCGGTGTCGGAATAGGTGTCAGTTTCGGCGTCACATCGGCGTCGGCGGCGGTGTCATTGTTGGAATAGGCGTCGGTGTCGGAATAGGTGTCAGTTTTGGCGTCGCATCGGCGTCAGCGTCGGCGTCGGTGTCATTGTTGGAATAGGTGTCTGCGTCGGCGTCGGTGTCATTGTTAGAATAGGCGTCGTTGTCGGAATAGGTGTCAGTTTCGGCGTCGCATCGGCGTCGGCGTCGGTGTCATTGTTGGAATAGGCGTCGGTGTCGGAATAGGTGTCAGTTTCGGCGTCGCATCGGCGTCGGCGTCGGCGTCGGTGTCATTGTTGGAATAGGCGTCGGTGTCGGAATAGGTGTCAGTTTCGGCGTCGCATCGGCGTCGGCGTCGGCGTCGGTGTCATTGTTGGAATAGGCGTCGGTGTCGGAATAGGTGTCAGTTTCGGCGTCGCATCGGCGTCGGCGTCGGCGTCGGTGTCATTGTTGGAATAGGTGTCGGCGTCGGCGTCGGTGTCATTGTTGGAATAGGTGTCGGCGTAGGCGTCGGTGTCATTGTTGGAATAGGTGACGGCGTCGGCGTCGGTGTCATTGTTAGAATAGGTGTCGGCGTCGGCGTCGGTGTCATTGTTGGAATAGGTGTCGGCGTAGGCGTCGGTGTCATTGTTGGCATAGGTGTCGGCGTCGGCGTCGGTGTCATTGTTGGAATAGGTGTCGGCGTCGGCGTCGGAGTCATTGTTGGAATAGGCGTCGGTGTCGGAATAGGTGTCAGTTTCGGCGTCGCATCGGCGTCGGCGTCGGCGTCGGTGTCATTGTTGGAATAGGCGTCGGTGTCGGAATAGGTGTCAGTTTCGGCGTCGCATCGGCGTCGGCGTCGGCGTCGGTGTCATTGTTGGAATAGGTGTCGGCGTCGGCGTCGGTGTCATTGTTGGAATAGGTGTCGGCGTAGGCGTCGGTGTCATTGTTGGAATAGGTGACGGCGTCGGCGTCGGTGTCATTGTTAGAATAGGAGTCGGCGTCGGTGTCATTGTTAGAATAGGCGTCGGTGTCGGAATAGGTGTCAGTTTCGGCGTCGCATCGGCGTCGGCGTCGGCGTCGGTGTCATTGTTGGAATAGGCGTCAGTGTCGGAATAGGTGTCAGTTTCGGCGTCGCATCGGCGTCGGCGTCGGTGTCATTGTTGGAATAGGTGTATGCGTCGGCGTCGGTGTCATTGTTGGAATAGGCGTCGGTGTCGGAATAGGTGTCAGTTTCGGCGTCGCATCGGCGTCGGCGTCGGCGTCGGTGTCATTGTTGGAATAGGTGTCTGCGTCGACGTCGGTGTCGTTGTTGGAATAGGCGTCGGTGTCGGAATAGGTGTCAGTTTCGGCGTCGCATCGGCGTCGGCGTCGGCGTCGGTGTCATTGTTGGAATAGGTGTCGGCGTCGGCGTCGGCGTCGGTGTCATTGTTGGAATAGGTGTCGGCGTCGGCGTCGGTGTCATTGTTGGAATAGGTGTCAGCGTAGGCGTCGGTGTCATTGTTGGCATAGGTGTCGGCGTCGGCGTCGGTGTCATTGTTGGAATAGGTGTCGGCGTCGGCGTCGGAGTCATTGTTGGAATAGGCGTCGGTGTCGGAATAGGTGTCAGTTTCGGCGTCGCATCGGCGTCGGCGTCGGCGTCGGTGTCATTGTTGGAATAGGTGTCGGCGTCTGCGTCGGTGTCATTGTTGGAATAGGCGTCGGTGTCGGAATAGGTGTCAGTTTCGGCGTCGCATCGGCGTCGGCGGCGGCGTCGGTGTCATTGTTGGAATAGATGTCGGCGTCGGCGTCGGTGTCATTGTTGGAATAGGTGTCGGCGTAGGCGTCGGTGTCATTGTTGGAATAGGTGTCGGCGTCGGCGTCGGTGTCATTGTTGGAATAGGTGTCGGCGTCGGCGTCGGTGTCATTGTTGGAATAGGTGTCGGCGTAGGCGTCGGTGTCATTGTTGGAATAGGTGTCGGCGTCGGCGTCGGTGTCATTGTTAGAATAGGAGTCGGCGTCGGTGTCATTGTTAGAATAGGCGTCGGTGTCGGAATAGGTGTCAGTTTCGGCGTCGCATCGGCGTCGGCGTCGGCGTCGGTGTCATTGTTGGAATAGGCGTCAGTGTCGGAATAGGTGTCAGTTTCGGCGTCGCATCGGCGTCGGCGTCGGCGTCGGTGTCATTGTTGGAATAGGTGTATGCGTCGGCGTCGGTGTCATTGTTGGAATAGGCGTCGGTGTCGGAATAGTTGTCAGTTTCGGCGTCGCATCGGCGTCGGCGTCGGTGTCATTGTTGGAATAGGTGTCTGCGTCGACGTCGGTGTCGTTGTTGGAATAGGCGTCGGTGTCGGAATAGGTGTCAGTTTCGGCGTCGCATCGGCGTCGGCGTCGGCGTCGGTGTCATTGTTGGAATAGGTGTCGGCGTCGGCGTCGGCGTCGGTGTCATTGTTGGAATAGGTGTCGGCGTCGGCGTCGGTGTCATTGTTGGAATAGGTGTCGGCGTAGGCGTCGGTGTCATTGTTGGCATAGGTGTCGGCGTCGGCGTCGGTGTCATTGTTGGAATAGGTGTCGGCGTCGGCGTCGGAGTCATTGTTGGAATAGGCGTCGGTGTCGGAATAGGTGTCAGTTTCGGCGTCGCATCGGCGTCGGCGTCGGCGTCGGTGTCATTGTTGGAATAGGTGTCGGCGTCTGCGTCGGTGTCATTGTTGGAATAGGCGTCGGTGTCGGAATAGGTGTCAGTTTCGGCGTCGCATCGGCGTCGGCGGCGGCGTCGGTGTCATTGTTGGAATAGGTGTCTGCGTCGCCGTCGGTGTCATTGTTGGAATAGGCGTCGGTGTTGGAATAGGTGTCAGTTTCGGCGTCGCATCGGCGTCGGCGCGTTAAGCGGCATGGGGCGCACCTTTTTGATACAATTAATATTATTCAAATTATAACTAACGAACAATCGTCGCTCGTGGCGCGTCTTTTTACTACATGTTAAAGTCAGGTGTTCGTAAGTAGGTACTTACCTACGTACGTACTTACGTACGTAATGTGCGTAAGTGTATTTTCCAGAGTACCTATCTAAGTACAGTTTTCTCTCGGATTCGGAAGCTTTTCGAATGGTATTGTACCTTGTACTTGTATGAATGTTATTTAGAATACGAATGAAAACGTTTCCTTGCAAATATGAATTAAGTACCTACTAGGTATGCAGATCATCACATTATGTGCACCTTCAAAGGTCAACACCCTTCAAAGTCAAAAGTCAAAGTCAAAATCATTTATTCAATTTAGGCGTCTACGACGCTCTTATGAAGGTCAATTACAAATTTTAATATTGAAATATACTACATTGTACTGCCACGTTCAGCAAACAAAAATTATAGAGCCACTGCGAGAAGAACGGGCAAGAAACTCGGGGCCATTCTTTTAAACGTTTTTTAAAAATGTGTTTGGTACATACTATATAATAAAATTATTACAATACTTAATTTACATTACGTAGGTGTTAGGCGCTAGCTTGGTAGAGGCGAACCAGTCCAAGCATTTTTGTCGTTTAAGTAATCACAAACTGTGTAGTAAGATTTCTTTATCAAAATATTCTTCACATGCAACTTGAATTTTCTTTCTGTGAGCGTTGTAATATGTTTGGGCAATTTATTATAAAACCGCACACAATTTCCTAAGAAGGACCTTTTATTTGTCTTTGCTAATCTAAAACCTGGCACCGCTATTTTATCTTTATTCCTAGTGTTATAATCGTGAGTGTCACTGTTTGATTTAAATTTGCTCAAATTTTTACGAACATACATAATATTTTCAAATATATACAGACTTGGTAAAGTTAAAATATCAATTTCTTTAAAAATATCTCTCAGGGATTCCCTAGGATCCATTTCATATATGGCTCGAATTGCACGCTTTTGTAAGATAAAGATTGTCTCTATCTCAGCAGCAGCTCCCCACAGCAATATACCATAAGACATAATACTGTGGAAATACGCGAAATAAACGAGCCTAGCAGTAGCTACGTCTGTTAGCTGTCTTATCTTACGAACTGCATATGCAGCAGAACTAAGTCTTCCAGATAGATCATGTATATGTGGATTCCACTGTAAAGTTGAATCCATTTTAATTCCCAGGAAGACTGTCGCATTGTCAAAAGAGAGTTTTTCTAGGCCAAGCTTAATGTTTGGTTCAACATAAGTAACATTTGGTAAAGAAAACTTTAAACATTTGGTCTTTTTTGAATTTAAGAGAAGATTATTAGCCGCGAACCACTTAGAGATCATAGATAACACATTATTTACATGAATAAGTTCACTATCCCTCCTATCTACTTTAAAAATTAGGGAGGTATCATCTGCGAATAAAACTATATCGCAGAAATTTTTAACCATGCAAGGCAGATCATTTATATATGCTAGAAACAGAAAAGGTCCTAAAATTGATCCTTGCGGTACGCCTATTCTTACCAAAGACCCGGAAGAAGTATTGCCATTTATTCTAACCTTCTGTAGCCTGTCTGACAGATATGACTTTATAAGATCCAGAGCTTTTCCACGAATACCATAATGTGAAAGTTTTCGAATCAGAGTGCAGTGCTCTACACAGTCAAATGCCTTAGAAAGGTCACAGAATACGGCAATAGCATCCTGTGAACTCTCCCAGGCTTCAAGTATAAGTGACATCAATTGAGCACCTGCATCTGTTGTGGATCTGCTCTTTGTGAAACCAAACTGATTCTCATTCAATATATTATGCTCATTAAAATGGGATAGAAGTTGTTTGAGCATAATTTTTTCGAATACTTTACTCAGAACAGGTAAGATAGAAATAGGTCTGTAATTGCAAGGGTCAGATGTAGCCCCCGACTTCAAAATTGGAGAGATTTTACTTTGTTTCATTAAGTCGGGGAAGTTTCCTTTATCAATACAAAGATTGAATATTGTTTTTAAATATGGTGCAATAATGCATATTATAGACTCTGCCACTTTACCTTTGTTTACCGACCTCCAAAAGAGGTGGTAGTTTTCAATAGAACGCGTACCTAACTATCTAAGATTTTTTTACCTGTAGATGATTTGTATGCCTTCCATATTTACTAGACGAATTTAGGGTAATTACCTGAGTACCAGTAGTACTACCAGTCTAGCACTTCCGAGCATCCGGTGAATACCTACATCGCCGCTAATCGTGTTTTTTAGGAATAATCTGTGGACAATATGCCTTCCTTGTGTCTTAGACTCGGCACCAATTATACAGGCACTGTGAGAGATAAGAAAACTGTTTAATTTCACGCGTAATTATAGCTTTTATTGTTAAAACAGAAAATATCGTCATTTTGTTTTATCTTAGAACGAATCTCAATGAAATGGATGAGCGAGATATGTGTATCGTTTGGTGTGAGAGAGTGAAAGAGATCGCAGCATGATCGGAACGTCTCGTGGCAGTTCGGTGGTAGAGGTCCGCGCCGCGGTCATGATAGTCGGCATCGGCGCGCTGGTAAACGTACCCGGCGCGGCGCGGCGTAGCCGGCGTGTTATTGATTTTTTTACCTATATGGTGGAATAGAAAAATTAAATCTGCTGTATATGTACTAAAAGGGTAAATGTTTATTTTCTTGCATACAAGTAAGTTCCTACTCAAATTAATTAGTCAAAATATTGAAGAAACAGGATCTTGCCACCAACCGATACACAAACTTCCACAAAAGCCCAAAATCGACTGGCCTAAGTTTATGAAAACCGCATGAGATACCTCAACTTTAAGGCATGTCACAACCCCATCAGAAGTGGACAATCTTGCAGAAGAGATCACTCAATGCAGAAGGCACTTCATACCTCCACAATTAAAGAAAACCCCTAAGGAGAATCGAGATTGCCCATCCTCCCCCGCTGTATAAGAGAGCTCATAAAAGAAAAACGCCTGCTCAGAAAAACCTGGCAACATTAATGAGACCCCATCCACAGAACTGGACCTCACTCCACAAACTCTGCAGGCAACTTAGGAAACACTCAGAACCAATTCGTTGTCTTTTCCACGAAAATTGCAACTTGAGATACAGAGCAGAGGACATGGCAGAAATATTTGCCCAATCCCTTGAGAACTTATTCTAGCCCAATCCCACAGTGAACAGAGAACACTCAGACTCTGTGGAACAGTTCCTCGATGAATACTTCAGTGTCCCATAAAACACAGAAGAAGATATTGGACAGTGATCCGTCACCTGTCCTCTAAAACCACGGCAGCTATCACGCGCCTGTTTAACGGGATCCTGCGCACGGAGCACTTACCCTCTCAATGAAAAATGAGCCACGTGGATAAGTTCCCGAAACCCGGCAAAGACGTTTGGAGACCCGAGAATTACAGGCCTATCACTCTACTTACATGCATTTCGAAAGTCTTTGAACGCCTCTTCTTAAGTCGGATAGCCCCTCACATGAAGTCCCGACCGGAGCAGTTCGGATTCCGGTCGGAGCACTCCCCCACACCTCAGCTATCCAGGGTAATGCACCTCACGGCAGAAAACTCTAAATTGATTTTCGACGTCGGCGCGAATTTGTTCATGACCCGGCGGCGGCGGCGGCGCGCCGAAGTAACTCGGCGGCGGCACGCCGGCGTGGCGCGGATCTCTAAGTCAAAGCACGGTAGATATAGGTGCTTCTGTCAAAATGAAGAAATCAGTGTTAATTTTAACCGGTGTATTTTAGTCAAAGATAAATGTTTTTGAACAAAGTTTTTAAACGAATCAACAAACGTTAGCGATACACAAGTCAGTTTTCGCGCTGAAGTTGTTGTTTTTCGGGAAAGGAGACAAGTTTGCGCTTAAATCATACTTAGTTGAGACAACAAACATCCGAGCCCTGAACGGTGCAAGCGTCGAGGCGCCTTACTGCATGTACTAACCTTTCATATACTGCTACTACCTACCTACTCAGCACTAGGAAACTATATATTTCGTAAAAAAAAAACTATATTACTATTGTTACAATTAGCGGATCTGCGGGTCTAGCAAAAGCTCAGTACCTACCATAGAAATAGACTTGAAAAATCAATAAAGAATTTCAAAGCGATACCCGATAATCCCTGATGGCTCGTAATAATAAATGCAACTTCAAATTGAGATCGATGCGGTCTTTATTTGACGTTTAATGTATGATAAATTATATTACCATAACACTAACAAAACTTAGAATATAAAAAAAAACATAAGTATACAGATCTTAATTTATACAAAAAATAAAACATTAAAAAAAAATGGACTCGCTTAGTTTTTAAGATACAACACCTTGAACACTAACTTACATCTAAATGTTAAGAGTCAAATAAATGATGAATGGAGTATGACACTTGTAAGATTGTATTATGTTATAAATAAAACTTGATCGAAAAACAGTACGGACCTATGATGCATCTGTCAAAAACTACATCTTCTGAAGATTTAGCTTCATTTAGAATACAAATGTCTTCTTATGTTATATCTACCTACCTATGTCTGGTATACTGTATCATTTAATTTTCAAGATACATTACTAGTATTCTGTTGACTACCTACTACAGATATTTTGTCTCAAAATTTTAGATTTTTTGTATAACCTATTTTTGTGTACCTAATAAGGTATTCTTTTCAGATAATAACCTTATGACAAAATTACAAATTTATTAGAGAAAAAGATTATGGTCATGTGCGGGATTCGAACCCGCGTCCATCCACCCCTTTAGCCGGGGTATGCTCTAACCAATTGAGCTAACATGACACAATGACTCATAACTTAAATTCTTGCTCTCGTTCTTCAACCATCGGGATGGAGCTAAAGGGGCGTATGGACGCGGGTTCGAATCCCGCACATGACTATAATCTTTTTCTCTAATAAATTTGTAATTTTGTCATAAGGTTATTATCTGAAAAGAATACCTTATTAGGTACACAAAAATAGGTTATACAAAAAATCTAAAATTTTGAGACAAAATATCTGTAGTAGGTAGTCAACAGAATACTAGTAATGTATCTTGAAAATTAAATGATACAGTATACCAGACATAGGTAGGTAGATATAACATAAGAAGACATTTGTATTCTAAATGAAGCTAAATCTTCAGAAGATGTAGTTTTTGACAGATGCATCATAGGTCCGTACTGTTTTTCGATCAAGTTTTATTTATAACATAATACAATCTTACAAGTGTCATACTCTATTCATCATTTATTTGACTCTTAACATTTAGATGTAAGTTAGTGTTCAAGGTGTTGTATCTTAAAAACTAAGCGAGTCCATTTTTTTTTAATGTTTTATTTTTTTGTATAAATTAAGATCTGTATACTTATGTTTTTTTTTATATTCTAAGTTTTGTTAGTGTTATGGTAATATAATTTATCATACATTAAACGTCACGTCGTTCGTTCGTAAATTTGTAATTTCATAATGTAATTCGCCTAGCAGACGTTATTGCAAACTTAACAATATAAAAATTATAAGGTTGCGTCATCATTTACAAGTTTAAAACCAATTGCAAAATAGGTCTGTAGTTCCTCAACATAATAATACTAAAATTATAACCTTATCGCTAGGTAAATGGTAAATATGTAGAGTAACTCACTTAAATCTATATATCTAGGTATATATGGGCGCCAACCTTTTTAGTATAGCATTTGATGTTATGTTATGACGTTATTAATTATTGATGTTTTCTATTGTTTATTTAATTTATTTTGAATAGTTATTAATTTTAAAATTAGTGCTTGTATTTCAATGATAATTTTAGATTTTAATTTAATGTTATGAATATGGCGCTGCGTCACATCCAGTTTGTTAATTTAATTATATTTATAAAATAACATGTATGTAAATTAATTCAAGCCTTTTTTATGATTTATGAAACACTTAAATTGAATTTAAACTCAAATATCAGATTATTAGTAGTCATTATGGAAGTGACGTCAACGCCACATCTTATTTTCAAAATTAAGATATATCTATCAATTCTGTATAGTCTAAATTATTTAAATATTATTTTAGGATTTATAAGCAACTTGTTTGTAATTTAAAAAATGATAAGAACTGTTTTAATATAGCAGATGAAATATCACATCCGTTACGTAATAAGTTAATAACAAATTATTTCGATAAGTTTATTTATGTCATTATTAATATAAAATAGAGTAATGATTTAATATTAGCATTATATAATTTTAGGAGTGTTTTATGATTAGTTGATAATAATTAAGATGTTTTATTGTATAGTCAATATGGCGGGAGTGGTTTAGTGTTTAAGTCAATGTAAGGATGGATAAGACCAGCGTTGCCAAAATGTTACTTTTGTAACATTTTGTGTTACTTTTGACTAACATATGTTACTTTCATGTTACACAACTCAAAATGTTACTTTTATGTAACTTTTAGGATTTTACACAAAATAATAAAATAGCCCCATATTCAACAATTCATTATAGGTATATGCTTTGTTTTAAATTCATCGCATCTCTTATTTTAGCGCATTTTTGCCGAAAATTTGACGTTTCCATCAAGTCACGTCGCACGCTAATATAAACCTAAGGTTCACACACAACGAACTAAGGTTCCACAAGTAGTTTTCGTGATTTTCAAAGGCATCGGCAACGAGCTGCGTATTTTGATATTGCTATTTTATAACGAGAACTATTATACATGGCCTATGAGCCCTATGACCTCTCGAATAGACTTTATTGTACAGGTTACACGACGTACCTATTTTTTAATATTGACTACGTTTTTTCAAAAATATTATCGAATAGGTAAACATCAGAGGTCAAAGGGACTGTAGCTGTTAAAAAAATCGTATAATGTAAGTTTCCAGTTTATGTTTGGTATTAGTATATGTTTATATGTTGTTTTTAATGTATTATCTTGTTCTTAACGTTCTAATCAGTACATCAGTACTATCAGTACTAATATTTTTAAGCAGTGATAGCTCAGTGACTTTGGCTATGGACTGCCGCGCAGCAGGTCCATGGTTCGAATCCTGCCGCGGGCTTGAGCTTCATCGCATGGTGGTAGGGCATTTTGCGAATGCTTGCCTGGCTAGCGACCACCCTCAAGTAGAAAATCTGTCGCCAAGCACCTAATGGTGTTTTCCGGCAGCTGTCCTTGAGAGCCAGTAATTCTAGGTTAAGCCTGTTAACACCTTCGACCACATCATCACTTACCATCAGGGGAGATTGTGGTCAAAGGCTTAACTATTAGAAAAAAAAAAAAAAATGCGAATGTAACTCTGTCTGTCTGTCTGTCTGTTACACTTTCACACCAAAAACTACTGGACCGATTTGAATGAAATTTGGTATGGAGATAGTATGAGACCCGGGAAAAAACATAGGATAGTTTTTATCCGAATGCGCAAAAAGTGGTTAATGTTTTTGCGCGATAACCGACATTCGCGTGGGCGGAGCCGCGCCCGAAAAGCTAGTATATTATAAATGCGAAAGTAACTCTGCCTGTCTGTCTGTCTGTCTGTTACGATTTCACGCCAAAACTACTGGACCGATTTGAATGAAATTTGGTATGGAGATAGCTTGAGACCCGGGAAAAAACATAGGATAGTTTTTATCCGACTGCGCAAAAAGAGGTCAATGTTTCTGCGCGATAACCGACATACGCGCGGTCGGAGCCGCGCCCGGAAAGCTAGTATTATATATCGCGTGATATTTTTTGACCAGGATGAATTCTTAGTTGTACTAAATTCCTTGCCATATATGAAATTACCTAGTTTTTAAGAAATGTTGGATCCCATTTTAACCGTAGTTCTTAAAGACAAGAGAAGCTAAAGCATAGCAATTTTTTTTAAGTCAAAGTTCACAAAATTATGGCCCCTTCAGTCACAAGATGGTTTTTTGTACAGGCTTGCGTCAACAGAGTATAACAGAGTATTAAAACAGTACGATGTACTCCCTGAGTACTTTAGATTGGAAGAAACACTAACAAAAATTTACCTAGAAAGTATATCTCACGTCCTAGAGCTATTCCACAATTTCAATCACCTTATCCAGTCTGAAAAACCATTACTCCACCAGTTAAACCCTGTAATCCAAAAATGTAGTGACTCAATAGCCAGCAACTACATGTAATTTGATACAAATACAATTGATAAAGTGTGAAAACTGGAACAGACTAAACACTGAAACGATTTCTGTTTTGATGGCTACTAAAGCAAATATTAAAAACGCTCCAAAGTTTGAGCCATCAAAAGCAATGAAGCATGCAAATATAAATTACAATAAGAGTAGTAAAGGTACTCTAACTGCCTAACAAAATAACCTTTAAACATCACTTATAACTAACTTTCATGTCTTAGTTGACTATATTAAATTAATGCTTCTTTCAGGTTCAAGTTCAAATTAGCAACTCCGCTCTACCTCATCATAATAGGTTATGATGACGTTTTAAAAAAAATATTTCCAAAGTAATTTTTCGTGGAGATTTTGAAAATCATTTTGTATTGATTGGTATTTCACTTACACTTTATTAATTGTATGTGTATTCAGGTTAACTATTAATTGCTCGATCAATAATTGTTCCTTGAACACGTAACAAATGAAATAAAGTGCCATATTATTGGATTAGTTTTGTTATGTACATAAAATAAGATGATGTTACATTTTACGTGAAAATGTTACTTTTTGAGCTGTCTCATGTTACTTTTGGCTATAGGCCACTGGCAACACTGGATAAGACTCACTTTAGTCTCGACTGTTGACTGGAATAGACCATTTATTTTAATAAATATATCTGATTCGAATATACAATGTTTTTATGGACGAAAATCCTCAACCTGGCGCCACGCCGCCGACATATACGAATAACTCAGAAGATTTAAAGGCACAAATATAGTAGGTAACAGTGCTTCATAACCTGTGGAAATATAAGGAGGTAGAAAAATGTCATAAGGTAGGCAGCAGCGCCTCCTGAAGTACTGTCATCTTTCAATGCGATTCTCTTGACGCCTGCCAAGCGTAGGGATTGTTATAACCCCCCCATCCCCCCCCCCCATGGGGAGGCTTTTATTTCTTTTTTGTGTCTAATTTGTAAATGCGTCTTAGTGTCGAATACAAATGTTTAAGCGTCTGCCTACGACTCAAAATTAAAATTACAAGGATAATCTCTTAGATAGATAATTAATAAAAGCAAGTAAAAAGCTTTTATCAAGCAGTTGCGACCACTCGGTAGTTTAATTAAATTTTTAATTTATCGTGAAGACGGGCGGGTGGCGCGTCGCGTATGCCGCCGCGCTGCCTCTGCCGGGCACATTCGCAATTTGCTGTTGCTGCCACTTCTTCCATTATACGTAGGATAACTTTAAAAATTAAAATTAATTTGTACAGTACACATAGGTACATGTATACTTAGAGATAGTTTAATGTTAATTACTTACCTACCTTAAACTTGATACAGGTACGTCGATGAGCTTTTGCCGAAGAAAGTCTTTTTGGAAATTCAACCCAATCAAAAAGAGGGTTCAAAGTTTGTATGAAATATTTTACTGGAATGTCAAATTAAATCGATTTTATTAATGGTCTTTATGTCTTTATTAACAAAATACTACCTACAAACTATATACAACACTACAGCTACTACAACGAAACTATTTAGACAACCTACATGTGATTGCAAGCTCAGACACTTAAAAAATTAAGGACCAACAAAGATATTTTTGAAATTTCATGTCGTGGGTTCTGTATGTATGAAAATATTTACTGTGTTATTATTAATTACTAAGCCTCGGCTATCTGTCAGTCCAACTTTATAGGTCTAGTGGTTATAGGTAGCAGGTTGGAGTTTGTTCAGAATATGTATGGCGGATTGCCTAATAAATAATAAAACTAACAAAAGGTTGAAAATATAAGGGGCTCCCCATACAAGAAACGTGTTTCGTTTTTGTTCTATCGTAATAACGGCAAACATTCAACCATCAAACTTGGTAGGTACGATTATAGTCGTTCAACAACAAGTAGTTTCCTAATAAAAATCGTCCGTAATGAAAATGTAAAGGAATAAGTTAGTCAATCGTTTGTTCATATGTCGGAGGTTACACGTAAAGTCGGGCATCAGTTCAGGTGCAGAGATTTGCTAAAAAGTCCACGGTACATTTATAAAAAGTGTATTGCTGAGAGGTTTCACAACACGATCTAAAACTGTCTCTTGGTACACTTTAGCTAAAGTTTTCATTTCACAAAATGTAGCTTTGTGACGCCTTGATACGACACACCCCACCAAAGCATCACTGACGCAGGATGATTACCACGTTGTACATTTCCGATCACTTGAGCAGCTTTTTTAGAACTGCGAGCGTACACTTTATTGTTTTGCTTGTTGTTGTGTTCTAAATCTTTTCAAAGTGATTTTTTTTCAACGGTAAAGAGGAATTTTCTGTCCCCTTCACCCGCGTATCGCGACAGTAGGCGGTTTGATCGATCCATTTTCTTTAAATGTAAAGATTGATTTAGGGCATGTCCTGTTTATCATCGCGATAGATTCCTAACGGGAATTTTCATTTCTCCCGATAACATTTTTTGTTTTCTAATGGGATTTCGACGAATTCTGACTTCATCCTTTGTAGTTCTAACAAAAAATTTGTGAAACGGCGCAAAATCTAAATAAATCTCAAAATAATTAAAAAGTTGAATAAAAGAAAGGTTTGTATGTAACAGTACCTATTTATGGCCAGCCTAGTTATGTGCGAATTACATATCATGTCCCAACGGTTGATTCCTTTTTCTTATACCTATTATGTATCTGGATTATTGTTTTTTTTAATTCGTCCCCTAGAGTCACTTTGTTCAATCTGTTTTGAAAATGTCTATTACCTAGGAGTTAAAATTATTATGGAATTTAAATGGCCAAATTGGAATGTATAAAAGATGTACCTACTACCGTAATTATAGTGATTTTAGCTGAATTATTGATGCGATGCAAAGCGTATTACCATGTCTGTAACTATATGCTCTCATCTGGTGCAAATCATTAATTATGAGCTTCGTCTCATAGACTGCGCTACCTATGCAAAGCGTTTTATCCCAATCTGCCTCCCAATGTCGATTGATGTACAACTATGAGTTTAATCTCATATTTACATTAAAACATCTTTATATATATCATTATGTAATAGAATCAAAGAATAACCCAATAGGCGCTTACGATATTTCGTATATCTAATATTTTGAGAACAACGGGTAAAAACAGCAGCCATATTTACTAAAGTCTATTTTCTACCACAGATTTGTATCCTTTTGTAATGAGACTAACCTGTATTTATTTTCCCTAAGATCTAATCAATCGTTATCTTCACAGAACATTGAAACACCCCATACAACCTTCTTTTTATTCGGCCAGTATTTTTTTATTGTGTTTATATTGCAACCTACTTTGCACCTACGTACATATTTTCAATATCGAAAATCTGATTTTTTGGCACAAATTAGGTCTCACTGATCATTAACTCTTGTATGAATTTCAAAGCCGGAGATAAAGCAGTTTTCTAGTATCAGGTCGCACCTCTGGAGTTACATCACCACAGCGCGAGCGGTACCCCTTTTCTTTTGCAAAGCGAGCAAAAACTAGTGGGCCACTAGACGGATAATTTTTGGCACAAACTGAGGCACTAAAGACCTGGTAAATTTGAAGAAGATTGGTCGGTAAGATTAGTCGTGATAGATTCTCTATGCTGAAACCAACCGTCAACACAGCGGGCTACAGTTATTGATTATATTCTCAACAACCAATCCGAAAAAAAGAGGTACGATTACTTTTGGTTTTATTTTCATTTAAGTATATTATTTTTTGGAGCACTAAGGTTTTAACAATACAATACATAACACTTTATTGTACACCAATAGAAAAAACAAATAATTAGATAACTAAAGCACAAAGGGCGGACTTATCGCTCAAAACGATATCTTCCAGTTAACCTTTGGATGGAGGTCGTTTGAGGAGTCAGAGAGGTTGGCGAACACAATAAATTAATTACATTTATCTACCTAAATAAATCAAATGCTTAACTTTAGTACATAAATACTAATTAGATACTATAACAGATCTAAATTGATAAAAATCATTCAATGTCTAACTTTCGTAATTAATTCTGATGATTGTCCATGCAGAACGAAACGTCATACTGGCGGTCCCACCTTTTTATTTAAATTTCTCGTAAACTATGGAGGCACAAATTCTAGTTTATGGACACAAAGTAGCACAATAAATGGACACAGAGTAGCACTTTTTGGAAATTTTGAGCCAAATCGGAGATGGTGATCCCGCCTTGGTGACGGAGGTGTAGAGAACGCGCATTAAGGATTTAATTTTATTATTTATATCATAATGAATGAAAAGTTAAATAAAATGTAGACACAATATAATTTTAGCTGTAACGACATCCATCAGTAGCCTACTGTTACACCTAATGTATTGCTGACCTATAGGCCCGAATCCGTCACAAACCTATTTACGCGTTGTCAGCAGTATACATATATACCTCTATATAACCGGTGGCTTCCAAAATTAAGTGCTCAATATTATTGTGATAACTACAGGAGTCACCAGACTCAGTTACTAGTATACCTTTCAGGAACCTCTGTCAAAATTAGTAGCAACACAGAAAAAAATACTTTTTTGAGCCAAGAATCAAATATGTTTCAACTGATATTTCTTAATCACAGATGTAAATATATTGGTGTAAGATAATCTCAATAACGTTTCAAATATTAAACATTCTACAATATCAAGATTTTATGTCTTGACATAAGAATTTTATTACTTATTTCAAAATGTATATCTTGAATAAAAACATACTGGTTTCTTATATTAAAAACGACACTTTCTTAGCTTCGAAGTTTTGACTTGAGAATTAACTCTTGTGTCGAAAAAGATACATATTTGGCTAGATACTTAGTTTTTATTTCCAATGAAGAATTAATAAATATTGTAGCAAAAGACATGCCACTTGATATAAAACATAAATATTTTGGCACAAGATTCTGTGAATCATACACTAAAGGCCTAGGACAATTTTATGGCAAAATAAACGTTACTTGGTATAAAATAGCCATTGTTTCGACCAAGAATCAGTTAAACGTATAGTGAAGAATTAAGATTTTATTGCGGCAAGAAATATGTTACTTGATACTAAATACTTAAATAGTTCGTTCGGCTCAATTATACGTGCAGTAAATATAATTAAATAATTAATAATTTATTAATGCAAAACATATGTTACTTGTCATAAAATAATTATTACTTCGGAAAAGAATCAGACTCCAGTGAGGTATGAGGATTTTTTTACGGCAAAATCTAAGTAATTGGTATAAAATGGTATTTATTTCGACCAAGAATCAGATAAACATGCAGTAAAGAATAAAGTTTATTATGGCTAAACTTTAAATTCCTTGGTATTAATTTGTATATTTTTCGATCAACAGTCAGTGAAACATGGTGTGAAAAATTAAGGATTTTTTAAAGCATAACATTTTTTACTTGATACAAAATGCTGATTGTTTCGACCAAGAATCAGAACTATAGTGAACTACAGTCATGGCAGTGGCCCAGATTGGAATCCATCATTCCATTCTCGGTCGTTCCAGTCAAGTCTTTAATATCAGAGTGAATAGCTAGGTAGTTTCCGACAGGCACAATATTACAACGTAAGTATCTACGCCACTCCGTCGCGTTTCACCTGGCGGCAGCGGCGGCAAGCAGGCGAGAAAAGTCATAGAACTAAAGTTGTTCGCTATGATGCTTGGCGTCTGTAGAACAAAAGTTTTTTTTTCCTTTAAGAGGTTGTCAGCGTTTTTCCAATTTTCAGAATAATGTCTAAGAATATTGATGCATGAGGCATGTTATAATTTGTATTTTAATAAAAAAAAGAAACTCTGCTAAAAAATTACAAATAATAAATGGGCGCAATGTAACAAAATAGCACCTACAGGCAGGATCAGACCAAGACTGATAAACATTAAAAAAATTATTTGGTATGAAAAATGAATGGCTTAGGTACTTATGGGAAAAGAATTTTGAAATAATATAAAAACTCTTAGGTACTTGCAGTTGGGTACAATACTGCAATTGCAATAAAAAATACCCTCCCAAAATAAAAATGAATAGTACAGACAAAACCGGACCAAGTCACTTTGGTAAAAAGAACCAAACTTTTCGTTAATTTGGGTAAAGGAGGCCGTTACCTGGGGCTATATAATCTGTAACATCTTCGAAAATATTCATTTAAATAACATGCAGTATATGGCCATATTGATCTTAGTATATTAAATTCATTTCAATGTATTTAAGGTATTAATTGGATAAGGATAAATATGCAGTATTGCTTCAAATCGCTTCGAAATTAGCCATTATTTATTTTAAAAAGTAAATGATAAAAAAATGGTAATTGTGGGTTATTCTTAAGAGATAGACATATACCATTGCGAACTCTTTTGTAGCCCTTTTTAAGGTGTTACTGTAGTACATTATTTTGATCTATCTCGTAGGGTTCAGCCAGCGTTTGCAATATAAGCGCAAAAAATGTGTTTATTTACGTCATCACAATTAAAAATATCTAAAATTTCAGTGTTTATTATATTATGAATGTATACATCTAAAACTCCCTGTTTGTAAAATTACCGCATCATAATCCCTTGCGTAGTTTTAAAGATCTAAGCATACATAGGGACAGAAAGACAGTGGGAAGTGACTTTGTTTTATACTATGTAAGAAGTGATTTATCGGTTTGTTACAGCCTGAAAGTTTGACAATATCAAGTTAGTCTATATATGTCAAACTTTCAGGCTGTAACAAACCGATAAATCACTACTAAAATTTACTGTATTTATTTTTAATTTTTATGTATGTTCGGGCATAACTCCGTCATTTATAAAATCCATTTGTAAAGGATTTGCAAAATTCTTTTTTGTTTAATAGGGTATACTTTCGAAAAGGTGCCATTAAAATTTTATCAAAATTGGTTTAGTAGTTTTTAAGTTACACTCAAATAACTGAAAAATGTTTGAATGAAATCAGTTCCGTTTTTTTTGGAGAAATCTTCAAGAGTCGTTGGGAGCATATCTGAAAATAGTACGTATCTTAATAAATCACAGTATACATAATAGTACCACCTTAAGTACAATATAGATATGTTGGATTAAAATCCATAAAAAGTAGTAACTGTATAAAAATATTAGATATTTAAGTACTTACTTAGGTACTATTAATAAATAAGTATACATACATTACAATACCTACACATAATACATATATAATTGCTAAATATAAAATGTTAACAATATCAGTCCTAGACAGTATTTATTTTGTCTTTTTTTATATTATTTTGTACTAGCTGCGCCCCACGGTTTTATCCGCGTCGTGATAAAATCTATGAAAATGGTGATAATAAAGAAGTGGCCTATGCTTTAATCCATGGTATAAGCTATCTTCCAACCAAAATTCATCCAAATCCATTCAGCCGTTTAGACATGAAAAAGTAACAAACATCCATGCATACAAACTTTTGCGTTTATAATATTACTAGGATTCTGTACTAACCTAGAAATGTGTACCTACTGCTACTACTAAGCATAAATATATTTGCTCTTATTTACTTATTTGAACTATTAATTATCTAATTTGCTATCTAGGTTTTTAGGCGATGATTTTAGAAGTAGGTAGGTACCGGTCACAAGCCAGCTAGAAAGTTGTTTCATTCAAGAATCAGATTTATCGAATTTTTCAAGTCAATATTTTTGATTCTTGATGGAAGAAACATTAAGAAGTAGGTTAATACCGGTCAAAAGTCGATAAGAAAGTTATTTCATTCAAGAATCAGATTTATCGAATTAATAAAATCAAGATTTTTGATTCTTGATGGAAGAAACATGAATCTTGCCTAATGAGAACAGTGATGATTGGTTGGCTCGATAATTCCAGTAGTGGTCAGTGTTGCTATAAAATTTGAGATTCCGCGAGATTCGTGGGAAAAATTACAAGTGCATTGCGGTTAACTTATTTTAATTTTCAATAGAAAGTAAGATTCTGTGAAAATATTTAGGAAGGATGTATTTATTCTTTTTGTAACTTTTGACATTTTTAATATGCTGTGGTACATAAAGGTTGTACATTATAGCCCTGTGCAAATGTTTTCTAATTCATACATCAAAGCCGAAAACGCACGAACAGGACATAAATTAATATAGTACCCATACTATGAATTGGATTCGTTTTATTCACTGCGTATTATTAACCCGTACAATACCTATCAGCTCGTGTTGATATTTCACAACCAAATAATGTTGTTATATACATACATAGGCATACATATAATCACGCCTCTTTCCCAAAGGGGTAGGCAATGACTATAGATTTTCACTTTCTGCGATCCAGACACCCCTCTTTCACTCCATTCACAATCCAATCCTTTCATACATGCGCGTCGGTTTTGGGTACTCTTGATCTGACCCTTTTCTAGAACGTCCAAAATTTTATTGCGGAACGTTAGCACAGAATAATTGATAGCAGGTACTAACGTGACGTTAGCTAGGGAAATGGGTATTTACGCGAACAGGTTTAAAAGCTGGTTTTTTCTTGCATGTACGCCAACCAGGTGCCGACCCCAAATACTTGCAAGTCTTTAAAAGTATATTAACGACAGCTTGATTCGAGAGATCGGTGCCCGCGCCCTTCCTGTACGTATACGCTACGATACAACGCCATAGAAAATACTCATGGCGACTACCAACTTGCAAGTATTGTGGGGGTCTTACCGGCTCAATTGAACTCCACAGGAAATCAAACTATTCCCATAACAATAAGAAACACTCACAATATTCAATTACACTACTTAAAAGGCAAAAGCCTTTTAAGTATTATATTTTCATACGCAAATAATGCTCCTAATTAAGAAAGGTTTCATTTCCTACGCTAGAAATTTTAGTTCAGTAATTTCATGCATACGTAATATTGCACTTCTTGTGGTGTAACCTTCGATAAAATATACTAAATTTTTCGAAGGGTGTAACAATAAAGTTATGTATACATTGTACAGCCCAATATTGGCTTTGAATTACTTGAACACGAACTCCTATATTATAGCTTCAATATTTGGCAACTAGATCTGGAGTTCATATGGCAACACTGTATATAATCGAGTCCAGTGGTGGCGGCGCGCAGCGTGGCGGTTATACTGAAATAAGTTAATTTACAACAACGTAGTATTGTGAGAGATTTGACTTGTGTAAAGAAAAGCAGTGTCCACCGAAGTGTTTGGATTAAGTTTCTTGCAGTGGTTTATAAATACACAAAGGTTTCTACTGAAAATTGTCATCCCGTTGCGTTGCGATGGAAGAAAATATACGTCGTTTGTTATCAGTCTGGAATGTATCGCCAGACGTTCTGGAGAACTTCGGAAGTAAATAACAGAAGAATATAATTTAACATTGACAGTCAATTGAATACATATACTTAACAATATTTGCCCATGTCGTGCGTGTGAACCTACTCCCTACTCAGCGGGTGCAGCACTTAGTATTAAGTTTTTATAAAGAAGTGGTTTATTTTTATATTTTTTAAAAAATGTGGTTCATAATTACTTAAATAATTAAATAAATTATATGAATCTTAATTTAGTTTCTATTGCTAGCCTATGCTTTGTTCCCTATCAAATAGGTTTGGTAAATTTGTATTTGAGATTTATGTTATATTATTATCAAGATATTTTTATCTTCTACCCATGTTTTAATTCAACTGTTGGAATGGTTTAACTAGACATAAGTTACTGATATCAAAAATTGTCACTTCTTTAATTCAATTAGTTGTAATCCAATGACCTATGTGTATATCGAAGGTAATAAAAAGTCTTATATCTGTATTCCGTGTAGTGTGTAACTTTACGGTAGATAAAATTTAGAATAGTTATACCGATATTAATGTTACTTGTAACAAAATATTTACTTATTTGATAGAATTAGTTTACCTGTGTGTATATCGAAAGTAAGTACATAGAATTTTAAATTGTTAACATAGAATAATTTGTAAAAAACTATTATCATTTGTATACAGTTCTTATTATTTCTTCGGTCATGACTACATGATGGGCTTGTAATTACTCCTTCGTTGTGTATTTGTGTGTTCTTTTACCAAAAAATGTAACACTATTCAACACTGATAAGTGTAAAATAACTTGTTGAATTCGGAACATTATGCTTGTTCAAAATTACCTATTATTACTATATTGTGCGCATGGTAACCGACATCGACAAGTTATTTTACACTTTTCAGTGTAGAACTCAGTTCTATTTTTTTGAAAAAAAACCTACGAATATACAACGAAAGAGAAATCACTGTCCATCATGGCCGAATAATAAATTATAGTTGTATACACATGAGAATAATTTTTGACAAATTAATCTATGTTAACTATTTAAACTTCTATGTACTTACTTTCGATATATATATATATATATATATATAGGTAAACTAAATCTATTAAATAAGTAAATATTTTGATACAAGTAACATTAATATCTAATCAATACATTCCATGGCTAAGTACAAAGATAAAAATTAAAGTTAAATAGAAGATTTTCTAACTTCTTATTTTAAAAATTAATACATTTTGTCTAAATATATAATATCCTTCCTTCAAAACTGATCAATTTTACATCAAGCATTCTGATACTTTCATTAAAATACTTGAGTTCTTAGGTTAATAACTTTCCACTTTTACATGATGAAATAAAATATTTCAGTAGAAATATACTCGATCTTGGTTTAACACATTTAGCTTTTAAGATAGGAACTTTTCTGTTTTGCAGTATGAAATAAAACATTTCAAGTAAGACAAATTCGCCCTTAGGTCAATACATTTAGTTTTGAAAAAAAGAGCTTTTCAGTTTTGAGAGATATAATAGAATATTTCAAGTAAGACATACTCGCTCTTGGGTCAAAACATAAAGCTTTTCAAAAAAATAGTTATTCGGTTTTGAGACACGAAATAAAAATTTAAAATAAAATAGGTTGGCTCTTGGGTTCAACTTTTTACCTTTTAAAAAAAGAGCTCTTCCATATTGTAATGTAAAAATGTTTCTTGTTTTGAAATAGTTTCCGTCTTGAAGTGATATATTTAAAAAATTAAAAAAAGAAACTTTTCAATATTGGTATAAGAATATATTTGTTGGCCCAAGAACTATAATACAAAACATTTTATTTCTTAGGTGAAGACATTTTCGACTTTCCTTATATCGAAAACCTAAAAGATCTTGAACCAAATAAACTCTCTTGGCCTAAGATATTATTTTTTTCTGTGAAAAGTGAGTTGCGGGAACTTGTAAGTCATCATGTAAATATATTAATTTTATTTTTCAAATAAAATAAATGTGTGTATGTCCATAACTTCTTTTTTTTAAGACAACTGAATAGGTCCACACAACACTACGTTATAACCGTACATTTGAGATGCTAACTTAATTAGGACTTATTTGTTTTTTTTAATTATAATCTCATTTTTTAGGTGTTTTCATCTTTATCGTAATTTATAGAATATTCTTCTTCTTCTCTCGGTGCCTCTTCAATCAATGGAGGTTGGCAATTATCTCTATCCTTGGCGAGGCGAAAAAGTTCAGCGGCACTCTCAATCCCTGTCCACTCCCAGATGTTTCGCAGCCATGACTTCTTCCTACACCAGTCTTTTTCCCGCAACTTTTTCTATCATTATTAATTGAAGAAGGCAATATCTGTCATGTCTAAGTACATGGCCCAAATATGCTACTTTCTTTCTTTGACGGTTTTTAAAAGTATGTGTTCTTGTCTAACTCGCCGCAGTACTCCCATATTGTTAACTCTCTGGGTTTAGGAAATCGCCATCATGCGCCTTACGACGAGGGCCCACATCACACATGCTTCTATACGTTTCCTGAGTTGCTCTGTTATAGACCAAGCATCGCTTCCGTATATAAGTATCAGAGATATTTAGTCTGCGATTGCCTACTTAGCACGTTCTTCATGTTCCCCAAAGGCACTAAAGACAATCTCTGCGGGTTTTAATTTCCTTATCACTGTCCCACTCTTCAGTCAACCACGTACCCAGGTACTTGTACAGAATATTATTTTATTTCAATAAGTAATAATATACATTTGCATTTGCGACTGTGGCGCCGCCTGACAGTTCTTAGCTGAACTGTATCATGTACGCTATTAAAATGATCACAATATGTAATTGTGTGCTTCAGGCGCAAATTACAAAATCGGAACAAAATGCCCTACCAACATGCAGTGAAGCTCAAGCCCGTGGCACAATTCAAACCAAGGACCCATTGCCACTGAGCCATATTCTTCTAAATGTTCATATTCTAAGTACCTAGTAGGTGAAATCAAAACACAAAATTTATAGATTTTGGTTGTTTATTTGTCAGGAAGCAAATGATTCACAGCATTGGTGGGATACAGGTCTGACCATACCGGGCCGAAACATTCTTCCTGGGATTTACTATAAGAAGGTACAACAGCTTAAAATAGTAAGTACCCAAATATAAAAAAATGGGGAAAAAACAACATTATACACAGCTGTAAGATAAGTATTTAGTAAAGCGAGTTTTCTTTTTTTATATTTTTTTTTAATAATTAACTACACACCTTACTAAATCACAATTTCTAATTATGTCAAAAATTATTATTTATCACATTTATAACATTCTGTACAAAGTAAAAAAATATTTCAATACTCCACTAGTACAAGGTAAAGCTGCGTGAACATTGCAACATTATATTATACAATATTAAATATGTTGTAAAGGCTAACAACTAGGTGAAATGTACTTTGCCTAATGCGATTGAACACACTGAATAAAAGGCTCTAAAAATTGGAAAATAATCGAAATGATATGCATTCGTGAAGCCCATACACACCAGAGAACATAATACCATGTTATATTCCAGACAAATTCATATTGGAGTGGTCATTTTCGAGAACGTAATATGAACAATTTGTTGGCATATCAGTGTATACTGGTTGGAATAATAGATCATTTCGGCTTCAGGGCAGTCTGCATCGGTACATAGCTAAAGGTACAATTTATCGCAAAATAGTACGCGTATAAAAAACTTCCTACTTATAAGATGATCGCGGTAACAATTCATAACATTTCATGAAAGGTGTGTTATTAATTACGCTATTATTTCGCTTAAGATATCACTGTGACTATAAATACTAGAGATCAATAATCAAGCTATACCTAGAGCACGTCGCACATGAACAACCCGGTCAAAAAATCTGTGAACCTCGCGGAATGCGAATCCCCTACCGCTTCGTAGCTCGACTCCCAGCGCTCATCCTGCTGTATTTAGATTTATTTTGTTTTTGTCCGCGGCGATTTGACTTCACAGGTTTTCTACACTGATGAACATATATTTTATCCGGGTTGCAATTGAGTATTTCCGAGTAAAACAAGTACTGCCATCAATTCTACGTCAAACCTCAAAAATATATGCTTGTGGCGAGCGAACAGACCATGAATGACTCGCCTTTATCAAGTATGAATGTTCGTACAAATAGTACCGCGCAAAAAAATACCAAACCAATATTGTGTAAAAACTGATACATACATTTTTGCTTACGGCCGGCGATACCGGCCAAGGGCGATATGCGTGCTCTATTGCTTGCATATTTGAGTCTCTTAGACAAATACAGTAGATAGGCATACTTACACAGTACAATTAAATTACTTTATTTACTTTAAATCTATCATGCTTCAACTTTAATTTCAGGATGTATGCGTAACTTTTACGTTGAACGTAGTTTTGTACCTAGTTCTTGTTAAGCGCGCGTGGACCTTGCTTGCAGTTAACCAGGGCCGATACCATCATCTCTAGAAAAGTCTTACTTTAAACTTACAAGTTACAATTTTATTTTAAACTACCCACAACCTACTTATATTTCAATGAAGGGGTTCGAAAGAGATCTATTGAAACTTAGGTTGGGAACAAAGCATTAATAAAGTATTGTTTCGAAACATGGTACGATTAAAAGTAGTAAAGCCTGCTTTACACCTGAGCATTAACATCCAGCCATGTGGCATGCTACATATTGTGCCATGCGCCATATTTCAGTGGCAGCATGCGGCTGTCTATTTTACGCCGAGAAAATATCACTACAGAATCGGAATATATTTCCTTGATTTATTACGACACAGTACCAATAAAGCTAAGTAACAAAATCACAATGATAGTGGGAAAGAAGAATATTTCAATAATACACACGGCTTTGTTCACGTCTATCAAATAGCCTTTGTCATCAAAACACTCCATGATCAAAAATCTCAACAATAATTAAACAAAATTAGCAATTTGCTACATAGAATCTAACGTGCCGCTACAAAGTGATATTCTGCCAATTGACGCAAGATGTCACCAAGGCGCATGATGTGCGACATTTTTACCTATATCAGGGTAGCATGAGCCACTGAGGCACAATGCCACATGATGTACTATGGGCGTAAAATAGCTTATATTGCGTGTGCTAATATTACCTGCGAGGTACCCATACTATAATTATCCAGAGATCGTGCAACGTGCAAGACACTTCAGACAAGAGGTTAATCTTGGTAATATTACTTTATTATGGTTTCTAAAAGTTGATGGTAAGGCCCCGGGTAGATAATTATGTTGCGTTAGTGTGCGTGCCTTCTGAAGCTGACATGCAAGTATTTCAAAGTATTTGTAAATGACTAACACAAGCAAGGGTTACGCACTACACAGAATAATATTGCTCTAACGATTCACATTCATACAAAATCTATATCATAATATAATTTAATAGAAAAGATTTGATTTTTGTCTGTTTTTCATAGCATTTATTATATAATTTTAAAGAACATTGGTTGTTCGGTTATCAATACAAAACTCGATATCATTAAGGTCTAAGTTACGTTTACACGCTATAGAATAAAACTGTTAAGATATAAATAACACATTATGTTACATGGACATACAACCTTCATAAGGAGTGAAATATTACATGTATCTAACATTTAAATTATTAGTCCCCTTGCGGTTCTTATAAGATTGAATCTCGCACAGCTGTTACTCGAAGCAGAAATGAATTCTCTTCGTGGTTTCCGTTAATAAATTATCTAAAACTTTGTACAAATTGTGTTTTAAAGAGCTAAAACGCTTGTTAACAATAGGAACATTTTTATTAGTGGTACTTAATTCTGGTAAAACAATGTGTTGCGTTAGGATGAGAAAACAAATTGCTACGAACAAATGTAGTTTGATGATCAGTGACTGAAATATCTATTGGCCACCGCCAATGCCAGCACCCACCCATGCGCGTGATTCATAAGATTCGATTAAAAAAACTTTTTTTTTATCATTATGCAAAAAAAAAAACAATTATACAACCATTCTAATTTGAACATTTCCATTAAAATCTGGGACATAAAAATGCAAAAACTGTGATTTGTGACAGTGGTTATAGAGAAACAATCGAATATACTCTATAAGGGACACTCAAATCGTTACAAATTTATTTACAAATATAGTCAATTTCTAATTATCAACTAATGTATATAAATTGGATTATTTACAAATTAAAAGCGTGTCGATAACGACACTTCGACACACTTACACGTTCGTAACTATATACAACGACTACAATATAAACATTATGAATTAAGAGCATTGCATTCCCGTGAGCTTGATCAAAAATAATCCCTTGTTCAATACATACAATCTGTCCACACTCTGTTTATATATACAGATAAATGGTCAGTCATACTAATATTTTATTTTGCTACCCTATACAATTCTTTAACATTATCATACATATTTTAGCCCCAGTGACAAACAAAGCAGAATCAGATGAAAGAGGCAGATTAACGGAATTATATATGTAAAGGAAAATTATCTATTCTCAGTATATGCATTTATTATTTTAGGGAGAATTTTATCATTTGTTCGCGTATCTGCTTATAATACTTGACACCAAAATCTGATAGCCTTTCTCGGTTAGATCTTCAAAAAACGTCACGTTTTATAAACGTCTACAAAATACCATAGTAGGAAAGCATCCATATTTATTCCAAGAATAAGGAAAAGTACAACTGAATTCGATGGCATTATTACTTATTCTTGGGATAAGTACTATTTATGCTTTGCTACAACTGTCTGGCTTGTATAACGTTTTATGAACGTCAGTGCAAGAGAACACAAAGTATAATTTAAAAGAAAATTAATAACATGGGACATTTTATAATTAAGTAAGCTGTGAAATTATGATAGCTATATAGAATAAAACTATCCACGTATTGTACGTTGTATATAAGTTTGATTAAATTCACCCTTAGTGAGACTGATGCAGAGCAGATCTGGACTTATATTATGTGGTTCTGCTTGAGATGTCTCAAGCAGAACCACATAATATAAGTCATATGTGTAAAAGATAGGATAGCTAGAGTACATAGTTAATGCATGTGCATTAACTATGTACTCTAGCTATCTTATCTTTTACATATATGTTATTGGTAAAATGCTAACAACTTCTTAGGGTTGACTTCTGCTAGTTCTAACAAACATTTTGAGATGATTTTTTTGTTTATATTTTTTTTGTTTTTTTTTTTAAGGTTTTTGACTGAGTGAGGACCACCTAATGTTAGAAGGCCTGTAATGTATTATTCATATTTTTTATTACTTTGCTCGATGTAAATATTCAAAACTCTATTCAAAGGGAGCACGGCGCGGTCCAGTATTGCCGCGGCTGGCGCTCCTGGCTCAGAGTAGGCAATAAAATACAAAATAAATAAAAAGTTCAAAACCGAAAACAATATCTCCAAATGTTTGTTAGGACTAGCAGAAGTCAACCCTAAGAGGTTGTTAGCATTTTAGCAATAACCCTGTATATCAGAGTATGGCTTTTGGCCTTTAGTATAGCTATTCCAGCTGAATAGTAGGTTCTAGTAAAAAAAATATGGCAGAAAATTCATGCAAAAAAACTTATTGACCGAATTATGTGACACATGTACACTAGAAAACAATATAGAACTAAGAAGCCTTGCATCATCTATATCTGCTTTGCTTGTCGTCGAACCTAAAAGCTCACCATTAACGCAATCAAAAAAAAAATCAAAAACAATAAAATGGCTTCATTTAATATCGAATTGTTTTGAATGTCAGGTAAAGAAGCCCAGTCGTGAACTAGATAAAGAGATCAGTCTTGGGTCAGAGGAAACAAATCAGTACTCCTGTATATAAAATGACAGATTTGAATTAGACTGCACAAGTTAGCCATATTTACAAATTCGAATAACAAATGTACACTTAAACGTAAATATTGAAGGATTCCATGATAGTATCAATATTAATTAACAGATGTCTTATAAATGTAATAAAATCATTGTTTCAAAAATATGTCACATTAAATTTATTTTTACGAAATCTTATTTACCTCAATACCCAAAAGGTTAACGGTCGAAAATCGTTTTAGGTATACTGTCTTTAAATATATTTATGAATTTAGTTTCATACTATAAAAAATACAAAGATTGGCGATATGGCCCTAATAATAAGACAAACTATAGTATCCATATTAGTTATGCCACAAATAGTGAAATAGTAAGTAATCGGCCAGAAATGACTACGATTCCGTATGGCAAATATTAGAACTATTTGCCACCTAAAAACTATATTCTAATTAGCATTATTAGCATATGTTTAAAGTAGAAATAAAGCAAATCTTTGTATGGGAAAGTTCTCACATTCTTCTTTCTCTTGTCCTGGTCCCAATTTATTCCTGGTATTTTTCTTAATATCTTTTCTATCACATCGTTTTCATTTATATAATATATCTCCATAAGGGTAGGGAGAGGCGACTAAACCACGTTTCGGAGCGAACCTATTGCCATATAATATTGCAAAATGTAAGACTCAATAATGCTACCAAAAAAAACTTGACAGAAAAACTCGAATAATATTCGAACTGGGGATCGACACCTGAAACCAAAGTGACGCCTTACATCACTCGACCAACAATGCATCCTCATATAATAGATACATACATCTCTTGACTTGCCTCAGACCTACCATTTATCATATTTAATGTCATGATGTGGTCGAAGGTGTTAACAGGCTTAACCTCGAATTATTGGCTCTCAAGGACAGCTGCCGGAATACACTGTTAGGTGCTTGGCGACAGATTTTCTACTTGAGGGTGGTCACTAGCCAGGCGGGCATTTGCAAAATGCCCTAACATCATGCGGTGAAGCTCAAGCCCGCGGCGGGATTCGAACCATGAACCTGCTGCGCGGCAGTCCATACCCAATGCCACTGAGCCATCTTTGCTTCAATCACATCCATGTAATCATCATTTTTGTACGGTTTTCTAGAATAGCTACATGGATGCGTTGGATTACATCTTCAAGACCAGGAATACACATATGATTTTATCTATTTGTCTTATAAGACTGATAATGTCTGATTCTATTTGATTCTTCTGTCAGACTGTAAACTCAGTCATTTCAAAATTATCAGCATTTTAACTGGTTGCCACTTTCGAACTTCCATCGAAGAATCAATACCTTATTATATAAATTCTCGTCACTCTCAACAACTTAATCTGCGCTGCATGCACGTTTGAATGGAAAATTCTCATATTCTGTAGTTATTACAATTTGGGACCGTCAAAGTTGAAGAGTGCACTTGCAAGTATTGTTTCTCACTCTAGTGAATGGTGCTTCTAAGCTAAAGAAGAATTCTGAGCTAATAAGAGGATTGCGAAAAATTCTATTCTAGGTGGACTAACATATTTAAGTTTGTGGTTGATATCTTAGCATCACAAAAATTTTGTATTATGGCACACAGTTACTGTAATGCTATTCAATTAATTTTGCTATAACCTTTTTGCATGGTTATTATCAGTAAAGACTTTATGGTGTAATTAAGTAAACTATTTTTATATTGCCCATATATTTGGCATGCATGATAAAATGTTTGTTTAAAGAAACTAGGCAGCGGTAGATGCAATTAACTTTATCACAATTTGGGACACAATAAATTTGAAATACATATAAAACTATTTCATTATGTTCAAACAACTATCACCACAAAATATGCAATTAAGTACCAGGAGTGCATACAGGTGCACAACTTGTTTAAATCTTCGCTTCTTGATAACATAGACAACAAATCAAATTGTCTATGAAATGTCTATTTTATTCGACTTTAGCATAGCGCATGCCGAAAGCGTAACATGACATATTCACGTTTAAATAATCGACAAATGATAATAATTAATAAGCTATATTTTGAGAACTATTTTGACAATTAATTTGGTGTATTCAGATAAAAAAATAGTCTTAATATTTTAATGAAATTTGTAATAATGTTTACATTGCACGCCTTAATAAGGCAGAATACATTGAATCTGTATTTATTATAAATATAACATCTATTTTCATGTGTCATGTCAATCATGTATTTCACTCAATAAATAATTTGATTTGTATAATGACCAACATTTTGGATTATCTACTTTGCAGAATGACTTAATTGCAAAATGAATATTACTGCTAATTTTGTATCTGTAGCCAATGTGGCTGGTGTTGTCCCCTCGAAGGAAAACAGCAAGTATTTTATTAGGTGGTATGACGGCTCTTTCACACTTTGGTGGTAGCAAAACTGAGTAAAACGAAGGGGTGAAATAATATTGACCCCTATGGCTATCTGTCTGAAGTTGACGTTAAGCTGTATGAAAATCAAGAATAATAGATCTTTACTATTCTTAGGTAAATTAATGTTCAGGCATAATTTATTTTTGATGTACACATTTTGCTAAGTTTTTGTTAAGTAGACGTTTGCTCTTTAGACATGACATTTAGGCATTCTGCGTCTTTCGATGGCAATTTGATTTGTTGCCAATGTGATCAATAAGAAAATATTTATACAACAGTGTGCATACATATACAAATCTCTAAGTATGTGTTCTAAGCATAGTCAATACTATGCGAATTTTATAAATGTTTTGTACCTACTGATTTCAAATTATAACAAAAATGTCAACAACCATGGAACCCCCACAACATTTCACCTTTCTATAATGAATTCAGTAATTGCACTTCAAATGAATTCTGAATATGATAGGTAGGTAAAAATTAACATCAAAATATTTCTAGGAAATAATAACCAGGCAAAATTTAATTTCTCTAAGAAGCTGATTAACCAGGAACTTAGACAGGCTTTAGATTCATGCCCACACTATTTCACTGTTTTTGAAAAATTCATGTTTTAAGAAAGGAGAAACTGTCCTTGTTGTATATCATTAAGGTAATCCCCCTAAAACACTCGACGATAATAACAGATAGTTAATTAAAAAGGGCATCATTGTTGGTTACCTAATTTTTTTGTACTGGAATGTGGTCAATTCATATTAAGAGCGGATAAAAAGTGCAATTACTAAAACATGGACCTAATTCACCGATCTGTTAGTTCGATAAGCACACATAATATTACCAATAACAACAGTAAACCTAAGATATAATTTTTCCTACAATCGAGTCACCGTCTAACTCGGTAAAACAATTTACAACAAGTGTGCAGCAACCGACACATATAATATTTACACACACATGACACTTTGGTACTAATGGACAGAACGCGCTATGTCGAGTGTCAACAGAACTTACTGGGGTGCACTACTATTTCTCAGTGGGGTCAGGGGCCGCGCCGCCAAAGTCGAGCTGGTAGCCCCCAGCGCGTGTCATTTCTTCCATGCTGGGTTCCTTACAGTCGTGTCCCGCGTGGCCGGCGGCACCGCAGTTCCAGCAGGAGAGTTTGGGTGGAGCGTACAGCACAGGGACGAAGCCGGCGTAGGGAGCCGCGGTTGGATAAGGCGGCGGTTCGCCGTTAGCGAAAGGAGGCGGCGGCGGTCGGTACGCCGGCGGTGGCGTGGGATACGCGAACGGACGCGGGTACTGTAGAAACGGCACGGGCGGCGGCGCGGACGGCGTCACGCGCCTCTGCGCCGGCGCAGGCGTGCCGGGCGGTGAAGACGCCGCGCTCGAGCCGCTGTCCGACGATGATCGCGTCGGCTGCCCGTACGCGCCCGTCCGTCTCCGCACGCCGTTCAACTTCTCTAATGACCTGTATTGCTGTATGCTTAGCTCTCGTAACCTTTCGTCTACGATGTTATGCCGCATCTGGAATGTGATACACTTTATGACTATCGGAATGTCATGTGACCGAAAACACATCACGCTTTTGCTTCTCCATGTAGGTAAATAATCTCAACTAGAACTCAAAGCCTTGCAATAAAGACCACTAAGGGTTCGTCTATGGAGACTTAGTTAATTAAAAGAATGTTCATATAGGAACGACTAGTGTTGCCCGCGCGGCTGAACGCGTTGACCGATGGATTGTTTGATGCGACGAGCCGCGTGTTCGACTATGTCTCAGAAATGTCAATCACATTTTTTACTTTATCATCGTCGCCAGTGATATAAAAGCCACTCGAGCATCAGTATTATCTGTATCAATGACCCAAAACCCTACTCTTCTACACAAAAGCCTTGGGGTGGTTATCTCAAGACTTTTAGCCACCTAAATAAAGCATAAAACCACATTCTTAATAATTGCTTTACTCTAGATCACAAATTTATACTATAATATATCTAGGTATAATTACATAACTGTTTGTGCAAGAGTTTTTTTCTTGGGTGCGGGATAGCTCTATATGTGCCAAATATTCTTATTGACTGTTGACGTCGAGTATGTCGTTTGTCTTTCGCGACCATAGAATCTCTCGAGATCCAGCGTTGCTGAGATGCATACGCCGGGTCCGCATGCTAGTCCAAAGCTTAGAGCTTAGAGCTCCTTAGCCTAGAGTGTGGATGGATAGATGTCCACTAAATTCGAAAATCTTTCAGTCAGCGCAAGATTACAATTACTTAGTTATCTCCTTTTATGCAACGCAGCTCTCTATAAGTATAATGGATTTATAAGAAGTATGTACTCCATAATTTTGTTTTCATGATAGCTGACTACATAAAGAATAGGCTATAGCTGGCTACATCTATAGTATTTTCTTTATCTCAATCTAGGCTATCTAGATGATTAAGGTTCAGCTATAGTATATTTTTATCTGAGTTTAAGAGCTATCCTATCAGCTAGATAAATTGATGATTAAGGTTACAGCGACCTGCGGCTTACCTCGGAAATAATTGGTAAATTTTCCAAGGTGGTGACTAGAAGGGAGGCAAAACATTTATATATGTTTAAGATCAATAACAGATACACATAGTCGATCTTACCTTTTGCTGACGACCTTGCAATACTGACAGAAGAGGAAGATAGAAACTTTTACGATAAGTGAGTGGATGAGTTCTGTGCATGGACTAAAGTATTGAAAACAAATTCAAGTAAATGCCTGTGCCTGGCTGGAAAGACGGTATACCAATATCTTACGACCCGGGACTCTTTATAGGAGGAGAATGTGTTTCCACAATTGCTGAAGCTGTGCCATTTAAATTTCTTAAAAAGTTAGATTTCAAAGGGGGTACTCCTCTAGACGCAGTTGTCGATAGCTTTCTTAAATACCTTAGTATGTTAGACCAACAGCTAATAAGTGACATTAAAATAGCTTGGATATACAACAACTACTTACCATATGTCGTACTAAAACCCTTTTAACAAAGCTGAATGTTAACGTCATAAGGACATTGAGGCCATGGTTGGGGCTCGCACTTTCGGTAGACCCACTTATTTATTTTAGGGATCAAAATAATATTGGGATGAATTAAAGAAACTATTGGAGCTCTATAAACACCTCAGAGTAACCAAAAAGCATGTCTTACTAAAATCTCAAGACGATATAGTCACATCTCTCCCAAAAGACAAAAGTGCATTCGACCTTGATCGAGGTTTCAATTACATAAACAATTTATGATAGATGCACGGGTTTTGGGTTGAGAAAGAAAATTCAGGATAGAGACGTTGTACAATCATTTCTACAACAAGACTATAATTATAGTTATAAAGTGCATGCAATGAGCTTGGAAATGCAAATCGAATGGCTAATCATAGGGCCACTGAATAGTTGAAATAAACTCTTTTGCAAAAAAAACGGGCACTTTAGATTTTTTTCTCTACTTCAATGAAGAAGAACAAGAAATAGGTTTTGTTAATTTGACGATGTATTGGCATGTTTTTTGAAGCATCCTTGCATGATTCTTTACGTTCCAAATATAAAATTTGAAATTATTAAAACAAAAATAATGATTACTGTGGATTATTCTAAAATTGCTTTACTAACGGCGCGAATTGCTGAAACGATTTTTAACTGATTACGATATTTTAAAACTTTTTGGATATTTTCTGCAAATTAAACAATTTAATCTTTCTTTTTACATTAAATACCAGTTTTTGATATGAGTGATAAAGCGATAAGGGCCGGTAAAATTATAGCCCTACTAGAAGAAGGTTGTTCGCAAACTTACGTGTCTCAGCGGCTAAATGTGAGTCGTTCAACTGTCCAGAGGACTTGGCAACGGTATCTAGAGACTGGTTCGGTCAAAAGAAGACCCGGTCCGGGAAGAAAACGATGCACAGAACCAAGAGATGACCGCTTTTTGGTGAGTCAGGCGTTGCGTAATCGTAAGGTGTCAAGAAGAGCCTTGAAGAAGTAAGAGGAATAGAAGTTAGCTTGTGGACGGTCAGGAGGAGGCTTTTGGCTGCCAATATCAAGAGTTACCGCCCAGCTCGGGGACCTAAATTATTCCGTGAGCACCGTGTTGCTCGACTTCAGTTTGCTCGGAACTGTGCTTCATGGACTCTGGAGGACTGGAATAAAGTATTGTTTTCTGATGAAGCTAGAATCTCTTTGTGTGGAGAGGACCGACGCCGAAGAGTGCTGCGAAGACCACGGGAACGCTATGCGGAAGTGTGTTTCGAAGAAATCACTCCTTATGGCGGAGGCTCGGTTATGTTTTGGGCAGCCATTAATTCGACGGAGCGTACGGAGTTAGTTTTCATAGAAAATGGAACATTAAATGCACACCGGTACATAATGGAAGTCCTAATTCCATATGCACAACCCACATTGACTGCACTTGGGGAAGATTCCATTTTTATGGACGATAATGCTCGCCCGCACCGTTCTGGCGACGTGGAAGCGTACATGCAAGAAGTTGGGATCCATCGTTTAGATTGGCCAGCTCGAAGTCCTGACCTCAATCCAATTGAGCATGTGTGGGATGTTCTAAAGAGACTAAATTAACTAAAATCGACCTTAGAACGTAACTTTCCTTAGGTGCCCGTTTTTTTTTTTCAAAAGAGTGTAGTTGAAAGTATCTGTCGGGAGGCAATAGTGTTAGGTATACTATATATTGCCGTTAAACTTACCACGTATGTTGCATAAATTATAGCTAAATTTATACTCATTTTCACAATACTTTAAATGTATAATAAGTAACTTTGATTTATTTCCGCCTATCAATTAATCCTAAGTATATTAGATATTGTATTGACTAAGTTTTACGTCAGCCAATCAGATGCATCGGCCAATCACAGCGCATTTCCTTTTAATGGCGTACTCGGGTGATACGTGTAAAACGACAGGCAGTCTTGGTTGAGCGCTCGACGAGGAAACAAGTGTACAATATTCTATGTGAAAGTGTAATAAATAGTGCAATTGGTGTAACGTGACGCTGTTTAATTCCCACTGACCTACAAATCCTTACAGTTCAGAAGCGGGATCATCGAGAAAATTCTACGTTTTCTTGCCACGCCTGCTGCTCGGAAACAAAAAACGTAAGTAACGAATTAATATTTCATAATTTTTTTTTTATGTTAAATTTTCAGTGATTATTTTCTAGTGCTGTAGAATTTCATTGAAGTATGAAATGGAGCATTTTCTCATTTAAAAAAATACTTGACGTGGTATACTTCATTTTAAGGTTAATTTTTTTATTTTTTTTGCGTTTGTTAGACAAAAAAAAAATATACATAATATAAGTTCTGATCGCTTCACAAATATGATTTTATGAAATATATTCGAAATAGTCTTCTCTCGGGGTAGTCTTTTGATGTTCAATTATATTTTCGGGTGGACAGAATTTTTTTTTATTTTTTTATTAACGGTGGCTATTTGACGGTAGATAAAAATTAACGGAAAAATTTGAATTTTATTCTCGTTATATAAATTTAGGCTATTAAGACTTTTAATTTTGAGGCATTATTTTCCTCTGATATGAACTGTCAATAGCATTAGAGCAAGGAGATACTTAGATTATTTTATTTGAAAAACGTGGTAGTTTAAATTTAAATAGATATTCTTTTTCTTATACTATTGTTGATTGATTTTGTGATGGTGTTTAGGTATATTTGAATTTTGAATCGTTTATATTTCATTATGTTTCAATAGTTCCATTAAAATAAAAGTTTCTCTACAAGGGTAGCCTCAATGAACTCAATAAATCATTGCTTTATTAGTATATGTTTTGGCTTATACTCTTATTAGAAGTAGCTTACATATAAGAACATGAAAAAAAAAATTGGATAATAATAATCAATTTTAAATATAACATGATATAAAGCTGTGCTATTTGAAAGTTTCAGAAAAGGGAGCAATGGAAAATTATGAGGAGGTGGCCCAAGGTGGAGGGCTTAAAAGGAAGGAAACCCTAGGTGGAGGGTCGGATTTAAGGAAGGGTACCCTAGGTGGAGGGTCGGTTAAGGAAAAGGAATCCCGAGGTGGCGGGTCCAATTTAAGGAAGGATACCCAAGGAGGTGGGTTGCAGTTGAGGTTTGGAAGAGTTCTTGAGAAAAAGGATCAAGGAGGAAGTTCATCTGATGAAGCTGGATATGTGAGGTACTCTAGGCATGGGTCAGCACAAGGAGGTGTGCATAAAAAGAAAAGTTATGGGCAACGTACATCAAATGTACACAGACAACGTTGTTCTGCATCGTCTGACTCGGGAGACGAATTGTCTTTTACCCGTCTTGAAAGGAATAGACATTCACGAAACAAAGAAGGTTTTGGTGGCGCTAGAAAAAGGAAATACAGTACCACATCATCTGGAAGCAGAAGCGAGTCACCGTCTCAAAAAAGAGTGAGACTACGAGGATGCCAGGAAGGGGATAATAAACTGATGGATAAGTTTCTAGCTATTTTAGAAAAAATTAAGAGTTCCGATAAGCCTAAATTAACATTTAACGCAAATGTGGTACCGGAGTTTGACCCTTTATCAAAAGATCAAACTGTCCTGACGTGGATCACCAAGGTGGAAGAATGCGCTGAGATCTATGGCTGGGAAGAAAAAGAAATTATACACTATTCTCTGCCCAAATTATGTGGCGTCGCCAAAACATGGTTTCAGGGTTTAACCTCGGTATTGCATTCCTGGTCTGAATGGAAAAAGAAATTATTGGAATCTTTTCCGTCCAGAGAAGATTACGCGGAAATATTAACTGAAATGTTGGCAATGAAGGTACAATATGGCGAGTCACTTGAGCATTATTATTATGCAAAGATTAACTTACTAAACAGATGTAATATCACCGGAAAACACGCAGTAGATTGTCTTCTGTATGGCATCGAGGATCGAACTGTCAAAGTTGGTGCAAAGGCTGCTCAGTTCCACGAACCAGAACAGGTACTTAAATATTTTAAAACCGTTAATTTAATAAGCCAGGACAGAGACAACCAAAACACCATCCAAAAGGATAGGTTCGGATACAGCACAAATAGAGTGAATTCACCTAAACCAGGAAATGTAATCAACCCATCTATCAGGTGTTTCATTTGTAACGAAATTGGTCACCCCAGATTTAAATGCGATAAAGCAAGTCCCTCGGTTAAATGCTACAACTGCAACGGGATGGGTCACCGCAGCTTTAGGTGTGAGAAACCTCTTGCTAAATGCACAACATGTAGCAGAGTCGGTCATCTCACATCCAACTGTTACAATAATATTGGTAGGGATGCCATTGAAAATGGAAAAAGTTCAACATCAGGTAATGATCCAAATGCAGCAACAGATGTCCGAAATATCAGCCGAAGAAACTCAAATAGATAAGTACGTGGTGGACATAATAATACGCTTGTCATGTAGATCTAGGAAATCAGTGATTTAAAATAAAATTATGTATATGGCACTACCACTACAAAACGACACAGAAGAACCCTTCAGAAATACTTTTCGGGATCAATGTTATAAGCAGAACTGAGGGTAAATTAAGCGAAGTTATTAACGAAACAATAGAATTCCGATAGAAAAGTAACTATATCAAGGCAAGAGGCAGCAAAAACAAAAAAAAAAAAAGAAGGTAACAGTTAAGAGATGCTGATAATAAACACCAAAAGACTGCAATGTCTTCAATCACTCTAAGCCACATTCATCGACAAGTAATTTATTAAAGTCTTTGATGTTTAAAATTTGTATTTAGTTTAGTTAGCTAGTTAAGATCAAATTGATTATTTTGGCCGTTATGATTGTATAAAGTTAGTGGATTAGACAAATAATTTATAGATTTTGTTATTAAAATTATTACGAACAACCTCCAAACTAGTGATAAGTATAGGCAGAGTATGTAAACTTTAGAACAGACATTAAAAGTCTTCGATGTTTAAAATTTGTATTAAGTTTAATTAGCTAGTTAAGATTAATTGTTCATTTTGGCCGTTATGATTATATGAAGTTGCATGTTAAAAAAAAAAAAAAAAAAAAAAAAAAAAAAAAAAATTAAGTTTATATAGCTTGTTAAGGTTTAATTATTTATTTAGTCCATTATTATGATTATATAAAATCAGTTGTGATGAGATTATATAAATCAATAAGCGATGGGACTCGCTTAAAGTAGGATGGCCGAGCTGTTAGGTATACTATATATTGCCGTTAAACTTACCACGTATGTTGCATAAATTATAGCTAAATTTATACTCATTTTCACAATACTTTAAATGTATAATAAGTAACTTTGATTTATTTCCGCCTATCAATTAATCCTAAGTATATTAGATATTGTATTGACTAAGTTTTACGTCAGCCAATCAGATGCATCGGCCAATCACAGCGCATTTCCTTTTAATGGCGTACTCGGGTGATACGTGTAAAACGACAGGCAGTCTTGGTTGAGCGCTCGACGAGGAAACAAGTGTACAATATTCTATGTGAAAGTGTAATAAATAGTGCAATTGGTGTAACGTGACGCTGTTTAATTCCCACTGACCTACAAATCCTTACAATAGGTACAGCAAGGCACTTAATGGTAGGATACAACGTGCTCCTTGATAGGGATCACTATTCACGTCGCCATGATAAGAGTCCTCGTAATCATTCGAGAAGCGGCGAGTCTCGGTAGCTAGAGCAAAAAAAGGTTTGAGCACGAACAAACGACACTTCGATTTTGTTAAAAAAAAGTCATCTACAAAATCATCCAATGCTTACTCCCTCTTAGGCATAGATTCCGATTGGACTCTTTTGATGGACATGTATGAAAAACACTACAAAATTCCTGAGGACGTTAGTGTTTTGGCATCAAGACCTAGAGAAATATTTCTATACTCAAAAAATCTAAAACGCATAGAACTTACTGTGCCGCGCCGTGGGAAACAAACATACCTTAAAAACCATACAATAAAAACGAACAAATATTATGACATAACAAAATAACTAACCAAAAACGATTACAGGGTTAATTTATATGCTGTAGAAGTCAGAGTAAGGGGTTTACCAGCGAAATCCCTATATAACCTACTAAAAGACCTTGCCCTATCAAGACAACTGTAACTTCCATCCTAAAACGTGTATCCAAGGCATTAATAGGATCTTACCAAATTTAGTTTGGTAGGGAAGGAGGCTCGAGCGGTGAAGGGGAGCTTTGATGACCTCGTAAAGGGGCCTCTTAACCATACTCCCTGGATTGTAAGTACCAGGCACCTGTGGCTTGGGCCTCTTCCTCTGCAACGCGATGGACCCGGCACTCACACGGTGAATCCATAGAATACTAAGTAATTCATCTTGTCTCATTATCATTTCGTTTCAATACAAGAAGGTTAAGGGAACCCTAAATTTAAAACTTAAAATTAAGTAAAAAGAATTAAGAGCGTACCTACAAATTATTTCATACTATCTGATGTCTTTAAACTAATTTATATAGGCCTCCTCGGCCCGGACTCGGGCTGAATGCGTAAGTATTTTTTCGATTGAGAATTTCAAACGCAAGAGCATTTGAAACGAACCAACGAAAATTATTTGAATTTGCTGCGACCAGAAGGCGCATACGGAAATCGAATTTGAATACATACTGATACCCGGCGCACTGTCAACATCACCTACACTCTAGCCGTTCAGTATTCTCTGTATGGAATCACATACTAAAACGCTCACTAATCAATGCCCAATCGGCATCGTCTCGACTCAGGACATGCCTGCAAGTTGTCGTGAGAATGAGGCGACAATGAAATGTGCGTTGACTTGTAAAGCTATTCTAGTGGAGCAGTATAAGGCTCCATTCGATCTGTTCGACGGCGGACCGACCGAGGTGCAGTGTCGGGTACCATATTTGGTCGCTGCGCTGCAACCGCGTAGCCGCCGCGCTAAGACCGCGTGGCAACCAGGCCCGAACCGCTCTCAAACCGCGATGCTTGCGACGCGGCCGCAGCATCGTCTGAACAGAGCCTAAGAAATCGAATAGAAAATAATGTTTGTTTCTTACTTCATTGACTGATAGATTTTCAAAGTTGGCAGTTAGATGTGGCATAGATGACTGTTCTGGCGGGGGCAAGGGCGGCGAGCGATCGCGCGACATTCGACGTCGGGAGCGCGGCGACGCGGCGCGACTGTCACCCGGTGAAGACATTAGCGGCGAAGTCGGCGCACCCGTACCCGGCGGTTGATAGTTTATTACCTATGACAAACGAAAAACATACATAAATCAAAGAACAGGAATATAACATCTTCATCCTACCTTATCTAATGTGGAGTTGGTGCAAATGATTTGATTGACAACACAAGAACATATTGTAGAATGTTTTGTGTTTAGTTTTACAGCCAACTACACTCCTTTTGCCAACTCTTCATGGGAATGCTTTTGTTGATAGTATGTTTGGATCAAGGAAATGTGTTTCATTCTTTATTTGTCCCTAAAATAAACTTTTTTCTACAATATTATCTCTTGTCCTTTCTATCTCAAATGTATCCTCTCCCTAGTATTTACATATCTTAAGTAAATGTACATATAAAAATAAAATCAATCAATTAATGAACTTAACCTCTAATTTTAATATTTTTATGTTGCAATAACGCATGTTCTTTGCGGATAACATTACGAAATTACAAATTTACCATATCCATCCCAATACGATGATCTCCATCTCAATTGGATTAGTTAGAGCATACCCCGCCTAAAGGGGTGGATGGACTCGGGTTCGAATCCCACAGATGACGTAAATTTGTAATTTTGTAACCTCTAATTGTATAAGTAAACTTTGCTGCTTGTTGGTAAACTAAGTGTTAGCTTACAAAATTATAACAAAGGAAAAAACATGTTCATCTCCCTTGTTGTTCAAATATTTCTTTTTATTGTAATTTTGTAAGCTTAACCAGTAATTGATGTTCCAGGTGTGCTATATTTACCACTTTATATATTTGTATGTGTGTATATATGTATATGTTCATCCAATAGTAAGAAAATCTAACATACTATGTTCAGCACCATTTTCTGCTTGGACAGTATGCACTGGACATAACTCATTAAAACTCAACAATCTCCTTCATTTTATGGTCTATAGAACTATGTGGTGCTCCAAATAAGTGTTGAAATTGATAGTATACCCACTACCTATTGGTTAATGATGATGTTGAAATGGTTAAGAGCTGTGTTGTGTACCTAATATTCTGCAACAATATTTTCACAACATTCTCACAAATTCTCAGATACAGCCAGAGTGGAATGTGTGTAAAATGAGAATAACAACTAACATTATTCAACATCTTACCTCCAAGGGCTGACTTAGTGGTGACACAATGATATTCGCTGGCCATCCATGCTGGCCTATATATTCTCCTATGTTGTACTGAGGCGGCAATGGCAACCCAGGCGGCGGATGTGTCACCTCTCCCAGCATCGCCACCACTCCACCTGCTCCAGTAAGAACTGGAGGGGAGTTTAGTTCAGGCACTGAATCTGCACTTGGAGGCTGGAATTGTATGGTATAATAGTGATGATGAGTAAATATTGAACTTGAAGATTTTTAAATACTAAATTCACATTTATGTGAATGAGAACCAAGCATAGTGATGATGAATATGTCTGGAAATATTATATACATTAAAGTTCTATTAATATTAGGGCAGATGTGTTTTTTTTATGTTATTGTGACAGAACAAGCTCGAGGCCCACCTGCAGCGCAAGTACCGAACTTACCGATCGCTAAATTTGACGTTACAATCGTCTAAATTCGATAAAACGGGTTATATCGATGTTTGCAAACATCATTTTATCGAATTTAGACGATTGTAACGTCAAATTTAGCGATCGGTAAGTTCGGTACTTGCGCTACTGATCTTAAGCGGACTAACCTCTGCCTATAACAGATACATTTCATCACAAGTCACGAATTGCACAGCGCCTGTCAACTTGAGACATAGTTTTTAAGTCTCATGTGCCTGTAATTCCACTGGCTCTCAAGGACTGCTGTCAGAACACACTGTTAGGTGCTTGGCGACAGATTTTCTACTTGAGGGTGGTCGCTAGCCAGGCAGGCATTTGCAAAATGCCCTGCCACCATGCAGTGAAGCTCAAGCTCGTGGCTGGATTCGAACCATGGTAGGTCCATAGCCAATGCCACTGAGCCATCACTGCTTCAATTGTGTGTGCGTATCAACTAGACATTCGTTTTAACAAGTTGGTTGCCAACTAAAGAAATTATTTTATATAGCGGGCTAAAAGCCCAACACTGAGGAAACTAGGAAAGCACATTATATGTACTTTAAAACGGTAAAATATAAGTTATTGTAATTGATTATAGAAGACTAATACTGTGTTTTTTTGGAATTCCTTACATGTTTTGAAAATATGTCTAAAATAAAGACTATTTATTTTATAAAGCCCTGTGGGTGCCAGGTTAGAATGTAACCCCCATTTCTGCCTGTGGGTGTCATAAGAAGCAACTAAAGGTAAAATAGAACAGGCGGGCAGCAGCGCCTTGTGAGGAACTGATATCTTAAACTGCAATCCCCAAGATGCCTGCCAAGTGTGGGGATTATGGCAAACCCCAATCCTCAATGGAGGGGGCTGTGTTTAGTTTACACAACTTTATAAAACATATTATTTTTCCACCAACTTTACCTAGACAGGTACCTACTAGGTGAAGCTAGATCTAGCATAGAAGGATCAACAGCTATAGAAATATTTAGTGAAACTACTGGGTTTTCCAATATGACAATAAAATTGAAAACTAGAAATATGAATTTGTGAATGAATCATAATATTGTAGGAAGATTTTGAAAGATCCATGAATTGATAAGATAAAGTAGAGTTAATTTATGTTATTATTTACAAATATGTTTGCCAGGAATTTCTGAAATGGTACATAGAATGTAAATAAATGGTTAACATGATTGTGACATGAACAAAAAAGATTTTTCCAATTTGAAAGATTCAGATAAGATTTTTAATAAAAGACAGTTTAAGAAAGCATCTTTACAACTATCAAACTGGAATCCTACTGTAGCATAATGTGTACATATACAACCAAATGGATTTTGCAGAAGTACTTTGTACCAAATTTCTGAGTCTCCGTGGGTCTGAGTGATATTAATGTAGTTGTTTAAACCCATTGATCACACCATCGAAAAAAAATGGTTATTTAGAAAGATTATACTGTATCCTTGTCATACATAACTTTTTTATTGATGATTAGGTATTCGCTAACATGCAAATTTTGCCAATTTGGCAACATGCGAGTCAGGTGGTGAGAAAAGTTCATATGTTTCAAATTTGGTGGTTAACTAACTATCAGTCAAATGTTTTTTTCTGATGATTGAAGAACCAGGCCTTTATTTGATGCAGTTAACCAAAGCAACAAATGTAATTACAAAAAATAATTACCAATTTGTATGTTAATTTTTCCTTTTGAACAATTATTAAAAGCTATTATTCATATTACAAACCTAATACAAAAAAATTGTAAACAAATATGAATATTGTTCCATTTAAATATATCTCTTTATAAATTAGACAACAGATAAACTACTTAGCACTCCATAGATCACCATGTAGGTTCTTGGTCATCATGTTGCAAGGGAAAAGTCAGAGTTATGCCTGGGACTTGTAACAGTGTAGGTTTGATGGGCCGTCTTTTGTGATGAACATCAATGCTACCCTTCACACAAGCTTTCTTCTTGCCAAGCTAAATTAAATAAGATAATGGTACTCTAGATACCCATTCCCAGGGTATGCACTACACACATACTATTCAAGAGATTTTGTTGTTAAACCTTTTAATTAAAAACCAAATAAATCAACTTCACAACATTTTTTAGTTTATGAATTTGTTATGATTGGTATCCGAATCCTGGAAGTCCGAGGCCTTTGTTCTGATGCCTCAAAAAAAATAGATAATGCAAGGCTAAGAATAGCATATTATTGTATGCAATCATGCATCTCAAAATGTTGACTAATTTGTTTTTATTTCATTATATCACTAGACACTAGGAACTGAATTTATGCAACCCCTAAATTTTAATATAATCTTATAATGGCAGTAACAATGCAATGCGGTATGACACTGACCTGTACCCCAGGTGATTTGACAAACATCAAACCAGGTGGTGGACCCAAGCTGGACAGATTCGGTGGTGGTATTGACATATTGGGTGTAATACTAGGTTGAGTATGGCATCCACTCACAGGTACTATGCTAAGGTGCTCTTGCTGTTCTTGAAAATGTATTCGCTGATCCTCTAACTTTAATTTCTCTAATATATCACCAAAATGTGACTTCTGATCAAATGTAAAAGCTGGATGATGTAACGCCATTGTGTATAAAAGTAATATTTCCTCCAGTAGATCACCATATAAACCTTTTAGGAGACCACTCTGCTCCAAACTGACCATGGCATTGTACAATGTAGTGGCACAGGCAAAGTTACATGATCGCAACAATGACACATAAAGGGCCATTTTCCGACGCGTCCGAGGGTCTGTGTTAGCACCACCTATGTCAGCTGCCAGGTCTGTAGGGTTGTTGGCCCTTAGTTCCGCTCCACGCAACTCCTGGAAGTCCCTTTTACCGAGCTCCTCCAGGTAGGTGCCAATGAAACGTAGTTCGAATGGCAAGCACATATTTAACAATGTACACATTGCGTCTATGCGTTTATAGCTTTCCAATTCTTTAAACCATGATACCACGTCCTCTTTGCAAACCATTTCCAGAACACATTGAAAATTTATGTAAAGAATCAACCGGTCCTCTGCAGCAGTAGCGCGTCCGTCTTTTATATTTTTTGACACACGCGCTTTCTGTAATTCAATGATGGTTTTAATGCAAGGATATTCGATTGTAACATTAGTAATTCAGGGTTCTAAACAGTATTTTCCAAGTTTTAATGGTTAAGCAACTAGGTTTGGGACAGACAAGCAATGCTTGCTATATTTTTTCTTTCTTGTCTATAGTCTGCTAGGGGCAATGTAGTGAGCAGTGCTGCCAGGGGCATTTAATGAAAGGTTACGATGTATTTCCATTATAACGGTGCATTTTCTATTTTTATTCCAAATTCACGTCAGTAACTTCATACTCTCAATATAAGATTCCGAGTAGGAGGCTATGACTTTAAAATCATCAAATCTTGCCACGACGGACTTATGCTTCCTGTGCCACATAATATTTTAGTAGGTGAATAGCGATAAAACACCGGTTGTATTACCACTATGTTTTTTGCAAGAACCGTATTATTCTATCTTAAATATGAATTTTAATTATATGTGTATTATGTGGACATAACATAACCGAATAAATTTACCCATTTCCGTACGTCATGATAAAATATTAAGTTGCATAAAATGGTTAAATAAGTAATTTAGTGAGGTAATTACACATTTTCATAGCACACGATTTATACTGGAATACGAATACTTAGGCAATTACGCCTACATTCAAATGTGTCTTTCATAAAAATACCTCACCAATTCACGTCCTGGCTAGTCATACTAATTATTATTTATTTTGTGCTTAGGGAAGTTATCAACGCTTGCGCTTCACCCGCACTGCAGGCCGAGGCCTTTGTTCTGATGACCTTGCCTTAATCCTTTCGAAAGAAAAAGCCGACGTAAAATCAGACTTAAGTAACACACCGCATGCGCTCATGATGCGTCGTTAGCAAATTAATTAATCTGTTGCCAAGCACCTAACAGTGTACTCCGCAGCAGTCTTTGAGAGCCAGAAAATATACAGGCAATTGAGACTTAACAAATGTACTCGTATGTTTCAGTGTGACGGGCGCAGTACAATTCACCACATAACGAAATGTATTTGTTATAGGCAGAGGTTAATCAGCTTAACATCAGGGGGGCTTCGTGATTGAACAGTCAAAATCACATAAAAAAATGATTGTATTTATGGCACCCTTCGATTTAATAACCCTCATGGTGGTTTTCCCCCTATTAAATACGACTATGTACGTGCCATGGTATATCAATTCAGAATCAGCCTATACATTTTCTATGGAATGATAAAAACCTAACGTGTTTACGACAAATTTATATCAGTAATCATGACACAGTGGATGAAAATAAAGTGAAGGTATTTAAACAGTAACTTATTGATCTGATAATTAAGTGAACAGCCTAAACTTTTTAATATCACCACGAAACAATCTCTGGAACGAGCTCATTTGCAACGGAAAATGAGGTGGACACGTAGTAGTGTGCAAGGTATTGTGATTAGGCACAGTAGCAAGTTGAATTAATGAGCGAACTTTGTATAATAACCAAACTACATATTAAAATAATGTATTGAATATTCGGAGAAAATAGAAGTAAAATACTAATTTTATGTAGCCCTTACTGTACTAATATGGCAATGGCCAATCTTTGCAACAGGTACGATCAAGAAGAGGCTCTGGAAGTCTTCTTCCTCAATCTGCGCCCTATTTTGACTATCAGAGCCCTGTCCTCAGTCCCCCAACACCTCATGGTCTCCACAGCGATGGGCACTAACAAGTAATTGGGTCGAATGGTCGAAAAATGATTTAAAAGAAGATATAAAATAATAATAGATATAAAATATAAAAAAATACATATAAAAGAATGTTTAATCCCACGTTGACTGCCGAATCGGAGGACTTGTTCCAAAATTTTATTTTCCTAAAAATGGAAAATGTTGAAGTCGGTACCATGATAGAGAGATCAAAAGTTACTATTATCACAATATTGTGTGCATGGTACCGACTTCGACTAGTTACTTCACACTTGAGTGTTACATGCGATTTCATTTTTAGAAGAAAAAAAATTTCACTCTTTTTATTGACCCTTGCTACTTGTGGTATCGACTGTCATCGACTATATCATCAGATTGGGAAAATATTTTTCATTTATTGGAGTGTAACTCAAAAAACGGCTTGACCGATTCTGATTTTAGATTTGAAATTTAAATGGGACTACACGACAAGCATCAGCTTTCAAATAAAAAAAAAATATATCAAAATCGGTTCACCCAGTCAAAAGTTCTCAAGTAATTTTTTTTTTTGTGAGTTAGACGTAAAACACATAGTTTCCAGACTTTATAAGAACTGAAGACTGGCCCTCGTCTAGCTCAGACCTCAACCCTTTAGAATAATTTTTTTTTTGCTGTAAACAACACTGTGAATTTGAGTCTCTTAACGGACCGAACCCACCAGATTTCAAGACATCACTTAACGCCGCCGTGAAAATGTTTCATTTAAACAATAATAATAATACGGGTATTGAAAAAAATACTTTTAATGTGATTATATATTTTGTAATTAATATTGTACAAGGTAGTGCCGAAACAAAATTTACTTTCTCTGAGTTCTTATTTATCACAGCTTAATATTCGACTGTTATCGCAACTTTTGGTTAGTGATGATTGATGAAGTGTGTTCGAAGACGTTCCAAGGATATTATTTATAGATATTAAAATTTTTTGAACGTACTGTTCTGTGTTGTTAATGATTTAATGAAATCTATTGCTAACGATTTTATGTACCGGTGTAACAGTAACATTTTAAGTATGAACTCCCCTTGTAAATAGTCGAAACTGTGAACTTTAGTAGCTACTCTGGCAACACTTTAAAAATGAAAAGGCATAGACTACGGTTACGTTACGGTCCGATACAGGGGCTTTACCAACAACAATCTGTGTATTTTATGCGATCATTATCATTTGTGTTCAGTAATATATCGCAGTTAATGACTGTGGTGTCTCAACAAAAAAAATGATACAAATAGAGCATAAAATATTATAGGCATCGCGGGAAATTCTCGCGCAGTACGTAGTATTGTATCCTCATTACGCAGTGTTAAAAATACCACATTAGATAAATATTCACCAGAGATAACTGAACATAACGGATATCGAGTCGTTGGTCGTTTTCTTCATATTAATTTACAAGAGTTGAATCAGATTTCTTCAGGAATTGTTTGAATGGTTGTCCTTATATTAATTTATTGTTTATACGAGCGTTACTTATGAGTTTTACTACTTGCACATTGCGAAATTTTATTATGAGTTATACTTATATGACTTTTATTTGATATATTTTAATATTCACTAAATAATTTTATTTTCCTAATTCGATGTTACGTAAGCTTAATCACATTTTCTACATTATTCTCATTGTGACATCTGATACTCAGACCAAGCCAAGTGATGCAAAAGATTAGTTAATAAAAGGTTTTCAATAATAAAAATAAAATGAATATTGGCAAGGGCCATAAAAACCAGTAATGTTGTTACAAATTGCTAAGAACGCTAAAAAGACATATTATGAAGTGATTGTGATCAGAGGAATAGCATATTTCTAAGCGACGTAAAATCTTAACAGCTTATTAACTCTATAAATAATGCATAAATTCAGGCGTTATTATGCGGAAAACCATAGTAACAACAACAAATATTTTTAAAAAATATTTCAAGAAAACATTAAATTACTATGTTAATAAAACATTCAAACTGGATACCCCGTAAGAAGAAGCGAGAAAAGCGATAGGGCCTCGACGCTCTTCAAACCTGCAAAATGGATCTGCAGAGTAGACTGACACCACTGCGCCTCACTATTATTAACATTGAGCGTGACCTCGACAATACATTTCAGCACGTTTTCAAATTGGACGACCTCCTCCGGGAGCTTCCAAGTTAGCGCCGCCCGTCCGAATGATATTAGTCAATTTTGCCATCCCAAAGCAGATCCTCAACAGTGACAATGAAACGTGTGCCGGAAAGTTCCAGTCCTGCCTTATAAAGGCCAGGCTATCCTGCCACTCACGAAATTATGCAAGTTTAGGAGATAAAGAGTGATACGATCCATGATTCTAAGCCCGGGGATTAAGGAATAATTAAGGACATAAAACTCACACTCAATTCAGTCGCTATTGTGCGACAAGGGAAAAATTCGTACTTTACGGTGTTTACCTCCAGACCCAGGCATATTTCAGGACTACCTCCAATAGTCACATCATTCTGATACCATATATTAAGGGGACATACCATGGACCTTATATTTTTTTGTGTTTGCTAAGCTAAACACCAGAAGTTCTCAAGGATTTCATTGTTTTGCCTCAGCCAAAAAAAAATAAAAAAAAAACCGCATTCGCCGTCGTATTCGCCGCCTTAGTGCTTGAATAGCCAAACGACCAGAAAGCAAATTTTACGGGAGACATTAATTTTAGTTTGCTATCAATTCAGTGTAATTTTATTACAACGAATGCTAATATACATATGATTGGTATAGATAGACTCTTTTTGGAAATATACATATATCATTAAAATATAAGCCAAGTACTGCATATTTTCAATTTATACGTGGAGGTTGGGAAAAATACCTCAAACTAAATTGCGTAGATGGATATAAGGCATAATGATCAGAATTTAGGGCACTCATATTGAGTGTCAATTACGTGCTTGTTTGTCTGAACAACCATCATTTCTAATATACAGCATGACGTTCAGTTTTCCTTCAGTATAATAAGTGCCCGTGGGATGCCGGGCTAGAATGTCACCCTCCATAACAACAACAGTAGTAAATAAACAGGATGTGGGCACACTGCGATACTGAGACCCCATGCTAAGCGTGGGGATTAAAGCTACCCCCCCTTAATGGGAAAGGCTCTGATCAGCAGTGGAAAATCCAGCTGACACAGTATTCGTTCATTATAACGCATACTGCGATCCCCAAAACGCCTGCCGAGCGTGGGGATTGTGACAAACCCCCATATCAGGGGAAGCTGTGTTCTGCAGTGAACCATCCGGCTTATACAGTATTCGTTCATTATATCGCACTACGATCCCCAAGATGCCTACCAAGCGTGGGTATTATGATAAACCACAATAATAGGGGAGGCAATGTTCAGGAGTGGACCATCGTTCATTATACCGCACACTGCGATCCCCAAGACGCCTGCCGAGCGTGGGGATTATGACAAACCTCATAATAGGTGAGGCTGGGTTCAACAGTGGACATTCCGGCTTAAACAGTATTCGTTCATTATATCACACTACGATCCCTCAAGATGCCTGCCAAGCATGGAGATTATAGCAACCCCCCTTAATAGGGACGGCTGTGCTCAGCAGTGGACAATCCAGCTGATACAATATTTGTTCATAAGAGGGCACACTACGATCCCCAAGATACCTGTCTAGCGTGGGGATTATGAGAAACCTCAATAATAGGGGAGGCAATGTTTAGGAGTGGACCATCGTTAATCATATCGCACTTTTCGATCCCCAAGACGCCTGCTAAGCATGGGGATTATGACAAATCCCATAATAAAAGAGGCTGTTTTCAGTACTGCACAATCCGTCTTATACAGTATTCGTTCATTATATCACACACTGCGATCCCCAAGATGTCTGCCAGTGTGGGGATTATGAGAAATCTCAATAATAGGGGAGGCAATGTTCAGGAGTGGACCATCGTTCATTATATCGCACACTTCGATCCCCAAGACGCCTGGCAAGCATGGGGATTATGATTAACCCCATAATAGGCGAGGCTGTGTTCAGCAGTGGACAATCCGGCTTAAACAGTATTCGTTCATTTAATCACACTGCGATCCCCATTGTAGTGTACTAGGATAGGGTAGTTTAGAGCTAAGTACAGATTAATTAAGTAAGGAGGGTAACCAATATTTTGCTAGCGGTTGTCAATCGAAATACAGCTACGTAACGGAGTACTTGTTGTTTCCTTTTAACTTCCTAGTTACAAACATTATAGTGGCGACGAGGTATTACTCTAATACTTGTATTACTTTTATAAATCCCGGGCGTGCATTGGACATAAAATAGTCATGTCTATAGGAAAAATCGGCGAGTTTGACATCAAAAATGGTACGTGGTCGTCGTATGCGGATCGCCTTGAAATGTATTTCAAGGTCAACAGTGTCAAGGAAGATCTTAAGTTGCCCACGCTTATCTCACTGATGGGAGATGAGGCATACGAGCTTCTCGTAAACCTGGCGAGTCCGAGAAAACCAGCGGATCTAACATATCCAGAGGCTAGTGAAGTGTTGCGGAAACATTTGCAACCGACGCCATCCGTGCTCGCGGAAAGGTACCGGTTTCGTCAGCGGAGGCAACGAACGGAAGAAAGCGTGAGCGAGTACGTAGCGGAATTAAAGAAATTGGCGCGATATTGTGATTTCAAGGATTTAAGTGAAAATTTACGCGATCAGTTTGTATGTGGTATCGCGAGTGACGTCATCCGACAGCGGCTGTTTGCAGAGGACGACAGTTTAAATTTTACAAGTGCAGTAAGGATTGCAAATTCCTTGGAAGCTGCGAAACGGGACGCGGCCGCCGTGGAGGTACGGGCCGTGCCGGATTTGGCAGAGGCAGGCAGTGCGGTGCATACCTTGCGAACGAGCGAGCGCGCGGTTCAAGCGCGGCGGGGGCGCAGATATGGTGAAGGATCACATGCGGCATCTGGGCAGACGCGGAAGACGCCAATGTTTACATCCAACTGTAAGGGCTGTGGTGCAACGGGCCATAAATACGAGAACTGCAGGTTCCGGGACTACGTCTGCAGCCGGTGCAAACGACCGGGGCATTTACGGCGAGTGTGCATGGCATGGGGTGCCGGTACAGAATCTCGGGGGCAACCGAGCGGAACGACGCGGAAAGGTGCGGGCAACGGAAAATTTTACTTTGGCAGAACAGCTACTGATGATGATATAGAAGAGAATGCGGAAGAGGACAATATTGATTTACACCAGTTGAGCTTAAGAGACTACAAGCCGGTGAGTTTGCAAATCTCAATAAATAACAGACTGATAAGCATGGAAATTGATACCGGGACTGCTATATCTTGTATCAGTAAAGCTACATACGACAAATATTTTAGCAATATTCAACTTGTTCCCTGTAATTTACGATTAAAGTTTTATGATGGTACTGAGGTTCGGCCATTGGGAGTTATTATACCGACAGTGAAGTATGGTAGATATGAGAAGGAATTAGAGTTATTTGTTATTAAGGACGGGTCAACGTCACTATTGGGTAGGCAGTGGCTTACTGAGTTAGGTATTCAAATCCCAGTATTATGTAACAATTTAGGCAGTGACAAAAATGATGGAATAGGAAATGATATAAATGTTTTGTTACACAGATATAAACAGCTGTTTGATGGGACTCTGGGAAGGTTCACGGGGGGCAAGGTGACACTCCGGTTACGGGAGGGTGCGGTGCCCGTGTACCACCGAGCGCGGCCGCTGCCGTTCGCGCTGCGCGAGCGTGTTGATGCAGAGCTAGATGAGATGCTGCAAGCGGGCGTCATCGAGCCGGTCGACTGCTCCGACTGGGCTTCCCCGCTAGTCCCTGTTAACAAGCCGGACGGAACTCTCAGGGTTTGTGTAGATTATAAAGCGACTTTAAATCCCGTTTTGCTGATCGACCGTTATCCTTTACCTAAAATTGACGAAGTACTTGTGGCGTTAAATGGTTCTAAATTCTATAGTAAGATTGATTTATCTCAATCATATAATCAGTTAGAATTAGATGAATCCAAGAAATTTACTGTAATAAATTCCCATCGTGGTCTTTATCGGTATAATCGCCTTGTCTATGGATTGTCGTCTAGCCCAGGCATCTTCCAACGTACCATGACCAATTTATTGAAGAATATACCCAACGTAGGTATATTTGTTGATGACGTCATAATTGGAGGAAAAACAGAGCGGGAACACTTAGAGGCCCTCGAGGCGGTATTCGAACGTTTACTTTCAAACGGACTGCGCCTGAAAGTAAGTAAATGTGTCTTCCTAGCGGAAGAAGTAACTTACTTGGGTTACGTTTTATCAAGAGATGGTATTAAGGTGGACCCAGCAAAAACAGAAGCTATTGAAAGGATTCCAAGGCCACAGAATGTTACAGAACTAAGGTCTTTCTTAGGTTTAACAAATTTCTTTGCAAAATTCGTTCGAAACTTTAGCCAACGTCTAGTGCCACTTTTTAACTTGCTAAAAAAGGGGACTGAGTGGTGTTGGTCCCAACAATGCGAAAATACTTTCAAAGACATTAAAAAAGTTTTAACAAGCGCGCAAGTGCTAGCACATTATGATCCAAATAAACCCCTTTTTGTAACATGCGATGCTAGTCCGACCGGTATCGGAGGCGTAATTTCTCAGCTGGGCGGTCCTAACGGAGAGGAACGGCCTGTAGCATTCGCTTCAAGGACGCTTACAAGCGCGGAGAAGAACTATTCTCAGATTCACCGAGAAGCCTTAGCCATAATATTTTGTATGAAGAAATTTCATCAATATCTCTACGGAAGACATTTTACTTTGCGCACTGACCATAAACCGTTAGTTTCTATATTCGGTCCAAATAATGATATTCCAGTTATGGCGGCAAGTCGAATGTCAAGATGGGCAGTTATCTTATCAGCGTATACCTATGACATCGAATATGTACGAAGTGACAGGAACAGCGCGGACGGCTTGTCGCGTTTGCCAATTGCTAGTAAAAAGCTACCTGATTTGCCTGAGATACCAGAACAAACCTACTTGCACTTCGCTCAGGATGCATTGCTACTAGACTACAATGAAGTTAAACAAAGCACTCGTCGTGATCCCACTTTAGGTAGAATTTTAGGCTTTATTCGCGATGGTTGGCCGGATGTATGCGAAGTAAGCGGTATGCAACCATACTTTAATAGGAAATCCGAGTTATATGAGGAGTTAGGATGCCTAATGTGGGGTCACAGAGTGGTCGTGCCGGAACGGTGTAGAGATAAGGTGTTGAGGGTGTTACACGAACCTCACATGGGAATCGTTAAGTCCAAGGCTCTAGCCAGAAGTTATGTGTGGTGGCCTGGACTCGACGAATCATTAGAGGCAATATGCCGAGGTTGCACTACCTGCGCATCACAAGCGGATGCTCCGCCTAAGCAGGTGCTCCGACCTTGGCCGTGGCCCGTCCGACCTTGGTCTCGTCTTCACTTAGACTTCTTAGGACCCATATTTGGAAAAACTTACTTGGTTGTCATAGATGCCATGTCTAAATGGGTAGAAATATTTAGTGTTCCTAGCACGGCCGCCAAATGGACAATTGACAAACTGACAGAATTGTTTGGTAGGTGGGGCTTGCCAAAACAAATAGTAACTGATAACGGACCTCCGTTTACAAGTAGCGAGCTTGCCAGTTTCAATAAAATAAAAGGTATTGAGCATATCTTCACAGCACCCTATCATCCGGCATCAAATGGCGCTGCTGAAAATGCGGTACGCACTCTAAAGAGGGTAATTAAGAAAGCGACCTATGAGAAAGATGACATAAATAGGGCCTTGCATACATTCTTGTTGTATTATAGGAATACGGAACATACTTCGACAGGGCAAAGCCCAGCTATCTTAATGTTGGGCAGAAGACTTCGTACGCGCTTAGATGCGTTAATGCCCGATAGAGAATTGCGGATAACTCGCGTGCAGCAACGCCAGGTAAATGACGCAGGTGGCCTGGAAAGGAAAATAAATCCCGGGGACGATGTTTGGTACCGCCAATATTTAAAGGGGGAAAAGTGGGTACCTGGAAAAGTAGGGAGTAGAATGGGCTCATCAAATTTTGAAGTAAGAAATAACAGAGGAGAACAAGTACATCGTCACGTCGATCAGTTAAAACTTAGGACTAGAAGTTCTTTAATCTGTCCAAACCCTGACCGAACTCCAGATAGTATTACGGCTGAACCTACTGCAGATTAGTTGACAAATAACGAACGGGTCACCAGTTCTTTCCCAGCAGTTGACCAGTGGGAGCATTCGGAGCGGCCTGACCGATCGCGGTCTTCTAGTACTAGCCCTGAGCTTATTAAAAACTCGATTTCTAAGGCACGTGAACCTTCCCCAGAACCGCAACTACTTGAGTGTACACCTAAGGCTAGACCAGTACGAAAGTGCACGTTGAATAGACCCAAATATTTGTAATAACGGCACTTGTAAGGAACCATTGCAATAATGTTATTCTAGTTACCTACTCGCACTATTTTAGGGTATGTGCGAAGCTTTGTATTTAGTTATATTTAATTGTGTTTTATGAAAATGTTGTCGTATTTTTATTGTTAATTTAGTGGGGAGGATTGTAGTGTACTAGGGTAGGGTAGTTTAGAGCTAAGTACAGATTAATTAAGTAAGGAGGGTAACCAATATTTTGCTAGCGGTTGTCAATCGAAATACAGCTACGTAACGGAGTACTTGTTGTTTCCTTTTAACTTCCTAGTTACAAACATTATAGTTCATTATACCGCACACTGCGATCCCCAAGACGCCTGCCGAGCGTGGGGATTATGACAAACCTCATAATAGGTGAGGCTGGGTTCAACAGTGGACATTCCGGCTTAAACAGTATTCGTTCATTATATCACACTACGATCCCTCAAGATGCCTGCCAAGCATGGAGATTATAGCAACCCCCCTTAATAGGGACGGCTGTGCTCAGCAGTGGACAATCCAGCTGATACAATATTTGTTCATAAGAGGGCACACTACGATCCCCAAGATACCTGTCTAGCGTGGGGATTATGAGAAACCTCAATAATAGGGGAGGCAATGTTTAGGAGTGGACCATCGTTAATCATATCGCACTTTTCGATCCCCAAGACGCCTGCTAAGCATGGGGATTATGACAAATCCCATAATAAAAGAGGCTGTTTTCAGTACTGCACAATCCGTCTTATACAGTATTCGTTCATTATATCACACACTGCGATCCCCAAGATGTCTGCCAGTGTGGGGATTATGAGAAATCTCAATAATAGGGGAGGCAATGTTCAGGAGTGGACCATCGTTCATTATATCGCACACTTCGATCCCCAAGACGCCTGGCAAGCATGGGGATTATGATTAACCCCATAATAGGCGAGGCTGTGTTCAGCAGTGGACAATCCGGCTTAAACAGTATTCGTTCATTTAATCACACTGCGATCCCCAAGATGCCTGCCAAGCGTGGGGATTGTAGCAAAACCCCCCTTAACAGGGAAAAACTATGCTCAGCAGTGGACAATCCAGCTGATACAGTATTTGTTCATAATAGAGCACAGTGCGATCCCCAAGATGCCTGCAAGTGTGGGGATTATGAGAAACCCCAATAATAGGGAGGCAGTGTTCGAGAGTGGACCATCGTTCATTAAATCACACACTTCGATCACCAAGACGCCTGCCAAGCGTGGGGATTATGACAAACCCCCATAACAAGGGAGGCTGTTTTCAGCAGTACACAATCCGGCTTAAACAGTATTCGTTCATTATATCGCACACTGTGATCCTCAAGACGCCGGTCAAGCGTGGGGATTAGTATTATATTTTATTTGAAAAAATATTTATACAATTTTTAAAAATATTGATTTCACATCACCGATAGAGAATAAAAGATATTGTTACAACAAATAAAATCAGCCTGTATGAACAGTGCACTCCTAATTCAGACACTAAAACTAAATAATTTCAACGAAATGTAGACGTAACTTTTTAAATCAAATGCACTGTGCATGTAACTTTCTTTTATAGTAAATTCTGTAAAATTTGAGCACTTTTTAACTGTTAATAATATTATATTTGATACAATATCGCTGCTAGACTCAAATCATAACAAATAAGATGGTGCCGCGTCCCATTCAGATGAATAGTTGTGATTGGTCGGTTGATGGTGGTTGGGCATACAAGAACGAAGCTTAATGTTTGGATGCGTTCGGTTGAGCAAAATATGGCGTTCAGGCAAACAAGCACACAACACAATTTAAGAATCGGAGATAGGTTATTTTGTTTTCGCTAGTTCTGAACGTTATATTAGAAATAAAACGAAATAATATATATTGAACAACGCGTAATCAACTTGTTTATGAATGGGAATAAAAAAGTCAATTTGGTAAAAAATGGTCTGTTAGCCATTCACGTACTAGGGCGACGGTATATCAAATTGCTGAAAGCTGCATAGATATGGGAAAGTTGATGGCGTGAATTTCCATCAACTGGTCGCTTTGACCCCTGATAGTACTCGTAGTGCATCCTTTGAGAGGGATGCACTGAGCTGCCACCCATTCAAACAACTCAACCACTTAACTCAGTTTATTGGCTGAGAATTATTTGGCACGCTCCAGTACGAACTAAAATCATTTACCAATCTAATAATCTATACTTATAATAAAACTGTAACAGGACCAATTCTGTACATGGCAGATATTTTGAAAAAAAAAAATGTTCAGTACTCTGTAGCTGATACTGATACCGAAACTGTAATTTTTTTTATTTTTGTCTGTCTGTCTGTCTGTCTGTCTGTCTGTCTGTATCCCGGCCGCGCATCACTCCAAAACTACTGGATGGATTTCAATGAAACTTAGCATGGTTTGAGTTCATACTACAAGGCAGGATAATTTAGCTTTTTATCCCGAAATTCAGCATGGTTCCCTTGGGAGAGGGGATGAAAGTCAAAATATACACTTAGTTGTAATTTATTAACGCGTAGTCCGATTTCATACGTTCTTTTAAGGTTTCCGTACCCATAGAGTAAAAACGGTCTATCCGGCTGTCCGTCCGTCTGTCCGTCCATCCGTCCGTCCGTCCGTCTGTCACCAGGCTGTATCTCAAGAACAGTGATAGCTAGACAGTTGAAATTTTCACAGATGATGTATTTCTGTTGCCGCTATAACAACAAATACAAAAAATTGGCCAAGTGCGAGTCCGACTCGCACACGTTAAAACAAAAAAAAGGTTAAAATACGAAGTCTAATGTTGTATAGCTAATGGTACGGAATCCTACGTGCGCGAGTCCGACTCGCACTTGGCCGATTTTTGTGTTAGAATAGTGGTACTTTAAAATTTATCCCGTAAATATTTCAAAGTCATCGGGTTTGAAGTTCAGAAATAACAGACATGACAACCTAAATATTACGTTCCAAATAACTTGACATCCAGAATGTACAGGAACCTTTGAACGTACGGCTCATCTTAAGCTGGCGCTTGCACTTTATCGTATAGGTATAATAGATAGGTCTGTAGTCGGACCACTCCAAAAGATTCTGATATTTCAAACAATAAAACACAGTTTTTTTTTATTACGATAAGCACAATTTCCCTATGTATATTTTGCATAACATGCAATGCTCTAATCAGTCTAATCTATATCTATAACAAGTTGGAGAAGGCAGGTAGGGAAGCGCGAGGGGTAAGACGCTTACATTTATCTATTTATACTCATAATAAAACTGTAATAGGTTCAATTCTGTACATTGCAGATATTTTTAAAATATTTTTTCAGAGCAATCTGTAGCTGATACTGATGCAAAAACTGTTTTTTTTCTGTCTGTCTGTCTGTATCCCGACCGCGCATCAGTCCAAAACTACTAAATGGATTTAATTGAAACTTAGCACGATTTGAGTTCATACTACGAAGAAGGATATAAGATACTTTTTATCCCGAAATTCAGTACGGTTCCCTTAGGAAAGGGGATGAAAGTCAAAATGTAAAGTGAGTTGTAATTTATTAACGCGTCGTCCGATTTCAATCATTATTTTTTTGTTACAATAGTGGTAATTTCATTATTTTCCCGTAAATATTTCAAAGTCTTCAGTTTTGTAGTTCAGAAATTACAAATTCAAATTCAAATTCAAATTATTTTTATTGCATTAACACAGGTTGTATACAGGTCTTATAAATTGGGTGAGCGCTGTGGTATACCATTAAGGTGTGCAACATATCAAATTTTTGATTATAGTAAATTATATTATACAATATTAACTTCAATCATATGGAAATTACAGTAATTAAATTAAATAAAAGGATATTGATATTGTGTCAGTGAAATAAAAATAGAAAATAATAATAATAATATGTCAAAATGTATCATTTAAAAAGTCATTTATTGTGTAGTAGCATTTTGCAGTCAGTATATTTTTCAATGTCCTTTTAAATAAATTATGATTCATGTCTCTAATATATTTTGGTACTTTATTATAAATATTAGGTGCCATTCCTAATATTCCTTTGCGCAACATCTTGCTTTTGCCTGGATATATAGACAATTTTAAATTATCTCGTCTATTACGCATAACGGCATCTGATTCTTTTAAGAATAAATCAGGATTGGTTTTTACAAACATTGCTACTTCAAAAATGTAAAGTGACGGAAGTGTCAGAATTTTATATTTTTCAAAATATGGTTGACAGCTATCAATTGTTTTTAAGCCGAACATGGATCGTACGCAACGCTTCTGTGCCTTAAATACTAACTCATTATCAGTTGAGTTGCCCCAAAAGATAATACCATACCTCAGCACAGAGCCCGCTAAACCGTGATAAGCTGTAAGCAAAGCAGTTTCATCGACTGTTGGAGCTAATTTAAATAGAGCATAGGCCGAACTACTTATTTTTCTGCAGAGTGATTCTATATGTGCCTTCCAGTTAAGTCGTTTGTCAATGGTCATCCCTAAAAACTTAGCAGTGTCAACTTCACATATGGTGTCATCTTTGTATTTTACGAAAATGTCAGTTTTTTCTGGCGGCCTTTGATTAAAATGAATTATTTGAGTCTTATTTAAATTAATCTTCAAGTTATTAATGTCAAGCCATGAAATTATTAAAGATAGAGATTTATTTATGTCAGATTCATACAGTTCTTTTATTTTACAGTCAATTATTACAGTGCTATCATCAGCAAATAGCGTCATTGGATAGTTAGTAGCTTTGGGAAGGTCATTGATAAATATTAAAAACAATAAAGGCCCTAATACACTGCCTTGCGGAACACCGCATGCAATTGATCGTACATCGGACCTATAGGACTCTACAAACTTAGTTTTTAAATTGACTCTACTAATTTCTGTAACTTGATTTCTTTTTTCAAGGTAAGATTTTATTAATTCCAAAACGTTGCCTCTTATTCCATATGACTCTAACTTACAGATTAATATTTTGTGATTGACATAGTCAAATGCTTGCGTCATATCACACAAGATAGCACATACAGGTGATGTTTTGTCTACATTTGTTACAACCGCTTTGTAAAAGTCATAAATTGCCATATTTATAGTTTTATTTTCCCTAAAACCTTTTTGCTCTCTACATAATATCTCATTGCGCTCGAAATACCTGTTAAGTTTTAGGTATATATACTTTTCAAATATTTTGGAAAATATAGGAATAAGCGCAATTGGTCGGTAATTTTGCATTTGGTCTCTATTTTCTTTTTTATACACTGGCTTTACGATTGATGTTTTTAAGGAGTCAGGAAAAACACCGTTACAAACACACAAATTAATCAAATAGCTTAAATGTCCTGATATTGTATCACTAACAAATTTGATTATTTTCGTCGATATGTCATCATAACCAACACTTTTTTTATTTTTCAATCCTATTATAATATTCCGAATGTCATTTGGTACACTAGGGGCCATAAACATTGAATTTTTCGTTGATGGTAAATTGGATGTCATTTTTATTTTGGGGTCAGGTTTATTTATTAATTTGTCAATATAAAAATTATTAAAAGCATTTGCAATACCTGCTGGGTCACTAATAAATTGACTGTCAATTTGAATTCTTGTAATAGAGTCAGGGGGAAGATTAAGCCTAGATTTATTTATTATTTGCCATGTTGTTTTGGAGTGATTATGTGACATACTAATTTTATTATTATTTTGAGAGCGTTTCGTTAAATTAATGATTTTTTTAAATAATCTAGTACAGATATCACAAACTAAATATATCGTTCTAAATAACTTGAACCGCGGAATGTTGAGAAACCCTTAAACGTACGGCTCATCTTAAGCCCATAGGAATCCCGGAACCCCACGGGAAGCCCGACACCCCATGGACAGACCGGCATCACACACAATTATTTAGTTTTGCAAGCTTGCTACGATAAAACTCTAAAATGTGGTACATTCACCACAATCAGTTTTTTTAACTACATATCTTTCTTTTGCCGGATACATTTCGGAGACTGCACAATGTTGTCTTAGGTTTTCGCGATTGTTACACTTAGTAATTAAACAATTTTAAACGGTTTAAATCACGTATATTTATCATTACTTTTGGCCCGACGCGACGTTTCAAACGCTTTGTAGTGATCTTGGTCACGGGGTGACTGTCGGGACAAAAATAACGATAAATATACGTGATTTAATCCGTTTAAAGTTGGAAGTGAACAAATTTAGTAGATTGTTATACAAGGGTCGCAAGGAATTGATAACTTTCACCCGCGTTCAGCTCTCTACTTTTCATTTCGAATTTAAAATAAGTTAAAAAAGTAGCTTTTCTAAAAATTATTCATTGAAAAAATAACTTACTTACTAAAAAAATATTGAGAGGATAGAACTATTTGTGAAATTTTACGTAAAATTTTGTTTGGAATATTTACGGGCGGCTATTACCCGAAGAGGAATCTCTCTGCTTTTCACTACTAATATAAGGAATAACGATATAAAAATAGTATGATTTTTATATTATTTATTTTGATTTTAATAACATGAGCAGTACCTATTTAAAATTAATGCGGCTATAGTCCAAGTAGGAATCGATGACTTTCATACGTGTTAAGCACTCTACTTTTCATTTAAAATATGAGGACGGTAAAAAAAAATTATTTTTTCTAAATATTTACTAAAAATAATAAACGTGAAAACATGAGTAGAAGATACAAAGATACACTAGAAGTTAGAACAATGAAATTTAGGGAAATTTTTAGTTAGTTTTTTTTTAACCTACACTTTTTACCTTATATTTATTTACTACCCTGCCAAACACAGTTGTTATTAATTTTTTTATAACAACAGAGTAATTTACAATGAAAAATCTTAGACATATAACTTTGTTTACACCAATGGTTACCATTGTTACAAGTCATTCCGGCCCAAGAGAAGGAAGCATTTACTATGAGTTTTTTCCGGCCTTAGGTGGGAAGGAGCCTCTCCTACCCGCTACTCAGATCAAACAAACACTACTTTCAGAGAATGAGAAATAAAAAAAATATGTTCGATCTACCGTCAAACAAACCGCCGTTTTAAAATCGAAATTGAAAAGAAACGCACAATGCACTTTGCTTCAACATTTATTGTGCGAACCGGGAAAGAACTCTCTGAGTTACTTAACTACTGTCTTCTGGAAAATACAACCCGGGAGTTTTGAAATCCAAAGTAAAAAGCTCCATTCTGAGCTAAGGTTTACTATAAGAGTGCTTCACCACAGACCACAGTGTTGCTTAATATGGGATAAACAGTGCACAAATGTGAATAATTAGTCTGCAGGTACGGCAATCGCGAACGAAGTCGCGGGTACAGCTAGTCTCTAGAATATTTCTAGTAAAATAAACTAGAGAGCTTACTATGCGGGCATAAAGTAGTCTCTGATTTTAATATTGGCGATTAAAACTAAATTAGTTCAACTTATCTTATATCCCGAATACCAAATTATGCACCTGAGAGAACTAAAACTAAATATACTCAAGTTTTAATTAAATTTGAGATATGGAATCGATCTCAATGCCCTTCACAAAATTCGGATCTCTGAGCGTGCAATTGGTGCCAGTGGATCATTTCGGACTTCATCCGGATATGTACAAACTGTATAGATATAGCATGGATTAAAAAAAAAATCTAACACATTTTCAAGCATGCGTAGATCAGTAAAAGGGACAGCGGATTATCTTTAATTGTGAGTTTGATAGAGACAGCAGACAAGATCTAAAATTAATGCGACACATCCTAGTCTGCTACTTGGAACGTCAACAGTAGTTACTCGGCATTTTTTGACAGTAAAAATATCGAATTCATCTAGTTCTGGATTTTGGATTGGTATAGTTTTGTAAAAGATATCCTTTTGTAAGGATTGTTTGCAAATAAAATCGTTAATAAATCAAAGAATGGCACCAGCGGAAGATGTGGAAATGAAAAATGTGGAAAGCCCTGCAGCGGCCAGCGACGTCGAAACTCCTGAAGTGAAGAAAGATGTCGATGTCTTAGCTGTTCAAGATTTGCGAGAGCATGTTCGTCAAATCGATAAAGCTGTGTCATCTAAGGAACCTCGCTTTGCTATGCGCGTTTTACGGTCTTTGCCTAGTACGAGACGAAAGCTGAACGGTAATGTGCTGCGTGCTATTATCAACCAACTTTACCCCACGAATCCGGACAAAGACACTATACTGGGATTTGTTGAAAATCCATTACCAGGTGCAGTGGAAATCGAACCACCCCGTTCGAGAAGCGCTCCCAAACAACCTGCACCTGAGGTTGATGTTTACATTCACTTGTTAGTGCTGCTACGCTTGCTGGATACGAATAAACTGGAGGAAGCCACCGAGTGCTCGCAACAACTAATGACTAAAGTGACTGCTCAAAACAGAAGAACTCTTGATCTTATAGCTGCTAAATGTTATTTCTATCACTCGAGAGTGTTTGAATTGACAAACAAGCTTGATCTTATTCGAGGATTGCTGCATGCCCGCCTACGCACTTCTACTCTGCGTAATGATTATGAAGGTCAAGCTGTGCTTATCAATTGTCTCTTGCGAAACTATTTGCATTACTCCTTGTATGATCAAGCAGATAAATTAGTGAGCAAGTCTGTGTACCCTGAAAATGCAAGCAATAATGAGTGGGCAAGATTTTTGTACTATCTGGGAAGAATAAAGGCTGCTCGCCTTGAGTACAGTGACGCTCACAAACATCTGGTCCAAGCTCTCAGAAAAGCTCCTCAGACGGCTGCTGTAGGTTTCAGGCAAACTGTGCAGAAATTAGCTATTGTTGTTGAGCTATTATTGGGTGATATCCCTGAAAGAGTAATTTTCAGACAAGCTCCTTTAAGAAAAGCATTGGCCCCATACTTCCAACTAACACAAGCAGTACGACTAGGCAATTTACACAGATTTGGAGAAGTTTTGGAGAACTTTGGACCCCAATTCCGTAGTGATCATACTTTTACTCTCATTCTACGTCTCAGGCAGAATGTTATTAAGACTGCAATCAGGTCTATTGGCTTATCTTATTCTCGTATTTCTCCAAGAGATATTGCCAGAAAATTAGGCCTTGACTCTGCTGAAGATGCTGAGTTCATTGTTGCAAAAGCTATTCGTGATGGTGTTATTGAGGCAACACTTGACCCTGAAAAGGGGTACATGAGCAACAAGGAGAGCTCTGATATTTACTGCACTAGAGAGCCTCAGCTTGCCTTTCACCAGCGTATTTCTTTCTGTCTTGAGTTACACAACCAAAGTGTGAAAGCAATGAGATATCCTCCTAAGTCCTATGGCAAGGAGTTAGAGAGTGCTGAAGAACGTCGTGAGAGGGAACAACAGGATTTGGAGTTGGCCAAGGAAATGGCTGAGGAAGATGATGATGGTTTTCCTTAAATATTTCTATTATACCCTTTAAATTTACACCTTATGTTTACAAATTAATTTCCTTGTATTAGATGTAATACTGCATATAACACATATTAAAACTTAATTCAAATAGTTTTTTTATTTTGTTGTTATATAAATCACAAATGTGTATTTAGCAAATCTACTGCATGTTACCTCACTATAATATGCTCTGGTTTGTGCTTCTTTGGGAACTGATTCCATAAATAAAAAGAATATAAAGAACTGGTATATAATCCTGAATAGAGGCTAACCTACTGTAATTTCATTAAAATTGGCTCTGTGTACAGTCTGTAGTTCTGTAAATTTAAAATTGTTGCAAGCCTTTGTATCCATTTAGATCCAGACTATTTGTAACATATCCCTCTAATAATTTGTTACTTAACTTGGAATAGACCAAACATAAAGTTCACCAATATTTCATCAACTAGTCAAGTAGTATTTCAGTTAGAGATGAATTAATTTGCATTCCATGGATCCACCATGCAGATGCTGGGTCCATTGCTTGGCAGAGGAAGCGTCTCTTAGTCTCTATTGCCACAGAGTTGCAACCCATGCAGCACCGTAATGAAGGATATTACCATTTACCATGTCATCAATGCTCCACTTCACTGCTCAAGCCTCCTCCCCTGGCCAACTAAATTTGTTAAGATCCTACTAATGCAGCTTTGGATACATGTTCTAGGATGGAAGTTATGGCTGTTATTGAAAGGTATTTTAATAGGTTATAAGGAGATTCTGCTGGTATAACCCTTGCTCCGACTTCTACAGCATATAAAATAACTACATAACCATATTTGGCAAACTTTTTAAAGATTCGTTTAGTCTTAACTACGAATTCTTTATTTGTAGTCTTAATAATTGTTTATTTTTATTGTTTCTTAAGGTTACTAAATAAAAAAAACCTTAAGACTCAATTAATATTGTTTCCAATGGTACAGTAAGTTCTATAAGTACTCAATTAACTAATAAATCCGGCCTTGGATTACATTCATACCATCATAATTATGATGCTTGTATGTATTACCATTTTACTATAGAGCAAAAATAAAAAATATTTTTAAGATATGTTTGTTGTATGGACCCCTTTTATTTTTACTTATTGTTTTTATTAGGGTTCCATAACCAAAGGGTAAAATTGGGATCCTATAACTAAGACTCCACTGTCCGTCTGTCAGTCACCTGGCTGTATCTTATGAACCGTGATAGCTAGACTGATGAAATTTTAAGTTATGATGTACCTGTTTCTATTGCCGGTATAACAGCAAATACAAAAAAAACGGCCAAGTGCTAGTTGGACTGCCGCACGAAGGGTTCCGTACCCATCGTAAAAACTAAAAAACAAGGTTACAATGTACCTAGTGTCTAACGTTTTCTAGATAATGATAACTACATAAATCTGCGTGCACGAGCCCGACTCGCACTTGACCGATCTTTGTATAGAATTTGTCTGTCTGATACAATCCTTTTAATGGTTGGACGGATCGACATCCGCAGCTTAGTAATAGCCTCAGACCGAATGAACTTTATTCGGTCTGAGGTAATATCATACTAAAACCAGACAAGTACCAAACGCGGTTTGTATGTGTGCGTGCCCACAAATATCTAGCGTTTCCAGCGTGCGCAAGTCAGTAGGTACATAGGTAGGTACTTACATATAAATACTAAGAGATATGGACCAACCCTGCATATTCAGACCAAAATGTGGGCATTTAAATCTCCTACGTGCCTCCAGTCGGACTATTTGTCTGGTTTTACTATGGTAATGTATTTCAACTCTCTGATGGTAATAGGGTCCCTTTCTAGTACCGAGTCCTAATGGTGAATTAGTTAATATGCCTAGCCATAGGCATATTGGTATATATATTGGATAATGGTGTTTATATTAGATAAACTAGTATTAATTATTATTGCAACAACTGAACAAGTAATAATCATTGCAACCAAAGAGTATCTATGCTATAAGTACTACTCTATTAAATTGCAACTATTGAAGATGTTGTGGGCGAGTGGCACAATCAAGTTTGGATGCAGCCTGCATCCGATCAGAAAATCGGTCACCAAACACCTAACGGTGTATTCTGTAGCTGATCTTGACGGGATGCGGGGACCATGCGTTATTGCAAAAATAAATATATTAAAATATCTTAACTACCAAAAACTAACGTGAGCGAAATCACGTGCAAAAGAAGCCTATAAAAGCCTAAAAAAATAAAAGCAAACAAAAATTACCTACTGTGCCAGCAACATTGTTTAATTTATATCTATAGAGGAACTTTGTTGATTATATCCTAGCAACTGTGTTGTCAATAATCAAACGTAGTGATTTTTTTTCAAGGAGTAGCAGTATTTATTTGTGAAAGGTAGCAGGGTCACTGGTCATTCTTTCTTTCCGGGAAACAAAAGTACACGGTTAGTTTTTGCATACAGAACTTGATATTCTCATATGAATATAACAGATATTATATAAATCAACCTCTGATAACGTTGAGCCTATTATATTTTGACTGAGCAGCAATATTACAGCAAGGGTCTCTTTGGAGTTAGTCGGTGACAATATATTCGCTACCCTTTATAATCCTTCATCAAAATGGTCGAGTTTACGCCAGGCACAATGCAGAAACTAGCGGAGATGTTAAGACCTCCTGAACCTGATATTCTACAGGGCGATGACTTGCCCTCTGTTGGTGAGTATCGACAAGCTGTACCTAGATTTTACACCTTTTTAGCTAGCTTTTGACTAGTTAGGTGCAACCTATTGGTGTGTAAGTAATAATGCAAGCGAAGATGCAGGATACCTACGTCTAGAATGCGAGCACTGGTTAGTGCTTAAGGGCGGCTGCTGGAACACACTGTTAAGTACTGTTGACAACATGTTTTCTACTTGAGGGTGGTAGCTATAGTGGTTGAGCTTTTGCAAAAGCCAAACTTACCACCTTCCGGTGTAGCTCAAGCCCGCCTATGATTTAAAGCATGAATAGACCCCCTTCGCTACAGTCCATGTAGCCACAGAGGTATCATTTCTTGAAACATGACTGACCCGAAAATTAACTTTTGACTTGCGGGCTGCTAAGTATGACATCATATGCATTTAGAGTTGACTTCAAGCGGGTGGTCGTTGGTTCAAGTCAATTCCACGAGCTTGAGGTTCACGCGCTGGTGTCTTTCGGTAAAACTTATCCATATTAATATTCTATGTTAGCCTTTAATGCACAAAATTATCTAGCAGACATGTTTCAGTCCCATGTAATAAGGGACGAGCACATTGACCACTACCGGAAACAATTATCTACAGACTCACTATCTCACCTGCTAGTAGGTGACGATGTGGTCAAAGGTGGAAGTAGTCCGTGTTTTAAATAAGAACTAGCCTTACTTGACGAATATAGATAAATATAAGTATATACCTACATATAATAGCATATAGGTATAGGTACTACTATTATATATATGTACGGAAAAAAGATTTAATCAAAAACTGATTTGAAGAAAGCTAGGCTTAACAGAATCTAGATTAGAATTTGAGATTATAATGAATTTAAGTAAATGACTCAAATATCATAAAAAAATCTTTTTTTATTCTTTAGGTTACGATATAACATCGATTCGGGACAAAGTCAAGCCTGAGGACATCGTAAAAACTCCAAGGACCATAGAAGAGTTCGAAGAACAAGAGGCGAAGGAATGCGAAGAATTAAGTCATGTTGGTGGTGGTATTGGAGACAGGAAAACACCAGAGTATACCATGAACTACCAGCAAGCTGTCACAGCGGAAGACGTGTTTCTTCAAGTAAGTAAGCCATTGTCGCATTACGCTCGGTATTTTTTTTTTGCCCTTTTTTTATGCCTGATAGGTTAGCCTTTGACCGCTACCTCACCTGATGGTAAGTGCTGATGTGGTCGAAGATGTTGTTCAGGCTAACCTAGAATTACTGGCTCTCAAGAGCAGCTGCTGGAACACACCGTTAGGTGCTTGGCGACAGATTTTCTACTTGAGGGTGGTAGCTAGCCAGGCGGGCATTCGCAAAATGCTCTACCACCATGCTGTAACGACTGCCATCCTAAGACAACAACCGGGACCGATGGCTTAGGCCTAGTTTCACCATACTCTGTTATTTATTTGACGCCTTGTTAATCCTTTTAACGGACTGTTAACTGTACCGAGTCTCCTACCAACTGTTAATGGATGATTAATTCAGTTAACTTCATAGAACGTAGACTGATTTAACAGCTCTGTTATTTTTAAAGACCCATTAGCTAATGCCTGATTTAGCGTAAACAAACATGGTATGGTGAAATTAGGCCTTAAGGTGCCCTCCGAAGCACGGAAGCGCTCAGTAGTAATATCACCAGCGGTCACGCATCCAACTCATGACCGAGGCGGTCGTTGCTTAACTTTGCTGATCGATTCAGAATGGCTAAGCAAACTTCGCTACGAGCGCTTCAAATTCTTAGGAGTTTAGGTACAAGTAATGAAAATTCATGAGTAAAGAAATATTTTTGGGTTTCCTACTTGAAATCTAAAGCCGCTTGATCGAACATTAATTGCTCGAAATTGTTTAGTAGATACTAATGGTCAAAGGCTAGCCTAGCTATAAGCTATAAAAAATACAACACATACAGTTTTTTATAAATATGATTTATGAAAAAGGGCGGCTATTTCTCCCCTTGTATATGTGATGTGTTATCACTTAGAGTCCAGTGGTAGAGTACATATTATATTTTACATATTTTATTAATATATTAAAAACATTTGTGTCAGTATTCTTGGTATAGGTATTACATATATAAATTTTTTTATGGGGTCTGTTTCAATAACTACGAATTCGGATGTGCGTATATTTTTTATCATAAACTACAAAAACTTAAAAAGCCGATCCGTAATGTAAGCTTTGAAGAGAAAGCCATAAGATATCCTTTCCCGGTTGTTGCGATTTCAATAGGCTTAACTCACACTGCCTAACTTGTTCAGAACACAACGATGTGGATATTGCTGGTCAGTAGCAGAACTATTAGACAATGGTGGTTTCCACCCAGAAGTCTTCTCAAGAAGAAGTCTTTAGTCTTCAACGACCCGCGAAGTTACGACAGAGTTACGTCATCTTGAAATTGTAATGATTGCTTAGCTTTTGTGTTTTCTTTGAAGGTACCTAATTATAGAATAATAGATACATTTATTGGCTTAAAGTTCTTAACACAGGTGTTGCATTTAATTTGTTCCTGCCTTTCCACAGATCGGACCAAAGACGCCATCATCAGCCAGCTGCGAGAATCTCATCATCCGAATCAAGTTGCCAGGTGACAAGAAGGAGAATGTAGATTTGGCGGTAAATACCACCAGCGTTACAGTCAACTCTGCGCAACACACTCTGACTTTAGACCTCCCCCACGGGATCAACCCTGATTTGTCTAAGGCCGCCTGGGACGCCGATCTGGAGACTTTAGTTCTGACCCTCAAGCTGGACAGGGAGTTCGATTTTGTTAATTTTTAACACATCGAATAAAGTATTAGATGTATATACTTACACAATAAATGCATGTGCTTACACATAAGTACTTTTTTTAACTGAAAATGTTACCATAAACCCTTACGCCATGTTTGTGGAATCGGTACAATATGTTTTATATAATCTCATTCGGTAATATTCTAATTATGAAATGAAATACAGACTTTTATTGGCATATTTTATGTACATACTTCTTTAAGAAAATTAAAAAGATAAATTAAAGCATTGTTCTCCTAACAAAACAATGCTTTAAAACAATTTTTTTTATTATTAAAGTACAATGTGTCCCGACCAAGGAGGTTTCAATTCAATTTAAGTACACATTATCTATGGTGAGCGAGATGCGCGCGCATCGCGCTGCGCTGGTTCCGAGCCAATAGACCAATAACAGACTTTTTCCGTTTTGGCGCTATTTCGTACATACGAATTTGAGTAATATTGTGTTGGATAAAACTTTAGTAGCAAAAATGTCAAGCAACACCCACGGTACTGATGATTTAACTCCACCTGACATTCTAGAAACAGCTACGAAACTGACGAATAGTCTTTTGCCAGAAAAATCAAGAAAAGCGTATAGCCACAGAGAGTTGAAATACAGGTAAAAAATTACTTAAGTCGAGGCAGTCAAAAATAATTCCCACGCCAGCTCCGCCCATACGGCGCAACGATCCCCGCTGCACCGACCGACGCGATGTGCAGCGGCGCACGCGTCTCGCTTATAAAAATATTTGTGTACTTGATATTAGATTCGCGAACACAGATACCATTGAGACGATTTCAACTTTTTTTATAATCTTATTCACGTGTCGAATTTCGATACATAAAGTAAATTTGTATATTATACTGCAATTGATGTCATGTTTTTATTTTTAACAACATTACTAATATTTCTTAGTAAGAAATTATTCTTACGATCGACAGTAGCTCATAAAACTAAAGTCAAAAGTTTTACTTTTTACAATATGATCATGTCTGCTCGACTTTATCGGTATATGTTATTATGTATTGGTATATATATTATACATATTTAACTGACTTCTCAAAAGAAAGAGGGTTCTTAAATTGACTTGTCTATTATTTATTTTATGTTTGACCACACATAACTTTTTTACTGAACTTTACAATCTTGAAGACTATTTATTTGCTAGTACAGTTTAACTCTTAATTGGTTCATTTTAATCTCATCAACATTGGTCGAACGGTGTGCCAGTTACAGTCAATTTACTAAAAATAATTTGCCAAAATGCCTTGACAATCGCAGTGCTTCTAGGGTGCGTTCTTATTTGTCGTCCGACGACGGATGATCGCTCCAAGCAGAGCGACGCTCGTCATCCGCCTTTTAAGAACGGCTCTGTATCATATCTGTATCAAGAACACTACTTAAAATGTTTCACTGACTCAGAAGAAATGTATTTACAATTATGTACTTTTCCACGACACACAACTAAAACAAACATACAAAATATAACAATAATAATAATACAATTTTGTAAACAGAAGTCTACGTAAACAAAAAGTAACTTAAAACAAAGAAAAATCAAGTCCCAACTGTCAAATGAAACGTCAGGGCGATATTTATCCACCGATTTCGTGGGGCGACCGGTGCGTCGTCGAGCGATATATAAGAACGCTCCGGATGATCATCGGACGATCGCTCCGGGCATATAAAAACGCTCGGGGCGTCGTCAGACGTCGTCGGACGACGAATAAGAACGCACCCCTAGCAACTAATTTAAGTGGCAACCATAGAGATATAAAATACTATTGGCAACTATGAATATAGATATATTGTTTATTGTTTATTTTTATTAATTTTATTTGAATTTAATTTTTTTTAGATGAAAGTTAAATAGTGATAAAATCTATAAATAATATGTGAATAATAATCTCTCTAGTAAAGTCTGTAGTGATCAGTATATCAAATAACCTGCCAAAGTCAGTCACATGAGCACAAAATTGAGATCATATTGCACCGATATCAACCAGTTATTTGAGACTTTTTAATTAAAAAAATTGATTTCAAGTCTTTTCTTTTTCTTTGCTATGTTGTTGTGTCGCTGTCTCTGTGTTTATAGAGAAAACATATTGCACCAAACCAACATAAAGTGAGACAAGGGTCGGAATATGATGATGGTACATAACAGCCTAAACGGCATGATATATATTGATATATGGGGGGTGTTTTTAAATTCTCCGTAGTAATGAAAGTGATTTTTACTGATTAAACTTACTACAAAAATTTCATTACCCCTTGGCATCCGCGTGGACGATAATTTATGAATGAATCAACATTGTTCTCAGTATCTTAGAATGCGATTAATCAGATTACACATCATTAGAATAAAGTAAAATACCATCAAATTGAATGAGCATATTATTATATTATATTCGGTGAATATGGGTACAATTGACCTGTAATAAATGGATTTGATTTGATTAAATGTTAGTTGTGGGCAATATAATTTACCATGACTCGTCATACAAATATGAATTATAGATTTTCATAACTGTGCTACGGTACACGTTCCCATAATAATATAAAGTAGGTTGTTTTTTTATTGCTATCATATAATTTTTAACTATTAATTACTAATGTTGAAAATATATGTTTGTATACATCCTATTAGGTTTTATTTTTCAGTTACAGTGGTAAACAGAAAGTGTTACTTTACTACCACTCTGCTTTTAGATACTAACTATGGTAAAAATTAGACCAACCAGATTTTACCAAACTTGCAGAAGAGTCTATATACGCAATTGTAATGGCCTTAAACTTTGGGATATTAAAAAAAACACACAACTGCAGAAACATTGTAGAGAACATGTTATACAAGCTTCTTTTAATGCAACATGGCAGACAAATGATGGAACAGGTGACTAAATTAGACATTAAAATAAAAACAGTGGATTCTTAGATTGTTAGTAAGTGGTATAGTCTACAGAGGATAAAGACAAATTAAGTTAAGATGTATATAAATTAACAAAAAATAATTTATGAAATAAAAAATATATTGTTTTCAATTTATACAGTATTAATGATTATACAGAATTAATGATATGCAAAGGTGTACGTGAGAAATAACGAGTATCGGAACGGAAAGTCAAGATTTTTTTCAAGTTTGCAGTCCCCCAATCGTCACCCCGTGACTACGATCACTGCAAATTGCTTGAAACGGCAGGACAAAAATAATGATAAATATACGCGATTTAAACCGTAAAATTTTGTTTAATTACTATGTGTAACAGTCGCGAAAACCTAAGACATCATTAAGTCAAGTCTTCTTTTTATGGCGGGAGGAAGTACTGAAGCATTTGCACTTTGATGTTGCAAGTCACCCTCGACAGCCTCCTCTTGATTTTTTCTTTTTCAAGAAGTATCCGCATATTATTGATCCCGGATCATTCTTTTCTTTGGGTGGCGGGATCGACCAGCTCGGGCAGTCCATATAGAATGTGACTAGTTTTGTCTCCTTTTTTTTTCCTCCTAAATTCTTCATCTTTTTGTAGAATTTCTATTTTTAATTTGTTGTCTCCATACTACACGGCAAATAAGCATTTAGTTATATAACAAATGTGCATTTAGTCTTCAGTTTGATAATATCAATCAGATTTTTTATTGATATATATACCTGCAAAATACATTTTACAGACAATCAGTTACCTGAAGCCTTCAGAAAAGCAACTGTACATTTCTGTTTGTCCGACAATCAATTTCGCACAATTTGTTAGAATGTGTAGATAGAATTTGTTAGTTCGTTTATGAGTGTCAAGTAAGGATAAATGTCGGGAGAGCAGTCGAATGACACCTGTCCAAAATCCAAAATGACGATTTCAAGACGGCCACCATACAAACTGCTCCGCCCCTGCTGAAGCTCGGCCTTCAGAAAGGGGGTGTTCGGAATGTGAATAAATGAATTTAAATACATTAATTCAGATAATTTGCACGTCAGATTTTTTGCACGTCAAGAGTACAGTATCGTTCTTTACCATCTATCTAATACCCTAATAACCGAAAAGGGGGCGAAGGCGAATATAATACATATCAACGATGGCATTTGCAAAGGGGTATTTCTTCAGATAGGAGGTCGGCCATAAAATTTAAGTCTTACTCCGCACAATTATGTGTGCGTTGTCTTTTGTGTAGGTACTCAGAAAAAATATATTGTTTATACTGACCCTACAGAGGTGTGACAAGTGCAGGGCGATAATATTGAATTTTTTTTTTAGTGTAAAAAGAAAATGTCAATCAATTTATACATTTATATGTTTTTTTTATTTAATTTTAACTGCTGCTCTGCTATGGATAGGTCAAAATAATTTTTAGCTTAATATAGGTAGTATATAAAATATTTCCTTTACGAAATTTCCTGTGAATAAAATGTGCAAATTTAGCAATACTTTATTCAAAGAATTACTCACTTATTTTCATGTAGTGGAAGAACACAGTCTAAACTTATTATATGAGATGGCGACTCCGACAGTTCTCCCTGTTCCGAGTGACTACGACTGATTTTTTTTTTTGAGAAAGAAGGTGCATTTTATGAGCACAGTCTATTTTATTATAATATATACACAATCTATTTATTCCACTCTATTATTTTTGTTTAAATCGATACTTATGTGTACATGTCTTAGTGATAAAATATATATTTAAAAGTATACCTATGCAGGTGACTTTGTAGATAATCTCTTGAATGTATACCTACTTGCCTGATTCTGAATATTCTGTCATTGATATAAATCTATATCTAGTCTTGAGGGACATAAACAATGTTCGATGTTTTATTGCGACCCACCAAACCAAATGCTTTGATTTACTACGCTTGTGCTATTATTATTTAGCAACACTCAACTCCATTTACGGTTGAACGGCAGCTGTACTTTAGAGCCAGATAATTTTAGTTTACACCTGTTTGGCACCTTCAACCATATCACTTACCATCAGGTGAGACCATAATTATACATATACCAGATATTATTATAGTACCCTACTAATCATACTTAGATTAGTACGACATATAGTTATTTTATATCTCCATTGCAGTACTATAGGAACCTAGTTGGCATAGAATCTCTTAGTTCGGTAGAGATAGTATGTTTCATGAAAAGAATAAACACCAAAACACAAACGAATATCAAATTTGCATAGGTGCATTAAGTAAAAAAAAACTGAAATATTATACGCTTTTGCCTCTCTCATAATTCTTGCAAAGTCTTTGTATCGACTCTTCTGCTTCCTTTTTTTATTTTTTAGTTATCTTTATTTCCCATATTGATTGATATACCTACCAAAATACGTATTTATACTGCACAGCACAGGTGATAGCGCGCGAGCGATAGGTCCACGTCCAACGGCGCACAGCGCGGCACTGAAGGACAGCTCTTACGTATTGATTTTATTTCGTAATCGTAAGCTAATAAGGTTGAATATCGAATCTTCCGATTGACCGTAATCCTGCACAGAACTAAAGGTCGTAAGTCTAAAACACAATTTAATTTATTATGAGAATACTAATAGCTCTAGGTAAATTTTACTTACACAATGGATAATAAACTACATTTCCTTTCTATGTGTATTTATTATTGATATGTATCTGACGTAGTTTCCAAGAAAAATCCAATAATTTAAAGAAAAGGCTTCATTTAAAAAAATTAAAACTATCGAGTAAATTTCTTTCAAATGTGTTTCTGTCTTAACAACGGATAGAAAAAGGTTTGAAAAATCAAATATTTAAGTTATCGTGTCGATTGCATATTTAAGTTGCTTAAAAAAACTAGTCGAATGAGAGTATTTTTTCCGCAGCCTCCTCTTAATATAGCCATGAGATTAAATAAAGTAGTGTATGCAACTGCATATAATTAGGTATTAAAACACTCGTGTAATCTTATTTTGAAACTCGCCTGCGGCTCGTTTCAAAAACCTGCACTCATATTTTGATACCCTCTATTATATGACAGTTGCATAAACTACTATTATCTTACAACTAGCGACCCGCCCTGGCTTCGCACGGTGCATGCATGCGCAATGGAAATTAAATAATCTGTAATCATTGACCACGTATATCTCGATATTTGTAATATCTTCGTTTAAATAACATGTTGTAAAGGGCCATATTGATCTATATTGAATGCACAATGCGGATTTTTTGTAGAACTTTTCAGTATTGTACACTAGGTGTCGTAGATTATTCGGAGGTTTTTTGCCATAATCCCCACGCACGGCAGGCGTCTTGGGGATAATTCTCAGAAGGCACTGCTGCATACCTTTTGGTATTTTCTTATAGTCGCCTCTTACGACATTTTGTAGAAGATATAGTGGGTGCACTTCTAGCCTGGCACCCAACGGGGCGGCATCCCGGGCGGAGCCGCGCCCGGAAAGCTAGTTTGCCTATATTTGGGCACCTTCACGAATATTTAACGGCAAACATTATTATAACAGTCGCCGAAATATGGTTTGAACTCATATATAGAATTACAAATTCATTTCTGATTTATCCTCCGAAACTCCTAAAATTTGTTAACTATACACAAAATCTCTGAGCCTGAATACCTATATAGTGTCAGTTTATTTAAGCGTTTATAAGGGTTCAGTGCCTCCGATGACGATTCTGCTTATATACCGTGGATATTATTCCATATATATAAAAATTACGTGTCACGTTGTTTGTCCGCGATGGACTCCTAAACTACTAAACCGATTTTAAACTTGATTTGCACACCGTGTGCAAATTGATCCATTTAGGCATCCATATTGACAGATAGGATAGCTTACATCTCAATTTATAGTCGTAATTACCCGTGCGAAGCCGGGCGGGCCACTAGTATAACATATATAATATGTACCCACCTACTGTGAGGATTTAAAACATGGGTTAAAATAGTTATATTGTTACGCAGGTATTCATTTTTTGTCTCAAAATTCTTGGTTGGATATAAGAATACATTTTTAATTAGCCAAATATAATAGATATAATTTGCCTCTATAACGATTTCACAAACGCTTTTTTGTGTTCCTGTGTTATATCGTTAATTATTACGTTAGCAAGGTCTTAAATGACATGTTTAGAGATAGCAAAAAATCCTAATCCTAAAGCTTTATTTCTTTATCTAACTGTTTTGTTAGGTGTATATACTTATGTTGTTTGTTATTCAAATACTGACACATTTGGATTAAGTACGTATGAAAATTGTATTATTCTACGCTCTACTTTACTAATTAATATGCGAGTAAATAAAGACGTTTTTACAAAGAATCTTTGTCCCCGACACCACAGTTGTTTATATTTCTAAAGGAACTGTTTCAATGTGTTTCTTGTACTCATACAAAGGTTAAGTAAGTAGGTATTTTAATCACTATAGAATACCTACTTTAGATTAGAGGTTCGCGCGTGAAGCGTGTTTAATGAAGTACCTAAGTCGAATCTTACATTACTTTCGATTCCCGCTACTGAAGATTATATTATAATATAATAGCTATTACCCGCGGCTTCGCCCGCGTGGATTATCCCTCAGGAACCGTTACCGGTTTTTGGGAGTCATGTAAAACGTGACATATATAAATAGGTTACTTTTTTATCCTATTTAACCTTTTTAAATTGGCCCCGTATATTGTAATCGTTTTATAGGTCGACCGTCAGTACCAAATTTTCCAACTGTTTTCCAATCTGGTACACTTTTCAAATTCAAATTCAAATTCAAAATCATTTATTCAATTTAGGCGTCTACGACGCTCTTATGAAGGTCAATTACAAATTTTAATATTGAAATATTCTACATTGTACTGCCACGTTCAGCAAAAAAAGTTTATAGAGCCACTGCGAGAAGAACGGGCAAGAAACTCGGGGCCATTCTTTTAAACGTCTTTTTACAATGTGTTATAAACAATATAATACAATTATTACAATATTTGTTTAAATTACGTAGGAGACATGTGATGGCTTGGCAGAGGTGGAATTTTCCAAGCATTTTTGTCGTTTAAGTAATCACAAACTGTGTAGTAGGATTTCTTCATCAAAATATTTTTCACGTGCAATTTGAATTTTCCTTCTGTGAGCATTGTAATATGTTCGGGAATTTTATTATAAAACCGCACACAATTACCTAAAAAGGACCTTTTATTTGTCTTTGCTAATCTAAAACATGGTACCATTAATTTATATTTGTTCCTAGTGTTGTAATGATGGTTGTCACTGTTTAATTTAAATTTACTCAATTTTTTCCGAACATACATAATATTTTCCAATATATACAGACTCGGTAAAGTTAATATATCAATTTCTTTAAAAAGATCCCTTAGAGATTCCCTAGGATCCATTTCATATATGGCTCGAATTGCACGCTTTTGTAAGATAAAGATTGTCTCTATCTCAGCAGCAGCTCCCCACAGCAATACACCATACGACATAATACTGTGGAAGTATGCGAAATAAACTAGCCGTGCAGTAGATACATCTATTAACTGTCTTATCTTACAAACTGCATATGCAGCAGAACTAAGTCTTCCGGCTAGATCATGTATATGTGGATCCCACTGTAAAGTTGAATCCATTTTGATTCCCAGAAAGACTGTCGCTTTGTCAATAGAGAGTTTATCTAGGCCAAGCTTAATGTTTGGTTCAACATAAGGAACATTTGGCAATGAAAACTTTAAACATTTGGTCTTTTTTGAATTTAACAGAAGATTATTAGCGGCGAACCATCCAGAGATCATAGATAACACATTATTTACATGAATGAGTTCACTATCTTTCCTATCTACTTTAAAAATCAGAGAGGTATCATCCGCGAATAAAACAATATCACAGAAATCTTTGACCATGCAAGGCAGATCATTAATATACGCTAGGAACAGAAAAGGTCCCAAAATTGATCCCCGCGGTACACCTATTTTTACGAAAGACCCGGAAGAAGTATTGCCATTTATTCCAACCATCTGTAGCCTGTCACACAGATATGACTCTATTAGATTCAAAGCTTTTCCACGAACACCATAGTGTGAAAGCTTACGAATCAGAGTGCAGTGTTCTACACAGTCGAATGCCTTGGAAAGATCACAAAATACGCCAATAGCATCATGTGAACTCTCCCAGGCTTCAAGTATATGTGACATCAATTGAACACCTGCATCTGTTTGAAAACATGGTTATATACTTGCCCCGCAGCTACCAGTTCAAACGTATTACCCCACGTCGAGTGTTGTAACACATCGATAGAGTACTCAGCCTCAGTGGTAAAATTGTCTCCGTTACACTTAGGATCATAAGACAATATCGCAAATTCTTGCCAATTAGCCGCTACATGGCTGACAATCTCTTTACGGACATCCATTGCCCATTCCTGAGCCCCATAGAATAAATAGGACAAGGAAAGTGAAAATAGCTGCGCTCATCGCTTAAGTAACCTCGGTCCGAGCTCAGTGGTGAAGCACTGCGCAATGGATCGCAACACTATACTCAAGTTGCCAGTCATACTCTGCTTGACGGACGTCTCGTCCGAATTCCGATGCCCAGCGCGCAGTATACTTAGTCTCCATGCTTTGTAAAACAAATTTGTAATAATAAACTATTATAAGTTAATTATCTAACAGATTTAGAAAATTATCTTAATTGTACAAAGATTAACTTTTATACTAAAGATTTATTGGTAAGCGAATTTTTATTTTCTTTTTGTTTTTTATTATAAAAAGTCTATCTAGAATATACCAACTTTAATATCTACTTCACTATCACATCAAAAACAATGACCTTGCCATACAAAGTTTAATCCCCAATATCACCCCATTAAGTTTAACCCCCTGTCAAAAAAATTTTTAAGACATCGTTTTTATTTTGAATGATCTATCCGAATACTAATTTTCAGAACTAGAAGATAAAAAACAAAGGACTTGCTTACAAACGTTTTCACCAATATTTACCCCCTTAGGGGTTGAATTTCAAAATATCCTCCAAATTCAAGTCTCTACGACCAGCGGTTTAGGCTGTAGGTACGTTGTCTGTCAGTCAGTGATTCAGAACTATGATTCTTATATGTTGAGAATTGTTTCGAGAATATCTTAGAAAGAAATACCTATATGAAAGCATTTCGGCGGAGAAAGTTTTCAATGATAGATTTTTCACAATATTATTAATATAAAACATCATTACGTATGCGATATTGACGAAATTATCTAATGTTAAGTACAATGTCCACAAGAATAAAAATACCTATATAAACCGTGGTACCAGCACAGTTTAGTACCAATCCGACCAATATATAACATGAAGTGATGAAGAGCCTATTAGATGCTATTGCTCGCTATAAATGTTCATGTCTCGCTGCACCGCTCGTGGCGCACGTTCGTGTCTTTGAACCGGTCGGCGCGCTCCTACGCTCGCCGCTAGTTTGTGCCCACCAGTTTGTTATTGTTATTGTTTTTTAGACATCATGTCAGCAATAATTGAAGTTTCGTCTGATATACTGACAGCTATCGTGTCTCGTATGTCTGCTTTTGAGACCGGTATGAAGCATTTGAAGGATTTGAACGCCGAGCAGGCTGTGCTTCTCCATGCTCAGACCAATGAAATCCGCGAACTGAAAGCGATCATTATCAATTCGCTGCCGTCTGCCGAGAAACGAAGCACTCAAATCGCCGACGCTTGCAGTGGAAACGAGTGTCCTATTTCAGCCAAGATCCCAAAATCTACGAAGAAGCATAATTCAACGCAGCCGGGCCCGCCAATATTTGTGACCGTTAGCGATGACGCATCGACGCCGCCGCCGGCGCCGAGTCGCACCGCCGAGCGCTTGCACCGCCGCGATCGAAGAAACGATGTTCTTATCTACTCACCAAATACTAATGCCGTTGCAGGGCCCACTTCAACTAATATTACTACCGTGGGAGGGTCATCTCCCGAGCTACTAAATACCCAAAATTCGGAAGCTACAAAAACGCCCGAAGAGTGGAAAGAAGTTCGATATAAGAAGCGTCACGGAGTGTCATTACGTTGCGTCGCTGGGCCGTCAGTGACGTTATTGAAAGCAGCTGAGATGAGAAAACATTTTCATTTGTGGAACATGTTATCGAACGCTGAAGATGTCAAAACTTACTTGGCTGAGCTCTGTCCTCAAAGAGCGGTCACTGTGGAGCAACTCAAAACCAAAAACCACTACAATTCCTTCAAAATTGGTGTTCCAGAGGATTGTTTCGAAAAATGTTTTTCGGTGAATGTTTGGCCCGTAAATGCGCGTGTGAAACAGTGGATTAATTACAGAAAGTTAACGCCTACTGTTAGCACTGTCAACCAGCCGTTTCGACCAGAGGTCGGCACGCATTTCGCCGCGCCCCGCATCTAAGCAGATTAATATTTTCTACCAAAACGTCAGAGGTCTGAAAACTAAACTCCACTTATGGTACGCGAGCATGCTAACTTCCGACCACCTCCTGGTTGCCGCGACGGAGACTTTCCTGGACGGGACCGTCTATGATGGTGAGATTGTGCCAGACGGCTGGAAACTTCTGCGCCGCGACCGACCCCCCCCCTGCATCCGAGGAGGAATTCTGCTGGCCGCGAGGCCTGGCATCACCATAACACGTCGTCCGGAATTGGAGTCGCACCATGGTGAGGACCTATGGGCCTGCATTACTTACGGCGGTATCTCGTGCATTATTTGTGTTGTTTATATGAAACCTAGTTCTACCGACGCGGATTATATGACTTTATTTTGTAACATAGAAACATTTTTAACGAATTATTCAAGCAGTAACTTTCTTACTCTCGGTGACTTAAATATGAATAGTGCCAATGACAACATCAAAAATTATTATTGTTATTTTTTGACTTATTGTAATTTGACTGATTATAATGACGTAATGAATGCCCACGGGAGCATACTTGACGTAGTGCTGGCGCAGGAGTGCACTGGGCTGCAGGTAGGGCGCGTGCGTGTATGCGAGGGAGAGGGTTTCGTCCCCATTGATCGGCTGTACCACCCGGCGCTCGAGATCACGGTGAGTCTTCGTTTGTTTGGTAGTAAGCCCTGTCGTTTGCAACCTAGTAATATCAATGCATCACGTGATTGGAATTTTTCCAAAACGGACCATGAACGTCTCCACTCGTTGATTGCGAACATTTCATGGACACCGGTGTTTGAATCTAATGACGTCTCTATTGCGACGGATGCTTTCTATAGTATAATTTATCAATTGTTTGACTTGACAGTTCCTAAAAAGATTAGGCGTAAACAAAGTAATCGATACCCGGTCTGGTTTAGTGCAGATATTATAGCGAACATCCGGCTGAAATCTAGGCTACACAGAGTCTGGCTCATTGACCAATCCCCTGAGTCTTACAAATCATTTTCTGAGCTACGAAACTCTTTAAAAACTCATATTTGCCACGCTTATAAATCTTATATAGCTAGCATCGAAGATAACCTACTGGTTCGACCGCAGCGGTTTTGGAGCCATGTACGAAATCTCAGCTCAAAGGGCGGTTTCGAACCATGTGTCACCTATCAAGGAAATTCATGTAATGGTGTAGAAGCTGCCCAGGCATTTGCAACTTATTTCTCTAGTGTTTTTTTAGACAATTTACCTCAACTAAATTATACTGCTTGCTGTGGGCATGGCTTGCAGGGTGGAGGTGTCCATGTATCAACGTTGACATCCAGAGATATGGAATGGGGCCTCAGAAAACTAAAACCAGGTAGTTCACCGGGACCTGATTGTGTTCCTAGTTCCATTCTCAAGTCCTGCAAAAAGCATATCTCCCTCCCTCTTTGCCATATTTTTAATCTTTCACTTTTGCAAGGTAAATATCCTGATCAATGGAAAATATCCAGGGTGACCCCTATTCCTAAAACTTGTGATAAAACGTTGGTAAATGAACACCGTCCTATTGCTATCTTATGTGCGCCAGCAAAAGTATTTGAGTATATTCTCCACAAGGAGATATACAGGCAAGTGAGGCAGCTGATAGGTGAGGAACAGCACGGATTTAGACCTGCGCGCTCTGTTAACACTAATCTTTTATGCTTGGTGGATTATATATCTAGTGCTTTGGATCGTGGGCGGCAGGTTGACGTTATCTATTTCGACTTCCAGAAAGCTTTCGACAAAATCGATAATGATATATTATTAGCCAAGCTATCTGTCATCGGTTTTTCGTCGGGCTTGCTTAAATTTTTCTCAAATTACTTGAGAGATCGTCAGCAGTATGTTAGGTATGGCTCATATGTATCTGAACCTTATTGCACCAGATCAGGCGTCAGCCAGGGATCAGTTTTAGGACCTCTCCTCTTCTTGATTATGATACATGACCTCCCTAGTATGCTGAGTACTGCAAACTGTCTCCTTTACGCTGACGACCTCAAACTTTACTTGGAGGTCAATTCCAACATTGACTGCCTTAGGTTACAAAATGACATAAATAATATTTTTGACTGGAGTGTGGCTAATAAAATTAAATTTAATATATCTAAATGCAAAGTAATGTCTTTTGACAGGAAAAGAATTCCTGTCAATTTTGTTTATAATTTGGATAATCTACCTATTTGCAGGGTGAATCAGATCAAAGACCTTGGAGTAACTTTTGATCGTTCGTTAACTTTTCATGACCATGTTTCCGACCTGGCCAAAGAGGCTTATCGTCGCCTTGGCTTCGTTCTGAGAAACTCGAAGGACTTTGAAAATCCCCAGGTAATTATAACTTTGTACAACACTTTGGTTAGGAGCAAGCTCGAGACAAGCGCGTGCGTCTGGAACCCGTACCATGTCAGCTACACCCGAATGCTCGAGAAGATCCAAAAAGCTTTTCTAAGGTCATTGTACAAAAGAGTGTACGGGTATTATCCGTATCTCTACCCCACTAAGTTTTTACTGGGCCAGCTCGGCTATAATTCTCTGGAGTTGAGAAGAATGATAGATCAGCTCACAATGTGCTGTAAGATACTCAGAGGCTTGGCTGATTCCATGGAGCTGCTTAATTTAGTTTGCACACTGTTCGTGCCTGACGATCCGTGGGCTCCAGCGAATAGGCGTGGTAGGCCGCACAACTTGTTTGCAGTTGATACGACTTGCACTGTGGCGCGCTCGATGTCACCGCTGCTCCGCACACGGCGCCATCTAAATGAGCTCCTCGCTGCCAGCACTGATTGTGACTTATTTTTTGACGATTGGAAATTCATGAAATTAGCTATTAGGAATTATTGTGAAAATGTACCAGACCAATGGAATAGAAATGTAAAAAGCCCTGACAACTCATTTGAGATAGATGACATGGCTTGATTTTTATTTTATTTTCTGACTAAATTATTTGTATTCAATATGTATTATCTTTTGACTTTGTGTAATATTTAATTTGTATGTCTTTAATCTTCCGTTTAATTTGTGATTTAATTGTAATTGTCTTATGACGTTATTAGATCAATAAATAAATAAATAAAAATAAAAATAAATAAATGTCTTTTTAATTGCAGCAGGCCGAAAGCATTTTTATGGGTTTGTAATGGAACAAGCACGAGGTCCTCCCGATGTTAAGTGGTAACCTCTGCTTATATCAGATGCATTTTAACACAAGTAACGAACTGCACTGCGCCCGTTACCTTGAGACATTTTACCTTTAGCTCGTTGTCTCATGTTGCTGTAACTTTACTGGGTCTCAAGGACTGCTGCCGGAACACACTATTAGGTGGTTGGCGACAGATTTTATACTTGGGAGTAGTAGTTAGCTCAAGCCGGCGGCTGGCAATCGAACCAATTTGAAAATATCAATTGCTATTGCCATGCTATCGCTTCCTCAAAAATGAAAGTATACGCATATTTAAAATTCTCCAATATCAAGTAAGTAAAGAATTCATTATATGAATCATTAATATTTTTTTAAATTACTTATATTTTTTTACAACGAATCTATAAGTAGATTATTATTAATAATTAATTGTTAATAATATTATTAGAACAAAAGTTAATGTTAAAAAACATTTGGTTACGTAGTCTTAGATACTAGACATGCGATATTAGACAGATATATTTAGATTACTAATAATATAGAACCTGGGTGACCTAGCATGTTCAGATGCGAATATTTTAAATATTTTTTTGTTCTAGGAGGGAACATTTGAAATGTATGTTCCACTCATCCACCCTGGAATGGAATTATGGATAAAGAAACCTACTTTTCCCATCTACATAGGTAGGATGGCTGAGATTTTTGTACAGTAGTTCTTTATGGACTAATCGGTATGCACAGTTAGTTGTGTTATAAGGAATAAATATTCAGAAATCTTTCCTGTAGGCAAAATTAGTTATTTTTTATCAGATTCATTTTCCGTATACACAACCAGGTACTTATAGTACCTATAGTGGCGTTTGTATTAATTATGATTTAAACTGATAGGTCACTAAGTTCAAGAGATTGCCAGTGAAGAACTTTCCTCTTTTACTTCCGAAGATATATATCTGAGCTATGACAGCTGTCAAAGTGGTAAACGAACATTATTATTTTTTTGGTTTGATTTGGGAAAAGAGAACAAATTGTAACAGCATGTAAGATTTTAAGGGGAATCATAGATGCACCGAGCCTGAGTGACGAGCTGTGTCGATTTTATACCCCCGACAGGTATCTGAGAAACAGAAGGCACAGACTTTTTGCAGTACCCAATTTCAGCACCGTTGCTCATGAAAACTTCCCAATACCGCGCACCCTCTCGGCACTCAACCGTCTATTGGATACCTACCCTAAAAGTGATTTGTTTGCGGATGAATGGAAGGTAATATTGTTTGTATGTCTAAGGTTCTGTGAAAGTGATGTTTGAGTAGGTGAGTGGGTCTGTGTGATGTTTTACTTATATTAATGTTTTGTTACTATTGTATAATTATGTTTTTGTTAATTTAAAATGTTGTATTGTTAAGGTATTAATAGAATGTAATTAATATATGACATAGTATTTGTAAAACTTAAATTAAGATTAATTATTTTGAACTGTATGTTTAATTAATGTAATTGGTATACTTACCGTTTTATTTAAATAAATAAATCTCTGTGACTATTGAATCCAGTCTACTAATTTCCATACAGAAAGGGTAGAGTTCTTCATTTTGAATACCTAACAGCTTTGAGTCTAGGATCAATAGTTTTTGAGATCTCTCTTTTAATTTTCAAAAACGTCACATGAATTGAAGTTTCATAAAAAAAAACTCATATTATGCCATCAATTGTCACTTTGACAGTTGTCCCATCTAAGACCTATAACCGTTAAGTTCTAAAACCAATTGCCACCTGAATTTGAAATCGGTATCTAGTATAATTTTGACTTCTCTTTTTGTATATAAAAACACGTTTAGCTCGTTAACGGAATGAGCTACAAACCTGATATTGAAAAACTAATTTGACTACAAAATTATTTTTCAGGGTGGCTCGAATACATGCGAAGGTAGCCGAAAAAAAACTTTTTTGCGTAGCATGTGGGGTGTCACCGTCTTGACCTTTTAGCATCCGGTATGACCGATATCGACCATTTCTATTGTTATAATTTTCTACGATGCTCATGGGTTAAGCTCATTGAGTAGTGTACAAAATACAAATATTATTTTATATAGTTTAATTTTTATCTTAAGAAATAAATTTATAGTTGACCGTCAAAGTTGTAAATTTCGATTACGGGATCTATATCAAAAACTAAATTAATTATTAGTATCGAATTTTGGTATATTAAATACCACAAATATCCTTTATTCACGCTGTGATCAAAGCAAACATACCTACATATATTTATCTTCTACGGTCTGTTGTTATGCGAAAAAGAAAGAGATTAGTTTATTATATTTATATATATTATATTGCCCGACTCGCATCTGTTTATTCATAGCTTTGCGTAACTAATGTTGGATATGCACACATATTATACATAAAATATAGGAAGGGGCGATGCAGATCAATTAGGAGCTTGTAATGGAAAATAAAACAAAATGTGAATTAAACAAAGTACAATCTCCATGCGCGCTGCTCGTGGCGGCTACCACCTTGTTTGTTCAAAAAGCGTGAAAGTTAGAGAAAATAATCTTTTTCACATGGATGCCGTTCGATTTTCAGCACGGATTTGTTAAGGATATTATTGTTCACATTTAAGCGCGAGTTATATATGAAAATTCACTAGCGTTGCGAAAAGGTTCCAAAATATAAAAAACAGCTAATACGAAAAAAATACTTGAGAACATATCCCTGATGTTGCTAAAATGTCTGTAAATACTACGTATTTTTTCTGATCACAGTGACTCTAATTAGGGAACCGCCACCTTAAAGATTCTAATAAAAATAAAGACCCAAGATTAGTTTAGCAAACTAGGACACTCGTGTCTGGCCTGCATCTCAGTTTTTTGCCCACATATCTAGAATGATCAAGGATTATTTTGTTTGACTGTGTCCGAAGCGTATTTCTATTCGAACGCTCACGAAGCGCACTTGTTTGTGTGTGCAGTTTAAGCATTAGGTAGAACAAATTTTTTAAACAAGTGCATATTTTATTGAGTTCTATATTTATATAAAAGACTGATTGTTGCCTTGCTTCTAATAATGAACAATTTTTAATGGTTTTATGTGAAATAATAAACAAAAGTGCTCCGTGGAAATATTATCGAATATTTCACCAAACTATAATTCTTTAAAACGTAAGTACTTCGTTTGAATAAATTAGGTAGCTATTATAAGTACTATTTGATAACATTACCTACTAATTTAACTTTTGTTCGGTATTATTAGGACTTATGTACATATTATTCTGTAATATTTGTTTCATTAGGTAGTTTACCGTTCTTTCTACTTATTAAAAGAAAACCAGGAGCAACTACAAGAATGAGATTGGTTAGTCATTTTTCAAATGTTTGCTTGGCTAGCTACCACCCTGAAATATAAAAAAATTTTAACAAACCGTAACACACACTACGGTCTGTGAGTACGAATACCAAATGATGTCCTTGAGAGCTAATATCCATTTTAGTCTTAACAAGAAGACCACGATCATCAATTACAAACAAGGTAACAGTGGCCAAAGGCTAGCATATCAGTATATAAAAATTGTAAGAACAAAACACCGACTTCAAGCGCATTAGGGATAACTCAAATACTTCTCGTCAAATCTTACTCAAATTTAAATGGGACCACCAAACAAACACCGGCTTTCCAATAAAAAAAAATTACAAAAATCACTCTGTAGCTAAAGCTGTAAGGTAACACACACAAATAAAAAATAGTCGAATTTGTGAACCTCCTCCTTTTTTTGAAGTTGTTTAAAAATATAATATAGATTCTAGCGATGCAAAACTACCATAGATAGTATAGTACTCGTGTGGGTACAAAGGAAAGGTGAAAAAAATATATGTAGGCTCACAAAATAATAAGTATGTTGATGATTTTTAATTAATAAATCCGAATAAAATCCGATTTCTGAAAATATTAAAATTATTTTATATTAATTATTCAAGAAGAAACCCGTATTAAATTATTCGAGCAATGAACTCTTTCGTAATACTCTCAATCTTCATCAAAATCGGCTAATTCAGAAGCAGTGTTCAATTGAAGCATGTTGTAAGTGGTGCTCTACATTTTATGGAGCAAGTTGAATCATTGATAAACGTGAAGTTAATTCGACCGTCCTTTTCTGCAACAACTAGGTAAATATTTTATAAACAATATTTGGCGGGACGCTTGGTTAAAAGCGAATATAGTTAATTAATAAGAAAGTTAAGAAAGATGAACGTAGCACGTGAGTAGTGGCGTAAGAAATAACATCCTATAACGCCCTAGACGCAGTGTTTCAAGTAAAGTATCTTCATAACTGCATGCACTTCCTCAGGGGTAGAAGCACTGTCAGCTCGTCTTACTGAACTATACTGAGATCAGTGTAGGTAGTTTGCTTAATTATCGTTAGGTACTATAAATACAAATATTTACAAATAAATGTATTTCATCCTTATTGTGATACATTTATGATGAGTCTCTGACTCTTAAACTAGGCTGGTGGCCTGTATTTCAAAAGCCAAGTCCTTCCTGGCTTTAGTGAATCTGTTACACATCTATATATTTTTTCTTTCTTATATACGCGGGCTTTCCGGGCGCGGCTCCGCCCGCGTGTATGTCGGTTATCGCGCAAAAACATTAACCTCTTTTTGCGCAGTTCGATAAAAACTATCCTATGTTTTTTCCCGGGTCTCAAACTATTTCCATACTAAATTTCATTCAAATCAGTCCAGTAGTTTTGGCGTGAAAGCGTAACAGTCAGACAGACAGACAGACAGAGTTACTTTCGCATTTATAATATTATAGTACTGATTTAGTAACAATTCCAAATTGAACCAATAAATTGTAACATAAATACACAGAAAAATTATTTAAATAAAATTTTGTTGACATATACTGAGCGATACGTTGAGGTTCCCTGTGGGGTGCCTGGCTAGAACCGCTCCCCGGCATTTCATCCTGTGAACGATACGTTCTAGTATTACAGGCATGACGTGCTTCATCCATTGCACCCATTTTTAAACTGAGTGGCGACAAAAAGTTTGATAGTGGGCATTTTTGCCGTCCGTTTTAATTGCAAATCTCAATGTTTTTTTTATACCTGTTAGGTTAGTATTTGACCACTATCTCACCTGATGGGATGTGATAATGTGGTTGAAGATGTTGTTCAGGCTAACCTAGAATTACTAGCTCTCAAGGACAGCTGCCTGAACACACCATTAGGTGCTTTGTGACAGATTTTCTACTTGAGGGTGGTCGTTAATCAGACGGGTATACACAAAATGCCGTACCACCATGCAAATTCGAAAAAATATGGAAGCAACATCTACCGAAATCGATCTATGCGGTTTTAAATAATACTTAGAATTAAAAACGGTGTCAATAAATTGGTGTTGTGTATTGATCAAATATCAACCTACTAGCCTAATTAGTTTGACTTTACTTGGATAAATGTCACCACCTACCTAACTACCATCATCACAACAGTTGGTAAGATGGTTAATTAAAACGGATAAATAGAAACTCAACTGTCCAGCACTGGATTCCATACTAGGACAAAGAGTTTACTAAAAATTCCTTTTGAAGGCCTTGCTGAAATAGCTCTTCGCACTTTTACAGCCAAACTCTGTGAAAGAGCTGCTGTAAGCACTTACTGTATGACAAGGCTTTCGTTATTCTTCTATATACGTAAACCAGTCAATGAAAGAAAATAATAAAAAATAAACAGTTAGTGACTTGACAAAAAGAAAATAGTTCCTGACTTAAACTAAACTAAAATTAAAACACTAAATCAGAAAGCTAGAACACAGCATAATTTACTTTTTTTTAGCTCGAACTTTAATGTGTAAATTTATAGATACAAGCGGTTACCCAAATCATTCAATTTATCATAAAAAATAAAAAGAACCGAATTACTTACTAGCCAGATTGCAAGACGCTGATATATGAGCTCCACATGGAAGCATACTAGTCCTATTTTATGTTTAGTCTATATTTACAAGAATGTCGAGTCCCAGTCCCGATGAAGGCTCCTAATAAAATAAAATGATAAGTTCAAAATTAATTAAACGTATATTCCAATTAACAAATACAAATACTAACAATAATCAGCCACTTAGATTATGTTGCACCAAATTTGAATGATTTGATACCGTATCGTTCGAGATACGCCACATATCATCAATCATCTGATGATCATATTTGACAGTGACAGCACTGGCCATATTCACAAACAACAAAACTATTGGTCATGTAAATAATCTTCAAATACCTACATGCGTTATATCAAAATCCGTTGTCGTTAATATACCAACGATATTTAAACACTGCATATGAGAGCATTATTTTTTTCTTTTTTCGATTTAAAGTTCATTCTTCGACGGTGGGTTTTATGGAAAATTCCTGCACTGGTAACTTTTTCTAATTGCCAATAAGTAAACATTTGACCATAACCGCCCTCGAAGAAATCTAATTCTTCCTGAAGAAACTCAAATAGATTACGGGCCTTACTTAATATTCATATCCACTCATCTATTTTGGGCCAGTAAGCAATCGACCCTTTAGGTCTTTCAATATGAACTGAAACCAACCAAAGTGACGCACTTGCTAAGTGGCTTTAAATGGTCGATGGATTCTTTATTAATAAAAGAAGACGTGTCAACTTTAGCTTCTGTTTGTTTTGGAGAACCATCGAGATTGTATAGTAACAGGTACACGACAATTTTTTTAACGAAAATTATTGACAAACTCCGCAAAAATAGCTGTGAATGCATCTGCATCATGACAATGCCCGCTCTAACAAGGCTAGACCGACAAACGTATTTATGAAGGTGAAAAACCTAGGACTTATGATAGTTATGATACAGTCCCCACCTGGCCCGTTGTGAGTTCTATATGTTTCTACAAATTAAGAACCAATTACTCAGTCGACGATTTTCATCACCAGAAGAGGCTGTCAAAGAGTTTGAAAAACATGTTTTCGAGGTCACTACCAAGGGCATCACAGCTTCCGAAATTGTTTTTTTCGTTTTGCTTTGCTTTAACGCTAGCGGAGAATATTTTGAGACACAATATATTTATTTTTGACCATTCTTAGAATTTCGTTCTTATTGATTCCGGAGATTTGTAGTGCTTCCTACGTAGTTACGCTTTAAATGTATGTTTTCAGTTTTTCATCAGGTACTTAATATAGTTATCTGAAATCAGCCCCGGATCTACGATTTTTCCGAACCGGGGCAGAAACTTGTTTTGGCGCCCCCCACCGCCTTTTTTTTTCGCCCAGTAAGGGCATATAGCCAGTGTCAAGTAATATTAGTCAAAAATTGTATGCATAATATAATATGTATTACGTTTTTTTTTTTTTTTGTTTAGGTCAAGTAACAGGATTAAAGTTTAGTCACAGTCAAGTTATACCTCAGTAAAGAGGTGTGAACTTTACCAGTTCGTACGAGGTTTTGCTGCTAAAACAAAAAGTAAACTTTAAAAAAAATTTGTTTTTCAACTTTATGTGATTTACCTACACCAGAGCACGCACGTAAAATTTACCATTATTTCCCATCTGCACTTGATGAAAAATAAATTTCGGCAACATTTTACCAAATAGACAACACCATTGTTCCCTCTGACGGGAAAAGGTTTGTTTATTTGAAAAAAATATATAATAATATATTTGGGGACTGGGGGAATATTAACCCTTCGAAAAATATTACGACTTACTATACTAATACGAGTACCTATACTAGTAACATGACAAAATTATAGCCGTATAATTACTTACTTATTTTATTGGGTGACGTAATATTATACAAGTACTTATAATATCTAAACTTACAACAATATACATACATCCAAGAGGCAAGCAAGACAGTATGCACATCTTCAATCGTTAAGCCCCAGCTTTTTATCTAAATCATGCTACAGCTTTACACGGCGTGCTTTAATTTCAGCGAAAGAATCTATTAGCTCTTCTAAGTTTATCTGATAGGCTGTTTTATTTTCGATGGCAAGTATCGCTAGGCCAGATAGACGTTCCTGACTCATTGATGAACGCAGATAAGTTTTATTATTTTCAGTTTGCTAAAACTTCGCTCATAGCTTGCAGATGTCGTCGGTAAAGTACAATATATCCTCAAAGCTATCGTTACATTTGGAAATGCTTCTCTCACGTCGTGCTTGCACAGGTGTTCTAAGAGATCAAATGCACTCGATTTTTCGCTAATTTCTGTTACTAGATTTTTGAAAACAGCTTCGTCTTGGCAAAAATCAATTGCATTTAAATCTTTTGAATATTTTCTTTGGATATTCAAATGTATTATTCGAAATCCTGCTCAACCGGGAACGAACCCAGGACTAGAGGATTTGATTAAAAGACAAACTGACTTGCTCAATAGATATAGTTATATTATGTGGTCATTAGGCAAACTGTGGTTCTTAACAATTTACTAACCTATCTCTCAATAAACTTTTCTCAGACAATAAAATGATAATGTATTTTTTCTTACCTGTTAGTCCTGGTAATATGTAGTTTATTTCCGTTACAAAACTAATGTATGTTTTCCTCTATAATAACGTTTTATTTCACATTGACCTCTCACCTTATCAATCTAAGTAATCAACTGCAATAGACAAAATCAAAATAGCGATTAAACTTAGCGAGCTCGGGGTAGTTCGGCGCAGCTCGTTAGCTCTGTCGCCTTTCGTCAGGGAGACAGTGAGAAAGATATTATCTAGAAAAGTACAGAAAAGTAGTTACCTATGACGGGAATTTCTAATTATGATGTGTTTACTGTTCAATTGGATTTAATTTACAGGTAAATTGGTTAGTTTATAACATTACCGTGGTCACGGTAATATTATCTATATAACATTATCGTGGTCTAGTTTATTGCCAATCAACGTACGTATTTTTTTGTACCAGGTTGTGATTTAATTTTGTTATCGTGTAAAATATATTCACTAAGTATACCTATTTGAGCACGTGAACTGGTTAACGGTAGGTTTGGTTAGGTCGCTTAACATGCGGGGTTGTCTGACGCCCATTTGCAGGCTTGGTCCCCGGGTGGTAGCGACGTGCCATGTGTTCTGGTGCGTCGTGAGGGGTAGCACCCCAGGAGGGGTCCGGAAACGGACAAACGTGGCGGGTTCGTGGTCGAGAGCTAAAGCGTCCCTGCGGCCCGCCGAGAAGCGGTAGAGTTGGAACACCGTGTGTTATTTAGTCGGTAGGGTCACTTGCTGCTGTGGGAGTAGTTGGGGTCGAGCCCGACATATCCCGGCCACCTTCCCCGAGGTGGACTGGAATGCGGAAATGCATTTTTCACACGTAAATAAAAAAAAGGTCGCTTAACATTTCAAGTTAAAAATTATTTCCTACTTATACTTAAACTTATGCTTACTTTTTCGCTGTTTTTTTTTTATTGATGATAGGTAAGCCTTTGACCACAATCTCACGTGATGGTAAGTGATGCTGTGGTAGGTGTTAACAGGCTTAACCTAGAATTACTCTGGCTCTCAAGGACAGCTGCCGGAACACACCGTTAGGAGCTTGGCGACAGATTTTCTACTTGAGGGTGGTCGCTAGCCAGGCGGGCATTCACCAAATGCCCTTCCACCATGCGGTGAAGCTCAACCCCGCGGCGGGATTCAAACCATGGACCTGCTGCGCGGCAGTCCATAGCCAAAGCCACTGAGCTATCACAGCTTCAATGTCGTTTTAACTACAAAACAAGTAGTAAGTACAAGTATTTTAACCCGATTTAGTTTAGATAGGTATCTCGAAATAAAAGCTCCGAATATAAATAGTAAATACACAGTGAGATGCGCCCATTTCTCGCGCCATGGGCGAACGTTTTGTAGGTAGCCAAGTAGGTACTTACCTATTTACAACGTAGCCGCGCTTTCCCGCAAAAAAATAATAAGCTGGCTAAATCTACGAATGTGCAATTAGGTGCAAGGGCGCTTTCTGATACCAATTTTCATTTATGTGTGTTCAATAGTGGACGTATGCTACTGATGACGATGTTGCTGAAAAATTTATGAATTTTGCGCCCCCTTGAGCTAGCGCCCGGGGCAGATAACCCGGTTCGCCCCCCCCTAGATCCGGGCCTGTCTGAAATATCGGAACCTTCAGTCTCACCTCAAACAATTAAACGTCCGAGGTACTGGAATTCCACATGAATAACCTATGCTATGTATATAATTAAAGATGTAAGATAAAATTACTTGTATTGTTCGTTTACGTAAGTATGTTATAAAATGATTTTTCTTGCAGAATGTTTCTTCGCGGTGCATTATGTTTCCAATTACTCATTATACTGAATAGTGTTTCGTTGGAGAATGTGAAAACGTGGGGAGATAGACGTGAGTAAGATTTTATCTGTCTTTGTTTTACTATTTCAAGGTGTTTTGTTATGTTCATATAATGTTCAGACTCCAAACGTCGAACGAGTCGTCTTCACGACAGATGTACATACAAGAAATGAGCATGATGCATTCAAAATTCAAAAAAAAAACGTGCGTGTAAATTAATGTTAGTGTATTTTTCATGTGAATCTAATGTAATGGACAAAGTGACAGTATCATTATAGGGTTTTTTCAGAAATCACCACTATTTTCTGTACAGTTTCACACTGAGAAAAAAGACCTTCCGAAATACGGAAGGTGTTACCGTCCCTTTTGACTCAGCAGGAAATTTACCTTTCTACTTGGACGGATTAAATTAAACATTTTTACCGTCTAAAAATTTCCTTCCAAACAATATCCTTCCAAGTCTACCTTCTGTTTTGGCGGGTTATACGAATCCCAATTTACCTTCTAAATTTTGGTTGGAAATTCCTGCTGAGTCAAAATAGAAGGTAAATAAAGGTCGGAAAATATCAGGTGGTAAGAGAGCCTTGTTTCCTTCTACTATGTTAACCTTCCATATTTTTCCTGCTAAATTAAGACAGAAGGTAATAAACCTTCCAATCTAAAAGGTTAATACAGAAGAAAATTGGATGTAAAAGGAAGGTAATTCCAGTATTTTCCTTCTAACTTATAGACTACCTACCTACGATGGAGGAAAAATCAGTGGGTATATCATCATTATCCTTCCATTTTAAAAGTGTTTACCTTCTGCTAATCTGAAATCCTCCCAATCTAAAAGGTTAATACAGAAGGAAATCAGATGTAATGGGAAGGTATAGTCCAGTATATTCCTTCTAACGTATAGACTACCTACCAACGATGGAGGAAAAAACAGTGGGTATATGAACATTATCCTTCCGATTTAGAAATATTTACCTTCTGCACATTGGATATCACCCCCAGTCAAAAGGTAAATTCAGAAGGTAATCGGATGTAATAGGAAGGTAATTCCAGTATTTTATTTCTTAATTATGAACTCCCTACCTACAGGGAAGGAAAACGCGGTAGGTATATGAGCATTATCCTTCTAATTTAGTAGTGTTTACTTTCTGCTAATCGGAAATCCTCCCAATCTTAAAGGCAAATACAGGAGGAAATCGGATGTAATAGGAAGGTAATCCCAGTATTTTCCTTCTAGCTTATGGACTACCTACCTACGAAGGAGGAAAAAGCAGTGGGTATATCAGCATTATCCTTCCAATTTAGAAGTGTATACCTTCTGCTAATCGGAAATCCGTCCAATCCTAAAGGTAAATATAGAAGGAAATCGGATGTAATAGAAAGGTGATTCCGGTATTTTCCCTCCAACTTATAAACTACCTACTTACGATGGAGGAAAAAGCAGTGGGTATACAGCATTATCCTTCCATTTTAGAAGTGTTTGGAAGGATAAAGGGTGCCTTCTGTCACTGATGACACGTAGCAGCGACAGGCAACACCGTCGTTGCTGTGTGTCATCAATGACCGAAGGCAACCTTAATGCTGATAACACACATTGCATTTTCCTCCGTAGATAGGTATTTCATAAATTAGAAGTAAAATACTGAAATTACCTTTTATTTATAATACCCCATTTACCTTCTATATTCAACTTGCAGATAAAAGAGTTCACTGTGATTCTCAGACGATAGCACATCTTAACTGGAAAGATAATAATGCTGATATAACTACCTCATTTCTTCCGTCATAGTAAGGTAATTCATAAATTGAGACAAAAATCTTCGAATTACCTTCATGAAACACCCAACTTTCTTCGGTATTTACCTTCTATATATGTGATATTATTAACCAGAAAGAAGCAGAGTTCTGACTTCTGAAATGGAAAAAAAGCTTCGGTTATAAGTTTTTATTATTAATATTGATCAACATATTCATTATTATAAATTTCTAATATTATAAAATTAATGGTGATAACAATGCAAGTCTCGTAAACGATTTAATTAAATTATATAATTTACATAACGGATAAAATATAATTTAAATAACTATTCGTCACTTTAAAAACAAGATATAACACAACCAAAGTGAAATTAAAATGACTATCTGGACCTCTAGACTAAATATTGATTATTATATTATCTTGCAAAATCAAATAAACACAGAACAGAGCCTCGCTGCAGCGAGGGTGGTAGCCGGCCGCCCGTGGCGTGGCTCTGCACGGCCTTGTTCAGGGACACTTGGGGCGTTGAGCTTCGCGTGTGACGTCACGATGCGCGGATAATAGAAGCATAATATTATGCTCATGTATGAGAGCGTTCGTTCTGATCTGAAAGGACAAGAGAGGTGATTATACTGTACAGTCTTGGTTTACAAATTATATTGTATTGTAGGCGTATAATGTCGTTAAACTTACATTAGTTGGGCCAATATTAGGGGCATGGGAAGCTTTATACGATTTAATATAATCCCAGGGTTCCTTTTGTTTCTTTTAATTCTTTCATGAGATAATCATGACTTTTTGTCGATGTGTTGGTATACTGTTCGGCAAATCATAAATTTGACTTTTTATTCCTTCATCAGTTACTGGAAATAAAAAAATTACATCAAAATTCAAATATCGTTAATTATTTATATATATAAACAAACTATTTAATATGTGTAATGTTACTATGGATGTCCGCAGCGAAATGTATTTTCACAAGTTGTACGTAATTGCGAGCTTCATAAGACGTGAAGATTAAACTTACCAGAATGGTTATTATTTCACATGTTAGAAATATCTGTTATAGTAGCTACATTATTAATTGTCACTATCTAAAACACTGATTAGACTAATTTTAAATACAGCACTGTTTTTAATTGGTATTTTCAAGGTAAGAGATAAAAATCTAACATTACTAGTCTCCAGTAAATATACGGCTGCCTGTGTAGAGCGCGTCCCGCGGTACAAACGATTAATGATGACGGCACGGCGTGGATGTTTGGCCGCCGCCGCCAGGTCGACGCCCACTATCGCTAGTATTGCCAGATCTCGTTTCCAAATCCAGGAAATTACAAAAAAAATATAATTCAAACGGATAAATCAAGATATCTATTAAAAGATTCATAGTTATTTAAATTGTGTATACACTTTGGTGTTAAGCTCTGAAATATTTTTTTCATTGACCAACAAAACCACGAAGAAAATTGGTTATATAATCTTACAAAAAATACCAGTAAGATGGACAGTATGTTTTGCAATTATGTTTTTGTGATATATATTTTTGTGTATATAATATTTTTACATTGTTCTTTGAATGCAGTCAGTATAAAAAAGTTAGAAAACAATAATTACCTACCACTACAATGCGTTTGAAACAGGGTAAAAATAAAGTTAATCATACACAATTTCAAATGATTCAATTCCTTTATTTAGTGTTGTAATTAAGTTATACAGGTTAGGGAAAGTTTTGTTAGTTGTAACCTATCGGAGTCTTCCATGGTGGACCCGATTTTCTTATATGTAACGGTTCGTCTGGATTATTATTAATATGTCAGCATTTGGAAGGTGGCGCCGTTTGAGGCTAAAGATAATAACTAGCAATGGGTTATCAAACCTATAATGTATAATTAATCAAACCTATGCATATAATCATAATGATACAAGCAACGAGAGCAATTATAGTAAAATCACTTTAACGTTATCGTCGTATTAACACTTAATAAAGTGTCAATCTTATGAACATCACACAGCCTACAATTTACTGAAAATTATACCAACTACCTAATGCAACAATACCAAAACGAAATGATGATGAGGCCAGCAGCACCTAAATAGGTAATTTTCGTATTCGCTTAGATTTTTCCTAGAAAATAACAACATTTTCTACTTTTTGCGTCAACATTATCTAGTTCATAAACGGTGCTATGTAAAGTTATTACTAACCTTTACAGAATCATATTACCTTCTTTGAAGATGTGTTTTTAATATCATGGTATACTAATAATGCACCGAGGCTACGGAACCACACCGTGGCATGCACGATATGCATGACGATTTATAGTAATAACAGACTAAAATATATATATTTTTTTTAATCCACATTAATTTTAACCATACATATCTTTTGTGGTTTTATAAATGGATTAATATCCATATAATATCATATTGAAATAATTAAATTAAAATTTGTGAGGTTAGGTAAGTAATTGATAAAACCTACGTAGTCCCAAATTATCTATTTTCCTTGTTAGTTTTAATTTTAATCTAGATTATCAGGATGGAAGAAAACGTATACGTTACAAATAGTCAGACTACCGGAAATATGTCCGAAAAGCTGGCAACACTGCGATGCAAGCATAATATTTGAAATCAGAAGGTAAATTCAGAAGGACTTTATCTTTTTCCGTCTAAGTTAATAGAACAAGTTTCAACAGGATCCATCATAGAATTTGACGGCTTAAAAACGGTAATTGGCTGAGTGAAGCGAGGTCTCTCAGTGTAAGGGAACAAATTGTCGTTTGTAAGTATGACTGTATGTAGTACCTACTTAATATTGCATAGAGTGGTATAGGAGTAGGACGATCATGAGCATGATGACGGTATACGTGTACACACTAATAAATTAAGTGGTTCAGTATTATTTTATCAGTACTAATCAGTACTATAATATTATAAATGCGAAAGTAACTCTGTCTGTCTGTCTGTTACGCTTTCACGCCAAAACTACTGGACCGATTTGAATGAAATTTGGTATGGAGATAGTTTGAGACCCGGGAAAAAACATAGGATAGTTTTTTATCCGACTGCGCAAAAAGAGGTTAATGTTTTCGCGCGATAACCGACATACGCGCGGGCGGAGCCGCGCCCGGAAAGCTAGTCAGTACTAATATTATAAATGCGAAAGTAACTCTGTCTGTCTGTCTGTTACGCTTTCACGCCAAAACTACTAAACCGATTTGAATGAAATTTGGTATGGAGATAGTTTGAGACCCGGGAAAAAACATAGGATAGTTTTTATCCGACTGCGCAAAAGGAGGTTAATGTTTTCGTGCGATAACCGGCATACGCACGGGCGGAGCCGCGCCCGGAAAGCTAGTCAGTACTAATATTATAAATGCGAAAGTAACTCTGTCTGTCTGTCTGTCTGTCTGTCTGTTACGCTTTCACGCCAATAATACTACTGGACCGATTTGAATGAAATTTGGTATGGAGATAGTTTGAGACCCGGGAAAAAACATAGGATAGTTTTTATCCGACTGCGCAAAAAGAGGTTAATGTTTTTGCGCGATAACCGACATACGCGCGGGCGGAGCCGCGCCCGGAAAGCTAGTATTATATATGCGAAAGTAACTCTGTCTGTCTGTCTGTCTGTCTGTCTGTTACGCTTTCACGCCAAAACTACTGGACCGATTTGAATGAAATTTGGTATGGAGATAGTTTGAGACCCGGGAAGAAACATAGGATAGTTTTTATCCGACTGCGCAAAAAGAGGTTAATGTTTTCGCGCGATAACCGACATACGCGCGGGCGGAGCCGCGCCCGGAAAGCTAGTTATAAATGAATGGTCTTTATAACACACAAAAAAATTAATTGTCTTTATAAAACACTGAAAAATTCCCAAAAAGCTTCATAATGTAAAAATAAAGCGCTTGTATTGTTATTCGTTACGTATCTAAAAGTATTATTGTGTTTATTTTACGTTTTTACCGAAAACCAATCTTAAGTCAGGATTCTAAATAACTAGTAGAGATTAGGACGGAATCTGGCATTTTCGGACAATAATTAGCACAATCCACACTTATCTTTTCAAAAAAATATTATGAATACGACTTATGATATTAATTATTCTTTGAATAGAGTATATAAGAAATGAAAAGAGGTACAGTTTATTGATTTTGGAGTAGGGAAACATTTTTCTGATAAAATAAAGTTGGCAATTCTACTAAGTGGACAATAACAGACACCCGAGTCCTACTTTTGTAGCCTACGACCTACGACTTTCAATTTGTCCCAAATGTTTGAAAATAAGACTTTTCACTAGAAAAGTCGTATTTTCAGCGTTGCCGCCTGATTTTAAAATTGTCTATCACAGAATACTAATGGATGGTAATTTCTTCCAGCATTGATCGAATAGTGGTGCTGTTATTTCCCACTAGATAAGACGGTAACTATTCTCCACAATCGTAAGATTAATCTTCGCTTTCCTCCCAAAACTGAAATATACCAATTCGTTCGGAGGGATATTATTATTTCGTTTGGGAGTACGTTCCCATTGATATTCAGTCCATATATTATACATCTAATTTGAATGGTTTCTCTTATATGCAAGCCTGGCTAATCGTCTGTTTTTGATGGAATAGTGGTGCCCAATTTTTTTGGCACCACTATTTTCAAGGGATAATAATATTATTTGGGAGGAAATTATTATTTGACAAATGTTCCTTGTGATGATAGTTCCCCCAAATGTTATACATCTAATTGGGTTGGTAATCATTTCAAGCAATACTATCTAACCCTTTCGTTTTTGATGGAATAGTAGTGCCTATTTATATCCCACTAGTTTAGAGAATAAATATCCTTCAATAACGGAGGGTAATTCTGGGCTTTCCTATTGACTTTTTTCTAACGAAAACTTACAATTGAATTGGGGGATATTATAATCTGATTTGGAAGGATGTTCCTTTTGATATTCCTTCTAAATGTGAAATATCTAATTGAGATGATACATAATTTCTTCCAGCAAGCATGTCTGATCCTTTTCTGTGCTTTATTTTGTACCAGTTAAGGTGGTGAAAATTCTTCTATATTGAAGGGTTAGTCTACATTTTCCTTCCGTCACTTTTCTTACCGAAAAACTACAATTGATTTGGGAGGATATTATCATCTAACTAGGAATAATGTTCCTAGAAACCTTGCCTCCAAATATGTTACACTTAATTGGGATGGTAATTCCTTCCAGCAACCTGTCTAGTCTTTTCGTTGCTGATGAAATATATTCCCCACCAATTAAGCGGGGAAATATTCTTCAATATTGAAGGGTTATTCTGAGTTTTCCTTTTGACGCTGCTTCTACTGAAAATGTTTTATTGATTTGGAAGGATACTATCATCTATATTGGAAAGATGTTTCTTTGCAATATTCCCTCCAAATGTAACACATTTAATTTGGATGGTAGTACCTTCCAGCTAGCCTGTCTAGTTCCTTCGTTTCTGATGAAATAGTAGTGCCACTTTATTTCTCACTAGTCAAGAGGGTCTTCAATATCAGAGGGTTTTTTTGTTGTGGTCGAAGATGTTATTCAGGCTTACCTAGAATTACTGGCTCTCAAGGACAGCTGCCGGAAAACACCGTTAGGTGCTTGGTGACAGATTTTTTTCTGACAGATTTGCTTAGCTTTTCGGTTAAGAACAGCTTAGCAAAATTCGCTAAAATGGCTTCAAAGGGAGCTGAGCTTTCCATCCAAAGCTTTCCATCTGACATCGTTCCTTCCGAAAAATTACTATTGCTTTGGGAAAATATTGTCCTCTCATTTGGAAGGCTGTTACTTGTGATGTTCCCTTCAAATACGGTACATCTAATTTGGATGGTAATTCCCTCTCACCCATCCAACTAATCCTTTTGTTTCCGATGGAATAGTGGTAATATTTTCCCGCTGAATATTTCCCACTATTTTAAAACGATACATTTAGGAGGAATTATTATTATCCATCCATATTTAGTAGGAATATTTACCTCTAAGGAAATTCCTTCTTGGTTATTTCCTTCCAAAAAAATCCTTTCTTTATGTTATTCTGTTTTAGATGGATTATCCTCTCATTTGGAAGGCTCTTACTTGTGATGTTTCCTCCAAATATGATACATCTAATTGGGATGGTAATTCCTTACAGCAAGCCTGTCTAATCCTTTCTTTTTTGATGGAATAGTAGTGCCACTTGATTTCCCACTAGTTGAGAGGGTGAATATTCTTCAATATCGGAGGGTAATTCTGAGCTTTCCTTCCGACACTGTTCCGAACGAAAAATTTCTATTACTTTGGGAGAATATTATACTCTAATTTGGAAGGATGTTCCTTGTGATGTTCCCTCCAAATGTGATACATCTAATTTCAACGGTAATTCCTTCTCACCCATCCATATAATCCTTTTGTTTCCGGTGGAATAGTGGTTTATATTTTCCTGCTGAATATTTCCCACTATTTTAAAAGGATTCATTTAGGAGGAATTATTAGAATCCATCCATATTTAGTAGGAATATTTAGCTGGAAGAAATTTCCTTCTTGGTAATTTCCCTCCAAAAAAAATCCTTTCTTAACGTTCTTCCGTTTTAGATGGATTAAATCCATTACCTTCTAAATTTCAGAAGGAATTTGGTAGTTTTCCGATTTAAAAGGTAAAGCGAGGAAGGAAAAGACGCAATTTTGGAAGGAAACGGTTTTAGAAGGTAATATTCGGAAGGTATACCAGGAAATTTTTCTCAGTGCAGCCGGATTTGTCCAATGCTAAAGATAACCCTCTAAACCTTAACGGCCATAATCCCTGCACATGGCAGGTGTCTTGGGGATGGAAGGTCCTCAGATGGCGCTGCTGCTCACCTTTCGGTATTTCACCCTTAGTCGCCTCTTACGACACCCACCGCGGGAAGAGATGACATTTTTGCCCGGCATCCGAGGGGACTTCATTATTTGATGGCAAAAAATAATGTCGGACAAAATTTGGATATTTAATACCAAATTCTTCGAGGAGTACAGGCGTGACCAAATATTTGTATTATCAAATTAATCACGCACAGGAAGTCTTCATACTACCGTGAGCCAAATAATTTTTAGTACCGGATTACAGTAGTTTTTTTTCGTACCGGAGTCAAAAACATCAAATTTTGGTAGACATGTTTTGGACTTTGGTCCTATGTTATTATCTAACGGGTACATTTCCAGGTTGCGGACTGTTATTGAAAATGTCTTTGTCAGACAAACCCAATATCTTGTCAGAACTGGGAAAGAAGCTTAGAACCTCAAGATTATAAAGCGGTGGCGGCGCTTTTACACATACTACTCGCCTACGAGGCTATTATAAATTTACTGTTGATTTCCATCACTATCTATATATTGTTGGTAACTGATAATGTAGTCGAAAATGCTTAACAGGTTATTTTATTGATATTTTGAAGCGCTCGTAGCGAAGTTTGCTTAGCCATTCTGAATCGATCAGCAAAGTTAAGCAACGTCCGCCGCGGTCAGGAGTTGGATGGGTGACCGCTGGTGACATTACTACTGAGCGCTTCCGTGCTTCGGAGGGCACGTTAAGCCGTCGGTCCCGGTTGTTGTCTTTAGGATGGCAGTCGTTACAGCATGGTGGTAGGGCACTTTGCGAATGCCCGCCTGGCTAGCTACCACCCTCAAGTTGAAAATCTGTCGCCAAGCACTAAACGGTGTGTTCCGGCAGCTGTCCTTGAGAGCCAGTAATTCTAGGTTAGCCTGTTCAACATCTTCGACCACATCATCACTTACGATCAGGTGAGATAGTGGTCAAAGGCTAACCTATCAAGCATAAAAAAAAAAAAGATATACTGCGATATAATAAATAGATAGACAAAATATATTATACAAATTTTATGTTATATACTTAGTATTTTTTGTATCAATACTTAAGGCATAATACTTTATTAGTCCGACGAAAGAGGCCTGGAACCTGTGCTACGGTCTTGAGCCTAGTTTAGGAAACAGAGGCCATTTATATGTTATGTACAATATGCCTTCTTTTACCAAAAATATGATTTTATTATTATTATTTATTAAAAGTTGTATAAGGTATATGAACATTTAAAAAATTACTCTTTTGCAGAGTTATTTCCACCTCAAAAGATACCCGATGGAGCACTGGATCCTAAAAGAGCGGTTGTGCGAAGAAAAATAGTGCTGTACCATAACTTCTTTCGTACTAAAGTGCGACCCTCCGCGTCCAATATGCTTCTAATGGTGAGTACAGTCGAGTACAGAGAGTAAAGTCCCAGTTTCAGAATGGAACTTTTTCACGTGCTCCATGATTGATGTAAAGTAAAAATGCTCCAAATTTTAAATGCTGCTACTCGTGTCGTCGTTAGTAAGACGTTGTTGCTAGTAGTAAAGCAAAATAGTACACTTCACAATCTTCACGTACTTCCTAACCGAAATGTTGCGGATATACCTACCAACGAGAGAATTCCTAATCACTGATGGAGCCAGGTAAGCTACCGGACAAAAATCTTTTGTTAGTAAGGATATAGTGAGAGAATAAAGTAATATTCTTTAATATGTTCCTGTCATGCATCAAACATATTATACCGACTCCATTTAGATTGCGATATGGGTATAAATATTATGGTAAGTGTCTACGGAAAGTCGACTTACACTACGCGGATCAAATCGCGGGGCGAAAAGTCATTGTTGATAAATAGTTATGATAATGACGAAGATATACAGTATCCTGTTTAAGGTATCTAAATTCCAAGTTTAATCCAAATTGTTTCAGTCATTTCAGCGTGAAAGAATAACAAACATACACATTAATTAAACACACACAGCCTCACTCGCTCACTTATAAACTTTTTTTTATATTAGTGTGATTGATGCGATTAAATAATAATTCTTTTCTTTTGCCACGACTGTCCAAATTGAGCATAATGTTTTTATGGCTTATAACTTTGAATATAATAATATACATGCAACTTATGGTGGACAGATATTTATATTTTATGTAAGTTTATTCCACTATAACCTGCATGTTAACGTCTTAACAGTTTTGTGTGTACATTTAGGTTATCGTTATAATCCTAACGTCATCCTGAGCTACACTGACAAGGGCAATGCTTATTATATTTTTTTAATAAAATAAGTACTTGATCTTATTTAAAATCCATCGTGAAACTCCATACCGTATACACACTGTACCTATATAGGATAGGGTTCCTTACAAGAAAATATAACCACTTTGTATACACCTACCTTATCCTTATCTTACTTTTAAATGGCTGTAAATTCTAACATTCGAACCATAGTAGGTTAGGCTGACTTTTATCAAAATACTGTACTGTATCAGTCGGATTGTCCACTACTGACCACAGCTAAAGGGGTTTTTGCCATAATCCCCAAGCTTGCCAGGCGTCTTGGCGATCGCAGTATAAGATGATGATGGTCCTCAAAAGGCGCTGCTGCCCACCTTACGGTATTTCACCCTTAGTCGCCTCTTACGAAACCCACGGGAAGTGGTGGGGAGGTGAAATTCTGAAATTCTAGCCCGGGACCTCAGGGGCACCATCTAAATACCTATATTTTATGCTGGCAAATTATAGGAAAAGAAAAAAGCCGGGTCCCCATTTAAGAAACATTTTATTAAACTCTTTTTTGTTTTTGCACTAATATTTAAATTGTATTACATATGAATGTCAAACCCCGTTTGAATATAGTAGAAACTATAAAGTAATATAGAAACTCAGAGAAATGAATAAATTTAGTCAGAGTATAGAAATAAGAAATCCTGGCCAAATTCAAGTCAGACTCGTGCTAATGCTCCGAAACGAATGAATAAATAAAACTTTATATTGACAAATGACAAACAAAAATATATTAAGTTACTGAATTTACGGTTTGTGACCCGCAATCAGATGACTGGTTTTATGTTATTTAGTAGGCCTTTGACAATAATAAGTAATGAAATTTAATAACAATAATCACGGGCCACGGCTTTCATCGCGTTTACCGCGTTATCCGTGACCGTGATAACTGAGAATTGTTTAAAAGGTTTGGTCATAAATAATGCATAAATAAATAAATTGCGCAGAACTTTTGATTTTTCTGGCAACTGTAGGTACTATTAACGTCACGTCGATTTTCAGTAGACTGATTATAAAAAGTTATTGTGCGACTGGTGCAGTATTAGTGGTATCTATATAACGTTAAAAATGCACTTTATACAGGAAAAAATGGACTTCTTTATTCAAAAGTGTGAAATAACTTGTTGAAGTCGGTACCATGATAGTTCAAAAGTACCTATTATCACTATATTGTGCGCATAGTACCGATTCGACAAGTTATTTCACACTGTTGAGCATAGAAGTCGGTTTTTAATTTTTGGTAAATTTTTTTTTGTCACTGTTTAAGTGACCCTGGCTACTTACGGGATCGATTGTCATTCATTGTCAACGTCTATATCATCAAGATAAGAAAATATTTCTCAGCTATTGGAGTGTAACTAAAAATTGAATTGGGAACAAACGACAAGCATCAGATTCAAATAAAAAAGAATTTTCATAATCGGTGCTTTCAGTCAAAAGTACAAAGGTATTAAACATAAAAAAATAGACGAAATGAGAACCTCTTGCTTTTTTGGGAGTCGGTTAAAAATAATTCGCAGAATTTCATTCTCTTTTAAATACAATTATTATTAGTAAATTTAAAATAACTCGAGCGGGACTTGCTCATTATGGTACCAGAAAAGTTAAAGAAAAATGCTTGATGATTTTGATTGTGCACATCAATCAATCATTTATTCACTAGCTTATACCGCAAAGTTATTAAAAAGGAATTAAACAATTACGATTTGCGGTTTTTTTATATTCAGCCTGTTGTTTGCTTGAGACGATCAAATATTAAGTTTCTTTGTCACTAAAGTTATTATGTAAATTATTATATGCTATTAAAACACTTACGCCTAAATCACATAAAAATATAAGAATGATAAAATATTATCCGATCAAATTTAAAACCTTTAAATAACCAACATACATTTTTTTCATATAAGTACATTTAAATTTTTATATAGTGTATACATTTATTCTAATGAATAGCAACTATAGGATTTAGAAGAATGAATAGTCTCATATTACACAATTACACACATTTCTGTCACATTTTTAAATACATCTCCTATCATAAGTTACATTTTATTAGGAAACGTATTATTTATGTAAATACAATTATTGAACACATTTATTTTCTAAAAATCTCATAAGAATCGGCATTTGCAGTATGTTTTTGGTAAAAAATATATACTTATTATTTATAACCCGGTCAGAATATCTGTGCACCTCGCTGGAATGCGGCGCCTCTCCCGCTTCCCCTGTCACCTCTCCGCGCACTCCCCGCGCCCCGGTGCGACAGTACGGTTAGCATCTTCGTTGCCGATACACGTCCCGATAATTTTTTTCACTTATTTTCACACCGTACCCAGACCGCCACGAGCCACGATATGACGTCACGAGGTCAGGTGCACAGATATTGTGACCGGGTTGCAGGTACGTAGGTGAATTAAATTAATAATAAATTAGACTGAAATTTAAGGCTGTGAAATTTCTACTACTGATCTACTAATTTATTTCCTACGATACACCCCGTAACGAACTGAGTCTAATCCTTTTCAAGGGTTTGTGACGATGGAGCACGTACCGTACCCTCCTGTTGATAAGAGGTAAGTAACCTCTGCCTAAAACAGATGCGTTTCTTCAGAAGTAACGAGCTGCACTGCATCCATCAAATTGAGGCATAAAGTTGTTAAGTCTCATGTGCCTGTATAATTTCACCGGTAACCCACACACCCTTAATACTGGAACACAGTAATGCAAACATTGCTTGGCGGCAGATATAAGTATGGTGGCTTCTTCCTCTTCTTCCCCGGATGAATTCGTTCGCAAGTTTTCATTCATTTCGGAATCCTTGTCGCATGTTTCACTCGCAGTTGGCAGATTTTTATTATTTGTATACTTTAGTTTAGTACTATAATCATACCCAGCCCGACGCTTGTATTTATTACTGTTTTAGCGATAGAGCAAAGTCATCAAACGTTGTGGACCCTTAATTTACTTTTTATTATTATTTGTTAGCAATCCGCTATAATAACTCATATTCTATGAAGATTTCAATTGGCTACCTATTTCGGTTCAAATTATACAGTTTTTTTTTAAGTCGGATGAATACGTCCGTAACATCCGGGCTAGTTTTCAGAAATACCCTTGATGGTGAATACCCTCCCGTTACTAAAAAGTGCTCTGCGACAATCTAAAAGTAAATACTATTGTATCATTAATAGCTTTTATACTACGTAAAAATATCATTTTCTTAGCAAACAACATATACCTAGCTGGCGATTGACCCTAGATTCTATCCTAGACCCTACACCTCTACTCCTTGTCTAGAGAAGATACACGCGTTATAATTACCTATATGCTGTTCTGTTATTTTTCAGTCCTGGCACAGTGGTGCTGCGAGTCAAGCTCAGAGATACGCGGAGCAGTGCGTGTTCCTGGCACATAATAACCCTCAGGAGAACACCGTGCGAGACCTGGGCGCCTGTGGACAGAACCTGTTTGTCGCTGCACAGAAAACTCCTTGGTAAAGTCCTGTTCTTTGCATACAAATTTCCTTACTAAAGTAGAACCTATGGTACTCCGGCATATATACTGTACTATAATAAGTATACAAGTTTGGTAACGGGATATCTATTCTTGATAAATCTTAAATGTAGGGCTTGTCGTGTAAACTATACGCTCATTTCAGCTCAGTAGCAACCACTACCAGTATAGCGTTTTCCCGAGACCTACACTATATCATGTCGGTACCCCAGGGCCCATCGCCACCACCTACGTCAGCTCCATTTTCACTGCTCTGGATTTTTTGCTGACATCGTTTGAGTTTTTAATTTTGTAAAATTTTATTTCTAATAAAATTTTTAATAATTAAATGTCCGTGAAATTCTAGCCTGGAGAATCAGGCTACCATGACATTCGAATTAGCCCTCCTCCCTCCTCCTTATTGATTTGTAGACTTACAGTATTAGTTTCATCTAACCTAAACACTACGAATAAGTAGCCTAAACACAATCGACTCGTAGGCATAGCAGTATTAGGGAGAATATCCACTTCCGGGGGGTTATCAAGAAGGTGGCCGAACATATCACCACAGTCAACAGTACTCACATACCTAAATAGGAAATACGTAGAAAGATTACAATGACACATACAATTTCAATGCAACAATTCAGCAAGTTATCTCACCGGCATGAGTTAATTTTAAGAGCGGAAATATGTTTTTGTAGGTACAAACAAATAATGTTAATTCCGTAATATTCTTAACAGCCTCTATCATACATTTTATTGCCCGTATGTACGCATAAATTAAAATTTTATTGTGTCTAATATTCGATTTTGACAGATGTTGGTTTATCCAAGGTCCTTGGTAATTGTAGTGGTGATTGCGTCGAATTGAAGATGATACATGGCAGCCTTGTTACTCGTTACCGTTTTTTAGGGTACCGTGACCAAAGGGCAAATGGACCCTATAACGAGACTCCATTATCTGTGTGTTCATCTGTTCATCCGTCTAGATGTCACGAGTTTCTAGCGCGTACACAGAATGAGTTATATAAACCTATTTTGATATATTGTGCTGGCACAAAGATGAATGTTGGACTGCAAAATTCATTTTCAACACACTCGCTCGTAACGGGCCTATGCACCAATTTTGGTGTCATAATATTGTCTATTACGCACTTGTGCTTTTGTTTACTTTACCGCACTAGTGTTTAATCAGATTATCGTGTTTCATATAAAACCAAACCAAATAGTTATTTACCTACTGAGGTAGAACTTTAGAAGATTTAATTATAAACCCTCTTAATCAGATTATAATTGCTATCAAAAAGATCAAGGAAATATTTTCGTATCGAAATTTTCGTATTTGTTCCTCGCAAGTGTGTTGAAATCGTCGCATGAAACTCTTGCGCGTTGTTTATTATAGGCGTCTACTCCATTTAGGCCTTATATCTTCGATCTCAGGCCTAAAACCCGTCTCGATTGTAATAAACAACTTCGCGCACTTGTAGTATAATGTACTATTATATTACATATTTATTCGTAGATTTACATGAATACTTTAACGAGGTGTCAATGTCAACCTTCTCATTGCGTTTTTTCTAAAATATATTAAATACATATGAGGCCGTAAGACAATTTTAGACCTCATTTGTTACAGGCTCTTTTTCAAAAACTTAGCTATATAAGTAGTTACGAATATCAAACTTTGGTTTATTATGCAAGATATCGTTTAAACAAACATGAGTATAATGAAACCCCAGATTCATAATGTTGCTATGATCAGAACTAACAAAGTTTTTTTGGTTACGGACTATTACAATGCGGAACTCTATATGAGCGAGGTCTCACTCGCACTTGCCAGTTTTTACTGTTTGCTTCCTCTTCCTTTGAAGTAATAATATAAGTTAAGTAGGACAAAGAAAAACTAGACGTTCAAAAAAAATGTTTTGTATATCTTTTTATACCAAAGAGTTGTATGGCTAATGATTCAGATGGTTAGTGCATACCTATTTGTTATGACTTATCTCAATTGAGGTAAAATTCGTCTAACCAAATACTTTTGTTCTAGGTTAATTAATAGTCGAATATTGCGAAATGAACGGAATAAAAAAGTCTTTTTGCTTGTTTAACTAAATTTTTTGTTGTTTTTATCCGAAAACAAAAACTAGTCACCTTTTTAGAACAAAGTAATTCGAAGCTTTTCCATTATATAAACTCACGAGGTTTTACGTGAACTTTTTAGGAGTAAACTTTGGATATATAGAATGATAATCTTGGAATTATCCATACTTATATTCCGTATTCTAAATGAATATTAGTTAACATAATTTCTCAAACAGGCGCACTTCTCATATCTTCCTAAACTAGAACCAATCCAATACTTACTTTAGCCCTAAATCCCAATGATATAACAGTACTGTATTAGCCGGATTTTCCGCTGCTGAACATAGCCTCCCCTCGTTAAGAAGGGGGTTTATAATCCCCTCGCTTGGCAGTGTTAGATAGCAGTTCCTCAGAAGGCGCTGCTAACTGGTATTTTACTCTTAGTCACCACTTACGACACCCCCGAGATGGGGATGACAGCAAAGCCCAGCACCCCACGAGCTAAAATGTCGCACCATATTTTAGAACAGTAAAATTAAGTAATACATAACAATATTAACAATATCACACCTGTATATTACCGACTGGTTAGGCTTATCTACATCCTTTACATGTCTTAGGTCCCAGTTATAGATGATGAACCTATTTCATTCTTCTGCATACGGTACAATATTCCAGACTACAGCTAAAAAATACTTGTAGGAAATAATAATGACCCATTACCGAACCTGAGCTGAAACTCCGTGATTTGAATGTCAAATATTAGTAGACCTTGATAATTATTTCAAAGCAGTAAAGTTTTTGCCCAAATGAGATATATCTGTAAATTGTATAACTTTGACCAGGTGGTAGATCTCTTTTGCAAGAGTCCGTCTTGTTGGGTATAACCTCAGTGTCAGATATTCTGCCTCGAAGCAGTACTGTGCACAACTGCGTTTACGCTAGCAGGGCACTGTAGCAAGTGCAATTACTGGGAAACATGACACAAGAACGTCTCCAAGTGAGGAGCGCAATACAGTGCCAAGCTGGATTAGAACGGTGACGCTCCCATTGTGAAGGCCAGGGTTGACTCTTTGCTTACCATCAGGTTGTTGTCCGTCGTTTTTCATGAAAAACTATAATAACAAATATACATCTTTAAAAACATAACTTAGAACAAAGTGGATCAATGAGTAGTCTTATCGCTCAGAGAAATCTTCTTCAGACAACTCATCAATAATGGACAAATAAGTATTTTTCAATATTATCTACCCAACGAAAGGACAAACTACAGTCACGTGTCATATGTTATGTTGGCTTAGCTGTTAGACCATAAAATTTTGTAAATATCTACCAAGCCTAGTTTAGTTATTCCGAATACTGACACGAAAGTAGTCTATATATAAATCTCTACATATAGGTTGCTTTCGTGTTAGTGCTCAGTAGTAGCGTATATTTAAACCTTTACATATAACATATTAATAACTAATAACTATATAATTATATCATATAACTTAATATATAATTCCAGGTTAAGCCTTTAACATTTTCGATCACATCATCACTTACCATCAGGCGAGATTGTGGTCAAAGGCTTACCTATCAGTAATAAAAAAATAGGCTGCTTTTCTGTTAGTGCTCGGATTGACTAATAAGTCAATTACATAGGTGATTAGCAAAACATAACAATACAATATAATAAACAAATTAGAAGGGCCATGTGAGCGTGACATATAAGTGCTTAAGTAAAGCTTTTGTAATAAATAAAAACTACAAATGTAGTAGTATGTGCCCTATAGTTTTTAAACTTTGAACAAGGCCTCTTTCATTACCTTTGCCATAATCTACGCTATACTGCTTGTGTCTTGGGGATTTGCAGAGTAATGGTCCCTAGTTTCTTGCCCGTTCTTATCGCAGTGGCTCTATACAATTTTTGTTTGCTGAACGTGGCAGTACAATGTAAAATATTTCAATATTAAAATTTGTAATTGACCTTCATAAGAGCGTAGTAGACGCCTAAATTGAATAAATGATTTTGACTTTGTCTTTGGCAGTATGGCCCACTTTTTAGTATTTTGCCTCCATCGCCATTTACGACGCAAATTGGGCGAAATTTCTTGTGTTTTGTGTGAGATTTCAAGCTGTGTATTGAGCATTTTAGACTACTTATATATATAAGCAACTCTTGTGCCTAGTGAGCAATATCATGTGCCTAATGAGCTATATCTAATTTGTAATAAAATGGGGATTTCATTTGCATGTGCTTCATTCAGTGAGTGGACGGAGATATATATGTTTTTTCTCTATAAATGAGTGTCCAGTAATAGGATAACATTCCAAGAAAACATAATAATTTAAATTGCAAAAAACAGTTTACACAGAATTTCAGATATATTTGAAACCCTTTTGTGTATTCATGTATTAACATATTAATTATTATTTTATATCTTTTATTACTTTTATCATAATTTCTAAGGCCTTTTTAATAACAATTTGCTACGTTTGTATTACTTTATCTGCATGGTTTATTTGCATGGTGGTAGGGCATTTTGCGAATGCCCGCCTTGCTAGCTACCACCCTCAAGTAGAAAATCTATCGCCTACCGAAAACCTAACGGTGTGTTCCGGCATCAGAGCCAGTAATTCTCTATGTTAGCCTGAACAACATCTTCGACCACATCATCACTTATCATCAGATGAGATAGTGGTAAAATGCATAAAAAAAAACTGCACGCAGAACTGTATAGCGCATTTTTCATAGCAATTTCTACTGAACTGATACTAAAGTATTGATATGTACTTATACAACAAAGCCAATTTTTTACATTATACATATTATTAGCGGTAAGTGGGGTAGTTTCAGCAAGATTCCGCCTCTTTGGGTGCCACCGCAGTGTTAGATATTCCGCCTCGAAGCTGTAGTGTGCAAATACTACTGTGTTAAATTGGAGCGCTCTGTAGCAAGTGAAATATCTACGTAAACAAGACATAAAACCTTACGCCTCAGAGTGACGGGTGCAGTGTAATGTGAAGCAGACACAGCTATGTACTGTTGGTAAAATGTAATGTACTACTGTCTAAAGATATACATTATGTAAAGCTTGCATTACAACAGCGAATAACAGAAAAGGTCTTTTAATATAATTTATATGTTCCGTGGAATCCTTGCAGAATACACGTAATAGTTATTATATATTTATGTAAGTAGGTATAAAATACTTACGTAATTACTACTGGATACAACATCTACAAATCTTCATTCAAATGTCAGAAGAAAAACGTGCTGAATGGATCGTGACTGAGCATTCCTTGTTTATTACTTGTTTTATTAAATAATTCTCACACGAGCAGGCCTATAATTTATAAGGCTTTTATATCAAACCAGAAGAATAACGAGTAATTCCATTTTTAACCTACTTATAAGTTGAAATGAAATTTTCGTGAGTTTCACACATATCTAAAATATATAACACAAAGGTGACTGACTGACTGACATAGTGATCAGCTATCAACACACGGCCCATACCACTGGACGGATCGGGCTGAACTTTGGCATGCAGGTAGATTTTATGACGCAGGTATCCGCTAAGAAAGGATTTTGATTAATTCTACCCCCAAAGGGATAAAATTGGGGATGAAAGCTTGTATGAAACTTTGTCAATTTTAAACTGAGACTTTGCATGCATATAACTACAATGACGTAGGCATCCCTAAGAAAGGATTTTGAGATGCAGGCTATATAAGATTAGTAACTTTTCAGTTTAAAATATACGCGCCATCTACATTGAGTTATTTTGGAGTGAACTTTGAACTAACCATTTTTGTGCATAGTGCCGAGATAATATAAATATATAAAAAAAACATTAATAATTTTGTTTTATTAAATGTTTGCGCCTAATGACAGATTAGTTATGAATATTGTGTACAAAGAAGTTTTGTAGGCCCTAATTTTTTACACACCCCAAATAAAAGTAAAGCCGCAAAAACTATACCTAATTAATAATAATACTTCTTACCGCGAGCGAAGCCGCGGGCAAAAGCTAGTTTAAATAATATAAATATAAATTAAACCGGCATTGAAGGATAATTGTTGAGTGACGAGCTGTACCGGTTGTATACTCCTGACAGGTATCTGAGAAACATAAGGTAGGTACATATATTTTGCGGTACCCAATTTCAGCACCGTTGCCGATGATAACTCCCCAATACCACGCACATTCGCGGTAATGAACAATCTATTGGAGACCTACTCTGAAAGTGATTTGTTTGCGGATGAATGGCAGGTAAAAGTTAGTATGTATAAGGTTTTGTGAAGGTGATGTTTGAGTGGATCTGTAGGATGTTTCACTTATACTTACTATGTGTTGTTATTTATAACATTTATAAATTATTATGTTTTTAATAGTTTTTATTTACTTTTAATGTACAAACAGAATGTAAATTTTGACATATTATTTATACTTGATTCACATGAATTATGTTAAATTGTATGTTTAATTAATGCAATATATACCGTTTTAATAATATAAATTTTAACTAAAGTATATATGCCAAATATGTTTAGGGTTTCCAAAGGATGGTAAAAAACGGATACACCATTAATAAAGACGCTGCTATCTGTCTGTCATTCCGAGTATGTCTCGAGTCTCTAGTTGGTAAACGAAATGAGTTACAAACTTATCAGAGGGCTCCAATTCATAAGAAGGTAGCCTAAAAAAGCTTTTTACACTTCGGCATGTGGGGTATCATCGTCTAGAGCTTACTGAGTCAACTGAGTTACTGAGTCTTACTGAGTCAGCTCTTTAAAATAATACCATTTTAATCAAAAAATGGCTTCATTGATTTGGTGCTGTGTTGATCGTATATCCTACCAGCATAAAATTAAAAAGACTAGCGAGAATAACCAAGATTGCTTAAGTATACCGTAATAATAAGTGTATCAATAATATCTAGACTGTAATTTCACGCTACCCTTATATAAAGATATGAATGTAATACAAGAAAAAAAATATACTCAAATATATAGGTATGAATTCAATACAAATTTGTCGCTACAAAATTATTATAGGTTTGAACACCGTACAAGAAAAAATAACTGTAGGTACTGCTATTTTTGGATAACTGGAATATAATGGTATGAAGTCATAAATAAAATATAGTACAGATATTCATACTGGTATACAGTCCCTGACTATAAAAGATGCATTACGTTACGTTACAAGAGACGATGCGCCCGTCAACTGAGACATAAATGTGCCTTTAATTTTACTGGCTTTGACGGACTGGTGTAGGAACACACTGTTAGGTGAGAAGTACCTAATCGCCAATTGGCTACAGATTTTGTGGCGTGCTATCCGGCGGTTTATCCCCTTACTAAATGTAATACGCAATGTATCTACGGGTACATATTACTGTGCCTTACCCATTTAGTGAGGTATAAGGACAGAAAGATGTCGAAGTACGTTTTATTATTATTTTGTATGAGGAAAACAAATATTTTCTTTAAATATTATCCTGTTTGCCGTTCGTTATGTAGTTCCTGATTGATAATAAATGTATTATCACAAATATTTCTACACTCGTATTTAAATCAGTACTAGTATTGCTGTATACTTGATCAGTCAACTTTAGATCCGTTAAGCTGATCTGTAACACGTTGACCAGTAAAGTCACGAAGAGAGAAAATGTGCTGTTTTAACCGAGGGCTAAGCATACGTATATGGTTATGCTGTTTAATCCAATGCTTGCTGTGTGTGCTGAGTATTTCTGCAAAATGTCAAGGCCTTGAGAACATTTCTATGAGTGTATACCCCGAAGGTGTCATCAAAGTGCGGTACGGTGACCCACTTGAAATATTTTGCGTGGATAATGAATACCCGGCTGATAACTTGGAATTCAAACATAAAGGTAAAATTCTATCTTCTGAAAAATTCAACAGCACAACTATAAGGCTTTTTGATGAAAAACCTGACAAAGGAATCTACACTTACTTCTATTGTTGGAATGAAATAACAAGAAAAATGTGCCCCACACGGATCCTTATCGACTCACCGCCCCCGATCGTTACGGATTTTGCTTGCAAATCTATAAACCTAGATATATTAAATTGCACGTGGTCAAGACCTAAAATCTACGCGACCATAAAATATGAATTAACAATTATATACAATAATAACAAAACGATTTCCTGTGAAACTCAAAATATTGGACCATTGAATTATTGTACATGGAATATTTACAGCGAACCGAAATATAGACAACTTGAAGAATCATTTTCTTTTAATCTAATATCATCTAATATATTTGGTAGAAATGAACAAAATTTCACTGTCGATCATTTTTCGATAGTCCAACCAAGCGCTGTCGATCATTTGTTACCCCTTATCGTCGGTCCACACTTTGTGGTCTTAGAGTGGAATATACCCCAAAATATGTACAATTTCTTGCCCAACGGAGTAACTCATAAAATAGAGTATCGAATACCCAAAAATGAAAAATTTTCATACTTTCGTAGTGTGGATACTAGCCATTTACCAACGAGGAACAAAAGCCACTTATTCACAATAAAGAATTTGCCGTATGCTAATACTGAATACGAGGTGAGAGTTTACATAAAACCTGTAGTAAAAGCAACACAGGATATTTTTTGGTCTGAGCATGCCAGTGTGTCGTTTAATACAACTGGAAAAACCCCTGCAGAAGTGAACAGTATCATTTATAATTGGAAATATAGGATTAATGTTCCGAACCCAAGTTTGAAGAGTAAGTTGTGGTACATGAAATCCCAAAAAGCAAATATACGTCGCTGGTTCGCAATAAAAAATGGAGTTACAAGATTTTTGAGCAATCCTTGGGATCTATCCTGGTATTTTGACAATAGAAATTAATGAACTGGAAGAATTCATTAACATAGGTAGACTACAATGAGGTGTCAATTCATGTATGAAATACCTTCGTATTTGGGGAGGTTTACTCGTAAAAGTCATGGCGTAGTTTTAGTAGAAAAAGTGCCGTTTTTATTAATAGTCGTATCTATTATATACTTAATGATTATTTTACTATAAAGACCATTCTTTTTGGTACTGCATACTGTAATAACTATAGTACATAGTCGCACATCTAGTACAATGACGACCTAACTGTCATTATGCAAATTTTACACGACAGCTTTAAGGGTTCTAAAAATGGTTTTTAAATTATATAAAGGTACAAAGAACACTAAACTAGACTATTATCAACTTAGTATATATTAAGTTAATATATATTATCAACTTAATATATATTAATTAACTTTATATATTTTATTATTACTAACGAGTATATAATTACAAAAGTGTGTGAAAAAATATTCAGCAACACCTAAAAAGAACTAAAAACGAATTCGAACCTTACATTTGTATCATTGTTAAATTAATGGCCCTTGTGTATTGTCTTCGTTTCTTATGACATTATGATGATTTTTCTTTAATTAAATAATTAAAACACAAACCCATTATAATTCTGTTTATTTATATTGTAAATCTATATATATTTATAAAATCTTTATTTCAGGTAACATATGATATAATTATATTAAATAAAGTTATTTAGACCCATATTAACATATACCTACCCTAAAAAGATACATGTATGGATATATGTATAAAAATAAAACTTAAACTATTTAAGACGTAAGTCCGAGTTGTAACAGGTAGTATTGTTTAGTAAGACCTTATTGACCTTTCGGCTGAAACTGCTCCTAATTTTTGAAGCAGTATAATAGGCGAGTGAATATAGGAAGGTCTCCGTATAGGAAGGTAGCCGTGCTGTAGGTCCAGGGTTCGAAAAAGATTGCTTTTTAAAATACTCTTTATCATTATAAAATTACAAATTTACGTCATGTGCGAGATTCGAACCCGCGTCCATCCACCCCTTTAGCCGGGGTATGCTCTAATCCAATTGAGCTAACATGACAATGAGTCAGTTTAGGCATTCGAAACTACATAAATTCCCACCAAGCTGAAAATCAGTATGATTGTTTAAAATATCATTAAAAATAAAATTGTAGAGTGCCTCATCTTTCCCCTATATGAAAAAAAAATACAAGGTCAAAGGTAAAAAAATGAGTATTTCGCGATTTTCTCCAAAACGGTATGTATTATCATAAAAATACAACAGATAAAAATTGTAGATCATAAAATTATCTACAAAAAATTAAAATTTTGTAATTAAAAAAAAAAAAAAACTCTTTATCAACTAATAGGTACAGCAGTTCGGCGGGTGCGTGAGAGGCCACTGTGATAAAATCAGACACCTCAAATACAAACCTTGATACAGTTTATTCTGCTTTGATACATTTCACTTATGGTTCACACAGTAATTGGTCAATACGTATATAAACAGAATCACACTGTAAATTATTAACTTCAAGGATACCCTTGTAATAGATGTTACTCCATCGAGTTCTACCGACAGACTGCGTTAGCCGATCGTTCTCCCCACCCAGCTCATCGGAAGATATCCAAATAGGTGGGCCGACTAATCAGAAGGCAGCATAGTACTTAATCAATAGACTTACTGGTACTTGACACATTCGATAAAAGACAAATCAGCAACTTTTATCTATTTGTAAATCTTAAAATACTACAAATAACTATAAAAATACCAAAAATACCAAAAATACTGAACATAATTTACAAAATCATCACATTCGGCCATCCGGCGTCGTGCGTGCTCCTGACGCACGACTATATTCTAATATACACAAACAAAAGTAATAAAAATTTGTTACAATATCATCACATTCGGAAAGTCAGATAATATGAATAGTATAACATTATCTTATATCTCAAATAGAATACAATAAATTAATTACATTAGCTTAAATCTTAAATAACTATGCATTAGCTCACTAATTATAAAATTGGTTTCCTTCGTGGTTTTATTTATTGTAATTTGATTCACTATTCTTATCATCACTTCTAGAAAAACTGCTGCTAGAAGACTCTTTCGTTCCATATTTATCCACGGCCTCATTCTGTCTGCTGCACTTTCAATGGAAGCCACAAAATTTTAATTATTAACCTTAATCTGTAGAAAAAAAATGTGTTATTACATTGCAAGTAGAGATTGTTGCAAAAGTTTTTCATGTTCTATGTTGTTTTCTGACTTTTTGAACTTGTTGTCAATAATATGATTGGACTATAAAACATTGATAACAATACAGCTCACAGCTAACAGAGCTCCAGGTTCCAGTGAAAAATTTCAGATCATATAAAAAAAAATATATGCTTCTGCATGTCATACATTTACCAAAAATATTCTGGCTCACATGACCTAGTGAGGTATACAAAGACTTTCTGCACTAAGCATACTTGGACTGGGAAATATTAAAAACTTGTAATTTATTCTAAATTCAAATTCAAAGTCATTTATTTACCAAGCACAATTATGGCCTGCAGTAGCACACATAGCCATCATCTTTTCTAGGCACACGTGGCCTACAGTATCGTTCATAGCCACCATCTATTCTAAGCACACATGGCTTGCAGTAGCGTACATAGCCACCATCTATTCTAAGCACACATGGCTTGTAGTAGCGTACATAGCCACCATCTATTCTAGGCACACATGGCCTGCAGTAGCGTACATAGCCACCATCTATTCTAAGCACACATGGCTTAGCGAGAATTTGAATTTTGAATTTTTGAAGATGTTCTGTACTGTTCAACTATTTCACTAAAATAATAATAATTTCAAGAAATCAGAATCACATACCTTTATTTGGGCGCTATCCCACCTCTGAGATGTGATAAAATCAGACACCTCAAATACAAACCTTGATACAGTTTATTCTGCTTTGATACATTTCACTTATGGTTCACACAGTAATTGGTCAATACGTATATAAACAGAATCACACTGTAAATTATTAACTTCAAGGATACCCTTGTAATAGATGTTACTCCATCGAGTTCTACCGACAGACTGCGTTAGCCGATCGTTCTCCCCACCCAGCTAAACATGTCATCGGAAGATATCCAGATAGGTGGGGCCGACCAATCAGAAGGCAGCATAGTACTTCATCAATAGACTTACTGGTACCTACTTGACACATTCGATAAAAGACAAATCAGCAACTTTTATCTATTTGTAAATCTTAAAATACTACAAATAACTATAAAAATACCAAAAATACTGAACATAATTTACAAAATCATCACACTACTGTACCTAAATTCACTTCAATCAAAATTATGGAGACATTGTGTCACATTTAAAAATTGTGGAGAGGTGCTTTTGAAGGTGCTGTGAAGATAGACGAGCGGTAATAGTTATAGACTGCCATGACGCAGGTCCATGATTCAGGTCGACGAGCGACGCTTAAGTTAAGACATCGAAAAGTTTGGTTGGTCCGCATCGTTCATCATATTTTATAAAGAGTGTAAATATATCTGGCAACAACATAATATTCATTACAATTATTTTTTCTCCATATCAATCAGTACACAGTACATATAGGCAGTTATTGACTGAGCGAGAACTTAGTTCGAGCTAAGCGACTCCGCTGCAAGTTAGGCAAAATTGCTTTCGTATGTCCGGTTGTTCTCCTTTACAGGTCGCATTTCTCAACCGATTCTCGCGAAATTTTGTGAGCTGGTTTCAAGTCCATATTTTTTTTTTGTCGATTCAGTTTTTGGAATTGTTTAGAAATGACGGAGATATACATTATAAGGTGCTGAAAGTTGAAACTATGGACGCCTGCGCTTAATTTAATGGCAATGTATTGATACGCATGTCAGCCTAAAAGTGAAAGGCTCTCTCTCTCTCTCCCTCTCGTATACCTAATCAATTATTAAAGTGAGATAAATACATTATAATAATAAAGCTTTATTTAATTTCATGAATAGTACTTATACGTAGCACACGTAGCAGTTGGTAACTTATTAACCTAAACCTAATTCAACTACATATATAACACTTAGATGAATTTTGCTTCCAATTATAAATTCTATTTTGTAATTGGTTTAATTATTATTTGTTTTAATTATCCACTACCTAATTTTTAATGCATGGACCCCGTTCGGGTAAAAGCCTCCCCCAAAGAATGCCATTCTTCTCTGTCATTAGCTCCATCTAGCCATCTTCCACCCGCGCACGCTACAATATCGTCTGCCCATCTGGCCCTTGGTCGACCTCATGATCTGGTGCCTTTTGCCCCAGATCTTTTTATTGGCCGTAGAGTCCATCTATTGTCCTTGTAACGGGCTACGTGGCCCGCCCACCTCCATTTAGCCTTCATTGCAAAAGTAAAGGCATCGCATACTTTTGTCTTCTTTCAAATGTCAACGTTCTTTACCTTATCCTTTAGCTTTATACCTAGGCAACTTCTTTCCATTCTTCTCTGGGTAGTCTGAATTTTGTTCTTGATTTTGAGATCGAAGGTCCAAGTTTGGCAACCATAGGTAAGGCACGGTAGAAGTCCTGTATCCATGACTTTTTTCTTGGTCGGTAGCGGAAGTTGCGATTTTAGTATTTCCTTATGGTGCCAGAACTTGTTCCAGGTAATCGCCACTCTTCGGTTAAGTTCTTCATTGTTTCTTTCCTTACTAAACGAGATTTATTTTCCTATTTGGTTGACAAACTCGAGCGGAGTGTTATTTATTGAGATGGGCGTTGCACTGCGGACATAATTTTAGTTTTTTCCAGATTTATTTCTAAACCAGTTTTTATACTAGCCTGGTTTAATTAATTTACCATTTTGTTTTTTAATTGGAAAATAAAATTATGTCATCAGCAAATCTGAGATGACTTAAAAAAATCCCATTTATATCCTTGACTGGACCATGGCAGCTCTCCCATTACGTGTTGTAAGACGGCTATGAATCATTTTGGTGAGATCGGGTCTCCTTGCCGGACACCTCTCTTTATGTTGATTACTTCGCCTACTCTATCCAGTTTAACTCGGCTTGTGCTATTATACTAAATAGTTTTTAGGATATTGATATAGTTTTCATTTGTGTTTAGTGCTTTCAGGGATTCCCAGATGCTCTCGTATGAAATTGAATCAAAAGCTTTTTTGTAGTCGATGAAAGCTAAATACAGGGGTTTATTGTATTCTGAATATTTTTCCATCACTTGGTCAATCACTTGGATATGATCCATCGTGCTGATGATAAATACATTAAAAAGTATATAAAATTATTGTATATTTACTACTTACCTACCTATTTCTAATACAACTAGCCTTCGCTGGGACCGTGTGTCATTTATTTTTATTATAAACTAGCTTTCCGGGCGCGGCTCCGCCCGCGCGTATGTCGGTTATCGCGCGAAAACATTAACCTCTTTTTGCGCAGTCGGATAAAAACTACCCTATGTTTTTTCCCGGGTCTCAAACTATCTCCATACCAAATTTCATTCAAATCGGTCCAGTAGTTTTGGCGTGAAAGCGTAACAGACAGACAGACAGACAGACAGACAGACAGAGTTACTTTCGCATTTATAATATTAGTACTGATGATTACATATATAGATTTTAGATTTCTTGACCCATTTTCCCATTAGCATGCGCAGTGAACCTTTATTCAGTTGTAAGCTATGCAAGGGCAGACTCGCGAGGTCTACAGCTCGGACAGCCACTAGTGATATTATATTAATTAAAGTAGTAAAATTAATAAAGTGCTATAACTACTTTTCAACGTGATCCAAGAAAGCATATTTGTACCATGCTATTCGTGTTATCGCGTAAACTCCCTATCAGGATTTTGTAAGTAGCCATAACAGCCAACATGTCACTTATTAATGACTATGACACGACTATGATTTATTAATTTTATTTCTGCATATTTAGAACTCGATTTTGACTACTTATAAGCAAACGAATACATTATTATTTCTTATTTGGTATATGTACAAACCATAGGAATCCGATGAAAAAAATGTTATGCAGGATCTATCTATACAGGCAAATGCCAGCTAGTCTATGCTACGAACGAAGTTAAAAGCAAGCCAAAACGTATTTTGCGGTTATCTTTCTTTCGGACCCGAAGTTTGGAACATCGACTAATTAGAGTATGGTCCAGGTGCAGGCGTTACTTTTCCAAATAGATATATAATTATTGGTCATTCTCGATCGTGCACAGCTAGACCTCATGAATGAAAATGCTTCGTGTAAGAGCAGAAACCGCTGGGCTACGTGGCGCCAGGAACTTATGGCAATTTTATATTTATAAATATTTGTTAATTTTATACTTTCCCTATGTCAGCAATTCGTCGACCGATGTGAGTGGCCCATTTCTACGACAACTTACAAAATACTGAAAACAATACTAGTGTATTATTGGATAAACACCGTGAATAAATAAATAACTGAGAATATATAGTTATTTATTATGCAAGGCTCCAAAGTTGTTTTTTGGCGCGACTACTTTTATTGAAATCTGAGGAAGCGAAGGAGTCTAGGATTGAACTATTTGAACTTAGTTCAATATAATAATAATAATAATATTCTTTATTTCAATCAACTAGAATCATACACACAACATAATCTACTAAATAAGCATCCGGCTACTAATGTGTTCGGTGAGCCTGGTAGAAATATTTCTCAACCAGGCTCACCGAACACATTAGAAGTGTTAAAAACGTGGATACCGTTCGATCGGCGGTAGCGGAGCACGCTCACATCCCAGGGTCTAATCATTTTGTGCGCTTCGATAAAGCATCCGTCCTTGCGAAAGATAAGTTCTGTCTATCGTAATGACCTATAGTAGTAAGTGAGTCAGCTCAAATTTATTTTCTTCGTTTTTGTTGTTTAAACATCTTTTAGGAGACGGAGCGATATCTGCAGCTAAACTGAATCGAACTACAAAGAAGGCTAACTTTTTAATTAGCTTTAAGCTTGGTTACGATGACGGAACCCATTAAATTCGTACCATTGTAATTTTTGCACTAACGCCTGCCAAGCGAATAATAAATTACAACGAAAAATTTGAACGAGTGTGATTCGAACCTACTACCTAATTACTAACTAATCTACTAACTAATCCTTCCACCATACTACTGTCGTCCTTTTTTTATGCCTGATAAGTTAGCCTTTGACCACTATTTCACCTGATGGTAAGTGATGATGTGGTTGAAGATGTTGTTCAGGCTAACCTAGAATTACTCGCTCTCAAGGACAGCTGCCGGAACACACCATTTGGTGCTTGGCGACAGATTTTCTATTTGAGGGTAGCTAGCCAGGCGGGCATTCGCAAAATGCCCTACCACCATGCTATAACGACTGCCATCCTAAGACAACAACCGGGACCGACGGCTTAACGTGCCCTCCGAAGCACGGAAGCGCTCATGCAGTAGTAATGTCACAAGCGGTCACCCATCCAACTCATGATCGAGGCGGACGTTGCTTAACTTTGCTGATCGGTTCAGAATGGCTAAGCAAACTTCGCTACGAGCGCTTCAACCTTTACCTTCGGCCCGGGACATGCTCTGCCAATTGAGCTGTCATAGTGTCATAGTGAGTCATACATAACTCACTCACTATGATAGATACCACTGAAAAGAGAAAGTATTTTATATCTCTATGATAGATACAGATATGTTATACAACATCAATTAAGGCATTTGGTGCATGTTTTTCTGCATTATGAAATGGTTTTCAAATACCAGTAAATGTGTTATGTAGATAATTTGAAATAGTCTGCGGTATCTTTAGAGCTACAGTAGACATTTTGTCGTGTATATGGAATTATTCAGTGGGATTTTACATAGATGTTTAATAGAACTGGTATGTTCTGCGTAGTGTTACGATATTTATTGTACGTATATCTAGTAATTAAGCATAAGGCAAATTATGGGCAATTACACAGCACCACCATTTTGTCCTAAAATGTTGTTTAAAGTTTAAAATTTGCATTGCGCAGGAAGTTCTAATAAGGAAGGGAGCGATTCTCTGATTTTGGTCACTTAAAAAAATATATTGTTCATTCATTCATCTCGTATCAATGGCTAATCATAATAATATAAAAAATAATAAATAATTGAACCTTAGATGATTATAGCCCAATGGGAGGCCACCTGCACGGCCCTGTGAGATGCATACGTGAGGTCATCTTGTGTGCAGGTGGTTGGGCACTGGGGACAGGACAGTAAGTGTGCCATATTTTGCTCAGGGGCACCACACTCACCCTTCACATCTAACCTGTCCCTTACTCCCCATTTGGCCAGGTTATTTTTGCAACGACCAACTTGGGTACGGAGTCTGTTGAGCGACTTCCAAATTGGGCACTGCAGTTCGTCACCAGGAGGTAGATGTTCCGCTGGGGTAACATAGTTTGTGGGTGTGGGGTATTTTTTGTGCCAAAGTTCAATTCTATCCTTTGCGGCTTCTTTTTTCCGAAGGATTTGTAACTCGGCAAAAACTTTTACGGTTCTTTAAGCGAGCTGGAGGTGGCTGATAGTGTTAAGCAGCAGATTTTAAATATTTTTTTGGAACGCTTCAACAATACTGAATTTTCAGATCTAGCTCATGCTAAAATGTTACCAATAATGTCATTCAAATCCGTGTTAATATATTTTTTTTAATCGTACAACCGCATCAGTATGAAAGTATTTTATAATTTACTATATGTAGTTATTTTCTTTAATTTTCATGATTTTGGACAAACAAAAGATCACCGCAGCCGCCACGCACAGCGCACATTGTGATTGAACTTTGTTTAACTAATAGCTATTGTTACAAAATTAAAAATTCACGAGAGAAAAAGTTTGAGTCATGTGTGGGATTCGAACCCGCGTCCATCCACCCTCCCATTATCCGTGGTATGCTCTGACCGACTGAGTTAACATGACAATGAGTCATAACTCAATTTTTTCTTATCGTTCTTTAACCATCGTATTGGGATGGAGCGACATCTATATACTTACGTTGTACTACAAACAAGGCTAATTTTGCAATTAGCTTTAAACTTGTTAATGATGATGCAACCCTATATTTAAAATATTTATATTTTTTTCAATAATGCATGCTCTGCGGATTACATTACCAAATTACAAATTCACGAGGAGAAAATCCGAAAGCATCCCGCATATGACTTAAAAATGTTTCCTCGTAAATTATAATTTAATCCGCAGAGCAACGTTATTGAAAAATTCATAATAATAAAATAGGTATTGTGTTTTATTTTCCGTTTAAATATCCTATTGATCTGCATCGTCCCCTTCAGAAAGTTCGTCTGATAATCCAGAACTATTCTTCCCTAATGGCTGCGGACCGAGCTAATAAATTTCTCCATTAAATTTCAGGTTCTTCGCATTAAAGACCTGGTTTGTGGAGTACAGGAACTTCACATATGGATATCCATACGTGAATCTGAAGGAAGTGGGCCACTACACTCAGATGGTGTGGGCCACTAGTCATAAGGTCGGGTGCGGGGTCGCGCACTGCCCCGGCGGCCCTTGGGGTCACTTTTATAACTACGTCTGTCATTATTGTCCTGGGTAAGTATACTAGTTTTAGACAGTTATATTGTATTTTTAAAGCATTTCGATATAAATAAATAAAAAAATATATAGCCGAACGATAATAACTATGAACTGTCGTGCCGCAGGCTCACCTGGTTAGCCTACAACCCTTAAGTAAACAATCTGCCACTAAGCACCTAACAGTGAGTTCTGGCAGCAGTCCTTGAAAGACAGTAAATTATATTTTTTATGTATTTATTTACTATCCAACTTACAGGAACTCAACCCAACGACAGTGTAGCGATTTGTACATTAACAACATAACATAAAATTCTCAAAGCTATACATTTGTGAATTCACTCAGGGCACAGCTAAATAGGTCTATTTCATTTGCAAGAGTGTGAAGAACTCGCGTAAGAGATGCGTCTCGTAAGAGTTTGGTCCGCGTGTGAGGCAATGTAAACAACCTTGGCAGCCGTCTTCGGCATATGAATCCATCCGGAACGCACAAGTATATCTGCTGTAAACGCTCTCCTGACCCACAGTTACCATACCATGCCTAGAATATTTACGTCAAGCATAGTAATAAAAAATATGAAATAATACATTACAGGCACAAGAGACTTTCGACATTAAATGGGCCTCGTACTAATTCCGTCAAAAACAAATAAAAACACCAAAAAAAAAATATTAAAAAAAAACTTTATTTTTTCAAAACAAAAAAAAATCTCAAAATGTTTGTTAGGAATAGCAGATGTCAACCCTAAGAGGTTGTTGGCATATTACCAATAACCCCTGTATAATTAAAATACAGGCACTTGAAACTTAACAAATATTCTTTGGGTGAAAGGCGCAATGCAGTTTCGTTTCTTGAGACGCAATGTTTTGAAGCAGTGATGGCTCAGTGGCTTTGGCTATGGACTGCAGCGCAGCAGGTCCATGGTTCGAAGCCCGCCGTGGGCTTGAGCTTCACCGCATGGTGGAAGGGCATTTTACGAATGCCATCCTGGCTAGCAACCACCCTCAAGTAGAAAATCTGTCGCCAAACACCTAACGGTATGTTTAGGGCTGCAGTCCTTGAGAGCCAGTGAAATTACAGGCACATGAGACTTAATAACTATGTCACAAAGGTGACGGGCGCAATGCAATTCGTGACTTGAGACGAAATGCATCTGTTATAGGCAGAGGTTAGTCCTCTTTGCATCAGATGGGGCTCGTGTGACCCCCGCCATAATTATATAAAAAGTCTCAGCAACGGTTGGATCAATTCATTTTTATATCATATCGAAAATAAAAAAAGACTAAACATTTCTGAATTTCTGCACAATTTCATGAAAACAAGAGTGTGCCGAATGAAACTTGCAGTAGCAAAAACATTTGAAAAAAAATTTGTACTTATATTCAGACACTTATAAAACATAAAAAGGAGACATTGACACAAATACCGGCCTGTGAGTTGCCTTCGTTTCCCCGACTGACCTTTCTGTAGAGCTGCATATTATAAAGGTACCTAATAAATAGCTACTCATAGTATATTTTATAACATCAGTACTAATATTATAAATGCGAAAGTAACTCTGTCTGTCTGTCTGTCTGTCTGTCTGTCTGTCTGTTACGCTTTCACGCCAAAACTACTGGACCGATTTGAATGAAATTTGGTATGGAGATAGTTTGAGACCCGGGAAAAAACATAGGATAGTTTTTATCCGACTGCGCAAAAAGAGGTTAATGTTTTCGCGCGATAACCAACATACGCGCGGGCGGAGCCGCGCCCGGAAAGCTAGTGTGTATATATTTCTTGATTTTCGATTTCATAGCCTAGACCTAGACGCCAAATTTGATGTTCTTGCATATAAATTTCATGGCCATATTGAACTCGAATCATCCGAGCTCAATATGGGCATTTTTAAACAGCACTGTGAATGTTAGCTTTTGAAGTTTCTAAGAAGACACTTGATTCCCGTGCAGATGGATCAAAAAAAAAGTTACACAAAATTATCCAACGTAAGTTGTGGAAGTCGGACCATGAAAATGTGAGCTCGAACGTTTGCAGCATGGTACCGACTTGCACAAATTATTTAGTAGGTATAATATGTCGAAATTTATTCATAATTTTGTGTTAACATATTTTTAATTAGTAATTTATTTCGTAGTGCTCTACAAAGAGTAGAATCTATATTTGTAATAAGTAGTTAGATATATATATATATATATTAGTTTTGTTGAAAATATAAAAAAAATAGTTTATAAATATATATTGTTTCATATATGTATATGTAGTTGTTAATTCGACTCAGAAGGTCGATGGTTTGAATCTTGGCAAGCATTCGCAAAATGCCCTACCACGATGCGGTGAAGCTCAAGCCCGCCGCAAAATTATAGCCTTGGACCTTCTGCACGATAGTCCATTGTCATTGCCACTGTGCCAACATTCATTAAATATACCTTTATCCTTTCACTATGTATGAGACCAGTAAAAGACATATTAAAAACTCAAATCTACTTCTTGTCTATCTGTTCGGGAGTCAAGGACCTTCTTTAAAAACCTCAAGTTATCATGCACATTTAAGTAGACGGCTAACTGACTCAGATTTGGAATAGTCTATAGAATCTATCCTTGCTCAGTCTGAATTGAAAGAAATAAGAATTAAAATTAAAATTGAAAAAAAAAAATATCGAAAATAGACCTGAGCGTATGCTTCTAGTCCTACTGCAAGGTCTTCTAAATTAATACATATATTTTCATATTTCAGAGGTAACTATGACACCTTAACTCATTACCCGTACAAAAAAGGCAAGCCTTGTGCGGACTGTCCCAACGACTGCCTGGACTCCCTCTGCACTAACAGTTGCTCTCGTCGTGACCTCTACTCCAACTGCAACGAGCTGGTGACCCTCACGCGGAGTATATGCACGCAAGGAACCTGTAATGCAACTTGCGAGTGTGCTAACGAAAAACTACATAAGAACTATCCTTGGTAATAATAAAAAATACTATAAAAATATTTAAAAACACATTAAATTAATATTTTAGCAAAACAGTTAAATGTACAAAAATTATAAAAATATAGAAATGAATAAATATAATGTAATGTTTGACATTAATATTTTAGAAAAACAGTTAAATATGCAAAAATTATATCTAGTGTTACAGTACAGTTCCGCCTAATTTTCCTGTGGAGCCTACGTGATCGTGCGATGCTTCGTGTAGAATTGAAACGCGTCGAGAATTCTTCCGGTTTGGCTGCATGGCGTTTATGACGCCACTTAAGCTTAGCAGAAGAAATAGGTGGAACTGTCAATAGACTTTTTTAAATTCTTAGGTGTTTTTATAAAGTATTAATTTCATGGTTACTTAAAATATTTTTTAAATATTTGTTGTTATTAAATTACCGGAAAATAACGCCTGAATCTATTCATTAACTATCCTTGGCCTAAATAAATACGACGCGACGATTCAATAGGCAAGTTTTTTTTTACAAATGTGGCATTTAGCCAACCTTCTCGCACCAGCAAATTAAGTTTGAGGTATGGTATTTACAGTAATTCGAGTGAAAGTTTTATATGTTAATGATAGTAAGGACGTTATCAATGAAGAACAGCTCATGCAGCACTTTGATGTAATATATTATGTAGGTTTGTATAAATAATGGAAATATGTTGTAAGATAACAAAAACAATAAAATGTTTTTACAAAACTCGCGGTCGCTTTATTTTATTTTTTTGTGGTACTACAATGACTAGGTTGTATTTATCCTACCTATGTATTTAATAAGCATTAGTTATTTAAGCTGTGATCATTTCAATCGGAACTACAAAAAACAAAAGAAAAATGTATAGGAACTTTATTGTTTGTCTTCTTTCTCTTACCCCTCGCTAAGTGGAGTCGGTAGACTACACATGTGCTATTATTATAGATAAGTACATTAAATATTTTTTATAGCCCTCCAAGGAAAAGGCAATACCTAAATACGATTAGGTACGAACATATTTTATTTGTGACTCTTTCCAAAACTTATTTCACGGTAATATTTGTAGATAATATTACCGTGTTTATTTGTAGTTCAGTTTTTGAATCGAATGATTTTAGTATTGCCATTGACGACTCCCTTTATATAAAATAGGAACTCCTCCATGTATGGAAAAGACAAAGCGTTGTCGATAGTAATTTTTGTCTTATTGTTCCGATCCTCCATACTCTATCCAGCTGAGACGTGGAATTTTTGGACATTCCAATTCACCTGAGAATTTCGTGCGCCTAAGAACCACTGTCGCTAATCCCTAATACTACCTGTGTTCTTGTCTGTGACATGCAAGGATGGTGTCGTGAGTGTAGCAAAGATTTTGTATTTCTATCCTGTTAGTCTGTTACTGTGGGAACTCTAATTTTCTGAAGAACTGTCCACAAATGTTTCCAGTCCGCGCACTTTGTAAGCCTTTTCAATAATTTTCCTTTTACCCAAAATGTGCTCGGGCTCCCTTTGCCAACACCTGACTGCTCTTGTAGAATCCGCCAATCCAAATTATTCAAGTTATATAAACTTACCTTATATAAGTTCTTGTAAGATATGCATAAAAATTAAAAAAGTAAATCTAGATGGGAGAAGCCATTGGCACTCGAAACACAGTTTTTATTAACTAGTTGCCAATGGATTCAACAAGTGATACCTGTAACATTTTTATGACAAATAAATTATGATTATAAATAGCATCTGATTCTAGAGTTAATTATGTGGAGCAGAATCTGGCTGACATGAGATGTAAGTGCTAGAGAGTGTAGTCGTCACATTTTCTAGTGGAGCTTTACGAATGATAAATAGTCTGAATTGCCGTTTGCACATATGACGGATGTACATATGACTGGATCATTTTGTCTCTGTGTAAGTTGTGTGGACTTCTGTGTGTGTTTGTAACGAAGAGCAAACTACGCCACCAGTAATTTGTAATCAAAGATACAATTTGCACCAGGAAACGTTCGGATGTTTAATGCTGAAGATCACCCCCGAGTATTACTATCATAATTTAGAAATTATTATAAACATAAAGCATACATAACATTGACTTTATTCATTAAATTAATACATATCATCATTCTTGAATGTCATTTAATTAAACAAATTATTTCAAACATATTAATGAAAAATTATGAAAATGCATTTAAATCAAATGTCATTAAAATTAAATTATATAGATGTCAATAATATCAAGTAATTGTAGTAATTTGCCTCCTGTCATCTAGGCCAGACAGTCCGCGCAGCAGGGAGCGCCGCAGAATCTGCAGCGCCAGCGCTTTGAAAGAAAGCAAAATATGCTGACCTCGCCCATAGGTACGAGTTTGTCCCTCTGGCGGTCGAGATAGCGGGGAATTGGGGTGCGGAGGCGTAGAAAGGCTGTACGATAAATGACATTATATATATATATAATGTCATTTATCGCAAAACATGTCACATTCGGTGTTGGCGTCAAGGAATGCGTTGAGACCAGTCAGGGAACGACACAAAGGGGACTGAGCTCGGGCAACGGTGTGACTACTGGGAGTAGCGAACAGCGCGTGTATACGATTCGACCTGTGACTGATATATCTATCAGGAACATACAGTGCGGACACAAGGTTGTGCAGGTGAGAGCAGTCGATGTTGCCTCTTAGAATTTTGCATCAGGTAGAAAGCTGTTCCAGGGACCTAACTTCTATAATATTTATAATCAATTTGGTTTTCGTAGCGATCACCAGGAAATATCCATGTAGAGGTTCTCCGCTTCAAACGTAATAAATTCAATAAGTGTCATATATATAATATATATATTAATAATATATTGTATAAAATCTCCGAATCTCGTGCATCATCTCGACCAAGTTCTCGTACAATAGTTACTTGCATGACGTGATAGTGACGTTTTTCAATAATGGGTGTAAAGGTTATTATTTCCCTAATGTAGTTTTACATAACAAGTTAATTATACTCTGTTTATTTTGATTTGTGGTATATACATAAGTCTCGCCTAAGGACGAGTGAGGAAATAAACTTAAGATAAGCTAGTTAAAGTTAAGTATAGTTTTGATGAGAGTCTAGTCTTCGTTCATTTTCGATAAATTACTTAGTTTAATCTAGCCGGCTAAATCTATTCGCGCGACACGTATCTAGGGCAAAATACTAGTTTAGGACACTGATATACAGGTGTGACGACGAGCGGTAAGGAACTTCAGGTTACTGTTGTAGTAAAGCGTGAGCCGAGTGATTGTGATGACGGTTAGAACATTTGCATTAATTAACTTCATTTATAGCATTTGCTACTTAATGTTTAACCGATGTGGTCGTACGTTTAGGTTACGCCAACACTTAAGTTAAGCCTAGTATATCACACTCGACTCTAACCAAATCATCTGTATATTTTACCTATATCATCACACCATTTCATCACAAGTGCATGACGAACTGCGCTGCGCCCTTTACCATGAGACATATACGAGTAGTTGTTGAGTCTCATAATAATATGTGCCTGTAATTTTAATGGCTCTTAAGTACTGCTGCCGGAACACACTGTTAGGTGCTTAGCGACATATTTTCTACTTGAGGGTGTTAGCATCTAGGCGAGCATTCGAAAAATGGCCTTACACCATGCGGAGAAGCTCAAATCGGCGCGGTGGGGATCGAACTATGGACTTGCGGCACCGCAGTCCACAGCTTGAACCAATCGGCTATCTTTGCTCCGAATTAATGAAAAATAAATTAAAAACATCAAACAGTAACTACAATTTTAACAAGGATAAATAAACCTTATGAAAATCTAAGTGATATTTTCATAAAATTTATAAAGGTATTATTTACGATATTAGATGCTTGAACATTCCACCTTCGCCAAGAGGTTGCATTATTGTAAATGAATATTGTAATAAATTTAAATATATACTATTATCATTTTGTAATAAACTGTATTTGTGTATTTATTTTTGGTCTATTTTACTCGTGTATCCTTTGTTATCGTTCCCACAAATCCAATTCTGCTAAATTGCTGAAAGCTAAAATAGAATTGAGAATTTTTCTACCACAAATTTATTCATCGTGATGAGCGTTTTAATTAAGTATCCTAATTGTATTGGTTTATAACTGATACACACTTTAAATCTGATAAGCCAGCCTTTAACCTATATCTCACTTGATGGTAAGTGATGATGTGATCGAAGATGTTCAGTCTAACCTAGAATAACACACACAGTATTTTCAGTCCCCCAGGGGACTTTACATCACTCGCTATTCCAATACAGTACCCTAGGGGACTAAACAACACTCACTATTCCTCTATCAGTCCCCCATGGGAACAGCGCTTACCAATACAGCAATATCTCGGATGTTTATTTGCCACGAAAATGATGATTACTATTAACCGTGGCAGCATTGAATCGTCAGACTAAAAATGCGCATGGCCTTGCTAACAGGCTTTCAAGGAAATCTCCTGGAACACACCCTTAGGTTTTTGGCTACAGATTTTCTACTTTAGGGTGGTACCTAGCCACGCGGGCACACGCGCAATGCCCAACCACCAAGCTGTTACGACTGCAGGCTATCCTAAGACAACCGGAAGCGAAGGCTTTGAGTGTTTTCCGAAAAATGGAAGCGCTCAGCTAGTAATGCTATTAGCAATCATCCATCCAAGTCATTACCGCAGTTGCTTAACTTAGTTGATCGGTTAAGAACGACTAAACAAGCAACACTATCAGCGCTTCGACCAAATTTCATCTCTTTCTATCCGGCTGATTATGGTTACAGACAGACGTTCTTGCGAACATTCGTGTATAGGTAAAAACTCAAGATTCTTGGCAGTTACTTAGGTTTTTTTTTGCTAGAAGGTTTGCTTAGCCATTGTTAACGGATCAGCTAAGTTATGCAACGTTCGCTGCGGCCATGAGTTTGATGAGTGACCGCTAATGACATTACTAGTGAATAGTAAACGTGCTTCGGGGGAAACGTTAAGCCGTCAGTCCCAGTTGTTATCTTAGTATGGCAGTTTTTTTTTATGTTTGATAGGTTAGCCTTTGGCCACTATCTCACCTGATGGTAAGTGATGATGTGGTCGAAGATGTTGTTCTGGCTAACCTAGAATGACTGGCTCCCAAGGACAGCTGCCGGAACACACCGTTAGGTGCTTGGCGACAGATTTTCTTCTTGAGGGTGATAGCTAGCCAGGCGGGCATTTGCTAAATGCCCTACCGCCATGCTATAACGACTGCCATCCTAAGACAGCAACCGGGACCGACGGCTTAACGTGCCCTCCGAAGCACGGAAGCGCTCAGTAGTACTATATGTCACCAGCGGTCACCCATCCAACTCATGACCGCGGCGGACGTTGCTTAGCTTTGCTGATCGGTTCAGAATGGCTAAGCAAACTTAGCTACGAGCGCTTCAAGTCCGTTATAGGATGGTGGTAGAGGATTTTGCGAATGCCCGCCTGGCTAGCTACCACCTTCACCACTGACCTTGTGTCTAAGAATTCTAAGTTAGCCTGAACAATATCTTCGATCATATCCCCACCTACCATCAGGTGATATAGTGATAAAAGACATGTCTATCAGCTATAAAAAATATGGCCATAAATTATTTAGATTTTGAAGTTTAAATTTAGTTCTGATTTCCGATCCATTGTTTCTTTTGCGTGGTCAGTAGCAATGGTAAATAAGTTTTTGTAATATACCAAGATGTACCTAAGTAAATTATCTACAAGTATCTAATCGTATGCGGATAAAATCCTATTCAAATCGTTCAGGCGCCATGGAGTTGAATGGAAGTGACCTACACTTATACACTAACATAAGTAATGTCAGTGTGGCGAGTAAATATCGTTAGACTGATCTACAGATCAAAGGTTTGTAACATAACATGTGTGTGTATCTATTGCGTGTATGCTTATTTGTGTTTAGAGGTAAGGCGCAGCAGGTGAGTCAGCCAGGGCAGCAGGTGGGGTGCCTCTCCATGCGGAACCGATGGCGTCTGATAGACCCCTTCCTGTTATTTCCGTTGGAACCGACGTTAAGACAATGACTTGTCCATTTAGAGTAGTAACTAGAAACTAAAGCTCTTTACCGATATAAAATATTTATAAAAGTTATTCAGTTTTAGTTTCAGGTAAATTGAGCTCAAATAATTTGCTACGTACTTTCAATAGCTATAATTTAATTTTACTTATATATAAACTATTTGGATAACACTAACTGATCAATAGAAAAGTCTGAAGTAATAAACCTGATAGTAAGCGTGACCTCGCCACCCCATGACAATAATAATTGCAGTGTCATCGTTTTGCAGGATAGTACTGCTCTGCACTTATCACAAAGTTAATTTATTTCCTACAATACCTCTTCAACCTAAACACCTTAGTATTTACACACTACCGCCTTAAATCAGAATATCTAACACTGCAGTGATGCCCGCCAAGACGGACTCTTACTTAAGAGAAAATTAATAATGATGGCATCAAGATAACAAATTTAAACCGTTAACTCAATGGCGATCAATGAGACGATCGATACAAATCACTAATGTTAATTTTATTACGACGTCAATCATGTAGGCCTGCTTATTTTATTGGGACCAATTTGTATTCAGCTATGTTCCCGAGTGACCACGCAACATGTTTCCCACCCCCACCACGTCTCCGACCCAATTGTAATGCAGCGGGCGCGGAGTGGACGCGCGGGCGCAGCGCCGACGGCAGGCATTGTGCCTCCGCGTCCGTTCGCAACGTCCGCGTGCACCTGCCCCGGCCGCACGCCATGGTCTGCGACGACGGGCTGCACGCCTCGTCGCCTCCAACTCGCCGCAAATCACTCCGACGACTCGCCTCTACGCGCGGATTCAAACCTCGCCCTGCCAACGAATACGGCTGGATCCGAGTCTTCGACGGCCTACAGCCTTTCGCCGTCGATGCTCCTAGCAAGCTCGTCAAGGTCACACTCAACACCACCACCGAAGACATAAACAAGAATCTTGGATTTTCTGAAGAACTTACTTTATGGGTTCAATTCGGGGATGAGAAGTCTCGACGGTTGGAATTGGATGAATATCCTCTACGGATCCAAGAGCAGTATTTAGCAACTTGTGGATGGAAATCTGAAGAGCGAAGGCTGCGGCTGGCGGTGGATCCAGAGCTCCGTCACTCGCTGCGTTGGTGCGTTGGACCTGCCGGTCGATCCAGCGGAGTGCGGCGCTCAGGAACTCTGTACGTGCTGAAAGGACACGTATTTCCGCAATGGAAGCAAAGACCTGCTCATGTAATTGGATCGCGACTTTACACTTATGGTGTGTGATCTTGTTCTAATAAGATATGAGTTATTACTTTAATTTGGCTGCTCCGTTCACATTTTTGGTGCAAATTTCAGGAACAACATGGGAGATACTCGAACTAAGTGGCGGGAGCATAGAGCTCTGCCAGCCGAAGGCACAAAGACTGGTACTGTGCGTAAAACCACGTTGTCAAGGCAACAACATGCCGGGAGACAACGGCATGAATCACCTGTTCCTTGGATTTACTACTGTTTGGGAAAGAAACATGTGGTTTTGCTGGCTCAAAGAGGTAAGATGCCTTTCATAATTGCTACATAGTGCCTACATAAAAAGTGTATAAATAGTTATAAGAAGCAAAATTTTATTAATATGATTAATAACAACAACAAGGTGGTAAAGCGCTTATTACTCAAATAAACAGTCGACTATCTAAAGCTAAAAAGTAGATATTCTTTATTAATAAGTGACAGGAGTTAGACTATTACCATTGTTTCGATACTGTGAAAGAGAAAAAAAAAATGTGAAAATTTATTTATTTATTTATTGAGATAAAAACGACACAGGTTCAATTACATTTATTTCACAATACAAAAACAAAAAAAAATAGGTAATACATTACAAATTATGTCCATCAACAATATTATTGAATTTCAAAATTCATGATCAATGCCAATTAAAAGATATAATTAATATGAATTAATTATATCTTTTAAAATCTTAATATGCAATATTGTACATAAAATTATGATGGTCTGTACTTTTTTGCGTGAATGAATAGTAGAGATAAATTCGAAATTCTGTTTTTTTTTTAATAGATTTCGAGAATGCATCCTAGAAACGACACAATAATAAACTTTATGCGCTTAACTATCATTACTACTTATGCCAAATCTCATAGGTATTCTTGAAACAATGTATGACTATGTATTCCATACGTTTATTTCAAGAAGCAATCAAACTTCTGAGATTAAGTCTACTCTCATCACACCCGTTTTAGTCTACTTTAAACCACTCAAAAGCTTAAAAACTAGGAACCGACTACTACTAGATACTCTCAGCACGTATAAGTCAGTAGTCTTGGTCGACGGAATTGGAGCAAGTCTGGTATCTCAATAAGAACAGTTTAGTGGTCTCGGTTCTCACAACAAGCATGTTCTAAACAAACGATTCGAAGTTTGATTCCGGTACACTTCCCAAACTAACGAACCGGCACCTAACAGCGGCAAATTGCTAGTGATTCTTTAAAACCTATCAAGCTTTTGACATTTCAATGTGCTATTTATGCATCAATCACTTCAGGGTTGTGAAACTTGTTGTATAATGGGAGGATATACGATATACGAGCTTCATAATAAATTATTCATTTTAATGGATTCCTTATACAATAAATCGTTCAGTACTTCTCGACGTGAAGCATCTTACGATTATTAACTTAATATTTATTGACCATCATGTGTTATCATTTAAATTTTGTTTTTACAAGACTATAAAATATATCTTGTTCTCGTAATAGCAATCAAAGTGAGAGTTTTAGAGTCAGTAATGAAAATCATGATCTCATTGAAGATAGCACTCGCAAAAGTTGGAAGATCGTTTTGATGTTTAGTGTAAAAAGTGTGTTAATTAGAAATTGCGTGTGCACCGCCCTGAAAGAAAGTCACGGTTGAGATGTCCAGAGCTCAGGCGAGATTGCGGAGACAGACATTGACGAGGCTTGTCGTGCTCAGAACCAAGTAGACCCTTGGAGAAAGAACAGTGACTGGGATTTCAGCATTTAACTGACAGTTAACAACCACGCGCGATTTGCTTAAATCGAAAATTAAAACATGTGAGCAAAATTCTTTGAACACATATCGGTTCAACGTAAAGTCTGTTTTTTCATCGTTTCCAGTAAACCATAGCAAAGCAAGGACAAAATAAAGTCATTTAAACACGCGAAATCGTGGTCTGCATAATGGATCAACGGACATGAGTTTCGTAGTCTTTGGGAATAACAATGTTCTTAGGAGTTCGTCGGCCCCATGGTTATATACCGAGACATCGAGAAGGCTGGCTCACAGCACTTGTTTTTCAAATGTCGTTTGATGTAACGAAAACAATGAGCCTCTTTGAATGACTTGAAACAATTCTCGTTCGAATGTAGTGATGTGTAGTAGTGTTTGTGATGGTGGAGCAAAATAATATGAAGTGCGAAGAAGAGGAGGTGGACAGTTTAGACGTTTTCAATAATTCCATTGTCGAAGATGTATTTTTGGACAGTTTGGAACCGAGCACACTCCGCGAGAAGTATGAAATATCGGTGGGTGTACAGGTACATAATTCGTTCCATCGTTAAAAAATAGTAAATTTATTTATACACATTCGTATTACCTACGTATTAATCTTTAGAGCTCACTTTTGTTTATATATCAGTATAATTACTATGTGTATCTTAGATACATGTGTACCATAAGTATGTAATAGTAGTATAGAAACTTAATGTGTGTATCATGTATTTAAATGATAACATAAAATACGCGTGTTACATAGCCTAATACATTGTACAAATTCACTTCTATTACAATATCCAAACGCCGCCGCGCCGGGATTTCCACGCACTTCTTTCGGAGGTTTGACCTCTCAATGACACATAGGGAGGGCGATGTAAAAGCGAGGTAATTTGAGACGGGTGTTTTATAAGTTATTAATTAAATGCACGATCGAAACATTAAGTTTATATTCTACTGATATACTCGTACCAACCAAAGTCCCTAAAACAAAAGCCCGACTACCCGGAATAAAGTTCAATTTACGCGCAAAATATTTTGGTGAATAATCACTCAGTGTCTATACAGTATACATTTTAAATGTGTGTTACTATGAAATTTAGACTCGCAAAGATTTAGGAAAACATAGCATAATTAATCAATATATATATTTTATTTGATTTTTTATTTTCTTATATATTTTTTTCTATTATAATAAAAAAAAATACAAACATGGTGTAACTTGCTTTATCTAGCGCCACATTTTTTATTGATAAATACACATAGTTATGTACCTGATAATATCTAAATAATATATATATATATATATATAAGCAGGTATTTGCCATCAAGTTATGGCAAAACTTTTCATTTTTAACATGAGTCATTTAAATAAACTTTTAAAACAAACTACATTACGACATGAACTGGCAAAAGGTCCTATCTTGTAATCACGCAACTTAGAAAAACAATGTGAATCAAAAATCAGATAGGACTTATTGCCAGTTCAGATTTTACTATTAAAGACTTATTAGGTACACGGCACAATACTAAACCGATACAATGATTCAATGGTCACCACAAAAGCTACAAGCCCAACAAACAGCCATGATATAATTAAAATACCTGATACGATACATGTAATAGAATATAATTTATAGAGATCACGGCATGATATACTGGTTCAAACAGCTCCCTCCTTCTTCATTTAAAAAAGAAATGCAAATAGTTTTAAAAGGAGTTTAAATGCAAGTAGTTTTAAATAAATAAAATAAAAGTCATGGGGCGTCGACTCGTCGAGGAATGAAAAACTTGGAACATGTATGGACTGGCGCAGCTTATATATCCTATATGCACCAAAGACTGTGTAGGAGTATTCCTATTCCAAAAAATGGATAGTGAAGAATCTAAATATATTGAAAGGTTTGTAACAAAATGTGTAATGTTATTATGTTGCAGATGAGCATAGAATAGAATATCACAAGAAATCATCCAATAGATTCTAGTATTTTGTTACGATTTCTCAAGTGGTATTATCATGCAGTCCTCGGTACTATAGCAAATGAAGTAGTTGCTCGGTAGGTACCTACTCGTACTAAGTGTGGTACCATCATAGACGGCCAGTGATAGCATAAGGTCAATGTTTAAGTTATATTTATCATTATGTTTTTATAGTAACGTTTCGCCATATAAGTTTTGGTCCTATTTATATGGGTAGAGCCAACATTGTCACTGGGCACTGTTTCAGAAAACGGACTGCTTCCGAAAATGTATTGGTTAGAAAAAATAAGTTTGACCTGAGTGACCATGAAAAACACGACCCCAAGACTGCCAAGCAACGCTATTTGTCATTTTGAATAAACATTATCAGCTTTTATCATATCATTGTGTACGATTTATAATTTTTTTTTTTTTTTTATGCCTGATAGGTTAGCCTTTGACCACTATCTCACCTGATGGTAAGTGATGATGTGGTCGAGGATGTTGTTCAGGCTAACCTATAGTTACTGGCTCTCAAGGACAGCTGCCGGAACACACCGTTAGGTGCTTGGCGACAGATTTTCAACTTGAGGGTGGTAGCTAGCCAGGCGGGCATTCGCAAAGTGCCCTACCGCCATGCTGTAACGACTGCTATCCTAAGACAACAACCGGGACCGACGGCTTAACGTGCCCTCCGAAGCACGGAAGCGGTACGACTTCCACAAGTCATTTTATACTTTTTGGAGTCAGTTCTGTTATTTATTGGAAAATAATCATTCTTTCTATTCCTTTAGTGTTCCATACTGCCTACAAAATCGATTTATGACTTACCAATCAAAAAATAATCAGCAAAATCAATTCATAATTGGCGGAGTAATCGCGTAACAAAGATACAAAAAACATACTTTCAAAGTGGGGACTTTTAAAAAATCAATAAATTAAATTTCAATTATATAGGGTTTTAGGTGATAACTCCTTCTTTTTAACCTACTTCAAAAAAAGAAAGAGGTACTGAATTCGGATGATTTTTTTTATGTTTGTTGCCTCAGAACTTTTGACTGGTTGAACCGATATTGACGCTTCCCGTGTGGTCCCATTTAAATTTCATCAAAATCACTCATGCCGTATTTGAGTTACATTCCAATAATTACGAATTAAATACATGTGACATAAAGACGGACAGACACATCGCAGAGTGTCATCAATAAGATTATGTTTTGCCCTTCAGTCTGGAACTTAAAAAATAGACTATAATAAAATACCTGCTCTATGCCCTTTCACAAAGCAATATTGCTAATTTCTTAAATTAATATTATTTTACAGGGCACACAAAGCACACAACCTCCAAACGTGCTAGACCTCAGCGGCGGCGGGCAGGCGTCCCTGACAGCGGCTTTAGCACTACATGCGTCAAGCGCGTTCAAAGTACGCGTGCTGAAACTGCGACAGAATGCATTGCCAACACTTCCGCCGCAAGTCTGGAGTCTGCATTCCTTGACACATCTGGATATCAGCGATAACAGGATTGCAGAGCTACCGAAAGAAATATGTCAGCTAAAGCAGTAAGTATTTTTTACATAACAGGGATGAGTATTTCATTGGTTTATATGAAACCAGCTACTACAGTTTTTCATAGCTGCTATAATTTATATCTTACTCGCATGAGAGCCTTTCCTTATACTCCAACGTTGCTTTTTGCGTTACATTCTTGTGCGGCAATTATTTTAAGACCTGGATCATAAATAAGAGACTGGAGAAGAAAAAGTTGTCCATAATAAAGTGTTCCGTAGTGGTCAGTTAGGAGTAAAAGTCAAAGTTTAGTACAATCGGTCTCTTTATCTATGGCTTGAGGACTACGAAAAAGCCTTCGATTCATTGGAAACCTGGGCGGCACTGCAGTCTCTTCAATGATGTCAAATCAAGTACTTATAGGTATATTTCGAACTGTTTAAGTATTAGGTAGTATCTCAGTGTAACTATTACTTAGTAATAGTTTACTCTGAGGGTAGTATAGAAACGCCACAACGTCGATTCGATGACAGAACAATATCACAGAATCAATCAAACTTCAGCGAGATAGGGAGAGGTTATCGCTCTGAAATTGTTCACGAAGCCATCGGAAGACGTTCTCAAGCTCGTGGACTGGAAAGATTACGACATCTATATCCAAGGCGAATACATCACTCACCTTCGATTTGTCGATGATATAGTCATTATGGCAGAAATGTTTGAAGAGCTAAGTACAATGCTCAGCGACCTCAGTAGAGTTTCCAAACAGGCAGACTTAAAATGAACATGGACAAGACAATCAATTGTAAGAAACAGGATTCTCTGAGTGTCGACGATTGTATTTTCAGTGATGGCTCAGCGTCATTGGCTATGGACTGCCGCGCAGCAGGTCCATGGTTCGAATCACGCCGCGGGCTTGATCTTATCCGCGTGGTGGAAGGGCATTTTGCGTATGCCCGCACACATAGCGGTGTGTTCTGGTAGCTGTCCTTGAGATCCAGTAATTCTAGATTAAGCCTGTTAACACCTACGACCACATCATCACTTAACATCAGGTGAGATTGCAGTCAAAGGCATACCTATCAGTAATAAAAAATAAAAAAGTATCTACCTAGGACAGGCTGTTCAATTAAGCAAGTCTAACTACGACAAAGAGGTCATCCGTAGAATGCAACTCGGATGGATAGCCTGCTGGGAATTAAGCGACATCTTCTCGTCGAACATCTCGCAGAGTCTGAAGACTGAAGTCTTCAAACAGTACGTGTTGCCAGCGTTGACAAACGGCGCTGACACGTGGTCCTTAATTGTGGCCGTTTCAAAGAAGCTCAGAGTCGCAGACCTTCCCATGGACAGAGAAGTTTCTTTGCGCCACAAAATCCAAAAAAAAAATTTACCTAAAAATGGAACCGACTTCAACACCCAAAAGTGTGAAATAACTTGTTGAAGTCGGTACCATGATAGTTGAATAGTACTTATTATTACAATATTGTGAGCACGGTACCGACTTTGACAAGTTATTTCACACTTTTGGGTGTTGAAGACGGTTCCATTTTTTGATAAAATAAATTTCATTCTTTTTAGTGACCCTTGCTACTTACGGGATCGATTGTTATTCATTGTCAACGTCTATATCATCAATATAGGTAAATATTTTTCAGTAATTGGAGTGTAACTCAAAAACGACTTGACCGATTTTGATGAAATTTAAATGGGACCAAACGACAAGCATCAGCTTTCAAACAAAAAAGTATTTTTAAAATCAGTTCATCCAGTCAGGAGTTCTGACGTAACTTACATAAAAAAATACAGACAAATAGAAAACCTCCTCCTATTTTGGAAATCTGTTAAAAAGAGGAAACTCACCGACGAACCAAAGTCACCGACATATTATATCCCAAAATTTGCAAGTTTAAGTGGCAAGGAGCTGGCCACATCGCCCGACGAACCAATTACCGATGAGGAAGAAAGGTTTTCGAGTGGTTACCGCACTACACCAGAAGACAAAAAGACACCCCCACCAGTTGGACTGACAGAGCCAAAATTCAATTGTCTAATAGCCGTTCCTTATGGCATTCTATGGGGAAAGCCTATATTATGTTCAACAGTATTGAATATATAGGCTTTTGATGATGATGATTTGTAAGAAGAATTTGTATAAGACTCTATTACGTTATTATAATTTTTAAAGTGTTTTCAGTGGTATGTTAATGCACACGATATTTAATTCAAAAATAGTTAATTTCTGATGTATAATTTTGAAATACTACACGTGATTTTGATAAGCATTTGTTTAAAGCCTCATAATGCTTTTAGATATTTTTTGCAATGTTAATATTTTCTCTTGTAGTGGTTGTATATATCTATAAGTGCATGGACCAGTTGGCAGCGCTGCCAACTGTTAGTGGACTGGAGCATTTGGACTGCCTGTGGGTCGGCAATGTATAAGCTGAGGTATTGTCTATAGTTGATATTATTATGATATGATAATGTAATGTTTCTTTGATAACGGATAAATATCGAATTTCAAGATGAAGATATAAGAAGAATTCAGAATGAAAAAATTGCAATCTCAGAGTACAGCGCAAAGACAATCGCTTTTTTATTCTGAAACTGAATCCTAACCACGCCCACCTCAACTTATAGTCTAACCTATAGTCCAGGCAAGCACTTTAACACGCTTCATCATTAAATCATCATTAAATTTAAAGCAAATCCACCAAACAACTGGTTATGAAACAAAATCAAACTATTAAACGTAATGATTCAACAGATTTATACGCAAATGAAATATTAACGCAATTATTTCTCAATTATTTTAGGATATGATCGAAGTAATGCACGTCTTGTTGCAGCCAATGCAGTCATTGAACGTCGTTCAGTACAGTTATAACTCGAAAAGGTTGTGTTAGATCACAAAGATAAGAAAATAGTACTTTTAATTGTAAAAAAGTGTTTTTTTTTCTTTCATTGCGTATTTTTGTCTTTGAAACTTCAGTAAGTGCTTTCGCGCGATGGGTCGTCTGGCAACTATTGTTGAAGAAGAATATTTGCTTGTGTGTCGTTCAACTAAAACAAGGTACAGACTTTAATGTATATATACATGTTTACCTGTAATCAGTACAGTTAAACATGCAAGTCACAAGACAAAGTTGTGCATTAATTACGATCGAGTCTCTTTCTGAGTCGAGGTTCATAATTCACACAAGTCAGCACAAATACCAAAATACGTGAACTTTTTTAAGCGGATGGCGGGCTACAAAATGAATTCGACGTTTTCATACAAAAACTATCAAAATGGATTATTGAGAACATAAATTGTTAGCGCGATTGCAATGAAATTCCTGTTTACATAACATGTTAAGACAATATTTCAATTGTTTGTAAACTCCTTGCTTGTATTTGCATGACCTGTGTGCTGAGCTATAAATAAAAAAAAATCCTTGGGTTTCATGACAAAAGAAAGCTCGAGGGTTTTAAATGGGGAGGAGGCTGCGGAAAAAATACTCTCATTCGACTAGTTTTTTTAAGCAACTTAAATATGCAATCGACACGATAACTTAAATATTTGATTTTTCAAACCTTTTTCTATCCGTTGTTAAGACAGAAACACATTTGAAAGAAATTTACTCGATAGTTTTAATTTTTTTAAATGAAGCCTTTTCTTTAAATTATTGGATTTTTCTTGGAAACTACGTCAGATACATATCAATAATAAATACACATAGAAAGGAAATGTAGTTTATTATCCACTGTGTAAGTAAAATTTACCTAGAGTAATTAGTATTCTCATAATAAATTAAATTGTGTTTTAGACTTACGACCTTTAGTTCTGTGCAGGATTACGGTCAATCGGAAGATTCGATATTCAACCTTATTAGGTTACGATTATGAAATAAAATCAATGCGTAAGAGCTGTCCTCCAGTGCCGCGCTGTGCGCCGTTGGACGTGGACCTATCGCTCGCTCGCTATCACCTGTGCTGTGCAGTATAAATACGTATTTTGGTAGGTATATCAATCAATATGGGAAATAAAGATAACTAAAAAATAAAAAAAGGAAGCAAAAGAGTCGATACAAAGACTTTGCAAGAATTATGAGAGAGGCAAAAGCGTATAATATTTCAGTTTTTTTTTACTTAATGCACCTATGCAAATTTAATATTCGTTTGTGTTTTGGTGTTTATTCTATTCATGAAACATACTATCTCTACCGAACTAAGAGATTCTATGCCAACTAGGTTCCTATAGTACTGTAATGGAGATATAAAATAACTGTATGTCGTACTAATCTAAGTATGATTAGTAGGGTACTATAATAATATCTGGTATATGTATAATTATGGTCTCACCTGATGGTAAGTGATATGGTTGAAGGTGCCAAACAGGTGTAAACTAAAATTATCTGGCTCTAAAGTACAGCTGCCGTTCAACCGTAAATGGAGTTGAGTGTTGCTAAATAATAATAGCACAAGCGTAGTAAATCAAAGCATTTGGTTTGGTGGGTCGCAATAAAACATCGAACATTGTTTATGTCCCTCAAGACTAGATATAGATTTATATCAATGAAAGAATATTCAGAATCAGGCAAGTAGGTATACATTCAAGAGATTATCTACAAAGTCACCTGCATAGGTATACTTTTAAATATATATTTTATCACTAAGACATGTACATATAAGTATCGATTTAAACAAAAATAATAGAGTGGAATAAATAGATTGTGTATATACTCGTATAATAAAAAAGACTGTGCTCATAAAATACACCTTCTTCTCAAAAAAAAAAAAAAATCAGTCGTAGTCACTCGGAACAGGGAGAACTGTCGGAGTCGCCATCTTATATAATAAGTTTAGACTGTGTTCTTCCACTATATGAAAATAAGTGAGTAATTCTTTGAATAAAGTATTGCTAAATTTGCACATTTTATTCACAGGAAATTTCGTAAAGTAAATATTTTATATACTACCTATATTAAGCTAAAAATTATTTTGACCTATCCATAGCAGAGCAGCAGTTAAAATTAAATAAAAAAAAACATATAAATGTATAAATGCATTGACATTTTCTTTTTACACTAAAAAAAATCAATATTATCGCCCTGCACTTGTCACTCTGTAGGGTCAGTATAAACAATATATTTTTTCTGAGTACCTACACAAAAGACAACGCACACATAATTGTAAGACTTAAATTTTATGGCCGACCTCCTATCTGAAGCAATACCCCTTTGCAAATGCCATCGTTGATATGTATTATATTCGCCTTCGCCCCCTTAGGGTATTAGATAGATGGTAAAGAGCGATATTGTACTCTTGACGTGCAAAAAATCTGACGTGCAAATTATCTGAATTAATGTATTTAAATTCATTTATTCATATTCCGAACACCCCCTTTCTGAAGGCCGAGCTTCAGCAGGGGCGGAGCAGTTTGTATGGTGGCCGTCTTGAAATCGTCATTTTGGATTTTTGACAGGTGTCATTCGACTGCTCTCCCGACATTTATCCTAACTTGACACTCATAAACGAACTAACAAATTCTATCTACACATTCTAACAAATTATGCGAAATTGATTGTCGGACAAACAGAAATGTACAGTTGCTTTTCTGAAGGCTTCAGGTAACTGATTGTCTGTAAAATGTATTTTGCAGGTAGATCAAAAATCTGATTGATATTATCAAACTGAAGACTAAATGCACATTTGTTATATAACTAAATGCTTATTTGCCGTGTAGTATGGAGACAACAAATTAAAAATAGAAATTCTACAAAAAGATGAAGAATTTAGGAGGAAAAAAAGGGAGACAAAACTAGTCACATTCTATATGGACTGCCCGAGCTGGTCGATCCCGCCACCCAAAGAAAAGAATGATCCGGGATCAATAATATGCTGGATCAAAAAAATCGTATCCTGCTGTTTAGTGGCTAGATCTATATCTGGTTGGTCTAATTTTTACCATAGTTGGTATCTAAAAGCAGAGTGGTAGTAAAGTAACACTTTCTGTTTACCACTGTAACTGAAAAATAGAACGTAATAGGATGTATACAAACATATATTTTCAACATTAGTAATTAATAGTTAAAAATTATATGATAGCAATAAAAAAACAACCTGCTTTATATTATTATGGGAACGTGTACCGTAGCACAGTTATGAAAATCTATAATTCATAATTGTATGACGAGTCATGGTAAAATATATTGCCCACAACTAACATTTAATCAAATCAAATCCATTTATTTCAGGTCAATTGTACCCATATTCACCGAATATAATATAATAATATGCTCATTCAATTTGATGGTATTTTACTTTATTCTAATGATGTGTAATCTGATTAATCGCATTCCAAGACACTGAGAATAATGTTGATTCATTCATCAATTATCGTCCACGCGGATGCCAAGGGGTAATGAAATTTTTATAGTAAGTTTAATCAGTAAAAATCACTTTCATTACTACGGAGAATTTAAAAACACCCCCCATTTATCAATATATATCGTGCCGTTTAGGCTGTTATGTACCATCATCATATTGTGACCCTTGTCTCACTTTATGTTGGTTTGGTGCAATATGTTTTCTCTATAAACACAGAGACAGCGACACAACAACATAGCAAAGAAAAAGAAAAGACTTGAAAACAATTTTTAATTAAAAAGTCTCCAATAACTGGTTGATATCGGTGCAATATGATTTCAATTTTGTGCTCATGTGACTGACTTTGGCAGGTTATTTGATATACTGATGGCTACAGACTTTACTAGAGAGATTATTATTCACATATTATTTATAGATTTTATCACTATTTAACTTTCATCTAAAAAAAATTAAATTCAAATATATATTCAAATAAAATTAATAAAAATAAACAATAAACAATAAATCTATATTCATAGTTGCCACCACAGAAAAGAGAAAGCAATAGAAAGGTGAAGGGGGCGTGGTCCGCGAGCCTAACATACTCCTTAACAGGAGTATTTACGTCAACGGACTATAATGCTACTGACAGTCGACCAGCGGTTAACGCGCCGCATGCATCTCCGTAAATGTATATGAAAATGCCGCGTTGTGCTGTTATAAATTGCAGATTCAATAGCGATGTCACAAATGTAAAGAAAGTAGGAATATCATATCACCGGAAAACATAATAAATTGTCCCTAAATATTTTATATTTCGCTGATGAACAAAGTCGGTGCAATCTGACATATAGTGATTGATGATTTTTTTATCGATAAAATGTTGTCGATAAATTGTTAGTCACTAAATTTCACCTCATTCCAATATCTAATTTTGATTTTTCTTGTTAGACCTACAAAAGCAATAACCATCTGTTCCTCTGCTTTTAGTGCATGTAGAACTTTTATCAGGACGTAAAAATACACGTGTAGATCAGAAGGTTAACATCAATTAAATTAACAAATTATTCAAATATTTACAAGAACAGGCAATGTTTCAAGGTTAGGATTTCAACTTAAACTCTTGTTTTGTGGCTCCTTTGGGCACCAAAACACATTTCGCCATTGTCACGTAGTTAGATAGACCATCATACGAAGGAGATTGTTTAGTTTTAATGAGTTATGTCCGGTGAGAACTGGCCAAGGCAAAATTGGTGCTGAAACATAAGATGTTAGTTCATATATCTACTGGACGAACACAAATATACACACACCCTCACACACACCCTCACACACACACACACACACCCTCACACACACACACATACACACACCCTCTCACACACACACTCTCACACACACACACGCACTCACACATTTATTATATATAGGGGAAATATAGAACACCTGGGAACAACTTTTGGATAAGTTATATAATATGTAGAGAGAAAAAAGTTTATTTTGGGACAACAGAAGAATATGTGATTCACATTTCCTTCGTCCAAACCACATTCACAGAGGGAGTTATCCCTAATCTTAAGTTTGGCCAGGAAGACTGGGTTATAGGAATGGTTTAGACGCAGACGGCATATTGTAGAGATTGTCACTTTAGCAGCGTTTTGGAATTTTGAGAACCAGAGTTTATTGGGCATCTCAGGTTGAATGTTACCATAGAATTTACTTTTTAATATTCTATAAATTTGCCATTTCTGGTTCCAAGGTTTTTTAAAGATGGTTTTAAAGCGAACAGATATCTAGCGAGGAAAGTTGGGAAAATGTCCTTGAGAGTATGAATGGCATTTGTAGCACAGGAGTCAGTTGATTCATGGCCCACTATACCGGCGAGACCAGAAATCCAGGCTAGGATTTATGCCGTGAGAGCTACATTCGAAAAGAGCATTTTATATTATTTTTTAAATTGGGAACTTAGATTTGGACCGAAACGGGTTCGCAAGAATAGATTGGAGGCCGCTTTTGGAGTCTGAAAATATGATAGTTTTGTTCAGATTATGTGATATATAGATCATCTTAAGTAAATAAGTTACAACAACTGAAAACTAACTATTCGTTATGTAATCCTAGAATATCCTAAAACTTGTTAATATTTGACATTTTTAATAACCGCCACACTAAAATCATGTTTTATCTGTGTTCATTCTGGACTAGCCAATGACGAACCATCCTGTCCAAGTTTGGATTGACTGATACGTTGTGGCAGCAACTCCTGATGTTGTGGTAAATATGGCGGGAAGTTTCATGAAGAGGCGACAGACACATGGCGCCAGTCATTGCTATAAAACCATTATAAACCAGTATGGGTTTAAGTTTGATCCCTTTGTTCTTTCTAAATAGTTTGCTCATTTGATTATATCGTTGCGAATGGTAACTATAAACTTATACAGAATTAATCCATGTGAACCTAATGTATTATGTTTATTAAAGTGCTCAATGTGTTCCTATAAATGTTGTATCTTTTGAGTTTACCTTATGATTCCCTTTTCGTAGAAAATCTAGAAAGATAGGTAATTACTAACTCAACTAATAGTACCTTATTACATGGAATCGCATCCTGCCAAACATCTTATAAGTTATTGAGGCTATATATTTTTGCATAAATAACTGCTCAATTTACCTCTTGTTATATATACCACGACCTCGCCTTTTATTTTTATGAACTATCTGTGCCTATCTCTAATACCACCCTATACGCGAATTTCATGTGTTTGTAATAATTTTACTACAAATAAGCAAGCCTGTAACATATTATATCGAAATTAAGCTGTACTTCGCAGTAATAGCTTTATTTTATTTTAATCGTCTTCTTCTTATTCAGCATCTTCACTGCTGAAGGTCGTGTCTAGGTCTGAAGTAGTGTTAATCGCTCGATGTACTATGCTCTTCCACATGCTTCCGTTTTCAGCGATCTTTTAAGCTTTGGTATAGACATACTAGTGAGCTATATGGTTCAGTCAAGACGCTTACTTGCCTGTCATTACTACATATTCAAATGATTATATAAAACCGCATAAACACTTACTATAGCACAAACGCACAGCACATCAACGCATCACCTATAAATCGTTTTAGGTCGAAGGAAAAGTTTATCGATAAAATGTACTACATCACTGGCTAGGATACCACTTTTTGTACCGAATAAATTAATAAAATAAGTACAAATTTTACTAGCTATCCCAATAATTATTTTCTCGTAACCATTTATTGTGCAGTTGTTTATGAACTATTTTTCAATTGTCTTTTCACAGATTTTACCAAGAAACGATTTTAAAATTGAAATTATACTTGACTGAGTTGAGACTGCACAATTACTGTACATATATTGTCAACTGGCAACTTTCATTACCATATATCTGTCTCTCTCACTGAAAGGGATAGCTTGACAAAGTTTACAAGAACTTCAAACTTACCACTCTTTAGATAAGGTGTATTTTCAACTGTTATAAATTGGCTGCCACTCTAAATAGTATTTTATATCTCTATGGTTGCCACTTACATTAGTTGCTAGAAGCATTGCGATTGTCAAGGCATTTTGGCAAATTATTTTTAGTAAATTGACTGTAACTGGCACACCGTTCGACCAATGTTGATGAGATTAAAATGAACCAATTAAGAGTTAAACTGTACTAGCAAATAAATAGTCTTCAAGATTGTAAAGTTCAGTAAAAAAGTTATGTGTGGTCAAACATAAAATAAATAATAGACAAGTCAATTTAAGAACCCTCTTTCTTTTGAGAAGTCAGTTAAATATGTATAATATATATACCAATACATAATAACATATACCGATAAAGTCAAGCAGACATGATCATATTGTAAAAAGTAAAACTTTTGACTTTAGTTTTATGAGCTACTGTCGACCGTAAGAATAATTTTTGAAAGTAAATCAAATAATCAATTTCTTACTAAGAAATAATAGTAATGTTGTTAAAAATAAAAACGTGACATCAATTGCAGTATATACAAATTTAGTTTATGTATTGAAATTCGTCACGTGAATAAGATTTTAAAAAGTTGAAATCGTCTCAATGGTATCTGTGTTCGCGAATCTAATATCAAGTACACAAATATTTTTATAAGCGAGACGCGTGCGCCGCTGCACATCGCGTCGGTCGGTGCAGCGGGGATCGTTGCGCCGCATGGGCGGAGCTAGCGTGGGAATTATTTTTGACTGCCTCGACTTAACCTGTATGTATACATAGTTACGTGCAAGTATGATGAAACATTCATTTACTTATATAATTATGCCATCTACGAAGAAATATCAATTACGGCCCGGGACGTTCCCATTTGAGTACACATGACTCTCCTTTCAGAGAGGCAGAGTATGTTTTTGGCGTCAACGACACCTTGTGATGGTTAATGATACAATTTTATACTGAACGATTCTACATGCCTTTATCTGTCGCAACTACTCTCCCGGTTAGACTGCCACCGATATGAAAGACAATATACCATCATCACCAGAAATAAATATATACAGCGACTACTAGACTAGACTAGAGTTTGTAATATTTAGCCCACATAGAAAGGAAAAACTGAAACATTCAAAAATTTATCTCGTAATATTTGTATTTGGCAAATTTACGATTCTTTACTGTATCCAAAATACAAAATAAAACAAATTTTATTTAGTAAATACAGTTCGTACACTTCACGAAGATGTTGTTGCTACACTACATCAATTAGAAGGGCAGTTTTAGTTCAATATCGTAGCATATATACTAATTTAAAACACTATGTTATGCTAAATTCAAATTAGTAGTTTATTATATTTATTAGTAAGTATATGCGTTCTAAAAAAACAGTGAATAAATCAAATCATGCAATGACTATTACTCGTTATACGAGTAAGTATTATCTATAGGAGTGCGTCTTTGGGTAATGTATAAGCTGTGATGTGTGTCAGGGAATCAAGTTCAAATATCAAGTTGACTTACATGCTGTTGATTTGTTATCTCACATGGACAAAAAGTCGAAATTACCCTACGCCTTAAGTTATAATAAATGCAATACTTTTATAGGGCATGAGTGTTGAAAATATATCTAACATGTTCGTGTGTAGTCTTTTTTCGGTTAGAGAGTCTTCTCTCTCTCTCTCTCTCTCTCTCTCTTTCTCGTTTAAAAATTTTCATTAATGATTTTTCAGAGTGAGTTCATCCAAATTATATCAACATATTTTTTGGCCCTTTGGGAGTATTCGTTTGACACGCCCGAGGGATACCATTTTGCTCATTTTTAGTTTAGTTTAGGATAAACATAGATTGCTTAAGTTTTTAAATGTAGTATATTATATTTTCCAAAAATTACTAAATATTAGGTAAAAAAAATTAGCATTAGGTAGGTGGAGTTCGATTGATTATTATTTGTGGTTTATGGTTTTATCCCGTGCGACGCTGTCGACTGCCGCGCTATGCTCGGAAATCATTAGGTACATAGGAATATTAATTTTAAATATTGATTAATTGATCATTACATACAAACCAGTAGTGCCACTTCGGTCGACTGTATCAGCTGCAGCACTTTCACCCTGCAGTTGCAGTCGGCAGGGTCACTCGGAATAGAACCTTTATTTGCAATCTCCTTAATGTGATCGGTGACTTCCATTTGTTCTTAAAACATCTGACAAGATTAAGTATATTAAGTTATAAGTTTATAGCCCCAATTTTCATACATTATTATTGAATGCTTTTGGTGAGGCTTATGTTGTCGAATATGTGTTTGTTTACCTACACAGTCTGTGAAAGAAAACACATTTGTAAATTATTTATATTACGCGCTACAAAACTCTTGAACTCATGTTTGCAAAGGTGTGCTCAAGCTGAAAAAAATTAAAAACATTACTTGATTTAGGTTATCGGCATGCTGCCAATACAAAACAAATTTAATTTTACTATATGCGTTATTAGATAAAAGGGGGATACTGAATAGAATTGGCAACATACAATAAAAAAAAGTTCGGAATTTGAAATGGAACTCTCTAGAAACATGTTACTTTTTAATTTGGGAGACCGTCATTTGTTTTCTCGATGTGCTGTCTTTTAGAAAATCAAGTGTCGCTATCATAATTAATTTAACTCCTGATTTGTTTTTACTACTTTCGTTATGGCTTAATTCAATAATAGAGTTGCCAGAGAATTTAATTGCCATAGTCCATGTCGCAGCTCTGTGTGATCTTCTCAATGGCCTTGTATATGTAGGAAAAAGTCAGTCGACAGAATGGGTCTTTCCTTTTGAAGATTTACCGACGAAACTTAAGAAAAATTTAATCATTGATATGAAAATACGTCTTTTTTCTGCAAATCAAGAAATTACGTAATAGTATTACATGAAGAACAAAGTCCAGTGATTGCAAATTGGTACGTCAACGCTTGCTTGGCCAGAGTCTTAGAAAAAGTTCGTGAAAACCGACCTCGAAGAAATGCCGTTCGTCAGACGATAAGCTTAGAGGCTCACGTTGTTCGAGCTCTAAATCGGCGGTGAATGCTTTCCACGAAGCCATTTTAGAGGTACCTATAAGGGAGATTATGGAAGATTGTTCCAATTGCTTTTTACAATGATTCCAGCTTACGCAAAAATGTATAAATTGGGAGGGCATACTTTGAAAAACAATAAAAGTATCGGCTCTTGTTTATGAGAACCCAGAATTACACTCTTTTAAGTTTTCTTTTATTCAGTTCGAGATCTTTCCCGGGTCTCTGACACTTGACCAACTTTTATTTTCCATATTTTTTATGTTTAAAGTTTGTGTATACAACCGTTATTTCAAGTTATATTCAATAAAAACACAATTCATTATCACCTTAAGTATCACCACACCCAACTTCTGTATTTCTCTTTATAGCATTTTTTATTCATTAGATCATCCGCTACAATGACCGCCTTAAATAATAAGAAATGAAAATTTTAACTTTTTCATACCTTTCTATGCAGGGCTGATATCTTCGATATTTGGTATGCTCAAAAACTTACAACCACAATACAGTATAAAGATAAAATAGCGGCGCCAGGTTTTAGATTAGCAGAAGCAAATAATAATCCCTTCATAGGAAATTGTGTGCTATATTAAAATAAAATTAATGAGTTATTTCTGCGGTTATTACAGAAGGAAAATTCAGACTGCACGTGAAATAGATTTTAAATTAAACATCGTACTATACAATCGATGTTCATTAGAAGACATCAATCCGTGGTACATTCCACCTCTGCAAAGCCGCAGTCACCTTCTTGTAAGTAACCTTCATAAGAGCATCGTAAGCATAGAACATATAATATGTTGTAGGCGCAAAATTAAATGAATGATTTTGACTTCGGAAGGGTAGAAGACATGCTGGACTTTATATTTTTTTGTGGTATGAAACTATTAGAACATAGAATATAGTTCTATTATGGAGTTATTACAAGTTTAGTAGTATTTACGTGTTACCAATGCATTAAGACAGATATTTTTAAAAAACCTAAACCATATTTTTATAAATTATGTTACACTAGCTGTGGTGATGGATGATGATGATAATATGTATGATATGTGTTAATCAAGTGCCTTATCTACCTCCATAACATATTTTTTTTTTGTAAGATTTATATATGGCTTACGGAAATATGATCATGTTTCCTATTTTCGTAATAAGCTGTAGTGGCTCCCTATTCGTAGTCGCTGGAATGCTCATATATTATTTCTCCTTCCCAGTATTCTGTTCAACCCTTTATCCCCGCGCTACCTCAAGGAACAATTTGAATTTCTCCATTCCACCCATTCTCTGTCGTTACTGTCATTAGAAAACTTAACGCTATACATAGTTATAGTTACAATTATAAGAAACGACGACCAATATTTTGACCATATCTATTGTTGATGGATTGTCTGGAAGAGATCGCTCTGAGCGTTTAGACCACCTATTGATATACTCGGTTTTAATTAATGTTTTCGTAATAAGTTTATTGTTTTATTATGGTGTTTTCAATAAAGAGTAATCTATCTCGCTATCTATCATACCTAATTTCATCAAAATCGATCGAGTCGTTTGAGGCTGAAGAAACAATGAACATACAAACACACTCAAATCCATTTGCCTTTATAATATTAGTTTGAAAGGATCAATTTGTTACTACCGAATATGCATTATGTGTGTGTGACACTTAAAGTTTTTGCAGCGCACACCATAATAGGTCTAATATGGCTGATTTATTTCTTACTTACTTGACACTTATCGTTATATTTTCGACAATTCACATAATATCTGTATATATTATAGCTTACTTGTTATACTGAAGTCTAAGCTATATTACTGTAAAGTTTCATTAACATCCATACATACAAACTTTCGCGTTTATAATGTTAGTAGGATGTAGGTACAGTCTGTACCTACATGTATTTTCATTTATTGGACTACTATTCTTTTATTATACAGGATGTCCCAAGAAGTAGTGATACACTGAATCTCGGAGAGGACCTAGAGGGCTATTTGAATCACCCCCATCAAGATACGTGTACATTAAAGGTGTTACTTTCTCTTCAACCACCACACCACCGTATACGAATTGTTCATTGGAGTATTATTATCATAATAACGTTATATATCTCATAAATCTTCTCATACGAAAGTGAATCATTGGAAATAATTATTTAAGGATGTATACCATTACCAGAGCAATTAATAGCAATTACAATCTTGCCTAGTTGAAGTTTAGATAATACCAGTAGTAACTTTACCGAGAACGTAGCTGAAAAATTCTTGAATTTTTTAAGCCATACTAGCGGTACAGAATGACGTAATAGTAAATTTGATCACCTTATGGCGTGAGCTCCATCATTCATGACGTGACACACAAATATTCTGCGCGTAATGATATTATTTTGCCATTATGTTACTTGTATTCATGACAGTCTTGAAATGTTTGAATCCTACCCTGCTACGGAGGGCAGGAATGAAATTCTATAGAACTTTTCCTGCCACACATTTATAAGGGAGAAATGACGAACTTTATAACCCGTTTATGAAATGAGGATTGAGACACTTTCTGAGTGGGTATAAAAAATATTTTTCCTCGGTCCATTGGCTGTTTTTACCGTTTTCGAAGCGTCAGTATACTGGTGGCAGAGACAAAACTCGGTCAACTTGGTGGTGCCGCACCACACATCACTAGAATAATTCCCATTTGCCTACAGTGGTGCCCCGTATAGCACCTCCCCATATCATCCCGTGGGTGTCGTAAGAGGCGACTAAGGGGAAAATAATGGAAGGCGAGCAGCAGCGCCTTCTAAAGAACTGCCTACTGACTGACTGAACTGCCGGCGTCTCCCCAGGACGCCTGCCAAGCGTGGGGATTATGGCAAATTCCCCTGTTCGGCAATGGACGATTCGGCTGTTACAGCACAGTACAGTGGTGGCGATAGTTGTGAGTGAACGCAGTCTTCTAACTACTGACAATGATGATGAAACATTCAAAATGTGAATAATTATCTGGTAATTACACTCGGATGTTTACCATCACTAGCAATCCATACTCTCGCGGCCACGGCAGCTGTTTGGTAACGCTCGGGCGGCGAAGCGTGGCGCCTCCTCTCGGAATAATCTTAGCCTTCGCTCATGTTCCGACTCAGATTGCCATGCTTCGTGCTTTCTGACTGGTTGATATATGACTGAAGTATTATTAAAACCTTTTGTTAAAATAGAAACAAGAATCTGGGTATACGAGTTCCTATGAATACATCATAAAAAAATAACTTTACTGACTTTTAACAATGAAAAATATAAAATTACATGTTGGAGTCGGTACCATGCTGTTTTAAATACTCTCAGCTCACACCTTAATGGTGCAATTTCCACAAGCTATTTCATCTTTCAGTGTTCAAATTTGGTTCGATTTTTCTTCCTCCTTTCAGTAATGGGTCGGTTTTGTTGTATCAATAATGGTGACAATTGGTAGCAGTTACAATTACCAGAACATCGACTTATAGGCATAATTACAAATATGTTCTTAGTTATGTGATTGTAACAGCAGCGCTCATTGAACGAATTAAAATAAAATGATACTAATTTGTAGTACGCATCAATAAAATTATCATAAAAGTCTAAATCTAAGGTAACGTTTCTTTATTGAATAGCAAAGGGAAGCGTTAAAGTGCCAACTACTAAAACAGTGTAGACATTGTTGTACATGTATAAAACCACAATTTGTCAGGTTTTCTAATATTTATTTTCGGCGGCCAATTCAGCCGCAATTTCAAAAACTAGTACTAGTAATTGATGCCAGTAACTTCATTCGTTGTATGCTCTGATCATCTTATAGAAACATTTATACCACTCGCGTCTGTGTATACTACACCTTATTGGTATTCATTTCCGTATTTTTATTTACTTACATTATAATGTGAATCATTCAGAAAATAAATAAACAATTTAAAAGCCAGTAAGGTTAGCTAATAGGGGTTGCAGCGAAGTGAACGTAACTTCGGCACGCTTCGCTGCGCTGATGTAGATAACCCCTTACCAGCGCGTACGCAAGCACTCGTTCAAAAAAATTGGCACACAACGGCAAACAGCTTATTAAACATATACTATGACGACTGACTTGCACTAGTTGTGTTGTGGATGGAGGCAATTATGATATCACTTAACAGAAGGTAACACTTGCACTGCACGTCAAATGCTTGTAATGGGTGACAGTATAGCTGTTGGCATTGTTACAGTCTGAAAACTTATAAAATTAAAGATACATGTGTTAGCCTTGAGGTAGAGTCCTATCTGTCTGCTGGTGGCAATTACTACTGCGTCCTTTTGAGGTCACTGTATTGCTACAGTTATTAAAGCCAAACAGGAAGCATCAAATAAAACCAATACTTTTCGTGGGTTTTGTTTATGATAACTCATTATTGCATTTTAACGAAAGTAATAAATGAACAATACTTTAACAAAAACAATGATTAACATAATATAAAGCAATAGAAGTTACATGTAAGTGTTAATTTACCAATATTTATCATTATTTGTATCGTTATGTATAAAATTACAATATAATCAGAGTATAATTATATATAATGGTCTATTTATGCCAAACTATTTAGGAAGTTTTTTTTATTATAAACTAGCTTCATCTCTCGCCTTTGCACTCGTTAAATTTGTTTTATATTGCGTAAATTGGGATAAAAGTTTCTAATCTTAAAACATCCAGAACCTAATAAAATTTCACCCTTTCAGCCGCTTAGAAGATAATGTGTCTGATTTACAAACGACAGTAAAGCTCATGAAGGCCGAAGATGGTATGGGTGGACCAACACGTAATCTAATTAAGAGCAGGGTAGAAGATGAAACATATTATACGGATCCCACTTATCTTGGAATAAGGATGAAAAATTAATCCTGGACTATTTATTCTCATGAATACTTTGATAACCATTACATTGCCCAGTTACATATCTAACTGGTATGCTTGTTTGATGTAAATTCCATCTACGAGTATTTTGTATACTCGTACATATTATATTTTACTGCCTTATATTTAACTATGCGTCCTTTGCATGCCTTCCGTGTTTGCATCCTTCCCACTGAGTGAATATTTGTTGCTTCCACTCCACAGTTGTTTCATGAAAATGTTAGACGAATATCTACAAAGGTTGGTGTTACTTTTATTAAAAATAAGTTTATTTATTTTCCTTTAATTTCTTATAGGTTTTTAATAACGTTTTTTTGTGTCTTTGTGTATTGCAAATTGGCTTCGTTTTAATTTTTTTTTATTTCTTACTATTCTTCCTTTTTCTGTCCATTTCATTGTGGCTTTTTATTTGCTTTATTAGTTCTAGTATGTAAACTTAATGGAATAATTGCTTGAGTTTTATTTCTAATACATGATAAGATAGATTCTTTATATTTTAATCCGAGCAAGAGCATTGTATGTAATATTTTTTTATATATTATACCCATACGTGTCACCACGCTTACCTTTTTACTAGACTATCCAAATGCGCCAAATTTTTTTGTTGACAAAGTTGAATATAAGAGAAATTTTATAGGTACCTCCAAGATGATCCCACTTAAATTTCATCGGTCAAGCAGTTTTAGTTAAAATCAACACCGAATTCTTGGACTGAAATTATGAAATAACTTGTAGAGTCAGGTGGAAGTCAGGGTCGGGATCAAGGTCATGTTATTGGACCTAAGAGTGTATCAACATGGTACCGAATTTCACAGATTATATCCTACTTTTCAGTATAGGAAGTTGGTACTGTTTCTTTATTATACCATTATTTTGTTATCTCATGTAGTCTCAACACATCTCTCAAGACTCGACACATTCGTATAAGTTTTCACACATACTTAGGCTTGCTATTAGCAGTTAAGCAAGCAATGTCGAAAGACGACCAAAAGGGAAATGTAGTAACAAAATGATAGGTAAATGGATTTTATAGATTCGTTCATAGATACCGACAACAATGCGTGTTTGTAACATAGGTACTTACGCCACAAAAAAGGTATATACCAGACTGTTCAATAGATTCTATGTAACGTGTCCACAGATTAACGCATAGTTTATTCGTGAAGTTTCTTCGTGAATGCATAATAATAAACATAGTTGGTACGTGTAAAGAGGTGCCATTGCTTGCTTCGTCTTGCTGGCCCGTGGTCAGTGGCGCGAGGCAAGCGTGCATGGTTTGGTCAGTCTTGCTACGAACTCTCAAATTGCTACATGCTTTGTAGCCATGAAGATTCAAAGTGCAAGAAGTTAGTATGAGTTAAACTGTGACAATGAAGCATACTGTGAGTGTACCCGGTGTATATATGTGTGGTTTCTAACTGTGATTTAAACAAAGTTAATAACTAAGGTTGTAATTGAATATCCGGTAAGTACATATGTTTCTAAACTGAATGTTCTTCTACAATTGCCAAAAATATGCAGAACGATTTCGAGATATTGATAGATTAATATTATGAGGTTGAGAGTTAGATATAATCTATTGAGGGCTGCCTCGTTGGTTGTGTGGCGTTGTGCGTTGTTTTCGAGGTCCTGGGCTCAGATCATTCAAATAACTGTCCGATGGCATTCATTGGCTTTCACTGTATATGAAGTTTTCAGTAGCAGTCTGGAGCCTAGAACCATTCTCGAGGGGTCCGTGATGAAATCATATCTGGAGAAACGTGGTATATTTGAACCAAGGCCCCCTTATGTAAAAACGTGACGATAGGTTTATGGGTGTTTGATTATGTAATAGGTGTTTGATTCATGTAATTATTAGAATATCAGTTTTTTTCTCCATAAACACATATAATAAACGTGAAAGTTTGTTGGTGATTTTTTCTAAAACAATATAATAAATTAAATATTATGTACGCATACGAAAATTCTTAGTAGCCAAGGAAGCATGATTATGACGGAAAAGTAGCAAGTAGATTGTGGCAATTGACTGTAAGTAGCATAGATTAGTTTAACTAATCGACTTAATATGTTAAGTGACCATCTCATTGAAACTTTGGTAACTAACGATTTCACGAACTTTGTCTAGTTCACCATGCATCATGTAAGTATGTATTGTCTCTTTATGTTTAAGGTGTATATATATTACTAGCTTTCCGAGCGCGGTTCCGCCCGCGCGTCTGTTGGTTATCACGCAAAATCATTAAACTCTTTTTGCGCAGTTGGATAAAAACTATCATATGTTTTTCCCAGGTTTCAACCTATTTCCATATCAAATTTCATTCAAATCGGTCCAGTAGTTTTGGCGTGAAAGCGTAACAGACAGACAGACAGAGTTATATAATATATATAATATTAGTACTGATTAAATGATATTGAAGTTGTCCATGATCACACTATTTTAATAATAGGATTATACAATCATCACTTAACTGTATTCGTAAGTTTCTCTTCGAGCTTGACTTCAATGGGCTGCAAAAGTGTTATTTGGTGCAGGAGTACTTTTGATTAAAATCTGAAGAAACGAAGTAGTCTAAAATTGAACCATCCTGAGCGTAGTTTTGAAAGGTACGAGTCGCAAAATTTGTGCTGCCGAGCAAAATACAGAATTTTTCAACTCACTCCAGCGAGAAAAATGCTAGGTGAAGAAAAGCAGCTTTTAAATAATTGGTGTTAATTTATATTAAAACGTATATGTATGTAAAATTACTACAATTGATCATATTGAAAGTCAATGTATATAACCTTCATAAAGATTCGAATTTCAAACACCTTTTCCACGCTAGCGGGTAAAAAGCATTTTCCACGCAGATTTCGAATAATAAAATACGTCTTTTCAACTTGTGAGATGAAAGAAACATTATGAACTCAATTTTATTTATCAAAATATAAGTATAGTTTGTAGTTCGTGCTGATATGAGAGGGTACCAGCAATCAGAGATAGACAACTTTGTAGCACCTGATTGTAAAAATCCAGTAAGTTTTTGTGGATTCATTGACCATTATCTGTATAAACTGCCCTATCCGTCGATAAATTTTGTTTACGTTTTGGTACATAAAAATAATACTATCGCTTTTAATCAAAATTCTGTTAGGTCTATTTGTGGATACATATTAAACATATGGCGTCAGTATAAATTTATCTTAACATTCTCCGGGCAGGGCTGAAATCTTTTTGAATCTTTTTAACCAAGTGTTCCCTTTGCTTTCCAAAACAAAGTTACACGTAGTCACAAACAATAATTATAAAAGATTTTAGATTTGAATTCGTTACGGTGAGTAGAGTTATAGGTCGTATATATTAACATAATATTTAATAATTACGACCTATAAGCAAATATTCAACAATATTTATCATTATAAATAATTTTATTGCTCAATATTGATTTGAATATTTTAATGAAATCTTCTTTCTATTGAAATTTCTGTTTATTTTTATTAAAAGGTACAACTAAATAACCTCAACATTAGCTGCATGCATCCTTGAATAGTTTGCCTGTTCAGTTTTGATTTAAAAAACAATTTTATTGTCACCTTAATTGTATTAGTCGGCTAGACTAAAGCAATCCGTTCGTAATCAGTACTAATATTATAAATGCGAAAGTAACTCTGTCTGTCTGTCTGTCTGTTACGCTTTCACGCCAAAACTACTGGACCGATTTGAATGAAATTTGGTATGGAGATAGTTTGAGACCCAGGAAAAAACATAGGATAGTTTTATCCGACTGCGCAAAAAGAGGTTAATGTTTTCGCGCGATAACCGACATACGCGCGGGCGAAGCCGCGTCCGGAAAGCTAGTCTTTTATATATTCTGTTACAAATATATATTGAACATACTCGTACTTCCTTTTACTGTTTGTCTATTAAATTGGGTAAAGTAAATTTATGTAGTACTCGTATAAGAGTTATACTCGTAGGTAAATTAAATAACGTACTTTTATAATTTTTTTTAATATTTGAGATCTTTCCTAGGTAAGTACCCGTGAGTGATAAAATAGCATCGAACGCTGATTAATAAAGAATATTCACTATGTAATTTGTAGAATATATTTTCATAGTAGATACCTACTATGAAAATATATTCCACAGTAGTATTTAGATTTATTTGATAGAAATAAACAGAAAGTTGAAATAAACGGCGTCTCATATTCTAGGTGGTTTGTGAAAAATTTAAGATCCACGAATTTGTACTCGTAGTAAGACCTTTTTTGTTTCAAATATGTATTAACGATTTGTCATAAATGGTATAAAATCATCGTGACACTTTTTTCTAAGAAGATCCTCATAGGTTATCTCCTTATAGGTCACCGCTAATACTTTGCTATTAAAATTGCAAAAGACCAAATGTTTACTGTTTTCTTTGCTTAATGTAAGCAAATTATTAACTTTACAGTGTGTCCCTCATATCATCGAATATAGACTGTCCGAGATACATTCTTCATTGCCATTCACAAGATTAGACATTTAAATTAACTTACAATTACTAATTAACAGTTAAACATGATTTTTCACTGAAAACATAGTTGGAAAATAAATTACATTAAAATTTACTTGCTTTAATGAAAATTACATTTAATTATTAATTTGTTATTTATTTTGGATGTATTAGGAACAAATACGGCTTTGAAAGTCTGGGAATAATCGAATGCATCAAGCACTTAATATTCTCAGCTTCCACTAAACCAAAAAGTTGAATGAAATATTGCACGGAACTCAACCGAAACGTGATAGAATCTCTGAGATACGTTGTTGAATATTAAAATAGAGTTTTGCAACATATGTGCATTTACATCAAGCACGTTGAACCCTATTCCGTCCGTTACCAACTGTCTAGCTAGTGATTAATAAAGTGCTGTATGTATTTTAAAGGTATTCTGTACGGTTCTCAGATGAACTTGATAGACAGACTAGGTTATCGATCTGTACGACAAAAAATATCATGTCTAAAATTAGACAAATTGTTTGTTTAAATCGAACTCTTTCATATGATACGACATAATATTTGAACTACTCGAAGAGCGTACATATTTTTTGGCAGTGAAATCTAAACAAATTTATAAATAATATTCTATATTTTGAATATTATTACGTCCCTCTTTCCTCTATTGAATTAATAATAATGTCGTCGTCAGTCTAGTAAATGTCTGTACATTTTTAATGAAGTAATTTAAGACTCCGTCCGTCTTCACACGGGTATTTGACATAAAATTCAAAAATTATAAATTTAAACACAAAAGTAGTTATTGTGACATAACTGTAATAGTTAGGCTTGGAGTATTCTTTATTTTAGAATTTTTTAATAGATATTGATGTCTTCTATAAAATTGTCTTACATCTTTTCGGTCTATTTTCAATAGTTTCCGCTTCGTACCTACGCCATAGAACATTTAATAATACTACCTACGCGATAAAAGTATTTTTTTTGATACTTTTTTCGCACGTTGGGTTAAATTATCGAAGCATTCATACGGATCCCTAACTTTTTCGAAAATCTTCTATAGCCTATGTTCATCAGGGACGATTTTGGATTCTCATGGTGAAAGAATTTTTCAAATCAGTCCAGTAGCTCAGAGCCTATTCAATGCAAACGAACAATCAAATGTTTCCTCTTTACTATATTACTTTAGATAATATATTACATTCTTCTATTTCATTTTCAATGTGGTATATGTATTTATCACGTTGACTGTTGACTGTACAATAAATTCATTGAGAGCTTCAGAACCTCCATTGGGAAGCCCGGTGCTCCACCCAAGTGCAGAACCCATTTAGCACTGTGTCGTAGCCATATTATTGTCACTGAAAATTAGACCCCGACTGGTTTAGCTCTTAGGTCCTTTGACCTAAGAGCTAAACCAGTCTGTCTTTACAGAGATCATATTTTATGCAGATCAGATCAGCTTAGGGCTCCGTACCTAAAGGGAAAACACTACCTAATAATGAATTTCCACTGTCTGTCTGTTTGTCCGTCCGTCCATATGAAAAGTGTCTTTAGCTCGTCGTATTAGTCAGAAATCTGAATATTTTATAGTTTGTATAGAATATTTACCGGAAGATGTTTATTGGGAGTGGAAATGGAATTAAAATATTTTTAGGGATATCTAGTAAATACATGAGCATATAGCAGAAATAAAAACTACTTTTATCCTAGTGTGTGGGACGCAATCGCCCAAACCCGGACTAGTAGAGTAAAAAAATTCATTTTCAACGGTTTTTAATCTTCAAAAATAAATAAATGGATGTCTTTCAAAGTTCAAAATGTTCAACCTGTTAATTTATTTTTATTAATATTAATTTATTTATTTATTTAATGTAACGGAGTCTAACTCAACAGTAAACTAAGTGAGGGATGAACAAATCATAAAATCCCGATAAATAATGGCATTTTGATGCTGTCGTGAAAACCAAGAAACATTCTTTATCTTTTACGGTTTGTTGTAATACAGTACATATAGGTTACTATTGTAATAATTCCATCTTAGATGACTTACAAATTGCAAAGACATATAAAAAGAGTTTCTTGCCCGTTCTTCTCGGAGTGGTTCTATAGCCTTTTTTATATGATTTTGACTTTGACTTTACTCCAAAACGGGTAGCTCCTAGCGTTATTAGTCAGGTGAGGCGTTTGACAAACGATGATTTCATTGCGAGTGTACTATCTACATGCGTGATCTTTATTATACGAACATTGCGATGCGATTTTTAATTTTTTATTAACAATATGGGAAAGTTTAGAAACTAATGTAAGGAGGTATAATATTTTTTAAGCATACGTAATAATAATAAACTAGAGTGAATGACTCCAAAGCAGAAAGCGGCTTTCAAGATCACCTGCTGGAACACATTGTTCCAGCAGGTGAGTAATGACTGACGACAGACTCTCTTGCTGGTGTTGCTATTATATTCGGAGTTAAGATAGGTGAACCTTTCTGCACAATCTCACCTGACAATAAGGGTGATGCGCTCGAATGTGGTAAATAGGCTTATCCTTGAATGAGGACTCGCTTTCAAGGACATTTGGTGGAACACACAGTTATGTTTTTGGTGACACATTCTCCACTAAGAAAGCCAGTTCTCTATTTAGGATTTACTAATAGAAAATACGACTACATAATCATTTAGACACAAATGAGATAGAAGGCAGGAAGTGCTCATAGCGAAACTTGCATTTGGGTGATCACTTTGGCATTTACAACTGAGCATCTCACTTGATGGTAAGTGATGATGTGGTCGAAGATGATTTTCAGGCTAACCTTGAATTACTGGCTCTCAAGGACAGCTGCCGGAACACAATGTTAGGTGCTTGGTGACAGATTTTCCACTTGAGGGTAGTAGCTAGCCAGGCGGGCATTCGCAAAATGCCCTACTACCGTGCAGAATTGTTGTCTTAAGATGGCAGTAGTTCATACTCACCAATGCAAGCCACTCGGCTATCATCACTTCCAAATTAAGAATGATTACGACACAGAAAATTACACTTTTATTAGCTCGTATAGCAAAATAATTACCTGAACGAGCTGTCCGAAGGTGGTGGACAGTTGATCACAGGGTATGTAGTGTTACCGGAGAGCACTGGGCCCAGTCCGTTAGAACGGCCAGCCATGGCGATGAACACAAGGACTCCGTGCGTGTCCTCATACTGCTCCATGATGCGTTACGTGTCCTTTGTCGCTTTGTGGGCTGAAGTGACGCGAAGGTCTATGTCTAGACCAAGCTCGTGAGCAGCTTGGTCTAGACATAGACTGTGTATGATAAATATTGGCTTAGTGCGAGTCTCGCTCTTATAAGGTTCAGCACTAACAGCCAATCAAAGAAAAAAGCTTTTGTTGGTTTTGATCATAGCTTCAAAATAATATAATAAATCAGTGTTTTGAGATTCCGAACTAGACTCGTTTTGAGATAGACCGTATTATGAAAATTCTCTAAAATTTACAACTATGACAGGCCTCATTTATTTAAATTGAAAAATACAAAAATATATTTGTACTCTATACAAAGAGGTTTAGAAGATGACATCTCACAGGCGATGGTGTATACAGTTTTTTCTTTACTTATGTTCAAATGTATTGAAAATTGTTCTTACGTTAGTAACTCATTCTATTTCCGAGCTAGAGACCTGTGATATGGGCGGACAGACAGACTGACACAGACAGCGGTGTCTCTTACGGGGCCCTGTAGTTGTTTAGCACTTCGGGCACGGAACCCTAAACTCCAACTACAAGAAATAGGGTTCTTTAAAAAAAAAAGATAATACCTTTTTAAGTTTTTTGGTAACATTGAAATATATTTAAAATGTCACACTAGTTACATAAAGGTTAAAGGAGTTTCGGATGTGATGTCTGGATTTCCACAACTTGTCTTAAATTTAGTAGTAACAGAGCCGTGGCGATACTTGAACAAGAAGCAAGAAGGCGAAACACTAACTTGTAATTTGTGCATAAAATGGACAAAATGAGAGCGTATTACCACTACTGTTCAATCGCGCGTCGTCTCCGTTGAAGCTTGGGCAAAAACTTTCGTATGACTGTATAGTGGAGGTCCAGCTGTTTTCCACTATAGGTCGCATTTCTCAACCTATTTCGTGAAATTTTTGTGTTGTTCGATAATTATACATTTTGTTTATTCAGGTTTCGGAAATGTTGAGTAATTTGTATAGAAATGTATGTATTGTATTACAGGTTAGAGGAGCTTCAAGTGAGCGACAACGAGCTGCGGTCGCTGGAGCCGGCGCTGCGGCTGCCGCGGCTGCGGACCCTGGCCGCTGCCAACAACCTCATCACACACTTCGGGGTGAGTACCAACCTTCAATCATTTAATAAAAACCGGCCAAGTACAATTTAGACTTTAACATCAAGGGTAGGTTCACATTACCGACACGGAATGTACCAAAAAATTTTTTTTTCGCTGATCGAGTTCCTAACTTTTGTCCAACCTGCACATGGCCAGTCTTTAGTATTTGCTGTTGTTCGTTAGATATTGAACTATAATCATATCAAGTTTGACGCATGTATGTATAACTGTGGTTACAATAGAGATAGAAAAGAATATAATTATAAAAACACCTTCATTTTGTCATACCCCTGCTATTTTTAATTATTTGTTATTATTATTATTAGTTAGGCTATACTAACATATATGAAAATTTCACCAGGCTACATATTATTACCCTTCCAAAGAATTTCAAAGATCCCTTTAAAGATCAGAGAGACGTACAAACTACTAAGTCTCTCTAAGGGATAGGGTCCTGTTATCTCTTACGGAACCCTAAAAAATTAACTAAGTTTGCCCTCTACTTATTAAGGTCTTTTTGAGAAATTTTCTAATGATCATAAGTTTGTATTATTATTTTTTTAATGAAACAACAGTTAAACCTTTTCTAAAACGAATTTTCGCAGGAATAAGATGAAGGAAGGTGAATTTTTTGAAGGAATAAGATATTTTCACCTTTACTCTCTCCTATCGCCCGTGAATTTTCAATTCAACACATTAAACCTACACTTTCCCCACTATTTAGAGTCCGATAGGCATTTATTTGACTCTAGCTCCTCTCAAACGGCCTGATATATATCAGGATGATAAAATGGTAACCAGTAGACCAAATTAAAACAATGCACTTTTATTTTTAACAGCCAATGTCCGTTTCTTTGCATTGGTTGTGTATACATTTATTTTTATGAATAGTAACTGGCTAATTATTGAAAAATCTAGCCTTGGTGAACAAAAATATAATTAATATGGTATTTAATCTGGAATTCCAGTCCAACAATATCATGGCTCCTGACGATGAAAATAAATCAGAGTATCATTCGCCGCTAACGACAGTAGATTTGCGGTACAACAGGCTCAAAGGAAGCATCATACTGGGCAACTATGAAGTAAGTTCTATTTTTGTAACTACATAATTTCTTTTTCAAGACTATCGTGTGATCGACACGTTCATGTTATGTTATTTTCCAATCTCTTTTCCATATTAAGAAGCATGAAAACAGTATCCAAACTTTTTCTTCCACTTTTACGCGCAAATGGCATAAGTATGAGACTTTCTACCAGCGTCTTTATTCCACCATAGATTATATCTATACTTATTTATATCTTAGAGTCCTCAAATACAGAAATAATAGGTATTTTCTAAGCAGGTAAGTCTTAACGCCGTCTGCATTGTGATAAAAAAGTAAATTTATCAGTAAGAAATATATTAATTGAATAAGTCTATCATTTAAGTATAAGCACCACGTTTTCCAATATCCAAATCCATGATTCTGCGCGGTACTGTACAGATTACGCTTAATTATTACCCGTAAATTTTTTTTTAAACATAGCTGCGGTCATCAACAAATGTACATAATAAGACAACTTACAATATATATGTATGTAAAATTTTTTTCTTGAAAAATTTATTTTACTCCTCTTTTATTTTAAAATGTAGTGATTTTCAAAGATTAAAAAAAACAAAGGGCACTTAAATCGTTGCATAACTTCACGAGCAAGAAATATGTAGGTAATTACATTTTAAAATGTTATATAATATATAGCAATCCACTTATTTCAACGTAATGTTGTATTTACAAGTAGTCACTATATGGTGTAAGAAAAAGGGTCTATCTATGTGATAAAGGTACATATAATTTTGTACGTATTATAATTATAAGTAAATTATTGATTGTTGCAGCACCTGGTTTCTTTGGACTTGTCGCACAACTCGGTAGAAGTGTTGGTGGTGTCTGCATTACGTGGACTTCGGGAGCTTTACGCGGCGCATAATACTCTCCAACATTTGGCACTACATGGAGCTTCATTACGGACCTTGAGAGCACCACATAATCGTAAGTATCAACACCTAAAAGATTAGGTGAGACAGGGAAAAAGTTATTTGTATACTTCCTTATATACCTAAAGACATGCAAATAGCACGCGTTAGTTACAAAATAATATTATTGCTAATTACACGGAAGTCTCGCAGTTACAATATAAGTTGTGAAACAAGCGAGCCACATGGTGCTCAGACACAACCTCGCCCATTAGACGTACACAATACATTGGATACGGATATGCATATCCTTCGACAAAAGATTAGTTCTTGTATCTCATGATCTTGTAACTTAACTGGTTTTTTTATGTTATTGCGACGGAACAAGCACGAGGCCTACCTGATGTTAAGCGGATTAATCTCTGCCTAAGACAGATGCATTTCGTGATGTGACGAATTGCACTGCGCCCGTCACTTTGAGACATACAGTTGTTAAGTCTCAAGTGCCTGTAATTTTTCTGGCTCTTAAGGATTGCTGCTGGAACACACTGTTAAACGCTTGGTGACATGACAGATTTTCTACTTGAGGGTGGTTGCTAGGCAGGCGGGTATTCGCAAAATGCCCTTCCACCATGCGGTGAAGCTCAACCAGGGATCCGCAGCAAGGCAGTCTATAGCTATAACCGCTCAGTTATCATTGCTTCAAAACCTTACCTGGTCACCTTTCTTTCAATGTAGAATAAATATACAAGACGCTTGTAGGGATGCCTACTAGCGTCCAGACATTTTTCGTACGTTATATCAAGGTTTTAGGAATTGTTATATTTTTTTATTAGTTACTTTATAAAACTTTAGATATATTGAAACGTATACCTACTACCACCTAGAAATAGTCGTGCTCTGTATACCTAATATACGAGGTGTCATTGTGTGTAACGTCGTGTTTATCCTATAACCAAGGTTAATAGTGGTTAGAAAATGTTGCAAAAATAAAAAAAATACAATTTCTTCTCTTTCTTCTTTGATCTTTATAGCAGCTTGTATGTATCGGATACTAAATCAGAGTAGTAACGCTGTAAAATGGCACTTTTATGCCGTATGTAATTTATGTATCAAAACTGATTATAATCAATAATTACATGGTATTAATATAAGTAAAGGCACGAAACGAAATTTAATATTAGCAGGACTCAAAAGCAAGATTGTCTGTCTGTTGGTTATATTTATTTGAATCCTTTTCTGTTTCAGAACTGGAGACACTAACTACAACTGTGCCACCTATAAACTTGGTAGAAATCGATGTATGTCACAATAGACTGACGTCACTACCGCAATGGCTGAGCGGATGTTCAGATCTGACAACACTACATGCAAGTAACAACCAATTAAATTCACTTCCTGACCATCTATTCTGCAGCGAATTATCCAGCCTAAGTAGTTTACACCTAGCCCACAACAAAATTTCAAGCATTCCTTCCATGCCACGACTTCGGGCACCGTTAAAGGAATTGCTGTTACACGACAACTGCATACAGTCACTCCCTGAAAACTTCTTTTCAGTATGTGATCGACTGTGTGTTCTTAATTTATCTAACAACAGATTGAATAGATTACCACCCACGCGAGGACCTTCTTCTCACTGTCTTGAGCGGCTTTATTTGACAGCGAATTGCTTATCGGATGATGTGGCGGATGTGATAATAGCATTCAGAGGTTTGAAAATACTTCACATAGCATATAACTGTCTAACAATGTTGCCCGATAGCTGCATTAATTTCTGGCCAAATATTGAGGAATTAGTTCTCTCAGGAAATTCGTTATCAAGGCTGCCGGAAAATATGCCACAGTTAAATTGCATAAAAATAGTTCGAGCGCACTCAAACAGATTGAAATCTGTACCGATGTTTGCATGTAGTGCTTCCGTGAAAATCCTAGATTTTGCTCACAATGAACTTGATAGCATAGACTTGAGGCTTCTTGCTCCGAAACAATTGAAGTTCCTTGATATATCCTGCAACAAAAAACTGCAAGTTGATCCTTCACAGTTCAATGCGTACAAATGTCAACGGCCACTAAGCTTAGTAGACGTGACCGGACGCCATACACTTCCTTGGACACAAAAAAGTGGATATCACGAAGAAATGAATGGCTCAACGCCTTGGAACACAGGATTTTCAGAATGCCCCAATAAATCATTGCAGTTATGCTGTGCTCAAATACGTCTACCATCATTTTGCAACAAAGAAGGTCTTTTTGCTATAATTGATGGAGAAACTGATATGGAAGTGCCAAAAATATTGCAAGCAAGTTTACCCGGTTTACTTCTTGAGGAAAAGTCCGTTAAAGAAACTGTAAGTGAATACATGAAGTATGTTGTGTTGTCTGCTCACAGAGAATTAAAAGAGAAAGGCCAAAGGAAAGGCGCATGCTTAATAATGTGTCATCTTTCACCTATAAACTCAGATAATGGTTTCGGTCAGTCTCCTAAAAGATACAGTATGAGATTAGCCAATGTTGGCGATACTAGAGCTGTGCTAAGTAGACGAAATGGACCATTGAGCCTTGGTATTGAAAATAGTAAACGGTTGGGATATTCAATTCGATACCCAAATACAATACCGGATCCAGATGTGATACAAACTATAATAAAGGAAGATGATGAGTTTTTGATTCTAGGAAATGGAAACTTCTGGAATGCAGTCAGTATGGAAACTGCAGTATCTGAAACGAGAGCCGAACGAAATCCAGTTCTTGCTGCAAAACGTTTGCAAGACTTAGCTCAAAGTTATGGAGTTGAGGATTGCGTATCCGTGATGATTATAAGGTTCGATACAGGCCGCTCCGACGTTGACTTGCTAATGAGAGAGTTGCGTCAAACAATAAGTAGTAATAAATCAGTTTGTAGATCTGACTGTTGCTGTTCACGATTGGAACCATGTTGCCATTCTGTGTCCCCACCGAAAGCGTGTAGTGACAGATCGTCTCCCAGTGGACAAAGCGACCGCCCCCCAAGTGAAGCGGTGAGCCATCAGCATTACGCCAGCGTACGTTCTCATACAAAGGCTTCAGAAAGAAGAAGCTGTAGAGGCGGCGTTGCCCGTGCTATAAGAGTAAGAGTTGAAGAAGATAAAGAAGACGATCAAAGAACTGAAGAACCAGAGGAACAGTTCAAATGCTGGGAATACATGCTTGAACAAAACACGCAAATGCTATTCGACAAGGAACTGGACAACTTGTCGAAAGGGATAAAATCAAATGTGAGCAGTTTGCGGAACTTTAAAGGTCTTTCGGGAAGCAGTCCCCAATTACACTTACCAAATAAACACACTAAAGGTATACCTTTCTTATCGAAACATTTTGGAAGTGCTAGATCTTTTGGAACGACACCTTTGAAGCCTGAGTTTCGTTTTGGTTCAGGGAGAATGCCGAATGGTGGTCCAAACGCCGCGTATTTTGGTTCGCTGCAGAGACTTATGCCCTATCACTTGGAGTACGATTTTGCTGTGATACAGGAAAAAACTGCTCATTCTCAAGATTCTCTGGACCTTGAAGGCCGTATGTCTCAGTATTGGGGAGTTGCAACGACAGAGCTTTAAGATCAATTTAACTTTATGTATAGTGATTTACATAGAATATACTAGTATTTATATTTTGTAAATAAAACCTCATATTATTTAGATTTAGGTATTTTATTTTATAGATACTATCTTTCGACTAGATTTTTTGCACAATGTATTGTAATCACTATGGACTTGCCTATATGAATTAAATTTATATACTTACTTGATAGTTTATACAGTTAATTATTTGTACAATAATGTGATAACTTCTGTCAAACTTATATTTGAAGACAAATAAATAAATTAATGACTATAATAATTAACATTTATATTTTTTACACATCTATTAGTTATTTACGTTTAAATACAACAATAATATAAATATTTACAGGTACCTTATTTTAAGGCTTATTTTGTCATAATTGTGCTTGTATCACGTATTTGTTTACTTACTTATATATTACTTAATTCTGTAATAAGTACAATATGGAGTTAGAAAAGAATCAAGTTTGTCACACAAAATTTTAATGACAATAGTATGAGACGATACTTGTGAATTAAGTAGTCAATTATTTCACGGCGTGAACACCAAAACTTAGCAAGGAGGGTGGGAAGCAATGTGCAGTAAAATACTTACTTGACTTACAAATATCGTATACTACTTTATAGGTCCTGTGAAATAGGCCCGCCATCTAAGTCACAGCTTCGTGTGAATGAGGTGGTCCATTAATGCTCGGTGCTAAACTTCATGCATTAATTCACAATTTATGGCTCGGAGAAGAGTGACTTAAGTGCGGGCTTAGGCCACATGCATGATTTATCAAATACGCAAATAATACAAAAGATTTGAGTGGAGTATCTATTTCTGACTTTTAAAGAAGATAAGTACTTGTCAATAAGGAATATTTGGACACATATATGGTGAAATTTACAAATTGACATAATATTCACCCTGAATGGCTACAAACAGTTTTGCCAAAATGCATGCTGTATTGTGATCATATGACATTCCTCAAGTCTTACACTTGGTTCAAATGCATAATTGTTTAGAATCCTCAGGAGAGGGTGGGAATGTTCACGCTCCATCGTAATGGTGAACCAATACTCCAGTATAAAAGATTTCCATTACGTTGCATTAATAATCTTTGACTTTCTAAGCAAAATTGATAAATTTCTTTCCATTACTACAAAAGTCGAACCGGCATCAGGCACGGATTTATAAAAGATCGCAAATATCGTATCGTTCGTATATGCCAGAATACTTACAGTTAAACCGCACCTGATTTGCGTAAATATTGGTCTTGAATGTCTGTCTCATATCACTTTTTCTGAATCGTCTGGTACACTTCCTAGCAGATATTTACATCTCTCGCTTAACAACAAGCTCCAGCGGTTGCACTAGGGGCAGCGGGAAGGGCAGGATCGGCGGCGGCGGCGCGGGCTGCGCGTGCGCCGGCGGTGGCCGCCGCTAGGGGAACCCTCGCGGGGAGTAGTGGTGAGGCTCACCGAGCCACGAGTCGGGGGAGGGGGGGAAGTCGGGGTAGCCTCCCGCAGCTGGTGATGAAGAGCTGCTTAGGTCGGAGGCACCTCCGGTGCCGGCTGTACCGATACCTGCTCCACTCATAGCTTGACCTGGAATCGAGACATTATCGATAACGTCATTTGCCGTGATGTGTTGATAATTTAGTGTTTCCAGCAAGTCTATGCAGTATATAAGCCGAACTTAGCATTGTCATTGGCTTTTTTCAGAAATTTCATTTATGTGGTGTCTATCACAAATACTGTACTTCTGTTTAATTAGGTATACTCTTTCTTATCACTACTGGTAGTATCAAACAAGTAGTTTTTTACCGTCTTCTTAGTTATGTTGTTGAAGGTGTTAGTGAAACAATTAAATAAAAAATTACTTTTAGTAATAGCGAATTTAACTCGTATTACTGATGAATTCTGGGGTGACCGTAAAACCGGTGTTCAAAAGGAGTGCGTCTGGAGGTTTTTTTTTATTGCTGTAAGTTAAGCCTCTGACCTGATGTTAAGTGATGATGTGGTCGAAGGTGTTAAATAAGCTTAACCTAGAATTACTGGCTCTCAGGGACAGCTGCCGGAACACACCGTTAGGTGCTTAGTGACAGATTTTCTACTTGAAAAAATAGACCCTTGCAAAATACCCTACCACCATGCGTTGAAGCTTAAGCCCGCGGCGGGATTCTAACCTTAAACCTGCTGCGAGGCAGTCCATTGCCAAAGCTACTGAGCTATCACAGTTTCAAAAAAAAATATTTTTAGTAACAGCGAATTTAACTCGTATTATTGGTGAATTCCGGGGTCGCCGTGAAACCGGTGTTGCGGAGAGGAGTATGCGTGTGGAGGTACGGCAGTGTGGCCACGTACCTACCGAGTGCCGTCTGCCGGGCCCCCTGTACCCCGAGCGCCATGGTAACAGTAACTCTTGTCAGAACCTTACCAATATTTGTGTAGACGAGATGATCGGGCGGGTAGTGGTAGTGGTGTTGCGGAGGTGAGTGCGTGCGGAGGTACGGTGGAGTGGCTGCGTACCGAGCGCCTCCTGTCGTGCCCCCTCCCGCTGGAGAACCTTCTTCTCCGCCGAGCGCCACGGTACTGTAGCTGTCGTTACTCAATTCTGAAGAAAAAAATAAATGTTTTTCTTACTTCTAGGTCAGGCATTTCTTTTCTTGAATTGGTGTTTTTTTAAACAACGAAGTGGTTGATCAAAATCAAGCAGGTAACTAGTTGATGATAAGCCGATGTTCGAAGCAAGTACAAACCGCTCCACGGTGTTAAGGTTCATATGCCTATATGCAAATGTTTACCGCTGGCTACCTCATCTTTCACCTAAAAACTGTGGTGTGTAATCTATAAACAGCTGGCATATATTTTATTTCAGAAAAGAACAGATAAGTCAATACAGGTTATGCTACGACTGACATACTTCATTTATCACCGATTGTACAGTCATTAATGTTTCAATTACATAAATGTATTCTGAACTCGAAACTGATGATAATGATAGATGATAATAAAAAGCCTTAGGCTATATACCAATTCTTTACTTATTTGTAAAGTTTCAAATGTCATGTATATAGCAATAAACTTTTGTAAAATAAGTAATTAATAGGTTCTGATGAGCCAACTGAGGAAGTAATACTACGTTTAAATGAGCCCAAACACTGATAGAGTCTGTGCAAAAAGGGAACAGTCGTGGCGTTACGGTAAACTAACATTAAGTGAAAGTACATACCTACCTACTTAGTAGCACCAGAGTACTTATGAAAACTGAGTTGGTGTCTACGATGTCTACCTTGTAATCAAACACTTTGGGTTGTACTGAAAATTACAGAGCAACAAAAGTAGTAAATTAACACACGCGCGCCTTCATTTCCTAAGACGCTTCTCTTTTTGCACAGACTCTAGCTATAAAAAGACACAAATAGATCGTGTTAGGTGAAGAACTGTCACCATAATATTGAATCATTGTTATTGATCAGTCATGCAAAGGTTTGAACTAATAGGTGGCCTAAACCATAACTGCAAATCAAATTATCTTCATCAAACATTCAAATATCTATTGCCACTGGGCAATTACTGCTTCAAAAGTTAAAGTTATGTTAAACAAAAGTATGTAGGTACGATCAAGGATCAATATGTAGATTTTGAAGTTACCGTGATGACTGAAGGAATCCAGGTCGATCTTGAGTTCATCCTTGTCGAGGAGTCGATCGTGGCGTGGTGATCCACCCCCACTACCCTTCATAGACCTGAAGTACTGCGACCACCGCGTACGACCAGCGTCTTTTTTTAAACGCTTCTCTTTTGCGCGTCTGTAAGTAAAAAAGACCATACATTGGCATTGGTATATAAAATATATTGTTATAAATGTTATTAATAAATTAATGTTAGTAATTTACAATGAAAAGCTCTACATTTTTTCTTCTAAACAAGAGCAGTAATAAGGTGGTAGCAACATTTTTATTATAACAGAATATTCAATTTTCTTTAGCTGGAAGTTCGTTCACCCTGAAACTTCTGTTAAGTGTAATCGAAGTTTTTACAGATGGAATTGTTTTAGACTCTAGAGCTCTTATAAATTAGAACTATTTCATTTCCTTCCTATGACAGTTTAGAAAACAAGTGAAAATTAAGCGCCAAAAGAGCAGAAAGGTACAGTGGAGTAGGTAACTTGTTACTGCGCATAAGACGCACAAACAAGGTTGTGCACTCGTATTACCCAAGAGTAGCGTGTATGCTAAAACGTCACCCCCAAGGACTGTTAAGGCAGGAGTACCTGGAGCCAATATAAAACCGAAGAAAAATATTCAAAAATATGTGCAACAAGACACAAGTCTTGTTGTTGCCGTGAGGTGCCGGGCTAGAATGTCATCCCCCATTTCTACCCGTGGGTGTCGTAAGAGGCGACTAAGAGTAACAGACCAGGTGGGCAGCAAAACTTTCTAAGGAACTGATATCTCTTACTGCGATCCCCAAGCCGCCAAACCCCCGCCAGTCGTTGTTTTTTTTTACTAAAAAGTTTGCGTATAGTTTTGAACATTGTTCTATTTTACATGTTTTTATAAAAAAAAAGTAACTTATTGATATTGAAACTCCATCTTAATTTTAGAAAGAAAAATTTTAATCCAACATGATTTATAAACTGAAATTACTAAATACAAATATAAAATCCCACACTATACTTCTACAACATTACAAAACGCAAAGCGCATACTTTTTCTGCGTCGCGTTAAGTGTCACAGACTATAAAATGGCTGCTTAAGGCTCCAAAAATATATCTCATAAAATGTTACACCAAAATAGAGATAGATATATATATTTGGAGCATCCTCCTATAACCAACCATGGTATAATAGCTAAACTCTAACCTGTGTCTGCACAAGACGTGCGAGTCCAAGTCCCGAGATAGTGAAAAAAAAAACTATGCTGGTACTATGTTTTTTTTTAAACATATCTAAAGAGGATGACCTACTGTCTATTAAGTAAATTACGTACTTACTTACTGGACAGTAGAAGATTTCAAAAATCGCGCTTCTTATTGGATAGTTGTGAATAAGTCTCCGGTAGAGTTCACTTTCTGGATACTTTTTTAGAGATGTTATGGCAACATTACATACCATTTTTGAGAAAAGTACTATTTAGTCTCGAAACCCTCGCTATGATCATTTTTTCAATACACGTACCTATTTACGCTAAACAACCACTTTGCAGCATTGTGTATCATGTAGATATTTGCATGGTGATAGGGCATTTTGCTAGCTACCACCCTCAAGTAGAAAATCTGTCGCCATCTGCACAAAACACCACAAGCGGAACGTCAGTGTAGGACATATCGCCCCCAAATAAAATAAGATCTGTCGCCACGCACCTAACGGTGTGTTCCATCCATAGAGATATAAATTGCTTTCTCTTTTCTGTGGTTCCGACAGCTGTCCTTGAGAGCTAGTAATTCTAGGTTAGCCTGAACATCGACCACGTCATCACTTACCATCTGATGATATGAGATGCGTGATATACGCATAAAAATATATACTATATACTAGCTGGCTTTGCACGAGTAATTAACAAAAAAAAACAAAAATGATAAATTTAAACACAAAAAAGTAATTATTGTGACACAAAATGTCATAGTTAGACATATGGTATCGGGGACCTTTTTTGTAGATATCGATGTCTGCTATAAAGTTGGACTACATCATTTTGCTACATTGTCATTAATTTCCGCAACGTAAGCGATATAACAGACTTTTTAGTATTTTTTTCACATATCATCGAAGCTTTCATACGGATCCCTAATTTATTTTAAAATATTTTATCGCTTACATTCATCAGGGATAATGTAGAATTCTAATGGTGAATTTTTCAAACCGGTTCAGTCGTTTCAGAGCCTATTCAATGCAAACAACCAAATCTTTCCACTATATAATATTAGTTTAAATTATTTATTTCATAAAAATACGCAGTTTCGTTTTGTAACTTTAGCGTTTTTAATTATTTATAATGAAGTATAGATAATGATCAACTTTCACCTTGAATACACATACTACTCCCAGAGAGTTGAAATACTTAGAGATGTTATATCCTAACACCACTGCTCTAAAAGCTTACTAGAATTTACCTATGTACATACCTACGCACATCTATAAGCAGTTTGTAATGACAAGGAAAGAACGTTCAAATATTATGCGTCATATCTGTTGTTAGAAAGAGATAAATAAGCAATTCGTGTTACCACCGAACCGCCACGAGACGTTCCGATCACCATTATGCTGCATCTCTTTCACTCTCACACCAAACGATACACATATATCTCGCTCATCCATTTCATTGGGATTCGCTCCAAAGATAAAACAAAATAACGATATTTTCTATTTCAACAATAAAAGCAATATTTACGCGTGAAATGAAACAGTTTTCTTATCTCTCACAGTGCCTGTATAATTGGTGCAGAGTCTAAAGACACAAGGAAGATGTATTGTCCACAGATTATTCCGAAAAAACACGATTAGCGGCGATGTATTCACCGGACGCTCGGCAGTACTAGACTGGTAGTGACTCAGGCGATTACCCTGAATTCGTCTAGTAAATATGGAGGGCAAACAACTGATCTACAGGTAAAAAAATCTTAGACTACTCCACTTGAATATAATTGACTCGATCACTCGATTACCCATTCAACATACCCCGATTGTTGATCTTTCATAACGCAAAACTCGTTATAACGATAAATAAGTATCGCAGTATAAACAGAACACCCCACTGGATCGCGTGTGTTATTAGTGAAGCGACGGGGGTTCCGGGGGGCACAAAGAGCTTGATTAATTAAAGTGCCCCCGCCCCTGCTAACCTCTCAGTCCGCTGGGAGCCTCTAGCCGTGTCGGGGTAAAGAGGACACGGATTATTGAAACAATGGGAATTGCCTTTATGGCCTTAATGCTTCAAATACCATGTAACTAGGATGCCTATACAAAGCTGTAGGTAAATAAAACAACTATTTGCTTTCTAGAACTGAATCATGGTGCCGCATAAAAGTAGTGCTATGAGATAATATTATAATATTGTATTTTGTAGTGTTCTTATGGACTTTTTTATGCTGACACGAGCAGCTAGCCTGCCATAAATTAACCAATATCATTCAGTAAACTTTTTGGACACGTTGCAAGGGCGCTCAATGTTCATATTCGACCGTTCGAGATACTCAACACAATATTTATTAAAAAAGGTTCGCGTCTGTATTCCCCAAACAGATGGTTGAGGTGTCTATTTAAACACACGCGTTTTGGTCCCATGTAAAAGAAGGCGAACTTATTGCCATACAGTGCACACTTCCAAAATCCGCTATAGCAATTGCTACCGAAACATAACTTGTTAGAAATTTCCCAATAATTGTACCTCGAGATTCTAAAGCATCGTTTTCACTACACTGTGACGACCTGGAATCCTGATATGATAGCTTCTGAGCATCATCTCGATTATTCACAAGTGATGATGAGCTCGAAGATAGTAAACAACCATAGCCTACAAGGTACTGGCTCTCAAGAACAAGTTGCTAGTACACACTGTTATATACTGGTGAAAGATTTTCTACTTGAGAGCGGTAGCTACCTAGTGAGCACTCGCAAAACGCCCACAAGCTCTCGATGGGGTTCGAGTCTGCGCGTCAGTCTGTAGCTTGTGCCACTGGGCCGTCACTGCTTTAAATAACGAGTTAAGATAGTGAAAAGATGCAGGCGTTACTTTGCGGAAATCTATACTTAATAATAACAAATATTTTTAAAATATTATAAAAAAACTTTAAACAGATATTTTAGAAAATACTAAAAATATTAAAAAACAAATATAAACTAATTTTTAAACTTTAAAACAAATTTTTATATTATCTAAACTTTAGATAACCTAAAAATTAGTTTTAAAACATTTCACAACAATCTTAAGTATGTAATGTGCTTTTAATTACGAATAATATCGTAAAAATGTTAGCGTTTTACTAGGTATTTATTATTTACTTCAGTACTAATATTATAAACGCGAAAGTAACTCTGTCTGTCTGTCTGTCTGTTACGCTTTCACGCCAAAACTACTGGACCGATTTGAATGTAATTTGGTATGGAAATAGTTTGAGACCCGGGAAAAAACATAGGATAGTTTTTATCCAACTGCGCAAAAAGAGGTTAATGTGATAACTGACATACGCGCGGGCGGAGCCGCGTCCGGAAAGCTAGTAAGTAAATATTTTTCTAAAATAGTTTTCTTAAAATATTTGTTATTATTAAATAACAAGAGAGAATTCTTTGCCACCACAGACTACAGTTAGCAACCAGGAACAAGAGTTAATGCTAGTATTCCAGATTGCCACCGGGAAAAGTGATAGCCCGCAGGGTATATTTAGTGGCAACGGCAATAGCCCCGTCTCCCTAACCACAGCTCTGGACTACGAGACGGTGTAGCTATACGAAGCTAATTCCGTCACACCCGCTCGCTTTAGCTTCACGCTTACCACAGTGTAAGATTTCAAAACACGTATGGTAACAATGCTTTAACTAGCCGGTCGTGGTGCATAAAGTGAATTCGAGCGTTGATATCGCGTCCAGTTTTACGAGCCGAAGCCGATGGCGGGGCGTGACGCACTACCGTGACATACCGTGACCGACGCCAACCACCCGACGACCTATAGGGTTGCTAGCCTGCTGCTAAAATTATTGCTAAGCCGGATGACTATGCCTATGACGCCATCAGCATGATAGTGCCGCTAAGACGCGCAACAACAAGTTAGGAAGTAAAAAGTTTGCTATAACTTTCTTTAGGCTTCTACTTAATTGTACAATTTAATTAGAATTGGTTAAGTATATATACGGATGAAGCAGGAATAAATAGATGAGAAGGAGCCGGTGGACGTGGTTTTAAATCCCACTGAAGAAGAAAATATTGTGCTCTAAAAATTTGTGGATGTGATGTTCGCTTAGCGTGCGATAGTTGAAATGATAGCGACATCGCTACGAGAGTTATGTGTTTGAAAAAGAATTTCTTTTGGGTAGCTCCCAATGAAACCCAAAAATCGGACGCAGTTTTCAAAAAATCTCATCCGATCTCAAAAACCAATTAGACCCTTTCCCATCGGTTCATTGTTGTTTTATCATCGTTGACGAAATATCTAAGTTACTGAACTGAACTCAGAACACATAGGAAAAGCAATTTATGGAAATAATAGAAATTTTAATAACAGGTCCTAGGCAAGCATAATCGTGCATGAGGTACGTAACAGTTTTTTGCGCGTATATCTTTTTGGACTCATTAGGAGAGTGGTACAAGCTATACAACTAACTTACTCAGAACACTTGGAAAAGCAAAAAGTATTATTTCAAATAAAACATACAAGGCTAGCGAAATCTTGAAAGACCTACATTTCTCCAAAAGTTCAAAAAGATATACCTTAGCAATCGTTTTTTTTTCATCTCAGAATAATTATATCTGTGTAACTTTCTGAATGACGACGTTGAATTGAATATTATTTTTGACGAAAATCAGATTGCATGTAGTATTTAACTGAAATTTGGTCATTTGTGGCTAGTAAATATACTGCTAAGGTAAGTAGATAACTTAGGTAGAAAATTTTGTGCGCGATGATATCATTAACACACAGAAAATAGGTTACAACGGCATTGATGGTTGTTTTGGTACTTGGTTTTGTTTGGGCTTCGATGGGAATGCTAAATATTATTTTGTGGTACATACCATTGCAATAAATATTCAGTAGAATCTTTTTTATGGAACGGATGGGACCTACCCTTTTTTCGGTTGATGAAATCCAGTAAATAGGTATTGTTATTAACTTCAGATTGATGGCATCGTTCCCTATGACGGTTATAAACTTATGATAAAATTAGAGCACAAAATCGCATCTTTCCAGTAAGTATCGATGGCCGAGTGGTTAAGGCATTGTTTCCCGTATGTCCCGTCGGAGGCATTTCTTCTAAGGCTTTTCTTTAATAGATAACCCAGGAGGCAGGAAACGAATTATTTGGCACTCAGCAGACTTGACAAGGCACTCATATCCAAAGTTCCATCTAATGGCATTGTATCTTTGCTCTATACCTTAGCTGCGTCTTCCGTACTTCCCGAGATTGAAAAAAGTAGCAGCATACCTGTGTTCGATATTGAATAATAAATTTCGGGAATTTTGGGCTACATAAACCACGCGAAATTCAATACCACTACAAAACAAGTTTGCACGATTTCCGCAAAAAATATTCCGTGGTTTCAAGGAAATGTCTGTAAATTTGGAGATCTTTTGTGTTGAAATTTCAAATCAGCTCCAGTTTCGGAGTCACGAGGAGATTAAAAAACATCTCGATTCCAAAAAATGGGTGTGGCTGTGTTATGGTCAGGGTGGTTTGTTGTACATGAATACGTCTCAAAATGGCGGGCTCCGCCCTCCGCCGCGCGCGTTTTGTTACAGTCCTTACTTAGCGTAATAAATTCTTTGATTCTTTAGCTATCCAGTAATGAAATTGAAATTTGGATGAGGATGATAGATATGCAGCTGCAACACTAAACTGTATCCCCCGATTTTGTTATCTTACGTTTTTAAGCACAAGGTGCTTAAAATAGCGGGCTATTCTTCACGATTTGTGCTTTACAAAGCACATGTCCTCCACCTCAGAAATGAAGAGCTATCATACAATCTTTACCCTATTGACTGCCTACAGCGATGTGACATTACAATCGTTGATTATAGCGGGTTCACTAATAATAAATAAATAAATAATTAGAATTAATTAGCGCTCGCAGATACGGGGGCTCAATATGCGTTTTCTACTACTTGCTCTTTATAAAACGCTCAGAGGAGCCTTTTGACTTATATTCGTAGAAGTTGAAGTTTTGCGACCGCACATCTCGATATTGTCATCAAGCACATACCCGAAATCTTGGCCGAAAAGCTGAAAAAGCCACATATTCCGATTCCCTCGATCTTTTCTTCCGAGGACCAAGAGTTCTGAATGTGGAAAACTTTCCTTGAAATGTGTTTACTTTACTAGTACTTTTTATGTGTTCAATGTGTCAAGGAGCGTTTTAAAAAGGGTGTCTTCTAATTCCTCATCAAGCTGGCAAAACACCAGCAACTATAATGATACTGCAGGCATCTATAGGCGTGGTTTTATATTGACAACAGGATGACCGTCTGCTTTTTCCCGCCTTTTTAAAAAGCAAAACGTAAAAAAAATGTATTATATAGGATGAGTTGTCTTCTTTTTTATGGCTGGCCGCTTCATATCACATCGCAACCCTCCTTGGAAATGGCCTTTTACGAGATGACCAGGAGCCCTGTTTTGTGTAATTATGGCATGCTGCTCATTCAGCATATTTTTTCCTTTAGCCGCCTTTCCGGCCTCCAACAAGATAATATGAAGCAGTTCTTATTTTTTTGGCCTGGCAACTTATGATGAAATAATTTTCTGAAGCATATGTTCGAAGAGATAAGATTCAGATATTTTGTGACATCATTCTAGGTACAATAGTTTAAAGCGCGTGTGTTTACGATAAAATGTGTAATGTTCCTACCTATTAAAAGTGCATAAAAATGCTGCGTTTAAATTCAGCTTTCAAGAAATTAATTTGTATTCGATGACTTTTCTTACTTCTTACCTCGCAGTCATAAAATTCTTATCTCCGTTTACGTCTTGTTAAAATCACTAACCATTTCAAAATCTGCATTAACTAGTTCACTTTTACGCGCTAAGGCTTGTAGTACCTAAACTGGCATATATTCAAGTAGGTAGGTACTTTGGGAGTCACGCTTGAATAATATTGATTGTGGATATCTGAATGTATCGGTTTATATGAAGCGGAACCTGAAATGCATGGCGAGTTTTTGATACGCTGCTTTACATGCTTACTTTACATTACATAAATAATATGATTTAAGACAAGGACTATAAAATGTGTTATCTGAAAATGTAGTTTAAACATTGATGCTTTATTTTTTCACAAATTTATACTTTTTTTATAAGAGGATAACACAAAAATAAATATTTTAATAATCAGCATTGAAATTATCGTTTCTTTAATTATTACTTTTTATATAGATTCCAAAAGCCTCCTTTGGGAAATTGATCTTAAGTAAGAAACACAAAGGAGGGGCAAAATCGGAAGGACGTGGGTTCAATTCCCGCCCGGGGCAAAACAATTTGTACTCCAATAATTGGTAAATTTATGATTTTCGCTTAGTACGCGGTAGTCCTTGTAATCATAATATTTAGAAATATAGGAGGGTGTTTTCAAGTTTTTGCATGGAATAAGTTATAAAATGCTGTTTTCACTGTATTTGTAAAAACACCTGACAGACCATAATTGTGAACTAAAAATAGGACAAAATCTTAGTTGGCAACTGGTTGTGATACAAAACAATTACTATCATCTCTGGCAACTGATTTATATTTTTTGTCTACTGATTGTGAAACTCCATCCATTGCAGCCGAAAGAGGTGATTCTATGTAAGCGTGAACAATATCTTTGACCACACCATCGCTTATCATCCAGTGAGAGTGGCCAAAGAATATCCTAGAAGGTATTAGAAATAGATGGCGAAACTCAAGTTTTCAAAAACTAGACACATTAAGTTAGATGTCACATTTCTGTTAATATAGCTGCAACTCTCAAAAATACTGTCTTAAAAACTACAGTTAAAGTTATTCTTACCTATTCTGAAACCAGACTTGCACCACCCGCATGTCTAAGCCCGTATCATGGGCCAGCTGTTCTCTGACATGTCTCGCGGGCTTGGGACTGCTACTGTAGGCACTTTTCAAGGTTTCCAGCTGTTTCGCCGTGATGGTGGTCCGCGGCCGCTTGCTGGCCGCGTCGCCGTCCAGCGACCCTTCGCCACCTGCACAGGTGGGATCTACTACAGTTGGTTTAACTGTTTTTGTCCGATACATTTAAAGAAATAATAGGTAGGTACCATATATATCACTATTCATTATTTTGTTCGAAATTGCTAGGCTAGTCTATATTTGTGATAGGCTATATATTTATGGGTAAATGGTGACATCATCGAAGAAAACAGTAAACTAGACGTAAAATGCATATAGATATGACCACAGAAAAGAGAAAGCAATAGAAAGGTGAAGGGGGCGTGGCACACGAACTCACCATACTCCTAAACAGGAGTATTTACGTCAACGGACTATAATGCTACTGACAGTCGACCCGCGGTTAACGCGCCGCATGCATCTCCGTCAATTTATATGAAAATGCCGCGTTGTGCTGTTATAAGTTGCAGATTTAATAGCAATGTCACAAATGTAAAGAAAGTAGGAATATCCTATCACCGGAAACTTTAATAAATTATTTCTAAATGTTTTATATTTCGCTGATGAACAAAGTCAGTGCAATCTGACATATAAGTGATTCATGATTTTTTTATCGACAAATTTATCGATAAATTGTTAGTCACTAAATTTCACCTCATTCCAATATCTAATTTGGAGCTTTCCTGTTAGACCTACGAAAGCAAGCACCATCTGCCCCACTGCTTTTAGTGCATATAAATAAAACTTTTATCAGGACGAAAAAATACACGTGTAGGTCAGAAGGTAAACATCAATTAAATTAACAAATTATTCAAATATTTTCAAGAACACGCAATCTTTCAAGGTTGTGATTTCAACTTCAACTCTTGTTTTGTGGCTTCTGTGGGCACCACCACAATTTCACCAATGTCACGTAGTTAGATGGACCATCAAACGAAGGAGATTGTTTAGTTTTAATGAGTTATGTCCGGTGAGAACTGCCCAAGCCAAAATTGGTGCTGAAACATTAGGTGTTAGTTCATCTAACTACTGGAAGAACACAAATGTATATACACACACAAACATACACACACACAAATTCATTATATATAGGGGAAATATAGAACACCTGGGAACAACTTTTGGTTAATTATATAATATATGAACAGTTAATTTACAGCTTTATTTGAATATGGACTAAATACTAAAGAGAGGATACGTTTAAGGGAGAAAGGACGAGGGATATCTCTAGGGATAATATTGTAGAGAGAAGAGTTTATTTTGGGACAGCAGAAGAATATGTGTTTCACATTTCCTTCGTCCAAACCACATTCACAGAGGGAGTTATAAGTTTGGCCAGGAAGACTGGGTTACACAGAGAGTTGAAATATTAGAGTAGTTATATCCGAACACCACTGCTCTAAAAGCTTACTAGAATATACCTATCTACATACCTACGCACATGTAAATGCAGTTTGTAATAACAAGGAAAGAACGTTCAAATATTATGCGTCATATCTGTTGTAAGAAAGAGATAAATAAGCAATTCGTGTAACCACCGAACCGCCACGAGACGTTCCGATCACCATTACACTGCGATCTCTTTCACTCTCTCACACCAAACGATACACATATCTCGCTCATCCATTTCATTGAGATTAGATCCTAAGATAAAACAAAATGACGATATTTCCTATTTCATCAATAAAATCAATAATTACGCGTGAAATGAAACAGTTTTCTTATCTCTCACAGTGCTTGTATAATTGGTGCAGAGTCTAGAGACACAAGGAAGGCATATTGTCCACAGATTATTCCTAAGCGGCGATGTATTCACCGGAAGTGCAAGACTGGTAGTGACTCTGGTACTTACCCTGAATTCGTATAGTAAATATGGAGGGCACACAACTCATCTACAGGTAAAAAAATCTTAGGGGTTACAGGAATAGTTTGGACTCGGACGGCATATTGTAGAGGTGGTCACTTTATCAGCGATTTGGAATATTGAGAACCAGAGTTTATTGGGCATCTCAGGTTGAATATTACCATAGAATATACCTTTTAATATTCTATAAATTTGCCATTTCTGATTTCAAGGTTTTTTTAAAGATGGTTTTAAAGTCGAACAGATATCTTGAGATTCGTTGCGCACTGTACCGGCGTGACCAGGAATCCAGGCTAGGATCACATTTTTGCCGTAAGAACTACATTCGAAAAGGGCATTTCTTATTTTTAAAACAATTGGGAACCTAGATTTGGAGCGAAATGGGTTAGCAAGAATAGATTGGCGGCAGCTTTTGGTTTCTGAAAATATTAAAAGGATGGCTTCCAGAATTGCGATGGCTTGTCCTGAAAAGACGGAAGTGGTAGAAGGACATTTATAATTGAAAATGAGATGGGATCCAAACTACAACACCAATTGGACTATCTAGACTTTTTGAAACATCTGCATGGCAGTCCAGACCTTGTATTCTGTGAAGAATTTATTTATGAAAACCTTATTACCTTCTATTGTGTTTTTATCAATACCAAAATCCAAAATAATGTTAGGTTTGAAAACGAATGATTCGTAGGATGGTGAGTACAAAGGCATAACAGGATTCTGAAGGAGAGAATAAGGAAGAAGAGTGAATTGTAAATAGCTGCGGAGGAGACAAAGGAAGTTCTCAGATGAGGCTTTATTGCATGAGTTATATAATGTCAGTAAACAATCTAGTTTTTTTCAAGAACAGTTTGAGTTTTAAGCTAATTTAAAAAAGAATTTATCGGAGAGAAACTGTCTGCGAAGGCTAAGAGGAGGTTCTACACTCTCAACTTGAATGGCATTGATAGGGATTTCAAGCAGTTTCACCATGACAGACCAAAGCTACTTTGACAACATCACATGTTTTTTTCTCTTTACTTTCCATTTGTATTAGTTCATATGTACAGCAGGCTGCGTTGCAGCATCGCGAAGTGTGTTGCAGCAACGTAGACGTGAACGGAACCAAACACGCGAACTTTTAGGTTATGACTTAGTCTATTTTGGAGATTTTCGTTATCATCAATTAGGAGAATATCTCATTGGCTGCCATTCAATTCATTTGTTAAAATGTGTAATAGAGAAATACACAAATATACTGTTTTCAGTTTTTGCTAAATAATAATATCTTGAAATAGCAATCGCCGATTATGCAAAAGGTACCTACAATTCGTTTCAATGGAAATAAAATGATTACCAATTTAATTAGCTGGTAGTTACTATTGTGTCGGTCTCCCTGATTTTCCTGAATCCCTATCTGTGCCTATGTCTAATACCACCCTCTACGCGAATTTCATGTGTTTGTAATAATTTTACTACAAATAAGCAAGCCTATAACATATTATATCGAAATTAAGCTGTTCTTCGCAGTAATAGCTTTATTTTATTTTTATCGTCTTTTTCTTATTCAGCATCTTCACTGCTGAAGGTCGTGTCTAGTATGAAGTAGTGTTAATCGCTCGATGTACTATGCTCTTCCACGTGCTTCTGTTTTCAGCGGTCTTTAAAGCTTTTGGTATAGACATACCTGTAAGCTATAGGGTTCAGTCAAGACGCTTACTTGCCTGTAACCTTGCTACATGATTATATAAAACCGCATAAAAACTTATTATAGCTCAAACGCACAGTACATCAACGCATCACCTATAAATCGTTTTAAGCCTATGGAAAAGTTTATCGATAAAAATGTACTGCATCACTGGCTACTTTGACAATGGGATACCACTTTTTGTTCCGAATAAATAAATAAAAAAAGGTAAAATTTTACTAGCTATCCCAATAATTATTTTCTTGTAATCATTTTCGTGCAGTTACTTGTGAACTATTTTTCAATTATCTATGCTCAGATTTTACCAAGTAACGATTTTAAAATTGAATTTTACTTGACTGAGAGACTGCACAATTACTGTACAGATATTGTCGACTGGCAAATTTCACCAGATATTAGGGGAATTACCATATATCTGTCTCACTCACTGAAAGGGATAGCTTGACAACGTTTACAAGAAATGAAATCTTACCACTCTTTAGATAAGGTGTAATTTCAACAGTTATAAATTGGTTTATTAAACGTTTCAATTGGGTAAAAATGGGACTAATCAGGGAATCGGATTGTTTGTAGTGAACAATAAAGATGTAATGTCAAGTATCATTTACATGTGTTGAACTGGCTACGCTCGTTTTCTAAGATAACTGACATGGCTGCCACTCTAAATAGTATTTTATATCTCTATGGATATGACAAATGAGCAAAGGCAATTTGTGCAAAATATTTTTCATTAGATAATGTTTTTCAAAATAAAAATTTAGTTTCTATATATCATATATTAAAAGAAACTAGACAGCTTTTTTTGTTCAAATTGATATCTATGTACAATGGAGATAAGTTTTTGTCACTTGATAGTTTTAGGCAAATGTGTCTCTAGATCTAAAACTATTATTGCTTTGCCTTCAAATAATTTGCATTTAAGTTCCTATTGTATTTTTTAATAATTTATGAAAGTTTGTAGTAAATTTTAACTACATTTTTACGATGACTGTGACATGCTGATATTTTTTTTAAGAAGAAGTTTGGTATCTATTTCATTGTATTATTTTTTATATATTTACGATTGGGGATTCCATGATCATTTTAATATATTATGTTTTCTGCTTAATTAGTTACTTTATAGCGCCCAAAGTTATATCTCATATAATCAAAGCTATCCAAGATAAAGACACTGAAATAACTCAGCATTTTGTACATAAGACTTTTCAAAGCAAACCTTTTGCTCTGGCGGCTTCGTAGTCCGGTTTGCAGACAAGTTTCCCGTCCTCCATCAGGTAGAACTCGTCTCCTGTGTTAAGAGTCCGCGCGCAGGCAGCGCACGCAAAGCACCTGAGGTGGTAGACGTGGGACTGCGCCCGTCGCACCACCTGGGTCGGCGGGATCCCCTGCCCGCAACCTGAGCACTTGGTCCCGAACCGCCTGGGACAACAGCCACAAGAACAACAACATTATCAACGTGATTAATACAAGAAAACAGAATAATTGTTATCTTTGCGGTTGCTAAGTATTGTAAGTTTGTTTTTTCAATGAAAGAATATTGCTATAAAATCGAAAACGACACCAATGTTTCATTTTAAGCTTTATATCTGTCAGTCTTGTGGCAATTACAAATTAGCTGAAGTGATCCAAGATCCAAACACCGCACCGTGTTATACCTGAATATATAGTAGATATTTTTTTATATATCTTGGTATTTTTATTTTAGGTATCTACTGTGATTAGGAGTAGATGCCTTCGTTTTGAACGAAATATTTATAACGCCATTGAAATGCAGGAATTGACTAAATTAGATTGAGTTATTATACGGAAAATTGACGTAGTCTGCTGTGGGTAGCGTGCTTTTAAACGACTTCCAAATAAGAAGGATGTTCTCAATTTGACTGTATGTTTTTTTATATGCTTATTTCGCGATTACTCCACCAATTGTGAACTGATTTTCATGTTTTTTGTTGTTTCCTATACCTTCAAATTGGTCTCATTTATAAAATATTATTTCATAAAAATCAATTGAGAATATCTTAAATATTAGTCAATTATCGAAATAAAAATTTATATCTGGATAATTTAAAAAATATTTAATATCTATTTTTAATAACTCTTGTCCATGGTGAACAGTATTTTAGGCGAGTATTTAGATCTTGTAAGCATTATAACACACTAAAAAAATTGAGATCAGTGTATTGAACTAGCATGGCACTGACTCCAACAAGATAAACTCTTCAACATCGGGTACTCTTAGATGTGGCTCACGCAAAAAGACCTCTAATATCGGGAAGCCGCGTGGGACTCGGTCACGAGACCTGAGAAATGGTAATATTATCTATAAATATTACCGTGCCTGAGACATGAAGAAATTAAGCAAGGCTGATATTGGCCATCAATGATTTGGAGCCTCATATATTTTGAGTCAGACCAAATTTTGGGATGATTCTTTTTTCAGAATGAAGCCAACCGATTAATCAATCAGTTATTAGATATCCTTTCCAGCACAGATTTGATACCGAAGCGGTTGCACACAGCTTTTTTTGATCCAAATGTTTACCTAGAGAGGAATTCACCTTCAAAATGACATAAAATCAGGGCATCACCCCTTTGAGTCTAAGCAAATGGTGGAAAATGAAGCTTACTTAAAGAAATCATCCGTGCAGTACAGCTGATTGTTCCTCGCGAAGCACTTCCCAGACAGCATTGCGCGACACTCGACACACCGCAAGCACCCAGCGTGCCATGTCCGATCTGACACTTTGAGCACATATCGGTCCACTATCATCTCATGACAGCCGCCGCATTTCGGGATACTGGCTGCAACATACATAACGTTTATGCTACTAGGTTTCTAAATCTTTAAATAAGCTTTCAAACGCTGGCTGATAATCTACCTTTAGGAATAATAGAAGAGTACTCTCTAGGTACTATAAAGAAAGTGTACCCATAATAAATATTTAAAAAAATGACACATTAAGAAGTTGAGTTACGATTGTAGTTTCATGTTTTAAAATTTTCAACAAACATTATGGCGAAGAAAGAAGCACCTTATTCAATTGGAAATTTAAGTTGTGTTTTGCAGCATTATAGTTTGTACATCATTGAACCCCCGGACCAACTCTCAAAACACGTCTCTCAATTATCAAAGATCTTACAAAAAATTATTTCGATAAGCTCAACTTGGTTTAATTTTGATAATTAAGCCAAAATTTCATCACAATATTGAATTGAATACATATCTATTATACAGAAATTTAGATTTATTTATCGCGGTACCTAATGAAGACAAAAATCATCGGACCACATTGTAAGGACATACTAGGTAAGTCATATTAAATAAGTGCAAGTATTCAGAAACTTTTCTTTTCGAAGTCAGTTAAAATAGATGGTCCCAACATTATACAGATTTAAAAAGGTAATATAAACCTTCATTTATATCAAAGCACATTTTAATAATTTATTGATGTCGGTTCTATACTTACGACCTTAAATGATCATTGAATTCAACGAATAAGCATTGCAATTCAACGGGGCAATGCTGCCAGCATGCTGGGCACGCTGCCAACTGGGAGTGGGCTGGAGCATTTGGACTGCCTATGAGTCTGCTATGACTTATAGGTTGTCTAAATGCTTTTATTGTAGTAGCTGTAGTGTTGTTTATACTCGTAGTTCATAGTATTTTGTTTAATTAAGGCATACCAATAAAAAAAAACCATAAAATCTAAAATATTTTTATAAAAATGATATTGTTTCTCATTACTAAGTGACTACACTACACATATTAGAGTTGATATGTTTGTAAATATACCTAGTAAAAAAGTTATGGCATAATTACGTTCCTTTAGATTTGTGAAAAATATCATGACCATGACATAAAATTTAAACAAAACCTACCAAAGACCGCCCTTATCACAAACCATCAACCATATCTAAACCTTGTTCACAAACTTTGGAGTATACGCACTCGTAATTAGGGACATTTACCCAATTATTGAACCCCTTATTTCATATATTTATGTGCATTCTAACAAAGAGAAAAAACCTAACCACTTGTTATTTAATATTATTAGTCTTTTTGCAAATTTTTAATTTGATTGGCTCAATCTCTTTTAGTAAGTACTTACCTATCTTAAATTTGTACACCAATATTCTGTTTTTTGTATGATCCGCAATAACCATTTACTCAAAAGATAAATGGTGCGTATCCAACAAAGATGTGCGAGGAAGATGAGTGGAGCAAAGATGGGTAGCGGACTCTTAAGTTGCCTTTCTGCCAGAGTTGTGAGCTATGGACGCGTGTGGTATCTACAAATCAGATTTGTCAAGTTATGACAAAGTGTTTACCTATGCTTACAAAATCAAACGATCAGATTGGTCAATACCACACACATCCATAGCTCACATCTATGTTGGAAAGCCAGCTTTACGGCTGTGCGAGTAAGATCTGCACTGCCTCATACACATTCTCGCTTGCATCCCTCGCACACATACGAATGTGCGAGGATGCTCACATCCCTTGCACTTATCGCTTGTTTTTGATATTTGTCATTAAGTACAATAGTGGCACTAATCAAAAATTGCATTATTTGACAGGAAGACCAAACTAAATTTTACAACATGAAGTTTTGTCTTCAATTTAAATTTTTCAATTAGTGGTTAGCTGTCATATTTAGTTAAAAGAACATTAAAAGCGATATTTTTGTATTGCATCTATGAAGAAAAAAACCTTTTTAATAAATATCATCCTAGCTGATATGTGGATAAAAAGCACCAATGTCGCTTTTGTATTTAACTTTCGATTCAATGTCATAGGAAATATATTTGAAAAAATAGGTTTTTCTTAAAATTATAATATATTTTATACATACATCAACAGTTTTCCTATTTGAAAAATTAATGAGACTATAAATATTAATTACTGATAGTGATATTGTAATGTAGCAATCAGATTACCAACACAAAAACAATTCTTACCAGAACATAATCACAGTTGACGTATAAACATTTTATATAAAAAAAAATTTTTGATTCATCCGTTTTGGTAGCACTCATATTATTTACTATATTATAATTATTTACCACAAAATAGTTATATATATATATATATGAATACACTCGCAATTTCTACAAAATGAATTAATAATGCCTTTGAAATATTATATTTTTCAAAAATGGTATGTAATGTTGGCATAATATCTCTAAAAAGTATCCAGAAAGTGAACTCTACCGGAGACTTATTCACAACTGTGCATAGACGTTATCACGGTCGTCTTGTTTTTCCGTCAATTGAGTGAAACTCCCATTTTACGCTGATCTCACAAATTGTTGGAAGTTTTGGTAGGTAAATGGCTACATTTTTTATAACCCATTAAAAATTTAAAAACGTGAAACAAAACGAAAACAAAATTTCAGGTTGCCATGAACACCGATCAAGTACGTACTAACGTTTCTTTCTTGTTAACTCTTTACGTACCTTGTACAAATATAAGTAATCGAATTTGCTGCTAAACGCGCTTATCACAGGCTAAACGCGCTTATCACAAGGTTTTACCTCTATGTATTTACAATATAAAGTAAAACCCGGATAGTTGCGTCGGTAGGATACATGCTCCGGTTTTGAATACGCTATGTTGGATCTTGCCTTTCGTGGCATTAACGCTTTACTATAATTAGAAGCACCCTTCCCATAGGCCTCATTGCCATGTCAGCTGGCGGTGTAGTGCAATCGTTTTGTCTGTGTGAACGAAAATCTTCCGCGGCGAAATTTTAAAAGGCGGTGAAATTGTATTGTGAAGTAGTTTCTGTTGGATATTTTTAAAGTGATTGTAATTTTAGTCTATATTTTGTTTATTTGCATGCATTATAGTTTAAACTACACTGTTTTTTACATTTACGTTGAATAGTTATTATTTATTTTGTAAATAAAAAAAAGCAAGTATACGTACCAAAAAGGATAGATGCGCTATCTACTTTTGCGGATAGTTGCACGTAGAGCAACTCCGTACTATGAATTCGCATACTGCGTATGTTGCTTAATTTTTTTTAACTATTTTTCTAATATACTTTGGCTATAACTTGTTTTAAATGAACACTTAACTGTTTCATGCATTTATTCTAGGTGAGCAAAATGCCTAGAAAGTATAAGCGAAACCCATGCCTGGTGCCGCGGCACATCAACTGGTATGACTTTGAATTAAAATTGTACATTTTTGTAGCAGCATTAACAATTAAACAGGAACTGTTTATTTGATCTTATTGTATTGTTTATCACTTCTAGGAAAACACCCTTTCCTTGGATTTGAAAATGAGCTCGGAGACGCAGGATTTCCTCCTGAAAGAGTTCTAATTATATTTATGAACTAAAATGCTGATTAGTACTTAATTATGATTTCAATAAATAATAATGACTGATTCTGGAATTAATATGAATTTACTTTTGCCAATGAAAAATCATAATGAGGCGTCTATCCCTGCACGAGGCAAATATCCCACGAACCATTTTTAACGTTAGGCAAGTATCCGGTACAGTAGGCAACTATCCTCTTTTAAAAACAGAATTCACTCAAAACCTTATTAATGACGTTTACGAAAATAGGCTAATATAAAAGCTAAACACTATCTATTAATATACATGTTACATTACTCTTACTAAGTCCATATTTTTTAGTAATAGAGCTTTTTCGAAAAGTATGGCAACTATCCGTCTTTTACCCTGTAGTAAGTTCAAGGTTTGTTGGTGCTGGATTATGATTATTGAACTTTTTCAGTGCACAATTGAAACTACATATATGTAGCTTCAGTTGTGCACTTATATACTTTATTACCTACTGACTTTAAAAAGGAATTATTTATATTATTTCGAATGTATTTCTATGTTCGTCTGTAAGTTTTTTAATGTGTGGTCATCGTTGTTATTATTTTGATTGCCCATTTTGAAACTTCTTTTTATTATAAAAATGTTATCCATTTCGATCACATTCACTATGAAAATATTGCTTGTGGAAGTCGGAGTATGAAATGTGAGCAGAGAGTGTTTGAATCAAAACGGTATCGATTTCCACTAGTTATGTTTTCATACTTTTCAATGTATAACGACGCGGCGAGGGTTAGGTGTTTTATTTCGTGTATAAAAAAATGTAAATGAGTTAAAGACCTTCTTAATCCAATAAATTTCACCAGTGATCTTCGCGCAATGCAAAAAAATCACGGTTAATTTTACTATATTTATAATGTTAATTAACTAGTGCAAAGGACCGTGATAAACTGATAGTTTTATTTTTACTGGTTAGATATGTTGGCTATTATATTTCTTGAACTAAGTTTTCTGTTTAAAATCACATTCCCTAAAATAGGAAAAAATAATTGTAATAATATATACACTCTTCTGCTATATATATATATATCTTTTGCTATATAATGTGGCTAATGTATTGTAAAGGACTGACTCAAGTTTTAAATATACAGACCTAGTTTAAATGAGATAAGGGTTGGTAAAAAGTAGGGTACAAAGAATTCAAGATCATAATTACAAAATAGAATTAGTTTTGTAATTATATTTGCACTAGATTCAAGTGTGACAATTAACAATATACATATACGTGTGGAGTTAGTAACAATATACATATACTATTGTCACACAAATCAATCCTATACTCACGATCCTTAATTACATAACAACTGTTAATATAGGTCAAGGCTCAAAACACCATCATGAAGCACACAGAACAGGCAACACGTCACTAAACCAATACTGGTACGTACACAGGAACACGTCAGGTAGATGGTCGAGTTGGATCGGCGGAACGCGCATGTCCTCGAGGCCCTCCTCCGCAGGATACATCATTGTGCCCAACATCGCACGACCGTGCCGGCCCGCTGCGCCCGACGCACTGACGCCACCCTACCAACCACCCCATCCCTCTTATCACCACCCAGCTGCCATTGGTTGAAACCGACACGCTGATAACACCCAACACGCCTCCCGACCAATCCTCACACTCGGAACACACCCATCGATCGATCGAGGGAAAATTCGCAGCATTTCCTACCAATATTGAACGTTTAGAGCGTTGAAGTGTTTACAGATGAGCAGCGCTACGCCGATTTACTTTTAACACATCATTCCTTTTTGAGAAGGATTTGCATAGCTAACAATGGGAGAGGGACTTACCATATTTCCAATTTCGAGTTTATTTTTAAAGTTACAGAAATGTTTTCAATGTTTTAGCTTTCTATTTGAATACTGCATCGATAGAGATGCGTAATTCACTGAGATTTTGAAGAATAGAATAATTCGTAGCGATATGAAGTGTTTTCATCAAAAACGACATTGATCAACGACAACCGTGCTACGAAACTTCGTAGCAAACAATATACAGGAACTTCTTGAATTAGAAGAATTTCTTACTTGTATTATGCCTGCACGTTATTATAGTTGGTAACTTAATATAAGGGGTTCCGTACTAGAGAACGAGACTCTATTTTTGTAACCGTTTTTTTATTTGGAGCTTGATTCGTTGTACGACTTTGTCAGCTCCATTATATGCATTAAATTTCAATACCTCAGCTGTTCTTCTGTCCATCCGACCTTTAAAGAGCTGTATCTATTGAACTATAAAAGGTAAAAATTAAAGAAGGTATCTAACCCTATGAGAAATGTGTTAATAAACGTTTACAACAAACAGTAACGTATATACACGTTAAAATTGTAGTGAATACAGACGAATATCTACCGTTTAACAGCAAATCATAAAATACGTTCAATTGCGGGTCAGATGTCTGCCCAAAGTTGATGAAAAATTATCATTTTTTAGTACTACCTCGAATCCGTTTCATTAGTTTTATTTATAACCTGTTTTGTTTTAACGCTGTCGCAAATCTGAGCAAGAAATAATACAAACCGGGAAAATTCGAGTCAAATTTTTCCTAAGCTACTTATTTGAATGAAGAAATACCGATTGGTATTTAATACACCACATATATACTTATAATGTCTGATGGTGCTGACACCGCGGTCTACGAGTCTGACTTGCACTTGGATATTTTTTTCAGGTGATCGATGAGCCACTTTGTGGCATCACTGCCTTTGAAGAGGGTCCGACTGCCGATTGGCGAATGACGGTTGTGAGTAAGCATCAAAGATAAATAGAGAACTTTCGTGCCCATTAAATATCAACTTTAGTTAGAAAATTGGCCGCTAAGAACCTATGACTACTTATTTCAATATATCCTTAACAGCCATTGTAGGCCTACAGGCTTACATTGTGAACTCTAAAGCTCTCAAAGACTACTTTTTGATAATGATGACCCAGTAGCAATGATTACGGGCACGGGCTGTGGTACAGAGCTTCAGTTAAGACTCTTGCACGGGCTTAAACTTAACAGCATGGTGCATGGGCACTTTTAAAATTCTAGCCTAGCTCACTCCAAGCCCCACGCCACGTAGGAAATATATCTCCAAGCACATAATGAAAGGTTTCAGCAGCTATCCTACAGTATATTTAGCTACGGAATCTGAGAGCCAGATCCAATTACTGGCTTAGTCTAAACAACCTATGTTCTAACTTGCTATGCCCGACGGAGTCCATATAGGACTAGTACATATCTATATCATAATATTTTACCAATTTGTATTATTTTGTATGGCAGCCATAAATGATCTAAATCAGAATAAGTTCATTTTCTAATTCTCATATACTCTTCAAATACTTTTCTACTACTGTCAGCATTGACAGTGCTATGAAAGATGAAATCTTACAATTTCTTTCAGCTAAACCAACTCCCAACTCTTCGATTTGTATATTTATATAATATGTTGTGATATTATAAAGAGTGTATTATCAATTCTTTTTTTTAATAGCTGATAGGTTAGATCTTGACCATTATCCCAGCTATTGGTACATAAGTGATAATGTGATTGAGGATCGGAAAAACGGACTAAGCGTAGAATTATTGGCTCTCAAGGACTGCTACCGGACACTGTTTGGTGTTTAGGTGTTGCATTGCCGGTCCATTGTTTGATCCCCACCGCGCCGGCTTGAGCTTCACCGCATGGTTGAAGGGCATTTTGCGAATACTCGTCTGGCTAGCTACCAGTTGAGAGCCAGTAAAATTACTGGCATATGAGTCATAATAACTATACCCATGTCTTAGGATGGCGGACGCAGTAGGTACAGTTTGTAACTTGTTATGTAATGCAGATGTCATAGAGGATACCAATAAACTTCAGATGGGGCTTTTGCTTGTTCGTCACAATCACATAAAAAAACTGCCGGACACACTGTTAGGTACATGGCTTCTAGTTGCGGGTGCTAGCTTACCAGACCACCATACGGTGAAGCTCAAGCTCCCAATGAGATTCTATCTAGGGACCTACTTCTCGGCCAGTAACAATGACTGTGGAGTCATGACGACTTCGAAAGAACACACAATATTCAGCCAAACCCTACAAATCAGTCCATAAAACAGGTCTAGCCGGTGCCAGTGGTCAAGCGTGACCGTAACTACGCCCGCAATAAATTATACAAGTGAACTCGAGGGCGCAGCCGTGTTACTTTATGACGGTATAAATCACATTGCCGCGCCGCGCTGCGCTGCCGTCGCTGTTTCCGCAGAAAACACGAACGTGCTTCATTCCATGTTATATGATCTTAGCACAGGGTAGTGGGTCAAGATCCTAAAGCTTTCACTTACTGAGATTGATTTTAGTTGATGTCAGCTACAGTCAAGATTACCGAATCAAACTATAAGAATAATTCTTTACGAGTGCGTTACAACTTACAACCAAAACCACTAAATTAGTAAGCATATTTATATAGGCGCAAATTATTATATATGAATGAAGCTATAACATATAACTATAAGTAGATCAATCGCATGCTAACCGAATAACATATTAATTAGAACCGGTGTTTAGGGTTCGATTCCCGTTCGAGATAATAACTTTATGATCAATAAATTGGTCACTAGATTGAACAAGTGAAAATAAACCCAAAAATTCAAGAGAATACTTTACACTAGGTAATACGAGCATACATTTTTATTTATTTATTAATAGCTGATATGTTAGCCTTTGACCATTATCTCATCTGATGGTAAGATATATGATGTGGTCGAAGATGTTGTTCAGACTAAACCAGAATTACTGGCTCTCAAACTACAACCAGGACCGACGACTTAACGTACCTAGTAGTAATGCACTAGCAGTCACCCATCCAAGTTATGACCGCAGTGGACGTTGCATAGATTAGCTCATCGGTTAAGAACAAATTAGCAAACTACGCCACAAGCTCTACGATTTAATATCCAATTTATTATCATCACGATTGAATATTTTTTTTGGTATAATGTACCTATTTTGGTTATGTGTCAAATGAGATCAAAAAAAATCAACAAGCATTTATTAAATTTGCGTATCATTTTCTACGGTCTCTTTTAGGCGTTTTTTTTTCGGAGAACTATCCTTAACGTTATGTTGCAGAGCGTGATAATATAGAGTTTATTTTGATGTATTTGCTTTCAATGATTGCAGGTATTCCTTCGGTTTGCTTAGATAAATTTATAAGCGCTCTCTTATACTATGTAATGAATCCAATTACATATTTCCCTAAAGAAAAAGTGCCTTTATAGTGAGCTACATATACACTTTAAAAATTATACATAGGGCGCACTATTTACTTCGAGTACCGGCTAGTTACTATAAATACTTCAATATTTAAAAAGTTATTACAAGATTTGAAAATGGAAGACTATGGATATAAAAAACTGTTCGTTTCATGTAACTGTCAAATGTTTTCACAGTGTGTCATCTTCGTAAAAAAAATACAAGTCACAGTGGATTTTACTCGTGAAAATTTTCGTAGTAAGATTTATTTTGATTGTAAATGTAATTTGGCTGTCCAGCAGAGCCTCATTCGGCCACAAATTTTGTTTTTTTTTAATTTGGTTATTCGTATGGAAAAGACTGATGCTGGAGGATAATGATTGAACTTGATATAAGAAACAATTTTTTTTTCTCCGGATATTTTTAGTGCGCCCCACGTACAAGGTTTTAGTCATGTAATGGAAAAGAATGTTAAAATTTTGAAATGCATTCAACTAAGTAAACTAAGAACTTTTAAATCAAATGACTCAAACACTTTGAAGCTTCTTTCCTGCATAGAAAAAATATTGATTTGTAGTGCGAATTTGACTCTCAAAATTAATCACGAAATCAACTTCACTATTTAATATTTTTACCACTTTTGTTTTGTAGATATAACAGAATGGTACATAACAAAATACGTTTGGAGTAATGAGACCTTAAGATCACTTGATAAATAAAGTTAATGGCACTCTTCAATCCATACACAAATACAAGAACGTCAAAAAAGTTTCAGTAGTAACTTTTTCAAATAGTATATAAATATATATTTATATAACTTATCTATATGTGTTTCTTGCATAGAAAAACAACTCTGTGAGCCTCATTTCCAGGAAAGTAAATAGAATGCCATTACGTCATTCATGTGCCATATTCAAACGACTGTTTCATAGTTAAGAAGGATGGGTGGCAGTGTCAAAAACATCATGAAAATCATAGCTGAAAATTTTAATTCACCTATATAACTGCTTGTTGGTGTTTTTTTTCTATTTAATATAACTGACATTACAATATAGTTTATTAAATGTATACAACCTATTGGGCCATTGTAACCTGAATAAAGAAATGTATTATTCAAAGAGTACATTTATGTATCTATTATTTTTTAGGAGGATAACAATCGGGGCCTCCCTGTGAGAGCATAAATAAGTAAAAATAGTATATATCAAACTACATAACAACGAGCTTTATTCGCTTTCTAGCTACTTCAGCTGACCTTCAATCTTAATTTCATATTAATATTTAACTTTTTCGATCTCCCCAATATAACATAAAGAGTTGATCGCTTGACTTGTCCAAAATCCGATACGGCAAGCATACTTCTAAAATGATACAATAAATATTTTAAAAAACTCCACAAAAACAAATGAAATGCGCAATTTCGTATACTTAGATTATAAAGTTTCACCAGTTATTATGATTTATAAACCCAACTACAGAGCCAACTTGATGAAATTTCTATTGGGCTAAACTTTTATACTCTATACCAAAGTATAAAAATAAGTTATCCTTTAAAATATAAAAATAAGAGTCCTGAGCTAACAAACATAAAAAAATACAACCGAATTGAAAACTCCTCCTTTTTAAGAAGTCGGTTAACAATCGAGTGGTGCTATGTGGCCAGTGGCATTATATTTCTTTGTAAATTGGCGTGGGGAGTCGCGTGCGAAGTCCCGTGGGCACCGGCGCGTGCGCGGCCTTACGTCCTGCGTCCCTACTCCCTAGTAATTGATGGTTAGCGAAGCGCTTGCACTAGTGGTGCTTCAACCCTTAGAAATCTGCTCATCTGATGCGACAGCCGCGAGGAAACGTTAGGGCAAGTGCTTCCTTTATATTCGTTTGTCGGTAAGTGCAGATAGTAGAAACCGTCGAATTCATATTAGCATACATATTTTCTGTACCCGTATATCATCATATCATGTAATTTATATTTTCCAATAATAAGTATCTTAACACGCACGTTTCACCCATTGGTTGTGATCTCATAAAAGCAGAGTTAGTATTTTCCAATATCTATCCTAGAAATGTATATTGTATTGTCAATACTAAAAAAATAAAATAAAATTCAATGCCGCAAATACCTAATAACTGTTCGACTTTTATTATGAAAAATGAATCGAATTAGACGACTTTAAAAGGGTCTTTAAAGTCAAAGTCAAAGTCAAAATCATTTATTCAATTTAGGCGTCTACGACGCTCTTATGAAGGTCAATTACAAATTTTAATATTGAAATATACTACATTGTACTGCCACGTTCAGCAAACAAAAATTATAGAGCCACTGCGAGAAGAACGGGCTAGAAACTCGGGGCCATTCTTTTAAACGTTTTTTAAAAATGTGTTAAGTACATACTATATAGTAAAATTATTACAATACTTAATTTACATTACGTAAGTGTTAGGCGCTAGCTTGGCAGAGGCGAACCAGTCCACAGTTTCACAGAATTGATTAAACAATGTGATAAATTTATAATTAGGATTGTCCAATTCTTGACTATATTATATATATAAGTTGCCAAAACTTCTCGAGTCAAAGATTTGTTTGTGAAATGATATTTCGATCAATTTTGTATATATACTCCTAAACGACATTCACGATTTGCTTCAAAACCATGACAATACAAAGATAAAGTTATCATTTACACATTTTTTGATTACAAAATTTGCCTTACTTATGATTTCTGTAAATGTGATTTTCGCATAGCACGCTATAGTGCTTGTAATCATATTAAAAATATGAACTTAATATCTAATTTAATCTCTGCATACGATAATGAAATCAAAGAATTGTGTCCATGTCAAAAGTATTATAATCATATTTTCCAGTTATTTTCCGTAGTTCCTTTGGATGTCCCACTGACGGGACTACAGGAAAAAATAATTTAACCAGCGCTTACGCATCAAATATCAACATTTTAATATCAACATACTCGTATGTTAGCGTATTAGGTATAATTTGCGTTTAGGTTCAATTTGCATGTTTCGCACTAAGCTCAAATGGCTCCCTATACGCCTTCGTCGGAATGCTCATATTTTGTCCCTACTTTGTTCTTACGCTTAGGATTACAAATTGTTTATTGCTCCAATAAAAATAACAGGATATAAATATTTCAATACTTAAGTAAAACACAGTATAATTAATACCTTCCATTAGCAGCCGTACTAGGTGAACCTGTGTTACGTCTGCTAAGTGTATTCCCACAAAAATGCAAATAGGTACATTTGTTACTGCAATAATTATACATTAATATAATATACAAATATATAATATACAAATATATAATAGGATTCAAACTTTCTCCCGGGACGTAAGACATTGACACATAAGACTCATATAGCCCTGGTTCATAATTTAATATAGTATAACTCGATAACATAGGTAAATATGCTGTGCTGAAGTGCTGGGTTTTTGGCGATAATACCTCCTCATGATATCTTTGATCATCAGTACTTCTAAGATATGGGGGCTAAAATTTTCTTTACAAACGAAGTAACCGGTTATTGAATTAGTACTTAACATGTTCCCAGATTAAGTACCTTATAAAATCATTCTTCATTTGTTTACAAGCAAAATTATTTCGAATCACCATTTCAAGTTTAGAACTTGACGTGCCATGGAGCATTGGCTTGATTTTTGAACCATGGAGATTTCATTACCTATGTAACTCTTTGCTTGTAGTTGACGCACCCAGACGCACCTGATATTTTTCCTTTTTTAGTATAAACTTGGAAATAAAGCTCGTACCTACCTTTTTTTTGTTAAAATTGTACTAGGTGTATGAATAAATATCAGAAACATTTGAGTAAGCTGAAAATAATACTATTTTTATATATATTGATAAAGTAGCATTTGATCATTTCTATTGATAAGGTGTAGGTAGGTAATATTCTGATCGAGGAGTGTGGGTGGCGTAACTTAGAAATACTGTTTTGATATTTTGTTTTGTTATTGCAGTAACGCATGCTCTGCGGATTACATTACAAAATTCGAGGGAAAAAAATTATAGCCGTGTCCGGGATTCGAACACGCGTCATCCACCCCTATAGCCGGGGGTATGCTGTGACAGACTGAGCTAACATGACAATGACTCATAACTATAATTTTGCCAGTCGTTCTTTAACGTACTACAACTGTTTTAGAAATACTAGCTCTCAAAGACAGTTGCCGAAAACTGTTAGGTAGGTAATTGATGCCCGATATTCTAATTGAGAGTGGTAATTAAGTAGGTGAGCATTGGCTAATTTCCCTACCATCATGCGGTGATGCTCAAGTCTAGGGCAGTAGTCAAAGAATGAACTTTCAAGGCAGTCCTATTGCCACTCGGCCATCAATGCTTTAAAATTGTTCATTAAAATTATTATTTTTTCATTCATTTGTTTTCACCTACGAATATATATTTTTTAACACACTTGCTCATATTGTGGCTCTAATTTCACCGCAGTGACTTTTTCATTGCTATTATTCACAAGTGAATTATAGAGTTTTTTTTTTATATAATTGGTTGAGTTCTTTTGTCATTAAAAAAAATCGGTATAAAAAATATCGTGTTCAATAGTACTAATAAATTAATGTAACTATTGTTTGCTCATTTCATACAACTTCGTATTTAAATGGATAATTTCAACTTGTGCGTGTTTATTAAATAAAACTTTTACTCAATTGTAACTTTTAATTCTCTGTGGTAAAGAAAACTTAAAATCTCCCATTTTGTACGTGGCTAAACCGCTATCCACGAAGAACAAAAAAAGAGAAACCTCATTCTTTTGTCTATGGCCGATCGCCATGCGTGCGCCTAAGAGAATTGATTAATTTTTCCCGCCATTGCGAAAAAAAATTCACAACTTGTTTTCAGTGTAGAAATTATTGTTATTTATTAATTAAGATGTCTACAAGTACTGAATATAAAGAAAATGATTAATGTTGTACACCGCCCGATATAAGATGTGAAGCCCTTAACGTCATGGAACGATTACTACCTGTAAACGCCAAGGAAAAAATATGTATTAGTATACCAGAATTTTATACAATGGCAAAACAACAAGAATACGCAGTCTTTTTCAGAAAATGTGTTCATGGCGTACTTTAAAGAATTATCTTCTAAGTACAAACCTAGCTCTTTCTGATGTATATACTGAATTTTAAAAAGTACACTCCGAACAAAGAATACAGTGGACTTATATCATACTCTAATTTGTCAGCTTATCTAAAATGGAACTCCATTTTAGATAAGCTAGGAAGCAAGAAATTAAAGGTTTTATCGTCTGACGATATTGAAAAAAAATATAAAAGATGCTCCAGATAACCAATATCTGGCTACTAAGGTTAGTTAAATTATTTTCGTTGTATATTTTTTTTCACAAATGTGTTGAAACTTCGATAAACTTGTGTATTGATGATTCCCGTCCTTGGCTCTCTTAAGAAGAGAATGGCGTCTCAGCGGTAATCACAAACATTACACACTTGTACCATAATGTACATATTCGTAGTCTATTGGTAGGTTTTCACCATTATTTTGGTGTCAATATTTAGGTACCTATATAACTAAGTACCTACCTATACAAAATTAATTTATGCAATGAACTATTTTATAAGGAAATCTATTTCATAATAATGTGCAGTCAATAATTTATATAGTCCAGCAAATGAAACAATATTAAAAATCTACTAAATCTGAATAAGACAATCATAAAATGATTTTTCTGATCAAGGTATGGATAAGATATAGCAATAAATGATTTGTATCAAATAAAATTTGTCCCATTCATGTACAGGTCACACGAACAAACCCCCAGAGATTTGGTGTCAGATTTCTATGGGAAACTGGCGTCCAGTGCGATTCTCTTGTTCATATAGAAATACCCACTAACAAACATTGGAATTGATATGTAACATCTAATTTATACAATGAAGGTTAGTTTGTACTTAGTGAACTTACTAGTTTCTTATTTATACCTAGTCCGGCCATAAGTTCTGTTACAAATACAGATTTTTTGTTACACGACTCCCCAAAAAATGAGTGTTATGTTTTTAATTTCCGTATTCCCAATAAAAACGGCTCTTGGTCCGTTTTTATTTAATTATAATTTGCATGTAAATCACAAGAATTTACCATGAATTGATGTTACGATAAATAATCAGGCAACAGCACAAGATTTCTTAGTGCTGAATACTTATGTTTTGTCAGTACGCGTCATAACAAAATATCATGACGAATTCGGGATTATCCCTATCAGTAATGACAAAAAGTCGTGAAGGGAATCATAAAAATTTAAGAATGAATGCTATAGTTTCATTAATGAAATGATAAATTATTGTGAAATTCACCAAAATAAGAATACATTTTCCTAACAACTTTAAGGGAAAGTATTGATATATTTTCGATATCATTATAGCAGTCTTAGAAGAGCTTTCTCGTTTATTATCGTGAACCTGTAATAACTTTTAATGCGTAATTGCTGGTGATTCTGCTGCACTAGACTGCCGAGTGTTGCCGATTGCTGCCAATGTCAATATATTTAGTATAATATTAGCTGAATATTTTTCGGAACCGTCAAATTATTTCGTTTGCGCGATGCAGGATTTCATACATTTTAGCGTAAATAGCGATAGCGCCGTCTAGGTAGTTCAAAAGGAACCACCAGTTCGAACTCTTTTACATTATTATGGCTGAACAGATGTATCTTAATAAAATCAGTTCAATTAATATAGAATTACTCTATACCATACAAAGAAGAAGATGAATCTCTGATGATGACTCATTGGTTGAACATTTTTGACCAACAGGCTAAAGCTAGAATGGGCAGAATTGATATTGGCTTCAACGTGAACTACATAACATAAAAGGACATTAGGTTAGCTTAGAGACCAATTTTCTACTTGAAGGTGGTAGTCAACCCGACGAGCATTCGCGTAATGCACTACAACATCTAGGGACGTCGTATATAGACGTCGTGCCGGTAACGAAAATTTAACATGACAATAGTATCATTTATTTTTTCCTAACAAATAATTATTTCACAAATTATTTAGAACGTAACATCATAGTAAATTATTGGTAAAAACCCATTAACTACTCATGATTCAATAACATTTTGTGGATAAAAAATTATGTTAATTTGTCATGCTCGGTCTTGATATTTTATTTTCGGTTTCGCACTAATTCTTTATTAATTGTCGTGCTACATTTTACTCACGACAAACTTGAAAATTTGTTATGAAATTCCTGTTAAAAAGCAGGTATATCGTAATAATTTATTATTTAGTTACTTTATTTTTTAATGAAAGGCTGTCATGACTCTTGGTTATCTGAATTGAAACTTGTAGTGATGGAACCAAAAGTATATTTGCCTTCGTGCTATTTCATCATACTCTTGATATTATTACAGGCAGGGTAACATGCCCAGTGTCCGGCCTCTTAAGACGTTAGGTAACTTATTTCACTTTTAACTAAGGTCTTTAGAGGCATAAGTGAATAAGCATATTTTTATAAAGTCATAAATATAATTTATTACATATTTAATACTGATTAAAAACACATAGACAGTCAGTTTTTATATAGAAAATAGTTTTTTGGAAAAGTATGTTTTCTCCAGTATCCGGCCGTCCCAATCTAGTGTCCGACCACATTATGCCTAGTGGCCGGCCTCCTAACTGAAACCTAGAAGCTGGCCACAGGGCACTAATATCTCTAAATGGCTAGTGAATAGCCATAGGATACATTTCCAAAGAATCAAATCAAACCGAAGATACCAAATATTTATAAGTATATACATAATATACTATTTTAGGTCTATTGAAGTTAAAATATTAATATATAATCTTCTATGCGTTGGCTACCGCTCCGCTTATAATAATATCGTATCAAAGGTTAACGTGGCGTAGATCTAAGAATTTTATTGGAATTCAACCAATCACTTTTGTAAATATATTCAATGCGCAGACAGACACGCTTATTCGACAGATTTACGTATAGATAGTGGCCGGAGACTGGAATTAGAGCCATTTTTTCGGCCACTAAGTCTTTTTCAGGCAGGTGAACTAGACAATACTACTAGTAGTCCGGCCACCAAATTCTCATACAAAGTCTTTTACGTATAATATATATACAGCCTTTTTTGCTGGACGTAAGGTTAGCTAAATATTAAGAACGACATTACTAATAAATTTATATATCACTGCAAGCTGATTACAATGAAATATAATAAATACTTCCACCCTTCAAAGCTCCCGTCACCGGCCGGGGTAGGCCGGACACTGGAAGTAGCCGTTTTTTCCTCCAGTGCACCGGCTCCCGATTTTTTTAAATTACTGTACAAAATAACGCATACTTTACACTTAAATTGAGTAAATTGACGTATGTATATGGTATATAACATAAACCTCTTTTGATATAATGATTAAAAGAGAAACTAACTATTTGAAAACACCAGTCCACTAATATTTTTTAATTAATGTTGTCTTTTCGACATGCTTGCACTCACCTCGCCGTTTAAATGAAAACTAAAATTCCGCTGATTACTTACGGAAGATGCCGCTACGTCTAATTTATAGGTACAACATCAAAGTATTTAAGGAATTTGGTTTTAGAGTCAAAATCGTTTGAATATTCTTAATTAATTTAAAAATGTGTCGTGCGGACGGACATTGGTGGAGGCCGGTAAACTGGACAGATTACCCCATCAGCATTATTAATTATTCTGCACGTCAATAAGTAATGAAGGACGGAAGTCATTTTTCTCAGTATATTATACATTATATATATTCAACTTGATAAATACTCGACGAAAATAAATAGAGCATGCATAACGAATATGGCGGAAGGGCTCAACGAGTTGCAATGGACGTTGGGACAAGTCACAAACTTTGTATATACACGTCATACTGGTACTTATATTGTTTATATGTACGATCGAATTAATTAGGAATTAATCTAAAATATCATAAGAAATGTGAGATTGTTATTGATAATTTGTAAACATTATAGCAATTAGCAATAGGTACCGGTTCGTTCGAAAAAGATTACAAAAAATAGTTGTCAAGAATCGACAATAATTTTTCAATTGATCAAAGATAAAAAGCCTAAACTTCATACATACATTCATTACTTTAAAAAATATAACAACTCAAGTATGTTAACAAATTTTACTTCCAGGCATTAATTAATGTTTGTCATCTTTCCGTATATACATAGCAGCTCTTTTCTCTAAACTAAATAAATTCAATATTAAAACCAATTTTTTTTGTTAATACGTTGTTGACTTTCACACTGTGTAACGTTATCAAGATCAAATGACAAACCCGCTTGACTCTCATAACCTGCTCCTTAGTCCAAAGTCACAGCACTAGCAAAGATATACGGCGGATGATCTAAATACTTTTTATGGGCATTTTCGCGTGTGTGAGTTTCTTTATTCCACCATAACTTCTAACCGGCTTAAGCTCATTTTTATGTATATATCGTTTGATTTGTCTTGATGGCCCAAGTGACACAAACACTACGTGATGTAGTGTAGAAGCTAAGAGGACCTTTTGGCGGCCGAGTATATCTGCTGTAAGTTGCGAACCAGGTTCGGCGATAAAACTATCAATACAATATGTTCTTTCAGATTGAAAAATAATTGGGAACTTAGAATATACTTTTTGTTTTGTTATATTATACTTATAAAACCTACGTAATACGTAACGTAACCAGTTTTACGTTATATTTTGTTAGTTAATACACGTTTGGTGGTTTACAGTTACAGTACAGCCTAGCCTATAGGCTAGGCTGTACTGTAACTGTACTTTACTAATTGAGCTAATAGCGAAATCCTATAAGATTTCGCTATTAGCTCAATTAGTAAAAGTAACACTCACTAGTCTTTATAACCAAAGTTTGAGAAAAAACATAATACTTTACTTTTAGTAAATAATTTATCTATATATCTAAGTTATATGAGACGTTTAGCACTTGAAGCTGCGATATTAGTTGCTTATTTTGATACTATGTTATCAAATATACACTATAAGGAGTAAAGAGAAAACTTGCTTGTTGAAAATCATGAAAAAATATTACTTTTCACGTCCATAAGTAAAAGTAATCTCTTCTGTATTAAGTGTGATTTTGAGACTTGAGTGAGACTGATTATTGGAATAATTGTTAATAAGCTAGTTTAAAATAAATATTAATTTTGAATCAATATTTTTTCCATTCATATAAATTGTCATAAAATACCATTGACCTATATATAGGTCAATGTAAAATACTTTAAAGGTTTCATCGCTAACACACATCCCGGCCGGGTTGGCGACGAATGCGACTTGGCCCGGCCGGGCTAAGAAACATACCGGGTTGCAATCTATAATCTACACACACTTACTTAGAACTTGACAAATATAATTCATTCACGTTTGTATTTCTTCAAAAAAGTAGGCATGGGTGTTCACACCTATATTTCACAATACATAGCTTCATGTTCAGGTCTCAAAAGTGAGCCTGTAGTACCAGGCGTATTTCCAAAATCTTGGCTACCATATACAACATCAGTACTAATATTATAAATGCGAAAGTAACTCTGTCTGTCTGTCTGTCTGTCTGTCTGTCTGTCTGTCTGTTACGCTTTCACGCCAAAACTACTGGACCGATTTGAATGAAATTTGGTATGGAGATAGTTTGAGACCCGGGAAAAAACATAGGATAGTTTTTATCCAACTGCGCAAAAAGAGGTTAATGTTTTCGCGCGATAACCGACATACGTGCGGGCGGAGCCGCGCCCGGAAAGCTAGTCAATTATAACTTTAATATTCTCTGTTCTATTTTTAAATTAAATCAAAAGTGCAGCATTGTATAGCATTAGCGTAAAATAATTTTATCGACGTGCTGTCTGGCAGCCGAGCCGTTATCCCGCCCGATGCTAACCGACCTATAATTTGATAATGTCTGCTTTATCTGATTATGATAGAACCGAAAAATTATATCCACTTGTAATTAGGTTAAAACGCAATTTAGAAAAGCGCACAGCGCCGCGGGCGGCACGCGTCCACGACCGAACACTTTAGAGCTGGGTAGGGAGTTGCCCCAATTCTAATAAAAGTCTGTGTCAACTGAAGATCAATGATAAATTTGTTGTTTTGTTTCCCAGCTTTAGTTTGCTACATACACATAAATAAGTATTTTAACCATGACAGTAAGAACGTTATACTCAACAATTTATGTCAACATAATTGACTAAAGGGCTCTCTCTTTGCTGCGTCGAACTAAGTTGGAAATTTTATTTCAAATTTATTTTATTTCTGAGGTCTGCATGTTTTCTCCTAAATTTAATGTAAAAACAATTTAAATTCAAAAAGAGGATGTCATTCACGAATATTGGACTATGCAGGTTTAATTTTATTTTGAAGTGGCCACTACGTTAAATGACAACTTCTTAATTTAACCCCTTACATAATGTACTTGCTTGGTATAATTCTATATTTATATATAAAGAAGAAACATTTGAAAGAATAAAAATGAAAATTCAGTTAATCGGTATATACTATATAAACAAAAATTAAACAAATCTGTACTTCGAAAAACGAAAGAGCAAGTAGAGAACTTATTCTTTTTACTCCTGCGAGTTTTGCAGAAACTTTACCTACGAGTTTATTGCGAAACAAATAGGCACTTGGTAGAGCTTTTTGTGTTACCCAATCATTTTTATTTCTATATACAGCTCTCCATTTAATCAAGTATTAACCAAATTGGTCAGTGATGATAAGATACTTAATCTAAAGATTTTACTTATAAGGAACAGTAGTCACTGAACAAACAGACTAAGCAGGTTAATATGGGTATAAATACAGAATGTAATCGTTCACAGGTACATAGAAGCATCTTATTTTTAGGCCTTCAGCAAAAGGGATACCTAAAGCAATTAGGAACGTTAAAAATTATAGTCATCGGTAAATCTGCCCTAATCAAGACTTCGTCCCCTAATCAGCTAGACGCATCATATATTATGTGCATTCATAGCAAAGTAAAGTACCGGCAAAACCATAAAATCAAAACTAATAAAACAAGCAAAGCAGACATTTGTCGACCCTTCAAGCCAAGTCACCCCCTTATTAAAATTAATAAATGGGCCCTTCGTCTGTATTAATGATCGCGTTGTGTCAATAACATTATAATATATTTGGCAAACAAGTCCATGCGTGGCTCACAACCGATCGAGGAGGCTTAGTGGCTGTCCTCGTTTCAAAACATTGACGTTTTATTATTAATTTGAATGCAAGTGTCAGTATGTGTGCGGATCATGCTTCTCAAAACTTTGACTAAATCATAAAGAAATTTATATAATCTCATTCGGTAATATTCTAATTATGAAATGAAATACAGACTTTTATTGGCATATTTTATTTACATACTTCTTTAAGAAAATTAAAAAAATAAATTAAAGCATTATTCTCCTAACAAAACAATGCTTTAAAACATTTTTTTAATTTTTCAAGTACAAAGTGTCGGGACACCAATGAGGTTTCAAGTTCGCGCAACGCGCTGGTTTTTATATTACATTTTATTTAATGTACCTAGCTACCTATGGCCATGATATTAAATAAAGTAGTGTATGCAACTGCATATAATTAGGTATTAAAACACTCGTGTAATCTTATTTTGAATTTCGCCTGCGGCTCGTTTCAAAAAACTACACTCAAGTTTTAATACCCTCTATTATATGACAGTTGCATAAACTACTATGATACAACATGTTACATATGTATAATACACAGGGCGTCCCATGACTATGCCAGTCAGGGGAAGTACATTAAATATAGAAGATTTGACACCCCCCTAATAGAAGGATATTTAAAACTACATTTACAGTTTTTTTTAAATTGCCTACTGGGTATTGAACACGTCCGAAATATAAAGAGAAAACATTCATGTATTTTAAGTAACGGTCAAAACGGTTAATCTAATGGATTTTTTTATATAACATAGCATCTTAAATAAAATGTAAACCGTTATTTTTTTTATAATTGCATTGTACAAAGTCTTACCAACATAATTTATCAAATGGTCAAAATATGATCCATTCCGTAGTATACTGTCTCACTCTATGTTCCCTGTTGATATTCTTAATTCGAATTATTTTTTAATAAAATAAGGAGAGTATTACATAGTTCAGTAGTTAGTGGTTAATTAATACTTTGATAATGTCAGATGTTGGAAGCATGGGAAGTCAGATAATATTCTATTATACATTTTCCTGCGCAAATTTATATTAATTAAAATGTTGCGTTTCATGGTCTTTCTTGACATGGTTTGTCATTTACGAAGAAATAATCATTACATAATAACCGTTTTTTATCTTTACATTTTAGTGGATTCGATTCCGGTTTGAGGCAGACTATATTTCAAACATCGTGAAAGCAGTCTTACATATGAAAATTATGAAATTATGCCTTAATTAATTTCAGAGAAATGTCCTACCTTTAATATTTATAGTGCTTCACCACCGTATGGCATAGCCGTGGGACACCCTGTATATTCTTTAGGTCTAGAAATAGGATATAGGTTTTTTTATCCCGAGTCACTGATTAGTGCCCGCGGAAGTGCGATACCTTTACCTACTATAACCGATTTCATTTCCGAAGGCAGTGAAGCCGCAAGCGGAAGCCAGTGGGTTCATGACTGATGTTTTAACGCCATATTTGTCACAGCATTCCTGTACCTAATTCAAGGTACCTTTACATTTTAGATCAAGATTGTTATTTTTTTTTAATTAGTTGGGTTAAGTAATGGTATCGTGACTCGAAATTAATATTATGAATTTGTTATTGTTTGATACATTTCCATGATAATTGGGTAGGTAATTACTATATCTATTGATACGCCATGATCATATCTTTACGAAAACATTTTTATTCTTAAGTGGTGATAGCAATACTTTGGTAAAAATGTCGGCTATCGATTGTACCAATATGATGTGGTCCGATGATGTTAGGGTATTTTATATGCTCGCCTGGCAAGCTACCACTCTAAGCAGAAAATCTCTAGAAGAGTGTAGGTAATGTATTTCGAGAGCTATGATCCTTAGCAAGTGACTATGAATTAAATTCCAATTCTAGTGATCTAGATGCTGCCATGGAATACAGCTTTAGGAATTTGCGACGTATGGTACCTACTAAAGGTTAAGCTTGCTTGCTATTTTCGACTGCATGACCTACGTGAGATGGTTATATATATATAACTCTAATATCAGCAAAAAAATAACAGCTCAATGTTTTCTTAACTGTCACTGGTATTATATCTTATTGTTAGATAGATTTTTGGGCAATTATTTGGGTCTGATTGACCTACACTATGATATCATTTTTTTTAGCATATTCTTGCTAAAAAAGGACATCCGCAGATACTCAACAAACAGAAACAGTCCTCTGTTATATTATAGGCATGATCAGAATTAGCCTTAGATAACCATTTTCAGTAATGAAATGGGCTATAAATATTTATATGAAATATACTTTTATTTTATGTTTACTGAAGAATATTTTACAAATGTTGATGTCAACTAGTACTTACTAAATAAATATGAATACCTATTTGTGGGGAAATCTGTTATGCAGACACTTGAAGTCTTTGATGTGTGTTTGCGCACCGCTGCCGCTCCCTTTTGAGAGGAACCAAAAGAGGGCGCTGGTTGTTTACATAGCAAATATTTTTAATAAGCGCACTCCTATTTATAGTCCTAACTGGTTGTTAATTTATGAATGGTAAGCAATATTTTTGTTAACTTAATTAACTAGTTGGGCATTGCCGTTTGATACATGATATTATGTAGTTTATCTGATATATATTCATATGGTCTAACATAGCCTAATGTAGGTATATAACATAAGCTATTATAACAAATATATAAAAATATTTTAACAAAACATTAAAGTAATATGTCAGAAAAACATATAAATATACATTATATTTTTCGAAATATATTTAGTGACAATTCTTATTCATTTTCCTGCTGATTCGACGTGACGTCATAAGCGCCTCTTAGTCGAAACGAAATAATTTTCGACGCCCTTTGCTTCTACAGGAAACGATCCACAAAGTAATGCCCGATTATTATAATTATTACTTACCTAGTTTCATCAAAATCGGTCCAGTCGTTTGAGGCTGAAGAAGCAATGAACATTCAAACACACTCACAAACGTTTGCCTTTATAATAATAGTTTGAAAAGGATCAACTTGTTACTACTTACCGAATATGCATTAGAAATAAGTTATATTTTTTTATCGTATATATGGTTCACTATTGTGGAGATAATGGCTTACACATTAAAGGTGATATATGCTGTCGCGAGATTTTTTGTAGGTAAATATAGGATAAACATTTCCGTTATACATTATGTGCGTGTGACACTTAAGGTCTTTGCAGCGCACGCCAGAATAGATCTAAAATGGCTAATTTTTTTCTTACTTACTTGACACTTATCGTTATATTTTCGACAATTCACATAATTATCCTTATAAATTATAGCCTATGTGTTATTCTGGTGTCTAAGCTATATTACTGTAAAGTTTCATTAAAATCCATTCAGTGGTTTTTGCGTGAAAGAGTAACAAACATCCATACATCCATACATACGTACAAACTTTCGCGTTCATAATATTAGTAGGATAGGATAGTAGGATATACAGGGCGTCCCATGACTATGTCACGCAGGGGAAGTACATTAAATATGGGAGATAGCAGCTTCCCCTGATGATGGATTTGTAAAACTACATGTAAAGTTTATTTTTTTAAATTGCCTACCAAACGGTATTGAACACGTCCGAACTATAAAGTGAAAATACTCATGTATCTTGTGTAGCGTTCAAAAGGGTTAGTCAAAAGGATTTTTTTTAATATTAGTTAGTATCTTAAATAAAAAGGATACCGTGATTTATTTGTTTATAATTCCGTTGAACTAAAATTTACCAACATAATTTATCAAATGCTCAAATGTGATCCATTTAGTAGTATACAAAGTCTCACTCTTACCATCTCACTCTTATCACCATAAATCTTGCTAATCGATTTTTTTACCAGAAAATATCTGGAATGCAAGGCTGCAGCTAATGAGGTTCCTTCGATATGCAAGCGTGGCGAATAGGGCATCGGATTGGGGCTCCAGTAGCTGAAACACAATCTGTGAAGCATGCTCGTCGCCCTGGTTCACATTTAGTTATGCTTTCCGGTAATGAGTTGACCACACAGGCTTAAGTAGGAAGGTAAATCTACGCTATACAAACAATCATAAGATTTTTCATAGTTAGTATCACATACATACACAAAATCACGCCAATTTTCCGTAGGAGAGGTAGAAACCACATATTTCCGTACGTACGTATGTTCCTTACATACCTCTTTCGCTTCATCTACACTCATCAATTCATTCATACATAAGCTTCGGTGTAGGTTACTCCTGACCTGGCCTTTTTTCATAACTTCTTCAATCTGATTTCGGACGTTCGCCTAGGTCTTCCCCCGCCAACACTGCCGTTCACTTGTCCCATATATCTCATTTCATTCATTCTTTCTACATGTCCAAACCATCTTATCGGACCTTTCTCGATTTTAGTCACTACAACCGTGTTCACACCACATCGTTCCCTTATCACACTATTCCTTATCCTGTCACTCAGTTTTACTCCAATCATGCTCCATTCTCCATCCAATCATACTCCATTCTCAATGCTCACATCTCTACTGCATTTATTCTACTTTCATGCTTTTTCTGCCATACCCAACTCAATACCATACATTATTGTCGGAACCAATACTAAGTATCAGCCAATCCAAAAAAATATTAGATTGCACCAATCATACAAATATTATAAATACGAAAATTATGAGTGATTGAGGATGCGAGGATATGAATCGTCGACGTTCAAACCCTCTCCAGTAGGCTCAAACCTTTGACACTGCTTAAAGATGTTGGGTCAGCATCTTATACCGCATCTTAAACTAGGAGTTTTGGAACTGTTTGGTTTAATACCTGCAGCTGAGTTCCGCCATCGGAAGTCGTGATAGAGCATGATTTTTAAAACTATTTCGACGTCTGGAACTCCACATCTTGCATTGTTTAACTCACACTACCACCACGTAGAACCAGTTGCCATCTGAATTATTTCCAAACGAAACCGACGTCTGAGGAACCTTCAAGAAAAGAGCATATTTCCACCTCAGGCTGACAACGCATCCTTTATACCTGCATAGTATTCCGTCACCCAGGTTCGTGAGCGATCAGCCAGGTGAACCACCTGCTCGTTTGTCCTTCAATCCCATAAAAAAACTAGTTAGATTACTCCCTACTCGTTGCACATGTGGTCTGACATAACAAGAAAAGAAATAAAGCATTTCATCCTAAGTGTTAATCATCGAATAAAAGTTTCTAGACTGTCAAATACCTACGTATAATAGGTATATATATACGCAACTACAACACGAGAATTCAAAACAATGACCAATCACATTCATTATCGATTTAAAACCATTAAATCTTTCGTTTCCTCGTATTTTTTTACCTAACAGTTAACAAAAACGGACCGTAACAAAACGCTTACTCTAAAAAAGTTACACTTTTTCAGTATAAAATCATTCGTGCGTTTTTATGCCGGTTCCGAAGTAAACACAACTTTTGAAGTTTACAAGCCGCGCGAGAAGCGGTTCACATCGTTTTTTTTTATTTTGGCATAAATCAATATTACTTATTGAAAAACGCCGACGACGCGACGTGTAGGTATTTGAGTTCGTGACATTAAGGTATTATACTGGCAATCTATTATAGTGGGCGATTTCAATTAAGACTTTGTTTCCTCATCTGCACATAGCTATTACAATTTTGCACAAAGAACTAAATGTATTTGTATATTATATTTTAAAGTTGTAACATATCAATGTCTGTAATATGGGCACCTAGTTATGCAGATCCCACGGATTTTGTCTTGGCAAACCTCTTTTGTTTCATTCACTGCCATATATTTTTTTACTAGACTTTTTACCATTAAGTCACTAATATGACTTGCTCTTCATGAAGGTCTTGTTCTCGAAACCGGTTCATTCACGTTAGCATTATTTGCTGAAGAAGGTATTTTAAATTAATGTGATAGTAATTTCTTTACTACAAGGTCAAACTACCGCAGCATTTATCACTTCATCGTCATTAACATTACATTTTCTACTAATTGCTATCACTATATCCTAAAACCTGACTCTCAAAGAAACACATGTCTCTAATCGACTTACCTGACTCTGCTGCCATACACAATTTTCAGTTACAAAATTAGAGTAAGTACATTAGTGTAAGCACTCCTCTACGCAGGGACAGATTACCTATTTAGAAACTGGCTGATAAATGATAAGTCTGATAATGAAAGTTTATATTACTTCATTTTTACCATATAAAATGAAAAAACACGTACAGCGGAGGAATTGTAAAAGAACGATATCCCACAACCAAACCAGATTATTAAATATATGAAATAAATTGTAGGGACAGGCAACTAGATAAAATATTAAAAAAAATAATTAAATAGTAATAAACCAGACTGCAAATTATTTATTTTCATTAAACGTTTTCATTCCATTGAAATTAAAACTGCAAGTTATAAACAGTCGACTCTCGTTAATTCGAAACTAGAGGGACTCTTAAAATGTTCCGAATTATCGATTGTTTGAAATATCAAATGGTTCACCTTTAGTAGTTCTTTTCCGTACGGCAACAGTTCGGCTAGCATACATTTTCTCCTTGTGCTTTATTATGGTTGAGACTTGAGAGAGTACTCAGAAAAATCTTAAATTCTTTTGCGAGATCACTTTCTTCTCACCTCCCTCAACTTTTTTATTAACTGCTTCTTTTCAGCTATCGTCAAACATTTATACTTTTTGGGACTCATAACTAACACAAACTTTTATTTAATCGTACACAACGAACAAATGAGTAACTGTAACTGAAATTTTACTAAACAAACCAATTCGTTCGGAAGTGTATGGTCAAACTAATCATTACAAAAAGTTCGAATTAACGCGTCATTTTTTTGCGTAGCGTTGATTTTTTCGTTCGAATTACCAAGTGCATAAAAATTTATTGATTTAGTTCGAAATATAAAGAGATTTTCTAGGGAACTCGTGATAACTTTGAATTATAGAGATGTTCGAATTATCGCAGGTTTGAATTAACGAGAGTTGACTGTATTTATGGAATCGTTTTTTAAAGCCTTTCATTTTGATACACCACTCAATTGTAGGTACCTCAGCTGGTTTAGGTATCTACCAACTCTACCAGCATAACACGGCGAATTATCTAGGTACCTGATATATTTTGTACAGGGGTGCGTTCCTCCTACCCGTCGGCCAAGACAAATTATGGTCTAAACGCAGATATACGCCGTTCCAGCACTCTAATCGAACTTAATTTGATCCTGTCAAGATTTGATCATACCCGTTCCGGGCGACCTGTCAGAGCAAATTTTGATCTGCCTGGCCAAATTTTTACTACCTTTTGAATCGGCCAAATATTGGCCAGCTGTCAAATGTGACAGATTCTACAATAAATAATAGATTTTGTACAAGCTAAGCCAAGGATTAATGGCATACTATGTTAACATTGCTTAATTACGTATTATGCCCCATTTATTAAAAATGTAGACTGTATTTTATCACCTAAAAACATCGCTGTCAATTCCATATTTTGAAAGGAGCATTATAGGTCGTTCCAGGTGCCTTAGAGCAAATATTGCTCGACCAACATTTACTGGAACGCGCCCCAGAATAGGTATAATACTGTTAGATAATTTAGTTCGATTCGACAGCAATTGTCATTAAATGAGTCAACTCATAGATTGTAGCCTTGGAATTCTGCTAGCCATTATAGTAAAACAAACCTACAATAGTTTTATTAAAAGATATATTAGGTAGGTGCTTACTTGATTTAAACAAAGCAAATATATCAAAAAACTTAATGTATTGTACTTAAATATACAACTATACTTAAATAATACCTAATAATACACAACTATACCTACGAGTATATGAAAATTACACTAAACATGTATTTGCAAGCATAGAAAAGGCCGGCAAATGTGGTATAGCGGATGCCAGTGGGTAGAGTTGATCATTTACCACCAGACGAGCCATCTGCTAGTTTACCCTTTTGGTCTATGTAATATCGAAATAAAGAAAAACAAATATATCGAAGAAAGAAAACGTGAATTTCCTACGTTACAATTTGTATTAAATAATACATTTTTAAGAAGTCAGTTACATGGAAATTCATCAAAGAATATTGTCATCAACATAGCCACAAAATTCTTGTATTGAAGTGATGATAGACAATGTTGAATAACGTTTCTTGAGTTGCATTTTGGAAAATGTTGTGTATGTAATCTCCCTACTGGATAAATAACGAACATCATGAGAATCGCAGCCAGCTGAATCTTGCAAATGACAGAAAGCCGTTGATTCTAGAGTCAAATGGTCAGCGGTGGACTCTTTTTATAATGATCAAAAGTAATACTCGTAATCACCCAGACCGAGACACCGGCCATGAAACACCGGAATGGATCGATTTTCCTTAAAATAGGCTACTATTAATAAAAAATTGAGTTATTCAAACATATATTGATAATATAACCCCAGTTTTGTCGACAAAAACCGATTTTTAACCGACTTCAAAAAAAGAAGGAGGCTCTCAATTCATCTGTATTTTTTTATTTATGTTTGTTACCTCAGAACTTTTGACTGGGTGAACCGATTTTGATCATTATTTTTTTTATTTAAAAGCTTGTCGTTTGGTCCTATTTAAATTTCATTAAAATCAGTCAAGCCGTTTTTGAGTTACACTCCAATAACTGAAAAATATTTTCCTATTTTGATGATATAAGTAGTCGTTGACAGGGAATGACAATCGATCCCGCAAGTAGCAAGGGTCAATAAAAAGAGTAAAACAAATTTTTTACTTAAAAAATGGAACCGACTTCAACACTCAAAAGTGTGAAATAACTGTTGAATTCGGTACCATGCGCACAATATTGTGTGAAAAGTACCTATTACTATTGAACTATCATGGTACCGATTTCAACGAGTTATTTCATACTTTTGAAGTCGGTTCCATAGTTTTTTTCTCTAGCGTTGACCACTCAAATAGTTATTTGTTATATACAGGGCTGCAAAGTTGTTATTTGGCGCGAGTATTTTTATTGAAACCTGAGAAAGGGAAGGTTCCAAAATAGTATCCTGAGCGAAGCGAAGGTTTCAAAGCGAATAACTGTACTGCTGAGTGAAACACACAATTTTTCACCTCACTACTACAGCGAGGAGAGAGCGAATGCTAGCTGGAAGAATATGGTAGGTAAATAAGTGTTAATTTAAGTAATTAAAAATTAAAAATAAATCAATGACAACTGATAATATTGAAACTTAATTTATTTATTTGGATCTGTTGTAAACCTTATATTTAAAAAAAATAACCTTTTCCATGCTAGCGGATAAGAAGCATTTTTCCACGAAGAATTAGAATGATATAAACAACGCCTTTCCGAAATTGTGAGGTGAAAATAGTTTATTATGGCCCAGGGACAACGGAGGGAAGTTATTAATTTAAAGCGGTTATCTGTCATTGTGTATCATGGCATCGTAATTTAAACAATTGAATTTATTGAACGTATTTCAACGTGTTTTTATTCGAAAGATTTAAGAGTGAAATTTACCTCTATTCTTTTATTTCCTTCCTGGATATAGCCAATGGAGTATTAGTTTTAAACATAAAATCTAGGTCTGATGTACACGAACGACACGTTCCAGTCATTTCCTTTTCTTTAGTAAATTATTAATATTAGAGAAAATATGATCCTAAAAACCACAAAATGTCCAGTATTGTATGATCAGAAGACTACCGAACAAATTTGAAAATAATAGATGCCTAAATATACTCTTTCCCAAAATTTAAATACTGAATTCGCTTAGTTTTGGAAGAGTACGAAACGTCGTCGATCTTTCGAAGCTTCTTCAAAATCATCGCAGGCCCGGTCCCCTAGCCAATATGTTAGAATAAAAAACAAATTATTATACAATAAAAATTTATGCATGCAACAGAGTTTTAGGAATTTTTATGTTTTGAGCCATTCGCGTATAAATTGCAATACCATGCGGTATCTGGTTAATGAGATTTTCTGCATAATGTCATCATTATTTCGTATTTTCTGGACCTTCTAGATTAGCCTGAACAATTTCTTCGATCACATCATCACTTACCATCAGGTGAGATAGTGGTCAAAGACTAACGGGCATAAAAAACCTTAATGCGCTAGATTTTACTAACCTATGTTCAACCAAAATCTGATCAGTCGTCTCCAAGTAATTCAAATAAAAATAAAAATTGGATGTGGCTGTGTTATGGATACGGCCGTTTGTAGTACGTGAATACGTCTCAAAATAGCGGGCTCCCACCTCCATGTGTTACAGTTCTAAGTTAGCTTAACAAATTCTTTGATTAAGCTATCCAGTGGTGTAATTGAAATTTGGATGGTGATGATAGATATGTAGCTGCAACACTTAACTGTGTCCCCGATTTTGTTATCATTAGTTTCGTTTTAATTGCGTCCATGGAAGCAATTTTAAAGACGTATTCATTCACGTCAAAAGTTAAAACATACTCAGCGTAACAAACCGTGTAACCTTGGTGAATATCAAGGTACTTTTTTGAGTATTTTAACTGAATAGTTAGTTAGGCCAAGGCAATACAGGGATCGAAGTTTGAAATGCAAAATTTTATACAATTTTGAATTCTATTATACTTTTGTTCCATGCTTCATATTTTTTTTGAAACAGTGAAGGCACAGTCGCAATGGCTATTTCCTACCGCGCGTATGGTCCATAGTTCGAATCTTGGAGGAATCGGGCTTGAGATTAACCGCATCGTGATTACAAATATAGGTAGCTACCAATTTCAAGTAGAAAATCCGTCGCCAACCATCTAGCGGTGTTTTCCGGCAGCTGTCTTTGATAGCCCCCTTATTCTAGATTCAACCTGATGATAACACACCTTCACTTACCATCAAACAACATTGCGATTAAAGGCTAACTTACCTACAATAAAAAAACAAGCTGTAAAAATGATAAGGGTCGTCATGGTCAAGATAATTTACTGCAGCAGTTACGACAGTGGTGTGTTATGAAAACTTAATGATTATAAGTTATCAAGTTATCATCATGTATCTGAAGCGTTAACCTTAGCTCGTAGTAAGTAGTACGTACCTGGCACGCGACTCTATAGAATAAGTACAAGGGCAAGCTGTTCACAGTAATTGTGATGATGTTGACACGAATAACAGGACGTGTACGTCTGTTCGTGTAAGGCCCTTAGATTTGTGAAAACGCAAAACGGATATGACTGTCTTAGAATGTAAACAATTAGAATTGTTTATTAATTAAATATACCGACTAGCACTCACGGTGTTTAGTCGAAATTAGAATTGTGAAATACATATAATTATATTTCTTTGCAGCAATGTCATAAAATATTTGATTCCACATTCCGAAATAGGCCTTAGGCGCATTTTCTTATTCGTTATGTATATAGATATTGGCAATATATTAAAATTCAGGTCAAATGGTATAAAGAAATGTTATTGTGATAGAATATATAGTTTTTCAATATTTTCCTACCCGCACATGACTATAATTTTTCCTCTCGTAAATTTTTAATTTTATGGTTTTTCAATATTTTAATTGTCCACCTACTACTACTACAGGCCAAAAGTCAAAATCATTCAATCAATTTAGGCGGCGACAGCGCTCTAATGAATGTCAATTAAAAAATTAAGAAGCAAAATAGTTGCTGATGCGCTCGTTGTGTAGCTTACTTATTAGTTTTTAACCTATCAATAAAGTTAGTAAGTTTTAACCTATCAGTTGTTGTCATAGGATGGCAGTCGATATAGAATGGTGGCAGGGCGAATGCCCGGCTGGCTACCACCGTCAAATAGATACCCTGTCGCCAAACGGTGAGTTCCGGCAGCTGTTCTCGAGTGCCAGTAACACTACGTACCTAACTCTGAACAACATCGTCGACCACATTATCACTTACTGTTAGTTGAGTTAGTGTCAAAGGATAGCCTATCAGCAATAAATAAATTAAAATAAAGCTATTACGAAAAAAGCGGGCAAGAAACTTGGGCCATTCATTTTAAATATCCTTTCAACTTGTAAATATTAACATATTTATTTACTTAGGTTACTGACGGTAGCTTGGCAGAAGTTAAATGTAATATGCTTTTCTAATTATGATATATTTGACATGCAGCTTAAATTTAACCTCTGTAAACTGTAACATCTTTAAGAATTTGATTATAGTTTTATTTAATGCACACCATAAGCAGGATTTTTTATTTGTTACTTTGCTGAAAGTATATTTTTTAAATAAAAAGGGAAGATAATTCCATCAAACGAAACCCAGCTGATAAAAATATAGGTATGCTTGCATAAAACTGTTGAAAAAACAATACTCTGAGCGTTTGAAGAGTCAAACCTGCTGATTTAGCTTATTTAGGCAGAATTGCGGAAAACGGCGTTTTAGCATAATTAATACTAATACAACAATTAATCAATCAACTATTTATTATTTATTTAACTGCAGGCTAACCAATACTATTATGGATGTCTAGATTATATCATTTTATTATATAATTATCAAAAAATAAACCGATATTCTGTTATGCTGTAAAATAGATTGTCTATGAACAGTTTGTGCAGTCTGGTATTAAAGTTATTTCCGGTAAAGTTTTTATTATTTACGTAATTTGTTATAGCCATGATAAACATTTTCACCTCACGAGCTTGAAAAGGTGTTGTTTATCATTCGAAAGTCCGGGGGAGACGGCCGTACGGGAGAGATGACCAGTCAATAAAAATCCGACTTAGAATAGCCAGATGGCATTAAAAACAATCTAGTTCGCTTTGCCTCGTGACCGGCGACAAGTGTTAACGTGATTTTTCAGCGAGAAAAATCAAAACGTAAGTAAAATCAACTTTGTTTTTTGAACAGATGACCAAATTAAGCTAATGGGTGGACATATTATGTGGTCACAAAAAGGTTTTTAAATATTATGTTCTTATACTTTTGTTATGAAGTAATTAACTTTTCTCGTATTCTAACCTATAAATGTCAATAGATAAAGCCGTAATTCTTTTTTAAATTGACATGGCCATCTCTCCCGGACGGTTGGTATAGATGCCCATATTTTTTCCGGGAGAAATTGCCATAAAACCCTAAGTGTCATTTCTAGATAACTCTCATCTAAAATGCTATTTACAGATTCTATACATCTACGTTAGGAAAGCGATAGCCACTAGGTACCTGGGCTGACAATGACTTAACAAATGCTATAGCTGAAGTGCAAAAAAGTAAAATGACAGTGTATAGAGCTTCAATTATTTATGGAATACCCAGAAAAACATTAGAACTTAGACTAAAACTAAATAATGAGACAAAAGGACGAATGTGTCCATTTTCTACATTTGGCGCAGATATCGAAAAGAAACTCTGACAACACATAAAAGAAATGCAGTCTAAAGGGTTTCCTTTGATTATATTTAGATGATACGAGGATAGTTGCATTTAATTTTGAAGAGCAAGTAAATGTAAAACACACATGCAATCTGATTTCTGAGAAGGCTGGCTAGGATGGGTTAAAACTGGTTTTAAAGAAATTTTTGATGCCAGGGTATGAACAGAACATAAGTAAATGCTTATTTTGAGATACTTGAGAAAACTTTCTGCGAAAATACTTAACTAGACAAACCTGGCAATTTGTTTAATATGGATGAGACTGGGTTGCAGCTGAACAATTGTTCAGGACATGTTTTGCTTGAAAAGGGTGCCAAAACTGTAGCTTTGTCGCGTCGTGGGTCCACAAAAATTGCACAGGATAAGAAGATATTGTACAGTATGCGGAAAAAAGAAATGGCCATCACACCCAGACCTCTACGGCCATCACTCCCGGGCACTCTGGGTGAGATGGCCACTCGTAATTTTTTTTAAATTACTGATACGACTATTTTTTTGTTAATTTGGGGCTGAATCCGATTATGTTTTCAAGATAAATATAATTATAATTTTGCTTCCAATCAAAATCGTTGTTTTAATTATCATGATTTCCCTACAATAGGTCCTCCAACTTAGTAGGGCCGTCTCCCCCGGACTTACCCTATAGTTTTTAATCCGCTAGCGTTGAAAGATTTTTGAAATTCAAACTTATATAAAAAATCGAGTAAAATTAATTTATTTTCAATATTCCCATTTTTAACATGCCACTTATAACTTTTACTATAAATTGAAACAAATTTACTACATTATTATGCAGTTTTTTTGCACTTTCTCTTTTGGTTATGCTAATTTGTGCATTTCACTATTGTGTTTGGAATCCCACGTTATCTATAAGGAGGCAAGTATATACAGTTGTCAATACTACCGCCACCTATATGCCGTACAGTTACCGGCTTAACAATATGAGGACAGCTACCTACATATCTTCTAGTGGACGTAAAGGCGAATAAAGAAAAAAAATGCTGCGTATAATAGAGCAGCATGCCACCGCTAATGTCGATGTGGGTGGTATTTTGTTTCATATTGGGCGCACAACAGAGCTCCCTTAGTTTGGAGCCAAAAGTTTGGTTCCTAACGTTCACTTAATCACCCGAAAGTTAGCATGTATACTTCTAACAACAGGATTCCTAGAGAGGGTTGGTGTCATCGCCCATAAAATGGAAGGATTCCGTTATGCTTTTGAGTTATCCATTACGCTGTACGAGAAGACACATGGTACCGACCCCACTTGAGTGGATAAATGTGGGAAGATGATGACTTACCGCCAACCACCAAGCCAAGCAGAATTAATTTCCCAGAGCACGGGATTCAGGTTTAAAAAAAGGCAAAATAACTACATCATGATTTTATAGCTCCAACAAAAACAGCTAAGGATCAAATTATTTTAAATGGCAAATTTAAAGTCAACGAGATAATTGGACTTTTTTGTCGTTCATCACTATTGTGGTCAAATGTTATCGAGTAGATACCTAAACTTTTTGCATTGTAAAACACAGATAAACCTATTTTTATTCATTGCAATATTAGTTTTTTATCTGTTTGACGTACATTGATCAATTTTACATTTATAGACTATGCTAATTAGTAGAACTATATAGCTATGTACTTAAAGTTATAAAACAATCATAAAACTTAGGTATACAAAAGAGCAAAAATATATGTAATTTCCGTTCACGTAACAATGACGCACTACTAGTCAATTTTGTTTGTTTGTTTTGCAATTTGCTATAAACCAAGCAAATTGAGTGTAAACGAAGAATTTGTGATATTGACTTTGATGTGGATTATATTTAAAGGAATGTATTTTTTTCCTCAAGATTAAAAGGGTTTTAGAAATATCTAATACTGGAAAAGGCCAAGTCAATGGTGATGTTAAGTACCTAGTCGTATATCCAGGCTTTTTTATTGTTACATATTGGTTGTTGGTCTACCATACTAGAATCTTATAGAAAGCTATCTCAAGATGTTTCTTAAAAAACACCCAATTATAGTGAAAGGCATAAGTACCAAGAGTATAATCTGAAAACATTTTAAAGAGCATTACAAATTTTCGTACACATTGCAATTATGCATCACTGGTATATGTTGTTGTTATGAAAGATAAACATTGATTTATACTCTGTTAGATGAATAAATAATTAGCTATTAGCGTGGTTCAAACCCGCGACTACATATCTCCGGTAATGTTATACATAACATTACCGTGTCTCACTTTATGATCACTTAACCACGCACGAATTAACATCAAAATAGTATTTTGACTAACCTCGGCGTTTCGATCAAGTTGCATTGACCGTGGTCACGAGTAAACTGAAGAAGCGGGTGACATCGTCTTGAGGAGCGGCGGGAGAGATTTAAATCTACCCTCGTTAGGTTTTCGTAAATGTCTTTATAACTGTCACCTTGATACACTACACTAACAGTATCGGAACTTGCACACGGTGGCAAATTACGACCCGAGCACTTTCTAATTATGGGATTCCACGATGTAGACAATTTACATACATCCCCCCGATTGAAATTTTTGTACTGCTTAATTTCAACCGCTACACGTACAATTCTACAGTTATAATGCCGTTCAGTGGAGATAATTTTTGGGTCATGTAGCTCGATCCAGTGGTTAGGTCCTCACTCCAGTAAGTGCTCTGTCGCTTTACCCTAAAGCTATAGTAGTTCCGGCTAGTAACCTCATGTTTGTCTATCTGTCTTTTTGTAACTTAATTTGCAATAAAATTCATCAATTTATTTTATTGCAAATTAGGAACATATATCATATAGAGCTTTCATGTTTATTTTCTTTTAATGGATGCAAAATAAACATTAACTTAGAATCTTTTCCTCAAGTAAGAACGAAAGAACGAGTATATACCTACTACTTGAGGAAAAAGGTCTAAGTTATAGCTGATATTCGTTATATTATTATTCATTAGCGGTTCGCATGATGCATAACAGTCACTGAGCTCCGTGATGGCATCAGAAGAAAAACGAAAATCGCACGACTGGACTGATTCAGAAGAGATACTTTGAACATAGCACTATAATTTTATTGAAACTAGCTTAATAATTATCTTGCACAAAAGATGTTCTTCATTAGTTTTTGCATAAAATTTTATAAGTGGCTACTTTTTATGTAATCAGGTGCTTCTGCTATAATTATACCCCTTATCGAGCAATTTTTAGTTAACAACTGTCAATTGTTTGTATTTCAGGATCTTAACATAAATATTAATTGGCAGGTAAACTTGCAAATATCTAATTGAATAAAGTTGATTTTTAGTATTTAATTGCTTAATTATATATTTAATTGTTACTGTTGGAGAGGTTATTATCGTATTGCAAATTCTTAGGAAGCGATAAAAAAAAATATTTTATTGTTGTTATAAACTATAAAATAACGCCAATACATGCTGAATAGGTTAGGCAGTGGATGTCTAAGCCCCCGAGTTTTGTCATAATTAAATAATATAATAAACGCCGAGCATATTATATACCGAGCATTCTAGTCTGCTATTGAGAATTCATACATCAGAAAGTCCCAATTTCTGTCCGACCCGAGAATCGAACGCAAGAACTTGTGATTCCAAAGCGACGGTTTTACGCCCCTAGACCTACATAATTTTTTGGCTGATCATCGAGGTACTTTTTATTGACAGACAGCTAAGGTTAAAAAGTGTGTTTTATTGCTGAAGAAACATATACTTTAAGGTATAAATAAGTAATCAAATAGAAACTTTAAGGTATAAGTACTTAATTGTTTTTTTTTATTGATTGTGACGGTACAAGCACGAGTCCCACCTGATGTTAGGCGGACTGATCTCTGCCTATATTAGATTAATTTCGACCGAAATTGAATTGCACTGCGCCCATCACATCGAGACATACAGTTGTTAAATCTCATGTGCCTGCTGCCGGAACACACATTCGAAGCAGTGATGGCTCAGCCGCATTGGCTATGGACTGCCGTGCAGCAGGACCATGGTTCGAATCCCGTCGCGGGCTAGAGCTTCACCGCATGGTGGAAGGGCATTTTGCGAATGCCCTCCTGGCTCGCCAAGTGGTCGCAGTGGTGTCTTACCCCTTCCACCAGATAATGGTGGGGATCGTTGTTAGTTTGACCTTATCATTCTGTCCTGGCGTCATAATTTTTTTTTTTATGCCATATATATGATGGTAAGTGTTGATGTGGTCGAAGATGTTGTATAGGCTAACCTAGAATTATATAATACAATAAGTTAAAGTTTTTTTTTATATCTTCGATGTTTCTGGTCATAGCAATGTTTCGCGAAAATCTGTAAAGTATGATTGGCCGTTTCATAGGTGAGTAGGCATTTATAGATTATCCACCACATAGTGTTTTGTCTTCAGAGTTACACAAAAAATAAAGGAGTAAAAACAGTAGTCGGAAGTAAATAAATCCAACAGGGTCAGGAATTCCGGTGAAATTAGGTGGCGGAGGCGAACGGCGTGTGCGAGCGCAAAGAAGCCCCTGCGGCCTCCGATACTGGTCATTCTGACTGGTCCCCGTCCCGGCTGCATCAAGCAGGGCTTCGCGTGACGTCAGCGCCATCTGCCGGCCAGATGGCCCATTAGATAATATCGCACGCACGCTACCACTTTTAACTTCGGACCATTGTAAATCATGTTTGCAACAAATATATGTACTTATATACAAATGTATTGATTATTATCCGTGTTTTATTTCGGGTAACCTGAGATACAAATTACCTTTTTCTTACTTTTTAATCGGTACAAAACGCGGACTTTATTGCGAATTCTAGTTCTTACATATAATGTTCTGTATATGAAATTTCTTCAACGTAACATTTTGTTATTACGCGTTCTCTCGCGAACTTTAAACATAGACAGGTATCGACATCGACTACCTAATAATAAAGGATTTTTTGCAATCCTCTTGATTATTACATATTCACTTTTAACATTATAAAAGTACTTTTCATGTAGTCAATCAAACAAAATCTAGGTTGTATGTACTTAATAATAATATCCAAAGTGTTAAAAACCGACTTCCGGGTAAGTTTTTCCATACCGTCCTAAGATATGAACAACCTATCAATCGAGTGTCAAGCTATGTGAAAGTTTGAGCGTGTGTATATAACGAGCATTTATTACGATATATATGTGACATATACATCAACACAGTAAGGTTCAGATAATTAATTCCTAGTCCAGATAGGACACAAGTGATACCTTACCTAATTCAGCAACCTATTTTTATCACTTGGGAAAGCGAATTTGAAAATTTTAGTATACCTATAACATAATATGTCATATATCCAGATGTACGCCATTTTTTAAAATGCTGTCCAGACGTTTATTGGAAGTGACAAGTGACCATAGAGATGGTGCCTAAATGGGTCAACGCATAATAGTAGTTTGGCCAATCAACGAGGTTATATCTTTTGGGCACTGTACCTGCTGACATGGAGTTATTTATTTATAGTTCGCAATTTGATTGATAAATGTAGTTTAATGTTGTTTGTATAAATTTATTAAAGGAAACCATATAATCAAGCAAATTAATAAAGGTAGTTAACCGAATCTTACTTCTAAAACACAGGCGGCTACCCCATTGTTTTTATGTCCGACTAAAATAGTAATTACCGTGCATCATAATATGGTAAGTAATTTCACCATAATATGGGGTCGCCGCATACAATTTCCCTAAGTAAAACGCTATGGGCTTGCCATATGCCAGAACACAATGATGAACCTTATCTACCCAATTAAAAACTAGGTTATATAATCTTACCTCAAACTAATAGTAATTTGCAGATTTTGATTGTTCAGATAGTTTTGCGATGCTTGTGCATTTATTTATGTGGGAACAAAGTTTATTTTTGAAGCTTATATATGCCCATTCTGTTGGAAGGAAGTTCCCGTGGGGTGTCGGGTTAGAATTGCACGCCCCATATCTTCCCGTGGGTGTCGGAAGAAGCGATTAGGGGAAAAATACTGGAAGGTGGGCAGCAGCGCCTTCTAAAGAACTGCGATCCCCAAGCAGATCCCCCTGCCAATCATGGGGATTATGGCAAAAACCCCCTTAATAAGGGAGGTTGTGTTCAGCAGTGGACGATCAGGCTGATACAGTTGGAAGGAACCAAAACTAGCCAAGAACGAGTTGGGCCTCGCTTTTTAGGGTTCCGCATTACAACAGCACGTAATTATTATCCTTTCATATTTTTATTTTTCAATGACGCATGCTCCGCTGCTTACATCACAAAATTACAAGAACAGGAAAAAATATAGTTATGTGCGGGACTCGAACCCGCACCATTCACCCCTATAGCCGGAGTGCGTTAACCGCTAAGCCAACATTACGAGTTCTAGGTAGCAACAACCGCCTGTAAATTACTTCGTACAAACTTGCAGATTTCTGGGATACGCATGACAAGATTAAGATTTTATACATACACATATACATACATAAAAACACGCCTCTTTCTCGTTGGGGTGGACAGAAAACACAGATTTCCACTTCCTACGATCCGTACATATCTCTTTCGCTTCATCTACACTCATCAACCCTTTCATACATGAGCGTCGTTTTAGGGTACTCCTGGCCTTTTTTCAGAACGGCTTCAATTTGATTTCGGAACCGTCGATGTATTTTATATTTAACGAAATATGGTTAACAGTTTTCCATTTTATCAATATTTGCTAGCATTCGGATTAGTTTTTTTTCTATATTCTATAAATACGAAAACTTCATAAGCGGATTTGCTATTCCCCCATAAAATAATTCCATAGGTTAGTTGGAGTGGCCATTCCTATACCTATTTAAAGATAAATGATAGCAATTTCCACTCAAGTTGAAATTACAAGCTTAAACTTTTAAAAACCTCTAAAATAGAATCACATAAACTTAAATTACTCTAATACTAATGAACTACGAGTATATAAAAACGTTTTACTGCATTCTCTTTTTGGTAAGTTCAAAGCCAGCCTACGTTTGTTCAAGAAAATTGCTTTAAACCTGCCCTCGGGGATTATTTTTTGACAATAACAGATAGAGGGATATCCATTACTTAGCATGGCTCAACGATGTTCACCTCATCTATATTACGAGTACCTACTTATGTATATTACTTTTGAGGGTTCCGTACCCAAAGGACAAAATGGAACCTATTAAAGAGACTCTGCTGTCTGTCTGTCTATTATCCATCTGCCTGTCCTATTGTCTGTATGACTCTAAAAATAAATGAACGAACAAAACCAAAAATGTTATATACCTATTTTAGATCGTTAACCCAAAGATTATGTACTACGGGAATAAAAACAAATCATTTCAATTATTTTTCAGGGGTCTTCCAATACATCAGAAGGTAAATATTATAATATATTTTTAATAAATGAAAATATCACCTTTTTGCATCCTAGCATGCGGGGTGTCATATTCAATATTTTTTATCTACCAAAATATGAGTAAATGGAAAAGACATTTTAAATTTAGTAATTAAACAACTTTAAACGGTTTAAATCGTGTATATTTATCATTATTTTTGTGCCGACTTTCAAACACTAAACAATGATCGTGGTCACGGGGTGACTGCAAAGTGTTTGAAACGTGTCGGGGCAAAAATAAATAAGTATACCTACGCGATTTAAACCGTTTAAAGTTTTTGAATTACTGTGTGTAATAATCGCGAAGACCTAAAACAACAATATATATTCAATTTGTAAATTTTAGACCATTTTAATTACGGTGTCTATCTGAAAATATGAATACAGTTAGAAATTGCAATAATAATGTGGGTAGTTATAAACAGATGGAGCCTGCCCCACCCAAATTTCGTTTAATTAAACCCTTTTCATACCATACTTGAAAAAATATTTCAGATATTATTTCTGTCATATTTTTTTAATCTACTAACATCTAAATGTTTACTAAAATTTAACGTTGTATCATTTCATTCAATGGTTTTACTCGTAGATCATAATCTCTGAACTTGAACTCAGAACAGACAGACTTGGTCAGAATACGCTACGGCATCCTAAATATAGTAGAAACTATACAATGACTTGCCTAATCCGCGTGAAATTGGTAGGTATCGTCAATTTGATATCTAAAAAACCAAAGAAAAAAAAACCAGGAGAAAAAATTACTGCTGAAAAGCAATGTCAGTATTTATTGGACCCTTTCAAAGTTTGCTGACAGTAAATCAGAACTTTTATGCGTTGAGTGACGCTTGTTAGTATGTATTATATTATACCTGTATGATTGACACTTTTGATAATAGAAATAAATTGGTGCTTATGATATTTTTCCTATAACAAGATCTTCGTCAAAGGGGAAAAATGTTCGTTCAGTATCGGTTGGAAATTTCTGGCATATAAATACCTACATTTATTGTTGTAAGATCTAAATATGAGGATATAGCAACGAGTGACTGGTGCTAGAAGCCATTGTTCTTGCCTTTGCCTCGTGATATTAGATAGTTATTCCAGACCTATATGAATTCCTTATTAGATAATTCAATCGGGAATTCAGCACCACAAAAACCACCACAAAAATAACTTTCTTCGATTACCATCTGCAATAAGAATGCTAAAACCATGTCGTGGCACTATCGACCAGAGACGCTAGAGGGATAAATCTTAAAGGTGGTGCTACCGTCCCGCTCGGGTCTCCCATTGTCCATAAAATATATAGTTTTCACTATCCGCCCTTGGAGGACTAACGGGTGGTGGATAGCGGGAATAATTATAATATAATAATTATAATATATATGACCAATTAAAAAGAAGCGCTTGTAGCGAAGTTGGCTTAGCCGTTCTTAACCGATCAGCAAAGTTAAGCAACATCATCATCATCATCGGTCATGAGTTGGATGGGTGACCGCTAGTGATATTACCACTGAGCGCTTCTGTGCTTCGGATAGCACGTTAAGCCGTCGGTCCCGGTTGGTTGTCTTAGGATAATAGTTATAGCAAGGTATGGTAGGGCATTTTGCGAATGCCTGCCTGGTTAGCTACATCAAGTAGAAAATCTGTCACCAAGTACTTAACGGCGTGTTCCGGCAGCTGACCTTGAGACCCAGTAATTCTATGTTTGCCTGAACAACATCTTCGACCACATCATCACTTACCATCAGGTATGATAGTGGTCAAAGGCTAACCTATAAGACATATGAAAAAAAATAGGCATGTAAAACGCTCTTGGGGTTAGTGACAGGAAAGAGTATCTATATATGTTTTAGAAATTTTCAGTAGGTATGAAAGTACCAATATCGCACAAGCGCCGCGCCGCAGTCGGGATCGTTAATTTGTTTCGTAATCACAATTCATGATATTACATGTATATATATAGTATGTAACCAAACTCTGTGAAATTTAAATGAGAAAAATGTCCGATTCCATTTCAACAATAGACAATCTTTTTCGGACAATTTTGAATTTTTTTTATAGATATACCTTTATGTACTTGGTGTTTAGTTTACGTTATAAGTATCTATGGTTCAAAATATCAAAAAATTTAACATTCCTTTGTCGTTTGCTGTTAATACATATAACTTAGTTGCACATAATTACGACTTGCGGATATGATTAGAACCACAAAGTATTAGTGTCTATTAATTACCTTCATTTGACTAAAATTTATCTTAGCCCATTAACTCTTACAGAACATAACAATAAAATCTTTCTAGCCAGATAAATAAAGCCACAAGTAAAACTAAAAAGACAATAGAGAATTTCCCACCAAACAAAAAGCGCAAAATACGACATTGCCACACAAAAACAATGAACTTTCACACGAGATGAACCAGGTTGATTTAGTAAACCGTTGCGGAATCAAAGCGGAAAAGTTGCTCCGTGGTCGGTAATTGAATTCAGGAAACAATACGTTTCTTTGCTGTGATTCTGTGATACATTCGAAACACGCACGACCGGGGTAGGCACCTGCCGCCTTTGATATATACCTACTTTACTATTTGCCTGCTGCACTATTTCCTGGTTAGCGTCCGCAAGCGAGTGGGTTTCAATCAATCTTGCGAAAAAATTAAGTAACCAGTACCTACTTCAAATTGGTATAATGGCATTAAATTATTTGCAATTACTAGCAACGCGTGACAAAAAACTTCGATGTAGAGGTGACCTTCTCAGTCATAATACAAATTAATTTGCGATACAAGATTTTGTAAAGGTCAATAATAGCCACAAATGAATATCCTAACAAATAAGTGTCACCTAGGTATTATAATAATTATGAACAAGTAGTTCCGCGTTGTACTGCATTTAATACTTGGCTTAATTTTTATTTATTTTTACTGTTGTTTCGTTAGCCCTTGGCAACTACTTCACCTGATAGTATGAGTGATAATGCTGTCGAGCATATTGTTCAAGCTAACCTAAAATTACTAGCTCTCAAGGACAGCTGTCAGTACACACCGTTAGGTGCTTACTATTGTGGAAAAGGTTATATTCTAACTCGATTCTAAAGTTAAGCAAAAACTAATTTAGGAATGTGGCAATTAAATTCAGCCATCTATTCCTAACGTTCTAATACCATTCTACATTCTAATACTATTCTATATTCTAATACCATTATCGTAGCCTTTGCCAACTAGCTTGCCTTTTTATATGTCATGATAACCCATTATTTTGATCTATTTTATTCACTTTAAAGCTTCAACCCTTCATCTAAATTCTTTATCAATTTTTGTCAATTTCCTGGCCGATTCAGCCTATATAACTTATATTTAAGTCAGCTATTTCGCACCAAATCTCATGGTGATGAATCAGGCTAAGTCGCTGGACATATCTACATGCAAACGCTTAGGCCCCGAACTCGTCACCAATTCCTGGCTTCGCTCAATTCCGCAAACTGTATGTACGTTTTCTGAATAACATGGACGTTTAATTTACTTACAATTAATTTCTTTTGAGTGCGCTGTGATTGTGTTTTTAATTTGTCTCTTTATACACGCAATCAAATACTTTTCTCTTATTAAAACAGAAAGCGATCTCTTACGAATGAATGTCTGAATTTTTTAAAGTTAATTCAGTAGGTCTTTACTACAGAAACGATTGTGCACGATATTTGGCATAAAATAATCGTGACTAAATCCTAACGCAAGTGGAGGCAAAGCGAACTGGACAGCTAGATAAGAGAAAAAAAAGTGCTCGTGAGATGAAACATTATATTTGAATCAGGCTTGCCTTAACACCGAAGCAAAACTTTTTTACAATTGTGTCCTTGTGTTGTCCTCTATTTTGTTAACGAAGACACAATTTTGAACTTATGTTACTTGATTGAACTTAATAGACTTCGACACTCAACGGGAAAAACGGGTTTATTAACCTTATCATTGAGACTCCGCTGTCTATCTGTTTGTCCATATGTGAAGGGGTAGCTGTGCTTCCTTGCAGCTATATTTATTCTAACCTCATAATATCCTGAGTAATAGGTTGGCAACACTAATAAAAGTTAAATGCCAGTGGTTTCACTTGAGCTGTTTAAGACTAGATAAGTAGTTTTCTGTAGTTCAGGAACAACTGCACTTATATCACACCTCTTATATTTAATTCTACTCTTAATAAATTGACAGCTTCACCAGATCACAAATTTTAAAATGAGTTGACTTGACTTGAGAAAGCATCGTGTCGTTATTTCATTTATCACAGAAAATATACATATTAAAATTGACATTAGAATAATAATTGTTAGAATAATATTTATAGTTAGAATAATATTCTTACTTTATGTTGACATTACCTTTGAACAAATATAAATGTATGTAATTCCACACTTTTTATTGAGGTTGCTTATATTTTAGTTCTGTTTTAATATTTAAGATCATAATTGTACCCAGTCATGCAAATATAAAAAATTAATTGTAACTCCACGTCGTATACGTAATGAGTCATAAACTTGAAAATTAGATATTATGTGTAAAACGTTGGCCCAAATGCGACTGATTATTGGATTAGAAATTTAATCAAATCATTTTCAAATACATGAGAATGTAGCAAAAGCAACCTCTGTACATCCTAACATTTATTATGTAAAATTTATTGAGTAAAAATATATAATATATACTTCTACTCAGAAGCATATTTTTCACATAGTTTTGTTGACAGACCAATCAAACAAATACTGTTAACGCTTAATTACTATGTAGTTTTTAAGCTGGGATCAAAACCATTTTTTTTCCGTTTACGGTATGTTGCAATGTGAAACCCTAAAAGAGCTAGGCCCAACAAACTTGGCCAGTTTCTCAATTGTGTTTTAATAGTAGTAATATTTCGTGTATAGGTATCGACCCGGATGTAGCGGATAAGGGCAGGAAGATGGTTCCCGTGAGAGTTAATAATTTCAATATTATTATTAATACTGTTAACTTTTGTTTACCTAAAACCAAAAAGCTCACTATCACAACATCCATCAGCTCCCAAACGCGTGCCACAACTTTTTAGCCGCGAGAAAAAACAATGAAGCAATCTCTCACAAGTATCGTTTTCACTACAGATCTGTGTTACCCCGTGATAATTGAATAGAGGGGTCTCTCCGACCCCCGGGTGACATTAGTGATACATTTGATTCGTATGTGGCCGGTATAGCACCCTACCAGACCCTATTGTCTTGTTTTCGACTGAGCTCACAGTCGAACAAGGGATTATAGAGGGTCATTTAATTTTATAAGTGGGCATTAGTAATTTAGTACCAACTCTGAAAGTATGAAACATTTTTTTTTTCAGAAAATAATATATAGTTTCTGTGTTTGGTTGACAGGATGTTAACGGTTTGAAGAACCTTGGTAAAGAGTGAAATTGCTTATAAATGTCACTAGCTTACCTGTCACTTCGTAAACTATAGTTCGTATTATGGATGCAAATCTTAGGCGGGTAGGTACCGTTTTGTAACTGGGATAGCAATTTACGTTCTAGAATTAAATTCTAAGGAAATACAACATTATCCGGTTAATTGAAGCACGTATTGAACTGCGTCATTTGGATCTCGGACACAATAGAGCGTGATGACCTTGCGAATAAACGTTTTAAAGTCAGAAAACCAATCTGATGATGTCTTACAGCCAACACCATAATATAATGCGATAAAATCTGTTTAATATACAACGCCGAAATGAAATGAAAATACACGAATGAAGTCTAAAAACTCATATGCAAAATGTTTGATACATGCGAAATCGGATTATTAGATACTTAGAGAGGTACCTAGATAAAAATTAGAAATATATAACATAATATTAAGTTCCTAGAATTTCTTATTATTGCCTACAAAAACATTGTTCTTTTATAGGTAACATTTTTTGTCATAATAAAATTCAAGTCAATTGGCATGACAACTATACTTCAACGTATAGGGATGAAAGGATCAAATTATTGTTTTCGAAATAGAAGTAGGTAATAACAAATTATGTATAATATACTTTTTTGTTTTTTCCAGTTTACTTTTATATGTTTCATAATAAATGTACACAGTCATTGAATTCAAAATTTATTTCAGTGGCATATTTTTTTTTAATTATTAATAAATTTGCTACGTGCATATAACAATCGAACACTGACTTGTAAATTTATTTAAATGACTCATTTCCTTTTTTACAAAATATTGCTGTACTCAGCTATAGTGTTGTTTCGCTGTATTTATTCATTCTAATAAACTAAAATAAAACAGAAATGCCATCTCTCAGCGGGTCGCGGCAGTTTGTTTCGTATCCTCTGGGAGGGGGTCATTACTAAACTCCATTACACTTTTTGTGCCAAGTGTTTTGGTGGTATAACAAGGGTGAAAACTACCCAACAAACGAATGAAGCGCTCTCAGCAGCCAATGTTTTTTATCACTTGACAAAGAGATATATTTCAGCCCCTTTTATTAGAAGGTTCGTTCTGTTGATATATTGTATGATGGAGTGTAATTTATATTATATTCTATTCTATTACTTTAAAGGAGCAAATCTGAGCAATTAATTAAAAACATTTTAATAATAACAAATACTTTTAAAAGTATCCTAAAAAATATTAAATCACGCACGATCGCGTGCGCTCGGTAAGTCAAGACCTCCTGAAGATGCTTCGTTTAGAAGCGAAACTAGTCGGGTATTCTTCCGGTTAGGCTGCGTGATGTTTGTGACGTCACGTAGATAACAGGAAAATTAGGCGGAATTGTCACTAGATATATAATTTTATGCTTTTTTAAGTGTTTGATTTTAATATTACTTAATATTTTTTAGGATACTTTTAAAAGTATTTGTTATTAGTAAATATGGATTCCGCAAAGTAACGCCTGAATCTATCCATTAAAAACATTTTTTAAAGTCACGTACTCTATAACAAAAGTAACGGTTAACTAACGTAAAGAGGTTTTCAGGGCCACAAGATCGATAGTACCTAATAGACTTGTTGTAGAAACATCAGAACTTCCTATATTAAAGAAGTAATTCACTAAAACATTGATGACGGAAAATAACATAGTTTAAAATTTTATACATTTTCTTTGTATAGGTTTGTAGAACCTTTATTCACGCATCAAGTGTAGAGGTCGAAACTGATTTCCATGACATTTGGCTTAGATGGTGGTATCTATCTTAGACACGCGAGCCATAATATCCACTATTGAAAAAATCCTCCCCCATTAGAGGGGTTTGTTCTCATCCCATCCCTTGACAAGCGTCTCGGATATCCCAGTGAAAAATGGCAGTTGCTCAGAATTTGCTGCTGCACATATTCTGTTTTTTTTTCACATTACGTCTCTTACTACTGCCAGAGGAAGATAATGGGAGGAAGTGCACTTTAAGCCTGGCACTCCACGGCAACTACTACGGGGGCATTATGAAATGATACTAACAAAACAATATTCATACTTTAATAAGAACCGGTTAAATACTTTTCATGAACAATTTTGCAAGTAATTATGTGACAGGCTTTCAAGGTCTTGGCAGTACTTAACCAAGTTCAAGTTACAAGTTTAAGGCAGTCCGTAAGTGACTGTAGTTGAATATCTGAGAATCCGGTATAAAAAAAAGAAAACAAAATTTGTGAACGTATATTATACTAGCTGCGCCCTGCGGTTATACCCGCGTGGGGATGGATGATGATGATAATTATGAAAAGTCCTATCTTATGTGTTAAGTCCAGGCAGTCAAAAATAATTCCCACGCTAGCTCCGCCCATGCGGCGCAACGATCCCCGCTGCACCGAACGAGGCGATGTGCAGCAGCGGCGCACGCGTCTCGCTTATAAACATATTTGTATACTTGATATTAGATTCGCGAACACAGATACCATTGAGACGATTTCAACTTTTTTTATAATCTTATTCACGTGACGAATTTCGATATATAAAGTAACTTTGTATATACTGCAATTGATGTCACGTTTTTATTTTTATCAACATTACTAATATTTCTTAGTAAGAAATTGATTATTTGATTTACTTTTCAAAATTATTCTTACGGTCGACAGACTTATTACTTATTACCATATGTTCATGTCTGCTCGACTTTATTGGTATATATTATTGGTATATCATATTATACATATTCAACTGACTTCCCAATAGAAAGAGGGTTCTTAAATTGACTTGTCTATTATTTATTTTATGTTTGACCACACATAACTTTTTTACTGAACCTTACAATATAGAAGATTATTTTTTTGCTAGTACAGTTTAACTCTTTATTGGTTTCATTTTAATTTCATCAACACCGGCGAACGGTTTGCCAGTTACAGTCAACTTACTAAAAAGTAATTTGCCAAAATGCCTTGACGATCGCAGTGCTTCTAGCAACTAATGTAAGTGGCAACTATGAATATAGATGAAAGTTATTGTTCAATAGTGATAAAAACACAAATTTGAGATCATATTGAACCGATATCAACCAGTTATTTCAGACTGTTTAATTTAAAAAATTGTTTTCAAGTCTTTTTTTTTAAAGTTTCTTTGCTATGTTGTTGCGTCGCAGTCTCCGTGTTTATAGAAAAAGCATACTGCACCAAACCAACATAAGTGAGACAAGGGTCGGAATATGATGGTGGTACATAACAGCCCAAACGGCACGATATATCTTCACTTAGAAAACTATCGCGAGTTTTGTCCATTATGACTAAATAGGCACCCGGCTGGGACTCGCGTTATATTTACCGGATAGATTCCGACCAGTTTCGGGCTATATTGTAGCCCTTCGTCTGGGAGTCACGGTTGCGCGAGGCGGCGAGCGCGGGCCTCAGCACGTAACTGACGTAACGATGGCGCTGTCTTTCCCGGCTCAGCTGCACTTGTCAAATTGTCCGATATGTCATTAGCGTCGTTGTCACTGTCACTGTTATGTGCCGTGTAGGGCTGTAGACACACCACACTAATCGTGTCAATTTCCTTGTCCACACGTACCGTATCCGCGCTATTGGTGTCACCTATCTTTAAAACTGTTTTCCATGCCGGCGGTATATTCCACCCACAATCCCGGTTGAAGTTAGGGTGACGGCATATTTCGATTGCCTCCCGTATCTTACGAGGAACGAAAAACTTCTCTTTCGCAAGGACGGATGCTTTATCGAAGCGCAAAAAATGATTAGACCCTGGGATGTGAGCGTGCTCCGCTACCGCCGATCGAACGGTATCCACGTTTTTAACACTTCTAATGTGTTCGGTGAATCTATCCGGTAAATATAACGCGAGTCCCAGCCGGGTGCCTATTTAGTCATAACGGCACGATATATATTGATAAATGGGGTGTTTTTAAATTCTCCGTAGTAACGAAAGTAATGTTACTTGGCATCCGCGTGGACGATTATTTATGAATGAATCAACATTGTTCTCAGTATCTTGGAATGTGATTAATCAGATTACAAGTTACACACCATTAGAATAAAGTAAAATACCATCAAATTGAATGAGCAAAATATTATATTATATTCGGTGAATATGGGTACAATGGACCTGAAATAAATGGATTTGATTTGATTTCATTAAATGTTAGTTGTGGGCAATATATTTTACCACGACTCGTCATACAAATATGAATTATAGTTTTCATAACTGTGCTACTGTACACGTTCCCATAATAATATAATGCAGGTTGTTTTTTTTATTGCTATCATATAATTTTTGACTATTAATTACTTATGTTGAAAATATGTTCGTAATTCGTATACATCCTATTTCGTTTAATTTTTCAGTTACAGTGGTTAACAGAAAGGTGTTATTTTACTACCACTCTGCTTTCATATACCAACTATGGTAAAAATTAGACCAACCAGATATATATCTAGCCACTTCTAAACAGCAGGATAAGATTTTTTTTTACCAAACTTGCAAAAGAGTCTACATACGCAATTGTAAGGGCCTTAAACTTTGGGATATTTTATGAAAAAAACACACAGCTGCAGAAACATTGTAGGGAACATGTTATACAGGCTTTTTTAATGAAACATGGCAGACAAGTGAGAGGTACTGGAACAGGTGACTAAATTAGACTTTAAAATAAAAATAGTGGATTATTAGATTGTTAGTAAGTGGTATAGTCTGCAGAGGTTATCGACAAATTAAGTTAGATGTATATAAATTAACAAAAAATCATTTATAAAATAAAAAATATATTGTTTTCAATTTATACAGTTTTAATGATATGCAAAAGAGTGCGTGAGAAATAACGAGTATCGGAAACGGAAAGGCAAGTTTTTTTTCAAGTTTGCAGTCCCCGTGACCACGATCACTGCAAAGTGTTTGAAACGTCAGGACAAAAATAATGATAAATATACGAGATTTAAACAGTTTAATGTTGTTTAATTACTATGTGTAACAATCGCGAAAACCTAAGACAACATTAAGTTAAGAGCCCTTATTCCAGCAAAGCCATTTTACAGCCCTTTTCTCAAGGCTGGTGTGGCTAACGTATAAAAGTTTTTGTTTTTTAAATGATGCAGGAAGAAAGTTTATTGTATTTGTAATTGAGTGCATTAGCCATTATTGGAGTACAAAATTTTATGCCCAAGGCGGGAATCGAACCCGCGTCCTCCGATATCGCGTTCGATTCCCGCCTTGGACATAAAATTTTGTACTCCAATAATTTGTTTGATATGATTTCGCTTAGCACGCGATAGTGCTTGTAATCATATTTAGAAATATAGAAGGGTAGCAACATCATACCGAGAGTTAAGTGTTTGAAAAAACACTTCTTTCGATCAGATGAAGTCTTGTAGTCTGGTTGATGGCCGCGCACCGTCCCCTATGATGGTTAAAGTAATACAATTGGAGCACAAAGTTTCGGCAGAAATGCCAATGTCCAGGTGGCTGAGATGGTGTTAAGCATCCGACGCGATATCGGAGGAAGCGGGTTCGATTCCCGCCTTGGGCATAAAATTTTGTACTCCAATAATTTGTTTGATATGTATCTATCTATCTAAAGCCGTTCCGCCAACAGGGCAGTTATACAAATATAATGAACCAAGGTATGCATGCACAAAGCAGGTATACAAACTACAAAACTAAGTTATTTGCCTATATGTATACAATTATGGTTAGAAGGACATAATAAAATATAGATACCTACATAGTAGTCCATTTAAATGTTACAATTTAAGGACCGAATATTGCAATTCCTAGAGGGCGCAATTTTACTTTTGAGACAAATCTAAGTTTGTGGGGTCGCCACCCTTGTGCCCCGGCCAGCAAATTATTTTTCCTACAAATATGTTATTATAACTTTTTGCCCTAAATTAAAAATTTAAGAAGTTATAAGCAAAAAAGTGAGAAAATTTTCATATTTTTTTCTTGCTCTATAACTTTTTTTTCTTATTTTACAAAATAATACCTCAGACCAACATTTTTGATTATCTTTTGAGGATTTTTTTATTTTATTTTAATCCATTTAACACACTGTTACAGCGCTCCAAAGTTGACCAGGTTCGTCAATGCTCATGAGAATCCGGTCAAAAAGAAATGTTTAACTTATTATATTTTTTATTGTAAATATATTCTTAAAAAAATTGTTGAATTCGTACAACTTTACTTCTTCATTCCTGTTTTCCTTACCATAGAACTTACTAAATTTAACTTACGGAAGAATAAGCAGGTAGAAAAGGTCTGAGTAACCGTTTGGGTTCAAAGGAACATCTGCCTGCTACGACAATTATTATTATACGTAGGCTTAGCTGTTTCTTCTATCTCATTTTATTCTCTTAGTTGTGCTACATTTTTTGCAACGTGTAAACGTATTGAAAATTGTGGATATTATTTTCAGTTTTATCAATTAACCTGCGAGTTTCGTAAAAAAAATCCTGAGCAGATCATCTACGAGATTGTTCTAGGGTATTTTTTTTGTAAAATGTATAAAAAAGTTATAGAGCAAAAAAATTTATTATTGCTTATAACTTCTTTAATATTTAATTTAGGGCAAAAAGTTATATATATATGTTTGTGGGCAACACAATTTGCTACAAATTATGTTCTGACAATTTTTTTATAAAACGCATAGTTTCTGAGATATTGCAAAATACGTGTTTTCACCCCTTTTTCCAAGATGGCGGCCGGGGGACAAGGGTGGCGACCCCACAAACTTGAGGTAAAGCTTCTTCAGACCCCCACATATAAAAAGATGTCCCAAAAATAAATTGCGTGCTCTAAAAATGCAAAGCTCATGTAACTTTTTAATGGACTATAGTTATAGTTAGTCAATGAGTAGATACCTCAAGGTTTATTATTAGGTTCATTTAAGTATACTTTGTTTGTAAACAGTAAAGATGAGAAATGAATTTACAAAGTTACATAACATTCCACATTATTTATCAAAAATAAATAACACTGCAAAAAGGATCAAAATGTTTTATTCCATGCGACATCGTCGTTGACCGCTCGATCCTTGCTAACGGTGTGCCCGTTTGCGCCGTGCTTCAATAAATGCCTAAACTTGACCGATCGCGCAAAGCGTAAAGGCTCTTAAGTCTTTTTTTTATGGCGGGAGGAAGTACTGAAGGATTTGCACTTTGATGTTGCAAGTCACCCTCGACAGCCTCCTCTTGATTTTTTTGTTCTAGAAGTATCCGCAAATTCTTGATCCCGATCATTCTTTTCTTTGGGTGGCGGGGATCGACCAGCTCAGGAAGAAGGCAGTCCATATAGAATGTGACTAGTTTTGTCTCCATTTTTTTCCCTCCAAAATTCTTCATCTTTTTGTAGAATTTCTATTTTTAATTTTTTGTCTCCATACTACACGGCAAATAAGCATTTAGTTTTGCTCGATTTTATTTATAATATGTGGTAACAGATATTTATGACTAAAATTAACATATTTAAATAAAAAATATAAAAAAAATTACTACAAACTAATCCAATATGCCGCTACCATTAGGCAGTGTTCCCAAAATGCTGGCCGCATTGCCACGTTGTATGGCAATGCTTATCCTTTGTCCTAAGTATATGCCAGCATTTTGGTCACAAGTAGCGTCGACCAGACGTTTTGAGACGTCTTTGAATAATAGTTTGGCGCTCGGTCCCCACCCTCCCAGCGTTTCGACCCCAAAAGGCACAAACATGTAACAACTACTGAGATTACTATATTTGCGCCTTTTGAGGCCTTCTGCTAGTTCAGCCGCCGCACCGGCCACTTTTTGGGTAGCAGGAATATGAGAAGGTGCTAAGGTATCGACACAGGTAGCGTCCCATACCAGAGGCCTTCTCATCCTCCACGGAACCAAAGTCATGCCGTCCGGCCTTTTACCATCGCCACGTACAAGGCCTAAGCATTTAGTTATATTACAAATGTGCATTTAGCCTTCAGTTTGATAATATCAATCAAATTTTTGATTGATATATATACCTGCAAAATACATTTTACAGACAATCCGTTACCTGAAGCCTTCAGAAAAGCAACTGTACATTTCTGTTTGTCCGACAATCGATTTCGCACAATTTGTTAGAATGTGTAGATAGAATTTGTTAAAAGGTAGAAGTAAGGATAAATGTCGGGAGAGCAGTCGAATGACACCTGTCAAAAATCCAAAATGGCGATTTCAAGACGGCCACCATACAAACTGCTCCGCCCCTGCTGAAGCTCGGCCTTCAGAAAGGGGGTGTAGTGAATATGAATAAATGAATTTAAATACATAAATTCAGATAATTTTCACGTCAGATTTTTTGCACGTCAAGAGTAAAACATCGCTCTTTACCATCTATCTAATACCCTAACTAATAACCGAAAAGGGGGCAAAGGCGAGTATAATACATATCAACGATGGCATACGCAAAGGCATATTGCTTCAGATAGGAGGCCGGCCATAAAATTTAAGTCTTACTCCGCACAATTATGTCAATGCGTTGTCTTTTGTGAAGGTACTCAGAAAAAATATATTGTTTATACCGACCCTACAGAGGTGTGACAAGTGCAGGGCGATAATAATGTAAAGTTTTTTTTTTCAGTGTAAAAAGCATGATAGCTCGGTGGCTTTGGCTATGGACTGCCGCGCAGCAGGTCCATGGTTCGAATCCCGCCGCTGGCTTGAGCTTCACCGCATGGTGGAAGGGCATTTTAGCGAATGCCCGCCTGGCTAGCGACCACCCTCAAGTGGAAAATCTGTCGCCAAGCACCTAACGGTGTGTTCCGGCAGCTGTCCTTGAGAGCCAGTATTTCTAGGTTAAGCCTGTTAACACCTTCGACCACATCATCACTTACCATCAGGTGAGATTGTGGTTAAAGGCTTACCTATCAGCAATAAAAAAAAAATGTATATATACATTTATACGTTTTTGTTATTTAAGTTTACCTGCTGCTATGGATAGGTCAAAATATTTTTTTGCCTAATATAGGTATTATAATATTTAAATAATATATTAAATATTATTTCTTTTACGAAATAATATTTTTTCGTTTACGAAATTTCCTGTGAATAAAATGTGCATATTTAGTAATACTTTATTCAAAGATTACTCACTTATTTTCATATAGTGGAAGAACACAGTCTAAATTTATTATATGAGATGGCGACTCCGACAGTTCTCCCTGTTCCGAGTGATCTCGGACTTTGACTGATTTATTATTTTTTTTCCTGAGAAAGAAGGTGCATTTTATGAGCACAGTCTATTTTATTATATATATGTACAGAATCTATTTATTCCACTCTATTATATTTGTATAAATCGTTACTTATATGTACATGTCTAAGTGATAAAATGTATATTTAAAAGTACCTATGCAGGTGACTTTGTAGATAATCTTGAATATATACCTACTTGCCTGATTCTGAATATTCTTTCATTGATATAAATCTACATTTAGTCTTGAGGGACATGAACAATGTTCGATGTTTTATTGCGATATACCCACCAAACCAAATGCTTTGATTTGCTACGCTTGTGTTATTATTATTTAGCAACACTCAACTCCATTTACGGTTGAACGGCAGCTGTACTTTAGAGCCAGATAATTTTAGTTATCACCTGTTTGGTACCTTCTACCACATCACTTACCATCAGGTGAGACCATAACTATACATTACCAGATATTATTATAGTATCCAACTAATCGTACTTAGATTAGTACGACATTTAGTTATTTTATAGCTCCATTACAGTACTATAGGAACCTAGTAGGTATAGAATCTCTTAGTTCGATAGAGATAATATGTTTCATGAATAGAATAAACACCGAAACACAAACGAATATTAAATTTGCATAGGTAAAAATAAACTGAAATATTATACGCTCTCTCATAATTCTTGCAAAGTCTTTGTATCGACTCTTCTGCTTCGTTTTTTATTTTTTAGTTATCTTTATTTCCCATATTGATTGATATACCTACCAAGATACGTATTTATACTGCACAGCACAGGTGATAGCGCGCGAGCGATAGGTCCACGTCCAACGGCGCACAGCGCGGCACTGAAGGACAGCTCTTACGCATTGATTTTATTTCGTAATCCTAAGCTAATAAGGTTGAATATCGAATCTTCCGATTGACCGTAATCCTGCACAGAACTAAAGGTCGTAAGTCTAAAACACAATTTAATTTATTATGACAATACTAATTACTCTAGGTAAATTTTACTTATACAGCGGATAATAAACTACATTTCCTTTCTATGTGTGTTTATTATTAATATGTAACTGATGTAGTTTCCAAGAAAACTCCAATAATTTAAAGAAAAGGCTTCATTTTGAAAAATTAAAACTATCGAGTAAATTTCTTTCAAATGTGTTTCTGACTGTACAACTGATAGAAAAAGGTTTGAAATATCAAATATTTAAGTTTTCGTGTTGATTGCATATTTCAGTTGCTTAAAAAAACTAGTCGAATGAGAGTATTTTTTCCGCAGCCTCGTCTTAATCCAGCGCCTCATCTACCTCCATACAAAATGTCATCATAATTGGTCCTGCTGTTTGTGCATGTAGATGTAACAAATATACAAAAACACTCACAAATATAATATTCTATTATAATAATCGTTTGATAAGGATCAATTTGTTACTAACCAATATTTCTTTATCAATTGTTATAGTATTTATGGTTCACTATTTTAGCGATTTATATTTTAATTTCACACAATATCTTTATAAATTATAGCCTATGTATTATTCTGATGTATAAGCTAGATTATTGTAAAGTTTAATAAAAATCCATTAAGAATTTTTTTAAATTCTTATAGTATTTTGGATCACTATATTTGCGATTTATATTTTAGACAATTCACACAATATCTTTATAAATTATAGCCTATGTGTTATTCTGATGTATAAGCTATATTATTGTAAAGATTGATCAAAATCCATTCAGTATTTTTTATGTGAAAGAGTAACAAACATCCATACATACAAACTTTCACATATATATTAGTAGTAGGATATATACAGACAAAGAAGAAAATGTACCTAGATACATAGTATTTCTTACTGAGTTTAATTTTGTCGTCAAGCATCTAATGTGTGTGTTCCGGCAGCTGTTTTAGGACCAGTTGCCATTCGAATACTAAATATCAATATCATCAACTTCTACTTCATGTATTTCAGCAGCTCTCCTTGAGTTCCTATTTTAGGTATAGCCGCTGTTACCGCATGATCGCTTACCGTTAGGTGACTTAGTGTGTAGCTTCCGATCATATATATATATTTTTTTGCTGTTATGCTAGTCTTTGACCACTATCTCAGCTGGTATTAAGCGATGATGTGGTCGATGTTTTTTAGGCTAACCTAGAATAACAGGCTCTCAAGGACAGCTGCCGGAACACACCGTTAGGTGATTGACGTCAGATTTTCTACTTAAAGGTGGTAGCTAGCCAGGCAAGCATTCGAAAATGCCCTTCCATCATGCTACAACGACTGCCATTCTAAGAGAACCGCAAAAGCGCTGGTGACATTTCTTCTGAGCGCACATCACCCATCCAAGTCATGACCGCGGCGCACGTTGCTCAACTTAGCTGATCTGTTAAAAGAACGGCAGAGCAAACTAAAACGCTGCGAGCACTTCGAAATCTCGTTACCATGCCCCCGAAAGAGTAGGCAGAAGAGTCTCTGACCCATATTATGTTACAGAGACATTTAAATCTCATCTTCCATGTAAGGGGGTTTATTGTCAAATACCGCGTGTACAGTTCCAGGCACAGAACTGTTGCTGTAAATTTTATTGTCAAAAACCCATTCACATTCTGACCGTAAGGATAGGAATTCAGGACCTCGTGATTTCAAAGAGTCTTTGAAATCACGAGGTCCTGCTTTTATAAATAAAAGTGATCGTGATAAATCGGAGCGGCCAGCAGCCTCTCAAAGGAAAAGTCAGTTTATACCTTCAAATCAAATGTGCTGCAAAAAAACTTTCGACGTTCTTATGAAGGTCAATCACGAAACAGAGCACAGTAATTTAAGCATATTGCTGCTTGAAGCCTGATTAATTACCAAGTTGATGGTACCCGTAAGTGCATCCACCCCATCTACCGTGCACTGCTTGATGTAACAAGTCCAAAATACAGTAGCAAGATAAACGCAGCTAAAGCTGTTATGTGTTGACATGTAATAATATTCTCTCGTTTTAATAAATATAAACTTATTTAGCCTTACTGTTAGTTATACAACATATAACTCACAATATATAAAATAATGCAGCGATTAAATGTTTACATCTTATGTGAATAGCTTTATCAAAAAGCAATTATAGATATACATTTTTCTTATTCTTTATTATCAATTTTTTGCTTCTTAATCCAGTGGTATAATGTTTCTGAATTTTTTGTAAGGTGCATTGGGGCTATTTCGAAAATGGGTATATTCAGAAAGTGCAAGAAATCTACCAAACGCAGCAGTATGAGCGCTGCTGGCAACATTAGGCAAAGTGCCATCTTAGATTTACTTGTCGCTACAGACGTCGCGAGTCGCTCGCGCTAACATCACGCAAGTGTCGTCAAATTATTCAAGAGAAATGATTTCGCGCCAAATTTCGGTGATTCGTAATAACCCCAAGTTAGTTTTCTCGAAATCCTGGTAAGTTATTTTAATGTTTGTTTGTTTTTATGATTGGTTTTTGTTTTGTGCTTAATAATAATAGGAATATAAGGTTACAACTGTGTTTTTTAATTATTTTTTTATTTACCCCTCCGGGTTTATTGCGCTATGATTGTTTCGCAACAGCCCCACTTACGTTTTCCTACTGTAATTGTCCGTAGTTCTCAAAGTGTATCGTTTTTTTTATCCTCGAGGCAAAAATGACGGAATGGTGTGTGTGTGTGTGTGTGTGTGGTGTGTGTCTGTGGCATCGTAGCTATCCAACGGATGAACCGATTTTGATTTTTTTCTTTGAAAGGTGATTTAGTTGGGAGTATTCTTGAATATATTTGATGAAAGTTCGGTTGGGGTTAACTAGTACTAAAATAAAGGTTTAAAAAAATGCTTATAACAGGTTTTAACAGCAATAACAACTGCAAATTGCATTTATTTGTTTAAATTATTTATTTTTTTACGAGTTTTCAAGCGCTAAAATTCGCAAAGCCTAACTTCAGACTCACCAAGATCCGACGGCCGTACTGCACCTAGTTACTTATTTTTATTAATATTACGTACATTTTGTTGTTATGAAAATTTTTATTAATAAGTTTTTATTTTAGTACTTTGATTCTGAATAATAGCCAAAAATTATCAAAAAGATTCTTGATTCTGTGATTCTTATGTGATTTAATAATTATGTTTAAGGATTGTTAGTATAATTTGTTGATTCTTAAATAATTCTAATTGTTACTCAAAGTGAAGTACCTACATAATAATAGTAATACGTACTTACTTATAAAAATAAAAGTTGTTCTCACTGAATTATTGTTTTATTTTATTATTGACATTCTATAAAAGACATTAAGAAAATAAGTAAGTACCTAAAATAACTTTGTTTATCCATCGTGTAGTTTGAACTTCCTAAAATCTCAAATGGTATGTTGAGAACCACTGTCACTTATGTCTGAACATCAAGGTTTTTCTGGGGTAATTCCGTAACACTAAGTTATAGGAATTCAAATTAACGGTTATTATTTAAAAACTTACAATATCACAATCTATGGGGTAATTAGGATGGAAAATGAAATGTAAACTCTGGCTGAAATGCAATAAAGGCGACTATTGAGTTCTTCCGGAATTACCTCGCGATAGGTCGCAATTGTCCCTATGACCCAAAAATATAGTTCTTATTTAATAATATTGTCACCGATTTCACTTACGTTAAAAACAGTCGAGTAGCTCGATCTCGACCGGTTTCGCGACTTTCAGAGTCGCTTCTTCATGGAGTACGTGCGCTCCCGACCGCGTCCGCGCAAGCACTGTCGCCTGAGGCGGCGGCGTCGGCAGAGCGGGCCGCGCGCGCCGCGGCTCGTCTCGCGCGCTCCGACGGCAGCGCCGGCGCCGGCGCAGGCGCAGGTGCATTGTTTACGTTATTATCTTCGTCATCGTCACCAGAATCACTGTCGCTCATAATGAAAACACCGGTACACGCCGCACTAATCGTATCTTGCGACAAGGTATTTAATGCACTATTCTGTGTGGTAGTGTTCAGAACTGGTTTCCACGCTGGTGCCAACATCCATCCACGGTCGCGGTTAAAATTGGGATGACGGCCAATTTCTATGGCTTCACGTACTTTACGGGGTATTAGGAACTTCTCCCTTGCTAAGACGGAAGCCTTGTCGAACCTTAAAAAATGGTTCGTCTCTTGAGCATGTTCCGCAACCGCGGATCTACCCATGTCCACGTTCTTAACACTCTTAATGTGCTCAGTTAACCTTGTTGAAATGTTACGTCGAGTTTCACCTATGTAACTTTTGCCGCAATCACAGGGGATTCTGTACACTCCTGGCACGTTTAGTGGCTCTTTGTCTTTTGGCGTACGCAACAACTGCCGCAATTGACTAGGTGGGCGATAGAATGTCCGTATGTTGTACCTCCGCTGTAAAAGGGCACCAATTTTATCGGTCACGCCCTTCACAAACGGCAAGTATACCGGAACACGGTCAACTTTACTTGTCTTTTTGCGCTCTGTGCCATACGCGTAACGTGCACACTGCCGCCACTTGTATCCATTCTCTTCTAATACCTTCCTCACGTGATCCAACTCCGCGTTTATATATTGCGGATCACATAAACTAAGTGCGCGGTTGATGAGAGCTTTTGGCACGGACATCAGTTGCGACGGGTGGTGATGGGAGTCTGCTCTCAAGTACCGGTCTGTGTGCGTAGTCTTCCGGTAAATCGAGTGGGTTATAGAACCGTCTGGTTCACGATGTACCCGTACATCTAGGAAAGGCAAACTACCATCACGTTCTTCTTCAACCGTGAACTGTATTTTCGCGTGCAATGAATTCAATTCGTGCCAGGAGTGTACAGAATCCCCTGTGATTGCGGCAAAAGTTACATAGGTGAAACTCGACGTAACATTTCAACAAGGTTAACTGAGCACATTAAGAGTGTTAAGAACGTGGACATGGGTAGATCCGCGGTTGCGGAACATGCTCAAGAGACGAACCATTTTTTAAGGTTCGACAAGGCTTCCGTCTTAGCAAGGGAGAAGTTCCTAATACCCCGTAAAGTACGTGAAGCCATAGAAATTGGCCGTCATCCCAATTTTAACCGCGACCGTGGATGGATGTTGGCACCAGCGTGGAAACCAGTTCTGAACACTACCACACAGAATAGTGCATTAAATACCTTGTCGCAAGATACGATTAGTGCGGCGTGTACCGGTGTTTTCATTATGAGCGACAGTGATTCTGGTGACGATGACGAAGATAATAACGTAAACAATGCACCTGCGCCTGCGCCGGCGCCGGCGCTGCCGTCGGAGCGCGCGAGACGAGCCGCGGCGCGCGCGGCCCGCTCTGCCGCCGCCGCCGCCTCAGGCGACAGTGCTTGCGCGGACGCGGTCGGGAGCGCACGTACTCCATGAAGAAGCGACTCTGAAAGTCGCGAAACCGGTCGAGATCGAGCTACTCGACTGTTTTTAACGTAAGTGAAATCGGTGACAATATTATTAAATATGTTAACTACTTACGAAAGTTTTAATAAAATATAGTTCTTTATTTAAAACACTTTTTTTAGCGAATCCAACGATATATTTAAAAATATAATTTATGCTTTTCAAAGGCTTTTCCAATATCTATGCAGATCTAAAACAGTAAGACTCGTAAAAAAGTCATCTCGCAGAAATTTTTATCGGAATTGCCCCAATGCACCTTATTTAATTATGTTACGGACCAAGCACGAGGTCCGTCTTGTGCTAAGCGGTAACGTCTGGCGATACTTAATAGATGCATTTCGTCACAACTGACGAACTGCACAACGCCCATCTCCCTGAGACAAAGTTGTTATATCTCATACGCCTTTTTACCGGCACTCATACCATTCATACGGGAACACTGTAATGCGTACATTCCTGCTTAATAATGTAAACATTACTGCTTGGCGGTAAAAATAGGTATGGGGCTTCCCCGGATGAATTCGTTCACAAAAAGTTCTACTGCTACTAATTCTTGTTACATCATCATTCCGGTCAGTCAAGTATTAGGTATAAGTTCTGAGTTTTTGTGATAGAAATTCTTAAAAGCTGTCCGGAGCACGAAACTAGTTCCAGTGTATAGTGCCTTGTATATAGCAATATAAGCAATCGGATCGTCGTGTATGCATTTTTATATATGTATACGGTGAAATCACAGGCACATGAGACTAAAAACTGTCTTAGGGTGATGACTACAGTGCAGTTCGCCACTTGTGACGAAATGCATGTCATAAGTATATACATGGTTATTGGTAAAATGCTAACAACCTCTTAGGGTTGACTTCTGCTAGTCCTAACAAACATTTTAAGAAGTTTTTTTTGTTTTGAAAAAAAAAAGTTGTTTTTCAATATTTTTTTTTGTGTTTTTTTATATTTTTTTGACGGATAAGTACGAGGACCCCTGATATTAAAGTCTCCTGTGCCTGTAATGTATTGTATCAATTTTTTATAACTTTGCTCGATGTAAATATTCAAAACTCAAATAACCCTGTATATAGGGGAATAAACTGGAAGATTTATATTTTATCACACGACTGTCAAAAAAAGTAGTGTATGTTTGCGAGTTTTTTTATCCTACCGTAACTTCTAAACGGCTAAATCGAATTTAATATATGAGTAGGGACTAGGTACTAACGAAAAATAAAGTGGCGGATTCTTAGACGCCATATTGCGCGTTATTTTTTTTTCTCGAAGGACGAGTGGGATAGCATAATAAAGGACTTTTCATCTCACCATCTCGGAAAGAGTATTTTTAATATTCAATATCTGAGTGGAAAAGCCGTTTTTATTCTCTAGAGGTTAAAGTAAATTGAATTTAGAACATCGTGTGCACTAAGTTTGTGAATTAAATAAACATTAAACCTATTTACTGCTACCTCTATTGTGCCGAATATATCATACAACTTTTTTTTTATTTGTTAAAAACTCAGACTCGGAACCTTCTTGGTGTTCTTTTTTCAAGTTTTGCATTTAGTCATTTCCTCGCTGAGATGGAATGAAAAGTTACGTGTTGCACTCGAGTGCAAAGATTTTTCACCTCGTGCTCTTTTGATTCCCTCGCTAACGCTCAGGATTCTAATTTTGAATCACTCGCTGCGCTCGTGATTCAATTTTAAACTCCTTCGCTTGCTCGGTCATCAAAATTGAACACGCGGTTAAAAAGCAACTTTGCACTCTTGTATAACAAATAACTATTAAAAAACGATTCCATAAATAAATATATTATATAATATGCAGTTTTAATTTCTATGGAACGATAAAATATGTAACGAAGATAAATAATATGTAGTTATATTTACTTATTTCATATTTATTAATTTATAATAATAATAATTCTTTATTGCAGACACAAGATCCATAGACACGACATAAAATATACAAGAAGTATGTTGTAGTAGTCCTTTTTTTTATGTAGGCATCGTCCATACATCGGCGTCAAAAATATTCTGAGAGTTATACGTAGAGAGACTTATGCTTGTTAGATTATTAGTTGAACATTTTAGAATACATTATGTAACCTCTCCAAAGATATGTAGAATAAAGTGAAACGAAATGTGGGTACAAAGACCTGACAACGATCTCTACAATCGCACAAAACCGGTGAGAATTATTTAATGAGTCTTTATGGAACAAGCTTTCAAGACAAAAATAGTGCAATAAAACCCAAACATTGACGTAAGCACCATTAATGATAATGTATTTCTTAATATGTCTAGATCAGATACCTAAAATCCATGGGTTACATCATACTTAAGTAATATGTCGTACTGTCGCACAAGGAAAGGTCAAATTTGATATAGTTTTGACTCGTCACTGGGACGTTGGATAGCTCAGCTGGCAGAGTAAATCCCGGCCCGAGAGACTGATCGTTCGTGGGTTGGGTTTCCGGTCGTGGTTATTTTTTTTTCGTTATGATTTAATAATGTTGCAATTTATTTGCAACCTGTATAAATTAAATGTGTGCTGTGCTTATTATAATATATAGGTATACATTTGTTTTTATCTTTTTGTTTGACACCGTAAATCGAAAATTTACCGTAAATTGTGTATTCCCCTCCATGCAAGGTTGCCTGTAAGAAATTGCTTAAGCGATAAGGCCGCACATTGTCCAATCTTATTTATCACTATGTAACGTTTTTATTGTTTTACTTAAGATTGTTGATAAATAAAGAATTTTGTATATATATTTAATTTTATTAATATGGTGCGGGAGATGCCACGAGCATAAGCTAGTATGATATAAGGACCTACTTAAGTAGATATTTTATTTATAATTTAGTATAAGGATTATTTTTCCTTGGGAAATTACGACGAAAACGAAATAGAAAGAAAAAGTAAACTTGCACAGTTTTATCAAAATCTGTTTTCTATTTTTTACGTGAGGCGTGCTCAATCGTTAAATCGATAAAATTTTATTTGAATTACTGTGGGAAGCGAAGATGTATGGTAGATAATAATAAATAAAACACTACACTAGCAGTGCATAAGGGAATGAATGATGCTTGCATTGGGTCCAATTTGATTTGACATTAAACGCTTTCCTTTTTTGATAACGTTCGGACTTCCACACACCAAATATAATAAGACAAATCACACAATCATGTAGACAAACAAGCTAACACTGAGCTGTATAGCTAAATACTGACTCACATTAGACAATGGATTAGCACTAAACTCAATCGCGCCAACGAAACGTGTGAACCAAGTTTCTAAAATGTTTGAGATAATATAATTGTATGCTAAGAAGCAAAAGACCCATAAAAAATAACGCGCGATTCGGTTAAAAATAAAATAATTTCGCAAGCTATTTGACTAAGTGATCCCATAACATTTACATGCCCTAATACGCTCGAATGCAGCGGCAGAATCCTCATCAATCTTGAAGGGGTGTGCAAGTGCGGAGCTATAATGCGTACAACATATGGCGTCATCGGCGATAGTGCTTCCACACCTATACGCGTTCCGCTTCGGTGCTGCTGAATAGGCCCATGTGTCCATGGAACCCCGTGCCCGTGATGACTGACCTTAGATACGTCCACGGTCATACTATTTACTACCAGCAGTTTGTACACCGCACCCGAATAGATCGGATCGACTTCAAGTGGACACTACACTTCAAAGGACCATTGTAAGCCTCTTTTGTGCATATCAATGACAAATGTTACATTGGTTAGAATGGTCTTTACAGATCCATTTGCAAATTACCCGCATTTGATCTGCACTATTTTGAATAGTTATATAAACGGTAAAAGGTTTCTGGTTTAATAACCAAGTGGGTGCATTAGCATACTTGTTAATATTTAAAACGATTTCTATATTGTGCAGGCATTTTGGTTTATTTACTTGTTTGAAGTATGTTCAGTTTATATTTTATGTAAATGAAAAAACTTCAAAATTTTATGTATAGGTACTTCACATTTTTTTAAGAAACGTCCTTGAAGGACCGTTGTTTAACACTCACGTAAGAAGCTTTATGGTTATTTGCAATTTCATGTAAATATTTAAATGGCCACCATAAATATTTATGAGGACGTGGATTTAGTAGCGTCTGCCTACCTAGAGGTACCGTGCACGAACATGGCAAGGGTTTCTACGGCGGGGAGTGCTAAGTGCCGGAGCCACATGTCGCTCTGTCGCGCTAATCTCCAGGATTTGCCATCCCATGTCCCTCGCTATCGCCCGTCCCTTTCCTCTCTACAACATTATGATATACCTATCTCATGTGACTCATTGAATATTATTGCTCTATGGGGATTTTGAAAATATGGAGCCGTTTAGCGAAAGCCGTACATTGTATCCATCCAGCGGAATTATTCAAACGCGGCCCGTTGCATTTATCACTTAATGGTATTAACTATTAGACCGTTTAATCGCTCGATTTGCGACTTTATTGCTGGAGCTTTACTTTAAAGAGATATTGTGATAAGTATATTTGCACATATCTAGTTGAATGCAATTCACACGATGGTTTTACTTTTTGTGTGAATTAGATTGAAAGTGAAATTCTTTGTAAATTACGCAATATGGATGTCTTCCTGGATCTGAAATCTGCATCTTTGCCAGTCAAATTGTTCTAAAGGTTTACCCAACTAAGTTGTCTCATCAGAATGCAGTAAATAATTCGTTGAGTAGCACTTGAATATTTCTTAATCGTTACCGGGTCTACTCACGCATGAATTAATATCAAAATAATTAAGAAATATGAGTTTATTTCATGAAAGTTTAAAGAAAAGTATAGCACTTGCATGTACCCAAAAGGCAATAAAATGAGCTCATAATAATGGTACAAAGCCGAAAAAGAACAGAAGTCACAAAATATCTAGCTTAAATCTTAACTTTTAGCAATGCAAACAAAAATGTGTAATTTGAATATATAGAACCATTGTAAGAAAGCCCTGCTCATCACTGCAAATGTTCTATTGATTGAAATAAATCAGTAAGTCAACGTCTGTATAATAATGATCGCATGGTGCTGTCAGCGCACCATGCTGCCACACATGGCGACTTCTATGCAAATACCAAGATACTAAAAAGTACCCTCAATGTATTTTATGATGAGGTGCATAAGAGTTAGTTTGCTTCGTGATGATTTAAATAGATTGTTGGTTTAGTTGAGTGCATTGTGGGGACTACGGCTTGTCATTGCTTCCCTAGCAAGTCGCGCAGCCCTAAAATCATTCTATTCTGTGTACCGGACGAGCCGACAGGTTAACTTTTGTTGTTCACAAAAGCCGTGCATTACAGTTCGATTGTTGGCACAAATGTTGGGTATTACAAAGCATTTTCTGTTTGTTGACGATTTATTTCAAGTTTTAATTCATTAACGTGTTCCTGTCAGGCGGCAGTTTTGTAAATAGGTATTCTTGCTATCTGCTTTTTTAAAACCAGTTCCTGTACTTGTAGCGATTCGTGATTCTACTTCCTGGTTTATCTATCTCTTTTAAATTGTAAAACGTATGTCCATATTTTTCCATTGGTGTTATTTTTCTAAAGTGGCAATATCTATTACTGGATAATTCGCACGCTATCCATTTCATTTGGAGTCGTTAGGAGATTTCCAAAAATTTACATTTTGCTTGAAATTTTTCATTTGTTCTCTGGTTGTTTTTCGTTACGTTGTTTGCGAGCAGAGTAAAAAAATATAAATCGACTATGTATAGTGTGTGCAAATGCAAGAATAGATAAATAAATTAAATTTGAAATGAAATTTGCATTGAAAGTTTACATAATGTTATCATATTTTGAAGCGCTCGTAGCGAAGTTTGCTTAGCCATTCTGAATTGATCAGAAAAGTTAAGCAACGTGCACCGTGGTCATGAGTTGGATGGGTGACAGCTAGTGACATTACTACTGAGTGCTTCCGTGCTTCGGAGGGCACGTCGGTCCCGGTTGTTGTCTTCGGATGGCAGTCGTTATAGTATGGTGGTAGGACATTTTGCGAATGCCCGCCTGGCTAGCTACCACCCTCAAGTAGAAAATCTGTCGCCAAGCACCTAACGGTGTGTTCCGGCAGCTGTCCTTGAGAGCCAGTAATTCTAGGTTAGCCTGAACAACATCTTCGACCACATCATCACTTACCATCAGGTGAGGTGCGGTCAAAGGCTAAACTAACAGGCATAAAAAAAAGAAAATTACATTTAGTCTAAATTTATAGAAAATACGTAAGCAATTGAACCTGGTACCTGGTAACTAGGTGGAAAGTATCTTTACCAAGAATCCGTCTTGGTGGGTACCACCGCAGTTACAGAATTTCTGCTGAAGCAGTAGTGTGCATACACCACTGTGTTTAGGCGTGACAGGCACTTGTTGCAAGTGACGTTACTAGGCAAACAAGACATAAGGACACGCGTCTCGGAGTGACGTAAGGATGTCAACATTGCAACTGTAATGTACAGACATCACACTTACCATCAGTCGTGCGACTTGTTCGTCATCACTACATAAGATAAAAATACGTAATCTTAGCTATACTAAGAATAATCATTATTTGAAGTTGCTACATAGAGCATTTCAGCGGCTAATTTATTACTTTAATATTTGAATAATTCATAATATATTATATTTCCAATACAGTCACAGAAAGAAAGCCGGTAAAGAGTTTCGAGATCGTAATCACTACATATTATGTAATTAAGAGATACGGTGCTAAGACTATTTGCACAAAAACTGATGATAAAAACGTAACAATGAATTGGAAGAGAGAAGAAAAACTGCAGAATTTTCTTTTTCTTATTACGTTGTCTAAAAGGGAGGTATTGACTTTTTCATATCAACAAAGACTTGAAATGAAAATATTTCTCTGGCGAAGGTAAGTCAATAGAGGTTTGAGGCATTGCCCCCAAGCTGGAGCGGGGGCGAAGTAAGAGAGGGTGCGGCGGGAGGGAGGGCGCTTGGGGACGGGTACTCTTCTTGATTACAGCACTCCCTACAAGCCTCCCTTCCCTCCCCTACATTACTCCCCGCCCCGCTGCAATAGGTACACATAAGCCTACACGATGACAGTCGAGTATAACTTTCATTTGCGTTATGAAAATTCAGAAATATTTTATTTTCAACACTAGACGAAAACCGGCGCAATTTCATTTCACTTTTCACGACATCCAACAAATACTCGTATATGATATGAAAAAAAAGGATAAGTTTACATACTACTTATACAGGGGGGGTGCAATTCTAGCCCAGCACCCCACGCGTTGGCACTAAGCTAAGCAAATCTGGCATACCCCTGTATTTACTGGATATATTATCATAACCACAGAAAAGAGAATTTTATGTATCTATGATCATAACCGATGGAACCGTTTGCAACAACGTGGACATATATATATATGTACTAATAATACTCCTTCCTATATTTGATAGGACACAGGATAACCAATAAAATATTTATTTTTGGTCTTCATGTTTCAATTTCTATATACACTAACATAACTGTCTGAGCTAAATCTGTCACCCAAAGAAGTACGGTCCTATTTGAGGAAGACGTCTTAAAGGATACCCTTGTCAATTATTGAACCACTAAGCAACAAGGCTTACTTAGATGTAGTTGAAAATTAAAAGAAGAATAGCGGGTGAAACAGCACCTAAGATTTACCTTTCATCTTGTGTTATTGCATGTCATGCGCAATGCACACTAATACAGTAGCACTTTGGTGGCTTAGATTAATATCAGATGGGCCATCCGTTTCTTTCGTCAAGAAACATATAGGCATCATTCATATTTAGAGCAAGCACATCTGTGATTATGAATCAGTGATGGCTCAGTCGCATTGGCTATGGACTGCCGCGCAGCAGGTCCATGGTTCGAATCCCGCCGCGGGCTTGAGCTTCACCGCTTGGTGGAAGGGCATTTTGCGAATGCCCGCCTGGCTAGCTACCACCCTCAAGTAGAAAATCAGCAGTCCTTGAGAGACGGTGAAATTACAGGCACATGGGACTTAACAACTATGTCTCAAGGTGACGGACGCAGTGCAATTCGTGACGAAATGCATCTGTTATAGGCAGAGGTTAATCCACTGGGCCTCGAGCTTGTTGCGTCACAATAACATAAAAAGGTGACAGCGATAGCTTGGCACAGTCCAAGCTATCGTCGATATTTTTGTCGTTTAAGTAATCACAAACTGTGTAGTAAGATTTCTTAATCAAAATGTTTTTCACATGCAACTTGAATTTTCTTTCTGTGAGCGTTGTATTGAAACGCAGTCACCTAAATTCTTTCTACTTTCACTAAAAAACTTCCACAGTTGAAACAACTCCGAAGTAAAAGCTTCACGACCGCCCGAAGGCAGTAAGGGCTCAGGTGGCTCCGCTGAGATTGCCGCATCAAACATGCACGAGTCTTCGCCCTACCGCTCATAAAAATGCATATTTAAACCCTAAGGGCGACATGGAACTGTCCGACAGTGATTCAGGTTTTTCACGTTACACGTTCATGAACGTGCACAAGACAGTTTGACCACCATGGATGGTTTTCTATAATTTGCCAAATACGGCTGAGTTACTAAACACTTCCACTAATCGTACTACTATTTTGAAGCGCTCGTAGCGAAGTTTGCTTGGCCATTCTGAATCGATCAGCAAAGTTAAGCAACGTCCGCCGCGGTCAGGAGTTGGATGGGTGACCGCTGGTGACATTACTACTGAGCGCTTCCGTGCTTCGGAGGGCACGTTAAGCCGTCGGTCCCGGTTGTTGTCTTAGGATGGCAGTCGTTACAGCATGGTGGTAGGGCACTTTGCGAATGCCCGCCTGGCTAGCTACCACCCTCAAGTTGAAAATCTGCCGCCAAGCACCTAACAGTGTGTTCCGGCAGCTGTCCTTGAGAGCCAGTAATTCTAGGTTAGCTTGTACAATATCTTCGACCACATCATCACTTACCATCAGGTGAGATAGTGGTCAAAGGCTAACCTATCAGGCATAAAAAAAAACCCTTTTGGCATACCCCATCAATCGACTTAGAGTGTCTTAAGGTGGTAGTATTTAACTCACATGTAGATGGGTTTTGCTAATTAAAATAAGTATTGAATATATACCTATCTATCCATAAACTTGTAATATATGGTTACATTATGACAAAGATTTCTTATACAAACATTATTTTTCTAAATATGATTACAATCAAGCACTATCGCGTGCTTAGCAAAAATCACATTTACAAATTATTGGAGCACATTTTTTTGTCCCGAGCGAGGAATTATATACACGCTATCTGATACCGTGTTAATGCAAACTTTATTTCCTTACAAAATTACAAATTTACGAGAGAAAAAAATTAATCATGCGCGTGATTCGAACCCGCGTCCATCCACCCCTTTAGCCGGGGTATGTTCAGACCAATCGAGCTAACATGACAATGAGTCATAACTATTTTTTTCCTATCGTTCTTTAACCATCGTATTGAGATAGAGCGACATCTATAATTCAACTTACGTTGTATTATTTCCTTTTCAAATTGTTCTTATTATGATAGCATACATTTATATCGTCTGAGTGAGTTCTACATATTTCCTATTGAAACTTTGTTTTTCATATTGCAAGTAACATCATACAGCATCTATATCTTAGTAAAATTATAAGTTTTCGCCCACATATATATACAAAATTACTAAATTTATATATAAAATATCACTGTCAACATTAGAGATGAATAATTTTACAGTTTCTGAGATATACAAAAACATAAACTTACCAGGATAAAGAAATGTCTAACAGAGTGGAGCGCACCATGCGCTACATCACTGAAATTGTACGTGAAACAAAAGCCGTTTGTAGAAGTTAAATCACTGGCTTACAGTTTACGTTGTGAGTGTATCGTACCCTAAAGGTAAGGTCTAAAGTCTAAAGGCTTTTAATACGGTACCGTAATGAGCAACATTCCTGTACCGAGGTCGGAAGACTCCTTAATTTTGGTATTTACGGACCCATTCAGGTGGATTGCCGCCTTTATTAATTGCTCTACATCGGCAAGGCGGAGACTTTGGGACTCTATCGTTTGGTGCCCTAATGAAAAGCTCTTCCTTGTTCTATTGGATATGTAGGCTTGGCATTTAGCAATTTTCGGGTCAGCATTTAAGGAGCTACATTATTTAATCATAATTACTCTTTTTGGCGGACACCGCTACGTTGCAAAACTGGTCGAGTATTCTAAATGCATATGTTTTGAAATAATTTATAAAAGGTACCACTTATTTTATTTTAACGAGTCCTTTTAGTGCTAGATTATTAGACGAGCCTAAGCATTTTTAAGCATAACAAACTCCGTCTTATTGTCAAATTATAACCTACCGAAGGTTTGTTACCTTGTTCGTTAGTAGTAGTGATGTCAAATAGATACGAATACGTTTTTCTATAAAACATTATTGTTACAAATTTGGGAAATCAAGAACAAATGATCAGGAACAAGGCGCGGGTGGCAAAAATAAGAGGTTATAATAATCAGTTTCATTATTCATACATAAGGCCATAAGATATAAAAGGGTGTCTCCGCAAAAACAAATATAGTAAAAGATACACAAGGTGCATTACAGCTTGGAAAAACAATTATTAACTGCCCGCCTGGCTAGCTGGCAGTAATTCTAGGTTAGCCTTCGACCACATCATCACTTACCATCAGGTGGGATAGTGGTCAAAGGCTTGCCTATCATTTATAAATAAATATTACATACTAGCTTTCCGGGCGCGGCTCCGCCCGCGCGTATGTCGGGTATCACGCAAAAAACTTTAACCTCTTTTTGCGCAGTTGGATAAAAACTATCCTATGTTTTTTCCCGGGTCTCGAACTATTTCCATACCAAATTTCATCCAAATCGGTCCAGTAGTTTTGGCGTGAAAGCTTAACAGACAGACAGACAGAGTTACTTTCGCATTTATAATATTAGTACTGACTCGTAACTGCACCTACATACCAATGAATAACATCTCTATGTTTGTAAACAACAACGAACTCCAACTTTTGTCAACTTCCTACAACAGATTAATCAAAACATTCTCAAACTTTGATTACACCCGCAACTTTGGCCATATTCAATTTACGGTGAATGGAAGTCAAAAACTGGCCATAATTACCCACGCAATACGAAGCTCCCCTATTTTAGCCCTCTTATGCTGCACCCATGTTTTGATATGAATTTAGTAGGGAAAAAATACTTGTTTAGATAAAAATCATTCATCGTCATAATTAACTGTGTTAATCCTGCAATATCGATCAGTTTCAAAAGGAGCGTTTTTATGTGGTTTATAATGCCAATCACATATAATCATGCGGCATGACAGCTTTTGTTGTGATGCTTAAACATTTATAAAGTTCTGTTATGCTAGACGCATGGGACATTGTTTTTTACAACTTGAGTCGTAAAGTCGATTGCTTCGATTACTGTTCTATAAAATAAGGACAAGCGCGAGTTGGACTTCAACGCTGAGGGTTCCGTACATTAGACCCCTGACAGATTTTTTTCATTCAATCAAGATCCTTCGGTCCATCCTGCAGGATAAATTATTTTTTGCTTTCATGCCCCAAATAATATTTAGTATAGAGCAACTGATCGAGCGAAGCCAAGTCTCTGTGGCAATAGGGCCTTTCTATGTTGCGTATTCATTTTTGAAGGTAACTTTCTGGCCAACGTCTGGCAATTTCATGGCCTTAATGAAATTCCTTGTGTTAACAGAATTTTGAAGATTATTGTGCTAGTGGGGGTTGTTGTGAACTTGTGATACAAGGTTTTGAAATAAAAACGTGACAAAAATAGGTCAAGTATGATTTCATATGGACTTGGTACTGGACTTTGTATGTATCAAAACTTTTTATATCGGTCCTGATTTTTTTGGATTTAATGCACCTTAATAATAATTAGCCTTTTGATTCGATGTATAAAGCCCATAAAATATGTGTCAGGTCTAGATAAAATGTTTAACCCACACATTTCTCCTAAAATCTATCTATATTCATTTTAGGCAAAGAAAACCAACCACCACCCCACAGTAAGCGAACCGTTTCTCTGATTGATTAAAACCTGAACAAAGGGATAAAACTGATCACTCGAGCTTACACTGGAAGCCCTTTATGTTCGGGTAATCAAAGAAGCCCCTGATAAAAATCATAAGAGAAAGTTATTACGAGAACTCATATTCGTCGAGAATTTAAACAACACTTTGTGGTAGATACGAGTATAGTACAGTGAACCACTGAGGTATAGTTGAAAAAAGCTTTCTGTTAAAATGAATTAGTGCCAAGTATAATGATTTTAACATTTTGACCTTCTCTTACTGCACAGTTAAGGCTCATAAATTAAATAACATATATATGTATATTTTATTTGTTTACGTGCAAATGATCCCAAAATTGAACCACGAGTCGTGGTGGACACACTCGCTTCGGTCGTGGACCACGAGTCATGGTCCACGACCGAAGCGTGTCGAAACAGAATCCTGAACGAACCGAGAAAGGCACGAGACGCGAATTAACTTTGCTGCTGAGGGAATATGTTTCACTTTTTAAACTTTTTTACCTCACTTTAATGAGGAAAATGCTATAGGGGGTATAAGAAAAACAAGCTCAATACAACGGTATATCGTTCTTCGATCTCTAAAAAAAATAAATTCAATTGTGAAATGACTTGTCGGGACAACAACGGTAGTGTGGACTCAACATTTTTAATGAGCATGGTCCAGACTTCAACAATTTATTTAATATTTTTCGGTCTTAGAAGTAGGTTCCGTTTATCTCTTTAATACTTTGTGCTACCTATAATACTTATGTGCACAAATGTAAAGGCTCGGTATAGTGAACATTTAATACTTTATATTTTTTAAAACATATCAATTAATTTAAATGACTTCGAAATTTATTAGCGTGATAATGTCACGTGCAAAGAGTTTTCTAAGAAATAAAAGCAGAGGTTTGAAAATAAAACGAGTCATGTATTATTATTATATTCTATGGTCATACTACAAAACTATTAGCATTCTATCGAGATAGCCAGCATATACCTACCTACTTGTATTTTATATATAAACCGTAACTATGTAACGTAAAAAAATAATTGGTCACACTATAAATGGTCCTTATATGATATTTGTACCTATAATGCCATAATACAGCATTAATTATGAATTGTGTAATTATAAGTATATAGGCACCGTACAAATAATAAAAATATAATTGGCAAAAAGTTAGATCTCACATAGGCGAAGAGTAAAAAAAATATGTACCTGAAATAACCTACATAACAATATATATATATATATATATATATAATACGTATAAACTGAACGTCAACTTGTCTGTGTGTTTGCACATCACGTGAAACTACTGAGGCGATTAATATGACATTTGTCAATGAGACAGTCCGTAGCAATGGTATTGATACTTTACCCCGGTATACCTATTGAAAGATGAGCAAAGATGTTTAAGCTATCTATGGGTGTCATGATACTTGACATGGATGTAACAAACTTAATTATTTGATATTATAATGTTATAAACTTTAACTAGAGTTCAAGTTTATTCGGTAGTTGTAGTATATGGAAGCTCACTTTAGTAGATAAGCTGACACTGAAATTAACACTTATATCTTATTGGCAGAAGGAAACGACGCAGTACATGCGAAGAAATTTAATAAAAATTTTGGTTACTTGCATAAAAAATACAAGAAAAGTGACGTTTTCTTATTTTTAAGAAGTATTCTTCGAATAAAATCTTGTTTTAGTAACTAGTCAGAACTTTAAAACAATATTATTAATTACTTAGAGTCTTGGCTGAAAATCAGCGCTTTTGTCTTAGACAATAAGCATTATGCTGAGACAAGGCTCATTCAATACTACTGGACATCTCACAACCGTAATAATTATTAAGAAAATTGTTTAATACAACTTTATAGGATTAAGTTTATCACAGTTTTTTTATAGTATTGATAAAACTTCTTTTCTTTCTTTCTTTCTTTATTGTAGTATCAAATTTCTTATTAGCATCTGTTTTACTAAGGATATCAGTGAATCTGTATCTATACAAACTTCCCAATTAGATACCTGTCCTTACCTTACATATCCTTAACTTTTTAAGTTTGACAACTTTCATTAGAAATTTAGGTATCAATTAAATACATACATTTCTGTCATACAACAACTACATAGTACAGGATCAATAATTTCCGAAATATAGCTCTTTTTAGATTGATAAAATTAACCTAAAATAAAAATTTCGATGAAATCTATCACTTCTGGCACATTAATAAATAACCGTAGTTATTCATTATTTACGGTTATTTATTCATTTGCTTCTGGTATGAAATTACCAGTCCAGGATCAACCGTTTCCGAGATGTATCCCTTTTATTTTTGACAAGTGTCATATAAATTGTTGGCCTCGCTGTGAAAAATATTGACAGGTGTATTTTGCTAAAAGCTCCACGGGCTACAAAAATCTTCGGCCAACCCGTAGAAGTCATCCATAAACTGTCCATGAATAAAAGTAAATTGTGAATCAGAACAAAAGTTTGAATAAAATCATATCGTAGCCACAATAAGTATTCTTTTATTACTAACTAGCTTCCGCCTTTTACCACAAGTCTTTTACCATTATCTCACCTTGATGGTTGATTTGATTGATTTGATTTGAGATGATTTTTACGGACTACGGACTCTGCGTTCTGATGTGTGGACCTATTCAGTTGTCTTAAAAAAAACAAGTATGGACACACACTCATTTATATTATTTAAAAAATAAAAATATTAATTTAGACGTTGACTTAGGTACCAGTTCCCGCAACTCACTTTTACTACTAATTTGGGCAGAGTTTCCACCTGAATGGTATACGTCTGGTGACTCCTGGAGTTATCACAATAAATCTGGGCACTTAATTTTGGAAGCCACCGTTTATATAGAGAAAAATACTGCTGACAACGCGTAAATAGGTTTGTGAGGGATTCGGGCCTAGATCAGCAATATATTAGGTGTAACAGTTCGCCAGTATAACCTAAAACCAAACGAAATCGTTGGCTTTCAATAGTTTATATAATTTACCTAAGATCAATCTATGTATTAATTCTAAAAAAGATTCTACCCAATAAATTTTTAATAGTTTATTTAAACGCTGTAAGGTATTTATTTCAAAGGGATTATATTTATGACGGTAATTATTCCCATTATAACTAAATGACTGTGTTGTCTTTAACTATATATTTTATTTTAAAATTCATGACGCAATACGTTTTTCTGCCTCATGATATTTTTTTTTGCATTTTGACGGTTATTTACGAGGCCTATCTGATGTTATGCGGTTAACCTTTGCCTATAACAGATGCATTTCGTCACAAGTGACGAACTGCGCAATACAAACATTTATAATTTATTTTGTATAATTCCAATACAATACAACACTACAGCTACTACAACGAAAGCATTTAGGCAACCTAAAAGCATTTTTTTGTGTATTTAATTGTGACTGAACAAGCACAAGGCCTTACTACTCTACGGTTACCCTCTGCCTTTATCAGTTGCTTTTCGTCATAAGTGACAAACTGTACTGCGGCTGTCAGCCTGATACGTACAGTTGTTAAGTCTCATGTGCCGGTAATTTTACTGGCTCACAAGGACTGCTGCCGGAACACACTGTTAGACTGTTAGTTGCTTGGCGACAGATTTGTCCTTAAGGGTGGTTGGTGGATCTGACTATTATTTTAACTTAAATTCAAGCCAAGATGAGCGAAATTTCACATCACATTAAAATCTCTATCGTTATATTTTTGATTCCGATCTGTGTCCGTAGAATCCTAGAATTACTTACTGGCTTTCAGCAACAGCCGTCAGAACACACCGTTAGATACTTAGCTACGGATTTTCTACTTGAGCGTGGAAGTTAGCCAGGCGGGCATTCGCAAAATACCCTACCATCAACCACCATGCTATAACGACTGCCATCCTGAGACAATAACCATGACCGACGGCTTAACGTGACCTCCAAAGCACGGAAGCGCTCAGTATACTAAAGTCAGTAGCGGTCACCCATCCAAGTCATGAACCGCGGCGGACGTTGCTTAACTTAGCTGATCCGTTAAGAAAGGCTAATCAAACTACGCTGCGACCATTTCGAAGATACTAGCCTTAAAGTATTGTATAATATAGGTGGTATTGTAGTATTGTATAATATTCGAGCGTTTAAATATCTCGGATGTTGTCGGATACACCTTCACACGTTTAACAATCACTACTCGTATTAATTAAATTTTTTTTTTTTTATGTTATTGTGGCGGAACAAGCTCGAGGTCCACCTGATGTTAAGCAGTTACCTCTGCCTATAACAGATGCAGTTCATCGTTCAAGTGACGAATTGCACTGCGCCCGTCACCTTGAGACATAGTTGTTAAGTCTCATGTGCCTGTAATTTCACTGGCTCTCAAGGACTGCTGCCGGAACACACCGTTAGGTGCTTGGCGACAGATTTTCAACTTGAGGGTGGTCGCTAGCCAGGCGGGCATTCGCAAAAAGCCCTTCCACCATGCAAGCTTGATAAAAAATAATTGGAAGAAAAACGATGCTAAAGCTCTATTTTGATATAACGTTTTAAGTGACTACACTCAATAATATGGCAACACGTTGCATATGAATTTGATTTGAGAATGTTAAAATAATTTTTAATAAGCCCAGTTCAATTAGAACAGAAAAAATAATGCATTCTCCCAGGTGAGATTGGCCTACAGGCAGCACATTGCAACGAGGTAACTTATGGGTACGATACGAAGCTAATCGAGGGGCCCCATCGACAGATGTTGACCCCTGCAGTGCAGATGATGAACCAGGGGCACTAGCGTCATAAAATTTGTTACTACCGATTGTTTTATTTGGAAAGATAATTTTTGAATTATATTTAGGTATTTAGATTGCCATCCAATGGGGTAATGGCTGGGTGCACTTCTTGCTGGTATTGGTATTAATTTTGTTTTTTTTCTATACCTGATAGTCTAGCCTTTGATTGAATATAATAAAATATAAATATTTAATATTATGATAAGTTATAATGTCTGACTTAATGTGCCTATGTGATTATTGTGATTAACTTAACACATAAGCTTCATTTACGTAAATGATAATAAGACTGGAAAGTTATTATTTTTGTATTATCGTATTGAAAATACACAACACAAAATAATATAGTATTAAATTTATTATTACTACGAGTATTATTTATTATCACACTAATATTTTAAACCCGAAATTTTGTGACTGCGTCTGTATGTTTGTTTTTTCTTCGCGCTCAAACAGCTGGTCAGTTTTGATTAAACTTGGTATGGAGTCTATCCATCGGTTAAAGCTTGAAACGCGCTGCATGTTAACTGCCATTTTTATCATTCAGTTATTTTATGTGCTGGTTAGCAATCCGTAACTTTATTAGGACATTCTGAAACGTACTCTTAGTTAAACAACATGGATGTAAGCAGAGAGTTTAAATACTAGAGTAGTTATATCCGAACACCACTGCTCTAAAAACTTACTAGAATTTACCTATCTACATACCTACGCTCATTTATATGCAGTTTGTAATGACAAAGAAAGAACGTTCCAATATTATGCGTCATATCTGTTGTAAGAAAGAGATAAATAATCAATTCGTGTAACCACCGAACCGCCACGAGACGTTCCGATCACCGTTACACTGCGATCTCTTTCACTCTCTCGAACCAAACGATACATATCTCGCTCATCCATTTCATTGTGATTAGTTCCTAAGATAAAACAAAATGACGATATTTTCTATTTCATCAATAAAAGTAATAATTACGCGTGAAATGAAACAGTTTTCTTATCTCTCACAGTGCTTGTATAATTGGTGCAGAGTCTAAAGACACAAGGAAGGCATATTGTCCACAGATTATTCGTAAAACACGATTAGCGGCTATGTATTCACCGGACGCTTGAAAGTGCAAGACTGGTAGTGACTCTGCTAATTACCCTGAATTCGTCTAGTAAATATGGAGGGCACACAACTCATCTACAGGTAAAAAAATCTTAGGATGTAAGACATACTGCTTGTTCGCCTGGATATCTACAACTTTTACTTGAGGGTACCCTCAAATAAAAATTCTGTCAAGCACCTAACACTGTGTTCCGGCAGCTGTCCTCGAGTACTTCTAGGTTAGCCTGAATAACAGCTTCGACCACATCATCACTTACCATCAGGTGAGGTAGTGATCAAAGGCTAACTTATAAGGCATAAAATAGTCTAATTATACTGATTGAAAAAAATACATCGCCTGACTAATGTAGGCACCACTCTCAAATATAAAACTTGTCCACATAGGTAATCATCTAAAAGTATAAACACCGGCAGATGTCCTTGAAAACAAGTTCCTATTCTAGCAATAAAAAAGAATGAAAATGGGAGATAGGTACAGTATTGTAGACTGGTATACAAATTACACAATCATTTAATAAACATACTGTATCCCTTCTTACTTTGAAACCCTGTGTACCTATCTACATACTAGGTTGCTAGGTTGCAGTACGTAATATAGATATAGCCAGCAGGCCTTTTCCATACAAATACTTAGGCGCATTCACAGATTTTATTGTTCTAAATTAATTGGAGGCACAAGAACATTAACAAACAAAACAAGATAGTAGTGTAGTTGCTTAGAATGCTATGTGGATAAATAAATAAGGAGTTTTTTTCTTGACCTAATGAATAAAAATCCGTTTTTTATTTGTACCTACAGTAACAAAAAAACAACAAATGATAAAATTATTACCTTAAAATGGAACCGACTTCAACACTCAAAAGTGTGAAATAACTTGTTGTAGTCGATACCATGATTGTTCAAAATTACGTATTTTCACTATATTGTGCGCATGGTACCGACTTCGAGAAGTTATTCACACTTTTGAGTGTTGAAGTTCCACTTTTAGGTAGGTAAAGAAAATTTTCACCCATTTTGTTGTCCCTTGCTATATACTTACTGGATCGATTGGCATTCACTGGCCATGACTATACCATCAAGATAGAAAAAACTTTTCAGTTGGAATGTACTCAAAAACAGCTTGACCGATTTTGATGAAATTTAAATGGGCCCACACAGCCAGCATCAGCTTTCAAACAAAAAGAAACATCAAAATCGGTTCACCTAATTAAAAAGTTCTGAGATAACAAACAAAAAAATGTACAAATTGAGAACCCACGCCTTTTTGATGTCGGTTAAAAACTGACAACTGTTTTATAAATAACGGAATAATATGGCGTTTTAATCCTTTTAATAGCTTAAAACCATCCCTCTTGTAGGTGTAACGTGTAACCGGAAGTGTTCGATTCGTGGCGCACGCGTCGCCACGTGTCCACTTCCGGACCTAATGCGATAACATAATAGGAGACATCTCCACAGTATTCCCTTGTTTAGACAAAACGCTCTGTTAATATTTGTCTACTCATTTTCTCATGGTTCTTTCTATATAAAAAAGTGAATGATGTTATGTAAAAAGCTTATAGTATAAGGGCCTAGTTGTGGATATCAAAACAACGACTGTTGAAGTTAGACCACTGATAGTAAATGTAAACAAATATATGACACAGCGTTCAGTTTGTCGATATGAGTTATGCAAATGTCATCCTAATGATGTATCTCCGTTAAGAAATCTTCTTTATTTGTTAGTGCACCAATATTTGCAGAGCTTATATAGGTCACATTTTAAATCCACCAAACCCTCCGCTGTGCTAAGTCTATTGTAGACATCTCATCAAGACAAATCAAATGAGCTCAGACTCGAAAACCCTCATTTTAATATTGGCATTCCAAGATCCATACACGAAAACAAACCATTCGACTCACGAAGGCTCATCCTTTCATATTTTTGAGTATTTGCAAGCACTACTGCCTACCCAAGCGAACATACTATACATCTCATTGTTTTACTGTGTATATCATATTAACACCCAAACTAACACGTACCTAGAATACCAACGAGGCCTACATCAGCCCACATGTACAATCGCCATGATTGAACAGGTCTATGGTGGGCTGAAGATGGTGAAATCATCTGATCTGTTTTATGTCATACAGAATAGAAATCAGATAAAGGCTTCAAACTTATCACAATTTTTCCACCAGCTAATAAACATAAAGCCTGGTACTCGTTTACATATATTGAAGAGCACAGCTTATACTGAAATATTTTCATACAAGAAATGGATATACTCCACCATTCATTTGTTGTATGAAACGAAGTTTTTTTTTTTTTATGCCTGATAGGTTAGCCTTTGACCACTGTCTCACCTGATGATAAGTGATGATGTGGTCGAAGATGTTGTTCAGGCTAACCTAGAATTACTGGCTCTCAAAGACAACTGTCGGAACACACCGTTAGGTGCTTGGCGACAGATTTTCAACTTGAGGGTGGTCGCTAGCCAGGCGGGCATTCGCAAAGTGCCCTACCACCATGCTATAACGACTGCCATCCTAAGACAACAACCGGGACCGACGGCTTAACGTGCCTTCCGAAGCACGCAAGCGCTCAGTAGTAATGTCACCAGCGGTCACCCATCCAAGTCATGACCGCGGCGGACGTTGCTTAACTTTGCTGATCGATTCAGAATGGCTAAGCAAACTTCGCTACAAGCGCTTCAAAAGATACGATTTAAATGATTACCAAAAAACGTAGACATATCCAAAATGCATGAGAATGCGAACGTACTTCGTGAAATCCCACGCTTATTCCGTATTATCTGATCAGCAAAAATATTGTTTCATGCGATATAGTTTACAATTTAATAACCGTGTGTGCACGCGCGACCACACTTTGCCGACGGCGAACAGCTCCCCAAACTAAAGTCGTAATCATAGGCTTTCCAATAACTATGGGGCTTAACCGTGTAATAATAGCTATTGGAACCGTATTAAACGTGATTTCATTTCTTCTATGGTTTCCTTTGATTAAGCAGTAATTGCTGTTTTATGTTATGGAAATGTGCTCGAATTTTTTCTCGTTAACGTACATATTTATTTATAACAAAAAAGGTTTACTTGAGATACGAAATTAGATGCAACCTACGACTTTGCCAGAGTATTAAATTTTCAACTAGGTATATTTTTTTTACTTAAGAACCCGTAGATATTGTACTACATAGAAAGTCTTTTAGCCTAGTCAAATGGACAACGATAGGATAAACTCTTCTTCTCCAGGCCTTATCCCATTTTTATTTGGCGTCAGCTCTCCTAAAAATCCGTCTCCAGTTTTGTCTTTCCTGGGTCGTCATTGGGTCTAGGTATATTATTTTAACGACAGGATAAACAAAAATCGGAAAGAACAGAATGTCAAATTATCAAAATTCATTAAATGTTTGGAACATTATTACTTAATATAAACGTAAAAAGCTCATAAAATTTATATAGTATAAATTTTAACTTAGGTATGCTTTAAACTTATCGAACATAAAAATTAAGTCAAGATGCTACTAACACGTTCTAACCTAGATTTTATAATAAATAAACATAATTTCAAAATTGATTAACCCTGAGTAAGGCACGTCAATAATTAATAACATTATGTCAATCTAATGTCAACAGAAAAATGATCAGGTCAACAAGAAACTGGGACACGTCAACACTGCAAGCAATTACGATAAGTGCGATGCGATCGTACTTACGTGTTTCTTGTCTAGTGTTAAAATCAAAAAGTTCATGGGGGTATGAGTGCTAGCACTTAACTTGATTATAGGAAGCCGTATGGCAGCAGGCGTGACCATAAACAGAAGGCCCTATGTAAAGGCCATAGTTAAAACTATGGAATATGCATGGTGCAGTGGTCGCGTGGCACCGCGTCCTTCACAAAACCATGCCACGTGTCGTTTTCTGATGATAATTGTAGCGTACGATATGAACATCGTCATTACAAAAGCAATGGTACGCCCGTGTTTTCATTGAAAACCTTCAATGATAGTTATTTTACTCCTGCTTTAAATCAAATCTCTAATAGTTTTTTTTTGTGATACGATGGCTTTTGCTGATTGCTTACTGATGTTTTGCTAAACCGCTCTGGACGTACTTAAGAGTAATTCATCTGCGCAACTGAATGTTTTCCCGTCCTATTGAAAAGTTGCATCTCATCTATCTAAGCATTTATTTAATATTTATTAAATCTGTTGCCAAGCACCTAACAGTGTGTTCCGGCTGCAGTCCTTGAGAGCCAGTGAAATTACAGGCACATGAGACTTAACAACTATGTGTCAAGGTGACGGGCGCAGTGCAAATCGTGACTAGTGACGAAATGCATCTGTTATAGGCAGAGGTTATCCGCTTAACATCAGGTGGGCCTCAAGCTTGTCCCGTCACAATAACATCCAATTGGGGAAATTTAAACTTTGAAAACTGCGCGGCAGTCCATAGTCAATGAGCCATCACTGCTTCATAAATAATTACTAGTATATAAAAATATTTAAAGGAAACATTAAATTAATATTTAAAAAACATTTAAATTATATAAAATATGTAATGACAAATCCGCTTACTTTTCTTGCTAAGCTGACCGCCTAACCGGAAAAGTTTTCGACGTGTGTCGTTTATACACGAAGCACCATCAGGAGGTCCTAAATCTTCGAACGTATACGATCGAGAAATATTTTTTCATCAACATACGTTTAAATTTTTAAACGTTTCTCGCTAGTAACTATTCTAGGTACTTACCTACTTACATCAAAGTCAAAGTCAAAATCATTTATTCAATTTAGGCGTCTACGACGCTCTTATGAAGGACAATTACAAATTTTAATATTGAAATATAGTACATTGTACTGCCAAGTTCAGCAAACAAAAATTATAGAGCCTCTGCGAGAAGAACGGGCAAGAAACTCGGGGCCATTCTTTTAAACGTTTTTTAACAATGTGTTACATACTATATAGTAAAATTATTACAATATTTATTTACATTACGTAGGTGACAGGCGCTAGCTTGGCAGAGGCGAACTAGTCCAAGCATTGTTGTCGTTTAAGTAATCACAAACTGTGTAGTAAAATTTCTTTATTAAAATGTTCTCCACGTGCAACTTGAATTTTCTTTCTGTGAGCGTTGTAATATGTTTGGGCAGTTTATTATAAAACCGCACACAATTGCCTAAGAAGGACCTTTTATTTGTCTTTGCTAATCTAAAACCTGGCTGTCTTATCTTACGAACGGCATATGCAGCAGAACAAAGTCTTCCGGTTAGATCATACATTTAATGTATACTTAAAATATGTTTTAAATGTTGGTAATTATTAATTATGGATTACCGTAAAAAGAAACGCCTGTATCACCTAAAGCAATGATAGCTGAGTGGTCATAGCTATGGACTGCGGTGCTGCAGGTCCATAGTTCGTCGTCGTGTCGACTAGAGCTTCACCACATCGTGGGAGTGCATTTTGCGAATGCTCGCCTAGTTAGCTACCGTACCAAGTAGAAAATCTGTCGCCAAGCACCTAACAGTGTGTCCTGGCAGCAGTTTTTGAAAGCCAGTAAAATAACAGACACAAGAGACTCAACAAATGTATGTCTCAGGGTAACGGGCGCAGTGCAGTTCTATAAGATGAAATTACTTTTTTAATGGCATTGATATATTCATCAGTTGTTTTTTATGTATTGATGGTTCAGCTAGTGATAGTAAATAAGAAGTAGGTATATTTTAACGTGACGGGTAAGTGATACAATACTTACATTTATTTGTTTTTCAATCTATGTACTCACCTTATTTTTTATGCCTGATAGGTTACCACTATGTCACCTGATGTTAAGTGATGATGTGGTGAAGATGTTGTTTAGGCTAACCAAGAATTACTGGCTCTCAAGGACGGAACACACCGTTAGGTGCTTGGCGACAGATTTTCTACTTGAGGGTGCCCTACCACCATAAAAATGCCCTACCACCATTAAAAGTTTAATACCTGTAAGTAATTATTACTAAAGTTTATATAAATTGTTACTATATTATTACTTTAGAAATAATAACTCTGAGATACCTATGTACGTTTCTGAAACAATAACAATTGCAAAAATATACAACGTATATATGATTAAAATTATTCAAAAACGGACTAAAACGTTGCTGCTGACGTCATTGTTAGAAAAAAAGTATAATAAAATTATTTATCGTGTTAGTGCAAGTTTAGTTTAGTTTTAATTATTTATCGTTTAGTTTAATTAAACAGCAGTATGTGAAACCTTCCCTAAAAGTTCTCAGAGAATTATTCAGTCTTATTATATCTTATCTCATTATATCCACAGTTAAAGACTTAATTATTTTAATTTTGAAAGAAGTTTTTATTATATGAAACACCAAAACATGAATTTAAATATTATCTTGGATCTATATTATGAATGCATAAGAATTCAATGAAGATAAAACTAGTTAAGTGCGAAACGGGCCTCATTCTTTTAGGCTTTGCAACAGTCCGTAAAGGAAAAAATATTTTAGTCGTTATATTGTAAGTCGACATTTTCAGAATTGTTTGGTTAAAAAGAGCATACGGCTCATAATATACCAGAATTTTACATTTCCAACTAGTTTAGTTTTTGAGATAAAACCCGTAACAGAAATGTTCCAAGATTTACAACTTTCACGACCCTCTGTTTATTTATTTAGATAAAAAATACACTCAACGAGTTCGAGACGATGACATCCCACATGCTGGGGTGCAAAATAGTTTCGAATACCTTCTCATGTACAAGCCACCCTTGAAAACATGTCATTGACTTTCTAGTCAAAAAGTCGTCAATATTTTCCACAAAACCTCTAAATATCAGGTTTGTAACTCATTTCGTGGACACGAACAGACAGACACAGAGACACCAGAGTGTCATCATTAGGGCTATGTTTTACACTTTGGATACGGAACCTAAAAATAACAGATTCGTAAGTATACGGACAGTAAATGTCTAAAACAAACTGTATTCCATTCAAGTGTTGTGCCCGAAGAAAATGATGCTCGTTAGTACTGCCATAAAGATATATTAGAAAATTATCAATGCGCTCTCGTTGCGCAATAGAACTATACGTACAGAAAATTTACCCCTTTTTCAGTTGCTACGATCCTTGCGTTTCATTCACTGTCAACGCATTCTTTACTTACGCTCGTCAGTTTATTATACCTTTGACCTTTGCATCTGAGATAATATTAGCTATTACAAAAGTATCATACTTCCAGTTTAAAAAAACGCATCTCACCTTCAAGTGCCTTATTTCTAGCCAAGAGCGCAAGCAGCACATCTGGAGGTGGCGGATCGAGCGGGTGCATGCCGTCAAGAGCAGCGTCCATAGGCTCGCGACGAGGCTCGCACTCCGCCACCACGTCGCCGAAGCCCGTCTCCATAGTCCACTAGCACAGCGCACATCCAGCGCGAGCACACTCGAGCATCCCGCGGCGCGTGTCAACACTGTCACCCGGACACCTGTGCATGCTTCCCGAGCGATGTGTGCGGCTTCGCGGCGCGTCTGTCGGCCACGTGGCGGTCCGCCCACGCCCGCCCTCGCTCCGCCGCCGCCCGGCGCGCGCCGCCGCCCTCTTGCCTCCCATTGAGAAGTCATTTTTTACCCCCTGAATCTGATAAACCCCGGGGCAGCGCGCGGCGCGGGGCTCCCTCGCCCCGAACTAATTTGCCGGAGTCGTACGACACACCCCGGGTACTTATATCCATCTACAATATTACTCGTGCACGTTATCCCGCTCGCGTATCATTTCGTTTTCAGTATTGCGTTAGTAAGAAATTTTGAAATTAAAACTCATATTTTTATTTAAACGCGTACTGCATTATTGTGTCACTTATTTTATTTAATCTAAGATTAAACCGTAGATTCTTAGTCGTCTGATATCATATAATGCTTTCGCTTTATATGCGATAACGCTGCTGGAACACTCCAATAGGTTCTTAGCGACTGATTTACTTCTTTAGGATGGTAAGCAAGCCAGACGAGTATTTGCAAAATAACCAGTATGCGCTGAAACTGAAGCCCGCAGCAGGATACAATCCGATGCGCGGCAGTCCGGACCATTTACACTGCAAGGCCTGTTAATATGGGATTTTTGTTTTCAAGTTGATTTATGGCATATGAGTACCTATAACAATTTAAGACAGAGGTAAAGCTATATGGTAAATTGTTATATCCGTATATCTTCAACAACGCCTTCCCACTGTTTCTGGATTATAGGACAAGGCAGAACTATACAATAGACAATATAATTTAATTTATCAATTTTCCTTTACAGTAGCTTATTTTCTTAATACGTATATATTTATTTAGCAATATGTATGAGATGTAAAGAAGTAGAGGGTAATGCAATAAATTTAGGAACAACTTTAAGATAATGCAATATTTTATGGTACGAAACTCTCCACCACGCGATATGATTGACACGCATTTGACCCATATTTAAGCATCAGTACCCAAAGGTCCAAATGGAGCCATATGAATCAGTCAACAATGTCTGTCTATCTGTTCGTCCGTATCTAGCGCAGATACGAAATGAGTAACAGACCCAGAATTTTTATGCTATGTGTAGAATATTGAATAAATAACAATGTGATTAGAAATGAAATTAAATTATATTTCGGGGACTAATAGACATGAGAAGGTAGCGGAAAATATTTTTTTGCCCCATAGCATTTGCGTATATCTTCTAGAACTTATTGTTTAAAGTACTTAAATATTTTCTTTATATCTAAAGCAATAAAGAAATGGAGGGCCGCGCTACTAGCATTTGCTGCTGAGCGCTTCCGTGCTTCGGATGACAAGTTAAGCCGTCAGTCCCGATTGTTGTATTATGATAATACTGGTAATTGTCAGAGCATGGAGTTGGGCATTTTGCGAATGCCCACTATCGCTCGAGTAGAAAAACGCTAAGCAGGTAACGGTTTGTTTTGACAGCTATTTGAGGCCATTAGGTCTAGTTTAGCCTAAACATCATCTTCCACCGTATAACCACTTACCATCAGATGAGATAGAGGTCAAAGGCTAGCCTATCTATAAATAAAAACATCAAAGAAAGGCACAAAATCATATAAATGTAGCAAGTTTTGGTATCAGTTTTATGGTCGCCGCCTTCTTGGCGATGCTCTCCTTGGGAATTCTTTTTTTAGTTCTATAAAAGCTACCATTCGGCGAATTAAGACGGCATTTAAGCAAGCAACGAGCTTATTGTGTGTGTAATGTGCCGCAACACCCTATACGTTGACGCAATTAGTAACATGCTGCTCATTTTGTCAATTCGTTTTCTTAGCGGCCGAGATCAAACTGAACGACATGGAAAAGTATTTATATTATATTATAATGTGTTTTGTTTAGAGATGGATGGACAGATTTAATGTCAACTTGCCTGAGATATTGCGAAAGAGACTGATGTTAGTACCTACTTTTCAATTGTTATTATTTTAATTTTATATATAATTTTAAACTTTTAATTGACAAATCACAATAATAATTATGATCTATCGTTTTCCTTGTAATTTTTTATTATGTTTAAGTGACATTTTAACGATAATTTCTATATAATGTTAATTTAATGTGTTAATGTAATTGGTCCTAGTACCGTTTTAATTAATAATAAATAAATATTCTTAAGGGGGCGATGCAGATCAAGATCAAAGTTTATAACGGAAATTAAAACAAAACATGACATAAATAAAGTTTAATTTTAATGCACGCTGCACGTGGTGACTACGACCTTTTGTCTGTCCAAAAAGCGCGAAAATAAGAGAAAATAATTCTTGTCAAAAGGATGCCATTGTCCGATTTTAAAATTTTCAACACGGTTTTGTAAAGGATATAATTGGTACCATTTTAATGTGAAAATGCATGACCCTTGAGAAGGAATTCCAAAAAATTATTTTGAAACAGCTGTAATTCAATAGTTATTATTACAAACAGGATGTTTACCGTGTTTTTGATTGCTTTTGAGCTCTCGATATTTCGGCATAGTTTCAAGCGCCATGATCACTAGTAAAATCAAGTCTATACGAGTGGATGGTCGGCTCTTCGATCGTTCATTGATGATCGAAGGGTCGGCACGAAGAGTAGACGAACCGGTCTACCCTCTTTCTTGTACGTTTTTTCCTCAAAAACACGGTAAATATCCCGTTTCTAGTTATAACATAAGTAGTATTAATGACCGTGACAGTTTAAAACTCATGAATCTGTAATTCAGCTCCTTTTACCCATTAAAGTATGGATATACCCTCAGAACGAATTTCTTGTGAAAACGTCCGTACTTATGTACATAATTTTTTTCTGAATCTAAATAATAATCCTCTACACAGGAGTTCACCATCAAATTGAGTTAAAAGCAGGGGATCGGTCCCTTTTAGGTAAAGTGAGTCTCAAAAAAGCCGTTATGCCGTTAGTAGTACGCTAGTAATGCCGTTCAGTGGAGAGAATTTTTGGGTCATGTAGCTCGATCCAGTGGTTAGGTCCTGACTCAAGTAAGTGCTCAGCTATCGCTGATTTATGCGTGTCACGATTCTTTATTTTGACATTAAGTCGTGCGTGAATAGACCCGGTAACGATTAAGAAATATGAGTTTAGTTCACGAAAGTTTAAAGTAAAGTAAAATATCTGCAGTCAAGCACCTAACTCTATATATCACCGGCATCATCCTTGAGATAAACATCTTCGACCGCTTTCCATCTCATGAGATTATGGTCAAAAGCTAGCCTATCAGCAATAAAAACCTCGTTGCAAAATCAAAATCAAATAAATTTGTATAAAATTGTATCTTGAAGTAGGTATGCATACAATGAAAATGTACAAACAGTACAAAGCCAATTTAAAACTAAAACCATAGAACATATAAGTAATAATACTACGTAATAAAACCTTAAAATAGCCGGGAATCATTTTAAAAAAAAGAAACGTAAGTAGTGTTGAAATTTAAGAACAAAGTTTATATTTTCCGGTTTATTCTAGGATGAAGAATCTCTACAGCTTCCTCCCAGGGTATCACATAAATACTTCCTCCTAGTAGGGTACCTTACTTTTCTCTATGGTTTATATCAAAAGTTACTTCATAGAGAAATGTAATATACCGGAGATACTTTATGGTTTACATTATCTTTAAAAGACAGTTTATTGTCATGGTTTGCAACAATTTGTCATTGATTTCCAAAATATAAAATGTATCATCAAAATTAACAACTCATAATAATTATTATGTCTGAGTGTGAATGTTATAATCCCGATAATGTTTTTAAAAGATTCAAAGTGGTTGAGTTTCCAATATCTTTCGTGGGATTGTCCACGACAAAATATCTGGATGTGGAAACCGATCTTGAAAATGCTGCTTACTTAAAAACTATGTACAATGGATCTCTACTGGTAAGTCTGACTCGTTGACTGTAAAAGTATACCTATAAATACTGAGGTCCTGGGTTGGATTCCGGGTCGGAAAAGTTCCCGTGTTTTTATCGGTTGTCTGTCAAAGAAAATTCAATTTTAGGTATCATTCCCTTCTTCGACCACATCACTACTTACCATCAGGTGAGCTTAGGGTTAGAGGCTAACTTATCAGCAGTAAAATCATCAGTAAAGTCTGGATATGTGAGTAAGTTTGTATATAATCGTTTTCACTGTTATTTAGAAATTAATTTTAACTGATTCATATTCAATATTCGTAAATCGATTGGTGAAACTATAAATAATGATGTACTTACATGATCAACGTTGTAAGCGTTTATTTCTATATTTTTTGCAATAAATAATATATGAATAGATGAATTTCTAAATAGGGTTGGTACTTATGCGTTTTCGAACAGTCGTTATATGGTTTTTGTCGTATTCACGATATTCTAAATTCAAATCACTGTTTCACTCAACTTTTGCTACGACAAAATCATTAAAGTAAAAAGTAAATTTAAAGTATTATTATTTTAGAAAACATATTTGCTTTATCGAGACATTTAAAATTAACACTGAATAAACGTTTAGTGTGAACGTTTATATGTACAGTGCTATAAATACTAATTGCCTACATTTCTGTCATTCTCCTGTGCGCTCTCGTAGTTGTTTGTGGACTTTCAGATATATTAAATATTCGTGTACTTTCAGCGCTTTACCGATGCCCGTAGTATATCAGCGTCCCATAGAGCATTTACTATATCACACGTCAACGATCACACCATACAGATTACTTTCAATCCTAAAAACGAATGCATAAGTCATGCTAAGCGTCAAAAGGTCATCGATAACAGATTTGTTTTTGATCTCCGTCTCTTTCAAGTCGATGGTACAAGGTGCTGCAATAATGAGGCCCATTCTGAAATTGGCCGGTACTACATCAGTGGTCAATATGAGTACTGTAAATTATCCAATTATCCGAAAGTAATCGATTTCGGTGAAGTCATGATAAACGCTAAAGTTACCAAGAAAGTAAGAATAAGAAACGAGTCAAATGTAATAGCGACTAAAATTGAATATGTCCGAGTTACAGGATTTGAAGTGGTTCCCAACAACTTTCTAGTTTCTCCTAACTCTACTAAAAGCTTATCTATTACAATTAAACCGACTTGTTTAATGATGAAGAATACTCTTTCATTTAAAGTAAGAAACCCTCACAGTATGAATGATGATAATTTTTTTATTATTTCACAAGAAGAAATAACAGAGGAAAATTTTATACCTTTTATCATTAAGTGTAAGTTTGATATTATTTATAAAAAGAAGACAAGGGATTTAGTCGTGGAATCTATGCATAAATTGAATGAGCCGGATTTAAAATACACGTTTGTTGACGAACCAGATGTAAATGAGCATAAAAGACGGAGACAGGAAGCATATAAGCATTTACAAATCTGCAAAGCAAATTACACCAGAAAATCCAAAACAGAAAAATTCTCTACTGGAAAAGAAAAATGTAGTTCCGACTTATCACTCAATCACCGAAAAAATGTCGAAAATATTTGTAAGGAAATAAAAAATCGTGTGGACACTTATGGTTTATTTGATATATTATTTTTACCATATGCAATTAATTTTGGAAAGATTGCATTGAATACACACGGTGAACACGACCTACTTGTTAAAAACAATACCGAATATGATATAACGATTCAGTTTTATAATGACAAATGCATTTTTTACACTGAAGAGAAGCTTAAAACTTTAAATATGAAAGTGAAACCTTATTGTGAAACTAATATTGTGATTCTCTGTTTAGGCTGTATGAAAGGTAATTTCACGGGAATTTTTGAATATACGATAGATAACAAGTTTAATCGAAAACACCAATATTCTATGGAAGTTGCAGACCCAACTTTATTGATACAAGAAAAAAATTTAAAGTTCGGAATGACTTCAAATGAAAGTTTTATAACTTCAGTTCCAGTGAGGATTTATAATAACTTTAATATTCCTGTTCAATTCAGGTGGGATGAATTACATTTAGATTTACCGTTTGAAATCATCCCCAGCTCAGGATTGATTCAGAAACATTCATGCAAGATATGTGATGTTATATACATTTGCAAACCCACTAAAACAAAAACGCATGAAGTTAATTTTGTGTCAGTTACCAATACTTTGGAATCGGTGCCCATTGAGTTAAGTATTATTACTCGAAAACTTACCGTAAAATTTTTACAGCAAGCCGTTTATTTTAAGGATATTGCACTTAATGTAGAAACTGTTGAAAAGGTGAAATTGGAAAACTCATCCAGAGAAATAGCTACTTTTTTTGTCGTAGAACCTTTGTTACCCGGTCTAACAATTGAACCTATGAATGGAAATATTAGACCAAAAATGGTTATAACATTTTACATAATTGTAAAAATCTCTTGTGTACTTGAATTTAATTTAGAAGTCATCGTAAGAATTAATAATAAAGAAAATATAACAATTCCTATAAGCGGAAATGTAGTTGAGCCCAAATTAACAATACATCCAAAAAACATATACATGTCTAGAGTACCATGTTACATGACAACATACGTGCCAGTAACATTCCAGAATCTAAGCACACTTAAAACTGTGGTTGAGGTACTTGATACTGGTGATGACAATATATTTCACGTTTACATTGCGCAAGGAAATGAGAAGCAACAAATATTTGAATTCTGCGTGGAAGGCGGGCAAACAAAAACTGTTTTCATTAAAGTATTTGATATATTTCGTAGAGAATACGATATGTACATCCCATTTAGAATTAATGGATTGCTAGGTCCACCGAATCAACATTTGAAATCTACTGAACTGCAACATTATATTGGCGAATACGAATCGTGAGTGTACATTTAATGAATTAATTAATAAGTAATGACAATTTACACTTTTTATTCTATTGCATATTTATCTTGTTAATCGAATATCATCACAATATTTGTATCGCAAACGGGAATCGAACCCACGGACGCCGGTATTATACACTATATAGTGTAGCCTTAACCACCCGGCCATCGAGATTGGTGGATGAAATGCGAGTTTTATGCTCTAATTTCATTATTTTTACCGTAAAAGGCATTAACATTGACCACGCTACTGGACTTTATCTGACTAAAAGCTTTGCGTTAATTCTAAATTTTATTGACTGATTTCAAGCACTATAAGATGATAAGAAAATATCACATTTTAAGTATTATTTTTTGTATTCGTAAAACCAGAAGCTGCGTTTTTACATTTCTGCGAGAAATGTATAAACGCTGTAATTTTACATAAAATTTGTCTATATAGATAATTATTTTACAGACAATATGAACACAACTTTCGAGTTAAAATCAGAAGTTTAAACAGAGATATTTCGTACTGTCGTATAGTAGGCGTTATAACTGTACCTTGGATTCAATTATCTGTTGATAAATTTGAAATAGAATACATATCAAATGGTAACAACAAGATTGATTTTACTATGACCAATGTTTCTAAATATTGTTTAAATATAACCATATTAACTTCGAAACTCGCACCGATTTTTACGTTGGATTTGCAAACTGAAGGAAATCATTCTATCATTAATGACAGTAACATTAAAATTGAATTAGACCGGGAAAAGAAAGCTGCCTTAACTTTAACATTTCATCCCAAGATGCATGGTGTATTTGTTTCTACAGCTATTTTATTTTTGGATAAGCACATGACGACTCCGTACCATAACTTAACTTTTGTTGGAAAGCGGCAAAACCCAGTTATGACACCAAGCACATATCGAATCGTATTTCCACCCAGCTATGTTGGAATATCCATAGTTCGAATAATAACAGTGAAGATGGGATTCGCTGCTGATTTTGATGATTTTTCTTGTACGTCAAAAGAAGAACGGAATTTATCCGTCAAGTTTCTGAAATCTGAAATTTTAAAAGAGCTTGATGATGTTTACACGTTGTTGTCAGTAGAAATTAAAGTTTGTTCTCAAACTGCTTACATACGAAATATATTACTAGTCATTAATCACGCATGCGGATCCAGCTGTGAAATTGAAGTTAATTTCTGCTTCACATTTTGCCCTATAACTCTACATACTAACTTTCTCGTAAAACCGGATAACAACCCGTATCCGTATTTTCCTACAAGGGAACAGAGAGAGCTTTACGATTACATGACAACCTGTACACATTTTCTAGAAAAGTGGATGTTTCAGCAAGGTTTCCGAAGAGATTTATACCCCGTTATTCCAGATACGTTCCATGCAATTTCTAGCGCCTTATCTTCTCATTCATCAGGAGGTACAAAGACGAAATTTATAAACGTTTCTTATTTGAACTTTATGAGAAGGATTGCGGGCCCAATGATGAAGCACATACACAAAGTGACGTAAGAATCAATATTATACTAATAAAATGATAGTGAAAACGTATGAATTAGGTGCGTATGAAATGGGTATACTTACACTATAATATATTTTATATTTTAAGGGTACCCGGAGTGGAAGAACCATCAAAATCCGTCATAGAAATTCACGATACTTATCAAGAAATACTCAATTTAATAAGAAATCGCGGTGTCGATTTATGGACACTTCAAGCAAAGTTTCTACTAAGTTACGATCAATTCGTTATATACAATGAATACGTTACGCCCAAATGTAACGCTGATACTTTATTTAATAAAGAACTTTTAGGAGACATTGACTTATTCAACAGGTTGAGCAAACAAAGTTGGTTCGATTTTATTTTACAAAGTTACAAAGTGTTCATTATAGACAGTTGCTTTTTTGATTGCGTGTGTGTAAGTTTCGAACAGAGAGACATTGTGAAAGTTTTGATAGACTGGTATAACGAACAGATCTTACTCCAACATAAAAAACTGTGCGGTACAAAAAGATCAGTAAAACTAATAAAAAACCTAACAGCAGATTTATCTGATGGCATGGCGATGGCATCAGCCATATTAACTTACTGTCCGTTTTTAGAAGATCACTTTGTTATGTTCTCTGAAGTAGATGATGAAAATAAACAAAGTGCAATCATAAATAATGCTTGTCTCCTGATAGAAACTATGAATCAGTTACGGCTTTATTTTCCTGCTACTAGTAAGGAATTTTTAAGACCTAACTTTTTGCAAATGATTTTTCTTTCAATCCATTTGTATGTCGTTTTGCCAATGTTCAAGCCTAGGGATGTGGTAAAATTTAATCCACCTCTACTGAGAAGCTCGACTCGCCATGTTGGAGTTTCTCCAACAAGTCAAGAGTCACTAACATTCAACTACACAATTATCAGTAACAACAGAAGTAATTTTAGCATTGAAAAAGTGCCGTCGGATAACGGAAAGAAGATATTTTTGAGTGTAAGATACGTTGCTCATTTTGTTCACGAAGAAAGTTGTATTCTTCTTGTCCATGGATATAACAAAACAAGGATATTTGACACTTACGTAGTTTTCGTGCTAAAAGGCTGTGTCGGAGTTCTAACTCCCATAAGAAAATGTAAGGTTACTGGACCTTTATATCGGCCAATGAAAGTTGACGTACAAATTTCTTCACCTTTTCAAGTAGCTGCAACCTTCAAATTATTTGTCACAGACACGGAGCCTTCAATACCTGCGGTATTTAAAGATATAACCAAACCTCAGTTTTACTTGAAACGTCTGAACCTCATTGATACATATATGACACTTCCCCCCATACCGAAAGAAAGTGGGCAGGAAATAATAGATCATAAATTATATTTACAATTGATTTGTCTTAATACGCAAGTAGGAAATTCGTGGATTTGGTTCAAAAGTGAAATCGGCGAATTCTTTATAAGAGTGACAACTCAGCCTCGTTGGGACTTAGCGATAGACACTTTGCAATGCAAAGTGCAAAGTTGGCCCATGGACCCTTGCAGTTGCGGTGAAGCTTGCGAATGTTACCGAACTACGCAAGTAATGATTCCTCATCGGAACGAGCTAATGGTGAGAGCACTCCGCTATGCTCTAATAGAACACGCATCTGATACTATGATCAAAATATTTGACGAGTTAATAGGTATTTTTTTCATTTCTATATTCTATCTTCGCGCATTAATATTCCTTAAGGCCTAAAAGTAAGCAAACACCCGTAGAGCGTGGAATTCTAACACCCAGATTTCGTCTATTCTATCAATTACAACTATATTAATTATAAAAAAAGATTGGTTAAACGAGACCTGATGTTAAGCTGCCCATAAAAAATAGCTTGCTATTGAGAACAGGTAAAAGTTCTGCAATTCAGTCATCATACCCGAGATTATGGGTACTCTGCCACACCCGCAGAACACAGCAATGTGAACACTTCTACTTGGCGTCTCAACTAATGGAGTTGTATTGCCTATCTAGTCATTTTTATATAGTCTGTCAGGATGACAAACAAGCTAAGGCTGCATTTCCACCAGGAAGATCAGCGGAGATATGAGAAAAATCCGCTAAGCATCTCTCCTAGCAGCGCTCAGCGAAGCGAAATTTAAGCGATTCTATCGGTGGATTGTTTCCTGGGATCTAGCTCTCCAGGACAGTTGCGGGAACCATTAGGTGCTTGGCGGCAGATTTTCTACATGAATGTTGTAGCTAGCCAGGCAGCATTCGCTCAATTCTCAATGAAACATCATTCTTGCCAAAAATCTTATTACTTATGTATTTAAAAGCAAACTTCAATATGTAAATTTAACAAATTTTTGTTTATTTTTATTACAGACTCTACAACGGGAAGAATAATCTTGTGCATGCTTCTTGCAGAAGGGGGCACCAATATGTCCGAAGTTAGGCACATCTTGCAATGTCATGGCAAATATCGTATCTCATCTAAATCTCTACTACCACGCCTAGATAGAGCTACTTTAGAACAACACACATCGGCTATGCTGCCGCTACCGGTCACCATTCCACCTCAAGATAAGGCTGAGAAATATACCGTCGTATTAACGTCCGATTGTGGTAATGACATTCGCACGTACAGAATTATATTCATAGAATCATCTCATTATATAGCGTCTAGTTGTTAATTATTATATAGTTATGTATCATTGAAGTCTTACTTTAGAGCTATTTTTTCTACCCTTGGCACTAATTTAAAATCATGTTTAGGTAGACTGCTGTTATTTGCACAGAGATAACAAATACACCATAAAATTATTCTGACTTAAATGGTATTTTATTGTGATATAAATTGTGCTGTTTAATTGAATCTAAATAACAATACATAAACAATCTATTACATGTAATGTGTCTTAGCTTAATATTTGCATTTTACAGAATTACTCAGCCACATATCAGGCCCCAATATCAGAAAAATGTGGTTGCCTTTTTTAAAATATACATTATTATTATTTAATTACACTTTAATATTACTTAATTATTTTTGTTACTTTCCTATTTAATTTATCATGCCTATTTATATTGTAATTACTTGTAATAATAAATTTACTGAAAATGTTTTCGTTATGTTTATTAACTACATCACAATAGTAAATTATACACCAAGGGGCTAAAACAATCTTACTGTAACGGGCGACATTTTGAACTCTGAGTGCACTGCCCTGGATAATCAAGCTTGCCCAATACAAAGACACTTTTATCCACGAGGAACAAATATACTATAATTATAGGCTTTCTACGAGATAATATGCAATACTACTACATATTTTAGAAACATGTATCAAATATTATACCTACTAATATTATTAATAACTTAAATACCTAACAACAAACCAAGGAGTACCTATAAGTATAAATTTGAAGTTGGTATATATTACATAATAATCGATACATGATGTTACATAATTGATATAAAAGCGAAAGTGGAAAGACAAAACATAATCGATGCTCTTTCTATTAGGTATCCTTTTATTAATTCCAATAATTTGTAGCTACATTGTGGTTGATCCGTGTTATTGACCTGAACCTTGAATAAATTGCCCTGTATGCTCCTTTTTGTAGTTACCGAAGTGACGAATGGTGGAAACAGGCTATAAGTTGATGATTTTTGTAGTTTCTTTTTCGTACAAACTTTGACATGTCGAAGGTCCAGATTTATATCTATAAGCGCATCGAAAGCGTTCGAGTGCCTAAATAGGTCTTCCGCCCGAGGTAAGCACAGGTATCTTATTTTTTTATTTATCAGGTAACTTAGGGCGTATTTTCCATGTACTAGGTACATGGAAAATACGCCCTAAGTTACCGTAGTATGGGAAATTAAAATGTGCCTTCAATAGTCACAGCACAGTTATATAATTAAAATCGTCATAGTTATTGCATTTTGGGTACTGTACAAATCTGAAATCTCAAGCTTTATTACAGTGACTTCCGCTAGGAAGAGCAGTATTCTATTTCAGTAGGTAATGAGGTAGGGCAGGCGAGCGAATCGGAAGCGAGTTGCCGGCGACATCTCTGGTATGACAGCGGTCGCCGCTCGCACCGGCTCACCTGCTACCTTGACCGAGCCACTGAGCCGTGCTCGCGGCCCACGCCCGATTATTGCGAACACCATACAGTGGTAGCAGGCAGTCAAGGACTTTTCTCACGCCTTCCTTCTCATACAACTCGGATGTTAGACTTGATGCCAATTCAATAACAAAATAGGAATCTAACCGCACTTCACTGCGTATGATTTAGAATTCTCAAGTAATCTTATCGCCAACTATGTTTTCATAATAACGACGGATGATAATAATTACATAATATTTTTTCCAGTCCAAAATCATTTCTACTAATGGTAATGACCGTCCCAATCTCTTCACATGAAGAGATAGCAACATGGTATCAGTTGTATATACAATTACTTTTTTAATTACAAGTCATACCTACTACTCACAAATTGACTTTTTAAAGTCACTGTGATATCTTCCAAATACCTAAACAAGAGATAAGCTGTGCTGTTTGGTAGATCCATATAATACCGAATAATGATTCTAAGTTTAAATTGTATTGGAATCTCCTGCCCCAAAGGAACAATAGGTAATAGGCCAATGAAACTGTTTAATTATGCACAGTTTTGCAATCCATAACATATTATCTACACTAATATTGTAAAGAGGAATGATTTCTCTATATGAGTATGTATGTATGTACCGAATATAGGTACTTAAAAACTACAAGGCCAATTTGAAAAAATCTTTTATTATAATCCTACACTACCCCTGATGAACATAACATGCTATAAAATATTTTCAAAATATGTTTTTATAGGTAAAAGTTTAATTCTTAAGTTAGGTTTCACCATTAGAATCCTACATTATCCCTGATGAACATAGGCTATAGAATATTTTCTAATAATGTTTTATGGAATTTTTGGTAAAGACCCGTGCGAAGCCGGCGCGGCCCTTAGTGTATAATACTGTGATAGGTATAAGATTCATTCCTAGGTTAGGAATCCTCACCCAATGGGATTAGAAACTTGTAGGAAGGTACACGATTGAGGCGGCAGACGGTTCATTTAGATGAAATAAATAATGCGCTCCAGAACGTGAAGTTCGTCAGAAGAGATTAATCAAAAAAACAACTAACTATCAAATTATTTAATGAAAATGAAGGCACTTACAAGCATGCCTACATACCTATTCATCTCAATGACGTCATGTTATGAGGATGCAAGCTTATTGTTTTTTAGATAATAAATTGTTCATCATTTTAAATTGATGTACTCAGCTCCTTCTGAGGAGGTAAATTACGATACTTATTAAGTATTTATTTTACTGCTTCAAGTAGATACTTATTATATACATATTCTATATACTTACGCTGATAGACCAGAAACAAAAAACTTGCACTGTAATGGGGGCACTTCACATTGCTATTTGTATTAGCCTTACTTATGTGAGTATTTGGCGGTAGGCAGAAAGAGTGGAAATTTGTTTCTCATATACGCCATAGAGAAAAGTAACATACCGGAAATACACCAAACAACAAGCAAGAGTATCTTCAAAGTAGCGTGGCTAGTCAAGTATCTATTCGTGTAGGTAGATATTTTACTCTTCTTTGGACTCCGGAGTACGTTCCTGCATTTCCTTCGGCCAAGGCAAATTTTGTCCTGACGGCGGATATACGACGTTCCAGCACTCCGTCCGAGCTTAATTTGATCTTGACAAGATTTTATCATACCTGTTACGGGTGACCTGTCAGAGCAAATTATGCTCCGCCTAGCCAAAATTTTGCTTTTGAATCGGCCAAATCTTGACTAGCGGTCAAATGTGACAGATTTTACAATAAACAATAAATTTTGTACAAGCTAAGCCAAAGATTAGTGATAATTATTTAAGCAAGTAATTATCCCGATTTCCAAAACATGCAGAAAATATCTTACCACCAAAAAACAATTTCATATTTTGACCGTAGTTTCATAGGTTGTTCCAGGAGCATCAATCAAATCTAGCTGGAACAATATTTGACCAAGGCCTTGCAAGAACGTACCCCAGTACAAGAGTAATTCTATCAGTTACAACCTGTCGGTGGATCTGCCACTGTTACAAACGTAGTAGTAGAAAAACAATAGAACCTTTCCTTCCACTACCTCACCGTTAGTCACCGTTAGTAAAATATGATTATGTGACACGGTTAGCACTGGTGGTAGTTTCCCTACTGCCATGTATGTACAGATCTTTTCAGTCACGAAGGCACGCCACTTCTTACGCCACTGTCGAGGGACGGAACGGTCAGGTCAGAGGGCAAGGACTGTAAAGTACCTACATTATCGCAGACCGATAAAAAGTATATAATTATAAACTCTATAGTCTATATTTGTTATTTTGTAACCTAAAGTCTAAATCAAAGTCAAAGTTCAACCAAAGAAATCAAATTGAAGATGTTCTTGGCAACACTCTGACACTGGCAGAAAAACGATAAGCAGCGTTTAAAAGCCATCTAAAGAAGAAGAAGATGTTCAGAAAAAAGGCCAGGTCAGGAGTAGGTACTTTAAACCAACATCAAAGGATTGAAGAATGTAGATGACGCGAAAGAGGTACGTATGGATCGAAATTTGTGGTCTGTGTCTTCACCTACGGGAAAGAAGCGTGATATTATGTATGTATATCTACAGTCTCTCTGGTACTCCAGGTATTCTAGTCATGATTCTATATTATATAGGGCCGATTAGCTGGTTACTATGTACCAACGTCTACATAACTTATTTCCTTATAAATCTAACCAATCCGCAATAACCACTTAATAATACTACTGGCAAGTTGGCTTGACATTAACCCACAAGCCCAAAAACAACTAAGAACGTTCTAAAACGCAATAATACATAATTCGGCTGACATAATGCATAGCTTTATGGTATTCTATGAGGTCATTTATATCCAGGTCAGGACAAGGGGATTAAGTTGAAACTTGTACGTAACTTAGGTAATGTCCTTCACCTTTTTTACGTTAGTATTGCCCATATTTTCTTCCTTATAGCTGAGTATGAATGTCTATGAGGAAGTCAGTTTTGCTTAATTTATCTTAATCAAATCGTTTTACAGGTCAGTTAAGTAGGTATTTGAAACAGTAGAATCACGATTTGTAGTCCGCCTACGATCAATTACCTCCTAAAGAGAGACTACCGTGGGGTATACTTGCTACGGTGCGGTTAAAGATTCGTTCCAGCCAAGTAACTATGATTCGACTACTTGAGAGTGCCTTTCCTCGCGCGCTATTTAAATGATGATATTATATTTAAACTTGGTAGAACATTTTAATCATTCAATTAAAAGATTAAGTTTTCTATCGCCCAGAGCGATCGGGTACAGCCCCATGCTCCATCAAAGTTTTCCACCTGGGTGAAGCACAGGTCCATTCACTATTAAATTCAACTTTAATGACCGTGAATGAAGCGTGCTCTTTTTTCGAGAGCGCCAGCTCCAATGAAGAAGCACTGCATAATTACATTTCAGTTTCATCATCTTTATTCCATCCCCAGACACTAGACAGAGGGCAATGGGACGCCGTTACATGGTTGATGTTCCGACAGCACGTACAACTAGTCGCAGCAGTTCGCTTAATCATTTATCAGGCGTAGGTACGCACAGGGTAGAATGATTTGCTTGAGCTGTGTTTCCTGACACATTTAATCTGGGTGTCTTATTATAGCAAGAGTGAAAAGGCAGTTTTTAGGCTAGCGTGTTCTACTATCGAACTCATCGTCACTTAACGTTAATATTTGGACTGCCAAAATAATTTCTTTCGTCATCTGTTCTAAACTGTAAAGTACAGCTTTATCCCGTACATTCTGACAGCTCGTACCCGTCCCGTACGGCGTAATTGTGCTTTGTCTCCTCTTTAGGTACCTACTCCTAACAGTTTCTTCAACGGCTGGATCATACAAGTTACATTAATGGCCACGTCGTTTACTCTGTGACTTGAAAATTACAATCGGGTTGGGAGCCGCTTTTGGTGATTTGCTAAGCGATTAGACGTCCTACGTCTCTTCGCTCTATGATATTAAGGCGGCGGCGACTGTTCTCGTGCGCTTCCTGAACCAACGGAAAGGCTCTCAAAGCAGCTGCAGGAATACACAGTTTGTTGCTTGGCGTAAAATTTTCTACTTGAACATGGTAACTAGTCAGGCGGTCATTCGCTAATTACTCCCTACCACCATGCGCCATAGTGGCTACGTTAATGACAAGGTGTGTGCAGTGTGCATGGACGGATAGCCAAATTATTTTCTAATAAAAATTTCGGCTTTGAAAGATTTTGTTACGAACCCTGTCCCGCAGATTCCTAGGACCCAGATACTGCTTTGATTTGGAGACACTTTCCCGGAGAAATTAACCCTTGTGATGTTGACTCCCGTGTATGCTGTTCCAGGGACCTAGTTGCAGATTCCCTCTGGTGGAGCCCAAACTGGCTAACGAAACCCAAGGTTGACTTGCCTGTCCATCACCTTTGACTATGTTCCCTACTATGGATCGACGGTTACACTCTTGATTTGACACTGCTCGGGCTGGTGTGCGGAACCTATATCCGTGCAGATTGTTCTTTATTAAGTAAGAGTGGAAGCTGCGATACTAATATGGCTCATAACCTTCAAATCCTATAAAAAAACCTTATCCCATGCAAATATGGGGTCGGTACAGTACCTTTTCTCTGATCCAAAATTATTATGGACAGAATTTATTGTGGCAAGTGTTGGCTTCGGTTATAAGGCCATGCATCTGCCTTCTCAACTCCAACCCTACTAGGGAATACTCGTGTTTAAAAATACAACTTTCGGTTGATGAGAACATTAAGATGGTAAAACCCCTGCTGTGTGCTCAATGTGCAGCATGCATCCTACTAATATCAACGTGATTATTGGCATAATGCTGATTCAGTAAATTGATACCTCCATTTGCATCTTACGACATCGAACAGGAGGATATGGGACAGTCCTGATAAAGTTCAAGCACACCTACGTATAGTAGGAATATCTACTTACTTTATTACAATAGCGGCAATGACGTCTGATCATTTGTCTAAAGATGATGCAAAGTCGTCGACGGTGGAATTATATTACATAAGTCTTGTATTTTTCCGCGTAAAATATAACCATTGTATGCAATGCAGTGCAGTAATTATTTATTTTCATACTCGTTATAAGTTTTTTATATTCACAACGCTTGGTTTGGCTGGTCTGACCTATGTTGACCCTCTTTGTAAGAAATAGGTATGTATACAGATCGACCAGAACTATACGTAGACTATTTCGTTGCAATCGCTACCCCATAGGTATATGTGGTAGGTATATGTGGTGCTATGAAGACCCGGCAGTCCCTGTGTCTGTGAGTATAGACTGCCATCGTATATAGGAGGTTCCGGGTTTGAATTCTGCCCTGCGTTTGAAGCGTTAAACTTGGTATGATTATAGTCCAATATCTAATGTAGATCAACAAATAATAAAAACCGGTTAAGCGTGGGTTAGACTCCCGCTAAAGATCTCGAACTGTATGTAAAAAATAACGTTTTTATCATAAGTACATTTTGCATTAGTACGGAACACTCGCACTTGGCTGGTTTTATAGAAAATATTTCTTTATTTTGTTTCATAAGTCATAACTCATAATATACCGACCCATACACATAAGTGGGATAAGAGTATGAAGCTGATGTCGTTTTTAGTCTTTGGTTCCATGCCTTTTTTGGCTTGTGGAAATTGCTTAGACGAATTGCCGTCCATCCCGGGGCAGGTGACCGGGATATGCCGAACTCAGTCTACACTCTGATAGCAGAAAGAGCAGTTACCGACTAAAACCACGTAGTATTCCTCCTCTACTACGGCCACTACTAGTTCGACGGGAACACGGGGACGCTTTCGCCCGTGCTTTCGCTCACAACCGCAAGCCCACCCCGTTTGCCTTTGACCCCTGCTGTTTTATCCATGCCTGTTTCAGCATCAAATAAGTAACCTTAGGAATCACAGCTTATTCATGATATTGTAAGAAAAGTCAATACTAATAGAAATTAAATCTCCCTGTCTCTATAATAAAAGTTTAGGTACAAGAAGGTCATCGATTAAGGAATATCGAAGAAAGAAACAGGAAAGATGTTATGATAATAATGATTCCCGAATAGTTCTAATTCCCTATTACTAGAATCACCCTCAGTAGTTTGAGTCTTTTAGTACCTCCAGTCAAAGACTCCGTCCGGGTCATTATTTGTTTACATAACTTTATATGTAACCAGACACAATAACTAACGAATTTCAAACTCAGAACTATAGTAAAATAATCAATGTTAAAATACTGAAAAATCAGCAAAAACTGAACCTTCATGAAAAATTCGTGATTTTAACACGTTCAAAATTGACTTTATAAAGACGTTAAATTAAAAATATCGTGTTGTTTTCATCATCATTATCATCTTACTACCCTTATTCTACGACGACAAAGTCAAAGTCAAAATCATTTATTCAATTTAGGCGTCTACGATGCTCTTATGAAGGTCAATTACAAGAACACACACATGTTATAAAGTTTCAGATTCGATTTTATGACCTGACGCCAACCTGACGCAATATCCTACTGGGGAATGCTCTTGTAGTATAACCACAACAGATTAATTTAAATTGCGGTTATAGTGTATAATAGTATGTTGTACGCCTAGTGTTCAGCAACACTACTCATGTCGACGTAGGCAAGACCGAGAGAATGTGCAGCAGCACATTCGGCGCATTCAGTTTCAGTCGCATTTTTTATATCCAACATAAGGACAAGGAAGAGCCCTTATATTATCAAGTCGGGAACCATACGGCTAAGCCAGTAACTTTAGACCTGCCTTGAAACTGTACGGCTTGTTGGGAACTGTAAAACTTGTTAGGATTTGTGTCTTATTATAATTACCGTGTATACGGAGACACTGCTTGGCCAAATAATAAAGTTGTAAGCTGGTTATATATTATCGGTGGTAAAAACAACGCGGGGCAGCGGCGGCGGCGGCCGGCGACGCGAGCGCAAGCGGTATAGAAAGCTGCTCCACGGCTATAAAGCCACCTCTCGTACTGACTTGTTACCATTGTCTCTGTGATCGTCTTCTTAACTCCAAGTGTTTACATTTCTATACGAAGGAACAATTTGTTATTTAATCAAGTTCCTTCAGTGATCAATTGTTCAGTGTTGTGGTTGTGGTGAAAATGGACAGTCAACAGTTTCGTGAGTTCGGCAGAGCGACTATTGATCTGCTTGCCGACTATGTCGAAAATATTAGAGATAGGTAAGTTTGATTATTGTTATTGAAAGATTATATCATTACTTGAGCCATCGAAGCGCAGGTCTTAGAGGCAACTAGGGCTTCTAGGGATTTAAATGTTTAATGTTTAAATGTTACTATCTTCGGAACGGTTAACTCTATTTCGACGTTGTGCAGGATATTGAACTAAAAAAGTATTTAGTTTATATTATGTGCGGAAATTCAGTCCTGGGTTTACTCAATTACTGAGATTAGGACTTATCTAAGGATCCACATTGGGGGTTCACATTTTCGAAGCGGAATATTATATGAGGGGCGTATAAGTACATTTTTTATTTAAGACTTTATGGTTTCATTTTATTTCCAAGATTAAATAATTTATTGGTTACATAATTGTACAGGTATTTCACTCGTAGATTAACATTATGTAGGTATGATTAACTGATATTGCGAGTTATCGGTCCAGAGAAACTTTAATTACATTCAGAATATTTTTATAACACATCGTAATAATTTTGCTGAACTTGTGCTGCGGCTTCAGTGACAAGTGGGTGCTCGAAGTATTTATATATTTACTTTGGAGAATAACTTTCGCGAGGCTAATCTGATCTTATGTAAGTTGGCAGGAAGAAAGCTTCTTTGCTTCCTTCCTGTTTATGTGACCTCGACTATCATTGTTGCATTACTTTATGTAATTTACAGTACCCTCGTCACTTTTAGTCATTAAATCATCTCCATCCAAAGTTTTACAGGAAAAGGTAGCGTATTTAACTTTTTTTTAACGTATATCTTTTTATTTTTTCTGTGGTAGATAGCAGAGATGAATTGTCTGTTTACGAGTATCTAATTCGGTCAGAAATTTCTTGAGATAACCACCTAAAAGATGATTGACATTTTCAGTAGCAAAAATAGTAGTAGTCTAAATTGAACTAGTATAATATTACCTACGGAAGAGTTTTTGTTTTGGTGTATATTTATATCATTAAAATTCTTACAAATATCATCCCTAGTATACACTTTATGATAGGGCAATCGTGTATTTTATGGTTAATACAAAGACCTACTTTAATTGCCACCGTTTCTTGAACCTTGGTTGCTTTTTGAACATCGCAGCTTTCTTCTTCCAATAAGGCCAGATTATCAGCATACCTACACCTCCAACGTAGTTATAATCCAATGTCTAGTACTTCTGTCCACGTATTCTAGACCATGGGCGAAAGAGACATCCCCTGTTTTAGACCTGTCATTACAGGCCTTCAACAGTGCGCCTTCTACTGTACTTCTTTTAGTCTCAAACTACTGGTCTTCGTAGCAGTTTCAATCAGACAATTCATACAGAGCATTCCGGTCACTACTGCAGTTGAATATTATCCTAGAAGGGGTACCCATTTAGAAGCGTCACTTTCCTTTCACAAGAAAAAAGTAGAACCTGCATAAAGTCTCGACCTGGCCCCTTGTGACTTCTAATCTCTATAACCAAAAATTAAAAGCCAACTGCGCGGTCAACAATTTTCTTTAAGAAAGAAAGAAAATATATTTATTTGACACAAACAACTTAAGTGAAGTACAATGTATGCAGTATGTACAATGTATGCAGCGTGTCAAATGGGATCCATCTCAGCATAATGCCGAGTGCACTGGGCACGCGACGCTGGTTTTCAGATGAACCCTCACGGGGTCAAGAAAGGATAACTGTCGAAGAGGCTGCCACCATAAAGAAAAGGCATCTTTTTTTCAAAATTCATTTGATTCTCTGAAAAGGAACAATGAATAAATTTTTAGCCATTCATATAATATTTTTCTTATTCATGCCGGAAGTTTTTAGCGCGCGTATAAAGTTATACGTATTTAACTTTGTATCGTGTAGTAAAATGTAATTACAGTAGTTTTATGTTTTTAAATGACCTTAACTATTATATTATGATGAAAACAAAAGATAAAGTGGGTATAATATAGGGTAGTTTAAACGATAACATAGGACGAAAAATTTGGCTGTGCTTGAAACTGATGAACTTATAGACATAATGCGACTGAGTGACTGACTGCGAGAGTAGGATTAATGGCAAAGATGATAAAAGTATTATTTTTTATTATCAGGCAGATAGTAACAACTGAGTTGCCTGTATTCTGCTACTCTCTACTAGTTTCTAACCGACTTGAAAAAAAGAAGGAGGTTCTCAATTCGTCTGTATTTTTTTTTTACGTTTGTTACCTCAGAGCTTTTAACTGGGTGAACCGATTTTGATAAAAAAATCTTGTTTCACGTAATATATTTGTGGAGTCGATTCTTGAACAATTACAGAATGGCTGTCGTTTTAGGGCTCGTGGTATTTTTGTGAAGCTGCATTGTACCTTCTCGAGGAGTTCAGTGTCTAACAAAATAAGGGCTCCAGACTTTAATGCATAGGTACTCTAGGATTGGTCTTACAAAGGTTAAAGCGCTAAAGGTTTTTCTATTGAGGTATTTCTTTTAGCTTTCTTAGTGATTGATGTCAAATGCGCTTCCCACTTCAAGTCCTCTGAAATCTTAACTCATATTTTTTAAACTGCTATGAATGTACCTAAGTAGGTATATTTCAGAGGTATGGCTCGTTATAACGTTATCAACAAAAAAAAATTGATCTGAGTTTTAATTAGGGATGATACCGACATGTGAGTGTGCATCTAGCTTTAAATGTGATGAGTACTGGTTAGTTAATTACGGATTTTCAATAATATAAATAACTTTCTAGTCAATTTTGATAAAGTTAATTACTAGATTCAGGAGGATGTTACGTTAGTTCATATATCTGGTAACCACAACCAGACTGGTTGGCCCAGTAATTTCACTTACTGTAGTAGGTACTAACAGACTACACAGTTCAGTTTGCACTCTACTGCTCTGAGACAGAATAGCTGACGCTGCGGTGGTCTGGATCTGGTAGATACATGCCATCAAACTGTACTGTCTATCACATTAGAATGGATCTCAAATAGCCATTGACTTATGACAATCATTGCAAATAACTTTAAAGAACTAAAAGGTGGTGCTGGCCAGGAGATGACGGAAGGAGAATCTACTCTCGCTGCACCTTCAGAATATTACACATTATTTGTTTACTCACATACAAAAATACTGTCTAAAATTAAACAAATGACAGTTTTGAAATGCCGTACAGTTAATACCATTTAAGGGATTCCTGATGACCTCTTCAGATTTAGAAAAGTTATATTCCATGTTTGGACATTTTAGCAACAAAACCGTGCAAATGGTGTATCCATAAGTGATTAATTATAAGGTAAAAAAAACTGCTGTTTTCCAAATATTTTTGGAACTCCTCTCAAGAATAATTAATTTTCACATCTAACTAAAATGAGATTAGTCATAACAAATCCATGTTGAACATTTTAAAATCGGGCATTCAAAAGTAACATTTTCGCATTTTTTGGACCTAATAAGGTGGTAGCCGCCAGCCGAGCAGCGAGCATTGAGATTGAACTTTGTTTAATTTTTTTTTCCGGCGGTATGCCTTTATTATAAACAAAATACTATGAACTATATACAACACTACAGCTACTACAATAAAAGCATTTAGACAACCTATAAGTCATAGCAGACTCCATAGGCAGTCCAAATGCTCCAGCCCACTCCCAGTTGGCAGCGTGCCCAGCATGCTGGCAGTATTGCCCCGTTGAATTGCAATGCTTATTCGTTGAGCCAAATATGTGCAAGCATTTTGATCACGCGTCGCATCGACCAAGCGCTCAGATAAGTTTTGGAAAATACGATGAGCTCCCGGTCCCCACGGACCCAACGTCTCCACATCAAACGGCTCAAATAAATGTAACCCATACCGAGGTTAGCATATTTGCGCCTCTTGAGTTGCTCCGCCGAAGTAGCATTTGTTTTTGTCATTTTTTGTTTAATTCATTTTATTTTCCTTAAAAGTTCCTTATTGATATGGATCACACCTTTAGTATGATACGCTACTTGTCACATTTTATCAGAATGAATATTTTAACATTTTTAACACATTTCAAAAACTCCTAGTTAAATTTTGGTACGTTCCTACAAAGTTTAACGATGATTAGATCAGGCGTTCAAAGCTATTGCCGATTTTGTCGAACAAATTGGCAAGATTAGCTTGTTTTAATTTAAAGAAAGAGAGACAAACAGCTGTAAAGGAAATATGTCTCAATATATATTTACTGAGCTGGCTGTCTCATTCTCGATTATGCCATTATCACTTGGACTTTTGAAGCTCTCGTGATCAGATCAGCAAAGTTAAGCAACGTCCGCCTCGGTCATAACTTGGATAGGTGACCGCTGGTCGCATTACTACTGAGTGCTTCCGTGCTTCAGAGGGCACGTTAAGCCGTCGGTCCCGGTTGTTGTCTTAGGATGGCAGTCGTTATAGCATGGTGGTAGGGCATTTTGCGAATGCCCACCTGGCTAGCTACCACCCGCAAGTAGAAAATCTGTCGCCAAGCACCTAACGGTGTGTTCCGGCAGCTGTCCTTGAGAGCCAGTAATTCTAGGTTAGCCTGAACAACAACTTCGACCACATCATCACTTACCATCAGGTGAGATAGTGTTCAAAGGCTAACCTATCAAATATAAAAAAAAAATCGTTTTAAGGGATGAGATGGATAGTGCATCAGGTATCAGTAAAGAAGGTACCTAATACTTAACAATAATAAGGATTAGGAAGTGTATGTTAAAACTTACAAGCGTCAAGCGATAAAATTGCATCTACTCATCTACGTTAAGTACTATGTACCTAATGTATTTATTTTTCTGGTTTTAGAATTATGGCTACTAAAAGACGTAATATTTATCTACTAAGTCTGGTTATAAAAAACTAATTACGTAGGTACTTAAACAATGGAAAATTATGCTTACCTACCTAGCGAATGCACTTATTTTTTACTGCCCGGTTCGTGATTACATCGAGTGGAATGATTGTTAGGACTACTAATGTAACTATTGTTGGAAGGTATCGTCTTTTAAGTGTGTATTTTTTTTTGTTTGTGTTACCCTTTCAACTCTTTATTTGTACCTACCGATTTTGACATTTTTTTTACATTCTAAAGCTGGTGCTTGTCATGTTGTCCCATTTAAATTTCAGTGAGATCTGACGTATTTCAGGTATTAAGATATTAAGAAGTTTTATTAGCCCTTTTGTAATTTATTTTACAGGTAAGTCTAAGGTACATTTAAACATATTTATACTACTTAAATATATTAAATTAAATTCTAATTACGTCTATGTAAATAATTGATTAAAATTTAAATTATTCCTTTATTATTTATATACGACGATATATTAATTATATACGACGGTTTTCAACTAATCAATTTTATAAAAGAAGATATCTTGCCGCTTAATATGAAGCCTGACAAGTGCTATTTTATAAATAGTTACTCATATGTTTCTCTACTCAATCAATTACAAATTGTCTACGTATAATGTTTATTGCACAGCAATTAAAAAATAATTAAAAACACGATAAAGTGAGGCACGAACCTAGTTTTCTTTACAGTAACTCTACAACAGTCTCAACTTACAAATATCTCGGTGGTATCAATTAGAATTATTACGAATGTGATTTTTTACATTTGTGTCAATGTGTCAGCGATATTATTTCATGGTAGAATAATAATGCTATTACAAGAAATTAAAATACTAACATTTTTATCGCACTTTAGCTAAGTTTTGTAACGTATGTAGGTACATAAGCATGGTATTCATAAAATTCAAATATTATTGATCGTATTATTTAAAAAAATTATGGAACACCAATGCACACGGTACTAAAATTGCTCCTAAAACGTAATAAGTACAAATTTGCACATTTTTTCATAAATTACTCCTAAAATATAAGTAATAAAAATTACGTTACCCGTAGCAAATATAATGAGACGTGTTAAAAATAATAAATATCGTAATTAATATATCTACTCCAAATCTCGTGCATTACCTACTTGATAACACGTAGGTTCAGTTATACGATCTAGCAACAAAACCAAAATGTTTAAATATTGAATTTCCGGTCATAGACATCTGCCTTCGTCAACATGGTAAATATTTATCATTAAAGTCAAATAACACTTTGATGCCAAACATTATCATACACCACAATCCACATTTCTGATTCTGATTCTGATCAAGAATCGAAAATCGGCAAATGAAATCTACTCGTTCTTGGATACCTGCTGATTAAAAATATTGAACCATTATTTTTAGTTTTATCATCATTGAAAAGCGTCTAACGGTGTGTTACGGCTGTTGTCGTTGAGAGTCAGGACCCATTAACAATAATGAGAACTCACGAAAATGTTGTACTTTGGCGAACCTAAAAAGGTAAGGGCCTGTTTCAAAATGTTCGAGTAAGTTCCGGTTTTACTACCCAGAACATATTTAATATATAAAACATTATCTTTGCGTTTCACAGTCATCGATTTAGCCTATCCATCGGTTATAGCTTGAAAGGCTAAATCGATGACTGTGAAACGCAAAGATAGTGTTTTATTTATGCAATATATTCTGGGTAGTAAAACCGGAACTTACTCTAACATTCTGAAACAGGCTCTAAGACTACTAACTAGAACATTTTCAACCACATCATCATCACAGGTGCATCAGCAAAAACAAATTATTTATCTCGTTTCCAGAGATGTGCTGCCTTCGGTAGAGCCGGGGTATCTGCTTAATATGCTGCCAGAAGATGCACCAGAAAAACCTGAAGAATGGAAGGAGGTCCTCAAAGATTTTGATCAAGCTATATTGCCTGGCGTAAGTACTATTTCTACTCTTATTCTTTAATGGTCGTAACAAAAAACTTGAATTTATCACTTAGCAGCTACATAAAGTAGGTTTTTGTCATAAGTTCCGTTCTATTTTGATATTATGTAATAAGATTACGTAGAAAGTAACGTAGCTTATAAGAAAATGTATACGTGATATACAACCATTGTAGAAATGTTTTAATCATAAATTCCAGTGCTAGTTGAAAACTATTAAATTCCATTGAAGACATATTAATCTAACGCCTGTTTCAGAATGTTCGAGGAAGTTCCAGTTATACTACCCAGAACATATTTAATAAACAAAACACAATCTTTGCGTTTCACAGTCATCGATTTAGCCTATCCATCGGTTAAAGCTTGAAACGCGCTGCATGTTAACTGTCATTTTAATCATTCAGTAATTTTCTATGTTGGTTAGCAACCCGAAACTTTATTAATATTGACTATGTTAGTACAATCTTAAACGGGCTCTTAATATTAAAAATAAATCTAGCAGATAATTAAATTGTTACAAACAAATTTTACATCTGGACCAGACCATGATAAGGAATTATGTTACAAAAATGCAACCTGATATCATTATACACAGGAGTGTTATCTTCTCTTAAATAAAACCACACTGAACACTTGTGTATACACCACAACTTAAATGATAGATTTCACAAATACACATACTTATTCGTTAACTTTATATAACATAGCCAAACGTCTGTTCTCACTGAACGCCAAGTCAAAAGTGAGCTCCACTGTTAGCATCAACTGTGCGGATATTACGTAAATATCTTGTCATCGAGAAAAGACTATCAGAAGCAAGTCGTTGACGCTACAGTGGTAGTTTCTAATCAAATTCGTACTTTAAAGTGTCTATAAGTCTCTAAGTGCCAGATATATGGCGGTAGTGATGCCATTTTTCTCTGGCATATTAATGATGGCGACAACAGGAGTTTTACCGCACTTCTCGCAAATATCAACGAGTATACATACTTGTAAACAGCCGCAAATTGGAGCCTGGAGCCATTCACTATAGAACTATGAGCCTGTTATGAGTACCTGTGTAAGTTTGTAAGACATGGAAATAATTAAGTAAGACACATCAGAAATAAGTTTGTAAAGCACCAGGTAATTGTTATCAATATCACGTTTTTATAATATATATTGAGAAAAGGAGTGAAACATAGGTTAATTAATTTAAAAATATTTTTTTTTTACCGGCGGTATGCTTTTATTAAACAAAATACTACGAACCATAGGTACACAATACTACAGCTACTACAATAAAAGCATTTAGACAACCTAAAAGTCATAGCAGACTCATAGCCAGTCTAAATGCTTCAGCGCACTCCCGGTTGGCAGCGAGCCCAGCATGCTGGCAGCATTGCCAGGTTGAATTTTAATTAAATTAATCATTAAAAATTCCAAAAATAGAGTGGCACCTAAAATATATACTAAAATGTAAATAAAATAACACGACACCGATGTAGCTACACATATCACGGTAGTTTCGTTTGTTGATAAATAATCTTAAGCCAATTTTTATTATAATGATATGCCTGTTTATTTGTAAATCTTTTAGTTCATATGAAGATGTCTGTATCTCAATATCAAGATACTATAGGTATGCCTGTTCAGGGTTTTTATGATGTCGCTGCTAATCATTCTTATGATTTCAATTTCAGGTAACAAACTGGCACTCCCCACAGTTCCACGCATATTTCCCGACCGGATCTTCGTATGCCAGCATGATAGGAGGTCTGCTCTGTGATGGCCTAGCTGTCGTTGGTTTCAACTGGGTATGCATCTTATCCACCTATACTCTACAAATTACTTAAAACGCCAATTTGTACTCCAACTTAAGTAAACCATGAAATCTAAGAAACTGACTATGCGTAGATATGTACTATTTTTGTTCTGCGTTGTGCCAAAGACCAACAAACAAATGGGGAGGTTGTACCGACGTCAGGTCAGAAACATCACGCCGACGTCAGTGACGATCATCAGTTTTATATGTTTCTAAATTATTTTTCAGGTGGCCAGTCCCGCTTGCACAGAATTAGAAGTAATAACCATGAACTGGCTCGGCAAACTATTGGGTCTGCCCGAAGAGTTCCTTAACAGCTCATCAGGCCCAGGGGGTGGAGTGATACAGGTAAATATTAAAACCAGAAACGACACACCATAAACAGTCAGTATCCATTATGACCATATTGATGCTGACATAATTCGTTTATTTTCACCAGGGCTCGGCAAGTGAAGCGACGCTAGTAGGTTTACTAGTGGCAAAAGAAAAAACAGTCCGCAAACTCGTGAAAGAAGATCCAGAGTTAGACGAGGATGAAATCAAACCGAAGCTTGTCGCTTACACATCAGACCAATGCAATTCTTCAGTTGAAAAGGCAGGATTATTAGGTTCCATGAAAATGAGACTGCTCAAATCTGACTCTACAGGTAGACTTCGCGGGGAAACCCTAAAGCAAGCAATGGAAGAAGATAGAGCTAACGGCCTGATACCTTGCTATGTTATCGCTAATCTTGGTACTACGGGGACATGTGCTTTTGATCCGTTATATGAGCTAGGGCCAGTATGCAATGACGCAGACGTTTGGCTTCACGTGGATGCTGCATACGCTGGCGCCGCCTTTTTATGTCCCGAATACAGACACCTGATGAAAGGCATCGAATACTGCGACTCCTTCGATGTCAACGCCCACAAATGGATGCCAGTCACTTTCGACTGCTCAGCTATGTGGGTAAAGAACGGCTATGATCTGGTAAGAGCGTTTGATGTGCAGCGGATTTATTTAGATGATGTCAAAAAAGATATTACAATTCCCGATTACCGGCATTGGCAAATGCCCCTCGGACGCAGATTTAGGTCTTTAAAATTATGGGTGGTAATGAAAATATACGGCGCTGAAGGACTCAGGAACCACATTCGAAACCACATTTCACTTGCTCTACATTTCGCGAAACTGGTGCAAGCAGACGATAGATTTATTATAGAACCAGAGCCTGCGATGGCATTAGTGTGCTTCAGACTTAAAGACGGAGACAACATTACTAAGAAGCTATTACAAAATTTAACGAGTAAGAAAAAGGTGTTTATGGTTGCGGGTAGTTTCCGAGAGAGATATGTCATCAGATTTGTGGTTTGTTCCCGTGTCACAAATAAAGAGGATATAGAATACAGTTGGAACTTAATTAAATCCGAAGCGGATTTAATTTGTCCTCAGGAAGTTCATGCTAAAGCTCAAATCCCAGGTCTCGAACAAATTGTCAATAGAGAGTTGAGTGAAAAATTAAAGTAGTTTTAAGGAAAAATTACGTTGGTAATATGTTAGATTTATAGTGTTATGCAAAGGAACACTTTTTGGCGGCATGGTAGTATTAATTTGGTATTTAGATCAACATTATTAAAAGATCGTAAAACATTTGCACTTTTTTACAGTTTATGTCGATAGATAGCAATCTGCCTGATGCCCATGAATAGATCCGCTTATCTAGTATTGTCTAAGAATTGTGATTATTAGTTTAATTTTGTGATAACATTTAATTCCTTTAATATGCAGCTTTTAGTTACACATACCATTGTGATGTTAACAAAAGAAAGTTACTGTAAAAATCTTGGTTAAGCCGTTCCTTTAGTGCTTTAAGTAAAACTATCGAGTGGAGTAGTTTAACTTATATAACCCTATTATCAAGATCAAGATTCTTCTTTGGACATTTAGTTATGGAAGCGCAATGGGGTCGTCTAGTACCACAAAGTTATTTGAATTAGCTGATTACGTGTAACTTTTCATTAGTTGTTAACATTTTTCTAGAAGTAAATGGTTGTACGTTCTTGTTTTAAAAAATGTGTTTTATTTTTTCTTAATATTTATATACTATATTATTGACCAAACAAAATTACCAAAAAAAATAAAATTTTAAATTTCTAAAGGTTTTTCACCTCTAGTGGGAATCATACCCACGTCCCACAATTTATCGAGGATCGCTCAATCGAATTGAGGAATTAAGTGACCTAAAAATTTGTAAATTTGATTTAGACATATCCAAATATAACTTTATCGTAGTTTAGATCAAACTAAGAAAGTATTACATAACTTAACAAGAAAAATGTTTTTATGGTTGCGGCTAGTTTCCGAGAGAGATGTCATTATATTTATGATTTGTGATTCATCATAATTACCGTTCATCATCACATTTGTGTCACTAATAAAGCGGATATAGAATACACTAAGAACTTAATTACAACCGAAGCGGATTTAATCTTACTCCAGAAAGTTCATACTACAGCTCTAATCCCTAACCTAGAACAAAATGCCACAGACTGTTAAGTGAAAAATTAAAGTAGTTGGGTCATTATCACGGGTCGTGCAGATTTTAAACTTTTATGATATTTTTATTTTTTAGTGATTTTTGACGTTTTTAATGCATATATAAAATTAGCTCCGTATTCGGAATAGTAATTTGTGAAAGGCACCTTCATAAGTCAAAAACTTTTTTAATAAAATTAAGGAAAGTAATGAACCCATGGATGGTAATGAAAATCGACTGGAGCGTAATGAATTTTACTAGGAGCGAAATGATATTAGCTTAGAAGTAAATGAAAACGTGTGGAAAGTAATGAAATTTAGTTAATATTTAACATATAAAACACCGCAAGGTTTAGTGTTCATGAATGAATTAAATGTACAAATCATACTGTTTATTTTATCACTTTTAACATTTTACATTGTTTTATTCAAATATGAGCACAAGAATCAATTATAACTGGGTTAAAATTATTTAAACTACCCAATATAGTTCAGTAATCACAAAAAAATATAAAACGTCTCAAGACAAACGTAAAATTAACAAATATTTTTTAGCAAAAAGTTAAGAATAAGTGAAAACAAAAATGATGACTAAAGTATTTAAACGAAACCCTTTATAAATAATGAAGAAATATAAAACATTGAACTCAAAACGCTTCATTTAACAGAAACTAATGAAACAGTAAAACAAAAAAAATTTTGAACAGTTCAACAAGTTTTAATTACTTAGTTAAATAATGATGTAGGATCTTTTTCCTTCAAAAAACGTTAAAATGTTTTTATGAAACAAAAAAATTGCAATGACAACAAAATCAAATGTATCAAATTTTTAAGAGAATCTCTTCAATTTATTCCAAAATTAAAATATGGCAAATAGTATGTACTAATTCTAACTAATAATAAAATTACATGCATATCATCCATAATAGGCTTAGTATCACATTTTTATGAGAGCTTTTTAAAATTATTCGTAGATAAATTTTACCACTTATATGTACTCGTAGTTCGGCTCAAGATCAAGAACAGAATACCATCAAATTCACTTAAGAGCATGTTCTCTTCGATGTTGTTAAATATAGTGTCTGAATCTATTTCTAATGTAGTCAGATGTTCATCCTCTCGATCGATAAATCTGTTTATCACAGTGTCTTCCAAACAATCTTCTCCCAAATCCAGTTCCAAGTTTATTTTACTGTTGATTTGATAGCCGAGTCAAACAGCGAGGTATATAATTAAATAAATGTTCATTTAAGTCGATATCCAAGTTGCTAATAGCAGTGGTCTGCCCAAACCCAATGTCAAGCACCCCTAAATGATTTTTGTGTTCACAAGTTAAGTTGCTGTTTTAGCAATTGAAATTGCTGAGGCACCTGTGAGCTACTCTGTACGGAAATAAAGAAGACCATACAGGTTGTTGAACTTTGGTGGTATCTTTGCAGTCTAGAACGTGAGCAGGAAATTTGTTTCGAGTGATATCTTCCTCTCAAATTACAATAATTTCGACTCTATGAACCTTTTCACGAATCTAATCTATAAAATCTTTGAAAGAGCCGACATCGCTCCTAAATGTGACGTGGTTATCTGCGGTTCTCTTATGGATTACCCATACACCATTTGGTGCTCCAGGATAACAACAACATCCAACAGGATATTGGCTTGAAGGAGAATCAGACAATGTGTGAACTTTGGACAGCGATGGGGCTAGCTTTTTTGCAATATAAGCAGGGGTATAATGTCTAAGTCCATGGCCAATATTGCTGACTTATTCATTCAGGTTTTGAGGCATTCATTTTCGTTCTCGCTATATCGGGTGAATTTTTAATTAAAATATTTGTCATCAGAAATATCTGCTTCTGTTTTTTTCTTTACGTAGTTTGCGTATTCTTTCTCCATATTTTGTCACTTTGTGATCTTGCACTGTCTCTAATGCTACATATCTTTTTGTCTCTTTTTTCATGAAATACCTATTCCTATCTTTTTCTTTTTGGATTTCAGAAAGCTCAGAGTTGTTCTTGATTTCTGCATAGTTTTGACGTATATTCTTGGTAACTTTGGCTATTTTTTCTTATTATATATGTGAATTAAAAATCCAAATTTGAAAACTTCAAAATATTCTAAAAGAAATAAACTATGTACGGTATATTATAAATTGGTACCTATCTTAGATAACTTATTATACCTAGTAAATGTTACAAAAACTGTCTTCATTTCATTCCTCTCCAATCGTTGTCATTACTATCCAGTAATTTTTTTTGTAAAATGGAAGATAATGAATTGGAGATGAATGAGTTTTACACATTTGATCTCTAATTGTTTACGATACGTATGTACCAAAAATTTACAAATTATTATTTAGAACAGTTAAATGATATTGGTCAAAATGAGGTATTTATGAAACTTGAAAAAAAATTACTTACCTTAAAAATCAGTGGATGGCAATGACAGTGAATCTATGACAAACTCCTTCCGGTGACACAAGATTCTTAATTATTTTTAACGTAGCCACAGGCGTCTTTCCGCTCTGAGCTGTAGTGACGCCTGGTTTGTTGCTGAACTTGCGAGAAATCACCTAGTCATTGTCCAGGGCTTTACTTGAGAGATATGTTGATATTCGATAGCTCGGATAGGAATGAACTTTTTTGTTTGACAAAATTTAAACTTTGATTATCATTAACTTGTAGTCGCTTTCTAAATATAAAAACCTCAATAATATATTATTTGACTATTCATTTATCCAAAAAGAAGTATTTATTCCGTATTAAATAAAAATATTTCACATAAAAAATTATTGAATTAGCTGATGGATTGTTTGGACACGGAGTGGAATGATATTTTAGCATATTTTTCTTCAGCTACTTTTTATAAATAACTATATAGCTTTTTCATGTTGGGTGCTATTAAAGCTTGATTGGGCTGTAACAGTCCCATATACATAGTTTTTAAATAAAAATAAAAGACATATGAGTTATGGGCTCGGACGCGTAATACGAACGAAACGTGATATCGACCCAGTTTCAAGAAAATTTTATTTATTTTTCCAATCTGTTGGGCTACTGGTATCAGGTGAATTTTCACCTATATTTTGGTTAGGCCTAAATAACACCCCCGAATGAGGCTGCAGTTGTTGTCGAACTGTTCAATCTGTTTGTTTGTTCAGTTGTTTTATAGACGAAGGGCATTGAGTAAGGATAGGAGTACTTAATGAAGTTAGATATCAGCTACTGTCAATGAGACAAGCATGCATTTCTGATTTTTGATACCAGCTTTAGGCTAGAGTTAGCTATTAGCCAACAGTCGTGTCAATAATAAACACGACCCTGGGTTTTAGTTGTGACAGCTGTCAAAATGACAGTCGATGATGATTATTTGACTTTATTACATTTTGGGACTACTAATTTGACTTAAAAAACAAGCAGAGGTTTAAGATGTGACAGCAGTCAAAGTGACATTGCTTTATGTGATACAACTTGCTGATCCTGATACCTCACCCTCTCACTATATCCATTCTTACTTTATTCATAAAATAAACGTAACATTTAAATTATAAAGTTTTATTTACATATATGTCCTATTTAAATACAGCTACAAGTTCCGCTTATGCATAAGCCGTACGAGTATCCTTTGGGTACACAGTGTTCTAAACAGATTTCATCTTCTGTTGTCTCTTCGTGCTCACAGCTGACCCGGCCGGAGATCGGTACTGCCGGAACTGAAAATAAACCAAAAGGGTAACTTTAGCTTTTTCTAAAAACTAATTTTAGTGATAGATCTTGCTTTTTAGTAATAAGCAAGGGTCTGATTTGGTGGTTTTTATATAGATATTTTGACTAGCAGCAGTAGCGTGAAAACACTACAGTGCTTGGGTTGAAAGAGCACTGTAGCTACTGAAATTACTGCGCAAACGAGACATAAGACCAAACGTCCCGAAATAACGAGCGCAGTTCAGTGGTAAGGCTCGACTCGTCCTTCCTATCACTTCATAACATTGGTAGAAGAATAATAACCAATTTTTTGTACCACTTATTTGGGCCATCAACTCTCGACCAACAACTGCTTCCATGGTCGATTAGTAATGATGCTATTGTGTGTTCCTACATGGTTTTCGGTTAGACAACTTGATTGGTTTATTCTGATCAGATCTGGAGCATGAAACTGTAGCTGTTAGATGGCTATAAGATCTACCTTTTTTACACCCCACTACAAGTTTAATAAGCGTTCCTATCGAGGTTTGCATAGCCGTTCTTAACCAATCAGCTAAGTTAATTCTAGGTTAGCCTGAACAACATTTTCGACCACATCATCACTTATCATCGGGCGAAAAAAACATCTGAAAGTGTTTGTTAGGACTAGCAGAAGTCAACCCTAAGAGGTTGTTAGCATTTTACCAATAACCCTGTATAAGAAAAAAAGAAGAAAGTCAGATTTTAGATGTTTTCTACTCTGTTCTTACCTCCATTTTTTAATTTGACAGTATTTTGTTTAACAATTTGTATTATACATAGCAGATGCATACAGTGAAATAAAAAAATATAATGTACGAATCCCGCACATGACTATAATTTCTCTCGTAAATTTGTAATTTTGTAATATACATACATATATACATAAAATCATGCCTCTTTCCCGTAGGGGTAGGCAGAGACCACAGATTTCCACTTGCTACGATCCTTACATATCTCTTTCGCTTCATCTACACTCATAATATAATATAATGTACGGTTAATTAATTTGTACATAAACAATATAAATATGTAGCTAAGTACTACCATACGAATGACGGTCGGTGCGTGTTAACAATGTCAGGTACCTATAATGTAAAGTTAGTGAATAAATGATTGACTGGACGAGGACGATGGCGTCATAATGAATTGACGCTAAATGAATATGCATTTGGATATTTTGTCCCTAAAAAAATGGTATATACCCTCCTACCATATAGTAAAATAATTATTAGGGATATCTTTTGTTCTTCCTTAGTCTTGAATGAATATTGTATTGGTTTGAAGTTACCCATGGATATTGTTATAATGTATAAATTAGGTACTTTGTCTTCTTTTTTGCTTAGTTAATTAGGATACCAACAAGCCGCCTACAGTTAAATCCAGGCTATAATCTGCATCAAATAATACTGTGCTAGTAAGGGTATCCTAGTGTGGAAGCTAGAGTAACATGTAGATAATTTTATCAAGATTTAGTTCATTGGGTATCATTGTACGTAACGTTCTCATACTGAAACTTATATATGCACTACCTTACTAACTTAGATTAGTAAATACACATCTATGGTTTGAAGACTATACTTTTATTTTTGCTTTATTTTGTTTAATGTTTACTTTTGTACACAATATTTGTAATAATATAATGGTTTTAGCCGAAAAAAACCTGCAACTTCGCTTCTTTTTCAGTCAGACATAATATGCACCTAGAAATAACTTCAATTGTTGTGTATTATACTTTATGTTCTTTAAGAATTTTGCAAGAAAGTAGTCAATGTTTGTTTAGAACCATTTGACGATTATGCAGATTTTATTTAATAAACAAAAACTGTATTGAGTTCGTTACCTTGACCCGCACATTTACTGTAATGTACGATGCTAATTTGACGTATTGCACAAAATAAAACTAGGCATAAAGTTACCTTGCATTTGTTTTGAACTTAGCTCTATTTGCATGCCGATTTAATGGGCTAGTATAATTAAGCATCATTAACTTTCCTTTTAATGGCAAAACGTGGGTGTTTAGTCATAGATAATATCTGCCTACCTCTATGGCCGCTCAAAGATGTCACAATAAATCAGGAACTTTTTGGTGCGAACCCACTCTATCTTGCTGATACACAAACAGAGCTCTATAGTTTTAGCCACACCGATAATTATATTATTTTCTTACTTACGTAAGGTGAGTAAAGGGACTGGTCGTGAACAATAAGAAATAAACATCAATCTACATACAATAAGTATTAATTTTATGGAAACTAACCGTTTTATAAGTACTTATGAAAGAATATAAAACACAAACTCTATTGATTTAAACAATGGTCTTCACGCTTATGAGGTTTTACCTCGCTGACAGACGCACGCATACATAATTAATTTCACAATCTTGACAGATCAATGAGCAATAATTCGCTCAATCCAATTATAACACTCACCTTGATCAATATGTGTAGATTCTTCCGCCTTAACCGAGACATGTGACTCAGCGTCTTGCAAAATCGGAGTCTGCGCATGCACCGCAGTACTGTCTCTAGGGGCCGCTCGGGTCAAAGCAATATTCACAACCAACAAAACAAACAGCATAACGTTCCTTGAAGCCATTTTAGTAATTTTGATTAACACAGAACAAAAGAATAAAAGCAGTGAATGCAAAGTAATGAAAGGTCAACAGCGATGCCAGCGGTTTATATACGTCGACTTGGTTAACGGGTCGACATGTTATTGGTACCGACTTACTTGTACATTAGCTGATAGGCTACCGTAACGAGACCCGATGAGTAATATTGCAGGAAAAGTGGATGATTCAACGTCGTCTGTTTTTGTGGCTGTGATTATTGCATTGTCTCTCAGAGACAATTATAGGTTTATTTAATTCTAAGAGTTTGCAAGACTAATAGATTTTAATTGGTACCATACACTAAAGAGCTTCGGACACGTTGCTTGAATTATAAATTAGGCATATAATTATTGTGAATCTAAGTACTTTATGCACGAGTTAGTAGGTGTAGGTACTGCTCATGAGTGTATACATTATAATATTTGTTATATATTGTGTGTGGTTTTTAAAGTTCCCAATGATTCAAGTAGCAACTGAAAAAAATTTATTAAGAAATCCTATTGTACATTTTATGATTACTTAAACGACAAGTATAGGTTAGAGTATAGGTCGATAACACAACGCATTTATTCTTATATTCTAATAATGCATATAATCTAAGTTGCATTTAGTCTAATAATGATTATGATATATTGTACGCAGTGGTTCAATGATCTCAACAAATAAAAGTACAATCATAATATAATTATAGGTATATACCTATAATAATAAGCTGATTTTATTTCTTACTAATTTTCCCGCCTTTGAATAACATTACATATTTATTACTGTTTTTTTTCCTCTATCTCAAGTGTTGGTAAGTATTGACGTACTTGACGATGACACATAATGGCTCTTAAGGCGATCACCGTAGTGAAACGTTTTGGAATCTTTTACTGAAAGTATGGGCTCAAAATGTGCGAATTATTAAAACTTATTAGTTCTTCTGTAATAAATTGTAATCGACGACCCTTTTTAGTCTGTTTTTTATTAATTTAAGAGGCATTATTAAAGAAAATGCAACGATTCTTCTTTAAAAAAAATAGCCAATACTATACTTTAATGAACTACTTACTAACTTGTGTTGAAAACATTTTTGTGAATTTTTGCCAATAAATTCCGTGATCGCGAGAAGAAATCGCAACGAAAATCAGTCTGCCCGTAGCGCTCGGGCCGTTTACTTGCCTACCAAATTTTAAGGCAAACAAATTTTACTGGCGAGGAAAAACACAGTGCTCAGATCGCCACTGAGACCTCGCTTCGCTTTGTCTATCAAATATTTCTATACCTAAAAGTAAGTATATTTTCCTAGAGCGGTTCGCAGTGACTGCAGATAAAAATGTTGCTATCTACAATTCTGTTCTGCCGCTTCTAATAGTTCACGAAAATCTACAATTTTAGCGACGCTATCCGTGGTACGGCGACTAGTGCTGCCGTGCGACTGCATATTTTTAAGGGTTAAAAGTTGACACCCATTTCTTTTAGCCCCGCCCGAATTAGAAATTATTTTGATAACTGTCTTGGCCGCACAGAACAGTAGACAGAGAAGTGACCTTCCCCGGATGAAACCTACCCTTTATCGTCAGGACGTTTCAAAAGTACGTGGCGCTGCGGTCATGACTTGGATTGCTGACCACTAGTGGCATTTCTACTGAGCGCTGCCGTGCTTCGGGGAGCACGCTAAGCCGTCCCGGTTGTTCTGGTGTAGTATTTTTTTAATGTAAGGCAAGACATATTTCAACTTTTCGAAATTTTTTTAAAGACCGATTGTGCATTACCCCACATGAGTGATAAGTGTAGGTAGGCAAATGATGATGCTCAAAAACATCGTGTGAGATTCAAGTTTGCGGCAGGATTCGATCTTGCGACCGTATGATCGACAACCGACGCTCGAACCATTGTGAAGGATTGTATGTTTATCAAAACTCATAATAAGTGTTTTCCCATTGTTCAAATACTAAATAAATAAATAGGGAAAATGCCAATTGTATACAACACACATTATTTCTTACTAAGTAAATATCTATAGCAGGAAGAGGCTTCCTCATAAAGACTCGTAAACAAGACCTGATGATAAAAAGACTATTGTCAACCGCGGCACACAAATTACAAATATATACCTCGGTCGGTTGGCGTCAGTCGCTTTCAAATTTTGAGGGGTCGGAATTATTAGGGTTTTTTGATAAGAAATACCGTTTTAGTAGTAGTCAGAAGTTGGCACTGTACCCAGTATAGACAGACGTCTCACACTCTACTAATTTTGGGCCCAAAACATATCTAACAATACGTCTACTTCGTTTAAACACCTCTGCGTCCATTCCCTCAAGATCTAGGGATATAAACCACGTCATAATATGTGTTTCACACAAATTTTTATAGGGCTTCGAGGTGCATGAGCGGTTATTGCTCTTGGTACTACTCTCTTAGCGGTTGTTGATCTGGGTACTACCACTATAACTACCAGTACCTACGGTTATAAAAAACACGAAGTAGCGATCCATTAGTACCACGGAAAGGAATTTTTACCAACTGTTTTATAATTAATAGATTCAGGCGTCGCTTTGTGGAAATCCATTATTAAGAAACATATATTTTAAAGAAAAATATTAATCGATATTTGAGAAAAACTTCAGTCTTTAGTCTTTAACAAAATAAAATTATTAAGACTTAAACATTAATAATTTTATATACAGGGTTATGGAAAAATATTATATCATATATTCCTATTATCGTTTCCTATAATCCTGTATATTATAAATATACAGGAAAAATGCTAACAACCTCTTAGGGTTGACTTCTGCCAGTCCTAACAAACCTTTTTACATATATTTTTGTGTTTTTTATATGTTATTACGTTATATGTTTTTGACGAAATAAGCACGAGGACCACCTGATGTTAAAACTCTCTTGTCCCTGTAATGTATTCCATATTTTTTATGACTTGCTCGATGTAAATATTCAAAACTCTATTCAAAGGAAGCAGGGTGCGGTCCAGTGTTGCCGCGGCGAGTGCTCTTGACTCGCAGTATGCATTCAAACACAAAAAAATAATAAAAAAATAATTCAAAACAAAAAACCCATCTCAAAATGTTTGTTAGGACTAGCAGAAGTCAACCGTAAGAGGTTGTTAGCATTTTACCAATAACCCTGTATATATCTGTTCCAGGAAAATCCAATAATATATTTTAAAATCGTTTATGTTTATAATCCGAAATAGCCGATCTCTTTCAGGAGATATGAACATATATGCGATTTTGAAATATATTTAGAACAAAAAAAGTTTTATAACTTATTAAAACTTCATTTACACTCCACTACTTTTAACTTGAGAAGTTTTGCCGCGCCACAAATGACTTTATTTTATATAAGAATTCGTAAAATAAAGTAGTCAAAGATCTGACAAAACTAAAAATATATTATATAGTATATTTTTAGGATTACTTTATGAAAAACCAGAACGATTTAACCGCTAAGATCGGCTTTGTTAATTCGCACACATGTTGAGCATGCATCTAATACCGCATCTATCTCGCAATCTTGATGTTTAGACGTCAAGGGTCAAGTCTAATTCTAATATCACAACAATAAGCGTGCACTTAATTGCCTTTGAGAACATGCCTCAACTTCACCACTGCCAGTGTGCCAATGCGCGTGCGCAGTATTAAATGATAATGCAAAATTAACCTTATCCGAATAATAATATGCAACGAAATTATACATCATATTATAACGAAACTGACTTTTACAGATATCTTATTTGACCTGCCTTTTTGTTTTTACCGACTTAAAAAAGGAGGAGGTAATATTAATTGTAAGGAGTAACACTAATTCGTCTGTATTGACCGTGTTTGGGTGAACCGAATTTGATGATTCTTTTTTTATTTGAAAGCACCTAACGGTGTTCCAGGAGCTGGCCTTGAGAGCCAGTAATTCTAGGTTAGCCTGAAGAACATCTTTGACCACATCATCACTTACCATCAGGTGAGATAGTGATCAAAGGCTAACCTATAAGGCAGAAAAATAAAACATATTGTAAAGCTGATGCTTGCTGTGTGGTCCAATTAAAATTTCATCAAAATAGGCCAAACCGTTTTAGAGTTACACTCCAATAACTGAAAAGTATTTTCCTATATTGATGATACAGATATTTTCAGTGAATGACAATCGATCTCATAAGTAGCAAAGGTCACTTAAAAGGCCGATTTTTTTTTACAAAAAATGGAACCGACGTCGTCACTAAAATATGTGAAATAACTTGTTGAAGTCGGTACCATCCGCACAATATTGTGATAATAGGTAATTTTGAACCATCATGGTACCGACTTAAACAAGTTATTTCACACATTTTAGTGTTGAAGTTGGTTCCATTTTTCGGACGGAAATTTGACACCATGTTGAATGCGGCACTAGACCAAGAGCTCCCGCATTCAACCCCGTATTCAACACGGCCCACAGGCACAGAGAGGCAACCACGCATTGATTTTCTTACGTATCGCAGCGCAGTTTATATGAATTTGTAATTAATTATGCACAGTATGACCGACTGACACCAACCGATGAGCGATAATCATTATATCAAGCGAAACCACTTTTATTTGTAATTATGCATTTATAACTTTCATTCAGCATTCAGCCGAGATCCAGGCTATCAGTAAAAATAATCATATAGACTCGAGTAAAGCGGATTCTGCACTAAGCAAATTAATTACATCTGGTATGTTTTTGTTGGTGGTAGGGCAATTTGCGGATGGCCGGCGAGCCGAACTAACGCCCTCAAGCAAAAAAAATTTCAAGTGGCAATGACCTAACGGTGACTGTCATTCTGAACTTCGATGATCGAAATCGCGATGTAACGTTTTACGTTAAGTATATTAGTTCGATCAATGTTGCTTCGAAAGTACGCTCCTACGACGCACTAAGCGCTCAAAATGTATAGAATTCATCAGCAAAACCAGTTAGGTCATTACACCAATTACTGTCTGTTTACGTTTAAATTGAAAAACTAGAATTAGAATAGAAGAAATTTTGGGTTACAGGCTAAAGTCTGGATAAAATTAAGGAATTGTAATAGGTAGGTACTCACAGCTGATATTCGTAGATTCACCCGTTCCTTCCACACTTCACTTCCTCCTTATTATACGGAGTTTATTTAAAATTAATATTATTTGTTCCCGCGGTACACGTTTTGGTTTCGAAGATGGTCGACACAGCATAGTTCCTCTTGCCGCCGCGTGCCGGGTGGGGTCGCTTTTGCCGGTTGTGAGTAGGTGGCGCGAGGATTTAAATTTGGATAGACTGTTGGATAGGGAAACGAACAAGGAAAGACCTTAAGCCTGTTCATATCCCCCCACTTGAAATCAACCAGGGATTTCATAAGATAAATGAGTTCATGACTTGGATTCTACATACATACTTTACGGATTCATAGTTCTGTTTACATAGTGTTTTTTTTATTGACATTTATTATAGTGTATATGCATTAGGTACTAGAGAGATGTTATGTACTTCGTAGATTATTGTATTTAAAATTATGGCTTATTTTTAAAATTCCTTGAGATATATATAAATATGAGTTAGAGTTAGATGTTATATTATAAATATATAGATAAGGTAGTAAGTGATATAAGTCTAATTGCCTTCATCTATTGGTAAAGGACAGATTTTAACTGCAGGTCTCACAAGTAGACCTTTAGATGTTTTTACAGTCACGACACGAATAATGTTGTCCCTGCCAGGATGTAGTTTTACAACCCGACCTAATCGCCATTCATTTGCTGGTAAGTTTGGTTCGTAGATAATAACAAGATCGCTCAACTTAGGTTGTCTCCCACCGTCCGTTAACCATTTACTCCTTTGCTGTAAGGTATGTAAATAATCTCTTTGCCAGGATCGCCAGAAACCTTGAGATAGTCTCTGTACCAGTTGCCACCGAGTACGCAGAGGACCGTTTTCAGCATGTACCGGCTCCGGAAGGGAAACTAAAGGTCGACCCACTAAGAAGTGCCCGGCTGTAAGAGCGTCAACCTCACAAGGATCGGATGAGAGCTCCACTAAAGGTCTGGAGTTTAACATGGCTTCAACCTTTGTCAAGACGGTATAGAATTCTTCATAGGTAAGAACCTGGGATCCTACAATACGTCTTAGATGATATTTTGTAGATTTGATACCACTTTCAAAGATGGCACCGAAATGAGGACCAGATGCGGGATTGAATTTCATCGAAATACCGCGAGATGCTAGCTGGGACGAGATTGAGTCCTTGTCTCTTTTAAGAAATTCAGAAACTTCAGATAAGTAGCGTTTGGCTCCCACAAAGTTAGTGCCACCGTCAGTGACTATGTATTGACATAGACCTCTCCTGGATACGAAACGGTCTAGCGCTGCTATGAAAGCTTCGGTAGTCATCTCCGTGACCAGATCAAGATGTATGGCCTTCACGGCGTGACAAACCATCAGACACAAATATGCCTTGTATATTTTAGCGTTCCGGCGCCTGCTTTCCTTAACCATGAAGGGACCGCCGAAATCAATACCTACTGTCTGGAAGCATTGACCTGCTTTCAGTCGGGAAGACGGAAGATCACTCATAATGGGTTGAAGAGGCCTTGGTTTTACCTTAAAGCAGATGACGCATTTGGATAAGCGAGATCGGATAAGATTTCGAACGCCAAGCACCCAAAATCGACGCTGAAGTAACGAATGAAGCAGGCGAGGTCCGCAGTGAAGGTAAGTTGCGTGATAATAGTCGATCAGGAGGTTGCTCAATCGAGACGTTTTGGGCAATAGGTAAGGATGTTTGAGGTAGTCAGGTAAGTTTGTATGTGAGATTCTTCCCCTAACACGCAGGACTTGCCTAGAGTCTAAAAAAGGAGCTAGTTTCAAAAGATGTCGAGGTAGCGTTTTGTTTGATTTGAGTTGTGTTATAACATCACTAAAATATTTACGTTGAACATGTTTAACTATCCTTTCGCCGTCTAATTGTGCGCTGCGGTTCACGCTCGAATCACATGTTATAGCTAAATCATCCGCTGCACTAATAACCTCATAGTACAACTCATCAAAAGAACTGATCAAATTTTGATCGATCTGTTGATTGGGTTTTATGGCTAGCTCCAAAGATTGTACATCGTCACACAATTGAACAAACTCATCACGAATTGAATGTAATCGCGTGTATCTCGACTTGAATGCCGATACCTTTGAGCGATCTTGAACCATCTCCTTAGCAAGATCGTAAAGGATTTGCTTAGCACGGAAAACATATTCGCGTCGCGATCGAAGTATTTTAAGTTTACTTTCTTCCATTGTTTATTACAATATCTGAACAATGAGTTTGATATGATAGACGAAAACAATTCGCGTATGTAGGTGAGTATAATTAGATACCTATATATAACCTGAGGGTAGATGTACCTAACTTGATAATAGATAGGAGGTTAATAAAATGTTACCGTGAAATGTGTGGTAAAGAATCCCTTAATATAATATGTTATAATGCCATAAACAGATAATAATCCAGCTAAGATCGACTTTTATGGCCATAAATATATTAAGCTGTTATAATGCTACTGAGTTAAGATGACCAATGAATCCGTATAGTATGTACTTAAAGTATAACCTACGATATTTAGTCGGATTATACTTTTACAATTAATTTTGTAAATAATTCGAGATTTAAAGGTTTTATACCAATAAAACAACTGAAAATAGACAATTAGTGTTATTACCATAGGCATCCGGCTCGAAGGACCACAATTTATGTTTACGTTTAAAAACTAGAATTAGAATAGAAGAAATTTTGGGTTACAGGCTAAAGTCTGGATAAAATTAAGGAATTGTAATAGGTAGGTACTCACAGCTGATATTCGTAGATTCCCCCGTTCCTTCCACACTTCACTTCCACAGTTTATTTAAAATTAATATTATTTGTTCCCGCGGTACACGTTTTGGTTTCGAAGATGGTCGACACAGCATAGTTCCTCTTGCCGCCGCGTGCCGGGTGGGGTCGCTTTTGCCGGTTGTGAGTAGGTGGCGCGAGGATTTAAATTTGGATAGACTGTTGGATAGGGAAACGAACAAGGAAAGACCTTAAGCCTGTTCACTGTCCAAAAACAAAACGGTTAGTAATATCCCTGTGAGTGAAAGTCAGTTTCGTTAAAATATTATGTATGGTTGTTCAGTTAATGACGTAGGAATGACCACGACACACTCGCCGCGCATTGCACAGTGGCAGTGGTGAGTTTGAGGAATATTCTCAATAATCAATTACACGCTTATTGTTCCGATATTTGAATTGGCTTGACTTTTAAATCAATCTAATTTCACTCATAGTAATCATTAAAATATAGTAAGTACCTTAAGATCTTTGACCATACTATTTAACTAATTAAATATTGTGCTCAGCGCTCAAACTTCTCATGTTAAAAGTTAATTTGTAAAATTAAGTTTTATAGTTATATAACAAAGTTCGTAACTCCTTTTAAACGAAATTAATACTATAGGTACCAATTTGAAACCAAGTAATCGCTTTTTTCTTTAACAGATAAGTATAATACTAGGTCAGTTTATTTTAAAGAAAATTATTAAGATTGTTCCAAAATTAGTCATAAGTAATTATTTGTCTGTTTTTGCTGACTGTCTGCCCGTCCTTCCATCCGTGTCACGGGCTCCAGGCACTTTAAAGTATTTAGTCACAAACCTAGATTTTTGGTATTTTTTACACAAAAAAGGGAGTGTTATGTTTTCAGGATTAACGAATGTATGTAGTGTATGTTTGTGAGTTTCTTTATTCCATCATAGCTTCTAAACGGCTTAACCGATTCGTGTGTATGAGATATCATTAGATTTGCCTTGCTAGCGCAAGTAACACAAACTACATTAAAATAGTAGTTTATGCAACTGTCATATAATAGAGGTTATTAAAACATGAGCGTAGTTTTTTGAAACGACCCGCAGGCGAGTTTCAAAATAAGATTACACGAGTGTTTTAATGCCTAATTATATGCAGTTGCATACACTACTTTATTTAATCTCATGGCTATACGCTTTTCTTGATTTTTCTGCATGGCAAAAGACTATTCGTCAGTTTCGTAGTTGTTTCTAGAATGTCAGGTGGAGTTAAATCATCAGTACCGTGGGTGTTGCTTGACATTTTTGCTACTAAAGTTTTATCCAACAAAATATTACTCTAATTCGTATGTACGAAATAGCGCCAAAATGGAAAAAGTCTGTTATTGGTCTATTGGCTCGGAACCAGGGCGTTGGTTCCGAGACACAGATAATGTGTACTTAAATTGAATTGAATCTTCCTTGGTTGGGTCGGGACACATTGTACTTTAATAATAAAAAAAATATTTTAAAGCATTGTTTTGTTAGGAGAATAATGCTTTCATTTAGTATTATTAATTTAGTATACTTAATAACGTTCAATTTAGAAAGAATGGAATTATTTGCACAATACTGCCAATCTCGCGAGATCTCGAAATTGGCGAGATCTCGCGGTATTGTTATTCATAAACTCGCCTGAGCCCCAATCTCCCGAGATCGCATACCCTATGTATATATTATGGTGGGTTATCAGAACAATTCTAGTCACGTAAGATATATAATTATGGAAGAAAATCTATGAAATACATTAATATTTATTTATATAATTTATTATTATTTATGTATATTGTATGTGTGATTAATTTATATGTTACTACAAACTGTAGGTATTCTATTTTATTTTAATTTATGCAGTCATTTATATATAGTTTTATGTTTCATTAAACGCTATCAAGTCGTATTTTTCCCGGCGTGATTGCCGTAATAATTTAGAAGCTATACCGTTTTTAGACGTAATAACCGTCAATCGCATTTTAGATCTAGTAGCACTGGTCGGTAGTCTTATATTTCAGCTGGTGGAGATGCAATGCAGTGCCGCGCAGTCTCTTATTTTCCAATTGAAACATAAAATGGGTCGACGACATACGAAGAAAACGCGTACTCATCTGTCAAGCCTTAAATTCACTCTGGCATATTGTTCTTCTTGCCAATTAATTTACGGTAAGAGTGGATCCCGTCATCATAATAAGGGCGGCTAAAACATTATAGTTGAACAATACACATAGGACAAGTTTTAAATGGATTTCTGAATGGCGTATTGAGTTCATTAGTAAGAAATTAAATTGCAATAATAAAACAATTATTAAAGTCGTAATAATATATTGACTACTAAGTAAAAGATTTAATGTTATCCTCTATAAATTCCTAGATAATAATGGAACAGCAGGTAATTAAAATATCTACAGTAACAACATAGCTGTTTGGCGACCAAATTATTGGAGAAGAACTATCAAGAATGCGTAGGTACTGTTTCGAATGTGACAGGATAACCATTAAAATGAAAGGCATACATGTTAATAGTAGATTATGCACCAAGAATACGGTGTCACGGACATTTTGAATTCCTAGCGTCACGAAGAACTCTAGAGGTTAACTCCTGAGCGTAGAGGTAAAGCTGTGCCACAAAGTTTGCAACCATGGACTCCGCCCATTGGCCTAATTTAAAATAAGACTGAATTAAGAGATGGGAGTCGGCCCCCAGGGTATTGGAAGGTCAAACATAATTTGGTGGCAAAACATCATCTACACAGTTGTAATCCATGGTTGGCAACCATGGTGGAAGGCTGATTTCCTACTGTGTAGCACAGCCTGTAGTTTAAAAGATTTAAGATTGAATTCCTGCGTACATAATTTATGTATTGTCTGATGGAGTACGATGTTATAGAATGTTATACTATTAGAGCGTTTTTACAATATTTGGTTTGTATTCTTCTAGTTTTTCTGCTAGTTAGGTTCTAGTTTTTACATCCAGTCGCAGCTTTTACTTTTCTATTTTTAATTCTTGCAAAAAAAAGGCGGTTACATCCTTATTACAACCGATTTTCGGAATAATTTGTTTGCTCTGCTTGTGGTGGCGATAGTCAACTCGATTTTCGAATAAGAACTTTTTGGTGTAGTATCTACGGTAAAAACTTTCATACGCATTTTGAGTTGTTTTATTTATATATATATCAGCCCGATTTTTCACTGCTAAATTCATCCTCCTTTTGGGGGGTTTTGCCATGATCCCCACCCTTGGCAGGCGTCTTGGGGATCGCAGTATAAGATTCTGTTGAAGTTGGTTTTAACCGACTTCAAAAAAGGTGACGTTTCTGATTTCGACTGTATTTTTTTTAGTTTTTTTTCCAACTTGGATAAAATAAATAAATACCTACTCGTAATATTGTGAGTCCACCGTTACAAATTTATTTTGATAAAGTGTCGAATATGATGTGGCCCTACTCCAATAGATTTGACGACGATGATAAGAGGGTGTTCAAGGGCCTTGCTACCGTGTTTACTGGCAACTGTCTCTTACCGGACATAAGTAGATTAGAAGCGCTCGTAGCGAAGTTTGCTAAGCCATTCTGAATCGATCAGCAAAATTAAGCAACGTCCGCCTCGGTCAGGAGTTGGATGGGTGACCGCTGGTGACATTACTACTGAGCGCTTCCGTGCATCGGAGGGCACGTTAAGCCGTCGGTCCCGGTTGTTGTCTTACGATGGCAGTCGTTATAGCATGGTGGTAAGGCACTTTGCGAATGCCCGCCTGGCTAGCTACCACCTTCAAGTTGAAAATCTGTCGCCAAGCACCTAACGGTGTGTTCCGGCAGCCATCCTTGAGAGCCAGTAATTCTAGGTTAGCCTGAACAACATCTTCGACCACATCATCACTTACGATCAGGTGAGATAGTGGCATAAAAAAAAAAAGTTTTTTTAATCATATTATCGTAAGAGCCTGCGTTTGGCGGCTGTCATTGGATTCCACAGAAACTTGATAGATGATCAGACATTAAATATATTAAAATACTTCTTCTTCTAAATCAAATATATTCTCGTACGTTAACAGGGTCCGCTTGGTGTCTTTAGTTGGTTTACGCGGTAGTTAAGAAAGTGCCCAAGTACCTATTGCTGGGGTAGTTTCTGGTGACTGTCACTTAACGTACTGTCAAGAGTGAAATGAAGAGTCATTTAACCCATTCAGCGCTTAGTTTCAATAATCATACAATTGTAAGTGCTACTGTGGGTGAGTATAACAAAAACGCGATTTGTGATCAGATAGTCGCGTATATCCCGTGGGGTACTGTAACAGCCGGATCGTCCACTGCTGAACACAGTCTCCCCTATTAAGGGTGTATTTGCCATAATCCCCACGCTTGGCAGGAGTCTTGGGGATCGCAGTGTAAGTTTATTTATTTATTTATTTTATTTATTTATTTATTCAAAACACCATTACAACCATCTTCACAGGAACTTCCCAATTCAATGGTGTAAGTAACATTCATAATTAACCTAACTAAAACCTATAACACACGCAATCAAATTAAATTAAAAACAAAAATTGAAATTAAATCAAAGTCTAATAAAAATCAATACAAAATGAAATAAAAGTTAACCCAAATTAAAATTAGATCAAATTAAGTCAAAATTTTATAAAAATTATATAAAAATTAAATCAAAAATATATAAAAGTTAAATCAAAATTATATAAAAATTTAATCAAAATTATATAAAAATTAAATCAAAATTATGTAAAAAATAAATCAAAATTAGGTCAAACTAAAAACAAAATAGTCAACCATAACATATTTCAAATAAGACAGATTTCTTAAGTTGGCAGTTCTTTAGAAGGCGCTGCTACCCACCTTAGTCGCCTCTTACGACACCCATGGGATGATATGGGGAGGTGCAATTCTGACCCGGCATCCCGTGGGGCGCCGGATTAGAACTGCAATCCCCATATCTTTCCGTGAGTGTCGTAAAAGGCGACTAAGAACAAATAAAAGGAAGGTGGGCATCAGCATCCTCTAATAAACGCCATCTTACACTGCGATCCCCAAGACGACTACTAAGCGTGGGGATTATGGCAAATACTTAATAGGGGAGGCTGTGTTCAGCAGTGGACGATCCTGCTGATACAGTACAGTACAGTCACGTAGCAACCCACAAACGACGATGATTGCGCTATCGTACCTTAAAAACACTCTTGTAACAATAAATATAGAAGTAGCTTTACCTCTTAATCAAATATATCATCGTAAGTCAACAGCGTTCGCTTGGCGTCCTTGGGTGGCGGGTTCCGAGGTGATGAGGAAGGTGCCCAAGCCCCTTGCTGCGGCGGTCTCCTGGCCACTGTCACCCGCCAACCCTCGTCCAACCCGTCGAGTGCTGTCTGAGCATGCCCGGCTGTGTCCGGATTCTCAAATGTTAGGAATGCCCTGTGAAGCAAATATTAAACTTGATATTAGTGGACAAGTACTGTAGTAAAAGTAATTCTGATAGGCGCCACAAAATAAAGTCAGGTAAAAAAAAAAAATTATATTCTGTTTACACTTAAGTCTAAATTCGTATAGCAATTCATACTGACACTTGTATCATTAAATTTATTCCGTTACTTGATTATAGTTAGTTTATGATAGAGAGCAGAATTACGTCAAATGTTTTTTTTTCTTAGAAGATTTTAATAACAACACACTACAAACTAAATACAACACTACAGCTACTACAATCATTTATGCAGCATTTATGCAATCTACAGGCTATTGCAGGCCTACACAGGTCCAAATGCTCCAGCCCAATATTTTGTAGTTTTTCTCCATGTAGGAAAAAGTCAAGGAATTCAAGGAATAACGTTATAAATGTCAAAAAAGCGCGATAATTTGAATAGACCAAGACACTAATATAACTTATAAATAAAAATAACAAAAACAAGTTTCAACCAACATCGTTAAAAATTTTTAAATCAAACATACTTGTCGTCATCAGATTCTTGGGTGAAAGTAAACTCGTATGCCGCCAGACGCCTTCGGATGGTCTCCTCGCTGATTCTTGGTCCGGTCACTAGCAGTGTACAGCTGCGACCCGTGTTCTGGTTAGGTGTCTCACCACCCAAGCCAGGGTGGCGAGGAGTTTTCTGTTCTTCTCTGAGAAAAAATGTTGTTTACAAATAAATTTTCTATGTTGTTTCAATGCTAGGGCAAAATCTTGCACGACATTTTTAGAATAGATATGGGAACAATGTCAATCGTTGAGTAGTCGCTGCAGTCTGTTGCATGTGCACAATCCCTCTCCCCAGCCGTGAGGTTCTCCAGAACCGGTTACAGTTCGAGCTGCAACGCCGCGCGTTTCCACGCTGCTACGGCTGCCGCGCTTTGTGCCAAGGAACAGCGTTTACAGTAATAACTATTAAGTATTATTATATTCTGTCCTTTTTATTCTCTGATTCTGTGCACATTTTAAAATAGGTGTTTGCTACATTTTTTTTTGTTAGGTAAATAGTTCACGGTGGAATATGTGTGATGTATTATTATGTAATCTCTTTTTAATTAATGTTAAGCGCACGTTGCGAATAAGAGTATCGAGACAAACCTAGTGGTTTTTCAATATAATGTTAATAGATTTAAGCATAAATTGTAAAAGAACAATAAATGAAAAAAAAAAACAGAAGTTTTAAAAACAAATTTGGTAACTTTTTATAGCTTCCTGAGCTTTCATTGATGATATCTTGTACAAGAAACTGTCCCAATAGAAAAAAAAACCAAAGGCTACTCCTTAGTACCTACTTACTTTCTTGGTACCAACCACACTACATTCCTCCATGGTATATGTTAGCCTTTGACCACAATCTCACCTGATGGTAAGTGAAATGGTGAAGATGTGTTTGAAGGTGTTAGAAAGTTTAACCTTGAAATACTGGCTTTTAAGGACAACTACCAGAACACACCATTAGGGGCTTGACAACAGATTTTCTAGTGGTAGTTAGCCAGACAGGCATTCACAAAATGCTCTTTCACCATGCTATCTTATACAATTTATTGCCCTTATACCATCTATGACAGCGGGAACATTAGATTCGTAAAAAATAGTAAGTATTTTTTTTATACCTGATAGGTTAGCCTTTGACCACTATCTCACATAATTGTAAGTGAGCCATTCGCAAAGTGCCCTAACACCAAGCAAAAACAAAAAACAAAGTATTACTAACTTCTCTCTAGCAGTGACAAAAGAGTCATAAAGATATTTGACTCTCGGAGCTGGTTTCTCTTCAGGCGGTGGAGGTTCTTGTGATGCACTGAATGGTTGATACGAGGCAACACCACCAGCTGCACCAGCTGATCCACTGAGTTTTCTTTCTCTTCCTGGAAATTTGTTATAACATTTTAAGTATTGGTGAGGTTACCTTAGGTTTGAGAAATAGTTTAAGTCAGACTAGGCTAAACCTCTAACAGCTAAGAACAACTAAGAATTGCTGAAGAGGAGAGATTTAACTAAACTGGTTACTGAGATCAACTTAAATGCCGGCAATGCATCATTGAGACCTCTGGTGCTGCAGATGTTTGTGGGTGACGGTGATCACTTACCACCAGGTAAGCTGCGTGCTTGTTTGCCCACCTACCCCATAAAGAAAAATGTTGATTGTTTTGTAAGTGTGACATAAAATACTCAAGTTTTCACCATTCAAACAAGGAAGCTCACAAGTAATTTATCATCCTTTTTGGAGATTTAATCGGGAGCCAAGTAGGTCCCAATTAAATTTCATGAACTTAAGTCTAGTAGTATTAAATTATGATTAATTTATACACAAATAGTTATATTTTTTAGATTATCTAATTATTTGGAAGGTATCTTAGAGTCAGTCAATGCTGCTATTAGGGACTTCTATATCTACTCGTTTCAACAAAATCCAGTGCACATGATGACCATATCTGGTGACCATTAGAATTTGTTCAAACCATTTGATTGAACTGATCATATATAATTATAAATTTAAAATGTTTTATCTTTAGTCAAGTGATAAGTAGCTCATCACTATTATGTACTCACAACACTAGTGACAAATGCTTTTTTTTCTCTCTTCCATTTTGTACGCTGTTCTATATAGCAGTCATAACCATTGTAAAATTGAAATAAATAGTAATTGCTATTCAAAAGTATTTCTAGCCTTTTTATCCTACAGTATTAATAAAATAGAACCTTGAAAGTGGCCAAAAATATTACCAGATTTCTCAGGCTCTATTGAAAAAATCAATTGATGATTGGTGGTCATTTGACCACCCTTATACAACCAATAGAAATAGAAAAAAGGGCAAAGGATGAGAAAGTTTTTGTGATTGATAGAAATGACTTCATACTGTTTTGTTTAAACCTACTACTTGGATGGGTGATTATGATGAATGACCGTTAGTGGCATTTACTACTCAGCGCTCAGTTCCAGTTGTTGTATTAGATCTAGGAGGTTAACTCACTAAGTTATCTGGGATGCCTTTAGGCAGCTAGAAAATTTCACCACTTTTCATGATAATAGGACAAATCCTCAATGCCCACCCAGCTAGCTACCACACTCAACTTCTTCAATAAAGAAGTTCAAGATAGAATGAAATGTTTTACTCAATCAATTATACATATGACTTGCAAAGCCCTCACTACAACAAACTATTAACATGAACCCTTAACCTACCCTATCCCCTAACACTAATAATTATTTAAATAGTTACTTATGTATGTTGCATAGGACAATGTTTCCAAGAGCATCAAACCTCAGCATATCATCATCCTTTTTTTCAAATTCTTAATGAAATTATAATATAACACCTTTATTCTAAAAACTTTGTTTAAAAATGCACAAGACAAAAATATTATCAAATATTTAATCAAAAGCATTTTTATGAGAATAATGCTCATTCTACTGCACTCTTAGAACTAACAAACAAGAATCTCAATATGTTGTGCCCTGGAAATGCACCAATGAGCTGATAGTACTGCAAAGCCATTGGTTGATAAGAAATACTATACAGAGCATTGCAAGCAGGAATAGTCGTTACCTAGCGAGACATTGGGTCCCTATTGATTGTACCTTCACATAAATTTACAGAGCGAAATAATCATTTTTCTGAGCTATAAATTACTAGGTTTTAAGTTCTTATTTAGTTCTGTATTATGCACTTTAACACACATTTAATTCATGATAGTAGAAGTTACATTATATTCAGCTGACATTTTTCACATTTAAAATTCAAAAAGTGGTCAGGTTAGGATTAAATATCTCCAAGGTAACTGTTACGGTGGTATTGAAGTAAAATATCCTACAGGAGCTTTCTTGCGACCTGGTACTATGTTTGCTTGGTTTGCTGTTAATATAGGACTAATTAATATTTATTATAGGACAAGCAGTGCCCTTCCTCAACTACAACCCTGACTTACTAAAAACACTCGTAGAACTCGGGCAGACAAGGAAAGTAGGTGCCTGATTCAGGTCAGTCACACCATTACAACTAGACTAAGCCACATGACTATTGTATTAGTTAACAATAATTAAAAATACATACATGTAACAAAGTTTCAAGTATACTAAAGTTAAACCTACAGAACTATTTATGGGTAAAATTAAAACTTCAATAATTTATTTCTCAAATACTGTAGGGTTCCATGCGAAAAAATGGGCTATCATGGGGATACTTTTGATTATACTGCATTCCACACAAAAGAAGGCGCAGTCTAGTCTTATATTATATATCGAACATTACCTGCCCTTGGTCTTTTGAATGTTGCATTTTGTGGCTGTGCTGGAGGACTTTTAATTGCTTGTATAGCTCCACTCTTAATGAGCTTTCGGGCAATCTCACGAGCATCTCTTGCCTCAGTAGGACGTTTTGGTAATATTGGCTTTTCAGGCTCTTGTTTAGGGGCTTTCAGAGCTTGAAGAGCTTTCTTTTTCTTCTTAAGCTTCTGATACTTAGCTTGCAACATTAACTCTTCCTCAGTCAGATGATTAGGAAAATGTAAATAAACCATTTTCGTCAGATATGTAGTATCGGAAGTCTATAAATTTATTACCTATTAGGGACTAATCTATGATAAAAAATGTATAAAAACATGGAATATTTTTTATTTTATAATATTTCCAATCCAAGATTTAAAACTTTTGAAGGTGTTCAGTGGGTGTTCAATTCCAGACCATACAAACTCGGAAATAATCAAGTGAAATAATAACAACTTGTAACGCAAACAAATAAAACAGAATCTGACATACGTACAAAGTCATTCATTTAACGTATTTTATATTTTGTAGCGTAGCACTCCAAATTTAGTGATTTCTATAAATCACAGATAGCGTTGTGTTAAATATGCAGTAATGAATTTCTTCATATGGCAATTGCATTAACTAAAATAAGACATAGGCCAGACCTTTATAAAAAAAAAACAACATTTCCCATGTGACAATTAGGGTAGGAATCGATTATGTAGTGATCGATTGCTAAATTCGCATAAACCAATAGCAGAATCTTTTTAATGGTATGAGTGGAAGGAAATGCGCTCTTTAAATTTTTCTTTTTATGTGATCTTTTAAATATTTTCATTGCTCTCATTTTGACATCATCATCATTGTCTTCTAATAGTCGCTTGCCATTTAATATTTGATTTACGTCTTTGCAATAATTATGCAAGAAAAATCGTGTACAGAAATCTATAAGAAATATTTGTAATTTACTATTGTGTTCATGGCACCCAATATCATTAAAATCAATCAATATTAAACAAAGGGTATTTATGTACAGTTTCACATGATTTTTATATGATAAATGATGTCTTGTATATTTGATACAACATTTGTTATTTTATCGCTGGGCGTGCATAGCCATCCTTGTGCATACTCTCTTTTCCGTATATAATCAGAATGTCCATGCGGATTTATGCACAACTGATAAATCAGTTTTGAAGCTTTTTTTTACCCTTTCATTTGATACCAAAATCTTAAAAATTTACAATATTGGATTTATCCGAGTTTGAAGTTAAGCGACACAATTATTCATTTATTCATTTATAGTCTTGCGAGAATAGGTATATTACAAGTAATGGTCTTATAAATAGAGTTGTCCGCTATCTCTGCTATCATTGCATGCAAGATATTTACATAAAAACTTTGAAAAATAACATTATGAAATTATTATGACTACATTATACATATCAAAGTCAAACAAATCATTCATTAAATAGATAAAATGTCAAATCGATATTAAATTATAAAACACAATAATAAATTAACGTATATTTAAATTATAACAAACCTTTACTTTACACTATTACATAATAAAAACACAAATACTTATAATTTATCCTTTAAAAATTCGTCAATATTATAATAAGCTCTCTCTATTAAAAATGTATTTAATGCCTTTTTGAAAGTCACCACATTATCTTCAGCACTTATATTTGATGGAATTTTGTTATATATGGCAACATGCAGAATATGCGTTTGCGCTGGAGACTTGTTTTGGCTGGTAGGTGACGTAATTTCCCCTCTCGCCGACTACCTACAGCATAACGCGCAAACAAGTCCATATTTTGTTTTGCAAATGTAGCAACATCACTTATGTAAAGTGATGGCATGGTTAAAATTCGCAAGTTTTTAAAGTGTTCTTTGCAGGAGTCTATTTGTTTTATACCTACTATTGCTCTGACGCATCGCTTTTGTGCCCTAAATACCCGTATTTCATCAGTAGAATTACCCCAAAAAATAATTCCGTACCTCAAGATTGACGCAACCTTGGCATGATACACTGTCAATACCGTTTGTTTATTTACTACTCTACTTCATTTATCTAATTAATTATGTTTGTAGCACTGTAGTTTTTGCGCAAGTAAGCTGTATAAATGAAAAAAATAGGTATGAACTTTGTGTTCATGGGTTTCCGGGAAAAAACTCAATTTCACCCAAACGTCCGGGTTTTTTAAGATGTTGTCCGGTATCGACTATCGGTGGTTTAGGTGATGGCAGCCCTACTCACACCCCGTGCCCGCTTGACGTTGAGTTCTGGAACACCCTATATATCGTATCGTATCGATATAAAAATCAAAGTTGTGCTTAAGACAGCCTTCAACTGCTCAGTTGAAACTGAATAGTTTCAACTGCGTCGTTAATAATAAAATCCTAATAAAGTGAGGCCTGACTCGCATTGATTTTTTTGGATTACAGATCGATTAATTATCGTGTAAGAATAATTCAATTCACGAAATATATGGGTCGAAAGTAATTCACGAAATTGTAGTATCGAGCATTTCTGTTATAATACTATCGGTTAATCGAATCAATAGCGAGTATCCCTATTGTCATATCATATTTGATTTTGAATCTCATATTACAGTAACTTTGTTTGTATTTACTATCTATTATTTTAGTTTATAGGAGGATATGTTTAATTTCTGTGCCAGGAACTTACATTTATTAAGTTTTAAGTTAGCTGTGTATGGTGCGTTAGTTATAAGCTCGTTACGATCATATTAACGTTATTATTATATTATGATGATATACATTGTTACAATGTTGTGGAAAAATAAATTTTGTTTGTTAAAGTAGTAAGTACGAGGGTGAATCAAAAAGTTCTTAGAAGTGCATATATATGAAACCTTTTTGGATCAAGTTCGATATTCAAATTAAAGAGTGTCTATCACACTATATTTATGCAGACTGTCACTTATTTTTGTCAGTTCGTTCGCATGTAATAAATTTTTTTGTGCAACGAGTTGCTAAAAAGTCAAAATTATGGATAAAAGTGAGTTACGTGCGGTGATAAAATATCTCAGTTTGAAAAAAATGTCTACGAAGGAAATTTTTTTGGACATTCAGCAGACATTAGGGGGTGATGCTGTACCCTATTCTACGGTTGCGTACTGGGTGGCTGAATTTAAAAGAGGTAGATCAAGCTGTAAAGATGACCCGCGTTCTGGGCGGCCTTCAACCTCCGTTACAGAAGAAAATGTCAAAAAGGTTGAGAATCTGGTTTTGGAAGACAGAAGAATGACTATAAAACATATAGCTGAGATCCTAAAGATATCTTTTGGTAGCGTTCAATCCATTTTAATTGATTCACTGGGGTTCAAAAAAGTGTCTGCAAGATGGGTGCCACGAATGTTAACCGACGAAAACAAAAAGCGACGTTTGGAAATTTCCAAGCGTAATCTCGAAATGTTCCAGCGTGATCCGGATAATTTTTGCCGTCGTCTTGTCACCATGGATGAAACGTGGGTCCACCATTTTGATCCTGAAACTAAAAGACAAAGCATGTCTTGGAAACGACCATCCTCTCCATCCATTAAAAAATTTCGAGTTGCTCCTACCGCTGGCAAAGTTATGGCCTCTGTGTTCTGGGATAGTGAAGGAATCCTTTTTATTGATTACATGCCAAAAGGCCAGACGATTACTGGACCCTATTACGCAAATTTAATCCCGAAAGTGCGTGAAGCGATTAAAGAAAAACGTCGTGGAAAACTGTCGTTGGGCGTGTTGTTCCTTCAAGATAACGCTCCTGCTCATCGATCGGAAGTTGCGGTCAACGCAATCCGCTGTGCTGGCTTCAATCTCCTTGACCACCCACCATATTCTCCGGACTTAGCCCCAAGTGATTTTCACTTGTTTCCAAAATTAAAAGAGGAAATTCGTGGAACAAAATTTCACGATAATGACGCGGTTATAGCTGCCGTAGAGGACTTTTTCGAGAGTCAAGAAAATATTTTTTTTTCTCAAGGAATAAGGAAGTTAGAAACGCGTTATTCTAAATGCATTGCATTGGAGGGAGATTATGTAGAAAAATAAAATATTATTATTTAAATCTTTGCATTTTTTAATATTGATTCCAAGAATTTTTTGATTCACCCTCGTAGTTAATAATAGAATAAATCACATATAAACCCAAAGACTTTTATATAATATGTAGTAATCAGGTACTTGTAGATTTTTGGCCTTTGGTAGAGTTTCGACCAAGTGGCAGTAAGCATTAGTGATTTGGTCTAACTACAAAATAAGTAACTTTTGATTAGAACGAGTTCCTTGAAAGCCATTTATCAGGTAATAGGTCAATATCAGGCTTATAAAACTGTAATGGATTTGAGTAGGAATGGAACAACGTACCTGTATGAAAAACAGATGGCAGCATCGTATTTTAATTTATTATAGTTATAGTGCCATCTATTTTTCCTCGAATGAACTATGCGTGACGTCATCAAAAAAAATCTATTAACACCTAGGGATGTCAAGTTTGGTCTCTATTTCAGTATATACAAAGTTACTTTATGTTCAATTCAAAGAGATTTTTTTTTCTGCTTTCCACTTGACACCAATAACGTTATTTTCGATAAATTTGATCACATTTTACGTCTATGGTACATATATAATTGCATACATTTAATATAACCATAGATACAAAATGTGGTCAAAATTATCGAAAATAACATTATTGGCGTCAAGTGGAACAGGGCCTAAATTGTGAGAATTTAGCGTCGCACGTTGTGCATTTGCCAGAGTTATGTATTTAGATGTTCCACGTTTTAGGTGTATTTAGGATATAGAAGATTTGGGAGCAGGCTTATTTGTATTTTTTAAATCATTTATAACGGGGAAACTGATAGGTATTTATAAACAAGGATTAGGTACGGATAACAGGAAAGGGTCAGGCGAGTTAAGGAATACAATTAAGAAAATTATGCTCCATAAAATCAAGCCAAAAAAATAATTTATATACATTTTTACAATTTAATGTCATTAGCTTCAATAAATGAGGCAATGACTTTATAAATAAGTATAGAATAAGAAGATAATATGTGCATAGTATGTAAGTGGGGTGAGGTATTACATGGTACAGTATAAATACGATATTAAAAAAAATAGTGAAACGTCAAACGTAGTATAATGTTGGATGACTAGTATAATTATATTTTTCATGTACAATATTTTTTCAGTGTCTGAATCCAACCCTGGGACCCTGTTATCCGTAATTTTTTACATTTGTTTTGAATTGAGCTATAGTCTATGGAGCGATGATTGTGTTGCGTTAATAAAATATTGTTTCTTGATAAAAATAACAAAATGTTTCGATTAACAAGGACTATCATTCCTTTATTTTCTAATAACGTGGTAAAGGGATTCTCAAGAAAGTCTGGAATACAAGAACCAGAAATATTAGTAACTTTACATGGACAGAGGTTATTTTCCAACTCAGGTACTTATTTCAAAGATGATTATTTTAATTTCACTTGATTGATTTAGTACATACCTAAAACTGATTAAATAGACATCGAATTATTTTGTACCACTTGCAATATTCCACTGTTGTCATCAAATATTAACCTCACTTAATATTAAAATATTGTAATAATGTTTTTAATTCAGGGATCCTCCTGGCTACTCTACGTTATGAGACAACTTAATAATCTACATTAGATTTAGTTATTTATGCTAGTATGTAATAATGCCAGTATGGCATTTTATTTACATTTTTGTTGTTTATATGAAAGACCCCTTTCGATTACATTAAAATATTTACCTTTAACATTCAGTAGGTATATAATGTTATAAATGCGAAAGTAACTTTGTCTGTCTGTCTCTCTGTTACGCTTTCATGCCAAAACTACTGGACCAATTTGAATGAAATTTGGTATGGAAATAGTTTGAGACCTGGGAAAAAACATAGGATAGATTTTATCCAACTGCTCAAAAAGAGGTTAATGGTTTTGCGCGGTAACCGACATAACATTTTGAAACAGTGATAGCTCAGTGGCTTTGGCTATGGACTGCCGCGCAGCAGGTCCATGGTTCGAATCCCGCCGCGGGCTTGAGCTTCACCGCATGGTGGAAGGGCATTTTGTGAATGCCCGCCTGGCTAGTTACCACCCTCAAGTAGAAAATCTGTCGCCAAGCACCTAACGGTGTGTTCCGGGAGCTGTCCTTGAGAGCCAGAGTAATTCTAGGTTAAGCCTGTTAACACCTTCGACCACATCATCACTTACCATCACGTGAGATTGTGGTCAAAGGCTTAACTATCAGCAATAAAACAAATAAAACATACGTGCGGGTGGAGCCGCGCCCGGTAAGCAAAGTAAATGCTTACAATGGTTACACAAAGAAAGTAGTTTCTTCTGTCTTCCTACTTCCAAGCATAGAACATATAATAATATACCAAGTATATATAGTATATACACTCTACGGTTTATTGATATATCACCACATTAATGTGTTTCAACAAATATTGTTTATTTCAATATCTATTAAATTTACACATTAATTACATCTCATCCCTATAAACCACATGGTGGTGGCTTAGCTAATTAGAATGTGTTTCAAATAAGAGAAAAATTGGCAGATTTTTTTTTTTTTTTTTTTTTTTTTTTTTTTTATGCCTTATAGGTTAGTCTTTGGCCACTATCTCACCTGATGGTAAGTGATGATGTGGTCGAGGATGTTGTTCAGACTAACCTAGAGATACTGGCTCTCATATTTTTTTCATACAATGCAAATAGAATGGCATTGCTTTGGGTGACTTTCTCAAAGATCTTATCATACATAATTATAGTTAATAATTTCTAATACAATTAAGCTTAAAATACCTACCTGCAATTCAAAAGAATGTTCTATTCAATCACAGGTATTTTATTTTTATTGTAATTTTTGGATTAAATCAATTTGGGTTTAAGGATAAGCAATTTAGAAATTTCCATATCTTCTTTAAAATTAATGTACATTGTGGTGCATAACTGAATTACAAATCAGTGTCTGTGGTGCTTTGATTTCTGAAAAGTAAAACAAGTGTTAAGGACTTAATTACTTAGCTTATAGTTAAAGTATGTAGTCCAATCTATTTCAAAACCCCTATTTTTAAGCATAGATAGCCAACTAGTCAGTGCTTTAACCAACTTATTGTCGACAAGTCACTGACTACAAGTATAGCCTGCAGCGCAAGTACCGAACTTACCGATCGCTAAATTTGACGTTACAATCGTCTAAATTCGATAAAACGGGTTATATCAATGTTTTTTAGACGATTGTAACGTCAAATTTAGCGATCGGTAAGTTCGGTACTTGCGCTCTTATTAGAGTTTTCCAACTATTCACTATATCAGTCTTATGAGTGAATGATTTTCATTAAGTTCAGTTTGCCCTTGTCTGATGCACTGTAATGTTTTGTAATTGTTTTATTTTAGAAGAAAAGGGAAAATTTTCTGTAATACATGATGATGTTGGACGACCACTTTATTTTGATGCACAGGCAACAACACCAGTGGTAAGAATTTTCTAAAATTTATACATTAGCTAATCATCATTCAAGTAATAGCAATAAATAGTAGTTTATGTATAAGAAAAATAAAGAAATATCCAGACATTTTAAAGCATTTTGTGTTGTTTTTACTACTCATCTACAAACTGACAAGTGTATTATTTAATGTTTTTTGTTTCTTATAGGACCCTAGAGTATTAGATGCTATGTTACCATTCCTTGTCAGTTACCATGGTAACCCTCACTCACGAACACATGCTTATGGATGGGAGAGTGAAGCAGCAGTAGAGAAAGCCCGTGAACAAGTTGCTCATCTGATTGGAGCAGACCCAAAAGAGATCATATTTACGTCAGGAGCTACCGAGTCAAATAATATCTCAGTCAAAGGTGTTGCAAGATTTTATGCACCTAGAAAGAAGCATGTTGTCACTACACAAATTGTAAGTTAACCTGTCAGCAAAACCTACTGTTTAAAGGAAAAAGTTAAAGTGACTCGCAATAAAATTAAATCAACAAGGCAAATACATAGACTGCAAATGTGTAGTAGGTTCGTGACCACAACCAATGCAACTTGTCTGAAATGTTGAGGTAAATAATATAAATGTTTTATCATGGTTTAACAAGTATTTAACTCATCAAATACTTGTTACTATGATAAAATCTATTCTGAATTGAAAGCACCAAAATAAATTCGCATCAGAGATTTTTTTTTATGCTTGATAGGTTAGCCTTTGACCACTATCTCACCTGATGGTAAGTGATGATGTGCTCGAAAATGTTGTTCAGGCTAACCTAGAATTATTGGCTCTCAAGGACAGCCGCCGGAACACACCGTTAGGTGCTTGGCGACAGATTTCCCACTTGAGGGTGGAAGCTAGTCAGGCGGGCATTCGCAAAATGCCCAAATGCCCTACCACCATGCCATAACGACTGCCATCCTAAGACAACAACCGGGACCGACGACTTAACGTGCCCTCCGAAGCACGTAAGCGCTCAGTAGTAATGTCACCAACGGTCACCGATCCAAGTCATGACCGAGGCGGACGTTGCTTAACTTTGCTGTTCGGTTCAGAATGGCTTAGCAAACTTCGCTACGAGCGCTTCAAAATCCAACCATATAAAAAAATAAAAATAAATTGTTACTGATAGGCTAGCCTTTGACCACTATCTCATCTGATGGTAAGTGATGATGTGGTCAAAGATGTTGTTCAGAACACAGTTACTGGCTCTCCAGAACAGCTGTCAGAACACACAGGTGTTTGGCGACAGATTTTCTGCTTTTCTGCTTTGAGGGCGGTAACTAGCCGGGCGGGCATTCGCAAAATGCCCTACTATATTGCATTGCTTGCTATAACGACTGCTATTCTAATGCAACAACTGACTTAACGCGCACGCCGAAGCATGGAAGCGGTCAGTAGTAATGCCACTAGCGGTCACCCATCCAACTCATGTCCGCGGCGGACGTTGCTTTACTTAGCTGATTGGTTAAGAACGGCTAAGCAAACTTCGCTTTCAGCGCTTCAAATATTTATATATATCAATCAAAGGTTTTAAGACAAATGTACCTCTAGTAAGTCTGTGCAGGAGGTAGGGAGGTAGACAAAAATATTGTTAGTCACGTTTTAGTTTGAACAAGAGGTTTGATTTTCAGGAACACAAATGCGTCTTGGATTCCTGTCGTGCTTTAGAAGGTGAAGGGTTCAAAGTAACATATTTGCCAGTGCAATCAAATGGCATCATAGATTTGGAGGAGTTAGAAAAGGTTCTTACTCCCGAGACAAGCCTGGTGTCAATAATGACTGTAAATAATGAAATAGGTATGATTTTATTTATTTATTTATTAAGGTTTTCCAACAGACTTAACACTAAACAAGTCATACAGAGTTCAATATACAATTTATAGCGAAATTCCAATTACAGGAAAACACATCATGCCTAACGAAATAATGGCTTATATGTGGAGTGAGTTTCACAACAAAGAATTCCTTCTTATATTCTAAAACTTTCAATGTCCTTAACTTTCAATCTTCTTAAACAATATTTCATAATGCACTAAATGCAACGGCGTTTTAAAGAACATTTATCTTATAGCAATTCAACAAACCTTATCTCCTTATCGATAAAATAATGTAATAAACAATAATGATAAGTTAATAAAAAACAAATAGGTACTATCAAAATGTACTTAAATTGTATTGAAATTGTTTCAGGTGTCATGCAGCCAGTTCAAGAAATCGGAGCTTTATGCAAAAGCAAAAAAGTTTTCTTTCACACGGACTCTGCTCAGGCTCTTGGGAAGATACCGTTGGATGTAAACAAGATGAACATAGATTTAATGTCAATGTCGGGTCACAAATTGTACGGTCCCAAAGGTGTTGGAGCATTGTATATTAGGAGGCGGCCTAGAGTCCGAGTGGAGCCAATACAAAGTGGTGGAGGTCAGGAAAGAGGCATAAGAAGTGGAACTGTTCCTACTCCTCTAGTCGTTGGATTAGGTAAATATCAGTAACTTTAAGGTATTTTGGGCGCTCCCCTTGAGAGCCAATGCCTATTCTAGTTTCAGCTAGTTTAACATCCTGGACCCAGGATGTTAAACTAGCTTTGGTAGGTAGATGATAACATCTACCTTCCAACAGGTGAGATAGAAGCCAAGGATTAGTCTTATCAGCAATAAAATAAAAATACATACACAGTAATTGAATCAGTAAGCCACTGATATCATAGTAATATTATTGTGATAGCATGAAACATGCCTAGCCTAGCTATCTGTGGGGTGCCGAGTCAGAATTTCGACCGCCCATTTTTCCTTCCTGTGGGAGTCGCAAGGTGCAACAAGGTTTTCAGGGTAGCGATGCGCAAGTGCGAACAGAAGCAGATTTCGAAATATTATTAATTACTAAATTCATTATTCGACATTAAAATAGTATAATTTTTGTTTTCGGATTTCGGATGTTATCGCGAACGATTTCATACGCAAGAAAAAAGGATGCAATCAAAGCAACGACGTGAGTCGCTATAGGTGAATAGGTGGGTAGTTTTCTCTCGCTAGTCACGCTTGATGTGACACTTTCTATTCTAGGTGTCAAGTGTAATAATATGTATTAATAAATATGATAATAGGCACTATCGCGTGCTAAGAGAAAATCACATTTGTAAATTATGGACCACAATTCTTTGTGCTCCAATCAGTACTTCAGTACTATTCAGTACTATAATATTATAAATGCGAAAGTAACTCTGTCTGTCTGTCTGTTACGCTTTCACGCCAAAACTACTGGGCCGATTTGAATGAAATTTGGTATGGAAATAGTTTGAGACCCGGGAAAAAACATAGGATACTTTTTATCCAACTGCGCAAAATGAAGTTAATGTTTTTGCGCGATAACCGACATACCGCGGGCGGAGCCGCGCCCGGAAAGCTATACTAATTTATAAATGTGTCACAAAATATATTATATTTATATTTATATTATTTTTTCCCGGATCCCTGTTTGCAAAGTCGCATTAATATTTTAAATTAAAATAGCAGTAAAATAACATACCCCTTTTGCTTGCTTGTTTCGGTTACGCAGCAAATATTATGGAATCTGTGCTTTCGGTTCGATTCGGTAAAATTCGTTCCACCACCGCCTCTTTCTTTTTATTCGAACTTAACGCCAAGTCACGGTAATGTTATTTATATAATATTACCGTGGCCAAGTGCTGGCCACAAGGCGACTTGGTGTTATAAATTAATCATTCCCTCGCTGAACGTCACTCGCTTTCGCCCAACAAAGTTGTAAAATGATTCGAAAAATGTGAAAGGCCAGTCGAATTATTCGAATGAAATGCATATTTTTTAGTATTTGTACTATTGGTAGTCGTGCATCGCTATTTCAGGGCCTTCTTACGTCTACCCTGAGATCCCCAAGATGCCTTCCTAATGGTATTAGTATCCCCCCAAGTGGTACCCCATTGAGGAAACCCCTGCCTTTAATGTGTTGGACATCTTCGGCTGTTAATATGATGACGTGAATAGTATTAGCTAATATTTAAATGCATTTATCTTAATGATGACGATAGTTTATTTTTTGAAAAATGGTACACTAAAGGTCTTAGTTTGTATAATATGTAATAAGATACTAGCATACTTCATCAATCTGACATGCAAATATTTTGTGTTCTTAATTGCTTACAGTAATAATTTAATTACAAGTTCATTAACGTCACAATGAATAACAAATCGATAACATAATTGGTAGTAATACCAATGATATACGAATGTAAATTCGTATATCATTCTACAATTACGAGGGTGGATTGAAAAGTTTGCGGCCTCAGCAAGAAAACTATTTGTAATATAAGCAAAAGTAATTTTATTTTTACACGTAATCTCCACTTAACTCAATGCACTTCTTCCATCTGGTTTCCAACGCCTGAATGCCAGTCATAAAAAAGTTTCTTCAAGGCCTTCAAAAAAGTCACCCACTGCAGCTTCGACCTCCTCATTTGATGAACATTTTTGACCTCCAAGGTGTTTTTTTAGGTTTGGGAATAAATGAAAGACTGAAGGTGCCAAATCAGGGGAATAGGCGGGATGCGGCAGTAATTCAAAGCCACAATCGCGAATTTGAGCCATATATTCAACAGACGTGTGAACGCGTGCATTATCCTGATGAAACAACACTTTCTTGCTGAGTAATCCTGGCCTTTTCGCTTTAATTGTTTCACGCAAACGACGTAAAAGGATGCAGTAATAAGCCGAGTTTATAGTTTCACCTTTTGCAAGGTAGTCCACCATGATGACACCCTTAGCATCCCAAAAAACTGACTCCATCACCTTGCCAGCTGACAAAATTGCTTTGGCTTTTTTTGGAGTCGGTTCATCAGGTTTTTTCCACTGCTTGGATTGCTGTTTTGACTCTGGGGTGTAGTGGTGTACCCAGGTTTCATCCATTGTCACAAATCTGGCCAAAAAATCTTGAGGATCAGCCTCAAACATTTCCAAACAGTCAACGAGAAATCGTGAGCCGTATTCGTTTTTGTTCAACTGAAAGCAATCTGGGTACCCACCGCGCAGAAACCTTAGAAAATCCAAGTTAATTGACTATGATGTTTTGTGTTCGTTCATACGAGATGCCAATAGTGTCTGTAATCTCCCTGATGGTCAATCTCCGATCTGCCAATATCAGATCACAGATTTTCCCGATGTTTTCTTCAGTCGTAGACGTCGTAGGCCGGCCGGAGCGAGGGTCATCTTCATTACTCTCTCGTCCGCGTTTAAATTGAGCAACCCACTTTTTCACAGTCGTATACGACGGAGCAGATTCCCCCAATATTGTTGACATGTCTTCGTGAATCTCTTTTGGAGTTAGTTTTTTTTTACACAGGTATTTGATGACAGCACGTTGCTCAATTTTCTCCATTCTTTAAAAATGCTGCACTTAGGCTCACAAAATTCAGTCTAATTTAAAAACTGATAATGCTATTGCGATAAAAATTTTTACAATGTGACAACCAGAAAGTAAGCAAATCGAATGAGGTCAGTTATATTAAAATAGTTCAAGTATTTATGTGTTAGGCCGCGAACTTTTCAATCTACCCTCGTATAATCGTAATAAACATTTTAATTTTGGTAATAATTCTAGCATTATAATCGTAATAAAAATGAAATTTGGCATTAAAATATTCAGTCAGATTATAAAAACAGCGACAGAGTAACAATTTACGTAACTCACACAATGTAGGTCCGTACATAATGTATATCATATGTGTAATGTACTTTATTATTGATTTATTTTTCTGGTCATAGGTGCAGCTTGTGAAATAGCAGAACGTGAAATGGCATATGATCATGCTTGGATGGAGAAATTATCACAGAGATTCCTAGACAAGATATACTCAAAACTGACACATGTAATAAGAAATGGTGATGTAACACAGACATACCCTGGATGTATCAACCTATCATTTGCCTATGTTGAAGGTTAGTTTTTATTTACAGTAATTACCAGCTACTGTAAACAGTATGTTACATGATTGCTATAAATGTTGACCTTATTCATTATCAATTTTATAGATTTTGTACCATACTAAAAAAAGACCAACTACGAATCTGACTCAAGCACGAAGGTTCCGTAACATTCTCTATACAACACTAGCCACTATATTATAACCTTATTATTTAGTTTATACGTGCACGATTTCGACTCGCACTTTTGTTTTTTTTGTTGTTATAGCGCTAACAGAAATACATCATCTGTGAACATTTCAAGTGACTAGCTATCACGGTTTATGAGATACAGCCTGGTGACAGACAGACGGACAGTGGAGTCTTAATAATATGGTCCCGTTTTTACCCTTTGGGTACAGAACTCTTGAAATGAAATATTAGTGGTAGGGCATTTTGCGTATGCTCGCCTGACTAGCCTTCATCCTCATGTATATAATGAGTCTCTAAGAACTTAACAATGTTCCGGAAGCTGTTCTTTAGAGCCAGTTTCCATTCTCGGTCAAAGCTCACCAACTTTGACCCCACCATAATTTTTTTTTAATTTATAGGCTAGTCTTTGACCACTATCTCACCTGATGGTAAGTGATGATGTGGTCGAAGATGTTGTTCAGGCTAACCTAGAATTAGGTACTAACTTTCAAGGACAGCTGCCGGAACACACCGTTAGGTACTTGCGACAGATTTTCTACTTGAGGGTGGTAGCTAGCCAGGTGGGCAATCGCAAAATGCCCTACCACCATGCTGTAACGACGGCCACCCTTAAACAACAACTGAGACCGACGGCTTAACGTGCTCTTCGAAGCACGGAAGCGCTCAGTAGTAAAGTCACTAGTGGTCACCTATCCAACTCATGACCGCGGCGTGCATTGCTCAACTTAGCTAAACATTAAAGAACGGCTAAGAAAACTTCAAAATGATCATGACTTAGAATATAAAGTTGAATTCTATCTATCTTGATCTCTCTCATCTTGAATATGTAATTTTGTTGCAGGTGAATCACTATTAATGGCATTAAAAGACATAGCACTGTCTAGTGGATCGGCTTGCACATCTGCTTCACTTGAACCATCTTATGTACTCAGAGCTATTGGAACAGATGAAGACTTAGCGCATAGTTCTATCAGGTACAAAATATATTTTAATCACTTATGCTCGGAAAGTAGCTTGTAAATAGAAAAGCGTAGGAAATTAAATCACACTATACACTACTAGGGTCTACATCATCAGCCAGAAGACGTCCACTGCTGAAATGCCTCCCCTATAACAAAGGCCTCACCACTAACGGGTCTTTTTCTTTATAAATGAACATTACTTATATCGTTTTTAGTAACGTTAACTTCGATCAAATTCCGATCACTGTGTTTCATCGTCTCGAGGAGCAGTGTGAGGTTATGATAAGATGAACAAACATAAATTTACGTAGCCAAAGGTGCAGCAGAGTCTGCACCTACGAAACAAAATCGGAAAACGTATTGGAAAATTGCTCCAATGTTTAACTCAAATACTGAATAGAATAAAAATAATTAAAAGACAAACATTAGAATGTCATAAAATGTAATAATATTGTATGAAATGTTATCTTGAGCGGGATTATAACCCCGTTCCTCGGTTTTACGCACCGATTGCCTGGTACATGAAATACGAATTTTTTGGTCTTATTTTATTATTCAGTAATTTATTATTTGTGATCGTCATAGAGAATAGTGCGACCATCAATTTGAGTACTATAGTCTGTTTTTTTAGCAAACGCGTACTGAAAATTTTACTGCGTTGCTATTGGCTAAAGTAATTAACATTAAGTCCGTTCCACACGAACTCTGTAGTTACATATAGGTACATTCAGTTGAGTCTTCGACTACCTGCGCGTCGAAAAATACTGCTTGTAACGTATCAATACTAAAGTTGCAACTTTTGAATTAGGATAAGCAAAACAAAGATCGTTTTGAAAAAATGTTGTATATAAGTCAACAAATCGTCAAACATACGTTTGCCGACGTATCACTGTGAGCTCAACCCTATTGAACTCGTTTGGTCTCAAGCTATGGCAGGAAATATTAAAAGTTATAAAATTTACGAAGTCTGAACTGTTTTGTGACAGGGAGTAACTAAAGTGGATAGATAAAAATGCTCATGTCTCAACCATTTGATAACCAACATAGAAACAAAAATATACGGAGTCGACAATCATAAAAATAAAAAAAATATGTTAGAGCAATTTATTATTGACGTATCTGCGGAAAGCTCATCAGAAGGATGATGATAATTTTTAAGATTACAAGAATTGTAGTAGAATTATTTGATTTATATTTTCTAGTGCATCATATACTATTACAATATGGTTTTATATCATAAACGTGAACAGAAAATTTTATAACGAATATACAATGTATGTAAATTTAAAGCATAAATTAATATATCAATAACATGACATTCATGGAAAGAAACAAAACTAAATTATGTATAAGAAGCAATAAAACGTTGCAAGATAAAGCAATTTAATTTGATCCGAATTCAGTGTTAGGACCTTTCTAATATTAGGTAAGAGGGTGTTTCGGTAGCTTATAGGTACAGCAGTAAATCAACCGTGATGAAAATAAGTCTTGGAAGCGATTGATGACATTATTCGATTGTCTAAAGACCTAAAAGGCTAGTTGGTGTTATTCAAGAATACAAATCGTTCCTTCAAATTAAGAGAGTAAGGGGGTTGGATTGATTATAATATTCAGCAGCAAGAAAAGGGACAGTATTGGCGATGTCGAATGCACAGTCACGAGAGCTTTGTACGAAACTGAGAAACGTGATAGTATACAAGTGAATTTTTGAGACGAGACAGTAAAAGCGAAGTTCCTTTACTGTTATAGTGACAGGAATAACGTTTTTAGGAGACTATCCATAAATTTTTAAGATATTTCTGGATCTACAGATTTTGAAAAGAAAATGGTAATTTTACACAAAATCTTTTTTGATACTAATCGACCCAGTTTCTTTAAAGTCTCCCAAATTCAAATTCATTTATACAATTTAGGCGTCTACGACGCTCTAATGAAGGTTAATTACAAATTTTAATATTGAAATATTCTACATTGTACTGCCACGTTCAGCAAATAAAATGTATAGAGCCACTGCGAGAAGGGACATTCTTTTAACAATGTGTTACATACAATATAATTATTGCAATATTTGTATAAATTACGTAGGTGACAGGTGATAGCTTGGCAGAGGCGGAATTTTCCAAGCATTCGTTTAAGTAATTACAAACTGTGTAGTAGGATTTCTAAATCAAAATTTTTTTCACGTGCAACTTGAATTTTCCTTCTGTGAGCATTGTAATATGTTTGGGAACTTAATTATAAAACCGCACATGTTTACCTAAAAAGGACCTTTTATTTGTCTTTGCTAGTCTAAACCTTGGCACCGCTATTTTATATTTATTCCTAGTGTTGTATTCGTGGTTGTCACTGTTTAATTTAAATTTTCAGAACATACATATTTTCAAATATATGCAGACAAGGTAAAGTTAAAATATCAATTTCTTTAAAAAGTTCCCTTAGAGATTCCCTAGGATCCATTTCAAATATGGCTCAAATTGCACGCTCTTGTAAGATAAAGATTGTCTCTATCTAAGCAGCAGCTCCCCACAGCAATTCACCATACGATATAATACTGTGGAAGTACGCGAAATAAACTAGCCATGCAGTAGCTACGTGCTACGCTGCTACGTCTGTTAACTGTCTTATCTTACAAACTGCATACGCAGCAGAACTAAGTCTTCCGGCTAGATCATGTATATGTGGATCCCACTGTAAAGTTGAATTCACCCTGTATTCGTAGACCAAAAATAAACCTGTAGTGCCTATGAAGTAGTAGTACCTACCCGTTAAAAGTACCAGACGAGGCGTTCGCATTGTCTTGATGAAACAAGAATATATTTTCGAGTTTGCTGCGCGTTAAATATTATTCTGTGTACAAAGTGCCCTTAAATGTAGCTCCATGATCCAGTCAGTCGTCAAATTACAACCCTCATAGACAATCCCAGAATATATTACCGGCGGAAGAACTTACCATAGTACATTTTTTCAAGCTACGTTTCATAACGTGATATACGGACGGAGACAGAAGGACAGCGAAGTTTCAAAATAGCGCTCAGTTTTGTCCTTTGGGTATGGCTCCCTAAAATGGCCACTCGTTCCTCGTGTTACTACAGTATTTAAGTTATACATAATCAGTCGAAAGACTCCTCTACTATAATACCCACTTAAACACACCACAATTGTAAACCATTGACCCCCAGCAAAACACTAAGTCATCCCTCCTAATGGGCCTACTTTTAACGAAAGGTGGGAGGGCATTGTGAGAAACTTGGTCTGGCTGGCTAGCTACCACGCTCATATAGAAAATCTGTCCCCAAGCAACTAACAGTGCGTTCGGACAGCAGGTCTTAAGAGCCAGTAATGAGAATTAACGAATGGATAACTCAATTCCAACCTCAAGTAGAAAATCGGTCGCCAAGCACATAAAGGTAAATTCCTGCAGCTGACTTTGATAGTCAGTTATATACGTTACCTGATTATCAAGGCTAACCTACCCACCAGCTATAAATAGAAATAAATGACTACATAATCATAATAATATCATAACTTACCAATAAATGAGAGAAGTGGTCAAAGCTTAGCCTAATCAGCTCAGTTGTAAAGAAGTATGTTTGTGTAATAAGTTGGTACCAAAATAAATGTTTTACTTACAAAAGCAGACCTGCGTTTATATACCTACTAGGTTATTTTAATTCTCACCACTTTTGGTTTGTTTTTCTTGTCTACAGAATGTTGTCCAATTGACCTTAACATGTTGACATACAAAATGGTGTGACTCATTGTATTATTTGTTACTAAGACAACAATAATAATTTCAGATTTGGTTTTGGAAGATTCACAACTATTGATGAAGTAGATTATACAGCAGAAAAGACAATCAAACATGTTGAGAGACTTAGAGAGATGAGTCCACTTTGGGAAATGGTGCAAGAAGGTGTTGATATCAAGACCATTCAGTGGTCGCAGCATTAGATTTAAATAATGTTAGAGAATGTAAATTTTTGTTATGTATAATTCCAAACATAGAATTAGGAAGTAAAAAGATCTGGTTTAAGTGAATAAAATTTACAGCTTAATTTTATTACAACTATGTTCTTTAATTTTGTTGGTTAAACCAATAAATATATGTTTATTAATAATTAATGATACCTACTGCATAGTTGAAGTATTCCAGAATTTCGAGTTGTATATAAGCTTTTAGTGTTTGATGTTTTTGTATTAGGAATCAAAGTAAAATGTAGCATAATTAATTATATTTAATTGCATAATTTTCACACATACAAAAAAATATCAATATTATAAAATGTTAATTTGTGGAATGTCTAAACAGTATTATCATAAATCATTGTCATATATTTAGTAATATATAACATACTTATTACCATTTGTAACCAATTGCACTCTTCAGAAATTAAAATGAGTTTAGTTTTCAAATGTTTAATTGTTTATTTATTACTTAGTCCAATCTAAATTTTTATCAAAATGAGATTCTTTTATGTAAGACAAAAATAGTGTCACATATTGTAAATTATTTGCAAAATTATAATAATTAGATATATCATGCACTTATACACATCATGTACACTTAATAAAATAAAAGTTTAAAGCTTTTAATTGTCACAGTATTATGTACACAAGTAAGTTATCTTAATACTTGTTTACATTGAAGGAGATACTTAATTCACAATATTCTAAAAATAGGCCAATAATAACAATACAATCTCAAGAACTATATAATGTTGAAACAATAACAACTATATTCATGTTCATCTCTAAGTATGGTTGTAATTGGAAGGATGAATAAGATTTACACTGGAATGCCCTATGGGATCATTTTCCATATGATATACTATGACTGAGTTGTTTTTCATTTGCTCATTATCAAAGCAACATGGATCGAAAACAAATGTAGGAATACTGATTAGGATTACACAATGGTACACAAGGTAGTGTTATTTAATTATTTTAATATATAGAACATTGTTTGAGCATTTCACTGTTAAAGGCCCAGTTTTTTATAGTTCCAAATTTAGATCTAAATACTGGTATTTCAAAATTAAACAGGTACTACATTTGATCTATACTTGTAAGACACACAACAAAGACATAATTAATAGATTAAATGACTTTAAACAAAGTTAATAATATCTTCAAAAGTTTTCTGACTTAATTTAATAAATATCAGGTATATAATAAGATTTTTATTCACATGGCTAGCTCTTAAGGTACAGTTGAGGTTAATAACTAATTAACAGTTGAAAAAGTGCAAATCACACATAAAACTTAAAAGCTAGGCAATCAAACACTAATAAATTTTCTGTGAGGCCTATAAAAAATAGTAAAATCAGCAGCTACATGAAGGTTCTTCCGGTGGTTCAGGATTAGATATCTTAAAGCTGTTGTGGTCTAACGTTTGAAGTTCAATTCTTGACCGATTCGACTCAACAAGTTGTAGAGCTATGTCTGCAAACATCTCATCCACTCCTTTGCCGGATTTGCAGGATGTTTTGTATGTAGTGTTGATGAGATTATGGCATTGTTCACTAGAATAATAAAGAAAAATATATTATCAATATCAATACCAAAAAAGTATTGAATTAGTAAAATAACACAAATTCTTCAATATTTTGAGAATCAGTAAGTTGCTGGGGCACATTAAAATAAAGAAAGTGAGATATTTGGTATATTTTATGTACTCATGAACCATTATCATTCATTCAATTATAAATAGAATTTTTTTATTAATGTATCTTTAGATATTACATCAACCAATTCTACATGGAATCTACTCTCTGCAATGATTTATAAACTTATATGTGTTAATAATAATAATTTGATATAACAGAGTATAAAATACTGCAAAAAAATGCAATGAATATTGCATCAGCCACAGAGCAATAGATGAATTTTTTTACATATTATTATTTTATTTTCGTTTAGCATCTTTGTAAAATTTAAATATGCAAATATATAGATTATGAATTTGAAAACACATATTTAAACATATATAATAAATTTTTAAGTTTAAAATTGAAATTAACTATCTGTAAAGGCATACATAGACATAAATCGAAAATTTTGCAGTAGTGTTGGCTCAGTGGCATTGGCTATGACTGCCGTGCATCAGGTTTATGGGGTGAATCGTGCAGCGGGCTTGAGCTTCACCCCATGGTGGAAGGGCATTTTGCAAATGCCGCCTGGCTTAAGTCTTCCTCAAGTAGGAAATCTGTCGCCAAGCATCTAATGGTGTGTTCCGGCAGCTGTCCTTGAGAGCCAGTAATTCTAGGCAAGCCTATTAACACCTTTGACCACATCATCACTTACCTTAAGGTGAGGTTGTGGTGAAAGGCTTACCTAATATCAGCAATAATAAAAAAAACAAAGAAGCTTGTTAGACCAATATGATGAGCTTATTCATGCGGCAATCTCTGATTTGAGCCTCTCATTCCAGCCAAAACTGTGCAGCTAGTGCACTAAGCTTCACATAGTCATATAGAGTAAATATTTTCAGATTTATTTGTGGTCTTCATTCACAAAAAAAAACATTTAAATTTTTTTTGGTTGAAAACCTATGCCACATGTTGTGATCTGTGCTATCTGCAATAGTCTGCTTCAACATGACCCTGACAAGTTAATTTGCATATTGGTCATGATTAGTGGAGGTTGTGTGAATAGGCCTTTTATTAAACATGCTTAACATAGGGCAATATGGGCTGGGTCAACAGCTTTACATGAGGCCAGTACAGTAGTGCTAAACTCTAAATAAAAATGTATATGAAATGGAAAACAAATACCAGAACATTTCAATATCAGCATCAGTAACTTGGGGTGACAATCCTTCCAAGTCAGACTTGTTTCCACATAAAAATATTTTGGCGTTTTCTGCATAGGTCACAATATCCAGCAGGTGTTGACTCAAAACATGGAATGAAGACGAATTGTCCAGTGAGAACACTAGAATTGCTGCTTCTGCAAACTTGTAGTAGCTTGACGTAACTGAAGCAATTCTCTCCATACCACCAGTATCCCATAGCTGCAACTGAAGTATACATATCAGTGAGTATGCTGTTAATTGGATTAAATGGTTTAGCTAACCATGTCTAAGTAATAAGGTTAGGCATATATAACACAGTACATGCTTTTTAGGCGTCTGTAACGTTCTTATGAAGGTCGTTTACAAAAGGTAATATTTAAATATTCTACTCCCACGTTCAGCAAAAGTGTTAGGAGAGCTACTGCCAGAAGAACAAAGCAGATATTATTGTACACGCAAATAGGCAAAATTATAAGAAAAGGAAACCTTGACGTCTTTGTCAGCAACTTGAAACAATTTCTCAAAGTGGTCCAATCCAAGTGTCGACCTTCTATCCGAGTTTGGGACAAAGGTATTATTGATGAATCGCCGGAACAGAGAACTTTTACCGACCCCATATTCACCACACAGAATAACTTTCAACACAGGCGTTTTCACGACAGCCATTGCTCTGGTGTTGAAAACTTGGGAGAAAATACTTTGAACCTATTAATTAGAATTTTTCAAATAAATATGTCTAAATAACATTTTAATTCTTGCTTCAAGTCATGAACCATATCTTCCTAATTTGTATTCTGTCATACTCATCTGTGTTGTTCACATAGATTATCATAGAATCATAGATTAGATAGAAATAGAACACAGACTACGCATACGCTAGTATATACTACAGGGTTGGATTCAAACCCTCAATAAAATATTGTACATTATAAATAAAATTATACTATTTGTTCAAAATTACCACGTTCGACGTTAAGTAATATTTTGTTTTATTCATTTGAGACTGAAATATTTACGAAATCCTATTTAAATATTGTTTTGGCAAGTTGATGTCTATCTTGCCTGATTCATCACTCAGAACTTCGTCTGTAGCATTGATACTACTTAAAATATTCTTAGACGGCCGAAATTCTGTACAGTTATAAGTTTAACATAATTTTACAGCATTGCAGTAATGTATCAGCGAGTTGCAAGTTTATTTCCTGATTTGCTATTGCCAAGTTAACTTAGCTGAACACTCTTACACAATCAGCGTTTGCGTGAGGTCAAACCAAGCAATCAAGAGCAAATTTCTTGAAATGTATAGTTTTCAGACATATTTTATTAAGCGCTTGTAGCGCTTCGAAATTGAAAACAACGACGAAGTTTGCTTAGCTGCTCTTAACCGATCGACAAATTCATATTCAATTTATTTGCAAGAATGTGAGTAATTATTTAAACAATACAATAAAGTTATCAGTTAACTGTAAGCAGATCTGCACATTCCACCATATTTGGCATGCAAAAGTGAAGGTCCAAGCCTTGCTTATAAACTAGATTATGTACTTACATAGATATACTACCAACGCTCATACAAGATTACATTAATGAATTACATTTTGAACTTGTTACTAATATTAAAAAAATCACCAGTAATAAAAACATTTACTAAGGGCCCGTTTCAGCATATCCTAATAAAGTTTTGGGTTGCTATGCAGCACATAAAATAACTGAATGATAAAAATGACAGTTGACATGCAGCGTGTTTCAAGCTTTAACCGATGGATAGGCCAAATCGATGACTGTGAAACGAAAAGATAGTGTTTTATATGTTCTGGGTAGTAAAACCGGAACTTACTCGAACATTCTGAAACAGGCCCTAAATATATCAAATACTAAAGTCACAAAGATATCTACCCACATTAATTAATGTCATATACAATTAAATATTAACCATTCATTCCGTTCATTTAAATGTCATAATAAAAAATTTGACATTGGTCAAATTTTTAGCGTCAGCCATCAAGAAACTTTAGTGTTGCCAACTTCTAATTTTTAATAAAATAACAATAATATATACTAATACAAAATAAATTTATGTATATTGGTTATTTAAATACTCAGTTGCGGAATAATAGCATTTATTAAGAAGAAAATCAAATAATTTCCGCTTGAATAATGCTTGGTATTCGGATTCTAATAAAGATGTAGGTAAGTGATTGTATATTCTTGGAGCCATTACAAATACACTTTGATCAGATAGGGCAGATGTATGACCTGCCCGGATAGCATGTACGCCGCGAGTAAATTTAGTCTACCCTTTATATCGTGTAAAATAGACATATTGACATATGACTACGAATGCTAACATGGCAGAGCAACGAACTCGTTCGTGTTCACGTACATTTTGTGCTATCTGTGGCAACTTGTCGACCAACACTTACATGCGCGCCCTCCGTTTAATCGATTTTTGATAGTTATCTGCGAGTATTTGCTAGTATTTTCTCTACCTCAGTTTTGAGAACGAGATAAATCGAGTGTTTCTCGCCCGTCTAACTATAATGGGGGCGATCGACGATTTAATACAAATTTACTTTCCGTCCAGTATTAGCAGACCCTTGATATATGTGTGTGTAATTTATACAATATCGTAATTTGAACAAAACTCACGAACTCTGTGTGCGTAACTTAAATACAATATCATCGAATATTGCTGTAGGTAGCATAGGTAGTTTTGTCAACTATTTTTAATGTAATTACATTATAAGTAATTAGCTGATAACTCAAAAAAACTATACTAGTATATTATGTAAATAAATGTGTAGGTATTAAAAAAAAATATATTTTTTTATGAAAACGCAACAGTAAATATTTAAAGTAATCTGCATGATTAAGTTCGATTTAGGGTTCCGTACTCAATACATTGCTATAAAATATTATTTAATAAATAAAAAAATAATTGGGGCACTGAAAACTAGTTAAGTACCTAGTTGTGATAAAAACTTTCTTTCGCTACTTAGCATTCATCAACAAAAATAAATATAAGCAACCATCGTCAAAAGAGATAAATATGAAATACTTACTTTATGCAGAAAAATCGCCAATTCTATTTACACTTTTATCATTAGATAATATTATTAAAACTCACGCACATTTTTATTAATTGATTCAAACAGGTTATTCACGTTAAATATCACACTTACGTGTTGCCGATATAAGGATCGACAATTGTTTCGGCTTCATAAGGAAGCCTTCTTTATGAAGCCGAAACAATTGTCGATCCTTATATCGGCAACACGTAAGTGTTAAATATCACGTGAATAACCTGTTTTATCATTAGTTTAAAAATTACATCAACGGGAGCAGTATTTAATCATAAAACCATCATAATTCGTAATGAAATGTCGAGAACGGTAAACATGTTTAATCGTTTATAGATGTATGGTATTTTATAAGTACAAAGCCCATCACTGCTTATTTCCTAAATCTGTTCGCAATTCAACTAACAAATAGCGCAATGGAGAATCGTCCATAGATAATCTCAATTAACGAATCTTAACGTGGTGCGGCCGCTGCTATCGTCCACCACACTCTACGCGCCAGAAAAATACTCTTCTCGTGTCGTGCGTGTCATATGTCTTATTTGCGCATGCTAGCCAGCCTGGTATATAAACTTTATATTTGTGGCGTTGACTTTTAAACATTTTAAATAATTCAAGGTTGTTTCTTGTAAACAGTACAATTTCAAACATGTATAAACATGGGAAAGGCAAAATTTACAAGAATCTGTGGATGTAATATGACATACTGATCTTATACATCTTTTTTGAGCTTTGAATATTTTTTCACATTCGATACAGTTTCCTCAAAATATTATTCTTATTCTAGGTTAGCCTGAACAACATCTTCAACCACATAATTACTTATTAAGATTATCTAATTAAACATGATTAGTAATATTTGTGCCTTCCTCCTTTGTCCGGGCTGAGGACCGGCATCATAAATGTCTATGTCAAAATTCAACATTATGAGGCGGAGTTACACAAACACGCATCTTTTATAACCCAAGTAAATACTAACACATTATTTACAAGTCATGTAGCCTGAGAAAGCAGAGGCCCCACACTATGTGGAAACAGAATCATGCATTATAAGCATAATACAGTAACAATCTAGCATGCAATGCTTTTCAGCTGTGTTACAGCTTTTAAATATATTATTTTGGATGTGAAAAGGCTCTTGTGCCTTTTATGTATTATCCCATATTTTTTATTACTTTTCTCTATGTAAATATTCAAAACTATATTCTAAGGGAGCATGGCTCGGTCCACTGTTGCCGCGCCGGGCGCTCTTGTTCTGTTATAGGTTTAGGTTATACTTTATATATATGATACTTTATATGTAAGCATTAAAACAAAAATTTAAAAATAAAAAAAATTAAATATCTCAAATTGTTTGATAGAACTAGCAGAAATCAAGCCAATAAGAGGTCGTTAGCATTTTACCAATAACACTGTATACAGAATATCCGACATTCAACATCAGTCCACCTCAAATAGGTATATGCAACTCTGATGTGAACGTAAACATGGGAAAAAATATCATACCTATTTTTGTATGAAAATATGTGCAGCTGGTCATGTTGATGACATGTCATGACTAAAATTGCTAAATAAATATAACAACTTACACTGTCAAAATGGTTTGTTTCACATATAAACATTGTCGCACATACCATTATTATCAGAAGGGATATAGTAAGTAGTATATAGTAATAGTATATATAGTGGTGTATTGCTGTGAGGAGCTGCTGCTGAGATGGAAACAATCTTTATCTTACAAAAGCGTGCAATTCGAGCCATATATGAAATGGATCCTATGGAATCTTTAAGGGATATTTTTTAAAGAAATTGATATATTAACTTTACCGAGTCTGTATATATTTGAAAATATTATGTATGTTCGGAAAAAATTTAGTAAATTTAAATTAAACAGTGACAACCACGATTACAACACTAGGAACAAATATAAATTAACGGTACCGTGTTTTAGATTAGCAAAGACAAATAAAAGGTCCTTTTTAGGTAATTGTGTGCGGTTTTATAATAAAATTCCCGAACATATTACAATGCTCACAGAAGGAAAATTCAAATTACACGTGAAAAACATTTTGATTAAGAAATCCTACTACACAGTTTGTGATTACTTAAACGACAAAAATGCTTGGAAAATTCCACCTCTGCCAAGCCATCACCTGTCTCCTACGTAATTTAAACAAATATTGTAATAATTGTATTATATTGTTTATAACAAATTGTAAACAGACGTTTAAAAGAATGGCCCCGAGTTTCTTGCCCGTTCTTCTCGCAGTGGCTCTATAAATTTTTTTGCTGAACGTGGCAGTACAATGTACAATATTTCAATATTAAAGTTTGTAATTGACCTTCATAAGAGCGACGTGGACGCCTAAAATGAATAAATGATTTTGAATTTGAATTTGAGTAGTAGTATAAGGGATATATAGAAGATAGTTGTCTCATACAATTCACTTTTTTCCCCCTTCTTCTTTTCTCTATTTTTTTCAATTCATGTTTTGGTTTTACATAAAATGGGGTGAGCCTATTACCACTTACTGGGTACAATTCTAGGCTCCAGTTGGGCATAAGCTAGTAAAGTCAATATCAAAGTTACTACCTATATGTATAATAAGTACTATTACTTAAGTAAATAAGTGGATGGAGGAGACCTTTATTCAACATTGAAAGTATTCCAGCATGATCATTCATGATGAGATTATTACATATACACTATACAAACTAACTTATTCTTTACTCTACCTCCACACAAACTACCTACTACAAACAACCCACCTAAGGGCCTTTTTCAGAATGTTCGAGTATGTTCTGGTTTTACTACCCAGAACATATTTATTAAACAAAACACTATCTTTGCGTTTCACAGTCAGCGATTTAGCTTATCCATCTGTTGTTGTTGTTGTTTCTTTGTTTTTGGCTTCTGCGACTGGGCGATGTCGCAATTTTGCCAATGTCATGTGCTGACTGTACTAGACCGACAAGTGATGGATAATAATCTGTCATAAATGTAGGTACGGTATGGTTTTATGGGAGTATCCACATGCTGGCTTCCAAATTCAAGAGATTGTATAATCTAAAATAGTAATAAAAACATCACATAAGCACAGCTCTGTATCTACACATAAAATAAATAAAATATATATTTATATGGTGACTTTAAGAAAAATAACAAATATATTACGTTAGTAAGTTAGTTTACTATATATATCATAATTTTATCTTATTATAAATTTACATAGGAGGTACACAAAAGGAGTATGGCAAAGTGAGAGGAGAGATTTTAGGGAAGTGGGACGGGGGATCTCACGAGGGAGGATATCATAGAGAGATAGCCGCAGCCTCTGGCACTCAAAAAAGAGGTGATTAATGTTTCCTTCGTCCAAACCACATTCGCATAAGGAGTGATCCCTAACCCGAATTTTGGCCAAATGAACTGGGGTACATGCGTGTCCTAACCGAAGTCGACATACTACTGAAGTTGGAATTTTGCTTGTATTTCGAAACTTAAAGAACCAAGGTTTAGCTGGTATATCTGTCTGGATTTCGCTATAAAATTGTGGGGACGGGAGGTGGCGGTCGAGGAACTAGTGTCTAATTGGAAATGAGACGTCCGTTCGTATTGAGTTCCGTTTATTACTGCCATACAAATTACTTAATATTATTACATATTCCTTAAGCTAACACCTTACACACTACATTCGAGGGGTTAAAGAAAAAAAAATGAAAATAAGTTTATTTTTATTTTTTTTCTATATTAAACTCCAATAAATGAAATAAATCAAAATTACGCAGAAATTATTTAACATTATGTAGCTGTTTAAAATATTAAAATTTGTATGATGCAACGTCACACATACGATAATAACAATAGGTACTCAGTGTAAGTATATGACATTCGTCATCAGACACCTGACTACGTACTAGTTACGAACAATAACAATCTTATTTTACTTACTAGGTAACATAAAGTTTTGTCCTATTTTTATGGACCGTTTCAATTTTGTTGTTTATTTTCACACAAACATTAGGTTCATTTTCGCTGATTACTTCGTATGGTCCGTTATACAATTTATCTAATTTTTTACCTGTTTCGTTTTTTAGCAAAACTAGGTCCCCTATTTTATACTGAACAGGATTACAATGTTGGTCAAATAATTCTTTTCTTTTAATTTTGCTTAAAATTAAATTCTTAGCTGCTTCCTTAGATGCTAACTGTAACCTATACTTAAGTTCTAGCGCATAATTTTCTTGATTGTATAACGGCTGTACTATATTATTATTTCTTAAATTACTAGGCAAGTTACATAATTTTCCAAATACGAGTTCGTAGGGGGTGTACTTAGTCTCTGTGTGCACGGTAGTGTTAAAGGAAAAACACCAGAATGGTAGCCATTGGCTCCACGTCTCTGGGTGTCCGTCACACTGAGAGCGTAAGAAGGCAGCGAGATGTTTATGAGTGTTTTCTAACGCACCGATCGACTCGTGGTGATACGCGGTAGAGTTTACCTTCTTAATATGTAGTAGTTTACATACTTCGATCATAGTTTCGGACATAAACTCGGTGCCCCGATCACTGGCGATCTCTTCCGGTACTCCATACCTTAGAATAAAATTATTGACAAAAGATCGTGCCACGCTTACCGTGTCTTTTCGCTGCATTGGGTATGCCTCCACGTACTTTGTTAACTCGCATTGGAGAGTTAATATATAAACATTATTATCTATATCCTTATCTATAGGGCCCATTATATCTAAAAATACCTTTTGAAAGGCTGCCGACGCTGTTGTCGTCACGATCATAGGTTCCTTAGTGTTCCTTGAGTACTTACTGGTTTGACATATCTTGCATTTGCTGACGTAACGTCTTACGTCGTTCTCCATTCCAGTCCAAAAGTACTTACCTTTGATATTGTTTAACATGCGTCGTACGCCCGCATGACCGCTAGTAGGTAAATAGTGATAGTCGTGTAGTATGTATGTCCTTTCCTGAACATTAGAGACACGTTTTACATTTCTCAATATATTTATTCGTGGACCGGTCCACATTTCTCTACTGTTTATCTCTATTAATAATTGTTTTATAAACTCTTTGTATTCGTCTTTTATAATCATACACAACTCATTTATATTCAATTTGCTACAAAAACTACTCAAAATATTCGCAAATTCGACTCGCGTAAAATGCGACATATATTTGAGGTTTACGTATAAAGTATGAGTTACTTACTTTAGTATGCGTTATGTTTTTCTTTTTCAAATTATTTTCTTGTATAAAATCTAACTCTACAAAGTCACTCGGTTTCCGTAATATTTCTGCGACCCTAGGTTGGCCAGACTTCGGTTCGGCAGCTATATTAGGATCCCTTGTGCTATGTACCCCACTCATCTCATCATCTAAAATTCGTGCTTTTTGCGCTCTAGTCAGTACCGCTGCAATTACCTTTTCATTCATCGATTTTAAGTCATCCGAACTTATGGTTACCCTACTCAACGCGTCAGCCGTGTTATAGCTACCTTTTATGTACTCTACTATGAAATCGTATTCTTCTAATAATAATCTAAACTTTAATAATCTGGTTGATGGATCTTTCATCCCAAAAAGATAGATAAGAGCTTTGCAGTCCGTATGAATATGGAACTTTCTCATAAATAAATAAGGTCTAAAATATTTTATGCTCCACACAATTGCTAACAACTCCTTTTGTATTGTCGGGTAATTTAATTCCGCTTTGTTTAATGGTCTGCTAGCGTATGCTATTGGTCTCAAGTCGCTGTTGCATAAAATTGCGCCCAGTGCTACGTTAGATGCGTCAGTTTGTAATATAAATGTATTTTCTTTGGAGAAATTGGGATATTGCAAAACTGGTGGACTGACTAACTTACTTTTGAGTTTTTCAAAACTTTGCTGACATTCACTCGTCCATTGAAACGGTACATTTTTTCGACATAACTTATTCAGTGGTATAGTGATTTCGGAAAAAGTTGGTATAAATTTTCGGTAATAGTTACAAAATGCAACAAACCGCCTGACTTCATCCGCATTTTTTGGTTCGGGATAATTTCGCAAAACTCGTACTTTTTCTGGATCGGGTAACACGCCTTGTGCTGAATGCTGATACGACGTGACCTAAATATAATAGTTGTGTTTTCATGAATTCACACTTACTTGGATTGAGTTTAAGATTCATTTTTCGAAGTCGCTCGAACACGTCTATTAGATTTTTATTATGATTCTGCCTATTTCTACCAAAAATTATCAGATCGTCACAGTAAATAAAACATTTTTCATATGTTAGTCCGGACATAGCTATCGACATAATTCTAGAGAATGCGCTTGGACTTATTTTGAGTCCCATAGGTAGGCGTTTCATCTGGTACTGTCCGGTACTTGTTACGAAGCTGGTGATGGGTCTGGATTCTTGCCTTTAAATTTCCCTGATAAAAACTTTGGTGTAAATCTAAATGACTGAAGTAAACACATCCTGAAAGTGAATCTAATATCTCCGTTATATTACGTAACGGAAACTTGTCATCTTGTATCGACTCGTTAACCTTTCTATAATCTACCACTAAACGCCATTTTTTTTCGCCATCTGTTTTTTTAGGTACCAGAAGTACTGGGCTATTCCACTCACTGTTAGATGGTTCAATGATATCACTATCGAGCATATCCTGAATCTGCTTATTGATTTCTGGTTTTGCAGCTTCAGGTAGTCTGTACGGCTTGGTATAAACCGGACACGTGTTTGGTTTTACTATGATAGACTGTTGGACTACATTGCATGTCCCTAATTTATCGCCTTCTATGAAAAATATATCGGAGTATTTTGCGCAAATAATTTGAATTTCTTTCCGGTCATCTATATTTAAATGTGTCAAATTTAAATTCGGTAGTAATTTTTCGACCCGCTCTATACCCTGTGTCGATTTTTCAAAAGAACAGACATTATAATGTTCTAAGAAATCTAGCTGTTGTTCTGAAATTAGTTCCGATTTTTTAACTTCAACATCCGTCTCGCCCGTATTTAATATCCGTATTGGTACCTTACCCCGCTTCGGTGTAATGATACTACTTGCAACAAAAACATTTTCAGCTAACTGTTTTGAAAAAATTATGTAATCTTTGTATAAATTTTTGTTTACATTTACAAAATGTATAGTTTCGCTTCGCGCTGGTATACTGAGATAATTATTATTTGCCATGTTTTCATCGATACGTGAGTGTATTTTAATTACACTACTTTTGACTTGATTATGCAATGTGACTCTATTTGTCGGCAAGTCTATATTTGCTTTTTAAGTTCTCAGAAAATCTAAACCGATAATGCCGTCGGCTTCACACGGCAACGTGTCGAATAGATAGCACTTGTGAGGAAACTCTACACCGTTGTCGGCTTGCAACGTGTCACGTAATAAAATCGTAGTGTGACTTAAAGGGTGACTTAAAAAAGAATGATAAAAATAAAAGAGGGAAAGTATAGAATAATTATAATATCATTTAAAACATAAAAGGTTGGGCTCTCGTTATATCTCACTTAATTATAGGAATGTATAAAATTAGCCTACAAAGAAAGTTAAAAAAATAAATAACAAATATAAATAAAGAGAAAATCTAGCCGGCGGAATTTATGTGGAACCAGGAGCGCTTCGCCAGGAACGTAGAATAGATAGCAGCAGAGCAGAAGCGGGTGCGCCTCTTTGCAGGAGAGTGGAGGCAGGCACACCTCACCAACACTTCGCCAGGAACGTGCGTAGAGAGCAGCAGAGTAGACGCGGGTGCGCCTCTCTGCATGCAGGAGAGTGGAGGCAAGCAGAGGTAGGAGGGCCTCGCCACAGGAAAGAGGAGGCAGGTACACCTCACCAGCACCTGGTCACCTTGATTTGCTGGTCCGCGTATGTGTTTGTGGACTGACTCCGGTGAGCTGGTGGGAGAGAAAGGAATTAAGAACGGAGATAAGGGTGGCCGCGCTTGAGGGGCTTCACCACGTAGCTCCCACCAACTTCAGGAGCACCGGATGTAGGGCCGCGTCGAGAGGGCTGCGCCAGTCTAGTCTTCCAGTGTTGGACCAGCAATCTTCTCAGGTGACTTCAGTTGTTCAGTGAGGGTTTCTTCCTGTACTGTATTTTAATTTTAGACTTTCTTGAAATCCAAGCAAAGAATGCTCGAAGAAGCCGAATGTTCCGTTTATATAGGGCCGCCTGGCTTTAAAATCGGAACCAAGAACATTAGGTTTTAATTCTTAGTTGCTAGCAATATTTGACATAAAATCACCAAATTTTGAATGCAACCTCATAAATTTTAGAAGAAATCGTCGTTTGACAACGCAATTTTGACTCAAGACAGTGTCATTTTTGACATGTTTACATTTGTGGAAAACCCAAAATATGAGGATAAATACTATGAATATAGTAAAAACAAACATACCAACGTATAGAGAAAAATGCGACTGATATAATATCAAAAATCACAAAAATAAGTGATTTAGGCTATAAAACAGGTAACCGTTGTAATTACTATCATAAAAATACTGTTTCTAGATAGAACAATGCATTCCACACATCACCAGCTAAAAATTTCATAAAACCATTCATTTTTCACACAGAAACATCAACTCGGAAATGTATGATGTTGCTACGAAAACCTATCTAGTTTTCTTGATTTGGCTTGCAAAGCCCTAAGCAAACAAAGGAAAAGTTATCAGCATGTCTAGAACCAAAAATCAGCACAAATCTGCGTCATATTCTATTCATTTTGTAAATTTTCAGATAAAAGCTTCAGTGTCCAGGATAATAAGGACTTAATAAAGTCGCAAAGAGCATATAACGAGATGAAATAAACCTATATATATGAAAATCAAAAGTAAAAGAATAGTACCACTCAAGTAGCAAAGATATATAAACACAAGAACTTATTTACGAGAAACAACTAAAATCTACGTGGAAAAACTACCATAAGAACCATCTAGAGCTCAATAAGAATCCCTATAACTATACGTACAACGAAACGTGCGCATAATATGAGTAATATGTAAATATTCGAGTGAGGCAGCGCCGAGCATATAATGTACCAAGTTGCAGACATATACCTACGTTTAGAATGAAATCAAGGATAAAGCATCATCAGATAAATTATGGAAATGATTGTTAGTACAAACTATATTATTATTACACAAAAGAAAAGCTTAGTGAAAAATTAAAACCCTACATATTCCCCAAAACCCCGGAAAAAAAATTAAAATAACTAATATTTTAATTTTTTTTTATAGAGAGTATCTACAAGAAATGAAAATCACAAGTAAAGATTAATAACTGTACAAGAAAATATTACAAGAAAGATCTCATATTTGAGATTTAAGTTAAAATCTAGAGCTGTATGTTACAGTAGTTTAATACGAATAAGTAAGATAAGAATTACCTCACAAGAAATATAAGTGAAAATCAAGTGCTCTTTAAGAACAGACGAACAGACAGAAATAATATAATAAAATCTCATATTACAAGTGAAAAGCAAAGGCTTGTTTAAAAAAAACAGGCATATAAGGTACAAGAAATAACTCATATTCGAGATAAAAATCTAGAGTTGTACAAGAACAGTTATAGATTTAAAAGTAAGACAAGAATGAACTTATATTAGAAATATAAGTTAAAGTTTAGAGCTAAATAGAACAAGCATAGAGGATACAAGGATCGAATATTTGAAATATGATTGCAAGACCCTACAAGCAATAGAATTGGCAACGGACTTCGAAAATGACTAGTAAATGTTAAAGACATGAAACTCTTTCATACCAGACCTGTCATTCCAATATATATATATATATATAAATAAGTTAGATATATAAATGCAAGTATGGCTTATTTTACGAGTCCTGCAACCGCTCGATATAGATAAATATAAATGCATGAAAGGCATATTTTACGAGTTCTGCGTCCGCTCGACATGGATGGCTTATTTAACGAGTTCTGTGTCCGCTCGACATAGATAAATATAAATGCATAGATGGCTTATTTAACGAGTTCTGCGTCCGCTCGGCATAAATGGCTTATTTAACGAGTTCTGCGTCCGCTCGGTATAAATAAATATTAATAATAAGCTTTCAAATGACCTCATTCCTCATCACACATACAATTGGGAACAGAGCTCACACTCAGTGGCTTCAAAAACCCTTCCATGTCAGAACCACACCGCAAATTACGAAACCGATAACCTATCAAAAAGCTTATGAGGGTGCATTCAATTACAATTTAAAATTATAAGAACTGAACAAAATATTGTTATTTTACTGTACAACCTAAATAAAATATCAGAGATAATGTAAACAGAGCGGTTTGAACTTATTCAATTGTTGCCAGTAATCCTAAATTTTTAGTATATGTATATGTCTCAACAAAAAAAAATTGTGCCAAAGAAATATTTATTGAATTACTTTTTAGTCATGCTATACCTTCTGTATAAATAAGGAACTTACCACATGACTTGCACTTAACTGGCATTGTGATGTGGCAGCCAACCGCACAGAGACAACAAGACACGTTCAGCAAGCAGTACAGTAGCAACAAAACGGCAACAGCTCGAAAAAGTTCAAACAGCAACTAAGGAGAAAAGCAATATAAAAAAAAATTAAAACAAGGTATAAAGTATCATGTAAGAAATTATAAAATGTATGTAAAATAATGTACAAAATATATGATATATAACGAGAGATAAAAAAAAAAATAAAGTTAATGCCAAAGAGAGCCGAGACAAATATGAAATACGAGCGTATTTATTTTAGAATTTAGAAGAGGGGGGGGTGGGTTATTTTAAAGTTGGGCGCCAAACTGTCACGTAATAAAATCGTAGTGTGACTTAAAGGGTGACTTAAAAAAGAATGATAAAAATAAAAGAGGGAAAGTATAGAATAATTATAATATCATTTAAAACATAAAAGGTTGGGCTCTCGTTATATCTCACTTAATTATAGGAATGTATAAAATTAGCCTACAAAGAAAGTTAAAAAAATAAATAAGAAATATAAATAAAGAGAAAATCTAGCCGGCGGAATTTATGTGGAACCAGGAGCGCTTCGCCAGGAACGTAGAATAGATAGCAGCAGAGCAGAAGCGGGTGCGCCTCTTTGCAGGAGAGTGGAGGCAGGCACACCTCACCAACACTTCGCCAGGAACGTGCGTAGAGAGCAGCAGAGTAGACGCGGGTGCGCCTCTCTGCATGCAGGAGAGTGGAGGCAAGCAGAGGTAGGAGGGCCTCGCCACAGGAAAGAGGAGGCAGGTACACCTCACCAGCACCTGGTCACCTTGATTTGCTGGTCCGCGTATGTGTTTGTGGACTGACTCCGGTGAGCTGGTGGGAGAGAAAGGAATTAAGAACGGAGATAAGGGTGGCCGCGCTTGAGGGGCTTCACCACGTAGCTCCCACCAACTTCAGGAGCAGCGGATGTAGGGCCGCGTCGAGAGGGCTGCGCCAGTCTAGTCTTCCAGTGTTGGACCAGCAATCTTCTCAGGTGACTTCAGTTGTTCAGTGAGGGTTTCTTCCTGTACTGTATTTTAATTTTAGACTTTCTTGAAATCCAAGCAAAGAATGCTCGAAGAAGCCGAATGTTCCGTTTATATAGGGCCGCCTGGCTTTAAAATCGGAACCAAGAACATTAGGTTTTAATTCTTAGTTGCTAGCAATATTTGACATAAAATCACCAACTTTTGAATGCAACCTCATAAATTTTAGAAGAAATCGTCGTTTGACAACGCAATTTTGACTCAAGACAGTGTCATTTTTGACATGTTTACATTTGTGGAAAACCCAAAATATGAGGATAAATACTATGAATATAGTAAAAACAAACATACCAACGTATAGAGAAAAATGCGACTGATATAATATCAAAAATCACAAAAATAAGTGATTTAGGCTATAAAACAGGTAACCGTTGTAATTACTATCATAAAAATACTGTTTCTAGATAGAACAATGCATTCCACACATCACCAGCTAAAAATTTCATAAAACCATTCATTTTTCACACAGAAACATCAACTCGGAAATGTATGATGTTGCTACGAAAACCTATCGAGTTTTCTTGATTTGGCTTGCAAAGCCCTAAGCAAACAAAGGAAAAGTTATCAGCATGTCTAGAACCAAAAATCAGCACAAATCTGCGTCATATTCTATTCATTTTGTAAATTTTCAGATAAAAGCTTCAGTGTCCAGGATAATAAGGACTTAATAAAGTCGCAAAGAGCATATAACGAGATGAAATAAACCTATATATATGAAAATCAAAAGTAAAAGAATAGTACCACTCAAGTAGCAAAGATATATAAACACAAGAACTTATTTACGAGAAACAACTAAAATCTACGTGGAAAAACTACCATAAGAACCATCTAGAGCTCAATAAGAATCCCTATAACTATACGTACAACGAAACGTGCGCATAATATGAGTAATATGTAAATATTCGAGTGAGGCAGCGCCGAGCATATAATGTACCAAGTTGCAGACATATACCTACGTTTAGAATGAAATCAAGGATAAAGCATCATCAGATAAATTATGGAAATGATTGTTAGTACAAACTATATTATTATTACACAAAAGAAAAGCTTAGTGAAAAATTAAAACCCTACAAACGGAATGTAAACACAGCATTTTGATTGTACTTTTCCGCCAATGCCGTTTATAACAGTTTTATCGTAATAAGTCCTAATATTTTTTTTGTATATGCAACTATTTACAATTAGTGAAATTGAAGCACCGGTATCTAACAGAAATTTGAGTCTTTTATTTTCAAAATTGAAGTAGACTAAATCTAAGCCTTGGCATACAAACACATAGTTAGGTCCGAAAAAATTCTGCTAAATTAATAGATTCGTCCTTTTTCTCGTCACCTTCTCCCACTGCATAGCATTGACCTTGACGGTTATTGCAAGAACCTCGGTAGCTGCCTCTGTTCGACCTGGCGTACCTTTGTAGATACTGATTATTGTGGGTATTACCTCGATAAGCACCTCTGCTTGTCCTTGGTAAGCCGCGATTGCTCTGTTTGTCCTGCAGATTCCCTCTATAATTACCTCTATGGTTATTTATGTTCCTCGCATTTTGCTGGTAGTTGTTGTAATTTCCTCGACCTCGTGCTGACCTATAATAATATGAATTATTACCTCTGGTGTATGAATATACCGAGCCGGAAGTTCCGGGGCTGGCCAGCTCTTCATCCTCTGCAGCTCTTACGGCGTCCTTGAGGGTGGTGTAATTGCGTGCTGATATTATGGTGCTAAGGCGTCGGTTCCGAAGGCCATCTGCAAATCTTTTTATAGCCATTTGCTCGTTTATCGGCCTCAATATTTCGCTTGCCTTAGGGTTTCCTTCGGCCGTATTTGGAAATCGGCATGGAATTTTGAGTAACATTATTCATCTGAGTCAGCAAAGAGTTCGCGGATTTTTTGGTAAGCAGATACTGTCTAATATCATCAATAAGACTTTGTACGGTTGGATAACTTGGTTTTAATTTTAACTTTGCTGACTTAGACAATTTTGTTTTCAAAACAAAGGTACCTAATCAAAAGTTTTTTATGTTCATCAAGATTTAAACACTCATCCAGCATCTCAATACCTTCTATTATTCTCTCTGTAGTTTCATCTTTACCGTCCATATAAGGTGTAATAGCATTTGCCGTTTTTATATCAAAAGCTTCCATTATTACATCAGTTTCAGTACCGTAGTAACTATATATTTTATTATAAATTAACTCAATTTCGCTGCATATTTCTACCACATTGCTACACGGTTTTGTTGGAAAATTCTTAATTATTACCTGATATTTACTGTAAAGGTCCTTCACTTTGTCCAATTTCAATTCACCACTTTTTTCCGTACGTCGTTTTCCTAGTTTACGAATGGTGTCGCACTCTTTTCGTAAAATTTGGCATATGTCCACTAAGGCTTCCATTAAAAAAAAAACAATTTCTTACACTTTATTTAAACACTGCCTATATATTTTCACTAAAAACACTACACTTTTTATTCGCCGGTATCGCTGGTTTCCTCCCGCCGACGTATTGAATTGCGGATACGCCGCAACGCTCCCGCTGCTGTGGCATCTTCTATCCACCTCTGATGGATTTCTTTGTATTTCTTCGCAAAAAAGTATATAATTGCCAATGCGATAGCCGCTCCAATTATGATGATAAATATATTCATGCTCCTGATATCAGATTTTATTTGCTCAATAGTCGTGGTTGCATCCTTGTTTCCAGCCGCATTCTGGCTCAGGAACACCTCTTCTTTTTCTATTTTGGAGTTATACATCTTGTATTCGCAAACGCCTAGGTTAATTAGCTGTCAACCCGGCGCCTGCGCAAGGCAGGGTCGCCATGTGGGGACGGGAGGTGGCGGTCGAGGAACTAGTGTCTAATTGGAAATGAGACGTCCGTTCGTATTGAGTTCCGTTTATTACTGCCATACAAATTACTTAATATTATTACATATTCCTTAAGCTAACACCTTACACACTACAAAATATACCCTTAGTGGTCTTAGAAATTTGCCATTCCTTAGCCCAGGCAATATTCATTTGAGGTTTTACAGTTGCACATAGGTCATGAAGGTAAATTTTAAAATGCTCTGATGTTCCGACCTGGATTGCCTGCCTTGCGCATGAGTCAGCTGACTCATTTCCAGCTATTCCTTTATGTCCTGGAATCCACGCTAGTATAATGTCAATTCCTATTTGCTTGCAATTGAATAATTCTTCCCTAATTTTTAAAATTGTTGGAAACCTATGTTTACAACGGAAAGGGTTTGAAAGAATAGCTTGAAGACAAGATTTCGCATCAGAAAATATTATTATTTTATTTAAGTGATGGGACTTAATGAAGGAAATGGCTTCAAGGATAGCTATAGATTCTGCGGTAAATACGGAAGTAACTGGAGGGCATTTAAAGCTTAATATTATACGGGATGAAGGAATCCACACAGCTCCACCTACTGGGATGCCAATTTCCTTCTTAGAGGCGTCAGTAAATATGGGGGACCATCCATCATAAGAGGAGGACATATTTATCCTAAATATATGGTCTGCCTCTATGGAGTCTTTATTTATACCAAAGTCTAGGAGTACTGTTGGTTGGTATAAAAGAGCTTCAAAGGGAAGAAGGAAAAGGGGGTTTGCTGGTAATTGCAGTGTAGGGTGAGGCAAAGACGTAAATTTTTTAAAACTGCGGAGAAGACAAGGAAGGTCATGTAAGGAGCGGTAGCCTTGAGATTCAACTAGGGTTAACAACTGTCTGAGCTTTGGCAAAATAGGATGGGAGGAATTTTGGGCAAGTTTATAAAATAATTTATCTGATAGGAGCTGTCGTCTCAGATGGAGAGGTGGTTCTACGCATTCGACTTGCATGGCATTGATTGGGGAGGACTTCATTGCACCCAGGATTATTCTTAAACATTTAGATTGAATTTTAGAAAATATTGCAAGTGATAATTTATTACAGGGGTCAATGAAGAAAGTTCCATAGTCTAGGTGACTGCGAATTATAGCATTGTACAGGAGCTTTTGTGTGAAGGGATGAGCACCCCACCACACGCCTGATAACGATCTTAAAATATTAATGTTTTTTTCACATTTTTTGGAGATATAATTACAGTGCGGAACTCCATTCATCCTTGAGTCCAAAAGAACCCCCAAGAACTTTACACTGCTATCCTGTGGGATAATTTGATCGTTGACAACTAACTCTATGGGAGGTATAATTTTTTTCCTTGTAAAAACTACAGCTTTACACTTGGGGGCAGAAAGTGATAGCCCATGTTCGATCAGCCATACATTCAAATGAGAAAGGCCACAGTTTAATTGTGATTCAGCTTCGTCAATGGTTTTAGCAGCGGTGTAAAGGGCCAAGTCATCAGCATATTGCAAAATGTTACAATAGGGTAATACTGTACGATCAAGATCATGGGTGTAAAGGCTATAGAGGAGCGGGCTTAGTACAGAGCCTTGGGGGAGGCCTTTCCAAACTGTTTTAGTAGGGAGGTATGTTCCCTGGCATTTAATTTTGATTGTCCTTTCCATTAGAAGGTTGCTGATAAAGCGTATTATCTTCACAGGGATATTCAGCTTGAACATTTTATTCCTGAGCACCGGAAGACACACATTATCATAGGCCGAAACTATGTCTAGAAAAGCTCCTAATAGATATTCTTTTTTACGATATGAAATATGAATATCGGTTGTTAGAATTCCAAGACTGTCATATGTGCTGAAACCTTTTCGGAAGCCATTTTGAGTTTGAGCAATAAAACCACCACTTTCCACAATCCACTCAAGTCTATGTTTTATCATATGCTCTGTTATTTTACATAGAACTGAGGACAAAGCAATAGGTCTCCTACAGCTGGCATCTGCCAAAGTCTTTCCTGGTTTGGGAATAGGGATTACAATTTGCGTTTTCCAAGCATCAGGAATGATGCCTGAATTGTAAAATGCATTTATTATGTTTAATAGGTATTGTTGACACTTGGGAGAAGCATTAATTAGAAAGGAGTATGGGATGCCATCTATTCCAGGGGCAGAATCAACTAACCCATCAAGGGCTAGTTGAAGTTCTGAGAAAGAGAAATCTGAATCGAATTTACTGAGTGAGGGAAGGGAACAAGGAGGAGTTGGGAAAGAGTCAGCGGTAGGGACTGATGGGGGGGGGGGCAGTTTATCAGCGAAAGCTTCAACCCACGATGATGGGTCATTAGCAGTTATATTGTCATCTTTGTATGAACCTCTGAATCTTTTTATTTGTTTCCATACTAAAGAAACTGGTGTTCTTGGGGATAAATTTTCGCAATAGCGTATCCAACCTCCCTTCTTTTTTAATGAAAGAGATCTTTTCGATTTTGCTGCTTTATGCTGATATATGAGAAAGTTCGGCATGGTCATTGATAAATTATAATTAAGTTCTGCCTCATTTCTGTCTCTAACAATTTTGGAACATTCGGAATTCCACCAAGGAGTGGAAGCAGTAAATTTAGGGGACTTCTTCAGGGGGAAAAGGTTGTCAGCTGTTGAGGTAATGGCATTAACAAAGTTTAAATATGATTGGAGGGGGTCAAGAGAGTTAACAGGGGGAATGACATTAATTTTAGACTCGAGACATGTAGAATATGCTGACCAATCAACACCAGTAAGCCTGTATTTGAGAGAAGGGGTATAATTAGTCACAGGTAGTGATCTGTTAGGAGTAGAGATTAAAATGGGGTAATGGTCACTGCCGAATGAGAGATTTAATATCTGCCATGTCAATAGAGAGGCAAGGGAAGGTGAGCAGACTGAGAGGTCAACAGCACTTCTAGGGTTCTGAGACGGTCGGACCCTGCGAGTAGGAGAACCATCATTGACCACACATAAGTTAGCCTCGTCAAACATTTCTATTAAAAGATGGCCAAATGAGTCGCAATGGCCGGAGCCCCAAGAGGTATGATGGGCGTTAAAATCACCCATTACAAGAATTAGTGCTGGTATGGAAGAAATAACAAATAAAAGATCAGAAATTAAGGAGCCATTAGGATGGGGGATATATATGGATACAAAGGAAATATCAAAAGCTCTTACAGCTGTGATGTTAATATCAGGGGAATGGGCAGGGAGAGGGATTTGGGCAAAGGGGAGGGTGCGTCTTATTAAGATCGCGCATCCTGCACACCCGTCAGCCCTGTCGTCCCGAAGGCAGGAGTAACCCGAGACTCTGAAATGAGAGCCAGGTGCCAACCATGTCTCCGAGACGGCAATGACTGACGGGTGGAACTTGGATATGAGGTGAACTAATTCATGCGTCTTTGGACGCAGACTGCGGCTGTTCCATTGCAGAACATTGACCTGGTCCATATTGACCTAGAAGAGATGTAATAGTTGAAAGTGTGCTGGCAACGTTGGACGGTATGGCTGTGTTGTTTTGTGTAATCAGATCAATTATGATCTTGAGAAGCAGTTGGATAAGGTTCTCATTTTGGGATGATACAAGTGGGGAAGGGTTTTGCAAAGCACAACCATTAGGCATATCGGATGGGACATCTCCCACAATAGCCTGGTGTGCCACCTTGTCGTAGGATTTTCCTAGTGGAGCTCTGGGGTGACGAGCAGCATAGACAGTTTTTGTGTGAGATTGTGTGCTTGCGGTAGGGTTGTTGTGCATGGGAGTGGGAATTTCTGATTGTCCGGAGAGATTAGAAGGGGTCTGAGCCACCTCTGTATAACGTTTATAAACTTGAGGTAAGCGGTTTGCAGCATCCATGTAAGACATACCCTCTTCAGCCATAAGCTTTTTAATGGAAATTTGTCTACTTTGTTCTGGGCAGCACTTATTGTTGGCAAAGTGGCGTCCTGAGCAGTACAGGCATGTAGAGTTGCTTTCTTTTTTTTTTTTTTTTTTTTTTTTTTTATGCCTGATAGGTTAGCCTTTGACCACTATCTCACCTGATGGTAAGTGATGATGTGGTCGATGATGTTGTTCAGACTAACCTAGAGTTACTGGCTCTCAAGGACAGCTGCCGGAACACACCGTTAGGTGCTTGGCGACAGATTTTCAACTTGAGGGTGGTAGCTAGCCAGGCGGGCATTTGCAAAGTGCCCTACCACCATGCTGTAACGACTGTTATCCTAAGACAACAACCGGGACCGACGGCTTAACGTGCCCTCCGAAGCACGGAAGCGCTCAGTAGTAATGCCCAACCAGCGGTCACCCATCCAAGTCATGACCGCGGCGGACGTTGCTTAACTTTGCTGATCGATTCAGAATGGCTAAGCAAACTTGGCTACGAGCGCTTCAAAACTCTACAACATCACAGGAGTCTCCTGAATGGGGCTGGGCGCATCTAAAGCATCTTTGTTTTGACCTGCATTGGGCTTTGATGTGCCCAAATCTGCAGCAGTTTAGGCATTGAATTGTGGGATATTGGTAAACCTCCACACGCATGGAGGTATGAAAAGAGAAAATCCTTTCAGGTAACATCTGACCACGGAATGTCAGCACTACAGTTTGGGTGGGTATCCATGAAGCTTTACCATCGTTTATTACCTTTCTGTTGAGACGACGAGCTTTTAAAATATGTCCACATCCAGCGGGAAGGTCTACATTTTCAGCGAAATCTTCCATTGAAAAATCCACAGGGACATCACGGACAAGACCCATACGGGTGATGTTGTAGTTGGGAATCACAGCAACATATTTGTTCTGGCTTAACAGTGAGTTTGCAACAAAGCCATTAGCATCTAAATGAGTACGGAATTCCACAGCAATTTTATTTCTGCCTACGCGTTTAACACCATCAGGACATATATTGCTAATCCTATTTTTGAACAGAAATTGTCCAAATTTGATTGGGCGGATGGTCAGTCCTGCAGCAGGATCTGGTTCGGCGCGGGAAACATGCACGATAAAGGGACCTTGATCCATGTTTGAGTAAGCCTGAGAACCTACTACGACACTCGGGTGGACGTACATAGTTTGAATAGAAGCTGCGGCCATATCCACACTGGTCACCGTTTTTTTGGCACTAGTTTGTTCAACGGAATCTGTTTCCAAACGGCGTTTGGAAGCAAATTGCGTTTCTTTGATTATTGCATCATTAGGTGGATCAGGGGGTTTCGGCGGGACCTCCTCGACCTCCATCTTGTAGGTTAGTAAGCGGAGCGGCGAAACAAACAATTGTGTTAAAACATCAAACTTACCACCTTCCCGGGGTTAGATTGTTTATAATAAGTTAGGTGTTAACAAATCACTTTGAATTTGAAAGTTTCCACACAAATTAAAAGGAAATAATGTTGTTTTAGAATTAACTCGCTGACACACGTATCGACTAGCACGAAGACCAGCGGGCGAAAAAACTATCCATCTGTTAAAGCTTGAAACGCCCTGCATGTTAACTGTCATTTTAATCATTCAGTTATTTTATGTGTTGCATAACCCGAAACTTTATTAGGACATTCTGAAACAGACCCTAAATACTCCAACTATAAGACTTTGTAAATTGTTTTTGCAACAAACTAGCTAGTTTAATCATATGATTTATTGGGCTACAGAGAGGATACTTACACAATATGCAAGTACTAAACTAGTTAAAATTGTTTAAAAATATGAGAAAAGTTATATGTATGACTTAGAACAAGATTTTCTTAATACTACTTAAGAGCGTACATAGCACTCTTTAGAAGCTTTGCCGCTGTTCTGTTTCTGTAGTGACACTTGTCAATAGACAGGTTTTATTTACAATTTAGTATGTGCATATTATTTATAAAACTTAGTCACTTAACATTTTCCATTGAAGGAACCCGATTACCCTCTGTTATGCACAATAAATGTACATTTTAGCTTTGCTCTAAGTGTTTTGTTTGGTGCAATTTATGTACCAATGTCAGAAATGGGAACTTACTGAGAATGTTATTGTGAAAAGCAGATAATTTTATGCTCCTTGGTATTATACTGCATGTTTCTTGAGATAGGTACCAAACACTGCAGAAGCAGAATATTATTGGAGGTTGTTCACAAGCTCTTAGCTACTAATTTCTACACTGAGCTTTGGGTTTCGCCAACCTGCTTATTCGTATCGAGAAGTCTTGTTCATGTTCATCACAATTATACATATATGTACATATACATTGGTCATCTAGGTTAAATTGTGATGAGTGACCATTGAACACTACTATTGTTTCAAGTGACCTTTTTCGAGCTGTGGGGGCGTACCTTCATCAAATAACACAAGTACCACTTCACAATAGTAAATTGCTAGTCTTAACTCTTACCACAATATATACAATGCAACAGTAGATTTTTCTTACGCCGCACCGTTTTGAATTCGAATGGATACACCGGACATGACAGGCGATTTCTAAAACAATCAATTAGATTAGATTTTCTATGTACAGTATTTATGATACATAATTTCAGTAAATCATAAAACAAAAACATGTAATATCAGTATCACGGAGCCAAATATACCACAGGCTAAAATAAGATAAAAGCTTAACATCTATACTTATAATAAAACTGTAACAGGTCCAATTCTGTACATGGCAGATATTTTGAAAAAAAAAATGTACAGTACTCTGTAGCTGATACTGATGCCGAAACTATATTTTTTTTTATTTTTGTCTGTCTGTCTGTCTGTCTGTCTGTCTGTCTGTATCCCGGCCGCGTATCACTCCAAAACTACTGAATGGATTTCAATGAAACTTAGCATGATTGGAGTTCATACTACAAGGTAGGATAATTTAGCTTTTTATCCCGAAATTCAGCATGGTTCCCTTGGGAGAGGGGATGAAAGTCAAAATATACACCTAGTTGTAATTTATTTACGCGTAGTCCGATTTCAGACGTTCTTTTTAGGGTTCCGTACCCAAAGGGTAAAAACGGTCTGTCCCGCTGTCCGTCTGTCCGTCTGTCCGTCCATCCATCCGTCCGTCCGTCTGTCACCAGGCTGTATCTCAAGAACGGTGATAGCTAGACAGTTGAAATTTTCACAGATGATGTATTTCTGTTGCCGCTATAACAACAAATACAAAAAGTTGGCCAAGTGCGAGTTGGACTCGCTCACCTTAAAACAAAAAAAGGTTAAAATATGAAGTCTAATGTTGTATAGCTAATGGTACGGAACCATTCGTGCGCGAGTCCGACTCGCACTTGGCCGATTTTTTTGTTAGAATAGTGGTACTTTAAAATTTATCCCGTAAATATTTCAAAGTCATCGGGTTTGAAGTTCAGAAATAACAGACATCACAATCTAAATATTACGTTCCAAATAACTTGACACCCAAAATGTACAGAAACCTTTCAACGTACGGCTCATTTTAGGCTGGCGTTTGCACTTTATCGTATAGGTATAATAGATAGGTCTGTAGTCGGACCTCTCCAAAAGACTGATTTTTCAAACGATAAAACACAGTTTTTTTATTGCGATAAGCACAACTTCCCTACGTATGTTTTTCATAACATGCAATGCTCTAATCAGTCTAATCTATACCTATAACAGGTTGCAGAAGGCGGGTATGGAAGCGCGAGGGGTAAGACGCTTATATTTATCTATTTATACCTGTAACAGGTCCAATTCTGCAAATGGCAGATATTTTGAAAAAAAAATTACAGTACTCTGTAGCCTGATACTAATGCCGAAACTGTATTTTTTTTATTTTTGTCCGTCTGTCTGTATCCCGGCCGCGCATCACTCCAAAACTACAGAATGGATTTCAATGAAACTTAGCAAGATTTGAGTTCATACTACGAGGTAGGATAATTTATGCTTTTGATCCCGAAATTCAGTATGGTTCTCTTGGGAGTGAGGATAAATGTCAAAATATACACTTAGTTGTAATTTATTAACGCGTAGTCCGATTTCATACGTTCTTTTTAGGGTTCCGTACACAAAGCGTAAAAACGCGACCCTATTACTGAGATTTTGCTGTCCGTCCGTCCATCCGTCCGTCCGTCTTTCACCAGGCTGTATCTCTAGAACGGTGATAGCTAGACAGTTGAAATTTTCACAGATGATGTATTTATGTTGCCGCTATAACAAAAAATACAAAAATTTGGCCAAGTGCGAGTCGGACTCGCGCACTTTAAAACAAAATACCCGACCAAATGCGAATGGGACTCGCGCACGAAGGGTTCCGTACCATTATCTGAAATTTTATTGCATGGGTGCCCCCTTAATTATTTATTCTAATTTAATTAATTATATTTAAAGAAAACATAAAACTAAATATTCTGCGAATAGTTAAAGCGTTTACCAGTCACCGTTATTAGTATCGAGCAAGAAACGGTAATTAATCAAGGTTGTTGTATGGGGGTACCTCAAATATTTATTTTATTTTTAGTATTTGTTGTTATAACAGCTATAAAAATACATCATCTGTGAAAATTTCAACTGTCTAGCTATCACCGTTCTTGAGACACAGCCTGGTGACAGGTGGATTGACGGACGAACGGACGGACAGCGAAGTCTTAGTAATAGGGTCCCGTTATTAGCCTTTGGGTACGGAACCCTAAAAAGGTTAAAATATGAAGTCTAATGTTGTATAGCTAATGGTACGGGACCCTTTGTGCGCGAGTCCGACTCGCACTTGGCCGATTTTATTAATTAGTATAGTGGTGCTTTAAAAATTATTACGTAAATATTTCAAAGTCATCGGATTTGCAGTTCAGAAATTACAGACATCACAACCTAAATATTACGTTCCAAATAACTTGACACCCGGAATGTACAGGAACCTTTCAACGTACGGCTCATCTTAAGCTGGCGTTTGAACTTTATCGTATAGGTATAATAGATAGGTCTGTAGTCGGACCTCTCCAAAAGACTGATTTTTCAAACGATAAAATACAGTTTTTTCTATTACGATAAGCACAACTTCCCTACGTATATTTTTAATAACATGCAATACATTTATCTATTTATACTTATAATAAAACTGTAACAGGTCCAATTCTGTACATTGCAGATATTTTGAAAATATGTTTTGAGAGCAATCTGTAGCTGATACTGATGAAAAACAGTTTTTTTTTTTTCTGGCTGTCTGTCTGTATCCCAGCCTCACATCACTCCAAAACTACTGAATGGATTTGAATGAAACTTAGCACGATTCGAGTTCATACTACGAAGAAGGACATACGATACTTTTATCCCGAAATTCAGTACGGTTCTCTTGGGAAAGGGGATGAAAGTCAAAATGTACATTTAGTTGTAATTTATTAACGCGTAGTCCGATTTCAATCATTCTTTTTTGGTAACAATAGTGTTTATTTAATTATTTTCCCGTAAATATTTCAGTCAGTTTCTGAACTGCAAAACTGTTTGCAGTTCAGAAATTACAGATATCACAAACTAAATATTTCGTTTTAAATAACTCGGACCGCGGAATGTTGAGAAACCCTTGAACGTACGGTTCATCTTAAGCCCACAGGCAGCCCGGAACCCCACGGGAAGCCCGACACCCCACGGACAGACCGGCATCCCACGGGCAGCCCGCCGCCCCACGGGCAGCACGGCACCCTTATTTAGTTTTGCAAGCTTGCTACGATAAAACTCTAAAATGTGGTACATTTGAAGCAGTGATAGCTCAGTGGCTTTGGCTATGGACTGCCGCGCAGCAGGTCCATGGTTCGAATCCCAACGCTGGCTTGAGCTTCACCGCATGGTGGAAGGGCATTTTTGCGAATGCCCGCCTGGCTAGCGACCACCCTCCAGTGGAAAATCTGTCGCCAAGCACCTAACGGTGTGTTCCGGCAGCTGTTCTTGAGAGCCAGTAATTCTAGGTTAAGCCTGTTAACACCTACGACCACATCGTCACTTACCATCAGGTGAGATTGTGGTCAAAGGCTTACCTATCAGCAATAAAAAAAAAAAAAAAAACATTCACCACAATCAGTTTTTTAAACTACATAATTATCTTTCTTTTGACGGATACATTTCGGAGACTGCGCAATGAAAGTACACAATGTAGTCTTAGGTTTTCGCGATTGTTACACTTTGTAATTAAACAACTTTAAACGGTTTAAATCGCGTATATTTATCATTATTTTTGTCCCGACGTTTCAAACACTTTGTAGTGATCGTGGTCACGGGGTGACTGTCGGGATAAAAATAATGATAAATATACGTGATTTAATCCGTTTAAAATTGGAAGTGCACAACTTTAGTAGATTGTTATACAAGGGTCGAAAGGAATTGATAACTTTCACCCGCGGTCAGCTCTCTACTTTTCATATCGAATTGATAAAAATTTATTGAGAGGTTTGAACTATTTGTGAAATTTTACGTAAAATTTTGTTTGGAATATTTACGGGCGGCTATAGCCCGAATAGGAATCTCTCTGCTTTTCACTACTAATATAAGGAATAAAGATATAAATATAGTATGTTTTTTTATTTTGATTTTAATAATATGAGCAGTATATTTTTAAAATTAATGCGGCTATAGTCCAAGTAGGAATCGATGACTTACATCCGTGTTGAACACTCTACTTTTCATTTCAAATATGAGGAGGGTAAAAAAATAGTAGTTTTTCTAAATATTTATTATATAATAAACATGAGTAGAAGATACAAAGCTACACTAGGAGTTAGAACAATGAAATTTAGGGAAAGTTTAATTTTTTTTTTACCTACACTTTCTGCCTTATATTTAGTTACTACCCTGCCAAACATAGTTGTTATTAATTGTTTTACAACAACAGAATATTTTACAACGAAAAATCTTAGACATATAACTTTGTTTACACCAATGTTTTTCCCGGCCTTAGGTGGGAAGGAGCGTCTCCCACCCGCTACTCAGATCAAACAAACACTACCTTCCGAGAATGAGAAATAAAAAAAAATCGATCTACCGTCAAACAAACCGCCGTTAAAAAAACCGAAATTCTAAAGAAACGCACAAGGTTCTTTGCTTCAAAATTTATTGTGCGAACCGGGAAAGAATTCTCTGAGTTACTTAACTACTGTCTTCTGGAAAATACAACCCGGGAGTTTTGAAATCCAAAGTAGAAAGCTCCACTCTGAGCTGTGGTTTACTATAAGAGTGCTTCACCGCAGACCACAGTGTTGCTTAATATGAGATAAACAGTGCACAAATGTGAATAATTAGTTTGCAGGTACGGCAATCGCGAACGAAGTCGCGGGTACAGCTAGTAGGTAATAAATCGCTTGGCATAGCGTCCCATTCATGGTTACAAGCTAGTTGTATGCCCAATAGAGTATCATTTCAAGCTCCTATTAATGGTAACATTACAGTGAAGAACGAACAGGTATTATTAGTCTGTACTAAAATTACTGCGGGTAAATAGCCGCGGCCATTTAATTTACAGAAAAACATAAATATTGGCGTTTGTTTTCCTGTTTTGTACCTGTTTGAACACTGTTTATGAACTGAACTTTGTGGTTAGCAACATGGATTTACAGACTTCTCACTTAGCCGCAGCTCTAATGTCTGGGACTACATACATCACTCCAAATCCTGAGCCGTCACCAGCAACCACGGCAGGTGATGAAAGTAAGATGAAGAAACCCCCTGAACCTCACAAAGAACCTTCTGATGAAGATAAAGAAGAAATAGCTAGCGGTGAAGAATTTTCTGATGAGGTAGTTTGTTTCGCAAACCCCAAGTTCTGATGATTCCAACAGGTCTATTAAATGAAGACAAATCGTACTGTGGTCGTCTCTCTGCCAACCTGTCAGCTATAAATTTTTTGGATTTTTTTGATATCATAGACTGAATATGAATACATAATAAAGTATTGCAACCAGTGGATGTTATATTAAATATATATTTCTAGGAGGCAGAGGCTCAATCTGGCAGCAAGTTTATGCCTGGGCGAGGAGTTACCTTGCAGATGTTACTAGAAGAGAAAATGCTTGAACCAGGAAATGCCGCTATGACTATTGAATACTTGGTAAATATTAATATCCATCATTCCCTCAGCTTTGTTTTTAGATTTAAAACTATATTGTAGCTGTTTCAATATTGGCATTAAGTTTTCAGCGTTTGGAAAGCAACATATAATTAATTTTGCTAATTATCCTCATCAATTATTTGCTCCATATTGAACATCTTGCCAAATGCTGTCATTCTCAAATAATGTGTGCACATAATTTAATATGATTTAAAATATCTTGCAGTTTTCCACTGAAATAAACATTTATTAAAAAAAACTTATGAATTTAACATTGTTTGATGCAGGTATCGTTTGTTTAATAAACTTTGATGTATCTACTCAAACAAGATATTAAATAAATAACCAGTCTTCTCCTATAATTTCCAACAAAAGGCTAATAATAAAATAGTACTTTTATAGATTCATTACTCATTAACTAAGTTGAGTTGACTATCAAACTGAGATATACTATATACGAAAGAAAACTATACCTACTTAGTGATCTATTAGAAATTAGAGATTAATTAACATAATATACTAATCAAATGAAAGGCTTTGACCGTTCACATCACATGCAATTATTATGATTTATTTAAAAAATAACTTAAGTTAAAAAGCACAAAATGTCTAACATCGTCTGCTAACACTGGTTAGAAACGCGCTTCGAATAAGACATTTTTATGCTCTAGCACAATCTCGTAGGAGACAGTAGTAATAAGTAAATTATCTTTAAAAATAAATCTTCCAGTTGTCCTTATACCACGCTAAGTGGGGTAAGCATAACATGTAAGTATTTTTCTTTTATTCCACTCTGTTTGGTGCCATCTCAGTACTCAGTAGTATGGATTGGACCTTCAATAAAATAAATAAAAACCTTGGGCCAAAAACCCTGTGGGGTTAGGCAGTGCCAGTTTTAGCACTACCAGCGCCCTGGGCGAGATTTATACTGCGCCCTCAGCGAGATTGAGTGTGGTGTATAGCCACTCAAATTCATGCAAATAAAGTTAAGAAATAAAATTCCACAGAACTCTTTTATTAAGAAACCAAAGTCCATTTTTCCACAATTTCATTTTAGATTCACAAAATTGCTAAGTGTCCATAATATTAGATACCTGCAGTTCTTATTGATTATTTATTGAGTGATATTAAAGTAGTCTTCAAAAGACAATTGAAAAAACAACTTAAAATTTATTTTACAAACGTTACTGGTTCATCGCGGGCAGTATCACCACCTTGGTGTTTTACATGAATGCTTGTTGTGGCTAAATTTTTAGGTCTTTATTTTTAGAATTAACTCCTTAGTAGTTAAATTGGCACTTTTAAAGCCTTCATTTCTATATTCTTCCAAGAAAGCGCATTTTTTCAACAATTTTATGCATTTACTCATTATCTCATATATACTCATTTATCTGAGATCCATGTCTTCTGATTATAGAGACTTACTGACGACATAAATTTGAAAAGTATATCTACCAAAGAGCTAAAAAATGAGGCTATACAGCTGAAATCTTTTATTTGTTCGGCTAGTATAGTAGCCTCATGAGAAAATTGAATGGACTTCAGTAATTTGAGTTTCAGTAGCCAAAGTAATTAAAACGTCATGAATGGCACTAATTCGATAACAGACGGCTTACACACTGCTTATTCTCGCTTCTATAAGAGACTCAATGTCGCCGAGTCGTTTAGAGCAAGCCATGTCCTCTAAAACTAACCATAATTTGTTATAATGAATATATTCAGGCGTTACTTTGCAGAAATCCATATTTAATAATAACAAAAATTTTAGTCTCGTATGTGCGCTCGGTGAGTCAAGACCTCCTGAAGATGCTTCGTTTAGAAGCGAAACTAGTCGGATATTCTTCCGGTTAGGCTGCGTGATGTTTGTGAAGTTACATAGGTAACAGGAAAATTGGGCGGAATTGTCACTAGATATACATTGACCTCTATATACTGGACGCGACATCTCATTCAAACAAAGTCGAATAGTTAAGATAAGCCAGCCGGCATATCCTCACCCACATGCAGCTGGGCACTCATAGAGATCACACACGCTTTTTGACGAAAATTGTGTATGCAAAATGCCATCCTGCATCCTTATATATTGCAAAAACCAGTCAGGAAAAACAAATAAAAGCGATAGAATTACTTTTCACAAATAAGTTCACATTTTGGTATTAAGCCCGAACACATTATTATGTTGTCGATTGTAATCGCGAAAGACAATGCTTCATGACCACATAGGCAGACATGTTCACGGAGTGAAATTCATAGATTAAGTAGACAGATATGACAACTAGCCACATTGAGTCAATTACCTAGTTTTTACTCACGACGAATAAAGTTTGACGTGTCTGTTTATCATCATAACTCCCAATTGGCTGGAAAACATTGGATTAAGTAAATATTTGAAAAGCGACATGATCAAGTGCTTTATTATTCCCCTCATAAATATATTACATATATCAATTACTCATAAGTATTCTCTTAACATAAGTAACTAAATAAATACGTCAAATTCGGATTGTATAAAATATTTAAAAAAATATAATATGTACTTAAATGTGTATGAAAAAAACCGATTTACTTGTTTTAAACCTAGATTTTATATTATGATAATATAAAATTATGATAATATAAAATCTAGATATAAAAAGTTAGTAACACTTTGTTTCTAGTAAAAGCCAATTGTACCTTTACTTTCGAAAACTGAATAGCGCAGTTAGTGACCCTCAGTTATACTTTTTTTTACTGTTTTTTTTAACTAATATACTCTTCACAAAGTTTCGTAGTTACAAAAACTATATCCGTTCTGTGTGCTGATAGTCTTTGATATTGAGAAACCAAACTTCGGAAGTAGTCTAGCGCTGCATGTTTGAATATATTGGTTAGATGATGCAATTAGCTTAAGCGTTGTAAGCGAACTTTTTTCTTCGAAACATTAGCCTACAAGCGTTGTGGCGGTGCGTGTTTGGACCGTATGGTTCGACGATATAATTAGTTCTAGACTGCAGTCCGATCTCGTAAAGCACTGAAGCGCACTTAAGTATAAAATTATCAAAAATGGCAGAGACTTTTGTCTCAAATGTCTTCTCTAGTGTAACGTATTATTTCGATGTAGATATATAATAATTTTATACTTTTTTAAGTGTTTTATTTAAATATTATTTAATGTTTTTTAAGATACTTTTAAAAATATTTGTTATTATAATTTGTTATCTAAAGGGTGAGGTCTTGGCTAGACGAGGGTCAGCCTCCAGCTCTTATAAAGTCCGGAACTTTGGTTTCAAGCCAGGCTTGGGTAGTTCGTGCCTTGTGACCAGGTGCGGAGTCCTCCAGCAGCTGGAAAATCCACGGTACATTTATAAAAGTGTATTGCTGAAAGATTTCGCAACACGATCTAAGACTGTCTCTTGATACACTTCGGCTGATGTTTTCACAAATATGCAGCTTTGTGACGTCTTGATAAGACACGCCCCACCAAACCATCACTGACGCAGAATGATGACCACGTTGTGCCTTTCCGATCACTTGATCAGCTTCTTTAGAACTGTGAGTGTACAATTTATCATTTTCCTTATAGTAGTGCTCTTCAATCGTGATTTTGTCATCGGTAAAGAGGATGCCCTTCACCGCGACGGAAGGCGTTTTGATCTATACACTCTCCTTAATTGTATTTAGGACATTTCCTGTACGTCGACGATAAGCACCGAGCTTCCTTAACAGCATTAGCAGCCTTTGTAGTTCTAACAGCACGCGGCCGCCCCGATCTTTTATGGTCTTCAACAGAGGAAGTGTTATTGTATCTATTGATAGAACGATATTATGACACCAAGCTTTTGAAGTGCCTGGAATATGATCGACGGCTCCATACCCACTTTGTGCAAGGCGATCATTGCAATCCTATATTTTCTTTGACACCCCATTCCATATTGTAATTTTTAAAATATGTGAGGTGGCGCGAAATCGAAAGAAGTTTTTAAAATAATAAACGCGTTCCAAATTCAAAATAATTAAGAAGTAGACAAAAAAGTTTTTATGTAACAATATATATGGCCAGGTAACAGTTAGACGTAAAACACACAATATCACACGTTAGCATTTCCGAATCAAATGAGTGCAACGGCACAGATAATTACCATTATTCTAATATGTAGCGAAGGCAGACTTTGAATAGGTGGCGAAGCCAGTTTCTGCTTCCGTGTAAACTCATAGTAAAAATTTTACTTTTTATTATATTTATATTATAATTTTGAATCAATTTACCCTCTGAAATATACTTATAATAATTTTATTTATTTCAGCTAATCAATGCATATAGTGTTAGTAATACAAACAGAATAATGTTAGTTGTATACTTAATATATATATATATATATATACAATATAGATTCTAAATGACTATTTCATTACAAAAAAGAGAACATCAAAATTATTTTACTTATATTAAATTTTTCTACAGACGCATGTATCTCATTCCAGTGGCGCACGATTGGACAGTCGGAGTTCCACAGTATTCCTCACGTATTGCTACTATCCCTCACGCGATGCAACAGTGAGGCCGTACGTTTACGAATTATTGTTTTAAAACAATCCGTATGAGCCTGGGAGAACATGGCTGATGCACTACAAAATCGAGACAATTTCAACAACATTCTAAATCCATTGTTATACTGTATTCGTAGAGCGTTGAAAGTCTTCTGCTTTTAGTTGGTCTACAGGCTGCAGGTGTACATAGTTTGGCAGTATGCCTTAAAAAGGATTATTTTTACACCATCCGTACACCTTGCAAATCTACGAGTGAACATATTGCTTCTAACTGCCAACGCCCTACGCTCCCTCTCCATATCGAGCTCGTCTGTGAGATCCTTCGTGACCTGATGTCTAAGGTAAAAAAATTTGGTGACTCTGCCTAAAATCGACCCTGCAAGACTAATTGGCGGCACTGATTCAGGTAAATTGTTAGCTAGCTACTTACTAGCTTTAAAAAGAAGCAGTTAACTTTTTTTTGGGTTCCACCCCAAATTGTGTTTATAAACTTATGTCTTGAAAATAATACTTTGAAATATTAGGATCCAAACCACTGCTTGAAAAATTCATTAAATAGAGACTGCGCGCATATTGCAGATAATGCATTCGAAAACACAATTAAGTTCTTATACTATACATTTCTTCTAATAAAAAAAATCAACTAACTGTTTGGGTAAGAAAGTAGTAAGGGCGTTGTTTCAATCGATTTAATATACGAAACAATGGTATTTATTTCCAGAAAAATAACTTTACTGAGTAGTCGGTTAAATAATTCATTTCAAATTTAGTCGAACATCCATCACTACCTTCGTCACAAACGCACTGCAGTTTTCTGCAATTTCCCTAATATCAATATAATTAAAACGACTTTCAACTATTTACGTAAATATATTCTCCGACCGTTATCCTATTAAATTAATGTAACAAAGTAGTAAAACAGGGCGGAAATCGAACCCAAGCCGAATTATTTTATGTACGCCAGTTGCCTAAAAAATGTGTAGATATCTTAAAAATGTGATAGCTTAGCATGCGGTGGTGTTTATAACTATATTTAGAAATATGGCACCGTAGTGACATCATTGCATGGGTTGTTAAGCCTGCACCGAGGCAGCGATACGTAATTGTGGTTCGTTTGATCCCTTGCTGTATCTTTATTTCTTAATTTTGAGTTATATTATTAATATATATTATATTTAAGGATTCATTCTATAAATCATACACTTTGGAAACACGATTACTTGTGTTAGCGCCTTGCATGTGTGCGCTAATACCTACGTCCACCCACACATGCGTACGGCAGGGTATGAAGTTTCTGCTAAGCCTCGCCGCTCACTTCTGTTCAAGCCTCCTACATTCCTATTTTTTACTCGTATATACACCACCATTGTAGAACCGAAATTAAAGGTTATATTAAAGAAAGTTCAGCGTTTCCATTGAAGATACTCAATATCCACCCCTTCAAACAAGCCAGTAACCTGTCCATCCAATTTGTGGTCCTTCGAGCCGGATTTACAACTAGCGCAAGCATTGGACACGGAAAATACTGCGCAAGCGAAGCGGCCATTACGTGGATATAACATCACCGATACAAAGTTACGAGTACATTAGCGGCAGAGGAACCTATACACCAAGTTTAAATTCATCAAGAAGGATATCTGCTATGCATAAAGGCCTATGAAAAGTGCAAGTTTACTGTGAGTTCGTTCCAATTACCTATATCCCTTGTAATAATATGACTGATACATTGCCATTGTAGTTAACTAAAGTCGCTTAGAGGTCATCATCTCAGTACGTAATACAAATACCTTTCGGCTACAATCTCACTTTCGCATTCTTCTGTACTCCACTTTCTAACAATTTCTCTGTTAAAGTATCTTTTGTGCTCTAAGCAGTTATGGAATTCAAATCGCTCATTAAAAAGCGAGCAAGCCATAAAGCCAAACTTACGCAATTTAAAGCTTACCTTAACGTCATAAGCAGCTGTAATTCATTAAGTTCATTGCAAACCAACGAATTAAACATACGTCTAGCCAAAATAGAAGAGCTTTATAGTGACTTCGACAGTATACAAACCGATATAGAAAATGTATGTGAAATTCCAGACGAGCAGTACAAAGATCGTGAAACGTTCGAGACGCAGTATTTTGGGGCGATTGTTGTTGCCCGAGAGATGTTGTGCAAGCATGAGGCACCTGCAGCCTTTGGATCAGTCGCAGGTTCTGGTACTGTTTTTGGACATAAAGGTGGGCCAAAGCTAAAACTACCTACTCTAAATTTACCTTCCTTCGCGGGTCAGTATCATGAATGGTTAGAATTTCGGGATACATATACCTCACTTATACACTCTGACGACTCAATTCCTAATATAAGCAAGTTCCATTACTTACGCGCTTCCTTAAAAGATAGTGCTGCTTTAATTATTCGATCGCTTGACTTCTCCGCTGAGAATTACAATGTTGCATGGGAACTGCTGTGCGACCGATATAACAATAATCGGCTGTTGGTCAGTAATCACATTCAGGCTATTTTCGGTATTGAACATGTGACAAAGGAGTCCGCAAAGGCATTGCGTAACTTAATTGATACAATTAATCGAAACTTGAGGGCTTTAAAGACATTAGGATTACCCACTGATGGCTGGGATATACTCATAATTCACATAGTTTCCAACAAGTTAGACTCAATAACTAGTCGTGAATGGGAAACGTATCGTAATTCGTTAAGTGAGTTGCCCACTCTTGTGGAATTTAATAAGTTTTTGAAGAATCGTGCGGATTTATTAGAGACTATTGAAGAAGCACACAACAACACTACGCGTAGAAGGCACAGTGATTCCACACATTTTAGACAGAAAACATTCACTGTCAACTCTTATTCACCGCCTTCTAAGCAATCTCAATACTTGTGCCCGTTGTGCAAAAACAACCATGCGATCTATCAGTGCGCCAAATTTAAATCGTTGCCTGTTGAAACTCGAATACAAAGAGTAAAAGCTCTTAAATTATGCCTTAACTGCTTAAGGCAGGGGCACATGGCTAATAAATGTAAGCAAGGATCTTGTCGAATTTGTAATAAATCGCACAATACATTACTGCATTTAAATGATGTATCATACTCAACTTCTCAAGCACAAAGCGATAATCAAGACGTACCTATAACCTTCCGCGAAATCCGTTGAAAGTAAGGATAGCGTAACGCTTTGCGCTGCTCAGCCAGCGTCGCAGTCATCACATTTAGCTGCTGATCAGAACAATGTGGTTCTGTCAGCCACTCATAAGACTCATTGTGTCGTGCTATTGTCAACAGCTCTGGTTCAAGTCAGCGATATCCAAGCTCACAAGCATACTGTTCGTGCATTATTAGATAATGGGAGCACCTCAAGCTTTATTTGTGAGAGTTTATGTCAAAGGCTTAAACTTCCCACCGTTTCAGCACCAACCTTAGTTGAAGGGTTAAAATATCAAACATCCAACGTTTCTAAACGCTGTGACGTCATTATATCGTCGCAGATAAATGCATATTCGGAAAATATGCAATGTTTTGTCGTACCACGCATTACGCAGCTACTGCCAGCGACACGGGTCGATTATACAGCGCTAGATATACCTCAAAATATTACATTAGCGGATCCTTCATTCCATATGCCATCGCAAATAGACATGCTACTTGGCGCTGATTTGTTTTGGAGTATATTGTCTTCTAACAACATTTCGCTAGGTAAAAACAAGCCTACATTATGCGAGACGAAGTTCGGTTGGTTGATATCCGGACCTATACATGCGTTACATAATAATAATAATACAGTCCGCTGCAATCATTCCATGACGCATCAGGATGATCAGCTTCACGATCAATTAACTAAATTCTTTGAGCTTGAAACTGTCACGGCGCGCAAACCCACTTCTGAAGAAGAAGAGGCGTGTGAACACAACTTTATGCAAACCACCACTCGCGAAGCGGATGGTAGATTCGTTGTCACTATACCATTAAAGGAATCACCTCAACTGCTAGGTGACACATATGAGCAAGCATTATCTAGGTTCATATCACTAGAACGTAGGTTGAAACGTGATCCGTCGTTTAAGGCACAATATACTAACTTTATTAAGAAATATATTTCATTAGGTCATATGACTGAGAACACTACATTAGATCAGGACCCTTATAGGTACATTATGCCGCACCACGGTGTTATGCGTGAGAACAGTTTATCTACTAAATTCCGTTTCCGTTTTTCTACGTTCAGTTTATCTACTAGGTTCCGCGTTTGGAGTTATGTGGAGCTCTGCTAGCAGCCCGTCTAGCTGACAAGGTAATATCGTCTTTAGGCATGGAAGCTCAGCGCTCCGTTTACTGGTGAGATTCAACTATTGTCCTGGGATGGATTAAATCTCCCAAAACTCATTTACTGAAGCCATTCGTTTACAATAGGATTCACGAAATAAATACGCTTACCAAACCTAATACTTGGCACTTTATACCTACGCAACTCAACCCAAGTGACATAGGGACACGTGGTGCGGGCGCAAAACAGCTGGAAGCCAGTAATTTATGGTGGTCAGGCCCAGCATTTTTATTAAAACCCGAATCAGAGTGACCAGTCCAACCAGCTTATTTACAGGATTCTGATCTACCGGAGTTCAAGGTTCAAACTCATATAAACGTATCAAAGTCGCAAGTAGTTGAATAAATTTCTAGATTTTCCGACCTCACTAAACTTCAGCGAGTCGTAGCCTATACACAAAGATTTATATATAATTGTCGACATCCACAGTCTAAGCGCGTTGGTTTTTTAACATTGCAAGAGCTTAATTTATCATTAATTGCGTTATGCCGCATTTCTTCGAAGAAGAGTACAAATTGTTAAAGGGCAATAAGCAGCTCCCCCTTAAAAACAAATTACTTCCTTTAAATCCATTTTTGGATTCTGCTAGTTTGATTCGCACAGGAGGGCGTTTGTCAAATTCACACTATGACTATGACACCAAGCACCCAATTTTACTTCACGCGTCTTATCATCTCACAACGTTAATTTTTAGACACTATCATAAAGTGCTTATGCATGCAGGACCACAGCTGCTTCTCGCCAATACTCGCCACAAGTTTTGGGCTTTAAGCGGCAGAAATTTAGCTCGAAAAATTGTGCATAACTGCATCACCTGTTATAGATTTTCAGGGCGTATTAGGCAGCCTATTATGGGAAACCTCCCTGCACAGCGATTTAATGCTGAATACCCATATAAAAATACTGCTGTGGACTACGCTGGTCCTATACTGATACTGAACCGCAAAGGTAGGGGTAGCAAATTAATAAAGGCATACCTTTGCATTTTTGTCTGCCAGGCCGTGAGGGCAACCCATATTGAACTTGTGACTGACTTAAGCGCAGAAACCTTCATATCTGCCTTAAGTAGGTTCATTGCCCGCAGAGGAAAACCAACCAACATCTTCTTGGACAACGGCACTTGCTTTGTAGGCGCGTGCAATGAACTAGCGCGTTTTTTAAAGCTAAATGCAGATCATATCGGTTCGCATGCTGCCAGTTTATCCATAAACTTTAAATTTTCCCCGGCATACAGCCCACATTTTAACGCTACAGCTGAAAGCGCTGTAAAGTCAGTAAAGCACCACTTAAAACGTATCTTGGCTTATGCCAACCTTACCTACGAAGAAATGTACACCGTGCTAACTCAAATAGAGGCAATTTTGAACTCAAGGCCACTGACACCATTATCCTCTGATCCATCAGATTTAGTTGCACTCACACCGTCTCATTTTCTAATTGGACGAACATTAACAGTTTTGCCTTCTCCTCCGGTCCAAGACGCAAACAAACTGAGCACACTATCCCGATATATGAGAGTTCAACAATTGAAAGCACATTTCTGGGACAGATTTAATAAAGAATATATCATAGAACTTCAACGGAGACAGAAGTGGCGCAGAGATGGAGGAGATTTAAAGCTCGGAGAGATGGTGCTCGTAAAAGATGACCGTCTTCCCCCAAACAAATGGCTACTCGGTCGAGTGGCACAGCTGTTTCCTGGAAAAGATGGCGTAACTAGGGTAGCTGATATACGAACCGCTTCTGGAACCATCCGGCGAGCCTTTAACCGACTATGCCCGCTGCCTTCGGAGGATAAATCAGATGCTCTGTCGCCGCAACGCAATGTTCTAGAGAAGCCGTTTGATACTCCTGAGCACCAGCACAATGTTTCCACAGACAAACCAGATGATTCTGTGAATTTGCCCATTCCTGAGGTAGCAATATGTTAGCGCCTTGCATGTGTGCGCTAATACCTACGTCCACCCACACATGCGTACGGCAGGGTATGAAGTTTCTGCGAAGCCTCGCCGCTCACTTCTGTTCAAACCTCCTACATTCCTGTTTTTTTACTCGTATATACACCACCATTGTAGAACCGCAATTAAAGGTTATATTAAAGAAAGTTCAGCGTTTCCATTGAAGATACTCAATATCCACCCCTTCAAACAAGCCAGTAACCTGTCCATCCAACTTGAAATTTTCTCTATAGAAAATAAATCCAAAGTTACATCTAAAAAACTAAATAAACCCTTAGTTTGGCGTAAATACTTAACGGAGAGTCATCAGTATTTGAATAATAAAAAAACAACGTGTTTTCTATAACGTATACACATTACATTTATCGAATATGTATTTGTTTTTATTATACGAAGGAAATACTCAAATTCACGCATGTTCCGCCCATTTTAGTCAGAGCCGCGATGCTTTGTCGCTATCCGCTTTAGTAATTCTTCGGACGTCGGACGGGGACGGATGCTGTTGGCGTGCCTTATTTACGCACACATACGCGGCGCGCCTAAAAAGCTCGGTGCGCCCTTAAGTGTTTCAAAAACACTTCTTTCGATCTGATGAAGTTTAAAATTCAAGTTGATGACTGCCCATCATACCCTATGACGATTGAAGTTATATACTTAGAACACAATATTTCGGCTCCACTGAGCATATTCCTGTGGCCGAGTGGTTTAGGCACCCGCAGCGAAATATTTATTACAAGTAAAAACTTTGTTTCCGAAACACCACTGTAGTTGCATTGGTTCTCGTTGATTCAAAAATCCCTCCCCCCTCTACCTACGCGGAGGCGTATGTGTTTAGATTCTTTCTGCAAGCCATGGAAAACATAAAACCAGGTTTTGGTTTGGATAAAGGGGCGCCCCTTCATACCTGCCGCCCTGGGCGGTCGCCCAACTGCGCCCTACCCTAACGCCGGTTAGGAATGTTAAGGTACAGTTTAAATTTAGGTTCTTGTGCATTACAAGTACCTGATGTGATTTGAAAAGTGTATCTTGTGGCAATTTCAGTTCATGATGTGGAATCCAGACATGCTATTTTTTGTTTGATGTTTTTTTAATTTTTTTCAATCAGAAACATATTTCATTGTGTTTCTGATTTGTTGAATTCTACAAAAATGCTGAAGTATTATTATTTAAAATAGTGATTCTTCGAAGTTTCTTGATCTTGTCTTAAATAATTTTATATTACAAATTTCACGACACTTCACTCAAATTTAGTGAGAACAAAATACTAAGAATGCATAGATGATTTTAAGGTATGGAATTGTATGGTTAATAACAATTTATATTTCAATTCTAGGGACAAAAGTTTGTGGGTGACTTACAAGCTGATGGAAAAATAAAGTCGCATGAAACTGAAACAATATTTTGTTCTCCTTCTGCTTGGGCAATCCATTGCAAGAGGATTATAAATCCAGATAAAAGGTCTGGTTGTGGATGGGCATCGGTGAAGTACAGGGGCAAGAAATTAGACACCATCAAAGCTACATATCTCCGAAAGAAGCAAATACAAAGGGAGAATATGCATTCTGATGGTAATTATAATGTTTTTTATGAAAAATTATAAAAAGATAGTAATTTCTTAAACCGACAATGTCTATGGTTTATTCAAAGGTGTATCTCCTGAGTCATTCTTTTCGAAACCTTCAGCAAAAACTCGTGAACAAAACATGGTTTCGCGTCGTCCGCGCAAGAGTTGGGCCTATACACAAAACTTTGTTTCAGAAACATGAAATGAAACATGAAATGAAACAAATAAATAATCCTCGTGCCACTCTACCCGCGCGAGGGCTAGATGTATAGATGCGATTAAATTTTATCAAAATAGGTCTAGCGGTTTTTGAGTTACACTCCAATAGCTGAAAAATATTTACGTATCTTGATGATATAGTCATTGACAATGAATGTCAATCAATCCCGTAAGTAGTAAAGGACACCAAAAACAGTGCAAAAAAATTTTTAAGCAAAAAATGGAACCGGTTTCAAAATCCCAAAGGTGTGAAGTAACGCTACCCGTGGGTAGAGACGGTGGTGTGATATCGTAAAAGGCTACTAAGGGTAACAGGTGAAGGTAGGCAGCAGCTTTTTGAGGAACTGATAATTCACACTGCGATCCCCAAGACGCCTGCCAAGCGTGGGGTTTATGGCAAACAGTATGTAGTATGGTATGTAGTATATGAAAGCTGTGTTCAGCAGTAGACAATCAGGCTGATACAGTAAATTAATAATAAAATAATAACCATTTAAAACAACGTCCACTTATACGTGATACTCGTGATTTTTTTATCAATTCCTATGAAACAAAATAACATTTTTACTATTCATGCTCGTAAAGTTGGTGTAAGCCAGACTGAAGCGGCCTTTTTAAGCTTAAGTGCGTAAAAGCCTGTTTTCAAGCACAAGAGCATAAAAATGATTATTTTATTTAAAACTGGTCAAAGATGTACTTTAAAGCATCAGTACTTTCCTCGCAATCGAAGTAAACCCATTTTAGCTTCAACTTAGTTAAACTCGATTAGTATCTTGGTAACGCTTTGTTTTTTAAATGCCTTTGATTAGTTTTTAAATATATGTTTTTATTTATTTCCACGTGTTTGTATTTACAGAAGAAACAGAGATGGAAGTGGAGAGCCCTCCAGAGCCACCCCCACAGAGGATTGTAATGAAACATAACACTGTGCCAAATAGAATGATGCAACAGTAAGTTCTTACCCTCATTTTGAGATTTTCCGTGCTTCTTATAGTTTATTTCCAGTAGACTTTTTATTTATGGGATTGTGACAAAACAAGCGCGACTCACGTCACGAGGTCCACTTGACGTTAAGCCTTAACCTCTGCCTATATAACAAATGCAAGTGACGAACTGCACTGCGCCTGTCACCATGAGACGCTCAGTTGTTAAGTCGCGTGTGCCTGTAATTTTATTGACTCTCAGAGACTGCTGCCGGAACACTCTGTTAGGTGCTAGGTGACAGATTTTCTACTTGAGAGTGGTAGCTAGCCAAGCGGGCATTCGCAAAATCACCTTCCACGATTCGTTGAAGCTCAATCCGGCGGCGGGGATTGAAACCTGCGGCACCGCAGTCCATAACTATAACCGCTCGGCTGTCATTGCTTCAAAAGTGACCCCTACCCCGCAGTGAAGAAGGGTTTGTCATAATCCCCACCCTTGGCAGACGTCTTGGAGACCACTGTATAAGATGGCAGTTCTTTAAAAGGTGCTGCTCTTCACCTTCTGTGATTTTCCCTTTGTCGCCTCTCCCTGTCGAAAGTATAACACCAACCATTAATTATTGTTCGGATATACTACTTATTTTCATTACGTTCGGTAGGTTTTTACTATTATTTTTTGATAGACTTAATTTTGCAAATGTAATATCAAACTATGAATAACTACTTCTTATTGCTCCAGTTTTAAGCAGTTGACTTGTATTTGTAGTAAACGTCGTTACTGCTAGCAGTTTTTATCGTTACCATTTATCAGTACTTTGCGATCGGATCGATATATTAATCGGGACTGCAGGTCCTGTTGTGCACCCAATGTTCCTCAGTCACTTCGAAACGCATGGTGGCCCTTCCATATCATAGACAATTATAATTGCAAGGATAATTTTCTTTTCAGCGATTCCAACATGCTCATCGAGGCAGCGTCATTTTCAACAGCGGGTAAAGTACAACCATTCACGGTGTCAGTAAGTTCCAACGCCAGCTTAGTACTTGACGTACATTGCCATTTAAAGAAAGAAGAAGTGTATGGTTACTTAGCTGGGACATGGGATTTAAATATGCATAGTAAGTACATCACAAACATAGGTAATAGGTAATGATGATGCACATTGGCATAGTGGAAAAGGACCTAATAACATACATATTATGATATGGATTATACGTTTTCTAAGAATAGTCGTAGCGTAGTTACCGTATTCCAATACTATCGTAACATGTAATAAATTAATATCTAATATAAGCAGTGTCTGACGATACATATTTGTAACTGGCCGCTCACATCTCTATGCAAACGTCGAAGGGTCTCCTAATTGGGGTATTAGGTCCAGAATCCGGAATTAGGTATGATATCAATTTATCTCTTTGTTATCAAGGTTAGTATCGCTTTCAATGTGTAAAACAAAATACATGAAATCGTTTTGAGGCTTTAAGTTAGTTGAGTTTCAATAAATTCGTTCATGATAAGAAAAATCGATATGATGTTTAGTTCTGGACCTAATACCCCATTAAGGGAATCACCCTTCGAAGTTTGTAAGTAGAAGTCACTGGCCCGTTCAACCTAAATTATTCCATAAGATCAAACTTGTTGGTTTTATTGTTTACATATTGCCGTTTTATGGTCTAAGGCAATAAGGCACAAATTGGTCCATCGTCTTTATGTATACAGCAAGCCTCAGTGCTTGTTGATAAATTACAAACCTTAATTTCTCAAATACCTTCCGTGGAAGGCGTTAAATGACTGACCTTATCATAAATCGCTGATGTATTACTTGCAGACTTGATGATTACACACACTTTCCCGTGTCTCGTGAGCAAAAATGATACAAGACCGCGAGTTATGGTTGAATTAGAAATTCAAATGGAAATTGAGAAATTGGGACTAACTTTGCTTGGGTGGTACCATTCTCACCCCACCAACCCCGCCATGCCAAGTCTCAGGGATTGTGATAACCAGTTGGAGTATCAAATCAAAATGCGGGGGCCTTCAGAAGTGTCGTATATTCCATGCATTGGTGTCATTTGCTGTAAGTATATAGTACATTATTATGATACAAGTGTGGAAGGAAGGTATTATTGTTAACGAGAGGACAATGATTGCCCGAACCGAAGGTGAAAGCAAACCAGTTAGTTCAGAGTTTACAATAATCTTTACGCACATGTGTCGTACAACGTTTTTCATTACGTTTGTGAGAAAATTCTAAATGAAATCCAGAGAAATAACATACACCACTTTATATTGAGCGCTCGCTGCCTACAACTCTGGCGTCATCACTACATCTACTACGTCTGGCGGAGCCAGACCTATTCTCATTTCTGAGCTTGAACTCATTTTTAGTCACTAACGGTGATCACAAAGATAATCACAAATAAAGATGGTGATGGAGTACAATCAAAATCAGTTTCAATAAAATTTCAAAAAGTTGCCAACTCAACAAGTTGACAATGGCACATGCACAACTAAATAAATGGACCAAAGAGTATTTGGCAATGAGTCGATTAAAATTTTAAAATGATCTTCATGATTTTATGTAGATGAATAATAGAATAATGTTAATAACTATGAATTGTAATTATTTTAATAACTGGTACAAGGATACAATATAACATACTACTGTTTATCTGTAATTTTTATACGTAATAAGTCCTCACCATGGAAGCATCGTCGTATCGAACTCTGCGCGTACCTCTTTTTAGTGAGACTGAGGTAGTAGTTTATGAATAAAAAAAATAATAGCGTGGACGATAGCTTAATTTTAAATTACATGTATAAAACCACTAAAGATAAGGATACTTTTCGAGCAATAAGTATTGTCATATACACTTCATATATTATTACATATCATATACACATAAGTATACTCGTATCTCATAATATTTCTGTTATTTTGATAATTTTGTAAGTTGTATACTGATTAAAAAATCCTTTTCTTTCAGCCCCATATAATCCTGAAAGTCCAGTATTGGAGTCATCTTTAACCTTTTTCTGGGTAATGCCACCACCAGAGCAAAGGCCCACAGAATACCCTCGACCACTTCTCCTGCAGTACAACTTATCGCATGACAGTCATCTGTCACAGCATGCTATGGAGCAAATAAGGAACTCAATAAAATATTACTCCTCGTTTGCTGATGAGACATTCGTTGATTTCAAGGAAAGCTTCAAACCAGATATCACTTATCTGGACAAGCTGAAATGTACTTTGACTGCTAAGTTTCCGCGCGAGCAAAGCGATGGCTTGCTGTGGCATTTCATAAGAGAGGAACTAGGGTGTTCGTCAGGGCAGGATGATAAAATGGATTTAGATGCATTGCTTGCTGTGCCCCAACCAATTCCAGTGTCAAAACCGACCCCACCCACGTCTGTGCCAAATTTCCCCTCAGTCAGCACATTACAACAGATGGTCAGCAGGCCTGCTGGAGTTCCGCCTATAAACGTATCATCTGGTATCGGATCGGGTTCACCTCATAAATTTGAAGCACCGCAACTCAACATTCCTGTGCTACCAACGTCTAAGCCGTCGTCGTCTAAATCGGCAACACCTACACTTCCACCATCCTATCCAACAGGATTAGATATGCTAACTAGTATGGCGCTGGGACTTGGAACAGGCAATATGTCTATGCCACTTGGTGCGAGTGGATTGGAAAGTCTCGCTGCCGCTAATAGTATGCTGAGCAGTCTCACTCCAGGATTGCCGTCCAGCTTGACAGCGAGCTTGACTGGTGGCAAAATCCCCGATCCACCCTCATACGCGGCGTCACTTCAAAACTTAACTAATAGCTTAGGGGCTAGTTTCGAAAAAACGCCTAGTAGCACAGCCAGTAGCACGTCCTCCACGCCTATTCCTGCCAACATTGCTTCTAATCTCATGATGAGTTCAGCAGACATTGCCAATGCGTTGTTCTCGGCGACCAAATATTCTAATGCAGGGATACTAGGCATTCCTGATCCCATGTCGAAGTCGACATTGGCAGCTAATAACATGTTTTTGTCACCCTCGTTAATGAAAATGCAAGAATCATTAATGAAACCTCTGTCTTCCAGTAGCCCAATATCTTCGAAAGTTGGTTTAGATCAGAGCGCCCTTATGAAATCTCCCCATGATATTTTAAAGGGCAGTAAAGATTACGGAAAAGATTACAGTAAAGAATATGGAAAGGATTATGGCAAAGACTACAGCAAAGAATACGGTAAAGATTTCAACAAAGACTATGACAAAGCTTATACCAACAAAGAATATAATAAAGATTATACCAACAAAGAATACAATAAAGATTATACCAACAAAGAATACACTAAAGATTACAATAAAGAGCAAGGTTACAGTAAAGATTACAGCAAAGAGCAAGGTTACAGTAAGGATTACAACAAAGACCAAGGTTACAGTAAAGATTACAGCAAAGAGCAAGGTTACAGCAAGGATTACAACAAAGACCAAGGTTACAGTAAAGATTACAGCAAAGAGCAAGGTTACAGCAAGGATTACAACAAAGACCAAGGTTACAGTAAAGATTACAGCAAAGATCAAGGATACAGCAAGGATTACAGTAAAGAACAAGGTTACAGTAAGGATTACAGTAAAGAATATGGTAAAGATTATGCAAAGGACTATGGCAAAGACTATGCAAAGGATTACGGCAAAGAATTTGCAAAGGACTACGGCAAAGATTACGCTAAAGAATATGGTAAGGATTACGCAAAAGATTACGCTAAAGAATATGGTAAAGATTTCGCAAAAGATTACGGAAAAGATTATGCTAAAGAATACGGCAAAGATTATACAAAAGATTACGGCAAAGACTACAGCAAAGATTATAGCAAAGAGTATTTGCCTCCGGATTTTGGTAGCATTGGAAAAGGAAAGCCTGATAGTTCTGTAAAACCGATGGAACTGTCTGATCCAGTCAATTCCTCGAAACCAGAAACTTCCAAGCCTGAGCCTATGGATACGGCTACAGATTTCAGCATGCCACCTCGGGTTGGCGGCGAATCATTCCTGAATCAAATGATGGAGCTCACTAAAAAGACAACTATGCCAGATTACATGCCCGATTATAGCAGACCAGAACTTCAACCTATAAAGCTCTCTAAGATTGAAGAACAGGCAACAGCCATGCCTGCATCTAGTCATTCGTACCTAAACTCTGCCAGTATTGTGGATACCATTGCGCAGGTAGCTATGGGCAACTTCACCAAACAAGACCAGCCGTTAGACTATGGCAAGGAACAAGATTATTCGAAACCCAGAAGCAATGAAAATGATAAATGAGATTCGGCCTTCGATTTCTGGAGTATGGATTATTTTCAACTCTAAAAATTAAAGTGACTATTCATAATAATATCACTTTTTTATAATTGAAGATAATCGTACTTTAGAACGTCGTCGTAATACAGTGGACATCTGTGTGCAAAAGTACTTTAAAAAACATTTGTTTCTCAATCAGTTAGTAACAGACTTTCTATCAATCTCGTAGATTTTAATTTAACAGTTAACGCGTGTGCGCTGTTATGGGTTATGTGTCTGAATGAAGTATTCATAGTTATATAAGATTATTCTAAATGGATGCATGCCGTATTTATCTAACATGCCTTAATTCCTGAAATAAATAGGTAAAATATATATCTGAAACCATGCCCGCGGAGTTACAGGGGAGAGACGGATGATGTTTTTAATGGACATCATATAAAAATTATAAAATTTTTAGTATATAGAACTGTATTAAAATATATTATGTTTATTACATATTATATACATACGAATAATATATCTGAGATTTATATAGTATACTTAATGTATGTCTGAAGATAGGAATCTCGTGTACATTTGAATCAGAATGACCAGAGTCTATATACTAATGTAGATCACTAACAACGGGCTAATCGGATTCAGGTATAAAACTTTTCTATAAAAATATATTCCCCGATATAGCTTTAAACCTCGCCCCTGTAACGTGATGGGCTTAAGTTTTAATAGTTTACTTGGTAGGCCTAATTAGTGAGTTAATTTATTAAATAAATACGCAACATTTTATAAAATAACTTTGATGAATGTTATCGAGTATCTTTATATTGTACTGTGTGTTAGTTTGAGTATATATGTATTTTGCTAGTATTAACTACTTTGATCTCTTTAAAAAATCTTAGTACATACATAATTCATTCAACTCGAAGTGACGTATAATCAAATTATTACTATAATTTTTTTTTCTATTCTAATCTCAAAAAAAGTCTTGTAGTTGATTAAAATGTTAGTATGCCTATTTAATGGAAATATTTATATCGTAAATGTAATAATTAAAGTCCTTAAAAATGTTTTATTTTATTGTTTTTTTAACGGTTAATTTTAAATACGTTGGTAGATTACTTTCGAATAATTAGTATTAGAATGTATGATAGACTGTCGGTAACTTTCCTTCGTAAATTGCCTTCCCACCGTCAAGAAGGTGTTTCCTTTATTGTATTATTATTCACAGCAGTAACCAAGTAGTCCTCATCAATACCAGCGTTTAATGTGTTTTGTCCCTGTCATTACGGATTGTATGAACATAATAAGTATCTTGAATTGCTTTGACCACCTGATAAAGTATTATATTATTTTATGCATTATTTTTCTCATACATGTGCATAAAATGACAATGGTTGCTGACTAACAGATTTATCATATTAATCTAGAATCAAGTAGTATGCAGCGATAAACAATGTTACAACGCATAATTATTTATAAGAATTTACTGCCAAGTAATAATCTACGCATAACTAATATTTATCTTCTGTGGAATAAACTGATTATTAAGTGTCTGATAATGTTTTTTTTTAAATTGCACCAATGTATTTAATCTTATAATACCGGATATTTAGATGTACTTCAGGGAAATCCCTTTACCTGATAAACGGTAATGTATACATAATTGCTACAAAACAATTGGGTTAGTTGTTGACCATGCCTTCTATTGGTATCATGTGACTTATATTAGTTTTAAAGCTTAGAAATGTTGCTTAAATTTAATTGATATCATTTAGTACAGTGCAGAATATTTGTGTTGTACAAAGTACCAATGGTGAATTAAAGAAGTATTGAAAAGAAAGTCTGTTGTTGTTGCCACAGTATGTCACAACGGTTGAATGTGTAATACGGAAGGAATTTCTTATAAACACGCAGATTTAATATAATTGATAACGGCTAGAACAAACAAATCACTGGCATGCGATTGATCTGCGATTCTCGATAAACTAGTAATCGATTAATCGTAGATAATGTAATGACGATCAAATTGATAAAGCATAATGTTTTCAAGTGCCATTTTGAATGTTATTAGTACTATCTGGTTTTCCGGTGTGTGAACATCGTGACGTCGTGTTTTTGTTTCTTAAGTTCTTTGTGCAAAGTGATGTGGCATTTGTAAATATGAGCTTTGGGAATTAAACTACAGGTATGTAAAATTTTCCTATATTAATATCTAACATGAGTATTTACAGTACTCGAATTGCTTATCCTGAAACTTTATTTCTGCTTGCCCTATTTTATTCTCCTAGTATTGACTCCATTTCAAGTTTTTTTTAAATGGTTTCTGTAACCCCAGAACTTCTAAAAGTCGCAAACGTATAGGTTATATATAAGTACCTGAACATTTGGATGTATGGGGTATCGTTAGAATCCTTTCTTCATCCGGAGTGACAGTTGACATTGACTATATTTTATTGGCAGGGCAGTAATCATTTTTAAGTTAGATATCTAAATACATTTTACATCATTATTAATCATAAAAATCACTAACGATTCTTTAGCTTGTTTGAAAATAAAAACCGTTCTATTGCAGTATCTTTTTAAAACTTGCACAGATATGACTACGTATATTCTTATAATTATTTACAGTCTCAGTCGAACACATGATTATGATAACATTTTTGTTACGGTATGTTCTAGAAATATGGCGACCACAACACCAGGGTTTAAAGGGTTGCAAGAAGACACCGATGAGTCGGACTCTGAGTTTACCCCTCTCTACGATGACGGCGACGAATTAGAGTAAGTGAATAGATTGTCAAATTCATCGATACATTACATCAGTCTAAAAAAATTGTGTAGAATTACAACCAAAGGAAATAATTTGAACCACGAGTGGGCTGTACCCGCAACCATTCGTTGCTCTAGGGTCCTAACTTAGGTATCTTGGTGTGCGAGTCCTTGCTCAAATTTATCCTTTTGTTTCTGTTGTTTAACCGTCCTAAAGGGACGGAGCGACATCTGCAGTCGAACTGTACTGAAATTAAAATAAACAATTTTTTCGATTCGTTTTAAACTTGTTTACGATGACACAACCCAATAATTAGCTTAACAGTCGTTATGTATGAATTAGAACCAACATAAAAAAATGTTTAAAAACAAAGTATATTTTTCTAATATATGTACGCCCTAGCAAACTCTTTTATATTTCTGTATAGTGTTATTTGTCTCCATAAATTTAGCATTTAATTATTTTCTATAAATGATAACAATATTTCGAAACGAGGCTGCACATGTCTTTCTTGGATGTTGCAAGAATGGATTAAAGGAAAAGGGGCAGCATACCAATGGTCACGACGACGAGAGTATGATGTTGCTGCAAATTAGTCGCATAACAAAGCACTTTACCGTCTTAACGCCAGGGCGGTCCGGGTTATTTCCTGAGGGACCAGATTTCGTAGGGTCTCGACCTGGAGAGCCTTGTGAGGTTGCCAATTATCTCAATAAAGTCGATTAAGTCTTAAAGCTTTCTTGCTTATGGTACCTTCGGCAAAAAACAATGAACTAAATTATTCACTTCACATATTTAAATATTTGACTATATGTATTACATGAATTAAAATAGACAGGGTGGAATTATTCAAAAAAAATTACAATTAGCAAAAAATAGCCATAGTATTTTTTTTTAAATCTGTGAATGAGTATCAATATACCATGAAAATTACGGATAGTCTCCTAAGACCATTTCCGAGTAGCTGCAACGGATAAAGTACTTCCCCTTACTGCCCCGCTGAATGTTTCCATCCTGTATATAACATTGTCGGCCTTAAACATATTATATTGTTGTTGAGCCGCGCCCTTTATGGCAGAGAAATATTGTACCGACCCCACATGAAATGTGACAAAGGTAGAGAGATGATGAAATGATAACAATTATTCTTGACATTGATATCGGAGATTTTTATCGAGTAATGATAATATGATAAGGATGCAGTAATAACTTTCAATATTGATCATAAACTCCATGAAGGGTTTACTTTGTAAACATGTTTGTGTTGTTAGGGAAGACGTGTTGTACCGGCCCTACGCGAGAAGGATAAGGGTAGCAAAGCGATGTTTATTTTGTGGAGTTTATAAGAGTTGCAGTTCATCGAAATATTTTATCGCCACTTTAGACTATTTCATTGTATTGTTAGCACTTCCATTAATTGCACATACCTACTTCATATGTCGGCGTTTTCTTCTGCGAATCTATTCATAGATTAGATTACGTTGATATGAAACGAAAATAGCTCAGTGTAAGGAATGCAATAATGAAATACAGGGTGAATTAAAAGATTGGAAATTTAGAAACAAGTAATAGTATCCCATTTTGCATGCTGGCCTAGCTACCACCTTCGACACGTAGGTACATCAGAGCTTTGTTAATAAAGCTGACAATTCGACAAATATGTAAAAAAAAACAAAATTTTAGAATTGACGCGCTTGGGCTGTTTAGTATAAATGACAAATATATCAAAAATCTTGACATCTTTGTCATTTAAAAACTCGAAATGTTATGTCAAAAAACCACATAAAATTATTTCGGTCAATTTTCGTGACAATTATGGAGGATATGTATAAATAATATATGGAGTGTATTTATTATAATAAGCAAACAAATGATTCATGCCACCATTCCTCATTATTTCACTCACATTGTTATAGTATCCAGCAATAACAATGTCATTTCCGCTAATATCTTGTGTTAAATAATAATAAATATAGAAAGCAATCTGAGCCTAACCGTTTTCAAAATTTTGCAAAAAAATGCTAGATACTGTACCATCGCTTGCAATTATCGGCCTAAATCATAGGTGATTAATACATGGGCATTTTTCTTTTATGATTTCCAACGAATTTTGCATCATTTTTCTCGTTGATTTTAAAGCACGCAAGAATCTTTCTAGTGATGCTGTCCTCGGTATTTGTGTTGTTATACTAGGTGTAATAAGCCATTTTTTAAAATTCATATTTACTATATCCCACGATTAAGACCTTTGGGAATGGTCTCCAGCAATTTTTTTTATGTCTATGCTAAAGAAGAGCATCTAATTAGCATTGTTGACAGAGCTAGGCCATCTTGCAGATACGTGGAAAAGTTTGCCGCATACTACGATAGTATTAATTGAATGGTTTCCATTTCGGTTTGACGCAGATTCAATTACAAGGCGTATCTAGAGGAATGAACGAATCGTCCACAATACCAGATATTCTTGGTATCCCAATATGCCTCATAAAAAGTGTTGGTATTTGGTTACAATTTTTAGGCCAGCGGATCGTTTAGTCGTTTTTTCAAACACTTAACTGTCGGAATGATGTCGCTACCCTGCTATATTTCTAAATATTATGATTACAAGCACTACCGCGTACTAAGCGAAAATCATAAATTTATGGAGTACAAAATATGACCCATACTGTACCCAAAATCATGTCCAGACCAAATAAGCTAGAACTCGAAAATGACAAGAGAAAATTGAGTTGTAATGTCTGCAATTGCAATGTCATGTCGTTTTAATGTCCCTGACACTAAAAGACTAGTCGGGTACTTTCAAATGCATGTTCCTGATAAGAATCTTACAGTATCCATTGTCACCATCTTCATAACATTATCCCGCTATGTACGGTCGGTGCGACATATTTTACTCCATCACACCTCGTCTAACGTCCCATTATAACCGTGCTACTCAGAGAATTGTCAGAGCCGTGCTAATGAAAATAATAGCATGTCCAGAATAATAAATTATGGTTTTTTACAGTCAACGAACTGCCCAAGAGACAAAAGGATGGAATCTCTTTCGGGAAATTCCTGTGAAGAAAGAAAGTGGGTCTATGGTATCTACGGATTGGGTTGAGCTATGTGTGAAGATCCTCAAAGTTCTGGCTTACATCCTGGTCTTTATATTCGTGCTGGGATCAGCTGTTATCGCTAAGGGAACGTTGCTGTTTATAACGTCCCAGTTGAAGAAAGGGAGGACGATTAACCACTGTAATAAAGTTTTGGGTAAGTTCAACTTTAAAGGAGTAATTTGCTTTGAATCATTGACATTAACATTCGACATTCAACGTTTTCTGGTCAGTCTGTAGGTTTTGTTTCTCGTTGATTTTGTCACTAAAACTGTTTATCATTTGTTTACAGCATTAGATCAGCAGTTCATCACGGTACACACCTTAGAAGAACGCATAACTTGGTTATGGGCAGCTCTTATCGTGTTTGGAACACCAGAGTTGGGTGTCTTTTTGAGATCTGTCAGAATTTGCTTCTTTAAATCTTTTAGGAAACCTACTACATCTATATTTTTTATTGTAAGTACAAATTGTAAATATTTAAAGGTATCTGTTATTTAATTCAAAATAAGCTTCCAGTGCGATAGAGTTACGCTTGGATGCCTCGTGATTTCGTCCGCGTGAAATTTTGGTATATCGCGTGTCTGGATATACTTGACTGAGCCTTTCAAAAAAGTTTCGTACCTTAGTTTATACTCTGGCTACAAATAATCGCTTTCCATTTGCCAACTTCATCAAACCCCTGATGCACTTACGTAACAAAAAGATAACTTTTTGTTCCGTCTTTTATTGCAGTAACTAATACCAAATATATAATGATATGCCAACCCGGTAGTGTCTGTATTGTTAACCGCCATCGGCAAGAAAGGGGTGTCATAACTTTGACATCTTTGTCTCTATCTGTGTGTGTGTGTGTGTGTGTTTGTCATTCTCGTATATTGTATTTCTATCGTACTCAGTAGTTGATTCGGATGCGCTTTAAATTTTATGGCATTAACTTGGTATCTCCGCCCAGCGGTTATATCCCGCGTGGAAATGGATAATGGTGATGAAAAGTGTCCTATGTGTTAACCGCTAAAGATTGGCTGTGCGAATTCGCACTCCTGTGCATATGCATCTATTACCGCATCTACCTCGCATGCTCGACTTTAGAGGTTAATCCAGCGACTCATCTACCTCCATACCAAATTTTATCATATTGGCCCAACCGTTTGTTATGTCAAAAAAAAAACATGCTTTGAGTGGATCCGACAAGACATTTTGGATCTTATCAACTTGCTTAGGCAGGGGAGCAGGCTCGAATAGTAGAGGGGAGCATTGATGACATCTTAAATCTCTCTCCTCAACCCTACTCTCTGGGTTGCAAGTCTTGGACAAGTCTGGGGCCTCTTCTCGGCACAAGTACATACGGTGACTCCATTAAATATAAACTAATTCGATAGTAAAAAAAATGTTTTTTTATTGGTCAATAATGTTGCGGTCGAAGATGTTATTCAAGCTAAACTAATCTCAAGTAAAAACTAGAGATACTGGCTCTAAAAAAGTAATTTCTTATGAATAAAGCGACCGATTTTCATTCCAGGCGTTCGTAATTGAAACACTTCAGGCTGTCGGCTGCGCATTACTATTACTGATGATTCTACCAGAACTGGACGTAGTTAAGGGTGCCATGCTGATGAACGCAATGTGCATTGTTCCTGGGATCTTGAACGCGTTCAGTCGCAACCCGGCAGATTCTCGTTACTCTATGAAGCTAATATTGGATGTCCTGGCAGTGTCTGCGCAAGTGACTGCATTCGTTGTGTGGCCTCTGAGGAACGGGACGCCGGTTCTGTGGACGATACCAATTGCTTGTGTGTTTGTGTCACTCGGTTGGTGGGAGAACTATATCGGTGGCGTTGACAGAAATTCCTCATGTAAGTTTTAGATAGACTGTTGCTTAGTACCTGAAATGAATGCCTCTGCTGTATCTGTGACACGAATTGACTTATAAGCTGATTGCCTACTAAAGTCTAAACTTTGCCAGGTGATGACATTGTGTAGATGTCATTCCCCTTCAAATATACAGGGTTATTGGAAAAATGCTAACAACCACTTGGAGTTGACTTCTGCTTGTCCTAACAAACAATATGTTTTTTTTTTATAATATTTTTTTGTGTTTTTGACGTAATAAGCACGAGAACAACCTGATCTTAAAAGTATATTGTGCCTGTAATTTATTATTTCATATTTTTAATTACTACTCGATGTAAATATTCAACACTATTCAAAGGGAGCGCGGCGCGGTCCTGTGTTGCCGCGGCGGACGCTCTTGGCTCGAAATAGGCATTATCTTTTACTATTATTTTTTATTATTATTATTTTAGAGCTAGTTCCTATTCTAGGTTATGCCTGCATTACAGCACCTTCGGCCACAATCAACGTTTACTATAAGGTGCGATTGTGGTCCAAGACAAGCATAGCCTAGAAAAATAATTAAACATTCGGATTTGCATACTTAGATAAACAGTTGGGATAATTATCACTAACTAAATTTTGTATACTTATTCCCGGTACATCAATCATCACTTAAATAGTTAGGAATACCTAAGAATAAAGAATGTTGAGTGTATTTAAGAAAAGTTTTTTGTTTTAAATTTTGTCGGTTGACAATATATTACTCTGATATTTTATTATTATTATTTTTATTTATAGCTGATAAGATTTTGTTCAGCCTAACCCAGAATTACCGACCGGGACTGACGGATTAACATGCCCTCTGAAGCACGGAAGCGCTCAGTAGTAATGTCACTAGCGGTCACCTATTCATCGCTCTGCGCGATTGGTATATTATTTGATGATTGAAACAAGACCTAACTCTTAAATAATAATAGCTTTGTGTTCTGTAGCTATTCAAATCTTTCATGTATATACACAAACAAATAGCAATTAAATCTTAGCGATTGTTAAGTATGTAAGGAATTTATCTATGCAATAAAGCGTATCGTATTTTATCACTAGACATTGTATTCTCTAATCAAATGCGTAGAAGTAGGAGTATTCGATAAATAATCCGTGAATCCCCGAATTCCTCGACTTTTTATCGCTATGACTTAATTATTTCAAATTTTAACAGACTTCTAAAATAAAGAGGAGGTTATCAATTCAACTGCATGTTTTTTCGATAGTTATATGGTGATTATTCCACTAATTTTGAATTGATTAGGACGATTCTTTGGGCAGAGTATACCTCCAACTTTGTTCCATTTAAATTTCATCAACATCCGCCGAGTTTAGTTTTTAAGTTACAGTCAATTAACTGAAAACAATATTTGTATATCTGGATAATTTTATGGTAATTGCTAGTCATGTCGATAGTGAACAGTGTTTTAGGCGAATGCCAATGATATAGTAAGGAATATGCATAATTAAAAAGTATGAAAAAAATATTTAAAAATACATAATAAAACCGCCATCAAACAATGAAAACTATGAAAGAACGCGTGGAAGTCTGACAATTATAGTATGAGGTCTGTATTTTAAATCAGCATGATACCGAATTCAACAGGTTATTTCATAGTTTTCAGTGTTGGAAGTCAATTCTGTTGTTATATATTTATTTATAACGATTGCTCGTAATCCTTTCATCTGTTTTCTTTCAGCTGTGATGATATATTTACAAGAAGTTCGGGAGAAATTGAAAAGAACTCGTTACTACACTCAGAAGTTCCTTTCCCTTTGGAAGATTGTAGTGTTCATGGTTTTCATCATCGTGTCCTTAGATCTCCAAGAAGACGACCCATTTTCGTTTTTTACCAAGTTTGGTGAAGCTTTCGGCCCCAGAGAATACAACGTTTCAGAGGTATTACTTATTATTTTTGTTATCATTAATAATTAATTACCTGATTCCTTCCTCTACGCCCAGCACTGTACATATTAATATTATCCTTTACTTACTGTGAGCTGTCAATGCTTTGGAACCCTTCTGTAGATGACGCGAAGCTCTGTATCTGTAACTAATTAAAATGTTAATTAACCATAAAATAATTCTAATACTAATATGTAAACATTGTTAGGTACTTACCTTTATTAAATTGCAAATAAACATAAGTAGCGGCGAATGCACACATTTGTATGTATATGCGTACGGCGGTATCGGTAGTAGGGTAGGCACGGTGACCGACCCGACCTTCAGTCGCGAGTCCAACGCCGTTCGATACGCATCTACATACATTTTACATGTCTTCAAAGCACCTATTACGCTATCCTAGTTGTTCAGTTTTATTTATCTCCTCAAGACCACGCACCTATCATCTACACCTTCGTTTTGAAATCCAAGATGGCGAACACATTTTTTTTAGTAAAATTATATGGATGTCACTTTCAAGGTTTTTTGGATTATTGATGATTACGAAATTGATATCCGTTTTAAAATATGCCAAACACATATACAAAACCTGGTTTTTTTTTTATTGGTCTTTGTATACATTATTATAATTTGTATGTTAGTAACATCACATAAAAGTGGCAACCCTGGGCGTTGTGGCCAGCATCTTGCGGCGTCAGTTTTTACGTGGTGGTTTTACGTTTCAAAGGTGTTTAACTATTATATGATTCTTACAATGCGATAGCATTTAGTACCTTTATTATTTGCTACTGGCAGATAGCTTTACACCATATCCCTCTACTTTCTTTATTTATTGCCCTAAAGGAATTTGAACTGATCTTTCAGACAAGTGTTTTTGCAATGTATGGTACATTATATTTTCTTCTTGTACATTTTCAGGTCCAAGTAGTCCTCGAAGATGTGTACAACGGTGACGTACAATACGTGATCACTGGAGAAATACCTAACATACCAATCTACTGGCCTGCCTCGTTATGGGTCGCGCTCATCCAAATCGCTACCGCTTACGTATGCTTTGGGGCTGCGAAGTTCGCGTGCAAGATTCTAATACAATCCTTTAGTTTCACGTTAGCACTGAGCCTTGTCGGCCCTATCACTGTCAATCTCCTGATAGTGTTCTGTGGAATGAAGAATAGCAACCCTTGCGCATTCCATAATACGATACCGGATTATTTGTTCTTTGAAATGCCGCCAGGTAAGATTGTGTTAATTTGATAATCAGTTCAATTATGTAATCAAGCACTTCCTAGCTTTTGCTTGTTACCCTTTGGTAATTACCGATTTAGTTTTGATTTGTTGAGTCCGTGATCGCTCGGAGCAATTTGATGTGAAACTGAATTAAATGTATTAATAAAATATGTCTTCTTTACTACTTCTTTTATTTTTATAATTACGCAAGAACATAATATGATTTGTTGACGACATATAGGACAAGGCTTTACTTTAAAAAGGCTTAGGTTTTATGGCCTTCCTTAAAATGCTCTCGTTGGTATTATAGCCGCTACCATTTGGGTAAACAGTGCGTTAACGTAGTAAGGAGCTCTAATATGCGGCCAATATGCCTTACTTTCATCAACGTGGGTAATGGTATGCTGCTAATTGCAGGCGTATTTTCTCGTCGCGTTTTACGGTAGTTAACGGGAGGGTATGGAACAGTCCTTATATTCTTAAACGGGGAAACAGTATACGCCAAAGTACACTAGTATATATCTATAGAAAGTTTTCTGAAAGAAAAATGTAATTTCCAGCGGGACTTGAAACGTCAATCCCAGAATACCGTCTTGTTGCATTTCCAATCAATAATGTTATGGAAGCAGCTGCTGTGACAGTTGATTTTTCCATCAGTTTTGAATATTTTAAACGTCTTTTAACAATGTGTTACATACTATACAATAAAATTATTACAATATTTGTTTAAATTAGGTGACATGCGATAGCTTGGCAGAGACGGAATTGTCCAAGCATTTTTGTCGTTTAAGTAATCAGAAACTGTGTACTAGAATTTCTTAATTAAAATGTGTTTCAGGTGCAACTTTAATTTTCCTTCTGTGAGCGTTGTATATTATGTTAAGGAACTTTATAATAAAACCGCACACGATTACTTAAGAAGGTCCTTTTATTAGTCTTTGCTAATTTAAAAGCTGGCACTACTATTTGATCTTTTCCTAGTGTTTTAATCGTGATTGTCATTTTTTAATTTAAATTACTTAGGCTGCTAGGTTTGTAGTCCCGCTGGGAGTAATCATTTGCCATCCGAAAAAAAAAATTTGCTTAGCAAGCGTCAATGCTATTTAAATATACTAGTATATTAACTTTGTTTTTGTGTATATCAAATCTTTCTCACAGTATATCTCCTCCGAGAGTACATACACCGGGAGATGTCGTGGATATGGTTGCTGTGGCTGGCCTCTCAAGCGTGGATCTGTCTGCACGCGTGGCAGCCGCGTTGCGAACGTCTCGCCACTACCGACAAATTGTTCGCGAAACCTTGGTATTGCGGCCCTCTGATCGACCAGTCTTTGTTACTCAACAGGACCAAGGATGACGACGTCGATATAGCTATCGAGGTAAGTTTAACAGTAAAAAGTACATATGTCTAAGCAGATCTTGCCACTACCGACCAAGACGTAAGCGTCTAATGAGGGAGAAACAGAACGTTAACAAGTTCATGTGATGCAAGGCCCTACTTTAAATAGCTTAATTCTATTAAAGACATTAGAATAGGTATATATGAGTAAAAACATGAGACCTAAAAATTAGTTTACTGTGATATATACAACTTTGTACATCTACCAGTGAGAAAAATGTCATACAAGAAAAACACTGAAAGAAATATTAAACAGTAGGTTTGTTTTAAATTACTATTGACGTCGATTCTATATTCATTCTCTAAATTTATGATTTTCTAAATTATGGTAGTTCTATGTATTATTTTATTCACACTCAATCAAAATTCGTATAACGCTTTGCTTTAAATTATGGGATTTCTTCTATTGTTCAAAATAAAATCTAAAATCGTAGAACCCTTGCGAATAACAATCCTAAAGAGGGAAGGCGGCGCTAGATTTTCCATAAAAATTTTCACCTATGTTCTTCCTGGAAAATGCATTTACAGCAACCATTTTTTAGCATTTGTTTTTTAATTTTAATGCCAAAAATCTTTGAATCTGGTCGGTTTTAGATGAGTAAACGTCGACAGTTAAAACCGTCCTTTTCGCGCTGCTAAAATAGTTGAAAGGAAATGGCATTCTTTGAGCTAAAACATTAAGTTTTAGTGGCAAGAATGCCATTTCGTTTAATAGTTTTACTGCAAAGTTTGCAACTACATGCTTAGTAAGACATAACCCAGGAAATCCAGAAGGGCGCTTCTGTACAATACAAAGAATTGCTTATTCTGAGAATAAACTTTCATTTTATGACTTTAATTATCTGACGGTTTAAAGGGTGAAAACCATACCCAAGAGCAGGCAGGCAAGTTGGTTGAGTCTTAAGAACGAGATATTTGAGGCCAAGCCTGTACCCAAAGTGTCAAAATTTTCATTGTCTTTATAAAATAATTATGGTGTTATTTCAGGATCTCCAGAACCTTGTCGGTGGTGATGATGTTTCAGTATCAAGTTCCGAAAAAATTACAAAAGATGTCAAACCGTCTGATAGTATAACTAGGTAAGATATTTAGAAAACAGCTAACATTCTTAAAACTATGGAGGAATGCGAGCGTTTCCTTCTGTTACAGATGAAAAAAGGAGTTCATGCTCCACGATGTATTTTAAAAAAAGTGTCTATAGTCTATTTTTTTTAACAAACGAGTACTGAAAATTTTACTGCGTTGCTATTGGCCAACGTAATCAACATAAGGTCCGTTCCACACGAACTCTTTAGTTACATGTCGGTTCAGTTGAGTCTTCGACTACCTGCGCGTCGATAAATATTGCTTGTAACTATTCAATAGTTGCAACTTTAGTATTAGGGTAAGCAAAACAAAGATAGTTTTGAAAAAAATGTTGTAGCTAAGTTATCAAATCGTCTCGTCACACGTTTGCCGACGTATCACTGTGAGTTCAACCCAATTGAACTCGTTTGGTCTCAAGTGAAGGGCTATGGCAGGAAATAACAAAAGTTATAAAATTTATAAATTATCTGAACTTTTTTGTAACAAGGAGTACCTAAAGTGGATAGATAAAAATGGTGGTCTCAATCATGTGATAACCAACATAGAAACAAAAATGTACGGAGTCGACAATCGTGTACAAAATATGTTAGAGCAATTTATTATTGACGTGTCTGCAGAAAGTTAATTAGAAAGATGACTATATTTTTTAAGATCACAAGAATTGTAGTAGAATTATTTGATTTATATGTTCCGGTGCAAAATATATAAGTATACTATTACAATATTTTTTTATATCATAAACGCGACCAGAAAATTTTGATACGAATATACTATGTATGCAAGTTTAAATCATAAAATAATACCGTAATTGTTTCTACAGTAAATTTTAGAAGTATGCAATATGCACGAGCGTTAACAATTTCAAAACAAGAACAAAGGCATTGACCAATGACGGCAATGACCAATCTCACTCTGTCAATATCGGAAATGTGCGAGAGATATACTCAGTACTCGTTTGTTAAAAAAACGGACTATAGTTGATATGTGATGATGGTATATATTTTTAGCAGACTAAGCCTAAATTGGAAACTGGCTTTCAATGCTGCCAAAACTGATCGTGCAGGTGCTTGTAGAAAGAGTCGTGGAAAGTAACTTTCTATGGAAAAATTTAAAAGCCTAACCACCAAGCAAAACTGAAATGGAGTTAAAATAAATCGCATATTTTTACAGAAAAAGGAGATTATAATTTGTATCTTATTCTATACGTTAGTGTATGAGAATGGATGTACATATGGGTATGTTGTATTCTGTTTTGTGACAACGTAACTTCCAAACCTCTGATCCAATTCGATTAAATTTTGTTCAATAGCTGACATTAGTGTGATGTCTCTTATCCGTATTTCGCGAACTACAGCGCACGCCGTAGTATAGTGCTGGATATATCGGGGTTATTGCTAGATGCTTCGGATATAAACTAAAGTTTGTTAGAGCAAGGCAATCCATGGTTTGAGATATTATATCCTGTTTAACTTTATTTTAAATTTAACTCTAGGATATATACATGTGCGACTATGTGGCATGAGACAAAAGACGAGATGAGCGAGTTCTTGAAATCTGTGATCCGATTGGACGAGGACCAGAGTGCACGTCGTGTTGCACAGAAATACCTTGGAATCGTCGACCCGGATTATTATGAGTTTGAAGGTAAGTTTCTATAGTTTCATTCGCAAAACTATATACAGTTTTTATTTTATGAGAAACGCATCTTTGAATTAGCGTCGCGTTCAGCAACTTGAGGTCCCGGCTTTTGATTGTGGCGCTAAATCGGTTGTTGGGTTTTTCTGACATAATTAATGACATTCTCAGTATCAGTATTTAATAGTGCCTGGAAGATAGCGATATGTTCACCTACATTTTCATAGGACCTTAAAACTGGAGTTTCATACCTATTTTTTGTCTTTTTGGCTGTAGAAAAGCAAGTAAAGTTGGGTAGTCTCGAGAATGATCAAGGAATACAATAAATTTGTTAATTTCTTCTCCCAATTTTTTGACAGCAGCGCTTAGATAAATATTGGGTTAAATCATAATCATTTTTCAGCTAACATCTTCATGGATGACGCTTACGAAGTCTCCGACCACAGTTGGGAAGATATGCAAGTGAACCGCTTCGTGAACTGTCTCGTTGACACGGTCGACGAGGCGGCTTCAGAAGTGCACCTTACTAACGTGAGGTTGCGCCCTCCTAAGAAATACCCGACGCCTTACGGAGGCAGGCTGGTTTGGACACTACCAGGGAAGAACAAGCTCATTTGCCATTTGAAGGATAAGTCGAAGATTAGGCACAGGAAACGATGGTCTCAGGTAAATTGAGACTTGAATATATGATGCACATGTTATTGATATATAACAGCTGATTGGTAACTCTTCAATCACTATCTCACTTGATGATAAGTGATGACGTGGACGAAGATAATAATTAGGCTTAACGTAGAGTGAGGTCTGACCCTAAAGGACAGCAGCCGGAATTAAACGTGAGATCTTTGGCAGGTGACAGATTTTCTACTTGAGGATTAAAGTAACCATTCACAAAATTTGCCATAATCCCCAGGCTTGGCAGGCGTCTTTGGATCCACAGTATAAGAAGGCAGTTCTTAGACGCAGGAAGACGCACGATGGAGGGGTGGTTGGACAATCCTAGTCCGGCACCCCACAAAATACTTTAAGTCTCATTAAATAATGGTTACATGCCCGTGAATCTAATCTTTGAACCACAATTGTTATTTCGCTGGCTATACTGCAGTATCCGTCGCATAAAGCGAACTTAGGTCCGGGCACATATCCAGGGCGCAGTGCTGCACCGTAAAAAGGCACGGCGCCACCACGGTGCTCGCGAATCTCAGCCTGTGGATATAAAGGATTTTTCAACCATAACTTTGTTTTCTAAAACAAAATCAAACAAAGAATTTAGATGCAGATGATTCAAATTTTTATTGTATGAAGAAGAGAAAAGTTTGGCAATTATGAATGAAAAATGATAACTGGCAAATGACCACCACGAGCACGCTGACAGATGTCGATTCATTCATCAAAGTTTTTAATCACTTTTTCGCAAAATGGCGTGTCTGTTTCGTTAATCACATGACGGATGTTGAGTTTTAAGGCTGCAATCGATTCGATTGGCTTCGTGTAGACTCTGCCCTTAACATAGCCCTACAAAAATAATCCAGTGGTGCTAAATCACACGATCTGGCTGGCCAATTTACCGCTGAATTCATCCATCCAAGTAATGATGGCAACGTACACTGCTTAACCTAGCCAACGGTTATATAGACAATGTTAGACCAATTAACCGGATAAGAAAGACTAGGCAGGCACGCTGTGCTACGCTTCAAAAATGAGCAAAATGACCAATCTGTGATCTTATTTTCTGGCCACGCAAAGAGTGTCTCTCCTGAATTTAGTATATCTCTTTGTTTTCTCTAGGTATCTATCACTGGAGAGTGTTTTGTTTCTATATATCGAAGAGCTGGCTAGCCCATTATTCCAATGAAGTTGTTTCCCTAGGTAATGTACATGTACTACTTCCTCGGCCACCGACTAATGGACCTGCCGATATCCGTGGACCGCAAGGAGGTGATCGCCGAGAACACATACTTGCTCGCTTTGGACGGAGACATAGACTTCAAGCCTGCCGCCGTCACACTGCTGATAGATCTGATGAAGAAAGACAAGAATTTGGGAGCGGCTTGTGGGCGCATTCATCCTGTGGGCTCAGGTAGGTTCCTTTTGGTTTTATACATCATTGCTCTTATACTTATTTGGGATCGGAGTTAAGATTATTGATTTTGATTTTAACGTATATATTAGATAATTATAATATTTTGTATCTTAACCTTTATTATAAAATTCCCTTAAGCTAGTCTGTGAAAAAAAAAACTTGTGAAAGGGAAGGTAAAAGCCACAATTACAGAGACCACAAATATTTTATCTCGAGCAGAAATCGAACTCAAATTTCGGGGTTCTAAACATCGGGCACCTTAGGTGAATGGTGACGTATATAGCGCGATTTTATTTTTGGTTTTGTTTTGTTACTTTATCTCTTAACTATTGCACCTACTTGATGCCTTTACACTAAGATTCAGAGAAGGTTTTTCACGATGTCTAAAATATTTTATAATACTTATTGATTTGAATAATTATGTTGCGTTAAACATAAATTATAATATTTTTGATGATATTAGAGGTAACTCATTAATTAAACTCGAAAACCACGATTATCTAGAATAATAAAGCTGTTTCAATCTTGTACTTCGGTAGTGTGTTTCCTCCTCAACATATTAACAAGGTTTTTTCTTTCTAACGTAATACTTTGGCAGGTCCAAAATAGATCGGAGACAATTAACCGGTGTCACGCCAGTGACAGCCTATTTCTGAATTATATTTATACTTATGGTGTGTCTTGTAGGTTTCATGGCTTGGTACCAGATGTTCGAGTACGCGATCGGACATTGGCTGCAAAAGGCGACGGAACACATGATCGGCTGCGTGCTCTGTAGTCCGGGATGCTTCTCGCTCTTCAGAGGAAAGGCTCTCATGGACGATAACGTTATGAAGAAATACACGCTTACTTCCAGCGAGGCGAGGCATTACGTGCAGTATGATCAAGGTATTTAATTGTATTATATTTGTGAATGAAGGACGAATTTAAAGCGAGGGCCATAGATGAATCACTAGCAAGTGAAGGAATCTAACGACTGAATCACGACCGTATACATGACGATTGAATCAAGAGCGATTGTTAGAGTGATTCGATTGTTAGAATCCGAGCGACGCGAGTGATACATGGCCTACGATAAATATCCGTTTAATTCAAGAGTCAAATTCAATAGTATAATTTATACCATAACTACGAGAAAAATAAAGATTTATGCGATAATAGACATTTAATGAAGTAAAAAGGTAGGTTAACTTAATAACACGAACATTAAAATTGGAACAATTTCTAAAATTAAGAGTAATTTCCTATTTATTATTAGGATGGTCAACTTATGAAGCGATATTTATTACCTTGGAGTATGTATGTCGAGTATTCTATGGACAAATAGTTTGTGTCGAGTATTTTTTGCGCAAAGAGCTTGTATATTGAGGTTGAGGTCGACTATATTTATGTGTTCTAAATTCAAAGATCAATATAGTGATAAAAAGTTCTTTTTATTCACTGTTTTAGTGAATAAAATAACCTTTTAAGAGAGGAAGGATATAACATTTTCTATTCACATATTGATTTCTTTTTCTTTATTGTCAATGGTTTTAATATAAAGCTGGGCCTTAGCCAATAAAATAAGACATAAGCTTGTTTTATGATGGCACGCCGAATAATGAGTGCACAACTTTCAACATTTTTTTTGTCATCCAATCACTATTAACTTCTTCATCGTCAATGTTACTCCAATCAATGGGCGACCGATGACCATGTCGTCCGCGTCCTGAATGGTCTGTACTTAAAATGGGCAGCGACTTTGCCTTTACATAAAGAGGGTCTAGTAAATAATATTTAGGTCTCAGTTTGCGCAAAATCACAATTCATATAGTGTAAAATTACTTTTCAAATATATTAAAACTACTATCTAAGTTTTTATCAATAAAATCAATATAAACATATGACAACTCCGTCTAAATTTCTAACCAAGCAGACCTGATGTCAGAAACACCACGTAGACTAGATCTGTATTAGATATTTTTAAGTGTTTTTTTTAAATATTACCTTATTAAGTATTTCTCAAATATTTGGTAGTATAAAGGCTCATGAATGTTATTATTTTAATGATTTTCAATTAAATTATTAAAATAATCTAATAACATCTTAAATTGTAATCACAAAGTTTATTCAGTTATTATAGGTAAGTATTGTGTTTATGGCAATTTGAGTCTATAACACTTTATCTGACAAAGTCAAAGGAGATAGCTTAAATCTATTTTAATAAAGTTGTTCAATTTATTATTTGAAAAATGTTATTACTCGATAAAAGACTTTATGAACGACAAAAAATAGAATTATAATGTATTATAGAGCGAGAACGATTAACTGACATGAAAATAATTAACTGCATAAATGACAAAATCTTGTTATAGTATAATTTAATGTTAAATGTATAGTTATGTAAATTAAAATATAGTAATGACAATAATTATTGACATGGACATTTATTTTGTATTATTTAATAATTATTTTATATATGAGTTGATAATCGTTAAATTGTATAATTGTAAATTAAGCATGTTAAGCCATTTAGGCAGAGTTTCGTTGGAACTGTATTTTTATGCTATTTTAACTTTGCAATTATGTATCCAAGACTTAGCAAATAAATATTCATTCATTCATTCATTTGATTCAATTGTCTTAAAAAAATCTTTCGGTTTTCTAGGCGAAGATCGTTGGTTGTGCACACTACTGCTTCAGCGTGGTTATCGAGTAGAATATTCCGCTGCTTCGGACGCCTACACTCACTGTCCCGAACTTTTCGACGAGTTCTTCAACCAGAGACGTCGTTGGGTGCCCTCGACTATGGCCAATATATTAGATCTGCTAGCGGATTCAAAACGGACTGTGAAAATTAACGATAACATATCAACGCTTTACATAACATATCAGGTAAGTTTACATTGCTTTAATATTTTTATTTTGCAATAACGCATGCTCCGCAGATTTTTATTATAAAATTACGAGAGGACAAACTATAGTTATGTACGGGTTTCGAACCCGCGCCATCCACCCCTATAGCCGGGGTATGTTCTGACCGCTAAGCCAACATGACATATCACGCATAACTCTAATATGTCCTCTCGTTCTGAACCATTGTTTGGTGATGGAAGCTTACATTGTTTTAATCTCAGGTTTTAAAGTAAACTCTTACCAGAATTATTGCAAATGATTAATCAGTGACGTCACAGGTGCCCACGTCCTTAACCAACATGTTAGATCTACCTGCCAGCGGAATTTAGGATAAAAATCAATGATTTTCATTTTATATCAGTTGAGGGTGGTATAGCGATGCCCTACCGCCATGCGTTGCAGGTAAATACAACCCTTTGTATTTATTCTTTTCAGAGTCTACTAATGATAGGTACGGTCCTGGGTCCCGGGACCATTTTCTTGATGTTGGTGGGCGCCATGAACGCTATCACCGGGATGAGCATCATGAACTCGCTCCTACTCAACTTCATCCCAGTCTTTATATTCGTTACTGTCTGTATGACCTGCGAATCTAAAAATCAGGTATGTTTCATTTCCATTACTTCATCATGTATATACTTTTTTTTATTAGATTTATTGATGAAATGAACTAGTTGCTACCTCCAGTGATGGTAAGTATCACGCCTGTCTGTTACAGTTTCCGTTTCATCATACCGTTTGACACTGCACTGCGCACGTCAATCCGACACATGTTCCAACTTATGTCTGGTTCGCCTAGTTTCCGTGCTACTAGTATATGGTGCCTTTCTTTCTTTTTTTCTTGCGCACAGTACTGTACTGTACCAGCCGGATTGTCGACTGCTGAACACAGCCTCCCACAATAAGGGATTTTCCATAATCCCCACGCTTGTCAGGTGTCTTGGGGATCGCAGTTTTAAGATATCAGTATCTCAGAAAGCACTGCCCACCTCCCGGTATTTTTCCTTTAGTTGCCTCTTACGACACCCACACGGTAGCAATGTGGGGTGTGACATTCTAGCCCGGCACTTTGAGGCAACCCCACGGGTACTTTGAGCACAGTGTTTGCAAACTACAGCTTAGAAGTAGAATATCTGATAATGGGGTCGTACCCTTCAAAACTGAATCTTGCATACATTTTAAGACAGGTGGTAAGTCACCTATAACTCCGGAAAGTCAGTAACTCCGGAAGGGATAAGCAGAGGTACATGAAAACCCAAATTTCAATTGGAGCTTTTGGGTGATATGTTATGGGGTCGAGTCTGTTGTCATCTACGGGTCCATAATTCAATACCAATTCATTTATTTCACCATCAGTGATGAGATAGCATATTCCAGGTTAATAACAATAACGACCAGATATAGAGTTACAGTGTTAAAAGTGATGGCGAAATCAATTAATAAAAATTACAAATTTATTGCCACATTCACCAAAAAAAACTGTATAGAGCTACTGTGAGAAGAACGGCCAAGTAACTTGGCGCCGTTCTCTTGACAAATGTATTTGATCAATGTGTTACAAAATGTATTTTATTACATTATTTGCTTACATTACATAGGTGAGATGTGGTAGCTTGGCAGAGATTATCCAGCCATCTCTGTCGTTCAAACAATCACATTTTTTTTTTAAATCGTAATCAAAATATTTTTCACGTGCAACTTGAATTTTCCTTCTGTGAGCAATGTTTTTAGTTTGTAAGTTCATTTTGAAATCGCTGACAATTACCTAAAAAGGAATTTTATTTTGTCTGTTATTATATGATTAAGTTACAGAACAAACACGAGCCTTATCTGCTGATAAGCGGTCACCGCTGCCTATGACAGATGCATTTCGTCACAAATGACGAACTGCAAAAGATAGATGTTAAGTGTCATGTGCCTGTCATTTCTTTGATAATGTAAAACTTGGCTTACATTATCTTTATTCCTACTATTATAGTCGTCGTTATAGTTGCTGTTATAATTTTATAGGTACTAAGTCTGTACAAGCCTATAATAATAATTTTAACTTTCCTATGTTTTCTTTCAGCTAATGTTAGCCAACGTAATCACGTGTCTTTACGCCATGCTGATGATGATGGTGATTGTCGGCATAGCGCTTCAAATAGTGGAAGACGGCTGGATGGCGCCTTCCAGTATGTTCTTCATATTTACAATGGCCAGTTTTGTCATAACTGCCATGCTTCACCCGCAGGAGATCGTGTGTCTACTATACTTGTTTGTGTACTATATAACCATTCCCAGTATGTACATGTTGTTGATTATATACTCGTTATGTAATTTGAACAACGTGTCGTGGGGGACTCGGGAAACTGTTCAGAAAAAGACACTGAAAGTAAGTTTATCTTTTTTTTTATAATAAAATGAATATTTATTTTTCGGTAATGGATGAGGCTGAAGTTTAGACCTTTAGGTTTTTATGAAGACTTTTGCATTATCTTACTGTAACAGCCGGATCTTCCATTGATGAACACAGGCTCCCATATTAAGGGGGTATTTGCCATAATCCCCACGCTTGGCAGGCGTCTTGGGGATCGCAGTGTAAGTTCACAGGGCAATATCTTAACACGTGTTTATTTACTTATCTCGACTTTTTTAACAAGGTTATATTATTAAGTATAAAAGAAATTAAACAAATAATTACTAGATTCAGGCGTTAAGTTGCGGAAGTCCATATTTAATAATATGTAACAAATATTTTAAGAAAACATTACATTTATTTTTTAGAATTTTAACTATTCCTAACCATGAATAAATATGTAAAGAAATTTAAGTCAAGTTTAAAAACGGCAGAACGCAAACCTTACCGCGGCGGGCGTGGTTTAAAAAGTGTATTGTGGTGCGCAACAACATTAAGTTGCATTACCTTGACGCGACCAATCGAATGCGGTCGTTTTTAAGAGCCAAATCAGCTATTCAATCCAATTAAATTTGGATGATTGGGTGTGTTTTGTTAATTGGGAACTCGTCGAGTCTAAAAACCAAATCGGTAATTGAATGAGAGTCCTAAGTATTTTTTAATGTTATGAATTGACGAGACGGACAGGAAGTAGCCCGCTTGATGATAAGCGTCACGCCACTCCATTACTGTTGCAGTGTCACAGATCACGTCCTGCTGGAAACTTCACTGCTCTCATCACTCCGAGCCCGAAATACTATTTCTTGTTCGCCTGGTAATTTTACTTGATGCAGTGCCTTTTATGCTTAAACACTGTGTATTGCTACCACACTAAGTACTGTTTCGAGTTTCAGGCGAATACCTGACACTGCGGTAGTACCCTCCAAGACAGACTCTTTCAAAAAAGATCTATCACCTGATAAAAACAAAGTACCGATACTATTAATTACTATTTAATTTGAACACCATATTTTAGGAAATGGAAATGGAAAAAAAAGAAGCAGAAGAGGCGAAAAAGAAGATGGACAATCAAAGTATGCTAAAATGGTTCGGTGGTTCTAAGTCTGACGAAACTAGTGGTTCCATGGAGTTCGCTATATCTGGTCTATTCAAGTGCCTGTGCTGCACCAACCCTAAGGATTACAAGGAAGATCTACATCTATTGAAGATAGCTACTTCTATTGAGAAGATCGAGAAGAAGCTGGAGGCTTTGTAAGTTTATGACAAGTGTCTATGATTATACATATAATCACGCCAGTATTCCCCGAAGGGGTAGGCAGAGGTGTGTAAACACCCAAAATTTGCCAATTGGTTTTCGGTCCCATGTAATAGGGGGCGAGCCTATTGCCATTGACCGGGCACAATTTCAAGGTCATATAAAATGTTTTCTCTGACACATTGGACTAAATAGAGGATCATATTACTAATTATATGTTAACGCTAACAACATAAAAGACAGGAACACATGAACATATTGTATGAAACCCTGGCAGGGCACTGATATGGTATACAGCCTTGTTGTGCGTGTAATGCACACAGCACCCTACTCACGTCCACGTGAGAAGTGGCAAGGTTTGTTTCGTGGTTGACGCACTTTTCCCTTAGTCGCCTCTTACGACACACACATGAAGAAATGACATTCTAACCGAGCACCCTACGGGTAAAGTATATTATATCAGTACTAATCAGTATCAGTACTAATATTATAAATGCGAAAGTAACTCTGTCTGTCTGTCTGTCTGTCTGTTACGCTTTCACGCCAAAACTACTGGACCGATTTGAATGAAATTTGGTATGGAGATAGTTTGAGACCCGGGAAAAAACATAGGATAGTTTTTATCCGACTGCGCAAAAAGAGGTTAATGTTTTCGCGCGATAACCGACATACGCGCGGGCGGAGCCGCGCCCGGAAAGCTAGTAATATTATAAATGCGAAAGTAACTCTGTCTGTCTGTCTGTTACGCTTTCACGCCAAAACTACTGGACCGATTTAAATGAAATTTGGTATGGAGATAGTTTGAGACCCGGGAAAAAACATAGGATAGTTTTTATCCAATTGCGCAAAAAGAGGTTAATGTTTTCGCGCGATAACCGACAAACGCGCGGGCGGAGCCGCGCCCGGAAAGCTAGTGAGTCATAACTCAAATTTTTCCTATCGGTCTTTAACCATCGTATTGCGATGGTGCGACACCTATAGTTCAAATTACGTTGCACTAGATCCTGTTTGATTATAGGAGGTTTATCAGCTAGGACACTAAAATGTCATGTAATAATAAAGTATTTACCAGGAATTGAACCCAGGACCTCATGATGCAAACGGGATTTCTATTCTAATCTAATATTATAAAGAGGAAAGATTTGTATCAACGAATAAACTTAAAAACTACATGACCGATTTGGATGAAATTTGGTATGTAAATAGTTTGAGACCACGTGAAGGACATAGGCTAGTTTTTATCCAACTGCGCAAAAAGAAGTTAATGATTTTGTGCGATAACTGAGTGTCGGTTCAAATTCAATTAAATACATTACCTATATATAAATATCCAACCGGCGAAATATGGAAAAGGCTATTAAATATGCGTAGAAGTCACGGTTACTGTTTATTAGGCTATATATATGTTTAGTATGTTGTTTTTGTAGGGGTGCTCCGACCGAAGTTCCTGAGAATACGACCAGGAGACGATCTTCAATGGGCCTACGTCGCGATTCGTCTGCATTGATACCTGAGTACGAAGACAGCGAAATCTCAACTGAGATACCAAGGGCAAGTATACCATACGACTACTTCCTATCTAGCACATGCTGGATTGAAAGAAATAAAGTTTATGAATATCTAAATATATGAAAACTATCGCGAGTTTTATCCATATTAACTTATTATGAAACGGCTAGGAGCCGCGCAACAGTTACGCGCTGAGGCCCGTGCTCGTCGCTTCGCGCAATCGTAACTCCCAGACGAAGGACTTCAAAACAATTCGAAACTGATCGAAATCTTTCCGGTAAATATAACGCGGGTCCTAGCCTTTTCATAATAAGTTAATATCTAAATATATGATTAAATTCTATCGAACTTGTCCCCTACTGTTACGGATCAAAAAGTATGGGTATAATAAAGTTAAAAAAATATATAAAAGTAAGAGCAACAGGTCTTCATATAAAATCTGTACAATATTTATTTATTGTATGATTAGCTTCAATGCAATGTTTTATAAATTTAACAAAACGTTGTCTAGTCTGTTTAGTTTTTTGTTATCACCTACCTACATGTTCGTAGACAACCCAACTATTCAAGTTTTTAGCGTACTGCATTAATTCTACGGCTTTATTTTAATAAGCCTGTTGAGTGCACACAGAATGTGGCGTATTGTATTTCTTCACTTCATTAATTCGATATACTTACTTATTAGTTTTAGTATTAAATTAATGTAAAAAGGAGGATGTTTATTAACTTCAGTCATTCGTTTTTCGTGCTTGGCAACGACTAAAAATCTGTAAAACAAAGTGCTGGTGAAAAAGTAGCGCATTATCAGCTTTAACTACGGGAAATATAAGAACAAATAAGGAATAACGGTGGTTCTGAGAAAAGAAGACGAGAGAAGAAAATAATTTACTATATAAAGTTTAATTGGTTATAATTATAATTTATCCTTTTATTCGTGTAATACACAGGTTTGTTATTCCCTGATTCGGCCCTGGAAAATAATTAATTTTATTTATCCACTAGGAGAGCTTATAATATATAATATTTTTTTTAAATGTTCTTGGCAATTTCTGCATAGTTCCCGGGCACATTGACTTACTTAAGATATAAGTAGAATAGTACATTATGATATAAGTGCGGTAAGTTGAAAATTACACTCGAGGCGATATTGCTAAATGCAAGAAAGCAGAGGCTGTAATTACCAAAATGCACGTATGTCATACGACGTTTTGTAACATATTTACGAGGAAATATGTTATAAAACTCGAAGCTTCTTAAACGAATAAATCAAATTAATATTTTTGTGTTATGCTGTACGTAACTTATGGTCAAAATTAATTAAAACAAATGTTTATTATATCTCCTAAAGTTAATTTTATTCATAAAATGTTTTCCTCTTTTCTGACATAAACACTCTTTGCTAAGATTTAAAAAAGTTCCATTCGTTTTAGTTAGACGGAGTATCTTGATAAAACGTGCGTTTTACGCACTTGCGCGTTATTACGTACGCGCAAGTGCGTAATGAGATACATTACGATATTTAAATTGGTGAAATAAGATACCCTTTACTAGCATAAATATGTTATAATAGTAGTTTATGCAACTGTCATATAATAGAGGGTATTAAAACACGAGTGTAGTATTTTGAAACGAGCCGCAGGCGAGTTTCAAAATAAGATTACACGAGTGTTTTAATACCTAATGATATGCAGTTGCATACACTACTTTATTTAATCTCATGGCTATAGGTAGCTACATAAATAAAATGTAATATAAAAAACAGCGCGTTGCGCGCGCATCGCGCGCTCCACAGATAATGTGTACTTAAATTGAATAGAAACCTCCATGGTCGGGACACGTTGTACTTTAAAAAAAAAAAATTGTTTTAAAGCATTGTTTTGTTAGGAGAATAATGCTTTAATTTAATTTTTTTAATTTTCTGAAAGAAGTATATAAATAAAATATGCCAATAAAAGTCTGTATTTGATTTCATAATTAGAATATTACCGAATGAGATTATATAAAATTATATTATAGTCCTTGTTAACTATCTGTCAAGGTCTGGTTATAGTGACTAGGTATTTACATTATGATATAATATAATAAATGATTTGTGTAAACTATTTCACAGGAAGAACGAGACGACCTTATCAACCCTTATTGGATTGAAGATCCTAACTTGCAGAAAGGCGAGGTCGACTTCCTTACAACCGCAGAAATAGAATTCTGGAAAGATTTGATCGATATGTATTTGAGACCTATTGATGAAAACAAGGCAGAGCTGGTAAGTTACTTTAAGCTATTTCTCTTAAATAATGCTGGTTCATACAATTCTTTTCTAACCGACTAGGACTAAAAAAGGAGGAGGTTCTCAATTCGGCAGTTTTTTTTTGTGTGTGTTACCTCAACTTATAACACTTAATATACATTAGTAACTTATTAAGGGGTGTACCGATTATGATGACTTTTTTTAAATATTCGAAAGCTGGTGCTTGTGATGTGGTCCCATTTAAATTTCACTGAGATCTGACTGAGTAGTGTTTGAGCTATCTCTAATAATGCGTATTTAATTGGCTTCGTCTACATCGATGATATTCTCATTTTCACTTGTCTAATACAATGCGATGGTTTATTTTTTAACTAGTTAAATCTAATAAAAATATGTTTAATCATTTTGAAATGTTCTGGATTTCATTTTGCAATTAAAATACGGAACACTCAGTGCGCGAGTCCGACTCGCACTTAGCCGGTTCTTTTTTGTTAAGTTCTTTTATACAAAAGAATGTTTAAGACGTTAAATATAATTCTAACAAAGTTAAACTTCACCAGGACCGCATCAAACACGACTTAAAGAACTTGCGCAATACAATGGTATTCGCGTTTATAATGCTGAACGCGCTGTTCGTGCTGGTCGTGTTTCTGCTGCAGCTGAACCAGGACCAACTGCACATCAAGTGGCCTCTCGGACAGAAGGTCTCCATGAGATACGACGAACAGGCTAACCTCGTGAGTTATTTCCTCCGCACTTAGATGTAGAATTCGCAGAATCATTGTTTTTTTTTTTAATTCTCTATAAGGACTTTTGAACAACATGTTCATGTCAGCCTCGTGGTGACTTTTTTATAATCTATAAACACAAAAAACTAAAATTATAACTAAAGTGCGCACAGCACGGTATCCACTTAAGTAGCTTTTCTATAGGCTACCTAATATTCTATATTTTACTTGTAGTTAATATACTAATTTATAAATCATTTTTGCTTTATTGGAATTAGGTACAGATAATAAATGATGAAAAGTGCCTATATTATTTACAAGAATCATTGTAAAGCAAATGAAAAATAATAATAATGTAGGGAGCATTATGCCTTCTAGCAAAGTTTTCGACTCAAGACGGTTTTTGTTATTTCCTGCTAGAAAAATCAATAATGCCACCGGACCGTCGCAGATTTTTTTTTAATGTGACTTTGACGAAACAGGTATGAGGGATAATGTAGGATAATGTTAAGCGGTAACCTCTTCCTATAACAGATTAATATCTTGAGAAGTGACGAATTGCACTGTACCCGTTACCTTCAGACATATGTTGGTTAATAGTAATTAAACAACTTTAAACGCGTTAAATCGCGTATATTTGTCATATTTTTTTTGTCCCGGACGTTTCAAACACTTTGCAGTGAGCGTGGTCACTCCGTAATCTAATCACCGTACTTGATTGTGTGTAAAAATATACGCGATTTAAACCGTTTAAAGTTGATAATTACTATGTATAACAATCGCGAAAACCTAAGAAAGATTATACGTTTGTTAAGTCTCGTATGAGCCTGTAAGCCGGTGTTTGGCAACAGATTTTCTAATTGAGGGTAGTAGTGAGTCAGGCTAGCATTTGCGAAATGTCCATCCACCATTTGGTGAAGTTTATGTCAGCGGTGGGGATCGAAACAGGGACCTGCGGCATAGCAGTCCATAGCTAGAGAATAGAGAGAAAAGGTATACAAAAGTATCCCAACTAAATAAGTCTTTTTAAGCTCATATTTATGTGTATATTTACAACAACTACACGACTTAGTTCCGCCCTCCCCCTTTTTCAATCGGACGTCCAGACAGACGGAGAGGCGCCATCCGTACATGGATGATATTCCCAGGACTCGTACGAAGCGCTTCGCTTCCACTTTTCTCGTGCGTACTGCAAAAGAGTGGAACTCCTTACCGTTGTCATTTTTCCGATGAATTCAACATGGATGTCTTCAAATAGAGAGTAAATAGGTTTCTTCTAGGTAAGCGTGCTCCATCTTAGACCACATCAATGCTTAACATCTGGCAGGGTGTGGTCAAACGCGAACCTAACTTGAATAAAAAGAAATACCTATTAGTTCTACTACTTGTGAACGAATTCCTCCGGGAAGTACTAAGCTGCCACCAACACCTATTTCTACCGCCATATAGTCATGTTAGCATCGTGCCTGTTCCATCATAATGCCATTCAAAAGAAACAGGCCAGATATTTTGAAGCAGTTACGGCCTTGTGGTTTTGTTTATGAATTTCTGCGCGGACAGTTTATATTTCAAACTAAACCTCGCCGCTGGCTTGAACTTCGTTACATGGTATTAGGATGTTTTGGAACTCACGTGGTAAATCTGTTCCCGAACCCCTAACGGTTTGTTCCTGCAGCTGTCCTTAAGAGTAAATTCGCATTCTAGGTTAAGTTGTTTACCGTCCTCGACTACATCATCGACCAACAGGTAAGATGGTGGTGAAAGGATTACGAAATCAACTGTAAAAAATATTGATTACCGCAGTGTTATAAACATCGATTTTGTAAATTTTAAAGTTTCTCTGAAAACGGTTGAACGAATTTGATCTTTGGTGCAAATTTAGGTCCTGGATTATCATCGATTACTTTATAGAACTATTTATTATATTAGTAGTTCACGAGAGAAAGCGATATGACTTATTTCCAAGCCGTCAAAGACGCGAGAGGAAACTAATATACCATATACTCTAATAATTCGTAGTTTTCTTTGTATAACAGCTTTTCTATTTGTCAGGTGATCATCGACCAAGACTACCTGACCCTGGAGCCGATTGGATCTCTATTCGTAATCTTCTTCGGTTCAGTAATGTTGATCCAGTTCCTCGCTATGCTAATGCATCGCATGGGCACGCTCACTCACTTGCTGTCAACGACGCAGCTCAACTGGTACCTAACTAAGCGAGTAAGTAAATGTAAAATTGTTAGTAAAGTTCTTCGTTCGATCTCCTTGGTCGTAAAACATCAATTAACATTATTAACGTTCTAGGTTTAAAATCTCATTACTACTGTCTATGAAAGTTAAGTGGAGAAAACCTACTTTTATCACACTTAACTGTCTTTGAAAGGCTAGTGGAGAAAGTGTCACCTATTTACGTCACTATAATAAAAGAGGGTAATGCATTTTAACACCATTTTAGTTTTCACGTTAAGAGTTTAAATGTGTAGTTAAAGTGGAAGGATAATTATTAATTAAATTCGAAATTGTTATATATTTTATTTATTAGAGTTTTTTTTTGATATAAATATATTAACTTTCAAGGTTTCCTAGACGACTAGATATGTAAGCGAATGCCGAAAAGTAAAAAAAACGGAAATTTTAGTATTTTCTCAATTCTGTACAAGCTCTAGTAAAGTTTGCATAATTTAACTAGGGACATTAGAAATTAAAAAATTAGGAGAGGTAATATTAAAGTCATGTGAATTAAATTTTTCCTCTCGTAAATTTGTAATTTTGTAATGTAATACATAAAGCATGCGTTATTGCAAAAATAAAAATATTAAAATTCACCAGGACATGACTTAGAACCTGACTAATTTTTAATCTCACTTTAATGTGACTGCGACGTCATTTTATACTTTGATATTTTTCATTCAATTGTGGTACCCACCTCAAGACCCCTTCACAAAGGTCACAACATGAAGCGCTCGTAGCGAAGTTTGCTTAGCCATTCTGAATCGATCAGCAAAGTTAAGCAACGTCTGCCGCGGTCATGAGTTGGATGGGTGACCGCTTGTGACATTACTACAGAGCGCTTCCGTGCTTCGGAGGGCACGTTAAGCCGTCGGTCCCGGTTGTTGTCTTAGGATGGCAGTCGTTACAGCATGGTGGTAGGGCACTTTGCGAATGCCCGCCTGGCTAGCTACCACCCTCAAGTAGAAAATCTGTCGCCAAGCACCTAACGGTGTGTTCCGACAGCTGTCCTTGAGAGCCAGGAATTCTAGGTTAGCCTGAACAACATCTTCGACCACATCATCACTTACCATCAGGTGAGATAGTGGTCAAAGGCTATCCTATCGAGCATAAAAAAAAAAAAAAAAAAAAAAAAAAAAAAAAAAAAAAAAGCCACAACTTGCATATTTTTTATACTAAGAATAACTTGTATAACAGAACAATGGCAAAATTTATACCGATACGATAATCGTATACCGGCGCTTATTGTAAGATTTTACGATCACTCGCGATCGTGAACTTTACTATACAATTTACGATTCATTCGTTTTAATATTTGTATATCTTACTGCTGGTTATTTAAAACACAAGCAACATAAAAAAAAACAAGCGAAACATACTTGCAAGCAAAGGAAGAAATTTCACAATCCACACGCTATCACATCACCAGACAGAAGACGTCTACGTTGAAAAAATGCCTCCCTCTTAAGGCGTTTGCCACAATCCTCGAGCCTAAAGCGACATGAAAAACCGAATAAGGTAAAACTAAGAAAACAAATATCTGAATATGAACATTCCTATACTTATTAAAACAAGAAGAATAAAAAAATTAAAAAAAATCTAAAATTTTCTTTTAAATAAATGAAATAATTGAAATGATTTTATATTTGAAATCATAATATTGATTTAATAAAATAACATACAAACAATGTAGGTACCCAATAACAAAAATCGTAATGCATTCGTATCGTAATGTATTATCGTAGTTAGCAATTACGATGTAGGTATAATTCTTATCGTATCGTTATAAGTAGCTGCGTCGTTTCATCTGTACTTAAGAGTTAAACACTGGCTAAAGTCGAAATATATTAAAATTTAAAAGCTCACATTCTCATTTGTTTTAGCCGGACGAAATGTCAGAAGATGCCCTACTAGAAAAGCACGCGGTGGAAATCGCCAAAGACCTGCAGCGGCTGAACACCGATGACCTGGAGCGGCGAGGAATGGATGAGGACCATGTGTCGAGAAGAAAGACGTTACATAACCTAGAGAAGGCCAGGGACACCAAGCATAGCGTTATGAACTTAGACGCCAACTTCAAACGAAGACTGACTATACTGCAGAATAATGACTCGGGTGAGTTTAATATATGACATACAAATCTTGACGCGTATATTCCTCAATGGAATATGCATAATAATATGTATCTAAATGCCTAAACTTCGCCAGGCATGTTTTGGTCCCATATTATAGGGTGCGAGCCTATTGCCTTCTACCGGACACATTTTCATATTCCGAACTGCTACTGAAATATTATTTTTCAGGAAAACCCAATCATGAGGTCCAACCCGGCAGGCGCTCGTGATTCTAAACCGGTGCTTAACACTGTGTACTCACGAGGTTCATATTCACTTTGATCTCAAAATGTGAAATGATGAGATTGTAATTACTCGTATTTATAGGTTTATGATTTTTAAAGTTTCTATTATGTCGATTTGTATGCTTGTAATAAAATCTAAGGAAGTAAAGTTTATTCCTTTATATTTATCAATTCTTTGCATGGTGGAACGGCAATTAGTAAAATACATACCAAGCATTTAGTCTACCCTTCGAGATTGGGCTCAAAGGATAATTATGTCATAATGAGTCCTGCCTTTTATACCTGAATTTGATGTGACTGCGACTTATTTTGATTTTATATTGATATAGTTTTTATAACCAAAGGCAATTGCCTTATCTTTAAATAAAAAATAAGGCCATTGCCTTTTGTTACAACGTATTACCGCTATAAGCAAAGAGATTATTAAGTGACATTGTATCACAAGAATCGCATGTAAGGAACTCCTCGGAAGAATTTTTCAAATAGGTTAAATAGTTTTAAAATTTATTCGTTACATACATTAATTAATACAAATCTTTCTTCTATATGATATTAGTTTAGATAAATATGTGTGATACACGAGCTTTCACTTCAAAAATTTCCCAACACATGTTTTGATTCCATATAATAGGGGGCGAGCCTATTGCCTCAATATCGATATCATGTAGACCGTGATTGTGTCATAACAAACTATTTATTGCTGTTTCGTACGCCCACTTTGAACCTTAGGACATTTAAACTAGACCGATTGTAAATTAAATTGTATTCAGGTACATATAGTTCTTGAAAAGCTCGTAGCGTAGCTTGCCTAGACGTTCTTAATCGATCAACTTAGTTAAGTAACGGATGGGTGACCGCTAGTGGTATTACTACTGAGCGCTGCCGTGCTTCGGAAGGCACGTTAAGCCGTCGGTCCCGGTTGTTGTCTAAGGATGGCAGTCGGTACAGCATGGTGGTAGGGCAGTACATAATCTATCGCAATACATACATTTAACAGTCTCATATTTACAAAACAAAAATATAGCCCAAAATTTTACGCACTGGGTGCCTTAACTATTGGGCTATCGAGAATGGCTCGTCTGTGCCAAATTGTGTGCAAATCCACGAGTACGGGTAAATCTTGGTTCTGTTACTCATTAACTTAGTTTTTAATTTTTTGTCACAGATATAATAAACCGCTTACCATCGCTGGGTAGCAACGTCGCGACCAGACGTGCTACATTACGCGCTATCAAAACTAGACGGGACTCGGTAATAGCAGAGAAACGACGATCCCAACTACAAGCGGGCAGGGACTCTACCAGCGGATACCTCTACGACTTGCCTAATACTTCGGTAAGGAAATACTTTCATAATAATAATAATTTCTTATACTGTAACAGTTTGCATGGTGGTAGGGCACTTTGCGAATGCCCGCCTGGTTAGCTACCACCCTCAAGTTGAAAATCTGTCGCCAAGCACCTAACGGTGTGTTCCGGCAGCTGTCCTTGAGAGCCAGTAATTCTAGGTTAGCCTGTACAACATCTTCGACCACATCATCACTTACCATCAGGTGAGATAGTGGTCAAAGGCTAACCTATCAGGCATAAAAAAAAAAGTCGGATCGTCCACTGCTGAACACAGCCGCCCCAATAAAGGGGGTATTTGCCGTTAACCACGCTTGGCAGGCGTTTTGGGGATCGCAGTGTAAGTTAGCAGTTCTTTAGAAGGCTCTGTTGCCCACCTTCCAGTTTTTTTCTCTTAGTCGCCTCTTACGACACTCACGGGATAATATGGGGAGGTGCATTTCTAACCCGGCACCCCACGGGGATTATTTGTTATGCAAGGCTGCAAATTTGTTATTTGGCGCGAGTACTTTTATTGGAACCTGAGGAAGTCAAAGTCAAAATCATTAATTAAATTTAGGCGTCTACGACACTCTCATGATGGTCAATTACAAGTTTTAATATTGAAATATTACATATGGTACTGCCACGTTCAGCAAAAAAAAAATATAGAGCCACTGCGAGAAAAACGGACAAGAAACTCGGGGCCATTCTTTTAAACGTCTTTTAACTATGTTACATATTATATACTAAAATTTACAATATTTATGTACATTACGTAGGTGACAGGCGATAGCTTGGTAGAGGCGAAATAGTCCAAGCTTTTTTGTTCCTTAAGTTATCACAAACTGTGTAGAAGGATTTCTTAATCTAAATGTTTATCACGTGCAACTTGAATTTTCCTTCTGTGAGCGTTGTAATATGTTTGGAAACTTTATTACACACACAATTGCCTAAGAAGGACCTTTTATTTTTCTTTGCTAATCTAAAACCTGGCACCGGTATTTTATCTTCATTCCTAGTGTTGTAATCGTGAGTCATCACTGCTTAATATAAGCGAAGCGAATGATACTAGGATTGCATGAGCGAAGCGAGTGGTTAAAATATCGAATCCTAAGCGTAACGATGGTTTCAAAGGTACAAGACGCAAAATATGTTTGCTGTCGAGCGAAACACAATTTTTCACCTCGCTCCAGCGAGGAAAATGCTAGGTGCAGCTGAAATGATTGTTGTAAATCAGTGTTAATTTACATTAAAAATTAAATTACTACAGTTGGTAACTTTGAACAGAAAATTATTTATTTGGTATAATAATAATAATAACAAAATTTTAAAAATATTATAAGAAAACATTAAGTAATGTTTTAGAAAAATAAAAACGTGCGCTTGAAAAGTCAAGATCTCCTGAGGATGCTTCGTGTAGAAGTGACACGCGTCGAAAATTCTTCAGGTTTGGCTGCGTGGCATTTGTGACGCCACGTCGGTTTTGCCGGAAAATTAGACGGAAATGTCACTATATTTTTTATTTTATCTCTTAAGTATATGTTTTTAAATATTATTTTAATGTTTTCTTATAATATTTATAAAATATTGGTTACTATTAACGGCTTTTAACTTTGCGGAAACCCATTCCGCAAAGTGACGCCTGTATCTATCCATTATAATTTTGGTACTGTTATGAAGGTTCGATTTTTGAAATCTTTTCCACGCTAGCTGATAAAAAGCATATTTCCGAGCGTGTGAGTGGAAATAGTTATTTGTCATGAAGGTCTGCAAAGTTTTTATTTGACACGAGTACTATTATTTAAATCTGAGGAAGCTAAAGACAATTAGAATCCTGAGCGTAGCGAACATTACAATGGATCATATTAAGAGTAATATTATTTTTAGGAACTGTAAAGGTTCGAATTTCAAAAACTTATTCCAAGTTAACGGATAAAAAGCACCTTCCCACGAAGACCCGAAAGATAAATAATCTCTCCGAAATTTCTAAACTATATTGTTCATCAGATGGAGCTGTCAGCCCGTCCGTCGGCGTCGGGCGCCTACATGAACAAGGGCTACGAGCCCGCCTTCGACTCCGATGAAGAAGAATCTCCGTTGCCCAGGCGGAGCACCGTGCGCTTTAGGGATAACTTCTTATAAACTACTGCACTATGTACTACTATTCAAATGTACGCAATTCCCATTCATGTATTTGTATATGCAGACAATTATGTTTATAATATTTAAATTCTGGGCTAATAAATATTTTGTACAATGAAATCAACTTGTTGTAATTTATCTGAAATTAGCTATACAACATGGGAAGAGAAGTGTTTCTATAAGTGGCTTTTGGGGGCACGATAGTGCTTTTCATACAAATGTTGTTTTGTCGTATTTTGAATACCGAGTATTCAAATTCGGTGTTATTTTGAATGTACGTGTTGATCCTATATTAGATTTTGGTTAGCGATTTTTAAAAAATATTTATATTCAAAATTATTCGGAAAAATGAATAGAAAGTAATAGAACCATAGATATTAGACTGAAGAACGTTTAAACTTTCAACGAGTTTTGTATTTCATAATTCTATCATCAGTTACTAATATTATAAATGCGAAAGTAACACTGTCTGTCTGTCTGTTACGCTTTCACGTCAAAACTACTGGACGGATTTGAATGAAATTTGGTATGGAAATAGTTTGAGACCCAGGAAAAAACACGATAGTTTTTATCCAACTGCGCAAAAAGAGGTTAATGTTTTTGCGCGATAACCGACATACGCGCGGGCGGAGCCGCGCCCGGAAAGCTAATTCATAATAAGCCAGCCCGTGTGAGTCAGGCTCTAAACTGAAGTAGGTAAATATTTTGCCTGGTGGCAGTACGGAGCCCTCAGCGTGCAAGACCGACTTGCACTTGACGACTTTTTAATTTCCTACTAGGGAGACAATTAACCGTATGGTATATACGGTACCTAGATTTTATATTTTATTTTGAAGCTTTCGTAGTTATGATTGCTTAGCCGTTCTTAACCGATCGCAACATCCGCTGCGGTCATGACTTGAATGGCTGACTGCTAGTGACAGTACTACTGAGCACTTCCGTGCTTCGGAGGCCACCTTGAGCCGTGGGTCCCGGTTGTTGTGTTAGGATGGCTGTCGTAACAGCATGGTGGTAGATGGCATTTGGCGATATTTTTGCATCATCATTTTGTCTTGCTGGCTACTACCCTCAAGTATAGAACCTGTCGCCAAGCACCTAACGGTATGGTTCTGGCAGCTGTCCTTGAGAGCCAGCTAATTTAGGTTACCCTTACCCTCAACAACGTCTTCAATCACATTATCACTTACCATCAGGTGAGATAGTAGTCAAAAGCTAGCCTATCAGCTATAAGAAAAAACAGCAAAGTTTTATTAATAAAAATTTGTACATGGATTAATTTGGTTCTGGTTTCATTTAATAGTTTACGCGTTACACGACGTAACACATTCCCAAGCGGACGGAAACTAGTTTATTGTATAAAAGTCCCACACATCCTCATCCAATCGGTAATTTTAAATTTAGTAACTTACACATAAAACTTAGTACACATAAATGATGTGATATCCCAGAGACCGACAATCGCCTGACCCAAAACCAAATTAGTAAAACAGTCCCAAAAGAAGACTGTTCTTAGAACTCTTATAGAAAAAGTTCGACAACACTGAGTCAATGCAGTGGTGAGGGGTTTTGAGACTCGACTCGCGGCTTGCGGCAGTGAGTGCGCGGCGCGCGGACAAATCGCACCGACATGTGACACGCGCTTCGCGAGTGCTCCACGCAACAAATTGATTTTGTGAAGTGAATTAATACCAGGATTTCATGATTATTCACTCCTACACACTAAGCAGGTGAGAAAAGTCCACCATATTCAACTTACCTTCCCTTTCACTTGTCAGCTTTTGCGGGAGAGCTGACCTTTGCAGCTTCCGAGGCTGTTCACGATCAGCTGCGAAAGTATGCGAGACTTGCATAATAGACGTATGTAACTGTTAATTGTGTGATTAGTCAACACAATTCAATTAATTATGTTGTAAAGATCCTGACGGCTCCCGCCTTATTTCTAATCAATGATCTAACAGACCTTGTTTTGTTTCATAAGATATGTCGTGAACAAAGTAGAGTTTAGTCACTATTTGCGAAATGTCTGACAGTTTCTCTTTCGAAAGTTTCGTAACCATATTTATGTCAAAACAACGCCTCACTGCCACGAAAAGCTGATTTATTCCGAATATTTCAAAGATCTCGCGGTCACATAAAGATAATTGTCGTATCTGTTAGCTATCGTAAACAAAAGTGAAGGTGGGCGGGTGCTGTATGGGAGAGTTAATAGGAAACAAAGACTCGTCATATCCTTCTTGCAAGCATACTGACCTTATACACCGACGTAGGCTAGATTAAAATGATTCGATAACATTTTACGAGATATCGCTACTAAATACCTAAAGATACAGTACTAGGTACAACTATAAAATCTTATAAATACCGTCAAATCCAAAATGTTCTAAATTATTTGAAAGTTATTACTAATAATACTACTTCTACTTGATCTACATTTTAATATTAAAATTTAGCGCCAAGAAGTTGGTACATTTTAAACTACTTTCGCCATCGAGGCCGTCAATAGTTAAAGCAATTAAGACAATTGCGGTGTATATTAGGAAAAAATAGATTGATATATACCTATTGCTTAATAGATACATACAGGTTACGTTTTTGATATTTTAGTTTGGAAAGGAACGCACCGCGCAGCCCTGAGGCCTCGAATGCATCCGGTTCCGGCAGAGGGTCGTTCTCACTATTTACAAGAACCATTTTGTGATTTCCGCGACTCCACGGTAGCTAATTGTTTATAATAGGACTTGCCTAATTAATAACAATCTTCGTTGCGTACTCGCCCGACTTATTCATGTGCAATAGTTTAACAATGCATAATTAGATGCCAAGAATTTTCGCTTACAAATGTTGACACTCATAACACTTAACGAACCGTACATTGGTATGTAAAAACTCGTTTTGTTTGGCGTGTTTCTGTTTATTCGAGTAACACATGAATGTGACCTACTTAAATAAACTTTTAAAACTGTGAAGGATTGCTGTAGCATCAAAATTACATATCTGTCTAGTATTTGACATAAGATTTTCAATCGCTAGATTGTGTTATGATTATATCTCCAGAGGCCATATCTAGTCATACAAAACGGGTTGTCTTTAAAACATATTGCAGTATCAAAGGAACACAAATTGGTAATTTGACAACGTCAAATCTGACGTGCATGCTAAATTCTGCACGCATTTGTTTGATACTATTATATTAAGGGCCCGTTTCAGAATGTCGTAATAAAGTTTCGGGTTGCTATGCAACACATAAAATAACTGAATGATAAAAATGACAGTTGACATGCAGCGCGTTTCAAGCTTTAACCGATGGATAGGCTAAATCGATGACTGTGAAACGCAAAGATAGTGTTTTTTTTAATAAATATGTTCTGGGTAGTAAAACCGGAACTTACTCGAACATTCTGAAATAGGCCCTAATTGTTTTTACAAAATTGTAAATTACCGACTGACTGTAGTTATCAATTAATTTTTGGATTGTAGAAAACGAGAGTAACGTTGTTCATGTGCAATGTAAAAAAGTATTTATTAACGAAAAGGTTTCAAACGCCTACTACCATACTTGGTTCACTGTCGAGAAAACGCTACCGTGTGTAGGTAGTTATTTCTAAGTACTCTGTAATTACATATACGGTAGGCTACAGAACCTTGACTTGACCGGAAGAAAGTGGATTGCTATTAGCATGTGCCGCGTCACAGTACATTTACTACTTACAAGTACACACATTTTGTAAAGCAAATAAAAACATTTTAGAACGGAAATACGGCACGAAACTTTGATAGGGTTATTAGCATATTTATATTCATGGACACAAGCTACTTTACTAGATTTTGCTTTACATACTACGACTTATAACTTATTATTATGCTATTTAAAAACATTACAAAGTTTCAAATATTTGACATTATAGACTTTAAGTGTAACGTGTTTTTTTTTTATATTAGTCGGAGCTATCTGACTGATTCGTGAGTTATCTCGTATCATAAGTGAATATTTGTAATTCCTTTTATTTTAAAACCTCCAGTTAGTAAGTACATGTTTAAACATGGAATTGTTAACTATTGAGCTAACATGTACTTGTATACATTTAAACAAGTTCAGAGTCAGGCCTACACAGATAAATAAAACAAGTTAAACCGATAATAGCGTAGGCGCGATGTAGTGCAATCTACTCTGCAGATATCGTCCCTTGAAAAGACATCAACGCACGCCCACCGCTCTACGAAGCGAGCGTTCTTGGACAAAGCGTTGTGTTTTCGTAGACCATAACTATTCATTATTATAATATTGTATCTATGTCATAATTTATACCGTATTCTAATTTGAAGTTAGATTAACCTTTATTAATTTTGGCATTTACTAAACATCTAATTTGTTTTTATGAAAAAACTAGCTTTCCTGGCGCGGCTCCGCCCGCGCGTATGTCGGTTATCGCGCAAAAACATTAACATCTTTTTGCGCAGTTGGATAAAAAGTATCCTATGTTTTTTCCCGGGTCTCAAACTATTTCCATACCAAATTTCATTCAAATCGGCCTAGTAGTTTTGGCGTGAAAGCGTAACAGACAGAGTTACTTTCGCATTTATAATATTAGTACTGATGATTTACAAGTCTCGCGATAAATTTATATTTATTATATAATTTTGTCTATAAATTACTAAATGATTGAGATACATATAGGTCAACACACACGTCGCCACGTCCTTATATCCCCGAAGGGGTAGGCAGACTGTCTAAACTTCTATTCCCCAGATGTTTTTAAATACCAGGTCATAAAAGGAGACCATATTGCCATTAAATAGCTTGCAATTAACATTTGATCCTTGACCTGGGAATCGAGTTTGGGAACTCGCGATTTCGATGTGTTGCTCCAGCGACTGGACGCAAGTAGTCAACGCTACGATTATTCCGCAATTCAATTTAGTGTAGGCACAATAGTACATTGTTCACCGAGAGGAGAAAGTGACCGATTACCGTCGAGGGTGTCGTTTGAAGCCCGAGCCGTAGGCGAGGGCTTTAAAACACCCGAGATCGGGAATCGCACTTTCTCTCGAGTGATACATAGTGCTTTATACTACACCTACCTTTTATTTTACTTTTCTACGAAAACTGAATCCTCAAACAACACACAAATTGAAAATGGCGCCAATGGCGTCTGCAATTTTCACATGTTCTTTTTTCAAATTGTTTGACACCATCCAACACACAGCTAGTGGCCAGTGTCATTTTGCGAACTTGGAGAGATAAAAACTTTTTGGCTTTTGATATTTAGGTTACCAGCGCATAGTCTTACCCAAAATTAAAAAAGAAAAATTACGTAAGAAATGGATTTTCATACACTTTTCTCTCCCGCTCAGATGCGTTTTCTCCCCGCATATTAGTTCGATATGCAATGACGTACTTTCTACCGTAAATTTGATAAAGTATCAAGGTACTTTCCGAGCAGGTGTTGTATAAAACATTTTTTATGCTTACAGTGATTATTATTCGTTTTTTACTTGTAGTATCCATAAACATAACCACCACGGCTTTGCAGCCAAGTTCAAGCGTAACATTGTGTAGAGATTGCGCTAATGAGACCCACTTTCTCTTTTTGTTAAGATTGTGTCGTTAAATCTCATGATATGTCAGTGTTTGGACACACGTAACACTATTAGCTGGTATAATAGCACAATAAAACAAGCGATTATTGCTTAAATGGATAAAATATTATGTCATATGTCATTATGTGAAAATAATGTAAATGCATAAAAAATTTAAAGGTTTTATACTAATTTTATATTTATCGTCATCAAGACCAATTGAGTCATATGTAAATAGTAAAACATAAAGAAACACAAAGATAGCAGGCAGGAATAATATAATAAGTGAGTGTATTATACTTTTAGGTATGTAATGAAAGTCAGTAAGTACGAGTATATAAGTAATATGGAATATTTGGCATTATTTAATTATCATATTCTCATTTTCGTAAAATAAATACTTTGAGTTAGTAAAAAAAAAAGACTGCTAATAACTTTAGTATAAATATAAATAATGTGGTATAGATATTCCTTATTCTTCTTCTTCTTCTATATTTAAGAGCCATGCTCTTGTCGATGGAGTATCTGCCATTGCTCTTCTTGTGCCAAACACTTGACAGTTGACCTAAAAAAAAAACAATCCTTGACCTCTATGAGATACGGACCTTCATCGTCTCCTTTATTGACTCTATAATGCTCGTCTTGCCCTACCTCTTCTATCTTCGTCTCCATAATTTTCTGTCGTAATAGATGGCCGGCCATCTTACCCGTCTATTTTCTATAGAGTAGTAAACGAGGTTTTTTTTTGTACGAAACTCAAAACTTCTGGCAAATTATTCCAAGTTATTGTAACTCCATAATCATTATTTTCATATATAAATCCAGATTTGTAACAGTTTTCCGACATAATAAAACTCTTATCAGGTGGTAGGGCTTTCCAGCAATAGACCGTCTTGTTGGGTATCAGTGCAGTATCATATATGCTGCCCCGAAGCAGTATTGTAAATACTACTGTTTCTAGAAATGAAGGGCACAATATGCTTAGCCTTGTTGTAACAAGTTAAATGACTAAGCATATTCGTAAGAATGAAATAACAAATGCAGTGCAAGGAGAAGCAAGACGAGGTGGCTGACACTGTAACTATTATGGACCGACGCGAGACGTGACATAGGTACCTATTTTATCACTTCATATCATAGAAAGAAACAATTAATATTCTTTTTTCCCGTTACTAAATGAGCGGTAATAGCTATGGGCTGCCGATGCCGTGTCGCAGTTCCATGAATCAATCCCCAACAATGGCTTGAGCTACACAGCATGGTGGAAGAGCATTTGGCGTATTCTCGCCTGGCTAGCTACTACCCTCAAGTAGAAAATATGTCGCCAAGCACCCAACAGTGTGTTCGGGGCACACTGTTCGGGTCCTTGCAAGCCAGTAATTTTGGGCTAACCTTAACAATATCTTCCTCCACACCATCACTTACCATAAGGTGAGGTAGGTTATTTATGGCTGATAGTTCAAAGGTCTATCAGCCATAAATAAAAAAAGCATAGCCACTTAGAATGGCACCATCCTAGATCGGTATGACACTGCACTGCGCTCGTCACTCAAGACGTAAGTCTATTTAGAAGGAGAGTGGACTTGCAATTTGACTTTGGGACTGTGCTGCATTAATAATATTGATAAATAATATCAAGGTTTGCTTTATTTGTATATGTACATTAATTATATATTAATATATGACTGCGATAACGGGAAATGACCTATAGCTTATTTAAATTTTAATTAGAAATCCACTCTCTTTCTGAACAGACTAGTTCCTATGTAAAAAAACATAATGTTAACGTCTCAGACTGTCGTAATTTCAATTCATAATGTGCCCTTTACACCTTAAAAAACAGTCCCAACCAAGACAGACTGTTGCTGAACACCTGGTTGTGCCGACCAGACCTATCGTTTGATATAGACGAGAACAAGGAGTAGAAATTATTTATTAATAATAGCAATACCTATTTATTCATGCAATCTTCCTACCAAGCATCGGATCCGCCGTTTATAAGCTACTAGCTTTCCGGGCGCGGCTCCGCCCGCGCGTATGTAGGTTATCGCGCTAAAACATTAACCTCTTTTTGCGCAGTCGGATAAAAACTATCCTATGTTTTTTCCCGGGTCTCAAACTATCTCCATACCAAATTTCATTCAAATCGGTCCAGTAGTTTTGGCGTGAAAGCGTAACAGACAGACAGACAGACAGACAGACAGACAGACAGACAGACAGAGTTACTTTCGCATTTATAATATTAGTACTGATATTCAGACAAACAAGCATTCTCTCAATGCAAAATGCCTCAAAAATGAAAAAGACCTCGCATCGCTTACAAAGAAAAACGATTGAATATTTGTGGTATTTTTTGGCAAAAATTAGGCAGGCTTTTAATAATAAAAAAATGTGTTATATTCCCAAATTGAATAGACCGGGTAACTGGTCTCGGTAAAGAAGAGGAATACGCGTCTTGTGCGTATATAGCTGGATGAAGCAGATCCGACTCTTACCCGAGGTCAAACTTTGTCCTGTAATATTTTGAAGATGTGGTGTTAGCTTGGCATGCGATTGAGATTCAAAACCATATTTAGTACAGCAAAAATAAATTGAAAAAGTTAAGTAACCCTCAACATAGATCTTCATAAATTGTAGCTAAGAACCATCTCGATCACGTCAGCTTCAAAAAAAAATTGCATCAAAATCGGTCCATTCATTTAGGAGTTACCATACCACATACATATAGGCACACGACAAACGTATAACACTCCACACTTGTTTGAATCGGGGCGGGGGATAAGAAACGTAAATAAGCAATAACATAATTTTGTATACTACTATTTCTGTTATTTATAGGGTAAGCTTCTATTTCTATAATATAATAAGAACAAAGGGAGATCAAAAATCATTAGAGTGTTTGTTGAAAAATGTTGTTTTTGCTATTTTATACTTTTAAGTCGGTGAAACAATAAAATTATGGTGAAATTTTGTGGCAAGTAATTTATACTTGCTCGAACAATTAAAATACTAATCATATCTAATACCTATGTAACAGTCATGAATCGAGCAATGAATATCTCGTCTAAGTCAAAATGAACAAAGGCCGTGCGCGCGTTGAAGTCTTTTGAATGACGAATCAAATACATTTGAAAGGTTAGATTACACGTAATGCCTATTAACCTTTGATAAATGTATATCTGCAATGAAATTCTCTATGCATATGTAAGTGCTATAAAACAATAATAAATGTACAAAAGCCATATAAATCGTTCTAGGCAAACGTTTTTGTATCGCACGTAGAGCACGCGTACCTCGAGGTCGGCGTAAGCGGCCCGGTCCGCCCAATGCACGAGAAATAGTGTTGGCGTAGCACTTATACAAAGCAAGACCGTAATGTATAGAAAAAATATATGTATAGAAAAAATAATTGCATAAAGAAAATATTATATCGTTATTGGTTTATGTATTCTGTTGTTATCTACCACAACGTTAATATATATAATAATATCTCAAACCTAAGTTTGTTTATGTGTTTATTGGATATCATCGAAATAAACCAGGCTGATAATGAACAGATTCAGGCGTTACTTTGCGGAAATACATATTTAATAATAACAAATATTTTAAAAATAATTGTTATTATTAGGCAGAATAACAAATTTGGTTACAAACAATCTATGTTGGAACAAAGGTTTGTCTTGAGTTTCTGACTGTCTGACAGGTAATGTAGGGTAGTTTACGTTGTGGCCCGAATTTTAATGTTAAGCCTAATCCACTGAAAGGAGAAAGGTATGAACATTGGGGTAAATATATTTAACTTATAAGGTATTTATAAGTTAAATATATTAAAAACTACTTTAGGTAAGGTTGCACAATTTTTTTTTTTTAAATTGGTGTGACTATGTACACAAACCCCTACACTAACTAACTAACTAACACGTAACTATACTACAATAAAAACAGTTAGGCAACCCATAGTCCATTAAGGGCCTACAGGTGGTCCTAATACTCCAGCCCACCAGAAGTTGGCAGCATGCTAGCAACATTGCCGTTGAATTGCTTAAGCATTCGATTTTCAAACTAATATATATATATAATCAGTACTAATATTATAAATGCGAAAGTAACTCTGTCTGTCTGTCTGTCTGTTACGCTTTCACACCAAAACTACTGGACCGATTTGAATGAAATTTGGTATGGACATAGTTTGAGACCCGAGAAAGAACATAGGATAGTTTTTATCCAACTGCGCAAAAAGAGGTTAATGTTTTTGGTCGATAACCGACATACGCGCCGGCGGAGCCGCGCCCGGAAAGCTAGTATAATATATAATCAGACGGAGAGCATATGTTTTCAGTGTGACCTCGGACCAACATTAAGGTCCATACAACGTCGAAGTCCAAACACCCTTTGACGTTTGTATGGAATGACCGGCCAGTTCAACCCTAAAATAACACCTTTTCACTTAGTAGTTAGTACATACTCGTAATATAGGTCAATAGACAATCCATTAGGTGATGGTAACTTAGTGTCCAGAAATAGCTATTAAAAGACCAAAGTCTAATTTAAGAAAACAAAAAGAAACGTACGACGTCGGTGCAGCACTAATGTCCACGCTCGGCTGGCTTTCTGGCACGCTGTTTTGTTACATTTGTATAATATTACGTCTTGATTTATTGCATCGGGATATTTGCATTTACCAACCAATACGTATTGAACAATTTAGAAAAGTTATAATGGTTAATTTGTGTGTCCTCCGAAACTATGTTAAATGCGTTGCGATATGTTATAAAAGGTCTTGTATCTTTTTCCGGGCTGTCGACTATATCTTTGGCAAAATTAAAATCTAGCAATAGCAATTTAATGTGGCCTTATGCTCACAAATTATACTACAAATGTGACAGCGTTTTAGTTCGTTTGAAAATTTGTTGGTTTGCCTTTCCTTCACGTAGCAACAAATCGATTTGATATTTTTTGTCATAATGCGAGTAAACATATACCAAACACGCGTAGTCGCGTGCTGAAGCTAGTGTATTGACTTAGAATATTTTTTCCACATATCTTTAGGTGGGTTGTATTTCTGAATCTAATTATTTTCAAGTACCTACTTTAAATTTTCTCTGAAATATGTAACAAAAATATTTTACGTGTTCTAAGCATATATTAAATAGATTTTAAAAATATGTTTATCATGTTATATAAACAACAATTTTATTGGGTTGTATGCCAAATTATGAAATAATTTCTTAGTTACTCCAATCTGATTTCGGAATATTAAAGTTGTATTTGTTGATGCTTCGAAAAAGCTTATTAGTATAGTTTCGTGGCGTGACATCTTTACACTGAATTTCGCTACAAATTGCTACTCAGTATAAAGGATTCCATTATGAAGGATCTTTCTCAGCAGGTCCTGAGGGATGAGATGAGATCAAATACGTAATCATTGTTTTATAATACATAATAGTAACTGTATTATTTCCGTCAGGATACCTAGATACCTGCAATAATATTATTTTACTAGTACAAATAAAGCTAGCTAACAAATGCTCTGCTAATAAAAAAACCTTTATCGAATTTTATTTGCCAACACTGCAGAAGTGCAAATCGAGAACAAAATAGTGCAAATGTAGGTTTGCACATTATTATTACATTAGGAGCTATGTAATGACAAGGCGCTATTAAGCTGCTAAGGCATTTGCGTTAGATACGAGGCCCTATCAAAGCAAGGCAGTGTTGCGCAGTATGAGGAGGTAAGTTAGGGAAGGAGAGACGGGGAGGGGTTAAGGGGGGGGGGGGTACCCAGCTGGCGGCCGTCAACAGTGAAAGTAAGCCTGCGCCGCCAACGGCCCTCGCAGAGTCCGGCAATACTTGACGTTATAGATCACATTGACGATATATTTGATGTATCGATATATTTATACTTCTACAATATTACGAAAAAGGATGCCTGTACTCGATATTGAACGAAGTTGTTTGTTAGCAGCCACATTTTATTCAGAACACTACTTAGTATTGATGCTATTATTAAGGCTACTCGACTTCGACTCTGCATTGAAAAAAGATTTATGTTTTCATGAAATAATATTGGGGCGAGGTAAGATTATCGTAATAATTAAGGATATATGATTTAATTTGTGTGTATTTAGATTTACTAAAGTGCTTACTATCAACAAAAGATTAAGGTAGCACGTCACTCTTTCTTCCAATTTTTTGCATACAGCGGTCAAAAATCTTAACACTCGCATGGTGGAAAGTCATATTGCGAAGGGGCAAAATGCCTATCCAATTCAGTTTTTTTATGGTATTGAGATAGAAAACGCACGAGGCCCACCTGATGTTAAGCGGTAACCACTGCATATAACAGACGTATTTCGTCACAAGTGACGAACTGCCTGAGCCCATCACTCCAAATATAGTTTATACAGAAAAGGGTGGTTCCTCGAGTAGAAAATCTGTCGCCAAACACTTAATGGTGTGTTCTAGCAGCCGTTCTTGGAAACCAGTTCATATACTAGGTTATATCTGTATACCACCTTCGATCACATCATCTGTCATCAGATGAGATTGTTGTCAAAGGCTTGCCTATCAGCAGTAAAAGAATAACACATGTTGTTAGGAAGGATAAGATACGTTAACATATACATAGATTAATATATATGTTTATATTACTAGGTATAATATTCGCTTTAAGGGTAGGTTCTTTGTCCACCTGAGGCCACTGTGGGAGTCGCTGACCTTGCGCCGGCGCCGCTGCCCTGCCCAATGGACAATGCAATAAATTGAACTCTACTTTATTCTTATTGCTTTGCTATTGAAGGAGACAAAGTACTGAGGATACATTATAGGCCTTAAGTTATCTCTGAAATTTATAGCAACTGAAACTTTAATGAATAATATGTTATTGTAAAAACCGTTGCACCTAGATTCTTACACTTATAAATCATTGTACTTATCACTTATTTGTAGTTGTTATTTCAAATAAAAATCCATTGAGTTGACACAAAGGTGAGTCTTAATTTAATTCAAAATTCTGCCACTACAATGTACCTTACCTATATAATTCCTGGACTTGGGTAAAATCAATCATAACAGAGGGAAAAAGTGAAGAGAGGGAAGTTTTGTAGCTAACCACAAAAATGACCGTAAAATGACTCATATTAAAATAATCTGTTGATGACCTCCGCTTTATTGGTAAAGTGTTTATTTCAAGTATTCGACTATTTTAACAATCAACGAATCATTTACGACCAGACACAAGGATTAGTGAACGAACTGGTCATTGTAAATTGATTTATCATTTAGTGAGGTAACTCATTTGAATAAATCTTGTATATGTATACCAACAACTTGTTAGACAACTTTGTCCCAAAACAGAAATAATGATAATGTTTTACGCGAGGTGACGCCGAGCGAGGTTCGTATTGGGATTGTCACAATACGTTTTTACGAATAGATACAGTCATTTGTTTTACCCACATTTCTGATTCAGAAACGAGATAGACTGAAAAATATGGCGAGTTTTAGCCAACATATCAATATTAAAAGAACTAACTTGGCGCTAATTGTGATTGCCAGGCAAAACAACAGTCATTTGGTAGAAATTGACCGGAGTAGGAAAATTTTCGGTAAATATAACATGAATCCGACCGGTTTCTTATATAATAATTACAGTACAAAGGAAAGCACTTACATGTTATGAATTCGAGTGAATTTAATAAGGTAAAACCAACAGTATGTATTGTTTAGTTATGCTTGTCAGAATGCAACATAAATCAACCGTTAGGTCAATATTTCCCACATTTTTCAACGCGACTCGTTGGCAATATTTAAATATCGAAAGGGACCATTACTCTGCGGGGATGAATGACCGGCAAGGCCGAAGAACCAGCATGGAATGTGCAAGCTGGAGAATGATTCACGCGCCAGATAGAAGCCATAGGCGTTCAGGAATTTTGATACATATTAAATAGGTAGTCGTTTTAAAAAACTTCGACCCAGAGAAATATTAATAGAAAATACAATTATTGTAGTGATACGTAAGAATAAATTAATTCATCATACCCTCGGACAATTTTATATTTTTTTTTTTTTATTTTTTTTTTTTTACCGGCGGTATGCCTTTATTAAACAAAATACTATGAACTATATACAACACTACAGCTACTATAATAAAAGCATTTAGACACCTATAAGTCATATATTATATTTTGAGGTTAGACATTAAAATTATTGCATTTGCACATGCTTTGCATTTCTTTAAGAAAAGCACGGATCTGTAAGTAATCACAAAATAGTATACCTATATTTCAATGAAAATGTTGTGTAATTATATAATTATTAATATTTATTGGCCTTTAGGTTGCCTAAGTGCTTTCGTTGTAGTGGCTGTAGTGCTGTATTTAGTTTGTAGTTTGTTATCAGTGCAAATCAGGATACGATGGCATATATAGGTAGATTAAATCTCACGCTCTAGTAAATTGGAACGTTACCTCTCCTGTCCTTCAATCCAGAATATCGAGAATATCGACATCGTCCTTACATTAATATGTTCATATTTTAACAACCTTAGGTATCTCATTTTATACTAAAACCTATATATATAAAGTAAAATTTGTGGCAAAATTGTTGGAACTAGTTATTGCTCTTCGTGCTCTAGAAACCGACGAATTGTGTTCATTGTTGTTCATAATGCAGCATTTACATAAACGAGATCTCGAAAGTGCAAGTATGAAATCGTTAAAATATTTTACTTTATTATATAGTATTAAATTTCAGAATTTTCAAGTTACACAGCGTAAGTTGTTTTTACAACCTTGTTTATATCTGTAGGTAAGACTTATCCACATATCTTACGCTAGGTCGTATGCGATGTCGGCTTGAGTGAATTAGTTACTTCTGAGGTTTCGCTAGTATCAGATAGTGAAACTAAAAAAAAATCTCACCTAATATGGTTTATACTTTAAAAAAAAATTAGAACTCACGATGTAATGTTTTTATCCTTTTTAAACTAGGTATTATGACTAATGTGGTCGAAGTTACAGTCAACTGTTGTAAAAAGTGTGAACGTGTCAAAAATACCAAGTTTTCGTCCATTCGCCTAATTATTTTTTAAATGACCTTATTTAAACATCAATTATGGGCTACATTTTGGGTTAAACTGTTGTAAGCTACGAAAATTGGCAAATCGATGCATAACCAGTTAATTAAACAGTAATAAAAATTATAATTTGTACTTTCAAAGAGTTAATCCAGAAAGTTAGGCGGATTACCACGGATCGACGCTTTCTATAATCCTATTATATCTATTCAAACTCTTCACGCTCATCTATTTAGGAATTTAATCTTATATGGTCTACTAAAATACCAGCTTGTTTGTGTTCGTAGCGTTTTCCATACAAATGTACTTAGTTTCGTCATATTGAACAAGTCGAAAGAAAGTTTATACGTCCTTGAATCTAATATCTATGCGGTTGATTTGCCAGTTTTCAGTTTTATTATTTATTTTATCTAAACGTAATTAAAACAGTTTTTCAGGATTACTTTAAAAATACAAATTTTACGGAAAACTGGCACGTTAAGTGTAGTTCACCTATATATTATTAATTGTAATTTTATAATAATCACAGCTACTTTCGTATTTGTAGATTTTGATTTCGTATTTGGGTTACAGTAATACCATAAGAACAGAGGCACTTGGTATTGGTACCATCACCGATATATGCCAACATGATAAAATATTTTTTTCGTTGGTCTTCATAAGATGGTGATTATTATTATCACTGATATAAAAACCCGGTAAACCAGAAACAACACAATAACCCCGCAAACACATTAAGCCATCTGACATATGTAGGTATTGTGGATTCGACAAGAACTTTAATGAACATATCTATTCGAGTTTCAAAACTTTAAGAGTTTTCTATTCGTGTGTTCATTTTACAGGAACTTATGTATGTTTATTATATTTTTACAGAATAGTAACCAAAAATGGCGACTTCCGGGGGGAAGCGGAGGGAGGAACACAGCGACAACTCTGACGATGAACTGACGCCCCTGGCCAACGAAATATATGGAGGAAGGTAGGAGAAATATGTTACTTTTGCGAATACTGCATCATCAAAATTAATAAGCTCTTTTCAAAAGAGGTAGTTCTATTGAGTATCTTTACCAGTCATTACTATTACCTCCAGTTTATTTATATATAGTCAAAGTAATTGACAACATCAGCGAAAACATTTTATCTGAGTTTCCATTGTAATTGGTTTTTTTATTTATTACAATAAATTCTCGTATCAGTTCGGAGTGTGGCCTGTAGATGGCACGCTCGCCCCATATATACAAAATATTAGGGTTCAAAAAACATCGACTAAAAATTTTGATGATAATGCCCTTTGGGGGTATATAGACATGATAGTGTTTATCAGTACTAATATTATAAATGCGAAAGTAACTCTGTCTGTCTGTCTGTTACGCTTTCACGCCAAAACTACTGGACCGATTAGAATGAAATTTGGTATGGAGATAGTTTGAGACCCGGGAAAAAACATAGGATAGTTTTTATCCGACTGCGCAAAAAGAGGTTAATGTTTTCGCGCGATAACCGACATACGCGCGGGCGGAGCCGCGCCCGGAAAGCTATAGTAATTACTATGTGCGGCCTACGAAATAACAATATTGTCAATAAGCTAACAAACTAAAAACACTATAAAATTTTTGATGAAGTTGGGCCAATTAACTTGTAAAGCTTTATGGCTTAGTTGTTTTTAACTGCACCGATTTCGACAAATTATTTTTCAATGATTAAGTATAAGGTAGGCATTATTTCTTTACTTTAAAAACTTATTTATTTCCATTTTTCAGTGGTCTTCATCACTACACTTTAATTATTTATAAACCTTTATACACTTTTTAACAAAGTCAAAGTCAAAATCATTTATTGAATTTAGGCGTCTACGACGCTCTTATGAAGGTCAATTACAAATTTTAATATGTCAAAATCATTTATTGAATTTAGGCGTCTACGACGCTCTTATGAAGGTCAATTACAAATTTTAATAACTGCCACGTTCAGCAAACAAAAATTATAGAGCCACTGCGAGAAGAACGGGCAAGAAACTCGGGGCCATTCTTTTAAACGTTTTTTAAAAATGTGTTAAGTACATACTATATAATAAAATTATTACAATACTTCATTTACATTACGTAGGTGTTAGGCGCTAGCTTGGCAGAGGCGAACCAGTCCAAGCATTTTTGTCGTTTAAGTAATCACAAACTGTGTAGTAAGATTTCTTTATCAAAATATTCTTCACATGCAACTTGAATTTTCTTTCTGTGAGCGTTGTAATATGTTTGGGCAATTTATTATAAAACCGCACACAATTTCCTAAGAAGGCCTTTTATTTGTCTTTGCTAATCTAAAACCTGGCACCGCTATTTTATCTTTATTCCTAGTGTTATAATCGTGAGTGTCACTGTTTGATTTAAATTTGCTCAAATTTTTACGAACATACATAATATTTTCAAATATATACAGACTTGGTAAAGTTAAAATATCAATTTCTTTAAAAATATCTCTCAGGGATTCCCTAGGATCTATCCATTTCATATATGGCTCGAATTGCACGCTTTTGTAAGATAAAGATTGTCTCTATCTCAGCAGCAGCTCCCCACAGCAATATACCATAAGACATAATACTGTGGAAGTACGCGAAATAAACGAGCCTAGCAGTAGCTACGTCTGTTAGCTGTCTTATCTTACGAACTGCATATGCAGCAGAACTAAGTCTTCCAGATAGATCATGTATATGTGGATTCCACTGTAAAGTTGAATCCATTTTAATTCCCAGGAAGACTGTCGAATTGTTAAAAGAGAGTTTTTCTAGGCCAAGCTTAATGTTTGGTTCAACATAAGTAACATTTGGTAAAGAAAACTTTAAACATTTGGTCTTTTTTGAATTTAAGAGAAGATTATTAGCCGCGAACCACTTAGAGATCATAGATAACACATTATTTACATGAATAAGTTCACTATCCCTCCTATCTACTTTAAAAATTAGGGAGGTATCATCTGTGAATAAAACTATATCGCAGAAATTTTTAACCATGCAAGGCAGATCATTTATATATGCTAGAAACAGAAAAGGTCCTAAAATTGATCCTTGCGGTACGCCTATTCTTACCAAAGACCCGGAAGAAGTATTGCCATTTATTTTAACCTTCTGTAGCCTGTCTGACAGATATGACCTTATAAGATCCAGAGCTTTTCCACGAATACCATAATGTGAAAGTTTTCGAATCAGAGTGCGGTGCTCTACACAGTCAAATGCCTTAGAAAGGTCACAGAATACGGCAATAGCATCCTGTGAACTCTCCCAGGCTTCAAGTATATGTGACATCAATTGAGCACCTGCATCTGTTGTGGATCTGCTCTTTGTGAAACCAAACTGATTCTCATTCAATATATTATGCTCATTAAAATGGGATAGAAGTTGTTTGAGCATAATTTTTTCGAATACTTTACTCAGAACAGGTAAGATAGAAATAGGTCTGTAATTGCCTAGAAAGAACAAAGAAAGAATCACTTAGATTTAATTTTAATAACAAGCTTTATGCTTGTTTCAACTTTGAACCCCCATGTAAACCCTTAAATTAACAAAAGTCATATAATATGAAAAAGAATATCCTGTACATGGTTCAGTTTTTTTCTAAGTTTGTTCGGTCGAGTTAAAACAAAAACATACATTATCAGAAAACTAAAAAATACGTAGATACAACATATACTCATAATAATCAAATAAACCTATAAATATTTGTTTGGATCTTTTGTTTCCAAACAGAATTGCGAATCATGAGGCAAAGCAAAGCTCATGTTTTATGAAATAAACATTTAGGAAACGCAGAGAACAGTTAAGCTTTGAGTTAATAAGTTTGTTCCGTAACCTTCGTAATGCATGACATCACCTTACGTTGCGAGCCCAATATTCGACTTTACACGTCATCGCACTCCGAACGAGTTGGTGCGGTCATTGTCAGGGGAAAAGCTCTGTTAAGACAATGAAAACGTTTCTACGGACGTTCACTTTACTGGGGCAAAAAAGTTATTAGGGTTTTTCCGAACTGTCGTGCTGTCCGCCTATTTTCTTAATCATTGAACTATTAATAAGTAAGGTCAACAGAATAAAGTAGAGCGATAAGTGTTGATTGGTTACTTTTCAGTTTCAAGAACTAACTGCTGTTGCGATGCCTATTACGTAAGAATGTACCTGAATGAGCTAGTGTCTAAATTTTAACCATTTCATTTCGTTATACCTACTTTTCCGTCTGGCTTCTGTACATAAAGACTAATACCATATGCTCCTGTTTAAAGCCATAAAAGGCGACTAAGGGAACAAATGCACCTATTGAGCAGCATGTCACTATATATTCAGAAGCGCTCGTAGCCAAGTTTGCTTTGCTATTCTGAATCGATCAGCAAAGTTAAGTAACGTCCGCTGCGGTCATGACTTGGATGGGTGACTGCTGGTGACATTACTACTGAGCGCTTCCGTGTTTCGGAGGGCACGTTAAGCCGTCGGTCCCGGTTGTTGTCTTAGGATAGCAGTCGTTACAGCATGGTGGTAGGGCACTTTGCGAATGTCCGCCTGGCTAGCTACCCTCCTCAAGTTGAAAATCTGTCGCCAAGCACCTAACGGTGTATTCCGGCAGCTGTCCTTGAGAGCCAGTAACTCTAGGTTAGCCTAAACAACATCCTCGACCACATCATCACTTACCATCAGGTGAGATAGTGGTCAAAGGCTAACCTATCAGGCATAAAAAATAAAAATAAAAAAAATACTCACATCGCCTTAAGTAGAGTGTTGCTTTATGTTAGGTGCACAACATAGCTCTTTGCTATATAACTAGTAGTTATTATACCCACAAGAGTATTCCCAAGGATGGTAGGTATATCAAGTAGGCGATCATCCATAATTGTAAAGGCAAACATTTGGGGAATACCTATATTCTTGGGTTGTATTTTGTTCTGTAGAAAAAAATATATATCTACATAGTCGAATAATATAATGTTTACGTGGCGTCTTTTCTGTTGTACTACGAACAAATATGCAAAGATGTGCAACACTCATACAGGTAAGAGAAAACAACAGTAAGTATCAACCCCTCATCAGTGGAATAAGGATATGTATAATATGGTGAATATTGTAAAAATTTTACGTACCAACCTGAACATATACATAAAACTGTGGACTTTATCAGTGCAAAACATTTCCCTTATGGACTGACTTTATGATTCCGAAACTGGGTTTACGAAAGTAGGAAACTCTGTGTTGAGTTGATGATGTGATGAGGACATTACTAGGATTACACAATAATGTAGGCAATTTGAGCAGAATGCAGTCAATGATATCATTAGTTACAAGTACCTGGCAGTCAACGCATAACAATGTCGTTATGTCAAGTCATTCCAATGCTGGACTTGATATTGTCAATAAGTTTACTAAGGGCTGTTGATGTTATTATTTTTTTAAATATATTAAATTTCCAAATTGCTTTTGTGTTTAGAGATTTTTATTTTCTTATAAGAAATAAATTACATGAGAAATATATATTAGTGCAAAACACTGTTGTCGTACAAAACAGATTAAGCAATTTGTGAACTTTTGGAGGGTAGTTGTACCAAAACAGTCAGTCGCATTATACTGCTTAGGACGGTGTTACCGTGAAACTTCTTCAAACACATTACTCTCGGAATGATGTATCTACCATGCTATATTTCTAAATGTGATTACAAACAATATCGCATGCTAAGCGAAAATCACTTTTACAAATTATTGGAGTACAAAATTCATGCCCGGAGCGCGAAATGAAATCGTGTCCCCCTAAACATATCTGGCGAAACGACGACTCGGCGTTTTGATACCTCTCCATCGAAGGGTTGATACGAGTAGACATATAGCAATAGCTAGGTATGCTATTGCTATATGTCATACTTACCTAGCTATATGTCTACTAGGTATACACTTGTTATATGTCTACTAGGTATACACTTCGAATAATTACGTAGGTATTTGTGTTTTTTATTAGATGGAATTCTATGCTATAAGTACCTTATTTGGTAAAATAAGGCAATTTTGGCTAGAAATGTCAAGTCCAAGCGGCCGAGCGGTATATCCATCCGGCGCGAAATCGGAGGACGCGGGTTCGATTCCCGCCTTGGGCATAACATTTTGTACTCCAATAATTGTAAAATACGATTTTCGCTTAGCACGCGATAGTGATTGTAATAATAATATTTAGAAATAAGGCAAGTATTAATAACCTTGCCTTATTTTAGGTAATGAAATAAGACATATGAATATGTTTATTTTAATTTTATCTATCGTTTTAAAATTCTTCCGGTTATAGCAAGAAAATAAGGCAGAATTGTCACTAGAAATGTGATTTCAAATGTTTTCTGAAATATTAATTCAAAATTTTCAAATAATTTTAATATACATATAAGAAATTGTTAAATTAAAAAAAAACGAATGATAAAACAAAAATAATTGATGTTGAACTATCACTGTAACTACTTGTGATTAAATAGAGCAGCAACTGCAGTGTTAATAAGCATATTGTTGGGCAATGGAGCAGTGAGATGGCTGGGTGTTCCGCTTAGGTTCAGTCGGTGATTCAACTCTCGCTCACGATTTCCCCAACTCGTGGTGACGCGGAGATCGTCTCGTATTATTGTGGGTTGCCGTAATTTTTAAGGCCGTTCCCAAAATTTGAATTAGTCATTCACAATAATTATCATTAGGTACTCGTTCCTACTCAGCGTTCGGAGATTTCATAGAGTAACAGTTTCATATAATGTCAAAAACTCATATAAGTTATTTTCCTAAAATAAATGACAACAAAAACAATCTAACCATTTGTTTCTATTTACTCAGTTTTTGTTTTTTTAGTTATACAATTTTTTATTGGTTTGTTTCGTATTTTTGAAAATCACACGACTAGAAAGCAGATATTTTGATACAGTTATAAATATCTAATTATTCGCATTACTTCAATGCCCGCTTATTGCAAATATCACGTCATTTTTTTATATTTTTAGAATCCCAAAAGTCTTCAGTTTGTTTATTCCCTTTTTGTCAATACCAAAGTACTTATCAAAGTATCTACGGTACTCAAGCCATTAATTAACATATTATTTTAGTTATGAAATCCGTCCATATATACACTTATAACGTAACTTATATTGTCTCTACTGGTATGCCAGTCCACATTTATACATACTTTTTTACTTTTCTAGTTTCATCACTCATGACATTTTTTTTATGTTATAGTGACGGAACAAGCTCTAGGCTCACCTGATGTTAAGCGGACTAACCTCTGCATGCCTATAACAGTTGCATTTCGTCACTAGTCATGAATTGCACTGCGCCCGTCACATTGAGACATAATTGTTTAGTCTCATGTGCCTGTAATTTGTAATTTCACTGGGCTCTCAAGGACTGCTGCCGGAACACACCGTTAGGTGCTTGGCGACAGATTTTCTACTTGAGGGTGGTCGCTAGCCAGGCGGACATTCGCAAAACGCACTTCCACCGTGCGGTGAAGCTCAAGCCCACGGTGAGATTCGAACCATGGACCTGCTGCGTGGCAGTCCTTAGCCAATGCTATGGACTGCCATCACTGCTTCAAAACACAGACATGTCCATCCTCCATATTTTTGGGAGTAGTTCCAACTACTATGGCCTACCCAAGTGGCATATTATACAATTTATTGTTTTACTGTAACATTTATACTCTAACTAAGAAGGTGACGTACAAAAGAGGCCTACCCGTATAAATGCGCATCAATAGTTAACTGTCGATGGGCCTGTCTTCGTGAGTTAACAGGTCTGTGACCTGTTCACAGATACTAGTTGCTCCTACTTCCTCATAACAGTTCTCCAACTTTATAAATTCTAATTAAACTACATCTCCATATCAACATTCTCACCAGTCACATGTACCTACTCTTAAATGTCCTTAGTTATGAATATTAAAATTATCTGAATATCCGCAATGTACTTTGTGGCTTTAGCATCCTGATCGGCCTTATTGTCTAATGGCAATGTGCTTCTATTCTCTTTCGAAACTCAAAATTAACTTAATTTACATTACCATTCTAGGCAGGCGATAAGGTAAAGGTAAAGCAACGCTTATTGGCCCAACAGTTTCAGATTCAGATCATTTACTGCTTCCATAATTATAGTAAAAGTTGATAAGACGTCATGATAATGATATAGGTAGCTGTATATACGAAATCATATATGGACCCCGCATTGGACATAGCAAGTTAGAAGAGAGTAACATATTAAATGCGGTATCGGGGCCTTGTGGAGTACTTTGGTAATGGGGATTAGATAAGTAGCAATTCTTATTTCTGTATCTTTCAGGTGCTATACTACATAAAAATGCATTTAGATCCCTTGTTGCCACTTATATCTCACCTATCACTTTTTTCAGTCTCTTTTCTAAAAGTAGTGAGCATTTAATTGCAACGTGAATATTACTATGCACACAAACTACCAAAACCTTGGTTCAATGTCGCTTTAGTAGTGAAGCCTTTGTCCAATATTAAGAAATCAAACAATAATAAAGTACTGATGATTGTGACGCAAGCACAGAAACAGAAAGATGCTGTATTTATAATTGGTGTCAAGAGATACTATACATATATATTTTTATAAGAGAGGGGGTTAGATGATCTGCTTATGCGAGCTAACAGGGCTTTTGTTAGATAGACGATAAGGCTTTTGTTAGATTTAATCATCTTTACTTTTCTTCAGTAGTCAAGGCGCGAGCAACCGATGCTAAAGCTAGCCATAAAATATTGTTTTACTTGTATTTTATTAAATTCAGTCCGTAGTTCGATCGGTCACTACGGCCCGGAACCCGCTCAAATGCCAAGGTTGTCAACTCTGACGACACAACTTTCGATACGAGCCGACGACGCTGCGCCACATTTTTGCGCCCCACTTTGCTCGCGGCCTCGACTAATCGCTCGACACGGAGAAAAAAGCCTCTAACGATAAATTGACTGCAACTTGACGATGTTGTACGAACCTTTTATTACAATAGAAGGTAATTTTGCAAATCTATATGTGCATGTGAAATGCATATTCACAATGATCACTTGGAATTCTTTTGCTGCTTCTAGTACCTACGAAATCTTTGAGTGAGATATCTGAATAAGTTGGGAATCTGAAAAACTCAGTACCTAATTAAAGTTTTTTAGTTCAGTGCTGGTTGTATAGACCTCTAGTACTCTACTGGCAGGACTCGAAGCTAGTGGCCAGCACTGAGATCAGACTTTTTGGAAAATCTGATAGTCTCGGGATTTATTATTCATAATAGTATATAATAATTTAGTCTTTTTATAATTTGAATAGTTGGATGAAATGTATCATCAATATATAATTTCATTCTCTATCGTCAACCACATAAGTAGGTATCCTGTCTGTCAAATCTATCTTACGGTTTCTTTTCGTCTGTCTTATATACTATGTCTTTTATTTTTCAATCTCATAAGATCATATTTTCAGGCCTTGCTTGGATAGTAAAGAAGGAGCCAATAAAGTCATACAAATATTTCAGGTCATGGATAAAACATACGTAAAGATAGTTAATTAGGAATCTTAGAAGTACTAACGTACAAAGTAACTGACAACGGCTACGCAATTTAATCGCAAGTTACAGCTAATTTAATACATTGCAACATTAAAAGTTCATCTCCACACGTATTCAGTTACCCACTTGTCTGTATTGAAATGAGATTATTTAGTATTCACCTTGGTATTTATTTAGAAAATATGCTAAGGTTAAATCCGACGCGGCTTTGCTTTTTATTTGAATTTCAACCATAACAATACAAGTTAGGTATTGATAATAGATGGCAAATAAAACTACAGTTTGTCATCTTAGGATATGGTCTTGAACACTGCTTATGTTAAAAATTATCGTCTTACCGGGGCTATCTCTACATATCTACCCACTTACTCTGGTAAAAACGTATAGGTCGAACGCCATTCTCAATCGATTCGCAGATTGGAATGGACCCTCGGAACTAAATTTAAAATAGATAAAGCCCAGTACCCCAAGCACCTAAATAGAACGGTATCTGGCCGGTAGCGCTTTCGATACGTGGCCGCCGCGCGTCGGGTCGGGCGTGCACAGAATACTCTATCAGCAGGCCAGCACGACTACGGTAGAAGGAAGCCTTATACTGTGGCAAGACCTAGTAGTTGTTTTTACCGGTTTTACCGCAGTCAAGCCTCAAACTATTAATAACAACACCATTGGTCAAAGTGACGACTCGTGAATAAATCAACTACGACAATTTTTCATTGTACCTTTTTTGGAAAACAACATATTGGGAGTTATAAAAAAGCCTTTTACTTCTGTGACTTACCTCAACTAGTCTTTCGACCACATAATTTATAGCCACATATAGTAATCAAAAGCTAACCTATCGGCAATTATATTTAAAATTAATTGAAAAGCCTTGGAATTGATTGAAAAGCACTTGGTTTAACTCGGTTAATTAAATATTCCATTCAAGTATAGGATTTTATTACTGTTCATCTTGCCGGTTTTAGTTCAGAGACATGTCTTGTATTCAATGATCTCAGCTTTATAGTCTGGGCTAATTCTTGTCGAGCGTATTCTACTCAGGTTGAAAAGTTTACATTCTAAGAAAAGCTACCAAGCGAGAGATACTCGTATTTAGAAACCTGGATATGCAAATTTGGACGAGGGTCAGCATATACGTTGTCAGTTTTTTATTTATTTTAGATGTATGATGATGTAATTTTTTCAAAGTCAGATATGTCGCGCAGACATTTTCTTTGTATTTTTACCATTTATTTTTATTGACAATAGAGAGAATAAAGTATAATACCTGTTAATTAGGTAGTATATATTTTCCCAATGAATGTAACGATATTAAAAGGATTAATGGATGACATGGATCACAAACGGTTTACTTGGGCGTGTTTAAGAAAATAAGCTTGTTTACCGTTATATTGCGAGATATCTTTACTGTCAGAGAGGCAGAACTCGTATTCGAAAATTACCTTCCTAAAATTTTTGGAATCACCATTTTTAACTCAAATAATGATTGGTAAATGTAATAAACAATTGCAAGTCAACCAAGGGAATGTCATAGAACGTTTGAGTGTATGTAAAATTTGTGTAAAAAAGTTTTAATCCCGCATATTGAACCAAGCTTTTAATTTAAAATGCCTAGTAAAAGGAAATTGGCAAACTTCATATTTTAAATTTTTATTTACATTTATGGGTCGTGGCGTCGCGTCGGATTCTAATTTCAAGGCTCGAGGACAAAATATCTAAATTGCAAAGCTTATTCAAGTTTGATTTGATAGATTGTGTATTTCATATACCTGTTTACGAGTACTTGTATTCCCCATCAAAATGTAAACTACTCTTAGTATCTAATGAGAACCGGGGTTTAAAGCATTATGTATTATGATAAGGCATGGCCAGTGGTTCCTTCCCAGCGTTTCTAATGTCGTTGACCTCTGGTCGGTGGACATTGGGCATGAACCTGGAGGTTGCGATTCGCATAACAAACAAAATTTGACGTTTCTTTACTTTCCTTGTTACGTAACACAGTTGCACCGATTTTTACATTCATACCGTCCTCGACGTCCATAATGCAATTGATATGTTCAATCTATATAACTAAAACAATTTTGTTCCAGCATTTTTACGAATATATAATAACAAATGGCGTTCATTTCGTCAGCCGCTTTTAATTTTCACAAATATTTCTAGTGTTGTTATAAGAACAGTCTATGGTAAAAAAAAACAATGTTCATGATAGTTACTTACAAACGAATTTGACGAAAGTACTTTTGTTTTACACTTTTAATGTCTCTCAAAGAACTTGCAAGCTCTATAACGTCCACGTCTATGACTTTATGCTTCTCTTTATTCTGCAAAATTAAATCTGTTTCGATATTTTACATTTAAGAGGCTTCCGTGTTTTTCATTCAATCAACTAACCTCAGAGGAGTGCCCTTTTTTACTAAAAGTGTAGGTACTGTTGTGTGGACCTATTCAGTTGTCTTAAAAAAAAACAACTAATGGACACACACACATTTATTTTATTAAAAAAATAAAATTATTTATATACACTTGACTTTGAAGTTCCCGCAACTCACTTTTAACTACTAATTTGGGCAGAGGTTCCACCTGAAGGGTATACTGGTACTGAGTCTGGTGACTCCTGGAGTTATCACAATAAATCTGAACACTTAATTTTGGAAGCCACCGTTTATATAGAGAAAAATACTGCTGACACCGCGTAAATAGGTTTGTGAGGGATTCGGGCCTAGGTCAGCAATATATTAGGTGTAACAGTACGCTTAACATAAGATTGCACAGTTTAAAAAAGAAGATACTAAATTTTTTTTTTAAATAATTTATTTTTCTTTTTGTCAGATTAGCGGTTCTAGTAGTAGTAGTTTCTAGATAGATATCTATTGATCAATAGCTGTTTGTTATCTGTCTAGAAATTATCATTTTAAATTTATCACACGCAAAGTAATATCTATTCTTTGTTTTGTTGCTTAAACCTTAATCATAGGTAACATGGTTACAACACTGGCCGTAGTGAACGAGTTACGGTTCGCTGTCAGCCGAAGGCTTTCGTAACATTTCGTGAGTTACACGACATTGATCTATTGTTGGCTACGTGAGCTTTATAAGCTGGGTATGCTAGATGATCTAACAACCTTGATATGTGGTTTAACTGTCGAGACTTCAGTCGTTTTACTGTCGCACTTTATGAAGCGCTCGTAGCGAAGTTTGCTTAGCCATTCTGAATCGATCAGCAAAGTTAAGCAACGTCCGCCGCGGTCAGGAGTTGGATGGGTGACCGCTGGTGACATTACTACTGAGCGCTTCCGTGCTTCGGACGGCACGTGCCGTCAAGCCGTCGGTCCCGGTTGTTGTCTTAGGATGGCAGTCGTTACAGCACGGTGGTAGGGCACTTTGCGAATGCCCGCCTGGCTAGCTACCACCCTCAAGTTGAAAATCTGTCGCCAAGCACCTAACGGTGTGTTCCAGCAGCTGTCCTTGAGAGCCAGTAATTCTAGGTTAGCCTGTACAACATCTTCGACCACATCATCACTTACCATCAAGTGAGATAGTGGTCAAAGGCTAACTTATCAGGCATAAAAAAAAAGAAAAAAAAAAGAAGGATTCCACCACCTCATCTATTCATTCAACCTCCGTATATATAGCAATTTTCACAATTTCAAATTCAAGTAAAAGATAATTTAGACTAATTTAGTAAAAGGTAATTTAGACAACAGATGTTTAGCTACAATGTCTCCGGTGGTAAATGCAATGTCAGTACCTTACAGAGCATTTTTTCCTGATAATAGGGTCGCGTTTGACCGCAATCTAACCTAATGAATTAGCTCTCAAGGACAAGAACATTCTCAACACACCGTAACCTCACTTGTCAATAGATTTTCTACTTGAGGGGGTGTAGTCAGCCAGGCGAGCTATCGCAGTGAGTGAAGCTTTAGCCTGCGGTGGGAGTCGAACTAAGGACCGCCTGCGCAGTATTTTCAAGTACATAGTTTTAGTTACAGGGACAATCCTTGCTTCAAAACTTTACTTATCCTACTCCGAGTGATCTACACTTGTTAAGGACAGGGGAATACTAATTCTAAGTAAAATTATGAGTGCAATCAATCCTTATTTAAAGAAGAGACCGATCCGTCACCTAGTCTTTTAAAATTTATATTCAGGCACCTTTATTAGCCTACCGGCATATACCTAGACTAGCCTGTCTGGATCGTGTGTCGTGGAAGGTCATAGCAAGTCATAAATTTAGACATGCTCGACCAGCGCCCACTATTTACGCAATTTCAGACTCTAATTTCTATATTCCAAAGACAATAATAGCGTGCAAGATACCAAATATAGGTTCATACCCATATTAGAGAGGTAGGTACCAAATGCACGGTCTGATTTGAATTCCGACCTCGGTGCTGCAAATGGTAGCTTGTGTATTAGTTACGGTGCAACCACTTAGCTCCGCTACGGTTTCGATATTGGTATTTTTTGACATTCGCATTGCATGGATGAGCTGTTAACAATGAAATCGGTATAAGGTGGTCGGAAATTAAGTTTTTTGTGAATTTCAACACCAACAAAAGCGTTGAAATTAGATATCTACCTTTATGACTCCAACCCGCACAAAAACGTTTACATCGCTCTTTACTCAATTTTGATAAAATTATATTGCAACCTATTTATTTATCCTAATCCGGAATCTACGATACTTAGGCCTAATTTCACCATACCATGTTTGTTTACGCTAAATCAGGCATTAGCTAATGGATCTTTAAAAATAACAGAGCTGTTAAATCAGTCTACGTTCTATGAAGTTAACTGAATTAATCATCCATTAACAGTTGGTGGGACACTCGGTTCAGTTAACAGTCCGTTAAAAGGATTAAAAAGGCGTCAAATAAATAACAGAGTATGGTGAAACTAGGCCTTAGGGTCCGTTTCAGAATGTTCGAGTAAGTTCCGGTTTTACTACCCAGATCATATTTAATAAATAAAACACTATCTTTGCGTTTCAGGCAGTCATCGGTTTAGCCTATCCATCGGTTAAGGCCTAGTTTCACCATACTCTATTATATATTTGACGCCTTGTTAATCCTTTTAACGGACTGTTAACTGAACCGAGTGTCCCACCAACTGTTAATGGATGATTAATTCAGTTAACTTCATAGAACGTAGACTGATTTAACAGCTCTGTTATTTTTAAAGACCCATTAGCTAATGCCTGATTTAGCGTAAACAAACATGGTATGGTGAAATTAGGCCTAAAGCTTGAAACGCCCTGCATGTTAACTGTCATTTTTATGATTCAGTTATTTTATATGTTGCATAGCAACCGAAACTTTATTAGGACATTCTGAAACGGGCCCTAAGTATTTTTTTATGTCATTGTGACGAAATACTCACTAGTCCAACCTGATATTAAACGATAACCTCTTCCTATAAAAGATACATTGCGTAACAAGCGACGAACTGCAATGTGCCCACCTTGAAACATTTCAGGTGCCTGTAACACTGGCTCTCAGCACACTGGTAGGTGCTTGTGCGACAGATTTTCTACATGAGCAGGGTAGCTTGCCAGGTGAACATTCGCAAACTGCCTTTCCACTATGTGGTGACGCCCGTGGGGTGCCGGGTTAGAATTGTACCTCCCCATTTCTTCCCGTGTGGGCGTCGTAAAAGTCGAATAGGGGAAAATACTAGAAGGTCGGCAGCAGCGCCTTCTTAAGAACTATGTCATCTTGCACTGCGATCCCCAAGCCGCCTGCCAAGCGTGGGGATTATGACAAATACCCCCTACACAGGGGAGGCTGTGTTCAGTAGTGGACGATCCGGCTTTTACAGTATTGCAGTTCAAAACTTTTATTAAAAATTACCGATTGGCTATCATTGCTTAAATTTTTTTTTGTAGATATTATGGTTATTTACCTTAATTAAGTTTAAAGAACTTTATTTCTCATAAGAACTAATGTTCACTTGTAATGAGATTAGCTTAAAAATAATTTATAAATGAGTCCTCTGGCTTGGTAGGCATTACTTATTTGACGAGTTTACATAGTGCTTAAGTGTACCTCGATAAGCGTTAATACTATCACATTCTTTCACCTCATTTGGTAACTGATTGTATAGCTTTGCTCCTTCAAATAATAGTGTTGTTCTCCCATAGTTAGTACGTAGTAATTAAATATTGAATATGGATGACCATATACTCATCCTCGTGTTTCTCTTCCACTACGACAGCGATTAATACAAAAAAATTTGCCGTTTTCATCAGTCGTATCTTCTTCAGATGCAACATTTGTATTGCTAGTTGTGTCTGCTTTAGTCGCAGAGTTAGAACTCTTATTCGAAAATTACCTGCTCTTATTTTCGGGTTGACTCATATACTGAATGTAAAATCAATTATTAATATAATCCCCTCATAATGTTAGTGTAATTTAGTATTAGGCTTACAGGTTGGACATTTCATAAGTAAAAATCTGCTTAGTTTTAACTGCTCTTCAAGTGCTGAAGCATTTTTTTTTCATTTAGGACCTAATATGTTATTACTTATATTAACACCTCCTATCAACATTTTACTTTGACGCTATATTGGAATAATATTTAGTGAAGCGAATCGTCCGCAAGTTTTTTTATTAATGTGATTGTGACCGAACACACACTAAGCTTTTCGTCACAAGCGACGACCTGCGGTGCGCCCATCACCCTGACACCATAAAATAATAGGTCTCATCTACCTGTAATATCATAATCACGTGCTCGCTCTCAAGGACTGCTGTTGGAACACACTGTTAGGTGCTTGGTGATAGATGTTCTACTCGAGGGTGGTAGCCAAGCGAGCAATCGCAAAATGCTCTTTCACCATGCTGTGAAGCTCAAACCTGTCGCGGTGGGGATCATATAGTATATGAATATGTACCTACCCTGATGATAACTTAATTTGGATGCACTATCGAAATACTGCCCGAAAATCGGTACGATAAAAGACCCAAATATTAATGAGATTCACTGAAACAACATAGTAATTTGTTTGTCTTGTATATTATTTCATTCGCACTACCCAACTCATACTGTCTTAACCTAAAGAACGACTAAGATTACGTAGAGCAACGAGAGTGATGACTAATAGTTCAAAAGTGAATTTGTTAGACACCTGTGGTAAGAATAAGTGACTAATTAGAAGTGGAGAAATAAGAAAAAGTGACTTTCTTTTGTAAAGGCAGGCGTGAGGCTGCGGTAGTACTATCACACCGACAATTAGCGCTGCGACTTAATTTCACGTGTTCGCTCCTGCAGAACGAAGAAATCATCGCACAGTGGTGTTGTTGTTTGTTCACTAGCCCAAAAACTAAAGAAAACAACATTACTTCATTTGAATACCTACCTTTTGTATCTAGTCTACTTTGACTCTATCTATATAATTGTTTGATCTCTAGAAGAAGTGTCAAAACTTAGATCTAGAGAAGGAGATTTGGGAATTTTACACAAATACTTTAAGATGCACGTTAAATTGTCCCATTTATAAATTATATATTTCCTATGGTAAATAGGCCAGCCTACTCACGTTGCACTAAAATTAACAATGCACCGCATGATATAATTTCTTTAAATTATGATATTAAATATAAAAATGTATTTTAGCATTGACAAAATGCTAAAGAATAGCTTAAAAATCACACAATCACTGTCCCTGAGCCACGAGACTACCAAACTGGGCGCCAGTACTAGTCGTTTACCTACTTGTTATGGTCAAATTAGAAAAAAAAAACTAGTTTTTACAGATTCGATAGTTTAGTGGACGCACTGGGTGCAGCACAGTATTTTGTATGCCATGGTCAATAGGCATAATGCAGATGTGAGATTTCTTCAACTACCTATCAAAATTTTCTCATAATAAAGATCTAATTTCTAATTTCTCTCTCTACCTATCTCCTCATTTGCATGTATAAATATTTATTAGAACTCCTAATATCCATAACTCGTACGTGCAAACTGATAGAAAAATTAATATTCAGATTTTGTCCAAAGTGAGACAATGGCGAACCAGTGGCCCGTCGATGGACGTGTGCCGTCCCGCAGCAGTCTTTATTGCGATCGCACCGTTTGCTGTCCTCATAACTGACAATGAGTTATTGAATATTGGTATTGTCACAGAACTTTTTTTCAAAATTTCACTCACTCTTCCCGCGCTTTTTAGTTTTCGGTAATGTGTGACACCAGTGAGTTCGAGATGAAAGTTTAGTGTTAAAGTGGCAATCATGAGTGAACGCGATCGTAGAAGTATCTATGAGAAGGAAGAGTTGGAGTCCCTTTACGCACCGAACAACAATAATTCGATTTATAGCAATGGAACTTTGCACTACTGTAGCATTTACAGGTAAATCCTAATTTGAAAGAGTTACCTACAAACCGTTTTATAGTTTTTTGTCATGAATCTAAGGAGCAAGATAGTTTGTGCTTATTTATAAGCTTTTGATGACATGGAATTTTGGGCGAGATCAAAAGCAAAGATAAACCGTTGACAAAACATTCGGTGACCTCTAGATAAGATACCTATATGTGAGATAAGGATAGGAAGCAGATGATGTTGGTGAACTATAGATCATAATTTATACAAACTTCCGAACTCTGTCATCTGTCATGGGAAACTCTTAATTTTCATGCCATAAAGATATCATATATAAAATGTAATATGAAAGTAAAATGTTAGTTTTAAAAAATAAATATAGGTACTTAATTAAGTTACATTTATTACTGGCACGAAATAAACTTTCACATATAGATACAACTGTAAAATATCCAGATTTTCTGTTTGAAATGACTCTTGCTTTGTTTATTTTACTATCATAAGAGTAATTAAAACATTTTGATCAAAGTAACGTTATAGATTTCCTATTATTTTCATCACGTTTTGTGATATAAAAATGCAAAATCACTGAGTTAAAATAATATTTTTTTTCCATTTGCGACAGTCTGATGATGATAAGAGTTTTTGCATGTCTCAATATTTTCATCGATAAAAACTGTATAGTTATGCATTGCAGATTACGAATGTGCGTAACAACATCGTAACGCACAACTAAATTGTATACAATTAGCAACTTTCTAATACAAGCATCATATGTAGCCATGCGCACTATTACCGACGACGCGACGCGACGGTGCAAGGTAGTCTGTCAGATTAGACGCAAAAATAATGAATAATGAAGTCTTAGTAATGCCACAATGAAATCTTGTGCTTTAACCGACTTCCAAAATATGTGAGAAAAGTTCTAAAGATGTCGCGTTTATTCTTATTTTTTATATTTATGACCAAGTTTCTGTTTAAATTTTAGAAAATCGGTTGAGTATTTTTTTAGTTACACTTAATTAAAATATGCATAAACATATGCCTGGATAATTTAATGGTAATCGCAACTCTCGTGATTAGTATATGCACACAAAAATAACCTAAAATTTTCTTCTGAAAATGAAAATATTGATTATAATGATTTTTAAAACTGAAAATAAGATATTACATGTGGAAGCTGGATCATGAAAATGTTAGCTTAGTGTTTTTGATCAGTACTGAAAATATAGTTTGTGAAAGTCTGTACTCCTACAAGTTATTTCATAGTTTTCAGTGTTGGACACTGAAAACTATGAAATAACTTGTTCCGTTTTTTTATTTTCACAGATTACATTTTCACTGCGCTACCTCCAATTCATAATTTATTTTTGTATAACCTCTTTTTTTGCTAGAGTATAGCGAAACGTACAACCTTTAAGTTTCTGCCCCTGCTAAGAAAACTTACAGACCAATAGTCACCCTACATATTCGTTATCATACATTATTTCTCTCTTGTGCACTGACAAAAATCCAGAACTTGGCAATGCAGACTTTTTAAATTGTGTCTCGTATCTATGCAGTTTATATTTTATCGTTATTTTTTGTAAATTATTGGAAATAAAATTCTACAATTTCGCGCGATCCAATTTCGTGAAACTCTCGTAGCCAAATGCTTCTAGCTAGCGTAGTACAGGTACAGTTATTAGATGCTGAAAAAATCATATTTTTTTTTGAAAATTTAGACGTGCTTTGTTTTTCGGTATCTGTGGTATTCTTCTCTATGTTAACCTCGTATCTAACCCGTTCGGACCCCTAATTTATAATCATGACACCCAAAAGCAGTTGATACGGAAGGCTTTTACCATGCGGGTGTGCATCTTTTCACTCCCACAAACATGCATTTTCTTCAGCATGAGTCCATATGATGGGTACTAAAGCAGTGTCAAATATTCTGCCTCGAAGCAGTAGTGTGCAAACACTACTGTATTAAGGCATACCAAGTGAGATTACTAGGCAAACGAGACCAGAACTAGCATCTGGAGTGACGAGCGCAGTGCAGTGACAAGTAGATCAAGAACGGTGACTCTGTATCTGTAATGAACAGTCGTGATGCTTACCAACAGGCAGGAGGCTAGTCAGTCTCATCACCTTATAACAAAGAAAACAAAAACATCTGGGACGTCTAGCTCGGTTCTGAAGTTGATGAACTCGATAAACCTTGTCCATCAGGTATAGAACTGTGAAGTATAATGCATTCAAATTTGTAATAGCACGTTGTTTTCTAAAAATATCGCAAAAAACACACACAACTTACTCCACCTATAATGACGTGGAAATTAGTTTATTTTCCAATAAAGTACCTACCTATAGATTTTGTGGAGCAGGTACACAGTATCTAGTCCACTTGTAAAAATATTTGAAACATCATCAACCATTTTAGTTTAGTTTCAATTATTACATAGCTGTTTTATGGTTAAATGAGTTGAATCGGAAATATATTCACTAAACACTGATTTTTGACAATTTTCTATGAGTAATATGGTAGTGTGAGCGGCAAAGATATAATCCAAAACAGCACTTTGTATTCTATAAAACCTTATAGGATGCTTCTAGATAAATCCACCAAATTATTGGGCTATATAAGCAAAAAGTTTTGGAACACTTAAGTTTGATAAATCGATCATCATAACGGTTAATCTTAATTTTGCGTAATGTCATAAACGAAAACTAATTTCTAGGTACGACATATTATTTAATCAAATAATTGGCAGGAGTAACAGAGACAATCCTAACAGTTTGTTCTTATAGTATAATACTCACAAGAAGTAATGTATGTATTGGTAATTATTATTAGGTTGGTAGTATATTTAGGACGTTCTTCTTCATAAATTGCTTTGACGATATACTACAAATGTCTTGTCTGTGTGGCCAGTGAACGGTATAAGAAAAATAAACGGTCTAAATATCTCAGCAAGTGTATTGAATATTAATTAGTAGAAAATATATGAAATATAAGAGGTTAAAGAAAAGTAATTATAACTGAATATTATTATTAGATTTTATAAAATTACTTAATACATAAATAAAAGGAGTGAAAACAAGTGATAGGAGGGATTTAAAATGGACAGGACGAGGGATATCAGAATTATTCAGAACGTTAGAAGTGGAATAGGTATGTGACAAGAAGGAATGTAAGAAGGTTGTGACAAGAACAAAGGCCAATCATAGAGCCTGTATGGGCAATGGGCACGCGACGAATGGCCCGAGTATAATTGGGTTACCAGTTACCACCGACCACCGTGCCGCCTTCGCCTTACGTAAACCCCACTGTCACAACTGTGCGCCAAGTACCAGCAGTGTTGAAACTTTATACTGTGTTTTCTATCCGCATTACAGTTTGCGGATTATTCGAAGGACGTGATGCATTGTCAGTTTATATAGAACGTATTTCTTTAAGACAACAAAATAAACAAAAAAAATCACAGAAAATTTTCTACATTTTATTACGTCTGTATACACCGGGGTGCAGAGTTGTATAATCACCCACATTTTAGCAGTTTTTTTAGGTTTCTTGTAATATGAGGGGAGCATATTGTCACTCACCAGGTATAGTATGTTATCGTACGTATCTTAAGCGGTTGTTAGCATTTTTCCAATACTTAGAAGTAGTTACACATCTCATTTCATACTTGTGTATTTTTTAGCCATTAAAATCGACTTCCCCTGTAGAATGAAGATATTTATACATGATATAAATAATATATATATAATAGAAAAGGAAAAATAGGTCAATGTATTATCGAATAGTGTTTATGACACCTAAGAATTTCAAAATAACCTGGCTAAACATCTATCAAACCTGCGAATTGAGTGCACTATTGACAAAACGGAAGGAAGTTCCATCTTGTACGTGAGAACGAGTTCTGTCTGCGCTGATTGGCGTGTGAAAGTTGTTTTCCTCGTACTCAGATCGACTACGTTTTTTGTGGCGACAACTCTTAACTGCCATTGAGAAATTCTGCAGCGATAACATAAATACTCGTATTATAAGATATTTTAAATTCCTAGACGCATTACTTGAAACTGGAGCAATCTTGTGTTCAGTTTGTGATCACAAGATTAACAGATCTAAAGTAATTTCGATAAAAGATAGTATAAAATGGTTTCGCTATCGAGACTTTATCTGTGATTGCCAGATGGCTATGATACTTTTTCTTATCGCTTCGCGGCTATAAAGGGTCATTATGCGGTAGAAAGAATGCACGAAATAATATAAATTGACCAACTAAAAACATTACATATATGCGGAAACCATTCCGGTAGAGTATAAAATAACTTATTGAAGTCGGTACCATGCTGATTCAAAACACTCTGATCTCATATTGTGACCCACTCAAGTTATTTCATACTTTCAAAGTTGGATGTCGCTAGGTCAATTTTGAGTGGTGCATAGTAATTCCCATGATCGATTGTATTGCCAATTGTTGGCAAGTCCGTATATGATGTATGTATCTGATCCAGCTACTGGTCTGGTACTTACTACATCAGCAATGGTTGGAATTATAGCGTATATCATCTGGGATATTGGATAGATTTGGCAACTATTCTACACTAGCTTTCCGGGCGCGGCTCCGCCCGCGCATATGTCGGTTATCGCGCAAAAACATTCACCTCTTTTTGCGCAGTTGGATAAAAAATATCCAATATTTTTTCCCGGGTCTCAAACTATTTTCATACCAAATTTCATTCAAATCGGTCCAGTAGTTTTGGCGTAACAGACAGACAGACAGAGTTACTTTCGCATTTATAATATTATATATATATCTAATATATATATATATAGTACTGATGATCATGCTATACGCGGCTTAAAATAATATTGTTCGTTTATCTTGCAAACTTAGTGATTATTAGAGATCGTTAACAATATTCTCCGAATCTCGAAGTTAGATAATCTAGCAACGTCATTGTTTGCCCTCAAGAAATAGCCTTTTTGTAATAATAAATTAAAATATTTTTTGTATTGCTAACCGAGAAGAAAATTTCCGTACAAAAAGATTACCATATCGCGGTACAAATGGTAGTCATCACATGCCTCAATTCGGTCTAAAATGCCTTCATTTCGGTAATGATTTAACATGGTAAAACAAGCTACAATGTCAGACAAACCTCTGCATGTCAGACATTCTTCTTCTTTAAGTGCATCTCCATTAATGAAGGTTGGCAGTCAGCTTCTTAAAGTTTTCCTTGTCAAGTGCCAATCTGAATAGTTGCTCGACGTTCTTAATCAGACATAAGGCACCCATATTTCAAGTTATTAATTTTACTAATTTGCTGCAAATAAGTCAATATTGAGGGTATCAATAGGTTAAATTAATAATTAAATTAATTTAATTAATAGTTAATTTAATAGGTTAACGTCAAACCATGCCGCAAATTTTTTGGCACATCAGTGACGTAACAGGAAGTTTCTGCTGCGTTAGTCCCACATGAGAACTCGTATTCGAATATTACTCTATTTTTCGCTATAAGTATCCACCTTCTCTTCACGGGCTTCAAGACTTAGTACTGACTATAGACATACCTACTGAGGGTTAAAAGCATAATGTAAAATAATTGAAAGCTGAACATCACATGTCCTTTTTTAATTTAGAAATTTGTAGTTTTCGTGTACAAAAAGTTTCACTCTGAAATTTGATACTATGCAGGTTTAATTCTTATTTAATGTGGCCACGACAACTTAATATTTAATAAAACGCCTATTATGTACTGTAGTGAGAACCTTCCTTATTTTGGAATTCAGTTAAAATTGTATTGTGTAATATTGACAGATTATCAGTAATGCAATGATGATAAAATCGTTTTCATAATTTTAAAGCTTTTACTTGCTTCGAATGTCTTTCCGGTTCAAATAACACTATTATGGTGACAATATCTGATGATGGAGACAGAACACTACTCTTCCGTGACTTAATATATATACATATACCTATAGGATAATAAGAATAATAGATTGTTAATCAGCGATTTTGATAAAATATAGGTGCCAGTTATAGATTAGCAAAGACAAATAAAAGGTCTTTCTTAGTCAATTGTGTGCGGTCGCGGTGAACGCTCACAGAAAGAAAATTCAAGTTGCACGTGAAGAACATTTTGATAAAGAAATCTTACTAAGTACACAGTTTGTGATTACTTAAACAACAAAAATGCTTGAACTGGTTCGCCTCTGCCAAGCTAGCGCCTAACACCTACGTAATGTAAATAAATATTGTAATAATATTACTATATAGTATGTAACACATTGTTAAAAATAAAATATAAAAGAATGGCCCCGGGTTTCTTGCCCGTTATTCTCGCAGTGGCTCTATAATTTTTGTTTGCTGAACGTGGCAGTACAATGTAGTATATTTCAATATTAAAATTTGTAATTGACCTTCATAAGAGCGTCGTATACGCCTAAATTGAATAAATGATTTTGACTTTGACTTTGATTGGTACTTCGAATTAGTTAGTGGTAATAATCACGTTTTTATAAAAGCATGTCTTGTAATATTAAGTACATATTACAAGGCAGCAATTTTTTTTTCGGCGAGTTACATATCTTATCTCTAGAATGGAGCAAGGGATAAATTAGAACCATTAGCATAGCACATTCATTTACATCTCCCTAAGAAAATATTATTATTGCGGTCGAATGCTACAATTACACTCTACTTTTCATCCCCCTCTATGAGAAAAAAGCAAGAGACGCTTGAAAATACAATTAATGAATATAGGTATACATAATTATAATCACATTTGTGTTGCTTTTGCTCTAATGGTTTTAGGTGTTTAAATATAATACTTTCATAAATTTGGGGAACACTTTTTGAAAATCAATTGCACTGTCTAATGATCGGTGCACAGACTTATAACCGAATACAAATATATTAATTACAGTGACGAGACGTCGTCGTCACGCATGTATCACGTAATTCGCGTACTTTGCATACGGCGCCATCTACCTTATCGGTTATTAACTTTTTCGTACAAAATCTTCTTTGATTGGATAGAAGCTAGATAATCTCTTACAGAGCACCACGAAATCTTTCCTTTTTTCATGTTCCAAATTCAAAACTCATTACTAGTCTCCAGGAAAGAAATAGTGGACACTGATTGTTTCTATCTGCGAACAATACATAATTTTTCGTATATATTTTACCACATCCAAATATTTCCAGAGGTATGTTTTTGAGAGAATCGATGTATATAACGTTTTATTTTGACTGTAAGTTACTATTCCATTTTTCCTTTCCAGCCAAAGAACAGTACAAGAAACGAAAGGATGGGACGTGTTCCGGGAATTCCCTCCGAAGCAGGACAGTGGGTCGATGGAGAGTCAGAAGTGTCTGGAGTTTACAGTGCGATTTCTGAAGGTCTTGGCCTACATCATCGTGTTTGTTGTGGTACTCGCGTCTGGAGTCATCGCGAAGGGGACGACGCTATTCATCACCTCGCAGCTTAGGAAAGACAGGAGGCTAGCATATTGCAATAGAAATTTAGGTAAGCGAGCATGTCTACCGTAGTAAACTTAAACTTGTTTATATATTTAGCTATAAAAAATTATTGAAATTATACTTCGGTCAACTGTTTAGTACCAGTAGTGTCGTGGTCTCAGAATTAAGTATTAGAGGATCGTTATTCAGAAGTTATAAAAAGTTGGTTATACCTCTCGGATACGTTTGGATAAAATGTTCATTTATGATGCTGAACTAAAATGTCGGTCACGTTGCAGAGAGATACTACTGTAGTAATTAAACAACTTTAAACTTACACTTTGCAGTCTTTGAAACGTCGGGATAAAATAATGAAAAATATACGCGATTTAAACCGTTTAAAGTTGTTTAATTACTATGTGTAACAATCGCGAAAACCTAAGACAACATTAGATACTGCTGTATTTCACCTCAAAAGCTACCGTTGAGTTTAACATCGGAACAACTTGTAGAAGTATTTTTAAGGTCGACGGAAAAAGACCTCGTGAACTATAATAACCCGCACAATAAACACACTAAATGAAAACCTTCACTAGCCTGGAAATGCCTTGGCTATATTTATAAGAAGCACATAGCCGAAAACTTAATCATGACACAATATGCAAAGAGAGTAGCGGAAATTCTGAGGGTACTTAATTCTGTTATGCACCACAAACTAAACTAAAATGATCTATAATTGATAAAAGACTTAAAAATGTTATCCACTTAATTTTATTGTGGGTAGTTTTAAGCAGATTTTGTCGTTATCTAAAATGGTACTAACGTGACGTAAGACTGAATAGAAACATAAACAATTTAGACATATCGTTCTTATGACTATACATATTTAGATTTTAGCGTGAACAGAACAAGAACTTAATCTTACTTTTAGTTAGTTTGTAGAATTGCGACCACCGAACGCAACCTTGTTTAATGAATAAAACGATGCATGAAGACATATCTGAGACAAAAATTATTTCAATATTTGTCGAACTTGGAATTAAAAGCTGCCTTACCATGGGCATTATTATCCATAGGAAAGTTCATACTATATACCAATAATAAAAACTAACTAGTCGTAATTGCAATTGATACATTCAATACGCTTGTATCTCATTATTTCAGGTAGAGACAAACAATTTGTAGTATCGTTACCGGACGAAGAGCGCGTAGCGTGGATGTGGGCCATTCTCGCCGCGTTCGCTATCCCCGAGATCGGCACCTTCATCAGAGCTGTGAGGATCTGCTTCTTCAAGTCAGCCAAGAAACCGACCAGTGCGCAGTTCATTGTGGTAAAGCTTTTTTTCTAAATAATTCTAGCCTACATTTTTGTTTTTATGTAAGTCGTTAATAAGGAAATCTCTTTGCATATAATTGCATTGATCGTTAATTAATTTTTAGTTGATTCAAGTTTGGATTTCGGCTCTTTATGAAATGCATACATCATCCGAAATGACCGCCTTCTAAATACGTATACATAAGATCTCTTTATAAAATTATTGTAGTCCAGACAGAATAATAAGCTAGGTAATCTAGTTTAAAGTGGAAGATATTTATTTTTTATGCCTGATAGGGTTAGTCTTTGACCACTGTCTCACCTGATGGTAAGTGATGATGTGGTCGAAGATGTTGTTCAGGCTAACCTAGAATTACTGGCTCTCAAGGACAGCTGCCGGAACACACCGTCAGGTGTTTGGCGACAGATTTTCTACTTGAGGGTGGTAGCTAGCCAGGCGGGAATTCGTAAAATGTCCTAACGCCATGCTGTAACGATTGCCATCCTAAGACAACAACCGGGACCGACGTCTTGACGCAAGCTTAAGCACTGAAGCGCTCAGCAGTAATGTCAGTAGCGGTCACCCATCCAAGATATAACATTGCTGATCGGTTAAGAACAGTTATGCAAACTTCGAAACGAGCGGTTCAAAATCTTGTTTGAAATCTTCTGCAATCTGTATAAGTATACTATGTATCTTTTACCAATCAATAAAACACATTTTTCGCGACTCTTACAATACATAAAACAAATCCAAATAACGATTTCTTAAAGTGCTAATTTACGTTTCAGGTGTTCATTGCAGAATCGTTGCATACCATCGGCATGGGACTATTATTCTTCAAGATCCTGCCCGAACTCGACGTGGTCAAAGGCGCAATGGTGACCAACTGTCTCTGCATCATCCCAGCTATACTCGGCTTGCTATCGAGAAACTCGCGGGAATCCAAGCGCTTCGTGAAAGTCATAGTCGACATAGCAGCGATTGTGGCACAAGTCACCGGCTTTATTGTATGGCCTCTATTAGAAAACAAGCCAGTACTGTGGTTGATACCAGTATCGTCTCTCTGCATTTCTTTGGGATGGTGGGAAAATTATGTGACGCGTCGGAGTCCGTTAGGTGAGAACTCATGCTGACTCATTGTTTCACGATTTCTCCCATAATGTGCATTATTCATGATCAGTAGCGATAATGCGTAAGATTTGCTGTGATGGATGTTAGAGTAAATTATTACGTTATGACCAACCATTAAGGTTTGAAATGTCTTAATTAGGTACGTGAAGTCTTTTGTGCGATATGAAGTGATTCAACGTTGAGATAGATCTCAAATCGAAAGTGGTTTTATGCAATGTTAGAATTAGAGCCTAGTGAAAATGTATGGCTTAGCACGTTTTATGGGTATTTAAATATTATATCTAAAACAGTTTTGAAATATACATATATACGATTGGATAAGTTGCTACTGAAATTTTCGACTGTGAAGTTATCATATCTATTTGTATACTTATATAAACCGCCTGAAAGTGCGCAAACTAAGCAAAGAAGCTTACAAAATCACAACAAACGATATTTTTTATCGTAGGTATGTATGATATACGCGAGTGCGCTAAATAAATACTATGAATGATCAAAAATCATTTATTTATGTCTTAAAGTATTCTGTTTTCATACCAATTACGCGATAGGAGTCACAATGTGCTAAGTCGGCACTGTAAGCAGGATGCAAAATAAGTTCTGTTTTCACTTTCAAAATTTCGTTTTGTCGCAAATGTTTTTATCCATACTTTTTAAAGCAGCGCCCCTAGCGGAAATGAGATCGAACTAAAATATGTATGGCAGAAAAAGTAAACTTATAAGGTTATGTAAACGTAAAAAATCCTACTAGGGGTATCGGAAATATATCCATAATGTACTCTATGTACCGACTCGTAGTTGCTTATTATAGTGCGCGTTCATATATTCCATTATACCACAACCTAACACTTGAATGAAAAAATGGTGACTATATAATATAACTCCTGCTTTTTTCCGCCGAAACTGCTCCTAAGTTAAATTAAAATTTAAATCGACCGTCTTTTTTCAGGTATAATTAAAAGCTTGGGAAGATTGAAGGAAGAGTTGAACTTGACTCGATATTTCACGTACATCTTCATGTCGATCTGGAAGATAATCCTGTTCCTGATGTGCATACTATTCAGTGTTTGGACCGACGGCGACGACCCCGCCATGTTCTTCCAACTCTTCAACGCTGGATTTGGACCGCACAATATTGTTGTTGAGGAGGTAAGCTTCATTTGATATAAGTTTTTTTGTTAATATGATATCAAGTAGGTACTATAGCACGCTATACGAATATCACATGAAGTGAGGCAGATAAACTGTAAATATACATACCTACGAGTATAATATGGCATATATAGAGTTTCTTGCAGCAGCCAGTTATATAAAAGATATCTAGGTACCTACTTATCGCAATTACAAATCTTTAGATCACAAAAATTTTGCCTCATATGGGAACCGAACCCGCACGCCAAGTCTCCCGGTTATAGATGGGTAGATACGCACCGGGTACAAATACGGGATATTTAAACTGGGAAACGCGGGAGCAGTAGGCTAATTTGTATACACTATAACATCCTGCTGTTTTATATGTGAAAGTTTATTTTTGTACCAAATACTTATTTGTTACCAGTCACGGATTTTGATGAAATTCGGCTCGTATAAGTATATTAGTTCGATTCGAAATGACAGTATACTTTATGATAATACAATAATGTAGGTGGCGCACCAATTCACAAACTGAAATTAATATTATTTATTTATATAAAAATAGTAACGAATTGGCATCTCCTTTTTAGAAGTCGGTTTGTTAAGACTAGCATTTTTCACAACCCAAACCAAATAAATCTATTGAAGCATTTACGTATTGCTATTTAGAAAAAGAGGATGGTAAAATTATACAGTAGCGTTGTTATATAAGTAGGTCCATCAATATTATTTTATAAAAATAGTTCATATAGAACGGTCTTATTTTCCAACCCTAAATTTCGAAACCCTACCACCAGCCCCTGTGGCCTAATGGATAAGGCATCGGCCTCCTAAGCCGGGGATTGTGGGTTCGAGTCCCACCAGGGGTACGATATTTTTTATGGTATTTTTGTGGTGCCAGAATTTAGTTGTCGCTAGTATATATTTTTATTTAATTTTGTACTACATTATTGACTTCAATATGGACGTTTTTTTTATTCATTAAGAGCTTTACGATTCTCTGATTGTTTTCTTCCGACACAATCAAATAATACTGACACAATTTTAATAATATAAACACGAGCCAAAAAAATTCAATACTAGAGTAAATAAGTTGTAAATGGTGACAGATTTTTTGTATGTCTTATTGTTTCGTATTTTTATTCCATAAATTCCAAACTAGGGAAGATTATTTTTACGTTGCGTACGAAACTGAGTCGATTATATGTAAACATTCATTTAGTCAATTTAATTTAATTTTAAAAGAAACTCGCACTTTGTTTATAAAATACAAAGTAAATAAATCGTTACCATAAAAAAATGGTTCCCAAGAGATTTTTATTATAGGATTTTCCCATATCAACTTAACCAAATAAACAAAAAAGATTTGTAGTATGAGATTCCAAATCGCATTTTGTATTACCGAGGGCTCCATGTTAACACAGAATGTGCCATAAAATTGTTTTTTTTTACAAACACAGTTCGTGATACATAGTAGTAATCCTACTCACTCTTGGCTGATTGTTCCTATTTGTTAATTGTTTTTTACTCATTTGGTGCAATAGTTCACTTGTATATTGTTGTTTCAGGTTCAAATACATTTAGGAGGAACAATGATACCCGATTTAGCCAACGTCACCCTTACAGGGGACTCTGTAGAAGTAGCAGCCGCGTACAAATCTGCATTCTACGTGATGCTGATCCAAATATTCGCCGCATACATTTGTTACATCTTCGGAAAGTTCGCGTGTAAGATCCTCATCCAAGGATTCAGTTACGCGTTCCCGATAAACCTGGTGATACCTCTGGTGGTGAACTTGCTGATCGCTGCTTGCGGGATCCGTAACGGAGACACTTGCTTCTTCCACGGGACTGTACCGGATTATCTCTACTTTGAAAGCCCTCCAGGTGTGTATTTCTCTGAATATGGACTAGTTTTTTATCTCTATAAAAACATCATAATAGTATCGTATCTCACCCTCTCGCCTGTTTTAATCTGCGTCAAGGACAAAATCTACATATCTCTTTATTTCTAGTCTAGGGATTATATCAATTTAAAAGTTGTTCTATTTAATAAATCATAGTAATTTATTTATTTAAAAGATCACCAACACAGTGTACACCAATACATTGAACTCAAAAAATATACATTGTAGAATTAAGCCAAGTGTCACAGTTATTATAGGTGAAGACAGCATGCATAATGTAGTAACAGAAAATGTTTGCAATTAATGTTAAAATGAATCTATATAAGAAAGTACACTATAAAATTAATGTTCTACTAATATAAAAATAAATTGTATTGTAATAAAATATAATGGATATAATTTGCTAAACTTAGAATATTTAAAACATGTTCGTGTAATAATAATAATAATCAAAATAAAACTGTTTTTAAATTTATACACAAAATAGAATTTTCTAAGCGTAGGTACTCTAAGCTTGCTGAATCATAAGGGTGAGTGAGTCTTATGATTCGGCATGCTTCGAGTACACGGATGAAACTTTACCCGAGGATTTTTAATTGTTTAAGTACCCATTTCTATGTTTTGGGAAACAGTCGAATAGGCCGGCGACACAGAAGCTACGAGTTTATTTATTCACAATGTGCCAGCTTGTTTGCAATCACTTGTTTGTAAAGTTTTACTTTTAATTAGTCATGGGACTACCATAAAAGTAACACATTTTTCCGGCCATACCTCACGGCATGGCACTACCTATCTACTGATAGTGCCAGAGAAATTTCATTTGCGCAATAAACAAAAAAAACATATATAACACTTCATTGACTAAGAACTTAAAGGCTTAACTCAAACTAAAGACTCTTCCACCTAGTAAATAATAATAGGATTAATCAAGCATTAGATTTAAGTTGATTTTTCAATATTTCAGTTTTCACTCTAAGCGACTTCATATCCCGACAAATGGCGTGGGTGTGGTTACTATGGCTGCTGTCCCAAACGTGGATTACCATTCATATCTGGACACCGAAGGCAGAGCGTCTGGCTTCCACTGAGAAGTTGTACGTGCTTCCGATGTACAACGGCCTCCTTATAGACCAGAGTATGGCACTTAATCGGAAGAGGGATGATCAGAAAGACGTGAAAACGGAAGTAAGTACCAATATTATACAGATATGCTGCCTTGCTAGTACAACTTTCGTATGAAGATTCTAATAACAAATTAAACTTGAGTGAAGGACTAGCAAATTAATGGTATCGTCTGTGTGTACTTGTAGACCGTGCAGTGTGTGGTTCAGTTCTGACAAAAGGTCAAGACTGGCTGAAAGTATTATCGTTATAAGATAAATCCGTGCCAGAAATTGTATGATCTTGCAGAGATCTCATCAAAACAATTGGAATCCTAAAACTCGATACGTATTGCTGTAATGACCACCAAAATCAGTTAACGGGTTTTACTTACACATGAATATCGCATTGATGCCTGTTTTGAAAACTTTGGAATATGATAGACAGCATCAAAATCTGTTAAACCGTTTTGGAACTACTACATAGATAATTCTACGTAACAATACTGCTGCTACGCCACGAACGAGACACATGCACTTATTCAAACAAAATTCAAACTAAGAACACCTCTTTTTCCCGTTGGGTGTAAAAAAATCGCATTTCACACAGGCATGTTAAAAATTAAACCAATATTAATGCAATGACTGGGCATCATCGACCGATAACTGTAGGGTGTTTGGTGACTTGCAACTAAAGACTGCAGAAGTGTTCTTATTTACCAGAAGACTAGGTAGGTATGTAAGAAGTACTGTAGTTTTAGCTTCTAATCCTAAATTTAACTTATGAAGAGAAATTCTGAAATAACAGATACCTACCTCTCGAAACTTATATTTACTCTAGAGTTCTTAATAACTCTTAATGATATAAATTATTGACACGATCTTTAAATTTTTCCAGGATCTAGCCGAAATAGAAAAGGAGAAAGGCGACGAATATTACGAAACGATTTCTGTCCACACTGACAACACTGGCTCATCACCAAAAACAGTCAAGTCTTCGGATCAAATCACTAGGATCTATGCATGCGCTACTATGTGGCACGAGACCAAGGACGAGATGATGGAGTTCTTGAAGTCCATCCTCCGACTGGACGAGGATCAGTGCGCTCGACGCGTCGCTCAAAAGTATCTACGAGTTGTTGATCCTGATTACTACGAATTCGAAAGTGAGTACCTCGCTAGTCATGCACTTACATCTAAATTTATTTATTAACTTGGCCGACAGCTGTCGTCGATAAAATCTATTCTTTCTAGATACTTGTTATGGGTTACTTTTTCCGGGAAGGCAATGCAAAATCACAAATGGAATTGTAACTATTATTAGCATTCTTCTGATTAAGTAAAGCGCTGAGATTATAACAAAACATGCTTTAAGGATATGGTCTGTGACAGCATTCAACAGTCGCCTTCAACTATAATCATTGATAAGCATGCCGAGGTATACCTAAAGCCGATCGCCAGCAGTCAGTTTGTCAGCAGTATCGTAACAGGGTATTTTGAGTGCAATAGTGCTGAAAATATCGAATTGCACCTTATGTTAATTACTTAAAGCGACCACAATTCAAATTCTTGACACATATAAGAACACTTATTCGAATGAAAATTCCGCGAAGTTATCGAGCAGTCTGAGCGTAACTTCGCATTTTGAATGGATCTCTACAATAATAACGAGTTGTTCTTTTGGGTAGCGACTATCGATGAAGCAGTTGATTCGGTTCCAACTCTAGTGCAGTGGGTGGACGAGGAAACTTGAATTCCCCGTCCACCCACCAGTGGGAATGTCCAGTGGGTGGACGGGGCATCGCCCCGCTCGGAATCTATAAATTGGAACAATCATACATGTCAACAGTCAAATTTCGAGGTTACCGAATACGAAAACATATTACTCGAAATGTATATTCTGCACTCTTATTGAGACACACTTAAATTTAGAAAGAGTAGCGAATTATGATCAATTAAATTACATCTCGCACCGATAATGATGGGATTTAGATAAGATACAGTCACAGGATAAAACATCCCTAAATTCTAATCCAGGACATAAGGTATTTACTATCTCAGTAAGTTCCCGAGGGAGCGAAAAATATTTTTTTTCTTCATGAACATAGTTTTTAGAACTTGTGTAGAAGTATGCTTTTAAGTTCAAGTCCTATTCGCTTTCAGCAATATCTGGCGTCATGAGCTCATGGCAGGTTTCCAATCCACATGTGACAATAATCTCACATCACTCCAGCACGATCTCAGTCAAACATAATTATGAATTATTTATTATATTGGGACAGAAATGTATGTAGGTTTATATTTCTTAATCGAACGGATTGTCTCGTTTACAGCTCACATTTACCTGGACGACGCCTTCGAAATCTCAGATCACAGTGACGACGATTCCCAAGTGAATCGCTTCGTGAAACTTCTCGTCGACACGATAGACGAGGCAGCGTCCGAAGTGCATCAGACCAACATCCGTATCCGGCCGCCGAAGAAATACCCCGCACCTTACGGAGGAAGGTTGACTTGGGTGCTGCCAGGAAAGACCAAGATGATCTGCCACTTGAAGGATAAAGCTAAGATTCGTCACAGGAAGCGTTGGTCTCAGGTACGCCATGCGTTAGAAAAAAAATATGTTTTTATAAAATGACATCATTAACAACGAGTACTATAGTTATGCTTCATTATATGGCGCAATTTGAGCTAGAAGTTATGGGACAATTTTCAGGCCTATCTAATTTTTGATAAACTAGATAGAAGTTAGTCTAAAAGTCGAAGTCTATAAACTAGCATGTCTATACAATTAATATACTTTTTTAGAAGCCTTACTTTGTAACTATTATTTTTATTTTTATTATTTTTACTTTTTCTATCCATAAAAATAACAATGAATAATAACAGAAATTTTGAGAATATTAAGATTATTATTTTAGAAAAACTTTAAAAAATATTGGTAGAATCTAGTGACGATTCTACCTCAATTTCCTGATAAAACAACGTGACGTCAGAAACGTCTCGTAGCCTAGCTGAAACATTTTACGAAGCATTTTGATTCTATTCGAAGCACTTCAGGAGGTCTTGGCTATTAGGTAAAGTGCATGAACCAGAAACTTAAAAAAAAAATCTAGTGTGCCATTCATTGTTGCACTTAACAACTGGTTGCAAGTAAATTCGAAAATATCTGATTTGTGGACGAGATGACAAATTAACTGAAAGGACATAACATGGTGCCGTCAAAAAATGAAAACATTAGGATCTCTATATTTATCTAACCAAAGCACGCTCATTGATACCATTCGTATTGTGTATTCCCAGGTGATGTACATGTACTACCTCCTCGGTCACCGTCTAATGGAGCTGCCGATATCTGTGGACCGCAAGGAAGTTATGGCGGAGAACACATATCTATTGACCCTCGATGGAGACATCGACTTCCAACCGCCTGCCGTCCGACTGCTTATCGATTTGATGAAGAAGAATAAGAACCTCGGTGCTGCTTGCGGACGTATCCATCCAGTTGGCTCTGGTAAGAATATTCACGTCTAATTTTGATCCACTGGTGATTTATTGTTTGAAAGTAGGTAAATTATTCCTATACATTCATAGTTATATTAAAGATCTGACGTCAAGATATTAAGTATTTTGACAGAATTCGCTGTTTTACTAAAATATTGGAGTATAAAATTGTACAAGAATATAAATTATAATGTGACATTTACAGGATGTTGGATCTGATCTCCCCCGAATGGTTTTGGTTTTCTTCGCTTCTTTCATTAGTTTAGAACGAGTTGTTGGATTCCGGCTAATGATTCATATAGTCACTCTAGCTTAGTATGAATATTTAGGCGGTGCAAGTCTGCACAATGTTTATTGTGGGCAGATCCAGTTTTTGTTCGATCGTTTTGAAACATTCTTTGATTTCCAGGCCCGATGGTGTGGTACCAGATGTTCGAGTACGCGATCGGACATTGGCTGCAAAAGGCGACGGAACACATGATCGGCTGCGTGCTCTGTAGTCCGGGATGCTTCTCGCTCTTCAGAGGAAAGGCTCTCATGGACGATAACGTTATGAAGAAATACACTCTGCGGTCTGACGAGGCTCGGCATTACGTACAGTACGATCAAGGTCAGCACAGCACGACTTTTTTGTATATATTTGGCACTAACTTTTCATTGTATTTAAATATGTACTCGTACTACAGGCTCGTGGGGTGCTGGGCTAGAATGCTATTCCCCATCTCTTCCCATGAGTGTCGTAAGAGGCGACTTAGGGAAAATACCAGAAGGTAGGCAACTGCTACTGCGCCTTTTGAGGCACCTACCTAGCGATCCCCAAGACCCCCAAGACGCCTGCCAAGCGTGGGGATTACGGCAAACCACTCCTTCATGAAGGAGGTTGGGTTCAGCAGTAGACAATGGTGATACAGTGTTCTCAACATGCCTATCGAGCGAAAGTACTCATTATCTTATTTTATAGCGCATAGAAAAGTATTCGCTTTTATGAAATATTAAGCTGGCATGTTATCTTATTTTTCAGTTAATTATAATATTTATATTAAGATTCAAATTTTAATCTACGCGTGAATTAGCAGGTGAAGACCCAGTTCTAATTTGTCTTCAACATTTTAACTACTATACTCTCGTGTTCATCTTTGTTTTTTTTTTAAATAAACCCAACCTTATTTCATAGACGTAATAAGTACTATTCCTTTTATAACAGGGGAGGATCGTTGGCTCTGCACGCTGCTGCTGCAGCGCGGGTACCGTGTAGAATACTCGGCTGCTTCGGACGCGTACACGCACTGTCCCGAAGGTTTCAATGAGTTCTACAACCAGCGCCGTCGCTGGGTGCCCTCCACCATCGCCAACATTATGGACTTGCTCGCCGATTACAAGCACACTATCAAGATCAATGACAATATCTCCACACCTTACATCGCCTACCAGGTATGGTACAGTCTTACAAGCCTGTTGTTTCTATTGATAGTAGTAATTAGTTGTACATTTAGATTTATTATTCTTTAGTCTAGAGTTCTAGAAGAAAAGCACGATTAAACAAAAAATGAACACCATACGAAAAATCTCGTATTACACACATTTTTGAAAAAAAATTGCATTTATTTTTTTAGATTACTGTTTGCTACTTTGATAGTTAGGTAGATATTCATGATATTTGCAGCACCTTAAAAGAGAATTGCGAATGATTACGTGGTTACCGTATACTAGCAGCCCGTCCCGGCTTTGCTCGGGTAATTGCGACTATTAATTGTGATGTAAGCTATCCTATCTTTCAATTTGGATCAAATTGCACGTGGTGTTCAAATTAAATTTAAAATCGGTTCAGTAGTTTAGGAGTCCATCGCGGGCAAACAACGTGACACGTAATTTTTATATATAACGATTATCATAATTTTCTCTTCATTCGATACAGCTGTGGTACAAAAATAATTTCTAGTAGTTTCAGATATTTTTCGCAATTTGACAAACCACACTGGTCAAAATCAAAATCTTTTATTAAATTTAGTGACTAAGGTGGTATGAAAAAATCATAGAAAATATTTCTTTATTTTCAGATGATGTTGATAGGCGGCACTATCCTGGGCCCCGGCACCATATTCCTTATGTTGGTGGGTGCCTTCGTGGCAGCATTCCGAATCGACAACTGGACCTCTTTCGAGTACAATCTCTATCCTATCTTGATTTTCATGTTCGTCTGCTTCACTATGAAATCGGAATATCAAGTAAGTCAATTTATACGTATTAATAGGTACATTACCTATACATCGGTTTTGCGTGATAATTGCATGTTATGTTACATGATCAAATTGTTATGTATCCGTATCGGCCCATCTTGTTTCCACTGCTGGACACGGGCCTTCCTCTCAGTAAGATTAAGAGTACGGGACATAGTTTACCACGCGGGCCCAATGCAGCTTGGCGAATGGTCGCGGCCATGTTCTCTACCTAGATTCTCCGATACAGTAGTGCTATTCATTCTAGGTTAGCCCGAACAACATCTTCCACCGTATCATCGTTTACTATCAGGTGAGACAATGGTAAAACACTAGCATTACAGCTATAAAAAAGGTAGCATTATGAAATCTAGAGCTGTGCCGTTGGAAGGCAAAATGAACGCTTCATATTACATGGAACCAAAAACGTATGCGGCAAAAAGCGGGTATATACGAGTACGTCTGCTTACTCATTCACTACGGTTTAAATCACGCAAACACTGATGTCACTGCATACATTGCAAAAGCTTGGTTCATAACTGAAATACGAGAATATGCACTGTTTGCGCGCAAACGATGTGAACCAATATGTAGCCGCGCTTATTACATCTGCTAACTGTCAATTTGCTTTTTCGCAATTGACCCAAAATAACCTTCACATCAATTATTGATAATAGAAGTATTTCATTTCAAGGCATTCTTTTGTGAACAGATGTTTGTACGTTCAACATTCTAACCACAACAACAAAAATCTCCTCATCTATCTGTCAAGATTTGAGTTTGACGTTTGTGCATACATTGCACTACCACTTTTCTGTGAGCGTTGTTTGCGGCCTGAGGTGACGTCATTATGCTATCGCAGTGACTGTTTAGCAAGTTATGAACCGACCGTTTGCGTGCATATAGTGCAAGTAGCGCATATTTGCGTGAATTGAACCGTAGGGAACCGTATTCAGAGAACATAGAGGAAAGAATACATGTTTTAATTTTATTAGTCATTTTAAAACACTCGATGGTCTAGGTGCTTATACTTCTTATGGACTTTAGAGCATTACATTACGTTACAATAAGTATCTATAAATAGCATATTAATTTAAAGGTAATGTATATCATGGTAACAGTGCTACTAATTAACGTTTTTTTATAATTTTCAGCTTCTGGTAGCTCAAATACTATCGACGGCATACGCAATGATAATGATGGCTGTGATAGTCGGTACGGCTCTCCAGTTAGGCGAAGACGGCATTGGATCACCATCGGCCATCTTCTTGATATCACTGTCGAGTTCCTTCTTCATAGCAGCATGTTTACATCCGCAAGAGTTCTGGTGCATCGTGCCAGGCATCATCTACCTGTTGTCTATACCCTCTATGTACTTACTTCTGATTTTGTACTCGATCATAAATCTGAACGTAGTATCGTGGGGTACTCGAGAAGTGGCGGTTAAGAAAACTAAGAAGGTATGGATAACTTGCAGAATATGCAAAATATTTTTTTAATTTCTCGAAGTCAAGGCAAAAACGTCCCTGATATAAAATTAATAGCTTTTAATACACATCACATACACCACTACTCAAATTTACGTCGAATCTTTATTGTGAAAATTAGATCTGACTCAAAAAATTTGTTGAATTTATCACATATTGGTAGGTAATGTATATTATTTGTATTTCAAACTATTATAATCATGTTCTCCCGTGGGGTGCCGGGCTAGAATGTCAATTGACACTAGAATGAGCACTTGAAACGTTATATATAAATATATTCATACTATAAAAAACTACTTCTCCACTATAAAAGCAATCCTAGTATGGAGAACAATGTCCAAACATCTAAAATTTTGATTTTACACTAACACTTGTATGTAGTTAAATTATTTTTAAGATTGTAAGACAATTGGCTCGCTGATTAAATTATTATTAATTTTTATCGGCTTCTTGTTTTAAAATCTGTGCAATGATTGTTTAACTTTGTGGTTTTAGGAAATTGAAGAGGAGAAAAAAGAAGCGGAGGCAGCGAAGAAAAGCGCTAAACAAAAAACGCTGCTCGGTTTTCTCCAAGGCGTCAACAACAACGAAGAGGAGGGATCCATTGAATTCTCTTTCGCTGGATTGTTCAAATGTTTGTTGTGTACGCACCCTAAAGGAAATGAGGAGAAAGTGCAGCTTATGCACATCGCTTCCACATTGGATAAATTAGAGAAGAAACTTGAAAACGTTGAAAGGTAAAATTATATCTTTCCTGAAATCGAAGACGAACAGTAAATTGTTATTATTTTTAATGGTACTGAAAGCTGATAGTTTTATAAGAATTGCTTATGGCAACAATAACTTAAAATACCATAAGTACATTATTATTCATTAAAGTAGAAGCACATATTGGCACGAGTTAAAACTTTAAAATACAAAAATGTTCTTTGAGCTGTAAAAAATAAGGTTCGGTTTCCTACAAAGCGGGAAAAAAGAGATATGTTCACTTAAATTTTTTTTTAACAAAAAATGGAATCGACTTCAACACCCAAAAGTGTGAAATAACTTGTCGAAGTCCATGCGCACAATACAGTCATAATAGGTACTTTTGAACCATCATGGTACCGATTTCGACAAGTTATTTCACACTTTTGGGTGTTGAAATCGGTTCCATTTTTTGTTAAAAAAAAAATTTCAACCATTTTAGTGACCCTTGCTGCTTACGGGAGCGATTGTCATTCATTCTCAACGACTATTATCATCAAGATAGGTACATATTTTTCAGTTATTGGAGTGTAACTCAAAAACGGCTTGACCGATTTTGATGAAATTTAAAATGGGACCAAACGAAAAGCATCAGCTTTCAAACAAAAAAGATTTTTCAAAATCAGTTCACCCAGTCAAGAGATCAGAGGTAACAAACATAAAAAAAAAAATACAGACGAATTGAGAACCTCCTCCTTTTTTGGAAGTCGGTTAAAAATGGCATCAGTACAATGCCTGGTATCAATCTAACTAATAGTTTCGCAGATGCGTTCAAACACACATACATCTCTAAAAATGTGTTTTTTTTTATGTAAGCCCTAATATATTATCTTAGGTGAATATATTGCAGTTCCAATAATATTACATACATATGTGACAAAGCTCTTTTTTTCAAGTCAGTAAAAACTAATTTCTTGTATTGTCCCTATCTTATATTTTAAACTTTTTAATAAGTACTCGTTCTAATGTTTTCGCGATTCCAATACAGAAAACTTTAATCACGTTCACTTTACATAATTTATGCCCTAGCGTTATTCCAAACACTTTGTACCCTGATCACTGTAATAATAAGGTGACAAATCGCTATAATGAATTCATTCCTTTGAAGAAAAACAGTTTATTTAAATTCCGCCTAAGATTTTAAGTCATCTTAACGTTCCCTATGCCTACGCAGTATTCGCTCACAGTGTAGTTGGGATTTAATTAAATTACAAACAGTAGGTACCTACTAACCAACCATCTCTCATTCTTGGCGTTAACCAGATATGATTTGTTTTATTGTTATTTAAAAAAAAAATGTTACCAACTGCCTACGTATTTTACTGTATATACAATTCTTTAAAGGTCGGGCGGAAAGCAGAAGCGTAGTACCTATTATGGACCTGCTTTCTAGTACCGAACTCTACATATTAAAATATTTAAATTCAGATCAATGGACCCACATGGATTGAATAGAGGTAGGAAGTTGTCAGTTGGACACCGAGGAAGCACCAATGGAGACCACCAACTGGACGCCCTGGCGGAAGGGCCAGAAGACGATGACGACTCGAACTCCGAAACTGACACCCTTTCCACCTCTCCCAGGGTGAGATTATTATGCGGTTTATTATCATCGTTTTGGGCCGAATCGTCCAAAACACAGTCAGAATAAAATAAGTTTTTTTTATTCCTGATAGATTAGCCTTTGACCACTATCTTACCTGATGGCAAGTGATGATGTGGTCGAAGGTGTTGTTCAGGCTAACCTAGAATTACTGGCTCTCAAGGACAGCGGACAACTGCCGGAACACACCGTTAGGTGCTTGGCGACAGATTTTCTACTTGAGGGTGGTAGCTAGCCAGGCGGGCATTCCCTAAACGCCCTACCACCTTGTTAAAATAGTTTAGTATACATTATATATTATTATTTTTATACTAATTGTTGTCGTTATAAAAATATACATTTTTATTATAAGTAGCAATGTTAGTTATGTTTTTATAGCTTATGCGGTAACATAGTGATGTTATTTATTTTATAGGAAAGACGTGATGATCTCATAAACCCATATTGGATTGAAGATCCCGATCTAAAGAAAGGAGAGGTGGACTTTTTGGGTCCAGCCGAAATTACTTTCTGGAAAGATTTGTTGGACAAATATCTGTATCCTATTGATGAAAACAAGGAAGAGAAGGTAAGGTGAACTTTCTCGGAAGGGAACAAAAACGTAAAACATTAATTTTACAAAATTACGACGCAAGGAAAAATTTGAACATTGAGCGGGATTCGAACCCGCGCCAATCAACAATCATGTAAGCTTAATGCGTCCCAGGAGGGATGCATTTTCGCAAGCTTATTCGTGCATAATGTTAGAACAATAATTTTGTTTGTTAGTGACCTTAAGTGTCTCGATATATGATTTACTGTGGATACAAATTATTTGTCAAACTATCAGGTTCATAATGTTAAACTTCCAAAATGTTTAACACTAATAATGTCGATTCCTAAAATCTTGAATTGGTATAATGATGAATGATAAAATACAAATTGTGACATTAACTGTGATGACAGCTATAACATCTAAGACCTAAGTCTTTTTTAGGTAGAGAGTAGCCCAAGTATCTATTCAAAACTGAAAAGTATGTCGTCAACTGTCACTTTGACAGCTGTAACATCTAAAAATCATAGGCGGTTGTTTGTAATTAGATTGAAGCATACTGGCAAGAACGTCACGTCAACAAATTGAATTCAAAATATTGGGAATTGTTAGTTCAACCTTTTGGGAATGAACACTAAGGGAATTGAACATTTTGAGTTTTCCACATTATGGACCTGAAGGTACAAATGTATTTTAATGTAATTTATTAATTTTACTATACATAAATATATTTAAATTCTATTATTATTTTGTAATACCAGATGGGTTAGCTTGTCAACTATTTCACCTGATGGTAAGTTACGATGTGGACTAAGAACTGTCTAGGCAAAATATATCTGCATTAAACTTTAAATTTGTTTTCCTTACTATAATGATTATGTACCTGTGTGACTAAAAGATTTTGTTGCAGGTTCTAACTTTTATATTAACATGTATTTGATGAAAACCTTCCCATAATTTTAGGCACGTATCGTCAAAGATCTGAAAGAGCTACGAGATTCGTCTGTCTTTTCCTTCTTTATGGTCAATGCCCTCTTTGTGCTCATTGTGTTCTTGATGCAACTGAACAAGGACCAGCTCCACTTCAAATGGCCCTTCGGAATCAAAACTAACATTACGTACGATGAGGTTACACAAGAGGTAACGACGACAACCACATGCAGCGATCGGCCTTCAACGATGACTCGGGAATGCAACCGGTGACACAACTATCACCTAATTCCACCGCCCTTATCCCAGTCACCCTTGAAAGTTGATTCAAATTACTAAACTATTGTTGCTTTATGAAATTTTACAGGCACGAATCGCAGGCGATCTACTAGAACTTCGCAATAAGTCGGTTTTCGCATTTGTCATGTTCAATGCTTTATTCATATTGATAGTATTCTTATTACAACTCAACAAAGATCAACTCCACGTGGATTGGCCTTTGGGGATAAAGACAAACATTACGTACATCGAGGAGACAGGCGAGGTACAGCCAAATGATCCCACTTAATGTGTGTCACTTCACACGGCTAACGACCTTCCTCTAACCGGTCTGTCTTGGGATGGCACCAGCATGGGACCCTGAGACACTGAAGACTAAAAAACTGGCGTTACTTGGTTTCACTTTTTCTAATCAATACCTGATCCTTGGATGTCCTCACCCCTACATGGATGAAACGACTTCCACAGGAAATCCTAACACCCAACAAAGACCTAATAACGGCACGTTAAAGCGTGGTGTGATCAATACGTTTACTGTACAAATATCGATCCCAACCAAGCACATTCCAATCCAATACACAGAGAAGTTAATGTTCTATTCTGTCTATTAAGGTGGCGGAATCTTTTCTATTAAACACGGTTTCAGGGTCACTGGTTTCCCTTGTGTACATTACACACCCTAAAGATGTGGTGATTTGTTTAACACGGATTATTTATGCACAGGCTGGTAAAGAACAACAAGCCGCAATGTGCAGTTGGTAAAATTTGTTACACTTTGTTTCCTGTGACACTTACGAGACTTATTTTATACTATTCACAGCATCATTTCAATACACCGGACAGGACTATAATTTTCGTTGTGTAGTAAACACTTAATATCGTCTACGATTAATCTGCACTTATTTCTACATCCAGTATCAATATTCTACTAAAATACACGTGTTCTTCAATTTAAAAGAAATTAAAATAATTAATTTGGTAACTGAAATATTTTAGAATCTTGGTACTGACGAACAATCGAAATAGCACATCTTTTTAACTGATCACCATTAATTATTTGTTTTGATTTCATTTTCAATCTGATCCTAAAACGCGTATTATGTTTCAGGTACTAATCTCCAAGGAATATCTGCAATTGGAACCAATCGGTTTAGTTTTTGTGTTCTTCTTTGCATTAATTCTTGTCATCCAGTTCACCGCTATGTTGTTCCATAGATTTGGAACTCTAGCGCATATTTTATCGTCTACAGAACTGAACTGGTTCTGCACTAAGAAGGTAAGAAATATGCAAACAAATAAACATCGAAATACCTTTTTGTGGCAAGAATTATGACCAAACTGAGAGGAATAAAAATTTGTTTTAGGCGGACGATTTATCCCAGGATGAGATATTAGACAAAAATGCAATAGCGATAGTAAAAAACTTGCAAAAGCTGAACGGTTTGGACGACGATTATGACAATGATTCAGGCTCTGGACCACATAATGTGGGTAGAAGAAAGACCATTCACAACTTGGAGAAAGCTAGACAGAAGAAGAGGAACATTGGAACTTTGGACGTGGCGTTCAAGAAACGCTTCTTCAATATGAATGCAAATGAAGGACCAGGTAAAGCCAAACACAATTTTGTAATGACACAACTAGTACTTTACCGCAAACACAACAAAACTAAGTAACTGAACTACTTTTTACTGTGGATAATAAACTACTTAGGATGTGCCATTGAAACAGTGTTTTTAAATTTAAAATATAAAAATAAAGTCTTGTAACACTCGACCTAAATTTGTTACTCTGAATTTTAACCCTCTTTAAGACCGCATACCCCAACATTTCACCTAGATACCGTTTTCGTATATGTATATGCAAAATTTAAAGAAAATATTTCTGCAATTTCCCTTCTGGATCAGGCTTATCCAACGAATATAGGTATCTTACATACAAATTTTCCGTGCCAAAACTTGACCATGACTCGCTTCGTTTGGTTGAAAAATACACGTAAACATAATGACAAAATTATACCTACTCTTACATCGGATGTTTTCAGGTACCCCAGTACTTAATCGTAAAATGACACTGCGAAGAGAAACGCTTAAAGCTCTGGAGACAAGGCGCAACTCTGTGATGGCTGAGAGGCGGAAATCTCAAATGCAAACGCTAGGCGCAAACAACGAATACGGCGTCACCGGAATAGTAAGTCCACGTTCCACTCCATAGATAAATTCTTCTGATTTCCACTTTCTATGAGTCTTCACGTTATTATAATTCATTAATATAAGTTCCAATTCAATCAAACAATGTATTATTTTTTTCCAGCTCAACAACAACCTGGCAGTTCCTAGGCACAGGACATCGAATGCAAACATGTCGGTCAAAGATGTATTCGCCGAGCCAAACGGAGGTCAAATCAACAGAGCTTATGAAGCTTCATTAGCTGATGATGATGAGAGCAACTCTATGAGATTGCAACCAAGGCAGAATCAAGTGTCCTTTCAGAACAGATACTAAAGTTTAGATTTAGTTGTATGATTGAGTGACTGAGCATTGTTAGTGCATGTTTTATAAAAATTATAATGAGGAAAATTACAAGTATTTAACTGAATTTTAAGATTCATCAGTAATCAATTTCAACTCAAATCATTTTCTAAGTAATTTTGACTGAAAAATTTGATAACAGAATATGTGGTTATTTTGTCGAGTGGGTCCTAACAAGAGTTGCCAAAAGTGAATTTAGTAGCAGCTAGTTTAGATAGTAATTTAAAAAGAATTGCTTGTGATATATAAAACTTTGTGTAGAAGGAGTCGGAATGTTGTTGTGCACAGTTTCAGTAAATTTTGTAAATGCATAACATTATGCAAAACATAAATGGAAAGTCAGCTAGTTCTGAATCTGTGTGTAAGATAATATGAACAACCTGAACCAAAATATTGTCAGTTATTGGACATTTGTTTCCCCTATTCTACAATTTGGGTCAGGTTTGTTGTGATTAGAGAATACTTTGTGAAAGTTTGAACAGCTTTATTGTAATATACAACTTAAGTATATAAGTAATTTACACTGCCACTTATGTTTACCACTAGTACCTTATATTTTTATACTCTTTCAAAATATGTTTGGTAATTATTTCATTTACCAATAATTACATCAAATTTGTTAATAAATGATATAAGGAAAGCCATTTTTGTTTTCTTTATATAGTGCGTTCGCCAGATTTAAACATGAAAACAATGCCTTGTATAAAATATAACTTAAGATACTTAACTTAATTTTCTAAGAAGGTAACAAACTCCGTGAGTTTGAAGAGTTGATCCTCGCTAGATGTGTGAAGAGGTGCAGGTTGGACTGGTGGTGTTGGGTTGACAGTTAATGCATCATCATTGAGCACCCACTTTCTGTCTCTGCATACTTGTAATACTGCTTCTCGACTTAAGCCGGTCATCGAGACGACTGTGTCTATAGATATGTTGCTGTATGAACGCCCAATGAGGTTAAATGTTCGCTCTCTGACTTTTTCTGTAAGATGAAAATAAAAAATACTAAAATGTAGGTAGTTACTATTATGGTTAATATAATTTTTGTATGCTTCAAAAATATATTTTTATGAGTTTCTAATGCCTTGTTGAAAATCAGCGGGGTGGGTGGGTGATAAAAATAAAATAGTTCTAGAAAACAAACACAGAACAATTAAGTTAATGGCATGTTTTTGCACCTGTAAACTAGTTCCCATTCTAGGTTGTCTGCAACCATTTTCACATTAGTACTAACTAACAGGTATGGAAAGAATAGATATTTTTACTGTCAACATTATTATGACTAATGCCAAAGTTTTATATACATTTTGACAGTGGTTGTAAGTTCCATGTAACAGGGGGAGAGCCATAGATTAGGCACAGTGCTATACTTTTTACTGTAACTGAGAATCCCTTCAGGGAAACCAATTCACAAAAATTACTTTTTCAACCAAGGATCAGACCTGGAAACTGGAGGTTTTGATTTGGCTGATAATGGAACATTATAAAACTCTTATTAATTTTGAACATCTGCATATATTTTTTTGCTAAGGTAAGCCAAGCATCTCACTGCAGTTTACCTAGTGGAGAGTAATGCTGGAGCATACCTGTCCATAAGACACCTATTTGTACAGCCTTTCATATGAGGATAGGTTGTATCTGCCCTCTCTGATTAACCTAAGAGATATGGGTAAGGTAATGACTAATGATAATTAAAATATATGTCATAATTTCTAAATATGATTACAAGCACTGTCGCGTGCTAAGCGAAAATCATATCAAACAAATTATTGGAGTACAAAATTTTATGCCCAAGGCGGGAATCAAACCCGCGTTTTCGAATAACGCGTCGGATGCCTAATACTATCTCGGCGGGTTCGATTCCCGCCCTGGACATAAAATTTTGTACTCCTATAATTTGTTTGATATGATAAGTTATGTTCAGAGACATCTATTTATTTTATGACATCTTCACACATAACTACAATTCATTAGATACATATGTATAGTTAGAAATGGTCAGTTTGTCTCAGCATGGCTTAATGTGCATTGCCACCTTTCGCTAAGCAGTGCTATACAGTATTGTGAGTTTTCTGTACACTTTCCTATCAAATTCTATGCATTTCACCTACACAATATCACAGGAAGCAATGTACAATGCTGAATTTGATCAGGCTGTAATACATATAAAATCATAATGGTCTAAACAGTAAGGTGTGTTGCATTTTCACATGATCATCTGTGATTCTCAAATAGAATAATAAAATAAGCTGCTGAATTAGATAACAGGTGCCTACAAACCCAGAGGATCCAGAGAAACCAAATTAAGTATTAGTGAGCAAGAATGTTTTTCACATGACATTGGACCACATTCTACCTTGTTTTAGAGTAAAACTGTAGTGGACAGGGCTGACTTGGTTGATTGCCTCTTTGGTGTTAGGTATTATTTTGGAATTCTGAGGACTTGGGTTCAATCCCTAGGTTGAATGGATGTTAGGTTTCTGGCAGAGACTATGTTATACTTTATTATGCGATTAAATGAAAAAAAGACAGTTTGATCACTTGATGGTAAGTGCCATGTCCACTTCAGTTGCTGTGTCACATTTTCGTCTTGCATAACACTGCACTGTGCTTGTCACTTCTAGACATTAGTCATTATGTCTCATTTGCCTAGTACATCCATCATTCAGCACAGTTCATTACCAAGGATAGAACAATGTGTCCACGATGAGTACCAGATGGTTGAAAATTATGTTGTGTATATAAATGATAAAACTTAAAATTTGGAGACTGTTAGCCCTTGTCTTTCATATACCAAAAGAAAATTAATTTTAATTATAAGGTGACAGTGACTTTTTAAGTTGACGAAAATGACAAGCAAGGTTTCACCTTTCACCAAATTCTTAAAAAGTTGCCTTCACCAACATTGGCTAAGCTAAGGATGTCAGCATTTTTATAAACTTTTCAATATTATTATAATTATTATTACCAACGGGATATTTACCGTGTTTTTGATTAATTTTGGAGTCCCGATATTTCGGCACTGTTGCAAGTTAAATATCCCGTTGGTAATAATAATTATAATTTTAATGACCGTGACAGTTTAAAAACTCAAATTTTCAATATTATTATGCTTCCACATATAATAAGTTATTTTTTTTATCAAATCCAACTTGAAGTCATAATGTTTGATAAATGATAAAAAAATTACTTTCAACGTTTTGTTATTGATAATTAATATTAAACTTATCAAGTAAACTTAATAAGGTAAATACCCACCATAAATTAACTTACTACTTTTGCAAAAATGTTAAGGCATTAGAGGTAGTATTTCTGACCATAGTTGGGGTTGAAACCCTTATAGGGCTGTATTTAGTTGTTCATCAATTTTTTACAGCTTTCCACCCTTGTTGCTTGCAGGGTAAATAAATAACATTAATAGCAACAGATATTAGGTTAAACTATTTTACTAGCCCCCATTATTTATAAAATATATAGTTTAAAAGGTGTGCCATTGTCACACCCATCACCTAGGAGTGACCCATTACTGACAGTAATTTTATTTACTACAGTGCCCTTCACTAAAGTGTTTGCACACTACTGCTTCAAGACAAAATATTTAACACTGCAGTTGTACCCACCAAGACAGAATAGTAGTAGACTAGTATAGTAGCAGTCTGGAGTTTGGAAGTGTAGCTGACTATGACTCTTGGGTAAACTATCACATGCAATTAAAACACTTGGGTGTTTTGAGGCATCTGCCTGCCTTTTCAAAGCCATAACTACTGGCAAGATGATGGCTAGACTTTAGAAAAACCTTATCTGTAAGTGGTTAAAAATCAAGAATACCTTCTAAGGCCCTAATAATATTTGCAACTGGCTCAGCCCAATTGTATGCAGCCAAAGCCTGGTATGTGCTAGGCAGATCTTTCTTCCATAGTTTCTGACCTACTGCCCAGATTGCAACTATTTCTGGATTGCTTGAAGTTATGTTTTGGGGTATCCTCTTCCATAGAAATTTCGCATTGCATCTGTGAAAATTAGAAAGACATTATCATACTAAATTATTGTACATTATCTTGAGCATTGTACTATCCAAGTTTACTTACAGGTCATTTTGATACAAATAAATTGCTAAGAGTTGCGCGTAGGTGGCCGGTGATGCTATACCAGTAGGTGCCTGAAATTGGAGCACAAATATTTTGGGTTCTAACAGAATATTGGTAACAAAATAATCAAAAAGATGTTGGCAGAAATAACCTAATTTACCTCAAGCTCTTGTTTCTCTAGATCTAAACAAAGCTGATCAAAATTAGTTATCATTTTGGTAACGTGTTTTGAATCCCAAAATCTCTTTAAATAACCGTGAAACTGCGGAAAGGAAAAGTGGAAAAAATACTGCGAAAGAGAAAAAATCCGAAAACAAAACAACCACAACACAGGTCACAGACCACAGACTGACAGAATGCTTGACTTGACAGTTGACTTGACAATTGACATCAATGTCCTTGTCAGCTATGTCTCTATGTCACAGAGCACAATTCCTTGCTTTTTTTAAAGTTAGGTTTGTACGGTTTGTTAGAAAAACGTCACGGGGCGTCGAGGGATAAAAAACCAGGACAATTCATCAACGCGCCGTGCCCGCTCTGCACATAATACAAAATAGGGGTTAATTTGCAATTTGTTAATAGAGACCTTTGAAATTACCTACCTGGCAGCTTATTCGCTCTATGTGCTAATTCGTAGGTATACGTACCTTGAATATTGTAGATGGAACATTTTACTGAAAGAAGACATTATTTGAATTAAAAAAAACAATGTAAACTGCATTCATGGATATTAAATAATTACATGGTTGAATCGGTAATCGAACCCGTTGCACGAGAAAAAAAATCACCTGTAGTTTAATCATACCGATCGAAAGTTTTATCATAAGGATTATTTCTTGTTATCTAGCACATAGTGTTATCTATTATGTTATGTAGCACATAGTGTCACAAATAATAGGAATTAGGAAGACTATGAATTTTAACATTTGATATGAAATTTTGAATCATTTATTTTTAATCAGCCAGCCGCATTGCGATGCACAAAATAATTTACGTGTCTTTTGGCTCAGGATACGGCTCGATTTGTTGCATACATCCAGGTACCTACTAATTACGTATCTCTTTATGATTTTATCATGCACTTAAATTATAATAGGGAAATGTTTTCAGTCATAGGTAGGTATTTTTAATTTTTTTGAACAAAATTTCACATCAAATGTTAAAATTCAAGGTTTTCCTTTTATTCCAGTTCGCGTGCGTTCAGTCCATCGAGAGGAACGGAGACTATTTTGCAAATTTAGATTACTACGAATCGTTTTTTATTTTCTAAAAAGTTATAGCGTGATACTGGTATATGTATAGCTTTAAAACATATAAGCCTACCAATAAGCTCCAATTTTAGGTATCTAGGTTAGTTATAACGATAAATCAAGGGTTGGCCATTTCGACTGTTAGCACAACTGCCTGACATTACTATTTATTAGTCCTGCCTTGGGGAACTGATGTTCCCTTAGACATAGCTAAATGTACCAAAGGTAAAAATATTGTCCTAATGACACAACCAAAGGATGCCCTTAGTGCCTCGGGGAATTTTTATTCCAATAAAGCCCATCGCATGGATCGCGGGATCCCGCACATGACTATGATCATAGAGATATTTTTTCCTCTCGTAAATTTGTATTGTAATCCGCAGAGCATGCGTTACTGCAAAAATAAAAAAATAAAAATTTCAAGTCTGTTGTGTATCCTTTTGCTGTATTTTTTTTTAATTTAGCTCATATTTAATCCTTTTATAGAGTGAGTAGAGGAGTGAGTGACCCTATTTTTGTTAATCGAATTTCATAGCTATTGATCGAGGGCTTGGGCGGGCTTCCCATCCGAGTTGTCGACTAGCCTTACGTCACAATCACAATAGACGCGCCGCGCGCCCGCCGCGAGCCGGAGGTGATGGACTGTCTTGCTGAGTCACCTCACAGTATTGTCGCTCGCAATGCTAATTTTCTAGTTACGCTTGTAGCAATTTGCATCATAATGCTTTAGGATGTACAAAATGTAACAGCGGGCTTGTCATTACTTCTACCTACAAGCAAAGCCGTTAAAATTGAACACTTGCGGACGAATTGTTACACTTATTGTACATGGAAAAACCGCACTATGTATGTCATTCATTAATGTGCTGTGTAGGTAGTCACGCATCAGTAGGTGTCACCTCGCCCCGGAGATCTAGTGCCTTGCGTACCTACTTATATCCGGCTGTATCCGTGGTCCGGGATTTACGTACTTATATACTAATATCAAACATCTCGGTTTGCCATTAAAATTAGTTGGTAAAATACATGCCTAGGTTTTGCCAACTTTCCGAACTTGCAAATATTGTATTCCATTCTTATTTTTATAATTTATTCCCTGTGATTCTTCCAGCACGCTGGAAGTGTACTTGTGGGTGTCGTTAGTGGCGAGGAAGGGAAAACACCAGACGGCACGTTCTGCAGAACTGCAATCTAACACTGTGATCCCCAAGACGCATACAAGTCGCGGGATTATTGCAAATCCCTCGTAATATCTGAGGTCTGTTGGCGTTACGACAGTCACATGTACGTATATAATTTATTCTCCCATATTTTCTTGATATACTTGCTTTAACATACTTACAGTTTTTGATAGTATATTTGATAATTTAATAATTAAGTACCTACTTACTACTATTTTTTTTTAAATTGGCGACAGAATTTAATTGGGTGGTTTTATTACATAATAAATAAAAATGAAGATTTGGAATTAATATAAAATGACAATTAACATATTATTAATAGGTAATTAAAATTTAGAATTTAACAAAGAATTAACAAAGATTTTTCACTAATTCGTATAAGTTTCTAATGTATACCTACTATGATTTTACTATAGGCAAAAACAATGTATAAGTACTTACATAATAGTGCTAAACGACAACTAAGTGAGAGATAGGATTATAAATAAAACAATCACTAATGTCACACGTGGTTTACTGTTTAGCAGATATTGATTTAAAATTATTAAGCCTGAAAAGGTAACAACTTTTGTATAACCTTGTGATTAATATTGGCTCAAGTAATTTAATAATCAAGACTAAACTTGCGATGAAAAATTATACGAATATTCTTTTCGTACCGACTTATCGTACATACGAAGGGTAGAACGGAAGAATAATCAAATTCCAAGTGAGACGCCGTGATGAATTATATGGGTCTGTAGTTTGTAAAATAAATTTCAGTAGCAGCTTAGAGTCTAAAACTGTGACTGGTAGTCGGCAATAGGCTTCCTAATACAGATATATTAAACGGGGCAATGTTGCCAGCACGCTGGGCACGCTGCCAACTGGTACCTAATAGGCTGGAGCTAGCTGGAGGAAGTTGTCTAATTGCTTTCATTGTAGTACCTGATGTGTTATATAATTAATAATTATAGTTCGAAGTATTTTGTTAATAAAGGCATATCGCCGGTAAAAACATAATATGTATTTCATGTCTACTTAATCTGGGCCTGTGTTTTTTAGCTTTGACCGTCTATGAAAGTACTAAACAAAAGCTAGCTTCTCTCTTTGCCTTTAACTCGACTTTGAATCATTACACCTCAAAGTTACCATCCTTGGTCATTTACCACGAACCTTTGAATCATCGACAACCAAGCCTTTGGCACTGCATAGATATGTTAGGTATATTACTCTGCATCTCTTACCGAATCCACCACGGGGAGTGTTCCGAGGATCTGTTCGGTTTAACACCTACGGTCGAATTTTGACATCGGACGTCTCGACAGAGCATGCAAGGATGTAACAACCGTGCAATCCTCACGGCATTTCCTGCGTCGTACTGCCACAATGTGGAACTAGCTGCAATGTGAGGTGTTTCCGAACCGATACGATTTAGGAGCTTTCAAGAAGAGAGAATATTATTCCGTCTTCAAAGGCCGGGAACGCTTCCTCGGGACATATAATATTGTGGATGTACGTGGGCTATGGTGATCACTTACCACCATTTCAACCGAAGTATAATTTTCCCTGTTATACAAAAAAAACTGCTCTCTAACATAATAAATTCTATCACAAATTGCTGATCATAAGCTAAAAGTTTATTTGCAAGTATAAATAATCTTACTGAGACCTGTCATGATTAAACAAAAGAGTAAGAAAATGTATCGACGATGTCTATTTTTTGTAGATCTGTCTTCTTTAAAGAAATCAACAAAACAAGTTAACAAAATTTCTGCCAATAATAGTTTGAAAGCTTTCAACTGAAGATTTCGATCCGCTTTATTACTTCACTTCCGTTAAGAAACTACTATCCTACCAAAATACAGCTTAACATTATAGCTATAGTTTAACATTCGAAAATAAAGATACTTTTATCATTTCCGTACAAAAACTACCACTGCAGAATCGATACTTTTAGAGATATAGCCATTTTATGGTATGTCAGCTGTCAATAAATTATTTGTATTATCTTTCACTTTGTGACAGACTTTTCATTGTGACGTGTATGCCCTACGACGGTGTATTTTTTTCATGACAGCTATCACAACTAACCATTTCAGTAAAGTCATTTTCTGGTCACAAGTATATCAAAAATTTGAGACGAAACCAAAAAAAAACAGTATACTTATGTAATTCAAACAGATGATTTAAGAATTAGGTACAGTTGAAACAGTTAATTACTAACATTAACAGTTAATGCGTTATTAGTCGGCTGTGCCGACTAATAACGCCTTCTTGCCCGGCCATACCATATTGGAGAAAAGAACACCGTATAAAAAAGCAGCACGGAATAGTGTAAAAGAGGGCTGATCTGTTAGCGTAATAATTGACGCATAGGACTACACATAAGCTATAACCGAGATGTTATTTGTTACCTCATGAACAAGACAGAATCAGTTTTGTTATAAAACAAATTTATTTATGCTTTCTGCTCTGAGTAACTCAGTACGTTTTTTGGTGTAATAGTATTGTATCCTCATTGGGCAGCCCAGCTGGTGTTGTGTGCAAAAACAATTGCAATTGGTCAATTCATTAGACGTTTATATATGACCGGATACAGTGCCCTGTCTTGCTCGCATTGGAATTCTGAATTTGAATTAGGTACGTCGTAAAGACAATAAACAACTGAATATTGTCTATGATTATGTGATCCTTTCAGAGAATGGGAAGCTAATGTAAATATTTTTTTTTCCTCTGCATTGTGAGGAATTGGCGTCACACGTTGTGCATTTGCCCGAGTCATGTTAATGAAAATATTCTTCTAAAAACAGTCTTTTGAAATCGAACTTCATAGTGGTCACCGTTTCCAAAGGAATGTGTAAATATTATGTCAAAATTAAATTCATCTTTATAACATTTTTGGTACACAATAAGACCTCAGATAAACTAAACTCCACATTCCCTACAGTCACCTACTTATTCAACTATGCCTGTTCAATTCATTAATTACCTACCTAGGTGGCGCATTATTCAAATTGTAAGTGAGCATTCGCATCTGTCAGTAAACTATTTGCCGCAGGTGGTGCGATCAAGGAGCGTTACGTCACTTTCACTGTTGATCGGATTGTCCAATGGAAGTTGTCACGCTCTGCCGGTAACCAATGGGTTGCTCAGCTCCGCCTCGGCGCTAGGCGGGAGTTCATTTCAGCCGTCGCAGAAGCCCACAACAATGCTTTTCTATAGGTATTGAATTCAGAACATGATCAATCCTTCAGATTAGATCGATCGATGGACTATTCAACAGCTGTTACAGTTAGAATTTAGAAACAATCGAAAACTTCCTTGAAGTTAGTACCTAGGTAACATCGAGATAAGAGGTCAATGGTAAGTATAGGTCTACTGTTTTTTTGGTCAGTCCAAATAGGAATAAGAATGCTTGGTCTGTAGATATATGGTAACTAGTAAGTATAAAAAGTAGCTCACGCTTTACTCCAGTTGAGACCTCTTGAACTCTTCCTACACATTTTTATTATATATCTACATACTAGGTTAAAATTTTATTAAGTCTAAGGATACTTTATAAAGAAAATACACCAATCAACGTTTTTCAGCTTTTTGAACATTTCAAACGGTTTTTAATTGGTTATGTATAAAGCCTTCAAACCGAACCAAAGTTATTGCCAAACAAGCATTTGTATAATGCATTTGTAATTCAACCAAACGGATAACTTTAATATTCTCAATGAACCATTTTGATACTGGCAGATAAATTTCAAGAAGGCAATTTAAAAGCCATCTGAAGATTAAGAAGAACCAATTCATTCAAGATACTTTACATACAAATGCACTACCCTATTTCCATGCCCTGCAGTTGCGAATGTAATATTATAAGAAGGAAGGCTATCTGCTACAGGCTATCTGCTTCACCTTCTCAAAAATCATTTTTTTGCAGTTGTTAGCATTTTTTTCAAGTTATCCTTTACGACCAGTGCTCTTCTAATACAAAGCTCAAAATGAGAAAGCTATACCTAAGTCAATTATCTTAGACTCAATCAGTGTCTAGAACTTATTGGTAGATTTTGAAGGTGAGACGAAACGTATGTAATGAAAGGATTGAGTCACTTGATTGAATCGAACTTTTAAAACGTAATCTCTGTAACAGCCCACATTCACATATTTCATACTTACAGCAATCCGGAGTGTATAGTTCAAGCAATAAATTGATTACTTATATTATATCTAGCGATTACTTGAACGAGATTGTATGTGGTGTAACGCGGTCAGCCGGTTGGGCCCGAGTGACCCCGTTGGGGCGCGTGACCCCTCGCCCCGGGCCCATCGGTGCACTCACCAACATCACTGTGCAAAATTGTTAATTGCATTGCATTCAATCTCGCTCGCAGCCGTCATGCTGCATTGCACACACGTGTTTTACTTGTTTACCTACAGACAACATTAAATCTTACGGTTCATAGCATTCACACTTATTTACATTTAATCTATTAGTCTATCACATTAGGTTTTATTAAGCAATTTGGGTAGTTAGATTTTTAATAAACTTTGTGTCTGAAATCAAATCAAGATTTGCTACACAAAAATAATTTAGTAAACTCAGTGCGGCTATTGATTATTAACTTCGACTTTATACATATTTTAAACGACGTAGTACCCCATTAGTAACAGTTTTTTTCCTGCAGTCGCAGGCAAAGCTTTATCTTTGTACTTCTATGAATAAGTTGTATTAAATTTATGAAATTAATCTCATAAACTACATGCCCTTTGTTTTGTAATCGATAATAAAAGAAATAAAAGAGACACGAAATATGGAGCCGCATATTCCACAGTGTTGCCTTTTACCTTTCCGAACCATAGGGTTTTGGATATTTGTATTTTGGTATGACGTTCTGATCTATTATCTGATCCCATTTCAATAATTAATTAATTACAGAAAAATAAACTTTAGTATTAATATGAATTACCTGTAATGCTAAATGTCTGAATTAGTAACAAGATGACAGAGTCCAAAATCCATTGAGGTCACCATGAGCATCTCCGTATGATAGTACCTACGGCGGCTACGGCATGTTGCGAATTCTCGCCTGGATAGTTATCAGTCTGTAGAAAAGCTATGTATCGACAAGCAATAAGTTCTGCTCTGATTCTTGAAGAGCCTGTTCTTATTCTAGGTTAAACCTATTGACTATACTCGATCACGTCATCACTGTGTAATGGTCAAAGAAAATATACGTAATACGTATCAGAGCTGTAAAAAATCTAGATGTGTATTCTTTATTTAATTATGTTCATATCTACAATGATAAAAATGAAGGACAATAAGTCTTTATGCTAACATTTCAGCTTCAGAAATAAAAGTAGGTATATTGTAGATAGAATACACCCAGATATAGAAGCATTAGGTAGTCTTAATAGGGCAATATTGCTTTTTTTTATTTACTATAAAACTCATTATTCTTTAAACAAAAAACCATGTGAGTATTTACTTTATTTCTACTGCATATACCTCCTGTTCACCGCAGACTGTTATTACATAATTTCAGAAATATTTCTTTCATGAATTTAAATTTCGACAAAAAGTGAAACGGGGTCAGAATTCAAGAAAAATAACAAAGCTTTTACGCATCCAGAGATAATGTGCATTAATTAGTACAATTAGCGGTCCGCAAATTGCGCGTAAACACTGAAATAATGAGCGTAAATTGAGGCAACTTTGCACTTCTGATTTATTGTCCTGCACTTGCACGATTTCGACGAAAGAGAAAACAGACCAGTTCCGACGGATATTACGAGCAGTATATAAAATTGATAATGAATATTTATAAAAACTTAATCACAGCTTACCGTGTTTTTCATAGGGGTCAGGAGGAGAAACCATTAATCAGAACATTTCCACTTAATCATGCAAATTCCGTTGATTTCTCTGCCTACCGCCGTTCTCAGGTACGGGTTTGTGGGTATCATTATGTTTCACTTTAGTTCCTGGGACTCTCTTGGGGGTCATATTTGAATCTTCGTCCGGTAAACATAGTCACACGTAATCATTTTATCCAATTACTCGTAATATTATATTTTCACGATGGTAGAATATGTTCCTAATGAGGCTTATTTTACTGTTTTTTTTAATGCCAGGTAGGTTAGCCTTTGACCAATATCTCATCTGATGGTAAGTGATGATATGGTCGAAGATGTTGTTCAGGCTAACCTCGAATTACTGGCTCTCAAGGACAGCTGCCGGAACACACCGTTAGGCGCTTGGCGACAGATTTTCTACTTGAGGGTGGTAGCTAGCCAGGTGGGCATTCGCCTTAGCAAATATATTTTCAAGAATTGTATAGTACTATACAATTCTTGAAAATATATTTGCTAAGGCTATGTGAATACTACTGAATTTTGAAGCAGTGATGGTTCAGTGGCATTGGTTATGGACTGCCACGCAACAGGTACAAGGTTCGAATCCTGACGCGGGCTTGAGCTTCACCGCATGGTGGTAGGGCACATAATATCATCATATACTAATAGTATATGATGATATTTTGCAATTTTTTACAAAATTATTGTTTTCAATTTTGATAATTTTGAACCTTTTGACTAATACAGATTTATACCCACCATTTGTAATATAATATATAAGTAGGTAACTATTGAGTTTCAATATGTGAAAACCTTCGAATGGTGCTAGGCTATCTATATTTTTTTGTAAGCAACTCTGTATTTATATCAGTTTGTTAATACGTAAAAATAAAATAAAGTATACATAATTTATGTTCTTTTTGGGATTAAGTAGATCAAAAACATTAATGATCAAATAGTATTGTCAGTATTGTATTTTCAGAGACTTTTGAGATCATCAAATATAAGTAATAATTTCATTTCTAGAATGTTTCCCTTATAACAGTACTGAAACACTATAGTTTTTTTTATAGTATAGTTTGCAAGTAAAAAATTCAATTCTAATTTGGTGTTGTGAATGCATCGTGTAGTGACATTTCTGCGAGAGCTTAGTGTTTGAAAAAGCACTCCTTTCGATCAGATGTAGTCTAGTATAGTCTGGTTGATGACCGCGTACCGTGTCCTATGACGGTTAAAGTAATACAATTTGAGCACAAAGTTTCAGCTCGAACGAGTAAGTATGTTCCGCTGGCCGAGTGGAATAGGCATCCAGCCCAAAATGTGAAGCCGCGGGTTCAACTCCCGGGGCAAAAATTTGGTGCTCCAATAATTTGTAAATATGATAGTGATTGTAATCATATTTAGAAACATTATATATATTTAAGTGTAAACCTGCTATGGAAAAAAAACAAGAAAAGAAGACATATATCTATATTATCTAAAAACTAATTGATAATGTTGTAACTCCGGGCCAACGCGATATTAAATCAGACAAATTGTATTAGAATTCAAAATAGCTGTTCATCTGTTTAATAAAATGAAACAAACAACCTTCGAGACCTCCCGCGGTCAGTGATAGGTAAATCTATTGTTAATCCGTCCCGTCGAACTGCTTAATTAATTATTCATTAGACTATAAAGTATTTAATAACCTATAGTGACTTTATTTGTTACTAATGTTGATACCTGCACATTATTAAGCGCTATTGGTATGTAAAGCACGGTTAAGGTTCAAATCTTTGTAAGTAGATTCGATTATAAATACAATATTGAAGCAAATTGTATTGATTTGCAATTGAAGCGCTCGTAGCGAAGTTTGCTTAGCAATTCTGAACCGATCAGCAAAGCTAAGCGACGTCCGCCGCGGTCATGAGTTGGATGGGTGACCGCTGGGTGACATTACTACTGAGCGCTTCCGTGCTTCGGAGGGCACGTTAAGCCGTCGGTCCTGGTTGTTGTCTTAGGATGATAGTCGTTATAGCATGGTGGTAGGGCATTTTGGGAATGCCTGCCTGGCTAGCTACCACCCTCAAGTAGAAAATCTGTCGCCAAGCACCTAACGGTGTGTTCCGACAGCTGTCCTTGAGAGCCAGTAATTCTAGGTTAACCTGAACAACATCTTCGACTACATCATCACTTTACATCAGGTGAGATAGTGATCAAAGGCTAACCTATATAACCTATATATAACATAAGCTATCCTATAAGGCATTACAAAAAATATCATTCTTAAATTGAAAATTTTGCACTCGTCGAATAATCTATCAGTTAAAGATCTTACGAAGATATTCACATTCTATTAGGTAATTTATCGACAGTCAATTGTTTGATTATCATCTTACTTTCTGGTAAGTGATGTGGTCGTGTATTGTTCACAAGCTTAATCTAGAAGCTACTGGCTTTTAGAGACATTTGCCGGAATATACCTACTACCGGTTAGGTGCATGACGAAAGATTTTCTACTAGAGTGTGGTAGCTAGCCAGACCAGCAGTCGTAAAATGTCCTATCACCATGAGGTCAATTATCAACATAAAGTATATGTATATAGCCACTGGGCCATCGCTACTTCTACTTAATAATCCTATAGTTGGTCATAAGTAGATAACAAGGCATAGCTCTGGAAATATCATTGTAATTTTTGCATTAACGCCTACTAAGCGAAGTAGCTTACAAAGTAGCAACGAGAGGAAAAACTTGAACCACGAGCGGGGTTCGAATCCGCGCGGCCATTCATCCTAAGCTATAACTTACTATAACAACTAACTCAAACTAACCTATAGATATGACTTAAACATGAACGAGTTCACTTTCAAGTTAACAGAAACTGTAATGTAGGTACATATTTGTGTGTCATGCCTGTTAGGCATTCCTTTCCCAAAAGAAAAATGCATTCGATATACCACAAAGAAAACATTACTTCAAAATACTATATATTCGGCTTGCCTATTATATTAATGGGGAGGCTTTGTTGCTTCGATCTGGAGCACACACTGATCCACAGAGTAACGGAAACTGCTTCATAATTTATTTTATAACTTACAAATACTACTGACTACTGGAGCATTACTGGTACATATTCATACATACTTACTATATGAACTTAATTTTATTTGTATACTAATTAATATTATTGTGACAAATCAGTTATATTTTATTTATAGGAAGATGATTCCCACCCGCTGTTTAACCAAATTATATTTCGCTGTCTTTCATGCCTAATAAAATTATAAAGTCTTGAAGGCAGCGTATGCTTACTATACAGGCTATAACGTTGCTTGTGTGGACTACGCGAAACAAAATTTTGGTTACGAGATTTGGCTCTATGTTTCGAAAAACGTTGTCAGGAGACGCGCCTTTATCCATAACAATTTTCAAATAGCTTGCTGAGAACCGCAAAAAAACTCATAACTTGAAGACTAACGATAAATTAGCACGTTATGTATTTTTAGGAATTATTTACAAAACTTACTAATTTGCTCCTTATGGGGGCGAATTTCGTTACTCTGAGGGTGAAATCATCTCCATTTCTTCTCCATTGTTTGGATTCAGAAAAATATTAGGTACAGACGTTTCTGCAACACATACGTCCTGCCTGAGGGATTTTCATTACTCCTTGTTTAATATAAAAAAGAACTGTAAAAGTGCAGCTGTTTCTGACTATTTTTTTTGGAACTCCTCCTTTTTTTTATAATTAAACTACGCACTACAGACTCTAGGTCCGTACTCTTTTTCGATCAAGTTCTATTTATAACATAATACAATCTTACAAGTGTCATACTCCATTCATCATTTATTTGACTCTTAACATTTAGATGTAAGTTAGTGATCAAGGTGTTGTATCTTAAAAACTAAGTGAGTCCATTTATACACATATGTATATATATATATATTTTTATATTCTAAGTTTTGTTAGTGTTATGCTAATATTATTTAATTACTCCTTAACAATAACGAATTTTCACATCTAACTTTCACTAAAATATGAACAATTATATCCTTAACACATCCTTGTTGGCAATTCCGAACAATCGCATACAATGAAAGCTGCAATTTATCGCTTTTTGCTTTCCTAATTTAGCGCTTTTTGACAAAGAAAAGGTCATAGCCACCACGTGAAGCGCTCGTAGCAAAGTTTGCTTAGCCGGTCTGCACTGATCAGCAAAGTTAAGCAACGTCCGCCTCGGTCATGACTTGGATGGGTGAACGCTGGTGACATTACTACTGAGCGCTTCCGTGCTTAGGAGGGCACGTTAAGCCGTCGGTCCCGGTTGTTGTCTCAGGATGGCAGTCGTCATGGCATGGTGGTAGGGCATTTTGTGAATGTCTGCCTGACTAGCTACCACCCTCAAGTAGAAAATCTGTCGCCTAGCACCTAACGGTGTGTTCCGGCAGCTGTCCTTGAGAGCCAGTAATTCTAGGTTAGCCTGAACAACATCTTCGACCACATCACCACTTACCATCAGGTGAGATAGTAGTCAAAGGCTAAACTTAAAAAAAAATGCGGCGCGGTTTGAGATTGTTGCTACTTTATTTAATTCATTTTTTTTTCTGCTAACTGTTTCAAAGTAACATAGAGTGTTCAGTCGCTAATAATACGCTATCAATGCAACATTATACATTCTGCTCTTTTGTTCAGAAATATATAATGATGATGATGTTAGCTTTATTGGTCTGAAACTGCCGTATTCAGTGACTACACTTAATTTTTTTTTACATTAAAGTCTGCGTCTCAGCGTGCGGCAGTTAGATAGGGTTATAAAATTTTAACCTTGCAAGAATTAATTAAAAAGGATGTAGAAATTAATAACAGCCTAATTTTAAGGCAAAAAGATGTTTTGAAGACATCGTTAGAGTTGAATCCTCTGCTAATATTCATCTAATGATTGCGACGTACATTTGTTATTACTATATACAATCCACAGTTTATTTAATCAACAAGCGATGCAGAACTTCTTCATTTGTGTGCCAATTAAACAAGGTCAGGAAAGCACCGATGCGATTTTGGTGTTGTTTCTTCTGTAAGTTTATACGGTGGCCATTTCCAAACCTTTTTTCATATTATGTATCTGATTTGACGTAAATGTCACTTACTTTGCAAGTTACTCCTTACGTTGACATAGCCACGATTATATACCAAGTTTATTCTTATCGTCTCCTACGTAGTATAGACGTCCACTCGTTTCTAGAACGGACAATACATGATCTAGCCAAAAACACACCGTGCGTTCTGTTGAGGTACCGGCTTGTCATACACGGATCATTGAAATTGTATACTGTCTTTGCAATGGAATATTCCAAAACAACATAAATGTCGTTTGATTTTTATATTTCACATAAACAACGTTAGTAATTTGAACGTACGGAAAACGAATGAAAACTTTTCTTTCTTTCTATATATATTAATTGACAAAAATAAAACTTAGGATAAAAACGTTGCACTATCATTCTTACAAACCTACGGTGGAGGGAAAAAATATTGATACAGATAGAATAAAACTTTAAACTGGCCAGTAGGTATTATATATCGGTACGTAACTATTTATTGTATCTCAGTCATGCTAAGCCAATGGACAATTCACAGTACCTACTACCACGGAGATAATATTACCGTGGTACTACCGAGTGCCGTGGTACCCCGTAGGATGCCGGGTTAGAATTGCACCTCCCCATATCATCCTGTGGGTGTCGTAAGAGGCGAATAAGTAAAAAATACAGGAAGGTGGGCAGCAGCGCCTTCTAAAGAACTGCCAACTTACACTGCGATCCCCAAGACGCCTGCCAAGCATGGGGATTATGGCAAATACCGCCTTAATTGGGGAGGCTGTGTTCAGCAGTGGAGGATCCGGCTGTTACAGTACTACCGACTGTATGCTCTTATATGCTCATTAAGGCAGGTCTAGAACAAGAGTTTAAGCTTCAAGATAGAAAGCTAAACCTAATAACCTAGGTAAACAACCATTTTAAGACTACATCACAGATGGTGTCACATTATTTCCTAACATTTTGTTGAGTTTCGAGTTAGCTGTATTAGGAATGATCGTATCTACATGTTTAAAACATGTGCAAATTCAAATGTGATAGTCTCCAATAGAGAGGTGCGTTTTACTTGTATATTTTGTAAAAGCTTGTAGATTCAAGGCCTGCGACATCTTGTTTGTGCCAAAAGTCGTTTAGGTTACATTGTAGAATACCTGTTCAGTTTTAGCATGAGCTTAAATTTCAAATTAGGTATGTTTTGTTGCAGTATGAATTAAACTTCAATAGTATTATTTTCTCTAGACCTTATTGTTAGGTTTTGTTCAAGGAGGTAACTATCTCACTAGGTCGATTGGGGAATTTAATTCTAGAAGTGTGTTGATAAATTGCGTAACAATGAAATACCTAGCAGAAATTATGGCTAAATATAGGTTGAACATTTGTAAGAAACTACAAATAAATATAAAATGTCTTATATAAAGCCAATACACAAACTGTTTTTTAGGGTTCCGTAGTCCTGACAAGGAACCCTTATAGTTTCGTCATGTCCGTCTGTCCGAGGTTTTGCAGAGAGACCGTTTGTCCTAGGAAGCTGTAATTTCGTATGGATATGTAAATCAAGTACGTCGCAAAGTGGTAAAATAATTTTTTAAAAATATTTTTCTTTAAGGTACCTCCCATACATGTGACAGGGGGATGAAACTTTTTTTCTTCGTCTATCTCTTTATGTGTGGTATGGTTGAATAGGTCTTTTAAAATGACTTAGGGGTTGCTAATACTGTTTTTCGATTTAATGCTCCATTTACGAAATATTACACTTTAAGGTGCAAATTTTTGTTCCAGCAGGGCGTCCCCCCCTCTAAAAGCTAAACTGCTGGCTTGAAAAATCTGAAAAAATTCAAGCTGATAGTGCGTTTCATGAACTTTAAAGGAAAAGTATAGCGGTTGATATAACTTTATTAATTTAGCAGTAATAGTCGTTTAACTTGGGTTTTGGATAATTTTGTACAAAATATAAAATCTATAGAATAAATTCTTTAAAGTGACTCAGATGAAGTAGTTTAATGTTTATAAGGGGTAAAGACTGACATTGAAAACTAGTTAAATCTAAAATAAAAATCTTAAAACAATAACTATACCCTATGTCATACATAATAGACTAGCTTTCCAGCGGGGCTCCACCCGCACGTATTGCGGTTATCGCGCAAAACTATTAACCTCTTTTTGCGCAGTTGGATAAAAACTTCATGCTAAATTACATTTCCATGCTAAATTAGATCCAAAATGGTCCAGTAGGTTTTAAGTTTATTCGTTGCATACAAAAATACAAATCTTTCCTCTTTATAATATTAGTATAGATATAGTTAGGACAGTACAAAGATTCGACTTATATAGGTATAAAGTACTTTTTGGACCTCATCCTCGCCGTACACTAGAAGTGTTTGCTGTCTATACCTGTCGTACCACGGTCATCGTTCACTTCATTTCACACATCATCAATTTGCTGGTTGTAAAGCTTTTCAATCGTGTAAATTTTTTAATCGGTTAAGAGAAGATTTCTGTGCCCTTCACTTGCCTATCGCAACGGGCAAGGCACTCTATTTAATTTTAAAGACTGATTTAGGGCATGTACTGTACATCGACGATAAGCACCGAGCTTCAGGTCTTGTTTTATAATACGTGACATTTTCCTAGCGGGAATTTTCATTTCTCGCAATAAGATTATTGTTGAGTTATCATAATATTTTTACTTCCTAATGGGATTTCGACCAATTCTGGCTTTAACAGCATTAATTTGTAGTTCTAATCTAAGACACGTGGCTGTCCTGATCTTTTATGGTCTTCGACAGAGAAAGTGTTGTTGTATCTGTTGATATTACGATATACGAACATACCTACGGCTGATACCAAGCTTTTGAAGTGTCTGGAATATGACCGATGCGACGGTTCAATACCTACTTTGTACAAGGCGAATACTGCTATCCTATTTACTTTAACAACTCAAAGTCATTTCATATTATTATTTGATAGTGAACACGCTAAATGCCGCGAAATCGAAAGAAAATTTTAAAGTAATAAACGCGTTCCTAATTTTAAATCATTCTAAAGCTGAAAAGTTTTCATGTTACAGTATTTATGGTCAGACTAGTTATTATCTAGTATAATAAGCTTACTTGTGTGATGATTTTGTAAATTATGTTCAGTATTTTTATGGTATTTTTATAATTATTTGTATTATTTTAAGATTTACAAATATTATGTTGCTGATTTGTCTTTTATCGAATGTGTCAATTACCAGTAAGTCTATTGATTAAGTACTATGCTGCCTTCTGATTAGTCAGCCCCACCTATCTGGATATCTTTCGATGACATGTTTAGCTGGTTGGGGAGAACGATCGTCTAAGTCAGTCGGTCGGTAGAACTCGATGGAGTAACATCTATTACCCGTGTATTCTTGAAGTTTATAATTTACAGTGTGATTCTGTTTATATACGTATTGACCAATTACTGTGTGAACCATAAGTGAAATGTGCAAAACAGAATAAATTGTATCAAGGTTTGTATCTGAGGTGTTTGATGTTATCACACTTGCATATATAATAGGTGTATATTTTTTTTTTCTCTTTCATATATATTTCACCTATTTGACAATACAATAATTATTTATGCTACAGCAAATAAATTAAATGACATTCAAATTTTACAATGTACCAACGGATTCCGGATCGCGCTATCATTACGTTTTTATTCGATTATCTACCTATAGAATTCACAAACGAATTTTGTTTAATTTTCGAATAACAATTGAAAAATAACTTGGCAGCAATCGTACTCTTTATTTTTTAGATTTAGCAGGAAGAAAGTGGAGGAGAATAAAGAACTACAGAATCTTTCTACGAGTATATTATGATAACGGGCTTTTACGGAACCCTACATTGTGCGTTGCTCGACACGCATTTGACCGTTTATTTCTCTTAAATTTTTATATTTTTTTTATGTCTATGTATAAGTGTATATGTGTATATATCTTATGTGGCTAACGGATTTTGATGAAAGAAGGCAAGAATACATTTAGCTCGTAGACGCATTGAAAATCGGAAATTTTATCCCATTTCTATATTATGGTTCTAAAGGACCGTAATATTACCAAATCAATTTTAGGTAAGGTTTTTACACTAAAAGAAATGGATTGTATCGGTCAAGTAGGTAGAATGATATAGTAAAATGACCTATATGTATATCGCAGCCCCTTGCTTATTAGTCAACGTCAAGAGCGTTGACCAACTTTGCCTGCTATTAAACTTTAACGATAATAGAATTTGATGAGTACTACACAAGTACTTACATACTTTACGACCTGTCCGAAGTATCTCAGTGAATAATTAAAACAAAATGAGGTACAGAACTCTTCAGAAATGTTTGATTGAAAGGCTATATACATAACACAAAAAACAATCGCATTTCGTCGTGAAGGTACCTATGTGAAGACTTTCTTTCGATTCCATGGCTTACACAGCAAGAACTTCAACACAGAGGTAATACTTACCTATTACCAGTAGTTATATAAGTATAAAACTCTTCAGGTATTAACTGATCATAGGTTAAGTAGGTACTTTCTTAACTCTTACCTATCTTCTAACATAGATAACTCAGGAGGTCTATCTTCATAATGATAAAACTGAGAAGCATGTGTTTTTCTCTGTCAACAAGTGTCGCAAGTCTCAATGGTGGGCCACGGTCGTTTTGTGATTCAGATGAAATCTTATCATTAAGAGTTTAATAAAACGACTGGTGGATGATCGAGTGGTCGCACTAGAACTTAACAAAGTTATTGTTGCGTTTGCTCTAGACTCACTAGCACCTATAGTAAACCTTCAAACGGTGATATTAAAAGGTTGCTGTGTGCTTTATGAGGTGTATAAATTATGTTTGTCGTAGTGTTTGTGGTTAAAGAGTGTCCATTACCACCTGACAGGAGGTGACCGATCGCGTAGCTCCTCTCAGCACCCGCGTCGGCGCTGCCTTGCATTGTAACAGAACAATGGCCCATCGTGCTATCTTTAATCACCACAAAATGGACTCTAATTGGATCCGCGAAACTTTATCCGCCTTTACCTTTTTGTTTTATTCTGGGAGAAACTTTAACGGCAAGCCTACACCGGAAAATGGTACCAGATGGTAGGTATAAATACAATACGTAATTACTCATTTCACCAGTTGTCAAGATTGTGAATTAAAATTGTATTGAATATCGAATGAAAGCCTTGATCGCAATATGATAATTAAAATGTATACCTACGCTCCACCTCGAATGAAATCATGCTATAGATATACTCGCATGATTTTTACCTCATTAAGTTTATTTATGTAGGTATGTTCTGTTCAGTTAATCGATAAATGTTCCGGGACAGGAGAAAAATGCAAGAATTTCAGATTGATTAAAATCGTCCGCACCTATAATTTCTGAATTGACTTTAATGATAATCGTATTTCTTGATATAATGCTGTAGAAATGTGGCAAGGCAATATTCACCGGTAAAACCTTGCCTTTCGTAAATTATCCGCAAAGTGGTGTTCCGTTTACTTGATAAAGGCAAATTGTGGCTACGAGTACGTACAAACATTAAATTATAATTGGGATGTCCGTGTAATCTTTGTAATGGTTTAACTAGCAAGGTGCAGGTTTTCAGTTATTTATGTTCTAACTCATGACATTAATTTGTCCTACGCAATAAACATGAATAAAATCTAGGCAAACGTATATATTTTTATTATTTACATAACTGTCGATGGGGTATTATAAGCCGTAAAAGTTGATTAAGGTGTAGCAAATCTTCGCGTTTAATACAGTTATATACAAACATTATTAACACTAATGTTACTTAATTATGAGCGTGCACATTTGTTTGTCTGGATTGAAGTTGTGATGTAATAGTAATCAAAGATGCTTCCTGGTAGGAAAGCCATGAATGTGAGAGCATGTCTGCATCATGTAACATCAATGCAGTTGATTCAAAAGGATGATCGATCGATGCGATACCGTCGTCGTAACATGTGAAAATTGCATTTTCATTATTTACTTGTTGCTGCTGAGTTTGGCGTAGAATTTGATTAGATACATCGCCAAACCTCATATAATTATTCGCTATACTATATTCTGATCTCTTTAGGAACTACGATCTTCAATTTGGTTATATCAAAAGTAGCGCTTATATCAATCGCCTAGCTTACTAGTCTGGTATCTTTGTTTTTTATTGCGAAGTTAGGATTTACGTTCTTCTCCCTACCCCTTTGACGAATAAAGACATAACGATAGGTTTTTCTTTGCCATTTATTGTCAAACCAGAACGGTAATTAAGATGAACTTAATTTCGATAATTGCCCTTTTAATCTTCCCCCTACCGCTTTGACGAATAAAGGCATAACGATAGGTTTTTCTTTGCCATTTATTGTCAAACCAGAACGGTAATTAAGATGAACTTAATTTTGATAATTGCCCTTTTAATCTTCTCCCTACCCCTTTGACGAATAAAGGCATAACGATAGGTTTTTCTTTGCCATTTATTGTCAAACCAGAACGGTAATTAAGATGAACTTAATTTTGATAATTGCCCTTTTAATATACCTACCTATTATCAGGTTAACCGGAATTACGCCCACAGTTGAACAAGGTCTCCCCTAATGGGGTGATTTGCTATAATCCCCACGTTTGGTAGGCATCTTGGAGATTGTAGTAGAAGTTATCAGTTCTTCTGAAAGAGCTGCTGCCACGTTCTAGTATTTTTCCCTTAGTCGCCTCTTACGACACTTTAGAATTATATGGGAGGGTGACATTCTAACACAGCACTCCAAGGGCCCACTATGCATAGGGCATATTATATTTTGCTTACATTTGTTCGCCTGTAATGATCAAACTCTTCTTTCAAAAACGATTTTTCTTTTTTATCTTTACTTTAATATTATACATACGAAAGTTTGTGTGTGTATATTGTCTGTTACTACACACTTGCTAAAATGCTTTACTACATAGTATCTTAAAGCCCAGGATTAACATTGTCCTGTTCCGTTAACGAAGGGAGACCGTTATCGTTCCACATGGGAGAAACGACGAGTACACAAGTATTTTAAGTAAATTATCTATCAATCTGTTCAATAAGGACCTTTATCTGCAGTCTAGTATTTTTTTAAATGTTCGAGATGAGATTTTTTTAATATTCTCTACTCAATAATTTACTGCAATAATTAAATACCTTGCCGATTGTGTATAACTTCCAAAAGGTACAAAATTGATTGACCAATATATCCGAATCAATCTTAATTTTAATCATAATATTAAAATATATTATTAAATATTCAAATGAAAATTTATAACGTAAGTAAAATAAATCTGTTGTTTCACTGCCCGGAATTGGAGTGCAACAGTGAGAGATATCTCCTAAGTAACTAGACATAATATGGTATGGTAAGACGACTTTTTCATCAAAAATCCCAGAATAGTGTCTATCAGACGAAAGATTTTTGATCTTGAATAAATCTAATGATATTTTAATTTTGTAACATATTAAAAAATTATGTCAATACAGGCTAGCTTTCACCCTCATGTAAAAAATTTGTCGCCAAGCACCTAACGGTTTATTGTGGGGACTGTCTTTTAGAGCCAGTTTCCAATATTGGTAAAAGCATATTTACTACCTTCGACCACATCAACACTTACCAACAGGTGAGACTGTAGTTACAGGAAAGTTTGAAAACAAAAAAATGTGTTTACGGCAGAAGAACCTATTATCAATATGTCCAAAGAACAAGTCATCATCACAAAGATACCTCAACGTAAAGCCGTTATCAAAATAATTATATGCAAGAACTTAAATGTCTATGAGCGAATATACGTATTATAGTGGTGTGTGTAAGGATGATGAGATAAACTTCTGAAGCATACATACATTATCAATTAAATACTGCAGAAGACTTTTAACCTGTTGTAGTTAATATAAAGTATGTTTCAAGATTAGACGATGTGACTACCTGTTCCATAACCTCTGGCCCACTGTAGATATACCTAGGCGGTTAACGTTAGCAACGTAACTGGTTTCGAAAGCACTGGAGCGGTGCTTATCCGAGTTAAACAATATTTTCTTGGCAAAGACAAGATTGTTGCGGTGAGCGTGGCGTGAAATGGCCAGTTAGTGAGTAATATCATGTTATTTGGAGACGAGGGGGCGAGGCGTCGTGACGGCAGTGCCTCGCCGCGCGCATGCCTCGGTCACGAGGCGGCCACGCCATGCTGACCCTACAGCTTGCGGCTTGCCTCACTATGGTAACCTAGCCAAAACAAAGTCTGCTTGCTCCACTTTACACGGCAGTCGTTTAGATGAGCCTTTTCAGGCTATCAGGCAGTTACAGTTACCATAAATCGTTGTGGAAGGACGCCAATCATCACGAGCATACCTGGTGTAGTGGGTAGTTCTACGCAACATGTAATTGAAAATGTATTACCTATAGGGTTTTATGGGATATTAAAAGCCTGTTTTAGATACTATGTAATTACTACTTAGAAATTGAATATAATAAATGTCAGTATATGTGCATAAATGTTTCTAATAATGCTCTATACACTCTGGGTCAGTGACTCCTGGAACACAGAGATACTATTCCGGAAGTCTATAGAAATCATAAAACACGTTATCAATATCAATAAAGAAAGATCTTTAATATTTTTATAGAAGTATTTAGAAAAGCTGGAAGAAATAGCATCAAATCTATGGATACATTAAATTTTTCTAGCTCCCGGAGGCGTAAGCTGTTAACGAAAAACGTAAAGAGCAAAATCTATTAATCTTTAGTGCTCAATCACCACACCTACATAGTATTAGATAGGTATGTATTACGAGTATTCATGAACAGGTATCGTGTGATAATGAAGTCTAGGATGTCTTAATATCTATGGCTAATGCCGGTTATAAATTAGAAGAACACGAATGCATTAAACGAAATTCTGGCTCCACCGGCTAGACTTGCTGCATTAAGTGCATGTAATGTGGCTTGTGAGGTGGCGCAGTAATTTTATTAACATTTAAGTGAGAGGCGTATTCCCACACATAGATTGTGTAAACATTTTCATGTTGACAAAATATGATTAGCTAATTACGAGGAAATTCTTCGAGACTTTATGTTGTTATGACTATAACACGGACTAGAAAATTATAGCACAGGTTAACAGCATAACTATGTCACGTTTCCTACATATAAATCTAATCACAACATTACTGCAGATTAAATCTAATAAAGATATCTATTGCGGTCAAATGATAGTTTTAATGATCAATTTGTCATTAAGAATCTTATTGCAATGTAAATGCCTTAAAGGCATTACGAATAATTTTGTGGGGTACTAGAGGCGAACAGTTATTAGTCTGGTGACCCTTACTGCAGACAGCCGTACCTTGTATCAGTCTCATCTTACATAGGCAAGTGAATATGCACAATTGCATATACAGATTTAGCCATAGTCAGTAAGTAGTGCTATCCATGGTAAGCGCGCGCTGAAAACAGAAAGACTTAGAAGGGAATTTGATAGTTATTTATTTGTTTTTTTTGCATGATCTCGCTCTTTATAGTTAATCTTTGAGCACTGATAATATATTATTTTCCAAAAAAACTGCTTTGTATATGATGTCGCCCACGGAAGCTCGCACAATCCCGTTTCTGTTATATACCATAGAGTAACTTAAGACTAACTTAAGCTCATCAAATGATTATCGCCGTTAGGTGCAGTTCCGTTCTTGTTCTTTCTTTTTCAAAAAAAACAGAAGCACAGCCTTACGAACTAGGTCACAGTGACCCAAATTTCACCATCTTCCCACCGCTAGAACCAAGGTATACAAGCAATGAAAGTCGCGTAAGCGCGTTTCATTGCCTTTCATATAATGAGTGGACGCAAAGACACATGCTGTCATCAGCATCACGGGGCGTTGGGTGCGGAGGGCGGCATAGAACAGCGGCGGCAGAGTAAAATTTTGCTGACTCACAACACAACGCAACGATGCAATCTTTCCCGTGATGAATTTTATATATGTAGGTATCCGCAGGAAAACCTATACTGATTGAATGATGAAAATTGTTATGCACTACTTGTATTTTCAGTCCTCTGTTGGTATTTTCAGGGCATCCAACCGACTCATAACTTGGCTCACGCTTCAGGGCCGTAATATTGTGCTAGAGAAAATTGATTTTCGTAACTATCTTTGTATCTTGATATGGTCTCTAAGTTACAGTTATATACTACGTGAATTTTGATACGAAAAATGCGTTCGAGTATCGCTTTTAATGTATCATTTTCTTTCCCGCATACTACATTTTTTTCGAAAAAGTGTCGATGAATGCAATCTGATATATCATAAATAAAATATGATTTTTTTTTTATGATCATACATGATAAAGACAAATAATTATTGAAAGTTGTTCTGTGTGAGCATTACTTAATAATTTTTCTAGATAAGTTTTATCTCTTTATTAGAAAATTATATCAAAAACACTTTTTTCATTGAGTGCTCATATTAAATTAAGCCACCTTGATCTGCATAGGATGTTTATCTAACGAAATATCTATGAATAAAGTTCACAATATTTTATGACATATTTTATGCAGTTCATATAAGTACATCAGTTTTGTTCATAACATTATATTGGAGACAAAAATGCTCTCTCTAATATAATGTTAGTCATAAAGTGGTAAACGAACCTGCCACTGCGGCAAAATATACATAATATATAATAGATAATATAATAGATTTTTCCAGGAACAACTTATCAACACGATGATGATTTAAATCAAGTTTATTTAAATTATTATATCCAGATGCAAATAAAATTTAGTTATCATTGAAATCTTCTTTCTCTTTATATAAAGCTCGATTACCACACACTAACTGACTCACTGACTGACTGACTGACTGACATAATTGTTCTCCCAGAAGGAGTCGAGTAGGAAGAAAGTGAGTATGGGAAAAATCCGAAAAGTTTAAGATGTCGTCTGCCAAGTAAAATTGAATGGCGTATCTCGGAAACGGTAAGAGATAGGTAGGGGGTGCTCGACCAAATGTCATAGGGAATAGGGAGAGCAGTCGAACTCACTTCGGGCCAAGCGCGAGCCCGAAGGGCGAGCGCTTGGCGAGGCCGCAGGCCGAGCCCAGTTAGTGTCTTGCGAGGCCGAAGGCCGAGCTACGTATTGACATGCTCCTCTCATTCTTCATACTGTATTTGGAGTATTTTACCATACTTTACCGACTGTAATAGGAGTATGAGTACGTTCTTATGCCAATTTCGATGACGTCTGCCAAATAAAAAAAGTTTTTTCCGATTCGGCTGAAAATCGATATCTAGGTTGTTCTGGACGTTCTTATTCCAAATTTGAAATTATTTTTTCGATGTCGTCTGCCAAGTAAAAAAAGTTTTTCCGATTTGGCTGGAAATCGATATCTAGGTTGTTCTGGACGTTCTTATTCCAAATTTGAAATTATTTTTTCGATGTCGTCTGCCAAGTAAAAAAAGTTTTTCCGATTTGGCTGAAAATCGATATCTAGGTCGTTCTGGACGTTCTTGTTCCAAATTTGAAATTTTTTTCGATGACGTCTGCCAAGTAAAAAAAGTTTTTCCGATTTGGCTGAAAATCGATATCTAGTTTGTTCTGGACGTTCTTATTCCAAATTTGGAATTTTTTTTTAATATGACGTCTGCCAAGTAAAGAAAGTTTTTCCGATTTGGCTGAAAATCGATATCTAGGTTGTTCTGGACGTTCTTATTCCAAATTTGAAATTTTTTTTCGATGACGTCTGCCAAGTGATGAATGAAGACGTATCTCGAAAACAGTAAGAGATAGGTGGGGGGGTCTTTGAACGGAGTGCTTTGCATGGTGGCCATCTTGGATTCCGCCATTTTGGATTTGTCCTAGGTGCCCCTCTTATTCTTCATACTGCATTTGGAGTAATTCATACTATGTTTGGACTGTATTAAGAGTTTTTGTGGCAGTTTTGACTTTATTTGGAGTAACTGTCCGAGGCCGAAGGCCGAGCTCCGACTTGAGAGTATTTTTCCACATCCCCGACTGGTCTCCATGGCAACTGCCCGCGATAACCAAAGCACCCACAAGTGGGGTTCCTTTGCCGAAGTGACTCAGAACCTTGGTACGATTCTGACCGTACCACTTTTTTATGGCAGTAGGGTAAATCTGGTTTGGTGGCTACAGTATGAATCTCTATTGTATTCAGAGTTCATATGGGATTTCACACTTCCATTGGAGTTTTGAATATAATTTTTTAAATGTATAAGGTCTTTTGATATAATTAAATACTGCATAACGATAAATGCGGGCCGCTCGCGGCCCGCACACCACTTACCATCTAGTATAATATATAAGACTATTATACTAGCTGCCGTAATTAAGGACTGAACTTACTTACAGTTACTTTAGCTCTAATGGAAAGTAAAACAAAAAGCGCCACCACAATAGGGTCAATATTGGCGCATGTTCTTATCGCGCTTAGTAATATAATATGTATCTGATCACGAGGATCGTGTTTGAAGTTGTTCCTCTAGAATTCTGTGTTGAGGCATGAGACTGAACATTACAACAGATACCTTAAAACTTTATTTTCTTTTATCTTACCTGTACCTTTTTATTTTGATGAGTGCAAACAATCTTACTGTCGCCGGTGGTCACTGATATGGAAATCTGCAATACGATTGGTACTGTTTATGCGTTGCCTACTCTTAAGGAAACTTAAGTAAGTTTTTGAAGGAACCCATGTAACAACATATGAGATTTTTTTTTGCAAAAAATGGAACCGACTTCTACACCTAAAAGTGTGAAATAACTTGTTGAAGTCGGTACCATGATAGTTCAAAAGGACCTATTATCACAATACTGTTCGACTTCGACAAGTTATTTCACACTTTTGGGTTTTGAAGTCGGTGCCATTTTTGCAAAAATGTTTTTTTTGAACCTTTTTAGTGACCCTTGCTATTTACGGGATCGATTATGATTCATTGTTAACGACTATATCATCAAGATAGGTAAATATTTTTCAGGTATTTTAGTGTAACTCAAAAACGGCTTGACCGATTTTGATGAAACTTAAAATGGGACCAAACGACAAGCATCACCTTTCAAACAAAAAAAGAATTTTCAATATCGGTTCACCCCGGTTCAGAGTTCTGAGGTAACAAACATAAAAAAAAAACAGACGAATAGAGAACCTTTTTTGGAAGTCCGTTCTTTCACTACGTTGGCGTTGGAAGAGGATGTGTGGGAACTGAACCCACTAAAACCCACCCGTGAGCAGTCCTTCACCGAGGTGGAGCAAGATAGGGTCGTGTTAGCATTCACCATCTTGCCCCGGTGGTAAGCCCGAACTCAATCGAGGCCTCTGCGTCTGTAGAGAAGCAACCTTGCTCACCAAGGCCATCCCCAAACATGTGGGGCCGTGTAAGCTGGTGGAAAATCCCTCAACTCTCCACCATTGTCTCGACAATCTCTTACCAGCCGCCAAACAGGCAGCACCCCCTAACAATGAGGTGAAACTTGTAATAGAAACTGAAGACCGTGATCTAATCAATCATGCAAAGTCAATAACACTGTGGTGTGTCTGCTAAAACGTATCACGTAAAACATCTTCAAAGCCTGCTGCTCCAGGAACTTGCCACAATTTAGCCAATGTCAGCGGATAGAGAAGAAAATAAATGAAAAAGATAGCAATCGGAGGCAGGACTTTGCACGACTCAGCAAGTGGGTCAATTACGAGTAAAATTAATTGGAAATAAGACACCAAAAAACATATACCGGAGAGCACAAATACGCAAAGTAACAAAAAGTATTGGTATGTAATTAATCTATAAGCAGCGATCTTATGTAAGATCAAATGACAGATTTCATCACGACAGGTGTCAACTTGACACATGTCAACATGTCAGATGTTGACTAAATAAATAGTCAAAATGACAGGTTCAATGTTGACAACACACAATGATAGGTACTGCTGTTATCATGACAACAGATGATGCCTATGTAGTATAACACATTTTCTCGAAAATTACAGTAATAATGTCAGGTTTGACAGACGTCAAAATGAGACATCGTGATGGAATACGTTTTCATAGCCCAACTGACACGAAAACTCGAAATATATAGATTGTTCTCCTGCCTATGATGGGCAAATTTTATATTTAAAATATCATATTAGAAATAGGATTTTAGATCTCTATGTATGAGACAGCTTTGGCAATAGTTATGAAGTTATTTTAACTCTACTTTTGGGCATAGCTAGGTGGACTTCAAAATAGCATATATAACAAAATGACATATCTGTTTTTAAATGTAGATCTAATCGAAAAAAATCTTCTATGCAAAGTAATTCAAATTTATGCTTATGTATATAATTATGTGCATACATACATACTTATAAAGAAATCCATATAATTTTTGCCATTGTCGTGGGCGCTTAAATTATTTTGAATTGATTGAATTTATTACGATTTCGTGTTTGATAATTCCTAGACAGAGTAAATTGTATAATCGTAAATTAAAACGTGGTTAGTTGGGGGAAGTGCGGTATCACAAGCGTTCGTAGCGTAGCTTGCTTAGTCGTTCATTACCGTCATCAATATTTTGCAACATCCGCTCCGGAGCATTTTATCTACAAAAAAATTCACGTGGTAGTAGGTACAAATGGCACAAAATACAGTACTACCAGCAGCGCCCTCTGAAAAACTGCACTGTGACACTGCGATTCCCAAGACACTGCCAAGCTAAAGGGATGATGGTAAACCTCCACTTTGGAAGAAGAATTTCATCAACTCTATTGATTTCCTTTTTACAGGACCTAATGTCACCCAGGTTGTAACAATGAGAAAGAGGGACCAAGGAAGGAAGGTCTTTCCACTTTTTAACATGTGGAAAAAATACTACTAATATAGACGATGCAGGTCGTGCGTAGCTACAAAATGTGGTGGTGAGCATTAAGACAATAACGAGACGTGCGATGGTATATTTAGTCAGGTGGAATAAGGTTTTTATATTCCAGGCGAGCATTCGCAAAATGCTCTTCCACGGTGCAGTGAAGCGGACATGTGTGACATCGGAAATGGACCAGCGGCACGTGAGTAATAACTACAACCGTTCTGCAATCATTGTTTCATTTTTTTAATTCATATACAATATTCATAAATTGAAATATTCATAAACCTCCAGTATTCATGCAATTACAAATCATTGACTGCATTATTCTATAATTATATTAATCCATCAAATATAGTTATTAGCATATACACTTGTTTACCGCAAGGACTTGTGAAATAATTTAAAATAATGTTGAGTTGAGAAAATTCTAACTTATTTGGGCGTTATTTGATAAATGAATAATTTTAATTAATGTTGTCATCTGCAACTTTTTGCGGGGCAATTTAAGTATTTTTGACTAATAATATGTCAATCAATGAACTCTTTTCAGTAAGTGCACAACAACACCCCCATTCTATATTCTTTTCCACATATTGCAACAGTTAAGTAAGACATAATAAACTAAAAGGGCCTGTTTCAGAATGTTCGAGTAAGTTCCGGTTTTACTACCCAGAACATATTTAATAAATAAAACACTATCTTTGCGTTTCACAGTCATCGATTAAGCCTATCCATCGGTTAAAGCTTGAAACGCGCTGCATGTCAACTGTTATTTTTATCATTCAGTTATTTTATGTGTTGCATAGCAACCCGAAACTTTATTAGGACATTCTGAAACGGGCCCTAAGTGTATAATGCCAACTATGTTACTGTACATTTAAAATAGACGTAAATATACTCGTAGGAACCGTATAACGATCAGCGCTGCCTACGTGCCCTTTTGATAATATCGGATGTCCGATTCTAAGCCATTGAAATAATAAATATCTACGGCTCGAAGAAATATGTGGGAACTGCTACAGAATGATACAAACTGCGCTTTGCCTTTCATTGTACGACCTGCCAATTAAAAGTAGCAACAAAGTTCTGCTGATCAATCATTTAGTATTTAGATATCCATCTGGTCGTAAATAAAATACATTGTATAAACTAGGTATGAAGGATTTACTCGTTCTGAAAGTTTTATATTACCTGCACGTATGACCGTAAATTCTCTCTTAGTTAGGCCTGAAAAATAAGTTGCGGACATAGGTGTCGATTCTACACATATTCTTTATAGGTATTTGCAATTTTGGAAACTATGTTTTCTTATTCTGTTCACTCTAAAATTTCGTGTAACACATAAAATGGCCGTTCTAAAATAAGATTGTTCTATTCAAGTGTATGTAATTTTGAATCAGTTTAGAGACCATCAAGTTACATGACGACTAAATTTGCGAAAACATAACCAAACAAAAGTCAACTTAAATGGTCATGTGTCGCAAAAAATTACGTACTTAAACAATATAATCTGGTAATAAAAATAATCTTAGTAGCAATATCGTATATCGTGAAGACAAGGTGCCTACTTAGTGTATACTTTTTAGTTTTGTTAGTGTTTTACTTTGTAGTTGAATTGAGTTGCATTCAAAAACAAATTTATTGGAACACAATAATTCATTTCGTCATAATTCAATTCAATTTCAAGTATTGACCGTGGACGCACGCGCTCGCGCTCTGTTTCGATCAAATCAATGGGATGCAATGCAAGCCCCATTTCACGATTTCAATACATTTAATGAAATGTCAGCACTTAGTGAAATCAATGTTGAGCAAGGCTATATAGCCCCGTTCTCGTCCTGCCCTCAGAGTATCAGAGGCTAGTAATCACTTTTCGAAACAATGAAAATTATGACCGGCTACTTCAACGGGAGACTCAAACGTGTCGTTCAATTTATAGGTTTACATTGCCTACATTATTGTTTCAATTACATGTTTAATAACATTACCAAAATTGGTCCCAACTCTCTTGATTAGCTTTAACGATCTACTTAGGTATCAAGCAGTATTTATACTATACGGTTTGGTATTTTGAAATACCATAGTCCCAAATCTTATAAAAACAAAGGTAAAAAAAGGTAAAACCTCAGTTGGAAACATAAATCAACTGTCAATGAACATAAACTTACTGAATAATTAAATCTATTTGTAGCCATAAGTTCCGCCTGGCAAAACCTGATATAGCTGCTAGCGACTGGATGTTCAATATCTATTAGAGGTAATATCTTAGCGGAGAGATGGCTCTGGCCCAGATCCGCAGCCGGTCGGACCAGTTCTCCGGGCATCCTTGCGTAACTGCTGACTGCTTGCAAAAATGCATTACAAACCTCCGAAATATCGCACGCCCCTTAAAAGCTTTTCAAGATTCCCGCGTAACAGATTACTGAGCGGCCAACTCTCGGCAGCTCCACTCCACTTAACTCTTGTTGCACAACACATGCACCGATTATTGACTTGGAAAACGTACGATGTTTATTACCCTGAAGTTTAATATAAATCACCGAATTTATAATTGCGCATGTCGGCCACGCCCGAAATGACATGCAATTTTATTTTTGAAATTACACGGCTATATCTTATTTATAACGCTTCTCGTAATATATTTACATAAATTAGCAAAAATGATTATTTAGGAAAGAAGTTGACCTCCAGTCGCGCTTTTAGATGTGATGTGCATTTGGACCGGTCGCAATAAACATAAATTTGTTTATTTTTAATGTATGCGTGTGCATAAGTTGATGAAGCAATAAATATGAATTTGTTAAGAGTAGGTGCTTATAAGAGAAGATGAATATCCAAAACACAACTTATAAAAACTTAATCATCACACCAATTTGCTTTAATTTACTCATACGGGTACACTGCTTCTTCTTCTACTGATGAAATATGATTTCATCAGCAAATAACGACGAAGCACCTTCAGTTGACACAACTCGTAGAAAATCAAATTAAAACTTGTAATGCTATTGGCGCTTTTTAGTAGATATACTCGTAACACTCAATAAAGCACTTGGTCTGTGGTTGTCTAGCCTATTCTCGAGACCGTTTTTGCCTATTATAGATATAGCTGCAATTTTCCAGGATTAATAAATAAAATAAAATAAAATAAATCTTACCGACATTAAGCTGTAAGTTAGCAAAGATTCAAGCGACTCTCTGAGCATTATATATCAGGAATTTGGTCAGCACTATGGCCACAGGCAGAACTGAGAAAAAATTGGAAATTTCATACGAATCTGTTAGGCTCAAAATAATATAGCAAATTGATATAGTAGCGAATATTTGGAGACAAAAGTTTTTGGGACCGAGCTTGAGTAATAGCTACAGTTTTTCCTACCGATACGAAATATTTATTACGACGAACTACTTGCCGAAACGACTTGACTGTATGATTATATGACGGACAATAATGTATTTGATCGCTACCAATTTCAAACGAGTACAGGATAAATTACATTTGGACGCGAATCCTGAAGGCACTCTGTCTATGGAGGTTGATCTGTGGATGCTGAATACGACGTGTCTGCAGGCACAAACGGGTATTGTAAATGCAGCGGTACGATGAGAAGAGTAGGCGCCTAGAAAAAGGGCACCACTGTAGCTATTATATGTTCTATGACTATAGTACGAAACTCGGCTTGTATCGTCGCGATGGCTTAGGGGAAGTGTATCTAATTGCTCCAGTACAAGATTTTACCTGTAAATTGGATAATTCAAATTTTGTCTCCAGCTCACTGGTGAGGTTAGGCTTTGATAATATTTAGGTAATATTTTGCTATATAAAAAACTAGCTTTCCGGCCGCGGCTCCGCACGCGCATATTTTGGTTATTGCGCAATACCATTAACCTCTTTTATCGCAGTTGGATAAAAGTTTATTGATTTTAAAAATACTCTCCTTTAAATTTTAAATATTTTTTCATAACACTTCTTTTGATCTTCAAATGGAATTGTGCAGATAGGACCCGTAGCTGAGATAAAACAGCGATCATTACCAACGTTTCTTGCCTGCCTCGCTTTTGTTGGCGTGTTCTCATTTTCAAACACCCATTCACAAGATTGCTGTTTTTTTCGGGTTTAAAACAATAAATCCACGTTTCGTCTCCTACGACAATGTCATAAATTTGCCGACGACCTTGCAATTCTGACACGTAGCCCAATACAATGTCAGGAACTTCTATGAGAAGCGGATGAGTTCTGTGCGTGGACTAAAGGGTTGAGAACAAAACCAAGTGAATGCCACCGTCTGTGTCTGGGTAGACGGAATACCAAATTTACCTCTTACGACCCGAGACTCTTGGTAGGAGGAGAATGTGTTTCCACAATTGCTGAAGGTGTGTCATTTAAATTTCTTGGTAGGAAGATAGATCACAAAGGACGCACACCATCTTTAGTCCAGTTGTCGATAGCTTTCTAAAAGACCGTAGACCAACAACCAATAAGTAACATTAAAAAAGCTTCAATATACGACATCACGTGTGACTTGGCCTTTTCTTGTATACGACATTACTAAATCCCTTTTGACAAAGCTGGATGTAAACGTCATAAGGACATTGAAGTCATGGTTGGGCTTTCACTTTCGGCAGACCCATCTACATTATTTAGGGATCAAACTAATTTTGGGATGAAATTAAAGAAACCATCGGAGTTCTATAAACACCTCAGAGTTACCAAAACGCACGTCTTATTAAAATCTCATGACGATATACTCGCATCTCTCCCAAAAGACAAAAGTGCCTTCGACCTCGATTCGAGGCTTCAATTCCACAAAAAAATATGATAGGTGCACAGTCTATCAAAGCGGGTTTTGGGTCGAAAAAGAAAGTTGAGGACAAAGACATTGTAAAATCTTTTCTACAACAAGACGAAAATGATAGCTATAATGTACATGCAATTAGCTTAGAAATTCAAAGTGAATGGCTAACCATAGGTGAATTTTGTATGCCTCTGGCGTTAAAGTGGCGTACCTTGATATACGATTGGTCACCTGCCTTAACAAAATTTTATCTAAACGCCTTTCAGATGACCCTCCCAGACCAAAGTAACTTAGTAAGATGGAGGAACTAGGAAGCCACCGAAAAGTCTTGCGGTATTTGTCGGGAGGCGATAGGTACAGCAAGGCACTTACTGGTAGGAAGCAAGGTGCTCCTTGATAGGAGTCATTATTCACGTCGCCATGATAGAGTCCTCAAAATCATGCGAGAAGCGGCGAGTCTCTCGATAGCTAGAGCAAAAAAGGTTTGACGACGAACAAACGACACGTCGATTTTGTAAAGGAAGGGTCATCTACAAAATCTAAATCCAAGCCTTACTCCATCCTAGGCGCAGCTCCCGATTGGACTCTTTTGATGGACACGTGTGAAAAACACAAAAAAATCCTGAGGATGTTGGTGTTTCGTCTTCCAGACCAGACATATTTCTATACTCAAAAAATCTAAAACGCATAATACTGATAGAACTTACTGTGCCGTGGGAAACGAACATACCTACCTTTGGTTACTTTCATGCTTAACCACACAATAAAAACAAACAAATATTATGACCTAACAAATGAATTAACCAAAAACGGTTATGTGGTTAATTTATATGCTGTAGAAGTTGGAGCATGGGGTATAACAGCGAAATCCCTATATAACCTACTTAAAGACCTTGGCCTGCCAAGAACAACCGTAACTTCCATCCTAGAACGTGTATCTAAGGCAGCATTACAAGGATCTTACCAAATTTGGTTAGGTAGGGGAGGAAGCTCGAGCGGTGAAGGGGAGCATTGATGTATCGTAAAGAGGTCTCTTAACCCTACTCCCCGGGTTGCAAGTCCCAGGCCCCTCTAGCCTCTTCCTCTGCAACGCTATGGAGCCGGCACCCGCATGAATCCATGGAATGCTAAGTAATTCGTCTCATTATCAGAATGTCCTTGGTCGTACTTCAGTAGCATCTGTAAGCACCATTCCATGCGAGCCCACTTCTGCTCCACTGTCAGTTCATGAGGGATCCAACGACAACAAAGTTTCCGAACTTATAATTCTTCGTGTAAAATTTTCTGAATTTGGCTCATACCAATCCCCGATAGTCCTCGAATTGTCTCATAGGTGATGCGCGGGTTTTCTTCATTTAGCCTCTTAACAGTGGCTACATTCTTTTCGTTGACGGCATTTGAAGGCCGCCTTTCACTAAATTCGTCATGTAAGATAATTTTTTTTCCATCAAGTGCAACAGCTAATTGATTTCTTCGAAAATGTATTAACTTACAAATAGGTACCAAAAATTGTTCATGGCCTAGTACCAAATACCAAAACGCACATAGTATGATATGCCAATTTTTGGTGTAACTAGCGTAAAGACGCTAGTTACAAATGTAACTAGCTACATATTAGCGACATATTCAGTTGTAGCTAGTTACACCTTATTCCGAACCATACATAATTTGTAATTATTTCATTGCCTAACATAATATAGTAATAATACATACAATTGACAAGATTTTTCAGGTTACGTATACGTGCCTCATAAATCACAATTTAAAAATAGTTATCGAAACATAAACTACAATTTACTGTATTTGTATTTCACCACTTGCTTGCAGTTAGCTTCTTATGCAAAAACTGAAAAGTTTAATTTATTATAGAGCAGATGTACTTCTATAGTAACCTACATCTGCTCTGCAAAAATTCGTTCCACGGGATGACAGAAATGGGCCATATTATTTTTATATTAGTAGCAGGTAGGCGATAAATCTAATTTATAGGTAGCTCGTGCAATCATGCGCATGTACTCAGTAAACACGGGGTTTATCTCTGTAAGTAACTAGACAGCGGAGAGATTCATTAGGCGTCGATCCGTGTCGGGCCCCGCTGTAATCGAAGCAATTGTTCTCCGAGAAATTCAATTATTAGCTAGAAGGAGCCGCGGGCGCAAAATATCGGCTATTGGGCAACCCGCTGCGTCGTTAGCAGTTAGAAATAATTGTTTGCGATTTATCTGCTTAGTACATACTCACTGTAATTAAATGCTTAATAGTTGAAGGAGTGCGCTGGTCTGTTAGTCCAATAAATCGCAGGCTTCGTCGTCGGCCGGTGCCGGTGCGATACTGCGGTCGTGCTTCGTGCTCGCTGTATTTTGATTAGAGCGGCTGGGGTTGTTGGCTCTCACGCTTAGAATGACTGCCTTAATCGCCTTGCGCTATGTTTCTAAATTAGCTATCATGCTATCGTTTGTTTTAATTAGGATGCTGTACGTACAGCTAAATGGGCTTAATGACGTCAGATTGCAATATACGTTCAATGTAAAACATGAATATATCGATGCTTATTACACTAGAAATCTCGTAAGGTGTTTCTGCTGTGTTAAAAAATATGTTATTCATTTAACGTGTAACGGTTTGTTCTGCCTTTCACATTGAGATATAAGTATAGAGGAAGATTGCTATGTTTGGATCACTTTAAATCAAGACATCATATCTTCATAAGTATGAATGTTAACATGAAATCAAATCACTTGAACTTTATTTCATAAAGGTTTGGTTATTTTCACTGATAAAAAATAGTGCTATTTGGCAATTGCTTTTTTTAGATCTGATAGTCACGACTGGACCACCAATAGTATTAGTTGATTAGCACTGGATTACAAAAAAACTCCTTGTGGCCCCGTAGTTCTTTTTCGTAAAGACTGCAAAAGGTAGAAAACAGCAATTAAAATAATTCAGAAGAGTTTATCATATTATGAAAAATTAAATTAGCAGGGGTATATTAAAAACAAAATCAGCAATTAAGCCTTAAAAATGCGACCAGCATACTGATACACATTTATTTTGGCCATTATAATACTAGCGTACTTACATGTACATACTTAATCATTTTTTTGTAATAAATGTTTAGTATCTTTATGTTATCTATTCCATTGTAAAAAGCTATAATGTGAGTAAATGTCAAAAAACAAATAAAAAATTACACACACAAAAAGCATACCTCCACATGATTGTAAAACGAAATTTGTTTTATATCATTGCGACTTTTAAGTATTTTTTGTTGCCCAAACAAGTTAATATAATGTAACAAAAAAAAAAAAAACATTTAGTGTAACGGGGTATTAAGTTTTAGTCTTACTCGCAGTGAAATTGATGGAAACTTATTTTATTTCACCTCATGGACCAAATTTTGGCACATTTTGTTTAACAAGAAACGTATGAAAAGAAAAATATGGGCATGCTACGCCAATAAATATTCCATATGAAGATTAATTTATTTTTTCGTGTAAGCGGAATTTGAAAGTTACAATACTAAATATACATAATAACCAATAATAAATAATACTTGCATCATATTTTCCGTAAGTAGTATTACTTATTTTCAAACTTCACACATACTTGCACGTTGCCGTATCTGCGATCATTTACCGTTGTTCATTTTTTTTTGCAGTTTATAAAGATACACTACACGAAATTTAGATAATTTCGAATTCGTGTAGTCTTGCTGTGTGCGCTCTAAAATTGGAAGTCGTGAAAAAATAAGTCTTTTAATTTTATTGTACGTTTGATTGTTGTAACTGTTAAATTGCCAAGTATGCTGTTATGAATGATGATATATACGATATACATACCGGCCGAAAATGACCATCGTATTTTCATACACAGATTTTAATATATCATGCATGATGGTCTAATTGAACACGCTGGTCTAATGATACCTGTCTTCCCCTTATCATCAGCCACACGCCATGCACACTGCATAATGTCAAATAAACTGCGTTATGTCAAATAGCTAAGATATTAATGTGCTTACACAAAATAACTTTTTATTTTACTGCAAGTAAGAATGTTGTAAGGAAACGAATATATCTTGAGCAATTTATTCACATTGTAATTCCTATAACGGGTATGTAATATGGGCTTTGTTCATGGGCCGCGAATACACCTTTCTCGTTATTCCCTATTAAAAGCTCGCGTGGAATACAAAAGAGCCATAGGAGACAATCTCATTGTAAACAACCAACAATATGGTAAACGTGATCCTAACTTTGAAATTTATTTGTTCAACAGACCTACCGTGTTAAACGGTGCGCCTTATAAATAAATTTCAATTGTGTGTTGTCATTAAATATTCCGAGTTATAAATCAAAGCGTTATCTGCAGCGTCGACATAACGGTTACATCGCGCTGCTTCGGAAATAATTTAGTGATACCGATAGGGGTGTAGGACTGGAAGTCTGAATAACTTAATTGCATTATTTATAATTCAAATCAGCCTTGAATGTATCGGCTATTTATAAATAATAAATATTTTAGAAAACTAATAAGAAATATTGTAACAAAATATTAAAATAACGTTAAATATATATATTATCTAATTAAGATTCCGCCTAAATTTCCTGCTTAGTCAATGTGACGTAAAAACGTCACATAGCCCGCCAGAATAATTTCGACGAATGTCGCTTCTATACGAAATGACTTCAAGAGGTCTGAATCTGAATCGTCAAGTGCAAGATTGAGTCACGTTCGCTTAGCAAGAAATTTAGGTAAAATTGTCACTAGATGTATAATTAATATTTTAAAATGTTATTCTAAATTATTCTACAAATATGTTTTTACTTCTTATGCTCGTAAAGTTCTGAGTTATGCCCGGCGTAAGCTGAATACAACATCTTTTTATGCTCTGGTAAAAGTCTGATTTTTAAACAGAAAAAATGAATTCTTATTTAAATATATTCAAAAGATGTTCAGTTTTTGATAGATTTCATGCACGAATTTAGTTTTCTTATAAAACGTGTATAAAACCCTTTTAAACCTCTACCAAATATCTAAGTTCCAAGACTTTAATAAAATAGTTAAACACCTCGGCTAAACTGACGTATTTTACGCACTCATTGTACAATCTACTATTTATATTTGCTATTATTAATGCCTGAATTTAATAACGTTCGACTGTTTTTTTGTATACCTATTTACTGAAATTTTTTTTGCATTTTGTTGTTCAAATTAAACATGTTTTAATACACATAACATGTTTTCGTCACATATAATAGGCGGCGCGAGCCTATTGGGACAAGGCAAAGTTCCATACTTTCTATGATAATTTTCCAGTGATCTAACCCAAAATCTAAGATTCCAAAGGGATACCTTACTCCACTCGACCTAGGAGGCTCATTATAATCGAATAAATATATTTTCACCAATAATCAGTGTGCTACAATATTTGCTAAGCATTCTTAAGACTATAAGTTCTATAGCCAATTTAACCTGCTAGGTAATTCTTGGCTAAGCGTCCATATGGTCATTAAGTTTTTTCATCAATAATTAACGTGGTGTAATAATTCTGTGCTAAGAGTTCTGAAGTTAATTAAGTTTTACGGTAATAGTTTAGCAGTCTGCAAATCGATATGTCAGGGTATTACATTATTGCCGTACAAAGTTTCCATCTCGAGACGAATGTGTATAAAGCCGTGAGATGCATCCAATGATTTTGGTGCCATTTTACCAGCGATAATAATTACGATGTGCGAATATTGCAGTTCCTTAGATTATGCTTTGACAAATCACGACTTTGCAATTCCAATGCAGCAGATTTAATGTATGGGCGGTAGTTTGCATTCTAACCGCGACCCGAAGGGCCACCTCTTTCCTAATGCACGCTTATTTGAGCTTTTTAACCTTTCATCTTGTAGCGTTTGAGCATTGAGGGACAATAAACATAACGCCGATACTTAATGTTGTTATTGTTCCCGATTAAGCCATAGCCACGGTAAACGACGTAGCGGGATACCTTTATGTGTTTCTTTAATTTTGCTCAAGCTTTCATGAGGGAAGGCATTATCTTTGTACCTCAAGTATTTACAAATACTATACAAAGGAAATCCTATTCCAAGTTTTACGGTTATTTCTGCTTTTTATTTTTCAGTTGTCCTAAATCTTATTAATGTGTTATTTCAATATCTAGATCAGTAGGTATATTTATTACTTTAGAATAAACATTTGTCTTGCATCGAACAGATGAATTAGAGCGAAGGCCTTATCTCATAATCTGGTTCGTGCATTAACTGTAATTGGTGAGTTACCTGAACCTATTCATCTAGTTTAATAATTATAAGATCTTTAGGGCCAATTCTAGTTGGCTAGCACAATTTACAAAACGATCGTGCTCCGTACCCAGCTATTTGCTAATGCTCGATATTAACGATCTGAATAGAGCGGAAGGGTTGAGAGAGTATAGGCAGTGTTGTAATAGTTTTCATCAGCTCAATGGGGCAAGGCCCGAGGCGAGTATAGTGTTCCTATTCTGGGAATAGTGTTACGTAAGTCTAAGGTGGAAGGTGGTTGAGGGTAGGACAGAGGACGGAGGCGGGGCGCCGCGGGCGGGCGGTGAAAGGGCAGGGCGGGGCGGCGTGCGCAGCGCCGCCCATTGCATTTCACCACCGCCGCCGCCGCCGCTGCAGCCGAGACGTTCCACGCGCCCTACTTCTCTCGACAGGTTCGCTCTTGGTGTTCCATTGTGTGAACGAACAATACTATTGTGAAACGTTTAGATAACATCCCCACGGCACTGTAATTTAGGCACTTAATTTAATTTTGTCTATTATAGGATCGCATTAAAATAACTGTACTCGTACGTAGCTTGGTAAGCTAGTCATTTTGCATGATGTAATGCGTCCCATTGTCTTTGGAATGGGCTTTTCAATTGTAAGTTGGATAGTTACAAAAACTCAAAAGCTTAAGATTATTTATGCAATAATCATATCTGTACCTTTCCACGCACAGAAGCGTGCTCCTTCATATTTCTTGAGTGTAATTGCGATCATATTTTACATTTTATTGTTTTACTGTTAGTATACCATTAGCATTTACACCCACACTAAGATGTAGTGTACAAACGAGGTCTAACGATACAAGTGTGAATCAATAATTTACCTTCTGTGGAAGGAGCAACTTCGTGAGTGTCCAGGTCTGTACCTCGAAAATTTAATGTACTGTACAATTAATTAAAAAAATTGTAAGCACTTTTTCAAAAGTACTGATGTCACGTTATCTTATTGATCAGACCTCTGGCACACCTTCTGGCCTAGGTATTACTTAAATCTACTAAAGAAGTACAAGTGCTAGTCCGTAATTGATGTGATAGCCGGGTGCTAAACGCGCCGTTCCTTGCGGTCGTTATTGTGCTGAAAAGGCTCAATTTGAGCCGCGTTTGGCTCAAATAAGACGTCTCTGAGTGGAATGGTAAAGAGGCCACATTACTCTTATTTAAGCCTCGAGAATGCATTATCTGGTCGCCGGGGGCACTCGTTCGGCCGCACGATTTTCCACTATGTTACTAGACTCTACAAACTTGTATTATACTACGACTTCAATACTAAGTAAGTACCTATCACATAAATTTTACTCAACCCAGCCTGAGTGTAACATAGGTACCTATTACATTAAAGTAAGAAATATTTAAGCGACATAGTTGTTGTGTGATATCCGAGCAATAGACGTCATAATTTAGATGCTGATCAACGTAATTGAATAACATTATGGTACAAGTTGTTAGTACTAGATTGTTCAATATAATTATTTTAAGTAAAAGATTTATCGGTGCCGAATAAATTAAGTTATTACGAAGCTAATTGCACGTTATTAGATCGGTGACTAATTTATAACGTCATTTCAATTACACAAGGCTTTCTCATTTAAAATTCAAAGGTATGGCCCGGTTAATGTAAAGGGGCGTGTAAGAGCACGAGCCATGCGCGTTTGATAGCGTCATCTCGGCCTGCTAGTGTGTCATACTGTCCCGAATTATGTGGGATGTACTACTTAGATATTATAAGTATTGATTTCTAGGTTTTGTCTGCGCCTAAACTGCGTTGTAGCAATATTTGTTTGGGATTACAGTTTCAATTTACCTATTACTGTTCTGCATATAATATCATTATTTACAGTTTCCTTTTTACATTATCAATGAGCGATTATTTTTTTATATTATGTTGCTTTTCTTCGACTTTAAATGTGATGTGTTAATAGATGTTATTTAAAAGTGTACAATGGCCGTCACTGGGCTGTATTTGCTCTGAGTTTAATTTCATCACAATCGTTTAGTGTTTGAGCTGTCGAGAAGTGACTAACTAATAGCACCTAACAGACAGATGGACAGACAAACATAATTATTACATGGATAATTATGACAACTCACTTTAATCAAGTTATCAGTTCGTAAGAAGAATAAACTGTTAGCCATTTGCTGTTTTATTTTTTGGCTAGCCTTTGACACTGATTCAGGCTAACCTAGGCTCTCAGGGACAGCTGCCAGAACTCACCATGAGGTGCTTGGCGACAGTGAAATGTTGCAGATTTTCCAATTCTAGTTATGTAGAGCCCAAAATTGAACGTTATCCAGTTAAACTTGCAATTGATAAAGCATCAGTATTGTTGGGAATTAATATGAATATCATATTAATTCCCAACAATATACAAATCTACAGTGAGGTCCAGTTTATATAAATGATCTCTACGATAAACTTAGTTATGCTGCTTATGCTGTTCGTAAAATATGACAGTTGACGGATGTACTCGTAGCTACAGCTCGGCTGGTTTATTTAGCAAATTTCCACAGCTTAATGTCATATAGTGTATTATTGTGGGGAGCGGCAGCTGATATAGAGAACATTTTTCAGAAGCGGGTAATACGTGCTTTATGTGGAATGGAGTCTAGCGAATCACTGCGGGATTTTTGGAAAGAAATCAACATATTACCTTCAACAAGTCTTTATATACTTGAAAATATATTGCATGCTCGATTTTTATGCACACTTTTTTTATTCACACTAGGAATAAAAATAAATTAGCGATGCCAGTTTTTTTTAGATCAATAAAGACATATAAATATTCTTTTAAGGTAAACGTTTTACTACCTACCTCGCAGTGCTTCAAACTTCGTAATATTTAGAGAACAAATACTTTTTTTTATCGCCGTTTAAGCCTTATTTAATTTAAAACCACCTGGTCCCATTATTTTATAAATAAAACCTGGCAACATTAGCTACGAATGTGCTCGTACGCAACATTCGTGCTACGCTGTTCTCTGCTAGGTTCATACTTTAGTAGCTATGTCACAGTTCCCAAAGGTCGCTGAACCGTAACTCCATTGTTTTGAGTTGCGTCAACGAATCGTCTGCCTTTAAGTGCTTCGAGGTTTATATTTACAAAGTGAATCAAATTTGTACCGTATTATTCTGAGCTAGGTGTACTGGTTTATTAAACATAGCCGTATGGAATATGGTTAACGAATTACAAGAGTATGTTGCGTCTGTACACTGCCTAGTACGAGCAAATTTTACTCTAATAGATTATGATCACAGATGTGGTTGGTGGAGTGGTGGAAGTGTCGCTCTAAGAACTCAAGCTATTAGATTCGATCCCGGGTCGGATAGTTATTATGTTTTCTGACCAAGAAATACTCCGTAGCTGTAGAGAGTCTGGAACTGTGCCTGGTAAATGGCAAAAGGTTCGCCCATATTATATATACCTCTCTAATATCGTACACCCTTGTGCTAGGAAAAGTGCAAAAAGCATTCCTTCGCTATCTCTACAAAGCAAACGGGTGTACAGTTATTACCCATTTTTGTATCCAACCAACTTTCTTCTGGGCTGCTTGGACTATAACTCACTGGAGGTTCGGCGGGAGCATCGCCAAATGCTTTTCATGTGCAAGATCGTTCACGGAAAAATTGATGCACCAAACCTACATAATTCTTTGTTACGGTTGAATGCTCCCGACCCTAATGGCTTGCAACCGCGTCGTGGCGGGTGTCACAAGCTGTTCTCTCTCCCGCCAGCCCGAACAGTCGCTCACACAGTTTCTCCCATTCCACGTACTCTCAGAGCACTCAACAACCTCCTAGCCATGGCGCCTGATGTTGACGCTGTGATTTGTTTGCGGATGTATGGAAGAGTATTGTAACAACATGTTTGGAGTTCTGTGAGAAGAAAGCGCGCAATGTAAATGAAGAATGTGAATTTGATTATTCAATGTGAATTTGATGAGCGCGCAATGTGTATGAAGATTGTAAATGTGACTTAATCTTATGATATTTACTGTATAATTTTAATATTTATAATTCATTGACCAAACATTATTTATCTTACTTTAATTGACATAATTGCAACAATGATGTACTTAATATTTATTATTAATAATGAGTAATTTTGACGTTTATTTACTGATTAATTTGTTGATTATTTGTAATTTCGCGAAATCATGACATGATGATGGTGAAAACTAGTTAGTTGTATAATTACTTTAAAAATATATATTTATATAATTTTATTAGGTACTTACCTTATTTTGCTCTGATATAATACTTTATATAATTTGTAAATAATGTTAATAATAATTGATTGTATAATTAGGTTTGTTTGATAACTAATGTAATTGGTGATATTACCGTATTAGTTTAAATAAATAAATACATATCGGCTCAAAGCATGTCAGGCAAAACGAGAGTGTTTAAATACCCCTTTCTTCACATTTAAGGAATACATGGCTAATGCTATTTGTTTATGCAGAGGTTATGTATAAGAAACACTATGAATCTTGTACTGACCCATATAACACCCATATTACAGGAAAATGGAGAAAATTTTAATTTTTTGTGAATTTCATAAAGTATCATTATATAGCGTCTAGGCTAGCCTAGTGATCTATCACTATCTCACCTGATAGTAAGTGATTATGTGGCCGAAGATGTTCTTCAGGCTAATCTAAAAGATAAGGCATGTTCTTTAGAGTGGGCAGTTATACTTTGCCTATTGGCTAACTCCAACTAAGCCAGTAAGATTTCTTTTGATCACATTTTTCATTAGTTAATTGAGCTGCCTCATTTAACATCATGAAGTAAAATAATACACAAATGAGATACGAGTACTTAGTAGTTACTAATGTAAGTACTTCTAAACATTTCCGGGCCAGACACTGGGCATTTCAGAGGTCTTAGACGTCAGAGTACGTAGGTAGCTACGTATCTATTACTGAGGTGACTAAATTATTATAAAGTTAAATTAAAGGCAAATGAGAGGCGTACAAGAACTTATACTTTAGGTGGCGAAAGCAATGCAGTACTTCTGCTCAAATTTCTGATCCGACACTGTTCATTTCAAAAGTTCTTAAGTCTTGAGATATACAAGTTGGTACGTACTCGTATCTATAGTAGTTGAGTGATTTATACTGTGATGTAAAATGCCTAGAGTCATAAAGTCATATTTTACGATCTCATCCAGGCTTTTGGAGTTGACAGCAATAAGCATTCCACAAACTATACTAATTTTCTATTTGCTTTATTATTCAATTTATATACCTAGTCAACATGTACTCAGGTGTACACTTTACTTTAGTTTCCAATAGGTTAAATTAACTTAATATCTCCTTGTTCAGTTAATACTTACTTAAATGTGTACTTCTAATCTAACTTAGCTCTCACTAACATTAACCACAGTCGTAATTTCTTGGCGACATGTACAGACACCGCTACAATCACCCCTCGCTTGAACAAAGCACTTTATCTCTTCGACTTCTAAAACGGGCATAATGCTTGGAAGCGACGCACCACTAAGCACGAATTGACAATAAGAGCAAAGTTCGCAAGTTCAGCGCGGTTCAGGACTCGGGAGGAATGCGGGGCGAGGTACTGCACAGCTCGTAGGTGCTCGAATGCTCCTTCTCCGCAACAATCACGATTAGCCACTATTTATATCGACATTTCAGATACACACCTGTAGTGAATAGAGGTATCTTAACAGCCGGAGCTGTTAAGCAATCGCCGCCGTCGACACCATAAGCTTAATATGAACGATAACCTAGGAAGGTGTTCGTTTAGATATGGCTTTTAATGTTCTTCGGCTTTATAGTGTTGGCTTGGAAACTCGTAGGGAGTAAAATACATTTTCATCGATTAATTCTATGAATAGTTCAGCGAGCCCATATTTGTTTTTTTTTTTCGTCCATTGATTGCGAATCAATGGACGAAATACTTCGGTTACCGTGGTTATATCGTGACCTATAATTTCACTTAGTAGCGTAACCAGTGATATCATCACCTATTGGTGAAATCTGTTTTAGAATTTTATGTTGGAGTATCCTCCAACATAAAATTCTAAAACAGATTTCAACAGATATAGCTAATTAATTTCTGTTTGCAGTTTGATTTCCTTTATTCTTATTCTGTAAGAAATTCAACTTAAACTTTTGAAACCACGATAAGATTTTTCTTATCCTGTAAAATAAAAAATTTGGCGTGCCCAAACATTTTATATTCACTGCGCGGCTAGTTAACAGTAGTAAGGAGTCTTAAAATGTGCTGTCGATTTTCTGTGGTACCTACATATACATGAGTATTTTAAGTAGACACTCACCCTTCATTGGACAGATTGAGATAGGAATATGATGAATCATGTGTTAGTATAAAGACAATATATCGTATTTAACGTATTAGGGTATTGGATTCGATCTAAGACGTGAAACAAAATTGAGAATATGTCACGATTTTTATAGCATTTTTGAGATAAGCTAGCCTTTGAACACTATCGATCAATGAGGTCAAAAATGTTGTTCAGGCTAACCTAAAATTTATGGCTCTCAAGTATAGTGAAGGAACACACCGTTAGGTGCTTGGCAACAGATTTTCAGCTTGAGGGCGGGCATTTGTAAAATGCCCCACCCCCATGCATACATCCAGTTTCTTCATTATAAACTTATAATACAGTTTCGTGACTAAAATTAAGGGCAATTGAAGATGTTATAATAATTTATAATAGGTACCGACATTTTTAGTTACACGCAGTCGCCACTGTTAGCATAGTTATAAAGTTACTGTTTATTTTTATTTTTTGGACTTCACGTGTTCACCTGCAATAAGGAAAGTACTTATTTTATTGTTTTGAATAATCTAAAATGTTTACATTTATTTTATATTCTTATTTTTCTCACAAAGTCAAACACAATGATGGCGTTCAGTTAAGGAATACTACCAGTCAGTATGAGAGTTGACTCGCGTGTTTTCTCTATTTACTCGGTCGAGTTGAATGTTATCAATTTGTATTAAATGGACGCGTTGCGTGGAATCCAATTGAAAAAAAGTTGTAACCACCGAAAACCCGACTTAGGTATGGGGTTTCTCTAATGGCCGATTCAAATAATAATACCTACACACGATTATTTACAATTCAACGCTAGATATAATGATGATTGGCTAGAGTGAGGTCACCAGGTCGAGTACAAGAGCCACAACTAGCTAAAAGAGATCGTCTTCTAACAACGAGGTGGCGTGGTGGCGAAAGTAACCGCGGGATGCTAGACGGTTCACGCATGACCCTTGGGTCAACTCACACACTCTGACACATGTCAATTAGGGTCTCTCCAGTGCGCCGATGCCGCCGGGCGTCGATTGAGAGCTTGGACATGTTTGTGGAAAACCTTCAGTGCTGCGATTGATTCATTACTCCAACTGTTCGAAACACTGAACGCAATTTACTGCACGACGCACATCGGTCATAGATTAAACTGTCATATATACACCAACTAATGAAGATTCATCGACCTAGGAACCGTCCGACTGAATGCGCTTCGGCTATTTACGATTCTTTCTAATCGCGCTATTACAACTCTTGGGGTTACTCCGCTAAAATTATGGTTGAGCAAAGGCAATTTGTATTGACAATCTGACAATTACAGTGTTTGTGTTGCGAGGTTCGTCGGTTTCGCCGCTATCTATACAATGATATACAGCTGGTTCGTTATTTCCCAAGTGTGTCTGCTGTTGGCAATTTACCGCCTCGCAGATCGATCAGCTCCTATTATTGGAAGAGGTCGGACGTGTACAAACATCGATTTCGTGTCGTTAATCTGAGGCTGGTCTCCGAGGTGAGAGCCGACACTCAGGCTCACCTCACGTATCGTAAGCATAACGACCTGTAACCATAATGATACATACTTACCCGCTATGTCTAAAGAGCCTCTGCCAAGTAACACAATACAAACTTTATTTTTGAGTAGTATACTCGAATCTTACATCATAATACTATAATTATTTTGCATACACTTAAGAACGTATACATATACATGCTAATTCTCGAGTGGAATCTTTAAGTAAACTATGACCTCCGGGCCATCGATGTTTTGAATAATTGCAACATTACAAATTGCAGATTGAACCTAAGAATGTATGTGTATGATAATTTCTCAATAGCTATTAGGAAAAATTTGTGGTAAGTAAATTGAAATTGTGACATGGCAAGGTGTGCAACGAAATCTTTTGTGTCCTTGTAATTATCGTCCGTTAAATCTTGCTTAGATACTTGCAATACAAATTAATAGCGTTTGACAGGTTTGGTAAGAAGCAAACCATGGTATTTTTCTCAAGTAAGTGACCGTCCTCGTAAAATATGCATATATTAAATGCAAAAGCTCATAGATAAGGGGATAGCCATAAGACGAGAAGGAAGTGTCGAATTTTCATACAAAAAGAGAAAATGTTTCTACCCCCCTAAACAATCACCGATTTTGATGATTTTTGGAGAGGTTACAGATATTATCAATATTGATGTTTGTAAGTTTTGCTTTTTATCATTATATCATAGGAATTTGAATTAATGGGTATTTAAATACCGAATTTTTCTCAAAAAATTTATCTCTAGTTTGTGAATTGTTTATATGAAAAATAATGATAAATAAAGAAAAAGGAAAACCTATAAACATCGTTTGTTCTGTCTGTTATAAAATAAGACCAATTTTTTTAGATTTGATTAATGTTTACTATAGGAGAAAAGTTTTCTCCCAGAACTCAAATTATGCGGAAATTCTAAGTCATAACTTGAAGAAGCTGCAATTGTCCTTATCGCACAATTCTGTTCGGGGGGCAGGGTAGCTGCACAGAATAAATCATAGTAGTTAGGTACTTGCATTAGTGATGTCAATATGCATTTTCGATATGTTGGATGGTGAGTGATGGGAAAAAATCGATGGTGTAGATATTTCGATTCTACGAATATTATTGTTTTCTGAATATTACATTTGAATTATCGAAACTAAGAAATATATATTATAGACGTACATAACCCAATATACAAATATAAAAACATGTTCACAGATCAGTTTTTACCTATTAATAAATTTCATTTTTTTACCTATCCTTCTAAGTATACCTTTGTCGTGAAATCTTAGCTTCTAAAGCTTACATTATGATGAACATTGATTGAGCCGATGTTGTAGATATTATATAATGTAAATTAAATGTCACAGCACATTTTGTAGCAAATTTAGTAAAGTCTCTAAAGTAAGTAGGTATAGGATATTTGTTCTTCGATACACATAAAACATGTTTTTTTATAAAATGGATTCATCACACAATAAAAAACGAACAAAAATTAAACCGACTTCTATATAATAACTAGTCAAAGTCGGCACCATGACAGTTTGAAAAGTATGATCTCCATATTGTGGTTATGGTGACTTCGACAAATTATTTTTCATTTTTTAGGTTTAATTATAGGTATTATGTTAAAAAAAATGTTAGCCCTGCCACTTCGGGAACGATTTGTGTATTCCGGTCTGAAACCACAATCGGATCCCACACCGTTTATTTACAATATAAAATTGCAATTCAATACAAATATAAATACAATATAAATTTTTCGTTCCTGTCTGATCCCACTTACACATTGTTTCATGGCCCTGACTTGATAATAGTTACAGCTTGGGTACGTTATCAATAAAGGAAGAAATTTATGAAACTATGCTTAACACGACAACACACATTGGTACACATACCAATATAAGAATTCGCAAGTTACCAGGAGAGCAGAAGTTCATAGGAGTTTCATACTGTAAATCTTGTTACAGAAAAACATTTATAAAATTAATTATTAGCTTCAGTTGTGATTACAAATTATGAAACTCACGCAGAGAGCTCACTTAAATTATATTAACTTAAGTTCATCAGTAAATAATCAGTATATGTACATATATAAATGTGGCTCAATCGATAACTAAAACATAAAAATCATTATCTGCTATTTTTCCTTAAAAAATACTTTGAGTTACTCCTATTTTTATTTTTATATGTACTTACATAAGAATAAAACAAGCTGCTTTAAAACGATATCACTTTTTATTGTAAAAGTTCAACTAAGATATCGAAACTTACAATCAACATTAGGAAAATAACTATATACAAACAATATGGGTATATTTTTATAACCATTTACGCATGCTTAGCGATAATATGAAAATAATGTTTGAGGGAAAAAATATAATTAGGACTGGGATCGGATCCCACGATCACAGGTACCTGTAGTTGCAGGCTCAAATCTTGCCAGTAGCTAATGCTTTTTCCATCTAACAGTATAAAACAATATTATACATATATAAATTGGTCATACAGTTGGCTGTATATCCGCAGGTCATACCTATATAATTTTTAAGACCTTCAGCCAATTTACCTTAGAAGAAAGCATATAATTAACAAACAAGCAATTTTATGTAAAATTTGTAATAAAATATATAAACAGTATAGATATTATAGAGCATGCCATATAGTAGATTATATCTACGAAATATTATTTAAAGATGTCAATAGCTTCAACAAAAAACAATAAAACGAGTTTTCCTAAGAGTAACAATTCAGACTACAAAGTCAGACAATAAGTAGGTAATCAACAAAGTTAAAATATGCAAAACTTTTCCAAAAAAACCAACTGTGATTTTAGCATTTTGCAGTTGATCTGTAACATGGTAAATTCATTTATTTCTTCAAATTATTTTGTGAAACTACGCTTAAGTGATTATTGCCTTGTTTTATATTGATTAATAAGTAATATATTTAAGTTGGCATCTTTTTCTAAATATTTAAACAAAACTGGTATTTATTGTGGTGCATTTTAATAATGTTACTATTTAATTTAAAATGCCAGCATTCCATAAAATGTTCGGTGATGTTCCTTATATAGTACACAATATGTTTACATAACTTTAGTCTTCTAGCCATTGAGTCACCATGTAGTCGTTAAAGTCTTGTACTTCTGCAGTTTCTGGTAAGTCCTCGATACTATAACAGCAGTCTTCTCCAATGCGACCTTTTTCAAGGTACAGGTTTTTTATGCTTTCAATTTAGTATTGTTGATAAGTACTTCATATACGTTAGTAGCTTGTTAAGCGTAATAATTACAGCACGATTGTAAAAAGCAAATGATCACCTTCGTCTTTATTTTTTTTCTAAGGACCAACAAACAGTTTCACTGTATTTTCTTAATGTAAAAGTATTATTATTTATAATAATAATCGTGAGACCAACATCGTTTGTTCAGTTTGGTTTATTCAGTTAATTACTAAAAAGACAAGAACCATAAGTTTATTTTCTAGCATGTTTACAAAGAAGAAAAAACAAAAGAAATCACATGTATACAGCGTAGTAGATATGATTTCTTTAAACTTCTGCCCTGCTGGTACTTTGTAAATTAGTTAAATAATATAAACATGTGTATAATGGTAAATTTATCTTTCAAACCGTACTTGAGGAAGTGCCTAAATGTATTTAAGTGTTGGTGGGATCAGACTCTAATAGTAAATGAATTAAAAATAAACGGATCCCACTTTAAATAATAGGTGGGATCAGAACGGAAAATATTAATTATAGAAAATATAACTAATAACATGGGGTATCTTTTCATGGGATCGGACCGGAAGACACCGATTGGGGTGTGGCACCGTCAACAGTGAAATTATCAAGATAGGTAGTCGTTACACTGCTCGGTTGAGAGTAACTAAAAAAACCGCTGAACTATAATAATGTTAACGAAATCTGGAAGGTGGATGGATAGTAACTCTTGCCCTATCAAGTACTCAGGTAAGTACATTAAATGACGTGCGAATGACATTTGTCTATGTATTTTTTTAATATATTATACTCTGGGACCATAATTCAATTATATTTGTGATCAATAAAAACATGATAACATTATGTGTTTATTATGAATTGTTAAGGTTTCATGTCGAAAGGAAGGCAAATAAAACAATGAAATAATAGTACACTAAAAAAAAATAAAAACTAAGTCCCACCGAAATACAATAACCGACTTCCAAAAAAATTTTTTACCAAAAAATGGAACCGACTTCAACACCCAAAAGTGTGAAATAACTTGTTGAAGTCGGTACCATGATAGTTCAAAAGTACCTATTATCACAAAATTGTGCACATGGTAACGACTTCGACAAGTTATTTCACACTTTTGGGTGTTGAAGTCGGTTCCATTTTTTGGTAAAAAATATTTTTTCACTCTTTTTAGTGACCCTTGCTACTTACGGGATCGATTCTCATTCATTGAAAACGACTATATCATCAAGGTAAAACAGCTTGACTGATTTTGATGAAATTTAAAATAAAATGCCAAACGGCAAGCATCAGCTTTCAAACATAAAAGAATTTAGTAATTAAACAACTTTAAACGGTTTAAATCGCGTATATTTGTCATTATTTTTGTCCCGACGTTTCAAACACTTTGCAGTGATCGTGGTCACGGGGTGACTAATTGGTTTTATTTGTCACATGAGTTATGAAGAAATTATTTGGTCTACCGTCAGAATTTTTTTTATATTAATCATAACGTTTCCTATTCACGCAGTATTAACGTCGGGACAAAAATAATGACAAATATACGCGATTTAAACCGTTTAAAGTTGTTTAATTACTATGTGTAACAATCGCGAAAACCTAAGACAACATTATAAAAGAATTTTCTAAATTGGTTCACTCAGTCAAAAGTTCTAAGGTAACATAAAAAAAACAGATACATTAAGAAACTCCTCCTTTTTTGGAAGTCGGTTAAAAAGGGAGGAGGTTCTCAATTCGTCTGTATTTATTTTATGTTTGTTACCTCAGAAATTTTGACTGGGTTAACCGCTTGTCGTTTGGTCCCATTTAAATTTCATCAAAATCGGTTAAGCCGTTTTTGAGTTACATTCCAGTTACTGAAAAATATTTACCTATCTAGATGATATAGTCGTTGACAATGAATGAAAATCGATCCCATATGTAATCTAGCAAGGATCACTAAAAGACAGTTTTTTTTAAAAATCTAATAATGGAACTGAATTCAACACCTAAATGTGTGAAATAACTTGTTGAAGTCGGTACTATGCGAACAATATTGCTATTGATAATTGAACTGGTACTTTTCAAGTATCATGGTACCGACTTCAACAAAATATTTCACACTTTTGGGTGTTGAAGTGGGGTCCAGTATTTGGTCAAAAAATGTAACTCAAGTCGACGAGAAGTAACCAGCAGCGCGCGGAGTGGCGGCGCGGCGGTGCAGCGTGGAGCGGCGGCGGCGTGGAGCGGCGCGGCGAGGCGCGGATGCAAAGAGAATTCAATAATGACTCGACTGGACGACTCTGTACTGTAGTACCTATACATATTATATGTTTATGGGATTTGACGACGGTGCGGGGCGCGGAGTGCGAGGCCGGCGTTTAGCGGCGAGACAGCATCATTTTGTTAAAATACCTATTTTTCTGTGGGAGCTTCTCTTCAGCGGCCTCTTAACGTTCACGTTAAGGTTACCCCCATCATCCAGGTTATAAACTGCAGACATAGTGAGAAAGACATATGAAGACTAAAAGTTGTACTTTTAATCCTTATAAGTCTATCCACATAGTAATAACTACTAGTAGGTATCAAGATTTACATGATGGCATGATCGATCCTCGATAGTCTAGTGATTCCTAACTGTTCATTTCGTTGTAACAAAAGTTCAATAGTTTCCAAATATATCTTACCTACCTTACTTAATATACCTATATATTACTTACATAATATACCTACCTACTACTTAATTCCTAATCTTGTCAACTCATAACATCAATATAACTAAGCAAAAGAGTTTTCCTTTGCTCAGTATTAATGAATGATAAATCTAGTAATTAAACAACTTTAAACGGTTTAAATAACGCCGTGACCACGTCGTCGTGACAAAAATAATGATAAATATACGCCATTTAAACCGTTTAAAGTTTTTTAATTACTATATGTAACAATCGCGAAAACCTAAGACAAGAGAATGATAAATCTGTCATAAAATTAAATAATTACGAATTAGACCTAAGTGTAAAAGAGTTTCCACTAAACAGGCGTTTAAAACAATAGCTCGTGGCTAACCGGCCAGGCACGTTCGTTCATAGCGCGTGATTGCGGCCAATTATTTTCTGTTTATCTCTAATTACGCATGCGCTGCCAACGTTGCCTTATCGCAGATCTGCCCTCTGCCCTAAGATCCGATCGCTTTTCTAATCAGCTCTCAATCCCTTTACATGGACCATCAGTGGAGTCCAGATAAATCGGGTCAAATTGATCTCGGCGACGATCGCCAACGATCACTACCGGCTTTCACAAAAATATGAGAGATTCGTTCCGATTGTCATTTGAATTTAATCGGAGAAAATGTACGCAGAGTTAAGTGAATTCTCGGTAGCGAGTTTTTATAGTGAGAGCATGAAAGATTGGCGCCATGCATTGCACCGCGTAGCTTTGGATAACTGGCGGTGTAAATCCATTATCTGGACACTACGTTTCGCCAGCGGGTGTTGAATAGTATACACTGATATTAAAATAATAATAAATAAATATTATTTGCCGTGCTACGTAGCTTTAATGGACGCTATTTCATAGGGTTATTTTAAAGCTTTATGTATCTGAAACCTGAAGTCTACGCAGAATCAACATGGTTGTTATTATTATATTCTAGAAGACAATGACGAGAATTGACGCAAATTTGATTTATTTTATAACCGCAGCCGTCAACCAAATCAAAGTAATGAAAAATTAACAATACCTATATAATTAAAAACCAAGTCATTAGGCGACTATTTAACACTAGTCTGACCTATATGATATATATAGATTTTAAGATAAAAAGCTCTTGTAAGCGAATTTTCTATTACTCAAGTCTTAGTATTATCCTGCCGCGTCTTGGTGTTAAAGGCAAATTTAATAGTGAAGCTTACGACACGCACGGTTAGCAATAGCCCCCGCGAGACGTTTTTGTCATATTCGGCGAAAGAAATAATTACATAGTCATACGAGTTCATAGCTATAATTATATTAAACTTAATCGCACCTTTTGGGTAATTTGATAATGAAAAGTACGGTATTGTCCACATATGAGATGTATTATCACCACAGATGAGTTTACATAGATGAGAAAAACGGAATAGAAAAGCTGAATAAAAAATCTGTGCAAACTGAATATATCAGGTTGGACTAAAGTTCGGGGGAAAAAATGTACATTCATGTCTGTGTCAATTTTACCCAACCCTTTCCAAAGTTTAATGGTAGTTCCTACTTCTTTTATTGTTCTTCCTAGAAAAACAATGCGCCACCTTCCCTAGTAAGTTAGCATTTGAATTTCACTGAATTATCTCTATTTGAATCCTAAATCCGAACCCCAAGGTCACTGATTTGTAACAGGTATTGTCCATATCATAAAAAACATTCACGGCGATAACGGGGACGCGGTATATTTTTACTTAGCTCCTGCAGCGCTGATTCATACACAGGTTGTGGATTTACGCTAATGGACCATGACGTGTTTGGAGGATCGTGCGTGTCTGCTCAGTGACCACTCGCACAGAATTCACGTATCGGCAAGTCGTGCAAACAGAATGACGGGTCAGTTTTTTGGTGCACATTCACGGTGGTGAAATTAAGGGTGCATTAAGGCAACAAGGTCAGCGCGGTCGCCATGTCCTGTCGGCGTGGTCAGGCGGGCTTTAGAAGTCGATGAGCTTTGCGGTTAGTCGTTTCCGTATTCAATTTTGTTGACGGACTTCATTATAACGTTACGTGAGTTTGCAAAACCCACTACGGTCCTCATCGGGCTAATTACGTCAGCATTATTGTTGATGCAACATATCAATTGGAATATTTTGAAAGGAGGATTGAAAGTAAAAATAAAAACACTGTTTCATATAAGTAATACATTTATTTTGTTAGTCATCTTTCCGTGTTAGTATTGGTTATGAGGTTAATCATCACGAGTTCTGTATTTTTAATTTTTGTGTAAAGTTAGTGCCTGTTGGTATCTATCTGTTAAACTGCCGCGACTTCCATCGGTCGTCAAACTGTAGCGCTAGGTGGTAAGACTTCTGTCGAGAAACAACTGCCGCGCAGCAGGTCCATGGTTCGAATCCCGCCGCTGGCTTGAGCTTCACCGCATGGTGGAAGGGCATTTTTGCGAATGCCCGCCTGGCTAGCAACCACCCTCAAGTGGAAAATCGGTCGCCAAGCACCTAACAGTGTGTTCCGGCAGTTGTCCTTGAGAGCCAGTAATTCTAGGTTAAGCCTGTTTACACCTTCGACCACATCATCACTTACCATCAGGTGAGATTGTTGTCAAAGGCTTACCTATTAGCAATAAAAAAAAAATACGCTTGCCTTCTCCAATTATTCAGTAGTAAAAGCCAAGCAAAGTTTCATTTACGACCGAGATTTACCACAATATACTTACAATCGGGCCATTTCTTCTTATATACCCGCCATTAAATGATATTTAAAACATTCTGCAGTTGTTCTATTGATCATGCGTTCAGAAAACCTAATGGCTGGTATGGTTATTACATGTATAAGGAAGAAAATCGTACCTACTTTTGTAGCAAGCATCACACGCACCCGATTACGGAGGCACTTATGAAAGAAATTCAATTGTTACCATTATCTGAAGCGCAAGGATAAGGCAAAGTTGGCGTTAATAGACCAGGCCTAATGTTCAGTCCCTAACCCTATGGGGTATATATACAGGTTTGATGGTATAATATATATTATGTTGTCTCTATAGGCTTGCAACGGTGGATATGGTTACCAAGTTGTAGATTTCTTCAGCAAGACACCGCCTTGGTGGGTACTACCAGTGTCGGAAATTCTGCCTTGAAGTTGTTGTGTGCAGACACTACAGTGCTTCGACGTGTAGGGAAACATAGTAAGTAATATAGAAATTACTATAAAAAATAATTCTCAGTGTGACGATCGCAGTGCAGAGACAAGCGTGGATGATGACACTGCAACTGTAAAAACAGGCGTGACGCTTACCATCATCAGGCATGCATTTAATATAAAAAGTATATTGTCTAGCTATTTTCGTTTTAGTATTGTAAGTATTTTCTTCTTGTGACTTCAGTAGGTAGGTACCAACGGCAATGGAGCTAAAACCTATTCTAAGCTAGGAGGTGGTTAAACGTCTGAATTGAATCTGAAGAGCAAGGCGAGAAGGTATTTAATATAGTAATCAAACAACTGACTGTCACCCCGTGACCACGATCACTGCAAAGTGTTTGAAACGTCGGGATAAAATAATGAAAAATATACGCGATTTAAACCGTTTAAAGTTGTTTGATTACTATGTGCAACAATCGCGAAAACCTAAGACAACATTAGGTATTTAATATATTTTATTGTGATGTGATAAGTAGAGATGAATACGTTGTGTTCAATTTGACAACACTTTTCTTTTAGTCGTTATAGTGTTCTAAGTATTTTCTTCTTGTGACATCACTAGGTACCTACCGCTTAAACCTATTCCATGCTAGGAGGTGATAAAACTATCTGAGTGGAACCTCAAGAGCAATGCGAGAAGGTGTTTATTTATTGTGATGTGATTATTAACTTTGAATACGTTGATTGTGTTCAATTTGATAACTCATTTCTTATACAGGCTGATCAAGTTTGATGGATCAAAACTGTATTTGATAAGTCAGCCGCTAATAAATCAAAAACTAGCTAGATCCATCAAACTTGCATACATTTGATCCACATGTTAGTGTGATCATCGTTTTAGGATTTCTCTTCACAATTTTTACCAATTACTTGAGCCATGATTTATAATATGCCGATTATTTAAATGAACGCAGTTACATATTAGCATGAGCAAATGACAGTTCTTATTGCATTAATGATTAAGAAGGTAATATTATTAAATCAACTGGGGCCCAACTCCCACCTTCTAAAAACTACTATTGAAAACCAACGTCATTATTTGAAGCTCAAAATATTATTACAGAGATTTGGATCATAGCCGTCACGAAACAGTAATGTTCGTATATCACTATTCCTATCGCACAAATGACCTGTATCAATGCGCACAGCCCGCTCTACATCGAAGTTCTATTTAATGTTTTTATATAGGTAGTGCGAAATAAAATTGTAAATGTAAGGTTAAAATAGGACTGAATTAGGAGATGGCAGTTGGCCCCCCTGTAGATTGTTATCTAACAAGTCTTTTAAAATTAAGGGTTAGTGGGTATTTATAAAACATTGTCTGCGTGAATTTTGCTAGCTGAAACGTTAAAACTTTGATTTGCCTATAAGAGGTTCACATTAAAATCGTAAAGATTTTATTTTTAAACTTTTTTTGAAAAAGACATGTATGTACCTATGTTGATGTTACTTTACGATCGAATAATAGCATGTCAGGCAAAGCTAAGTACCTACTATGGGTTGGCTAATATAAATATTAAATATCATGCACAAATCAGGCCATTGTCAAATAATTGCAAGATGTAATAAAAAATAGATAAAAACCGACTTCAATCATAAAATACGCATTGTTAGGGATAACTTAAATACTACTGGTCAGATATAGGTTATAAGTATAACCCAAATTTATGTGGGACTATACATGACTAGCATCAGCTTTCGAATGAAAAAAACATAAAAATCAGTAGATACACCCTGTAAAGAGATTAGAGGTAACACACACAAAAAAAATTGTCAAATGGAGAACCTCCTCCTTTTTATTTTTTCTTCAGAGATACCGCACAAGACTATATTTTATCCATGGTGGTAATTTTGTTATATTTTCAACTATTCAAAATTGTAGAACAACATGAATTTTGAATCAATCGACAAATAAAATATCGTCTAGACCGATGTGCATAATGCATATAAGACATTAAACTTATATAGAAATAGCTTTAACTAATCACCATTGGCAGAAAATATTGTCAGTACCTACATGTAGGTGAATCAACCACCATATTCATAACCATGAACTTTATACTGTTTTAAACATATTCCACCCAGCATTTATTTCAGCTTTCGTGCAAACAAATAAATAAAACAGCTTAAAAAAGGGTAATTATGATGTTCTCTCTGTAATTAGTCTAGCAGTAAATCATTAAGTTACAACGAGTGGTTTCGACGCTTCTACTACGGACTTAAAGTTATTATTTATGTTTTTATTTTACACACATACCCTTGGTCTAAATAGACTTGTAAAAAATACCCGGGTATTAAAATTGACCTTGCACCTCCGCTCCGTTTTTATAGCTGATATAGACATTCGTATACTCGTAACTTACCTACGGCAATCGAAATAATCGATAGCACATTATAAAACAAAATATTCATATTACTATGGCCATTATTAAGGTCAGTCTGGTTTTGATATAAAAATTTATATATAGATGCTCATATAAATGTACGTAATTGCTGTTTTTTAATCAATTGCCTTAACCAAGATTTTTTTGCATGGTCGCACTAAATTATATAATGGATGACCTACAATTTTTAAGCATCTAGCATTCTAGGTTCTTATTTTAAATCAGTGCAAGCTATATTATTGTTTTTGCCGTCCTAAACACCGCTATTAATAGCTAGTATTCTTAGATGCAAGATAGACCAGTCTAGGTATCTATCGAGATTATAACTAATGCACAGTCTAGACGCGTATTAACGAAAGTTAGGTATCTAGATAACATTAGTAAGATCAATCATTCAGTTCTCACGGCTACTGAGTCGGAGCGGCGCGGGTGGCAGCGGGCGGCCGATTTGACATGGCCAATGGCCATAGTAAAAGAAACAGATGTTGATATACACACATATCACATACCCCTTTCAGCGATTATACAAAGGTAAAGTCTGTTCGATTGATTCATGTGCAATGTACATATGAATCATTTAACAGTCTGCAGCTATACGCAGTGTTATTTCTACTTATATCAACACATCACAATATGGTGGTATTTCTACTAATATCATAGTAGTGTATATATATATATATATATATATATATATTATATATAGGTTACTATCGGCCTACCCCGACTGTAATAGTTAGACATAATATATGGTTTTGCGGACTTTTATATATATAGATGCCCTCTATAAAATTGTAGTAGGTACATCACTTTGCTCTATTGTCAACAATTTCCGCAACGTGATATAACGATTTTTTGGTATTTTTTTCAAACATTGGGTTACATTATCGAAGTTTTAATACGGATCCCTTCGTTTTTGAAAATATTCTATAGCCTATGTTCATCAATGATAGCGTGAGATTATAACGGTGAAAGTATTTTTCAAATCTATCCAGTAGTTTTAAGTTTATTCGTTACATACAAATATACAAATCTTTCCTCTTTATAATATTAGTATAGATATAGAAGTATACATATAGAAAGCTTAGCCTGACACACTATATCACCTGATTGTAAATGATGATGTGGTCGAAGATTTGGTCCATGTTCACCTAGAACGACTGCCCGTGAAAAACATTTTGATTACGAAATCCTACTACACAGTTTGTGATTACAAAATGACCATTCCGCCTCTGACAAGCTATCGCCTGTCACCTACGTAATTTAAATACATACATATTGTAATAATTTTATAATAAAGTATGTTATACATTGTTAAAAGAGGTTTAAAAAGAATAGCCCCGAGTTTCTTACTCGTTTTTCTCGCAGTGGTTCTATCTATACATATTAATTTTTGAACGTGGCAATACAGTGTAGAATATTTCTACATTAAAAAACCTTCATAAAAAGTCGTAGACGCCTAAATTTGGTAAATGATTTTGACTTTGTCTTTGTTTCAATGCCAGCTGCCGGAATACACCGTTAGGTTCTTGGCAACATATTTTCTACTTGAGGGTGGTAGCCACGGAGGCATATGTAAAATGCCCTACCACCATGCATGTTTGTAGCCATTCAGCTCTAAAACGGCTAAATTGATTTTGATGAAGCGTGGATATACACAATATTTCTTAGGTCTTGGATTTTTATTGCCCTATAGAGCATTACAATGTATAATTTTAGAAGCAACACGATATAACCGCTTGAAAATAATTTCAACACGGGCGTAACCGCGGGCCGTAGTTGGTATTTACATACTTACTAGTTCATGCCATATTTAAAGAGTTAAAAACAATATAATAGTCACACCTATTAGACAGCTATATCAGATAGCTAAATGCCACTTTCCCAGAAAGCATAAAAAAAGAGATCTAGAGTTAGTGACATTTTTGTTTTTTAAAGAGTGTCTACTCTAAGGTTCATTTACTCCTTCTCATGTTTCTCGCAGCACTCGCAGAATGAGAATGGGTATCTAGGAACGTGATGTTAAAAACTTAATTGTAAGGTTATGGGTAAGCTTTCTTGATAAACACCATGACTAAATAAAGCTTTGCCGTGCAATAAAATATGATTGCCCTTTTCGTGAAGTAGACAGCGTTGCTTTGCATTCTAGAGACCCCGTGTGCGATCCCCAAGTCAATAAGATATTGGGTTTTTTGAACAAAGTAATTCTTAACAACAGTCCCGGCGTGAAATAATTCTCGCAGCCTATTTTACATGAGAGGTTAGACTCTACTCGTAGACTGGACTCTGCCACCTATTTTGGGATTACAGGCGTGACCTAAATATACATGTAGGTATATAAGTATAAGTACAAATTTGTTAGCTCATTAAAAAATTACAACATAACCTTTCATTTATTGCTGTATTGATTTGCTAAGTACATCCAACATATCAGTAGTCTCAAAGTCATTAAGACTGATTATGCAATTGAAACATCATGAAGGTCTTATTTTACGATCAGCGGGTGTTAGAATCTAGGCATTAAAATCGAAATTAAAGTTACGGTACGAGTGTATTATACATGCAAATTAATTTTGAGATTCCGTCATCATCGTATTATACTTCCACGACGTTATTTTGTGTGCAGAAATTGAAGCGGTCGTAGCAGAGCTTGCTCAGTCGTTCGAGTTCATGATTTGAATAGGTGACCGCTAGTGGTATACTTAGCACTGAGCTCTTCCATGCTTCGGGAGTAAGATACGTTAATAGCCGTTGATCCCAGTTGTTGTCTTATAGCATGGTAGTATGGCAGTCGTTATAGCATGGTCATTGCACATATAATAATACTACCATGGTGGTAGCTATACCAGCTGAATCGTTCACTGCTGAGCACAGCCTACCCATTACAGGGGGTTTGCTATAATTTCCACGCTTAGCAGGCTTCTTGGGGATCGTAGTGAACCTCTTTCGTTGATGGTGTCGTTAAGCATTGCTTTTTAATCTCGAAAATATACAACCAACCAGGATAGACTCCTTCGGGCAGGGATCAGGTTCTCATGTACCAAAAAATTCGAAATAGCATTTCATCGTATGTCCGGTAGTTCGATGGCATTAGGCTTGCGCCCTATTAAATGGTGCTAAACCATGTCAGTTGAAACTTGGGTGTTAGAAAGGCTTGTAAACACACGCAAAACATGGGTGTTTTCTCCCAAGGGGTTCGAAGGGCTCTGAAGCTATGTATATCCACTTACCCCATCGGGGACCGCAACAAGGATATGTTTTATTTTGAAATAAAGTGCATGTAATCAAAAATAATTGGTTTGACATTAAATTAAGTTAACTGCAATATATTTCGTATACATGTAATATGTATATACGAGTATGTATATTAATATAGACGATATTTTTGCGTGTAGTTACGTCTTCACCTAATATATAGATAGTCAGGAAGAAATTGCAATATGGTTACCTTTTTCTTTTTCGGAGTGCTCTATATAGTGATAAGCCTGTTTTATAATTTTTAATTCTTACGATAATCAAATACACCGCTTTCTACATACTTACTAATATCATGATACCTATGATGAAAAACTTAATTAAAATAATACAAGCTAGTAGCTAGCTCCTATCTGATGTTGGGCTTCTACCTTATACCCTGAAATAGAACTGAATTTTGAGATAACTAAAAAGGACAGATCGTTCTGCACGGTACTATCACCCTCAAGTATGAATCCATATCTATATTATACTATCAAGTAGAAAAGCATATAAAACTGTGTTCCGGCAACTGTCCTTGAGAGCCTGTAATTCCAGTTTAGCCTGTTATCACATTCGGACACACCATAACTTACTAGCAGGTGATATTGTGCTCTAAATTTATCTATCGACAATAAAAAAGTTGGAATAATTTGGTACCTACTCGAAAATACTGATCAAGTTTCAGTTCTAGTTCGTACAATCGCCTGCAATAATTAGTATACACATTGTTATTTTCAAAATTGTGGCAAATACTTCTGTTTCTCTCACACAAAAGTAAAATCACAGAATAATTAGAAGTTTTTTATTTATGCTTCTGTTAATGTTGAAATGGCGGGTCACTTTTCCATACAAGGAAATCGGAGGATGATCACTCTCTTATTTGAGATTTTAGGTCCAGAATTAAGCATAATACCGATTGATCTCGTCATAATCTGTATAGGCTAGTATACAATTTTAAAAAGATAATTAATTTGAAAGTTATGAGCCTCGAAAATTTTATATGAAAATGTTTCGAGGCTCATAACTCTCAAGTTAATTATCTTATTAAAAAAAAAACGTTACAATACAAGCCTAGATAATAAAGAAATCAATCGATATCATGCTATGTTTTGGACCTAAATCCTCAAATAAGGGAGTAAATAGGGACCCTACGACTTTTGTATGGAGAATTGACCGGCCAATTCACCCTTTTTATGTACCGGCGGTATGCCTTAATTTAACAAAATACTATGAACTATATACAACACTACAGCTACTACAATAAAAGCAGCTTTGACAACCTATAAGTCATAGCAGACTCACAGGCAGTCCAAATGCTCCAGCCCTCTACCAGTTGGCAGCATGCCCAGCATACTGGAGAGAATTGCCCCGTTGAATCAAGACATTTATATAAGTAATTTACATGCTTTAGAACTTGAAGCAGGGGACAACGGTATACCTTTTTATATCTACTAAATGTTCTTGGTCTGTCAAAAACAACCAAAATTTCATCGTTTCATCTTAGAAAGCGCAATTCAATAGCTATTAAACTAAATTAGTAGAATCTTATTAAATTTGGCTAGGCAGGGTAGGCAGTTGGAGTAATAGAGTTGATCATTGATGTTCATTCATTCAGTGGCCTCTGAACCTTATGTGCTTTGTTACCTTACGGCTGCCAGGGACATGCAAGCTTGATGTACCCTGTATACTGGTCGCCGCACGGAAAATCCATGGAATGCGTTTGTAATTCTTCTCATTGTAGCTCGCGTCGGTTTGTGCAGTTAGCACTGATTCAAGGTCTATAATTATTGTAACGAGCATACGAGTATATTTTGTGTTTTTGTTGTCCGTACCGAACGTAATGCGCACATGAGTATAGCAAGCGAACTATAAATCTAGGAGTGTCTGTTCTCATGATTAAAGGATTAGAATTAGGGTGCGTAGGATAATAATAGATTAGATCCAAGTAACGTCGTAGATTATCTGTGGTTCACAATATAATTAATCAGCTTTATATATAAAATATTTTATATGTATACCGAAATATAAGACAATACTATAGTATACTAAGACCATTCAATTGCAGGTAAGTATACTACGGGTAAATAAGAATTTGCTTCTGCTAGAGTCTGCAACTGGGTTGGTAGGTGCCAATACTTGACTCCCTGGTGGAGTTTATCCCTTCGGGAACATACTGCCGTGATTTTGATCACTTTGGAGAACAACCTACTTGGTACTCTCTCACGATAAAAAATATGTCCTTTATTGTTTCTCCGTGCTTTCAATAGTCTCTATGCTATGATAAGCATGGAACAATGACTAACCCACAAAAGTTCTTTCGCATTTACATTTATATTTGCATGTGGCTCATAAATCGAAAGATGGCAGTTATACTGTAGTAAGAGCATTCCGAAGAAGACTTGATATCAGGAAGGCGGCAAGTCATAAAACTGAAGCCAAAAACTATGTACTTACAATATGTTCTTCCAGCGTCGTTTGTGTTGTAAGAGTAAATAATATATTATATGGACTCCGCATACGTGAGACACGGAATACGGTAGATAGAAAGAGATTAGTATGTGTGCTGCGATGATAAAAGAAATTAAATTTTCCTTTGGAATGTTCTGTAAGTCTATGGCCTGTAGGGTGCCAGGTTAGAATGTCATCCCACAATTTTATTTTTGATAACTCCACAAACAGTTTTATATTTTTCATTGTTTTTCCTTTCTCAATTAAGAAGGGAAGGGAATGCCTGATATTCATGACACGGGGTAACCTAGTTTGAATATCAGCTATTACCTAACATTTTTCGTAACTTGCATCAAGATTTATTGTAAAAGACGTCTTTAGTTTTGCAATGTATCTACATAGATTAATGTTTCTTTTGTAAATAAATATTTATCTTATCTTATTTTCTTTTTGTCAGTGTCCTAAGAAGCGACTATGGGAAATATACCGGAAGGTGGGAAGCAGCACCTTCTGAAGAACTGCCTACTTCTACTGCGATCCCCAAGACGCTAAGCGTGGGGATTATTCCCCACAAATTCCCCCTTGGGGAGATCTTATTCAAAAGACATTCCTGTTGATGTGATGATGATGAAGACTATGGAAATCGTTTAAAATACTATCATGATTAGGTACTTATCGTAAATTGAGTGCCACATACTACATCACAAATGGCCATGTTAAGTAGGATATGTATTGTGTCACTAGAATGGACCAGATACGGAATGAGTACGTATATATCAATATGTTAGTACAGTTTTATTTGTAGTAGAGTTTTAGTTATTGCCGACTGCCGGGTTAGAATAGCATCCCCTCATCTCTGCCCATGAGTATCGTAAAAAGCAACTAAGGGTTAAAAAAATCAGGAAGGTAGGCAGCACCTTCTGAGGAACTACGATATTACACTGAAGATGCCTGCCAAGTTTGGGGATTATGGCTAACCGTCCCTAAATGGGAGAGGCTGAGTTCAGCAATGGACAATTAGGCTGATACGGTACCATTGAACCAGAAAGGACTGGCATTGTAAGGAGAGACAAAAAATGTGTAAAGAGAGGAGTATTTACCATATCCGCGGACGGTTAGAAGGGTAGAGAAAAGCAAAGAAGGTATGGACGGACTGCGTGAAGAATGATATGTGTGCGTAAGCTGTAAGCAAAGAGATGAGATGACATAACAAAACAGGAGAAATAAATGTTATGCCGACCCCTTTACCCTGAGATAAGGGCAGGAATTATGCCCTTATCTTCTTTCGCGTACCCAAACGGTTGAGCTCTATTAATGATACTTCGCTGTATGTCTGTCCGTTGGTCCGTCCGTCTGTTCTTCCGTATGTTACAGGCTCTAACTTGTAAACGAAATAAGTTATAAACCTGAAATTATGATGTTATGTGTCGAAAGTTAAAGATTACCCAAAGGTGAATATTGGAGTAGAAATTCAATTCAGTTATTTTTAGGGGGGGCTCCAATACACGCCGTTAGCCGAAAACAAACTTCAGCTGTAGAATGTGCGATTGTCTAGAGCTTTGTTACGGGTTCATCACATAAATTTAAGTAAGTTGGGAATCTGAAAAAAAAACTGAAAATTTCGGTATGGTAAAATATTGCTTCTAATTAACTTGCAGATACATAATGTTGTTTTGAAGATATGATGAAAACCCGAATAAATATCCGACTCGCAAAACGACATTATGTATCTGCTATATGACATCATGACTCGGCAGTTTTTTTTATTTTTAATATAAAAATAAAGCCGAGAAATTTTGATTTTGTAAAACTATACCTAAGTATAGTAGAAACTTAAATTATTCAATACCAATAGACTAAAACGTTAATATATTATAGCATAGTGCAGTCTGTAAATAAATTTCTTAGAGAGGTCTCTCCAAGGTTATAAACCAATCATGCAATCACTGGAAGACTGCAGTTTATCTAGTTCGGAAGTCTAAAGCGTTCCGTATTTAGTAGTTCCGTATAATTGTTACCTACGCTTAATTACTTATATATTACAAAGTTGATATTATATTATTCATACAATATTCAATTCCGTTACTTTTAATGAAGGATAATTATATATAACTTTATAATTGAGGATAATTCTTAAAAAACTCTAATTTTAGCTGATGACGTTTAGAAAACGAGTGCGTGATCAGTTAACACGGCAAAGCATTAGGCGGACAGAAATGTAATTATTAATTATTCGAATAAGCATTGCAATTCAACAAGGCAATGCTGCCAGCATGCTGGGCACGCTGCCAACTGGTAGTGGGCTGGAGCATTTGGACTGCCTGTGAGTCTGCGATGACTTGTAGGTTGTCCAAATACTTTTATTGTAGTACCTGTGGTGTTGTATCTAGTTCGTTGTATTTTGACAATTAAGGCATACCCCCGGTAATAAAAAAAAAAAATGAATGTTATACATGACATTTATTTTATTGCCGATTGGCATAACACTAACTAATGTTTTACTTGTTTGTCAGTAATCGAAGGAGTTAACAAGTTAGACACAGAAAAAAATAAGTTAGAGTGACTCTCAAAGATAGCTTCAGAATCACTGATAAAGGTGTAAAGATTCACACATGAACTGACATACGGAACCATTGAACTTATATCCATACATACTTGTTGATAATGTGCGATGAATGCAATACAGGTATTTTAATCGAATTTCAGATATTAATCTAAGAAAGATTTGATTGCCCGATAAATAAAATGTTTGTTGATCGTTTTTTATCCAGTTGCATAATTTCAACTCGTAATATTTATAATCCTCAATCTGCAAGACAAGTAACATTTGTATGTACAAGACACATATTATGTGTCTACTAGACATGTGTACCTTGATGTATAATATATTTTAACAACATACAATATAATATGTGCCAAATATTTTGAATTCATATACAGCAAGAATCTATTATTTATGATTTAATTGATACTTTGCATATTTCACAGGAAATCCTTAAGCTTAATTAAATTTACGACGCCATAAACAAATCATTTGAAACAACTTACGTAATGTGTTACATATAAAAAAGTCGATCACTTGGTTTGGAAATTTGAGTTAATATTAGTCTTTGTTGCTAGTTTTATGGTCTAGCTCTGAAGCTGTCTCAACCTCGACGCGATGATGCAAATTCGGACGAGAAATCGTCTCGTATCGCACACTTTCATAACAATCCAATGATTGATTACATAAATTTGAATACTGACGCCGTTAAAACCAAATTAAATTCATCTGCGGCATTGGATAAAACACGTTCTGAAGTCTGATAAATTACCGAAATGATGATTAAATGACTATTGCGTATATACGCTACAAGTATATTTATTACTTATACCTATATCTTTATATATAAAAATTACGTGTCAAGTTGTTTGTCCGCGATGGACACCTAAACTACAGAACGAATTTTAAATTTGATTTACACACCGTGTGCATTTGATCTACATTGAAAGATAGGATTGCTTACATCTCAAGTTATAGTCGTAATTACCCGTGCGAAGCCGGGGCGGGCCGCTAGTATATAATATTTTGCGGCGCTATGCCTTTATTAACAAAATATTATAGGCTATTATACCTACAACTCTACAGCTACTACAATGAAAGCATTTAGACAACCTAATGATTTCGATATGATATGTATATTATTGAATATTTTACTTAATTATTAAATTTTATGGTTATATTAATGACCAATCCCAGTAATTGGTAATAATAATGACATGCACCTAAAAGGTCATTATTATTATTATAGTATAGTATTTAATTTTGAAATTTCGACATAAGCCTATATTTATATTTTCTTTTAAAGATGGTTTGTTTTTTTCGTTTATTTTTTATTTACATAATGTATGTATCATTATAAAGATAAAATTTATCTTGTATCATCACATGTATATTATGTGTATTAAACGGTTTATTTTTTTTAAGCTGTAATGTTGCATGTTTACTGAATAAACAAATACAAACCTTCAAGCTATTGCAGACTCATAGGCAGTCCAAATGCTCCAGCCATACTACCAGTCGGCAGCGAGCCCAGTATGCTGGCAGCATTGCCCTGCTGTATGGCAAAGTTTATTCGTTGAGCCAAATAGGTGCCATCATTTTGATATATGTATCTATTATATTAGGTAAATAAAGGAATATCAATGTTAGTACTTATATTTGATTGCAATTCGTTTATGAAGTATAATCTGATATTAGGCTTCACATATATGTAATTCACATAATTGATTTATGAATTGACGTTATATCAACCTGTCCATTGTTATGTTATTTAATTTTATTTTCATTTGAGACTGTTATTGTAAATATGGTTGCACAGGACATCACAAATTAGTCAAATTCGTTGAAGCGTAGCATAAAGCCACAAAGGGTCCCATATTTTCGTCTTATTATAGTAATTAACTGCATATAAAACCGCCTCCAATTATTTTAATGGTTATTAAACACGTGCGCATAAGTGGAGCGTGGGTTTCGGTTTGCCCACTGTTGGTTTCCGTGTACAATTATCGCCATTGAATCTGTGGTTTGTGTTGTACTGTTCCGTGGAAAACACAGGTGGCCTCTGCCCCCATGGGAATCTATATTTTTGTCTATGATTCAGGATAGAGTATAAGCAACGCTTGTGATGAACTCTGTATGCATGTGCTGGACCCTAATTTTATTGCACCAAGTTTTCTAGATTTCCGTAATATTATTTATTATATACTTATATAGGTAATATACTCGTATATGATAAAATACGATTTCTATCGTTTTTATGTTATTGTGACGGAACAAGCACGAGGTCGTCAAGCGGACTAATCTCTGCCTATAACAGATGCATTTTTTTTCTTTTTTTTAATTCTTGATAGTTTAGCCTTTGACCACTATCTCACCTGATGGTAAGTGATGATGTGGTCAAAGATGTTCAGGCTAACCTAGAATTAATTAATTAATTAATTGCATTTTTCACAAGTAACGGATGATGTGGTCGAAGATGTTCAGGCTAACCTAGAATTAATTAATGATGATGTGGTCGAAGATGTTCAGGCTAACCTAGAATTAATTAATTAATTGCATTTGTCACTAGTAACGAATTGCATTGAAACCGTCGCCCTCAGACATATAGTTGTGTTGTCTTATGAGCCTGTAATTTTACTGGCTCTCAAAGACTGCTGCCGGAACACACATGGGCGCTTGGTAACAGATTTTCTACTTGAGGGTGGTAGCTAGCCAGGAGAGCGTTCGCAAAAAGCCCTTCCTGCAGCACGGAAGTCACAGCTATTACCGCTCTGCCATCATCGGAAACCGTATGCGATTCAAAGTATGTGAAGAAATAATTCAGTGAATTGTATTGTATCTAAGGAATTTCTAAACAAATCTAGCAATATGTGTACTGTGTACTATTGGAACAATAACTATAGCTTTCAAGTAAATCATTGCCAATTTACGATAGTTTAGATTGGCATGCTCATTAGCATAAGCACGAGTTGCGCTATCGACACAGATGCGCGAGATGCGAACGCAAATAACGGCTTTGTTTAGTTCGACACGAACATCGTTAACGACATTCCGACCTGTGCCGCCACGCCGTGCACACCTGTCTACAGCTCCGCCAGTATCTCCCAGTGAGACCGCAATAGTCCCCGCACTATTGCCGTCTCACTCGGGTCATCGTTCCGACGCTAGTTGCAGACCAGTGCCTTGGAATACGCAGTCCTGACGAAGTTTTGTTTTCTGTGCAGAAGCTGAGCAGCCACCGACCGCCGTGCAACGTGAGCTACGAGCTCGCCGTGCCGGCGCGCAGAGGCGCTCTAAGACGTCAGGCATTACCACCTACCCAAGTCCCTTGTTTCGGACGAACAACATCATATCGGGCTGGTGGTCTTGTTTTGACCGCACTTTTCGGTGCGCATTTCACCACTTTACTACCCGACACAACATAGTAACAGTCGCGTAACAACACACTTTGTGCTGTTAAGCGACGTCGTTCAGGCGTGGGGTAGCGTCAGCCAAACCCGTCTGAACGATCAAATCCGCCATTTGCTGCGGTCGCAGTGTGACACCCTACGGTGACAACGGCCACTGTTGTTGTTTTGGTTTAACCTTGCACCGTGGCCTTTCCCGCTTCACGGGTCAGCCGAAGCAAGCTGGGCTCCGGGATTACTGGCCTTGGGGTCGCCCCTAGTCAACCCCGGAGTAGCGCTTAGGAGCACCCCTCTCCGCCGAGAAAAAAGCTCGGAGAGGGTACACAACTAGGGCACACCCTAGGTACACACTCCCTCTCACACAGTGAGCTCACAAGGTGTGTGAGGGAATTCAAACCCTTGATAGGGCGTCCTGAGTATTCCCCTCAGGATGCAGTCCCGTCCCTCTAACGGTGAGGTGCAGGTCCTTCAGACCTTCGCCCTCCGCCACCCCGATCTGTATGTTGCTCATATGCAACTCCTAGAAGAGGAAGCGAGTGCCCGCCTCACGGACACTCTTATTGCTCCCTCCGGGACTTCAATCCCGGAGGCCAACGTCCCTCCTCTGACCCGGTCCTTCTCAGAGGACAGCCCGCTTTCGCCCGCCCCGGGCCCGGACAATAGACGCACGGTGGCAGCCCCTCCCCGTGAGAGGTCTCGCTCGCGCTCACCGATCGGGAGGCCAGCGAGCACCCGTCCCTCCATCGCCGTTGTCGAGCCCACTTCGGACTCCGAAACGGAGATGGAAGTAGATCCGAGTCGCGCCTTACGCACTGACTCGGACTCCGATAACGACGGCTATACCGTCGTTGACCGCAAACGCAAGCGTGCTCCTAAAGCCGCTAGTTGCGCAACTTCCGCCCCTCCCGCCAAAGCACCCGCTAAGGCCCCCGCCTCCGGCAAGAAGCCGACCCCCGCCCCGCGCCCCGCGTCTCCTCCCTCCGCTCCGGCCACTACTGCCGCGTCCCCTCAGGACGCGAGCGCGCGCCGCGAAAAACCGCCTCCACCCCTGTTCATTCAGGACAAAACCAAATGGGACATGCTGTCCCGTTTAGTTTCGGATCGTGGGATCCATTACACTAATGCCCGCTCCACGCAGAAGGGCATTAAAGTCCAAGTGCCCACCAGTAGCGACCACAGAGCGCTAACAAAGCTCCTCCGTAAAGAGAGCATAAGTTTTCATACTTATGCGCTCGAAGAGGAGAAAGTCCTCCGAGTGGTCATCCGCGGTGTGCCCAAGGAGGTACATACCGATTCGGTATGTGCCGACCTGAAGGCACAAGACTTCCCCGTACATGCAGTTCACCGCATGTACAGCGGGAAGGACCGCAGTCCCTATGATCTAGTACTCGTAGTACTAGATCGTACACCTGAAGGCAAGGCCATTTTTAATTTAAAAAAGGTCTGTGGCCTCTCAGGACTCGATGTCCAAGCCCCATACAAAAATGGGAGTCCCTCGCAGTGCCATAACTGCCAACTATACGGGCACGCCTCCCGTTTCTGCTTCGCTCGCGCTAGGTGCGTTAAGTGCCTAGGCGATCACGCGACAGCAGCGTGCACTCGCACCCGGGATTCACCGGACCCACCCAGCTGTGTTTTATGCGGTGCTCAAGGGCATACCGCGAATTACCGTGGTTGCCCTAAAGCACCACGAGTGAACCACAGGGTGGCAAGGCATAGGCCGACCCGTCCCTCTTACGACCGTTACCAACGGGTAAGCCCTAAACTAACGGTAGTACCTGCCTCACAGGTAATACCCGCGCCGCTCCCAGCCCGTAACGCATGGTCTAAACCACCCAGTATGGTTAAGACCGTCGCTACCGCCCGCGCCCCGGCCCGCGCGCCCGCACCCGCGCCCGCACCCGCACCCGCCCGCGCCGCGGCCCCTGCCCGCGCACCGGCCCCGGCTCGCCCCGCGCTCCCGGCACCCGTCGCCAACACCATTCGCGCGCCTCCCCGCGCCGCTTCCCGGCCACAAGCTCCACCTATGCCATTGATGGCTGCCCCTCTTCAAGAGGCAATCAACCTAGTCAGCGATCTGGCTATGTCGGTTGACATCAATGAGGTACAAGAGCTATTCCACAAGATGCAATACGCTCAATCCCCAGCGGACGTGATCCAATACACATTGGAACACGCGAATTTACTTAGCGCCCTTAAGCGCTTCGTTCCCCAGGCCCCTCCCCAGTACAACCACTATGGGTAGTACAACCGAACGCACGAAACCGTACTCAGTTTCGTTAGCGTCATTTAACGCTGACGGCCTCTTCAGACAACGTGACCTCGTCCACGACTTTTGTTGTACCCACCTTATCGATATCATATGCGTGCAGGAAACCTTTCTAAAACCGGGGAAGGCGAACCCTAGGTTTGCCAATTACAGAACGGTACGTGATGATAGAGTGAACTCCCGTGGGGGAGGCACTCTTATCTATTACAAAAGGTCCCTGCACTGCATTCCCCTACCTACCCCGACTCTTGTTAATATGGAAGCATCTTGTTGCCTCCTAGCTATGACTGGTCATCAACCTATAGTCATAGCATCCTGTTACCAAGCTTGCAAAAAGCCGATCGTCCGAGCTGACTTAGAAGCCCTATTCTCATTAGGAAGCGCCGTCATTCTGATTGGCGACTTCAACAGTAAGCACATCCTATGGAATTGTAACGTCAACAATCCCAGAGGTATTGCACTTGAAAACCTAATCGCAGAACTTAACTTTGACATAATTGCGCCCACTGAGCCCACTCACTACCCTTATATGGAAAACCACCGATCTGACTTGCTTGACATGGCACTATTCAGAGGCGTAACACTCCGGTTACGCTCCATAGAAGTGGTTCACGAGCTTCACTCTGACCACCGACCCATTATACTGCGACTAGGTCCCGACCCAACGACTGACCTCCCCCGCCCCACTAAGACGATAGTGAACTGGAAGCAAGTAGGCGATGCCCTAAAGGCTATCAGTTCACCGGACCTAGACAAGATCCCTGACGACATCCTGACAAAAGATGACGTAACCCTTGCGATCGATTCGTTCACCAATCACCTCTCCACCGTAGTAGGTGCATCCGCAAAGGAGGTCATAGTGCCGGACGACCGGCGCCTTGTCATTCCAGCGGATGTGAGACGATTGGTGACGGAGAGTAAAGCAGTGACCCGACATTACGACTCTTACCCCAGTAAAGAGAACAAAACTAAGAAACGCCACTTTGAACGCATGGTTCAAAGTCGCATGTCTGAGTTGCGTGATCAACAATGGGGCGATAAACTTTCAAACCTCGTGCCAAGCCACCATGCTTACTGGGACTTGGCGCGAGGCTTGAAAGGAAGTAACCATAACGACATGCCTCCCTTATACAGACCAGTCCCACTAGTCCCAGCGTTCTTTGACGAAGACAAAGCTGAGTGCCTAGCTGATAGCCTAGAGGCTCAGTGTTCCCCTAACGTAGATCTCGTTGACCAAGCTCACCTCGATTCGGTGGATGCTGAAGTCGAACGTAAAAGCTCTGTGGTCACCTCTGAACTCCCACCAATCACCTTAGCGACTTACGCTGAGGTGGAGAGACTGATCAAGGCCCTCCGACCGCGCAAATCCCCCGGTGCCGATGGCATCTCCAACAGGGTTCTTAAAACCCTCTCTCCTCCTCTCATCCATCTCTTAGTCAGCATCTTCAATGCTGCTATGAGCCACTGCTTATTCCCAGACACCTGGAAATGTGCAAATGTCATTGGCATTCACAAACCAGGCAAAAGCTCATCTGACCCCACCAGTTACCGCCCCATCAGCCTCCTCAGTGCCTTAGGCAAACTTTACGAGCGGTTACTTGCAAACCGTCTCCAGTCCCATGCTAAGGAACACCACCTTATCCCAGATGAGCAGTTTGGCTTCAGACCCGGACACTCATGCGTCCAACAGGTGCACCGCCTCACGGAGCACATCATTGAGGGCTTCAATAAGTACCCCAAACCCCAAACTACGCTAGCAGTCTTCCTCGACGTAGCGAAAGCTTTTGACAAAGTCTGGCACAACGGCTTGATCTACAAGCTATACCAATTTGGCGTGCCAGAACGTCTTGTGCTCATCCTACAAGACTTCCTTAAAGCCAGAAGCTTTCGCTATCGCGTGGAAGGCACCCTCTCCTCCCCCCACCCAGTCAGAGCCGGAGTCCCTCAGGGCTCCGTGCTATCACCTATTCTCTTTGCACTGTATACCAGTGACATCCCACGCTCTCAGCCCAAAGTATTCCTAGCCCAATATGCGGATGATACCGCCATTTACACCACTGGGTGGCATATCAACAGACAGTCCTATTTCGTCATGCAACGGGCCATCACCGAGATCGGTGACTGGTTCCGAAAATGGCGCATCGCGGTCAACCCAGCTAAAAGCACAGCTATGTGCTTTACTGAGAAGACACGCTCCCCTTACCCGAAACCGCTTATTTTGTTCGATGAACCCATTCCCTGGGTTCCTAGAACAAAATACCTCGGAGTCACCCTTGATCGTCATCTCACCTTTAACGATCACATAACAACCGTCCGTAACAGAGCGGCCTTCATAATGGGTCGCCTTGGTCCCCTACTTCGCAAAGAGAGTAAAATGTCTCTTAGTAATAAGAAGACACTTTACACTGCCTGCATCCGCCCCATCATGACTTACGCATCAGTAGTGTTTAGTCATGCTAGTGAGGCCCACCTTCATAAACTTCAAGTCATCCAAAACCGTTTTCTTCGTAATGCAACCGGCGCCCCGTGGTATATCCGGAACACCGAGTTGCATTGCGACTTAAACCTTCCCTCTCTAGCGCAGTTCAATAAGGACTGCGCCCGCCGATACTTTGATCGAGCGCCCCACCACCCGAACCCATTGGTTGTCCAGGCATCGAACTACTCGACTGCCTCTTCTATCCCATTTTTCAAACCCCCCCGTCGCCGACCACGGCAGGTATTAGACGACCCGGATGACCCCATCGCAGCCATTACGTTGGCAGCTTTAGCGTTATCCGCAAGTCGTCGAGGTAAAATCCCCAGGTGTGAGGTAATCAGAGGTCACACAATCAAACACCGAGCTCGCCGGCGAGCTCGAGGCAAAAACAAGGTCACGATAAATTGCTCTCCAAATAGTCAAAGAGTATTATTCAGTAGGGCCCAATTGTGCAACACTGCAGTTGCACAGAGGCATTTTGCTCCGATCCCCCCCATGTCTCTCGACAGCGAGACAAGCCGAGGTCCGAACCACAGTGGTGCCCTTGAGCTCGCTGTCAACCCCTCCTATAGTAGCGGTACGTTTTCGGCGTCCGCAGGAGACGGAGGTAGAAAGCGCTTTTCGCCTTCTACGCCCGTCTCGGGAGAAGTGCCTTCGGCACTTCTCCCTCCCGGGCTATTGTAGGGCCAGGCCCTCGCCCAAAACCCGGTGGAGCTGGACGACCGCACAGGCGGTAGCCAGCATCTATGTCCTCCCTAAATAAAAAAAATAAATACATCGTTAACGACATTCCGACCTGTGCCGCCACGCCGTGCACACCTGTCTACAGCTCCGCCAGTATCTCCCAGTGAGACCGCAATAGTCCCCGCACTATTGCCGTCTCACTCGGGTCATCGTTCCGACGCTAGTTGCAGACCAGTGCCTTGGAATACGCAGTCCTGACGAAGTTTTGTTTTCTGTGCAGAAGCTGAGCAGCCACCGACCGCCGTGCAACGTGAGCTACGAGCTCGCCGTGCCGGCGCGCAGAGGCGCTCTAAGACGTCAGGCATTACCACCTACCCAAGTCCCTTGTTTCGGACGAACAACATCATATCGGGCTGGTGGTCTTGTTTTGACCGCACTTTTCGGTGCGCATTTCACCACTTTACTACCCGACACAACATAGTAACAGTCGCGTAACAACACACTTTGTGCTGTTAAGCGACGTCGTTCAGGCGTGGGGTAGCGTCAGCCAAACCCGTCTGAACGATCAAATCCGCCATTTGCTGCGGTCGCAGTGTGACACCCTACGGTGACAACGGCCACTGTTGTTGTTTTGGTTTAACCTTGCACCGTGGCCTTTCCCGCTTCACGGGTCAGCCGAAGCAAGCTGGGCTCCGGGATTACTGGCCTTGGGGTCGCCCCTAGTCAACCCCGGAGTAGCGCTTAGGAGCACCCCTCTCCACCGAGAAAAAAGCTCGGAGAGGGTACACAACTAGGGCACACCCTAGGTACACACTCCCTCTCACACAGTGAGCTCACAAGGTGTGTGAGGGAATTCAAACCCTTGATAGGGCGTCCTGAGTATTCCCCTCAGGATGCAGTCCCGTCCCTCTAACGGTGAGGTGCAGGTCCTTCAGACCTTCGCCCTCCGCCACCCCGATCTATACGTTGCACATATGCAACTGCTTGAAGAGGAAGAGAATGCCCGCCTCACGGACACTCTCATCGCTCCCTCCGGGACTTCAAACCCGGAGGCCAGCGTTCCTCCCTTGACCCGATCCTATTCAGAGGATAGCCCTACTTCGCCCGCTCCCGGGCCCGACAATAGACGCACGGTGGCAGCCCCTCCCCGTGAACGGTCTCGCTCTCGCTCACCGATCGGGAGGTCAGCGAGTACCCGTCCCTCCTTCGCCATTGTCGAGACCGTTTCGGAATCCGAAACGGACATGGAGGTAGATCAGGCCGGCGCCTCACGCACGGACTCTGATTCCGATAACGATGGTTACACCGTCGTAGATCGCAAACGCAAGCGCGCGCCCAAAGCCGCTAGTTGCGCCACTTCCGCCCCTCCCGCCAAGGCACCCGCAAAGGCCCCCGCCTCCAGCAAAAAACCGACCCCCGCCCCGCGCCCCGCTTCTCCTCCCTCCGCTCCGGTTTCAACCGCCGCGTCCCCTCAGGACGCGAGCGCACGTCGCGAAAAACCGCCTCCGCCTTTGTTCATTCAGGACAAAAGCAAATGGGACATGCTGTCCCGCTTAGTTTCGGATCGTGGGATCCATTATACTAATGCCCGCTCCACGCAGCAGGGCATTAAAGTCCAAGTGCCCACTAGTAGCGACCACAGAGCGCTAACAAAGCTCCTCCGTAAAGAGAGCATAAGTTTTCACACTTATGCGCTCGAAGAGGAGAAAGTCCTTCGCGTTGTGATTCGCGGTGTGCCTAAGGAGATACATACCGATGCGGTATGTGACGACCTTAAAGCACAAGACTTCCCAGTGCATGCGGTTCACCGCATGTACAGCGGGAAGGACCGCAGTCCATATGACCTAGTACTCGTAGTACTAGACCGTACACCAGAGGGCAAGGCCATTTTTAATTTAAAAAAGGTCTGCGGCCTCTCTGGGTTAGACGTACAAGCCCCATTTAAAAATGGAAGTCCCTCGCAGTGTCACAACTGCCAATTGTACGGTCACGCCTCCCGCTTCTGTTTCGCTCGCGCTAGGTGCGTCAAGTGCCTAGGCGATCACGCAACAGCGGCGTGCACTCGCACTCGGGACTCGCCGGACCCACCCAGCTGCGTTCTATGCGGTGCTCAAGGACATACCGCGAATTACCGCGGCTGCCCAAAAGCACCACGCATAAACCACAGGGTGGCAAGGCATAGGCCGACCCGTCCCTCATATGACCGTTACCAACGGGTCAGCCCTAAGCTGTCGGTAATACCTGCTTCACAGGTAATACCCGCGCCGCTCCCCGCCCGTAACGCATGGTCTAAACCACCCAGTATGGTAAAGACCATCGCTCCCGCCCGCGCCCCGGCCCGCGCGCCCGCACCCGCTCCCGCCCGCGCCCCGGCCCCTGCCCGCGCACCGGCCCCGGCTCGCCCCGCGCTCCCGGCACCCGTTGCCAACTCCGTTCGCGCCCCTCCTCCCCGCGCCATTTCTCGGCCACAAGCCCCACCCATGCCGCTGATGGATGCCTCTCTTCAAGAGGACATCAAACTAGTCAGCGACCTGGCGATGTCTATTGACATCAACGAAGTCCGCGAGCTAGCGCACAAGATGCACTTCGCTCAATCCCCAGCGGACGTGATCCAATATACATTGGAACACGCGAATTTACTTAGCGCCCTTAAGCGCTTCGTTCCCCAGGCCCCTCCCCAGTACAACCACTATGGGTAGTACAACCGCACGCACGAAACCGCGCTCAGTTTCATTAGCGTCATTCAACGCTAACGGTTTCTTTAGACAACGTGACCTTGTCCACGACTTTTGTTGCACCCACCTTATCGACATTATATGCGTGCAGGAGACCCTTCTAAAACCGGGGAAGGCGAACCCTAGGTTTGCCAATTACAGAACGGTACGTGATGATAGAGTGAACTCCCGTGGGGGAGGCACTCTTATCTATTACAAAAGGTCCCTGCACTGCATCCCCCTACCTACCCCGACTCTTGTTAATATGGAAGCATCTTGTTGCCTCCTAGCTATGACTGGTCATCAACCTATAGTCATAGCGTCCTGTTACCAAGCTTGCTCCAAGCCGATCGTCCGAGCTGACTTAGAAGCTTTGTTCTCTTTAGGAAGCGCCGTCCTTCTGATTGGCGACTTCAACAGTAAGCACATCCTATGGAATTGTAACGTCAACAATCCCAGAGGTATTGCACTTGAAAAACTAGTCGCAGAACTTAATTTTGACATAATTGCGCCCACTGAGCCCACTCACTACCCTCATACGGAAGACTTTCGACCTGACTTACTAGACATGGCACTACTCAGAGGCGTAACACTCCAGTTACGCTCTATAGAAGTGGTTCACGAGCTTCACTCTGACCACCGACCCATTATACTGCGACTAGGTCCCGACCCAACAACAGACCTCCCCCGCCCCACTAAGACGATAGTGAACTGGAAGCAATTAGGCGTTGCCCTAAAGGCTATCAGTTCACCGGACCTTGACAAGATCCCTGACGACATCCTGACTAAAGATGACGTAACCCTTGCGATCGATTCGTTCACTAATCACCTCTCCACCGTAGTAGGTGCATCCGCAAAGGAGGTCATGGTGCCGGACGACCGGCGCCTTGTCATTCCAGCGGATGTGAGACGATTAGTGACGGAAAGTAAAGCAGTGACCCGACATTACGACTCTTACCCCAGTAAAGAGAACAAAACTAAGAAACGCCACTTTGAACGCATGGTTCAAAGTCGCATGTCTGAGTTGCGTGATCAACAATGGGGTGACAAACTTTCAAACCTCGTGCCAAGCCACCAGGCTTATTGGGACTTGGCGCGAGGTATGAAAGGAAGTAACTACAACGACATGCCTCCCTTATACAGACCAGTCCCACTAGTCCCAGCGTTCTTTGACGAAGACAAAGCTGAGTGCCTAGCTGATAGCCTAGAGGCTCAGTGTTCCCCTAACGTAGATCACGTTGACCAAGCTCACCTCGATTCGGTGGATGCTGAAGTCGAACGTAAAAGCTCTGTGGTCACCTCTGAACTCCCACCAATCACCTTAGCGACTTACGCTGAGGTGGCGAGACTGATCAAGGCCCTCCAACCGCGCAAGTCCCCCGGTGCCGATGGCATCTCCAACAGGGTTCTTAAAACCCTCTCTCCTCCTCTCATCCATCTCCTAGTCAGCATCTTCAATGCCGCTATGAGCCACTGCTTATTCCCAGACACCTGGAAATGTGCAAATGTCATTGGCATTCACAAACCAGGCAAAAGCTCATCTGGCCCCACCAGTTACCGCCCCATCAGCCTCCTCAGTGCCTTAGGCAAACTTTACGAGCGGTTACTTGCAAACCGTCTCCAGTCCCATGCTAAGGAACACCACCTTATCCCAGATGAGCAGTTTGGCTTCAGACCCGGACACTCATGCGTCCAACAGGTGCACCGCCTCACGGAGCACATCATTGAGGGCTTTAACAAGTACCCCAAACCCCAGACAACGCTAGCAGTCTTCCTCGACGTAGCGAAAGCTTTTGACAAAGTCTGGCACAATGGCTTGATTTACAAGCTATACCAATTTGGCGTGCCAGAACGTCTTGTGCTCATCCTACAAGACTTCCTTAAAGCCAGAAGCTTTCGCTATCGCGTGGAAGGCACCCTCTCCTCCCCCCACCCAGTCAGAGCCGGAGTCCCTCAGGGCTCCGTGCTATCACCCATTCTTTTCGCGCTGTATACCAGTGACATCCCACGCTCTCAGCCTAACGTCCTACTAGCCCAATACGCGGATGATACCGCTATTTATACCACTGGGTGGCATATCAGTAGAAAGTCCATTCCCGCCCTCCAACGGGCCATCACCGAGATCGGTGACTGGTTCCGTAAATGGCGCATCGCGGTCAACCCAGTTAAAAGTGCAGCTATGTACTTTACTGAGAAGGGCCGCCCCCGTTACCCGCGACCCTTAACTTTGTTCGACCAACCCATCCCCTGGGTTAGTAAAACAAAATATCTCGGAGTCACCCTTGATCGGAATCTCACCTTTAGCGATCATATAACAACCGTCCGTAACAGAGCGGCCTTTGTAATGGGTCGCCTTGGTCCCCTGATTCGCAAAGAGAGTAAAATGTCTCTTAGAAATAAGAAGACACTTTACACTGCCTGCATCCGCCCCATCATGACTTACGCATCAGTAGTGTTTAGTCATGCTAGTGAGGCCCATCTCCATAAGCTTCAAGTCATTCAAAACCGTTTTCTTCGTAGTGCAACCGGCGCTCCGTGGTATATCCGGAACACCGAGTTGCATTGCGACCTAAACCTTCCCTCTTTAGCGCAGTTCAATAAGGACTGCGCCCGCCGATACTTTGATCGAGCGCCCCACCACTCGAACCCTTTGGTTGTCCAGGCATCGAACTACTCGACCGCCTCTTCTATCCCATTTTTCAAACCCCCCCGTCGCCGACCACGGCAGGTATTAGACGACCCGGATGACCCCATCGCAGTCATTACATTGGCAGCTTTAGCGTTATCCGCAAGTCGTCGAGGTAAAATCCCCAGGTGTGAGGTAATTAGAGGTCACACAATCAAACACCGAGCTCGCCGGCGAGCTCGAGGCAAAAACAAGGTCACGATAAATTGCTCTCCAAATAGTCAAAGAGTATTATTCAGTAGGGCCCAATTGTGCAACACTGCAGTTGCACAGAGGCATTTTGCTCCGATCCCCCCCATGTCTCTCGACAGCGAGACAAGCCGAGGTCCGAACCACAGTGGTGCCCTTGAGCTCGCTGTCAACCCCTCCTATAATAGCGGTACGTTTTCGGCGTCCGCAGGAGACGGAGGTAGAAAGCGCTTTTCGCCTTCTACGCCCGTCTCGGGAGAAGTGCCTTCGGCACTTCTCCCTCCCGGGCTATTGTAGGGCCAGGCCCTCGCCCAAAACCCGGTGGAGCTGGACGACCGCACAGGCGGTAGCCAGCATCTATGTCCTCCCTAAAAAAAAAAAAAAAAAAAAAACATCGTTAACAAAACGCCTGTCGTCAGAGGCTTTTACTAAATATATTTTGTATTAAAATAATTCAATCCATATTCGCTGGTTTGGCAGTGTGTTTGTTAGCTTTTGCATAACATTGAGAAACATGAAGGACAACAGTTCAGCCTGTAGCTAATTTACTGTAAGAACTTCGTTCAGAAAGTATCGCACATTCCAAAGAATGTTATATATTCACGATTACATGAGTAGGGTACTGCTACCGTATCCAAAGGGTAAAAACGGGACCCTATTATTGAGACTTCGCTGTCCGTCCGTCCGTCTGTCACCAGGCTGTATCTCAAGAACGGTGCTAGCTAGACTGTTGAAATTTTCACAGATGATGTATTTCTATTGCCGCTATAACAACAAATACTAAAAATAAAATAAATATTTAAGGGGTGCTCCCATACAACAAACTTGATGTTTTACCGTTTCTTGCTCGATACTAATAACGGTGACAGGTACACGCTTTAACTATTCACAGAATAGTTAGTTTTATGTTCTCTTTAAATATAATTAATTAAAAGAAAATAAATAATTAAGGGGGCTACCATACAATAAAAGAGGTTTTGCGCCGTTTATTTGTAATGGTACGGAACCCTTCGTGCCCGAGACCCACTCGCACTTGGCCGGTTTTTATTTTCTGAAACTATACTATAAAGTGACTGACTTTCTTATAGATAGATTCTAAATTTGACGTTATTTAATTTTATTTGGATTTATATTGTTTTTTTTCACTCCTACTATATTATTATATAATTATTCATGCCTTAATAATTAAATGACTAAAATATGTATTAGATATAAGCACATTATTACTGTATGTCCGAATGGACTTAGCTGTTGGTACTATTTATAATATTTAAGAACTACATGTAACACAGTCTAACAATAAATAAATCTGAATCTGAATCTGAACTTTACGTGAAATCAATAATCACACATTTTTATTTAATAATTGAAATCTCAGAATAAAAAGAATAAGTGCCTACTCGAAATTAAGAGCTTTGCTAATAAAAGCCGTTACTTACGTAATTATTTTCTATAGATGTCTTTATTGTATGGTGAATTCTATGAGTATACCCGCCTGGCCAGATACCACTCTCAAGTAGAAAATCTGTCCCCAAGATGTGTTCCAGTAGCTATTCTTGAGACCTTGACCTTGATTATTCATTCACGACAAGACGTGCTTTCCAAAGCACTCAGTAATAAAACCTCTACCGGTCATCCATCCAATTCAAGCACCAATCCAAACTGTTTAAATAATTAATCGGTTGAGAACGAAAAGCTGCGCAGAGAGCGCTTCCCAGTTGTGAACCAATTTGAATAATTTTCTTAGGTATTTTTTCATTTTTCTATCATAATATATGCATATTTTGTTGAAAATTCTACATTTCCATAACTAATGTTATAAATGCGAAAGTAGGAGCGATATGTGTGTTTGATGCCACTTAACAATGAAATGGCTAAACGGATTGTGATGGAGCTTAAAACATACATTTTCTTTAGGTCCTGGATTAGAACACAGAATCGTTTGATTTCAATTTACTGATCAGTTCGTTGTTTGTTTTCTATTTTTCTTTTGTTTTATTAATGAATATTTTTCGTGACGTTTTCTTATTTCTTTATTTTGTAATCAGTTTTAAAAATATCCTTACTTATAACCTTCAATAATAAGGTTAGACTTTCTCTTATTCACACAAATCTGCGCGATACGAATATAACCTATTAACACTAGATATTCTTGACAGTAGAAGATTTCCTATTGTTTCCCAAAGAGTTACATCGACACTTAATCGAACCTGAACGGGTTATGAAGTGAAATATGAAACATCGTGTTCCATTTTAATAGGTGCAATAAATAACGATGTGTCGATATTCGGATGTAGATCACTACGAGCGAAGGCAAGAGCGCGGGCGGGAGCGAGTAGAGCAGCCCAACCTCGTGAGATGATTGAATGATTCCACTCTAGCATTGTCTCACCAATAGGAACGAGATAAATGCTCTGGCAGGTATTTATTGTATCAATTAAAATTATTGATCGATGACAACTTATCGATGTTTGCTTCTATATCCACACTTCATTGACATCTCTATTTTTAACTGTAGAATGATGAAATCGGTGACTGAACGCTAATCGAAACCACAAAACAATGTTTGTCTACCAGTAACTAACAAAAGCTAAGGGGTTTCAATAAAAGTTACGTAAGCCTCTTTGTATCTTTTCGATCAAAAAGTTAATATTATAAATGTGTTACGCATATCATCAAATAATGAAAAGCGTGTTGAGTAACGGCTCGGTAATGACGGTCGTCCATAAAGTGTTGTGAAACGACTTGCTCGAGGGCGCATCTGACGGCTTGTCGTAAATAATTGGAAGCGCACTGTTTATACTAATGCTCGATCTAAACACATAATTCCTCTTTTTGAATTGAGTCATAAATTATTTAGAAACATGATACGGTAAACTTTAAACGTGGGTATTTGCAATTTTGCACGTACAATAAATAATATTATGATAAAGAACTTTCCCTTTTTATTCTAAGTGTTGCTTTTTTCTTTGTAGGTAATGTGAAGTTCGATTATATGCTAAAGTCATATCGTGACTGTGTTTTGACTACAATCTCACTCGTTGTTAATTGATATTTGGGTCACGTTCACGGGAACGTATCACGGGAAAACGTTATAAGGTTTGACCTACATATAAAACCGGGCGGCCAATATTAACGGATCGAAATACTCTGATAGATGCTTGGTGGCAAATGACCCAAGGGTGCTAGATGTTTGCGACTTTTGTGTCATCAAGTAAATATTTTAAAGTGTCATTTTGAATTTGAGACGAAATTCAGAACAAAAATGTGTTTTACTTAATTTGATTTTGAAATTCCACCTACCAAACAAGAACACTTATAAGTAGGTGTATTGACTTACGTGTGTGTAGTAGGTAGTATTTAATTTCGTGTTTAAAATAATCACAGGTAACTTATTATTAACGTTCCTACCTTGATAATTATTGACAAAATGCACCACCTAAATCTTTAATACGTATGTAGATCTTATCATAAACATACCAATAAAATCATATCCGGTGCAACCCTGAAACCAGATATTGATTCACCGAACCAGTAACGGTTTATTATAATACGCAAGCCAGCCTTGATGCAATGTTCCTACTCATAATCTTGAAGCTCCTAGCCTGCGGCTGCGCTTTATGCTCAGCGCTGTCCGATATCTGCCTCTATGTCGCGGTGATATAAAATAAAAACACACCTTACCACTTAAATACGGAGGTTGAGCACCTTTTAAGCTTTAGTTAACAGCGTTTGAATCAGCTGAGACATTTCCCAATTTTTTTGAAAGAAATCCACATATTATCTATCATCTAATCATTATATTCTTCAACATTATAGCGTGCTTACAAATTTTTGCGCACATAATTTTGCCACACGAAGTGAAAACATTTGTAAATGTGTTTTTGCTTGGAACTCGATAGTGCTTGTTATGATAATTAGAAAATTATTTTGTATGCTCGAAATATCTTATAGATGTTTATATTTAACGGTGACGACCACAACTGCAACACTAGAAATGAATATGAAATTGCGGTGCTAGATTTTAGATTAGCAAAGATAAATAAAAAGTCATACTTGGGTAGTTGTGTGCGATTTTACAATGAAATTTCTAAGTATAATTAAAGTTCTCGCAGAAGCATACCAAGCTGCATGTAAAAATATTTTAGTAAAAAAAAGTATAGGTGCAATTGAAAAATACCTGGGAAATTCCACGTTTGTCAAACGACGTTAGTCACCTATGTAATATAATTGTATTAATTTTATAATAGATAAATGTTACAAATTGTAAAAAAATAAATACATAAAAAAAGAATGGCCCTGAGTTACTTGATCGTTGTTCTCGAAGTGGCTCTATACCTATCTCTATATATACAACTAGCTTTCCGGCCGCAGCTCCGCCGGCACGTATGTCGGTTTTTGCGCAATACCATTAACCTCTTTTAGCGCAGTTGGATTAAAAATCCTATGTCCTTTCTCGGGTCTCAAGCTTACATATCAAATTTCATCCAAATCGGTCCAGTAGTTTTGAAGTTTATTCATTGCATACAAAAATACAAATCTTTCCTCTTTATAATATTAAGTATAGATATAGATATATAAGATGTCGCACTACAATTGATTTTGACTGACTTTGACTTCACCAACCCTGCCCAGCCATTTGTTAATGCTAAAGCGCTGCTTTTGTTTTCTAGTTCTTATGTTTGATCACAAGAGACTTTTCTGACATCGAACTTTCAGTGGCATTCTGGATGCTGACACTAGCCTGGTAAGGTATAGTAGAGTCTCATCGCCGTATATATGTTACGGTCTTATGATGAAACATACAAATGGAACTGTCTGCCTTAATTATTTCCTGCCTGTCGGTTTCGGGGATTCAAAGACTGTTAATGATTTGAAGAAATTTCCACAAGTAACTTCTGGTAAAACCTTATTAATGTGGGCAAAACAAAATTGATGTTTGCGATGCAACGTCTACACCAGACACGTCCGACTAAACAAGTTCTACCGATTCGTTCTTGTAATATCAGTGTAATTTATTTAATGTTAGAAATAGAGCTCGCCAGGCAACGCCACAAAGAATATTGGCTTTCACAACGGAACCCGAGAAATTTATGTGCCGCGAGATTTTGCTCGAATCGAATCACGAGAACAAAGCATTAACGCGGTCTAGTGCTGCTTTAATCCTAGTTCTCAGCATATAAACTTACTTAATGGATTTTTAATTCGAGTCGTGCTTTTAAAAGGAATAGGTTGTAAATATGTACCTTGTAAATCTTTGTATATTTAATAAGTAGTTGAAGCTATGATGGCTCAGTGGCAGTGAGTACAGGCTGATACGCCGCGAAGCGGGGTCCAAGGTTCGAATTTTGCCGTGAGCTTGAATGTCACCACATAATAGTAGGGCATTTTGCTAATGCTTGCCTGGATTGTTACCACCCTCAAACTCAAAAATAAAATCTGTCTCGTAACACAATAGTCTGTTATCTATGAAAGTCATTCTACAGAGTTCCCATTCTAGTTTAGCCTTTTTAAAATTTTTGTCCACTCCACAGTTTCTATATATCCTACTCCATATTTACCGATTAATTCTCAAGGAAGCGTGATAAAACCTATACCATGCGGGTAGCTGCAGCTAGCTATAAACTTCTAACTATAGACAAAAAGTAATTAAAAATATTATGTCTTTTGGTTAACTAATGCGACACTCGTAGCAAAATTACCTACTTATCTCGACAGTTATGGCAATTTTATACCCAGTTTCACCTGCGCATTCGATAATCATCGCCCGATCAGACGAGTTTTTTTCTAAACGATGCGATGTGTAATTTTTGTGCTGCAAATCGTCGGGCAAAGGTGCTTAGAATTGCATAGGGTTCTATTATAGCAAGCTAGTAATTTTGCAGCCCACTGGCACGTTTCCCTAGTATCGCCTTAAGCTAATTCCGTTACTAGGAATTATGAGTGGTCCTCGAGTATTACACCTGTCCGTGGAAACCGTTCGCGTAATTACGTTAATTGTTCTACTATACATTCATTCAAATATTATATTATCGTAGTTAGATATGTAGCTGCCTGAATAACGAGGAAAAACAACGCTGGACTAGTTAATTAAACTCGTAGCAAAAAATGGATTGTATTAAGTAATGAAGGCTCATATTTATGTATGTTTTTGTAAAGTTAGGTGGATATATATTATGTATTTGAGGTACTGCTATGAAATGTTGACATCGCTGTCTGTATCACAATGGTAGGAAAATTATTTACACATGAGTTTTTGTTGTTATAAAAAATATAATCGTGATTTTAAGTAGCGTTTCATCGTGTGCTAGAAGGTAAATATAACACTATAATAACAATAGATAGCTATATATAGCCTTATTGATGCTTACAGATTTTATTGAATGGTCGAAACTGTCTGGTTTGGTACACCGAAGTCATAAGCGTTTACTATATGTGTACTCGTTAGTTCTTGGGTAGTAAGGCAATCGCAATGTAGTACATTTAGTTATGTTTCTAGAATTTCAATTATAATACGTATACAAATAGGTAAGGAAGTTTTGGATAGTATAAAACATAATATACCTAATTTATATAATGGGTTTTTATAAAGTTCAAGACGACCCCATTTATTTTATCTTTGATGTGTTTTATACATATTTTTATGCTTTTACTGCCATAGGAATGTATTCTATATCGAAAGTAATTAAGATATTTATCTACTTATAGAAGTTGTCATAATCGCGTGCGCGGCTGTCTAACTGGTTCCTTTTAATACCAAGATGCTGTCAGCATGGCGGCGTAGCTAATTGACGACATACGATGCGTTACAATTATTGTGTGTCAGGATCGTAATTGGCATGATCAAGGACCGATCTTGACCTAGCGCACTGGGCTTGCGACTGTGGTGCGGTGTTGCCAGTGGTATTGAGAAAATACCATAATTTATACTGTTGACGACAATAAATACCCACTACTACAAAAAGTTAGCGCCATCCCGTTTTGGCCATATGTTCAATAGTCGTTTGATGTCGGCATCGCAAAATGGGGTGTATATATATACTACATATAACTATGAAATGAAATGAAAAACATTTATTCAACAAACAATTAATAATACAATATAGATATTTACATATGTTGCTTATACACAAAAGCCGATGGTAAGTAAAGGCATGTATCTTACTGGATAAAAAAATTACCTTCTGCAACATATTACAAATCATTAAATTATATTATACAAAAATACGCGCGTTTTTCATACATCTTGGTTGAAAGAAAAAATACCCTTAGATGCTCTACCAACAAACAGGTAACTTCTTATGATGTACAGACTTTAGTGACTATCTGTATATAATTCAAAATGCAAAGGGTGACATAATTTGTATTTCTCTTCCCTACCAGCCTCGCTATCGGCTATTTGCAGTCTTCTCTGTACTCATAGCCTTTGTACAATTACCTAGTTGTTATCCTTTACGTAGATAAAACAAAATTCCAATTCTTTGAATACTCCAAAGTAGCTAATTATTAATACCTTAAGGTACTTAATTATTTTATTACTTAACATTCTTCACTAACTCAGCACATTCATACTTATCGCTTTTTATAATCATTGAAAACTTTATAAAAATAAAATGTATTTTTTCTTATTTGTAATAAGCTATTTTCATAAATTTTAAAATAAGTTTTATAATCCAAATATATATTTATAAACAATTCATTGTAATCTTAGACTTACTCTGAATTATTAAAAACGCTTGTACATATGGCCTTTATTTATAAGCCTAATAGGAATCTTCTTAAAAGTCTATGGCCACAAATGTCGAAACTTAAAATTTACCATACAAACTTTAATCTCCTAATCAACTCATGTAGGCGAGAAATTTCAAAAACCCTTTTTTAGTACTCTCATGTGTTATAAAAGGAACTCGTAAGTCGTGTACACAATTTCTAAATACACATTTTCAAAAATTAAACCTTTGCATTGTCGGCAGTCAGTCTTAAGGATTAAAATTTTTATTACTTATCCATCACATTAAAAATTATTATACTCAAGACATTATTTTTAAAGTTTTAACGAAAAGCTTTTAAGCATATTTTCAGTTAATTTTATTATCATGTTCAAAGGTTACCCAATTTTGCTACAAAAGTTTTCACTTTCCCTATCACTGGCAACATTTAAAGTGTGCGGTGCTTTGTCCGGTTAAAGGCGCCGCCGCCGCCACCGCCGCCGATGCAGCGCATCGCTCGCGTGCCGTTCGTAACGGTCTAGCAGCTGATCCTAGCTATTGTCGTTTAATTAAACTCATGTATCAAAAATGTAAAATAATAACCAGTACAAAGCAAGTATTTTTTATTCTTTTACTGAAGGCTTAAGGGCAAGTAATTTCTACTTACTGTATTTAACATAAATAAAATAGAGTATGTTACCAAAACGGGAATCTGGTCCAATCAAGCCTCATGTAGACCTGTATAAATTAACTATTGTCAGTCTATGATATAAGTATACGCGTCACTCACTATTCAGCCTCCAGCACTGGGATATACCTATCTTCGCGATCGATGTGTTCCTGTAGTTTTACTGTTAAACAGCACTATAAACAAATCGCTGTATAGCAGCTGCTTTGAAAGACAAGGCAGTAATATCTACCCAGATAACAAATCAGGAGCAATTCCATCAAATTACACTCTACTCTCAAACTTTACTCACTAGGTACTCTACTTCTACATTATTCTTTTACGTCTTACTACCTACACACCATAAAAAGGCGCAATTTGCAGATTCCTTAAATTCTACAAGATGATTCGGGTTCTACAAGATGATGGGGGAAAACTCGTTACGTACATTAATTGTTGAAACTATTAGTGAGAGTTCTATTAAGACTGTTTTGAGCTTCACAACATGATGATAGTTGATAATGAGGGTAGTTTTACAAATGCTCATCCACATTCCACTGTTAAATTAAAAATCTACCGCTAAGCACTGAACAGTATAAAATAACTTTCAGAACTAGTTTCAATGCTAGGCATATCTTCCTTATATTATTGACATGATCATTGACAAATAGATTAGATAGTTTTCAACGGCTAAAAAGTATTGAAAATGTAAATAAATTACTTTAAATGAAAGTCAGTCTTCTGTAGCAAGAGCTGTTTCTTTACACTTTTACCTATTTAAATTATACAAACTTATATCATGTAGCTACGAGCTGTTCTATCTCATCTTATACAATATGTTCTTACTCCTACGTCCTTAGTTATCTATAAAGCTGATTTACCCGAGCCCGTTGACTTACCAATAGCAATTTATCAATCGCGATAATCATGTTAAGCAACATGCAAAGCGGCGCTAGGTACGTCGAGTCTAGTAGTCTTGTAATGTATAGCGGGGCAGGTCCGGGGCAGACATGGGGCAAGGCGGCGGCGCTGCACCACTGTCTAATTAGCTCTGCCTCCAGTAATTTGACGCGAGCACCGCTGCCTAATGAATGATATCGCACACGTTCATCTCCCGCGTCCGCGACTCGTGCCAGCGCGCGCGCATTAGGGAAATCTACCATTCTCCTGATAAACGGAAAATTATTTCGCTGTTAGATTTGGGCTTAATTAGCTTGCTGTTTGTTTATTTAAATGTTTGGATAGATTTAAGCGCTGATAAGTTTGTTATTGAAGAGGTGCACTTCAGGCATAGAACATATAATAATACTACGGTAAGGCAAGATTTAGGTTTGCCATGAATGATTTGTGGCCTTTGATATTTGTTGGTATCAAGCATCTCAAAACGCATTTAAGATTAGAGTGCACGTATGAACGAAGTTGGTCAAATTTTCAATTTATCAACATTTTTATGCCTAAATCAGTACTAATATTATAAATGCGAAAGTAACTCTGTCTGTCTGTCTGTCTGTCTGTCTGTCTGTTACGCTTTCACGCCAAAACTACTAGACCGATTTGAATGAAATTTGGTATGGAGATAGTTTGAGACCCGGGAAAAAACATAGGATAGTTTTTATCCGACTGCGCAAAAAGAGGTTAATGTTTTCGCGCGATAACCGACATACGCGCGGGCGGAGCCGCGCCGGAAACCTAGTGTGAATATATAAATGCCCATTTACAAAACGATTTATAAGAATATTTTTGAAAATACTTAAATTTACGCAAAGCTGAGAAACTAGAAGTAAGTCTAGATTATTTTTTATTGATATGCCTTTATTAAACAAAATACTATGAACTATATACAACACTACAGCTACTACAATAAAAGCATTTAGACACCTATAAGTCATAGCAGACTCATAGGCAGTCCAAATGCTCCAGCCCACTCCCAGTTGGCAGCGTGCCCAGCATGCTGGCAGCATTGCCCCGTTGAATTGCAATGCTTATTCTTAGTCTAGATTATTAAGTTCAAGGACATGAATATAATTTATTTACACGACTGCCCAAAAAAGTTATGTTTTCAGGGTTCATGTCTGTATGTATGTTTGTTTGTTTCTTTATTCCACCATAACTTCTAAACGGCTTAACTGATTTTTATGTAAGAGATATCGTTAGATTCCCCTTGTAAACCCAAATGACACTAGGTACATAAAAAAATTTAAAAACAAACTGGCGGATTTTCGACCCAATATTGTGAGGTAAAAAAAAAATTTTTTTCTTCCAAACCCACCGTGTGGGGTATCAAAATGAAGAGCTTTATAAAACGATTTCATAAATATATATAACTTGCAGTTTTAATTTCAATGTAACGATAAATCGCTTTACGAAAATAAATAATTCGCCAAGGGTTTTTTTACTTCTTAAATTAATCAATACTTGTTTTGAGTTTGAAGTGTGAACGCTTGGTATTTAAAATATGGCGAAACTACGTTTGTATGAAAAGCGAGACCATTCCCAACACCATAATAGCCTTAATATTTAACGCAGTCTTAAATATTATTATTTTAATTTTACACGCGCCTTTAGAAATTGCGGTAGGTGACGCTCGCCTGGCTAACTGCAGCTCTTACTGAAAAATCTGTCGCCAACTACCTAAATGCTGAAGGGGTTCTTAAAAGCCAGTTCATATTTTTTTTATGCATGATAGGTTAGCCTTTTGACCACTATCTCACTTGATGGTAAGTGATGATGTGGTCGAGGATGTTGTTCAGACTAACCTAGAGTTACTGGCTCTCAAGGACAGCTGCCGGAACACACCGTTAGGTGTTTGGCGACAGATTTTCAACTTGAGGGTGGTAGCTAGCCAGGCGGGCATTTGCAAAGTGCCCTACCACCATGCTGTAACGACTGTTATCCTAAGACAACAACCGGGACCGACGGCTTAACGTGCCCTCCGAAGCACGGAAGCGCTCAGTAGTAATGTCACCAGCGGTCACCCATCCAACTCATGACCGAGGCGGACATTGCTTAGCTTTGCTGATCGGTTCAGAATAGCAAAGCACACTTCGCTATGAGCGCTTCAAGATGTTTGCTATCGTCGACAACATAGTCATTTACTGTTAGAAATGACACAGTTACAACCTTTGGCTACAGAGCCAAAGGTTGTAACACTTGCAATCGGCTAAAGAAAACAGTAATATATGTTTTAATAAATCGGCCAAGTGCGAGTCGGACTCGCGAACGAAGGATTCCGTACCATTAGCTATACAACATTGGACTTCATATTTTTAGCTTTTTTGTTTTGTGCGTGTGCGTACGTGCTCGAGTCCGACTCGCAATTGGCCAACATTTTGTATTTGTTGTTATAGCGGCAACAGAAATACATCATCTGTGAAAATTTCAACTGTCTAGCTATCACCGTTCTTGAGATACAGTCTGGTGACAGACAGACGGACGGACGGACAGCGAAGCCTCAGTAATAGGGTCCCGTTTATACCCTTTGGGTACGAAACCCTAAAAATTAAGTAGTAATTAATAAAAACTTATGACTTCATTAACATACATAGTACAATAGTTCCAGTAGTAGTTTAAAAGCCATTGTACTTTCAAAAGCAATTTCTTTAATTAGTGAAAGGAAACATGCGACATTTATGCTATGGGAGCATAAGTAGTAAAAGGCACGTAAATTAAATCTTCAAATGAATATTAACATCAGTACCTAATGGTAAAGGTACCAAGTGAGGTTAATGCCTGTTCAGAGTTTGCATCAGTCGGCAAAGTTGATTATAGACATTGGCAGAAGTCGATGTAGCGTTGTTACATTATAATGCACCGAGGTACGCATTGAGCCTTTCGCAAATTACCCATTACAAGAATACCTAGGTATACATGATGGAATATTCTAGATTTGTGCGCAATTCCAGGGTATATCAATTTAATATACATATGTATGTATATTGGAAAGAGCTTACTGTACAAATGATCCTATTAAGTAAGGTATTTATGTATATTGAAATAAGACGAATAATAAATTTCAGAAATGATAGTTGCAAGAGAAGGTATCTTTAAGATCTTTGTAGTTAGTACAAGATAATGTCATACCGAAGAAATATTAGTTGAATGTTATTAATTGTCATTACATATTATTTTATTGCCCATAATACTGTTTCGGCATGCTTTTGGTTTAGTTTACAAAGATAATAATAAGACATTGCTAAACTGAGAAAGGTGAGTCCAATTTTATTAACGTAATAGAATATAAATAGCTTTATTCATAAAATATTCGTGATACAGGTATATACGTGTACAAAATGTCATGTGAGATAATTTGCATTTACCAAATTTTTCAGATGGCAAAAGAGGTTTGAGATAGTATTAAAATTGAAACAACTCTTATGCAACTGTTTATTGTCTTTACATGTAATCTACAATTATCAAAGAGAGTCCCATTTTCTTGTCAATCTCACGAAAATGTGTCCCTACCAAACCATGGATGGCCACTAGTCTTCTGCGATGTATAAGGAACCAAATAATAAGACGCGTAAGGTAACTTACACGCAATACAGAAATTTTAGTATATCGGTAACTAAAAAGTTAAATATAGGAACTTATGAAATGGAGCAATTTTCATTGCCATATAGTACTAAGAAGTCAAACATTAAAATAAACTTAGAAAGTCATAAAGGATAAAACAAATTTGAAGTCTCAAGAACATATCCTAGTGATCTACATAATTAAAGTTATAATTATTTATCCCACAAAGCGCAGAGGATCAGTAACTAATTGGCAATGGAAAACATACAGGTATTGCCCTGAATTACACAATACCCAGACCTCAATTTCATAGAGCGCGGGTTCTAGAGGTCTTTGACAACTGAAAACTGAAAGATTTGGCGCACAATTATGTTAACTAATCGATTGTATGAAACATTTTTTCTAATATTTTATATTTGATAGGTCACTTTTAATATCACGTAGTAAATGAAATGATACATTTAATTTTATTTATATAATACCTATAATTACATATTTCTACAGTTGATTATATTATTTTCCATTGAATAATCTAAACATCTATTTAATAAACATATAAACACGATGCAGAGCTTTAACTTGCGTGCATCGTACACACTTCAATGAAATTAATTATATTGACTTTAATATTGTATATAAAACCTGAAAAGATTTATTTCAAGTATTTCAACCACATTGTAGCTTATGAATGTTAATGAAATTCTTTTATTGAATGCAGTGTTTATGGTTGTGATAATTCTCCTCATTCACCAAAATGTCCAAAAATATTGACCGAATTTTCATCCAATTAAACGTGACAAAATACACAGATAATAAAATAATTTATTGGCGTTTCACAACTACTGGTAGAGCATCAATAAATAAACTGGAGTACAGAAGTCGCAACAGTTAAGTTTTGTCGCGGTCGAGGCGGCAGACGACAAGGACCGGTTGTCGGCAATTCAACTCGCTAAATAAATAATTATTTATCGACGTAGAGACACTTTTATCGCACAATTTGTCAAGGGACACGCTGCAGGATTTTGGCTGAAAATATCAAAGAGTAGCCAATGTAATTATAAAAATTTAAGAATTTGACATAAAATTAAATCGAAGGACAAAATGACAATATTTTTCGTAAGGAATCCTAAACATTTTCGTATATTATCAATTATCATGCAACTTATACCTACGTAACACATTTTAAGTCCATCTCTATACAGAGATCTTTCACGTACCTAGGCGTTGATGGCCAGATCCAAAACTTCATAAATAACTACTAATACAATGATGATTATTGACAAATCTTTTCGGGTTTTATACTTCTATTCCCATTACTAGAATTCGAACCTTGCTGAAGTCACTTTAATTTATCTAAATATTATGATTACAAGCACTACCGCGTACTAAGCGAAAATCATAAATGTACAAACTATTGGAGCACAAAATATATGACGGTTTAAGAAATACGATTGGAGCACGAAATTTCGGCGACACAGCCGACCTCCCGGTAGCTTAGAAGATAAAGCATCCGGCGCGAAATCGGAAGGTCGCGGGTTCATTTCCCGCCCGGGGCAAAACATTTTGTGCTCCAATAATTTGTAAATTTATTGTCACTTTAATTTCTTTGCGCCAGTTGTGTGTCGCAAGTAATAGTCTCCAACTCCGTAAAGGTATTTCATATTATGACAAATTATGTGATGGGGTTTCTTTGGCATTATTGCACAGTTTCACCTTGATTATTGCCATACTTGTGTGAGGTTCCATTTCCGGATGTTGCCTTTTAATATAACAATGTTAAAAATATATATTCTCCCGTTGTATTTCATTAAGTTATATCCTATCTATAAACAATTGTGTTTTTTTTAAAGTTTGAATATCTTTAAAGTTTATTTTCACAAATAAGTTATCTGAAACCATAGCAGACGACACAATAATTTTATGGGTTATCGGCAGAAAATGGTAGATACATTCGTTTTTAATTCTAGAGTAGATTTTACTAACATTTATTATTAAAATAAACTTGTACTATTAAATTACAAAGATTATGAAACTTGACGACGTGTGATCGTCGAGTTTCATAATCTTTGCCACATTCATTCGGCACAAACAACTCCGGGCTAATTACCCCACCGAGGACTCACGACTCTCTCTCGTTTAAAAAGCTTTATGCTGCGTCATTTGCTGCTCCCATAATGGACTGATAACGATACAATTGCCGCTTTTTCTCGCTTACGCTTGCCATTTATACTTGTCATGCAACTTTATTGCAATCTTACGCCTGAAGTTCCTGGCTTATGTCTATTTTGTCCGCGTATTCCTACTTAGTGCCATTAGTACTTGGTTTGAAGCTCCGTTGCTATAATAACAGTCACGTAATCGATTCTGATTTTCACTTATGCATAGTAACCATATATCATTTAAGTCACAGGATATAATTTGATTCGTTGGCATATCCTACATTTCACGAATTTTTCTTTGATTGATTAAAATATAGTCTTTGTCGGACCCATAATTCCAGATTAAACAGATTCGAAAAGAAACATCTGAATTTATATGGAAGATTATTTTCATATTGACCTTTGACCTTCTTCTAATTATATTTGAAATGTTGTTATTTTGTTCCTAAAACCGATATCATTTAAGTTATATCCCAAGAACTTATACTGTCCTATAAACTGACGGACGGACTTCAAAGTCCTGAGAGTAAAATTATATAGGAACTTGTCTTGCACGAATCCTAAGAAACCTAGCCAGCTTTAGATTGATTGTATATTTAAATTACTTGGTAGGTATTTTTTTTACCGATAGGCCAGCCTTCGACGACTGAGCGATGAAGATTAACCATCTTCAATAATAAATAAGGCTAAACCTGGAATGGAATCTGGCTCTCAAGCATAGCTACCGGAACCCATCATTGGGATGTGTATAACTCACTTAAGATTCATTTCAGATATTTAGTTTTTTTTATTACCGTTACAGATTATACTTGTAATTTTATTGATCCTTTTGTTTTATAGTTAATAGGCTTGCAAGTCTGGCCCTTGGGGCAAAAAATTGTTTCAAAATAACACGAACTGAAAATTATTTTTGACTTGTTTTCTGATTTCGTCGTGTTGTTATTGAATATGGCAGAATGGATACACATTCTGTGCAGGTGCAAAATATCATATAATCCAATTTACAGCCTTTAGGAATGCCGGTATCATTTCCATCATTGTGACGTAAACAACAAGACTTACTTCCACAGGCACGCATTATAAATATCCAACGCCAATTCTGTTGACAATTAAGGTAGGTGCTTTAACAAACATTTAACGAATTTACGATTACTTAAGGGCGTGATATTGTGACATCCATTTAATTCTGAACCAGAATTATAATAATTTCACTTAATTACGGTATTTATTCTGATACGAGGCCACACTCTATCTTGGTTTCGCACAATATATTGCCGCTTTGGCTTTATGTAGTAAGTACTTCATTCTTTATAACCGCAGCAATGAACTTAAATGAAAAATAAAAGCTTTTCCGTGTTTAATTTTTCCGTATACCACTCATATCTTGGAGATTATCATACAGATATATGCAATTTCGTACTAAATATACAGTCGTGGAAATTACAGGAATTATATACTGAAGCATGACGTAATTTAGTTTATATTAAATTGACACTTAATCAGGAGATAAAAAATACAATTTTACAATTGTAAGAGCCGCGGTAACTGAATTATATGTTTGTTTTATTAGACAAGTAGTCATAAAATGGTAGGTTTAGTGTGGTCCATTACAACGCTGCAGCTCCACATTTTTGGACGGCAATCATCGTAAGGTGTAATTTTAGTGTTCGAATTCTCGACCGATCGTAAAATAATGATTTTATTGCTTTCACAATAATACGGAGAGTAACACAGCGTCGAAGTGCTACGTTTCGTATCATTAAAGAACAGAAGCATAAATTAAAAATCACTAAAAATAGAAAAAAGGCTTATTACTATTATAACGGTTTTTTGGCAGCCCTTCTTTTTAATCCAGCATTTAAGCCATTAAAAAGGCATTTAAGACGAGAATAAACAATTATTACATACATAAAAACAAAATGCCTAAAATATTTTAATATTATTTATTTCCGATAAATAATAATAATTTTAAACCACGTGACTTTTGCTTGTGTGCTTTTTCAGCCGTGATGGTATGTTTTTTTAAATAATCCTTTGTTGTCTCAGATTTCTTTATGTAGAAGCAAGACAAAAATTTAAATATTCAAAGTATATAAGTGATATAAGCTACCTTAATAGTTACAAGCAGATACTGTTAAACCTAAAGATTGAAGATACTAGCAGCTCAATGCGCCTGTCCATTACGATTAGTACTTACTCGTCTATTTGTACCGAGGCAATAACATTTTGGGGGCAGACCTGATTAGATCGAACACTATCGATGCTATTATTAATTCATTGTTGTTATAGATAGCCATCGCGTAATCCGGAACCATGACGATTCCCACGTTACAGATGGATAGTAATAGGAGGTGTCATACGTTCTAAGTAAGATGTTTCTATACGAGGAGAAATAATTTGACCAACGTTATGTTTAGGCATAATTTTATAAAGAATGATAGTATAAATTAATTAAGAAAGTAAAAAACTCGAGTGCAAATATTTTTTTATCGTTCCATTGTAATTAATCCTGCAAGTTATATATATTTATAGAATCCTTGTTTAAAATAAAAACTATTTTTCTCATATCATTTTGTTGGGTTCACTTGATGGCTTAAAAAGAAAAGAAACATTTTTCTCACAATATGGTATAATAATTCCGCCAGTTTTTTTATGTATCTAGTCAAGACAAATCTAATGATATCTCATACATTAAAATCGGTTAAGCCGTTCAGAAGTTATGGTGGAATAAAGAAACTTACAACATACATGCAAAAATGTGCCCTGAAAACAGAACATTTCTTTTGTGTGGTCGTGTAAAAATTTGAGGTATTATAGATGGGTAAGTTATATTAATCTGACTAGTACACATGAAATTAAGAATTCACTTGTCTTTCTTTATGTGTTTTTTTTAATTATAATTGTAATCTCTTTATATGTAGTTGTATAAATTAAGTGATTGTTTGATATTAATGTAACTAATTACAATTAATATTTCGATTAATAGGATGCTTGTATGTAGCTATTATTAAGAACATAATTATATAAAAAATGTTACATTATTTACTTACTTGCCTAGTATAACATTCTTAGTTATTATGGTCCATAAATGATTCTGATTCTGTTTTATTAGTCTTACTGTATTTTTTAATTCTGTAGAAACGAATCAAGTCATGTTGTAACTCAAAACATTCATTTGGCTTCTAGTATTTCATTCTTTGTTCTTCTTACAGTGGCTCTATAATACTTTTCGCTGAACGTGGCTGTAGAATTAAGAATATAGTATCAATATTAAAATTTGCAATTGACTTCCAAAGCGTGGTAGACATCTAAATTTAAAAAATGAGTTTCTTTTCTTGTTTAAATTCTAGTATTAGTAACAGAAATCTGGTATACTTAGACACATTTCGCATTTCTAAAAAAGCTTAATATCATAATATCTGATTATTAGTAATATAGCCCGCTAGCTCTTGAACCATAATACAAGAATACAATCCACTTACAGATAAGAAATTGAATAGAAAATTAAATTAAGCATCGGATGGGATGTCGACGTTTATGGAGACGGGAGCATCATTGCAAGCTATTACTGCGGCACAGGAAACAATGTATTTCCTCTTAGATTTTTGATCATTAGTTTTACTTTTAGAGTAAACATCGTTACGTTGCAATAGCCCAATTGAGTTGCTCTTCTTTTATATCAATAAAAGCTTTATTATGTGGTAGGTAAACACTGTTCTTCTTCACTTTGAAAACTATCGCGAGTTTTATCCATATTAACTTATTAGTAAACGGCTAGGACCCGCATTATATTTACCGGAAAGATTCCGATCAGTTTCGGACTGTTTTGAAGTCCTTCGTCTGGGAGTTACGATTGTACGACTCGCAATCGTAACCCCCAGACGAAGGACTTTAAAACGATTGTACGATGATGATGGTCGGAATCTTTCCGGGTCCTAGCCGTTTACTAATAAGTTAACTGTTCTTATATATCTCATATTTCGAAGCGCTCTTAGCGAAGTGTGCTTAGCCATTCTGAACCGATCAGCATAGCTAAGCTATGTCTGCCTCGGTCATGAGTTGGATGGGTGACCGCTGGTGACATTACTACTGAGCGCTTCCGTACTTCGGAGGGCACGTTAAGCCGCTCCCGGTCGTTTTCTTCGGTCCCGGTTGTTATCTTAGGATGGCAGTCGTTATAGCATGGTGGTAGGGCATTTTGCGAATGCCCTACCTGGCTAGCTACCACCCTCCAGTAGTAAATCTGTCGCCAAGCCCCTAACGGTGTTTTCCGGCGGCTGTCCTTGAGAGCCAGTAATTCTAGGTTAGTATGAACAACATCTTCGAACACATCATCACTTACTATCGGGTGAGATAGTGGTCAAAGGCTTACCTATGATGCATAAAAAAAATAGGGTCTACTTATAAGTGTTTGGTAATTTTTGATTCATCACACCTGTTCGAAGAATGATTATTGGTTTTAGAGGATACAGCGAGAACAATATTCAAATTTGTTATAATGGAAGTTTGATCTTTCTCTGTTCTGATTGGTCGACGTAAATACTTCGAATAAATTAGGTTACTATACATTTCTATCTATGTATAGCCTTCTCATTCCTTGTATAATAATCTACTGACTATTGTCCTTCTGTAACACTAATAACTACTTCAAACATAGGACAGGTCCATGGTTCGAATTCCGTCGCGGGCTTGAGCTTCACGCGAATGAAGCGAATGCCCGCCATGGCTAGCGATCACCCTCAAGTTGAAAATCTGTGTGTTCCGGCAGCAGTCCTTGAGAGCCAGTGAAATTACAGGCACATGAGACTTAACTACTATGTCTCAAGGGACGGGTGCAGTGCAATTCGTGACTTGTGACGAAATGCATCGTAAACCGTAAAAGTATTGGAGAGGTATTTTGTTATACTATAGGTAGACACAGAACTCAAATCAAATCATATCAAAAATATATTAACTACGAACTAACGAGAACATACCAATGGCAACATCACCTTTTTATTATTTTCCCCGTAGAATCATGTGATCATGTGAACAATATGTTTTTCTTAACATTATAAAGGATACCACAATAAATAGATATAAATTTCACTACCTATACTTATGTTAAATGGTTTAACCATAGATTATATCTCCCTTTAAAAATTAAAATAGCTAGGTTTAAAATCTTGTTTTATAGGTACGCAAGCTGAGATAGTTGCCAATAGTTATTATATACGCTGATCAAGAAATGACTGCAGTCGATGCTATTCGATAGAAACATCGAAGGTAGATCTGATATTATTATCTGTCTTTTTATATGTTTATACAATTAATCGATTCATATAAATAGTAAGTTGATTTACAATCTTAAATTTCTATTTCTGTAGAACGTTGACCGAAAATTTCCTACTTTGCACCTTTGCATATAATGGGGTGTAATCGTCTAAAGCTTATTAGTACAGTTAAGTACAAATATAATTTTATAGTTAAGAAAAAATGGAGGCCGTCTCGTCGCGTCGTGGTGGTCAATTTAAGACCTGTATATTACGGGATCTATTTAAAAAACTAAAATAATTCTTAGGAATCTGAAATTTATATATCATCTAAATTAATAATGTACATTTGATGCTGTGGTCTAAACTGACAAACACGAACCCCGACTCCTACTTAGCCAGTTTTTTGTAGTCGGCACAAATCAGATTATTTCTGCAATGAATGAATTATAATAGTATTCATAAAACTCATTAACTTAAGCAAATCAGTTTATACCATAATTATGCTAAAAGTTATCTGAACTAATTATGTTGCAACATTAAAAATAAATTACTGTGAGTTTGGGTAACTTGGTATCAATAACATACTGATTCACACTCTTAGCTTACATATTTTTATGTTATAACTTCCACAGGTTAATTTGATCATTTTTAAGGTTTCAATATTATAATGTAAACAACTTTAAGTAAAATACATTTAACTAAATACTGCTAGACCTCTGGACACTGTGAGCTAACTCTGCATAGCATAGGGAACGTTTTATTTTATCATATAAAATAAATCTTACGCGCTAGATTCAAATAATTTCTCAAACAATTCATAAAACAACTGACACTCAACACGTGTCTACGACCACTGGTTGATGAAAGTATTGGAAATGTTGGGACTAGAATAATGTAAAAACGCTAAAAGTTAGTTCCAATCTTTATTTCTAGTCTTTTGGCTGATGCTTACGAAACCTATTGTCACTCGTCAACAATACTAGTCATCATAAAACAACTGTCACTCAACACGTGTCTACGACCACGGGTTGATGAAAGTATTGGAAACGTTGGGACTAGAATAATGTAAAAACGCTAAAAGTTAGTTCCAATCCTTATTTCTAGTCTTTTGGCTGATGCTTACGTAACCTATTATCACTCGTCCACAATAATACTAGTCATCATAAAACAACTCTCACTCAACACGTGTCTACGACCATTGGTTGATGAAAGTGTTGGAAACGTTGGGACTAGAATAATGTAAAAACGCTAAAAGTTAGTTCCAATCTTTATTTCTAGTCTTTTGGCTGATGCTTACGAAACCTATTGTCACTCGTCCACAATACTAGTCACCATCAGAAGTAGTTGTTGTTATTATTATTACATCATCTAGAAGGCATATTGGAAAATATGATTTTTAATTAATTGAGTTTATCATAAAAACAACTTTATCTAAGTTTGATTATATAAAAAATATAGGTAGATATATGTATATATACTTAGTGGCATATATCTATAATCTAAGTATATATCTATAATTTACCCAACAAATATACTATTTTTAAATTAGGTTCACAAATTGGTAAAATATCGATGAGGACAGATAAAAACTTACATATAGACCCTTTTTGAATTTATCTTTTTAAATATAGCAAAGTCAAAGTCAAAGTCAAAGTCAAAATCATTTATTCAATTTAGGCGTCTACGACGCTCTTATGAAGGTCAATTACAAATTTTAATATTGAAATATACTACATTGTACTGCCACGTTCAGCAAACAAAAATTATAGAGCCACTGCGAGAAGAACGGGCAAGAAACTCGGGGCCATTCTTTTAAACGTTTTTTAAAAATGTGTTTGGTACATACTATATAATAAAATTATTACAATACTTAATTTACATTACGTAGGTGTTAGGCGCTAGCTTGGCAGAGGCGAACCAGTCCAAGCATTTTTGTCGTTTAAGTAATCACAAACTGTGTAGTAAGATTTCTTTATCAAAATATTCTTCACATGCAACTTGAATTTTCTTTCTGTGAGCGTTGTAATATGTTTGGGCAATTTATTATAAAACCGTACACAATTTCCTAAGAAGGACCTTTTATTTGTCTTTGCTAATCTAAAACCTGGCACCGCTATTTTATCTTTATTCCTAGTGTTATAATCGTGAGTGTCACTGTTTGATTTAAATTTGCTCAAATTTTTACGAACATACATAATATTTTCAAAAATATACAGACTTGGTAAAGTTAAAATATCAATTTCTTTAAAAATATCTCTCAGGGATTCCCTAGGATCCATTTCATATAGGGCTCGAATTGCACGCTTTTGTAAGATAAAGATTGTCTCTATCTCAGCAGCAGCTCCCCACAGCAATATACCATAAGACATAATACTGTGGAAATACGCGAAATAAACGAGCCTAGCAGTAGCTACGTCTGTTAGCTGTCTTATCTTACGAACTGCATATGCAGCAGAACTAAGTCTTCCAGATAGATCATGTATATGTGGATTCCACTGTAAAGTTGAATCCATTTTAATTCCCAGGAAGACTGTCGCATTGTCAAAAGAGAGTTTTTCTAGGCCAAGCTTAATGTTTGGTTCAACATAAGTAACATTTGGTAAAGAAAACTTTAAACATCTGGTCTTTTTTGAATTTAAGAGAAGATTATTAGCCGCGAACCACTTAGAGATCATAGATAACACATTATTTACATGAATAAGTTCACTATCCCTCTTATCTACTTTAAAAATTAGGGAGGTATCATCTGCGAATAAAACTATATCGCAGAAATTTTTAACCATGCAAGGCAGATCATTTATATATGCTAGAAACAGAAAAGGTCCTAAAATTGATCCTTGCGGTACGCCTATTCTTACCAAAGACCCGGAAGAAGTATTGCCATTTATTCTAACCTTCTGTAGCCTGTCTGACAGATATGACTTTATAAGATCCAGAGCTTTTCCACGAATACCATAATGTGAAAGTTTTCGAATCAGAGTGCGGTGCTCTACACAGTCAAATAGCTGATATGCTAGCCTTTGACCACTATCTCACTGCTGGTAAGTGGTGATGTAGTCGAAGATGTTGTTCAGGCTAGCCTAGTATATTAATATAAGGACGCCCGTCAGGTGCCGGGCTAGAATGTCACCGCGCCATCTCTACTCGTGGTTGTCATAAAAGGCGACTAAAGGTAACACACCAGAAGGTGAAAGTAGCGTTTTTTGAGGAACTGATATCTCACACTGCGATCCCAAAGATGCCTGCCAAGCGTTGGGATTATGATAAATCCCCTCCCCCCTCCTCCCAAGGGAAGGCTGTGTTCAGCAGGGGACAATCCGGCTGATATAGTACAGTAAGGACAGCTCCGCAATACTCCGTTAGGTTCTTGGCAATCGATTTTCTACTTATTTTCGGCCACAAGCTCCTTTTTCATCTGAATCGCCCCCTTAATACTGCACTGAATAAATTATAATAGCATTCATTAAATTAACTAACGTAACAAAATTATATTTTACTTTATTTATGCTAAACGTTATTGATAAACTAATTAACTACCAACATTTTGAATAAATTATTGTGAGTATCGATGTTTTATATCATGTTGTTTGGTTATTAGGTAAGGTGGTATTAATACCATAAACGTACAGTCGGCGTCGTTAGTTGGCGCTCGCGGCGTTCTCAACACTCGAGTATCTTCCTACACCGAAATGTCTGTATCATCAATTATAATTTATCAATATTAGACGTTTCCTCGTTGCTAAAGTTTTGACGGGTGAAAATAATTGAATCAGACTTGAATGCGTTTCATAATCACCTCAGAATGTGTATTTAAAAACAAGATATATGTGAATATTTGCTTACATATTAGCATTTAGTTGTATTCAAATAACTTCTGAGGTATTCTAAATTATTAGTTTACAGTTACCTACTTAACTTTCAACGTATTTACAATTTACTAGAACACTTAGAACCCGAGGTCACGTGTATACTGCGAATCTACAATTCGGTAAAAACTTATGTCGCCGTCAATAAAAAACATTTGCTAATCTAGGTACACCCTCGCTCCTTCTTCAGTCATCCATGAACAATAAGCTTATATTGTTCTTTGTAGGGTAACATGCCAAATCAGAATTTAAGCTTTTGTCCGTCTCCGTCCCTTTGACTACGAGCCGTCTCTGTGGCAAATTACATCGATAATATTTAGTAGTTTTAACATAAAAATGGACCGAAGGAACCCTATAATGTATGAAATTTGCTCAGACATCTGTACATAGCACCGCGCATAATCAACTGAAACGATTTCAATACAATTGGCCCTTTATATTGGAAACTAAATTAGGGAAACCGATAGACAAACTATTTTAGTTCCGGTGAAAGGGCGATTATCTATTCATAACCAAATCTCACGCTGACATCAAAATAATGAGTTATTATTTGGCTATATAAATATCAACTTAAAAATGCCGTCAGCCATTACATGGTTAAGAAGAAGGGGTATCAACAGTGTTGCAACAAAGTTATTTTATCGAAAATAAAACAAAATATGAATCACACTCACTGTCGACAGGTAACTTAATATCACCTTCTTCCGTATGAATTCAATGCAATAAACAGGTATATTTATTTATCGAATTTTATTTTGGTTTTATCTACCTATTATATGGTGATAAAATTGTAACAAGGTAACTCATACAATTTCGGAAATACATTATTTTTATCGCAACGAGGATTGGAGGACATATTGGACTTATTCATTGCTTTAGGTTATTTTGAGTTCGATTATTGCTATGATAAAATAAATACTGACACAACTAAAGAGGTTTTTTTTCAGTTTAAAATCCTAGAACGATTTAGTTTAATGTGAACGAAAGGTTTTAAGGGTAATAAAAGGTGATTGAAAGAGAATTAAATTAATCCATGCGCATCATATACACTCGAGAGCAATGAATCCGGGTCACTTAAAGAATGTTAAAAATCTCGGAAACTAAAAATGATAGGTTAATGCAATAAATTGTATTTAATAGACAATGTAATACTCCTTAAATAAAAATATGAGTCACCATACATTTTATTAACACAAAATTACATAAAGAAAAAAACTGCTGATCTCTCCTTAAAACAAAAATAGGAAACATGAAATTTTTGAACTTTATTACGATTTTCTTGAATTTTAATACTTCGTATTGCCTCCTCGTGCTTCCATTACTGCGTTTACGCGGTTTGGCATGCTGTACACCAAGTTCCTTATACGATTTTGGGGAATATTCTCCCATTCCTCTGTGAGAGCAATTTTGAGCTCACGAAGCGTGATTGGGGGAGGGTTTCGTTGTTTTACGCATCTGCCTAGCTTGTCCCAAGCATGCTCGATCGGGTTGATATCCGGGCTGCGCGCTGGCCACTCCATACGAGTAATGTTCATCTCTTGAAGGTAGTCATTCACAATCCTACCTGTATGAGGTCGGGCATTGTCATGCATAAATATAGCATCCTCACCTAAATTGACCATAAATGGACCAACGTGATCATTGAGGATTTCTTCCACATATCTTACGCTAGTTAAAGAGCCGTTTTCTATGATCACCAGCTCTGTGCGACTTTCAGAAGAAATTCCGGCCCACACAAGTACAGACCCACCACCGTAGGCTACTTTTTCTTCGATGCATGCTTGCTTGAATCTTTCCCCTGGTCTTCGATACACTCTGTGTCTTCCATCGTGCTTGTAGAGCATAAATTTTGATTCGTCGGAGAACATAACTTTTGACCAATCTTCAATACTCCAATTTACGTGGCTCTGGGCATATCTTAGTCTCGAAATACGATGCCCACGCTCCAGTTTAGGGCCGTTTGCAGGTCTAAGGGGTTTTAAGTTAGATTCAGCAAGCCGACGTCTTACTGTCCATGCACTTGGGTTACTTCCTCCGAGGCGTCGAAACTGATTGGTGAGTTCAGTTCCTGTGAGAAAGCGATTTCGAAGCATGGTGTTCACCAAGTATCGGTCTTCTCGTGCTGTGGTACACCTGGTTCTGCCCGTTCCTGGTCTGCGTAGGTTAGAACCAGTTTCTTCGTAACGTCGGAGAACTCTTTGTACTGTTGACAGCGACACACCGACAGTCCTGGCTGTATCGCGCTGACTCCGGCCGGTTTCCAGCATTGTAAGTATTCTGGTGCATTCTTCAGGCGTAAGCGACATAATTTCAGCTTGAATAATGAATATAGAGCACTATCAACATGGTTTATGTACCCACATAAATGACAGATTACAAACAAAAGCAAAACCAAATGCTGTAATTTCGTAGTTCCATCTTCGAAAGTGGCCCTTTTTCAAATTTGATTTTTTTATGATATAACTTTACAATAACTAAGAAGTTTTAATACCTTCATTTAAGGAGTATTACATTGTCTATTAAATACAATTTATTGCATTAACCTAGCATTTTTAGTTTCCGAGATTTTTAGGATTCTTTAAGTGACCCGGATTCATTGCTCTCGAGTGTAGATAAAGAGAACAACAGAATTTCATTCAGAAATGGACGATATCGTCCACGACCGAGGTTATGGTCGGGGAAATAGAAAACATGTTGATGAGATCCCACTAGGTGTAAAGATATTTCAATCCCGACGATTCACACACTGACGGTGGACGTATCTAACTAATAATAATGAATGAGTGACGATCGCTCATTTTGACGCTATTATAAACGCTAACACCAAAATCACTTGCAATGCTTCCAGATAAAAATAATAGGTACGAGCAATCTAAGAAAAGTTCTTAAAGGTATATGAAAAATGGGTTACCTAATTAGATAATAATCGAAAAGAAGGCTTCACATTCTATACGACTTTTAACAGTATTAACCCAGTATTAATCTTGAAAATATAGATATTTCACTTGTCATGTAAATCTAGATCTTCTACAATGTTATTTCTCATGCAAGCAACAATAGGCATCTAACAAAGATTGAAATCAGTACACGTGGAACATAATTTACAATCGAATAATGAAACATGGCAAGATGTGACATGGAGCGAGGTCAGGTCGCTCGCATCGCCGTGCACGGATCTACACTCACCTGCGAATCCTTGACCCATCCAGAAGGGGCTACTCAGAATGCATCTCGGTCCTGTCTCCAAACGTACATGTATATAAATAGGTATTTAAAATACCGTTCGCCGTGGGAACCGTGACGGGCCCGACCAGCGATAACCCTGTGTCAGAACCGCTCGCTCTATCACCACAACACATTACAGGCGCAGCCTCGCCACCGCCGCCCGTCGCCTGTTCCTCGAAAAAAGACTTGTGACTCAAACAATGAACCGATATCGAGATCCATTTGCTTAATTTCATAACAAAGTACCTCTATCTGTTTTTTTATCTATGCATTTATTTTCAATAACTGTAATAGTCGCTTCGAAATAAACTCCAAAGTACTACGATGTCGATAACAAAAAGAGGCAATCGAAAGTGAACTCTGTGAGCTGAAGCCGAAGGTTAACTGTCAATCTGTGCTTAGAGCGGTTTAGTATAGACAAGGCTGCACGCTGCGAGATGTCATCTCGGCTCCCCGCAGCGATCTGCGAACAATATTGTCTCTGCCATAAACGTATTGTGAATTTTAAATCGATTCATAAGTGAATATAAAGAGAATCGAGCAGTAGAAACAGTGTGTCTTAAAATGTTAACTAGAACGAGTGAAAGGATAAAATTGTGTATGGAATATGATGAACATTTTTGTGGCATAACAGATGCCCGTTCTTTTTACTCATATGGCAACTCTAACATTATGCTGCAAAGATAAGACTTTTCTCTTCGATCTTTATCCTCTAATTGTTAATAGAAAAGTTTAGTTCAAATTAACAAATATGAAATTTACTTCCCCTATCCGGGGATGCGTATATTTGTCTATCCTGGCTGGTTAAGGTATGCAGATATTTTAAATATACAAAACATCGTCATTTTGATAGGAAACCTTAAATCACTCAAAGATGAATTAGTCACAGTAACTCCTTACATATATTTATTATGTACCAATAAAAATATCACTTGAAGCTTCTTGCTTAAATATTGAAAATTAGAAAGCCGTGGGAAAAAAATATTGTCCATATGTTTTATATTTTGGCTAGGAAGTCTATGAATAACCCGTCAAACTTATATTTACTCGTACCTTTCTGTTTGTGAGGCCGCGCAACAAAATATGTCAAGTAATTAATTACCTAAAGTTAAAAATATTTGAAATCGTAACTCAACTAAGGTTAACCAAAGAGCATTTAGGGAATGAAGTAATTATTCATGTCGAATCAAGTCTCTAATCAAGATGACTTTGATTTGCACTTGAAAGTATTTCCAAACAGGTTATCTCAATAAGCAATTACTGTTTTACGACAGCGTGATTCGACGAACATGGCTTTTGACGCCAAATTTGTGCTTTGTAGTTTCCTTCTAGTCGCCGCAATAAACTGAAGTCGTAACATGGTGGTTATAAAATAAATTACCACAGGTGCCTATGTAGATGTGTGTACCCACTAGTCTATCATTCTACTTTCTATTCATTGCAAAATATTGGATAGGGTAATGAGTTTGAGAGTCTGATTTTTAAAGTAGATAGGAAAGATAGTGAACTCATTCATGTAAATAATGTGTTATCTATGATCTCTGAATGGTTCGCCGCTAATAATCTACTCAAGACCAAATGTTTAAAGTTCTTATTACCAAATGTTCCTTATGTTGAACCAAACAAAGCTTGGCCTAGATAAACTCTCTATTGACAAAGCGGCAGTCTTTCTGGGAATCAAAATGGATTCAACTTTACAGTGGGATCCACATATACATGATCTAGCCGGAAGACTTAGTTCTGCTGCATATGCAGTTTGTAAGATAAGACAGTTAACAGACGTAGCTACTGCACGGCTAGTTTATTTCGCGTACTTCCACAGTATTATGTTGTATGGTGTATTGCTGTGGGGAGCTGCTGCTGAGATAGAGACAATCTTTATCTTACAAAAGCGTGCAATTCGAGCCATATATGAAATGGATCCTATGGAATCTCTAAGGGAACTTTTTAAAGAAATTGATATATTAACTTTACCGAGTCTGTATATATTTGAAATATTATGTATGTTCGGAAAAAATTGAGTAAATTTAAATATTTTTTTTTTTGTATGCCTAATAGGTTAGCCTTTGACCACTATCTCACCTGATAGTAAGTGATGATGTGGTCGAGGATGTTGTTCAGGCTAACCTAGAGTTACTGGCTCTCAAGGACAGCTGCTGGAACACACCGTTAGGTGCTTGGCGACAGATTTTCAACTTGAGGGTGGTAGCTAGCCAGGCGGGCATTCGCAAAGTGCCCTACCACCATGCTGTAACGACTGCTATCCTAAGACAACAACCGGGACCGACGGCTTAACGTGCCCTCCGAAGCACGGAAGCGCTCAGTAGTAATGTCACCAGCGGTCATCCATCCAAGTCATGACCGCGGCGGACGTTGCTTAACTTTGCTGATCGATTCAGAATGGCTAAACAAACTTGGCTACGAGCGCTTCAAAATTAAATAGTGACAACCACGATTACAACACTAAATAAATATAAATATAAAATAGCAGTACCAGGTTTTAGACTAGCAAAGACAAATAAAAGGTCCTTTTTAGTTAATTGTGTGCGGTTTTATAATAAAATTCCCAAACAAACGAGTATAACAATGCTCACAGAAGGAAAATTCAAGATGCATGTGAAAAATATTTTGATAAAGAAATCATACTACAAAGTTTGTGATTACTTAAACGACAAAGATGCTTGGAAAGTTCCACCTCTGCCAAGCTATCACCTGTCACGTACGTAATATAAACAAATATTGTAATAATCGTATTATATTGTATGTAACACATTGTTATAAGATGTTTAAAAGAATGGCTCCGAGTTTCTTGCCCGTTCTTCTCGCGGTGGCTGCATACATTTTTTTTTGCTGAACGTGGCAGTACAATTTAGAATATTTCAATATTAAAATTTGTAATTGACGATTTCGTTCGGGGAAGCACTGCCACCTTACTTATTTATAGCAGCATGCAGTAATCGGTGAAATTACAGGCACGTGAGACTTAAGGGCGCACCGAGCTTTTTAGGCGCGCCGCGTATGTGTGCGTAAGTAAGGCACGCCAACAGCATCCATCCCCGTTCGACGGCCAAAGAATTACTAAAGAGCTAGGGACAAAGCATCGCGGCTCTGACTAAAATGGGCGGAACAAGCCTGAATTTGAGTATTTCATTCGTATAGTAAAAACAAATACCTCATTGAAAAATGTAATGTGTATACGTTATAGAAAACATGTTGTATTTTTTATTTTTCAAATACGGATGACTCTCCGTTAAGTATTTACGCCATACTAAGGGTTAATTTCGTTTTTTAGATGTAACTTTGGTTTTTTTTCTATAGAGAAAATTTTAAGTAATCGTGTTTCCAAAGTGTATGATTTATAGAATGAATCCTTAAATATAATTTATATTAATTACATAACTCAAAATTAAGAAAAAAAGATACAGCAAGGGATCAAACGAACCACAATTACGTATCGCTGCCTCGATGCAGGCCGTGAATTGTATCACTTCTGACGAAACGCATCTGTTTTAGGCACATAATACCTAGATATACATAATAGATGGGCCTCGTGCTTGATCATATTGTTAATGAAAACAAATATTCATATAAACAACATTATATTTGGCATTAATTTGTAATGAAACAATAATATACGAAAAACACTATTTATCAATTTTTTTTTTTTTTTATGCCTGATAGGTTAGCCTTTGACCACTATCTCACCTGATGGTAAGTGATGATGTGGTCCAGGATGTTGTTCAGACTAACCTAGAGTAACTGGCTCTCAAGGACAGCTGCCGGAACACACCGTTAGATGCTTGGCGACAGATTTTCAACTTGAGGGTGGTAGCTAGCCAGGCGGGCATATGTAAAGTGCCCTACCACCATGCTGTAACGACTGCTATCCTAAGACAACAACCGGGACCGACGGCTTAACGTGCCCTCCGAAGCACGGAAGCGCTCAGTAGTAATGCCCAACCAGCGGTCACCCATCCAAGTCATGACCGCGGCGGACGTTGCTTAACTTTGCTGATCGATTCAGAATGGCTAAGCAAACTTGGCTACGAGCGCTTCAAAATTTAGCTTCATAAGACCAAAATAACACGGTAAAGTCATTATTTCATCAATACTTCTATTAACATATTGTATATTCTATTAATCTTAAACATTTAATATATATAATAAAAGTACTAACACTAGATATGGTCACACCATAAACGAAAGACTTCAACGTGTAGTCGGTACGACGTTCAAATAACGAATGGCGCTCCGTCGTGTTACTTCATCGCGCGGAGGTTATGGTCCGCACGGACGCGCCTTCGGGCATTATGGCGCTCCGGCTTTTTTTTTTAGATTTTGGGCGAGGAGAGACCCTACAATAGACCGGGATGGCGCTCCGGCTAAAGAAACTTCTGCTTATAAAGCCTTACTGCCAAGATGGCGGAGACCGTGCGTTTCACATTCGTTTCACAACTTTTAATATATTAAAAAATTAAATAATATGGATATTACTGATAGCTAAGAAGGCAAGATAATAAATACAATAATAATATATTATTAATTAATATTAGGTAATATTACTAGATTAAAATTTTAAAAAGTCACACTTAGTCAAGTGTTCGCCGAATGTGCGAGCGAACACGTTCAAAACATTAACAAACTTTAATGTTATTGAGTTAAATAGATAACAATATCAATAACTTATATATGAGTCTGTTGTCATCTCGACCGTGAAATAAATACTTGTGTAATACCTACGTTTATAGGTCTACAATTTATAAAAAAAAAAAATATACAAGCAAGACTAATATTGCTGTAATATAAAGCCGCATTTCAAGGACTGGTGCCCGAAGTAGACATAAAATGTCTGTATCACAATCACAGGTCACTAGTTAATTTGTTTTTTGGTCACCTTTAAGTCACCTAACACTCGACCATGTGGATGAGTTGGAGATGGAGTTGACAACTTTAATTTAGTAGTTATCTCGTCTAAAGTACAGTTGGTTCTACAAACTCCTGATTTCAATCCGAAATTATTTACACTCGACTTTGAACACACTGTCAACTGTTAACGATAATCATATAATCTGAAACGTCTATAAATTCATGTATTTTTCATTTTATTTGAATGGAATGGCTAGAAAACATCAAGAGGTTTTGGCGCACTTGTCTACTGACGTAAACAACAATGGTTGGCTATACGAAAGTACGTTAAGTCCCAGTCACTGAAGCCGAAAAAAACATAATGTATGTTGATATATAATGTTTTTTCGTTTATGTTGATAATTTTTTTGAAACATGTTTAAGTGAAAATCAGAATCAGAATATTTATTTTTATATTAAGAACTTACGATTAGGTACCTAATAATTTTAGATCTAAGGCCAGGCCAAACTCCTTTTAATTATTATTTTGTGTTAATATTGATTACTTTTTTAATATTGACTACTCTAATTAGGATTGAAACAAAAACACTATATATAACTTCATAAAACGATATCTTTTATTAAATTATAGTTTAAATTAAATACCTTTATACTATAATATTTTAATAATATTACATTTTAATACTTTTTCATAAAACCTTTTTTTTTAATATTTTTTATCCTGAAATTCTATTTATATCGACCATATGGTATAGTTTTTACGGTTGTGATGATAACCAACTCTCATTTATCTAATAATGGTCGATAAGAAACTAAAAATAAATAAACTTATCTACATGAACAAACTTTTTACTATAAGTAAGGGCAATTTTCGTTATATGGTCCGCACTACGAAAAACTATGGTAGGGTCAATCAATCAATCGATCTCAGCTTTTGGTACGATCTTACGTGAGCAGATTATTAAAAAAACAACTTTAATTTTTTTTTATTAGTGTGCCTTTATTAACAAAATACTAAAAATTATGTCATCACTACAGTTACTTCAATATTTAGGTATCCTAAAAAACATGGCAGGGCCACAGGCGATCTAGATGCTCCAGCTCACTACCAGTTAGCAGCGTGCCCAGTATGATGTTAGCATTGCCATGTTAGATTTCAATGCTTATTCGTTGAGTCAAATAAGTGCCAGCGTTTTGATGAAATGAATAAGAAGCTGATTCTTGAGACCGGCATTGTCAGTAATGCTAATAAGATTGAACTGGTCGGTCATTTCTCCATACAAACGTCGTATCACTCACTCCCTTATTGGAGATTTTAGGTCCATAATTAAGAATAATACCTATTGATTTCGTCATTATCTAGGCTTGTATGATGCCGAAATTTTAAAATGATAATTAAGTTGAATGTTATGAGCCTGGAAAACTTTATATGAAAAGTTTCGAACTCATCATGAAAATGCTCAGAACTCTCAAGTTATTTATATTATTAAAAAGAAACTTTACTATACAAACCTACATATTAAAGAAATCAATGGATATCATGCTTTGTTTTGGACCTAAATCGTCAAATAAGGGAGTGATCACGTCACTTATATGGATAACTGACCGGCGAGTTCACCCTTAGGTAATACTTACCTATGTGTTTATTATTAATTATTAGCGACGGTATTAAGATACTGGCGTCTTCAGAGTTTACTAGCTCAGATCATTCTTGAGAAGACGACTAGAAATCGGTTTATTGATCTGGGCTTAGAGCGCTATCACACTAGCTTTATGACTTCTTCATTCGGGCATCTCTACAGTCGCCAGGCTAATCCAGATGATGTGGTCTATTCAGTTTGTGCATGGTTCAGTAGCGTAGCGCCTCATTTCACTGCTATCTCACAACTTAAATAACGAAAATCAAGCAAATAGTGCCTGCACCATCTTTGTATCTCTTACGTTAAATCATGCAAACACTACTGTCATTGAATACATTGCAAAAAGTTCAAATTGAATTACGGGAATCGCACCATAGATAAGAGAAATATTCACTTTTGCACGCCAACAAATTAAATCGATTAGCAGCCGCGGTTATTACATCTGTCAACTTTCAATTTGCTTCTTCGCAGTTAACCCAAGCTAACCTTCACTTGAATTAAAGACATTAGCAGTTTTACATTTCAAGGTATACTTTGGGAACAGGATTATTTTACTTATCAAATTCTATTCACAATAAGACATCAAAATAAAATTGTGGACACGCTGTCCTACCAGTTTTCTGTAAGCGTTATATGCAGCCGAAGGTGACATCACAGATAACGTCATATTGCTTTCGTGGTGTCTGTTTAAGACATTATGACATAATACAGACCGTTTGCGTGATTACAGTGCAAATAACGCATATTTGCGTGATTGAACCGTAGGGATAATAAAGTGCACCTTGTAACTGCAAAGATTTCTGTTTCTTCTCATAGAATCAGACCGGATATCCATTAGGCGTTGTATACTGATCACGCCCTGTGTTTAATATATAGACAAATACACAAATTAATCAATGAAATGAAGCAATCTGTTTCGACTGATAAACATACTTTCGCACTATAGTAAATTCCAATAGTTAATTTTATTCTTTTGGACAATGCGATGTCAATTTTTTAAGATGTGCCAGGCCATTCTGTCTGAAGAGGCGATGCGTTTTAGAAAATCTTATATGCTCTTATTAAATATGCAATTACGTATACTTACATATTAACTCTGCGTTTTCTATGTAATCGTCTACATATGATAACAGGTATATAATAACAGATGGAATATAACTTAAAATAAAAACGTGTTTAATGGATCAGAATCTTCTAATAAGTGGTTCGTATTAATATGGAGATCCAAGTCGAAGAAGGCTTCTTCCAAGACATTTTCAGTATAAACACGGAGTAAGGTGTACATGTAAGTGTGCCTCGTAAACATATAGCAAGTTGTTGTCCTGTAACCTCGAGGATCAAAGGCGTTATTGTTTTATCTAATTTTTTTTTTCAATGTGTACCAACATAATCAGTTCTTTATAAAACAAAATTAGAGGTCAGCAGCGCGATAGTAATAACGCCGCTGCTGTTGCAAACGTTCATAACTTCATAGGCGACGGTTACCACTTTTCACCAAATGATGCCGCCTACCTATATGCCTGTATTCAGCTATAAAAATATACTCAAATACCCATATAAATCATTACGAATAAAACCAGTACCTACTTGAATTAAGATAACATCCCATTGTTAACTTTTTACACGTATGCGTTATACATAAAACTAATTTTAATACAAAACTGAGCAACCTCCGATATCGGGACTATAATATTCATAAAGCAGCCTTTAATTATTTCAAATATGTTATTTTACGAGCTAGTGTTTGTAAATAATGTATGTACGAGTCTGTAATGTATTTATTAATTTCTACTGCTTTTCTGCTGAAGATTTTCTTTGCAAATTTTGAGATAATTTTGTGGGCAGAATATTTATATACTGCCTATAAATCAAATATATCTTAACATACACGTGCCGTGTTTAATGATGTTAGGAGCAAGGTAAGTATTTATTTATTTAAGTATTTACTATTTATTAATTAATTATTACGGACATACCATTTACAATAATTAATCAAAAACATTACATGTTCCTAAAAATTAATTACATAAATTATAAATTAAGTCATTCAGTCAACAGATTATAAAATACAATATTAAATAAACATATAATAAAACATTTGTCAATAATTATAGTACACATATACTTATGAGTTTTTGGTGATGTAGGCATTGGGGGAGACTGTGCTCAGTAGTGGACAACCCAGCTAATAAAGTACAGTATAAGTGTTGTTTTGGCTGTGTTTTAGTTTGTGTTATCTGACTGTAGCATCAGTGATTTTTATTTTTCTTATGTACATTTAAATATTTGATGCCTCTAAGTCTTTGCACGTATGAGTAATCGTACCTAAAAATTTCAAACCAAACAATAACCATTATTTTGAGAGTGAGCGAACTAACGGGCCGAAGTGAGAGATGCAACATAAAGATACCGGAAGCTTCACAACATAAAGCAACTGTTAAACGCTTAATGCGCCCGCCGATTGTTATCTACTATTTTTATGACACTGCAAATGGATTTCTGAATGCAATATCTGTGTTAAACGCTTTAGACTGTGCTACACAATAAATCGGCAGGATATAAAACGCTTCGGATAATAATCTATATTATCATGATGAAACTCCAATGGAGTTGCTATCAAGCTGTGCGTAAAGAAAGTCTAGCTATATCAGTAATTTATTTTTCAATTAATTATATTAATTTTATCCTAATTCATTGCAAACATAAATATTATAATTGCTGAATTTAACCGAATAAAAGTAATACTGTAAACGATGGGACTTATATTTACACACTATCTGTTATTGTAATCTAGCCATAACCTTTTTGAAAGACATATATAATTAAATGCAATCGTTTTATTTTAAACGAGACCGTTAAAGTAAAGTAACACATCAAAATCGCCGCTCACCTGCGCATGAGCAGCGCTATCCCACGATCGCTCTTCTCGATTTATAGATATCGCAGAATCGAAAGGCGCTTCGGCTTATTTTGCATAACGCTTCACTATAAATTGTGGCACAAAGCCCCATGACCTACAACGCATCGGGTACGATGGACAATCTATTGGGCTCGTAGGTCACCGTCCATTCGAACAGATTTGAACTCATTTCAAAGCACGACATAACTAGAACCTTTATTCGATATACCGCGTTTCACTTATAAGTTTAGCGTGCGCTTTAAACATTTGCTTCAAAGTAATCCAAAGGATGTATTAAAAATTGAAACAGCCAAAACCTGCGACGGTTGTCAAAACCTTGTCTGGTGAAAAATAATTAAAATGACTGAACCTACAGAGCTAATTAAGCAACGTAGGTCTGGTTCAACGATAAAAAATTGTCTGAGAACTTTTGCACTCGAAAAACACATAAATCTTATTGTTGTTCAATCGCTTTAACTTCCTGTATCGACCGGTCGCGGTGAGCTCGTTGCCGCACTTCCAAATAGGTGTTCTGATATTCTTTTTCTTTTAAAGAATAAAAATAGAGCGAAAAAAACAAGTCGCAAGTTTTTTACTCGACGACCTTGCAGCGAAGTGGCTTACTGATTCCGATACACAGTTACTAAAAAAGGAACCGCGATAAATCGTTGCTATTAAAACGATGATCTCGTAGACTAACTACCTTGCAACAAAATAAGTTTTTAGTTGTGAGCTTCCTAAACGGTCAATGTGGTAGCGGATCGATCAATCAAAGCGTCTCACGAAGATTTACTTTTACTTTTATTCAATAACTAAGCTGTTGAATATACATGGTGCTACGTTTATACCATACGGTAACTGACAAAGTTTTTAAAATTAATATTCCATTCGTCACGTCTCTGTCAGTCAGAATGGTGTTGGGTTGAACGTCGAGATTACTTATTAATGTTTTTGTAGACTTGTTCGCCTTGTTGCAACTCAGGCGACGACATCTCGTTTAATTACTGAACTTAACATGCTCACTGGCTTCAATTTAAATTAAGTAAATTAAGTTTTTGTAAAGAGTTCACAGTCTGTAAACTGAAATTTATGACAGAACTTCCATAACGTACGTAACGTAATTAAATACACCTGCATTATACAACTTATATACCTGGTCTCAGTCATATTTTCTTATTTTTTTATAAGATCTGAACAGAAACAATTTAATGTCTTCAATTTATATGATAACAATATGTTAAACCCTTCTTTGTATCTGGAGACAATGACATGACATGTAGAAAACCGTCTACGGGTAGACTAACCAAATGGCAAATTTATTTGTCATATACCAATTTTAATTTGCCCTGAACCATAAACTTTTATGACAGCTTATAACCCTACTAAAAACAAAAATAAAGAATGTAAGTAAAAGTTGTACAGTTTTTGGAACTTACCAAAGTACCACTTCTCTTTTCGAGAAGACGGTTATCTGCAATAAATATATAATATAGCGTCACGTCATAGTTTTCAAAAAATAATTATGGTGGGAAAATTATTGCGTGAATACGCGGTGGCTTATACATTTTATATATATCCAACATCAATCATCTGTCGTTAAACAATCAACTTTCATTTTTACGAGCGTATTGTTTATTATGGCTATCTAAATTTACATAAGTGACAAGTTTATAACAGACTTCCCCTAAAAGGAGGAGCATCTCAATTAACTTTTGATTTAAGCGTTTAAACGGAAGGTTTCGCAATACTTTGAACCTACAAACTGTAGTTGCAAGATACAAGAGGCAAGAGATAAAACATCTAATTATTTATACATCTCAAGCTGTCCCGGTTGAACTATATTGAAGAATTATATTACTAAACTTTTAACGGTCTACAATCGTCTTACTTTCAGTTTTTATTTACTAAGTCCACTGTCTACGTCATCAATTATCGAATAATGCAGCATATGAGCACTTGTTTTTTTTTCTATTTACTTATATATGACAGTAAGTAATATTTAAATTTATATTTTCTAAAGTTCTACTAAACCAAGCATGGAAAAGTTGTTTAAAAGAAGAAGAGAGATTAAGCATAATGATATCAAGATCATAATTAAACTATTCAGTTAGATTGCATAAACGATGTGTAAAAATGGAAAATGATTTAAAAATAGGTATTTGTACCCAAGACCTAGAACATTTTACCTCAAGTCGAGTACTGCGCAAATCACTTCGGAAAACCTATAACAAAATACATACACAGTATGATAAGGTTATTGATATGTGCAGGAGCAAGTGTCGACTGGTTTCATGAGTCTACATACTACATTAAAAATAAAAAATATATCTTTTGTAAGCTATTGCAGTATATTTGTAGCGTACCTACTCGTATTCACTAGAAAGTGGCTTATCAATCCAATTGTCAGTGCCACGCCTGACTCGGCACGGTTCGACGCCTGCTACAATTCATACGCCCATTATTGTGATGAGACATTACATTAGAATCGACGCCTTCCATTGCATTGTAGCCCCGTTGGAGCTTTCGCAAAACCTGTTGATAGACATTGGCACTATGCATCGATATAAGACGGATCAAAAATAAATATTACATTTAATAATTCAGGTTTGACTTTTCAAAGAGAATTATTAATTTATCCCTCCTATTTTATAAATGCATACATGTTTTTGGCTACTTGTTACTTCTACAAAACAATAACAAACGCAGCAGTTTGTTAGGTTTGTAGTATGGCAATAAATATAAAATATGCCATTGTTTACGAATGGTGATTAAGTAATTTAACCAATACAAAGGCGGAGCAACTCAAGCGGCGCAAGTATGCTAACCTGGGTATGGGTTACATATTTGAGCCGTTTGGTGTAGAGACTATTGGGTCCGTGGGAACCGGGAGCTCATCGTATTTTCTATAGGATAATTCCATCGGCCATATCCCTTACAAAACTCCTGATATTGGACTATATGAGTAACGCAAACTATGCAGCAAGAAATATAATATAACAAGATCCCCCTATTAAGGATATATTTGCCATAATCCCCACGCAGGCGGCTTGGGGATCGCAGTGTAAGTTGGCAGTTCTTCAGAAGGCGCTGCTGCCCACCTTCCAGTATTTTTCCCTTAGTCTCCTCTTACTACACCCACTGGATGATAATGGGGAGGTGCAATTCTAACCCGGCACCCCACAGGGCTATATTTACTTACTATGACTGAAAACCATGTCTAAATAATAGTAACTACTTAATTTAGTAAAAATAAGTATTGATGTTCTTCAATCGATATCGCTTAAAATATATTGACGTAACCGACATATACGTCTAGGTATAGCAAACAAAGACTTTATTTGATATAAGTTCACAATGAAAAAAAACAATGCAGTTCGTTACATCCTGATAGTCGTCGATAAATCCAAGGTTTCTAATTCGTAACGGAACTCAAACATCTTTATGACAAGGTTAGAATGGAACGGTCTTAATCAAAATCGTTAATATTAATATGATTTATTAGCAGATTAAAGCTATTTTTTAAAGTTGAGATTTTTAATTCTGATTAGTTGATGAGCTATGACACAAACTGGCAGCCGCCTGGTTTGTCTAAAGCAAAAACTCAAGAAAAAAATAAATTAAAAATCAACTGGCCAATCTTTTTATGGAAGAAAACCGTCTCTCATTCTACTCCTAGGCTACTCTGCGTATCGTAATTCACCAAAGTAACATTGGCATACTAACACATGAAGTCAGAATCTTTGTGATCTCACTGACGGACATTTGTCGAATAGATAAAGTACTCAGTAAAGTGCGCTTGAAATTTCACCAAAAACCTTAAAAACCATTGCTCTCGTTACTCGGTCGAAAGCATTGGTCCCTTTTCTTAACTTTGAGTTGGTTTTAAGTACTTCTTGATAGTTTATCAAAGTTTTCAAAACTATATACGTACATGTATATTGATTGGCAAGCTACAAATATATTAATTACTATTTATTCTTTCCTATTTGTTTATTTTTTTATTGCTGCTAGGATAGCCACTTATCTACTTTGACCACTCTTCCATTCCATTATTTAATTATTATTATATTATATTTAATTTAATTTAATTATTATAATTTATATTCTATAAAGTAATGCCTGAATTTATATATTATTATTAAGCTAGAATCAATGTCTCGTAGCTACTGGAACACTTAGATACAGATTTTCTCTTGAGGATTGTAGCATGCAAGACGGGCACGATGCTCATCACATCATTAACAAAATACCCTATCACCATGCTATAACGACTTCAATCCTGAGACAACAACCAGAACCGCCGACGGGTGCGTGCCTTCTAAAGCCCGAAAGTGCTCAATACTGCCACTAGCACTCATCAACTACCGTAGCGGACATTGCTTTACTTAGATGATCGGTGAAAAATGACTAGGAAAACTAAACTACGAGCGCTTCAAAATAGTATTAGGCATGCATAAATAATGTTGGTGAGTAATGTAACAAATAATCTTATTATTCCACAGTATACATTACTACGTAGGATTCTAATCATGGGACTCAATATATAACTTCAATCTTTTTTTGAATCTTTTTTTTCAATAACTATCTATACGGAGGTTATGAAGTATTTTTTTCCAGTCGTAATAGTATAAGTCACAATAGTAAAAAAAACATAAAAAGTCATATCAATAAAACGTTAACATTGGCCCTGTTATTTCAACAACATAAGTACCTACAACTTAATTTAAATGTGTACCTAACATTAACCAACTTATCACTTTCCAAGACGTTAAATTGTGGTCAATATTTACTTTTAGTAATATGCAATAATCAATAAAAAACAAAAGTATATCGAAAGAGGCTTCGCATCTTACAGGCGGCCAAAAGTTTTAATATTATGTTCCATTGTCGTTCTTTGCGTTCTTAATAAAACATATTTTACCAACCCTACATACTAGAATAGGGTAAGAATTAATAAAAGAATAGATTATATTTAATCTTAATGTAATATAATCACTATAATCACTAATAGGAAAAAGATTTATTTTTGCGTATTCCTACTAGTAAGTTTAGAGTTAGGACATATTTTTTACGTTTCGTGCGGTCCGGTACATAACGCGTTGATGTCTTTTACATGGAATAATCGCGAAAACCAAAGACAACATTATGGAATACTATTTTAAGCATATATAGTTGTTAGGTAAGGGGCTTAGAAGTATAGAAAAATACATCATGACGTTGTAGTTTTTGTTAATGGTCACTTCAAGTCAAAGAACATTCCTTAGTTATTAAGATGAGTACGTTGTACAAATACATTCTGCTTTGTTTACGCATGTACCACCTATGCGGTTTGGGTTCATTTCTAAGTAGTGTTAGTTTTAACAGCAACCGATAGGTGGCGATATTTTAAGTTAGCTCAGTGTTATATTTAACCAATAGATGGTAGTGTTCATTGCTAAAACACGCTGACGATATTCTCCGAACATATGATGTACCAAATTGTGTGAAATAATAAATTGTTGTTTTTTTGAGGTTACATAGTGGTTTCTTTTGTAGACATTTTGTTCCGTTCGAGTCGGAAAGAACTCGCTAGCTAGGTAGGGCCCAGGTGCACTGCATGGATCGTGCAGGATAATGCTTCCTGATGAGAAACAGCTTAATAATAGTGAAGTGAAGTGCTGAGTGCAAATATTGGACAAAGGATTGGTAAACCGTGAGTAATAGCAATAAGAAGTGAATATAAACTCTCATAGAAGAAACATACATTTTACGAAGTGTTTTACGAATATCAGAAACAGTGTCTTGTGATATAAATTTATACTTATAGCCATATAAAATAACACTCAGTGAAACTTTTGCTACAATTATGTACTAAGTGTATTAATTAACATAGTAAAATATTAGTACATAAAACTTTATTAATAAATAAATTGGACTTGTAAAATTTCAAGTAATACATAGACTTTCTCAGTTGATAATTACATAATGGCAGCATTACAAAGTGAAACTCTTCAACAGATTAAAAACTTATTTGATAACTTTAAAAAATGTCCTAAGGACCGCTTAACAAAAGCGTTTCTGGAAACAAGACTTGAGATTTTGGAATCACATTGGAATAAATTTCAATTGAATCATGATAAATTGGTTACATCTAAGGATTTGGAATATATTAGTAAAAATACATACGATACATGCCTTGAAATATATCTTGAATTAAAAACGAGAATTAAAGAGAAGTTGAATTCTTTTAATATTACAATACAAGCCCCAAGTGAACATAGCCAATATAGTGAGCAATCCTGTGTAAAGTTACCTCCGATTGAAATACCTAAATTCTCAGGAAATTACGTTGAATGGTTATCCTTTCACGATTTGTTTAAATCTTTAGTACACGATAATACAAATCTGAGTAAAGTAAATAAATGCCAATATTTAAAATCGAGTCTCCGTGCTGAAGCGGAAATTTTAGTAAAACAAATTCCAGTCACTGAATCAAATTATGACATAATCTGGGAAACCTTGAATAAGAGATATAGTAATCGTAGAAATATGGTAAATGCCTACATCGGAAAGCTTATTAATCAGAAACGAATAACTAACGAATTCCCCAAAGCCATTAAAGATCTTTTAGATGTCACGTCCGAATGTTTAACCTCGCTGAAGGCGATTGATATACCCACAGATCATTGGGATGACATAGTAGTTTACATCATTATACAAAAACTCGATTCAGACTCGCATAAACTTTTCGAACAACGCGTTGAAGACAGAAATACACTACCTACTTGGAAAGATCTCTCACAATTCTTAGAGTTTAGATTCCGAACTTTAGAAGCTGTAAAATATAAGGATACGACACATCAGTATAAAAATAGTACAGTGAATGCAAAAAGTTTTAGTACAATTGTGACTACACCTATTCACTGCTTGTACTGCAAACAAGAACATAGAATTTATAATTGTAAAGACTTTATTCAACTGAATGTTAACGGTAGACAACAATTTGTACAAAAGAATAATTTATGCTTCAACTGTTTGAAGAAATGACACTCCGTGAAAGACTGCACCCAATCAGCTTGTAGAAAATGTAATCGCAAACACCACTCATTACTTCATGGATATACCATAGCACCCACTACACCTACTAATACAAAAGAACCAGACATTCCAATCACTCATCAAGTAAACCTTGAAACCTTAGATAGCATCACCTTGAAAACTTCCACTAGCAAAGAAACATCAGTCATACTAGCAACTGCACTCGTAGCAGTGCAGTCAAATAGAAACAATAGTATCCACACCCTTCGTTCACTAATAGACCCTGGATCTGAAATTTCCATAATCACCGAAGGAGCGTGTCAACAGTTGGGTCTTAAGAAATCACCTATCAAAGGAGACATAGTTGGAGTTAGTTCAAACAAAACCACAACCAAGGCAATAGTAGAGTTTGAAATAATGTCCTTACATGACCCAAACAATTCAGTCAAAATCACTGCATATGTGTTGCGAAACTTAACGTCACACATACCACAGAGTACTCATTTAGTTGATTGGCCACAACTCAATAGCATTCAACTAGCAGATCCTTTATACACACAGCCAGGTCGCGTTGACATCCTTCTAGGAGCAGGCGTGTTCGCTGATATTATCCAACCAGGTCTGATGGTATATAGAAATCAATATAATTCACTTGTGGCACAAGAAACTTTACTAGGTTGGTTAATTTCTGGTCGCAATGATAAACATGATAACCAACCAACTCAAATTTTAACTCATCACATAAAACTAGAACTAGATGCCGAATTACGAAGATTCTGGGAACTGGAAGAGCCGGTCCCTGGAAAAAGAATAATGACAAATGATGAGATTAAATGTGAAGAATATTATAGTAATACACATAGTAGAAAACCAGACGGTAGATATGAAGTTCAGTTACCTTTTGCCGTGAATCCTCCAGACATCGGTGAATCTGAAAAAATAGCATTAAAGAGGTTATTAGCAGTCGAGAATAAATTGAAAGGGAATCCTGATATGAATGCTGGATACAATGAGTTTATGCAAGATTATTTGAACCAAAATCACATGGAAATTGTACCACTAGAAAATATTCCTAGTAAAAGTAGTTGTTACTTACCTCATCACGCTGTGATTAATGAGCAACATCTAACCACGAAGCTGCGCGTTGTGTTCGATGCCTCCGCTAAAACAAACAATGGCAAATCACTGAATGACAACTTATGGATAGGACCTTCCCTCCAAAGTGATGTAAGAGATGTTACATTGAGATGGAGAAGACATCCATTGGTATTAGTTGGAGACATAAAACAGATGTATAGACAAATAGACATAACCGGACACGATAGAAACTACTTAAGAATTTTATGGAGATTTAATAACAAAGATCCCATTCAACATTACAGACTTACAACTGTAACGTATGGCACATCTTGTGCTCCTTACCTTGCCATCAAGACGTTGAAACAATTAGCTGTTGATGAAAGTAACAATTTTCCTAAAGAAATAATCGACATTTTATTTAATGACTTTTATATGGATGACTTGCTAACCGGAGCATCAACGACTGAAGAAATAAATGTATTACAGGAGAAATTGTCGGAACTACTTCAAAAAGGTGGCTTTACTTTACACAAGTGGGCATATAACAACCCAAACATAGAAGACAACTCTCAAGCTCATAGAACAATACTGGGGATAGATTGGAATAACAAGACAGACAAATTTGAACTCGGATTTACTATTCAAAGGAGTAATGAAGCCCCAACTAAAAGATCAATCCTCAGAGATATCGCAAAACTATACGACCCAGCTGGATGGTTAGCTCCAATAGTGGTTCGTGCAAAGGTCTTTTTACAAAAACTGTGGACCGACGGCTTAGACTGGGATGATGAGTTATCTGCGAACTTAAAAGCAGAATGGCTTAGTTTTCATCAGCAATTATGTGACATGTCAAAAATAGAACTAGATAGATGGATAGGTATAACGGAAAACATAGTAAAGATAGAAATTCATGGATTTTCCGATTCTTCAGACATGGCTTATTCGGCAGCAGTGTATTGCCGAGCTATATTACCTGACTCAATTAAAGTGACTTTGATTGAAGCCAAAACAAAAGTTGCACCTGTTAAGAAAATATCAACACCTAGATTGGAACTGTGTGGAGCTGTATTACTGGCTAAACTAATAGATAGAATTAGAAAGGCATTGAATGTATCGTTAGATGACACCTACGCATGGACAGATGCAACAATCGTCCTTGCTTGGTTACAGCGTCCGCCAGCATACTGGAACATATTTGTCGCAAACCGAGTGACAGAAATCATCAATAGAGTTGATGTCATGAGATGGCATCACGTCCCGTCGTCCGATAACCCGGCAGATGTGGCGAGTCGAGGACTCTCCCCCCTTGAGCTGCAGTCACATGCGCTATGGTGGAGTGGTCCATCCTGGCTACGAAAAATTAGTGAATTACCTGTGAAAGACTTAAGTAATATAGTTAAACCTACAGAGTTAGAGAAAAAATCCGAAGTTAAAATATCCGCGAAGTGTAACTTAGTTCGGGAACCTGAAACAGAAAAAGACATTATTAATAGATATTCTAATTATAAAAAATTGTTAAGAGTCACAAGTTATTGTTTACGATTCTTGTACAAATGTAAAAGCAAGGTAAAAAGGGTAAACTTACCTGAATTCGTGAATACCACATATTTGAACTCCAGAGAGCTCTTAAACGCTTCTCATGTTCTGATAAAATTGTCACAGCAATCTGAAATAGTAAACAAGAAAGATATAGTCAATTTAAATCCATTTCTTGATGAAAATAATATATTAAGGGTAGGTGGGCGAATCCAAAATTCATATGTAAAAGAAGAAACTAAGCACCCTGTAATTTTAGCAAAAAATAGTAGATTAGCTTACCTAATTGTGAAGGATGCACATTCTATAACTTTGCATGGTGGAAACCTGTTGATGTTAAATTATGTAAGAAATAAATTTCATATAATCGCCGTTAAAAATTTGATTAAGCGAGTAATAAGAGAATGTGTTACCTGTTGTAGAAATGCTAAAAGGACTGCTACACAATTGATGGGAAACTTACCTAAAGAAAGAGTAACTCCACAACGTACCTTTTATATCAGCGGTGTAGATTTAGCAGGACCAGTAATTTTAAAACAATTTAGTGGTCGTGGTTCTAACAGAACCACAAAGGCTTACATTGCCTTATTCATTTGTACCGCGACAAAGGCAATCCATTTAGAGCTTGTGAGCGGTCTGAGCACAGAATGCTTCTTAGCTGCATTCCGTCGTTTTACAGCCCGAAGGGGACATTGTAAAAAATTAGTAAGTGATTGTGGGACAAATTTCATAGGTGCTAGTAAAGAACTTAAGATCTTGGTTAGTAGAAGCATTATAACTTTGCCTGGAGAAATTGTAGAACTGTTAGCCCAAGACGGCACAGATTGGCAATTTAATCCTGCTGGAGCTCCCCACATGGGCGGCCTATGGGAATCTGCAATTAATTCTACCAAGAAGCATTTAAATAGAGTCTTAGGCGATACAAAACTGACCTTTGAAGAATATTCGACCTTATTGTGTCAAATTGAAAGTTGTTTAAACTCTCGACCATTAACGTCATTAGATGATGAAAAGGATGGAGTGACTATTGCTCTAACTCCTGCTCATTTTTTAATTGGAGAAAACTCTATTGTAGTCCCTGACGAAAATTTAGAGAATGTCAAAGTACCTTATCACAAAAGATGGGTTTACTTACAACAGAAATTACAATCGTTTTGGCGTCAATGGAGTAGCGAATATCTAGTAAATTTACAAAAGCGCTATAAATGGTATAACGTGCAAGATAATTTCAAATTAGGCAGTATTGTCATTATTAAAGATGAGAGGCTACCGCCTACAAAATGGTTAATGGGTAAAATTATTGATGTTCATCCTGGATCAGACGGTTTGATAAGAGTTGTAAGTATAAAATGTAAAAACTCTGTCTTGAAAAGACCCATCCATAAATTGTGTTTGTTACCCATTGAACCCTAGTTATATTTGTAAGTGAGTAAACGCACATGTTTACATTAGTTTAAGTTTAAATAAGTTTAAGTTACAAAGTATTACAGTCCACTTGTAACTTGCGCATCAGGCGCATACTAAAATTTCATAGTCTGAGTTATTGAATTTTGCACTTTGGTATATTGTTCTAGCCTTAGCACAAGTATGTAAAATCCTAATAGATTATAATAGTAAATTTTCTGTCTTCTCAAAGACAATTTCATAAAATATTCTAATTTAAGTCATTCCTTTAATTTCTTTTGAAAGTTCTAACGCACTTTGAGGGGCGGAATGTTTACGCATGTACCACCTATGCGGTTTGGGTTCATTTCTAAGTAGTGTTAGTTTTAACAGCAACCGATAGGTGGCGATATTTTAAGTTAGCTCAGTGTTATATTTAACCAATAGATGGTAGTGTTCATTGCTAAAACACGCTGACGATATTCTCCGAACATATGATGTACCAAATTGTGTGAAATAATAAATTGTTGTTTTTTTGAGGTTACATAGTGGTTTCTTTTGTAGACAGCTTTATACTACACCTACGAGGAAAATAAAATCATTAGGTACCTATAAGTTTTCTCGTATTTGTCCGGAGACTTCTCCGGAAGTACCTAAGTTCTTTATGACTGCTTGAGCTGTATTTTTTATTTCTAGTGGCGCTGTTATTATAAAATCGTCACCTTCACTATCAGATGACATTTTGGAATATATTTAGAATATTTAAAAACGTACATACTGTTATATTATCAATTTATTAAAAAAACAAAATTTAACAAAAGAAATAAACTGCCGCACTTTTTTCGTAGTGCAAAAGGTTGCTAACTTCATTTCATTGAAAATCGAGTACGAAAAAAAAATCCACCCCTTTTTTAAAATTATTTGATATAAAACCTTTTTAGAAGTAAGTTCTGGAGTTGTTTTTTTTTCTGGTAGCGTCATCATTATAAAATAGTCACTTCTACTACAAGATGACTTTTAAAAAAAATATTTGAAATAATTAAAATCGTATTGTTAAATTATTCATTTAGTAAAAAACAAAACAAATAAAGTGCTGCGCTTTTTTTCGTAGTACAGAGAAAGGTTGCCAACCTCCTTCCATTGAATATCGAAAACGGAAAAAATCCCAACTCTTTTTCTAATTATTTGATATAAAACCTTTTTTAAATTTGACGATTGTATTATTTTTTGTTAGTAGCTAAAAAGCAGCTAGCAGCGCAAGTATGGATTTTTAATACAACATTCCTTCACTGCTACGGAATGAAATTCCATATAATTTTTCCCCCCGCACATATATAAGGGAGAAATGACGAACAATATAACACGTTTTTGGACGAGTAATGAGACTCTTTTTGAGTGGGTGTGGTATAATAGTTATTTGTTATACAAGAGTGCAAAGTTGCTTTTTAATCGCGTGTTCAATTTTGATGACCGAGCAAGGAAAGGATTCAAACTTAGAATCCTGAGCGTTAGCGAGGGAATCAAAAGAGCACGAGGTGAAAAATCTTTGCACTGGAGTGCAACACGTAACTTTTCATTCCACCTCAGCGAGGAAATAACTAAATGCAAAAAAGAAAAGTTTACAATCACAAGATAGGTACACTTTTATTTCAGTTTGCGAGAAAGCTCATTTGCGCATTATTAACAGTTTCAGTCAATTCTGTTGGCGTCAAACAAACTTCCTCGTCGCTAGAATCACTCATTTAAGTTTTTTCAGTTGTTTTCAAGTTTTTAATATAAGGTTTAACAATGGCGTGAAAAAATGCCGCGTAAAGAACCGCGTACAAAGCTAATTGAAAAAAAAACACCAAGAAGGTTCCGAGTCTGAGTTTTTAACAAATTAAAAAAGTTCTATGATATATTCGGCACCATAGAGGTAGCAGTAAACAGGTTTAATGTTTTTTTTCATTCACAAACTTAGTGCACACGATGTTCTAAATTCAATTTACTTTATCCTCTAGAAAATAAAAACGGCTTTTCCACTCAGTTATTGAAGATTAAAAATACTCATTCTGAGATGGTGGGATGAAAAAATATATGTAGGCTCAATAATATTTCCAGAACACAAGCAAAGTCCAATTGTCTATTGGAATTCTATTTGTAAAATTGGCACAGAAATTCCTTTAGAGGCCACCAGCTAGCTCAGAAGAACTACTTGGTATCTCTCATGTAAAAAAAAAACTATGATTGAAGTATCTTCTTATTATATTACGTTGGATGATGCAGGAACAAGAAACCCAGGAGTAAGATTTAAGCAATATGATGATTTTTAAACTTTTTTACAGATAATTAACGATTATTGAATATGTATCGACACTTTTTATTATAACGATATCAATAATTAAGAACTAGGTAATTTATAAGTAAGGTGACTGGCAAGAATATCAAGCGTTTACTTAAAAACAAATGGTAAAACGCGAAGACCGAATAGGTACAAGATGTGGTGATTTTATTCATTTAAATTACGTATGAAAGCATGAAAAATGTACGGGGAAAGTAGTGAAATGTCAATGTAACGAAAAAGGGACACTTTCTTACACAAAATAATTGTCACTTAAAACAAAATAATGAGGTAATTCATGTTCATAATCTTCCTTATTCAAATTATAGTCTGTTCATGTATTCAGAAGATCAGAAAACAAGATATATTAACACCTATTATCCTGAATCTAAAAGGCATCCTTGCATGTAAAACAACATCTTTTGTTCATTATCTCACCTGCAGGTAACTGATGATGTGCTCAAAGCTGTAGAACATGCTAATACTAGATAGATGGATAATGCTAAAGGAGTATAAATAATACCAATATTAATTGTTTTTGATAATATTACCATTTCTGTATTAGTTAAGTGTCGAATGTTTGATTTTTTGTGAGAAAAGAAATATAACATTAAATTTAATTCTAAGAATTCAAATGATCAAAACGCGATAAAAATTCTAGCACCTATTTGGCTCAACGAATAAGCACTCCAATTCAACGGGGCAATGCTGTCAGTATGCACGATGCGAACTGGTAGTGGGCTGGAGCATTTGGACAACAACTACAATAACTTGTAGTTTGTCTAAATGCTTCCGTTGGAGTAATATTGTTACTCCAACGGAAACATGTTATAGTTTTGAAGCAGTGATAGCTCAGTGGCTTTGGCTATGGACTGCCGCGCAGCAGGTCCATGGTTCGAATCCCGCCGCGAAGCCGGAAGGGCATTTTTGCGAATGCCCGCCTAGCTAGCGACCACCCTCAAGTTGAAAATCTGTCGCCAAGCACCTAACGGTGTGTTCCGGCAGCTGTCCTTGAGAGCCAGTCATTCTAGGTATTATCCTTGAGAGCCAGTCGTTCTATATTTGTAAATTTGCCAAAATTACATATTTACAGGCAAAATACTCATACTTTCAATGTTCCCATCAAATAAATCAGATAATAATTAGGACAGATAATATTACCACCCGTCACCAGAAATCTAAATTTGTTTCATTGACGCTCGCCGCGCGGAAGAGCCATATACGCGGCTTAGCCTTCATCTACAACTAGGTGTCGCTTAGTGCAAATAAAAATTAATAAGCGCATTTTAAAAACTGCTATGCAGCTCGCCCATGTCGAGCGTGAAACCTGTCCGCGCTGTCCGTTGTAGTGTGACCGTCCTTTGTCCGCCCGAGCTCGTCCTAGACAGCCGCCCAGCCGCCGCCGCCCGCGCCGCGCCACATTCATGCATAGTAAATAATTACAGTGATCAGGGCAGGTGGACGCGCACGCGCGCATAGAAATAGAAAGGCACATTGCAGTAATTATTTAGTACAGTTATCCGTAATGGGCCGTTTTGCGAAAGCTGTTAAGTAAATAAGCAGCGTCCTGCGGTTCCTGCCGGGTGCGCGCGCGCCACTTGCATGCGACGGGTTTGCACCCTGCCGCCCACCTCGCCGGCCTCACCCCGTATAGCCTGCGCAAAGTACATGCTTCATAACAAGAATTCCACAGGATAAGCGGTTAATTTTTCTTAACTATCTTACATACCTACTTCGAGCTAGTTGTTTTTTTTTATTATTTTTTATTCACAAATACATCGAGCTTTTTCTTTCTATAAGTATAACTTATACGTACCTAAGTATAATAGGTTCGATACATTTTTGATTATTTACTGATGCATACATATCGAATCTGCAGTCAGTTAATATTATTATACAATGTAAATTAACTATTATTTATATCCCATATACCTAATTAAAATAAATAGGTACAAAATGTGTCTCAAATAAAATTATCATCTAATTCCTAAACATAAGCATAGCAAATTATTTTTGCCTCTAGCTACTTCGTTTTTTGCTTTACTTTTTATTATAATCTTGCTCAAATAACGTCATTAAAATTCCTATATTACAAACCTGCCTTATCATTTTGATAAATGCTTCGGCCCATTATGTCCAAACGTGTTTTAGTGTCAACTGTGTAACGAGACGAGCGTGCGTGATAAATCTTTGCTTCTGGATTAGGTTATCTAGAAACTTCGTAAGATGTGTCGAGTTGTCTGAAGTAGAAACTGGTGAGTGGAGGTCGTCATGTCCGCTGCAGGCGGTGAAGGAAGTGTCGGATTGGTCGTAGCGATGTGACAACAGCCGTGCAGCAGCGCAGCGGTGCAACAGCGGCAGCGCGGCAAGACAAAACGGCGCGTGAGACGCTGGGACTGTGAAGCGGGCAGCGCTCCCGGCACGGGCACGCCCGGGGGTCAAGGGTTAAGCGATACTTTATTTTGAATAATTTATATGTCGTACTGCGATAGACGGCGTGCCCTTCGCTTCGTACTGTTTATGGTAATACGGGATATCTTGCATTGCAAATGCGCTGAATGTGTCGCCACCCGAAGCGGTTCGCCCGCGATAAACACCACTCGTAATTTATTTATATTCACAGTGGAAATGAGCCTGTTTCACGACAAATATATTTTACACTTTACTTTATTGCAGCTTTTAGTGTACTTCTACCTTTTATAGGGTGCGCATAGTGATATGAGTGTTATTATCGTGTCTGTAAAAATATAAACATTGTGAAGTATTAAGTGAACGCGCGACTGTCGCTAATAACTCGAAACGAATTCAATAAGTTAATACGGGCACAAAAAATAACGTTATTAATGTCGTCTGTCCACTAAATCACATTCGGAATAAATACAATCGATCGGAGAGCAATATTAATTAAAATGTTTCAGGTTCCTGCCTTCCACGGTAAGACAGGTCGCGAAGCGATTGCTAATAGTTAAGTCAAAATTCACTTTTGAGAAATGTCATCAATCAAAATTAATGGAGTTATTATCGCACTGGAACTTTCAAAAAATATTTATTGCGAACATAAATCAATGTTAAGGGCCGCGCCGCAGTGAGGCTGTAACGAAGTACTGCCAGCTTTCTAGGACGAGACGCAGGAGTTGCACTGCAATTTCTCGTGCGATTGAGCAGGCCAGAACCGCAGCCATCCGTCGCGTCGCTGTTGCGTGTGCCGGCGGCATGGGTAAGTTTGTTATCATCAGTTTAGCTTGAAGGTTTTAATTATTGATCACTATTAAACATAGGTATTATAGCTCAAAGTTATCAAAAATTTGAACAAATCATATATTGGTAAGCTAATTTGTTTATATTTACTGGTACATTATCTTTGAATATGACGTGATACTGATGTAGGTATCAGTTGCAAAGTCGAACACTAAAGATTTTAAAATATTACAATGAGGTTTATTGATAACATTCGAAGCGCTCGTAGCGAAGTTTGCTTAGCCATTCTGAATCGATCAGCAAAGTTAAGCAACGTCCGCCGCGGTCATGAGTTGGATGGGTGACCGCTGGTGACATTACTACTAAGCGCTTCCTTGCTTCGGAGGGCACGTTAAGCCGTCGGTCTCGGTTGTTGTCTTAGGATGGCAGTCGTTACAGCATGGTGGTAGGGCACTTTGCGAATGCCCGCCTGGCTAGCTACCACCCTCAAGTTGAAAATCTGTCGCCAAGCACCTAACGGTGTGTTCCGGCAGCTGTCCTTGAGAGCCAGTAATTCTAGGTTAGCCTGAACAACATCTTCGACCACATTATCACTTACCATCAGGTGAGATAGTGTTCAAAGGCTAACCTATCAAGCATAAAAAAAAAAAATTCAAGTGAGTCGATAAGCGCTGATGGGAATACCTCTTTCCATACAAACCTAGTTGGGTCATATTTTAAATACAAATAAGAGCCTAATCTGTACTACTGGTTTGCTAGTTTTCCGTAAAATGATGTATATTCTGAAAAACGTTTGTATAGAAATCATATCTAGAGATAACACAAATAATAAGCCGGAAAAGTGGCTAACTAGAAGCATATATGTATGGGTATCATACGAATTTGAACACTTGTTATTTAAAATTATATCAAAACTAGGTCAGTATGGAAAGCACCATGAGTGAGTACATTTCCCTTAATTAAAATAAATACTAAGCTATTTTACACAAATAGAACGCGCAAAGAAATTAAATGTATATCTATCGTTATAAAGTGTACGTTACGTGTACATCAACTATGGTAGTTTAGTCAAAGGTAGTGAGAGTTGACTATTTCATAATTACTATTGTAGTGATTTATAATATGTGCCTTGAGATAACTGCCCGATAACAAGAAAGTAAAAAAAAATACAAAATAGCGAACAATATGACTTGATATTTTTGATAGATAATGATGTTGATGGACGACAGCGCTACGGCCGGCGCGCGCGCACCGTGGGAACAATATTTCGGCTCTACGATTTCCATGTTTTGCAATCGCTTTGTATATTTTATATTGATAATCTTTTCATCAACGTTATCATTGTTAGCGATAGTTAAGTACGACCAAAACTAACTTTTATAATAGATATAAACAAAAATTATTATGTATACATATAGCAACTGTTAGTATCATAAACGTATGAAGTTAAACACAGCATAAGTGGCAGTACAAAATGATCATAATATGAACCAAAACAAGCTCAAGGCTCGCTCTGAATGCAATAATGTCCTCAGATAAACGGAAACGAGGAAATCTGGCTGATATAAAAGATGAAGAAATCGACGACATCGGCAGTAGCAAATACGCGTACTTTGATTATAATTGGCAATATTTTAACAAATAAAGTAGTGCCGGGGGCGAACCGTGGACATATTTATGTGACCCGCAGCTCGGCTGACCCGGTCCCAGTTGCCAAATTAACGAAAGCTCACGCAGGTCGAGACACTTTCTACTGGCCTGCATGCGCACCAACATTTTCATTATCGATCGCTTTCATAATTTAACTGACATTTTTCATCCATTCAATTGCATCGCATTAAAAGTACCATGGGCGCATTTATTAAGAGTTTTTATCATTATTAAGGATAAGGTATTTCTTATTATTCTGTTAAGATTTTGTGACCACTTATTTAAGAGACAAGTCTGAAAACTTATTAAACAGAATTCAAAACAATTTCATTCAGCAGCAACCTGATTGTGAAATGTTTATTTTGGGTATGTATGATTAGCATTTTTCTATAATGGCATCAATGCCAGCCGCTTATACATATTTATAAGTATTATTTATGAGTCTACTTAGAACTGAACATTGAAAGTCTTGACTGATTTAAATCTGCGTTTATATAAAACGGTCATTGTATTTTCTCTCGCCAAGAATAATTGCTGTACTGTAACTGGACCACGATTCTGCATTTTATTTTCAATAATCAATTTCTACGCTTACGGCGACCGTTGCAATTTCCTTGACTTGATTTATTACTTAGCTTTGTAAACATGTTCTTTTTGCGTATAATTATGTTTTTTCGTTGTCTGTAACTGTTCTGTTAAATAAGAAGTTTACTGTATGACCAAAGCTTGTCATTAAGACATTCTTTCTTATTCCTCTGAAACTTTTAATTATTTGATACTTAAGTAGGGTTAATTAACGAAGTAGTTTATCTTAATCCGTGAAGTTATCTCCGCAGAGGTGGCACTATTAATTCCCACATGCAGCTTGGATATGGGCAGACCAGGCTCGGCGTTAACGTCTGTAAGTTTGCACAAAGGCGACCTCGCACGAAATCACTTTAGTTTCTTTATTTGTCTCAACGCGCCTACACGACCATATGCAAATATGAAAACCGCTATCAATACTTATTTCAAAACAATTAAGTTATGATATAATTTTCGTAACTTCCTGTTGGTTTAGTAAACACTGGAAACTTAATAACCGTTAGTAGACTTAAGTCAATATAACTGTGCATGAAAGTCAACAGTGAATATTTTGAAAAGACCGTCATTTGTGATTTTTACGGCCTGTTAACTGCTCATAAAGGATCGCAGCAATTATTTTGATGGTTATAGCCGTCACAAATTCTGACGACAATGCTTCCTCGTACGGTGAAAGTAAACAGAGTTAATAAATCATCCGTAGGGACAAGTTTGAGATAAGAGCACCGATGAAATAGTGTGTTTCGCGAGAGATACACGTTGCCCGTAACATGTGACACGATGGTACCATGGATCGTAGAAACTTAAAGATGAGCTTCAATAACTCCGGCTGAAAGCCGTTATCGACAACTTAGGGGAACATGCGCCTAATGGCATGCTACCACACGTTGATATAAGGGTGATCTTGCTTTACATTGAGAGCACAATAGGGCCCCTAACCATCTCAAAAGCTTGATTACGCGAATAAGTAGCGGGTATACTACCAACGGGACCATGTCCAAGGAGGAGAGATACATTTTGTGTCGTTTGAGAAGACAGATTACACAAGCGTAAGATATAAGGGTATGAAGATAAGATGACAGTGACACGCAGTAAGATTTAAATTTATATTAATGTTCCTGTGGGGGTCGCAAGAGGCGATGTAACGAAAAATACTAGATGGTGGGGGAAGCAGCGCCTTCTCAAGAACTGCCCGAGTATACTGCGATCCCAAGCAATCTCCCACTTGACGGGGAAGATTGTGTTCAGAAGTAGATGATCCAATACACATATTTACACTTACAGTCTCTGGGTTAACTATACGTACGAAAGGCGAACAATGCCCTTAGGGTACAGTACAACAATACGGTCAGGATATTGTTGGGATTACCTCGCTTTTGTAGTGCTTCTGGTATGTTTGCACAGGGAAGTGTCGATTACTTCTACTCCATCATGCAAGAAAAGTGCCTCACTGCTAAACCGGGTTCGTACTACCTCGAACGGTATCCTGAACGCATTGAGTGATAGGTGTGATTGTCCAATGTTAAAACACTGGATAAATCTTCACGCAACACCTAATAGGTAATCTTTGTATGTATATAAATGACTAATAGTTTAAGGTATTTTTGTAAATTAACAATCATTATGGATCTGAGTCTGAAATAATTTATTTGATTAATTGATTGGTAAAGTAATAATGCAACCATAAACATTTAGCCCGTGGAGAAATTGAGCTCATCGTATCTTCCCAAACTTATCAGAGGGAATCCTTGATGCATGCATGATGAAAATACTGGCTTATTTTATTAGGCTCAATGATTTCACATTGCAATTCAATGAGATACTATTGCATTATTGGTACGCTGGAAAGATCTTGAAAATATTTGGGATATATATAGGCTGTCTCACTGAACGCACTCGACCTTTTATGTTGGATAGTATATTTAGTAGTTAGTACTATAACAGATAAAATTATCAGGGGCAAAGTGTTTTATTTTAAACAGTTTCAGAGAAGAAATATCATGTAACGAATACCTTTACTATTTGAAAATCACAATGAGAACATCATTTTTAGCACGTTGTTTGACAAAAATCTGGATAAAGTAATAGAACCTGAAAGAAGTAAGTACCTACTTTACAAAATTACAAATTTACGAGACGAAAAATTTAAGTCATGTGTGGGATTCGAGCTCGTGTCCATCCACCCCTTTAGCCTGGGTATGCTCTATCCAATTGACCTAACATGACAATGAATCATACCTCATTTTTTTCCTATTGTTCTTTAACCATCGTATTGGGATGGAGCGACATCTATAGTTCAACTTACGTTACAAACAAGACTAGTCTCGCAATTAGCAATGATGTCGCAACCCTATAATTTTAATATTTTTATGTTTTCAAGCTCTGCACGCATGCTCTGCGGATTGAATTACAAATTTACGAAAGGAAAAATTTTAATCGTGTGCGGGATTCGAACCCGCGTCCATCCACCCTTTTAGCTAGGGGTATGCTCTATCCAATTGAGCTAAAAAAAGTAATGAACAAGACGCGGGTTACATTAAAATAATAAAAAGCACCTACTCCGTGGTAGACAAGGCAATGTTCCTATAAGACGTTAAACGATGCCTGAAATGTAATTTAAGTCATTTTAGAAAATATAAAGCCAATTATTAATGAATAGATTTAGGCGTTACTTGGCGGAAATCCACATTTGATAATAATATAAAATATTTTAAAAATAATTTAAGAAAACTTTTTCAATATTTTTTTTTAAAATTACTACTACAACTGAGTAGTTCTAAATGCTGCGTGTAGAAAAGAAACGGATCGAAAATTCTTCCGGTTTGGCTGCGTGGCGTTTGTGACGATTCACACTCGGCTTAACAGGAAAATTAGGCGGATGTGTCATCAGATATACTGTTATATATTTTAAGTGTTTTATTAAAATAATAATTTAATGTTATTTTTAGTATTTGATATTATTAAGGCAATTATTGGTCATAAATATTAATCATATACATTTATTGATATTTTCACGGTATTACCATATCTGTACTTCGATGTTTGGTGTAGAGTCGATTGGTCATATGTTCTGATGAGCTTCAGAGCCCGCTGTGCGAACATATTGACTTTCTATGCATCGATGCAGTACTTGTCACGTGGGAATCAGATATCGCATGTTATACTGTTATATGCAAAGTATCTAAAATATGTGAACCTTTTACGATATAAAATAACAATACTTATTAACGTATATGGTATGAATGTCTAGTTAGTAATGATTTACACATGCAGGGTGTCCCAAGAAGTAGTGAGTGATATACTGAAGCTGGTAGGTAGAGGACCTAGAGGGCTATCTGAATCACCTCCATCTATGTTCCGCGATTTTTCGTATTTTCGGAGATATGACTTTTTTTTTAATTTTTTACCTATCGCCGAGTACGATGAGATTTTTATTTTTGCTGATAGGCCAATTCAGTATGGTGACATGTACTATCGTTAGATCTTTGAATGGAATAAAAAACATAATGCCAAGAAAGATAAAATTATCCAGTATGTTCACAACTCCAAGGGCTCTTAAAAAGAAGTTGTGAACATACTAATTTTATCTTTCTTGGCATTTAATAGTTTTTTATTATATTAGAAGTGTGAAAAATCTCATCGTTCTCGGCGATAGGTGAAAAATAAAAAAAAAAGTCATAGCTCCGTAAATACGAAAAATCGCAGGAACATACATGGGGGTGATTCAGATACCCCTCTAGGTCCTCTACCACCCAGCTTCAGTATATCACTACTTCTTGGGACAGCCTGTATATTATTATGTATAATAATAACTTCTAACTTGATCTTCAGTTAAGCTGTTTTTAGGTTACGTTCAAAAACCAAAATAATAGTTTTACTTGTATTTGCTAAGCAAGACTACAAAGTTGTTATTTGGGGCGACTACTTTTATTGAAACCTGAGAAAGCGAAACGCGAAGGACTCTAGAATTGAGTTTTATCGTTCAAAAATAGAATATACGAGGCGCAAATAACTTTGCTTAAGGAAACAAACAATATTTCTCCTCACGAAAACGAGAATAATGCTAAGTGAAAGAAAAGCAGCATCGTATAGTGAGGTAGTGTTCAGCGTAGAACAAAACTTCGAGTTATTTAGATCGTAGTTGTAATAAAATGAATGGACATAGTTGCAGGCAAGTCAGCTAGTTATTAAAGTCTGTATGTTCAATTTAATTTAATTATATAACTAGGCCTATCGTGTCCAACAATACGTTAAATGTGTTTGTTTTTTTATTACCAATACGGTGTATAGGTACATTAGACGTTGTTCAGAGATCAGTTAAGATATATTTACGCATTGAGCAAAATTCAATTTCCCGAAACAAAGTGAAGTAGGCCGATCTGATATAAGTGGCTATTGAAAAACGAAACCATAGCAGTAATCAGTGCTCGGTAAAAAGGTCGACTCTCGCAGTGACTTGCGACACTGCTGAGGCCACCATATTGTATTCACAGGAACTTACGTTTGCAAAGAAATGGTCAATAAATTTGTACCGTCAATAAAGATATCGATCAAAATTACAGGGTTCCGATGATTTAACAAATATGATCGGATCGCCTGCGTGGAGCTGGCAGGGTGGCCGTGAGCCTCTTCCATGAAACTGTAATGTTATGGCCCTTAACAATAATTTACCCCGTCCATGAAAGCTGCACCAATTCCGTTAATTACCGTCCGAATTGAGCTGTTGGAGTCACTTAATTAAACATAAGAATCTTTATTTGTACACATATTTTACGACGTTATTCTGTTTGCAAAGGTGTAATTATTAAAGAGTCTGCGGACACGATCAGGGTTAATGACTTCCATCGCATTGAAAGTACCACTCGAATATAAAATGGTTATTGTAAAGCACGTTTTAAAACAATGCAATCATAGCATGTTAAACGTCCAATCTGCGTTGATGTGGTAACAGTTACATTTATTTTTACAGGTCGTTGGAGCTTAAAATGAAAGATTGAGCGTTGTGGTGCCGAATGATGATTATTTAAAGTAACAATAAAATAGTATTAAATCGTGCGGCTACTGACGTGAGAACCAGGCTGGAAACAACATGGACTTTACAAAAACATTTTTATTTATGTTTGTGTGTTACACTTGTTCTGTCGCACTATCGTGGCCTATCACGATTTTTGATGTTTCAATGACAAACGTCTTTAGGATCCTGAAACAGAGTACTAAAAAACACTTGCAATTTTTTATCGGCAGTTGGCTTGCTACCGGACTATAACAAAGACGATAGAGCGTAGTACAGTGGCCACCCCCAAGGTGCGTTACTCCCGATAAAAAGCTGGGTCTCATTAACGCCTTGCGCAACCACGAAAGTGGCCCTTGGGGCGCTCGTTGTCGGAGACAAGCAACGCAAATTACTTTGGCACCGTTTGACGGCGGGAAATTTCATTACCACGAGCACATATCATTATTATCTCACTGGCAATCTACATTTTTTACCCGGTAATAAATGCGCGGGTAGTTTCACTTTCGGACACTGGTTTTCGAAAATGACCCGACTTCATATATTTGCAGCGAGGCTCTCGTGAAGGGCGTGTTACAGTTTTAAGTGAATTTCTTTCTGACCTCTTGCTCCAAGGTGTTGTTCGTAATTACTTGCGTGCTGACATATAATTTGGCGTTTACAACATAAATGACATTTACGAAGTTAATATCAACAGATTTTGGTTAAAGAATTACAATAAATATTCAAGTACAACACAGTCAGGTCATGACGAGATCGAAATTTGAACTATGACCTATAAATGACTGTAACTTATCTACTTCTATAAAATAATAATTGTATTGTGGAATTCCGAGACATCTTGTCTCTATTGTAGGTAAATATACTATTCTTCAATTTGTACCTGATAATGACAAGATGAAAGATCCTTAACAATACAATATACAAAAAAACGTACAAAGTTATATATTGTGCATACAACAGACGTAAAACTACATAGAAATATACTGAATATGAACACTTACGAAGCTTACCTGATGTTAAGCGATAACATCTGCCTATAACAGTTGCATATCGTCACAATTGACAAACAGCACTGCGCCCATGTTCCTGAGATATACAGTTGTTAAGTCAGAGATGCCTGTAATTTCCTGGCTCTGAAGGACTGTTACCAGAACACACTATTACAGGTAGCTAGCCAGGCGAGCATCTGCAAAACGCCCTTCCACTGTGAAGCTGAAGCCCATGGATCTGCAGCACGGGTTATCACTGCTTCAAACTAGGTAGGTATTATTTACTCTAGGTATTATTTTCGCAAGACAGGTGGACTGTCGTCTTTGTGAAAGTCGCGTTTATAGATTATACCTAATATAGGTCACGCAGAGCTAGCTATAAAGGCAAATGCCTAATAGCCATTCAATGTGGCGTTCAATGGCGGAGGTCTATGATCAATAGTGGACATCTCAGAACAGATAAAAAGGATTTTCTAAAAATAATACAACCTAAATGGTTTTCTGCATATTGTTATGGAACAAAATTATACATTCGCAAAACAATTCAGGTCCACTCACTCCATGTGAATCGTAATTCGGAAACTTAGAACAAAAGACTTCAACGCGCGCGTTCTAGTCACAACAATGTATACTTATTTTGAAAAGTAACTTTTGCCTACATTACCCATTACGCATGTATTAGTTTTAGTTCATATGAGTATAAAACGGTTGTATTTAGTAGGTATTTATAAATTTCATTTTCATTTTAGGATGATGTTTCATATTGTAATTTATATATGTTTAATGTTCTTTTTGAATTTTCATATTGTTATATAATCATTATGTAGAATAATAACTACAGTTCCCAGCTTACGAATAAAAGTACAATTCAATTATTCTTTAATATATTGACATCCACCGTTGAACAAAGGCCTCCTCAAAACAGGGGTTTGGCAATAATCCCACCACGAAGATACGTATGACGAATAATATATTTAAAAAAAAGAATACAAATTTTTTATAACATAAAATTTTTGCTACAATTCCAGCCTTTATAATATACAGGACTTTTCCGTATATTCCCGCTAGATGTCGTAAATGGAAAAAAAGGAATGAATGTGCCGAATCACACTCACGTCTGAGTGAGTATGGTGTTGCTGCCATGCTCTAGTCCATGAAAGATATTAGGTATACTACCAACAAAGATATCCTCAAGGAAGGTTAGCTTAACACAGCCAAACATTTCTGGAATATATGGAATATTATCCTTATTGTTCTAAGAAAAAACCTTTCTGTGCCTATTTCCTATACGTGGGAGAAACTAATAGCGATAAGTAGGTATACTCGACGTTCATTACCGGTACAAAACTTCCTAATAAATACAATATGACAACAGAGACATATCAGGGTTGAGACTAATATGTTCATGCTACTGAAAAAATTGCCTTGAAGGAATGTTTTACTCACAATATCAGAATATGAATAATATGTGCAAACTTAAACAAGAATATCTACAGCACACGCGTACACCAATTACAATGAATACTCTTTTAAACCAGATCGCGAGCGCCTGCAAACAGCAGTAATTTCATGGCACGTCGTGATGTAAAATTAAATATTAGACATTTCTCCTTAAATTGGATCGAGTTACAGCTCGTTACGGACACTTGACAGGGTAATGACAGTATCACGCCCCTAATAATCGGCGCGCGTGATTTTTACCCCACATCACACTTCGAAATCATTTTGTGAAATTAATTTTTGGAGCTTATCAAAGTCCTTGTACGTTTTCTCTCACCGCTGAGCACTAAATGTATTATTACTCGAATTGAACCCTGTAATTACTTGATCGAGTTAATGCATAAAGTTTCCCAAAAGTAGTACACCGCTATCAGCTACCATAAGATTAAGGTTTGATTGATTGTTTTTATGTGACCGATAAGCTCCGACACTTTCAGGCGGTTTCTTCAATAAAATATTGATTATACGTTTCGAGACGGTTCGATCTCTTTTTTCCGAATCGTCACACTTTATCTCCTCGTTATAAAATAATATTATTTTATTCGCAAAGTGAAGAATAGTGCTTTCCGGAGTTTCAGAGTTGCAGCTTATGTAGGAATGTGGGGACATTAGATTCAAACTTTATCAATATTATTGATTTGAAAGTACGAATATCTGTTCGTTTATTCTCTAAGCCTAAAGTAATGAACCGAAGTTGGTTAATTTTAAGGCAGTGACTGGATCTGTATCATTTGCAATATTATAATCAGCTTTTTTATATATTATTCTATATTAATAGTTAAAAAAAATATTCTATAGATATTTCTTAGCAAGAAATTACTCAAATAAACACTTAAGTACTTTTGCATCAATTTATAAGCACATTTCCACATGCAATTTTCTTATGTAGTATTTTAAGGAAGTCTAAATATGGACCATATCAAAATAATCACCAAATTACAGCAAAATGTTAGAACAGTTAGCGCATTCGGAATATAGATCATAGGATAAGACGCGGCTATTATTTTAAAATATAAATGTGGACGTGATGTCCACTTGTAATGCTAATCCTGCAGACAGGCAGCATCTGTTGGCCATAACGCGAGCTCGACCAGCCGACATGCCGTCAGTAATTATTCCGCGTCGCCGAAAACTTAATGCAAAGATACGATGAACCAAATATGTAATGCGATAAAAGCCAGAGAAGGGAACAACCCGAGCGAAATGGAACGTCAACGCGAAGGTTGTTGTGTCGTCGTCGAGGGCGCAGAGAAATGACGGCCCGCGCCTTGCGCAAACCTGAACTCTCTACATACTTGTTGTAAATCGATTACAGTTCATGTTCTGGTGCAACTAAGTGTACTTATACTTACTCCGATCGCGTGACGAGCTTTAATTACCGAAAGGTGTCGATACGAAAATCGACATGCAGAAAACAACTTAAATCTCGAAGCAAATCATTGTTATTACCCCTGTGATAAGTGGAACCTTATTGCGTTTCTTTTTATTTTAAACTTCCGCACATTAATGCCAGATAAAGTAAACAAGTGAATATTTTTTTAAATTACACAGACATTCCTGATCTCGTAAAAATATTGTTCTTTACAGTTCTTTATAATTGTTATGAAATAGGTAAGTGAATTTGTAGAAAAGTATTACTGTAGGTAAATACTTAGCCTATACGTGACAATTATTTACAACTAGCTTTCCGGGCGCGGCTCCGCCCGCGCGTATGTCGTTTATCGCGCAAAAACAAACTTTTTTTTTTTCTGCGCCGGTAGGAGAGTATAAAACATCAATCAAATTTTGTCTGAGTTAATTTATTGTAAAATAATAAGTAAATCTTCTCCTATACTTACTTCTAAATTTTATGTATAATTAAAATCTAGTACAAAATACCTGCCAGTGGGTGTTATCCTTATCACAAAGTCACTATACACATAATTAAACTGATATTGATTCTACACACATTATTTCAACATGGTGGCAGTACAACAGTCAATGGCCCAACTTCAGCAATTATTTATGCAGCGGATGGATGCTTATGAAGGTGAGCTTCAAGTTGCAACTCCTTCAAACAATGTAAACAACTTGGCATCGGAGTTTGCTGCATTCCGCTCTTTTATTATGACTGCTGTTCAATACCTTCAAGATCAGGTGGGCATGCTTGTTCATCAGCAGGATTCTATGGAAATGCGTAGTCGTCGTAAAATCTTGCTGCTTCATGGCCTTGTGGAATCTAAGGACGAAGAGACTTCATCAGTGGTAGCCAGGGCCGTGGCAACTCACACGAAGTTAAGTGTAACTGTCGAGGACATCAGCCGCTGTCACCGAATGGGTCGTGCGTCCACTACAGATAAACCCAGACCGATCCTGTTCAAATTGCGTACGTTAGAAATGAGAAACAAGATCTGGTTCGCAAAGACGGGTTTGAAAGGATCAGGTATAACACTATCCGAGTTTTTAACTAAGTCACGGCATCATACATTTATGTTGGCTCGCCAAAGATATGGCATTGGCAAGTGTTGGACGAAAGACGGTTTCGTGTTCATATCGGGTGCTGACGGAATAAGACATCGTAACAGCTCTCTTGCAGAGCTCGAAAAGATTGGTGGTTCAGAAGTGCCGATTTCAGTGCATGATGCGCCCAAGGAGCCGATAGCTACAGCCAAGCCGAGACGAGCTGCTTCCAAAAAGCGATGACATGACTGCTTCAATCTATTTCTAGAGGGTATAATTACTACACAATTGTATGTTTACAAAATGGTTTGTTCGTGTTTCGGTACCCTCTATGTCTCTGAATTTCACACGCTGTAAGTAGGTAGTTATTATGTAGCTTTTGTCCTATTTTACATTTTTCATTTATATTTAATTTCACTACCTACATACTCATAGCAAACAGTTTTGACATTTGCAATTGACGTTGACGTTTTTCTTTTTTTTTTTTTATCACATCAAACCATAGAGTTTATCACTAGGTACAGTTGCTTATTCTGTTCAAACCTGGTGACAAAATTACCATTAAAACTTACAATTTAATCTATATAAATATATTTGATGTGGTTAGTTTGTTTCTATGTGTTAATGTATTTTTTTTTCTTTTCTTTTTCTTCCCTGGTAAAAAACGAAAATTTGTATATGTGTGTTTTTTGCGTGTTTATTATGTATTCTTTGACCTACTGATACCCAACTGGCAGGTGGAGAGTTTTAAAAAAACCTCTTTTATATTCTAATATATATTACTTTTGTAAGTATATAATTTAGTATATATAAACATATTTATTATTGTATTATATAATAGATATACCTATATATATATCTCATATTGAAAACTATGTTAAGTTTATTTAAAACTGCAGATAATAGTGATAGTGAAGAGTATTTGTCATTGTCTTCTAACAGCTCCCTTAGTGACCAGAGTTTCGAAAGCATTCCAACGCTGTACGATATTCTCGACGCACAATTTTCTGATGAACCGAAAAATTTTAACGTGATTCATATCAACGCGCAAAGTATTCCGGCACATTATCCCGATATGCAGGCATCTCTAGTTCACAAAAATATTCACGCCATAATAGTCTCCGAGACGTGGTTCAAGCCGTGCTTACCCTCGATATCATACTCCTTGCCTGGCTTTAACCTAATCCGAAATGATCGTACTGACGGCCGTGGGGGTGGGGTGGCTATTTACCTTAGATCACATATTCCTTTCTCAGTAGTCAGCACCTCATCCCAACCGCTTACATCAAATGCTGGTGAGCATCTTTTTGTGGAAGTCCTTCTTTCACATAATAAAATCCTACTCGGAGCCTTATAGCAATTCATCTAGTAATAATTACTTCTCATCTTTTGAAAAAATCCTTGAAGATCTTACCCCTTCATATATCCATACCATTATCATGGGTGATTTCAATACCTGTCTTCTCAAACGTGATAGTCGTGCTTCCTCACTTGAAGCTGTCATTAATTCCTGCAACATGCATATTCTGTCTCTAGATGCTACTCATTACTCCCCAAATTACACTCCTTCACTTCTTGACTTGATTATAGTATCATCCACCCAGCATGTTGCTAAGCACGGTCAATGTTCCGCCGATGCCTTCTCATATCATGATCTAATATTCCTATCGTATAAAATTCGTCCTCCTAAAGCAAAACCTAAAGTCATACTTCAGCGCAATTTTAGTGGCATGGACCAGGCAGCATTTCTTAATGATGCCCAAGTAGTCGACTGGTCTCCGGTATAAGATGCAACGTCTGTGAATGACCAGGTTACTATTTTCAACTCCCTATTAACACAGTTGTATGATAAGCATGCCCCTCTGCGAGCTATAAAATTGAAACACTTTCCAGCTCCTTGGCTAACCAATGAAATAAAGGTGTTGATGCACAAAATAGCAGTGACTAAAAGTAAATACAAGCGTCAACCATGTGATGAAAATAAAGCTGTCTATGTTAAATCTTGCAATCGCTGCAATATGGTGTGTAGGAATGCTTTACGCCACCATGTTCACAAATCTGTAGCTAACGAGGACCCTGCCAAAGTCTGGAAATTTCTCAGGTCATTGGGTATAGGTAAATCACGACAAGAGTCTATTCCAAATGATTTAAATATCAATTCTCTAAACCAACATTTCTCTTCGTCATCTGATATTAACATCTCAGATAAAAACAATACCTTACGTTACCTTTCAACTTTACCGACTCCCGACCATTCTCCATTTATTTTTAACCAACTATCCGCTTGTGATGTTAAGAAGAGCGTAATTTCAATCACTTCCAATGCTGTTGGTGTTGACGGCATAAGTCGTAACATGGTTATGCCCATCCTATATGTTATACTTCCTGTTCTCTGTCACATTTTTAATAACTCTGTCTCTGATGGAGTATTTCCCTCAATTTGGAAAGATGCCCAAATTATTCCCTTGGCTAAAAAATCAAACCCTAAATCTTATGCAGATTATCGACCCATTTCTATACTTCCATTCTTGTCAAAAGTGTTTGAGCGTCTTATCTACAACCAAATTAGTAAATTCTTATCTTGTCACAATCTTTTAAATCCTTTGCAATCTGGCTTCCGACCTGGGCATAGCACTGTTACTACTCTAATCAAAATTACTGATGATATCCGTCTTGGAATGGACAATGGCGAAGTTACTGTATTAATTCTATTAGATTTTAGCAACGCCTTTAACACTGTTAATTTTGACATTCTTCTTGCTCTCCTTCGCTCAATTAACATTTCTCCAACAGTAGTTGATTGGTTTCACAGTTATCTGTACGGGCGCAGGCAGCGTGTTTGCCTTGAAGATAAATACTCTTTGTGGTGTAGCACGTCAGCCGGTGTCCCGCAAGGTGGCGTCTTATCTCCTTTATTGTTTGCTTTGTTTATTAATTCCATTTCTCACAACCTCACTTCTTCCTATCACCTATATACAGACGATCTACAGATTTATTCTAAGGCCCCAGTGAATAAACTTTCTGAAGCCATTCAGATTGTTAATGCTGATCTTAATCGCATAGCTAATTGGAGCAATTCTTATGGGTTACAAGTAAATCCCATTAAGACACAAGCAATAGTCATTGGTAGCTCAAGATTACTGTCATCAATAGACTGGACATTACTTCCTCAAGTTTTCTTTAATGGTATTGCTATTCCATTTAGTAGCTCTGTAAAGAATCTTGGAATAACAATGGATCGCTATATGAGGTGGGATCAACAGTTACAGATTACCAGTCGTAAGCTATTTGCCTCAGCAGGATCCTTAAAAAGGTTGCGCAACTTTCTTCCAACAGCCACTAAAATTGCATTAGCTCAATCTCTTTTACTTCCAATTCTTGACTACGCTGATGCCTGCTATCTAGATCTCACGGAGGAACAGCTAGATAAACTTGAGCGTCTTCAAAATTTCTGTATAAGATTCATATTTGGTTTACGCGAATATGATCACGTCTCTCAGTTTCGTTCTAAGCTCAATTGGCTGACAATACGTTTTCGCCGGAATGCTCATATTCTCAGTCTCCTTTACAATATATTGTTCAATCCTACATCCCCGCGCTATCTCAAGGAACGCTTCGATTTCCTTCATTGTTCTTCATACATTTTAAGGTCATCAGTAAATCTCACACTTGAAATCCATCCTAATACGAGTTCGTTTTATAGCAAATCCTTCACTATTCAGGCTGCCCGCTTGTGGAATTCTCTTCCTGTATCAATCAGACAAAGCACCGACTCTCAAAATGTTCAAGGATCAAGTTAAAAGATTTTATTTGTGCAATGTCTATATTATATGAGATAATATTATAATTTGTATATATTTTTATATAATTTATGTATGTATCTATTTATGTATGTTAGTATGTATCTATACAGATATGTATTTATAATTATTGTATATATTTAATTATTTTAAAAACCTATAAGTAATTTATTTTTGTACTATTTTATAAGAAATAACATTAAAATTTGTTTTTATATTAAAATATTTTATGACATTTGAGTATGTACTTTTTTCATTATACATTTTTGGACTACACCCGCCTCAATTGTTTTGCTCGTTTAACTCCATCCTAAGGTTGCCTGGTAGATATCACTTTTAGTGATAAGGCCGCCCATTATAACACTATGTTATTATTATTTAATTTGTAAACTTTTATATTTCAAAGTGGTGTAACAATAAAGAGTTTTCTATCTATCTATCTATCAAACTATTTCCATACCAAATTTCATTCAAATCGGTCTAGTAGTTTTGGCGTGAAAGCGTAACAGACAGATAGACAGAGTTACTTTCGCATTTATAATATTAGTACTGATACTGTAGTCCTTATTTTATTCATGTGACACTTTCTACCTTACCAGTTCTGTTTCTGCATAATATATTATTTGATCAAACTTCAAACTGGCATTATTTCTTTTGTTTCCGTGGGTATCTGTGTAGGTATTTGTTATATGCCACTTACCTTTAAATGGCTGAACGAAACAGTTCCTGATAAAAATTAGGTTCATATATTCTTTAGGTACTGGATTTACCCATGATATCATGCTCTCTGATTTCCTTTAGATTTTGGTAGTACTTTCTGAGGGAGCGCGATGTAAGCATATTCCCCGGGGCAGAAGACGTGGGTGGAAACTACTTATTTAAATTATTAAAGTAAATGCAGGGCAATGATATCTGCATGCTACTTCCGAAACAGTTACTTGATGCTGGTGAATTACTTCAACGGTAAGCTAAGAGGTTTAGACGAGGCGCAGCTGGCTCCGACGGTATCAGGGCAGGTATCTCACGCCCCGCCGCCACGCTTCTCACCTCCAGACGCCTCCACCGCCTCGATGCTTTATCGCCCGCAATCGTACCACTCATCTATTACACGAACTTACCCACTAAACCGAATGTCGATGACCCTACCGACCTTATTCCCCCTTATAGGGAATTTACGAGTGACAGCCGCGTGCAAGACTCCTTGTACTTTTTCATTATTGCCAACAATGTACTGCTCTGAAATGTAACCGTCAACGTTTGGTGTTGCAACTCGTGTGTTTTTGAGCTAAGCTGTTTTGCCTTTTGATTCCCATTTTTACTTTCACGAAGATTCACAAAAGTTAAATAGTGTTTAGTATAGAATTTTCTGTATATAGTAAGAAACAAGGTTTTTTTTTTAATTTATCAAGCAGATTTGTAGTTTAGGGTTTAAACTATTAGCTAACAAATATTAAAAAAAACGACTTCAATCATAAAATACGCATTATTAGGGATAACTCAAACACTCGAATACTCGTCAGATCTCACACAAATTTAAATGGGACCACATGACAAGTACCCGCTAATAATATAAAAAATATAAAAGAACCATCAAAATTGGTACACTCTGTAAAGAGACACACATAAAAAAATACTATCGAATTGAGATTATACCTCCTTCTTTTTTTAAATCGGTTAAAAATAAATGTATTTTAGGGTACATTTTATCAATTATCAAAATACACGTATAAATTTCGCAGAACAAATTTTACCTGAGTATAATAAATGCACAGATCGTAAGTAACCTGCATCATTTTGCTGCTGTTACCTGACCTGACAATCAAAACTCCGGGCCTATATACCCATTTCACATATATACACATCGATGGCATAGTGGCATGAATATGAGTATACATCCATAATGTCCATATGTATGAGAGTTAAACAATTAACTTAATGAATTTTTGAATTCAATTGGAAATACCAACACAATCACACAAATAAGATATTGTACAAAACAACTCCTGAGCTGAGATTAGAGCTTTTGCTAACAAGCTCTTATAAACCAAATTGCTTAATTTATATTAGTCACTGGGAATCTGGCATTTAAACTGCATCTATCTAGGCTGATCAGTCAAGCAGTAACATCTTGATTGAAAGGTTTTATTAGCCTAATCCTAATTCAATACCGTTTTTGTCTGTCTGGTGATTTTTCGAGAGCTGCATCCTGTTTGACAACTCTAACTGTGAGCAGACAAAGCTTTCACTACCTACCTAATTGTTAAATGCAATGTTTCTCAAGTACTTCATCTAAGTCTCTTATGACCTTTTATAGTCGAGCTATATTATATACGAAGGTATATATAGTACTAAAGTGACAGTCTCTCGGAACCAAATGTATCTGAGAATTAAATCGTAGACGCTTTAAAACATATATAGCGATTTTTATCAATATACAACGCCATCTGTGTTTCTGAGAATACACCATTTTAAAACGATTACACTTTTATTTTAGGAAAAATTATTTCTAACAGACTTTATACTGTCGTTAAGTTTGAGAACCAATGTTAATGCAACTTCAACTACTCTGATAACAGAACAATACATAATGCCAACTCGTCTGTCCACATTTTGATCTTCTAAAGCTGTTTATTTACATACAACTAACTGATTCAAGTTCAGCGACTGCATTAAACTGTCATGCATTCGATTATTATTTTAATGGCTTAAACGTGAGGTGTGGCGAAACCATTAATAATACGGAATCGATTGTTTGTTTTTCTTAATTGTTTGATAAAAAACGGATTGCATTTATTGGTACACACATCCGACTACATTGTTCATTGTGCTGTCCCAACTTATACTAAATCAATGAACACGATATTTATAATAATAAAAATGTACGTAATCGTACGACTTGCGAGACTTGCGAGGGTACGATTAAGTACGATTAATTCGTAGTATATGAAATGATAGATCTTCATCCCTCATCTATAAAATAAGTATTGCCTTAGAACTTCAGAGGTTGGGATCGGATTCTCTCTCATCTTTCCATAGAGCACTCTCCATGGAAAGATGAGAGAGAAGGTTAATCATCTGGGAGTGCCAAAGTGGTCAAGAGTGGTTGAAATGTTGTAGAATGTTCCAAAATGCTATAAGTCTTACAGAACGTTCGAGAGTATTCTATAGAATGTGATGCGTGTCTACTGCAAGCGTGCGGTGTGATCCTTATGTGTGAAATAAGATAAGTCTCTGAATAAGTTTTTTTTGTTTATTAATCTTTAATTCATTATTTTTACGGCTATACTTCTTAACTGAAAAGGAACTTGGTAGATATTCAGTTTCGTTCAAGTTCTGTTAACACGACAAAATTTACTTGATCTCCACGCCGACGTAGTGATAGGGACTTCGCTTATGCTGAACATACATATACCAGTAAAATACATTGTAATATGTAGGTGTAAAGCACTATATCAAGATTAGCTCAAACTTAATACTTAGAAATGATTTTTATTATTTGTAGGTGATTATTCAAAAGGAACATTATTCACGCTGACGTTGAGACCAAAAGCCGTCTGCACTAATTTAACTATTGCCCAAATGATTCCATATAAGCTGGCATAAGCAGCCAACGAGATCATACGGTCCAAATACACCGGCCATCACAATGCATCAGCGCAACCGAGTGAAGGGCACTCGGAATTCTCGGATTATTTTAACTTGTCTTTTTCAATGTCAGCGTTTAAAATAATTGCATCACAATTTTAAAATGCGAGCCTTTTGCTTTTAAGACTGTTTAAAGCGTCGTATAATAATATTATTTCCTGGAAATCATGAGACACTTCTTTGTCGGGCGTGTTCGAGTAATGGTTCTAGGTGCTTGCATCCATTGCCTCCAAGGCGACAAAGATTAGCATTTAACATATCTTACTTGTCACTTTACTGTTACTCGTATTTTACTATGTAAGTGAGTCAATAACATGAGATTTATACGATCTGTTAGTAGAACTAAGCAACACTTAGGTTATTTTCTTTTTTATTGCGATAGTTTAGTACCACAATCTGACCTGATGGTCCGTGATGATGCGGTAGAAGGATATCAACTGGCTTCCTAAAGTGGAAACTGACTCTCTAAGATAACTGCCGAAATACACACCACTGTTTTCGCCACAGATTTTCTACTTGATGGTGGTACTTAGCCAGGCGGGCATTAGCAGATTCTTATGTATTTTAGAATATAAGTAATACTTGGCGCATTAATTTCTTTCAATCATGCGTTCTATTGTATGCATAACTATTGTAATAACAATCAGTGTAGCTATTGTAACTATATAGGTATAAAGTTCCAACTTAAACCTTCATAATTTAACCCTCGGACCAAAATCATGGCATATTCAACGAGTTTAATACCCACGCTGTCAATTCTGTTTACCGAAGAATAAGACCATAAAATAGACGACACACGATCGTGACCGACTCGGCCTTCCAGTTCCAGTATAGCGGTCCACAATTATTTATATTAAAACTGCGAAAAAAACTCTCTCTCTCTCTTTTTCGTGAGCTTATCGCCCATTGTTTCACATCGAAAACTATTTAGACAATCGATGGCCGGATTGCCTGTGTGGTTAAGTACGCTACGAGGAATGAGCGTGGGCCGATCTCTATTGTAATTCGATTGAAACATAGGCACCATGATTACGGCGACAATGAACGCTCCTTGAAATTTGATTCACATTTTGATAGTCAGAAGGCAATTGTTGCATATCCGACAATATGTCTAGGTCAGAGTTTTATATTTATAATTTTTTTTACTCTTTGTGATTTGGAAATGGCGTTGTACATCTAACATATTACATATACCTAGCATCTTTTATACAATAAAATATCAATATAGATAAAATATGTCCTGTCCATAGACATTAAGTACCTATAGCCATTATTGATAGCAAGCAATTATTAAAACTTCTGACTGTATCAGCCGGATTCTCCACTGCTGAACACAGCCACCATTTAAGTGGGATTTTCCAAAATCCCCACGCGTCAATGGCAGGCGTCTTAAGATATCACTTCTTCGTTAGGCGATGCGACCTTCCTTTGTGGCCTCTTACGACACCCACAAATAGAAATGGGGAGGTGACATTCTATAACCTGGCACTCCAGGGGTACTTTTATTAAAAGTCACTTATTGTTATTTGTCTTGTATTATTTTACTTTTATCTTACCTAGTTAGTTTTAGTAAGTGTTCATAAGAAATTTAAAGCCGTTTCCTTTAAAATGTGATATATGAGATCCTTGTCCTACTTAGATGTCATAAGAGCCAACGTAGTGAAAATGTACCAAATAAGCAGGATGCCACTACTCACAACGACGAGCATGGTGCTGCTGCACATTAGATGCGTAACTGAGCACATTACTATGACAACGCCCTTATTAACCGATAGGTGGCGATTATACTACTAACGAGAACATTCCCGCTGTGCGTTAGCGCCAGGCAGATCGCCGCCCATAAAACCAAAGCCAACAACATACATACAATATGTTTTTGTATTATTGTCGTTTACGTTGTTTGAGAAAACATATTATATTTTAATATGTTTGTCTGTGTTAGTGGAGAAATTGTACTGACCCTACATAAAGTGGAACAAGGGTGAGAAATTGATGAGTGTTATTTCCTAATTGTGATTACAAGTAACATAATTCGTAGATGTGAAATGATAATGAGTTTTAGATTAGGATTTTGTAACAAATATAACCTGTCCCGTCTAAACTATGACGGAATATTTTTTATGTTCTCAATTTAAATAAATTATTATATAAAAGGAGTGTGTGAATTACTTTTATGGATATTTAACGACGACAACAATCCGTTCGGATTCGTTTTAATCCCATAATTACTAATTGTGGCGGCAATCTGAATCCATGCTTGTCTTTTAGGGTATAGCTTCGAAGCATATTCATATGGCTACATATTAAATATGGATTTTCATCTGCAAAGTCATAATAGGTATTTGCAAAATCTTTAACTTATGTGAACAAATATTCATATGTGAGACTTTTTTGCAGGTTCTGTTCTGATACATTAGATTGTACAATTGCATAAAATAAGTTATCTTAGCTGATACTAGGCTTCGCTTTAGCTCGGGCTGGAATTTAAGTCGAGTCTAAAATGTTAAGCACGTGTTATACACTCTGATTTTCATTTGAACTGTGAGGAAATTAAATAAATATATTTTTCGTCAATCAATAATTAAAATTCAAACTTTTATTCGAACAATGTTCTTACATAAGTGTGATATTTGTCGAAAAAAAACATCTCTTGTTTTTTAATAATAGTATATTAAGATTTATTATTAAAGACCCAGGCTAAAAAGCGTTCTAAGCACTAGACCTTAGAAAGCCGTTTTTGTCACGACTGTTACACCGGACATAAACCAGAACTTTACGAGCATGCGAAGTGAAAATGTTTTATTAATATTTATCTATAGTACCAAATAAATAAAAACAATCGATTTTGTTAACCGCCTAGATGAATCGACGATATAATTAAGTATCTAACTGCTGACAGAAGGTAAGTAATGAAAATGATTAGTAGGTAACAATTTTCATATATATCAATTGTCATATAGTTTTATTTGTTTAGAAATTATACGGATAACAAAGGGCTCGTAAGTAAGGTCTGAGGGGAACCGTAAAGTAGTAAGTGGCTGGTTGAAGCTGGTTGCCAAAGCATTTTCCTGCGGCTTACCTATAATTTTAATATTTTTATTTTTTCAATAACGCTGGCTCTGCGGATTAGATTACAAAATATAAAATTCGCGAGATGAAAAATTAAAATCCGCACATGACTTCTGACACATGAGTCTACATTGAATCAAATGCTCCAAATACGAAGTATTCATATAATGAATTTGATAAAATATTATAATAACCATGTTTTTAATTCCATATAAGTAAGTAACAACCTATAAAAACTAACTACGAAAACCTACTTCTAAGAAACCTGGGCAAAAGTACGGTAGCTGAAATTTTGCTCTGATAAAATAAAACTGATATCAAGATTTAGTAGATGCACTATTCTTGGTTATAGCGGCGAATATCCAAATTGAAACATTTATTATAAGCCTTTTGTAAAACTTATCTACAATCTTAAAACTAAAGTACCTAGTCAATATTTGAATGCAATAACACTTCAAAATGATTAATTACAACAGCATTCGAACAACTTCTGTTTTTATTGAGTTCAATATTTTATAATAGTCAGGTGTCATCGATAAAAATATGGACGGTTACTATTAAGGTGGCACAGACGAATGTTCATTTCCAAATCAAATTGCATAAGCCTAACTTAACAAAAGATTTTCAACTCCAAATCGTTGTCAGACGAGATTTTATAGGGTTATAATAATGAAGCTTAAAAATGTATTTGCATACATAATGTATTCATGTTATAAAATTTTAATAAGTGTATTAAGATTTGGTTTATTTTTACACACTTAGATACTTTTAGGTGGATTTTAACTTGATTATCTGTTATAACTGTCATGATTTCCGATATTTTCTACTCTGTGGCAAGATTTTCAAAGAAGACATTTTGACTTCCTATGTTTGCCCTACTCTTTTTAAATAAAAATGGCCACCGGAAACACGATGTCTTACGGTATTCCCGCCAACTACTCAAGGGGGAAAAATGTGTGACGAGGAGATTGGCGGACTAGCAACACTTTTTGTTGAGTTCTGAGGAGGTGAAGTCGATTTTATAACATATGTATCAAGAAATAAGTATATTCATCATAATATATAAAATGTATTAACAAGGAGGAAGTCTTTTATTTCACTATAAATGTTCACAATATAACTATACAGGTACATATAGCCACACGTGCGAGTATATAACGATCACAATTTGACCGATATCCTGATTCCTTCACCAGCTAGTATAATCGAGTATAAGAACTAACTGCTAAGGTAGATTGTCGAGACCCACACAAGTATAATAAGTAACCTACTTATTGCCTGCAGTCATCTGTTATAGCATAGAAGAAAATGTTCTAACGTAAGTACTGTAGTCTAAGTAGTAAGTCTAATAAGCTTTCGAAATAACGAGCTATGTTCACGCGTCCGTATTGCATAAACTGTATTGTTTTGTGTCGAAAAAGAGCTTTTAAGAAATTTTGGACATCCTGTTCATTTTGAACAAATTTATTAAATATGTCTAAGATAACATTACCGCTTTTTTTAATCCTGACTATTCTGTTGACCAACGAAATTTCATGAAATTTCTATGAACTTCTGCTCACCTGGTACTTTAAGTTTATTGTATAAATATAAATTATACAACAATAACACTTTTCTTAGAAAGAGATCTGATGTATAAAACTCCTATGAACTTCTGCTTTCCTGGTAGTTAGAGAAATCTTATATTGGTATTTATTTATGCCAATGTGTATTGTGGCGTTCATCAATCTCTTCGTCTTCTTATTAAATCAGGACCATAAAAGAATGAGTGTGATCAGACCGAAATGGAAAATAATGTCGGTATCAGACCGGAATTTTACTTGATGAATAAATGGCGTGGGAACCGATTGTGGTTACAGACCGAAATACTCCCTCTGTTCTAAGGAAAAATGCTTAACACTAATCTGAGACATTAATAAACTTTACTAATTACTATTTATATTAGAAGTACACAGTTTACAAAATTACAACGAAAGGAAAAATTTGAACCACGAGTGTGATTCCAGCCCATGATCATCCGTCCCTAGAGCCAGGGACATGTTCTCTATAGGGTCGGATGGACGCGGTATGATTCACGCCCGTAGTTCTTTTTTTTTCCTTTCGTTGTATGTTTGTAATTTTATTTGCTTACGAGGCGTTATGCAAAACATACAATGTACACAGTTTCCAGCTAAAGAGTTCCACTGTTCCATATCCTTCTGGTAAGAGGATTACACTCAGGAAAAGAATGGTCCATATGAGCAGCATTCCACTACCACACACGCTTATATTTGAGAGTGCTGAGTCTATGTTGCTGCACATTAGGCAAAAAATAGGGCTCTTTACCACCATAATGCCCTCTTACCCAAAAGGTATCTGTTTTAAGTACTTGTTACAAGACCTTTCCCGAGGTTGGAGTCAGGTCTGCGGCCAGTCATTATGTTCCTGTATAGTCCTTAGTGTGGTAGATATTTTTATAACCTATCCATGCCTCGACCTTTAAACGATTCCGACCTGTGCCGCCACGCCGTGCACACCTGTCTACAGCTCCGCCAGTATCTCCCAGTGAGACCGCAATAGTCCCCGCACTATTGCCGTCTCACTCGGGTCATCGTTCCGACGCTAGTTGCAGACCAGTGCCTTGGAATACGCAGTCCTGACGAAGTTTTTGTTTTGTGTGCAGAAGCTGAGCAGCCGCCGAACGCCGAGCAACGCGAGCTACGAGCTCGCCGTGCCGTCGCGCAGAGGCGCTCTAAGACGTCAGGCATTACCACCTACCCAAGTCCCTTGTTTCGGACGAACAACATCATATCGGGCTGGTGGTCTTGTTTTGACCGCACTTTTCGGTGCGCATTTCACCACTTTACTACCCGACACAACATAGTAACAGTCGCGTAACAACACACTTTGTGCTGTTAAGCGACGTCGTTCAGGCGTGGGGTAGCGTCAGCCAAACCCGTCTGAACGATCAAATCCGCCATTTGCCGCGGTCGCAGTGTGACACCCTACGGTGACAACGGCCACTGTTGTTGTTTTGGTTTAACCTTGCACCGTGGCCTTTCCCGCTTCACGGGTCAGCCGAAGCAAGCTGGGCTCCGGGATTACTGGCCTTGGGGTCGCCCCTAGTCAACCCCGGAGTAGCGCTTAGGAGCACCCCTCTCCGCCGAGAAAAAAGCTCGGAGAGGGTACACAACTAGGGCACACCTTAGGTACACACTCCCTCTCACACAGTGAGCTCACAAGGTGTGTGAGGGAATTCAAACCCTTGATAGGGCGTCCTGAGTATTCCCCTCAGGATGCAGTCCCGTCCCTCTAACGGTGAGGTGCAGGTCCTTCAGACCTTCGCCCTCCGCCACCCCGATCTGTATGTTGCTCATATGCAACTCCTAGAAGAGGAAGCGAGTGCCCGCCTCACGGACACTCTTATTGCTCCCTCCGGGACTTCAATCCCGGAGGCCAACGTCCCTCCTCTGACCCGGTCCTTCTCAGAGGACAGCCCGCTTTCGCCCGCCCCGGGCCCGGACAATAGACGCACGGTGGCAGCCCCTCCCCGTGAGAGGTCTCGCTCGCGCTCACCGATCGGGAGGCCAGCGAGCACCCGTCCCTCCATCGCCGTTGTCGAGCCCACTTCGGACTCCGAAACGGAGATGGAAGTAGATCCGAGTCGCGCCTTACGCACTGACTCGGACTCCGATAACGACGGCTATACCGTCGTTGACCGCAAACGCAAGCGTGCTCCTAAAGCCGCTAGTTGCGCAACTTCCGCCCCTCCCGCCAAGGCACCCGCTAAGGCCCCCGCCTCCGGCAAGAAGCCGACCCCCGCCCCGCGCCCCGCGTCTCCTCCCTCCGCTCCGGCCACTACTGCCGCGTCCCCTCAGGACGCGAGCGCGCGCCGCGAAAAACCGCCTCCACCCCTGTTCATTCAGGACAAAACCAAATGGGACATGCTGTCCCGTTTAGTTTCGGATCGTGGGATCCATTACACTAATGCCCGCTCCACGCAGCAGGGCATTAAAGTCCAAGTGCCCACCAGTAGCGACCACAGAGCGCTAACAAAGCTCCTCCGTAAAGAGAGCATAAGTTTTCATACTTATGCGCTCGAAGAGGAGAAAGTCCTCCGAGTGGTCATCCGCGGTGTGCCCAAGGAGGTACATACCGATTCGGTATGTGCCGACCTGAAGGCACAAGACTTCCCCGTACATGCAGTTCACCGCATGTACAGCGGGAAGGACCGCAGTCCCTACGATCTAGTACTCGTAGTACTAGATCGTACACCTGAAGGCAAGGCCATTTTTAATTTAAAAAAGGTCTGTGGCCTCTCAGGACTCGATGTCCAAGCCCCATACAAAAATGGGAGTCCCTCGCAGTGCCATAACTGCCAACTATACGGGCACGCCTCCCGTTTCTGCTTCGCTCGCGCTAGGTGCGTTAAGTGCCTAGGCGATCACGCGACAGCAGCGTGCACTCGCACCCGGGATTCACCGGACCCACCCAGCTGTGTTTTATGCGGTGCTCAAGGGCATACCGCGAATTACCGTGGTTGCCCTAAAGCACCACGAGTGAACCACAGGGTGGCAAGGCATAGGCCGACCCGTCCCTCTTACGACCGTTACCAACGGGCAAGCCCTAAACTAACGGTAGTACCTGCCTCACAGGTAATACCCGCGCCGCTCCCAGCCCGTAACGCATGGTCTAAACCACCCAGTATGGTTAAGACCGTCGCTACCGCCCGCGCCCCGGCCCGCGCGCCCGCACCCGCGCCCGCACCCGCACCCGCCCGCGCCGCGGCCCCTGCCCGCGCACCGGCCCCGGCTCGCCCCGCGCTCCCGGCACCCGTCGCCAACACCATTCGCGCGCCTCCCCGCGCCGCTTCCCGGCCACAAGCTCCACCTATGCCATTGATGGCTGCCCCTCTTCAAGAGGCAATCAACCTAGTCAGCGATCTGGCTATGTCGGTTGACATCAATGAGGTACAAGAGCTATTCCACAAGATGCAATACGCTCAATCCCCAGCGGACGTGATCCAATACACATTGGAACACGCGAATTTACTTAGCGCCCTTAAGCGCTTCGTTCCCCAGGCCCCTCCCCAGTACAACCACTATGGGTAGTACAACCGAACGCACGAAACCGTACTCAGTTTCGTTAGCGTCATTTAACGCTGACGGCCTCTTCAGACAACGTGACCTCGTCCACGACTTTTGTTGTACCCACCTTATCGATATCATATGCGTGCAGGAAACCTTTCTAAAACCGGGGAAGGCGAACCCTAGGTTTGCCAATTACAGAACGGTACGTGATGATAGAGTGAACTCCCGTGGGGGAGGCACTCTTATCTATTACAAAAGGTCCCTGCACTGCATTCCCCTACCTACCCCGACTCTTGTTAATATGGAAGCATCTTGTTGCCTCCTAGCTATGACTGGTCATCAACCTATAGTCATAGCATCCTGTTACCAAGCTTGCAAAAAGCCGATCGTCCGAGCTGACTTAGAAGCCCTATTCTCATTAGGAAGCGCCGTCATTCTGATTGGCGACTTCAACAGTAAGCACATCCTATGGAATTGTAACGTCAACAATCCCAGAGGTATTGCACTTGAAAACCTAATCACAGAACTTAACTTTGACATAATTGCGCCCACTGAGCCCACTCACTACCCTTATATGGAAAACCACCGATCTGACTTGCTTGACATGGCACTATTCAGAGGCGTAACACTCCGGTTACGCTCCATAGAAGTGGTTCACGAGCTTCACTCTGACCACCGACCCATTATACTGCGACTAGGTCCCGACCCAACGACTGACCTCCCCCGCCCCACTAAGACGATAGTGAACTGGAAGCAAGTAGGCGATGCCCTAAAGGCTATCAGTTCACCGGACCTAGACAAGATCCCTGACGACATCCTGACAAAAGATGACGTAACCCTTGCGATCGATTCGTTCACCAATCACCTCTCCACCGTAGTAGGTGCATCCGCAAAGGAGGTCATAGTGCCGGACGACCGGCGCCTTGTCATTCCAGCGGATGTGAGACGATTGGTGACGGAGAGTAAAGCAGTGACCCGACATTACGACTCTTACCCCAGTAAAGAGAACAAAACTAAGAAACGCCACTTTGAACGCATGGTTCAAAGTCGCATGTCTGAGTTGCGTGATCAACAATGGGGCGATAAACTTTCAAACCTCGTGCCAAGCCACCATGCTTACTGGGACTTGGCGCGAGGCTTGAAAGGAAGTAACCATAACGACATGCCTCCCTTATACAGACCAGTCCCACTAGTCCCAGCGTTCTTTGACGAAGACAAAGCTGAGTGTCTAGCTGATAGCCTAGAGGCTCAGTGTTCCCCTAACGTAGATCACGTTGACCAAGCTCACCTCGATTCGGTGGATGCTGAAGTCGAACGTAAAAGCTCTGTGGTCACCTCTGAACTCCCACCAATCACCTTAGCGACTTACGCTGAGGTGGAGAGACTGATCAAGGCCCTCCGACCGCGCAAATCCCCCGGTGCCGATGGCATCTCCAACAGGGTTCTTAAAACCCTCTCTCCTCCTCTCATCCATCTCTTAGTCAGCATCTTCAATGCTGCTATGAGCCACTGCTTATTCCCAGACACCTGGAAATGTGCAAATGTCATTGGCATTCACAAACCAGGCAAAAGCTCATCTGACCCCACCAGTTACCGCCCCATCAGCCTCCTCAGTGCCTTAGGCAAACTTTACGAGCGGTTACTTGCAAACCGTCTCCAGTCCCATGCTAAGGAACACCACCTTATCCCAGATGAGCAGTTTGGCTTCAGACCCGGACACTCATGCGTCCAACAGGTGCACCGCCTCACGGAGCACATCATTGAGGGCTTCAATAAGTACCCCAAACCCCAGACTACGCTAGCAGTCTTCCTCGACGTAGCGAAAGCTTTTGACAAAGTCTGGCACAACGGCTTGATCTACAAGCTATACCAATTTGGCGTGCCAGAACGTCTTGTGCTCATCCTACAAGACTTCCTTAAAGCCAGAAGCTTTCGCTATCGCGTGGAAGGCACCCTCTCCTCCCCCCACCCAGTCAGAGCCGGAGTCCCTCAGGGCTCCGTGCTATCACCTATTCTCTTTGCACTGTATACCAGTGACATCCCACGCTCTCAGCCCAAAGTATTCCTAGCCCAATATGCGGATGATACCGCCATTTACACCACTGGGTGGCATATCAACAGACAGTCCTATTTCGTCATGCAACGGGCCATCACCGAGATCGGTGACTGGTTCCGAAAATGGCGCATCGCGGTCAACCCAGCTAAAAGCACAGCTATGTGCTTTACTGAGAAGACACGCTCCCCTTACCCGAAACCGCTTATTTTGTTCGACGAACCCATTCCCTGGGTTCCTAGAACAAAATACCTCGGAGTCACCCTTGATCGTCATCTCACCTTTAACGATCACATAACAACCGTCCGTAACAGAGCGGCCTTCATAATGGGTCGCCTTGGTCCCCTACTTCGCAAAGAGAGTAAAATGTCTCTTAGTAATAAGAAGACACTTTACACTGCCTGCATCCGCCCCATCATGACTTACGCATCAGTAGTGTTTAGTCATGCTAGTGAGGCCCACCTTCATAAACTTCAAGTCATCCAAAACCGTTTTCTTCGTAATGCAACCGGCGCCCCGTGGTATATCCGGAACACCGAGTTGCATTGCGACTTAAACCTTCCCTCTCTAGCGCAGTTCAATAAGGACTGCGCCCGCCGATACTTTGATCGAGCGCCCCACCACCCGAACCCATTGGTTGTCCAGGCATCGAACTACTCGACTGCCTCTTCTATCCCATTTTTCAAACCCCCCCGTCGCCGACCACGGCAGGTATTAGACGACCCGGATGACCCCATCGCAGCCATTACGTTGGCAGCTTTAGCGTTATCCGCAAGTCGTCGAGGTAAAATCCCCAGGTGTGAGGTAATCAGAGGTCACACAATCAAACACCGAGCTCGCCGGCGAGCTCGAGGCAAAAACAAGGTCACGATAAATTGCTCTCCAAATAGTCAAAGAGTATTATTCAGTAGGGCCCAATTGTGCAACACTGCAGTTGCACAGAGGCATTTTGCTCCGATCCCCCCCATGTCTCTCGACAGCGAGACAAGCCGAGGTCCGAACCACAGTGGTGCCCTTGAGCTCGCTGTCAACCCCTCCTATAGTAGCGGTACGTTTTCGGCGTCCGCAGGAGACGGAGGTAGAAAGCGCTTTTCGCCTTCTACGCCCGTCTCGGGAGAAGTGCCTTCGGCACTTCTCCCTCCCGGGCTATTGTAGGGCCAGGCCCTCGCCCAAAACCCGGTGGAGCTGGACGACCGCACAGGCGGTAGCCAGCATCTATGTCCTCCCTAAAACAAAACAAAAAACAAATCGACCTTTAAGTATTTTTTTCATTGCTGATAGGTTAGCCCTTGACCACCATCTCACTTGTCGGTAAGTGATGATGTGATCAAGGATGGTAAACGTACTTAGGCCTAGAATTACTGGCTCTCAAGGACCACTGTCGCGACATACGGTAAAGTACTTGGGACAGATTTTCTATTCGAGGGTGGAGTCAGGGAGCATTCGCAAAATGCCCTTCCACAATGCGGTGAAGCTCAAGCTGGAGTTGACAATCGAAACATGGACCTGCAGCACGGCAGTCCATACCTATTACCTCGGCTATCCAGTAGCAGCTCGGTTACCAGCTTCATCCAGCCACTAACTACTTTACAGTTCACCTCAAACCTCACTTACAAAGGTGCCAGGTCTTTGTTACAGCAGACGGGAACTGCTCTCTCTCCACACCCCCAGATTTCAAATACACTCTAGGGGTTGGACAGGTATGTTCCACGTAGGTTTGACGTAAAAAATATCAATTTACTTATAGAAATATAACCTAACCTATCCTTAAAATTTCTGAATATTTTTATAGTAACACTATGTGAAGTAAATATTAACAAAATATCACTATCTATAGCATTTAGACAACCTATAAGTCATTGCAGTCCCACAGACAGTCCAAGCCACCAGCAGTTGGCAGCGTGCCTAGCATGATGGCAACATTATCCCGTTGAATTGCAATGTTTATTCGTTGAGCCAAATAGGTGCCAGCATATTAATCATGCGCCGCATCGACCAAGCACTCTGATAAGTGTTGGGAAACATCATGAGCTCCCGGTCCCCGAGGACCCAACGCAACCACACCTAATAAAAAAAACTATATAAAAACATTAGCATTGCATTCACTACATAATCATTTTGAATAACTTTTTTAGTACTTTAGAGACGATTAGTTTTGGTAATTATTTTTCTCCCACTCGATTTGTCTAGCTAGACGATTAGGTTGTTCTATTAAATTTTTCTAATTTGCTTGGTACATATAAATATATATATAAACATGTTTACTTTTCATGTTTGTACACAAGGGTATGATAATGATACCTAAAGAGTGCAAAAAGACATACACTATCCATTTAATTAATTCAATGAAAGTAGAGCTGTTGCATGTACAAAAGTTACTGTTAACTATTCTGCATTGTCAAAGCAAATACTTCCTGGGAAATCTATGTCGGAGGTCGTAACACGCAAGTTTCTTGTAACTAGCCATTTACAAGATAATTAATAAGCGTTTATGGCAAATACCAATTAAAGCCCTTCATTAATTAAAACCGATAATATCTAATTGATTAATACGCCGCATAATGGTCCCGGAATAATGAGTGTTTTATTGAAGAATATGCCTCGAACAAAATGATAATGCGAGTTGATTTATGCACTTTCTGATTTTGGATAGTGTTAGAGCAAATGCATATATATACACGATTAGTTTAAATAAATTGAACAAGAAGTTTATAATCAATCCTTATGCCACTCAAGTGGGGTCGGAAAATATGTCTTAGGTACCTAAGGACACGCTGAATACAATTTTTTAAGCTAGCCTTTGGTCATTATTTCATCTTATAGTAAGTGATGATGTGGCCGAAGGTGATGTTCAAACTAACCTGCTCTCGATGACAGCTGCTAGAACACACCGCTAGGTGCTTGTTGACCAGTATTTTTTTCTTTAAGTTCCTCTCCATTAATGAAAGTTGGCAGTCAGTTTCTTAATGTTTTTGTTGCTCGACGGTCTTTTTCCCTGATATTGCGGAGCCAAGACATTTTGCATCTACCTGATTTACGCTTCCCGGGTACATTTCCAATCATGATGGTCTGTAGGAGGAAGTCCCAGATGTTCTACTAGGTTTCTCAAAATGACGTCACTGCGCATATGGCTAGAGCGTCTATAATCAAAGGGAGGAGTATTTTCCCAGGAAAAGCGATCAGTTTAACTTTTTGATGTGGGGATTTCTAAAAGCTAGAGTATACAATAACTACACAAAAACAATTGGATCTCTTAAAAAATTTACGGCAAGCAGTCCAAAAAAAATTGTCAGTGCTCTGCAAATGAGTATTTACCGATACCTATGTGGTATAAGGTGGCTTGAGGAGTGCTGGGGACAAAACAGTCTCCATTTAAAGGGTGTTTTTAAAAAATAACATCCGCACGGTCTAGATTTTTGGTACATTAATATTTTACCACAATAAAAAATATATAATAGGCAATATATTTAAATTTTTAAGGCTGGAGATCGGCCGGCCGCCAGTCCCTGCCATACTAGGATAAAACATCTTCGACCACATCATCACTTACCATCAGGTGAGATAGTGGTCAAAGGCTAAACTACTAAACGCAGTAATAAAAAAAAACTAGGACCTACGGCTTAACATGCCATCCAAAATTCGGAAGCGCTCAACAGTAATGCCACTAGCGGTCACCCGTTCAAGTCATGACCACAGCGGACATTGCTTAACTAAGTCGATCGGTTAAGAACGACTAAGCAAGCTGCTATACACTTTTAGCTTCAGTTTTACGGCCAGCCACCTGCCTGTCGCCTATCCTGCTTGAAAATGCTCTCATCGGTAGTATAATAGGTATATAAGGCTATCTTTAGGATAATCTGGGTTATAACATACTAATGAGCCCTGTGGTGTGTCCATTGTGCATGAACACTACACACGCATCGAAGAGAATGGTGGTATGCTACTCATTCAGCGCATTATTATCGTCCTCGACATCGGACAAAAAACTTAAGTATTATATAATTAGTTATTTTTTTTATGCCTGATAGGTTTTTTTTTTTTTTTTTTATTGCTGATAGGTTAGCCTTTAACCACTATCTCACCTGATGGTAAGTGATGATGTGGTCGAGGATGTTGTTCAGGCTAACCTAGAGTTACTGGCTCTCAAGGACAGCTGCCGGAACACACCGTTAGGTGCTTGGCGACAGATTTTCAACTTGAGGGTGGTAGCTAGCCAGGCGGGCATTCGCAAAGTGCCCTACCACCATGCTGTAACGACTGCTATCCTAAGACAACAACCGTGCCCTCCGAAGCACGGAAGCGCTCAGTAGTATTGTCACAAGCGGTCACCCATCCAAGTCATGACCGAGGCGGACGTTGCTTAACTTTGCTGATCGATTCAGAATGGCTAAGCAAACTTGGCTACGAGCGCTTCAGATTATAAATTGTCACTGAAATTTAAGGCTACAATTTTAGAATTTTGATAATCTAATATACAACTGAAATATTTCCTAAATAATTAGTGACAATTTTCAAATTAAGCTGATTAATGATTTATACCAATTTTATACAATTAGGCCTGATGATCACATAATATTGAAAGTGTGAAAGCCAAGTCGTTGATTTTCAAAATACATCATATATTACTGAAAGTACTATTGCATACTTAGCGAATACCTAATCGCAATGATGTAGAGCGCAAACTTTTCAAATTTCGAAGAGTAGTTATATTATTACGAAAGTCTACTTAAACTGTCTCCCAGGACGATAAAAAATAATGAAAAGAATATAATTTACGCCTCTGCTATCGGTATCTGCACCCAATTTAGAAAGTGAGCGTGAGGGCAAATTTCTTCTTTTCAATCCGGACAGTGCCGCTGTAATATATGCGCTAAGAAAACCAGGCTTAGAGTAATGGCCAAGTGACCGAGTGTCATGCTGCCTTAGAAAAGTAGTCCAACAATTACAAAATAATGATAACATTAAGAATAATATAATAAAGGGACATAATTTGTGTTCGGGTACACCATGGCCATACCATACTCTGGAATAAGCCTTTGCAAGCATCAACCATGAAAGTACGGGAACAGTTGCGTCTTCACGCCGAGAGAGAAAAACAAAACATGTGGAATTAGATAGAGGATTGTAAACAAACAAAGGCTATGTTTCCAACTCTTAATACAAATAGTCAACTGAAACTACAGGGTGAGGAATTGCTATTCGTCGTAGACCATGAGGCCCCACATGAGGACTACATTATTTTCTGCATAACGCTAGAGCTGTAAGAGTCAATCCTCTATTATGTAGAGACTACGTAATAGATGAGATAGTGGAACATGTACTATTGCACTGTGAAGCCACAAAACAAATAAAAATTTGAACGGGACTACGAGTCTTTCTCACCAACAACATCCTCACCACACCACAGTATGACAGCTATGCCAGTGAAATAAAATCCTACTGCAGCAAAATAAAGATCAATCTCAATCTACACGTGGCGGCTACGACCTTTTCTTAGTCCTACACGAAGATTAGATGAAATAATAATTTTCAAAAGGATGCGATTGTCCGATTTAAAAATTTATAACACGGATTTGTTAAGGAGGTCATATTTTAGCAAAAGTTAGATGTAAAAATTGGTTATTGTTGAAGCAGCAACACCAAAAATAAATTAAGGAACAGCTGTACTTCGGATTTCTCCCTGCAAAACATATATTTTTCTGATTACAAACAATGATCCTCAGAAGAGGAATTCATCTTTAAATTAACCTAAATAAGGGAATAGTCACCTTAAGGTTCTGGGTTAGCGTGGTGTGGGAAATGCATATAGCACCCGAAGCGGACCGTAAGTGCAGGACATATAGTCTCCCAGAGGACGGTGGATGCCATTCGCCCTGTCCTCAGGAGGTGGGTAGGGTGGCAATTCGGTTTGCTGACCTTCCGATTGGTGCAGGTGCTTTCCGGACACAGATGTTTCGGCAAGTACCTGCATCACATCGCAAGACGCGAGGCGACCCCCGCCTGTCACGAGTGTGGAGCGTCAGAAGACACGGCGCTCCACACGCTGGAGGAGTGCGCCGCATGGTGTCCCATGCGGCACGCCCTCACAGCGGTCATCGGCGCAGATCTGTCGCTGCCGAGCGTGGTTAACGCTATGCTCGGCAGTGATGGATCGTAGTAGGCGGTGGTCTCTGTTCTCTCTGACCCGCTCCGGCGTAGACGAACTGGGGCAAGGAGAAGGCGGTTCGGGCGCCTTCTCGCTCTATCCTAGTGCTCTGCGGATCACCGGTGGAGAGTCGGGGGATTCTTAACTGGCTTGCACGATCCCACATGTCTGGGGGATGGCTCCAATGAGCCGAGTCATCCCTCCATTGGTCGGCGCCCGTCGTAGGTGACGGGCCAACCGCTGGGGCGAGATGGTGACTGCTAATGCAACCCCATTTCGCCCCGACGAGGCGGTGGACTGCTTATCCCAGTTTCATAGTGGGTAACCTCACTTACTACCCTACCGCGGGGGTAGTAAGGCCCTTCAGGCGAGGACTCCCACATAACCACTCTGCTCCCCCTGGGGCCGGGTGGTATCCATAAAGGATTTTCCCGGGTCAAAAAAAAAGGCATATAGTCCCCAAATACAATAAGAATCGTTCCGGGTAGCAAAAATTTTAAAGGATCTGGTGCCTTTCGTTATGCCTGAAAAGACGAGTATTGTCTCGTGTGCAACTGATAAATGTATGGTTTGTTCGTCAATTTTAAATCTTCTCGTTTGGCCTCAACAAAAATTAGGGTCAACAGCTATTTGCAAATTATCCAAAACAAGTATATAACCTGCATGACAAATGTAGTTATATGAGTTATACACGTTCGCTAATCGTTGTCCATTTTTCTTACGATCAATCTTCATTATGTGTGTAAGCACCTTACCATTATTTTCCCTGCGTCGCGTAATGAACGAGAAAGTTGCGTCATTATCAGCAATTTCGTAATTACCTTCTGTTATTATCTGCTTTGTGTTATCGTGCTTATATACTGTTATGATTACGTTGGACAACATCGCCTGTCCAGTGTTCCTAAAGTTGACTTTTCAATAAGTTATGAAACGTAATTCGCTCCGAGTTATTATTTCCAAGTTTTATACTCCACACATTTAATAAAGAAAACTTTTATTACCACGTTTGCCTACCAAATTCTTTGTTTAACCGTCCAAAGCTCAATCTATACTAATATATAATCGAAATTCGTTATAATGAAGCGTGTAACGAGTATTTATAATATAAATAAAGCAATCATTGTTCTGAGCTCGAAATACGGTCATTGAGTGCATGCGAATCGGCGCGATGCTATGTCGTCGGCGCGGCGGCGGAGCGGCGCGGGCGCCTTTCACCACAGGTCGTAGGTCAGGGCGCGCTCAGGTGCTCCGCCCTCTCTACGTCCCGCACGCCCCGCGACACCCCTGCAATCCCACTATGGCCCTATTCAGCTGTCGTCACCAGAACTACGCCGCAGCAGCAACAACTCCGAACAACACTTACGACATTAACAATTCAAATTCCGCACTGTTTAACAGCAAATATTATACAAAACAATACAATGTGATAGCGCAAACATCAAAGTGCTTTCCGCGCAAATCAGTTACGGCTGCGAAGCTAATCCCTCATTAAATTCATAAAAGTCATGGTTTTTAATGCCTACTGTAGAAAGTGCGGTGTCAATTACACCGTTCGATGTGTAAAACACGGGTGTCGATGTTGCGCCGTTGATACGATAATTTCCTGTTAGTTAAGATCGAATCAATTTAGCGATGATTGTGCAGCGCGTCGTTGTTGCGATGGCGTGCGAGCTCCATGGCTTCATCGTTAGCGATATCGCTAGCGATGCGATATGGCGGCGACGCCGCGGCGGAAGCTTCGCATAGCGCGCCGAGCTTTCGGCGGTTCCCACGGAGCGGTGCCCCTCCCGCGCTGCGGTTACACAATGAGAGGTGAACGCGGATCTAAGCAATCGCTTAACCTCGCCCACTGCGCCCGCGCCGCGCCGCCACAACACGATGCACATCCAATACCGCACACCAACCTAGTACAGCACTCACCGATTTGTACTTACATTTATTCAATTTGTCATTTTATATTAAACATCTACTTTAACCGCTCGCAGATTGCGCAGTCCGTACAACGGAAAATTACCAACGCCCGTCCAATATAATGAAGTGAACGAAGGAAGTCTTTCACAATTTCACACATCTCCACGTGTCCTCGACCTGCCTGTTATTCAAGAAAGGTACAATTTTACTCGTCAACCTCTAAAGCCTGCGGTCAGTAGGAACTACAAGATATTCTTTAGGTAATGAATGACTTCCGAGTCTTTGTGCATCTGTACATTATTTCAATAATGTAGGCACAGGTTTTGTTTGGCAGGTGGGTCAACGTTTCATCTCAACTAACTGAAATAACTTGAGATTGGGTAGGTATACCGCTTAGAAGTTACGGCATACTCTGACAACAGCAACTAACTATATCTATGTTATGACGAGCCGCGCGCCGCGCCGCAGGCGTCAGGTCATCGTAGAGTCAGCGGTGGTAGATCGCATGTAATGTTGAGTACTTTCGATACATCCGGCAGTGGTGCGGGGTCATGACCGTTCTTTTTGTCCAGCCTCGGGCCGAGGTGCACGCGACCTACGCGTGATTATGTCCGACGCGCTTAATTATGCTGTCACATCGTCACTTGATGGACAATAGTGAAAGCGAACCGTACTCGCAGTAATAATAGACAAAAAATATATATGCTTTGTTGTCGTTATCACTCAAACCTGTGATTTCTTAACCCGTGGAGACCTCGCTAAAACTTATATCACGATTTTAGCACGTGCATTCAAATAAGTGTGTTTTCGTCAGACTGTGCATAAACGGCGGAAAACAGAATATGATTAATAAAGATATCTGTACTCATTGACCAGAAATAAATAACGTCAAATTTGCATAACAGCTCTACACCTTAGTGCCTTATCTATAATTTTATTATAATTACTGTCTAATATTTTTATGAGCTTGAGGTAGGTACACTATATTAAACACAAGGTTCTCTTCTCTTCAGTAATCTAATATATTTGCAATAATATTCAAATCAAAAAATATGCCTTGGCACCAGCTTCCGTAAACGAAACGCAAAGTTTTAATTTGTAATTAAAGTATAATAATTTATGCAGTTATTTTTATTTTTATTTTTTTCGTGGAATAATATAAAACATGGAACCAGGCCATAAACGTTTAATGGGCTTGTTCTATTTTAAAAATGAATATAGTTAGTTATCTCTATCTAGTTATGATTAATTGACTACTTACATAACAGAAATATTGTGTTCCTTAACATCAAAATACCTATACCTAATTACACATGTATATTGCTTTATGAGGCACATGAAAATTTTATCCAAAACCTGTTTGACATATATTTGCTAGATTATATAATGTGCCATAAAAACAAAATTATAGGTGCGACAAATAGGTATGTCTGCTTTGTTTTTCCTTTGGTATGCATTCATCGGAGACCGGTATACTCTCGATTGAATTTAAATTAAAAAGAACAGTTTCTGTATGAAGTTTCCATGCACGGCGTGTTCCGGCTTTAAAATGGCCCGGTCCTCCTTGAGCACTGGATCCGACTGTCCGCCGCAATCTTTTAGATCATCGCCTCTATATTATGTATGAATCGTTTCATTTACATTTAATAACCACTACAGACTGCGGTATTTGTGTCTTTGTATTGTAAGATGACTGGATATTGTTTTCTTTCGATATTTATACAGATGATATGTATAATGAAAAAACAATTTATTGCCCTCTATAAAAAATACAGGTGATGAAACAAACAGGTATATTAATAAAACATAGTATAAAGAAAGATTATACCAATAATGAGCGCCTCTTTCAGCCTTAATATAGCTCTAAAATCTAAAAACGGAGAAGATAAAACAAATGCATTAGTTATTAGTATATTATGATACAAGTGAGCTAAGTTGCTCATTATACACGAGGCTGTGTGTTGCAGCCCGAGCCGTAGGCGAGGGCGTAAATCAGCCGAGTGTATAATGAGCAAGTTGCTCACGAGTTTCATACGCACTTTTTCAACACCCTTGCGAGGAAAAAAAATATATTGCACAAATGCGATACAAACGACATACGAAAATTATGGAAAATAGCGCACAAGATTTTTTTTGCGCGTGGCAAATGTTTGTTTTTTGATTACAAATACTTAGCCTTAAACCTCTTTGTATTAACAAATCTGTATTACCCGGTTAAATTGAAGATGCTCTGTTTTCTCTCATATAATTGGCAGTTAGGTACTAACTTAACTTTGTTGGGATAAATTACCCGGATAAATTGAAAAGCTCTATATACTCTCATATAATTTGCAGTTAGGTACTAACTTAACTTTGTAGGGATAATTCTATTACGCACTCATAATATTATTATGCACGAGGGTGTTATTATAGTTCGGTTTATCGCCCTAAGAACGATATAATAAAGCTCGGGTCATAGGGTGTTTTTCAACACACGTGCTCATAAGTGGCTCTAATTTCACCGCAATTAGGCACATAATCAAACTGTGACTTTTTCATTGCTATTATTCACAAGTGAGTTATAGAGTTGTTTTTTATAACAAATGTTGAATTCCTTTGTTCTTAAAAAAAGTTTCGATACAAAAAAGATCGTGTTCAATAGTAGGCACAAATAAATCTATGTAGGTACTATTGTTTGCTCATTTCATACAACTTCGTATTTATATAGATAATTTCAACTTGTACGTGATTAAAAACTTAAACTTTTATTCAAATATAACTTTTATTTTCTCAGAAATAGAGATATATAATAACTTTCAATAGCCAATTTTGTACGTGGCTAAAACACTTACCTCGAAAAGCAAAAAAAGAAACCTAATTCTTTAGTCTATGGCTGACCGCCATGCGTGCGCATAGGAAAAATGGATAGTTTTTCCCGCCATTGATAAAAAAAATCACAACTCGTTTTCACTGTTGAAATTATAGTTATTTATTAATTAAGTTGTGATGTCTACTGTACTAGTTATGTAGACAATGATTTACGTTGTACGTCGCCCGATATAAGATGGAAACTCCAAGGTAAAATTAATTTTTAGTATTATTTTCTTCACAAGTCTGTTGAAAAACGTCGTATGATACACGTGTGTATTGATGATTACCGTCCTCGGCTCTCTTAAGACCCTCACCTAATGACTCGGGTCTCAATGGCGCCTCAGCGGTATTGAACAACATTACACACTTGTACCATAATGTACTATTTAATTGTGGCCAGGAGCTTTAAATACCGTGTAAATAAAACTGTAAAACTGTCACTAAGCGATTTACAGTAAGTAAACGGACAATGAACGGGTGCTGAGTCCTCAGTAGTAGACATCATCTCTAATGGTCTGCGCCGCCCACGGAACCAAAACAAGGGCCACGAAATAACACAAAGAGCGTCGTACATACCGTAGTGAAATCTATATACTGTAGTAGAAGAAAACGATATTGAAACACAAAGTAAATAATAACAATAGCTTTATTCAACATAATACTGATAACGAATTGAATCATTTCCACGAATTTGATTTGCCTTTTTAAATTCTAAAATGCTTATAATTTTTTTAATTTTTTTATTGCTGATAGGTAAGCCTTTGACCACAATCTCACGTGATGGTAAGTGATGATGTGGTCGAAGGCTCTCAAGGACAGCTGCCGGAACACACCGTTAGGTGCTTGGCGACAGCTTTTCAACTTGAGGGTGGTCGCTAGCCAAGCGGGCATTCGCAAAAATGCCCTTCCACCATGCGGTGAAGCTCAAGCCCGCGGCGGGATTCGAACCATGGACCTGCTGCGCGGCAGTCCATAGCCAAAGCCAATGAGCTATCACTGCTTCAATAATTACATGAACTGAGGTTTAGAAAATTATATATTTGTAGTAGGTATTTATTTATAGTGGGAGTGGGAGTGTAACTATAGAAGACTCTGTAGTTTTGTGTAAAAAACTAAAACAACGTGTAAAAAAAAAATATATATATTTAGTTTAGATGTTACCGCTGATATTGTTCATCACACTGATATGCTATATTCTAAAAACATATGTTAGACCAGTTCAATTTAAAGATAGTGTTAATAAAAATTAAAGCCAGAATAAGAATTATCTAATAATTCGTTCAAAAAACAAATCTTTTAGAAATAAATAGGCGTAAATACTACATTAAAGAGGTTTCTAAAAATATGCCTCAATTTGTGTAAATATGCCTCAGAGTGTAAATTCATGATGGAGCGGCCACGGTTATGGCGCGGATCTAATTGTATAGTAAGAGTTATTAAAAGAAGACGACCACCTAGAATATTGTTAAAACGACACATAATTTAAGGCGATCACCGTAGTGAAACGCGCACTTTTGGAATCTTCTTGTACTGAAACTATGAGTTCAAAATGTGCGAAAAAAATATATAATATTCTTTAATTCTTTATTGAGTGAATTAGTTGATTAGTTTTTATTAAAACTTATTAGTTCTTCTGTAATAAATTGTAATCGGCGACCCTTTTTAGATTGTTTTTTATTAATTTAAGGGGCATAGTTGGATTAAATGCAATGATTCTTTTTTTTTTAAATAGCTAATACTATACTCTAATGAACTACTTACTAACTTGTGTTGAAAACATTTTTATGAATTTTTGCCACAAAATTCTCTGATCGCGAGAAGAAATCGCAACGAAAATCAGTCTGCCCGCAGCGCTCGGGCCGTTTGGACGTGGGATCTGTGCCGTTCGTTACACCATCATTATTGTGCATTTATTTTACGAAATATTACAATATTTTTTTACCATACGTTAATTTGGAAGTCATAAATTATTGAAACTCAAGTAAAACATTTATTGGGGAAGTACTTTTGTTTATATTGATTTATAAAATCTTTATAATAACTTTTTTGAGCGAGTTGATTAAAGTTCAGACACGGCATTGTTAATTCCTATTTTAGTAGGTATCTAGACTTTTAACCCTTGGTAAAATATTTCATTTTGTTATTATTAGGTTACTGTACAATTAAATGAGAACCTATTCCCAATACCCTTAACACACTTTCCGAGACGACCAACTACTTTCTAGGTATTTATATATCCAATCATTCAAATAAAGGGAACTTACCTATATCTCTTTTGTCTCTTTGACTTTAAAAGTTAAATACTTAGTATGTAGTTAGTCGGATTGAAATGTGTGTTACATCTGTATGACTCCGCTGTTCTTTCGTACTACCTCTAAAAGCATGTACCCGTAACTTTTGAACCGTTACTTCTGTAGATAGTTTCAATTTTCATAGCAAAAGTGATAATGTGTGCTATTATTATAATTTTATTTTATATATTTTAATTAGTGGGGTTCCTTAGGAAAAGTGACCCGGTACAATTCTTCTCGTACAACTTTTAATGGCAGCAGTCGAATGAGACTTGACAAAAACCAAAATGACATATACAAGATGGCAGGTAAAATTCAAGTTGCTCCGATCCGTCTGAAAATCAATATCTGGGTGGTTTTAGGCGTCGTTATTCCGAATTTAGAAATTATTTTTCGATGACATCATTTTTTAAGATGGCCGCCATACATAGATGTTTTTAAACCATTGACTTAAATTGTTCTATGGGAAGGAGTCATGGGGAAAGAAAGTATTCTAAACTGAAAATAACAAAGTGGTTTCCGTGATATGATAATAATAGGAAATCATAAAAATGACGCCTGCCAAGTGAAGATATATGACGTATCTGGTAAACGGTTACAGATAAGTAAAGGAGTTTTGAACAAATGACATAGGGAATCGAGAGAGCAGTCAAATGACATGCGAAAAAATCCAAAATAGCAGAATTCAAGATGGCTGCCATAAAAAATGCTGAAGTGCGATCCTCCTGAAGTAAAGCTGAGCTTCAGTGTGATCGGAGTACTTTGTATGGTGGCTATCTTGAATTCCATCATTCTGGATTTGCCCTACGAGCTCTTCTTCTTCATCATACTACATTTAGAGCTTTGAAATGACTTTCTATAACTGAAATTGTACCTATGCATAATATTTATTTATCTATAGATAATATAGAAATATGATCAAGAGTAAAATTGCAAGTTTCTTTTTTAGAGTTGGTAAGTATATGACAGTAACCCAGTGGTTGGTGCGGATAACTTCCTATAAGTTCAAGTACATATTTAATATGACGAGTAAGATATGTTGTGCTGTTTTTGGTTGCATGAATTCGTCCAAACTAAACATATTAATTGTAAAATAGCTGCAGGTATCTATAACCAAGTAAAAGATATTCACTGCTCTCCACCTTGTCCATGTTTGCCAAAACAATTTTTGATTAAGCTTTATACTTTAAAATTCAATAATAAAGCATTTCATACGTTTCAGTCGAGGTGCAAATATTTTTTACTACCAATGAAAAACAACACGCATTTTTACACACTTCCTATTCAATTTACAAAGTATTTTATCTAAACTAATAGCGGAAAAATTTGATTGTGCATTTGTTTGTTTGCATTGAATAGGCTCTGAAACTAAAAGACCGATTTGAAAAATTCTTTCATCATGAGAATCCAACATTATCCCTGATGAACATAGGATAGAAGATTTTCAAAAAGTAAGGTCGTATGTAAACTTCGATAACGTAACATAAAGTGCGAAAAAAATACCAAAAAAAATCGTTAGGTATATCGCATACGCTACGGAAATCATTGAAAATAGAGCCAAGTGATATACTACAATTTTATAGAAGACATCTATAAAAAAGTCCGCAGTACTATAAGTCTAACTATTACAGTTATGTCACAATAACTGGTTTTTTATATGTTGAATTTATGAGTATTCATTTTTTTGTTAAATACTCGTGTGAAGCCGGGGCGAATGTCTAGTTTGCTTTATATAAAAAAAGTATATTTACAATCACAAAACAAAATGGAAACACAAAGTAGGCAAATGTAATTAATTAAAATGCTGGAGGCGAGCAGCCCTATCGCATGTTTACGTACCGCGCGGCTGTAGGTAGTTATTTCGAGGACAGGGCCGACTTAAAATACTGTATAGATAATATTACCGTGTTTCGTACCGCTTCATGAAGTCAAAGTACTTTTTTGAGCACAATTTTGAGATAATACTTTTGAATTTTAAATTATAACCTCGTTTTATGGACCCTATAATCTCAGCAAACCACAAACCAATTAAGCTCCTACAGGTTCTTACTTGCAAATTCTGTTGATATGCATAATATGCACCTTTCTACCAAATTTCAAGAAGATCGACTAAGGCAATCGAGATTCATTGACGGGGAAATATACACTGCTCAGACCTCCACCGAGACCTCGCTTCGCTTAGTCTATTAAAAAAATATCATTACCTACAAGTGATAATATTTTTTTACCTTAGAGGTTTGCAGTAACTGCAGATAAAAATGTTGTTATCTACACTTCTGTTCTGCCGCTTCTAATAGCGCACGAAACTCTACAATTTTAGCGACGCTATCCGTGGTACGGCGACTAGTGCCGCCGTGCGACTGAATATTTTTATGAGTTAAAAGTTAACGCCCATTTCTATTAGCTCCGCCCGAATTAGAAATTATTTTGACTACGGTCTTGCCCTTAATACAAAAAATTAATACTTCAAAGCCAAATACTATACATAGTTTAGTGGGATAAATATTTTATTGAATTGTCTCATATGTGACATTATACTAGACGCTCAGAGCGTTCACGCTCGCGTCTTGTTTTAATGGCCCTAGCGGTAACCACCCACAGTCAACCCTTACCTACCAAAAGCTAAGATTCTATGATACGAAATAGTGGCGATAGCTTACAACTATGAAATAGGTATAATGCTATTATCGTAGATTGAGATAAATGATGATGCGATAAGATCGCTCCATGTGTATCGTAAGTAGCTTCTTCCTTCCTTATGTTTGTGTTTGATATTACTTTAAACCAATTTATTGTCTCTTTCTCTCCAGAGAGAAATATGAATACATATAAATACTTGTTTATAAATTATCATTATTATTAAAGCTCAATAAGGATAACAACTCCTTAGCGTGAGAGAACGAATCTGCCTTACTAATTTTGAGTTACTTTTTCATAATTCGTAGATATTGGTACAATTTACAATATATGTCCATACAACGTTGATTTAAAAAAAATTGGAATAACATTCGTTTTTTTACCATACATTAGGAAGCAAACCAATGGACAATCAACAAAATCACCTAAAAATAGCGTGTGAAAGCAGTGAAGTTTCTTGATCGTGCGCTCGTAGAGTCAAGGTCTCCTGAGGATGCTTCGTGTAGAATCGAAACGCCTCGAAAATTCTTCCGGTTTGGCTGCATTGTGTTTGTGACGCCATGTCAGCTTAACAGGAAAATTAGGCATATCACTAAACATATTTTTATATTTTTTATTAAAATATTAATTTAAGGTTTTCGTAAAATATTTAATAATAACAAATATTTTGAAAATAAAATATTTGTTATTATTTAATATGGATTTCCGCAAAATAACGCCTGAATTTAATAATTACCCCACTTTAATATGATCAACTCTCCGCACGATCAGTGATAACTTAGTCATAAATATAAATTCAGTCAAATATAATAATTAATGTCAACAAGACCAAACTTTACATAAAAATTTGACTCGCGCTAATTAGTTTTAGAACTGATGGGTAATAACGCCTTCTGAAATACGTTTCCTTTGATTTATCGACGAGGTAAAATTTTAGAGGCAGTAAACAATCGGATGCAATTTCAGAAAATAGATAATACAAACATATACTATCTGACTAATACTACAAGGCGCTTAGCACTTTGTGTGAACCAGGAATAAAAACCACGTTAGTTTTTTAATAATATTTATTTTTATGTTGCAGGCCTCCCGCCCTGTGAGGTTGGGAGGCATAGGAATACGCATCAAAAAGTTCAAAAACTACGTAAAACAATAAATTATTATTTTTCTTCCCGAGTGATTGATGCCACGCTAATCATCATTATTTGGGTTATGCCAGTACCCAAAGACTTTCTATATGTCGTTTCATTAGTTATGCTCGAAAAGAAGAGTAAGTTGTAAAGTATTCAACTCAGTTTGTTAAGAATATGTTCCATTTTCCGCGGGGGCTACCCTAGGGCACTAACTTTCCTTTTTCGTTATTTATTAACAAATACTATGAAGTATATACCTACAACTATACAGCCACTACGAAAGCTTTTAGATAACCTACAAGCCATTGCAGACTCACAGACAATCCAAATGCTCACTACCAGTTGGCAGCATTGCCCCGTTGAATTACAATGCTTATTCGTTGTGCCAAATAGGAGCCAAAAATATAAATGTAAAATTGTTACTCTAAACTTTATAAACACATTGTAGCTATAACTGTGAGTGATAGTGATTAAAATCGTACAAATAAACTTCACTTTCATTGTGCGTGCTTTAAATAAATGTTTACTTACTTACAAGTGAGCCGCGCCCGCCCATGTTCATCCAAGGATTGCAACGGTCCCGAGCTTATAAACCCAGTTCGGCCCAAAAACATAACAGACACAGATACCAGCGATTTCTATAAGTTTTATGTTATTTCCTCGCACTTATATTGTAAGAAAACTGTTCAACTCAAGCGTCAAATGACAAAAGCTCCCAATAAGCGCTTTCACTCGCTACACTCTCATAGCTTGCATATGCACTTACTCACCTGCTTTAGCTAACAATCTAACTAGGTGTATAATCCTGTAGTCCGATTCTAAAACTGAAATTTCAGATTTACTAGTGGAATTACGGCACATTGGTAATCGTATATAGATACAGAAAAAGGCTTCGAATTTCAATAAGTTGAATACCTAAGATTTATTAACGTGCTTACATAAAAGGACAGCTTAGTAAAATACTGTAAGTACTACCTAGATAAAGTAAACAGGCTTCTACGGGTAGAGGTCGCTAGCCGCGCCTACAACGGCCAGCAGGCAGTAGCCACTGCTTCGATACATCATTAATTTATATTCAACTGTCACGGGAAGTGTTGGCCGAGACAATTTGTATTATAACTATGGAACTGATAATATCAATCTCGACACTGGTCGCCAGTTATCTGTAATAGACGTTGCATTTCATTTATGTCAAACATTACGTTGATAAATAACTTTTGTTTAATAATTTGTATTCGATGCTTTAACCTTAAGAATTTATAAAATTATTTACAAAAATAATGGCCTATTCATAACATGAAATTTTCGGGATAAATATGTTCTAATTCTAAAATATTTTCGATAGATGGCAACAATAACGCTATATCATGGGGTCAAAACATACCTAACAGGCGAAATATGGGATAAGGTACATCTGAGTACCCCAGGATGTATATAATAATGCCTGTATGCAGGCGTGATAATATTTATGTAAATGTTAAATAGGTAGGTATCTATTGTATTGCACAATCATCATGACATTCATCTGTAGTATACGTTCTATGTTAATATTAAGTTTATATGTGAATGAGTAAATATCTATTGAAACAGTTTAACCGATTTGGATGAAACTTGTTTTTTTTTTTTTTTTTTATTAACACATTCTATACACTACAGACTCGTGGTCCGTACACTTGTTTGATTTTGTTTCACTTAAATACATTTCTTAATTTTACATCATTCTCCAGCTTAGAAACTTGGATTTAGACACTTTAAATGCTAAATATAAATATAAGATTTCATCTAATTTCAACATTGTCTACGCGGGTAAGACCGCGGGGCACATCTAGCTGGAACTCAATAAAACTTTAAAGACCCGCAAGGATAACTACCACAGAGAGAGACAACACAAGGCCTCAACCGGTGAGTTTAAAAGCTTGAAGTTCTGAACAACGTAGTTTAACTAACAGTAATAGATAATTGATTTTTGAAAGTTTAAAAGAGTTGAATAGAGGATGAAAGTTTGTATTACAGTTCTACATTTTCTAATAAAAAAATGGATCAAATACTGAAGTCGGTTGTGTCAGTGTAAATATCATGGGTTAAAATAAAAGAACGCAAGGGCAGAGCCGATTACCCAAAAACTCACATTAGATAAAGTTCGATGGTTCCTGAAATGTAGCTGATGGTAAATCCCAATAGGTACGGCTGAAGAGTGGGGTAAGCTTGGGGAAAAACGATTAGAGTTGGAGCAAAACTGAGGGCTAGAGTAGACTAAGGTAGTCCCTAGAGGATGGGCTTGCTTAGGCGGGTAGCGACGTCGGTGGGGGCCGAATGCGTGAGCGATCCCGTGCCCCCCACCAGTCGACGACAGCGGTACACCATGGGGTATGGGGTGTTTAGTCGGTAGTAGGGCTTATAGGCACTTATCACGACATAATTTTGTCAATATAAATCACTGGATCGAAGTCCGACCTTTCAGTATACGTCAGGTTTTGCCTCCTAAGGTATGTGGCATTAGTTTTACACTACTTTATAAATAATATGAGCTAATGGTGTACAGGCTTTCCTAGCAGAATATAAGTTCGTGAAGCAATCCGTTGTGTGTATCCCGTGCATCTGATATTTTTCTTGAATTTTTTTTTAACTCTCCATTCCTTTTTTCGTGTTTAGCATTCCGTCTTCTGCGGCGAAGCCGACTAAATAGTAGTTAATTCTACCATTAGTATGTTATGTTTATGTATGTTTTTGCAGAGAGCGTTTTTGTCAAGAAGATTACTATTCTTTTACGAAAATAAGTTTCAAAGCCAGAAACCTTACTTGGTAGGTATTTTCCGTTACCATTTCATTTTAATGCGGCCGCATCTGATGCCACCGGGGATGCTGTATGTTGTATCGCCAAGCTATTGCATTCCATAAGAAAGTGCGCGGTCGTTTTGGAGCATCCAGGCAACTTCTGCATATAAGGGGCAGTCTTTGAGGCCTGACGTAAATAGCTGGTGTTTGTTACGTGAACTATGAATTAAAAATAAAAAAAAATATATTTAACTAAAATTAAACCCATGACAGTTTCGACGATTCACCGCAGTTAGTCCTTCCTGGTTTAAGTGTAGGAGTGTTCTTGAGTATCTCATATTGTATTTATTCAAAATATTTAATGTTTGGTACGAAACGTGCATGATGGTAGGTTATTTTGCCAATGCCCGCCTGGCCGACCATCCTCAAGTAGAAAATCTGACGCCAAGCGATGTGCTCCTGTGTGAACGGTGTGCTCCGGCAGCAGTGACATAGTGGCCATGGCTACCCTAGTGCAATAAAAAAACTAAAGCAAGGTATATAACAAGTCCAATATAGTAACAATTCAGACTGCTAAATTTGTCTTTTGATTATTAAGTTTCATGAAAGGGTTTCACCCGCTATTAACCGATAGCGGTAAAATTCTTAACATAAATAAGATTTAGAAGCATTAAATTATTTACTGAAATGGGTAAAATTTTATCATGATATTTACATTAAAGCCGCTCTTTCTGAAAGGCTTAAAATAAGCGTGAATTTGAAGCAACTCTTTATAGATATTGAAAAAAATATTCTATATCTACACGATCATAGAAATAATTTGCTTTTATCCTAATAATTTTATTGCTATTAGATAAACAGAAAATAAAAACATAAAATCATTACGCAATTGAAACCATACGAATGCTTTGACTTTTACTGAAAGAGCACGAAACTTATTTACAAAGCATGAAACCATAATATTTTACGCGGTTTTAAATATATTTTTTGTTTGTAATAAATTAAAAATGTCTCTCATTCTACAAATTTTATCTAAAACATCCTGCGCTCATCGATAGAATTAGCGTTTCAAGGTTATTGGCATTATTCCAAGCCTTAACAAAAGTTAATATATTAGAGACTGATAATAGTGTAGCTTTTGTAAATTCGCGGCCGGAGTTATATCAACTTTTCAATTTCGTAGCAAAGCCGCGGGCCAGACTCTTGATAGCCTCACCAGCTATAAATCATTATGTGTCCTGCTTATTTAAATACAGCTAATTTATTAATTTTCGAAACATATAATTAAAATGTTTTGCATCATTAACATCGCTATACCTTAATTAATAATTAAATGATATCCGTCTTTTAATATTTGGCATAATACTCATTATCTTAAGATTGTCAAAGTCAACGTGATAATCATTTATTTAAATTTGGTGTCTAAGATGCTCTTATGATGGTGGATCACAAAAATTTACTACAAAAATATACTACTTACTGCCGCGATCGCTAAAAGGTATAGAGCTACTTCGAGAAAAACAACAAGAAACTGGGTTATTTTTTATGACCTGGCCTGGCTCATTCCGCACTTTAGGCACATTAATAAATACGGTTATTTATTATTGTACTTTAGGTACAAAGCAACAGGTGCGTGCCGCGTCAGAAGAGATCAGAGCTATGCGATAGACAGAGAGACGCCTTGTAGGTAAATATAAATATTAGGGCCTACCTAGAGTCGCTTATCTGTTGGAATGGATCTGCCGATTGATCCTTCTGCTCCTTTTCATTCTGTAACGTAGCGTAAACTCGATCAGGGAAAGCTCTAACTCAAAATAACACTATTTTGTACATTCCACTAGACGAAGCTGCTTTGTTGATGTCGTCATCAATAATGCCGACAACATATCGTCATCTCGGTATAAAACTACGCAACGTGTACATAATGAATTACAATCTAACATCATATAATTCCAATCCAATGAGCAGCATGTGAATTGACAATCCGTGAGAATTCCGTAATAACTCTGTAATATCTATAATATGTGTGCAAATGGACGTTACACTAAATAATATGAGAAATATGTTGTCTGCTTTGAAAGGAAATAGACACTAGTTTATAGAAAAATAATACAACTGCTTCAGCCCGTAGCTTGGATAGCTTATCACAATGACTCACGATCTTTATACGCGCTGAATCAGAATAAAAGCAACACAATAAAGTAGGTAGATAACAACTATTTTAATAAAAAAAAGGAAGATAGTGTACGCTCTAATGTCTCAACAATGTAATGTGGCTAAAATATATGTATTCTGCACACAGCTACACTTTCATTGTATATGATATGTTTCAATGAATGACAAAGGCAGGAAGACAAACTTGCAATAGATGCACACTACTATGACTCTTTCAGGAGACGTCGCCTGATATGTCATTGCCATGTTCGAGGTAAGGTACCGCCGCCGTTCTCCCGTTTTTAGGGTTCCGTACCCAAAGGGTAAAAACGGGACCCTAATACTGAGACTTCGCTGTCGGTCTGTCACCAGGCTGCATCTCAAGAACGGTGATACCTAGACAGTTGAAATTTTCAGAGATGATGTGTTTCTGTTGCCGCTATAAGAATAAATACAAAAAGTTGGCCAAGTGCGAGTCAGACGCGCGCACGTTAATACAAAAAAAAAGGTTAAAATATGAAGTCTAATGTTGTATAGCTAATGGTACGGAACCCCTCGTGCGCGAGTCCGACTCGCACTTGGCCGATTATTTATCAGTTCAATAGTAGATTACTCCATAATTGTTTCTGCTGTTAATATAATCAAAATTGTGTTTGATGAAAAGCTCTGGCTTGTTATACATACGTATTAAATAATATATACATTGGAGAATAAATATTCGTACATATACGAATGTAAAATCAAACTAAATAATATGACCACAGTTTCTGTCAATGAATTATTTGTATTCAATTTGTAAAAATAATTAGAACACTTATGAGTTTGTCCGTGAAAATACTTCCGCTCCTAAAGTTTAGAAGTGTGTTAAGCGCTATTTCCCTAGGAGAGCTCAAAATCAGATATGTGAACTTTTTATTGATTAATTGTGTAGGTAAGTACATAGCAATGGTAATATCACAATGTAGTTTCAACAGTCTGCCCATGGCAAACGTTCAATAATTTATAGTATCACATATATCACATGTATTCAATCATAGATTGAATACACGCAAAATCACAGTGAGGTATTAAATATACCTCTAAATAATGTCCTAATAAAATAAAAACATAGAGAGTAGAAATTTACTTAAAATGTTTTTTTAACTACCGGCGGTATGCCTTTATTAACAAAATACTACGAACTATATACAACACTACAGCTACTACAATAAAAGCATTTAGACAACCCATAAGTCATTACAGACTCACAGGCAGTCCAAAAGCTCCAGCCCCCTACCAGTTGGCAGCGTGCCTAGCATGCTGGCAGCATTGCCCCGTTGAATTGCAATGCTTATTCGATTATTTACTTATTCTAGAGATAAGTATGTAGATAATATTAAATTATAATATGCATTAGAAATATATTGGGCATATCAAAAGTAATTGAGACTAAGCATGAACACAGGCCAAGCGCGATTCTGATTTGCGAACTACCGTGCACGATTGTATGTATTTATGTTAAGTACTTATTTACTTTAAAAGGACAAAAGAAGACTTTTATCCGTTTAAAGTAGGGCAAGACGGCGCAGGGCTTTGTAATGGGCTTCCGTGGACTATAAATTGCAAGGAAAAAAATATATATTATGTTTATACATTCTTGTATTCCTTATAAGTGGTTTCATTGTACTGCATTACTCGTACCCAATGATAAAGCATTGCACGTACCACGTGATACTAAATCACGCATACAAAAAATTAGGTACTATATTATAACTTATCTTATTATGACTAGTCCCGAAGGAAAGATTAATATTCTTGACAGCAACATGTATGTCTCAGAAACAAATTATGAAATAAAATAAAATTTATTATATCATCGACAGAGATTTCTCTTTATTGTTAAATAAAATTACGTTGCGCAATTGCCTATTGCCTCTTCACAATATGATGCCTATAATTTTTACTTCCTCAATTTATTTGCAAATTTTATACCTTGTAGAGATGCAAAGCGAGATTGAATACAGACAAAATCACAGTGAGGTATTAAATATACCTCTAAATAATGTGCTAATAAAATAAAAACATAGAGAGTAGAAATTTGCTCTACCACTTTGCAGTCTGTGCTGTTACCAACTTCATTTAGTTTTAGATGTAAACAAAATCCTTTTACATTTTATGGTAACAAAATATATGAGTAGAGTCGATATCTTTACAAGTGGAGAAGAAGAATTTGAATAGTCTACGAAATGATTTTAGGGTTTCGTAAAGCAAGATTACACGCGGCTTGTATACCTTTTAAACGAGTTTTTCTACCATAATAAAAATAAACAAATATGTTACACAATAAAAAAATTAAAAAATAAATATTAAGTGCTGTCCCCGTATATTGTTTTTGTTCTAAAAACGGTAATAAGAAGCACACAAGCTGTAAGTTCTGAATTGAATGAAATTGTAAATATCTCGAACTTGGCCTGTTTTTATTATATCTTATACCTGAACCTAGCTAAATAAATACGAATGACAGAATCCAACTTGATCTCTTTCACACGATGAATACTACCTGGTAAGTGCTTCCATTCACGGTACTTAGCATTGATTCTCCTTCATCGTAAACTGACAAGCTAGACATCAATAAACGGTATTGGGCGATGCGATGTCCGAAAGTCAATAGGTGTGTCAGGGGGTCATCGACTGGCACCCAATCCGTACATCAGCTTCACTACTTATACTATTACAAAATGCTTACTCTCACTCACGTAACTTCGTCTTACCAGGTCTTAAGCTACAGGTACACTTTGGCAAACACTTTTCAACAAAACATATGACGTCATCAGGCTTTTATTCGATTACAATGATTTTAATTGAACTTATTGAATTATAATTAATAGTATTTTGTTGGTAGGTATTTTGTCGTAATTGTTTGATATTTATATTATGAAAACTTCCTATGCGATAAATGGAATGAAAGAAAATGACGATAGAGAAGTTCCTTATAATTGAAATAAGTATAAGTAAATTTGAACATAAACTACTATGGCTACCTTTCTTCTTCCTATGGTTCTTAAAAAACTGTTCATTTATTTTTGGACATCTCTTTTATACTATATTTGTCCCTCTGTATGTTGGACACACTTATAGTGAGACTATAATAATAATTATGTAAATCAACGTGTAAATTATAGAGAAAAAAACATAATACGCTAATGTAGATGAAAGACGTTGAAGTTTTATTTCCGAGGCTGTATTTATACTATCATTTGCATATTATTTTTGTTTTAAATCAATGGTTGTGTGGTATCTAGTTCTTGACTTTATAGCCTTTAAGTTTTATAGGTTAAAATAAATTCAGTAATAACCTTCTGAACTATCATGTAGAGGTTAAAAAACTAGCCTTAGCTATTTGTCTACTATAAAAAAGGAAGATAAACGTATACACTATCAATAATATGTTAATTATTATAATGTGTGCTTATTTTCTTTTTTGTATCAAAATAAAATATCACGTGTAAATTTATTTGTATCTCAGAAACTGAATCAAATTACTTCAGCACAAGTTTTTGGAATGAAACCTTCAGCTTCGGCGCGATCTATTTGTATTTGTCTTGCTCATAATTTCCTGTATCTATACTCTATGTGACCCAAACCTTAAATACCCTAAGTTTAACAGCCTCATTACAACCTGCCAATGCCGATATGATGACTGATGACACGTAACTTTCGTATTCGATGTTGCATTTTATGATTTTTGTCAGCAGTTAGAGCTTTATGTTATGTAATTACTGTATAATATCTATAGACCGTTTCTGAATATACGATTATAGATGATTCATTAGAGTACTATTGATGTGACTGAGCTTAGAATTCTATAAAATTTTTAACAAAACTATATATAGACGGTGATTCACACAAGGCTCTTATGTAGGTATGCATGATGCTAACTAAACTAATATATACGTAAAATATCTTTCAAGTTATAATATAAAGTTTTATGATAATATAATAACTACCTATAAACAAGTTTTTAACATAAATGTGTAGTAAAGGTTACTAGGTTACCACCCATTAGTTATATATTATTATTATTACTTTAGACAATGTCCATATACAAATGATTTGCTGTGCAAAACTTAGATGAGTTATTTACTTTACCTAATAATCGCAAATGGATAAGCTAAAACTGCTATATAGTATATGACATAGATTCCTTGAGAATCATTCATAGGTATATTAAGGTACTTTAGGACATACTTAACAAACTTATGACTTATGACATCATAATGATAGTTCCGGGATGGCATATTGGTCTTTTGACCTGTGGCTATCCGGTGCAATCAAAGAATAGCTTGTAAAGATGTTATGTAAAACTCTCTTAACAATGACTAAGCTGCTTTACTGACCCGCGAAGATGGAAAACAAAAACGGACAAAGCTCTGTAACTTCTTGACGATTGTATGAAAGTGACATTTTGAAAGTGTTATTTATAAGAATTGTAGTTCTAAAAGTTGCTTATTACATATCATCAATGTAGACTCTGGACCACGGAGTTGTGATAGGCTTTTATCACAATATTTAGTTTTATAATTAGGTATGTTGCAGTATTAACAATTTGCCTAGTTGTAAATGTGACATACAGATGTAGCAAAAGAAAATAACTGATTCAAGTTTTAAGGAACCTAAACTATTGCTCTTGATGGTGTAGTTAATTCTGCTCGAAATCAAAGACTCTCTACCGAGAAAATTACCTATTTTGTCTTGGCTAAAAAGGCTTGCTTCGTGCACTCTTTGTACATTTTATTATTCAATATGAATATTATTTTAAAATTATACAATTTCTATGTTTACAGCTGTTGTCCCATGTTATTAAAGTCAAACTATGGAGTATTCAGTTCAAAAAAATATCACTTTTCACCATCAACTAGGTACATCAAAGACCTGTCTAATTATTATAGTTTATAGTATAAAATTATCCGCGTATAGAATTAATAGTAGATAATTACAAGAGATGAAAGGAACCTATTTAGATAGTATATGTTTTTTATTAAAACCTCATAGCACAGATTACATATGCCAAAAGTTCAAGTACCTAAACACTTCTTTCACCCAAGGTAAACACACTGCTTTTCATTTCGAATACGAGGAAAGTAAATAAAAACCTGTTAATTAACATATAATATTTTATTTATACTATATTACATAAATTATAATTAATGGGGGAGGCTGTGTTCAGCAGTAGATTGTCTACTGCCGAACACAGCCTCCCCATTAGGGGGGTTTACCATAATTCCCACCATTGGCAAGCGTTTTGGGAATTTCAGTGTAAAATTGCAGCTCCTAAAGAAAGTGCTCCTGCCCACCTTCCGGTATTTTACCTTTAGTCGCCTCTTGCGACACCCACAAGTAGAGATTTACCCCGCGCCCGTAAATTTTAATTAAGTATATAAAAATAATAATAATAAATACATATTACAAAATTGATGATAACATTTTAAATTACATTTTTACGCCGCGATTTAACAGTTGGGCTATGTTAGAATTTGGTTCATGGCTCGCATAGTTTTTACATGGTTTAACAGTAGGGAAAATCGTTGCCCAGGTACAAAAAGTACTGTTTTCGTCCATCTGATCAGGTAACTTCAAGCGTACTTTTCAAGTATAAGATGTGAGTAAACTTTTGAATTGCAAACAAATAGAACCACCTTACGTTAGAAGAAAAACCTTACCTTAGAAGAAAAACCTTAACTCACCATGTATGGTTTAAATCTCGAAATTCAACTTGATTATTTGTAACTTATGTTAGCAGAAATTTCTAACAGAGAACTTTTTAGTAGCAGTTCAGAGTCCAGGAATGGTTGGTGGATGACAATAGACAGGCCTCGTACAGCATGAGACCAAAAATGTGTGACTAAACATGTCTTCTTCCTATTTATACTTATACGTAGGTATACCTCTTTCCGCGTACCCTTTGAATACATACGTCACGATATGTTATGTCTTGATAATTATAGGTACCTGTTTAAGTATTTAGTTAGGTATATTATTTTTTGGTGAGCCTATTACAGCTAACACAGCAACCGCAATAACATGGTAACCGTTGAACAAATCCTCTTATATTAAGGGATGGGAGTTTCATAATCACCAAGCTTGTCATGCGTTTTGGGGATCGCAGTATAAGATGGCTTTAGTCTTTCAGAAGGCGCCGCTGATTATCTTCTGTTGCTTTTCCCTACGTCGCCTCTTACGACTCCTAAAAGAAGATATAGGGGGGTACAATTATAGGACGGCACCCCACGGGGAATCATTTATATATTATACCTATGTATTGTATACTACCTTACTATTTTTAGTGAACCTACTTTGGTCCGACATTGTTAACAATGTTGCGTGTCGAATGAATGTGGGCGCAGATTGCTGGCGTGTATGCATTTGAATATAATGTGCAAAGTGACACTTTCTGGGCCGTACTTACAACCCACCTACTCTTGCCTTCCGAGTCCAGCCTTCGGCAATAATAGTAGGTATCACAGCATAATTTAGATAGGTATTTTATGCCATGATTCTTAACATGTAAGATATACAACAAATAATAAGAAATATAACAAGTTATCTAGTTATAATTCTGCTAAAATTTCCTGCTGTCAGAAATGCAACATAGCTCAGCGGGAACTCTTTTCGTGGGCAGCATCTTAAGGAGCTCTTACTTCAACTCTTAAAAACGATTATGGAAATCAAAAGTCATTATGTCAAGCTTAAGATATTAATACTAAGATCCGTACCATGGCCTTCATGAAGCAATAATATTCGTATTTCTTAAAGTGATATCTCTTCCGCACAAATGAACTGATCCCGCTCTCGCATTGATGTTCTAATGTACCTTCAATGATATTTGGTAGTACATAATACAATTGGTAATTTAAGGTTAGAATAAGACTGATTTAAGAGATGGTAGTTAGGACTGGGACCCAGGCAACTAGGACCACAGGCCCAGTTTCAAAGCGATCTAACTCGAATCAACTAACGCAGTCAGCTAAATAAGGGCCCAAGTGATAGTACTAGGTATTAACTACCAACTAGGTACCTGCTACGATATACCTAAGTGGATTTGGTGCATTTACCATATCCGTAGTGTAGGTTCATAAAATTACAAGAATAATCATTAGTCTAACGAATCCATACCAATCACAAGTGCGTTAAGTTCCATTAATCGTTTTTTTTTTGAGGATATAGGAGTAGCAGTTTTACGTAGAATCCACAGCAAAAAGTCAACGACCTTTGCAGGTCAATCTTTTTTTCATGTGTTTTGACCTATGAAAATGTATTTGTAAACACGCACGATTCACTGCGGAATATTATTCATTATTAACATGTATTTTATTGGCCGTGCAATAATTCGTCAGTCTACTTGCTTTTAATTATTATACATGTAATTTTTTTTTCTAAATATTTTTTATTAAATATATATTTATTATTGATTACAAACATTATCGAGCGCTGAGCGAAAATCAGAATAATAAATTATTGGACACATTTTTTTGATCCGGGTTCAATAATTTTTAATGTGATTTTAGCTCAGCGCGCGGAAATGTTTGTAGGTACCTAATCATAATTATTTAAAAATATAGAAGGGTAGTGACATCATTGCGAGAGTTGTGTTGAAAAAAGCAGTTCTTTTCATCAGATGAAGTCTAGTAATCTGGTTGATGACCGCGCACCGTCACGTTTAGAGTAATACAATTGTGGCACAAAGTTTCGACTCGAAAAAGTAAGGTTGCGGTGGCCTAGTGGAATAGGCAACCGGCGCAAAATTGGAGAACGCAGGTTCAAATCCCATCGGTAACAGAAAAAAAATTGTGCGTGTATGTTTTTCTTTTTACCTGTTATATGTACCTAACTTATAATATAATTAATTGACAGTGCTTATTGCATCTTGTTAATTAATATATGATCTACCTATTTATTTCCCTTCTATAAATATAATAAAAAAATAACGTTTTATTATTATATGGCAACCGGGGATCGTGGCCTTTTAGCAGATCCGAAAACTTAAGTGGAGTTAAACAACATCTAGTATGACTAAATTTGTTACATGAAGCTATAGGTAGGTACATAATAATATGAATTTCTTGACAGATATAAAAATGTATTCTATAAGTTTAACGAGTTCACGCTGTGTAGTCCACGGTTTACGAATATAAGGACTATTGCATATCCTCTTTTGCATATCATAAAATGCAACTACTGGGCAGATATAGAAGCCTGCTTCTATACAACACAAGCAGACGTGAAGAAGATGTACCGCCGTCATTTTAACTGATTAGTAGCGGATATACTACTAAGAAGAGCGTTTTCAAGAAGTATAAGGTCAGATGGACCTTATAAACTAAAATCAAAACTTTAGAGAAAACATATATTGCCGAACTCACATACAGGAAAAGGGTTAAGGTGGTTGGTGTGTTGCTGCACAGTTGCCCTCAGCAGGCTCTTTACCACCTTATTTTTGCTTTAAGTTCACTATAAGCACTAAGGCTAAAATTCAGAGACAAGTCTAAGCGTGAACTAATGCTTTAATCCGTCAAAATGTAGTGCTTAGCCTCATAATTGTATTCAGAGACATCTGGTACAGCGCTTAAACTTAGCGCGTGCTATGCTAAGCCAAGTAGTGAAAATCTACTACTTTAGCCTGTCTCAAAGCAGGAGTGGCCTAGTGAGACACTGAGGCGAATGGTGCAAAAAGTTCTTCAGGAACTTTTTTCGTAAATTGAAACAGGCACATATTTTATTTCCCTCACTCCAATAACATTTTATCATGGAAGTAATAAGTACTACGTGTACGTAGTACTTATTACTTCCATGCATTTTATATACTGTTGTTCTTGTCCTTTTCTTTTTATATCAGGATGCACAGATAAACAAGAACCGGTAAACGTTCCATAAGAGAAAAATGTGCCATAGATAATAAAGTGTGATCTAAACAAAGAACATGGTAAGTAGGTTTAAGACAAGTTATCTGAATATGAAATTTAAAGATTTGCTTAGCCGACGCTAGTCTAAGACTGGTCTTTGACCGTCTTACACAAATGTCTCTGAATCTCAGCCTTAGTTTCACCATACTCTGTTATTTATTTGACGCCTTGTTAATCCTTTTAACGGACTGTTAACTGAACCGAGTGTCCCACCAACTGTTAATGGATGATTAATTCAGTTAACTTCATAGAACGTAGACTGATTTAACAGCTGTTATTTTTAAAGACCCATTAGCTAATGCCTGATATAGCGTAAACAAACATGGTATGGTGAAATTAGGCCTAAATGTGTTACACATAATGCGAATCCGTGATCTTAAATTGTATTGGTATTTTGTAATAAAATCCTCACAAATAACATACCGTAAGTACCAAAAGAGGTGTTTTACGCATACAGAAATATATTTGTCAATAATTTAAACATTTTAGTTACCGACATACATATATGTATAGAAGTACCCAAACGTATGCTCAATAGTGGTTAAATTCTAATTTAGCTGATGTATCTTCGTTTGGGAAATAATACTTTCAAACAAATCTCGAACACCAGTCTCATGACACGAAAATAATTACAGAACATAAATAAAAAGATGCGTTGCCTTGTACAACGTCGCCGTTAGGCATTTTACATCTAACATAATCATAGAAGTTAAAAAGTAATCAATCCATTCTCTTTGGCAACTTGTGTCTTCAATGACTCGTAAAATCTCACGACTCTCACTAGACAATATTGTGAAACATATTTAACTAAACGTTGTCCGACTGGTCATAGTGCGCGCTTGCTTTCAAACTATTATTAGTTTAGGCCGATGAGACGGTCGTGCACCTCCTTTACATAGTTTACTGACACAGCGAGCGACCTCGGCTTTGTTTTAGGGATGGACATCTAAGAAAAAAACGTCGATAGCAGTTTCGATGTAATACATCGCTCTTTGCATCGATATTCTACGATGCATCGATATTTTCCATAGATATGAATATCCAGTGAATTAATTTAACGCGCAGTAAAAACAACAATTACTACAAAATCAGCCTAAGAAACATTCCGATTTACGGAAAGCACGCCCATCTCAGATCACACCATCACATCATTTATTCATTGAGGATACTACATATACAGTTCACACCTAAGATTTTTTTACCTGTAGATGAGTTGTGTGCCCTCCATATTTACTAGACGAATTCAGGGTAATTACCAAAGTCACTACCAGTCTTGCACTTCCGAGCGTCCGGTGTACATCGCCGCTAATCGTGTTTTTAGGAATAATCTGTGGACAATATGCCTTCCTTGTGCCTCTGCACCAATTATACAAGCACTGTGGGAGATAAAAAAACTGTTTCATATCTGTGATGAAATAGAAAATATCGTCATTTTGTTTTATCTTAGGAACTAATCCCAATGAAATGGATGAGCGAGATATGTGTATCGTTTGGTGTGAGAGGGTGAAAGAGATCGCAGTGTTATGGTGATCGGAACGTCTCGTGGCGGTTCGGTGGTTACACGAATTGCTTATTTATCTCTTTCTTACAACAGATATGACGCATGATATTTGAACGTTCTTTCCTTGTCATTACAAACTGCAAATACATGTGCGTAAGTATGTAGATAGGTAAATTCTAGTAAGTTTTAGAGCAGTGGTGTTCGGATATAACTACTCTAGTATTTCAACTCTCTGGTTTTCTACCTACCTAAATGCTTTTTTATGCATCGAATAAAAAACATCGATGTATCGAACACAACAGGCGACTTTGAATACATCGAATTGTGTAAGGCATCGATCTGAAAGCATCGAATGTTTCTGTTGCATCGATGTATATAATCCATCCCTAGTTTGTTTGAGCTTCTGACACTCAAGCGTAAATATTATTCCCTTTTCTGCTCGCGCCTACCTAAGCTATGCAAATATCTCTTGCCTAGTTTCTATTAGCAATTCGTCATCGTCATCATCAGCTGGCAGACGTCCATTGTAGAACGCATGTCACTCTTTTCGTTCTTGAACGCTATAATTAACGAAAACTCCCTGTGCGTGGGAGCCTTCAGAGGCGAGTGACGAGGGGAACATACCAGAAGGTGGGCGGCAGCGCCGTATACTGCGATCCCCAGTTATCTTCGTATAGTAAAGTAGTAAAATCGTACTCACAACCTCGACAAGCCCATACAATGAGGCACAGACAGGGCTATCTACGGACAGAAATATCCGAAACGAATACATAACTCGAAATATATTTCACCGTTGTTATGGGAGACTTCAATGCCATATTAACCTCATGGAATGGCGATGACCTGAGAGTGGGGTTCTATGTATATGGGCAGCAAAACCAGAGGGACTGAGGTTGGTCGACTGCATAGAAAAGCAATCTCGCCACGGGATGAACTCTTTTCAACTAAAAGATATAGATAAAAGATGTAGAGAAGATTCAGTGTATCATGGCGACCAAAAGGTTCAACAAGGTAAAGGCCGGTAGCGATTACCACATCAAAGTCAAACTTGAAACGTCACCAACTCGAACCGCTTTCAGTGCCTTGCCAAATGCTAAATAGTGGACGAGATGAACAATGGGTTAGTGATAACTATACAAGTCGTAGGGTGATGTCATAAGAAGCTTAGAATCCAACAACGAGTAATGGACATATTTATATATGTATTATATTTTCCGGGTCGGCCTTTTATTGGGTTTTTGGTTACAAGGAAATTCGCCGAAGTAGTAAAGTGTCCGGCATAGCTCTCAGAATTTACAAGTTGAAGTGGTAACGCTGATGTTACCACTCTTAAATACTCTTGATGACCGATAGTAGGTAATTCCATTTTGCATCAGTTGACGAACCGACATTAGCAATTACTTTGTCATAATTGGAACAATTAACAAAAAGGGGAATCACCAGCAAGATAGGCACGGTACCAACTAGTAGTGGGCTAGCAATGGGTTGTTCTGACTTTGGATATAAATATACAATGGCCTTTAGGTTGCCTTAATGAATTCGTTGTAGTTGCTACAGCCTGTATATGTTTGTAGTATTTTGTTGTATATGTTTGTAGTATTTTGTTTCTGTGCATAACTTTCGTAAAAAAAATATCATTATGACTCTGGTCTCCGTATGTCATCATCGTCCTTTCACAAATACATATGTAGGTATAATGAACTATACAAACAAACTCATCTCTGTATACTATTATGACAATGTATGCCAGTCCAGCGAATGTAAAAGACTGGTATCCTTGAAAATGTAATTTTGCAACGTTCCGACCACCTAATCTGGAAATAATATCGACTGTCCACTGTACGACCTCTAACTATACTTGTACCTATTAATATGTTAATTTATATATTTTATTTATTAGACAAGGACTAGCTCGTCGCGTCGCGATACAAAAAAAATCAGTCGTTTGTCAGTCTGACGTCTGTCTCTAGCCATAAAAATGTTACAAATGTGTAGTCACACCTACATCTACGCGTTATCACATTTTACCACTATTATATTCTTATATCAAATCTATTTTTACACATTTAAACTAACTATAAGTCTTTATAACTCATACAACGTGCTAATATTCTTTGTAACATCTATTGATGTTTTTTCTTGCTTCGTATTCAAAAGAAATAACAATTTTTTGTTCATATGAAGTGCTATAGTAAAATATTTGCACTTGGTACTGACTAAACAGTTGTACGATTGTAAAATAATAATGCTATACAGTTATTAAAATGCAAATATAGGCTATGTACATAGATACCGTTCGTGGAAAAGAATTGAGATGGTAATGTAAGCGAATAATAGGCACCGATCAGGCTATTTTTTGCGCCTACTTCATCATGAGTAAAGCAAAACTGAATGCTTAATTATATTAGAGGTAGTGCTGAATCTCTACAAAATAACTGAGAATAAGTAGCGCTGCAGTAACGGGGCGTCAAGTCGGCATGGTGCTTACGACGTGTTGTCGAAACATTCAACATAAATTCGTACACAAAACTTTGTTACGCGTCGCGTCATCCGCGCAATGAGGCCTATACACAAAGCTTTGTTTCAGAAACACTCACTGTTTATTATATTGGTTCATATACAAGTACCTCGCTCTTCCCTGCCCTCGTGAGGGGTGAATATGTAATTTTTTTCCACTCGTAAATATCGTTACGAGTGGAAAAAAATTACATATTCATCGTATGAAACCAAGTAACACCAAGTAGAAAATAACAGTGTGTTCCAACAGCAGTCTGGTCAGTTCCGTTTTTACCCTTTGGGTACGGAACCCTAAAAACGATAAAAAGATACTGTTTACAAACAATATTTCCGTGTTTTTGCGTAGAGTTTCTGAAAAACATTCGCAATAACTCGCCTAAGAGAAATAGTGATGAAGCAGTGATAGCCTGGTGGCAAAATCTACGGACTGCCGTGCAGGCGGCCCATGCGCCATGGTTCGAATTACACCGCGGGCGCGGCTTCGCGCTTCAGCGCATTATGGTCGGGTATTTTGCTACTCGTCTGGCTAGCTATCACCTTCAAGCAGAATATCTGCGCCAAGCACCTCACGGTGCCGGCAGCCGTGCTTGAGAGGCAGATTCTACGTTATCATTTTCGACCACCTTATCACTTACCAGCAGGTGAGATAGTGATCAAAGGCTTACCTATCAGCTGTAAAAAAAACTGTTGATTACTTTATATATCTAGTTCAGTTTGACAAAGAAAACTTTTGGCTTCCAAATAATATTTATACAGCAGCTCTTCATGCTTGCCTCTTTGTTCAGAGAGCTGTCTACGAAAGTCTAAAAAGTAATATAGACATCTCTTTTGAAGGTCCCGTTCCCAAAAGGCAATAATACTCTACTATCTGTGTGTCTGTCTGTCAGTCCATCCTTCCATCCATCCATGTCAAGCGTCTCTAGAACGTAAACGGAACGAGTTACAAACTTGAAATTTCTATATATGCTGTAAAACTTTGACTTTAATTTAAATATTTAACAAGTAAGCGAGAACAAAAGTTTTTTTTCATCTTAGCACGTACGGTGTCTAGAAATCATTGAGTAGTATATGTTTTAAGTATCTGAGAAAATAAATTAGTAGGAGGTTGTTAGAGTTGGCAATTTTAAAACATCAATGTCGCAAGACTCAAAAACTATTCTAGTTAAGAATCTGTAACTTCGGTAAGCATATTATTATAGTACCATATTATCTAAATACTGAAAATAATGATTTCTACTGTAGTTTGGAAGGTGTCATCAAAACCATCAAACATACTTTTCTTTTACGGGCCAGCTCGGGCTGCCTTTATTCTTACTCGCACTTGGCCATTTTTTTATTTCTAGTAGGACTCTTACGTACATATTTGCAGTTAAAATATATTATTCCTATATATTTTAGTGTCCTTAATAGAATTTGTAAATATTTGAATATCAATACAAACACACTAATAACTTAAATATATACATAAGTACGTACCCTCCTACCTATTCAACAAAGAAACGGTTTATCGTTGCTAACACATCGTAAACTGATTAAAACAACACTCAATGTTGTCTTAGGTTTTCGTGGTTATTATATTATACATAGTAATACGGTTTAAATCGCCCCGTGACCACGATCACTGCAGAGTTTTGAAACGTCTTCGGGACAAAATATATATAATATTTATTTATTATTTTATTTTTTTTAACGATATCATTCGCCGGGCTTTTGCCAGCGCCAATGTTGCAGCTATTCTGGAACCGGATGGTCTGATGCGTGACGATGGTAAAAGACCTGACGGCATGACTCTGGTTCCGTGGAAGTTAGGACGGCCCTTAGTGTGGGACGCTACTTGCGTAGACACTTTAGCGCCGTCACATCTTTCTGAAACCAACGTGAGGGCTGGCGCTGCGGCTACTTCGGCGGAGCGATTCAAGCGGCGCAAATATGCTAACCTCGGTATGGGTTACATATTTGAGCCGTTTGGTGTACAGACGTTGGGTCCGTGGGGACCGGGAGCTCATCGTATTTTCCAAAACTTATATGAGCGCTTGGTCGATGCGACGCGTGATCAAAATGCTGGCACATATTTGGCTCAACGAATAAGCATTGCAATTCAACGGGGCAATGCTGCCAGCATGCTGGGCACGCTGCCAACTGGGAATGGGCTGGAGCATTTGGACTGCCTATGAGTCTTCTATGACTTATAGGTTGTCTAAATGCTTTTATTGTAGTAGCTGTAGTGTTGTATATAGTTCATAGTGTTTTGTTTAGTAAAGGCATACCGCCGGAATAAAAATATATAATATAGATAATATATATAGACAAAATATAGATAATAGATATACGCGATTGAAACCGTTTAGAGTTGTTTGATTAAAACAATACACGTCAGATAAATGACATCATTTGGCGGCTGTTCTGCACAGATTCAGATTCTTCGCCGAAACAGCCAAAATCAAACATGTCAATATTGACTGCAAGGAAAAAAATTATGTAAGTAATATTGATCCACATAGCGTAATGTTGGTAATGTCCGAACAGCGGTGCGTCATTGCACAGTACTGTTTGTAGTAGAGCCTTGTTTGTTAGTCGAGGCACGCCCGACTCGGCGAGACAGCTTCTGAGCTACACGCAGTATCTCAACATTACGGAGATGACCTAACCACGCACGGACGCAAAAAATTGCAGGAAGTCACTTTGTATTATATATATTTGCCTATTCAAAAAACAATTCCGTATTAGCGTTGAACAAGATTTATAGGCATATTGCAAATTTAAATAAGTATTCGAGTCTCTGCTTCGCTTATCTTAATACAATAGTGCACCAAATAGGTACATAATGTGCAACAATATTTTTAAATACTGCCAATACATATATATTCTTGACCTCTTAGTTTCAGTAGACACACATTTTTATGCAAGTCCGTGAGATTAGTCAGTATAGTTTACATAAATGGCCGAGCATAGCGAATGGCTTAGTGGCAAGAAGGCATTTGTATGATTGTTTGACAAAAATTTCCAACGGTTATAGACATATACTACAGTATGAAATAAATGGAAAATTTTCATTTACATGAAATTAGGCAGCAAATCAAATGAACGGTTTTTTTGCGAGATTAATTTTAATGCTATTTGGCCGTTGGCAAGACACGGAATACAACGACCGGAAAAATTATAGCCAAGTGCGGGATTCGAACCTGCGCCATCCACCCCTATAGCCGGGGTATACTCTGACCGCTATGCCCACTTGACATTACTCATATCTCTAATTTGTCATGTCGTCCATCCCCATTCGATGGTTAAGAACGAGACGACAAATTAAAGTTATGAATCATATCACATGTCATATTGGATTAGCAGTCGCAGCATAGCCTGGCTATAAGGGTGGTGCTATAAGGGTGCGGGTTCGAATCCCGCATATGACTATAATATTTCCACTCGTTGTAATTTTGTATGAATAAATATAATATATAATGTATTTTTTCATAGTATGAAGTCTTTTATTGTATACTAGCTTTCCGGGCGCGGCTACGCCCGCGCGTATGTTGGTTATCGCGCAAAAACATTAACCTCTTTTTGCGCAGTTAGATAAAAACTATCCTATGTTTTTTCCCGGGTCTCAAACTATTTCTATACCACATTTCATTCAAATCGGTCCAGTAGTTTTGGCGTGAAGGCGTAACAGACAGACAGAGTTACTTTCGCATTTATAATATTCGTACTGATTTCAAAGTACTAAATTAAAGGCATTTTGAATACTAGTTATATGCATTTTCAATACCTTGTTATACTTTTATATTTGAATTATTACCTACTTAAATGCATTTTAAAGGTGTAAATAACGCAATAATATTTTACAACACAAGATTCTTTTGGTTCAGTTTGAGAACTTGACTATTTATTATTACGGTTGTTTGGGCAAAGGGCAAATTAAAGTACTTGGATACTATTGAATATTGAAATTGCAATATTACAGTTTTCTATAATATGGTCTTGATCCAATATTATATTCCATCCACATTCCATACAGCGAAAATATGTAACAGGAAAAGCAAGTTAGCAGTACCTATATAGTAAGTAACCTGCTCGTTCACATCTGCTTTGTCGTCTCAGCATTGTGTAGGCAGATTCGTCTCACAATCGCACAGCAAGCTTCCATATTTACCTGCCAGACCAACACCGGTTTGCGAGTGGGCCGCTACTGGTTTTTTTCATATGATAATTTGACCAGTATCTATTTACCCACAACTATCACGCTATTGTGTTTAAGCATTTTCAACTTATGATTTTGGTAACGGTGAATGAGAGCAATGATAAATTATGTCTGCACCCACATTGCATATCGATATACTTACTTATCTTAACTTATATTTACTATCAGGTAAGTACTATTTTCATACTTAATCAACATTGCATTTTAAATAGAAAATGGCCTTCTTAATTGACTATTTAAATAAAATCACAAATTGAGCGCCCCAATAAAATAATTAAAATACTTTAAGAACAGAAAACCGGCTTATTTAGTTTTTGATAGTAAATTTTATTTAACATTGAGTGATCTACATTACGTCAACATTTATGTTATGGTTATAAAAAAAATATTATGGTAGGTATTTACAAAGTAATATGGTTGTGCAATACCTTCGTTAATATAATGAATGACCGTTATTATCAATCGTCTTTTGTCTATAAATATAATCTTAATTTGACGATTTATAAAATTACAATAAATTTGAACTATCAGCGGGATTCGAACCCGCTTCATCCTAGACGGGACATAAGCTCTTCCAACTGACTATCGAAATGAGTGAGTCATAGCTCAAATTTAACCCTTCCCTCCTATCGTTTAACCGTCTTAAGGAGACGGAGTGACATTTGCAGCCCATATGAATCTGAACTAAACTGAATCCCTCTATTTTTTTCCTTTAGTTGTATTTTTGTAAGCTTATTCTATTAACATGCGTTGATGCAAAATTTACAATGGTAAGACTTATTTGACGATATTGATTGGATCCGTGAGGTTACCAGTATTGAAAGAAGGGATGGTTTGTAACCTAACACCAAATTTCATACTATATTATATTATTTTTGATGTTTATTAAGACTGACCAAGTTGAAAAATAAAATTGCTTAAATCAATAAGTTAAGTTTTTTATGTACGATTGGTTTGATGCAAATTTTTTAATTATAAAATATTGCCCAGTATGTACTCTAATACTCTAGCGTGTAAAAGTTCCTTCTTTGAATATATATACATTTTATTGAAGAGGCGATTGAGTTCCTCAGAAGGCGCTGCTGCTGCTGCTGCCGAAAGGTGGGCACCTTTCGGCATTTCACCCTTAGTCGCATCTTACGACACTCGCGGGAAGAGATGGGGAAGGGATTTTTGGTCATTGGAATCATGGCAATTTTGTTTTGATTGGTTTATAGAGATACTAGAAACACATTTTAAAATTGTCTTGTCCAATCCAATAAAAACACATACCTACTTGGATTAAATTTCACCTGTTTAGGGCCAAAATACAAATTTGAACAAAGAAACTATCTAGACATAAGCTTTTTTCATTTGTTCGGTAAACCGTGAAACCATTAAAAATATATTTTCAAATACCTTTAAAGTGGGTATAAATAAACACTCATTGATATACATTCGTATTAAGTATATGAATAAGCAACACTGTTTCTACAAGAACATAATTAGGGTTCCGTATGCAAAGGGTAAATACTTGGCAGTCTTACATTTTTAGGTTAGCCAAAGTACAACATTTTCATAAGTTCCCATGGGTCCTGACTCTCAAAGACAACCGTCGTAACACATCGTTAGGCGCTTGTTAGGGTTCCGTACCCAAAGGGTAAAAACGGGACCTTATTACGGAAACTTCGCTGTCCGTCCGTCTGTCACCAGGATGTATCTCAAGAATGGTGATAGCTAGACAGTTGAAATTTTCACAAATGATGTATTTCTATTTAATGCTGCTATAATAACAAATACTAAAAATAAAATAAAATAAATATTTAAGGGGGGCTCCCATACAACAAACTTGATTTTTTACCGTTTCTTGCTCGTTACTAATAACGGTGACAGTTATACGCTTTAACTATTCACATAATATTTAGTTTTATGTTCTCTTTAAATATAATTAGTTTAAATAAAATAAATAATTAAGGGGGCTCCTATACAGTAAAAGACGTTTTCGCCGTTTATTTGCTAAAATAATAATTAAAACAGATACAAACTTGAAATATTCACTGAATATTTAGTTGCATATTTACTTTAAAAATAAACAATTAGGTAAATAAGTATAGGGTATTTTGCATCCAAAAGTACATACCCAGCTAAATCGAACACTGCGAAAAGTGCGCGAGTCCCAATCGCACTAGGCTGGTTTTTTTTCAACTAGCTGAGCCCCGCTCTTTATGCCTCGTATAGACAATGATTATTATAAAACGTATCCTATATATTAATTATATTTCAAGGTTCATCCAAATCAGTTCAGTCGTTTCAGCGTGAAATAGTAACAAACAAACACGTATATTCTAACATCCTGACTCACATACAAACTTTCGCATTTATAACATTGGTGTTATTTGTCTGGTTAGAAAGGAGTTCACTTCATTGTACAGTGCACCTTATCTTTAATAATATTTAAAATTTAATAATAAATTTATTGAATTTTAAATATTTCAACGGTTATAATTCACTATACATACAAGTTGAAGTGTTCCAAACAAGTCTGAACTGTGACAAAGTCAAAAATTATTTATTCTATGTTGGTTTTACGAAGTTCTTAAGAAGGTCAATTAGGAATTTTGGTATTGAAAAATTCCTATATATTTTACCTATGTTGCCATTATTTTTAAACGTCGATAAACTATACCGTAATTATATGAGCAGTAATTATGAATAAGAACTCGTAGGTACTTAAGTTTACTTAAGTTCAAATGTTTCTTTGATAAGAACTTTTACGGTTTCGACCTATTTTCATAATTAGACGTCTGCTAAACAGACGAGGATGACGTTTTGACTTTGACAGTTCCCTAAACGTATGACAAAAAGCTGGTGTGCAAGGCGCTAAATTTATTTATCGAGTTGAGTGTGATTAAAAGTTCCATTAACAAATTTAAGAAACGTTGTGCAAACCGCCCTAAATATTTTATTTTATTGCTATAATCACAGAAAAGAGAAAGCAATAGAAAGGTGAAGGGGGCGTGGCCTGCGAGCCTAACATACTCCTAAACAGGAGTATTTATGTCAACGGACTACCCGGGCTATTGTAGGGCCAGGCCCTCGCCCAAAACCCGGTGGAGCTGGACGACCGCACAGGCGGTAGCCAGCATCTATGTCCTCCCTAAACAACAACTCAACGGACTATAATGCTACTGACAGTCGACCAGCGGTTAACGCGCCGCATGCATCTCCGTAAATGTATATGAAGATGCCGCGTTGTGCTGTTATAAGTTGCAGATTCAATAGCGATGTCACAAATGTAAAGAAAGTAGGAATATCCTATCACCGAAAAACATAATAAATTGTTCCTAAATGTTTTATATTTCGCTGATGAACAAAGTCGGTGCAATCTGACATATAGTGGTTGATGATTTATTTATCGACAAAATGTTGTCGATAAATTGTTAGTCACTAAACGTCACCTCATCCCAATATCTAATTTGGAGCTTTCATGTTAGACCTACGAAAGCAATAACCATCTGTTTCTCTGCTTTTAGTGCATAAAGAACTTTTATCAGGACGTAAAAATACACGTGTAGATCAGAAGGTTAACATCAATTAAATTAACAAATTATTCAATTTTTTTCATCAACAGGCAATTTTTCAAGGTTAAGATTTTATCTTATACTCTTGTTTTGTGGCTCCTTTGGGCACCACCACAATTTCGCCAATGTCACGTAGTTAGATAGACCATCAAACGAAGGAGATTGTTTAGTTTTAATGAGCTAAAATTGGTGCTGAAACTACATCTATCTACAGGATGACCACAAATACACACACACCCTCTCTCACACACGCAAACACACACACTCTCTCTCTCTCTCTCTCACACACACACACACCCACACACACACACACACCCTCACACACACCAATTCACTTTGAGATTTTTCAGATTTTATAAAAATATTTTTATGTTGAGAAATGTAAATTAAGTTTTCTTGTAAAAGATGTGAAAGAAGAAAAGGCCTCCACGGGGTATGCAACTGCAACCACTTATGTCGCAGTAGGATGTACTTCCGCACCCATCCACTACAATAAGGCACTTTTTTATATCAAATAAATTTTACTCTAACTTGCGGCTTCGGCCACGTAGAATCTAACTATACTTTTAATTTTCGATTTGAGATTGCATTCATATTCGTTGAAAGATAATACATTCTTGCTCACATTTCAATTTGTAATGACTGACAACATGTATATTTACTTGAACTCATCTACAATTTACCACGACTTCGACCTTGACCTCGCCTTTTTTATATATATGAACCCCTATCTGTTCCTATCTCTAATACCACCCTTTACGGGAATTTCATGTGTTTCTAATAATTTTACTACAAATAAGCAAGCCTATAACATATTATATCGAAATTAAGCTGTACTTCGCAGTAATAGCTTTATTTTATTTTAATCGTTTTCTTCTTATTCAGCATCTTCACTGCTGAAGGTCGTGTCTAGGTCTGAAGTAGTGTTAATCGCTCAATGTATGTACCATGCTCTTCCACATGCTTCTGTTTTCAGCGGTCATTTAAGCTTTTGGTGTAGATATACTAGTGAGCTATAGGGTTCAGTCAAGACACTTACTTGCCTGTCATTACTATATATCCAAATGATTATATAAAACCGCATAAAAAATTATTATAGCACAAACACACAGCACATTAACGCATCACCTATAAATCGTTTTAATTCGATGGAAAAGTTTATCGATAAAAATGTACTACATCACTGGCTAGGATACCACTTTTTGTACCGCATAAATAAATAACATAAGATCAAATTTTACTAGCTATCCCAATAATTGTTTTCTCGTAACCATATTTTGTGCAGTTGTTTGTGAACTATTTTTCAATTGTCTATTCTCAGATTTTACCAAGGAACGATTTTAAAATTGAAAATATACTTGACTGAGCTGAGACTGCACAATTACTGTACATATATTGTCAACTGGCAACTTCATTACCATATATCTGTTTCTCTCACTAAAAGGGACAGCTTGACAAAGTTCACAAGAAATTCAAACTTACCACTCTTTAGATAAGGTGTATTTTCTACTGTTATAAATTGGCTTATTAAACGTTTCAATTGGGTAAAAATGGGACTAATCAGGGAATCAGATTGTTTGTAGTGAACAATAAAGATGTTATGTCACGTATCATTTACATGTGCTCTGGCTACGCTCGTTTTCTAAGGAAACTGACATGGCTGCCACTCTAAATAGTATTTATATCTCTATGGCTATAATAGATCATTCAAGTTTAAAATAATTATTGAATAAGTGTAATGTTCATCTGTTTTGCTGTAGCTGAATGGTTGCAGACAAACATAATCAGTACTATCAGTACTATAATATTATAAATACGAAAGTAACTCTGTCTGTCTGTTACGCTTTCACGCCAAAACTACTGGACCGATTTGAATGAAATTTGGTATGGAAATATTTTGAGACCCGGGAAAGAACATAGGATAGTTTTTATCCAACTGCGCAAAAACAGGTTAATGGTTTTGCGCGATAACCGACATACGCGCGGGCGGAGCCGCGCCTGGCAAGCTAGTATTCCATAAGGTGACTGACTACAAACTTAATAAGGCTTGGCTCATTTTATTATAAGATTACTTACAACAAATTGGTTTATTGTCGTACTTTAAGATAAAACTACACGTATATGTACATATACATAATAAAAAAGTACATGACTACGCTCAAATAAATACTTGGTAAGCACCTAAATACATAGGTACTTTTATATAAATAAAATATCAGAAATAAATAAACATACTACGTAATTCAATGATTATTTAATACATAAAATACTCATTGAATTAATTACATACACCTGTTTCAGTTTAACGATTATTCAACAGGAACGGCTCCAAGACGAACTCTATCACAAAGGACACGACAACCATGTAAAACAAATCAACATTTGTTTGATTGCGATCATCCTATTTCATAATCAAGAGGAACTGTCCATCGAACCTAATTGGCTATAAATATTGTGTCCAATAAAATCTCCTAATAAATACTATTTGCACATCTAGACGCCATTTACATAATTCTATATGGTCGGCAAAATCGATTCGCTAAAAGTAAGAGATACTGTGACCTTGGACGAATAGTGGTTTGTTCCGGGTCCGAGAACTCCGAGACGAGGCTCACTCGGCGCGGACCGGTCCCAGCTTTACCTCCCGGCGGCACTTCACCGCTGCACTCCGGTTGCACCTACCAGCCACGTTCTTTTGCGCTTATTTTAAAAATAAGGATGATTCCCTCTACGTATACCTATATAAATTTTCACAAGTAATCAGAATAAATAAACTGGGCAAGGGCAAGCAGGGCCTCGCTCTTTTAAGGTTCTGCATTGCAACAGCTCGGCAAAAAACTATTTGTTGTGAACATTAAAAATCAGAGCTTTTTACCTATTTGTTATTTAAATACGGTAATAATTATTTGAAATCAACGAGGTCTGGAAGTAGATTTAATTCGTAATAAAAACAAATCCAAACAGAACAACAATAGAAAAATTACTAAATCATATATCTGAATCTACCTTTTAACTTAAATCTAAATTATAATATAATATGTTGAGCTTCATTTTCTACCAATAGGCAATCACAGGTAGAAAATAAGTCACTGTTGAATGGCAATGCTAATTCTCTGACTGAGGTAAGCGCCAGCCCTTTAGTCGTTTATTTTTTCCATAAACCGTTTCGACAAATCTTTGTACAAAAGCCATGCACTTGGATCCCAAGGACCTAAAGTAGGTACTTATCACTACTCCATGGAGGCTCATATTTCCGCCTTTTGAAGATTTGTGCTGCCGCTGCTCCTGTCTTCTTGAAGTTGGAGTATAAATATGACGCCGCAAGCATGTTAACGCATCTGGCAATATATATACTGGACATACTTAGGATACAGAATAGGGTACAGAATATACCGAAATTCGAGATTCCTAAGAGGCCTGCAAAGGTCGGATATCCTATTATTACCAATTTAGATAACACCAATATCATTTGTAACTCCTGCATTTCCATACTATCTATGCTGCAGGTTCTGATATTTATCTAGGTTCCTTATATTTATACTTTTAAATACTTATTTAAAATGAAATTAGAGCAAACAGCAGTATCTGCGAAAAATAATTCGCTCTCATTTCATTTTCGATAAGTAAACTATTAGTCCATGAACAGTATTAGGTATGGTATGAATATGATACAGCATAGTATGGAATAAATAAGCTGGAGTTACAAATTATTTTGGTATTATGTTTGTATTGAAAATTAAGCCTGTCAGCCTCTTAACTAGTTTAGTTTTTGAGTACCTACTTCGTAACAAAAATTTGCAACTACATAACACCTCCATAAAAATATGAAAGTTATTTGAATTCTACTTAATTACATCTAGACGATGATGCCCCATTTTAAAACCAGATTATATTTTGGTCTACCCTCCCTTGTATTAGATCCCCCGTGAAAAATAATTAAATTAAAGGTGTAGTTCAATATTCGTTTTTGGGTCAACGTGCTCCTGTCACACAAAATAAATTTCCATCCTGTCATTTGGCAACGGAATCGTAAAAAGATAATATTATAAGATTTAAATTATTGTTACTATATCTATTTTGTATCATGGTGAGTGTAAATTAGTTAAATATTTTAGGCACTCATAAAACAAACTGACTCATAAACAGGATCTTAAATCTTTAAAGATGTAAAAGTATATAGATGTACAAGAAATTTAATAAAACAAGAGATTTATAAAAAGTTCTATTAGCCTTATTGTTATACACGCAGCAAAGCCCATGACAGCCTAGTCAAGCGCATAATATAGCTTATAAGTACCTACCTGAAATACGTACAGATTTCTAAAGAATATCTCCTGTTAAGGATGTACTGGCCGGTCACTTTTCCACTCAAACGTCGAAGGGTGATTACTCTCTTAGATGAAGTTTTAGGGCCATAATAAAACATGATATCGTTTTATCTCCTCATTATCTAGGCATATATCGTAAAACATTTCCAAAAAGATAATTAACTTGGGAGTTATGAGCCTCAAAAGATTTTCATATCAATTTTTAAAGGTTCATAACTTTAACTAAATTACCATTTTTAAAATCCGTGACGATACAAGCCTAAAAATTGGAGAGATCAATTGATATTGTGTTAAATTCTGGATCTAAACCCTCATCTAAGAGAGTAATCTCACCATCTAAAGACTCACTCATCTAAAGATCACCCTTCGACGTTTGTATGGAGAAGTTACCGGCCAGTTTACCCTTATAAACTAGATTCAAGTATCATATTATGGCAATACTTAGGTATATGTATTTTCAATTCATATTCGATACAATTCTGAAGCAAATAAAATTACAAAATATTGCTAAAATATTTTATTGAGTTTTAGCAATTGTTATAATGAATTAAATAATGAATAAGGCAATCACGTGGTTTTTAATGCGACTTTTAATGATTTAAATTACGTACATTAATAATACAAGCATAAGCTGAGATTAATATACCGATTCGGCGGTTACACCTATCACAATTTCTTTGGAATAAACAAACATCATTTTAATAATTTATTCATTAACATTGGACTGTGCAGTCGTAGGAAGAGCGGCAGCACTATTTACGTGTGAAACTTCATTGCTACTATTTTTAGATTTTATGTTAGTGTCAAAAGCTGTAACTACATCATCAGAATGTTCAGATTCATTTGTTTTCTCATCATTGTGTGCAGGATGTATATCACTGGATTCGGATTCAGGTTCATCAGCTTCAGGTACAGGTACAACGTTAGTAACAAAACTAGGTACTTCTATAGAAATAACTTCATTCTCATTCTCTTTTGACGATTCTGCAACCTTATTTTCTTCAAGTGGCTTGAAAATTTCTTGCAGAGATGACACTTTCTTTTCTGTTGGAATTATCCTATTTAAATAGACTAATATATCTGATAGAGATACAATTCCTATTAATTTATCATCTTTATTTACTAATAATAATCGATGACTTTCAGTTCTAACTATAACTTCTAAGGCCTCGTATAAAGTAATACTTGAACGACACTTTTGTAATTTTTCTTCCCAGTCTTTCTTTTTGTTTCTTACTTCACCAACAGTCAGTGACAAATTTGAATACAACTTTTCATTTACTAAATTCAGCACTTCATACTTAGCATACACATCGAGAAGCATACCGTTATCATCTAAAACTGGTAAAGCAGATATATCTTTTTCTAGCAATAACTGGAACGCAGTTTTGATACTTGTGTCGTCAGTAACAGATGCAATATCTTCAAAAGTGCCAATTTTTAATTCGACTAGAGTTTTGTGGAAAAATGTTAATTCTGGAAATTCGTTTAAGTATACAAACAAAAATCGCAGTATTCTCTTGTGAGATAATATATAGAGAACATCTCCACTAGTAGGATCTATCATCAAAAGACGATGGACTCGATTTTTATGGAGCAAATTGATAGCATCATGTAGGGACTGCCAAGGCGCCACACTGCATAGTGGTTTCCGAGTTGGTCTCAATATTTTTCTCCAATTGTGGAGTGTGTGTCGTTCTAAATCTTCGACGGATAAATTTTCAGCATCGATGTGTAATAAAATCCTTATAAAATCAGTAACAGTTATCATTCCAACCAACATTTTCTTACTTGCATCCCAAAGGGGTGCAGAACGGATGCCATGAGATATCAAAGTAGGAAATGTTTTCTTTACATAAAATTGAGTATCAAATATGATAACCTTTGCAGATTTAGGCAAAATTTCGTCACATTTATGATACTTAAAAAAATTCAGTAACAATCGTGTTTTGTCTCTACCGCCTATTGATATTTGTACAATTGACAAATAAGGATCATACTTGGGGAGTCCTCGAATTTCCCTAAATAATTGCTTAGCATGTGTTGGGTCCAAGGATGCATAAGAATTTTTATGGTACGTTGGTGAGGTTGTTTCTATTGAAGAACGGCGAACTTGCTTGTTACTTTTCTTTTTAGCAAGATCTGTTGCAGGCTGTTGGGTTTCTTGGTGAGGTTTGGTTCTAAAAATATCCATTACCCTTGTAATGGGACTATATTTTCGAGACGATGCTCCCGTTACAGTGTGGTAATATTTTTTATGAGAATCTTTAGATTCTGTTGAACTTGGTTCTTCTTTTGATGCTTCGGGTGCTTCGCTAGATTTGGTTGGAGTCTTGGGTTGGTGTTTCTTAGCATCACTTTTTCTTCTCAATCGAAAAATATCAAATATGGAGCTTCTAGGACTAGATGATGTTCCGTGAAATGTTTCGTATTCTTTTCCTGTCGATGATTCTCTCTCAGTACTGGAAGGTCGTGACGAGTCAGCGGGTTTATCTCTAAATATTGACCTAACATGAGGTCTGTGGGACTCCGCACCACGAGTACCAAAATGAACGGTGTGTACATTACCATCAGCTACACTAGTACTAGGAACTTTATCATCAGCAGTGGGTAATGTAGTAACGACAAACTTTTTTCTCTCTCCGACCACCGTTTGATTATCTTTTTGTGCATCATTTTTCTTTTTCTTATGTTTATGTTTCGCCTTCCCATGCTTTGTTGGTGATTCTATAGTCGCAGAATCATTTTCTAAAATTGGATCCATATCCAATGAATATTATATACTAGGTATTAATAAAAAGTTTAGTACCACTTCTGTAGATCATACTCTTGTCTTGTTGCAAGGGTTACCTGAAAAAGAATAAGAAACCTTATGTTACCATTTATAAACATACAATAAAAAGCCCACTTTAGAAACGGTCTAGAGAAGGGGCAATTCTTGACACCCAACTGAAAGACATCTATTTAGAAACGGTCTAGAGAAGGGGCAATTCTTGACACTCAATTGACAGACATCTATGAAGTATTTTATACAGAGTAAAAGAAGCAAATGAGAAGTGCCTAGATTGTGGATGTTTTCAGAACCCTTGTCTCTGCCTACCTATCCAGAAATCAAGACTTGTATGTGTAATATGTTATTATTTATATATGTTTACCATCTAATTCATATAATCACATTCAAATAAGTGAGACAGTGGTGTGTGGAGGCTGGCCTATTAGCAATAACTGTTTGTGTGTCTATCTCTATTCAATTAAATATTAGCTATCTAAAAACCAGCAGTGATAAGTGACCTATAACTATTTTTTTTCTTTATATTGAACCTAATTTGAGACTATTTTTTTGTAACAAATGAAGGAGGTTAATAAAGTCAATTAATCTTTTCTAAACACGTCATTGCATATAATATTGTGTTCCGTTACTTAGCAACAATGTGAAACAACTTCACGATGCAGATATACATTGCATAACACAAGTCAACAATTATTACCTATAATAAATGGTTATCACTCTTACACACTGTAAATTTAAGCTTCTATTTGCAACCGTAAACCAAATTTCAATATAATATACAAATATTGTTCGAACGTTCGGTATTTGTAGTTAAAAGTTACGTCTCTGTTGACACCATTTCTATAATAATCAATAATTTAGCCTACACAAAAGCACGACGTATGCGGCAAATGAATTTCATACCTGATTGCAATGAATAATCATCATCAAAGAATATTCACAGTGCTACACATCATATAGGCCTCTCATTATAAATTTTGTAAAAACTGCACAAACACCAAATATTTTTTTACTTGAAGTACATCGACATTGTGATAAGTGAAGCAGCCATGTTAACTGTCAAAATAAAGGAGGGGAATCCGCGCGACATCTGTGAGCGGAGGTGGCAAGCCTGTCGTGAGCAAGCAGGGAAACTTGGGGAAAACACAAATGAAACAAATGTTAGGGTGGTTTTTGTAATAACTCCTAAACTTGACAAAGTGAATCGTGAGATGTCAGGACTTACACTTAAGCAAAAGCTCTTCTGACAACAATCACATGCGCCAGTATATAAAGATATCACCTCAATATTGCCTGCTTGGGGTATTTCTGCAATATTGCTGGGAAAATTCGTAACTATACCTGCTGATTGTTCGTTATAAGCTGATTTATTTACAGTAGTTTTTTTTATATTTTCATGTCAGTACAGTATTAAATAAAAATAATAAAAAAGTTATATTTCTGAATATGCTATATCAGTCGCAATTTAATAATTGGCAAACAAAGAATAATTATGAATAGATAATGATTAATTTTTCGGATACCAAAGTCACCTAAGGGAAACTCTGTAGAGATGTCAGAGAGAAAAAAAATATTGTTGTTACATTTTATTCCACCACCATTTCTTTGATAATTTCAGCTGTTATAGAATGGAAATTGTTAAAATAATAATGAGTTTGTCCAAGATGTAATAGAAAGGCATATAAAGGGTTATATTTGAACATGAACTTTATTCTTTATATTGAGCTACAATACCCAATTGGTAAAATGTCTGTTCCTTCCTACATTAAGTGTTCCCATTCTACGGATAGACATTACAATTTAATAAAATAAAACTTGTTACGTTGCTTTTCTATGGGCTTCGAATGATTTCTATTTCCAAACAAGTGAACGATTTTTTCCCAAAAATCAATAAAAACTAGATAGATACATAGTAGTAGTAGAAAAGACTTTATTTACACAAGAACATAAAAAAATAACAATACAATAAAACTTATACAGAAATACACTAGCGCAAAATGGTGGCCTTATCGCTTATAGCGATTTCTTCCAGACAACCAGGAATAAAGGATTTATATATATTTGATATGGGAGGCAGTTTTTTTATACAACTTACTGTCATTATCATGGGGTAGGTACTGGATACAAAGAATTTAACCTTATTTAAAAATAATTAAATTAAGAATATTAGCGGCCACATTTTGATAGGCTAATCTGGTAGATATATATTCCCGTAATCATAAATATACATAAAAATTTTGATTTTACAATTGACATTAAACATGTATTGTATTCGCTATGTTAACTGATCAAAATTTTGACAAACTGTAACAGAAACGGGGGTAAGTTGGTTGTTTTTAAAATTTTACCTTAAGACGAAGTGGTCTTTGAAACATTTCAGACTGAGGGCGTGGGACGGAGAGACTTTATATCGCATGCGAGTGAGCAAAACAGAATTACGCAATATTTCAATAGTGTTAGCAAATTTTTTTAAACAAATTTATATAAAAGTGAGCGTTTTGAAAACAGAAAAATGTTTCAGCTACATATGTATATGGCTGCTACATTATAATTAGAAATAAAATTTGTATTGATACGATTTACTTTAAGGACACATAACTTAAGCGAAGTTTTAGAGATGTATTCATGTTTTTTCTATCGGAAGAAATACTTGGAATTGTGTTTTCTAATCAGGCATAGTATTTGCCATATCCTCTGTAAGTAATATATTTAATTAATATCTGTTCTATCAGGCGTACACTCTTTCTAAAATGTTCAAAACTTGCCTTTTTGAGAGTCACTTCGTTAAACACTGACAAATGATAAATAGCTGTACTTGAATAGATTTTTAGCATAATATAGTTATAAGCACAGAATGTTTTGCCCCGGGCGGGCATCCGGCGCGAAATTGGAAGGTCGCGGGATCAAATCCCGCCCGGGGCTAAACATTTTGTACTCCAATAATTTGTAAATTTATGATTTTCGCTTAGTACGCGGTAGTGCTTGTTATCATAATATTCAGAAATATAATTTTAAGCAGTAAGAAAATTGTATGTTAATCTTGATCATATTCTCTAAGGCCATGTAAATTCCGAAACACGTTTCATTACAAATTTCGCGATGGTATAAAATTGCAAAGATAACACTAAATTACGCTTGTAACGCATATAGATATATATATATATATATTATACATTCATATAATTTGAGTATAAAATTATAACATCAAAAAAGCAAAACCATATCGATAGGGACAAGTTCCACCGTCGATTTAAGTTACTATAGCTATCTCTCTATTTTCATCCAAACTGATCGCGATTTCACGATCGCCGCCTTTTTTTCACTTCCACTTTTTTTTTAGTTTTGTTTCTAGGTCATATAACTATTGTATCACATAATACGCGAAATTTGAAAAATATTTATAGTACAAGGGGCCCGCCCCGACTTTGCACGGGTAAATGAGATTATAAATTGAGATGTAAGCTATCCTATATTTCAATTTGGATCAAGTTGCACACGGTGTGCAAATCAAATCAGTTCAGTAGTTTAGAAGTCGATCGCGGACAAACAACGTGACACGTAATTTTTATTTATATACGGATAACATAAATTTGGTACACTTAAACGTTTTAATTTTTATGGTTTTGTGGGTAACTAATGGTCTAATCTTTTCAAGATAATACAAGCCATATTATTTTAATTTCATAATCACATAGAATGTGTAACAAACCTAGCTAAATTATCAAAGGAACTGTCTAATGGTACTGCGGCAAATTAACGCTATGAGCGTATTTAAAACTGTTTAAACTTTGAATTTACCGCTATTGATGTGAGTAAAATGGCAAAAAGTTTTTTACAAGCGTTGTATCTGTCTTTAAAGTATTTTAAATAATTTCCAGAATTAATGACATTAGGTTATTTTGTAACTTTTCAGATCCCCATAGTAATACTTTACTTACTCGCATGAGGATGGATGGATCGTGACGGCAGCTACAGTCTATATTTAGGAAAATTCTGCTTATCATGAAGCGCATGCGTATATTAATCCACGACGTCATACTTCGTTATGAATCAATTACGTCACTACAGCAGGTGTAAGAGGCAATTGATGACGTAGTGATGAGGGTAGAGAGCGGGGGAGAAGAAAATCAATACACGTGGAAATAAAACACCTTCCTCCGGTTCAGTGACGTTCGTTTCAGGCACTTGCTTCACTGTCAGCGATAGAACAACGTGCGGATAACGGTTATGGCGTAGAAAATATATGACGTCATTATTATTACGGAGACTAGATTATTGGCAGACTGTAATTTGTACAAATGAAACTGAATGCGTAGGTTATACTGATATGATAACGTTACTGGCCTTTATGGGGAATATATATATTATCTATGGGTGAAGGTGTACAAAATATTGCAGAATATTCATCGTAATTAATTAACCGAACAAAAAAAATATTTGTTTTTAACTCCGCGAACTACATTTTTGTTATATGGTTAATCAAAATTGGTGTTTTAACCTTAAGCTGTGCGGGAATAGACTTAATTGTAAAGTTGAAAAATATGAATGTTTAAATTGACATATGAGACTGACTAATAGTGAATAAATATATAGAGGATAATGAAGATGCATAACAAGATCTTGCCAAAGCCGTCAAACTTTAAAACAAGAGTTGTGCAAATCATTTGTCCAGTGCCTTCCACTAAAATATTATTTTAATTAGGTGCATAGATATAGTTTACAAATTTGTTTCCAAATTCAAATCAGGATGAGGAGCATCTTCTTAAATGCTTAGACAAAATCGAAACTTTACGAATTCATAATATATTTACCATTATTTGGACGGTTACGATAACATGTTTTAACCAACTCGTGGCACAGTGTGTGGTATGCTAATAATAGAACCGTGAGTGATACATTCAGAAGGACGAGCTGTTCTTTGCAATGCACAATTGTTTTAAACATGTGCTCTTCTGTCACCTGGCACTTTAATAAGCTTGTTTGCAGAAAACATTATGTTTACAGTGTACACACGACTACGGTCACACGATACTACTAGTTGTCAAATGAAGTAGATGTACGTATTTTATTTGTCATTTTTTTAATAAATTGCATGGTGTATCGCTTGCAGTGGAACCAGCGGTTTTTACCGATGGCGAGGGTACAGGAGTGAACATCTTTTTAATAAGACATGGGTCGATAGCTCGCGTGCTATTCCTAGTTGCATAACACGTGTGATTTGCCGCTAACTTGGGTCGGCTGATTTTATCAATGAACATCCTTTGACATTATGTCACTATGGTACTTAACGTTGAACTTCATCTGACCACTGTTTATTTATACATTTTACTAATCAACACTCTGATACATGTGTCCACATGGATGATAATCAGGGATCAGTTGATATACCTACTAAGGTGCTCGTAACATATATTATTAAATCTACTGAAATGACGTGACGTTTTAAACTCACGATAACTAGGTTAGGTAGTTAGAGGCAATTAGTCATAATTTATTATAACTTTTGCGGATATGTAATATGAGTAACTATTAATTCCTTTTACGGGTGATAAAGTTACTATGTTTTATGATATCAGACATTAAGGCGTTCGCTTTTTTCATTAAAAATGAAATAAGTTACATCAACATTCCATATTAGTTTCCGTATTTCATTTGTTTAATTATCATTACTTATATCTTTTCTAATTACGCTGGTTCGTTTCGTATACATTATATGGCTATGCGAGCATATACCTATAAGTACTTAAAACATCAAGCATAATACTATATAAACATTTTATATATTACATAGATATATACTCAAAATAATAACTTAAATACCTATATTACAGAAGTTGTATTAGATAGAATACTTTCTGGAATCGAATTCTCTATTTTCTCCGTGGGAGTTAAAATTAATCTCATCTTCATAAAATACAGATGCACTGCATCTGTTATAGATTTACCCATAGACACAAGAGTCTTGTCAATGCACAGTACAAAACAAATATTCGTAAATGAATATATACAATTTATAACACACAGCTGCCTCCTCAATAGATAGGTAGGTTATACGATACGTACTCTGCTCATTTATTCATAGCTCGCTTGTTCAATAACAAACCAGATAGAAAGATTTGAAGCTTACAACAATAAAATCCAAGGTTTGTTAATAAGATTTTCTCGATCGAACATAGCGTATGAATTTTGTAACACTTTTTTAAGTCAGCATCGAGTGAACATTTACATAGGCACCTATATGCACTATAATCAAGCTACATGTATAGGTAGATACTCGTACCTATATGAGTGTATCTATATAAAACCTTGGGTATGCAAACCCTGATGTATTTTTTATCACAGCATGATCACAGCTATCTTGATATTCTTGATAGCAGGTAGGACTATTCCACTGGTAAACAAGTCAAGATTATGAATATAACAAGTTTGGCTATTAAAATTATTCCAAGTCCTAGAATTGGATTTGATTATAGAATCGATCGCGTTTCAGAAAGGACATTCTAGTGTATAAAATAATAGTAGGTATTGAGAATGGTGAAATCCCTGCACGTTTATAAAAAAAACTAGGTAATATTACCAAATGTTTTCGATTCAAAATTTGTTTCTTAACTTACGGAACAAATATCGCAGGTAAGTTACTTTCTTCTAAGAGACATTGACGATTATATTTTAAAAGAAAGTCATTCGATAGATAAACATTTTAACTTTATACTGTACGTATATGTATCGATACGAATTAGAAAGAAAAAAATGGCGTTCAGGTTACATCTATTATTTTCTCTAATTTTCTAGTATTTTTTTAGAGGTCGCGGAGCGATTGCCGTAACAATCACGTTGCGTTGATATGAACCTTATTTCATTCATTAGTAGTTTGTTTGATTTTTGTAGGTAAGTACTTGCTGGATAAACTTATTTAGGGATTAGGTACCTACTTGTAGGTTCAATAATTCTAATATCTACGCAAACGTGTATTTTCTATTATGTCTCTAGTTCATCTATTTGTTACCTACTTCTAGTAATTTTATTTTTAGGTACATTACTTACCTAGGTACTAAACATTAACAAATAATCATCTTACTTTCGTAATTAAGCAAATTCTACAAATAATTACTTACCTAGGTACCTATCTATTTTTTACTGGAGAATGAAGTAGGTAATATTCGCTATTTAATAAAGTGATTTTATCCGAGTAATCTTAAGTCACATTTACGCAATTTCTTATCATCGTGATAATCTCAATCAAATCTCAACTAATCCAACGTCTTGACTTGAGCTTCTGATAGCGCGACTATAAAGAGAATAAGTATATTCGCATAGCAAAGGTAGGTAACTACTTGAGGATGTCCTTACTGATAAGTGTTCACCAATCCATATCAATTCAATTACACTTCATAATCAAGATTGAAATTGACAAGCACTTATCGTTAATACTTTATTGGCTAAAATATTATCCTGTACTTAATACATCTTTAGATCAAATATTTGGTCAAAATGTAAATATTACTTTTAGGAGGGATAACAAACATTGTGTATCTAAATAGCCTAGTATTAGTAACATATACCTTAGCAATAATTTGTATACAATATTGTGTTCTAAATTTCACGCTGAATTTAACTAAAAACCGTGAAACTGAAACTAATCTTAGTAACAAATGGTATTATGTGCACCGTAACTACACACATACTTGGTTATGTGCCAAAACATCCTATGACTGTCTGTTGGAAGGGCCATGTGATAAGCAAATATTTAGTCCATCTATAGGTAGCGGAGCATGAATAACAACAACCCAGATTGGTATTTTGGTACCGAGCGCTCTCATACTTAACCTCAAAACAACAAAACAACCTTCAAAAGCTTTGTACCGCATAATCTAGCTTTAATTGCCATTAAAGATGGTATACTCACAACGGAGATCATTACGTTGAACCCCTCTAGCACTGGCTATTTATTTATGAACACTTCACACACACTCTCGCAATCTGCATAATGCATCCAATACAGAGGACAATTTCGCGCAATGCTCGTTTCAAATGGAGCAAAGATAGTTCACTGGTCGACTATTCCGACGATGTACAGTTTGAGCACTAGAACAGGGATTGATGAAGGTACTATTTTGTCAGCGGAGACCGCCATGACCAATTAGAACAATTTACAATCGTGCCACAGAGTGTTCCAACAACGCGCTGACGGCATCGAAACAAGTGAGGCGCGTTCACGCTACGAAATTGTTTCTCTGCGCTCGCGCCGAACGCCCGATGCCAAGCTGTTGCGTTTGTACGCCGATATGGGCCGCACGCACACACATGTCTTGCTATCGTAACACACACTGCGTTATCACTGTAAATATAATGGATGACGCAGCTGACTTTGAGTAACATTGTTCAATTTGTGGGTTATCTTTTCAATCTAGCGGAAATTTTGATAAGTTTAATGGGCTACCTAGACAATATATTCTGGTAGCTCAGAACAACTAGGTATCCTAAAATTTAATATGACTTATTTGAACCAAAATTATATTAAAAATTATATAGGTTGTCTAAATGCTTTTATTGTTGTAGCTGTAGTGTTGTATATAGTTCATAGTATTGTGTTTAATAAAGGCATACCGCCGAAAAAAAAGTAAGATTTACGCTGTATTTTCCTGCTTTGTCCCTTACTTATTGGGACAGACCTTTTTTGGTTATTATACATTAAGTAACTAGGTAGGTACCCACTAATCAACACCCTACTAACTTCAAATTTGGTTACCTATCTATTAGGTACCTAGGTACCTAAGCACAATCTCTTTTTATATGAGCCAGTAATTCTATGTTAGCCTGAACAACATCTTCGACCACATCATCACTTACCATCAGGTGAGATAATGGTCAAAGCCAAACCTATAAGGCATAAAAAAATTAATATAGAGAAGATCTATGGTTGTAAAAAGCGTTTGGCTTATATTCTTGTACTGTCCTTATCAAAAGATTTTTTTTCTAATCTTATTTTCGACCTTCTCACTTTGAACCTACTGGATATTATATACCTTAGAGCAACACGAATTTCCTCCGAATCTGTATCTTCCTTTATATTTGAATAAAAGTGTGCTTTCACTTGGCGTCATTAGTAAAACAAAAAATAATTTGGACACTAATGTCCCACACTACACGGTACTTATTATAATATACCTGACCTACTCGTGCTTATGTGCAAAATGTATAGCTGTAAGAGATGAGATGACAAAGCATGCAAACAAAGACTCCACTTGATTACGCATCTGTATGACCGTAATCAAGTCCTAAGTATGACGTAGGCACTTTTATATATTCGGATAGCATCTAGCGCGGTAGTAATTACGTTATTTAATTCTAGCAAAGAGATATAAAGGTTTTTCCTTTTATTATAATGTGAGTGAGCATTTGAGAATGCTCTTCACTTAAATTCAAATAACGGGTACAATGAATTCGTATGTACTACATATTATATTACAATTAAAATGATTTCTTAAACTAGAGCCTAACTCTTCAATTTGTTATATAATAATAAATCCAGCGTAAAAATAGTTTTCATTATATTCATGCTGGGTAAATGTATTGTTGTCTACAATACGTGGGGAAAGTCAATTTTGTAGCGCGCGAGATACCAAAGTGCCAAATTGCCCTAGACCAAATAATATATAATACGCCAGCTTAGAGGGTAACTAAATTTGAAATTCGAACTTGGTTCCTTAACATGATATTCGTAGGTACTTTGACAATATTACAGTCGGTACATTACACAAAGACTCAATATAAGTATATTAGCTTTACAATAGAAAATACTTATAAAGAGTGAGTAGGTATATGATTTTATTTATTCACAGCTATGTTAGCAGCTTAAAACGAATTTGTAGATATGCGACAATATTAAACTACAAGCATGGCGCTTTAGTTTTTCGAAGACTACAATGTTCTCGCGAACTGAATAATGTAGAGCGCCCGTACGTGGAGTGTATGAACTGTACTAACTCAATAAATTGGTTTTATTTTTAAAACATCCTCACTTACTCTTGAAAGAAGATGGCACAAAAAAGTTTTGTGACTTCTACCAAAGGAGTTTAAATAAGGCGATTAATTTCTAAGGGAATTCAGCAAAAATTTACAGTATGTTTTTAATGTGATGAATATATACAGGATGTATTTACTATGTATTAAGCAATATGGCGTCGATGTGTGTCAAAATGTAAAATAGAACATGTCATAGATATGCAAGTAAAGCAGATCTCTAATCAGCTGGTGCTTTTTAGATACTGCAAGAGCTGGTTTTCGATAACGGATTCCACTCTTTGGAGAATTAAGACGTTAAGGCTATTTTTGGAGTTAAGTAAGGGCTGTTTTTGGACGGATCTGAGCGGCCACCTTTATGGGGGTCGGGTGCATTAATCGGTCTTTAGACAACACCTGATTTTAGGCCACTGTGTCTCCAACAGATCAAACGAAACGCAGTAACATAAACACTACTAATATACGTTAATATTAAGGCTCGGAAATTACGAAATAGTGCCAACATGATATGGAAAATCTCATAAACCAGGTACCGGATGGTACTGCAATTTAAATACACGATACTCAAGGATATAAGTAATACTTTCATCAATTTCAAAACATGTTTCCTAATAATTGGCTCGATAGAAAAAAATCTCAAAAACACCTCTGAAAATAGAGGATTCCTACTTTTTCCGCCAGATTTTAGTGTATTAAAAATTGGATTTTTTTTCTAAAATATTGATTTTTTAAGTACAATAAATTTCATTGATTATTTTAATCCAAAAAAAGCACAGTTAATGCGTACTGAGCCTGTTTACAAAATGTCACATACGCCCTTTCATTCCGAGAAGCGTTAACATCATGTCGCACTATTTACTCCAGCGATCTACGTATATTGCTATCATCCTCGCTCATATCGCGGTCAGCCGCGTCATGCGTCGGACCTGTGTCACTTTTCTCGGCGATCTCAATTAAAATAAAACATGGGTAAAATTATAAATAAACGCTTTGGGAATGCAAAAAATCGTCAAAAACGCATGATGGACATAATAAGGTAAGCATCTATGGCTTCCTTTCTCCATGTACCTATGTATATATCTCTTATATTAATGAAATTATGATATGATTGTGAACCCTAACGCAATATAAAAAACACTTCAAACATTTTACAAGACATAGGTACAACTTTAGCTACCTAAAATAATTATTATAAGCAATATTCAGAATTTTTCGTAATGAATGTGTTGTAATTATTTTAGATGGATCATGATTAATTTATACAGTTTCTGACAATAAGGCACACAGGTTATGTACATAATTTTCGACAAATCAATCGTCGTTCAAATAGCGCATAGTAAGTGACATCGCTTCGCAATTGAGAGGCACGTGGATCGAATCCAGCGTAAAGAGATTCTTTTTGGTCTAATTTTAATTTTACGACATAATTCTTAATAATACAATAATAATTTTACGTATGTACGTGGACCAATATAATGTGTCTGACAGTAAGGCATAAACGATATGTGTGTAATTTTCGACACCTTGGTCAATGATTGTATAGTGTGTAACTACTGAAGTCGAATCAGAAGATCGAGTACCGTGGATCGAATCTCACATACCTAGATTCTTTTTGGTGACTTTTTTATTTGTATTACTTTTTATTTGATACGTATTATATTTACGTATAATTAAGTTTTCTGACGCGTATTCAATTTACGATTACAATGCTTGCAAATTTATTAGGTATCTCGAGTTTCCATGTTTTCATATAATTAGAGAGTTTAGTATATCTAATGAACGTGAACATTAAATAGGTACTACCTAATCTAGCTACCTGAACACGTTTTTTCATAGATCTCGAAAAAGTATGTCTTGGATGGACACGAGTTGCCACAGCGTAATAGTTACAGTAGAACAACATTTTCAATTTACTACAAAGCTATGTTGAGTAAACACCGTCCTTCTGTCCACTACTATAGAAAACACAAACTTTCATACATGGAAAGTTATTGAAATATTCATGGTATTATCGAGTACGTAATATATTAGTACATATAAATTAGTAGTAAAAAGATGGCCGTAAACGTTTGATGCGATAGAGATAATGAAATTCTGAAATGAAAACTTAATACAAAAAGATGAAGCCTAAGCTTCTGCTTTAGAATGAGACTTTCCATGGTTTTCTTGAATAGCATAAGAATTAAGAACTGACTAAAAGAAAATGAAATAATTAGCACCATACCAATACTTACGTAAGAACATCGAGTAAGGTGCATTATAGAGGACTTAACTATAACGCCCTTAATAACCAAAGTGTAGCGGATATACTACCAAAGAGAGTATTCCCCAGGACGTTTTGGTGTTAAGGGGCGGCCGGTAATTCAACAAAAGTTAAAATTATACACATTATAGCCATTATGTTTTTAAATGTTACATCTTCTGTGTTGTATAAACAACATATGGTAGCCATATAAACAACCCCATATATTGGATAGGAGGATGCTTCTTGGTTATTGATACTACCCCATAACTTACTTACCAATAAAATTCTTACCCCCGGTTTCTGAAACGCAAATCAGCGACAAATTATTTTAAATACTTGTTAATACATTGTCATACGCAGATTGGGTTTCTAAAAACTTCATGTGACTGTTTGTCAACACTTATGTCAAATCTCCAATTAATCGACAATTATTTCAATTTTGGGTTTCTGAAAAGCTTTTCGGTACGTTAACGGTTTGTTAAGCTGACTAATTCTAATTGCCCAAAATCGACCAATTATTCTAAGATTAACGTGTTGATATCGTAAAAATATATAAAAATAGTTTTAAGCATTCCTACCTACAACGTTTACTCTAATAACTGATAAGATAGAACAAGAACAGAATTATATCAAGTATGATTACTCTAAAAACACATATTGCTATTTTTCATACCGAAGGTACTGGGTAGCCCTTCACCACTATCTCGCCTGATGTTAAGTGACGATGCCATCGATGATGCAGCTCGCTTACCCTGAAGATACCTATTCACTCCTGTTTAGAAAACCCCCCCCGTAATTAACCAGAAACACAGACTCAGGCAGAGTGTTCCATTCCCTAGCGGTGTGTATGATGAGCGAGTATAGAACAAGAGTCCGATTATAGAACTACGTAAATATATTACTAAAGACTACGTGATTATAGTGTTGCTGCTCATTTGTTACTCAATAGGGTGCTATAACATAACCATAGCAGCCATTAAACAAACCGCAGCTGGGTAGATTGTAATACCAACAAAAGCATTTCCAAGATAAGTAGGTTATGGACCTTCCAAACCCCAACCCTCTTTGAGAAAACACCTTTCGGCTGAGGGCGTTAAGATATGGTTTAAAGCTCTGTTTAGCGCCTGATGTGCGGCTACAACATATTCACGTTGATGTTAGAAGTGGTATTATTTTGTATTGATGCGCAGGAGGTCCATAGTTAGAATCTCGCCGCGGTCTTCCACTTCACCGCATGATGCGAGGGCGGGAGTTTTTAGAATCATTGATAGGCTTGATAGTTGTTGGCCTTCAAGTAGAAAATATATTACCAAGGATCTAATGGTATGTTACGACGGCTGTTCTTGCCTATTCTTCTCTACTGACTTCATCATCATCAGACGTCAATCACTTACCATCAGGTGAGATTATAGTCAAAGCGTAGCCTAGCAGCAATAAAAAATGCCACTCATGATTTTTTTATTTTAATCGATTTTTACGATATAAAGCAACAAGTAAGGGAAGACAAACACGCACATTTTCACGTACGCTAGTGACTTTCACTATCAATAAACTATTACTGACATAATAACTATAAAATTAAAGAGTATTTATAATCATCATGATGGTATTGAGGATAAAGGGATTTTTTTTAATTTAATTTTTTATAGCTGATAGGTAAGCCTTTGACCACAATCTCACGTGATGGTAAGTGATGATGTGGTCGAAGGTGTTAACAGGCTTAACCTAGAATTACTCTGGCTATCAAGGACAGCTGCCGGAACACACCGTTAGGTGCTTGGCGACAGATTTTCTACTTGAGGGTGGTCGCTAGCCAGGCGGGCATTCACAAAATGCCCTTCCACCATGCGGTGAAGCTCAAGCCCGCGGCGGGATTCGAACCATGGACCTGCTGCGCGGCAGTCCATAGCCAAAGCCACTGAGCTATCACTGCTGGATTCATAAAAATTAATGAAATTTGATAATTCCACTAGCGATAACCCATCAATGTTGACATTTTAGGTATTAGAGCGTACACTCGCACGACTGGACTCTGTCAGTTAGAAATCCGAGCGCAAATAGTATTGTTGGATGTGAATGCCCAAATCTGCTTGTATTTTGACAAATAGGAACGCTTCGAACTCCTCTCTCTTGTTGTTTTACGTTTACGATCATCCGTCATATTTAATTGGTAACCATAGTAACGGTGGTGATGCCAAAAATGATTTGGGATTAATTTCATGTCAAAACAGAAGAGACAACGCTATGTGTTAAAAAAAGACAGAACACTAGAGAATGAATGAATTTGAACGACATTTTCAAATTTCATGTTATCATAGATAAACAAGCATTTTAATCAGGTGTTCTGTAATTTTTCATTAATATGCGTTCCAGAAACCCGTTGAAAGTTAGCGGATTGTTAAGTGTGATGGCTTGTTAGATGAATTGAATTTTGACACGCGTACCGAAAACCGGCGATTAATATCGGACACCAAAAATATTATTTGAAAATCAATAAAAGTTTGTTATTTTTCTAGTATAGAAAATGGAGGAGAAGAACGACGCATTGTTGATATACACTATTACACAAAGAGTATATTAAGACAAATCTCGAAACATTCACCTTTCGATTATTTTTTTATTAATATGCAGGGTTATTGGTAAAATGCTAAATCCAGGGAAACCCGGACGGATGGCAGCCCTACTCTCATAGAATGTCCGATTTTATGTCGCACTCCGGTGCATCTTCGCAACATAATCTACCTATACAAGTACATACATCAAGTGACGGCACGGGTGTCGTTTACAAACATAAACGTATCTTTCGTAATCTTTGACAAATACAGTTAATAACAGTAATACCACGGTTTTATAATCGATATGTAATATTGTGGTATTACGTATGAATAGTAATACAAAGTAATACATTTTCAAACAAAATACTTATCTTTCTCCTTGGGTGATTTCAATAATGGTATTATTTTGTTAGAAGTTTTGTTGTTCCACTCATCTACACAATAGCATCCACGAGATGTATTTATTATTATTAACAAATTGAAACAATAACTGTACCTACCTACTACATTCTCCATGTGATTTTTTGTTAGTGAAATCTTAATATGACTTGTAGTAATGACACGAGCAGGTACCCTTGATTGTTAGCGGAAACAAAGCCAGGATCTGAATGAACTACGCTACTTGATAAAAAAAAAACAAAAATTGGAACCGACTCCAACACCCAAAAGTGTGAAATAACTTGTTCAAGTCGGTACCAGTATAGTTCAAAAGTACCTATTATCACAATATTGTGCACGTGGTACTAGTGTTGGACTTCGACAAGTTAATTCACACTTTTTGGTGATGAAGTCATTTCCATTTTTATTTAAAAAAAAAACACTTCTTTTTATGACCCTTGCTACTTACGGGATCGATCTTCATTCATTGTCAACGACTATATCATCAAGATAAGTAAATATTTTTCAGTTATTGGAGTGTATGTCAAAAACGGCTTGACCGATTTTGATGAAATTTAACTGGAACCAAACAACAAGTATCAGCTTTCAAACAATAAAAGATTTTTTTAAATCGATTCACCCAGTCAAATGTTCTGAGGTAACAAACATATAAGAAAAAACAGACGAATTAAGAACCTCCTCCTTTTTTTGAAGTCAGTTAAAAATACCCAATAGTATAACCCGCTATTTGTATTTTGATCAGGGGTAAAAAAGTTTTTTTATGATTTTCTGTGTAAATTTTACACAATATACTTGTTTTTGTAATAAATAAACCATCTATTGTGTAACAGCTTACGCCTTGCATCAAAGTAGATACATAGTTCATGTTCATCAAAACCATAGTTCATGTTCATTAAAAATGAACATACACAAAAACTGCAAAATCAAACAAGTTGGTAATAATCAAGACTAAACTTGTTCTACTGTAGGTATGGTAAATTTAGGCTCGCGGGAACTATGATCGCAAAGGGTTAACTGTGTCACACTATGATATTTACAGCATACAATCAACTAATGGTTGGTATCATGTATGCATACTAGATGGCGCTTCAGCACACATCACATTCGTGTGTGACAAGATAGTTTCTACTAGTTCTACTAGAGAGCGCTCTAAATTTTTAACCAAATAAAATATTACCGTTGACTTGCGGACGTGGCGCCATGTACACCGCGAAGTAAACACGCGAGGAGAAGTGGGGACAAAATCTAACATCTGGTTTTAGAATTCTGTCCCTTAAGTGGGAGAGTGGTACTGCCCCGGTTGTACCGGACCATTCAGATGTAACCCGTAGGAGCACTACCACTAACACTATACTTACTGCTAGTAAAGTACTAACAACAAAAAAGTAAGCTGCGTAGTTTGCTTTGCCCTTCTTAACCGATCAGCTAAGTTAAGCAACGTCGTCATGACGTGGAAGGGTGACCCCTAGTGATATTACTGCTGAGGGCATTGAGGGCTGCTGATTGGTAAAAATAGCTGTACCGCAGGGATCACTTTTGGGACCTTTACTGTTCCTAGCGTATATTAATGAGCTGCCTTGCATGGTCATAGATTTCTGCGATATTGTTTTATTCGCAGATGATACCTCTTTGATTTTTAAAGGAGATAGGAAAGATAGTGAACTCATTCATGTAAATAATGTGTTATCTATGATCTTTGAATGTTAGAAGCTAATAATCTTCTCTTCAATTCAAAAAAGACCAGACGTTTAAAGTTTTCCTTACCAAATGTTCCTTATGTTGAACCAAACATTCAGCTTGGCCCAGAAAAACTCTCTATTGACAATGACACTGTCTTCCTGGGAATCAAAACGGATTCAACTTTGCAGTGGGATCCACATATACATGATCTAGCCGGAAGAGTTAGTTCTGCTGCATATGCAGCTTGTAAGATAAGGCAGTTAATAGACGTAGCTACTGCACGGCTAGTTTATTTCGCGTACTTCCACAGTGTTATGTCGTATGGTGTATTTCTGTGGGGAGCTCCTGCTGAGATAGAGACAATCTTTATCTTACAACGTGACGGTGTGTTCCGGCAACTGTCTTTGAGAGCCAGTAATTCTATTTTAGCTAGAACAACATCTTCGACTACATCATCACTTACACTCAGGTGAGAAAGTGGTCAAAGGCTAGCCTATTATAGATATAAAAAAACACATTTGTGTATGACGTTTGGACGTTCTGTGTTCTCTTCTCACTGTATGTCTCACTTTATGTTATTAATCTACCAACAGTAGTAAAATGTCACCAGCAGTTTATTGATTATTTAAAAGCCTGATTTCTATTTCAAAATACCAATTGTTTGCAAAAACATCGAAGTATATAGATTCTTCCCGATATTTTAAAGTTAAATATCGCCGATACTAGAAAAATGACCCTTAGTAGAGCAGTTTATGCTCTCGTTTAAATACTGCCTAAACCGGAAGAATCCTATAGGCCTAAAATTGAATATAGCTGCATGAAGGTCCTATGTGTACCGATGTGTTCAGCGAGTACAAGTGAATCGTACACGTGCCAGCTGATGAAAAATTACCAAAGAGAATAGGCGATTTTCATATGAAGAGTTTCAACGCATCTTGAATTTTGATCAGGATGCATTCACAAGATTTTATACTCCTCACAAAAAGATGCTTATGTGAAATCATGTCAATGATAATCCTATGCTATAAAGCAGATCGTGTGGAATGGTGTCATTGTCATCGCCCCGTGGGGTGCCAGGTTAAAATTTCAACTCCACACATCTGCCCATGGGTGTCGTAAGAGGTGACTAAGGGAAAAATATTGGAAGGTGGGCAGCAGCGCCTTGCAGCGGCTCGCGGGCAAGAACTGCCAACTTACACTGAGATCCCCAAGATGCCTGCCAAGCGTGGAGATTATAGCAAATACCTAGGCAATACATAGAATAAGGGAGGCTGTGTTCAGCAGTGGACGATCCGGCTGTTACAGTAAGTACAGGTGTCATTGTACAATAGCTAAGTTTGATGAAGGCTTGTCTCGGCGTATTTAGGTACGACATTGTGACAGATGATAATATTATAAAGAGGAAAGATTTGTATTTATGTATGTAATGAATAAATTCAAAAACTACTAAACCGATTCGAAAATTCTTTCACCGTTAGAATCCTACATTATCCCTGGTGAACATAGGCTATATATTTTTTCAAATAACCTTTTTATTTTAATTATCTTGCGGAACCGGAGCGGGCCGCTAGTCTTAGATATATTAAGTTGAAAATATAAAATTATAAGATCCAGAAACGAAGCACCAGTGGACAGTGTGGTTGTTTAAAAAAAACCGGTGAAGGTACCGAGCAGCGCAGGGAAGATAGTAGTCAGAGGGATACAGTTATCGCTGGAAAATGCGCTAGCTACAGCCCACAATTATTTTTTTGCACTGCCTATCCCATGTTTTTTTTAATGAAGAATAAAATAAAAATGTTCATATATTATACATTTAATAGTTTTGTTCTCAAAAGGTAAAACAGGGTTCTATGAGACTCCGAAATCTAACTGAACGTCTAGAGACGTACGACCTCTTAAACGGAATAGGTTATGAATCTTAATTATTGATATTTTGTGTTACCAAGTATACACTTTATAATATAACGATAAAATACTCGTAACTATCACAAATGGTCCACAAATCTCAAGAGTAATCAAAGTACTACATACGAGTAGCTGCATAGATGTTTGGACAACAAACATTTGAACTAGCAGCGCCTGCGAGCTACCGACGCGACGACGCGACGGGCCAGCGTCTGCGAGTACCCGTCGCCGTCGCGCGTCGGTAGCTCAACTGTGATCTCATGTGCTCGAAACCGAGTTAGACGTATAGGACCCCTAATAACGAAAGTGTTTTGTCGGTTAATTTATAATATTCATATGTTAGTTACGATTATTAGCTAAGTTTCTTTAATTATAATTATTATACACTTCGGTTATTTCATACAAAATAATTATTTGTATCAGTCGTGCTCGTTTCAAATTAATTTCGGAGTAAGTACCCAGGTACTTAGACATTGTAGTAGAACTAATTAGAACCACTGTCATGCTGGTTCCAACCACATTGCGATTGTTACATAAAAAAGGTCAATTTGTACGGATTTTATTTTACTACAGTTAATAAAAACAGCATGCCCAGTGGGATGCCGGGTTAGATTGTCACCCCCTATTTATATCTGTGGATGTCGTAAGAGGCGACTAAAGGTAAAATGTAAAATACCGGAAGTTGGGCAGCAGCGCCTTTTGAGAAACTGCATGATACATGTATCTTAAATTGTAAAATATAAATTAAACTGCAATAACCAAGAAGCCTTACAAGTGTGGGGATTATGGCAACTCCCCTTTAAATGGGGAAGGCTGTGTTTAGCAGTGGACAATCCGGCTTATACTGTAATAATAACATAAGGGTTGCGGAGTCGCACCGCAATATATAAGTTATAAAATTCCTATAATTATTCCTGAAAGTGAAAAGGGGGAAAATCTTGATTAAGAAGTTTTTACTTATCGCAAAATAACTTATAAAATGGAATTTTTATATATAAATTATGTCATTTTTTAATTATACAATACTGTGCGATTCCGGTGCACAAAACGTCGAAAAGTCTTATTTTTTGAGGTAGGTAGTTGAATTTTTAAACAAATCTTCAATGAAAAGTTGGTCAAGATGAAACTAGCTTTGTTCTAATTTCATTTATAGCTACCATAATATACAAAAACAAATTTAAATTCATTGAAACTGAGTTAAATATACAAACTATAAATAAGGTGTAACTTGTCGACTAGATCAGCTTCCTTACCCTGAAGGTAAGCTTCTCGTATTTATTTTTTATCAAAGGACTATTACTGCAGATTTTGAAGCACATGCTTAAAATTAGAAGCGCTCGTAGCGAAGTTTGCTTAGCCGTTCTTAACCGATCAGCTAAGTTAAGCAACGTGCGCCGCGGTGATGACTTGGATGGGTGACTGCTAGTAGCATTAGTACTGAGCGCTGCCGTGCTTTGGAGGGCACGTTAAGCCGTGGTTCCCGGTTGTTGTCTTACAAAGGCAGTCGTCAAACATGGTGGTAGGGCATTTTGCGAATACCCGCCTATGGCTAGCTACCACCCTCAAGTAGAAAAGTTCCAACTGTGTGTTCCGGCAGCTGTCTTTGACAGCCAGTAATTCTAGGTTAGCCTGATCAACATCTTCGACCACATCATCACTTACCATCAGGTGACATAATGCTCAAAGGCTAGCCTAGCAGCTATAAAAAAATAAACTAGTTACATTTATAAATATAATCAAGATCAGTTTGTAAGCTAGAAGTTCTGAAAGATAAATTTTAAGAAACAAGCACTAAGTTTAGTATTTACATAAAGTACCCCAACTGTAGGAGGTTAATTGATCGCAACAAGATGTTTACCTATAAACCAGGCTTTATCTTAGTATTGATAACAAACAGTAGTTACCTACTCTGTATACAGCTAGTTTTATTGCAACAGTACTGTAGGTGTACTTACCTAGTTACCAACAACGATTTGTGCTAATGAACATGTCCCCGATCGAAATATCCATGTTTATGACGTTACCTGAGATCTTATCTGCCAAGTCTGATTAACCTTTATGGGCAAGCTGCTCTTCGGGTAATTCTAATTTCCTTTAACATTATAGTAATTGGTACCAAATGCTTATATCTATTTGCTTTAATACGAGTACAATGTGAAATTTGAGAAATGTAATTATTAATAACTTTTATTATATTACTGTCGGGTTTTTTTTTGGGAGGACATAGATGCTGACAACCGACTGTTCGGTCGTTCAGCTCCACCGGATTTTGGGCGAGGGGAGGCCCTACAATAGCCGAAGAGGCGTAGAAGGCGAAAAGAGCCTTATACCTCCGTCTCCTGCGAACGCCGAAAACGTGCCGCTACTATAGGAGGGTTTGACAGCGAGCTCAAGGGCACCACTGTGTTTCGGACCTCGGCTTGTCTCGCTGTCGGGAGACATGGGGGGAATCGGAACTAATTGTTCTACCTCTGCCTAAATTGCCTCTGTGCAACTGCAGTGTTGCACAATTGGGCCCTACTGAATAAATCTCTATGACTATTTGGAGAGACACTAATCGGGACTTTATTTTTGCCTCGAGCTCGCCGGCGAGTACTGTCGGGTGTAACATTTTAGTACTAAGCAGTGTATTATTATTGTTTAGTAGTGGTACGATACCGAAGTTGCAACTTTTGTTGCACCTATTACACGCTATGGTACGAAGTGTATTTAACTTTGTTATTTTCCGAATATAATGTGGACTGGTTCACCTAAGGTGCATTTTAGTATATAAAAAATCTAGTAATTTGCTAATATTTTAAAAACTACGGCACCGTTCGCGCTAAACAGGATCCCACTGCGACAAATAAGCATTTAATGATGTTTTATGTTGTAGAAACCCTAACCTATCCTTATGAAATGAATTTTTGTTCAAATCAAATAATTTATTTGCCAGAATACAATATTTGATGTACGAACATTTTGAGTTTTAGTTTAAAATGCATTGTTTCTGTATTCTGCCTGCCAGCAAATGTGAAAATATTTAAGGCTAGTGCTAAAAATACTCTAAATATATAAACAATTAAATCAAATTAGTTACATATATATTATACACATATACACTAAAATTCCGTACATATATATTCTTTAATATATATTTAAATAAAAACACTTTTCTAGTTACCAGTGACTTAGCGTAAATCTATAAACATGATCCTCTTCTAACAGTTTTATTTCGTCAGGTAATTTATTATAAACTGTTGATAAATGTACATATTATAAACATTTATCTTATATAATATATATGTTTATGGCAGCGTGGTTGATATATTAAGTTTTTAAAACGATTATGAAATAAATAGTAGATTGTTTACAAGGGTCTTTAGGAATCAATTTCCATACGTGGTATTTAGCCGGCTATAGTCCGAGTAGGAATTGATAACTTTCACCCGCGTTAAGCACTACTTTTCATTTCGAATTCATTAAAAATAATAACATTAACATACTAAAAATTCATTGAGAAGATTTTGGAAAATTTACGGGCGGCTATAGTCCGAATAGGAATTGATGACTTCCACCCGTGTTAAACACTCTGCTTTTCACTACTGATATAAGGATTAAAAAGTAAGATTTTTATATTATTTATTTTGATTATAATAACATAAGCACCTATTTAAAATTATTGCGGCTATAGTCCATGAGGGAATCGATGAGTTGCATCAGTTTTAAACACTCTACTTTTCATTTAAAATATAGGAGTGTAAAAATAGTAGTTTTCCTAAAATATTATCTAAAAATAATAAATATGACTAAAAGATAAAAAGATAAACGAGAAGTTAGAACAATTTGTGAAATTTAGGGAAATTTTTAATTTCCTTTTTATAAATATTTACTACCCTACCAAAACATATATAGTATTTTTTTTAATTTTAACTATGAAACATAATGCGTTTCCTTCGGGGGTCATCCCGCTTAATAAGTGTTTTTATTAATCACTCTGCTCCTAAACAGAATTAGTGACTAAAATTTTCATAAAGCATACACTAACTTCACAGTCATTAATTATGTTTTAAAATAGTTTTTTAGCCTTTGCGTAAACACAAACGTAGTTGTTATTATTTGTTTTATAACAAAAGTACTCTGAAGTATTTTACAACGAAAAACCTGAGTTATATAACTTTGTTTACACCAACGGTTACCATGGTTACAAGTCATTCCAGCCCAAAATAAGGAAGCATTTACTATGAATTTTTCCCGCCCTTAAGTGGGAAACAACGTCTCACACCAGATCAAACAAACACTACCTACTTTCCGAGAATTAAACATTAAAAAGAGATTTGTTGCATGGAAGCGGTAAAATAATTATTAAGCCTAATTAAAGGCCTGCAGCTGTCCAGAAGTAATCGTCATCTTTACAGTTGTACACCCAAGACAATAGAGAAGCTATATTTCATTCAATAATATAATGTATTGTATTATTTAGGTAAAATGATGGTTCTACTGATAAACAAGTATAAATTAATTAAAAAGTAAAAAAATCCGACTGCTAATTATTTATTTTTGTTAAGCGATTTATCGTTCCATTGAAATTAAAACTGCGAGTTATATATATTTATGAAATGGTTTTGTAAAGCTCTTCAGTTTGATACCCTACACGGTGGGTTTGGAAGAAAAATATTTTTTTACTTCACAATATGGGGTCTAAAATCCGCCAGTTTGTTTTTCTATTTTTTGGTATGTACCTAGTGTCACTTGGGTTATCAAGACGAATCTAACAATATCTCATACATCAAAATCGGTTAAGCCGTATAGAAGTTATGTTGGAATAAAGAAACTCACCAACATACATACATGAACCCTGAAAACATTACTCTCCTTTTTTTGGGCAGTCGTGTAAAAAATAAATCACACCGACCCTTTCAAACCTCAGACATTTCAACTTCCTTTAGATTTGACTTTACCATTCCATTTTTTATATAATTTACAACACAAAATTCTTTTTCTAACACAGAAAGTTATATCTAAAATGGTTGACAATGGTACTTCAAGGGCCACCTTTACGAATATTCTAAAATCAAAGGCAAGTGTTTGTATTACAAATATTTTGTATTTTTTTATTGACTACATTTTTTTTATTGATCTTATTCTAACGCCAATTGCACCGTGACCGTGGGGACCAATTTTAAAAAAAAGTTAAAGGGTCACACTGAACATAAATTTTATCTAACAAACAAATAATCATATTAATTAGTTATGAACTGTTATCAGGTAAAATACAGTAAAAAAACGCATTGAATTGATAATTAATTCGATGCGATTTGTTTTTTAACCAATGATCGCCGAGCGATTAAAGCTATGGACTGCGGTGCCGTAGGACCAGTTCGTCACTTGTGACGAAATGCATCTATTGTAGGCAGAGGTTACCGCTTAACATCAAGTGGGCCTCGCGCTTGTTCAGACACAATCATAAAAAAATAAATCACGCCCTTTTTGTGCTCTATTTAAAATATGAATAATATGTTTGAAACGACCAGGCAGCTGAGCCAGTGATAAGCTAAGCCTAAGAATGATAAGATGGTTCAAAATTCAAATACGCATATAGGTACGTGTATAAACAGATTAGGTTGAGTTTTTTTTGCTACGAGTACTCGTAGGCCGAGCTACGGCTATATTGTATTTGAATTTATGATTTTTGAGTTATCCAAATAATATAGTGATTAAACAAATGAGGTTAAAAAATATTAGGATATTGACGCTTACAACACTTCGCAGTGGTTGTACAAGTTTTGTATTTTTACACAAGGCCCACGTAGTGTTAAGCGGTAACCTGTGCCTGTAACAGATACATTTTGTCACGAACTGTGCTCATCACCCTGACACATATAGTTGATAAGGGGGCTATTGAGGTCAAGTAGGACCTTGTAACGGAAAATAAAAGAAAATAAGAATTAAATAAAGTTCAATCTAGATGCGCGTCGCACATGGCGGCTACGACCTTTTAACTTTCCAAAATTAGAGAAATTCAGAGAAAATAGTATTATTCTCATAAATACGGTTGTACGCGGATTTATTAAGTATGTAATAGGCCGCATTCAGGAGTTCCAATTTTTTTAAAAGGAGTAGCACTGTGTTTTTTTACCTATTATTCAAACCGTTATGAAAAAACTTTCAACGCGGATTTGTTGCCAAAATGTTTGTACAGGGTATATTTTTTTTAACCAAAATAATGTTCTTTGAAGAGAACTTCACCTTCAAAATGACCAAAGTGAGGGAATCATCCCCTTAAGTAAGTGCCTGTAATTTTGGTCTAATTCGTTTTATTAGCAAAACACTACAAACAATATTTAACACTACAGCTTCTATAACGAAAGCATTTAGGCAATCTAAAAGCCATTGCAGCCCCAAAGGCATCTTTGGGGCTGCAATGGCTTTTAGATTGTAATCGATTTGGGCATACAAAGGTAGTCCAAATGCTCCAGCTGGGCTCGATGGCTCGATCATCTACCAGTAGGATTGGTTTTGTCTTCATTATACTAAATATATGCAATAATATAGAAAACTTAAGAAAAGATAATCCAAAGAATTTATATATAATATTAATAGTACCTACATTATTCTTTAATATATGTAACTTATCTGTCTGTTAGTTAACAGTATTAACTAAGATTTCAAGAATTATCTTATTCATGTTTTCCATTTCATTACTATGTACCTAGAACAGTTATCAAACCAGACAACAAAGACCAAAAAATGTAATTATGCTTTGTATGCCACAGAGTTATCACAATGTATCATTTCAATATGAAGTCAATCCTGTTCCTGATATAGATAAAAACTTCATAAGTAACTGATGATTCGATCTTAAACAAGACATGAAAACTTGCAAAAACGATTTCAAGACGTTTTATGGACAGTATAATCCTCGAGCTTCGGCACATTTTCGATCGACAAGCCGAGATAAGAGACGCATTGGGAGAGGTGATGATGGTACTCTCACACTTCTCGATCAATATCGATTTTCACCTTTGACAGACGAACAAGTCCTTTGTCGATGAGTCGACGATGCGACGGCATCGATTATGTGTAAAATTAGAATAACTGGACGGTTGCCCGCGGAACGAGCAGCAAATAGTACTGGGGCATGCGACCAATCGTAACAGCCGCAAATATATGCATTGCCGTGTTACTCGGACACTACTGGAACTATTAAACCCCCATCTAAACATTAATTATGTACGTAAAAAATTATATATTATCAATATTAATTTGTTCTTTGGCAGTTAGTATCTAACAGATATATCATACAAACTATTTTATATAACATGACCCGAGCTTTTGATTATCTCTATGCCGAATTTCACACAAATCGGCTCAGTAGTAAACGTGATTATTACTATACGGTAAGTTTTATAAAATTGTGATATTCTTTTTGTGAGTATTTATAAAGTGTCTAGACCATGTTGTTAATGAATTATTATCAAACTGTTGCCATACCATTGTGTGTTTAATTACTTTTTTTTATATTTGCAATCTGCGGATTATCTTACAAAATTACGAGAGTAATAATTGTAGTCATGCGGGTGATCCCACTGCATGACTACGAAATTTCCTTTTGTAAATTTGTACTTTATTTCTATTAAGGGTTTTAGAATATAATCTATCTATACTTATAATAAAACTGTAACAGGTCCAATTCTGTACATTGCAGATATTTTGAAAATAATTTTTGAGAGCACTCTGTAGCTGATACTGATGCCAAAACTGTGTTTTTGTAACGGCAACCGCGAACGAAGTCGCGGGCACAGCTAGTAGAAATTATAAGAGAATGAAAACATCCTCCTTATATGAATTCATCTAACATATACCTATATGTCAAAGATGTTGACAAAAATATTTAAGGAAAAGCTTCAGAAGAAACATAAATAATTTTAATGTGGGTGGAACTATAAGCTGAAAAGTAGTAAAAATATCCAATATTTTATTCATTCGATCTATTCACCTTGAAAAATTAGATGAAACGGTTTAATAGACAATAAGGTATAGAGACTGGCACGGGTCAACTGGTAACACTGATATAATGTCATCACCTTAGATATATTGTCACATTAAGAATATAGCCTTTGATGCTCCCGTAATTAAGTGTTCAATATTTTAATAAATATATTTTTTTTTACTTCTTACAAGGTATACTATAGCCACGGACATGGTACTATTCTCGGGAGTTTTTCTGATTTATCGCACTCTGTAGAAAAGTCTAAATTAAAAGGTTTTAATGTCTGTTCCTTAGCTACATTTCTGTTCTATATTTCATGAAAATTTGTGTCTCGGAAAATTATTATTTAATTATACTTGGTATGTACGCTACGTTCGATGTAATTATCAGTAATTATTGTAGTAGTACTAACTAGGTAGGTAGAATGGGATTATTGTTTTATTTTTGGTGAGTGTGACGTAGCATCAAATATGGTTAGATATGATACAGAGGTTGAGTACTTTCTCATTAGAAAGAATAAATTAATAATTAAATCGGCCAAAACGTAATATATTTGCTGAATGTATTTTTCGTTTAGTTCAGGGTCCTCAGCGCGAGTCATGATTCGCAATTATATGTATTAGAAGCTGTTTACGATAAAGAAAATAACTAAACAACGTTAAAAACCCGTTTTTTTTTATTTTTAATTAGGTCCACCATAATAACTAACATATATTATGTACAAATTTGTATGGGCCAGCTTCTGCCTCTATGAACTGTATTCAAAAGATTTAAGGTACCGACGGTCAGCGTAGGTTTAGTACAGGTTCTGATGTTTTTTTTTTACTGCTGATCCACTATCTTACCTGTTGATAATGTGGTCTGATGATGGCCTGATGATGTGGTCTGGGATGGTAAATGGACTAGCTGGCTAGCTGGCTCTAAAGGACTGCTGCCGTAACACATTCTTAGTTACTTAGCGATAGATTTCTACTTGAGGGTGGCAGTTTGCCAGTCGAGTATTCGCAAAATGACCTTCCACTATACAGGGAAGCTTGCCGGCGCGCTCTGCGGGGGGATCGAATTATGGACTTGCGGCACGGCAGTCCATATCTATTACCGCTGGACTATCACTGCTTCTAAGTTGTGTTCTCTTACGGAACATTGGAACACAAAATCGATATATTAGCGTTTTTCCTGCTATTATACTGAATATTATCAAATCAAAGAATATTTTAAGTTTTTGGTATATAGGTTACACTATATATTACAAAACCGACAAATCCCTCATCCAAAAAGTCAACACACAAAATAATACATTTGAATATAATACGTATATATAATATTATAATATAATATTATACGCATGTTTCATAATATTCAATGCTGAAAAGTTTTAATTCACAAACATTTTCTCTTTGTAAGCTTTTATGACGTAACTGCACGAATAAATAACAAGCTTCAAAGAAGCCTTATCGTATTTTTATATTAATACCTACCAAAATTTTCATACAAAGTTAAGTATAAACCCCTTGTTTTACTAAACTTTGTATACTTGCTATACGCATTCTCAATGTTGTTGTTTTGAACTCATTCGAGGTACTTCTTATACTACTATCGAAATATCGCTAATAAACATATTATATCCGCTATTTCGCGGCACTCAAACCGTGTATCGATTACTGTATATAGGCAGTTTTGGTAAGGAAACTTTACAGAAAAGAAAATCAAATATACTGTCAATAATTATACTGTTAATAATTAGTCCCGCGCACAAAGATGTAAGCTCAATTTGCGGGATCACTACTCATATTATAAAAGCGAAAGTCTGTGTATGTGTGTGTACCGTCTTACCTTCGAAGCGCCTCAAAGAATTTTATTGATATTTTGTAGATCCTGCTTAGTTACTGAAAACGCCAACAAGACGCATACTCGTAGTACATAAGAACATTAATTATCATATTAATTTATTAATTCATAAGTTTAAGGTAAAATTTTTAGCAATAATAGTAATAATAAGAATGTCATTCCGCTAAAACTTGTCTTTACAAACGTATGAACACAATTTCAAATCAAATTTAAGTTACATATATAGATACATAAATTTCAAGAAAATTTATAATTATACATATACAAATGTCAATCGTCAAAAAAATTCAATACAAATTATAGACACGTAATAGAAAATTTAAAATTATATAAATAAATGACATTTTAAATCTACTTATTTTAATTTTCATAATATATAATCAAAATATTCACTTAAACTGTAGAAACACTTAAACTGTTCTCAGCAAGCCTATCATAAAATGTATCATAAAAATGTTTTGTTTGCACCGACGAGCTGCTCGATAGGTGTCCCGGCGTGACGACGGCTGCAACCAATGCGGAAACAGGCGCAGTCTCCGCGAATGAGGCCGGGATGGCTGTGGACGTCTGTGGATGTGCCAGCGACGCTGCATTTGTCTCCTGCGTTCAATAAACACGCCGTAATTGCTTATTGTAATACATCCTAAAATTATCCTTCCTCATCCATGCGCTCTACATTTCCAATAGATACTATTGTACTATCTGTGACTGAACTCTGCCGGTTGAGTTGTATTTAGATTACTCCCATCGTGGTTGCATTCTCAATGTAACCACGACGGGATCTCTCAATCAAGGTCAGAAAAGTGAAAGTTCTCTGAAACGCGTCACGTTATAACTAAAATTAGTTTTAAGTAAGACGCATGGGGAATCCTGTTGGTCGTTCTTATAAGTATCTTTATTTAGCCTAGGTGTCCTGCGTCATACCGTTGAGAGCGATTTTCTTACTTTCAATTTCCTTCTGGTTTTCAATTTTTTCAAATTTCAATACAAGGTGATTCCGGAGTCAATTTTAAAAGCAAATCAATAGCATCAGTAAAATGTAGTGTAGTTTTGTGTCACTTATTTTGCTTTACTGTATCAGCCAGATTGTCCACTGCTGAACACAGGCCATTAAAAATGGGGGAGGATTTGCCATAATCCCCACTTTTGGCAGGCGTCTTAGGAATCGCAGTATTATGGTATAATTCCAATATATATAGATGGTCTTCCGGTATTTTACCTTGAGGGTGTCATAAAATATCACCTGCACCTCACGGGGACTCTGTTTTGCTTTAGAGAGTACACAAACAGTTTAGAAATTGAATTTATTGTAGAATTGTTAGATTTATATGTAAAGCTTACTTGATAATAGTTGTAGTTTTCATATCACTATTTCAAAGGCTAGGTATTTTAAAAATATTTCTGCCTAAAACCTAACGCAATACGCTATTCTTAGTTCTTGAGAATTAAGAATAGCTTCTTCTATAACTCTTAAGACAAATCAGGTACACCTTATTGTATATTTCATCAAACTATATCACTTTCGTAACAAGCCCTTACTTTTTTTTTACTACAATACCACGTTTACCTACAAAATTCGTAGCTTCTTTCAACTTCTTGCTAATACCAATAATTATCAAAATGTGTTACAGTAAGTTAAGTAGACAGAAGCTAGTACATAAGTACTTATGTACTTAAGCATAAGTACTTATGTACTAGCTTCTGTCTACTACTATGTTCAAGTGGGATATATGTCGCGATACCTCGGGTACTGGAAAAAGTTGGAAATTATTCTAAGCGTATTCACAAACAGAAATTTAATAATTTAGACTGATCAAATTTCAGCTTAAAAATGTATTAACCAGTATAACAGTGATAATATCAACGACCTCAAAAGCTGATATCAACAAATTATGAAGTGTTGGTCCAATGTTTCTTTCTCTAACAACATAGCAACTCGTATTCGTACTTAGGTATATCAATTATCTCAAACTCTACTATACTTTCCTTTGACTACACGATAGCCAAGCATACCGTTGCTATATACTTATATGTAATTTAGTAAGCATCATCATAAGCACGCCAATCAATATATAGTATGTAACCAAATTCATATTTTATAACTAGTTTATTTATAATATATCATGCCCCGTGGGGTGTCCGACTAGAAAATCACCCCCATTGCTACCTGTGGGAGTCGTAAGAGGCGACTAAAGGTAAAATACCGGAAGATGGGCAGCAGCGCATTCTGCGGATCTTGGGGATCTTGGGGATCGCTAAACTGCGATCCCCAAGACGCCGGCCAAGGGGATTATGGCAAAACCACCTAATGGGAGGATGTGTTCAGAAGGGAACAATCTGGCTGATACAGTTCCATAAATATTTATAATTTGTCTAAAAAAGGAATGGTCTTTAAAGTTGTAAACTTTAGACCATTTTTGCAATGGAGCCTATAACGAAAACGAAACTACTAACTACTTAGGTACCTATTTGAAAATATCGGTGTACATTTTGGTATATATGTAGGTACCATACCCTCTAGTTATCCAATAAATAAAAGAGCAGCGATTTATAATGTCATTTTGAAATTTGAAGCAAAAAACATATTTTTTCTCTTTTACGAGCTGTTACTATAAGGAGTCCTAAAACTGACCGAGGCCCGACTCGCACTTGACCAGTTTATAGTAAAAGTACAAACGGGTACTAAATGATAGACGTTAAAGTTCTCAAAGTTCAACAACGGTACGGACTATAAAATCATCACCTAAACAAAGTTGTATCTGTATTATTTTAAATGCAGTTCTAATGTAAGTGGACAATAAGATATTTTAATTTATGTAACACGCGTTCTTACTTAAAGCCTGTATGAATTACCAGAACTTATGATAGTGCTCCACAAAAGCTTACCTGTACCTATCCTTACCTACCCTGACATAGTATTTTAAGATTTCTGAAAAATTTCAACCGGCACTTCGTAGAAACCTATCGCCAAGCGAAAAGATGACGGCAACGGTGAGAGGGAACACTTTTGCTCAATACAGTTGTTACAGGATAGAAAATATATTGTGAAAAGCTGATAACGTGATAATCTAGCCAAATTGAGAATTGAAGAAAGGGCGAACATAACCATGAAACACTTGGAGGCAAACTGGCGCAGGCTGTATGTGGTGAGCCACCGGAGGCAGCGACGGAGTGACGGCGGCGGCGGAACAGCAGTGGCGCGTCGCGTTTGCGCGCCCGTACGAAAGCTCCGTACTAGCGGTGCCGTTAGCGCAGGCTCGGGCGGGCGGCAGCGGGCGGCGGCGGCGGGCGGGCCGTGGGAGGTACCGTTAATGACGTCGCAGCCGTGACGTCGCCGTGGTGACGTCAGGAAATGCGATATAGCCACCGGCCTCGGTGGCGGCGGCCTCAGTAACGCACCGACCGTTCACCAACGCGTACCTCCGCGCGCCCTCTCGCGAATTGCCCATCGTAGCCGACTGACTGAGTGAGTGAGTGCGCGTGCAGTGAGTGGAATGTGCTCGGCCGCATGAGGATCCTGCTAAGTGAGCTGGGACTGTCCGGCGCGTGCTTCGGTCTGACCCTGGAGCCGTGCGCCACCTCGCTGGACCCCGAAAAGTCTGCGCCAGGTCAGCGCCCGCAGGACTTAACGCGATCATCCACTTCTGTGTTTATTTTCGCTTTCGTTGTGTAGACCTCAGGGTTATCGTAGACTGTGTGGAACTGTCGTGATGATGGCCCTCGGCTAGAATGCGAGGTGCGTTGCTAACGCCCTCCAGCCAACACTGCGCCCTTAGACAATTCCAACGTATGTACCCCTTTTTCGTTTGTTTATTTTATTAATTTTGTAGTTAATTATGTTATTATTGTTATATTTTTAAGTTTTCCTTTTATACTTACAACTGTTATTTAATCATTAAACATAGGTACGTAAACTCCTTGTCATAAATTTATTCAGGATCTTCCAATATGTATATCCTTCTGATAATTCGTACTTCTCTTTTTTTTAAATTTATTAACTTATTAAAACTTCAATTAAAATGAGATCGCCAAAATAGTTTTACTCATTTGAATAACAAAATTAATGTAACACAGCATTAATTATTCGTTAAAAGCGTAATTTATGTGAATACCATGTTGGAGACTTGCGTAAATATGATTTAAATAAATATTTAATCCATTTAAATAAAGTTTGCCTTATCTATAACGAATCTTATGAATATGTATAAAATATTTTTACACCTATAACCACGTGTAAAGTGTCTAATAATAACGAAGCCTTATATACTAAGTACTTAACTAAACACAAAAGCGTGTGAGTCTGTGATAGATAAGAGAGCTCACACTTTCAGTTTCATTTTAATTCTTTTTACTGTAAAGCTTGCATAAATTTTACATTTTCTGGGCTTCTTTATGAATAAACAGGTCTTTCAAAATACTTCGGCTTATGGGAAACATAAATGGCTTATTATTGCAGGTATTGCGTTAACGCCTGCTATGCTATAAATATCTAGTTTAATAATATCTCAATATATACAAATAACATCATTAATAAATAATCAATCATCGGTTCAAAGATAAGCTCTCGTACTTACGAGTAAGTTAATTAAATTTATGTTTTTAGCAACTAGGTATTTCGTTAATTTGTATAAACTTATTAATGGAAAGACAGATTGTGACTATTTAAGTGTTACTATTGAGCAACCAGCTAGATGTCGCGTAATATTTATCGGAAATATCTCCGGTCTTTCTAACCAATTAGTTCTAATATTTACTTACCGAAGTAAACGAATACGATCAAGTGTACATACAAAATCATGTAACATATTATGATTAAAATTTTTGCAGATAGGTAGGTAGGCTACATCAATAGCATGTTTTCGCACATAGCTAATACCTACAACTTCTTTGGATTGTCCGATATACCTACTCAACTATTTGTAAAGAATTAGGTGGATATCATTTACAAACCGGTTCAATAAATACTTAATGGGAAACTAGTCGTACGATTGAACTTCCTTGAGTTTAGCACATTTTATTTTTGCCAATGCAATCACTGTCTGCTGTGTTCAAATTGTAAAACAAATAGAAATTGAATGTGAATAGGTTTGTTCACGCACTATGTAATTGGCTACTGAATTTAGGTAGGACACAAACATGCGGTGGTGTAATACGTACTTTCATCACATGCAACCGGCAAAGATGATACACCTCGCACGGTCTATTCTGCATAAATTAAAATCCAGTCGCCGACATGTCACGAGTTTCATAAGCTTAATGTGAATACGGCCACCTTCGACACGCGAAAATTGTTATTAAGTTAAATTATCCGCGGATTTGTCTCAGGTTAGGTAACCGCTAATATAATGTGGGATGTTTATGTGGCGATCGCGTCGTCCGGAGCCGATGGCCTCAGCCGAGCTGCCACTTGCACAATCGACTGTCGCAACGGCAGACGTTGCACCTGCCGAGATGGCAGCCTCTACAAATTACTGCTTGCCGTCACATACGCGTTTATTGTAACGCATCTAGCTATCATGTCCTCGACTGTACTACACACCATCGATATAGTATACCCACTACCCGCGCACTACCAGAACACTCTTGATGATCCATCTAGATTCCAGAACATCAAATGTTTAAATCTAATTGCATTTTGAACTAGAATATCATCCTTTCACTTTTTTACAGCGCAGCAGCATTAGTTCTGAACATCTGACACACAAAAATAAAATAGTGTAAAGATATAGACGGACATTTGAGCTTTAATGAAGCATTAAAATTTATGAACGCCGCTAAATGTAAATTGATATTCGAATAGCAAAAAAACAAAGTACGCAGTGGGTTTCGGCTAGTATTTTGGTGATAAACGGCATAGTTGCGAATTGTTAGAGTTGAGAAATTGAAGTAAGTAGGTAATAGGTTTTCGCTCAGCTGTCGTGACGTCACCGTGGAAACGCGTCACCGGAACGACGAGCGGCGACGCAGGCGTGCCTTCTACCCTCGCGCGACTTGGTCACAGGCATCCTGCCTGATTCCCCAACCCCTGGTCTTAGCAGCGGGAGTCTTTTATATTACTTTCATTATCTCCCTTTAGTGACGCTTATGATAATTTAACTGATAACATCAGTTAATTTATTACACTTGATGAATGGCTCATTCGCATAAAAGTTTAAAGTGTTATGTATATTTGAATGAGAAGTTTATTTGCTATTCAAAAAGTTACCATGTAATGTAAATAAAGAGGGAGTAGGCAAGTTGTAAAAAGTTAGTCCTTAAATTATTGTGTCTATTTTTACCTTCTGCAGATAGGCAGAATATAATTTAAGAAACGATACCCGCATAGCTATTTTCATACTTTACAATAAAGCTTTCGTCAATTTTGTAGCGGTTCCTGTACAAAGCGGTATACCTGAGGGTTTAAAAGCGTATTTACGTCACGTCTAAAAATATGAGGGTGGTTGAAAGCGGCAGTGAGGGTGGCGGTGGAAGGAGTGTCAGGTGGCCTCGGGGCCTGAATCGAGCACGCCTGTGACGTCACCGGCTGCCGTTACGTCACGCATCGACCCGCGCACTTTCAAGGACGCCCTTGACTGCCGCCCGCACTGGCTTCTAACTTCCTGCACTCTGTGTCACTTTATGCAAATGATTGAAAAGTTTAAGAGACTTGTCTGAACAAGGAGCCATGTAAAGCTACACAACAAGGATGGATGGCTCAGCTTGTGAGGTTGTGTGATGTGTAGAGGCATATAAAACAATACACCTCATAGCTTGAAGGCCTCTGAAGTATTGTGAGTGATCTGCACAGCTTGATATTGACGGAATACCTGGTAATTTCAGCACTATACAAAAACAACCATAAAATATGAGCATTTATGGCATAATTTTTAATATTGTTAAGTTTGCAATAACGCCTGCTAGGCGAATTACATTACAAAATTACAAATTTACGAGAGAAAAAATTATAGTCATGTGCGGGATTCGAACCCGCGTCCATCCACCCCTTTAGCCGGGGTATGCTCTAACCAATTGAGCTAACATGACACAATGACTCATAACTGTAATTCTTGCTCTCGTTCTTCATGCAACCATCGTATTGGGATGGAGCGACACCTATAGTTCAACTTGCGTTGAACTACATACAAGACCAATTTTGCAATTGGTTTTAAACTTGTAAATGATGACGCAACCTTATAATTTTTAATATTGTTAAGTTTGCAATAACGCCTGCTAGGCGAATTACATTACAAAATTACAAATTTACGAGAGAAAAAATTATAGTCATGTGCGGGATTCGAACCCGCGTCCATCCACCCCTTTAGCCGGGGTATGCTCTAACCAATTGAGCTAACATGACACAATGACTCATAACTGTAATTCTTGCTCTCGTTCTTCATGCAACCATCGTATTGGGATGGAGCGACACCTATAGTTCAACTTGCGTTGAACTACATACAAGACCAATTTTGCAATTGGTTTTAAACTTGTAAATGATGACGCAACCTTATAATTTTTAATATTGTTAAGTTTGCAATAACGCCTGCTAGGCGAATTACATTACAAAATTACAAATTTACGAGAGAAAAAATTATAGTCATGTGCGGGATTCGAACCCGCGTCCATCCACCCCTTTAGCCGGGGTATGCTCTAACCAATTGAGCTAACATGACACAATGACTCATAACTGTAATTCTTGCTCTCGTTCTTCATGCAACCATCGTATTGGGATGGAGCGACACCTATAGTTCAACTTGCGTTGAACTACATACAAGACCAATTTTGCAATTGGTTTTAAACTTGTAAATGATGACGCAACCTTATAATTTTTAATATTGTTAAGTTTGCAATAACGCCTGCTAGGCGAATTACATTACAAAATTACAAATTTACGAGAGAAAAAATTATAGTCATGTGCGGGATTCGAACCCGCGTCCATCCACCCCTTTAGCCGGGGTATGCTCTAACCAATTGAGCTAACATGACACAATGACTCATAACTGTAATTCTTGCTCTCGTTCTTCATGCAACCATCGTATTGGGATGGAGCGACACCTATAGTTCAACTTGCGTTGAACTACATACAAGACCAATTTTGCAATTGGTTTTAAACTTGTAAATGATGACGCAACCTTATAATTTTTAATATTGTTAAGTTTGCAATAACGCCTGCTAGGCGAATTACATTACAAAATTACAAATTTACGAGAGAAAAAATTATAGTCATGTGCGGGATTCGAACCCGCGTCCATCCACCCCTTTAGCCGGGGTATGCTCTAACCAATTGAGCTAACATGACACAATGACTCATAACTGTAATTCTTGCTCTCGTTCTTCATGCAACCATCGTATTGGGATGGAGCGACACCTATAGTTCAACTTGCGTTGAACTACATACAAGACCAATTTTGCAATTGGTTTTAAACTTGTAAATGATGACGCAACCTTATAATTTTTAATATTGTTAAGTTTGCAATAACGCCTGCTAGGCGAATTACATTACAAAATTACAAATTTACGAGAGAAAAAATTATAGTCATGTGCGGGATTCGAACCCGCGTCCATCCACCCCTTTAGCCGGGGTATGCTCTAACCAATTGAGCTAACATGACACAATGACTCATAACTGTAATTCTTGCTCTCGTTCTTCATGCAACCATCGTATTGGGATGGAGCGACACCTATAGTTCAACTTGCGTTGAACTACATACAAGACCAATTTTGCAATTGGTTTTAAACTTGTAAATGATGACGCAACCTTATAATTTTTAATATTGTTAAGTTTGCAATAACGCCTGCTAGGCGAATTACATTACAAAATTACAAATTTACGAGAGAAAAAATTATAGTCATGTGCGGGATTCGAACCCGCGTCCATCCACCCCTTTAGCCGGGGTATGCTCTAACCAATTGAGCTAACATCAATTGGTTAGAGCATACCCCGGCTAAAGGGGTGGATGGACGCGGGTTCGAATCCCGCACATGACTATAATTTTTTCTCTCGTAAATTTGTAATTTTGTAATGTAATTCGCCTAGCAGGCGTTATTGCAAACTTAACAATATTAAAAATTATAAGGTTGCGTCATCATTTACAAGTTTAAAACCAATTGCAAAATTGGTCTTGTATGTAGTTCAACGCAAGTTGAACTATAGGTGTCGCTCCATCCCAATACGATGGTTGCATGAAGAACGAGAGCAAGAATTACAGTTATGAGTCATTGTGTCATGTTAGCTCAATTGGTTAGAGCATACCCCGGCTAAAGGGGTGGATGGACGCGGGTTCGAATCCCGCACATGACTATAATTTTTTCTCTCGTAAATTTGTAATTTTGTAATGTAATTCGCCTAGCAGGCGTTATTGCAAACTTAACAATATTAAAAATTATAAGGTTGCGTCATCATTTACAAGTTTAAAACCAATTGCAAAATTGGTCTTGTATGTAGTTCAACGCAAGTTGAACTATAGGTGTCGCTCCATCCCAATACGATGGTTGCATGAAGAACGAGAGCAAGAATTACAGTTATGAGTCATTGTGTCATGTTAGCTCAATTGGTTAGAGCATACCCCGGCTAAAGGGGTGGATGGACGCGGGTTCGAATCCCGCACATGACTATAATTTTTTCTCTCGTAAATTTGTAATTTTGTAATGTAATTCGCCTAGCAGGCGTTATTGCAAACTTAACAATATTAAAAATTATAAGGTTGCGTCATCATTTACAAGTTTAAAACCAATTGCAAAATTGGTCTTGTATGTAGTTCAACGCAAGTTGAACTATAGGTGTCGCTCCATCCCAATACGATGGTTGCATGAAGAACGAGAGCAAGAATTACAGTTATGAGTCATTGTGTCATGTTAGCTCAATTGGTTAGAGCATACCCCGGCTAAAGGGGTGGATGGACGCGGGTTCGAATCCCGCACATGACTATAATTTTTTCTCTCGTAAATTTGTAATTTTGTAATGTAATTCGCCTAGCAGGCGTTATTGCAAACTTAACAATATTAAAAATTATAAGGTTGCGTCATCATTTACAAGTTTAAAACCAATTGCAAAATTGGTCTTGTATGTAGTTCAACGCAAGTTGAACTATAGGTGTCGCTCCATCCCAATACGATGGTTGCATGAAGAACGAGAGCAAGAATTACAGTTATGAGTCATTGTGTCATGTTAGCTCAATTGGTTAGAGCATACCCCGGCTAAAGGGGTGGATGGACGCGGGTTCGAATCCCGCACATGACTATAATTTTTTCTCTCGTAAATTTGTAATTTTGTAATGTAATTCGCCTAGCAGGCGTTATTGCAAACTTAACAATATTAAAAATTATAAGGTTGCGTCATCATTTACAAGTTTAAAACCAATTGCAAAATTGGTCTTGTATGTAGTTCAACGCAAGTTGAACTATAGGTGTCGCTCCATCCCAATACGATGGTTGCATGAAGAACGAGAGCAAGAATTACAGTTATGAGTCATTGTGTCATGTTAGCTCAATTGGTTAGAGCATACCCCGGCTAAAGGGGTGGATGGACGCGGGTTCGAATCCCGCACATGACTATAATTTTTTCTCTCGTAAATTTGTAATTTTGTAATGTAATTCGCCTAGCAGGCGTTATTGCAAACTTAACAATATTAAAAATTATAAGGTTGCGTCATCATTTACAAGTTTAAAACCAATTGCAAAATTGGTCTTGTATGTAGTTCAACGCAAGTTGAACTATAGGTGTCGCTCCATCCCAATACGATGGTTGCATGAAGAACGAGAGCAAGAATTACAGTTATGAGTCATTGTGTCATGTTAGCTCAATTGGTTAGAGCATACCCCGGCTAAAGGGGTGGATGGACGCGGGTTCGAATCCCGCACATGACTATAATTTTTTCTCTCGTAAATTTGTAATTTCGTAATGTAATTCGCCTAGCAGGCGTTATTGCAAACTTAACAATATTAAAAATTATAAGGTTGCGTCATCATTTACAAGTTTAAAACCAATTGCAAAATTGGTCTTGTATGTAGTTCAACGCAAGTTGAACTATAGGTGTCGCTCCATCCCAATACGATGGTTGCATGAAGAACGAGAGCAAGAATTACAGTTATGAGTCATTGTGTCATGTTAGCTCAATTGGTTAGAGCATACCCCGGCTAAAGGGGTGGATGGACGCGGGTTCGAATCCCGCACATGACTATAATTTTTTCTCTCGTAAATTTGTAATTTTGTAATTTATGGCATAAGCCTGAAAAAATATATTTAGCTAGATTCGCTAGATAGAGCATTTCTTACTTACTTTCCTCTTGCTTTTTTTGGCACTTTTTGTGTTACGTACAAACAACTTCGATATTATAGACCTGTATAGACCTGTTCACTCAATTTCAGGGGCGTCTTCGTGAATGGCAAGGGTTAGCTTAGTGGAAAGTAAAACCACAGACAAAACTGCACCTAAAATTACACTGACGTAATACCTGTCACCACAATAATATTAACACTTAGCGTTTTCCTCAATCCTTGAAAAAATTACGTAAAGCTTAACGCGTTTGAAAGCAAATACCTGCATTACATAGCTACAATCATCTTGAATGACTTAAGACAAGGTGGGGATTAGGATTACAATTAGTTTTGGCTAGTTACTTACAATATTAAACTCGCAGGTTCATTTATGTATCACTACCTATATTTGTCATATAGCTATAGTTATAGGGAATTTAAAATATTTATTGCTTTCGACAGGTATAAGCGCATATGTATCTGGCTTAGACAATAACTAAATTATCTATATTTAATACGCTATTTTACTTTATGATTACATAAACCATGTTACTATTTATATAATATTCTCCTAAAAAAACATTTGTAGGTGCTTATATGAACAAATTATACTTAACTGTAGCCTAAGAAGTATGAAAAACAACACTGATACTCGCTTAGAATTTGGTCTTAGTACTCCCTCGGTACTTTACTTTAAAAAGACAGAATTAATAATAAGGTACTAAATAAAATATTTGTATATAGTCTCATAAACTCTCTTTATGACAAAAAAATAAAAAAATTGGTCAATTTGTTTCTCTGTTGCTACAGGAAAGAAAAACAAACAACAATATTCTAAAATAACGCAAAGTAACAGAGCCGGAGTAAGTTTATGTAAAATAACGTAACACAACACGTGCTAATTTATTACAGCACGTAAAAATAAAAAAGAAGTGAGCATACTTAAGAATTGGACAGCCAGACGTATAGACGGGGTGGGTATGACGTCAGAGCTACGGACGTCACAAGCACACCTTCCCGCCCACGGCCCACGCGCCCGCCCGCCCATCCAACGCGTCAGCTGATAAACTTGCTGAAAAACGTACGTTTCCGATTGTCTCGCTATTGACGTTGCTATGGCCTAATAGTTCCTATACCAATGTACGACAAAGGATGACGTAGGTATGATGTTACTATTATACTGAAAACGTCTTTACAAAAATCTGGAAAGTGATTCATAATTAGTTATTACTGTCAATGATCGGAGAAAGCTGATATCATAGAAAAGCACAATGAGTCACATATGCTAGTGGAATTCAACGTTAATATGTAACTTACTCCAAACATACATAAGTATACAGTGCCATAAAAAATTTAAAGTAGGTATCTAAGATGAATGATGTATCTATATTCCTACATAAATTACAATTGAATTACTCTACACCTGATGCCGGAATAAAATCATTACCACCATTAGGTACCGCTTAGGTATTGACTTAGTAGCTAGGTATCTACTAATATTAATGCATTAATGCACGAATAGAACATCTTATTAATGCAGGTGTTAAATAACTTTTCTCGTTGCTACCTGACTGTAAAAATATTGGCTTTTATCTACGACAAAATAAAACATAGAATGGTTGATGGTTCTTCCTCTAGCTAACTAGTATTTCGTAATTCTCTAGTAATCCGTGGCGTTAGACACTTCTATAAGTATACACAAGAAGTTTGTACTTTGTACTTACATAATTTAATATATTTTTTTACAAAATGGTAGGTGTAAGCTTTTATATAATATGTAAGTATTAGCATAAAATGAGACTCAAATATTATCTATATACTATAGAATAATAAACTTATTGACTTTTTCTAACGTAAGCGCCTGCTGAACTTAAATTCCCTTAGGATATAACATTGCAGTAGATACCTAGCTACTACGTCATCTTACGAAGTTCAAACTAACGCATGTTTTTTTTAAACTCTTTATATACATATGTAGGTACCTAAATAAGTTCACTTAACAGGCTCATTTATTGCCTTACTCACCAAAAGAAATTAGATACTTACCAAAAGAGTTCTCAATTCCTATAAACACTAATTACGAAACGCACTTCTAAAATTAAATACGGGCTTAGAATAGAAAACTGTTGGAGTTATTGACCTCACCGATGTCAATATGGCCTAGGTACCTACATGAAAGTATAAGTAAACAAAGAATTCCTATTTGCTAAGTATTGGTCATTTCCGCAGCTCTCTTGCATATAACTAAAGTGCTACGAAAAACGTCACTGCAGAGTTTCTGACGTATTCCAGCTCAATCTAACATAGGTAGATAGGTACAGTCCAGCCTAGTACATATATTATATTCTGTACTCATCAAATCGTATCGGTTTTTGCCATGAAGTGACATCTACTAGTTTTCAGAGCAACAATGAAAGCAAAGGAACTTGAAGCGAGCGTAGTATATCTACCGAAGGGCGTCCTTACTTTGAACCTTTGCTATAAAATCTAACACACTTTGTTCAAGAGCTTTTCGTAAGATGGCGTTAGTATATTTTTCCATCATGCGTGATATAAGTTTGGTCTTTCCTGTGGCGGCGCCCGGCGGCGCGGCGGGGCTTTGCGGTTTTTCGAACACGGTGGCATGTTTTAGTTTTACTATAAAAGAGGCTCGAATTTTCAGTGACAAAATAAGTTCTTGGAACGTATCATCTGAAAGATCTTCGTAGGAAAGCTCTTTATTTCACATATTGAGCCTGCGGAGCCACACGCTTTCTCTTTTACTTTTAATATAGGTAGATAGGTACATAACAATAAGTTTCGTTTACATTTTATAATTTACGTTAACATTTATGTAATAACTTTATTCATCATATAAACTTTTTACATACAATTAATCTTAGGTACTTCTTTACTTAAAATAGTAATGACCAATTAAAATGTTTATAACTGGATAATTTCAATTTAGATTCACTTTTACTAAAATGCTAAACAATCTCTTAGGGTTGACTTCTGCTAGTCCTAACAAACATTTTGAGATGTTTTTTTTTTGTTTTTTTATATATTTATTTTTTCCAATAACCCTGTATATATTCTATCTTTTGTATATCTTTTTTGTTTAATTTAAGGCAATATATTTAAAAATTTGTTTATATGACGAGGACATGTCTAACCACTACTGATATGAATAATTAATGTTAATCGTTTTATTAAAATACTATAAATTATATTGTAAAATGTATTGCTATAATATAAACTCACGTATTTTCGCTAGGTGTTTATTTTATTTCAAATCCCTCAGCCGGTTAGTTAGGGTCGCCCCACATCAGCCACACGCTCAATGGCATTATTAATGTAGGGCTATAGGTAGTGCGCGGTAGGCCCCTTTCGGAAAAGTTTAAATATGAAAGAAAATTTACCACAAATATCCTAAAATTAACTCTCAAAGGAAAAACTACTCTCGAAATGAAATTACTCATTACCAAATAGGAAATATGTTACCGAAAATCTCCAACTTTGCCTAGAGCAGTGGTACTTAAATCCACTACCAGAACTATATTTTTGCGACTGAATGAGTAGGTAGCCAACTATTTTCTCATACAAAAATTCGTATATAATGGTAAACTTAAAACAAAATTGATGAAGACCTTGTCTCTCGGAATCTCTCAATCTCGGAACTGTAAATATCAAGAACGTGTGACAAATATTCTTTCAAGTTATAAGCTTGTTATAACTTGTAAATACTACTGCATATTTATGAAGTATCATAAATATGCAGTATCATTGTAAACTACCCGAAAGCATTACCACGATCCACACAACCGTTAAAATCATATCATTATTATGTATTACAAATTGGGTCAACAGTTACAAGTTGAATAAAGTAATAACACTATTTTTGGGCCAATCATTTAGAAAGCTTTCAATGAACTTTGATAGAAACCAACCCGAAGCCAAAGAAGCAGATTTACTACTGAGAAATTTACGATAACGTATAGACGTCTTAGGGATAAAAAAAAAGGCTCCATTTCATGTTTACGGTCCTGCGGCTTCCACTACCTAGTTATTTGACATTGTTTGGTATTGAGTAAGTACGGATTAGTTTTTTTACTTATTTTCCTTTTTCTGTATTGTATGCCTAACATGGGTATGTTTGGAGCAAAAAATATTTTACAAGAGAAGCAGAAGCAGTGATAGCTATGAACTGCCCCAGGTCCATGGTTCGATTCGGTGACTTGAACTTCACCGCATGGTAGAAGACCATTTTGAGAATGGTCGCCTGGCCAACTACCACCCTTAAGTAAAAAATCTGTCGGAAAGCACCTAACAGCGTGTTCCGGTAGCAGCCCTTGAGAGCCAGTAAAATTACAGGTACATGAGACTTAACAACTCTGTCACAAGGTGATGGGCGTAGTGAAGTTAGTCAATAGTGATGAAATGCATCTTTTATATGCAGAGGTTGCCGCTTAACATCAGGTGGCCCTCGTGCATATTCCGTCACAATCCCATAAGAAAAGCAAGCAAGCTTTTCTACTTTTGAGCTTTGAAATATTCAGTTAACCGAGTTTTACACGTAAAAATACCTGATATATACACCAATATATACTAATTTGAATGACGTTGTTTTGACATGGGTATTATGAAAGCCCCAGGCTAACTTACTATATGAAACATATTACAAACCAAACCTCTTTAAATAAGTTTTAATAAAATAATCACTTTTATGCACTTATGCGTAAAAACAGACATTTATGCACTATAGCTTGTTGCCATTTTAGACTGCTTATCCTGGGCATAAAAAAGAACTTTACGAGCATTAGCATTCACAAATGTCATTTATAACATATCAATGTGATTCATTTTGTTAATTTTAAAGCGTCAAATTTATTAAAAACTAGCTTTCCGGGCGCGGCTCCGCCCGCGCGTAATCGGTTATCGCGCAAAAACATTAACCTCTTTTTGCGCAGTTGGATAAAAACTATCCTATGTTTTTTCCCGGGTCTCAAACTATTTCCATACCAAATTTCATTCAAATCGGGCCAGTAGTTTGGGCGTGAAAGCGTAACAGACAGACAGACAGACAGAGTTACTTTCACATTTATAATATTAGTACTGAAGTACTGATTACACGTGCATAATTACTAAAAAAAACTTTATAAAGTTATTGCACCTCTTACTCTCTGAAACCTGCGTATCATAAGATTAAGTACAAAACTGGCGGTTCGTATAATGAACGAACAAGCAAATCGCTTTGTTCGGGTAAATGGAATATCTACCATATAGCGGTGTCGCTTCTGCGTATCCCTGGATGTCCGGTTATAGAATGGAGATGGCGGAATCAAATCATGTAGTTCTGTGGCACACTCCCCGAAATGTATCCCTACCCGAATGTTTGAATTTTGAATTTTCATAAACCATAAATATAGCTGTCCGGCCGTTCCACCTTCAAAGGGTTGAAGTCGATCGTAATACTGTCGTTTTAAATTTTCGCAGAAGGCGAAAATTTTATACCTAGGTGTTAGGTGGATCCTAACACATATTAATAAAAACAAAACAACAATACATATACTTATCGGGATGATTTTTGTTTTCATGGTCGCGTAGGTAGGTACTCGGCAAAATGGAACCCATTAATAAGACTCCGTTGTCTGTCTGTCCTTCCAGCCGTAAACGACGGCTCACCTGCTTGTTAACGGAATGAGTTACAAACCTGATCTTTTTATATTTTCTATAGAAAATTGACCTATGATATAAATATTGAACTAAAAATATTTTTTGACGGAGACGTCAATACATGCGAAGGTAATATTTTTTTTGCACCTTATCGAATGTGATGTTATTGTCTAGCTAGAGCTTATTGAGTAGAGTATAACAGTAATAAATAGGTGGGATGACGCCATCGATGGGATTTTTGTCTAAAACTAAGCTAATCAGGAAATTTCGGTACTTATATGTTCTATCTTATAAGTACCGAAATTTTCTAGAGGATATGGTAATAACGACAAACTTAATATTCTTGATTTACTAAAACATGACTAGTAGTTAATCAATAAAGCCATAAAACTAATTTTTCTTTCACTTTTAGTTGAAATGTAGAACCGTAAAAAGCGCGGCCCAACTTGCATTTGGCGAGTGTTTTGTTTATGCTCAACTAGCAGTAATCGACTATATAATTGCACAAGCTGTGATTACACTATACACTCTTTAGTGTAACAACAAAAATATTTTGATAAAACGCTCCAGGCACGAGTCAGAATCACAAATAGGACCCGAACTGATATCAGCTAAGCGAAAGCTATTTTTTAAGGTGAGAAAAATGTGGACACCATTGGCTTTCTGGGTACTTAAAGGTGCTATACAGATCAGTTAAATGGAAATGCATATACAAATTGATAACACATATAACTAGCAATGCTATCATCTAGGGCGAGACGAGCCTTTTAAGTAAAATCTAAAATCAACTGGTTATTATATAAAAAGCGGTATACATTTAATTTGGTATTGGAACTGCCGTAGGGTCTCTACGCATCGAAATAAGAGCTTAGTCTCACGTCTCTGCATATATTACTTAAAAAAAGTATTATACTTTACGTTGTCTCGATTATTGCACATAATTATTTAAACAATTTTACTGATTAAATCGCATTGACCACGATCACTGAAAAATATTTAATACTTAGCGTCGAGATAAAAATATTGCATAACTAGTAATAAATGTTACACAATATATTGACTTATTACAAAAACTGTTAGTTAATAAATTAAAAATTATATAGATTTGAAATGTACAAAAGTCCCTTTTATTATTTTAGGCATAACAATGTTTTGAACCGACATCCTAAAAAAGATGGAAGTCTATCAAATCGTCGTGTTTTATTATGACTACACGTAACTTTTTACTTCTTGTTACGATATTGATTATTCTTTTCGATTTTGTTGAGTGGAGCATACTTCCGTTAGTTTTCAATTTCATCAACTTTGATCAAGGGTGTTAAGTTACACTTAATCAACTAAAAAAAGTATTTGTTAACATGCCTATACCTAAATGATTTTATTCTTACAATCATTTCGGGATGAACAGCAAGCAACCATGAAATCAGTGTGCATAATTTAAAAAAACTTATTTATTATAACTTATGCAATGTTTATCTTTGAATCAACATCCGTCATCAACGAGCCAGAGATCTGCGACTTCCGGACGAACGGGCAGTCTCACTAATATACTTCAAAATTATGTTTATATAAAGGCTACGTTCATACCAAATTTCATGAAGATCAAATGCGGCGAACTAAAATTATCATCGTCAGAACACACATAAACATAATACGAGTGTTCAGGGCCCAAATAGCATAATTACTGTAACAGACGGATCGTCCACTGCAGAACACAGCCTCCCCTATTAAGGGGGGTATTTACCATAATCCCCACGCTTGGCAGGCGTCTTGGGGATCGCAGTGTAAGTTGGCAATTCATTAGAAGGCGCTGCTGCCCACCTTCCAGTATTTTTCCCTTCGTCGCCTCTTACGACACCCATGGGTTGATATGGGGAGGTCTAATTCTGATCCGGCACCCCACGGAGTATAGCATACTTAATTGCTTTTTCAAAATTAATTTCCGTAATATTTAAAGATCAATAGGTTAGAGACATGCATTTTTCGTCCATTGTACGCCAATACAGTTAGGGCTCTATTCGTGAGGTTCAATTCAATTGTATGATTTCTTTTTATAATATGTGACGCGATTACTCCACCAATTTTGTATTGATTTTAATGATTATTTTTTGTTCCAATGAGTATACTTTCAGCACATGGATAAAGAACGGTATTTATTCATGTGCTTCCAGGTTGCTATCACATCGTTGATTTTCAAGTTTTTTTTATGGGATAGGAGTGCAAACGAGCCGGCGGCTACCTTGTTGGTAAGAGCGATCACTGTCGCCAACGAACATCCGCAACACGATCTCGAGGATGCGTTGCCAGCGTTTGAGGAGAGAATATAGTCTCTTGTTGAAGGCTCCTAAGTCGTATTTATTCGGAAATACTTCACCTGGCAGCTGGTTTTATATTGTGGCAGTGCGAGGTTGAAAAAATGCCGTAAAAATCGCAAGGTTAAAAAGTCAACTAATAAAAATAAGTAGTTGTGTGCCAGAATAGGTATATAATATAAATGTATACTAGCGGCCCGCCCCGGCTACGCACGGGTAATTACGACTATACATTGAGATGTGAGCTATCCTATCTTTCAATTTGGATCAAATTGCACACGGTGAGAATCAAATCTAAAATTGTTTCAGTAGTTCAGGAGTCCACCGCGGACAAACAACGTGACACGTATTTTTTATATATACTTAAATATTTTTTGTAAACAACGGAACCTGTCTACTAACCTACAATAATATGAATGACATTTTTGTCTGCCTTCCAACACTGAACTAAATAACTTGTGGAACTCGGACCTTTATGATTAGGGGTCAATGTTTTGAATCAGCATTGTACCGACTTCTACAAGTTTTTCCAATACTTTTCAGATGTGAAAACCAGACAAGACAATAAAATTTCCCACATTTTAGTGTTACTTGACAAGTTATGTTTTTTATAATAAAAAAAATATATATTTTCATACTAACTTGGTTAGGCAAGGTTCTGTTGTAAATACGATTTTCAATGCGTGCGTCTGCTTACGAGCTGCAAGCTCATGCTTAATCAAGGTAGAGATGATCTTCAAATTTTGGTTACCTTTTAACGACTACGAATATTTGCGCATTGATAATACGTTACATTTAGTTGATACATTTGCACTAAAAATACAAACACGTACAGGTATGAATAATTATTAAATAGAAATATTTACCATCACATATCGTCAAGAAAGGCACAGCTAGAAAATTAAAAAACAATATTTTGATAATTTACTATTACAAAACCAAAAATTTTTCTTATGTTGTTTTATTATATGTTATATTATATTTTTATATATCTATTTACTTTTTTTTTACTCTCATAAATATTTTTATGTTGTTTTCATTCAATGGATTGTATTGTAATTGTTTAAAATATCGGTACCAAAATCTAAAAAACTACTTCACACTATTTTGTTTTCATTGAGTATGCTTAAGTAGGTATTAAAGGTACTTCTTACGATTCAACAACAAAAGCTTGACTGTTTTGTTTGTAGCTAAATGAGACTGGAATTAATGGTTCCTAACATAATAGAAACTGCAAATGCCACTGATTTCATAACCTCCCATGGGATCCATCGCCTTTTCGCCCCAAAAATTCCTTGCTGTCCCATAGCACAGCGTAACTTGAATGGATTAAGGGTGAAATTCAATTGAAAATATAACTAGTTTGAAACGTTCCTGGATAGATTTAGGTGAGGTGTATACATAGAATTCAATTTTCTGGGCGTGGCGAATCAAGAACCGTGACACGATGTATTCAAAACGCCAATATTTGGTTGGTAAAACTGCGGTATAAATAGATAGACCTTTCTCTTCCTTCGTCATTTTATCCAGGGAAGGGTAGCGATCAACACTTATTTTGCTAAAGTAACGCAATTATTGTTATCGATTAGTCAATTAGGTATATACGAGTGCTTGTGAAGGAAGAAACAAAGTATGTTCGCCGAGGGTAAATATAAATGATGCATGGCTCGAATAGCGTGATAGTTCAAAGCTCGGTGCCGTCAATCCCACGTCGGGCTTCAACCATTCTTCGGACTCATTCCGAGCCAACCCTTCTTTGCTGTTGTTACGCTTTCTAATTTATCTGTGGCCATTTTAATTTTATAAACCATTGTTCATAATCTTAGTAATGTAACGTATCATATATATATGTAAATGTAGCTTCCGTGTCAAAAATGTAAATCGTGTATCATTTATAATTGTTGTATTTGTTTGTTACAGGGCCGAGCGCCTTAGGGTCGCGCTCGCCAAGCGCTTTCACGCCAAACACCTCCAGCATGCTACTGCTGCAGACACAAGTAAGTATCATATACTTAATCATGTTTATTCTTTACAAAACTTTTTCCACTTCAAGAGTTGTTCTGTTGATCTTACAGGAATTTATTATGATCTGACAGCGACATTTCGTTTTATCATGACAATAAGTAGACCTTCTGTTGTAGCGTTTGAACATTCATACCAATCCTAAGCTCATGAAATATAAATGTCATTAGAACACCTGTACAAGCCACTTTCAAAGCAGGCGGCGACAGTTCATTGTTAGACAACTACCACGCAACTGTATAAGCTCGCCATTGGTGCGTCATATCCGCCCCTGGCGGCGACTCACCGCCTACTTAATAAACGACGCTTTCATTTATCGATTGTTATTTCTATTGCAGAGCAACTACGGTTCGTCCTTCACTGATCTATTGTCACCGCAATATCAAGAAGACTCATCTGAAATTTTAGAAGAAAATCTCGATCCATTCCCGGACGTCGAGTTCCACGCTCCCATACCCTGTGAAGTAAAGTCGCAACGCGCAACCCCGATCAGCGAGTCATCATCGCCAACCCCTGGTCCATCGCTACCCAGTTTTGAAGAAACGTATTCCGTCCGCTACCCTAAGCAAGAGATGGCGGAATTCGGAATTAAAATGGATGAAGACTGTTATAACGTTAGCGCGTATTCTCATCAAGGACATGCTCCAACGCAGCTATTATATCAATATCATCAACCATCAATTCCATATGTACCGTCGTCATACTATGCACCGCCACAACAATGCAGCCCAACTTTCGATACGGGAGGCATCACTCCGAACCAAGATTCTTATTCTTTGCCACCTTTCTCAAGCTCAGTAGATTTGCATATTTCGGCCGAGCAGAGACAACGACGGTCCTCATTGCCAGTGCAAAGATCTGAATCGAACAGTTCCAACGATAGTCCTAAAGTACACGGCAGTAGAGTGCATTGCATGCAAGCATCGGCACCCAGCTCCGCGTCAAGTTCGCCGGGAGTAGCGCAGCAAGATGGCGGTCCTACTCGAGCTGCGCCCTCTTCCCCGAGCCAGCTTTGCGCCGTATGTGGTGACACGGCCGCATGTCAACACTATGGTGTACGGACTTGCGAAGGTTGTAAAGGATTCTTTAAAAGGACCGTTCAAAAGGGCTCCAAGTACGTATGTCTAGCAGAAAAATCTTGCCCCGTGGATAAACGGAGACGGAACAGATGTCAATTTTGTCGATTCCAAAAGTGTCTCAACGTCGGAATGGTCAAAGAAGTTGTACGGACTGATTCATTGAAAGGCAGACGTGGCAGACTGCCTTCTAAGCCCAAATGTCCCCAGGAGTCACCCCCGAGTCCTCCAATATCACTTATTACCGCTCTCGTAAGGGCGCACGTCGACACCTCGCCCGATTTCGCAAACCTTGACTACTCTCAATACCGGGAGCCAAATCCTTTGGAACCACCGATGTCAGATTTGGAAGTGATTCAGCAGTTCTATTCGCTCCTTACCACATCAATCGACATGATCAAGGTGTTCGCAGAGAAAGTGCCGGGTTACGGCGAACTGTGCGCAGAGGACCGCGAGCAACTGTTCGCATCGGCTCGTCTGGAGCTATTTGTCCTGAGGCTTGCATACCGTACGCGCCCTGAAGACACCAAGCTCACCTTCTGCAATGGGCTTGTGCTTGATAAGCGTCAATGCCAGCGGTCTTTTGGAGACTGGCTCCATGCAGTCCTCGACTTCAGCAACACCTTGCACTCCATGGACATTGACATTTCTACGTTCGCCTGCCTGTGCGCTCTGACCTTAGTTACTGGTTCGTATTTTTTATATTTGCAATAGCTAACTACATAGGTTTCACATCTTCCCAAGTACCTTTAAATATTTGAAAAATGATATAAGTGATTTTTGACTAAACAATAATATTACACTGATAGCTAGTTAGTTGTTAATGAAGTTTTTGTTTATTTTAAATTATCTTCTAACGGTTACTTTCTTTGTTTGCAGATCGTCACGGGTTGAAGGAGCCGCACCGCGTGGAACACCTTCAGATGAAGATTATTGGGTGTCTGCGCGCGCACATGCCAGGGGGCGGCGGAGGCGGCACGGTGAGCGGCGCGCCGCACTTCAGCCGCGTGCTGGGCGCGTTGCCTGAGCTGCGCTCGCTCTCCGTTCAGGGCATGCAGCGCATCTTCTACCTGAAGCTGGAAGACCTGGTACCGGCACCGCCCCTCATCGAAAACATGTTCCGTGCCAGCCTACCGTTCTAGGCCTCCGCCCCTGAGCCCGTGGACCACCCCCGCCTTCGAACATTCTCCTTCTATCCCTAGAGCCGAATCCGTTATTTTTATAAGTGTTTAGATTAAAGAAAATATTTTTCTAGAAACTAGCTGGACATTTTATAGGACGCGATCTCCCACGGAATCGGTTCGTGCTAATCTAATTTAGAGTTAATTAATATTTTTAAGTACCTTTTTAATGAGACAATCTTATCGAATAAGACCTTAGCTAAGTTTAATTTATTGTCAACGATAAGATAGATATTTGGGTGTGATTTTGTTTAAAGTTATTATTATGTTGTGTACTTAGTAGTCTGCATTTGAGTTACCGCTCGTGATCAATGGCATCTTGTCGTACAAATATTCCTATGTTATCTATGTATTATTTAGGTAAGAAAAATCTAGTCAGAAGACTTAGAAATGTTATGAAATTAGGCTCGTAAAAATCGGGCTTTTATAGTTGTTTTAATAAAAGAATGATAGGCATTTAATGTCCTTTTGTACGAATGAGTGAGTTGCGTTGGAACATGACGACGACGTCATCGCCTCCCTGCTCGTTTGTCTGTCGCTGACGAGCTCACCAGCTGATGGTTGCAGCGTACCTAGTCGTTGGCGTCGTCGTCACGTCACGGGTGAACGTGCGTTCAACTGACGATTGAATTTGTTGGAAGTTACCTTTAATTTAAAATTATTTCATAATAATTTTAGACGCTAGGAAGTAAATATTATTTGTTTTACGATAAATGTACGCATATATACGGCCAGAGAAAAAGTTCAGCACAATACGTTACTTTTAAAAAAACCTGATTTTAATAATAACTCCCTAAAATTGTGTCTTAAAATTGTACCTTTGTAGCTAGAAAAACAATTTTTTCATTGTGTGTGCTGTGTAAAGCCTGTCAATACACTAGAATATACGATTACCTAATATAAATTAGTAGGTGTGTTTGTATTTTTTAATAAATACAATCAAAAACATATCACTACAATTGAAAATGACTGCATTTTTGTACCTTACATTACCCTCACATACAAAAACCTACTTACAAAAGCCGAAGTTTCCTATATTTTTTTAATATAAATAATTTTGCTCTTTATTCAAGAATCTAACATTATTATAATATATAATCCTCATCTAAAAGAACCTGTTTTGTATTTATATATTCATGTAAAATGGAAGGTTTATGTGCTACTCGTCTAAAGTATACCTACCTATTCCAATTTACTTATTTATTGATCGTTGGACCAAGTTTTTCGTAGCAAAGGCATAAGCATAGGCCTATTCCTATGGTATGACTTACAAATTGCTAGTTAACAAAGAAAAATGTTGAGATTGCCTTAATCGGGTGTGTTTGGAAGATCTAACTATTTTATACTCTATCTATTCTGTGAATAGAAATATTGGCTACGAATATGAATTTACCTAAATATAGTAGGTTGTATGAAATAAATGAGTGTTTGATTAAGATAGGCATAGGAAGGATATAAAGTAAAGTTTATATATTCTACCTATTAAACATAGATCAAATGGATCACATAGGTAGCTAATTGTCTCTAAAAATATTGTTACTTGTTACATTCTTAAAGTCTTTATATTCATTGCACACTTAAGCATAAGTAGGCATTTTCCACATCGTGCGATGAAATCGTATCTATTATAAAGAAATAATTACGCATTTAGATTTTTTTTATATTCATGTAATTAATGCTGGACTTTTTCTTCGACCCAAAGCAACTCATTTACAACTTAGGTACCTATTAATTAATTTTATGTATTTTAAGTAGAGTATACTTGCCGACTTTCATACCTTTGTTACACGAAGTTAAGTGAAAATACGATTGGGTATTTATTATACTTATGATATGCCCGTTTTTTCTCCATTTATATTTGAATGTTTTATTGTCTTATATTCATATAAGAGAAACAAGTTCTGTAATAGTTTTTATCCATACGAAACAAATGATAATTTAATGCAAACATCACATTCACCGAACTCTACCAGTACTGACCCTACCCTATAAACATTCCCAGAAAACTTGGAATTCCAAAAAATAACCCTTATAATCTATATCACTATACTGAAAATATAATATGTACCTATAATGTACATTATATTCAAATATTTACAATTTAAAAGAGTATTCCATTAAGATTAGACCTTATCGAGTAACTCGCGGCGAACTAAGATCTCGCACTGTACTGAATTTTACACATTTTGGCTGATAACAAAAACTAAGAGATTTAAAATTAAAATATAAACATATTGATATAGTCTTGCTTAATACATCATTTGAATTTGTTGTTATTTTGAAAATTCTCAGTCCTCTTTTAAGGTTCATATTAATAAAGCGATCTCAGCTTTGGGTAGGTTCTCATGAGGCATTTATGATTCGGAAATATTTAATAAACCCATTATATACTTAATATTGGAGAGATCGCTCTCAGCTAATACCACAAATCAATTGCATATCTCAAAAACGGTCTTGAGATGGTTCTTAATAGCAGATTTTTTTTAGATGCGATTGATGTGACTATTAATAAGAACGTTATTTAGATGACCACGACTGAGATCGGTATATTAATACGAACCTAAGACCATCTATATCATCAACCCTCCGACTGAATTAGCTCATAGATCAACCTGAAAATTATGTTTGAACAAGTTCTCTTCCAACCAAATTTCATGAGAATAGGCTCAGGTGTTTGAAAGTACTGGTGAACAAACAAACGTATAGGTACATACAATTACTCAGAACCCCAACTTACCACAAAGATTTTGTGGAAGCGGAAAAAGTCAACCAATAGAATCGATTCGTTTTCCTAGCACACTGAGCGCAGCGACCCTATTGGAGGATTTTCTTCTCTTGCGCTGCCCATCTTCCTCGCACATATTTTGGAAACGCAACTTTATACCACGAAAACATCTATTAAAGGAAAATCAGAAGACATAGAAGCTGTTTTCTTTCTTCTGCATGCCGCATACTTGCAATATTTCTAACTCTATAATTACCTACCCTGCATAGAGTTTGTACAAAAAGCTCTCGATTGTGAACTTGCTTAACTACGATGATCGCATCGGTACGGTACAATTTTCCTCATTTTGCACAATCTTCATTACAGTTTATTCCAGATATACCTAAGCTTATGTACCATTGTTCCGACAGGTTTATGTGACTGATTTGGTTTATGGCATTTAAAGTTTTAAATTGATGCAGCTTTTTTTATTTAGAATACTAAAAAAGTAAATGGTTTATAGTTGATACTAAAATTCTGGAATGTTACGCACGAAGCAATTTGTATAACAGTTAGAATGGCGATAAATCAATTTTGTCATACCTACTCATTGTCCTATGTCTAATCTGTGATCTCGCATTACTATTATAAAGAACTCGATATTTGACATCACCTCGTCATGATACATACTGATGATGCATTTCCTATTATGTCACATAGGTACCTACCTACACGTAGAATATACATACTTAGTTGTGCTTTTGTTATAATGTTACACAATTTTCTTTGTAAATATTTTGTCAGAATAATATCGACGCGAGAGCGTTCCTAATTATGCTTGTCTTTTATTTTCTACCTAGTGATTTATTGACTACAACCAGTAAAGAAGTTCTAAGATGACCAAGACGCATTAGCTTGTTGCCATGGTTGGTAGGATTTACGAGCGCAAGATGTGCTGGACGTGTGTCTCCGTTTAGGCAATAAACAGCTAAGCTAGTCTGCTTACAACATCGTATTTTGAAATGAAAGACAGAAGGACAGGCAGCACAGGCGTTTAACATACGTCTGCGAGCCTAGTACAGACCGGAGACATATCTCCCCAGGGGTTGATAAAAATCTTCTCATGTTTGAATGTTATTACTACCTTCCGAGCTTGTATGCGTCGGTATATAAATCCTTTCTCTCCATTAGTATCGTCATACATAACAATATTAAAATAAAACAACCTGGCATTTATCAATATTGTCACATTTTTTTGTCTTTTAGGCAAGTCTAAAGTTAGGTTATTAGTAAGTGATGTACCTATTAGTCGTAGGGGTTACTCAAGATTCATACGTATAGTGAAAATTACAGTACGCATCCGACATTATATTATTCAATCAATAATTATATACCCACCTCCTAAGAACAAGAATAACTTTTACTATTTTACGGCAGACGGAGACTAATTTATCCAAGTTCTGTGTCTATTTTAAAAAACGGAGATATATTTCCACTAAAAAGTCAAAAACAGGTAGTTTTGCTTGCCTCTGTAGAAAATTTTGTCTCGCGTATAATCGATAAATCAGGAGATTTTATTTTTTATCTCCAGTCCATGCTAAGCCCGCTGGGGTAGCTAGTAATATTTCAGGCAAACAAATACGCACAAAAAACTTGTACTCGAAAATGTTTGAATAATAAACAATACCCAACAATACTAGACGTAGATGGATGATCACAAGCTCAATAACTCGTGACTTTTTAAACATTTGAGATGTTTTATAGTCAGTGACACGAATGCGCACACGAAAGCAACGAAATATTTTCCAGTAGGTAAGTAATATATATATATATATATATACTCGTTTAAAAAAATCATGTTACTAACCACCTTATTAACGAAACTACAAATTTTATACAACGCTACAGCTACCACAACGCAAGCATTTGTGCAACCAAAGACCATTGCAGGCCCACTGATAGTCCCAAATGTTGTAGCCCTCTACCAGTTATCAGCGAGCCCAGCACGCTGGCAGCAGATTTCACGCTTATTCGTTGAGCCAAAGAAGTGCTAAATTTTGATTGCGCGACACATCGACCAAGCGCTTTGATATGTTTTGGAAAATGATATGAGCTCCCTAACCCCACGGACCCAATGTCTCTAGATAAGACGGCACAAATATGTAACTACTGCCGAGATTAGAATACTTGCACCGCTGCTCGAGTCTCTCCGCGCTCAGTCATACCGTCTATTACCATCGTCACGCATTAAACCATTCGGTTCGAGAATAGCTGCAACATTGGCGCTGGTAAAACACCGGTGGATGATATCGTTAAGGCTGGCGAGGCGGGAAATTCGACCAGCACTTCGAGAGCAAGGCCATGGTGGCCAAGTTGATAAACTGCTTACTGACAGTGATGGGCAACACAACACAACATTTTGCACCCAAGCGTAAGCTAATAGCAAGACGAAAAGCGGGTGGATCGGCTCCAAATCCTTTCCGAACGAACATCGATTACCTCACGTGTAAATAGTAGTCATCATTAATTATCGTCATCTTGCATATAAACGAAAAAAGTTCATGTTATGAATGTAAACAAATATCAACAGTACATTGTACATCGAGGGGAGAAAACGATCGAAAGGGAGAGATAAAACTTTCTCCCGAGTGATACATAGTACTTTATATTATACTGCACTTACGAGGAAAATAAAATCGTTAGGTACCTACCTATAAGTTTTCTAGTATTTTCCCGAGACTTCTCAGGAAGTAAGTTCTCTATGACTTCTTGAGCTGTATTTTTATTTCTAGTGGCGCCGTCACTATAAAATTGTCACTTTCATTATCAAATGATAATAACAAATACTTTTTAAAGTATCCTAAAAAATATTAAATAATATTTAAATAAAACACTTAAAAAAGCATAAAATTATATATCTAGTGACAATTCCGCCTAATTTTCCTGTTATCTACGTGACGTCATAAACATCACGCAGCCTAACCGGAAGAATACCCGACTAGTTTCGCTTCTAAACGAAGCATCTTCAGGAGGTCTTGACTTACCGAGCGCACGATCGAGACTAAACGGCCAACGTTTGTTTGTTTAGGGAGGACAGAGATGCTGGCTACCGCCTGTGCGGTCGTCCAGCTCCACCGGGTTTTGGGCGAGGGCCTGGCCCTACAATAGCCCGGGAGGGAGAAGTGCCGAAGGCACTTCTCCCGAGACGGGCGTAGAAGGCGAAAAGCGCTTTCTACCTCCGTCTCCTGCGGACGCCGAAAACGTGCCGCTACTATAGGAAAACGGCCAACGGCTAAACACGCCTTTATATAGGCCCGATCGTGACTCACTGTTCTTTGTTGTAGCTTACAATTGGTAAAGATATACGTTTTTATAGTGATAATTATATAAAAAGGTTATTGAATTGTTAACAGAATATTTTTAAGTTATATATGGTATGTTTAGTGTTTACAAATATGAGAAATATTGAATAATATAGTAAACAATATTAGGAACTTGTTTTAAACTTAAAATTATGAAAGGGTCGCAGAGTGACGTCAACACTGGTTCGGCGGGTAGCTCGGTTCGGCCAGCAGGCGGCTTCCACGATGAAACAGTCACAGGACCTGCTTGTAGCTGCTCGGGACACGTGGGGATGACACGGTGGGTGGCGTGACTCGTAGCGTGACGTCATCACTGGTAGCTGGTTCGACGGGTGGCTTGGCTCGGCACGTTATGAAAAAATAATAAACAAAAATTACAAATAATGTTTAAATTATTAGATTTCAATTTGATTTAATCTGTACTTAATTAAATGCTTTACATTTTTCTTGTAATTATTCAATTTGACTCCTTTAATGGCTTATTTGATAATTGCGTAGTCCATTAGACATTGATTTGACTCGTTACGTAATACTTGGAGGGGAGTGCAAATATGCTGCGTGATGTTTATGACGTCACGTAGATAACAGGAAAATTAGGCGGAATTGTCACTAGATATATAATTTTATGCTTTTTTAAGTGTTTTATTAAAATATTATTTAATATATTTTAGGATACTTTTAAAAGTATTTGTTATTATTAAATATGGATTTCCGCAAAGTAACGCCTGAATCTATTCATTATCAAATGATATTTAACAAAATTATTTAGAATAATTAAAAGCGTACATATATGTACTGTTATATTATCAATTTAGTAAAAAACTAATAAATTGCCGCGCTTTTTATCGTAGTGCAGAGAAACATTACCAACCTCCTTTCATCAGTACAAATGAAAAATCCCACCTCTTTTTTCTAATTATTTGATATAAAACCTTTTTCGAAGTAAGATCTGGAGCTGTATTTATTACATGGAAGCAATACCTAAGTACTACGTACAACAGGACTTATTTTTTCCATGATTTTTTATTTCTGGTAGCTTCATCTTTATAAGATCGTCACTTCTACTATCTACTATCAGAAGACATTTTGGAAAATTACCTATTTTGGGAATAATTAAAAGCGTATTATTAAATCATGTTTATAGTAAAATAACAAAATTTAACTTCATAAATAAATTGCCGCTTTTTTTTCGTGCACAGAAAGGTAGTCAAACTCCTTTCATTGAAAGATGAGTACAAAAAAAAACCCATTTCCGTTTTCTAATTATTTGATATAAAACCTTTTTCAGATTTGACAATTGTATTTTTATTGTTAGCAGCTAAAAAACAAAAGAGCGCTAGCAGGGCAGGTATAGATTTTCATACAACATTCCTTCACTGATACGGAGGGAAGGAATGAACATGAAATGCCATATAACTTTTCCCGCCGCACATTTATAAGGGAGAAATGACAAACTTTATAACACGTTGTTGAAGATGTGCAATAAATGGACTCAAAATTAAATGACAACTGACCACCATTCACCTGACAGGTGAAAATCTTCACCCAGCTGGGTGAGCTGGGTGATGGTTTTTTTTTATGGAGGGTAGATGTAAGGAGAGTTATCTCATATGGTAAAAAACTTAAAAAAGTGTCCAGCTGTAAGTTATAAATAACAGTTCAAAAACCTTCCAGAATATCGCTGGCGTAGACAAAGGGTATGTGTTATGCATTGTAAACGAATTGAAGTATGCCAAGTTAAAAAATGTAATATTATCGTCGACTAAAGTAGTTATTAATCGAAAATACTTGCGGAGTACAAAGTAATGTAGTAAATATAACCTTAAAGAATTATTATGAGATAACGTGTAGCTAGAGTGATTTTATTTCGTGAACTGTGAATTGGACGTGTATTGATTTTTGGCGCTTCCTTTAAAATTTACCCTGCGACCAATGTGGCGCCACCCTAATTTGATGCATTTAAACGGACACTTTTTCATGTAGGTACACAGATGATTCTCCTAACCTCTACCCTCCATACCTGCAGGGCGATCACGTATCTTCTGTAGCAATGAACTGCTCATTGCAACAATCAAAAATGACAGTTTTGACAGATTTTGTAGCAATGAAATCAAAAGTCAAAAGACAGACCTTCATGCGCCCAAACGTTAGTCGCCGGCCGTTATTTTTTCTTTTATACCTGAGACGATAACTGGCATATACTTTGATCGAATAAAAAATTTCGTACTATCCATTTTACTAAAGAGTTTGTAATAACATAGTATATATACAGGTTGAGCTCCCATGGTCAGTATTTCCTTTTATTTCATATAATTATTATTCTAAAATCTAATTAAAACAAAATTTATGTGTATATTGGCATTAATTTTATATAGAAGTAGTAATTTCTTCTTCCTCCTAATGGATATCTACACTTTGGATACTGCAACACGTTTCATACGCTTGATATATCCTGTGAAATAAACCAAATGTAATAAAGCGACTATAATATTTTTATGTTTTGCAATAAAGCATTTTCTGCGGATAACATTAAAAAATTACAGAAAATACTTGATCGCCCTGCTGTTTTGCACCAAGTAACAAATTCAACTGTCAAGCGCACTTACACTTGTTTTTCTAATGGCCTCGTGTGAATATAAAACTCACCGAGGGGATTTCCGGGCCGCACTCGGGTAACTTTGCCATTCACCAAGTAATTTCGGAACCCGCTCTAGACGTGGTGTCAAGTCAACTGTCAGTTTGAATGGTGTGGGACTGGAGGTCGTTCGGAAACTTGGTAAGAGCGCAATCGGAGTGCACTCGGAGTGCAACTTTTCACTCTAACGTCGTTCATAACCTTCAAGTAGAGCGCAACTTTTTAACTATCATAAGTGGTATAAGGTTGAATCTTTAACTGACATGACATTTCTTGATGAGAGAATTATAGTCGCTCTTTTATTTTTTGAAGGTAACGGTAGTTATTGATTTTCAAACCTCATAAAACGTCTATATATTTGGCTAATTCCCCGATAAAAACGATATTTGAGGTTAAACTACCGAGTCGTTCGGAGCCTTGGAGTAAGTTAAAGCAACCAAACAACTCTGAGGCTTGGAACGCGGTCCTGTGTCACTGAGCTGTGGTCATGTGGTGTTGGTTGACTGTCAAAGTCAAAGAGAACTGTTGTTGTCTGTGGTTGTTGTTGTTTGGTAAGCATAAAGAAAATAATTTTAAGTTTAATTAAATTTAATTATAAAAAAACTAGTGTTTCTGTAATTAAATTAACGGATTCATGGTGGAGCCTGGAGATTATTTGACAAGTGTTCGTTAAACATATACAGTACACAAAATGGCGGAATCATCGGATTTAAAAGATGTGCTGGATAAAAACCTCGAAGATTTTGAAATACAAGAAGTACTTCGAAATGGGACCGACCTTAGAGAGTATGCTTTACAAATTGATAAAAGTATAAAAGAAGCAGAAAAGTGCTCAGTTGCAGATTACATCAAAGAAAGTAAACATATCGGTTCTCTTCACAATCAGATAGAAGATTGTGATGGTATACTTGCAAAAATGGAAAGCATGCTCTTGGTTTTCCAGGTAAATTTTAAATCCTTATAAATAAAAAATATTATATTTCGGATTTTGCCATTGAAACTGAATGTAATCAATTCATGCTAAACGTAGGTCACACCCTTGATGAGATCAGACCTCTAATTTGAATCTCTGCTAAAGTTATTAGTACCAAGCTTATTAAATATAAATTTCCGATGTTTACAACAAACTCCTTAAGAAGCGACGATGAGAAAAATACTGTGCGAATTATGGCAAATCTCCTCTAAATTGGGGTAGGCATTTGCTCAATGATGTCTTCTGACTGTGGATAGATTGTTTTTTTTTAATGCCTGATATGTTAGCCTTTGACCACTATCTCACCTGATGGTAAGTGATAATATGGTCGAAGATGTTGTTCAGGCTAACCTAGAATTACTGGCTCTCAAGGACAGCTGTTGGAACACACCATTAGGTGCTTGGTGACAGATTTTCTACTTGAGGGTGGTAGCTAGCCAGGCGGGCTTTCGCCCAACCACCATGCTATAACGACTGCCATCCTAAGACAACAACCGGGACCGACGGCTTAACGTGCCCTCCGAAGCACGAAAGCGCTCAGTAGTAATGTCACCAGCGGTCACCCATCCAACTCCTGACTGAGGGGGACGTTGCTTAACTTTGCTGGTAATTTCAGAATGGCCTAGCAAACTTCGCTACGAGCGCTTCCAAACAATTGTGTCCTAAAAACACATTCATGCTGTATATTATTACAACAATCACAGTATTGGTTGTTGTTAGTACAAGTACTTTCCATTTTGTAAATTATACCACATAATATCATAATGCAACATGTTTCTAACTCAGAATATGTAAAAGTGTAAAAATCACATATAAACCAGAACTTTCCAAATTTATGATCCAACTTGGTACGACTTTCCATTGACTGCCGTTGAGTTGGGGTTCATATTTTTTTTCAGAAAGGTTACATTATTACAAGCACACACACAAAGTTGTAAAACTAGTAAACGGCTTGTTTTTGAGAAAAAAATATTGAAAATCAATTATTTTTGCACTATTAATGCCAATCCATAGGGAATGACAAATCTGTGATTGCACAGCACAGATTATATCACAAACTACGTATAGATGCTAACGCATGATTATATAGGATTTTTGCCAATGAATGTTCCGTTTTACGAACGGTGAAGTTGTATAAAATAAGATGTTACTTTCGGTAACATCTTATTTTATATAAATTTATGTAAATATACTCTCTAAAACTCACATTTTTGTAACACTTCACTGCATAAATTTGTTGTTTTGTTGGATGTGTAACAGATTTTAAGCGCTTCGCCGGCCGCTGCTGCGGCATTAATATTGAAGAAATAATTGATTTTCAATATATTTTTTTTCAAAACTAGCCATTTTCTGGTTTTTCGACTTTGCGTGTGTGCTTGTAATAATGTAACCTTTCTGTGAAAAAAATATTAACCCCTAACTCGACGGCAGTCAATGGAAAGCTGAGCCTCCAACTTTACTACCCAAGGTTGCTGAATTATATGTGATTCATTATTTCCATCACTAAGGGCTAATTTTAGCAAACTAGGGTACTATGGTAACTTTTTCTGACTGTAAGTTTTATATTCTATGACAGCTAGATAAGGCCTATTACATTTTAATTGTTTATAGTTCAAGTTATCCACATATTAAGTAAACCCTTGATTAGGGAAATTGGGCCTTAACAGTATAAGGGATCTTTTCCTGTCATGTGTAGTAACATAGTGGCTGTCTGTGTGGTGAAGTGAAAAGCAGCTTAACAGCTAACTAAACACCAGCACAAAGTAGTGGACATGAACTGACAAGAGAAATATAGAAAAATAAAACCAGCCAAGTGCGAGTTGCAATATAGTCCTGTTTTCTAGTACAGAATCCAAAACAGAATCAGTTTTGTCAATCATTAAAATAGTACTTTCAATTGAATTTACCACAAACTGATACAGCACCCTTAGCTAGATTCTAGGGTTAAATATCCCTGTCGCACAGATTGTTCTACAAAAAAGTCTTTTTTTTTCAATTAAGTACTTTAAATTGTCATAACAATTAGTGTCTTGTTTATGACAAAGCTACTGGAAACTTATTTTTAGTAAGTATTATGTACCAATTTTTCATTAAATGCTACTATGAAATATATTTGAATTTAGATGAGGCATTGAAAATTTAGATAAAGTAAACAACATAGAACAAAAAACATTCCCAAATACTTTTCACTATATTTTTTTGTTTTCAGAATGACTTGGGCAGTATCAGCAATGAAATAATTAGTTTACAAAAGCGTTCTGTAAATATGTCAGTGCAATTATCAAATAGGCAAGTGCTTAAAGGGCCTCTGTCATCTTTCATCGAAGATATGGCAGTATCTGAGACACTAATTTTGTAAGTTGTATTCTTCTTGAAAAAAATTATAAATTTGTGAAATATTCTTTAAAGCTCAAGTTGTCACATATGGTAAAATTTTCAGTATGCTACAGTTTAACAATTGTAGAGTGTTTGTCTATCCTACTACGACACACATTTTTCTTTAAAACGTCTTTAAACTCATAGAAAGTCTTGAGAGGAAAATATTATCATATAATAAGATCCTTGTATCAAAACTCAATTAATTATTTGTTTGTTTCCAAATGCAGCTTGTCCCAGTCAGGTGACAGCTATCATCTAATGCATACTGAAAAATAATTGTTTATTGAAAATTTTGAAAACTGTTACTGGGATATAGGTTAGAACAACAGTTTTTATGCAGTTTTTTTTAATGATTGAGTTTCAAATTACAATTTATGTATGGGTTTGGTGCAGAGTGCAAGATGTGCATTTTTTTTTTAAATTGTGCCTGCATATTTTTTGAATAAATAATATATTTGTACATGTTAAATATTCTACATGTACATATACAACTGATATTTAACATAAAATAAGTAATTTTTGCTGAGATGTTTAATATTTGATATATCAGTTTAGTTGAAAACGGAGTATATGCTCGAGTTATACACTTAAATTCTCACTTCAGTTGCAAAGATCATTATTCTAAAACAATAAAACGCTTATCAATGGGTTATTAAAGACCTAGGCAAATTTCTTGTTTACAAGCTGAAACTCTTAGAAGTTATAAATATATTTTTATGCATTACAGCATAAAAAGATGTTTTAATCTGATTATACCGGGCATAAACAATACTTTTACATGGCTTTAAATGTACAATAACTTTAATAACTAAATTGGCGCTCTTCAATTGTGGTAATTTTCTTTTTTTTTTTTATGCCTGATAGGTTAGCCTTTGACCACTATCTCACCTGATGGTAAGTGATGATGTGGTCGAGGATGTTGTTCAGGCTAACCTAGAGTTATAGAGCATATCTTTTACAAGCAACCTTCAAGTTCCATTTATGGCTAAAAAGAAACTAAGTCTTACTTTATGCTGTCTCCTTTATCTCTAACATGGACAGATACTACATGAGTTACTTACTTATAGCTACCAGGTAGTAGGTCTCTTCAGCTAGTCCTTCTTGATGGGTACCACTGCAGTGTCGTATATTCTGCCTAGAAGCAATAGTGTGCAAATACTACTGTGTTTATATGTGACAGTGCCCACTGTAGCAACTCAAATCACGGAAAACAAGACATAAGAACCAATATTCTGGAGTGATGAGCTCAGTGCAATCATGCAGAATGAGGATGGTAATAATGCAACTATAATGGACAGGAGAGATCCTTACCATCAAGTAGGCGACATGCTCGTCTTGTCACTTTGTAACATTAAATAAAATGCAGTATTTATGTACAGAATGAACAATTTTTTTTTAACTTTTTAGTGGTATTAATAATGTGCCTGTAACTGACAAAGAGTTCATGGTGCAGTTGGCAATTTTAAACCAAAAATTGAATTTTGTAAAGGAACAAGATTTCAAAGAAACCAAAGCATGTCATGATGTCAAAGATGTTTTAGAAAAATTAAAAATCAAGTCTGTTGCTAAAATAAGAACATACATTTTGGAGCAGATATATAAATTCAGGAAACCAATGGCGAATTATCAGATGCCTCAGAATGCAATGCTCAAATACAAGTTCTTTTTTGAGTTTGTGTTAGCAAACGAAAGGAATGTAGCACAGGAAATATGCAATGAGTACATAGATACACTAAGTAAGGTGTATTACTCATATTTCAAGTCTTATGCATCAAGACTTGATAAGTTGAAATATGAAGAAGCACCAACCAAAGAGGACCTAATGGGTATTGAAGATGGATCAAAAGGAGGTTTCTTCCAAAAGTCAAACCTAAAAAACAAAAGTACAATCTTCACTATTGGTAATCGAGGAGATGTTTTAGCACAGCAGTTAGAAGCACCAATCATAGTACCTCATGCACAACAAAAGACCAAGGTACGTTATTATACAGCCCTTTTTGATTTTATTATTTATATCAATGTGAATTAGACTCCTGTAAAGGTGAAATGAAAACTCAAGTTTAAGAATATACAAAATATATGCTTAAACTTGAGTTATTTGGTTTGTCATTCTGTTCCAACTATCTAATAGGTAACTGTATATTTGTGAATCTTCTTTCTATCCTTATCCCGCATTAGACAGGGTTGACGCAACATGTATTCTTCCGAATCCTATTAACTCTTACTACAGTACTCTACTTTTCTGACACTGGTGCTATTTTCAAGGTTTTCCGATATACTGATTACTTAATGTTGTCTTAGGTTTGCGCGATTGTTACACATAGTAATTAAACCAATTTAAACGGTTTAAATCGCGTATATTTGTCATTATTTTTAAGTGCAGTATTCCCCTACAAGATGCAGGTATTTACAAACTTGATTGTGAATGTGGGCTGTCATACATTGGGCAAACAAAGAGGAGCATTGGTATCCGGGTAAAAGAACACATTGCTGACATAAAGAACAGACGCTCGACCAAGTTTGCGGTTTGTGAACATGTCCAGGACAAACCCATCCACTACATTCGGTTCGACAACCCACAAATCCTCGCCAGAGAGACCCGGTTTATGCCAAGAATGTTACGCGAGGCTATTGAAAACAAAAGTACCCAAATTTGAGATGATGGTTGGCAAGTACCACCTGCTTGGGATCCTGTTATTAAATTTATTAAATCTCATGGCCGACACAAATCTGCAAGACCTCTGGACACTGTGAGCGAATACTGCGTGAATGGGGAATGTTATGATTAATATAAAAAAATCTGACGGTAAAACAAATAATTTCTTAATAACTCATGACAAAATTTTTGTTATTAAGAAATTATTTGTTTAAATTATTTTTAAATTAATTATTATTATTTGTTTAAATTAATTATTATTATTTGTTTAAATTATTTTTTATTTTCAATTATTTTATTGTTTTTTTTATTTGTTTTTTATTATTTTAGCATATTTATAAAAATAAATAATGAGTATAGTAATTCAACAACTTTAAACGGTTTAAATCGCGTATATTTGTCATAATTTTTGTCCCGATGTTTCAATAAATAAAACCAAGTAGTCACCCCGTGACTAGGATCAATACAAAGTGTTTGAAACGTCGGGACAAAAATAATTACAAATATACGCGATTTAAACCGTTTAAAGTTGTTGAATTACTATACTCATTATTTATTATTATAAATATGCTCCGCGGATTACATTAAAAAAATATAGTCATGTGCGGGATTCGAACCCGTGCCGTCGACCCCTGTAGCCGGGTTATGCTCTGACCGCTATCGTATTCGAGTGATGATCCAGATGGTAATCCGTCTGTCAGGCCGGGTCATGCTCTGCCAATTCGTGCTACCAAGTCATACTTCAAACTTTTACTTATGATGTAATTTTGTAAGCTAATTCACTTAACAGGCTATAATGAAAAATCGAATTGGTACAGCATGCCCCGGCCCGTGGGTCTTCCTTGGCCTTCAGGCTGGGACATGCTGTACAAATTTTACCGTGGTGAAGGTGAAGTATGCCTCTATTGGATTTGGATTATAGTTCGAATTTATCTTTTCGCCGTCTTAAGGGGCCGAAATGACATCTATAGTCAAACTCATAACAGATGGTTGCGGGTTCGGAGCTCGCTCGTGGTTCGAATTTTTCCTTTAGTTGTGATTTTGCAATTACCCTTGTTCTTAATTATGGGTTCCAGCAAACCTTTTCACTGTTTATATGGAATTATCACCAGCACCAATAAAATAAAAGTCATCCCCTTCCATCCACCCACTGTCAAAAAACTTCCATTCTCGACAAGGATACCATCAGGCCCATCAGCTTTTCCGTCTTCATGCCTTGTGTTGGCAATGTAAATGTAGGCAAGGAATGATAAATTATATCTATATGAATATTTTCAATTAATTACCTATTACAATTTTACTCTGGAATCATCCACTTATAAGTATTTATTGTAAAATGTGTATTTATTTTCTATATTAATTAATTGATGGTAAAAATATTCTATATTTTAATTCCAGTATTCTTACGAAGCACTGTTCAGAAGCCTGCAGTATGCACTAGTGGACAATGGATGCAGAGAATATTTGTTCATCTCAGAGTTCTTCCATGTAAAAGGAAGTCATGCCCAAGAGTTGTTTGACCGAATCCTTGGAAAAACATTGTCATTACTTGTGGTAAGTTGGTTTACATAAGCAGTAGAAAGCTCATAAGCTTAACATGGCCTCCAATCCAGACTTCCAAGAAGCAGAGACCCTGCTGTCCCGGTCAATAATCTCCGACACAATTTCTAGTCGATATTAAAACCGACGCGGCGACGTATGGAAGAAATTCCACATTCTTTTCCTAATGTATTCACTCTGAACTTAGGGCATGGCGGTATTGGACTTATTGGCAATACCGGTATTATATCGGTATTAATATTTTCAATACCGGAATACCAGTATTTCGGTATTTTTTCGGTATTACACTATAAATGTTCAAAACGCAGAAAAATATATTTTCCATGTAATATTGTTTTAGACTGAATTAATATAACTATTTTACTATAATAAAATCATCGTGAAACAGTAATTTTTTTAATCAACTTAATTTTTATTAATAATTTTTGGCACTTTTTCTTATGTTTTTTTATAATTACAATAAATAATCGAATATTTATTATATATTATAACAAAAAACAATCAGATATAATATTAGTGTGGATAAAATTCGTCATTTATTCGCTATTTCGGATTCAATACTAATTGGAGGTAAGGCCTTATAAAGTTCATCCCAATAAAGTCCTCTATTGCCGCCATTTCCGTACTGTGTCATTTCCGTGTGTATAATTCAATAATGTATTGCATCAGATTTCATCATCTTTCGGATCAGAGTCATTAGATTCGTTGTCTATCCCTTGTGATTAGTGTAAAATATCCTTTTATGTACTTTTCTCTTTTAGAGATTTGTCGATCGTTTTAATTCTTATTATTTACTTATTAAATTGTCGATCTGAGTAGGGTAGATACGCTTTATGAGGCTTATTAAATTTGAACGAATTTAGAGTTTCTAACTTACCGATTATATCCTAAATTATAGTTTTTTCGTAAAACGGAAACTACCCACACTGTTCTTACTGTATCAGCTGGATTGTCCACTGCTGAACACAGCCTCCTTCATTAAAGCAGTGTTTGACATAATGTCCACGCTTGGTAGGCGTCTTGGGGATCGCAGTGTGAGATATCAGATCATACACAGTTCTTATCACTGTAATATACTCGGAAACACTGATTACCGTATATACCACGTGCATGTGCGTAGTAATAAGAGAATTGTGAATAGAGAACCGACGAATCAAGTGAGAGCGCACAATGCAGTAGAAAATATGCGTGAGATAAAAAGATGCACCGCGCAGGTCTGAGGGGCCTGCGGTGGTCGGCGGACGATATGTCAGTTTTGTTAAGCTATATAAACAGTACTACCACCATATATGTAAAACAATTTATGTGCTCACAATTGCACGGACACATTGACCAATCTTAAAATGACATTTTTATTAAGTAGAAATCAACGTTGCCTAATTAGATTATGATTTTTTGGTTATTGAAGTTGGTTAATAAATTAATTTGTAAAAGCATGAAAAGAAAACGTAAACTGCGCATTAATTTACAACCATAATATTTAATAAGTTGTTGATGTTATTCATATAAGTAATCTAAAGCCGCCGTATTGGTTTTTAAGCCTTTGGTTAGATTTCATGCATATAAACTTCTTTTTTGTCATAATACCGAAATACCGCTATTTTTCATTCCAATATGGGTATTTGAAAGTACTCTAAATAGGCCGGTATTACCGGTTTTTCGGTAATACCGAATACCGGTATCCATGCCCTATCTGAACTGTTACTCGTAAAAAATGCTATCGCGCCAGATAAGTAACCCTATCGTTCCAAAATGCTAACATGGCTATCCTAATTAGTATTTGTTACAGAAACACAATAAATTACCATGTAGGCCTTCGACCACTATCTCACCTGATGATAAGTGCTCGAAGATGTTGCTCAGGCTAACCTAGAATTGCTGTCTCTCAAGTACAGGTTTCGGAACATTAGCATAATATACCAAGTAAAATCTGATGGTGAATTAGGCAACATTTAGGTATAACGTGTGTTGCATAACATGTATTTTTCTTCAATTCATATTTGACAGAATACATTTTGCCTCTGCTCGGTGGTCCAACTGCTTAATTTTATTTTTAATACAAGCTAATATTAGTTCATAGTAATATTCCTGGATTCTTACACAAAGAACTCTGCATTACTTTAATTAGTTATTATTTTATTGTTTTTTGTTTCAGAAAAATGTGGAATGCTATGTGTTGGAATGCTACGATTGCCTAGCTTTGTTTCTCTGTATTCAGTTAATAAACAGATACAGATGGATGTGTCACAAAAGAGCAGTGGGTGCGTTAGACAGGTAAATCGTACAATAATATGCCTCAGTCAGTCTATTAAGTAGATATTTTTTTTCAAGAGCTAGTCTTAGACTTCTTTAACAAGGTTCTTAGTCGTCTAGAATGGAAACTGGCCCTCTTGGGCAACCGCCGGAAATCAGCTTTCGGTGCTTGGTAACATACTTTCCACTTGTGGGTAGCACCTAACAAGGAAAGCGATACGGCACAGCTATGTCATCGCTATCACTTCCTCAAAAGAAAGATATCGACTATTCATGTATTTTGACTATAAAATATTTTTTATCATATCTATTCGATAAGAGCTAGTTTATTCCTCGTAAACAGGGACAAAATAGCTTTTTAATCCTTGAGGGACAAAAAGTGATTTGTATTTTGAATGTGGATATTTTTAGTAAAAGTTACAATCACCAAAGAGAAAACATTGCATGAACAAATTACAGTATGTCTTTTAGTTTTTTAAAAAAAGCGTTTTACATTAAAAAAAATTTAAAAACTACCTGTAAATTGTTCAAAAAAAATTGATTTACGTCCTAATTAATATTAATTAGTTTCTCAAAAACTTCATCCTGAGACGACGTTCCCTGAGACTATTTCTAATTCTCAAGCTATAAAAATAAATCGACAACTGTAAATGATGGTAGGGGTAAAATTCATACATGCACTTCTATAATTGTTCAAATATAAAATTAGCCTTTAACTATTTCTATGCTATGTCTTGTTTTTCTTAATTATATCTAAATAAATAAATATAGGCTACTATTCTTATTCATAAGTTGCACTTACTTATTTTCTCATAGAGGGTGATAAAAAGTAGAGTGTCCATCTCTCCAACCAATATTTTAAGCTCGAGTAACTTTGAATCCCTCGTTACACTCAGGATTCATCTTTAGAATCCTTCGTTGTGCTCTGGATTTAAAGAAACAGAAACACTCTCGTCTGTAAGATGATTGTTTGCTCCCTTAGTAAATTTCTCTATCCGTGACACCTTCGCCAAATATAGGAAGGCAATGTGATCTGAATATACCGTCCATTTACTGTTAGTTTCCACGCACCAATGTTTTAAATAAAAAATACTTTGGTTACAAGTAATACATACAAAGCCGATGGTCATAGTCTGCAACTGAAAATGTCTTTGTTTGTCAAACCATAAAACTGTTGGACCAAGGCAAATGTTGTGGTGATAAAATATTTTTCATCCCACCATCTCGGAAAGAGTATTTTTAATCTTCAATATCTGAGTGAAAAAGCCGTTTTTACGTTTGTGAATTAAAAAAAACATTAAACCTATTTACTGCTACCTCTATGGTGCCGAATATATCATACAACTTTTTTTTAATATGTTAAAAACTCAGACTCGGTACCTTCTTGGTGTTCTTTTTTCAATTTGCTTTGTACGCGGTTCTTTAGTAATTAACTCGCTGAGGTGGAATGAAAAGTTACCTGTTGCACTCGAGTGCAAAGATTTTTCACCTCGTGCTCTTTTGATTCCCTCGCTAACGCTCAGGATTCTAATTTTGAATCACTCGCTGCGCTCGTGATTCAATTTTAAAATCCTTCGCTTGCTCGGTCATCAAAATTGAACACGCGGTTAAAAAGCAACTTTGCACTCTTGTATAACAAATAACTATTATCAATTTAAATAAGGGTATGATTCCTAGACCAGGTACTTTCTATTTTTACCCCAAAATGTATGGTGTTAGTGCTTGGAAATAATATTTAAAATATATATATTGGCTCTGATAACAAAAATATAAGACGGTTTAAATATATTTTAATTTTATATTTTAGCTACTGGGACTCGCTTCAAAGCACCTTCTGGCCTAGACTAGAATATGTATTGAAGTTAAACATACAAAGTGTGAGGGAATGTGATCCAGCAAAACTATCCAATAAGGAATTGGGACCCCATTATGTAAGTATTGAAGCAATGATAACTATCGACTGCCATGCTGCAAATCTATTGTTCGATCCCCATCGCCGCCCGGCTTGATGAGCCGCATGGAAGAGCATTTGGCGAATGCTATCCTGGCTAACTACCACCCTCGAGTAGAAAATCTGTCGCCAAGCATCTAACGGTGCGTTCCGGCAGCAGTCCTTGAAAGCCAGTAAAATTACAGGCACTTGAGACTTAATAACTGTATGTCTATGTAGTGACTTGTGACGAAATGCCTGTTATAGGCAGAGGTTATCGCTTAACCCGTGAGAAGGCGCGCCTCAGTTTGTTACACGAAGAGGTGCGCGCGAGCAAATTACTCACACTACTTTAAATGCTCATATTTATAGTTTTAAAGTATTTATTTGTTTTTAATGAATATATATGAATAGAACAAGGTTTAGTAAGTAAGAAAACAAGATTTTTTTTAAACTATAAAACATAAATGCAACTTCTGAAGTAAATAACAACTCAACTTATTTTTAGTTTCTAAGTATGACAGCCTTCATATAAAATAACAATAAAAAAAATCACATAACATACACTTAAAAAATTACTCTTCCATAAGATCTGATTGAGTGTGTTTATCAAAATACACTAAAGACATGTTATATGTTCGGTGCAGAGTAATTCCTTGCACAAAGTGCAAGCTTTTTTTGACCGCCTATTTTTAACGTCTCGGACAAATGGAACAGAATCCACTTGACCTGGGCTCTGCAATATATTTCTATATAATATTATGATTACAAGCACTACCGCGTACTAAGCGAAAATCATAAATTTACAAATTATTGTACAAATATACAAAATAATATAAGAATACAAAATGTTTATGTTCTCCGTGCAAATCCTGCGTGAAATATGTGGTTTTACCAGTTCAAGCGCCAATTCTTTTAGGAATGTACGTCTTTTAACCAAAGTGTATGTAACACAAACACTTTGGTTTTGTATATTATTTGAGCATTGATCCCAGCTACGAGTATGTTCAAAATGAAGAAAAATAAATGCATTGGCCATCTTGAAGTGATTCTGGCAACGGAATAATCATTTTTCTTTTGGTCTACTACATCCACTCCTCCTTTTGTGGAATTGTAAAATGTTATAATCTCGGGTTTAGCTTCATTCCCAGTTTCTTCGTCTATTTTATGGTCATTGTGAAGAGATGATAGCATAAGAACTAACTTTTTTCTTTTCTTCTTTTGTACATATGACAAGATCATAATATCTTCTCCAAAACCAAATATAGAATTGGGCATTGGCCAAGTTTTTCAACAAACTTGTGGTTCAAGTCGATCCCCTTTTTAACCGACTTCTAAAAAAGGAGGAGGTTCTCAATTCGTAAGTTTTTTTTTATTTTTTTTTATGTTTTTTACTTCAGATTTCTTGACTGGGTGAACCGATTTTGAAAGTTATTTTTTTGTTTGAAAGCTGATGCTTGTCGTTTGGTCCCATTTTAAATTTCATCAAAATCGGTCAAGCCGTTTTTGAGTTACACTAAAAAGATTGAAAAAAATTTTTTAACAAAAATGGAACCGACTTCAACATCCAAAAGTGTGAAATAACTTGTCGAAGTCGGTACCATGCGCACAATATTGTTATAATAGGTACTTTTGAACCATCATGGTACCGACTTCAACAAGTTATTTCACACTTTTGGGTGTTGAAGTTGTTCCATTTTTTGTTAAAAATGTTTACATGAGTGTTGTAGCTAAAAACAAAAAAATATTATGATTAAAACTTAAGTATTGAGTGTTTAATTAATAATTAACCAATCAGTACTAATATTATAAATGCGAAAGTAACTCTGTCTGTCTGTCTGTCTGTCTGTCTGTTACGCTTTCACGCCAAAACTACTGGACCGATTTGAATGAAATTTGGTATGGAGATAGTTTGTGACCAGGGAAAAAACATAGGATAGTTTTTATCCGACTGCGCAAAAAGAGGTTAATGTTTTCGCGCGATAACCGACATACACGCGGGCGGAGCCGCGCCCGGTAAGCTAGTATAATATAAATTAATGAAAGAATATATTCTAGAAAATAAAATAATACTTTTTATTGGAAAAATAAATACTTACACGGATGGGCGCGCGATGAGCAAATTGCCGCACGGTTGTCTGCGGTCTTCACAAAGGCTTCGCTGCGCGGTCGCAACCGAACTGATAGGCGCGAAAGTTGCGGCAGAGGGAGCGGTTGAATCGTTAGGAAGGTACCTAGGCGCGTGAGACGCTAAGGCGACGGTATCACCAAAAAAAATCGCTTTATATATTTGTGTGAGCAAATTGCTCATAGCGCGCCTTCTCACGGGTTAACATCATGTGGGTCTCGTGCTTGTTCCGGCACAAACACAAAAAAAGATTTTAAAGTGTTTTAAAAAAATATATTTGGTGATGCGCAAGTTTACTGTGCGTATTTAGAGGTATTCCATCAGTGAGTCATGATGGAGGAATGTAATTTACGATATGATAAAGTCTGGTCATAGAAACTTCTATGACCAGACTTTATCAAGTCCTGCTTTAATCCTGGAAATACACTTAACTAGAGTTATATAAATTTCCTAATTTAATCTATAAATCCTGCCTATGCTAGAATATATTGTTGCATAGGCAGGATTTATTCAGTTGTAATTTCTACAACATATTTTATATGGACACAAACATTCCTAATAAACATAAACGTTCCTAAGTATTACTACTGAGAATCTCTTGGTCAGAAAATGCTGTCCGACCCAGTAAATTACAAATATAATACTTATATATATGTATGTATTTATTTAATATCATAATATTTTTAAATTTGTCATTTTTTTGTTATCAACAAGTGCCTTTTTATTTCAGATAACACGAAGATATGCAGAATTCTCAGCAGCAATGTTAAGTTTAAGTGAGCAGTTCCCTTCTGAAGAACTAAGCAATATTCTGTTAGTTTTACAAGATGAAGTTCACTGTTTTCTTCTAAAAATGGCTGCAGAATTTCCACAGAGAATACAACAATTAATTTTTCTTATTAACAACTATGATATGGTACTAAGCATTCTGATGGAGAGGACTAGGGATAACACAAAAGAAGCGGAAAGTTTTAGGGAACAACTGCAGGCTAGGAGCTCTGAATACGTTGAAGAAATATTAAGTCCACATTTTGGTGGGATGATACAATTTGTGAAAGAGGGAGAGCAATTGCTCGATAGCGACAAAAAGAACGAGATAGCGAGCTTAGAAAGAAAGTCTCTGTCATTAGTTGCGTCGTTCAGTGCTGGCTGGAAGCAGAGCCTTGAAGAAATCCATAGAGAAGTGTTAGTATCATTTCCGAACTTGGTTACTGGTTCTGGTCTATTACAAATGGCTCTCACTAACTTTGTTCAGTATTACCACAAGTTTGTTAAACTTTTAACACCAAATGCACGAACGCAACTTGTCAACATTCACGTAATTATGGTTGAAATAAAAAAATATAAAACGAATTACTAAATATGATGTGTATTTCAACACTACTGTAATGTAGGGTAGACTAGAATATGTATTAAATATAGGTAAGACACAAAGATGAAGTAGGTATGTAATATATGTGCTGTTTAGATTTATAATTTTTAATTTATATCGAGTTCATTAAACGTAGATTAAGAAAATCGTTATTGGATGGCCACAGATACATCATATTGTTAGTCTCAGATAAATAAAGAAGTGGAGCACGCCGCACAATATAAGTAAAGCCGAGAAGGTTTGATAGCCAGTAATAGTTATAGACTTACCGCTTAACATCAGGTGGGCCTCGAGCTTGTTCCGCCACAATAAAAAAAAAAAAAAAAGACTTCTATACCGCAGGTTCATGGTGCGATTCCCCCGGCAGGAGCTTTACCGCTTGGTGGAAGGGCGTTTTGCGAATGCTCGCCTGGCTAGCTACCACCCTCAAGTAGAAAATCTGAAGCATGTAACGGAGTGTTCCAGCAGCTGTCCTTGAAAGCCAAAAAAAATACAGGCACATGCGACTTAACAACTGTATGTCTCAATGTGACGGGCGCATTGCAATTCATCACATGACGAAATGCATCTGTGAAAGAGGATAATCCGCTTAACATCAGGTGGGCCTCGTGTTTGTTCCGTGAAAATAACAAAAAAACAAAAGCATTTCCATTATAACGTTCTAAATATCTGCACTAGATATTTATATAACTTTCCACTAAGCTGCCTAATCTTGTTAGAAGCTATGTCTGTATGCCAAATTCGCTAAAAATTAGTAGATTGCAATACGAGTAGAGCTCGGACCGTTGTCCAGCGTCAGACTTTTTTATTCCATAAGTTCTGAATCACAAATATTTTTTGTACTATATTTTGTCAAATACGATTATACTTTCGTAACTACTTACCCTTAGTTTCCATATATTGGTAAATTTTTATCGTTTATGAAAATGGCAGTCTAACAACGATACTGCAAATAATGTGTCGTTCGGGGGGCAGTGGTACTCTCACATGAAGAGCATCTGTTCTGTTTAGTCTTGTATTATATATGTTCTATGGTTTTGTTAAAACTACGGGCTCGTTGTTGTCTCATTGTTTGAGTCTAAGCTCTAGTTTGGATGGAGGAATCTGATTTATATTTGAATCTCTCCCGATGCCTTCTAACTCGGCGCGCTGATGCATTCTCACGCCGGCGGTACGGCGCTCATATCTACCCTCAAGTAGAAAAACTGTCGCCAAGCCAGTATCAGTGTTCGGGCAGCAGTCCTTGAGAGCGCTTCATTATGAAATTACAGGCATGACTCAACAACTTTGTCTCAGGGTGATGGGCGCAGTGCAGTTCAGTTAGAATGCAGCTGTTTTAGGCAGAGGTTATGGATGAACATTAGGTGAGCCTAGTGCAAGTTCCGTCAAAATCACATATAAAAGCTATGCTATCATACTGTCCTTTTCACGCTCCAAGAGTTTGTCATACTGTTGAAAAGGATAGAATGAGAGGAGCATGGTTTATTTTGGCTTCAGTTGTATCGTGCGCCGTTCTCCATCTTAATTCTTTATTTGATATTGTAAGTACACGGACTTATTAAATATTATATCGGGAAGTATAGTGTTATGCAAAGGTAATGGCGACTGTGAAGTCAAGTGCAAAACGCTGCGTAATAGTAATTTGTTCAAGTTAATCTGCAACGACATTCATAGCCACTATTACGATTGCATCGAACCCGGACTATGAATTAAAGACTATTTCCAAAATATATCGTTTTATTACTTTTATCTTCAAACTAACTTAAATCACAGAATGGTATAAAAAAAGAATGCTAATTTTTTAAAAAGCAAATCTTTCTTAAATAAAACTTAATTATGAGAAACATCTGTATCGTTAGTATGTACGAGTACCCCTAAACGACAGAAAATATCTCAGAAAATTAGAGGAACTAACAGATTTGCTGGGCTGATAATACAACATAAATTTACTATTTAAAAATAACTTGGATAGGACTTTAAATCGTCTAGTAGGAGTTGACTGACAACACTGATAACTTTTCTACACATCAAAACACCAAATATTCTACACGTCAAGTATTAGTTATATTGGCACAATAATTATTATATTGAATCGAAATAGGAGCCCAATCTACACACGGCAGCGATAATGTATACTTTTAGCCCTTCCACCAAATGCGAGAAAACAGAGCACTGACGAAACATTCACAGTCACGAGGCGATCATTTAACTTATGAAAATTAGTCAAACTTAACTTTGGGGGAAAGGCGCAATAAATAATTAAACCGCGTTTTTCACAACTTAGTTTCAATACTTTATCATCTATATAAATGGAATATTTCGTCAAAATCGAACGTGGAGAAGTAACAATCCGGGCTTATTTATAATACTGCTACTAATTAGGCTACGTCCTCTTTAAAAGAACGGTGAGCGGCTCACTATTGCCTTCCATTTCGCAAACCTATATATTTTAAATAGCTTGTCCATACAGCGCGATCTGTACGCAGTTTGCGGCGTTTTGCTTGCTTGACTGATAGTCATCCCCTTACTATTCGCTTATTGTGATACAGCCTTACATATCGATCTAATTTTATTGAATCTTATTGGATTGATATTACATACACATTCTGCTTATTTTATCTAGTTATAAAATATTTTTTGTTAGGTCCAAGCACTTAGTATGGCGGCCATCTTGGATTTTTGTAATTTTTCAAACACCTCATTGTAAGTGTTGAAGCTAGAAGTTACACTAGGCACTACCAGTTAGTTGCCTATGTTGTGTTTTATACGTTATAGCTACCGTATGCTGTGGCCCTCAGCACGCTAAACACTTATTGATATAATACACAGAAATATTTTACACATGAATTATTAGTCTGTTTTTTCAATGAAACAAATAGGTAACTAACATGACATTTGTGTTCGAGTGCAAGAAAATTACAGCCTGCTAGATGAGTAGCGACTTTGTCTGTGTGAACTTTGGTCACTATGATATCCAAAGATTTCAATTGTAACATTAAATTGGTATTATAAGTACCCTAAGTCCCTACCCGGGCTACATGTTACCCCTTCATAAAATCGATCCGTTTTCACTATTCTTCAAATACAGCCTTTTGCTCTTTAAATATATAAAGTAAAGTTATTTAATTTATTTTACAAGTTTTTAATTTTTTTACACTTAGTAAAAATTCAAGAGTTGCGTTCTTGATGACATTATGCGCAGATATTTAATGCTCCAAAACACCATTAAAAAGCTTAACTTTTTAAAATTAGTGTTAGAAAGAACTCCGTATCTTATCCGGTATACAAAATAGAAAATCATATGAATCTTATTAGTTCACAGTTGTTTATATATTGCCAGTGTCGAATAATGTGAGGTGAAGTAATTTCCAAGATCAAAACATTGATCTTGTATTTTATTCCTTGATAAACAAATTACGACATGGTAAACCAGATTCAAGAAAAACACGATTTCTCGAAATCAAACGTGACATTTGTGGCGGTACTACTACCTACTAATACTGAACTTAAAACATGGCTGTTTTTGTGTTAGTGAAATATTTTCAAAAACATCCTTGAAAATTATCAAGATGTGGATGACCTGCGTGTTTCTAAAACATTTTTTTTTATATTTCGAAAAGCATGTCGCTTGGAACCGGCTTTACTTATGGAAACTTATTAAATTTCATATATTTTCCCTTAAACTATGCAAGATATCCCAGAGCACGCGTCACGAAGGAAAAGTATTTTCAATTTTGTTAAAGTTGTACTTAAAAAATGTGTGTATTATAAATCTCTCACCCATAATCGGAAATGAAATATACAATTTTAAATCATCCGTTATTTTTATACCATAATTAAAAATATAAAGTAATATTACTTTTCATGAATATCATTATCCTTTGTAGTAAATCTAGATACAAAAGTATCAAGACAATCAATCAAAATAGAGAGGTAGCATCGTGAAGGAATAAAAGTAGTAATATGTAAGTCGGCCTTGTCTCCATCAAGTCGGCCGTGATTTCAATGCTAGGCGCGTGGTTCTGCGTAAGTATTCTCTGGGCGCTTGCTTAAGACGACTTACGTTTGAAAACATCGTGACTATAAATACATTTTCGTCGAATTCACGTCGCAAAGATGAAGTGTTGCATTTTATCGTGCATTAAAAATAGTTCTGTTCAACTGACAAAGGCAGCCGATGGCATTTCTCAAGTAAATATGTTTTTCAATTATTTCATTACTAGGTATAGTACCGGTGTATTACTTTGGGTGAAGTAGCTCAAAAATTTCGCTACTTACTACTACATGTCGTCAGCTTTTGGAACTCATTATACCACCGAATATGCAGATTCAATTTTATTAGTTATATGTGTAGTTTTCCGACGACGAAAGACTAGTTATTTTTGGACACGTTTCGGTATAACTTGTCGAATCGTGTCGCAAGTTTGCAGGGTGAGATAGGGTGGAAAGCTGGCCTGGCCCCAACTTATTCCTAAAACCATCTGACGGTGAAAATAGCAACAGCTCTATAATAGTTATTCCGCCCGCAATCACGACAAATACGGCCTGACCGTAGCAGCCAGATCTTCCACTGCTGAACACAGTCTCCCCTATTAAAAGGGTATTTGCCATAATTCCCACGCTTGGCAGGCGTCTTGGGGATCGCAGTGTAAGTTGGCAGTTCTTAGAAGGCGCTGCTGGCACCTTCTACTATTTTTCCCTTAGTCGTCTCTTACGACACACCCGGGATGATATGGGGAGGTGCAATTACGAGCGTGATGATTTTGTGCAAATAGCATAGTCACTCGGCGAGAGATGACGCACTTTCAAAATATTGATATAATATAAAAAATAACTAGTCTTTCGTCGTTAAAAAAATAAACATTTAACTAATAAAAGAATCAATACGTAAAGTTGGTAGTTATATGTTATTTAATCTGCATATACGGTGGTATAATGAGTTCCGAGCTGAGAAGCTGACGGCACCTCCTCTCACACCTCATTCCTCCATGGGTAGCACACACAAACTTTTGCATTCATAATATTGGCAGAATTTCTATTAAGAAAATATTTTTTATCCATGTCTCATTGCGCTGGGACATCATTTAGGCTATTATTGTATAACTAATGGGTGAACATTGTACTTTGCAATATATTTGACAAATTTATCTGTTTTACAATTCTGATACTAAATCACATTTTGAGAATGTACGATATAAAACAGTAAAGGGTGAGTACATTTTTATGTATGACGTGATGCCATAGATTAACTAAGAGTTGATTGAACTAAACTAGAAATTTCTAGAAATAGCCGTACGTGTACGTACACAGTACATTTACACCTAAAGTTTAAGTTTCAGACATTTGCATTTACTAGAGTTGATGAACACATTTAATGTCCTACATATTTTATACACTACGTAAATTATCACAACTTTTATAATATTACGTAAATAGTACACTGGAGGTAAGGACAGAAACTATGTCAAGTTGTAATTAACAAGAAATTTACATTAAAGAAATGTACACACTAACAGTGTATTACGTTATATAACTGTCACTACAAGTTATAACATCCATAATACCTATTTAAAAATAATTTAACACTTATGTACAACATACTGAAAAAAAACATACTTATGATTAACTACCTAATTTAATATTTACAATGCATAAAGCAAACTTATGTTACCACTTATTGTATTTTTGACAAAATGTATTGCCATTGCCTAATTGGTTTTGACTTCACATAATCTATATAAGTTGATTGAAATTCAGGAGATAGCTTTTTCGGGTTCCACTTCATTAGGAATTGATCTACACGTTTATCTTGTTTATATGAACATATTAAGCTGTATAAAATCGCCTCTTGCATTTTTTGTGACTCTGAAATAGAAAATGTTTATTAAGACTAAATATTCTGAAAATCATATTTCAATCTAAAAGGACAAACTTTAATTATAAGTTTATGACTCTTTATGGTATTTATTACGTTTATCACTCAAAAGTTATACTTTATGTGACGATCAAAAACATATCAGGTTATCACGTAAGGTGACTTATGCACCAAGTATCCTTGGTAACATAATCCATGTTAGGTAACTAAGCACCATAAAGAAATATTTTTAAGGAATTACATTTTTAAGGTGTTCTAGTACAATATATTGTTTTATTTAAATTTATAATTACTTACAGAAAACTCATAAGTACAGTTTAATATTAGATATATAAATAAAGCACATTTTTTAAACATGCTTTTTTGGACTATAACACCTCAAAAACGGTATGGGCCTTTCTTTCAGCATCTTCCGAAATTGACACTATAGTTCTATGAACTATATTACAACTTACAGCTAGCTAAAAATGATCACACAAATTAAATATTTAAATCTTATTCATTGGCAGAGTTGATATCGCATTAAACTTTAAAAGATTTCCGTGAATGTTAAAGTTTGTAGTTTTAATACTTTAGATTTATACATGTGACATAAATCTTTTGGTGGCATAAATCACTATTATTTTACCATCTCCTTCCCCCTTATTGTGTAATGAAATTTATGAAAGTCCTCAAAAAAATATTTGGTTTTAATAAGCGCACCAAATTTCAACATCTGCCATAATAAAATAACAGATGTTAAATTTTTATCTTGCTACGGAAGATTTTAATGATGAATTATATTGCCCTATTTTTATAAAACGCCATACAATTCTTGGTGCTATTTATCAATATTTTTTACACGCAAGGGCGGAAAAAGAATAACTTATATATAAATTAGCTACTTTCACATTTATATTATGTGTTCCTTTAACTAACATAACAGGTTTTATTGTTTTTATTCATAATTAATACACTTTTCATATTGTCCTGAGAAACAATGATATTTGTCTGTATGTAAATTGCCTCGCGAATTTAAAGCAGGCCTGGTGGCATGGCTATGGACATGGCTTCACCGCAATGTACCTTAGGTAGAAAATATGTCGCACAATACCTAAGGTTGTGTTCCAGCAGCTGTCCATGAGAACCAGTAATTCTAGAATTTGACCTGTTATCTTTGACCACATCATCACTTACCATCATCATGTGAGATTGTGTTCACACACTAACATATCAGCAATAAATAAATAAACACTTACGTTTCTGGTCCAGCAAGCCAAAGAGATAATCGGTAACCAGTTCACTGTTGACCTTCATTGCATTTGGATACGGCTTCACCAAGGGGCCCAACAAAGCAACACAAAATCGTTTAGCCATGTCTGAGGCGGACTCATCTGCTATGATGGGTTGTAGCATATGTGTGACTATATGTGTGTGACACCATTTGGCTCCATTACGTTTAGCAAGAATCAACAAAGCTAGCCGCAACATCTTTTTCTCCTGAGGATGATCTAGAAACAAAATTTAAAAAAAACTTTAGTTTAAGGGTTATAAATATGAGCTAAATCGGTTTGTGGTACCCTGTAGACACAAAGTATATACGATCGAGGTGATGAAAGCTGGACAAGACACGTCGCGTGCGTATTAGTGAGTCAGCTGTATCTCTTTTAAAGGTTCCGTACCTCAAAACGAAAAAAATGGAACTATCAAGATCTCTTTGTTGTCCGTCTGTCTGTCAAGACCCTTTTTCTCAGGAACGCGTGGAGGTATCAAGCTGAAATCCTTATCAAATACTCAGGTTTACTGTCCCTTGGAGCTATGAAAAAATCAAATGTCTAAGCCCACGCAATCAAAAGATACAGCTGTTTATGTCGCAAATTTTCGACCCTCGCAATGGAATCAACCTACTTCTTAGAGTATTTTCCGTGAATGAATAAGACATTGCTTCGTACTAAATTACAACATTCTGAGATCTTGTAATTTAGTATGAAGCAATGTCTTCTAGATGAAGGAAAAATTGTGAAAAGCATATTTTTTTATTACATCATATCATAAAAATATTTTATTAATTTAGAGATGTTATGGATTTCATTAAGCAATAAAAATATCATAACTTTTACTTATATACCTTCAGGTTTGTACGGAACCCTCGTTGCGCGAATTCGAATCGCACTTGGTCGGTTTTTTTAACCTATACTGACCAAGTTTCAAACGATTGATGTGCATAGGAAAAGTCTACCCATAGGATCGCTTCGCTTTACGCTCTGCATTTCTTCCTCTTACACAGCTCATCTTCTTCGCAAATATCTTGTGTATATACAGACTTATAAAAGGAGCATAACTGGAGAAGCTACAGAGGCATTAGCCTACTTTTCACTCACAGTCACGTGAATCTACGATCATATAATTATCATATGCTCCTTGCAATGACTAATATTGACAACACCATAGATAGTTTCCCTGAATTCAAGGGGATATATTTCACCCAGGTTAATTTTATTCGTTTCAATTATTTTTAGCGTAATACGCAAAAAAACAGACATCCAGATAGGACGATATACAAGATATTAGAAACTATATACCACTATTTCCCATATACAAATTTAATCCTTAAACCTATATACCGAAATAAATACAAATAAAAACATATTTATCTTTTAAGTTCAGCAACAGAGGTACAGTTTTATTTCCTATAAATAAAGATAGAAAGTATTTGCTAAATCCATTCAAACAATAATCGAAAAAGAAAATCATCATCGTCTTACCCTTATCCTAAGATGGACTTTTAGAAGTTGACATAATTGTAAAAAATTATTTAGGTTTTAGCAATCGATGCATTTCGCATTTACGCGAGCCATCATCAAGAGGATAGCGTTAGACAGCAAGCACAGCATATTTTTCAAATCTTAATATTACATAAATTACAAAAATTTCAGAAATTTGATCAAATTTGACAAATCTTTTCTCGACGCCTCAGCTGGAGATGCTTAAAAAAATCACGGGAATAACCCGGCCCTGCATAAGTTGTAAAATTAATATAATAATTATATAAAATGATAATTAGAGTCTACTGGAGCTACAGACAACTGGAGCACAAAGTTTCGGCTCGGAAGAGTAAGGTTTCGGTGGCTGAGTGGAATATGCATCCAGCGCAAAATTGGATGACGCGGGTTCAATTCCCGTCCGGAACAAAAAATGTTGTACTCCAATAATTTGTAAATGTGATTTTCGCTCAGCACGCGCTATTGCTTGTAATCATAGAGATATAAAATACTATTTAGAGTGGCAGCCATGTCAGTTTTCTTAGAAAACGAGCGTAGCCAGTTTAACACATGTAAATGATACTTGACATTACATCTTTATTGTTCACTACAAACAATCCGATTCCCTGATTAGTCCCATTTTTACCAAATTGAAACGTTTAATAAACCAATTTATAACAGTTGAAATTACACCTTATCTAGAGAGTGGTAAGATTTAATTTCTTGTGAACATTGTCAAGCTATCCCTTTCAGTGAGAGAGACAGATAGCAAGATAAAAATTTAACATATGGTAATTCCCCTAATATCTGGTGAAATTTGCCAGTCGACAATATCTGTACAGTAATTGTGCAGTCTCTCAGTCAAAAAAAATCAATTTTAAAATCGTTCCTTGGTAAAATCTGAGCATAGACAATTGAAAAATAGTTCACAAGTTACTGCACGCAAAATGATTACGAGAAAATAATTATTAGGATAGCTAGTAAAATTTTACCTTTTTTAATTTATTTATTCGGAACAAAAAGTGGTATCCCATTGTCAAAGTAGCCAGTGATGCAGTACATTTTTATCGATAAACTTTTCCATAGGCTTAAAACGATTTAACGATTTAATTTTTAGGTAATGCGTTGATGTACTGTGTGTTTGAGCTATAAAAAGTTTTTATGCGGTTTTATATAATCATTTGAATATGTAGTAAGGACAGGCAAATAAGCGTCTTGAATGAAACTTATAGCTTACTAGTATGTCTATACCAAAAGCTTTAAAGACCGCTGAAAACAGAAGCACGTGGAAGAGCACAGTACATCGAGCAATTAACACTACTTCAGACTAGACACGACCTTCAGCAGTGAAGATGCTGCATAAGAAAAAGACGATAAAAATTAAATAAAGCTATTACTGCGAAGAACAGCTTAATTTCGATATAATATGTTATAGGCTCGTTTATTTGTAGTAAAATTATAACAAACACATGAAATTCGCGTAGAGGGTGGTATTAGAGATAGGCACAGATAGGGATTCAGGAATTAATTAAATTGGTAATCATTTTATTTCCATTGAAACGAATTGTACTTATTGCATAATCGGCGATTGCTATTTCTAGATATTATTATTTAGCTAAAACTGAAAACAGTATATTTGTGTATTTCTCTATTACACATTTTAACAAATGAATTGAATGGCAGCCATTGAGATATCCTCCTTATTGATAACGAAAATCTCCAAAATAGACTAAGTCATAACCTAAAAGTTCGCGTGTTCGGTTCCGTTCACGTCTACGTTGCTGCAACACACCCCGCGATGCTGCAACGCAGCCTGCTGTACATATGAACTAATCCAAAAGGAAAAAAAAGAAAAAAAAAACATGTGATGTTGTCAAAGTAGCTTTGGTCTGTCATGGTGAAAGAACACTGCTTGAAATCCCTATCAATGCCATTCAAGTTGAGTGTGTAGAACCTCCTCTTAGCCTTCGCAGACACTGTCTCTCCGATAAATTCCTTTTTAAATTAGCTTAAAACTCAAACTGTTCTTGAAAAAAACTAGATTGTTTACTGACATTATATAACTCATGCAATAAAGCCTCATCTGAGAACCTCCTTTGTCTCCTCCGCAGCTATTTACAATTCACCCTTCTTCCTTATTCCCTCCTTCAGAATCCTGTTATGCCTTTGTACTCATCATCCTACGAATCATTCGTTTTCAAACCTAACATTATTTTGGATTTTGGTATTGATAAAAACACAATAGAAGCTAATAAGAATTCTTCACAGAATACAAGGTCTGGACTGCCATGCAGATGCTTCTAAAAATCTAGATAGTCCAATTGGTGTTGTAGTTTGGATCCCATCTACGAGAATAATTTTCAATTATCAATGTCCTTCTACCACTTCTGTTTTTTCAGGAGAAGCCATCGCAATTCTGGAAGCCTTCCTTTTTGTAATATCACACAATCTGAATAAAACTATCATATTTTCAGAAACCAAAAGCTGCCTCCAATCTATTCTTGCTAACCCATTTCGGTCCAAATCTAGGTTCCCAATTGTTTTAAAAATAGGAAATGCCCTTTTCGAATGTAGCTCTCACGGCAAAAATGTGATCCTTGCCTGGATTCCTGGTCACGCCGGTACAGTGCGCAACGAATCTCAAGATCAAGATATCTGTTCGACTTTAAAACCAACTTTAAAAAAACCTTGAAACCAGAAATGGCAAATTTCTAGAATATTAAAAGCTAAATTCTATGGTAACATTAAACCTGAGATGCCCAATAAACTCTGGTTCTCAATATTCCAAAACGCTGAGAAAGTGACCACCTCTACAATATGCCGTCCGAGTCGAAACTATTCCTGTAACCCAGTCTTCCTGGCCAAACTTATAACTCCCTCTGTGAATGTGGTTTGGACGAAGGAAATGTGAAACATATATTCTTCTGTTGTCCCAAATTAAACTCTTCTCTCTACAATATTATTCCTAGATATATCCCTCGTCCTTTCTCCCTCAAACGTATCCTCTCCTTAGTATTTATCCATATTCAAATAAAGCTGTAAATTAACTGTTCATATATTATATAACTTAACCAAAAGTTGTTCCCAGGTGTTCTATATTTCCCCTGTATATAATGAATTTGTGTGTGTGTGTATGTTTGTGTGTATATATACATTTGTGTTCTTCCAGTAGTTAGATGAACTAACATCTAATGTTTCAGCGCCAATTTTGGCTTGGGCAGTTCTCACCGGACATGACTCATTAAAACTAAACAATCTCCTTTGTTTGATAGTCCATCTAACTACGTGACATTTTTGAAATTGTGGTGGTGCCCACAGAAGCCACAAAACAAGAGTTGAAATTGAAATCACAACCTTGAAAGATTGCGTGTTCTTGAAAATATTTGAATAATTTGTTAATTTAATTGATGTTTACCTTCTGACCTACACGTGTATTTTTACGTCCAGGTAAAAGTTTTATATGCACTAAAAGCAGTGAGACAGATGGTGCTTGGTTTCGTAGGTCTAACAGGAAAGCTCCAAAATAGATATTGGAATGAGGTGACATTTAGTGACTAACAATTTATCGATAAATTTGTCGATAAAAAAATCATGAATCACTTATATGTCAGATTGCACCGACTTTGTTCATCAGCGAAATATAAAACATTTAGGAATAATTTATTAAGTTTTTCGGTGATAGGATATTCCTACTTTCTTTAATTTTGTGACATTGCTATTAAATCTGCAACTTATAATAGCACAACGCGGCATTTTCATATAAATTGACGGAGATGCATGCGGCGCGTTAACCGCGGGTCGACTGTCAGTAGCATTATAGTCCGTTGACGTAAATACTCCTGTTTAGGAGTATGGTGAGCTCGCGTACCACGCCCCCTTCACCTTTCTATTGCTTTCTCTTTTCTGTGCTTGTAATCATATTTAGAAATATATAAAATACTAGCTTTCCGGGCGCGGCTCCACCCGCGCGTATGTCGGTTATCGCGCAATAACATTAACCTTCTTTTGCGCAGTTGGATAAAAACTATCCTATGTTTTTTCCCCTCAAAATATTTCCATACCAAATTACATTCAAATCGGTCCTGTAGTTTTGGCGTGAAAGCGTAACAGACAGACAGACAAGAGTTACTTTCACATTTATAATATTAGTACTGATGTTTAATTTTTACCTTTGACTTCAATAATAGCAGTTTTGAAGAAATCCAGTATCTTGGTTTCATTCCAATCAGACAATACATATCCATATTTCCTTTTAAGCAAAAATCTTAAGTCGTCAACTCGTCTTCCTTTGTCTTCACATTTGAAAAAGTGCAGCAGGTACACCAAACAAATATTCAGTGGTGATTTGGCTAAAACAATAAAAACAATTTTAGAGTCTCATAATTTTACATACAGCTCTAATTGTATGTCCTCAACTCATCATAACAGCAGAATCTTGTGCATATTCCTAATAAAGCAATATACATTAAAGCCTCAACTTGAATTGAAAGTTACGTGTACTTTTGATATGATGCATTGCTGTTATGTTGAGTGATGAACGTTAGCATGTTTGTTTGAACTTACCATTGCCAGTGTGGGCCAGTGGCAGAATGAATGGCCACACATCCAAACACTGCTTTACGAGTATAATACTCTTAAATTTTAGGCAGTACATCGCGTCCAGTAAAAATGTTCTGAGCTTCCCACCGTCTTGGTAATAGAAGCAAAGAACTGCATAAAAATGCGATAAGCTCTCAACAGCGTCGAAATCTGGCGATTTGTTTAAATCAAATAAGGCATGCTCTATCACCAAATAAATCTTCTTGATAACATCTCGGTATTCTGTATATGTATTCAAATTCTTCAGAACAAATACAAGGACTTGTTCTTGTTTGGTGATAGGCAGCTCTCTTATAGAATGTTTACTAAAAAGTTCTAATTTTCTGCCAGAATCTTGCAAATATTCCTTCAATCCAAGTAAAAATTGTTTTAAATTCTTTTGACTAATATAGTATATCAGTTTCTTCAGAGCACTTTCAGCCAATTCATACGGCATTTCAGTTATGTCAGCGATGCTAGTCTCTAACTTATTTCTGATTTCATTAATTTTGGTATCTGAAAAGAAAAAGCAATAAATTAATATACACACATACCACAATACATCCATAACACATTTTGAATCTATTTAAGCACTTACCATTATATTTTTTGGCAGTACGTTTCTTGTAGCTATTAACACCATGCTTTTCTATCATGGTGCATAGGATACTCGTTCTCTTATCTAAGGCTTCTTCATTACATTGGTCTTGCTTTTTATTACAATGGTCTTCATTTGTAAATAAATCGAGGTCTTCATACGATATTATGTTTTCATTTTTCTTTTGCATGTCAATATTCTTGTTTTCAGAAGACTGCCTTGTCAAACGGGATGTCTCAAGTGTATTGTCTACACTTTGTTTGACAAACGTACTACGTAATGTCCTTTGAGAAGGTAATGGAGAATCCAACAAGACTTGACGTTTCTTCTGGCTACCCCTAGTAGTTGAAGACATGTTAATAATGTCCTTGTTTATGGCATGGGCGTGTTTCATTTTCGATTCCGGACTTTCTTTATTATTTTCACATATCGAACCATTGCTTATAACATCTGATGTTTCAGTATCATCTAAAACCTGCTTTGCAGTATCAAAAGGCTGACATTTTTTCATACTACTCCTAGTTGTTGGGGTTTTGTAAATAATATCATTTATTTTGGCGTGGATGTGTTTTACATTTGATTCCGGACTTCCTAGATTATTTTTGCGTATAGTTTCATCGACATTCAAAACCTCTGATGTCTCAGTATCATCTGAGAGCTGCATTGCAGTTTTAAAAGGCTGAAGTTTTGTCCTACTACCCCTAGTTGTTGGAGACTCGTAAATTACATCATTTGTTTTGGGATTGATGTATTTTATATTAATTGATTCCGGACATTCTAGATTATTTTTGCATTTAGTATCTGTGCCTTTCAAAAGTTTTACTGCTGATGTTTCAGTATCATCTAAAAGCTGAATTGTAAATGGCTTTTCATTAGAACCTCGTAAACTTGTCTTACGGCACCTCTTAGTTAATACTGTTTCATCTACAATATTATCTGCATCAACTGTGTTGTTTCTATTGTCTTTGGAGAGTCGACTAGACAAGGTACGTTTTCTTGGTTTACTGTCATTACTCAAATTTAAACTTGTAGCACAGTTTTCCCCACCATTGACAATATTTGCATTAGAACGTTGAGAAGTTATATGTTTTTTGCTTTCTGCTTCATCTGGAGTTTGTTCTACAGATGGTTTTTTATTTTTAATAAGCATAGATTCATTAGAACAGAAGTTTGGCAGGGTTACGTCGCATTTTTCGGGTGAACGGAAACTTTGTGATCTTTTCCTTGTCATTGGTGCTGAGTAATCATTGTTGATGAGTTTGGGTTTTACCATGCTTACATTTTCGAATTCTGAAGATAAATTCCGCTTTTTATTCTTCTTTGAAGTATCGGAAATATTTTGTTCATTATTTATTATAGGATGTTCTTTGCTTTTTACGGAAAACTTAGGTTCCATTATTAAAATATTTTGTTCAGATTTGATTGCTATTTGACAGTCATTTTGAAGACAGTCTTCAACTATAACAACAGGTTCCTTTAATATCCTTTTATTTAATGCAGTGAAAATTTCGCCTATATTATTGTCAGATCTGACGTGGCTAGTTGTTGCTGTATGAACATCTGTATTTATTTTCTTGGGCAATGATATAGTTGACATATGTTTAAGTAAGGTTTTTCTAACTCGTGGTTTAATATCTTGTTTTATTTTACTTTTTGGCAGCATTTTCAACCTTATTTTTTCTAATTTAGATAATTTCTTCTTTTTGCGCTTTTTACTCAGCAATTCCTCATTTCCAGACGACTCCGTAGAAACTGTTTTTATATCATTATTGTAATTGCAACTTTGATCTAAATCTTTTGAAACATAGTTATCCAGTGACATGTTATTATTTGAATTACTATCATTATTTTCTTGCAAGTCTGTTTCATCTACATTATATCTGTTATCGGGCGAATTTTCACCAAACATAGATTCCATCTTCATTTCAAAAGACAGTTTTTTGCGTGAAGACTGTGTTTGGCAAATATCTTGCTGGATTATTTGGTTTATATTACTACGTGTCATTTGATCTAAACATTCTGTCTCCGTATTGTACTGTAACATATCAACGGAATGCTGAACAGCTTCGGCTTTTTTACTTAATTTAATTTCAGGACCTTTTTCAGAAAATATCTGTTGTGTACTTTCTTGTAAAATATGAACCTCACTCGGTACTTTATCTACCGTATCTGATAAAATACAATCTCTTCTAATAAAATGTGTTCTTCCATTTTTAGCTAAATCTTTAAGTTCCCTTTTTGGGCCTTCAAACTGTTCTAATATTCGGTTTATTTCCTTTTGATAGTACGCGTGTAGTAAATCACACGAGCCACAAGTGTGTAGAGGTGATTGTGTTGCATATCGAGCATCGATGGGTGTTTTCGGTATGGGCGTTATAATATTTTGCCTAAATTGCATATTATTGAGAATTGTTTGTATTTCACTATCCGCGAAAACTTCTTTACTAGTATTATAGCTGTTATTCAACTCTAGGCATTCTTTTTCTTGTACAGTGCTTTTGCGAATATCAAGTTCAATTTTCGGTGCTAAGTTGCTTAATATTGTTGGAGGGCGAGGCATTTCTAAGATTGAAAAACTACACGAGTTTGGCGTTGACAGTTTACGATTTTCTATGATATTTGAATCTTCAAGTGGAGCTTTCATGTTATTATTATTTAATTCTGTAGTACTCAATTTTACATTATCGTCTGAGACCTCCAATGGGATCAAAGAAGACTTGTTTACAGTACAGGTTTGAGCCGCCTTATCATAGTCATTGTTAGATATAATTTTAATATTTTTAAGTTTAACAGGCCTGGCAAAAGTTTCTTCGGAATTTAGTGTGCAGTTGTGTAAAAGTTTTACCGCAGTGTTACGTGATTTATTAGTTGAAGTAACAACGTCAGTAGAGATAGCTTTTTCTTGACATTCTTCAGGGATGATAGAGAAGTTATCAACCGGCAATACTACTTTGCGGGTGTCATTGGCGAAATCTGTCGTATTTGCTATTTTATTTTTACGCAGCGCTACTGGACTTTTCAGTGATTCTTCACTTAAAATAGGAATGTGATTTATGGCAGCGTTATGCTCCAATTCTGGGATTTTAGTGTCTTCAACCGGTTTGGCTATTTTAATGTCGTTATGTAATATTTCAGCAGAACTTAACTGTAGAACTGCTGGACTATTAGAGACATCGGTGCACGGAATGTTGCTGTTGCTTGCAGAAACTTCTTCCTCATCTTCAGAAAGTATAGTCCAGTCTTCAACTGGGCTAGCCTGTCTGCTTGTGCTACTAACTGAATCGGCAGAATTTGGCAGATTGAGGTCCATATTTTCATCTGCAGGAATTGTAAACAAGTCATCAATAGGGCTAGAAGTTCTGTAATGACTATTTGTAATATCAGTATCTTTTGTTATATCAACTAGTGGCTTGACTGAAGAGGTAGATGATTGTTCATTTTTAAGTTTGTCGCAGTTTGTTGCAGAGTTTATGTTACTTTTAATTTTTAATTCTTTTATGTGACAACTTTCATCTACAATGTTGAAGGTATCAGTTGCGGCGTTATGTCTTTGTAAAGGCCCAAGGATTGAACAAGCGTCCATTTCAGAGGTGTCTGTTGCAGCGTCAAGCCTGTGTAAAGGTTGGGTTGCAATAGCAGTATCTATATCAGTGGTGTCAGTCATAGCATTAAGCCTATTTAGTGGTGTTGGGCTAGTGCAAGCATCTCTTTTCGACACTAAAATACATCTTACAGCAGCAAAGTTGTCAACAACATCAAATATTTCTGCTTCCATTGGACTAGTTGAAGCATCTGATTTCGGAAGGTTACATTTGCTACATAACGGGGCAGAACTAAGTGGGCTGTCAGTCATATAATAATCAGGACTGTGAAAACTTTTTTCACAGTCTGACAACGCCAGAGATGATCCTCGTCCTGTATCGACGCTTCCCACATACTCAAAATCTAAATTGTTATTTCGATTGACCATTGTATTGCTTGCAAGTGGTTCCGTACTATCAATGATGCCTTCATCAGAGTTAGAAATATCAACAGTGGTTGATACTGTAAAGCCATGAGTCTGAAACAAAACATAACTTCATTGAATGTCATGCAAAGTTATGTCAAAATAAGTTCATCAACTTTTGACAATGCGACAGTCTTCCTGGGAATCAAAATGGAATCCACATATATATATGCAGTCCGTAAGATAAGACAGCTAATAGACGTAGCTACTGCTAGGCTCGTTTATTTCGCGTACTTCCACAGTATTATGTCATATGGAGTATTGCTGTGGGGAGCTGCTGCTGAGATAGAGACAATCTTTATCTTACAAAAGCGTGCAATTCGAGCCATATATGAAATGGATCCTAGGGAATCTCTGAGAGATCTTTTTAAAGAAATTGATATTTTAACTTTACCAAGTCTATATATATTTGAAAATATTATGTACTTATGTTAGTAAAAATTTGAGCAAATTTAAATCAAACAGTGACAATCACGATTATAACACCGGGAATAAAGATAAAATAGCGGTGCCAGGTTTAAGATTAGCAAAGACAAATAAAAGGTCCTTCATAGGCAATTGTGTGCGGTTTTATAATAAATTGCCCAAACATATTACAACGCTCACAGAAAGAAAATTCAAGTTACATGTGAAAAATATTTTGATAAAGAAATCTTACTGTACCTAGGTTGTGATTACTTAAACGACAAAAAGCTTAGACTGGTTCGCCTCTGCCAAGCTAGCGCCTGTCACCTATGTAATGTTATAATTGTATTATATTGTATATAACAACACTTTGTAAAAAGACATTTAAAAGAATGGCCTCAAGTTTCTTGCCCGTTCTTCTCGCAGTGGCTCTATACATTTTGTTTGCTGAATGTGGCAGTACAATGTAGTATATGTCAATATTAAAATTTGTAATTGACCTTCATAAGACCGTCGTAGACGCCTAAATTGAATAAATGATTTTGACTTTGACATCTCCAATACAATTTTGTTAGACAATAATGTTGTGATTGCTTGACCAGGGATAAAACATCTAAAATACCTTTTGATTTTCTTCATTCTTAGTCACTGTAGTTTGAGGCGAAATGGGCACCAATTCAGAATCTGCATCTTTAGTACTAGCTGGTGAGTCCTCGCAAATGCTAGAATCACATTTCTCATTAGGTAGATACTTTTTCATAAGGGTTTCTAACCACTTGTCACGTTTCTCTGCAATAATATCTTGTATTAGAATATACAACTACAAGAACAACACAAAAGTTATTTGTATAGTAAGTTTTCAATAATTTAGAAACTTATTTTACATTAATATGTTCATACAGACAATCGACTGCTCATTATTTGTATAATCTATATATAAGATATATGTACCGAAAGATCTCCTATCCTGTACTTATACAATACTTGTTCGCTAAACAAGTTTTTTCGGAGATCAGAACTGTCTTAATCATAGATTGAATACCATAACGATTTCGTAGCCATAGGTTCATATAAAAATATTTAGGTAATTGCTATACAGTTAATTGACGACTGGCCTAAGCTAAAGACTCAGGATTTTTTATCAAAGTAGTAAAATTCATTATTTTAAGAAGAAGTGCCATTTCGTATAATTAAACATTATTGCAACACTCATCAAACTGTAGATAAGTATAGAAAGCGTGAAATATATAAAAAAATATATGTCACAGTACCATGCATCCTACAAACAGGTATATTTTGAATAAATAAAAAACTTACTTATTTGCGGTTGAACATAATCATTCAAGACTTTTATAAGCTTTTTTTCCAATATACCCTTTCCTTTACATGCTTGTAAAAGGGCACCTGACCGTTTAGTGTCTTTCTGAGATAAGATATTTTCCAAGGCCTGTGGGTAAAACACAAGAAAATTATAACTACATTATACTTAAAACTATTAACAGTTAAAAAGTATTTTTTATGGCATGGTGACGGAATACTTTCGAGGCCCACCAGATGTATGTAAAGGGTTAACTACAGCCTATAAAAAAAAGCATTAAGTCATAAGTGACGAACTGCAATGCTTACCCTATAACAAACAGTTATTAAGTCTCACGTGCCTGTAATTTTATAATTACTGACTTCTGCCGGAACACTGTTACATGTTTGACGACAAATTTTTTACTTGAGAGTGATAGCTAGTCTGGTGAGCATTCGCAAAATGCTCTTCCACCATGCGGTGCAGCTCAAGCCGGCGGTGGGGATCGAACTATGGACGTGCGGACATTACCGCTCGGATATCATTGCTTCAAAGATCCAAAACCAGTCTCTTATACGCTTCCGATTCAAGATAAAAAAAAAAAGCTTGAATGTAGCACCAAGCTGCATCGAAACAGAAATTACAATGCCTATAAAATTAAAACAAAAAGAAAAAAATGTAACCACAAGCGCAATTCGAATCCACGACGGTTCTAATCACAATCATACAGGACGGATATTCGCTTAGCAAGCCCAAGGGGCGGTTATTCGCTTAGCTGACGTAAATGCATATATACAATGTTAGAAGAAGTTACAATGATTAATTTACTCAAGATTACGTCAAGAAATCAATAGCGACTCCTGTAGCATCCAAATGAACTGCAGGCAGTCTCATACACTTAAAATATTGAGGTATGCCTCAAATTCAAGACACACTTTACAGGAGTTTTAACTTTACAATCCTACATTTTCGTAATAGCCTCGAACCTAGATGTGCATTCAGCGGAGCCGCACGAGCGAAGCGTCTCCGTTTCAGCTATGGGCAAAAATGCTTTCGTATGTCTGTCCGACGGAAATCAGTTTGTTCTCCTTTACAGATCGCATTTCTCAACCGATTCTCGTGAAAATTTATGAGCAAGTTCTATAATTTATGGGTTTATTTTTTGGATTTTTTTCAAAACATCCAGATAGTAATAGAATTGAACACGCAATAGAAAAAATGTCAGTCGCAATGTCTTCAAATCAGAGAGCTACTAATATAAAATGGCTAGCCGTTATGTTAAACAATTGAGCGGTGAGTGCTGCGTCAGACATATTCTTAAGAAAAATATTTGTAGCGGTTTAGGTCTTATTAAAAAATGTAACTATTAACATGAGAATAAATAATAACGGAGCAGAAGGGAATCTTCTTTAATACCAAACGCCGCCATTTATATACTTATTTCTCCATTCACGTCTTTACGCCCCTCTGTCGTCCAAGCGTGATGCCAGAGTTTCTTGCTGTTAAATATTGTTTACGTCTAAATAATACCTCTAATATATATAATTTCTGTGAATGTATTATTTTATTCTAGTTTTACGAAATGTGCTATTTATAAATAACTACCTAAATCATTATATTGCGTACCTAAATTATAGAATATATGATAAGTTATATACAATAACCAAAGAAAGACATTTAAGTGAGTATTACTGACCTACAAATATAAAATAACATACAGGCTCACGTAGAACTATCAAATAAGTTTATTCATTTCCATATCAGCGTTGAATAAGCTTTGGTATAGTCTGAGAGCTACTTAAGCCCCATAATAGTCTCGTTTACTGGCACGGAGGTCTAGGTAGTCTGAGAACGAAAAACCATAATTGAAAAAATTTAATGCCGGAAGAAGTCGAGGGTAAAAGCTAGTAGAATAAAATTAGATAAACATTGAATTGGGTTGCGAATGGTGGTATTTGTAAATTCGTTTGCGGTGACGCCCCGGCCGTGACAGCCCGATTGTGTATCCCGTTTAACGTGTAGACTAATATCGTGACCTTTAGCCCGTCCGGAATGGAAGTTTCCATTCTTCTCTGTTATTATTTATTCTTATGCCTTTAGAATTCACCAAGCAATGATGGCCAAGCGGTAATAGCTATGGAGTACCGTGTCCATGGTTCGATAACCATCGCCGGCTTGAGCTTCACCGCATGGTGGAAAGCATTTTGCGAATACTCGCCTGGCTAGTTAACAGGCACATGAAAGTTAACAACTGTATGTCTCAGAGTGACGGGCGCAGTGCTCTTCGTCACTAGTGATGGAATGCATCTGTTATAGGCAGAGGTTACCGCTTAACATAAGGTGGTCCTCGTGCTTTTTACGTCAGAACGAAATAAAAAATTTGCTGGATTGTAATTTTATTGAAGGTCTTTATTTGGTGCATCAAAAACAGACCAGCAATTTTAAAGACGCGAAATGCTAATGATAATTCAAGTTTTAGGAGTAAAGTGGGGCCAAGCCAGCTTTCCACCCTCCCTTACCCCGCAAACTGGCGACATGTTTCGACAAGGGATAATTTGTGATCTGCCCCTCCTCTCCCCCTCCATACTTCATGGGCGTAATATTATTGTTATTATTTTATGTAAAATGAAGCGACCTAGAAGTTGACATAGCTATATACAATACACTAGTGGCTCTCCGAGCTGTAGACCTCGCGAGTCTGCCCTTCCATAGCTTACAATTGAATAAAGGTTCACTGCGCATGCTAATGGGAGAATGGGTCAAGAAATCCAAAAATCTAGATATGTAATGTAAATAATAAATGACACACAAAGACACATGGGCTCCAGCGAAGGCTAGTTGTACCAGAAATATGTAGATAAGTAGTACATATACAATAATTTTACATACTTAATAATGTATTTATCTCGAATTACTATACTGGCTACAAAAACATGGAAAATAAATAATTTATTATACGAGAGAGAAAGAGCCTATTACTTTTAGGCAACTGACGTGCGTATCAGAACATTCCCATTAAATAAAGCGCAGGCGTCCATACTTTCAACACCTTATAATGTACATCTCCGTCATTTTGAAAACTATCCAAAAACTGAATCAACAAAAAAAATATATGGACTAATCAAACTTGCTCAAAAAATTTCGTGAGAATCGGTTGAGAAATGCGTCCTGTAGAGGAGAACATATAATAATAATAATAATCCCACCTAGCCGTTTTCGGCTGCAGTCACTTGGGCTTTGGATTTTTAAATTAAATTTAGGGACTTTGATGTTTAGCCCTTATATGACTTACATATCCGATTTTAGCGGTAAACGTACGGTTACAAGCACCACACGTTAGGATTCCATTTTCGTAGTTGTAATTAATGTTAGAAGGCGGTCTTGCTTTAAGTTGATCTCGCTTAAGGTCCAGGACTCGCCTTCTATCCTCTTCAAAATCATGTACTTTCTCTTGTACATGTCTTCTCCATTCTGGTCGTTTCTCGGCAAGAAACTCCCAACGAGAGGGCTCAATACTGCATCTCTTCGTGTGTCTTTTCTAAACAACTTTAAAACGTAGGAACTGGCCACCGCTTTTCTGCTTACCAAGTTCTAGCTCAGAAAAGAAGATGCGCTTCGCTTTCCTCTCGTTGGACATCCTAGCCAGGTGCCCGCACCAGCGCAGTTGACGCCGCATCAGGTAAGATTCTATGCCGCAGACATTGGCTCGTCGCAGAACTTCTGTGTTTCGAACCCGATCCGACCATTTTATATTCATAATTTCACGAAGGCATTTCAGATGGAATCTGTCTAGCGTGTATGTGTCAACGATACAAACACCACGTCTCAGATTAGTATGTGATGTTTGGCAGGATAATCGCCATGTACACCTGTATTTTGTTACTCAATTTAATATTATGGGAACGGAACACCCGGTCACGGAGTTTGTCAAAGGCAGCCATAGCAAAGCCAAGCCTACTGTTGATCTCTGAGTCGAGGTCACCCTTAGCTGTTATGCTGCTTCCCAAATATTTAAACTTGTCGACCTGCTTGAGGGGTTTTCCCCCTAGTTGTAGATTTATTGGAGCTCGGTCTTCAGCATCCATGGCCAGCACTTCAGTTTTAGCAATGCTTATTTTAAGGCCAAACTTACAACAGGTATTATCAAGCCTGGTTACAAGATCCTGGAGTCCCTCAAGTGTATTAGCAACAAAACACAGGTCATCCGCGTACATGAGTTCGGTAATAAGGTCATGTGACACTTTTGTCCGAGCTTTTAACCTGGCAAGGTTAAAAATACCGCCGTCTGTGCGATATCGTATGCGAATACTTTCGGTACTGTCTTTCAAAGTCTCCTTCACGACGACAGAAAAGTACAAAGCAAAGAGAGTGGGGGTAGAACACAGCCTTGCTTAACGCCACAAGTTACTGGAAAGTGCACTGATTGCTCACTATTAACTTTAATACTGCAGGTCACGTTGTCGTGAAGAAGTCTTATCATTCGGATGAATTTATCAGAGCAGCCAAGTTTGGATAAAACTATCCAAAGTGCTTCAAGAGGCACACTGTCGAAAGCTTTCTCTAAATCTCTAAATCTAGAGGAGAACAACCGAACATACGAAAGCATTTTTGTCTAAGTTGAAGCAGAGACGCTTCGCTCGAACTAAGTTCTCGCTCTGTCATTAAGATATATGTTGATAATATAAGCCCAAAAGAGGAGTAACAATGTTTTAAATAACTATTACGATTTCGTATTTGATACTGACTAATAATTTTTAATTCTTGTAGGCTTCAGTTTGGGTAAAATAAGTATTCACAGTGGAAATAAAATCAATTTTCTAGCTTGATTAGAAACAAGCATAGAGTAAATTTTTTACATACCTTGATTTGATCAATGTGAAAAGCAGTTACTTTCTGTTGAGAATCAAAGTCATAATCCTTCTCCTCCAATTGCTTGATTTTTTCCTTTGCAGCTTTGAGGTCCTGAAAACAACAGTTTTATCTGTTTACCAATACAGTCTATGTATTTTATATTCCTTCCTTAATAAGCTAATATAAGTTGGGTATTTTTTATGGAGTCACTATCTTTGTAAACTCTTAACTGGAGCATCGTAAAAACTCAATTGCGTAAGTGTTTCCTATATCTACCAGGAGTTATTACACAAATGCCCAAAAAAGGAATGTTATACTTTCAGGATTCATGTATGTGTTGTGAGTTTCTTTATTCCACCATAACTTCTAAACGGCTCAACCAATTCTAATGTATGAGATACCGTTAGATTTGTCTTGATAGCGCAAGTGACACTAGGTACATAAAAAAGAATAAAATCAAAGTGGCGGATTTTAACCTCCATAATGTAAGATAAAAATGTATTTTTCTTCTATACCCCTCGAGTGGGGTATCAAAATGAAGGGCTATAAATATTTTAAACAATCAGTTCTAATTTCAATGGAGTGAATTTAACGAAAATAAATAAGTTGCAGTCGGGTTTTTACTTTTTTAATTAATTTATGCATACTTCTTTTTATCTACAAGTTTAGTTTTAAGGTGTAAACTTACGTCTGTGGCAGGTTAATATGCAAAGCACAGCTTTATCAAACTTGTAACTATGTTTAGTAACCTTTGTACACAATTATGGTATTCGTGGGTATAAAATAATATAGTGGGTATAAAATAATATTATCTAGACGCACAGGAACACGGTATCCATACATTGTCGATATGCCAAAAATACGCACAAAGCGTTTTAAATCAATTCACGAATCGATTTCACGCCGTATGCCTACTCCATTCGGCCACCGGAACCTCTTACGAGTCGAAAATGTATACTCCAATTGTAATACTTTAGCCGTTATAGGGGACGGTGCGCGGTCATCAATCAGAATACTAGACTTCATCTAATTGAAATATGTGCTTTTTCAAACACTTAACTTTCTCAATGATGTCATTACCCTTCTATATTCCTAAATATGATTATAAGCACTATCGCGTGCTGATCGATATCACATTTACAAATTATTGGAGTACAACATTTTTTGTTCCGGATGGGAATCAAACCCGGGTCCTCCGATTTCGCGACGGATGCTCATTCGTCAAAAATATTAAAATCCAAAACATATGTGCAATTGGTTGAAGAAGTATTAAATAATATAATAAATATTTTATATTGATGATCTCGCGTCTTACGTGATCAAGTACAATAGTTACACAACTAAATTAAGCCACTAAACACAAACCCTAGAAATTTAGAACCCAAGAAACCCTTTAATCAATTATAAAACCCTATAAAATTATATCTTTTGCATTTCTCGCCACAGACAGTCAGTGTTCAGCTTAATAAACTTTTAGCAGCTTCACACTAAAAGATTATAGATTTTCTTTAGGAAAATACATAATTCCCTTATTTTGTTGTGTGTTACCAATGGAAAATAGTCTTAAAAATCCTGTGTGCCACGTTTGATTCAAATAGTGAAATAATCTAGATTCAATAATTTTATGATAAGTTAAAAAGAAAGTAAATAAAATAAAAAGATTAAAAAAGGAAAGAAAGGAAGGAGCTATTATTGTTATGTTTCTTCACAATATTTCTTATAAACTTCTAAATAGCTTTTTTTTAAGAAATTATTTTTCTTTTCAATATGATTTAGTCTGTGTATTTATTATTAATAGTATAATAATTCCTAGTAGTTTTTATTGATATTACACATATCAATTGATATGAAAAATAAATTTACTTTTAATAATAAACTAATACAGAATATTTTTTTTATCCATAAATTGAATTAAGATCATCAATGAGTAATTGATGAATATAAACCCTTAATTTTATTTATAACCCTTGTAATTACTTATCATAATGTGTCAAGAAATTAAAGACAATACTCACATTTTCATATCTTTCTGCTTTTTCATAATAGTTATTACGTGCCATGCAACTATCTTTGAGCTCTTCATTTTTTTCAAATAACAACTTTCTTGTTACTTCTAGTTCTGTTTTTGTTTCTTGCAATTCTAACTGTAGAGTACTTAGGACTTTGTTGGTGACTGTAGCTCTTTTTATCACTGTGCTGTAAAATATGGTCCAATTAGTTAAATACACACAATATTACCTATCCCATAAAGATACATATTGGTAGAATCACATATGACAACTTCCTATTTATCCAGACAACCTTCATTCACTCCTATCACATTCATCTTACGTTCTACTACTAAGAAGAACAACAACTTAACAAATTTGTGCGGTGATGTTTCATACATCAAATACAATTTACACTTTACAGTATTAATTTACATAGAAGACCATTATGTTCATTAGAAGAGATCTTTATATTGTTTATTTTCATATAATTTGAGCATAACTATTACTATTTAACTACACATATTACTATTTAAATTTAATTGCAGACATGAGTTTATTTTTTTTGTTGTTTTTCTAAAGTTTATATGTGATTGAAGGTATTATGTGGAAACATACCACATTAAACTTAAACACAGCGCATTTTAAATATAGTTTTGAAAATACCAAGTATCATTATTTGGTAGCACAGTATAAATATAAAATAATCATTATCGTGATTGAAAGTGACAAGGGCTATTCGAGGTATTTATCATTCAAAATAATTGTTGTGATCTATGCTTTTCTGAAGTGTATGGAGAATTTAAGTGCAAGGGAGCGAAGCATAATTATGAATGAAGGTGTTATGTCACACATATTATGTGACTCAAGTATATGACATAACACCATCATTCAAACGCGCCGTGGCACAGCTGATAGGCATGTGGTGAGTGCTTTTGATTATTTTTATAAAACAAGTTGATGTGGTCCTTATAATAATGCACCCATAACATGATAAAAGAATGCTGCCATACCTGGTCCCTTTGATTCTCCGTTTTATTCGATAAAGCATAAGGTGTTTTGCTTCCGGACATTGTACCTGAAATTGAAAAGAAATTGCTGTATAATAATGTAATTTACGATTATTAGAATTGTCAAGACATATTATTTATTATTGAAGTGCTCATAGCATAGCTTCATTAATCAACAGAACTATGTTCAACAACATTCTCTGAGCTCATGACTTGGATGAGTGACTGATGAGTTTTTTATATGTAAATACATTAGGCTTATCTTTGACCACTATCTCATGTGATGGGAAAGGATGAAACGGTCAATAATGTACAGCTTAATAACAGGACATAGTAACCTTCAACAATTTCAAACAATACAAAGAGTATGTACAGCCAGTCATTTAATTAACACATTATAATAATGTCTTTGAGCACTGACCTGACCATTCTTTCAATATTAGTAATAGACCTAATAATTTGTGTCTATTATTAAAGCATTATTCTAATTTTCCCAATGCATTTCTAACAGAATGATTCAGTATGATTCTCACTAACCTTACAGTGTGCCCTGTTATGAACCATATTTCAACAACATCTTGTTTGATTTTTGTACTAGCTAGCAACAAGCTACATAAGTACCTATGTCGGACCTTAAAACAAGTTTACATTATCTAGAACTGTAGCATATTATAAAGTAATAATGTAAATAGTTGTGCTGGATGCCATCCAGTTAGGGGAGTTGCTTGCTTATTAGCTGTTGTATCGATACAAACCATAGTGCTGTAATATTATCGATAGTACCAGACGTAAAACTATCGATAGTATTGCACCGATCAATAGCATTACACAAAATGCCCTACCAATATTATCGATAGTATTGACACCTGGTAATACTATAGATAGACCTATCGATATCCTGAATAGTTTTCGAGGTCAACTATCTATATTGGCACTATCAATGTTTTCGCAACACTACTGGACAAATGGTTAAAGGCAATCACTACTTATACAATAAATCCAACACTGCAATGATATGGACATATCAGCACAATACTGCTAGTCTATAATCCATAAATAAATAAAGACACAGTATGTTTGATTAGTTTTGTCCGTATTAGCTAGTTTTAGTCCTGTTACAATTGTGATAAAATAATGTGTTTTCTCTAACAAGTAATAAAACAAGAATATGTTTTTAAATAAGGCTGATTTCCATTTTGTTTGTTTTAGTGTAGGTACTTTTTAAAAGTTTAAATTTAGATTTAAAAATTATATTTGGTTTCATTTACATAATAAAGTGTCTATGGATGCCAAAGTGTTTGTATACAACTTGTAATTGAGTGTTGTTATGTTAAAATGGCTTTAATAGCTAAAGTAGAAGTCTTTAATAAACAATGAGTGCTTCAAATCAGCATACATAAACACTTAGTTTTCTTGGTGAGTTTAATCAGTTTCAGTATCGGGAACCAGGACCCTTTATGTCTCTGCTGTCCCTGCATCTGTCTGTCTGGTATTTTAGTTATGTGCTAAAAATATGTAGGTAGTATACCTTTATAACCCCCTAAAAGATCTTGTCCTGTCAAGAACTGTCACTTCCAATATAGACCATGTATCCAAGGAGGTATTAGTAGGTTCCTACCAAATTTGGTTAGGCGGAGGAAGAGGTTTAAGTTGTGTAGGCGAGCATAAATGACATTGAAAAACCCTAAAAAACCTACTCTCTGGGTTTCAAGGCCCAGGCACCTGTGACTTAGGCCATTTCCTCCACAACATGATGGATTCCTCATCCACATAGTGAATCCATAGTAATTTGTCTCTAAACTGTGTGAACTAGATCAGTCCTAAACACATCCAACCAAGAATTTTTTTTTTATTGATTGATAAATTTCTATAGATGCTTTCTATATCCTGGGATAAATAAGAGTTGGCATGAAACTAGAAGTAAATAGCAAATCATATGCCAGTGATAGTTATTTCGTTTTTTCGACTTATTTTGTTACGATTGAATTGTAAACAATCAAATTCTTTAGTCCAAGGTTGTGAAGGACGGTAGTGTGGAAAGTTGCACTCTGAGTGCAGACTAACTTAGGTCCTGTACTTACCCCCCTGTATAAAAAAATGTGTCACTGACATAGTAGAATAACTAAAAAACAGAAAGATCGTGTTTCATCATTCCTCATGGTAAGCTAGGCAAGGTTTACAAGGACGTCTGTAAAATTATTGAGTTAACTTGCAGTTGATCAATCAAAATCTAACCTAAATTTTATTAGAGAAAAGCAATATATTAATAATAAGATATACAGATTCTTTTTTGTTATACTCTAATTCATAATTTTGTACATTTAATGTGCAGTCATGACTTTGGCGTATGAGCAGAACCTTGTGCATTAAAATCGATAATAATATTATAACCTATCTCAACTTACAGGCTGTAGCTGGGAACCAGTGGTTGTATGTTCAAGGAAATTTAAATCAAACTCTGAAACACTATTCTGGTAAACAGGTTCCATCACTACTAAACTATTAAACGATGATAAAATAATCCATAATTATTATGACTAAAATTGGGCGATCCGAACAAAACATAACCGGCGCGGCACGGCGACGCGCTAAAACATAGTGTTACTATCTCTAAATTGCAAATCCTACACTACTCAACTTTAGCAAAAATCTGCCAAATTTAAATCCAGAATAATATGTCACAAATAATGTAAATGCTATGGCTAGAACCCGAAGTGCGGCTACGTCTAGTTTTAGCTGGTTAGAACTAATGTAGTAGTAATTTATTCGTGGTTAAATCTAGTACTAGCCGATATTTTTCAGGTAGAAAAATGTCTAGCTGGTATCATTCTAGCTAGAATTAGGTCCAACCAAACCCTAATGGCTGATACTAGCTTTAGCCAATATCATGCCAGCTACAACTAGAATATCTAAGCTTCGGGTTCTAGCCCTAACATATACACACCATTGGATATTAATTGGATTCTGAATGCGATTTGCTTTTTATTAAAATAGACAAGTTGTCAATCAAATAATAAGCAAGCTCTGTTTAAAAAACACATCTTAATAAAAGAGAATAAAATTAATATATATTGTTAAAATAAGTTTTAAAAAATAGATAAAAGAATAAATCTGTAATTGTAGCACCAAATACTAAAAGAGAGAAAGAAACACGTGTCATCATACTGATATCACAAATCTGTACCACTGACAAATCTCCAACGTTTATTTTCGACTCAACTTCGTGACATTGTCGAAATTATCCCAATGCTGCAGGGGCCATAAAATAAATGAGTCCAAGTAATTGAATATATATGGGGTGTCTCTGTGTTATGGACACAACCGTTTGTTGTACGTGATTATGTCTCACAAGGGCTCCCCCCTACGCCACGAGTGATGTGTTTCAGTCCTTGCTTAGCGTAATAAATTCTTTGATTCTCTAGTTATCCAGTGGTGTAATTATTAAAATTTGGTTGGAGATTATAGATATGTAGATTCAACACTAAACAGTATGTTCCGATTTTTATATCATTTTTAATTGCGTCCCTATGGAAGCAATCTCAGTCTCGTCAACAATTAAAAAAATTCGCAAGCAGCAACTTGATCAATACTTCATTACAAAGTTCAATTCAAATAATTGCAATTTTTGCAGATGAGTGAATATTCTGGGACATTAGTGGGTCTTTGCATAATATTATGTTTGCTCATGGAAACATTTTTTGTTCAAAGTTGTATCAAAGTTCACATCGGAATTGTACTTGAAGATTATGATGAACACACCAAATCTGCCCAAATTTGAATTATCATCATTAACATAAACAGCGAAACTGAAAATTTAGGAGCTAAATCTGCCATATTTGGATGAAATATGCCACAAATGGTCACACTGAATAATGACCATAGATCAATAGAACATGACATTTGCCATATAATGCACTCCAACGTGGTCTATGGTATATTATTGTATGCACTCCAATAATTTGGTTTGTTCATGGAAGTAATAAGGTTGTACGTAGTACTTATTACTTCCATGGGTTTGTTTAATAAAAACATAATGCAGTGTTTTATGTAACAAAGCGAATATAAGTATTATATATGTGACATAGTTTTCAACACATTTTACTGCAACAAACATTTATTATGTGATAAAATAAAACTCTTCCATTATTACGAAGTGCAATAGTCAAACATGCAGTTGTCAGAAACGATCACAGCCCTATCAAATAGCATTTCACGACGTCATTTGTAGCTGTGAAAAGCTCTTCGAACTGCAAAAAAAAACACTCAAAACATTATTTTTGCAAATAAAGTCCCAAAATAAATTGGGCTTTCGTTTTGGGACTTTCTATGAAAAAATTATATATAGTTTAGTTAGATAGTTTTAAACATTTTTGGGTGTTATTACTGCTACCAGCAGGCTCTACGAACGCCTTGAGAGATAGAACCATAGATCCATATTACTTTTCTCTGTGCACGGATTTATGAAAGATAAAGCTATCTACACACCAGGCGCGGGGCGTGCGCGGTAGGCGGTCCAGCGCAATCTGAAATGTATGGGATTGCATGGCGGCCTGCACACCGAGCACCCGCGTAGGACACGCGCCGTGTGCCACTCGCGCACGCCACCCGCGCCTACAACTTGTCGAATAAAGATTACAGGGCCGCGTTCCGAGGGTGAGAGTGTATTGTTTGGTTGCTTTAACTTACTCGAAGGTTCCGAACGACTCGGTTGTTTTATAACCTCAAATATCGTTTTTGGCGGGGAATTTTGCAAAATTTTATAGACTTTTTACTATGTTTGAAGAGCTAAAACTTCCGTTACCTGCGAAATATAAAAGAGTGCCTACAATCCTCTCATCAAGAAATGTCAAGGTCATTTCGATTAAAGATTCAACATTTTAACGACCTCATTTCATAGTTGACTGTAGTAGGGCCTGTTTCAAAATGTTCGAGTAAGTTCCGGTTTTACCACCCAGAACATATCCCCTAATCTGTTGAATCTGTACGTCGGGTATGGCGCATCGATTCGTCGACGTTTTTTTTCCCTCGACGCCCCGTGACTTTTTTTTTAGTACTAAGTTGTTTTCCATTACCTAAGCATGTCACCATAATATCCCCATACCCTAATATATCACCTATACCATACAAAAAATACATTTTCATCAGTTTAGTTTGAGTGGATCAAGCAGCAAAATTTAAATATATTTTTACAGATTTTGACGTTTTTTGTTTTAAAATTGAGTTTATTTGATGTAATCTCCAATCATCATATAATTTTCTTGGTACCAATGCAATCCTCATCACATTCTCTTTACGGGAAAAGAAATGAAAATAGACCTGTTTATGGAAAATTTTACAGGAAAAAGGAACGACGACGAAAGTGGCGGAAAACAGCATATTTTTTTTTGTTATTTAAACTATTCCACCTACAACTTTGATTTTTCTTTTAATATGAGTATTTACTATGGTTCTTTACCCATGAATTATAACAGATTGTTAGGATAAATATTTTAACGAGATAAAAACAACGCGATTTTTTTAATAGAATTTTGGCGGGAAATTACTAGGGAAGCGCAATTATTTTTTTTTTTTCAAAAATTATACCGCCTTCGACTTTGGTTCTTCTTTTGATATGATTATTTACATGTGTTCTATACACTAGAATTATTTCAGATGTTTAGGTTTTGTAGTTTAAAAATACTTACGAGATTATTTATTACGTAAGTTTCCATCGGTGAGTGTTTGCGTGGCAAAATGTATAGAGCGAAAGTTTTTTATTTTCATTTCACGATTTGAATAACTTTTCGTTAACGTAGAGTGATGCGGTTTTTTGAGTTGTATAGCCAAAAATACTAGCTTACTAACAACGTTTAAATAATAACGATCAGATAAATACAAGCTTCACACTAAATCTTTTTTTCAGACGGTTTCCAGTCGTCTGAAAAAAAGGTTTAGTGTGTATATATCCGATCGGGACACACAAGAGGGTATAAAAATAATATCTAAAAAAAACTTTTCAATCCTTATCCTTTTAATTTCTTTTAACATCGTTATTGACTTGTTCCCTATATATATGCAATATAACAGCTTTCTAGGTTCATTATTGTAGAAGTTGTTACGGGATTATTATTAAATGACATAATATTTTGGCGCCAAAATGTAATTTGAGCTGGTTTTAGATTTAATAAAAATATTAAAAATACTTTCTGTTATCTCAGAAAAATATGGATTTTTTCTCTTTAAGTCAAGGATCCATCCTTACGAAAACCGTCTGCATTAAGAAAATTGGACGCAGATTTTATGGTAAATTTGTAAACACGACTATTGACCGCCGAACGACTGTCCGGTTTGTACAGATGCGCACAAATCCGGCCTGCTGGCAAATACAAATTAGGGGTTATTTAATAAATAAAACACTACCTTTGCGTTTTACAGTCATATATATCATATCCATCGGTTAAAGCTTGAAACGTGCTGCATATTGACTGTCATTTTATCATTCAGTTATTTTATGCGTTGCACAGCAACCCGAATCTTTGGACGTTCTGAAACAGCCCCTAAAAGTTGCGCACTACCCGAAGGTTGTGAATGATGTTAGAGTGAAAAACTGCACTCCGAGTGCGCTCTAACCGATGTAATCGGAACGCGCTCCTGAGTCCCCAGTGGGAATATAGTTATAGACAAAGTTGTTACATACTCTTGGGTTGGTTATTTGCATGGACCATGGATCTATGAAACCTATATAATATGTCCATGGTCCATGGCATGGGAATAGATTTCATAGTTCCATGGTTATTTTTCTTAGACAAAGAAAAGTATAGACTGCTGGTAGCTCCATTTCATTCCCACATGAGAGGGATACAGTATTGAGTTATTATATGTAAAAGAAAAGGACAAAGCTCTACTATTGCTTTATCTCAGTGCGTGCCAGTTTTTTCAAGGCGGCGCGCAGCGAGTATTCTATATAAGTATTCAAAAAAAGAAGTCTTATAAAGTTTTACGGAAATGTAATCACTTCCAAGATTTTAAATTTTGTGCCCTTGTACAAAATGAGCCAGGGTCCCCTGGAATGTATTGTTAGCTCTATTCCTGCCAAAGGCGTATTTAACAATAACCCAATTGAATTCTATTTAAAAGCGCATATAAAAGGTTAGTTATACATGGAGATATAAAATATTACTTCAGGAAATTGCATCCCCCTGGAAAACATAAACATTTTAACGTTCGGTGAAAAGCGGTACGAAAAGAAAATTTATTTACGCATACGACTGAATCAAAAAAAAATTACGAGCGTAAAAACGAAACAACTGGTAAACCATTTTAGTAAATAAGACGGGATAACTCACGTGAATCAGTCAGATAGCTCCGACTATAGTTTCAACCACATTCGGTGGTCTTATTCAAGGAGAGCTCGGGACGCCCGCGTTGACGTCTCGCTTAGCACTGCGGGCGGCAGCTCGTAGTCCGCGTGACGTCATCGGTTGGTGCGAGGGGTGTTGGTCGTGTCGTCGACTGATGCGACTCCTCTTCGTCGCTGATGGTGAAATCCCGGCTGGCATGGGGAACGTCCCAGCAAAACGAACTCACCACATCTCCACTAGACCCGTCCTTATCATCCAAAACAGTTCCATGAAGACACGGCTTCCAAGTAGGTGACAAGAACCATCCTCCGTCTCTATTGAAGGTTGGACGTCGTGCCACCACTTGTAACCATTGCTTTGCAGAACACCTTTAAAATGGTTTAACTCAGTATCCAGGTATTCAGGATCGCATATTCTTAATGCTCTGTTTATAAGCGTCCGTGGTACTGAGGCTAGGTGCGCTGGGTGGTGGTGAGAATCCGCTCTGAGATACCTGTTTGTGTGTGTTGGCTTGCGATATATGGAGTGCGATAAATGTCCAACTGAGTCGCGTTTTACCAACACATCCAGAAAAGGTAGGGTTCCTTCTTTTTCCCGTTCCACCGTAAAAGCAATTTTTGGGTGAACGCTGTTCAGGTGTTCTAACAGTGAATCCACCTCGTTTCTTTGCACAATGGCAAACACGTCGTCAACATAGTTTATGCGCAAAACTCTATCATCAGTCGGTTGCACAATAGCTATAATAAAAGATTTGGATCCGCGGATATTTTCAATGATGGCAAGGAAGCATTTAGACGTGAAGTTCTAAAAATGCTTCACCAAAACTCTTAGAAAATAACAGGCACTCTCACACCACACACACACACACACACACCCACCCTCACACACATACACCCTCACACACACACACACACACGCACACGCACCTTTCACTTACACTACATACTTTTATATGCAGTGTAACATTTGAAATCTATCTCACATTGTTACTCTTTCACAACCATTTATATATTTTTTTTTATTTTATTGCCTAATTGTATCTGTTTTACCGTGTTGTATATATTGCTATGATTAGTTTACTTTAATATTTTTCTATTATTATAATGTGTAATGATGTGACCCACTTGGTGACTGTCGTATTATATAATTTAAGACTATAAAAATTGAATCTGTTATTGGCTGTAAGATATATATATAAGTTGTATCTATTTATAACAAGAGCTGTAGATTCTGTATGAATAAATGAAAAAAAAAAAAAAAAAAAACATAGCGCCACCAGTGTCTCGAGACGTCAACGCGGGCGTCCCGAGCTCTCCTTGAAAAAGACCACCGAATGTGGTTGAAACTATAGTCGGAGCTATCTGACTGATTCACGTGAGTTATCCCGTATTATTTACTAAAATGAGAGAAAACCACGTTAGTTTTTATAATTAAACTGGTAAACCATAAGGTTTACCAGTTATTGATAGTGACCATGATTACTTGGCAGACCCCTCTACTTTCTTTGTATATACAAGAATTAATTGAGTAAATAGCCGGATTTGTTGTTAAAAAAAAGAAAATAAATTATATATAGGGAATGCTTCCTACCTTAATAACGGATGATTATAGGATGGATTAATTGCCAAGAAAGATAAAAGAGGGTTGATCTATCCATCGAGAGGCGTAATCAAAATATGCGAACGTGCTGATAAAATATTTTTATTGCGTTCACATGAAGGTATCAGCTTTGACAATGAGAAAAACTTAATGCAGAAATTAATACCTTCATGTTTTTAGGGCTATGTACGTGATATTTCTATATTTGAAAATCTGCACAATAATGATGCCCAAACATTGATTGGGAATCATAGGATAACGCTATTGAAAGCAATCGCCATGAAATACTTTGAAGTAAGGATTCATCACAGTGCTGAACAGTTTTTTGCACCTAACGAACGAATTCGAAATATACGCAATAAACTAGTGCCATTCAAGGGGCAATAAATGTTTATCTCTGTTCTTTCTGATCTAGTGTATAATATTTACATTAATAAATGTTGAATGTGATTCAGGCTAAGTTTTTATTTTTGAATCCTTGATCTGTTGTGGCCTTCGAGGAACATAATAAAATATTAAGCTATTGATATAAGTAACCATAGATCTTGAATTAATATGTTACCGTAGTTTGGTAGCTACGTAATATCTATATCTCAATCGAATAAAATATAATTTATATAATATTATAGTATCACTTCTTGCCTTAGTAATTTGTGCTCCACTCCGCGGTGGAACTGCGTGGTACTTAAATCTCCCTGTTGCTGGGTAAAGGGTAAGGTTCTATATACCTATGGTTATGTTCATAATATTTTTCCTCATGTGGCCACGTTACCCGTCACTACGGTAATGTTATCTATACAGTATTTCCACTTCATAGAAACGGACGAAACGCCAGTTATACCTACGCGCCTCGATTTCGGCCTGCACCGAATACAGTCCGCAGTAGTACCGCAGACAGTCTCGAGTGTCGTGACTACGCCGCAGTGACGAGCGAATGGTTTGTTGTTTTTTAACAATAACCGCGCGATTTTTTCACCAAAAATAAGTTCAAGTACATATTTACATATAAAATATGACGAGTAAGATATACCTATTGTGCTGTTGTTATCAGTTATCGTCTGTTGTAGTTACATGAATTCGTCAAAAACGGATCCAGAGACAACTTTTTTGATTACCTGGAAACTGAAAGGTAATTCTATAAAATAATTTTACTTAATCTACATATAGTTGACGGTACATAATGTGTGTCTTTTTAATGGACAAGTATTTCCTTTTATCCAGCGAAAAAAATGTCTCAAGTAATAAAAAAAAGTTAAAAGAGTGAAGGAAAGTGATTGACACGAGTGAAATAGGTAGTAGTTATAAGCAAGTTATAATAATATTACAGGTAGTTATTAGAATGTGGATTTTTAATACCTTAAAATATAATAATAAAGCATTTCGTACGTCTCACAAATATTTTTCGGTCGCCAATTTTAAAGAACGATTTTTTATTCAAACATAAACATGGTTTTTTGTTTAAATCTACCTACTGGTCAAGAAAACAACACGCATTTTAAGTGAACACTTCCTGTTCAATTCACAGAGTATTTTGTTTGTATAAAAAAAGTATATTTACAATTACAAAACTTAATAGAAACACAAAGCAAATGTAATTAAAATGCTGGAGGCGGGCAGCCCTATCGCATGTTTATGTACACCGCGACTGTAGGTACTTTTTTCGAAGACAGAGCCGAGCCGAGTTACACTACTGTATAGATAACATTACCGTGGGTGATCTGTGCTCTACGGTGTAGCGTCAAGTCGTGGATTTTTGGTTACATTTTTCAAATTTAATGTTCTTGATAAATTATTCTTATTTTTAGACCAGAGTAGCTGCATTATAGTATATTAGTATAAATATTATTTGTAGATTGGTATCTTAGCTTCATACTGATCAAGATGAATGAACCCCCTGATCCTGGTGGAACATTAGCTATTGTAAAACCTCCTTCTCCAGCCGCGTTTGAATCAATAACAATGTCTGTTGATGATCTACCATATGAAACAGTAATTCGTAAGCGTTCGAAAGCGAAAAAAGCACGAAAGATTAATACAGATCATTCTCGTTCCGAGTCAGAGTCGTCCAATGACACACTCATATTAAAATCAGATGTAGTTCTCCAACCTGGTCAACACTCTCTCCCTGATTCAGTTTCCTCTGTCAGAGATCCAAACACCCATATTGACCAACAAATAGCCCCTTCTGTCCCTCTGCCTGATTCCCCTTGAGTTTCTCCACTCCTATCACAAAATTCTTATGTCCCAACTGGTCGCCAGTCATATGGCCCAAATGATCGTGGTCCATTTACGGTACATGTACAGAGAAATGAATCGTCTCCAACTGCTGGCACCTCGTTACATCCGGTAACGTTTGGCAGATTTTTATTTAGTCGTTCCAGAGAGTTTGAAGGAGTTATAGATGGTTCCATCAAAAGCGTCGGTCGAAATAGAATTTCTTTAGATTTTCACTCGGCTGCCTGTGCCAATAAATTTATGGATTCTCCGTCTCTATCTCATAATAAATTTAAAGCTTTCATTCCATCCTTTATTATAACGAGATTAGGCATTGTCCGTGGCATCCCAATCGATATGTCTCCCGAAGAAATTATGACAGAAATGAAGGTTCCCAATGATTGTGGTCCCATAATTAAAGCTCGTCGTCTTAATTTTAAAGTTATCATAGAAGGATCTACACATTGGAAACCTTCTCAAACGGTCGTATTGACTTTTGATGGCCAAGTCTTTCCCTCACGAGTTTTTTTGGGTTATAACTCAATTCCTGTTGAGTTATACTCTTTACCTACCATACAATGTTATCAATGCTGCCGATATGGCCACACCAAGACCCAATGCCGCTCAAAACCCACCTGTTTTAAATGTGGTCTAAACCATTTAGCAGATTCCTGTGAAAAAGATGTTGATAGTGCAAAATGCATATGGTGCGATGGTAATCATTTCGCTACCAATAAATGTTGTCCGGAATATCAAAGACAAAAAAATATTAAACTTGTCATGTCTGAAAAAGCTATATCGTATGCTGAAGCTTCAAAAATGGTTCCTGTGTCTAAATCATCGTATGCTGAAATTGCCGCACCCTCTGTAACAACTTTTCCTCCGCAAAATCGCTCTATTAAAAATTTGACAATTGAACCATCTAAAGTTCATTATAAGAAAAAAGTTTCCAAAACTGTACATGTCTCTCCTACTTCCCGTGTTGGGTATGATCGGGCTGCCCACTTAAACATAATAAGGAATGATTATGATGCTCCCTCCCAAAATGGCTGTGCCCTCCCTAATCCTATAGGTAAAAATTCTGAAATGCCTACTGTTCCTGATATTATAGTAGAGCTCATAAAGCTTTTAAATTTGTTATCAACTGTTATGTGTAATTCTTCTTCCTCTTCCCCAAACGCTTTACCGTCCAACGATGCCTTCAACTTGAATACTCTTTTCTCTCTTTTCCAAAATGGATCCCTCCGACAGGATCCTCCAGTGGAACTGTCGTAGTTTAAACAATAAAAAAACTGATTTAATATTTTTAATTAATAAATACAAACCATGCATCCTGTCTTTCTCTGAGACATGGCTTAGACCTGATTCCCTTTTTAGGTTATCTGGCTATGTTGATGTACGAAGAGATCGACAGGATGGTTGTGGTGGTGTTGCTCTTTTTTTAAAAGATAATATGTAATTTTCCCCTATTTCAATTCCTTCTCAGATTGGCTTTGAAGCTGTGGCTGTCCGTACAAAATCTTTTGTAATAATTTCCTTATATATCTGCTCTCCTTCCATATCTATTATCCGTAAGCTTATCCCTATTCTTAACTCCCTTCCTAGACCTCTCCTAGTCCTTGGCGATCTTAATTGCCACCATACTGTTTGGGGCTGTGGTATTTCAGATTCTTCTGGAGTTTTTCTATTAGATTCCCTTGATACTCTCAATCTGTGTATTCTTAATGATGGTTCTCCTACAAGAAGAACCCGCCCAAACGAATTTCCTAGTGCAGTTGATCTATCTCTCTGCTCTCCAGATCTTGCATCTCTTTTGTCATGGCACGTTCTGCTTTCAACTCATGGCAGTGATCATTGTCCTATTATTCTAAATATTTCACTAAATTTGGCTCCAACAGTCTATCGAAATTCACCTCTTCTTAAATATATTTTAAATGACAATGCTAACTGGGATAAATTTAATGAAATTGCAGAGATCAATATTTCTAAACTACCCGTGATTAAAATCAATAACATTAAAATTTGTTCGGAGGGCCTTGCTAAAGCTCTTTTAGATTGTGCTGATATGTCTTTCTATATTAAAAAAAGTAGTTCGAGTAAAATACCTTCTCCTCCATGGTGGGATCAGGAATGCTCGGAGGCAATTAAATTTCGTAATGAAACTGAAACTACCTTTTGCCTCTCCATGACAAAAGAGAACTTCATGCTATTGAACAAAGTGATTGCTCAATCAAAACGTCTCTTCCACACCAAAAAATTCCATGGCTGGAAATCTTTTTGTTGCTCTATAGGCCCGCATACTCCACTATCAATTATTTGGAATAAAATTCACAGATATAGAAGAGCTTGGTGCCCTCCTCACCGTCGTTGTTGCCCGAGTCAGTCTTGGGCTGACTCGTTTATGGACAAATTAGCGCCTCAATATTGTCCTCTACCTGATGAACTTCCTTCTCATTTTACCTATAGTTCTAACGACGTTTTAGATCAGCCTTTTTCTATCGTAGAACTGAAAAACGTATTGAAATCGGTTAAAGATTCTGCTCCAGGTATGGATGGCATTCCTTATTCCTTTTTTTCTAAGGCTAATGACTGTGTCCTGAATTATTATTTATGCCTTGTTAATTCTATATTTGATTCTGGCTATGTCCCTGATAGCTGGAAATCGCAATTTATTATTCCTATTCTCAAACCTAACAAAGATCCAGGTGATCCATATTCTTACCGTCCTATTGCTCTTTCATCTGTTTTAGCTAAAATAGCTGAACACCTAATTAAAAATCGACTCGAGTGGTATGTTGAATATTATGAATTACTTGCTAAATCTCAGTATGGTTTTAGGAAAGGAAAAAGTACCATGGATAGTCTTAGTATATTCACTACAGATATAAGACTTGGTTTCTCTCGTGGTGAATCTATTGTCGGAGCTTTCCTTGATATATCTGCTGCTTACGATAATGTCCAACTTTCAATACTAAAAAGTAAATTAATTAAATTAAAAATTCCTGTTAAATTAAGAAATTTTATTATGAACCTTTTGACGGAGAGATTTATATTTTTCCGCTGTGACAATCTTTCTATTTCACTGAGTAGAGTTATCTGGCGTGGTTTACCCCAAGGATCGGTGCTTAGCCCTCTCTTATACAATATTTATACGTATGATTTAGAGTCATCTGTTGGTCTTTGTCGTATTTTACAATATGCTGATGATATTCTCATTTATAATTCCAATAACAAAATCGATGTGGCAAGTGACTGGTTCTCTGACTCGCTAAAGCAATTGAATGTTTGGCTTAGCGAAAATGGTTTGGAACTCTCTCCTTCTAAAAGTAATATTGTACTCTTCACCCGTAAAAGAAACCCCCCTCCTATCAATATTTTCATTAATAATTGTCAAATCTCAGTTAGAGAATCAATAAAATTTCTAGGTCTTGTTTTAGATAACAAGTTAAATTTTCGTCAGCATTGTGAATACATTATCCAAAAATGTGAAAAAAACATCAACGTTCTAAGATGCTTATCCGGTGTTTGGTGGGGAGCCCATCCTTTTAACTTAAAACTTTTATACAATGCAATTATTCGAAGCGTCTTAGACTATGGATGCTTTCTTTTGGATCCTGCTAACAAACTAAGCCTTAGTAAACTTGATTTGATTCAATCGAAAGCTCTTCGTATTATCACAGGAGCTATGAAGTCTTCTCCAGTCAATGCTCTCCAAGTTGAGTGTGTTGACCCTCCCCTTCACCTTCGTCGTCAATTCCTTGCTAACAGATTCTTTTTCCGATTTATCCAATTCTCTAATCATCCTTTGATTCCAAAATTACAACTGCTTCATCAATATGTCAACTCTACTCGTTTTTGGATATGTAAACATTTTCCTTTGCTTGTTAAGAGTTACGTTATTTTTAATTCCTTAAAAGATCCTGTTTATCGTTCTCAAAAGCTTCCAATGTTCAATTATGAATTTAATGTAATTATATCTCAACCTCATATAATTTTAGAATTTGATATTTGTAAAGGTGACCTTTATGCAGATGAATACTTCCGCGAGCTACTTAAAAGAGATTGGCGTGATTGGCATACAATATTCACAGACGCTTCAAAACTTTCACCAGTTGGCTGTGTTGGTTATGGCATTTTTCATGCTCAATACGATATCGTTCAAAAAGTCAAATGTCCACCTGAATCATCTGTTTTTACTGGGGAATGTTTGGCTATCCTTGAGGCTATTAAATATGTCCTTCTCTTCAAACTGCATCGGTCTATTATATTTTCTGATTCTCGGAGTTCTCTCCAATCATTTCTTTCGAACCCTTTTTCTTCTAATGCACACAACCCAATTTTATTTCAAATTAAAAGTTCTATTGCTGAATGTTATACTAAGGGTTTTGACGTTATTCTTGCTTGGATACCCAGTCATGTTGGGATTTCTGGCAATGAACGAGTTGATAAAGTTGCTAAAGATGCAGTTGTTTGTGGAGATAAGGTTCCTTTTATTAATTACTGCCATGACTTATTATGTCTTCCAAAATCTTATTTATCAAAATCTTGGTCATTACATTGGAGAACCAGTAGTCGGTCAACTGGATCTGGTTTTGCTAAAATGCAACCTTTAATTCCGAACAAACCGTGGTTTGCCCGGATAAAGTTAAGCAAACGTTTTATATCATCATTAATCCGTATGAGGTTGGGTCATTGTTGTACTCCTACTCATTTAAAAAAGATTCATGTTAAAGATTCTTCTATATGTGAATGTGGTTTGGATGAGGGGGATCTCAATCATATATTCTTTTCATGTCCCCTTTATAACCATGTAGCGTTTTATTTATGCCTTGAATCTTTAAAAGTTTCCTTTCCAACTTACATGCCTGAACTTTTATCGTCTAATAATTTTGATATATATAAAATTTTATCTGACTTCCTCTCTCTCAATAATATTCACTTATAATAAGTTATATGTATATCATGTTAATTTTAATCATTCCTTATTCAATATGTAATACTTTGTACTTCTCCTTATATAAAAATATGTATATGTTAGTTATTTTCTATCCTATATGATTTTATATAACCACGTTAGTTATTCTGGTCATCACTTTTTAATAGCAAAATTTTGTCTGTTATTGATTTCATTCTTGACGTGAAACTGGCACAAATGTCAATTTGACAATTGCCACATTAAAAAAAAAAAAAAAAAAAAAAACATTACCGTGCCGTCACTCTATAGCTCTTTACTCCTTGTTATTTGTATTGTATTCTCTTTGGTGCTTAAGTTTGTTTACATTTGCTTTGCATGCATGATTATTTGTCAGGATAATAGTTCTGTTGTGATTCTGATAAATACCTACATATTCGCCAATTAATAACGTCCATCACGTGCTTATCAATAGCACAAATTCGCGCTTTACAAAAAATCGTTTATTATTGTTTATTAGCAGTTCCTGAAGTCGTTAAAGTTCCCCTATCAATGATCTGTATTCTGTATGTTTACCCAGCGTAACCAACGAGTTGTTTTGCATCGTATTTTGTGACCTCCTTGTGCCTTCTGCCGTTTTGCCCCTGATCTTGGCCATTTCAAGGTTGACCTGATTTATTCCTAGCGCAGATCATCTTAAGCAGTAAGTATTGAACGTTGTATCAATATTTTACGTAACAATAATATAAAAATAATTCTACTAATAGTAGGTATTTATATTATTTCAAAATATGTATAATAAATACATTATTAAGTTTCTAAAATGTGTTTAATTGACTGGTACGATGTGCAGTCGAATCTGCTATCTACTGCTTAAAAATTATATTCCTGCTAGTTCACTTACTTTGTAACTTTGATAGATTAATGTCGAATAAATTTTTGAAGCTAAACTATTTATGTCCTTTGTTTTCAGATGGGCTATATAAAGAGTGAGAAGGCTAATTATCAAACTAGTTTGTATGATCGTGTTCAGAAATTACTGGTTTCATATGAATGGAGTGACTGTAGTTTCTGTGTATCTGAAACGAAATTCAAAGCACACAAGCTAATACTAGGGATTAGCAGTCCCGTATTTGAAGCTATGTTCTATGGACCACTGTCTAACACCAGTGTTGTAGATATCACTGATATACAACCTGATACATTCCAATTGGTATTGAACTACATTTATACTGACAAAGTTGACATAGCATGCATTGAACAAGCATTTGAATTGTTGTATGCTTCAAGAAAGTACATGTTAGAACACTTGACAGAAATATGTATAACTTACATACAGGCAAATATTAGCATAGACAATGTTATTGATATCCTCAACTATCCTGAGTACTTACAAGATGAGCAGCTTATTAAATATTCCTTAAAGCTATTGTGTGAACATGCTAATTACTTATTGGAGGAAAAGAAAAACACAATAACATATTTATGCATGAAAACCATCCTTCAGAGTGATCAAATGAATATACAGGAAAAATATCTTATTAAACATGTGTTTGAATGGTCAGCCTATTGTTGTGAGCAGAACAGTATTCCTTCAACAATTGAAAATAGACGCAATGCATTGAAAAGTAATGGCTTGTTTAAGTTGTTAAGGTTTCTATCACTGACATTAGATGAATTAGAAGAAATCAACAGTGACTCCAGTAATCTGTTACTATCACATGAGTATGAAAATATCAAAAATATGATCAAAGTATCGCCTAAAATAACCAATGATTGCAAAGAAATAACTGAAACTGTTGGTGTTACCACAATTCCTAGAAATCCTCTTAAACTGCAATGGTATCTCTGTTATCGAAGCCCTCTCAGATCCATGGCTCCTATAGTCATAGACTCTAATAACTACATTATACAGTCTCGCATCAAATCAAACAAGTCAATATTTATCAACTCACTGTGTGTACCAACTAGAATGGCACCAGCAGTATATTTTCGTAATAATTCAGCTAAAGTATATTCCGAACAGTTGTCTGTTTCCATATCTAGTGAATCTGATAACAGTATAATTAAATTTACTAATTTTATGAATACTGTAGAGTATGATTCTATTGTGGATATAGAATTAACAGAGCCATGTTTTATAAAGAAGGATAATTGGTATAAAATTAGTTTTGTATGGCCTCAAAATAGGTTTCCAACATATTCATATATTGTAGAATACCGAGACAAGAAATACACTGGACATAAAGTAACTTTTGAATTCGATGATCTTCCTTTCAGTGCTGGGAACAGTGGCAGCTTCCTGGGTGGCTTAAAGTTTTGCTTGTAATCAAAATAATATTTTCTAATCTCTTAATTCTAATATCTTATAATTACTTGTCTCTCATCTTTGTGCCCTTATCACATCATTTTTAACTTCCTGCCCGCATGAACGCAGGAAGTCAAAAATGATTATTTCTCTAACAATGAGAAGAGTGACTAGAACTTACTATATAACATAACACAATAAAACTTTCTACAATATCTAGAAAGTTCTAGCTTCAATATAGTTAAGACCAGCTCCCTACTTGATGTCGACCTTGTTGGTAATAACTACGGTACTATTAAATTTCTGAGTTTGTTAAAATGGCAAATAAATTTTATATTCTGTGTTATTCATCAGTGTCAATAACCTGTGTATCTAGTTGTCAAACTGGATTGCCTGCTGGCTCAAAGTTGAGACCTGTTGGGTTGGGTAGCATCATTATTGTCATAAGGCCATTACCATCTCTTTGTATATCAAGTGGCAAATATACTTGCTTGAGCTCAGTAGTGTGTTACAGAAACATAGCTGTTATAATAAATACCTCTACCTATGATTTAGTGTATCGTTACAATAAATCATTAGTTAGATAACTCACTTCATACATGAGTGCTCAAGATATTTGCCACTAGTTTATTATGATTGTTTATGAAGATGATAGTCATGACATGATTATCTAAAATAAGCAAGTGTAGCTTTAGGAATGAGCCTAATTATGTAGAGGCAGATTATTTATTGATATTTATTTAATGTATAATTATTTGTAGTGATCTAATATAAGTTGATATAGTGTAATTAATTAATTTTTAATTCTGATTGTCATTAAACTACTTGTATGATTAATATTAATGACAATAAAACCAATGTCAGTATGTGGAATCTCTTGTTGATTATTAAATTAAAATATTTATGATGATGTTTTGTTGTTCATATTAAAGTAAAAATTAGTTACCTGTCGTGATAGCTACCATTTTCTACTAAATTTCTTTGGACTAAGGGCCTGTTTCACTGAGTTCAAATATCTTTCAGATATATTTATACAAATGCTTAATCTTGTTTAAAAAGTTATCTCTTTTATAGAGCCAAATATTTTGTCTCATCTATGAAAAACCCTCGTATTCTTTGTGATATGTAACATGTAGGACATTTTAGTTATACCATGTGGACAGAACCAAAGAGAGTAAACGGCTGTGCCTAATACGAGCGTTATGTGTGTCGTGTTGGGTTCGTCCTTGTGCTTCTACCGAGTTTTCCTGCTGGCAGAAGCCTGAGGACATCCTTTAAGTTTCTGTAAATTGTTTCACAAAAATTGTTCGTAAACTGGGAAATACTCGAAGCATAATGCTTGGCGACAGATTTACAGGTGAGGGCTAACCAGGCGAAAATTCACACAATGCCCTACCTCCTTACTTTGAAGTTTATCCTGCAAGAGATGGGCCCTGGATTCCGCCGGCAGCATGCAACGTAAAGAGTGGGAATAATTGGGCGATGCCCCGTCCACCCACTGGACTTTCCCACTGGTGGGTGGACGGGGAATTCAAGTTTCCCCGTCCACCCACTGCACTAGAGTTGGAAACAAATCCACTGCTTCATCGATATATAATTATATATATTTTGGCTACTGGACTAACTCTCAAGTAAAGCCTTAGATGTGACAGCTGTCAAAGTGACAGTTGATGTTGCAGTTTTCAGTTTCGTTACTTGTTTAGGGTTTTTTTAACTAATCTATAAATATAGATAGCTTTTACGTGTGACAGCTGTCAAAGTGACAGTTTATGTCAGATAGACAAGTGTGATTTGTGACAGGTGTAGAAGTGACGTTGGTGTCGTATTTTATGTACTTTATTACTTTTCATTTTCATGACAACTGTCAAACTTTTATAGATCTCATAGAGATCTTCATTTCGAATGACAGCTGTCAAATTTAAAAGTGTTTTATCTCGGCAACTATTGATGCTAGACAAATAGTTTCTTTACAAAAGTGAAAATTATATGCAACAGGGTTAATTATTTATGCAAATGGTAATTCGTCGAAATGTTAGTTTGTTTCATTCCCAATCCCTTCGGTGATAATATTATCCCGAGGTGGTTCCATTCAAATTTTATCAACATCGGTTTTCGGGTTTCTTTGGCAAATGATCGAAGACCAATGTCTTATAATAATACACATTGGTTAGTCGTTTTTAAACTACACTCAAATAACTGAAAAAAGTATTTACCAATATATCATATGTCTACACCTTCTTAACATGGTACTGATTTGCAAGTCTTGTCGTTGGTGACCCAATATTGTTTATTATGTTTGAGTAAAAATCATTTTTGTATGCAGCATGTATCAGTAAAATAAAAAATGGGTACCTATATAAAAAATTCAACAGAAATCTGACACTGAAAATTGTGGAATTCAGACATTGAAAATTGGAGCTCAGTATGATTTAGATTAGCACGGTACCGACTTCAACAAGTTATTTCATACGATACAGAAGCTCATAGATTCAGTTCCTTATTAAAAAAAAAACCTCTGTCTTTCTCTTTTTACTGTCGGGATGGTAGCCTTTGAAAACAATCTCATCTAAAGGCAAGTAGGTAGGATGTGGTTGAAGTTGGTTAGGTGCTTTGGGATAGATTTTCTGGTTGATAGTGGTAGCTAAAAGTGTTAGATTTCTTATTAATCGCTTACTTTTTTAAAATGAATTTGCTGATGGAATTAATTCTACTCGACTGGCAACACAAATGGGTTATGTGGGTAGGGGAATACGTCGATTCGGGCATTCTGTTGACAGCTAGCAAGTAACACGGTCGTAACGGGGACAGACTTAGAAGTACAGACGGTAGCAAATGAACTGTGTAACAAGGGAAGAAAAAGTTGTTCTGAGTACAGACGGTTATGGAAAAATGGAGAGAGAGGATTCGAGGATTGTAATTAGTGGATACTGGATAATAAATTAAAAGAATCTTAAGGTAATATATATACAGTTTTTATTACACTTAGCATTAAGGTTCCCTGTTAAGGTAAATATGAAGTTATAGTTAGGTAAATACAAGCTGTGAGCTTACATTTCAGAAGTGGGATGAGATACATGTCACAGTTTGAGTTTCAGAGAAATGCCCCGCGGTGAAAGTACCCCATCACGATACCAGCTAACGACGCTGGACAACCGGTTTGAGCAGCCAGAGGAAGATGACCCTAGGCCTAGTCGGAGTCATAGCCGCCTGGAGAGCAGTGCCTACCGTAGCTGCAGCCGCAGCCCTATTGGACACGTCGAACGAAGGACAACTGATCGAACATCGTCGGAACCGCGGGCGTCACAGCAACGTGGTGAGCATCTCGCTCACAACGCCACGATTTCAACTCGTTGATCGAGGTCCTAATCTTACAAAAAATTTACTAAGGATATTGCTAATATTATTAATTCCTTGAAAACCCAACTGCCGATAGTTAGCTCCTCATTAACATCTCATAATTCGGTCCACCATAAAAATATTTTCCCGGAATTTAATCCGTCAAAGTAAAATCAACGAACTAGTGTTTGGATCAACAAAGCTAATGGGTGCGCTACTGTCTACAGGTGGAATGAACGTAGGTACTATAATATATTTCGCAATGCAGAAACTCGACGGATTGGCCAATATCTAGTATGAAAGTAAAAAAAAAAAAAAAGGATTTTTCTAAATGAAAACAGAAAATATAAGTGCCTTCCATGCGAGCAGAATTATGGCCAATCAGTAGAGAATATGCTGCGAGGAAAAATAAGTTTAATGAGCCTTTGACGTGTACAACAAAAAAAAACGCTTTATTGACTCAGTGTGACATTTCTGGTAAGCGTGCGGTAGACTGTTTGATTCATGGGTTAAACGATAAAACGATGAGATCAAATACTTATGCATTACGTAGCGACTAGCGACCAACCCGAGCAACTTTTACAGTTTCTTATGAGCAATCAGAATCTCTTCACATCTACTAATCAGTCTGGGGCCAGGAGTTACAAATGTAATCGTTTTGGCCACAAGATTGAGACTTGCACTTTAATAATTAATATGATGATTCTTTAACCATGTGCATAACGGCTTCCGATTCAGGCTCAACCTTTGTAAAGGACGGAACAATCAACGGAATGATTGTAAAGAGTTGTATCGATTTCGGTTGGGAGGTGTCATTAATTCGGTAAATCAACGGCAGAGTCCCTAGGTTTGGTTTGGACTTCATCGTTCATCGGATCATTGATTACCTTACTACTGAAGTGTGTAAGTACCAGGTTAGTGATGGATTGCTTAGTATTGACATCGCACCTTTGTCAGACGGTGGGGTTTTTCTACATCAAGGTATGGTCTTAACTCGTGGCACTACAGTTTAAGTAGTGAATCGAATAGAGCATTCGACCGCTGGTATTTCTACCCTCATCATGAAGATATAGAAGTTAATTAGGTACATATTGGTGCAACGGTCGACAACGCTCACAAACAATAGCTAGTCGCGGTACTACAAAAGTATAAGCACTGTTTTGCATCGTCAAAGCGATTAGGGTGTACAAATATAGCAGAGATGGAGATAGAGTTGAACAGTCGTAGGCCCATTGTGTATCGTCCGTATAGGCACAAGGAACGAGAACATGTCAGGGATATGGTTGCTGAGATGCTAGAAGTGGGTATTGTAAGATATTTCAACATCTGAGTATGGAAGTCCAATTATACTAGTGCGTAAAAAGGATAGTGGTGCGTAGATTATCGTTTTTTTAAATTCCATAATATTGCGGCCCATCAAAGAGCGGTAACCTCTGCCGATCATTGACGATGAAATAGCACGATTATCTGGACATGGAACTTTTAAAAATGTTGTTTTTGGAGGATAAGATCGAATTACCTTGGGTATGGAATTACGTCAGTGGCTCTTCGTCCCGGTGATACAAAAATGTGAAGCGTAATAGATTTCCCTCGTCCGACGAGCCAGCACACTGTTCGCTAATTTTTGGGCCTTGTCGGTTATTTCTGAAAGTTCATAATTAATTTTGCGATCTTGTAACACAACCTGAATATGATTTAGAAAAAAGATGTAGTTTGAGAATGGACGAATGAACAAGAAATGGAATTTAAATAACTTAAGGAAACGATTAGTCAGTGGACCAATATTAGCTATGCATATGATCCGACAGCGCTATCTGAGTTACACACCGATGCCAGCAAAATTGGCATCAGCGGAATAATTTAGCATCGATCTGACGAAAATACACCATTGTGACCCGTAGCATTTTACAGCCGATAAACATCACCTGAAGAAAATAAATTTCATGCGTTCGAATAAGAAAGGTTAGCTGTAATCAGTTCACTGGAAAAAAATCAGAGTATACTTATTAGGATAGATTTTTAAAGTTGTAATGGATTGTAGTGCGCTAAGATCTACTTTTTCCAAATGAGACCTTATACCTTGGAATGCGAGATGGTGGCTGCTTTTCCAAGAGTACCAGTGTACAGTGGAGAACCAAACGGGCCCAAAATGTTGCATGTAGAAGCCTTGTCACGCAATCTAGTTGTTAATAGGGAAGATCAGGCGGAAGTCAACCAATGTCCGTTGGTGATTTCTATATCTAGCGCGGACTGGTTAGTAACATTGCAATAAGGAGATGCAGAGTTGCGAAGGATGCGGGATATATATTAGCCAGTATTATAAACTACGTTAGGGAGAATTACGTTCTTAAGGATAATAAGCTTCACAGGTTTTTAGATGGAGACCAGTCGAATTTACGTTGGGTAGTAACCAAGGGCGCTAGGTGACAGATATTGTGCATATAAAATCATGACTAAATAGAACATTTTGAAGAGAGGAAGACTTTAGATAGGATGAAGAATTCTTATTGGTTCCCCAAAATGTTCTGTTTTGTCGAGAAGTTTGTTCAAGCATCCATTTAATGCGCACATTACAAGAAGAATACAAACTGTGAGGGCAACTTACCTCCGATAACAAAAGTGGATGTGCCCTTTCATACCCTCCATATTGACCATCTTGGTCTATTCATGCGTTCAAAGTGAGGAAACTCTTATCTGTTAGTAGTAGTTGATGCTTTCACGAAGTGTATCTTCATCGGACCAGTGTGCAATACTAAAACTTAAATGACGACAAACGTTTTAGAAGACATTTACTTTACTTTCTGAAATCCTGACCGCATCATTAGTGATCACGGAACTTCCTTTACCTCATATGCATTCAAACGATTCTGTTATGATAAAGAAATCAAGCATGTGCTGAAAGTGGTAGCGAGTCCTAGATGTAAGGGACAAGTTGAGCGGTACGACCACACGGTTGTGGATTCACTTTAAGCTCAAAAGCACAATCATGACGAAAAGATTGGGACAACAAAGTAGGAAGCATTCAATGGGGTTTAAATATGATCAAACAAAGAAAAATAAAAAAAAAAAACCCCAGTGGAAGTGTTGTTTGGATGTAGTATGAAAGCTGAGATAGATCCCAGGCTAAACGAAATAATAACATAAACTAGAGAAGATACAGATTTATTAACTATAAGAGAAACGGCTAAATACAACATAGATATGGTACAAGATAAAAAACCTCAAACAAACGTCCCTCTCGAGTATATCATGACGTCAAGATTACAAAAGCCTCGTTTAAAAATGATTGCAACAGTAAAAAGCTACTTCTATTGTATATTGATCCCTACAGGTAGTTGCCGTTTTAGGAAACGTTCGGTATAGAGTTGCGGGGTATTCCGGGATTTACCAGTAATGAGAATAAGCGTAGAACAACAATCGCCGCTGACCCCATGTCACCCTGGGTCCATATTGCTGCATTAGAGATAGATGAGGATACTGACGAGAATAATATATCGAATAATTCTGAAAATGACTAAGTACTTACATGAATCTGATGAAAAATTAATATTTTCTTGCTATTTACCTACTGATATATTAATGTTATTATCCTTATCAATTATTTACAAGAAGGATGATTTGTAAATACTATATTGAACTATTATCTATCAAATTGGTTGTGAGAATGGAGGGTTCACTCCAATTGGATAGACCATTGAATTACTGTACTAAGATATACTTACTGTTACAAGAAGGAAAGTTTGCAACAGTAGGTATATAAATTGGATTATATGTGAGGATTGAGGGTTCGCAATAACTTATAAGTAGGGTCGTTTGCAAGAAGGATGGTTTGCAAACTGAGCTGCTTCATTGCTTGTGAGAATGGAGGGTTCACATCAGTGAAGAAGCTCAAAAATTTTATTAGAATACATACTCTTGCAAGAAGGAGGGTTTGCAACTATATGTATTTTATTTTGAATTACGAGATTAAATTATGATGGTATACTTGTCAGTGCTATTTCATTGGTTGTGAGAATTGAGGGTTCACTCCAATTGGATAGACCACTGATTAACTAAGATATACTTACTGTTACAAGAAGGAAGGTTTGCAACAGTAGGTATATAAAATGGATTATTTGCGAGAATTGAGGGTTCGCAATAACTTATAAGTAGGGTCGTTTGCAAGAAGGATGGTTTGCAAACTGAGCTGCTTCATTGCTTGTGAGAATGAAGGGTTCACATCAGTGAGGAAGCTCAAAAATTGAATTGAAATACATACACTTGCAAGAAGGAGGGTTTGCAACTGTAGGTATTTTATTTTGAATGACGAATTGAATTAAGATTGTATACTGTATGTGTCGATGCTATTTCATTGGTTGTGAGAATGGAGGGTTCACTCCAGTGAGAGAGCTCAGTAATTGAATTAAAGTGCATACACTTGCAAGAATAAGGGTTTGCAAATGTAGGTAGTTTATTTCAAATGATGAAATTAAATTAAGATTGTGTATTTTATATATTAATGCTGTTTGATGTACACTTAATGACATTTTTATGGTTTTATGTTATATATTAAATAAACTTATTTAAGAAGGATAGTTTGCAAGGACATATCTTGGATTCGATTGAAGTAAAAATTAATATGTATGAAAATGTAAAAGTCAGTATAATTATTGTCATAATTCATAGGTAAATTTTTACATATATTTTTGTTATGAGCTATACTTATTTCTTGGAAAACGATTCAGTAACGTAATTAATTTTATATAATTTGTTCTTGTTGGTTGTGATCAGAATAAGCCAAGTGTTAGATACTATTCCTGCACTTGTGCATGAGGACATGCACGTGATCAGGATGGTCGAGTGTTAGATTTCTTATTAATCGCTTACTTTTTTAAAATGAATTTGCTGATGGAATTAATTCTACTCGACTGGCAACACAAATGGGTTATGTGGGTAGGGGAATACGTCGATTCGGGCATTCTGTTGACAGCTAGCAAGTAACACGGTCGTAACGGGGACAGACTTGAGAAGTACAGACGGTAGCAAATGAACTGTGTAACAAGGGAAGAAAAAGTTGTTCTGAGTACAGACGGTTATGGAAAAATGGAGAGAGAGGATTCGAGGATTGTAATTAGTGGATACTGGATAATAAATTAAAAGAATCTTAAGGTAATCATACAGTTTTTATTACACTTAGCATTAAGGTTCCCTGTTAAGGTAAATATGAAGTTATAGTTAGGTAAATACAAGCTGTGAGCTTACAAAAGTAAAAATAAAAAGGAGCATGTGCTAGCGAGGGTTCGTGACGCTCGCACATGCTCATTTTTACTAAATATTAATTAAGTAGGTATTATTAATAATAATTTTAATTAATAAGTTTTATTATATATAATTTACCGAAAAAGAACTTTGTATCATACAGTTCGAGATCCATAGCGGGAGCGAGAGTCCGACCCGCAATCGGCCGGTTTTTATAATTATTAGCTAGATATTGGACTTGGTGTAGGTAGGTACCAAGTTAGACGCTTGTAGGTATTACCGTTTTATAAGGCAACACCTCTGACGAGTCTTACTTAATTGCTCTGAGGGCAAAAACACGCACGTTTCATGTATGCCCTTATATTTTTATTTGTTAGGCAATCCGCCATTCTAACACACGTTCTATGAACGTTTCGACTGGCTACCTCTTACGGTTTCTATGATAGGGTAGTTGCGGCCCCGTGCTCCACCTGGGTTCTCTATCCATCAATATGTGTAGTCTCGTGAAAACAATATACAAAGCTCGGACAGACGGATGGACGTACAGCCGAAGCTAAGTAATAGGTTCCTATTTCCCAGCAGTGCACCCTGTAAATAGTTAGTAGCTAGCTAAGCGGGCATACGCAAAATGCCCAACCACCGTGCAAAGTCTCGGAGTTTCCAGTCCGCCAGACAACAAGGTCTTACAACCATCCAAAGAATGAATACAAGATGGCACGGAAATGCGTGCCCTCCGAAGCTTTCGCTTATAGGTTCTCCAATACTACTAGAAGAACACACATGACGAATCCTGCCGCGCGGGCTTGAGCTTCACCGCATGGTGGAAGGGCATTTTGCGAATGCCCGCCTGACTAGCGAGTAGCAAAGTCTGTCGCCAAGCACCTAACGGTGTGTTCCGGCAGCAGTCAAAGCCAGTGAAGATGAGCCTACCTTCGCTACACTTCAGTAAAATGGTAATTATCTTCGCTATGACCTACAAATAGTATTCGTAGGCCATTGCACTCATATGATTCGGAAATGCAAACGCGTAATAATGTGTGTTTTATGTCTAACTGTTAATCTCAAGTAAAAGTAAAAAGGTTTCAGGATTTGATACATTTATTTTTAGAAATGGTTGTTGAGAGAGAATTCATAAGATGCAGATTGAATTGAATTTGTACATGGTCCAAGGCGCAGGATATTATTGTATCATGAATTTGTACTAATTATTTGATTAGTATAACATGTCGAAACACGTTGATCCTGTTAAAACAATCCTATCTTCCTCAAAATATAGAAAACACAGAGCCAAAAAGAAAAGAAGTTGCAAAAAAGTTATAGTCTGGCCCATTGAGCAAGTGGAATTCAATGACAAATGACGATCAGAGCGCTAGGGAAATCACTATTGAAATTTTGAGTGGTGTTGTTTTGATATAAATAAATATTTTTTTTTATAATAATTGTTTTTTTATAAATTAATTTTGTTGTGAATAGGTAAAATATAACTATATATATCTATTTATTTGAGAGAACACAAGCGCGCGCAGAATTGATTAAAAAACGCCATTGACTTTGGTAACATAGTAAGGCCACCAGTAAAGAGGTTATTGTATGATTATTTGCCTTTAAAACTCCTTGGGTTCTTTTTTCTATAAAAATGATGAAAAGATTACAACCTCTATAGTGTCAATCTGCTGACAGCTTATTAAAACTAAACTGTAAGTAAACACCGCAGTAAAGCATGTGAACATCAGTCTAGTTGTATCTTTTTGTACCTCCTCGATGTAGGGAAGGCCGCACGGCTGATCACGTGACTGAATTCGGGTAATTTCTTCGTAGTTAAACTACTGCTTAAGAAGCTCCATGTATCTATTGTGACAACGCGGTCATATTAACTAGACGCTTGACCTTGTGACGTCATTTTGGCGCTCAAGTACGGTATGCTAGAGTAGTTATATCCGAACACCACTGCTCCAAAGGCTTACTAGAATTTTATACATACCTACGCACATTTATATGCAGTTTGTAAAGACAAGGAAAAAACGTTCAAATATTATGCGTTATATCTGTTGTTAGAAAGATAAATATAAGCAATTCGTGTTACCACCGAACCGCCACGAGACGTTCCGATCACCATTATGCTGTGATCTCTTTCACTCTCTCACACCAAATAATACACATATCACGCTCATCCATTTCATTGAGATTAGTTCTTAAGATAAAACAAAATGACAACAATAAAAGCAATAATTACGCGTGAAATTAAACAGTTTTCTTATCTCTCACAGTGCCTGTATAATTGGTGCAGAGTCTAAAGACACAAGGAAGGCATATTGTCCACAGATTATTCCTAAAAAACACGATTAGGGGCGATGTATTCACCGGAGGCTCGGAAGTGCAAGACTGGTAGTGACTCAGGTAATTACCCTGAATTCGTCTAGTAAATATGTAGGGCATACAACACATCTACAGGTAAAAAAATCTTAGCGGTATGTACTGTGGACTGACACTTGGCGGGCGAGAAAAGGGAATGCGGGGGGAAGCGAGAAAAGGGAAGGGAAGCGGGTGGGATCCGCATTCCAGCGATGCGTCGAGTTAATGTGACCGCGTTGTACCTAATGTTTTAGTCTGGCCATAAATATTGTTACTTACATTAAAAACTTATTTTTCAACTTTTTAATTATTTTGAATTTGGAACGCGTTTATTATTTTAAAAACTTCTTTCAATTTCGCGCCACCTCACCGTGATTGAAGAGCACTACACTAAGGAAAATAATAAATTGTACGCTCACAATTCTAAACAAGCTGCTCAAGTGATCGGAAAGGTACAACGTGGTCATCATCCTGCGTCAGTGATGGTTTGGTAGGGCGTGTCTTATCAAAACGTCACAAAGCTGCATTTTTGTGAAAAAGGAGTGAAAACATCAGCCAAAGTGTATCAAGAGACAGTCTTGGATCGTATTGTGAAATCTTTTAACAATACACTTTTAAAAAATGCACCGTGGATTTTCCAGGAGGACTCTGCACCTGGTCACAAGGCACGAACTACCTAAACCTGGCTTGAAACCAAGCTTCCGAACTTTATAAAAGCTGGAGACTGGCCCTCATCTAGCCCAGAACTCAGTCAACACTTTAAGCTGCGCTTTCTTGGAAGAATATAGAGATAAAGGCTTTAAAATTGCCATTATAACTACTAAGGAGTTGGTTCTAAAAAAGAGATCTGAAAATTGAGCTACAACAATCATTCGTGTACAACACCAAGTTGATGAAACTACCTGCGATGAGCCAGTAACGTTTGTAATAGAAATTTTAAGTTGAATTTTCAATTGTCTTTTGAAGACTATCTTAATATCACTCAATAAAAAAATTAGACAGTTCAATAAATGATTATTCAAAATCTTGGTCTTTTTTTACAATGTTACCAATACACGTAGTTAAGTAATGTTTTACAATGTAAAAAAAGATTCCAGAAAAACCAGACCTCAAACTCTGTAGTGATCTTCAATTGAAATTAACTGTATACTCTAAATCAGATATACGAGTAGATGTTATATGCTGTGTGATGAACTCATAAGTCTGAAATCTGTTTTACCTGATCAGAATGTCGTCCTCTCGTTATTTTACATTTTTATTAAAGATCGCGTATCTAAATGTATGGACACTTAGGAATTTTGTGAATCGAAAATGAAATTGTGGAAAATGAATTTTGGTTTCTTCTAAATAAAAGAGTTCTTTGGAATTCTATTTCTTAACTTTTTTCATGAATTTGAGTGGCTATATGCCACACTCAATCTCGCTGGGGGCGCAGTAAAAATCTCGCCCAGGGCGCTGATAGTGCTAATACCGGCACTGCCGGACGGTAAGTGATAATGTGGTCGAAGATGCTGTTCAGGCTAACCTACAATTACTGGCTCTCCAGGACGGCTGTCGGAACACACCGTTAGGTGCTTAGCGACAGATTTTCTACTTGAAGGTGGTAGCTAGCCAGGCGGGCATTCGCAAAATTCCCTACCACCATGCAAATTCGTGATGTGTGACGAAATGCATCTGTAATAGGCAGAGGTTCGCTTAACATCAGGCGGGGCTCGAGCTTGTTCCGTCACAATAACAAAAAATAATAATAATACAAGTAGTGATCGCAGAGAACATTTTACTGTAAAGTTGATCGATTAAGAACGTTTAGGTCCCTAAGCTTCACTCTATACAGGGTTATTGGTAATATGCTAACAGCCTCTTAGGGCTGACATCTGCTAGTCTTAACAAACATTTTTAGATACTTAAAAAAAAAAATTTTTTCTTTGTTTTTTTTATGTGTTTTTGATGGAATAAGTACGAAGCCCATCTAATGTTAAAAGTCTCTTGTGCCTGTATAATGTATTATTTCATGTTTTATATTACTTTGCTCGACGTAAACATTGAAAACTCTATTCAAAGGGAGCACGGCGCGGTCCAGTGTTGCCGCGGTGAACGCTCCTGGCTCGGAGTAGGCATTAAAACACAAAAAAAAACACATGTGGGTTCACCTATCTTGCTAAAGTCAAGTAAAAATCTTAATGATGCTATGAATACACGTGTAATACCTACATATTAAGTCAGAGCTTGCGTCACCTCGCGCTCAATACATATTATATTTCTCTACGTGCGCGGTGCATGCGCCGCGAACACAGATTACCCCCTCTAGATACCACATTACAAGATTTTTATTCGTATCCGAGCTCACCAAAGTTAGAGGTAGGTGCGGGTTGCGGGGACTAAAACAAAAGCGCTCTCATTGGCTATTTCAAGGTCACGCTAGTTATTATACCAAGCGGACACTCGCCGTAGGGATGGGCTTAGTCGTAGGAACGTATTACACTTGCGATAATTACGTTTGAATCTTGTCGATAAAAATACTATTTATATTTTTACCTAGACTTCTCTGAACAATCAAGGTAGTTTTCGTTCTGCATATTTAAAAAATAATATAGTTAATATTGTATTTTCTGCAAATACCTACTTGTTGACTTAGATGCGTATATACCTACGTATATATAATTTTTTTAAAATAAATTAACCAATAAACGGAACCTACTTCAACACCCAAAAGTGTGAAATAACTTGTTGAAGTCGGTACCATGATTGTTCAAAAGTATCTATTATCACAATATTGTGCGCATGGTACCGACTTCGACATGTTATTTAATTTTTTGGGTGTAAAAGTCGGTTTCATTTTATGGTAAAAAAAAATTTTTCACTCTCTTTAGTGACCCTTGCTACTTACGGGATCGATTGTCTTTCATTGTCAACGACTATATCATCAAGTAAATATTGTTCAGTTATCGGAGTGTAACTCAATAACGGCTTGACCAATTTTTATGAAATTTAAATGGTAGGAAATGACAAGCATCAGCTTTCAAATAAAAAAAAAGAATTTTTAAAATCGGGTCACCCACACATAAGTTCTGAGGTAAGAAAAACAAAAAAAAACGGCCAAGTGCGAGTCGGACTCGCAGACGAAAGGTTCCGTACCATTAGCTATACAACATTAGACTTCATATAACCTTTAATAGCCTTTTTTGTTTTAACGTGTGCGAGTCCGACTCGCACTTGGCCAACTTTTTGTTTGTTGTTATAGCGGCAACAGAAATACATCATCTGTGAATGAAAAATCTGTTTCAACTGTCTAGCTATCACCGTTCTTGAGATACAGCCTGGTGACAGACGGACGGACGGACGGACAGCGAAGTCTTAGTAATAGGGTCCCGTTTTTACCCTTTGGGTACGGAACCTTAAAAAAACATACGAAATGAGAACCTCCTCCTTTTTTGGAAGGTTAAAAAACGATGTAAAACTTGTTATTCCCTGGTGGGTATTTATATAGGAAACCTTAAAAAAAATAGTTGTCCAAAAATATAATTGCTAGGCAATATATTTTTGTATATACTGACTGCTGTTATAATGTTTATATTATTTCGATGTCGATGTCGACACCGTCTTTAATTTAGAGAATTTCACAACACTAGCGTTGCACGTGCTTTCGCCAAAACGAGACAAAGCTTGCAACAGCTACCATGTGGAACAGGGACAAGAAACGATCTTTACCCAATTAGTACCAGTATACGCTGACCCCTCTTATAACCAGTAAAACAAAATTATCTGACTTATTAATTAAATCTTATTCCTTCTTTTTGGTAATTTGAACTCCAAGATAACTATATATATACACTATATATACTATACCAGTGAAATGGTATGAACCATTTCACTGTACATGTAGAATTTTATCTTATTTTGTTAATCCAAAACAAATTTTCACTGGCGCTAAAACACGGGAGCGTTTAGGCGCTTACGGGTCTGACACTTGGTCGAAACTGAAGCTATGATTCAAAGCGTTCATTTATATCTAACTATTTAGGCTAATGCGTGGCGCGCGACCTCCGTCTTGTTTGCGGAATCTAGAGGGGGTAATCTGTGGCCGCGAACTACGAATACATAAACAGTCGACTCTCGTTAACCAAACCTGCGATTATTCGAACCTCTCTATAATTCAAAGTTATCACGTGTTCCCTGGAATATCTCTTTATATTTTGAACTAATTCAATTCATTTTTATGCACTTGGTAATTCGAACGATAAAATCAACGCTACGAAACAATATGACGCGTTAATTAGAAATTATCGACGTCAAACACTCGACTATAAACTACACTACTACTAAGTACATCGCAGAACAAGTTCCAGCTGTATCATTGTACACGAGCCTTTGTTTAGGTATTGATTAGTGTGACATACACTCCCGGGCGAATTAGTTTAGTTACTGTTACTGTTACTCATTTGTTTTCGTTGTATAAAGGTCCTAAAACGTATAAATGTTTAAGAAAAGATAGCTGAAAAGAAGTAGCTAATCGAAAAAGTAGGAAGGTGAGAAGAAAAGTGATGTCGCAAAAGAATTTAAGATTCCTCTGAGTACTCTCTCAACCATAATAAAGTAAAGGAGAAAAATTTTGCTACTTGAACTAGAGTGCGAAAAAGATCTAGGTAGGTACTAAAGGTGGACCATTTGATGTTTCAAACACTCGATAATTCGAAACATTTTAAGTCTCTCGAGTTTATAATATATCGTTATATTCGCGTTGCTTTGGCAACTAGAAAGATTAAGAATAAGATTACAAACTAAAGTTATTATTATTATATGTTCTATGGTTATGATAAAAAAGACAAAGAAAAGTACGGATTCAATATTAGTATTCAGAGTCTTAAAAAGGTTTACCGAAATGTAATCGCTTCCAAGGTTTAAAATATCGCACCCTTGTACAAAATGAGCTAGGATCACCTGGAATGTTTTTTAGTTCTATACATGCCAATGGCGGATTTAACAATAACCTAACTGCAATTGAATATAAAAGTCAGTTATACACGGAGGAATAAAAAATATTACTTCAGGAAATGTAAAAAATAATGCTACGATTACATGATCGCAAAATATCGATTGCTACAAAACTTTGATAGCATCTACTGTCTGATAGCTACAGAGATACGTGATCACCCTGCAATTATCGATAGTGACCATGACAACTTGACAAACTCTTCTAGACTTTCTTTGTCGGTATACACAAGAAGTCATTGAATAGGTACATAGCCATCGAGATATACGTTATACCTACATAGCCAGATTTGTTGTAAAAAAATTAAGAAGACTAATTAAATGTGAGGAATACCTCCTACCTTTAATATAAAATAAATATGATGGAAAGGTTGATCTATCCATCCAGGAGGGTAATCAAAATATGTGAATGTGCTGAAAAAATATTTAAATTGCGTTCACATGAAGGTATCAGCTTTTAAAATGGGAAAACTTAATGCATAAATTATGCATTACTTTTATGTTTTAAGGGCTATGTACGTGATATTTATATATTTGAAAATCTGCACAATAATGATGCCCAAACATTGATTGGAAATCATAGGATAATGCTATTGAAAGCAATAGCCATGAATTACTTTGAAGTATGGATTCACCGTTATATTAAACAATTTTTTGGACCCAACAAAAGGATTCGCTATATACACAATAAATTAGTGCTATTCAAGGGGCAATAAATTATTATCTCTGTTCTCTTTGATCTAGTAGGTATATAATGTTTACATCAATAAATGTTGATTGCGATTCAAGTGATGTTTTTATTTTTGAAACCTTGATCTGTTTTAGCCTTAGGGGAACTAAAATATTGATCTGTTGACATAATGACCCCATAGATCTCGACTTATGTTCCGCAGTTTGGTAGCTACGTAGAAGAATATTTATATATCAATCGAATATAATTTATGTATTACTAGCGGCCCCCTAGCCTCGCACGGGTAATTACGACTGTAAATTGATTTGTAAGCTATCCTATCTTTCAATTTGAATCAAATTGCACACGGTGTGCAAATAAAATTTAAAATTGGTTCAGTAAGTAGTTTAGGAGTCCATCGCGTACAAAGAACGTGACACGTAATTTTTATATCTAAAGATTAATTTATATTATCGCTTCGTGCCTTAGTAATCTGTGCTCCACTTGTGGTACTTGAATCTCCCTGTTGTAAAGGGTAAGGTTTATGGTATCACTGAGTTCTGTATAAAAAGTTTTTTTCATGTGGCCACGCTACCTGTCACTCTATAGCTTTCTTACTCAAGAAAATACACTAGCTAGTTCTTAAGACGCTGTCAAACACTGAAATGTTGTCACTATCGGGCTGTGTAGGAGTGAAAGAGAGGCAGCTATGCTGAAATCGCGATCGGTTTAGGTAAAATCCTAAAGTAAGCATAATAACACAAAACTAGTAACTTATATTTTAAATCGAAAATGTAACTTTTCTTGTCCCTCTTGAAAAGGTTTATTAATATATTTTCATACACATTCATACGTAAATAATTAAGGAATTTACAACACAAGCGCAATTAAGAGCCGACTTTAAAATTTTATTCAATCGACAAAATTTAATGGATAGGTGTTTCGGACTTTTCTTGGCCTTAGATGATGTGATTAAGATATAATTTTGTTACTGCTACAAACCAAAAACATTTTGCTAAAAATATGTTCAATAACACAGCTATTTAGCACTTGTCAGCGCCTTAACAGTGTTCGGTAGGTGCTAATTACCGTAAATTACGTACAATGAGGTGCTATTGTACTGTTTCAACGTAGCAATTATTATCTGGAAGTTTTAATAAGACAGGTGCTTTAGTATTCAATTGTGGTATGCTTTACGTAAATTAAGTCGTCATGAAGGTAACTTGGTGCTCTCTAAAGTGATGTAAAATTGCCTACAATGCAATAGAATAATCCTATTTTTAGATCAGCCATTTTAACGTGCTACGTAAATAAATTATTTTACACGAAATCAATGTGGATTTTAGTGGGAATAGATTAAGAATTAAATAGTTCAGGCAATTTTAAATTAGTAATTTTTTCTAGAATCGACACTAATTTAACTTTTTTGTAATTAATGTAAATATTTTTGTATGCATAAAAATCTGGAATATAACAATTTCACAGGTCGAGTGGGCTTATGGCTTCCACTATCGGAGGGACCGGATGCCGTTAGGCCAAAAAGGACTACTCAGATCCAAATAACAACTACTAAACAACAATCAACTAAAATAACAACTACCGCCCTATAGCCATAACGTTTTTGTTGTCCAACATTATTCATTATCACCAACCAGTTCTCGGTATCTAGAGGAGAACCAGCTGATAAGCGATAGCCAGCACGGTTTTCGTCGCTATCGCTCAGCTGGTGATCTTCTAGTATATCTAACGCATCGATGGTCGGAGGTGATAGAGCCCATAAAAGGTGTGAAGTTGGCTGCTTGTTTGCACATAGCGAAGGTTTTGGTCGGGTGTGGCGCAAAGCGCTTCTTTCGAAGCCTCTTATGGGCTTCCTGAGATACTGCGCCAGTGGATCGGAGATCGGAGCATCAAAACTTTGAGTTAAAACCTATCATTTGGTGTTTCCCAAGGCAGTGTGATATCTCAGACGCTGCTTATCTTGCACATCAATTACTCTTTGCAGTTCAGCGATAGTCATTGCTATGCGGATCCCTAATAAACATACCGGGGGCAGGCCGTTTTCTGGTGGTCCTACCAATTAGTGATTTCTAAAGTAAAAAAGTACTAGCACTAGCAAACAAGCCTTTAGGTGTTATAAAATGCCAAGGACCTGTGAGAATAGCTGTAATCTAATTGTAAAATACAATTAAATATTATCTATAAGTTGAATATTCAAGTACTTTTTTCTTTTATAGTACCTACCAAGTTTTCCAGCATGGAAGAACACTTCCCTCAGTGTTCGTAAAATACAGTGAGGATAAAAAATACCTAGTCTGTAAAAATACATACATAAGTACCTACCTAACTATAATTATGCCACGCCGGTGTACGACTTAGGAACCATTCCATCCTCCTTACTGCCTTTTACGACGGGAACCTATGAACTATTTGCAGCAGTCTTTCAATAATACCGTTTTGGAGCAGTGATGGCTCAGTGGTATTGACTGTGGACTGCCGCGCAGCAAGTTCATGGTACGAATCCCGCCGCGGGCATAAGCTTCATCGCATGGTGGAAGGGCATTTTGCGAATGCCCGCCTGGCTAGCGACTACCCTCAAGTAGAAAATCTGTCGCCAAGCACTTAAAGGTGTTCCGGCAGCAGTCCTTTAGAGCCAGTGATTCTAGGTTAAGCCTGTTAATACCTTCGACAACATCATCACTTACCATTAAGTGAGATTGTGGTCAAAGGCTTAGCTATCAGAAAAAAAAATACGTGAATAATATTTATGAGTACTTAACTATGTAAAAAATAGACGCCATGCTTTAATTGTAAACAATATATTTAGCAATACAATTTATGCCGATTACAAGTGTTCTTGTGTAAAGACATTATTAATAAATTAGCACGTAGCAAGTATTAGCAGCAAGAATTGAACGGGTAGACACCATTTAATATAAGTATATTAGGTATATATTATTCCATTTACATATAAGTAAGCAAATGTAGATTTTGTCTACTTTGGTGGGCCTTCGAATTTTTTCGTTAGTAAAATAATCCTCTCAGCTTCTCGTATGCCACTGAGCCGGGCTCCATGCACTGTTGCAAAATAACCAGGGACTGTAGCCTCTCCAGCAAATAGCAAAATAGGCGGCTGCGGGTCACAAGGTCCGGGCACGGGTGTTCCCAATTCACATTGATGACTGACACTTGAACAACAGCTCATGTAAGAATATGCCCCGCAAAAATGAGGGTCCGCCGCCCATCGGGAGCGCAGCATCATTTGCGGATAAGGCAAACAAGGATTACCGGTGAAACGCCGCAGCAACTGTGTCAAGCCTTCGGCAACATCATTGTCTGCCATTGATTCCATAACTGCAGCTTCTTGGCCGGAGATCCACGCGCATAATACGTGTTTACTACCCGGCATTTCGTCAATGGAGCAAACACCTCGAGACCAATCGGATCTACTTTGTAATTCTTCGGCAGACCAAGCTAATTTTAAATTTCCTTCGTGACACACCCAGAATGGTTCGTTATATTCAAGGAATACCTTATCGCTGAGTCCGAATCCTAAATTACAAATTGCATCTAATTTGCATACTGGAAGAGGTGGAGCAAAGAGTTTATCAGCCTGACACTTCAAGCAACCCAGAGACATAGTAAGTATGACGTAGTCAGCAGTCAGTTCTTCTCCGTCACAACACTTCACGAGTGTCCGGCCGCCTCCTGTTTGTCCTGCACCCCATCGGATGACGTTGACTGGCTTACTGTAACGTATACAATTATCAGGTAATCCACGCAGCAGAGGCGCCAATACCCCAACGTATCCCAGTGGAACACGGACACTTCCACCAGGTAATTCAATGTAACTTCCATATTGATCTGCACTAACTAGAGACAAATCATCCCCGCATCTATTGCGTAGTATATTAGTTAAGCCAAACATCACCCGAGCAGCATCATATCTTTGATCTTCTGGAAAATTGTGCAACTCTTGTTGTATGCGCAGGCCCATAAAATTTAATAATGTACCGTGCATTCTATCGCCTCCAAGTCTAAATAGATTTGCTGCCTGTTGTTCAATTTGTCTGAATGTGTGGTAGGCTGTTATCGTTACTGGTAAATCTACCGCCCGGCCTTCGCTGGTACAAAACAGGCCTTTAGATGGGTCTAGACGGGGTAGAGGTGTCTGAAGAAGCCTGTCTTGTGAAGCCAAAGTGTAGACTGAATTTGGCAAACAGGCGCCAAATATCCATTCCGCACCCATTTCTATGACAGCATCTCCAAGCCAGCACGAATGAATCCGTCCACCAGGCCTGTGGAAAAATTTGTTATAAAAAAACTAAAACATACTTATTCAATGCGGGTTCGAATCCCGCACGTGACTATATTTTTTCCCTCGTAAATTTGTAATTTTGTTATATACTTATTTAAACCTACTTTAATTTAATTTACAATTTTATAGTTAAAAATATCGACGAAAATTCTTCTCCTGGAGTAAAACGTTGCTCTTTAAGCCTCGGGCAGTATGAATAAAAAAAAACAATCAATAAAAAGCAAGTGCGTTTACCTAAGATAGTAAATCTATGTAGCAGTTTGGGGATTTGGGTTCCATATCCTCCGGTTAGATGGCGGAAAAGAAAATTAAAAAAGAAACAGCTCGCTAGTTGAGCAGCATGGCATCACTTCGTTGTGAGCAGGGTTTGCTACATATTAGGGGCAGAACAGGGCTCCTTATCCGAAAGGTAGCGGATACAACAACAAAAGCATTCCCAAGGAGGGCTTGAAGATGGCTGGCAATAAATCATAAGCCATTACTTTTACAATTTATGTCCATAAGTTGACCATGGTGAAAACTTGAAGTATGTTTTGTGTTGTTAGAGAAACCATATTGTACCGACACATGAGTGAGATAACGGTAGAGAGATGAAGAGTTGGGCATATTATTCGGTTATTCACTGGCAAGATGGCATATTTCGCATTAAATAAAACAGGTTAAATTAGTAGGGGAAACCAACCTTTCTTTAGCTTCTAAGATGACAAAGTTGCGAATCCCACACTGCGTAAGCCGGTGAGCAGCTGACAGCCCTGCCATACCGGCTCCTACGATTATGACCCGTGGCTCTTGTATTCTCGGGTTGATGCTACACGAGTCGAGAATGCACTGTTCATTGCCTGCCGTGACAGCACTGCCGAGTTTCCGAACCAGTCCACCCCAGTCTCCCGCTCCATCCACCCCTTTCCCAATAAATGGCCTGGCACATGTGCTTCCTTGCCATATTAGTTTAACTCGTGATAATTTCATTATGGTAACATTTACCTAAAACAGGATCTCTTAAAATTACATGATACTCTAGAATTTAGTAATGTAAGCCATTGGAAAAAAATGTAGTCTGTCAACATGACATCCTTCGTAAAAACAGCAGAGAGAACGATGAATCAATCCATTATTCTTTTTCGATTATTTATTACAATTTGTCGAGAAGGTTGACTACATACAACCTTCTTGGTCCTACTCTGTAGGTGGTCTCTGTAGTTGCATCTTCACTATTTTATTCCGTGTTGCAGATAAATTAGTTACTTTAGTATAAGGGATATAGTCTACGCATAAATAATAATTAAGATATGGTGACATAATTTTGTATTTTTTTTAAAATAATGACGAATGAATTTGTTTCCCAAATATGGTACGCACCTCGTTCTGGCGGCAACATTAATAGAGGGTTTGAGATTCCTATCCTAAGAACTGCTATGTCTTTGATAATTGTTCCGGGGTTAAAGTAAATTGTACTGCTAAATACATCGGAGGTTATCGGAACAAGAGACGAGCGATACTACGAGGAGATAACTAAGATCAAATTTATGCAAAATTAAAAAAATATAGTACAAATATTTTTTATCTCTGGCTGGAATCGAGTCAGTATATCTCGGCAAGCTAAAAAAAAGCGGGTTTTATAAAAAAAAAATGCGGGACATATTTTGTATATTATTTTGTACATAATATATAGATTGTAAGTTGACTTACGATTAGCATGCGAAAGTGCTTGAAATCATGTTTAGAAAAAATATATTATCAAAGTTATGATAAAACACGTAAACCGAGAAAATACACTGAAAGTTATGACATTGAGCAACTTCTACAAATAATGAAGCAATGATGGCTCAGACATTGGCCATGGATTGCCGCGCAGCAGGTCCATAGTTCGAATCCCGCCGCGGGCTTAAGGTTCACCGCATGGTGGAAGGGCATTTTGCGAATGCCCGCCTGGCTAGCAACCACCCTCAAGTAGAAATCTGTCGCCAAGTACCTAACGATGTGTTCCGGCAGCAGTCCTTAAGAGCCAGTGAAATAACAGGCACTACTATGTCTCAAGTGACGGGCGCAGTGCAATTCGTGACTTTTGACGAAATGCATCTGTTATAGGCAGAGGGTAGTCCGCTTAACATCAGGTGGGCCTCGAGCTCGTTCCATTACAATAATATAAAAAAATAGGTCCCTTTCCCTTACCTATATTGTTATAAATTTCGTACGCTAAATACACGTATGCATACAAAATATCTGAATAAGTTTTCATGTGATGCTTCCTGCATCCCAGTAGTGAAATATTATTACATATACTACAACTTGAACTACCTATACCTATAAAGATAGTTTTTATGTTTTCGCTGGCAGAGTGACGTAAAATTGTAAAATCACGAATTGCGGAGTTCCCTTCCATGTCGGATAGTAATTGGATTTTTCTGACAAAGACATTTTCAGTCTGCTTGTTCTTTGGAATCATAATGTAATGTTACATAATGGCAAAACTGTTACTTTAGACACTTTTGCCTAAGCGTGATAATATGTTAGACTCAACCTGAAGTTTTGCCTGAGGCCAGACACAAATAAGAAAGGTAGGCGAATAAAAGCAGGAAAATATCATAACATCACAATATAATATCGAAGTCAAAATAGAGACAAAATGCCTATGGCTAGTACGTAGTATGTACATACATACTCGTATGTACAGTTTACATACCTATACCTAAATATTTTATTGTCTACTTTGGACCTAATACAATGTTCAATATTTTATTTGAAACCTACTTACTAGGTTTACCTTTATACAATACACGTAGAAGAGTTAAATTGTTTTAATAAGGATATAATTTTAACAATATCAGAAAATTTGCATGCATAGGAACAATAACAATTCATATTATTCATTATTACATGTTTTAGAAGCTAAGTATAAATACTTTATGGGCAAGAACGTTGATATAAATTACACTAACATTAAAGACTTCAAAAATAAGGCTCTTTAAGCCTCTACATAAATATATTTAACTACTACTTAAGTAATACATTTAAAAAAATACAAACGACATTGCAAATAAGTAAGACGTAGCGATTAATGAGTTAGATGTGCTATTAATTTCCTATTTTATTCTTTAGCACATCATCGGCCGACTGCTTACATTCTTCCCAAGAAATGTGAATATCACTGTCTTCAGTGAAACGAGAGCAAACTGCCAACCTCAGGAAGTATGTATCGTCAATTTTAGATGGAACTAAATGAATTTTACCACGACCGTTGATGCGCCTTAGGAGCTCCTCATTGATATCATTAGATCCCTTCAGCCTGAAGCAGACTAGTCCCATGGTTACTTCTTCGAATAATTCAAATCTCTCATCAGCCGTGCAAAGTTTCTCGAAAAGGTGCGCCAAAGCGATGTGCTTTCTAATATGCTTTTGGAGGTTTTCTACTCCGTACAGCCTCAAGACAAACCAAAGCTTTAGAGCTCGGAAACGTCTGCCTAATGGGATTTGCCAGTGACGGTAGTCTGGAGCGGCACCTTGTTGGTCGTGTTTCAAGTAGAGAGGATCGACATTGAAGGCATCTACGATCCACCTGGGTTGTTTGAGCCACATGGCGGAGCAATCGAAGTTGACCAACATCCATTTGTGAGGGTTGAAGTTGAAGGAGTCCGCCTTTTCGACGCCTTTCATGAGGTAACGGTACTCTGGGCAGATGAAGGCAGAGCCGGCGTAGGCAGCGTCTACGTGGAGCCACACTTCCCGCTCGTTGCAAACGTCGCCGATTTCGTCCAAGGCGTCAAAGGTGCATGAAGATGTGGTGCCCAGTGTGGCCACAACCTAGAAATAATATATAATAGTTGTATTTAAGATTTCAAAATAAGAGCTATTAACTATGAAAATCCTAAATAAGATTTTAAGTGCTTATGCTAAACCAACATATTTAAGTACACATTTTAAGAATACCTATTTGGGGTAGGCACACCCGCATTTTAAATGGTTAAAAATATGAAAGTATGATCACAAAATTTGTATTTCTGCGTTGTAATTCTTATGCGTAAAACAGGCAGACGCGGTCCTAATTTGTGCCCGTGAGACTCACGACACACTGCGTCAGACGCAGCTACCCACTCGCCCTTATGATGAGCATCTGATATTATGCTCAAAACCTGGGTCGTCGTATTCGTCGGTTAACGGTTTAATTTATAATATTTAAATATGTGTGAAACACGAGAATTTCATTTCAAAAACGAATTTGACCAGTTCGGATTGAATTCCCAATTATTTTGATGAGTACGAATGGGACCTCACGTTAAACGTAAACCCAAAAAAAAACATCCAAATTGAATCACAGCTTACGAAGAAATAACAAGCAACATAGATAAAAATTTATACGTATCAAAGCAAAAACCTTCCCTTTTGGGGAACTAAATTGAAAATGATTGCTTGGCATGGATGATTACGTACGAAGAATGGTATCAGCCCTTTGCTGATGTCTTCATCCATGGCCTCCCGCAGAGCATCACCACGCAGACGCCTCTTGCTGTCCGGTTGCAGAGATCGCAACTTCACGCCGCCCAACAGACCAGCGCGCTCCACCGAAGAATGGGCTTGCTCTGTAATGAACATATTTTGTTAAAGTATTTAGGAATACTTGTCGGCTAGTATAAGAACTGTTTCGAAGCTCGATTACCACACACTGACTGACTGACTGACATAATTGTTCTCCCAGAAGGAGTCGAGTAGGAAGAAAGTGATGTATGGGAAAAGTGTAGGGGGGGTTTAGGTGAGTATGGGAAAAATCCGAAAACTTGAAGATGACGTCTGCCAAGTAAAAGTGGATGGCGTATCTCGGAAACGGTAAGAGATAGGTAGGGGGTGCTCGAACAAATGTCATAGGGGATCGGGAGAGCAGTCGAATGACACCTGTCAAAAATGCTCCTCTTATTCTTCATTCTTCATTTGGAGTATTTTTCTTACATTTTCGACTGTATTTGGAGTTTTTGTGGGATTTTCGTCTGAATTTGGAGTTTTTGTGGGAATTTTTTGAAATCTGTCATTTTTTTTAGGCTCAGATGCTCCTCTCATTCTTCATACTGTATTTGGAGTATTTTACCATACATTTTCGACTGTATTTGGAGTTTTTGTGGGATTTTCGACTGAATTTGGAGTAACGGTCCTATATCGGGTTATAGCGAGCCCGAAGGGCGAGCTTCTGGTGAGGCCGAAGGCCGAACTTCGGCCCGCGAGGCCGAAGGCCGAGCGTATGGTGCGCGAGCCCGTAGGGGGAGCGCATGGCGAGGCCGTAGGCCGAGCCGTGTTAGTGTCTTGCGAGGCCGAAGGCTGAGCTCTGAATTTACATGCTCCTCTCATTCTTCATACTGTATCTGGAATATTTCACCTTACATTTTCGACTGTATTTAAAGTTTTAGTGGGATTCTCGACTGAATTTGGAGTTTTTGTCCTATAACAGTCAAATTCTTGATTTCTGTAATTTTTTTATTATGCTTCGATGCTCCTCTCATTCTTCGTACTGCATTTGGAGTAGTTTACCTTACATTTTCGACTGTATTTGGAGTTTTTGTGGGATTTTCGACTGAATTTGGAGTTACGGACCTACATCAGTGTATAGCGAGCCCGAAGGGCGAGCTTCTGGTGAGGCCGAAGGCCGAACTTTCGGCACGTGAGGCCGAAGGCCGAGCGTATGGTGCGCGAGCCCGAAGGGCGAGCGCTTGGCGAGGCCGTAGGCCGAGCCCAGTTAGTGTCTTGCGAGGCCGAAGGCCGAGCTACGTATTGACATGCTCCTCTCATTCTTCATACTGTATTTAGAGTATTTACCTTACATTACGGACTGTATTAGGAGTATGAGTACGTTCTTATGCCAATTTCGATAACGTCTGCCAAATAAAAAAAGTTTTTCCGATTTGGCTGAAAATCGATATCTAGGTCGTTCTGGACGTTCTTATTCCAAATTTGAAATTTTTTTTTCGATGACATCTGCCAAGTAAAAAAAGTTTTTCCGATTTGGCTGAAAATCGATATCTAGGTTGTTCTGGACGTTCTTATTCCAAATTTGAATTTTTTTTTTCGATGACGTCTGCCAACTAAACAAAGTTTTTCCGATTTGGCTGGAAAATCGATATCTAGGTTGTTCTGGACGTTCTTATTCCAAATCAGAAATTATTTTTTCGATGACGTCTGCCAAGTAAAAAAAGTTTTTCCGATTTGGCTGAAAATCGATATCTAGGTCGTTCTGGACGTTCTTATTCCAAATTTGAAATTTTTTTTTCGATGACGTCTGCCAAGTAAAAAAAGTTTTTCCGATTTGGCTGAAAATCGATATCTAGGTTGTTCTGGACGTTCTTATTCCAAATTTGAAATTTTTTTTTCGATGACGTCTGCCAACTAAACAAAGTTTTTCCGATTTGGCTGAAAATCGATATCTAGGTTGTTCTGGACGTTCTTATTCCAAATCAGAAATTATTTTTTCGATGACGTCTGCCAAGTAAAAAAAGTTTTTCCGATTTGGCTGAAAATCGATATCTAGGTCGTTCTGGACGTTCTTATTCCAAATTTGAAATTTTTTTTTCGATGACATCTGCCAAGTTAAAAAAGTTTTTCCGATTTGGCTGAAAATCGATATCTAGGTTGTTCTGGACGTTCTTATTCCAAATTTAAATTTTTTTTTCGATGAGGTGCCCCTCTTATTCTTCATACTGCATTTGGAGTATTTCATTTTATGTTTGGACTGTATTAAGAGTTTTTGTGGGAGTTTTGACTTTATTTGGAGTAACTGTCCAAGGCCGAAGGCTGAGCTCCGACTTGAGGGTATTTTTCCACATCCCCGACTGGTCTCCATGGCAACTGCCCGCGATAACCAAAGCACCCACAAGTGGGGTTCCTTTACCGAAGTGACTCAGAACCCTGGTACGATTCTGACCGTACCACTTTTTTATGGCAGTAGGGTAAATCTGGTTTGGTGGCTACAATTTGGTTCTTTATTGTATTCGGAGTTTATATGGGATTTCATATTTCTATTGGAGTTTTGAACATACTTTTTTTTTAAATGTAAAAGTTGAACATATCTATGATAGAGATTATTTAAGGTGACTAACGGAAAACCCTTTAGGGTGCCGAGCTAGAACACCCTCCCATATCTTCCTTTGAAAGTAGTAAGAGGCACGAAGGAAAAAATACCAGAAGGTGACTTTAAGAGAACTGTCGTCTACACTGTGATCCCTAAGACGCCTGCCGAGCGTGGGGGCAAACTCACCTAAACGGGAGCCTTTGTTCAATGGTGAATGTCTTACAGCTGTTGATGATGAAGGGGTAAACGCACCTAATGAGCAGCTTGTCACCACTCGCGCCGATGCAAGTGGAATGAGCCCGGTAGAGATAGCACGTATTATGCGTTATAAATTCCTTTGCCATCCGAGACAAAGGTAACCATAGAATTTAATTCATAAATGGACGATATATCATCCAGGTGCATGCCATTTTTATTTATATACATATATATTGGTGAATACGTCATCACCGTCGCCCATAGACACAGGATATGTTGCCGGCCTTTGAGGAGGGAATATGATCTTTTTTGATGGTTCCTAATACGTATCAATACTTCAGATGACAGCTGGATCCACATAGTGGCAGGCGGAAAATGCTGTATGAATCGCACAGCTATGAACTGCCAGACGTCAACACGAAATTAGTGAAACACCACGCTCGTTCGGAAACGCTATTCATTTTTTCGAATTCGTTCCTGTGGAGGGTTGAAGTGAAGTGACAGATGACGGTCAGCCATAAAACTCAAAGTCAAAGTCAAAATCATTTATTCAATTTAGGCGTCTACGACGCTCTTATGAAGGTCAATTACAAATTTTAATATTGAAATATACTACATTGTACTGCCACGTTCAGCAAACAAAAATTATAGAGTCACTGCGAGAAGAACGGGCAAGAAACTCGGGGCCATTCTTTTAAACGTTTTTTAACAATGTGTTAAGTACATACTATATAGTAAAATTATAACAATACTTAATTTACATTACGTAGGTGACAGGCGCTAGCTTGGCAGAGGCGAACCAGTCCAAGCATTTTTGTCGTTTAAGTGGATTCCACTGTAAAGTTGAATCCATTTTAATTCCCAGGAAGACTGTCGCATTGTCAAAAGAGAGTTTTTCTAGGCCAAGCTTAATGTTTGGTTCAACATAAGTAACATTTGGTAAAAAAAACTTTAAACATTTGGTCTTTTTTGAATTTAAGAGAAGATTATTAGCCGCGAACCACTTAGAGATCATAGATAACACATTATTTACATGAATAAGTTCACTATCCCTCCTATCTACTTTAAAAATTAGGGAGGTATCATCTGCGAATAAAACTATATCGCAGAAATTTTTAACCATGCAAGGCAGATCATTTATATATGCTAGAAACAGAAAAGGTCCTAAAATTGATCCTTGCGGTACGCCTATTCTTACCAAAGACCCGGAAGAAGTATTGCCATTTATTCTAACCTTCTGTAGCCTGTCTGACAGATATGACTTTATAAGATCCTTAACTGAACCTTAAACCATTTACAATTTCATAGGTCCTTGTCTTATCGTGTACGTTATTACAAAATACGTCGTGTCGTCGTATTCGTCATATACGACGACGTATATTGTTTCGATACTGACGTACCTATGTTAAGTGTTATGCATTGTGTTGTTAGGGAAGACATGTTGTTTCGGCCCTGTATGAATTGAATACGGGTTAGAAGATGAAGACGGACGTTGTGAGTAACCCCTTTATCCTAACTATTAAAAGATGTGAGAAATTAAATTAATTAATTAGAAATATAATTAAATTATGGGATTCTTTTATTTTGAACTAAAACTTTATACAAAATAAATTGAGTCCGATATTTCTAATTCATTAATTTAATTTCTCACATCTTTTAATAGTTAGGATAAAGGGGTAACTTGAGTCCGATATTTCTAATTCATTAATTTAATTTCTCACATCTTTTAATAGTTAGGATAAAGGGGTTACTCACAACGTGTTAGGACCAGCGCAAATCTTCGGCCGGTGCGGTAGAGGGTTGAACTAGTCTTACATATATTTCTTGAGGTAGGTATAATGCCACCAAGGTTATCTATTATATAATTGCACCTGGAACGATCGAGAATGGCCTCGGCTCGGAGAACGACCTCGGAATATCTAAGAGATGAGATAGGTACTAAAATAAAATTTAAGATCCTTTGCCTCAACGTGAGCTGGTTTACAATAGCCCTTCACTTGTGGGTAAAGGGATATTTCGAACGGTATGTTATATCTAAAGAAGATTTTAAAACATATCGTTTCATCTGTATACCCAGAAGCGATCTGGTGTCTCTGGAAGGTGTCTGGATGTTTACCCAAGTTCCGCCAGACAGGTTTTTGGTCCATCTAATAGGAGGCGAGTCTATTGCCAGTTACCGCTGGACTGATACTGGGAAATTATTTGTCTGAAAAAAATCAGAGTTTCCAGTGGTACCTAACACGGTAGGTACTTAGTGGTGTAGACTGTTTGGTGGTGCGATAGAAATAAAGTTACTTGTAGTACAAAAGGGCATCAATAATTGTCAAGGGCAAAGCGCCTTTGATCAGATCAGCCCACATTAGCTGTACTAAACTTTTTAGCTATTCTGAAAACAGACGCTGTCAAGTATCTTAAAAGTAAAAGTTCAGATTTAAAATATGTTTATGATGGCGATGTTATGTCGCTTCTAAAAGCAAAGTAATTGTGTGTTCCTTACTATTGCAATAGCCGACCAGTTTTCCGAGGATGTCGATGTCTGTCCAATCGGGATGTTGTTCCTTGACACGCTGCATGGTGCGCGCCTTTGCCCCCAGGAGCGCCACGAGCGTGGCCTCGCTGGCCGTGCCTTGGATGACGCCGCCCGCCTCGCCCCCGGACCGGGCCAGGAACGTCTCGGGTAGCCCAAGCATCTGGCCCAGCCAATCCAACATCACCACCTCCAGTTCTGTGCATGCTGGGCTTGCAATCTGAAAAGGATGACCGATTTCTATAAGATTACGTTTAATATATAGACAGTGTAAAGCAAATTTTAAACCGACTTTCAAAGAAAGGAGTAATAAGTTTCAAAGAAAGTAGTAGGATCTCAAGCCGACGAGTATATCTACTTTTATTTTCTTTTGAATGACCACGTATAATATTTTATTATTAGGAATTGATTATGTTATTGTTGGGTAGAGAATACATCCAAATTGTCTCCAATGAATGTCATCACATTCGATCGGTTAGTTTTTAAGTATTTGGCAAATAGGCATGGCGGGTGGTATAATAATTGCAAAAATCGCCAAAGTCGATTTTGTTACTTGTAATGAATGTGTAAGTAGGTTTAAAGATTTTTTTCTCAATGAGACTACATAGTCACTTACGTCAGAACAGCATTAACATAAAAATATCGTTAATTAATAATCAATATACTATAATATAGTAATAATGTGAGTACAGTTTTGTTAAATATTATGTTTAAATATAAATTATATATTTGAATTATACTTATGCCAGTAAATATTAATTACATATTTGTGATTATTTAAATCTAAGCCCGAGTTGACGATCATCTTATAAATATCATACTGATAAAATGTTATCCGAACTGTTTTCGTTATTTTTACATTGATCGCGTAAGCATTAACCCACTTATATTCGTTTTAAGGAATTCCTAATAATTATCGCCATTCGATTGATACATGATTACAGGATCTGATTTTTCCACTCGCCCACAATACTGATCACCATCGGCAGTAGTCCTCATTATTTTATCATTGTATATTACATACGCATTGCAAATAACTTCAGTTAATTGAGTGTAGCTCTTAAACTACCTGATCTAACTAACTTTAGTAATTTAAATGGGACCAAATAGAAGCGCTATTCGACCCAAGAAAAAAAAATTTTGAATTTTCAATTTGTAGAAAATATCGATGACTATACATCATAAAAAACCAATACATACAGACGATCATAGAACCTCCTTTTAAGAACCTACTAGAACCTTCTTATTAAGTCTTAAAGCGGATAACGTCTGGTTTTACTATTCTTAAAATACATGACTTATTTAGGTAAGTGGCTACTTTATAAATATGTACTTGATTCTTTTTTATACCAACGTTTTATAATTATTTACATTTGTTGCGGGTGAACGTAATAATTAATATTTTTGACAGTTTTAGGGGTAAATTGTCATGACCATTGGTGTCCAATTCCTATTACGTGAAATATGATTTTAAACTCGCGAACCTTGATCTTGAAGATTGATTACGAACGAAGCCTAGCTATCCAAGAGTGAAAAAAAAAGTAGGTACAAAACTGATAAAATTTTGTATTTCCCGCCATAACCGTCGGTTTTCACCTTAACATTGTAATTGTATTATTATTTGAAGATAAAACCGCAAATGGGGAAAATCACTCAAACTTTGATGAATTTCAAATTATTTGATTATAATGGCCGAGTAAAAACTACTGCAAAGGAAAAAAGCAGTTTTAGACCATTTACTGTGCTTCGTCTATATAGCGGTAAAAATCTGTCTACTCCTGAGTTCTGTCCTTGAGAACTAGTTCGCGCTCTAGGCCTAAGTTGCTACAATTTTTGATCAAATCAAACTAACCAACCTGTGAATTAGTACTAAGGTGAGGTGGGGTAAGACTAACATAGTTTCCTGTCAGACCGGAAAGAACGGTTTTTATGGCTAAGTTATTTGACTTACCTCTGATATAATAATGTCACTGATACTTCAAAACTATAAGTTATTTTGAAATAATGAATATAGTTTCGGAAATGCATTCAGAACAGATATTTTGAATAAATTGCAAGCCAATAAAAACTGTTAGTCTTGCCCCACTAATCGGGGTAAGACTATCAGTGAAGAATTTTTACTCAAAACATACACTTATTGGAATTTCTAAAGGGAAATCGTAACTATAAAAAGTACTTTAACTCAATTTAAACTCTATCACAACGCTACAAGGTTCACTTTTGCGGCAATTCGTATAAGAAATTATTTGGGGTAAGACTAACACACAATTGTAATCAGAGGCGCAAAACCTTTTGAGTGGCATCAATAGCTTTGTGTCATTTTGTACGTAAGGCTTAAATTAAAAGACAGAACCAGGAATAAGTTGAACGTATATTATTTATTGCAGTATAAAACGGAATTACTATAATATCAAACTTCTTACAAAATAATCAGGAACTTTCATTTACTTAACTTAAATCAGAATTAAAATCTACTGAACATTATAGCCTTCAAAGGAAATTTTAAATGATATTTTTCCTCTACGATCTATCATCGGCTTGGGTAGTTTGCATACTATGTCTTCAAGATGTCTGACATCGCATATGTCAGGCACGTGAGGAAAAACAAATGTGTTTTTACCCTCGCCGCTTCTGAATATACTTTTCCTGGCATACTTTACAGTTGGTATGCTATCACAGTTTACATCTGTAACCACTCCAACATAATGTTTTACGCTTGTTTTAGAAGAAAATTTTACTAAGACCCATTGTCCTTTTTCAACGGTACTTGTAGGTGGTTCATCGTAATCATTTTCTATGAACTCGTCATCATAATTTTCCTTGTTATTTATTGTGTAATGATAACCGTCATATATATCACTACTATCCATCAAATCTAGTTCAATGTCACATTCACTTATTTCTTTTACGTTCTTTTCTTTATTTCTGTAACTATTTATCTTTTTTGATCGTTTATGCTTGTTAATATTTTCTTCAATATTTGTACTGTCTTTAATATTAGTTTCATCCTTTGATTGATTGTTCACCTCATTTTCACTTGTAGAATCTTCTGTTATCCATGTTTCACTGTCTTCAATATCACTGTCATCCATCAATTTTATTTCAATGTCACTTTCACTTGTGGAATCATAATTTTTTTTTATTTTCTTTATATTAGAGACACAGCCACACTAATAATATTGATAAATGCGTATCTGTTTCATTAACATATTTTTTAATTTTGCCAACGCGAGTAAAACCACGGGCGTAGCTAGTACATTATAGTTTTTTTTTTGTGATGCCTAGTTCCTATATTATATTTTCATTGTACCTAGCCGAAAGGAAAATTCAAAATACCCTCTTCGAAAATGTTGATTACAACTGACTTGGGGAAAGACTGACAAAGTGTTTGTCTTACCCCAGAAATACTGATAGTCTTCCCCCACTTTGATATTTCTAGGTTAGGTTTTCTTTATCGTAAAATGTCAAAGGAAATCTTTTGTTCAAAGCCATAATATTATAATAACTTAAAAGGCAATATTAATATGATGCTACTTACATTCAACACATCTCAATTTAACACTTATTATCAACAAAATTTTCAGAAATTCGTTAGACCCAACAACGTGCAACTATTTTTTTCACATCTGACATTTTCATTTCGTTATGTTGGCGACATTGATCAGCAACAGCGACATCTGTGTTTTGAGCCGAAAACGTTTTCATCGGAACTGTTTTGTCGACATAGCCAATTCAAAAATAACGCGGGAATTTTTGAGATATTTGAAAGTGATAGTCTTTCCCCGCTGGTAGTCTTACCCCATCTCACCTTAATAACAAGTATTTCAAGAAAATATCAATAGAAAAACATTAATAGAAACGATAATTTATAGAAAAATATTACAAACATAGTGACAATTCCGCCTAATTTTCCTGCTAAGCCCAACCGGAAGAATTAACCAACCGGTTGGAGAACTCAGGAGGTCGGTTGGGAACGGGGGAAATAAGCAACACAGTTATGATAAGAAAACGACATATGTACTTTTTTTGAACGGTATTAAGGCGTTTGGCGATGCGTGTCTAGCTAGCTACCTACACTCTCAAGTAGAAAATCTGTCGCCAAGCACCTACCGGGGTGTTTCAGTAGTTATCTTCAGGAGACGTTCCATTCAAGGTGAAGCCTGTTTATCATCTTCAATCATTCATTCATTGCTTACGAATATGCTTCGAGTTTCCAAACAATAGATAGTAGACTAATAACTATATAAAAGTCTCGTGTCACAGTGTTTGTAACAAAACTCCAACGAAACGGCTTGACCGATCCCCATAATTTTTTTTGTGTATATTCCGTAGTCTTAATTCTTAGAACAGGACCTATTTTTCAAATACGTATATTAAACTTTTTTTATATTTTTTTATTTGCATGTATGGCAAAACAACGTTTGTCAGGTCAGCTAGTGTTGCTTTAAAGCCTTCTTTGTTAAGTTGCGAAAAAAATCTGTCATACTCAGAACGAATTAGAACGGAAATAACAAAAATTACCCGAAATTGCGGTTTTTACGTATACCTCTAATGACGTAGCATTTGTTTATTCTGTGAACCGGTGCCAGTGTCAATGTTACGATCAACACGAAACTCGAACAAGGAAAACCAGTCGCAAACCACATTCGCACACGACACAGGTGCTTTAAGTTATTCCAAGAGTACCTACATTTATATGACAACAATACTAAATACTGGGTCGATCGAAAAGTATAACTACTGTGTTTAAACCATGTCACAACAAGGTGACCTCTGATAAATCAGAAACAACATTGAATCAGAAATAAGTCATAAAAAGTCACGTTACTACGCTGCCTTGCCCTACCTAGACAAGACATGTGTGGTTTTTTATACAATAGGCTAGTTTTCAACCACTAATTCATATATTTAATAGATTCAGTTGTTACTTTGCGGAAATGAATAATTAATTCTAACTAGTATATATTACTTACTATATATATAGTTTTAAATAGTAAAACATTTAAAGAGGGCAATTCCTGCTATATATATGAAATGGATTCTCGCTAATCACCTAGGTAGTGTTTTGTCATTAATTATTATATATAAATTGTATTAAGTATTAAAGCTATAGGTTCATAATATATTATGCGTCTAAAGAATATTTTGTTGAAATGGTGGACAGTCCTGGACATATTATGTACAATCAAGGTACCAAGGTACCGCCACCTACCTCGCCTAGATATTATTATACGAGTAGGTATCTATCTCCTTTGAGTATAAATACATTCTTAAAGTGTAATGTATACTCAATGGGAACTTATCTGAGCGCTTGGTCGATGCGACACGTGATCAAAATGCTGGCACATATTTGGCTCAACGAATAAGCATTGCAATTCAACGGGACAATGCTGACAGCATGCAGGGCACGCTGCTAACTGGGAGTGGGCTGGAGCATTTAGACTGCCTATGAGTCTGCTATGACTTATAGGTTGTGTAAATGCTTTTATTGTAGTAGCTGTGGTGTTGTATAAAGTTTGTAGTATTTTGTTTTACCAAGGCATACCGCCAGTTAAAAAAAAATTCAATGGGTACTTAACTCTCATCTTCAGCGCGGAATTTAGCACATAGAACTTACCCAAGTGAAGCCAATACAGGCGATAGCACCGCTCAGCATGTCTGCTACGATGGCAGGGTAGGAGTTAGCCGTGGGGAAGTACGCGTGGAACCTGGGGGAGTGCCAGTGCGTCACCCCAGACATGACCACCCGCTCGATGTCTGCCATCACCGCAGTCCACGGTTCAGCCTGCTCGGGGGCCTGTTCTGGTACCAACGGTCGCAAGTACCCAGGCTTTACGGATGGCACCACTTGTCTGCCGAAAGAGAGGGTAAAAATATAAGTACATTAATAAAAAAAAAGAATATTTAGGTACCTAACTACCAATTACCTTTTAATTAGTATGGATTGGAAAATCTATTTTAGCAGCATTGTAAATGCAGTAATTGCAGCTAAATGAATAAGCTAACAAAATCACAAAGAAAAGAATTAGAATTTTTTGATTATTTCTGGTGGCATCATCATTATAAAATTGTCACTTTCAATAACAGATGACAGTTAAGAAGGTTTTTAGAATAATTAAAAGCGTAGTATTAAATTATCAATTTAGTAAAAAACAAAAAAAAAAGCAAATTGCCGCGTTTTTTTCGTGCGGAAAAAGGACGACAACGTCCTTTCACTGAAAATCGAATACAAAAAGAAACCCACCTCTTTTTTTCAATTATTTGATATAAAACCTTTTTGAGATTTGACGTTTCTGTTTTTTTTATGTTCGCAGCAAAAAACAAAAGAACGCTAGCAGGGCAGGTATGGATTTTCATACAACATGGGCTGCAACGGAGGGCAGGAATTAAGATCCATATAACTTTTCTCGCCGCACATTTATAAGGAAGAAATGATGAACTTTATAACCCGTTTTTGAACGAGCAAGGCGACAATTACAGAGTTGGTTTGGTATAAAAGATATTATCTGCCGCTTGATTCCTTTTTATACATAGGCTAGCTTTTGACCACTATCTCACCTGATGGTAAGAAATGATGTGGTCGAAGATGTTGTTCAGTCTAACCAAGCTATATTTCCTTTCATTGTATTTTTTCTGTGTCTCAGAAACAACAAAATCTGTACCCATACAGACAGTTCCTAACGTACCTTATCCAGCTATTGCTATGCTAGTTAAAAAGCCTATAGGCTTTTTAACGCTAACGCACCAATAGGTCCACTGCACTCAGCGAAGCTAGAAAAATTAAGTAATCCTATATATTGGTGCAATTTTTCTTTCCACACTGCTCATCCTCCTTGGAAATCTCTGATGTATACGCACACTAAACATTGTCGAATGCGGAATCGCACAAAATAACAATAGATTCAAATTGTTTCAATTAATTACCGATCAGTAGCGGTTACATATTGACATTGTAATCTTTGCAAAACTTGATCGCCATGAACTACAATTACAGAGAATGCAGGTTAATATCATAGAGTATATTATATTAACTTGGATTATATGATATAGATAGACAAAGCAAAAGTCAACACGGCTTGTAACTTGTTATTGTGACCATATACTACCTGGGCTATACTACCCTCTTAATTTTACTGTTTTTTTATGGGATTTTGTTCATTCAAGCATGAGGCCCACTTTATGTCCAGCTGTAAACTCTACCTGTAACAGATCCATTTCGTCACAATTGATGAACTGCGCTGCACCCAACCATACATACAGTTTAAGCTGTGAGTTATTAAGTCCTATAATTTTACTGGCTCTCAAGGACAGTAAAATTATAGGACTTAATGTTAGGTGCTTGGCGTCAGATTTTATTGTTGAGGGTGGTGGCTAGATAGGCGAGCATTCGCATTATGTCCTTCCACCATGCTGGGAATGCTCAGGCCGGCAGTGGGGGTCGTACCATTGGCCTGCGTCCCGTCAGTCCATTTAACTATTACCGCTCGGCTATAGTTGCTTCCAAACACTACTGTGCTATCATTTTGGCTATACCTAAATAAACTATACCTAAAGTGAAAAATTTATACGAGTAATATAGTTCCTCTCTATTTCAAACCTCCAGATAATCATATTAACTCGTAGCTGCCTGCACACACCATCGTATAGACAAGTAGGTCAACCAGGGCAAGCGTTTAGATTTAAACTAAATCTAAATCTGGTTCATATAATGTGCGTCTAAAGGATAATTTACTTCAATACTGGACAGTGGTGATGAAGCGCTCGTAGCGTAGCTTGCTTAGTCGTTCTTAACACAACTTGGATATAGACTATAAAGTCTACTAGTAAAAGACATGTAATTATTCCGCCTAATTTTCCTGCTAAGTCGACGTGACTTCATAAATGCCACATAGGCCAACCCTTAAAAATACTATTTTTACCGGTTTCATCATCAGATCCTTAGCTTCGTGCACACCATCGTGATTTCTCGATCGTTTCACGTCGGCTTCACAGGTAAAATAGGCGGAATTGTCACAAAATATTGTTATATACAGTTTATTTTTAATATTTGGTATTATTAAATATAAGATTCCGATATCGCTGTGGATTTGACATTAGGTTATGGTACTGCTTTCGATCCCTGGAATCTAAAGGCAATAAAATGGTTAACCCCCCCCCCCCATTACGGAGGACCTAAAAGCTGGCGAAACATGGGTATTTTGACAACTCTACCAGCCCTGTCAAGGAATACAGTTCTGATGATGTGTAGTTATTGAAATAAAAAAAATATAAAGAACCTAACCTGTCTCTTATATTCTCCAAGTATTCAGCGATGTAATCCGTCATCGCCTTAGCGAAGTCCTTAAAGTCCCCCGCTTCCATGGTGTCTGAAAAAATAAAACCAAAATTGTCAAAATTGAAGTGATTAAATTTCTTCTAAAATATATAAATAATTGAACTTAAAAACTTTCTAATTACTTGAAAATGACATATGATTTGGTAATATGCGAATTGGAGCAGAAACATAGCCGTTATTTATTTTATTTCGGTTATTTACACATTGAAAACTATTTAATTAAGAAGGTTTTGCGCGTATATCAAAACTACGACGGCACTCTTTAGCACACAAAGAACCTTTCTATATTTATGTGCTTGTCAGTACCTACCTATAACAATTACTTCTATTCAAAAGCTAAATAAAAATATTAAAAATCGATAAGGTGATCTAAAATATACCCCCAAATATTAAAGATGAATTAACCGTTAGAGAAGAATATATATGTCATCACGCCTTTATGACCCCGAAGGGGTAGATGCTACAGCCAGATAGCTACGAGGACGTCATGGATAAGCAGAGTACCGCTACCGCTCGCATTGTCATCAGCTATTTATACTACGCCCTCCGAGGGGGCTGATTTTTTGGCCAGAACATCAAAAGTAAAAACACAAGAAGTACATACTTGTAGTGTACCTTTATAATTATATTATAAATTTTGAAGAACTGATCCTTCTCGATCCCCAAGACGCCTGCCAAGCGTGGGGATTATGGCAAATACCCCCTTAACAGGGGAGGCTGTGTTCAGCAGTGGACGATACGGCAGTTACAGTACAGTACACATCCTTTTTGTTCAACATGTTTCTAGTACTCGTTGTCCAGCAAAAGTGCTTATTACTGTACTGACTGTATCAGCCGGATTGTCCACTGCTGAACACAGCCTCCCCATTAAGGAGGGGTTTGCCATATGCCCACGCTTGGCATGCGTCTTGGGGAACGCATAGTATAAGATAACAGTTCCTCAAAAGGCGCTGCTGCCCACCTTTTTTTTTTTTATGCGCTATAGTCAAGCATTTGGCCGCTATCTCATATACTATCTCATATACCTTCTGGTATTTTACCCTTAGTCGCCTCTTTTGACACCCACATCAGGTAGACATGGAAGGGTGACATTCTAGCCCGGCATCCCATGGGCAAGTGGCAAAGTTATGTTATAATTATGATAAAAGCAAAGCAATACATATATATGTACTCAGTTTGATCAAGTTGTATAAACATAGTAGCAATTAAGAAAAAAAATACAGGAACAATACAATAGCGTCGGATAGCACAAAATTACAAAAGCTTCTTTAGCAACAGAAAATAAGCAATAATGTTCTGAAAAACATCATGTTAGTAAAGCACAAACCGAATTTTAGTCTTGTATCCTCAACCGACATTCTTGAGAGGTGAAGATCTAGAATTGGAAGATTGAAGAATGTTAGTGGTACGGTAGGTAATGCTGTTAGTTATTAAGGACAAATATACCAAATATACAAAAAAAAAAAAAACTAAGAAAACTCGCTCAAGTTCGAATTTATGTAAATACCTAAAATAATAATGTTTCTAATGGTGCTCCAACTATACTACCATCCAACTATACAGCTCTTAAAAGGACTGATGGACAGCCTATGTCCCGTTTCCTAGCACGGAAACATAAAAACTGCCAAGAGCTAGACGTACTCCTGTACCGAGGACTACCACACTGATATATCAATTGTGAGGTAATTGTTTTCTAGCATGCTGGCAGCATTGCCCATTTGAATTGCAACGCTTATTCGTTGAGCCAAATATGTGCTAGCATTTTAATCACGCGTCGTATCGCATCGACCAAGCGCTCAGATAAGTTTTGGAAAATACGATGAGCTCCTGGTAGTGGGCTGGAGCATTAAGACTGCCTGTAAGTCTGCTATGACTTATAGGTCGTCGTCTGTAGTGTTGTATATAGTTCGTAGTATATTGTTAAATAATGGCATACCGTCGGTAAAAAAAATGTTTTCTATTGAACATAGAAAGCACACCAAGTGTGACGATTCTATGCGGGTATTACTGTATTCACGAAAGAGAAAAAACGTTGACACATTTATAGAGTGTGGATGGACCCCATATTTCGAATGACTTGTGATAGCGCCAGTTAAATGTTATTTAAATTTCCTTCCGTCTTTTCGCAACTCGATTTAATATAAAAGTTGGCAGTTGTGTTTGTGTTTCAATATATGTTTTGAAGCAGTGATGGCTCAGTGGCATTGACAATAGACTGCCGCGAGCAGGTCCATGCCTCGAATCCCGCTGCGGGCTTGAGCTTCACCGCTTGGTGTAAGTGCATTTTGCGCACGCCCACCTCGCTAGCCACCACCCTCAAGTAGAAAATCTGTCGACAAGCACCTAAAGGTGTGTTACGGGAGCTGTCCTTGAATGCCACTAATTCTAGGTTAAGCCTGTTAACCCCTTCAACCACATCATCACTTACCATCAAGTAAGATTGTGGTCAAAGACTTACCTACCAACAATAAAAAAATAAAATAAAAAAGCTAATAATGTAGGTCAGTATCAGTGCTTGGTTTCAATGATTCGTTGTAAACGTAACTTAATGCTATTTTTACCCATGTGGGTTCAATGTCAATCGGCCGCTACCGGAGCTACTCGTAGTAGGTAGACAAACGTGAGAGCGTCGAGGTAGAGTGCAATAGGGGCACAAAATTTACTGATTAAAAATAAATATTTCACTATAACCAGCGGTATAGTGAAAATTGAAGAGCCTCTTCGGAAATGAAAAAAAATATACCATCCACAATTTTTCTGTAATGGCCTTACTTGTTTAAATTGATATAATCTGTTAAAAGAAAGTAAAGGAGCTTATTTAAGCTAAGAAATAAGCGAAACCTTTATACCTTGCTAAAGATTCACCCATCTTGTATGCAAGAAATATTGTAGAACTTAAAATCTCACTCTGCTGGTCCAAGAGCGAACCTATACGGGTACCGGAATTGATTTCTACATTGCCAACTGCTTGGTTCTTCTGTGACAACTGATTGACAAAACACAATCATAATCACATCTATCGGTGTCATCATCCTTGGGTAAATTTGACTATTCCCTGCTGAAATCTATATCTATACCAAACGCCTAATCCTAGTTCTGGCTGTGCCCAATCTGCTAACTTGTACTGCAATACAAGTTAGCAGATTGAGATGCGGTGCGATTACTCACTGTACTCAACTGCAAGGCAATTAGTCCCTGGCGAACTCGGTACAATCTTCTGTTAGGCCACTCTTCCTTTATTACTTACGCTCAAGAATAAGCTCTAATAAAAAACTCAAATTAAGCTATTTTCGAGACTAATCTTTATATCTACATTCTAAAGCGGCACTCCCAATGCTTTCAGATGAATCATGCCTGTATGTCATAGACCTTTTCATTGATATTGCACTGATTGCGGTTCGTAAAACTCTGCGCATTCTTAGACGTGATTAAAACCACTAGACCTTTAGGTATATATTTCAATAATGAGAACTTCCAGATGTCGTACCGACCTTGTTATAAATATTCCTTGTTCGGTCACTCTCGGTAGTAGGCGTCGCTCGCCGCTACTCTATAAAATGTAATATAATAGGTAATCTGTGATAATAGCACGCATTTCTATATCATACTATAAACACGTAGGGTACTGGTAGATTTACAAGTAAAAACATAGAAATAACTTTTGTTTTGTTTAGCAGCGGGTAAATTGAAGAATTATAGATAAATACTTGGGTTGCTTTATGATCTTTTAATTTTATATTAGGTTAATAATGAATAAAAAATCTTCGGGCGGGTTAGTTCCGCTATGGTATGGTCCCGCTATGGCACCCTCGCAAAATACCAATAAAAAAGTCCCGCTATAGCACCTATCAGTAGTTTCTGATACTGTTGAATAGAAAAGCTCTACAATGTTTTATGAAAATATAGCGTGGTAGATTTGATATAGGTAAGGTAGATAGCATTTGCTATAAGTACGATTGCTGCTTCTATAATATTTCTTTAGCTCCCTGTCTATAAGGGTAGGGTAGGGAGGGAGACATAAATTTGTAGTTCTTGTTCAATGCCGAGAGAACGGCACGCGGCTTGGCGCTTGCGCAAGCCTCCGCGCGCACCGAGCAAGTGGTGCGAGGTTATTGTCGGACCTCGCAGCGCCTACCACATTACCGCCATGTTTACCAATTGTTTCCTTTTAATACCAAAGAATACAAAAAATATTTTAATTAACTTATTATTTTAGACAATCATTAGTAAAATACTTAAGTTTAATTTCATTCCAGTCCTCTAGGGTCACATGGCCGCAAGACTAATGGAATTAAAAATCATGTTGATTAATTTGTTTTAAGGCCTTATGAAATTACCGGACGTATACATGTCTATAAAAACGTAAAACATATGTAAGTCGAGGTACGAATTATTTGATTGTACTCTAATCATAAGAAATTTCATATTATGATTCTTACCAATATTGAAAAAGCTGAGCGAATTCTGCTGTCGATAACTAGTCTTAAGCTTACCTACACATTTGTTTAATAATATTAATTTCAATACATCTGATATTTTTCCAATATAATCTTAATAATAATTCAATGTTTGTACTTTATATACTTAATAAAACGAAATAGGTAGTGTGGTAAAATGATTCCTATTGTAAATACGTATAGGTATACTGTTATACTTTCCCGTATTTTTTTGTTTTTATTGCTCATTGGTCAGTATTTTGGTACATATACAGTATATTATACCTGAAGGCATGACTCTGGTTCCGTGGAAGTTAGGACGGCCCTTAGTGTGGGACGCTACTTGCGTAGACACTTTAGCGGTTTCACATCTTTCTGAAACCAACGTGAGGGCTGGCGCTGCGGCTACTTCGGCGGAGCAACTCAAGCGGCGCAAATATGCTAACGTCGGTATGGGTTACATACTTGAGCCGTTTGGTGTAGAGACGTTGGGTCCGTGGGAACCGGGAGCTCATCGTATTTTCCAAAACTTATCTCAGCGCTTGGTCGATGCGACGCGTGATCAAAATGGTGGCACATATTTGGCTCAACGAATAAGCATTGCAATTCAACGGGGCAATGCTACCAGCATGCTGGGCACGCTGCCAACTGGGAGTGGGCTGGAGCATTTGGACTGCCTATGAGTCATGCTATATGACTTATAGGTTGTCTTAATGCTTTTATTGTAGTAGCTGTAGTGTTGTATATATTTGGTAGTCATAGTATTTTGTTTAATCAAGGCATACCGCCGCCGGTACAAAAAAAAGTATTTTGGTTGACTGCTATTTCACTTTCCCATTATGGCTCTGCTCTACGTCTCGTATACAGTAATATCTACCAGAAAAGCTGCAGATGGTCAGAGGAGATCTTCCAGGTCAGAAAGTGTGTTCCACTGGGATCAATCAATACTACGGCCTTTTTTGTTAATAGCTTCTGATATTAACGTCTTTCTATATTATATGTAAGAATCTCTGTGACATTGCTTTATTCGCAATTCTTAGCTGTATTCGCATATATGGTTCTCAAAATTTGAAATTGACACACGTAATGTTTCTACGATTCGATTAGTTTATATTGCATACCTACTATAAAAACGTAATGGCATATTGTTGTTGAATGCAGCAGATTACCATAGAGACTATATTATTTAGTTTACAAAAATGGTCCACGTTCGAGTTGGTCCTCACCATGACACAGCGTTTATTTAGTATTTGTTTTTTAAAACTAGTATATTAGAGTACCTACATAATAAGTGTACCTAAATTCCAGCTTCGTAACTAGTATAGATTTTGAAAAAGACACTTAATGAATAATCTAAAACTAACAATATTGTTATACTAACCCCATTTTCTTTATTTTCTAAGACCAAAAAAATATAATAAAAAAAATTTTACTTTACTCAGTGTTTTCCATTGTAGGTACAAGTATATTACACCCGGAATAGTATATACTTGCATACGAACAAATCTATGCTCCCTGAAATGAATTTCTTATCCACAATATCTTATACGTGTGCTCGTCTCGATCGTGCGCTCGAAGAGTCAAGACCTCCTGAGGATGCTTCGTGTAGAAGCGAAACGCATCGAAAATTCTTCCGGATTAGTTGCGTGGCGTTTGTGACGTCACGTCACGTCGGCTTAACGGGAACATTAGGTGGAATTGTCACTAGATATATTTTGTTATAGTTTTCAAGTGTTTTATATTATTCAAAGTCTTATTATATTATTTTAATGTACTCTTTAAGTAATTTTAAAATATTTTTTATTATTAAATATGGATTTTTACTAATTAACGCCTGTATCTATTAATTATCAATATTTAGTTTTAAGTCAACATATATACAAAATATCAAAATTTCTGGTTGGTAATTCACTCTGCTTACGAGCGATAAAACGTACCTATTTCGTAAATATTCGACGATTCGTAAAATACAAATCGACTGTCATATATGAAAAGTGTCGATAAATAAAAATTTCAAACCGATCACATTCTAAATTAAAATAATACTCCACGTAACTTATGAAACTAGAATGAACGGACATTGGCAGAATTGTGGTAACATTAAACCGCAGAAGCAAAGAAATAATAATAAAAACTTCAATTCATAAAGATTGCGCTTTAAATACGTTCACCATCTCGTTACATGTTTATCAATATGTAAGTTTTTTACATAATTAATTTGCGTAAACCCTTTCATATTAATAGCATTTTTCACTGCATAATTACTTGAGATATGGTAATGATAGTTAATCACAGCAGTTTTAGCCTAGTAACGGAAAGTGTGTGACATTTTACAACAAAATTTCGAAAAATTTAACAGAGCACACGGAAAGAATAATCAATTTATTTCATATAATGATTTCATAAAAATCATAGATATTTTATACTCGTATAGTAGATACCAAATATATCTTTATTGGAAAATATTTCTTTTTTAGTAATATCAATTTCAGTCATGAAGCCGTAGGGCATAACCCTTTGCAATTGAATACGACATGTTTTTAAAGCATAAACTACTAATAATACTACTAATAAACAGATAGTAAATAATAAAGTATTAAAATCTTTTTCTTTTAAGTACGGCCTCGAGATTTTTATCGGTGTTTATTTGCTAAACAAAGCGTAAAGTCATTATCGTGCATATATATTATATGAAGTCGTAGGCGCCTAATTGAAATAAAAAATTGTAAGCCGAAGTCCAAGAATCATAATTTTTCATACTCAGGCATATGGCGTCTTTGACTCATTGGTAGAAATACAAATATATTATTTTTTTCTTTTTCGATGTCTAATATAAATTGACTGCCTAATTTCAATTTTCATATTATTTTTGCTAGGTACTATCTCAAAAGCAAAAATAAGACTTGTATTATGATAGTCATTTATATTTTTTTACAGCTGATATTTTACTCTGGAGTACTATCTCTCCTGTTAGAAAGTGAGACAAGCTATTAGGTGCTTGGCAACGGATTTTCTATTGAATGCTGGTAACTAGCCAGCGAGCATTCGCCATATGCCCTTCAACCGTGCCATGAAGCTCAAGCCGACGGTGGGCATCGATCCACGAACCTGCGGCACAACAGTCCATAGTGATAGCTACCACTTGGCTATCACTGCTCCAAAATTAATAGTATCATAATAATTATAGCCTAATGTACTGAAAACGGGTATCCAAGCATAGGTTTCACGGGTGGGCAACAAGTTCAATTGAACATTTTTAAAGCCTTTTATATGCGTTGAAAATACAACCCTGTTTTTAATTTATAAATTACAATCCAAAAAAATCATATTCCTACATTACGGCTTGGTTTAAATAAATATTATACTATCGATGCCCTGGCTTAGAACATTTAGCTTCAGGACCGATGTATATAACGATTCCATTCACTAAGGTCCGATAGTAGACATTGCGTGGTATTGTACAGTGTGCACGTCTGAATAACAATATTATATTATATTTTCGTCAAATATTGGCTCAAAACAGAAAAAACCTGATCGTCATTTTTTCTATACTGTTTTAGACACATAACACAGCGAGACAGACCGACACACAAAACGCCAATCTTTTGCTGTGAACCAAACCAGCAGAAGCTTACAAGGCGAGGCCCGACTCGCGTTTGGCCATTTTGTCTTTTTTGTGACCTAATTACCATCTACCGGACACAGTTGCAGACTTCAAACTCCTACTGAAATGTAAAAGAATTTTCATAATACACAACTTGTCCCATCCGTGGATCAAACCTACGAGGACCTTGTCATTGACCTATTAAACCCATAATTTTATTTTGGTTTTTCTGAATGCACTCGAGGTAAAATAAATTAACAGTAGTTATGTATAATCACTAGATACCACGAATCTAAGATTCAATATCGTTATAACTGTAACAATAATGAAGCTAGGGTCAAGGTGACTGAAGTTTGCACGCGAAGACAAAAAATACGTTCACAGCCGTTACCAACCTGATAATAATGTAACATTGAGCCATAACTGAATACAATGATTGTAATAAACTACTTTCCTATTTCATTGAACTACCTGTACTCTGCCTATTGAATTATGAGCAGTGTAGAACATGCCATGGAATTAGGTGGTCTAGGTCATCCATTATTTCCACTAAACATGGCGTGATGTTGGATAATCTTAGAATTAAATAGGTGGTATTTAACTTTTTTGTACTGCTTTACGTTATCAACAAAATAAAATAATTAATCAGCTATGCATATTTGTAGTTTTATTAAAAAACGGATGTAACTTCCTACAGTGAAACAACTTGTGACAGTCGGATCAAAACGATCTTGAGCTATATATAGCTCTTTCATGGTCCAATTCCACAAGTTATTTCATACTTTTCGGTATAATATCGTGTGTCACAATATGGTCATCATCGGCAAGAGCTGAATGACTACCCTCTGCCACTTCATTGATGTTGACGATGAAATTTAAAAATCGGCCAAATGCGAGTCGGACTCGCGCACGAAGGGTTCCGTACCATTAGCTATACAACAGTAGACTTCATATTTTAACCTTTTTTGTTTTAACGTGCGAGAGTCCGACTCGCACTTGGCCAACTTTTTGTATTTGTTGTTATAGCGACAACAGAAATACATCATCTGTGAAAATTTCAATTATCTAGCTATCACCATTCTTGAGATACAGCCTGTTTTACCCTTTGGGTACGGAACCCCAAAAAGGACCTACTCGGAAGTACATCATTACTTATTCTCTACCAAAGACAAAATAATCCCAAAAACAAGTTATGCGTATATACATAAAAAATAAGTGTCGACCTGAAAGCCTTCCTCCTTCTTTTTGGAAGTTTGTTGAAAAAACTAGAAAAATATATTTTTTAAAAGAATTTTACCAGGTTTGATGGCTCTTGTACGAGTAGATATTACCACGGAGCGAAAGGAATAATAGTACATAACTGCAGCGGCCAGCAAAGGAGGCATTGATGGACGAACGTGTAAACGAGGACCGAGGCGAAGCCGAGGCACACGTACGTAAGTCCATCAATGCGTAGTTGTGGCCAAGGCTTGTATAGTGCTTTTCTCAAATAATGCGCGGAAATTAAAACAAAATAGTATCTAAGCAGAATTTTTTATTTGAAGATACAGTTGTTAAATGTACAATTTAGGAATTTTAAAGTGGACTTTCCGGGGATTATGTTGGTTTGGGAAAATTCTAAAGAGGTGAAGAATTTCAGGTGGCGTATATACTCATTGTCTTCACTTGAACTCATTTTGTCGAAACAATTACTTTTCAAAATCAATGACTATCAACAAACAACAAGTGTTCATTTGCTTTTTTTTTTCAATAAACAGCGTTCTATTTGCAAGCCAGATCAAAATTTAAATAAAACCTTTGATAAGTTACCTCCTTGGTTGCCATGCTTCGAAGTAAAAGATCGTTCCATTTTTTAATTACACGACAGATATGAGTTTACTGTGCAATTTATTTGGCCGCTAGACACGACAGATATAGATTTTCATACATTTTTTGCCGGCCGCTGCGCGCATGTATTTGGCCAGTACAGCAATTTCGATTGATCTCGAAGAAGGTTGTCAAAATAATGCTCACATTTCCAAGCATGTTTGAGAAAATATGTATAAAAGAAACAGGTTACTAAAATTCCAGTAAATATTTACGTTGTTTTTATTATTATTTGTTACGCCATCAGTTGGAATAACAATACTCGGACTTGAAGATTTTGGGAAAATATTTTAAACTAAACATGACATAAAATCAAGTGTAGAAAACCCTTAAAAAAGATATCTGAGAACATGATGACGATTTTAACAAGTTGCGGACTGAAAAAAAGCATTATGAAATACGTGTATTATTTTATGGAATCTGTGTGAGTTTTTTTTTTCTCGCATTTATATTTAGGTAGGTACCTAAACTAAGTGTTCTACTCAGGTGAAAGTTTCTAATTGTACTTTTTTAACTTTATGCGCCTTAACTAGCCTCGGTCACTAAGCGTCAATTTTTTTTGTGTGCATTCGATTACTTTAACCACCATTGGTTATCAATATTCTGCAATTACTGGTCATATTATTTTCTGTCCGAGAATAAGTCACGGTACTCGTAGGTGCTTGTAGCCGGGTTCGAGTCGAGGTACGTCTACCGACCACGAAATGATAATTTTCAAGGTTAGCTAAGTAAGTAAGTATATCCGTTTAATATATAGGTTACTGGTATATTTATATCCGGTCTTTAATAAATTTTACATTTTGTGCCTACAACTCGGATTCAAGGCAAACTTGTTAAAATATTCTTGGCAGGAAACTTAATATTTATTATTTTATTATTATTATAATACAGTAACGATAAGATCTATCCAAAGGCTGGGTATAAAGAATATGTATATATGTACATTTATGGAATCACATTATATTTTGTATACTTAATGTAAAGCGTATTCATAGTGACGAAGACAGCTTGACCCTCAGTTTCTCTGTATTTCTGATAGGTTCGTTTTCAACTGCAAACTCACCTGATGGTAAGTGTGGTTGTGATCAAAGTTGTACACAGGCTAAAACTAGAATTTCACTGGCTCTCTAGGACGCATTGTTAGGTTCTTGGCGACGGATTTCCTACTTGAGAGTGGTAGCTAGCCGGGCGGGAATTTGCAAAATGCTCTTTTACCAACCGGGAAAGCCCAATCCCGTGGCTAGATTTAAACTATGTACCTGCTACGTGTCAGTCCATGGCAATGCTCTATTTTATTTCAATACACAAGCTGTAAAACGTAGCCTTTTTAATGAGACTCACGCAGGTCTCTAGCTCGTAAAAGAATGCCTTATATTTCTGAATATAATATTTATTATAATAGATATATAATATTTATTTGTTATGTTTTATTGTAAAGTTATTTTAAGGTATTCAAGTAAAGAATGTTCTATAAATCTATCCTCTGTGTAGAATAAGTAATATTGAACTAGAAATATTTTTTTAGGGGGGGTTATAAATATAAAAAGGTAGCCGCAAAAAAAGATTGAACCCTAATATGCAGAATGTTAGCGTTTAGTGATCAAATCGATTAGGTACTAGTTTAGCGGTCGATCAAATAAAATACTAGTTTAACTAATGAGCTAAACTAATTAGGAATCTGAAATATCGGTAGGTATATGTTATGTTCTATATACCCAAATGCAAATTTATAATAAAATGTTGTTTTGTATAATATTTGTAGAAACAACATTGTTTTAAAATAAAACTGATTAAATCAGTAATTTTAGGATAATTATGTTTACCATCCACGGCCACATTATCAGACAGGTAAGATAGTAGTAAAAGACACACCTACTTACTGCTAAAAAATAACTCTCTAAGACCGGGCCTTAATATAATTACATAAGGATATTTTTTATTAAAAACGATGATAAAATAAATTGGTAAAACGCACTCAGTTCTTTAGAACATAAACAATAAAACATGGCTTTCGCTTGAATCGAACATGAGGTCACTAAACATTGGGTAGGTAAGTTTGCAAGTTGAAAGTTACTGAGGTTTACCTAAGTAATTTTTTTTTACCGGCCTTATGCCTTTATTAACAAAATACTACGAACTATACACAAGACTACAGCTACTACAATAAAGGCATTTAGACAACTTACAAGTCATTCCCGACTCACAGGCAGTCCTAATGCTCCACATATTACTATTTATATTATTAGTACATACCTAATATTTTACTTCTAACACTAGTAGGGTTATATCTAAATACATAAAACTGATTAATGACTTCTAACGTTTGCGCTCTTTCCTGTACTGTGCTGATAGTCTCTACGATATTTTGTACTAGATAATATTATATGTATACGAACCTATTTAAAAAGTTAAATACACAACATCAGAATACCACCTTCCTTTCTGCAAAATGCAGTAAGTTTAAAATACAAGGAAATAGTAAGCCGATGTGAAATGTGGGATTTCCCTGTGGAGTGACTCTACCTCATTATGTAGAGCGTTTAAACTTCATGCCTGTGTTTTCCAAAGACCCGCTCTGATGGAGTTATACGTCATTTGTAAACAGATTGTAAATATATAATGGAATATTAATTCATGATAACTGTTATGTGACGATATGACGTAGTCGTAGGTATTTAGTTAGCAGTCATATAGCTACTAGAGCATGTGACTCTGTAAGTAAGTAAAGTATGGTATATAAAATTGGTGAAGGACTTATCTCCTCTGAAGCCCCTCCTACTATCATGATTCTATCAGTCCTCGTGTCTCCCGTAGACTGGGATATATCAAGACTTATATTTTAGTTTGTATTATATATTAGCGAATATTAAAAAACATTCAGTTTTGTATGTTTACGATTTAAAATGTAAACTTTAGCAGAAGATAAAGTTTACATTTTTTACGCAAATAGTAATAATGACATAATTAGTAGTAAAAAAAGTAAACAGACGAAAATTTTGATGTCTGTGTTGTGAGCCGAGAAGCTTTGTATGATAACTCTATTTTCATTCATTTGAAATGGGTAGGTACTTATATAAAATATTTTATGTGTATCTTCGAAACTGCTATACAACGTTTCAAGCTTTATTTAATAAATGTATAATATGGGGACCGGGAGCTCATCGTATTTTCCAAAACCTATCTGAGCGCTTGGTCGATGCGACACGTGATCAAAATGCAGGCACATATTTGGCTCGACGTATAAGCATTGCAATTCAACGGGGCAATGCTGCCAGCATGCTGGGCACGCTGCCAACTGGGAGTGGGCTGGTGCATTTGGACTGCCTATGAGTCTGCTATGACTTATAGGTTGTCTAAATACTTTTATTGTAGTAGCTGTAGTGTTGTATATAGTTCATAGTATTTTGTTTAATAAAGGCAATCAAAAAAAAAATAATAATAAATGTATAACCACAAAATTAATTATCAAAATACTAATTTTTATATATAATATGTATATACATATTATAATTATTATTGAACTTTATTTCTTTTTATATATTCTTCTATTCTATATCGTATCGTAGATCATTTGTAGAAAACTTATTACTACAGTAAATAATAAAATATTAACAATACCTTTTATTATACAATTTTGTTTGCTTCAATGTGCACTTTTGCCAACTGTCTTCACCGTTCTCTGGCTTTGACTGAAAATCAGCGTCGGGAGTCTTGTGCTGAATCAAGGCCTTTTGACACCAACCTATGTATGTTTTCTTTCTAATCACTTATATTCTGTCAAATAACGATTTTTCTTTCTTTATTTATTTATATAGATCACTGGTTATAGGCATGTGTTTAGTTAGAAGTATCAATAAACCTAAAACAGTTAAATTTTATAAAAGGACGAGTTAATTTTTTCTGTATAATCACTGGCTAAATACTGTGTGTATTTTTTTGTCTATACACATACAACATATTTCGACAAAATATTCGGCACTTTCAACGTTTTCAAAACGTATCTGCAAAAGAAGCAACTAATATCGAACTGTGTAACGAGTAAACGATTAAAAGAAAAAAATATCGAAGATACTTGATTTTACGACTATGATAATCAAAATATATCAATGTATAATACAAGATAAGTACATACAGCGTAAACCTTATCAATTATCAACATACTCGTATACGCACCAAACGGTACAAAAATGAGCAGTTAAATCAATGAGTATCTATCTATTATTAGTATTATTAATAATAATAAAATACTGTTGTATGTATCTAAAAATTCGCTTATGGTTTGAGATGGAAGCAGAATAGTAGTATATTTAGAAAATGTGATTGTTTACTTAATAGTTTATTTTATATTTTTTTATTGACTGAGGGAGCCCGATGAGCGAGTGAAGCGTCACCATTTCAGCTTGTGCAAAATTACTCGTTTGTATGTCAGGGTCAGGATTTCCTTTAAGTTATCTCATTTTTAGATTGCATTTCACAACCGATTCTCGTGAATTTTTGTGAACAGATTCGATAATTTATATCGGTTCAGTCTGGAAATTTTTCAATACGGTTGAAATGGGCGGTTGAGTACATGAAGACAGATTTTCTACATGAAGGTGGTTGCTAGCCTCGGTAAAATTCGTAAAATGCCCTAATTACACCATGCGATGCATGGTGGTAGGGCACTTTGCAAATGCCCGCCTGGCTAGCTACCACCCTCAAGTTGAAAATCTGTCGCCAAGCACCTAATGGTGTGTTCCGGCAGCTGTCCTTGAGAGCCAGTAACTCTAGGTTAGTCTGAACAACATCCTCGACCACATCATCACTTACCATCAGGTGAGATAGTGGTCAAAGGCTAACCTATCAGGCATAAAAAAAAAAATGCAAAAAATTGTTAAAATATAGAGTGGTTATTTTACGAACAGTAGGTATGAGTAAGAAGCATACTTCTAACATCTACCATAGGTAACAAAACAATCCAGGTATAATAATTTTTTTTTGCGAGGAGGCAGGGCATTTTGCAAATGCCCCTCGGCTAGCTACAACCCTCAAGCAAAAAGTCGCTCGCCAAGCACATTACGATGTGTTCCCGAAGCTGTCCTTGAGTGATTCTAGGTTAGCCTGAACAATATCTTCCACTGCATTATCTCACTTACAATCAGGTGTCATAAAGGGCAAAGGCTTTATGATATAAGCAATAAACCTGTACCAAGTCATTGCTTCTGTAGGTTAAGTTTGTACTTTACACGAATAAAGGTATGAAAGAATATTTTAGGATAATATTCATTAGCGCTTTGCTCTGCCCAAAACGATTTATTCGAACGAAGGTAGGTTGTGCCCGCATACCTAATGTACATACATAATGTATTAACCAGTCCTCAAACTGTGATTCATAGTTCATTACACTTTGTGGCTGCTGGCCCGTTTTATCTTCTGCACAAGTTATACCACCGTTTATCATTTTAGATCGAATGATTTCTATAAATGAAGAGGTGGGGCATTTTAGGATTCCTTACCCCAACAAAACGGAGCCCTATTTCAGATTGTATGTCTTCGTGTAACTGGACTCTAGCTTGAAAACGGATGAGTTATGATATTTTATGTACAATGTTGATTCAAAGACGAGTATTAGATGGGAAATTCAATTATATAATTTTTGAGAGGGACATAATATTTTGTACTCTACCATGTCGGATGTCATCGGTTAGAATTCAACGAGCAAAATACATATCTAAATATTTAACATATAGTTTCCTAAAAATTAAAAAAATAGGAATCCGTCAAGGACAAAAAATAGGACATCAAGTTATCTAGGGTGTATCTCAAAAACTAAACTAGGAATCTAAAATTTCTGTATATTATGTATTTAGTAAAAGGTGAGTTGTAATGTAGTTTTGAACCTGCTTGATGGAACAAATAAACATTTCTTTTTTTATAGGCCATAGCAATACGGTACCCTACAAGTGCGAGGCACGACTTGCAATTGAACAGTCTTTATTATGATTGTGAGTACACCGATTACTAAGACTATTACTATTACTCGTGCTGGACTACAGCAAGCTTCCTTTGACTATAGGGTCATACGTGCCCCTGTGGTGATTTTTTCGTAATCTTAAAAAGTTTTTATTTAACATTTGTAATTTTTTTTTTAATTTAAATTATTGATCGTAAAGGACCATAAAAAATATTACAACAGGTACAACACAACAGGTTTTGCTTGCAAACCTTAGTAAGTAGTGCTATAGTACTAAATTTTCCCGTGACACAATCCCAAGGGCAGTAGTGTCATAAGATATTTATATGGTACCGCTCATGTAAGTAATCCTTTCTGTCAGTCTGTACTTGCCCGTATTCCAGGTTCAAAAACTAAGCATATTAGGCAACTATATTATAGAACCGAATTTTATTAGATACCTACACTATGTGAATTACTAATTTCGTGGTAAGTATTACAAATTCATATGAGCAATACTTAGTAAAAAATAATTCTATAAATAGAGCTTTTTATCCTTTGTTTGATTCCGTTCATTTTCCGTAATACCATAGATGGTTCCTTTGATGGTACCACGGTTTTTTTGCCGCAATTTCCTTTCCTTCATGGTCACGCCGAAATACTTTTTTCTACTAACCTTAGTAGTAACATTGAGTCGTCGGACGAAAATTATCCTGTGTTTTCTTTACTTAAAAAGAAGATACAGCAGTTTTTTATGCAAAGTAACTTACTAATTATTTAAAAATATATGATTGAAAATATTTGGATAGTCGCGAGTGCTTGAAATATTAAACTATTACCTAAAAACTGCCAATAAACAAACATCAATAAGGTTCAACCATCAACGATTAAAGTTAGGCCTATGGAACCATGCACTCAGTAACTTATAAAACTATTTAAAAAAATTTAGATACGAACATTAAAACTTTTCAGTTTTTGCATTACCCAGCTAAGTGAACAAGGTTACAAAATCACATCGAAAGGAAACAAAATGACCACGAGCATCATTCGAACCCATAAGGAATCTGCTCTGAATTACCGGGGTGGGTAAAGTTAGTATTAATAAATACATCGATCTGAAGATCAAGTTTGGACGTTTATTGATTTCTAAAGGTTAATGTAGGTATGGAACTTCTATCAAAAACTGCAACTAAGTGAACTAAGTCGATCTGAACTTTGAGATGCATTTATTAATACGACCCCTAGAGTGGTAGAAGGTTCGTTCGTTGATCATTGGAGGGACGACGGAGTAACATTTACTTTACGAATTTACCTTCAAACAAGTCTAATTTTGCAATTAGCTTAAAAATTATCATACATAGCTCAACTCCGTTACAACCATCGAAATAATAGTATTCTAAGCATTGACCTATATATACATATTATGTGTAACGTATTATCTCAATGATTCTGAGGTTACAACATTGTCATTATATCACAGTTTAAATATCTTCTAACGATCGCTGTGTCATATACAGTTTAATTATGTGATATTTGCCTTGAAGGCGTAGTTATATAAGTGTAAATAAGTAAGTGTGCAGGTATAATAGTATCGTATCTAAATAACCAATGTCAATGCAATGGTTATTGTCATAAGCTAGAGATCACGTCACGATTAATGACTGATCTAGCCTTATCTAGGTCAACTAGTTAGAGAAAGTAATTCTAATTGTTATTTCAGGGATTGGACACTAGATTGGTCCACCTACATTGTTTTTTACATTATTATAGTACTTACATAATGATTGAGTGTTACGCATAACGCTGTAATAATTGTATATAACTGTATCGTGTATCTACAATAGGCAAAACTAATTGTAAACGACAGTTTACTGCCGGGAGTGCTACCTACGAGTATGTTATGGGTTTGTACCAGAAAAGATGAATATTGTGACGTAGTACTCAGTTGTTCAAATCCCGCGACGGCCTTGATTTTCTTGTGTTGGAAATTAATGTTTATTTTGTAATCTTAATTAGTATTGTTATAGATAGACCTCCGTCCATATTTGTTTATGTAAATATTCATTTGTAAAAGGTTGTCTAGAAGAGATCGTTTTCAGCGATAAGAGCGCCCATTGTCACACCTACTCTTAGTTATTATGTTTTAAGTTATAAGTTTGGAAATGTTAATGTGTCAATAAAGTGTTATCTATCTACCCTCACCTCATGGTGTTAAGGTAGAGCATTTTGCGAATGCTCGCCTGACTATATATCTACCACCCTCAAGTAAAAAATCTGTCGCCTGTCACTGTGTTTCGGAAGCTGTCCTTGAGAGCCAAGCTAATAAGCCTAAATTTAGCCTGTTAACTCTTTTTATATCATCACATTCTTCACATTAGATTGCGTTCAAAGGCTAACCTATCAGCTACAAAAACAACCTAGCTAGATCAACAATTTTCTCCTTAAAAACCTAATTAAGTACTATGAAACGTATCAAGGTCTTTATCCAAATCGTTACAGTTAATTTCGTACACGATATAGGATTCATTACATTACCTAAAACGCGTTTAAAATGTATCCACATCAAGTCAATTATTGGCCGAGGTCACCATACGACATACGAGCCTACATTGTAGTTTATTTCCATGATTTTTTTTAACAGTAATAGCTATGGACATAAAAGGTGAGAAACAAGCAGACGGTCCATCTAATGGTGGTCACCGCCGCCTAAGAACACCCGTAATATCCGCAGCATTACTGGTGCGTTGCCTACCATTAAGAGAAAGGACTCTATTCACGCCTCTTTTGAAGCGGTTTAGGTTGTAGACCTGAGGAAAAACCTCAGGGGGAAGAGCATTCCACAACTTACAGGTACGTGGCAGAAACAGACGATTAAATCGAGTAGTGCGAGACTTCCACGTATCTTTAATGCTTCACCGTAAGGGCATTTTGCGAATGCTCGCCTGGCTAGCTACCACCCTCAAGTAGATAATCTGTCTCCAAGGCTCTAACAATGTGTTTAGCAGTGTTCAGTTCAGACAGTTAGTTGATTAATTAATAATTAAATTACAGGCACATGAGACTTAACCACCGTATGTCTCGGGGTTACGGGCGCAGTGCAGTTGGTCTTGTGACGAAATGCATCTGTTATAGGCAGAGGCTATCGATTAACATCAGGTGGCCCTCGTGTATGCTCCGTAACAAAAACATAAAAAAAATATTAGGCTCATGTATTTTTCCGAAACCAATATAAAGAATTAATTATCATCTAGATTTGAAATTTATACTTTAACTAGCTGAAAGTCCTTGGAATTTACCTAAATATGTATAAAATGAGATTTTTCAAACAATTTGAGATCTTTGAGTTGGTCAAGGTTACTAAAACGGGCTAGATCTGTTATATACTAATGACAATACCAGACAAAATGTATACAGAATAACACTTTAATATTTAACACAGGGGGATTAAACACTGAACAATTATTCCATAAAACGTAAAACTGAAGACTGTTTCATATACCCCAGTAAGATGGCGTATAAGGAAAATATTGCACTCTTTCATATTGCACCCAAAGGACAGCACTGCTTGCATTAACGTCCAAGAAGTGTAGTGCATGCTAGTCCTGAGTAGTATGCACTACACTAATGTACTCACATTATTATCTTTTGCTCTCCTATTGACTAACAAGTCGTCGAGTCTAATGAGTGAGATGAGACCGACTAACGAGAATTCCCAAGATGCGTTGCCATTTGTAAAGCGGCTTGCCTTATTAGGTACCCAAGACTTCTACATGCATTTTGTATTGTTTTTAAAAAAATACATTATTTTAACGACCACACAAAGGGGAAAGAAAATAATACTATAAAAATACAAAAATCATTCGAGTTAATTCATTAAAACACAAATCCTACGAGCTAGTTTGTTATCAAGAAAAATCATTTGAGTTAATTTATTAAAATCATTAATCACATTAGCTATTTTCTTATTGGTTACTAAAATATTTAGATAATTTAGGATCAATCATAGTTAAATTTCGTACTATCCTTGACATCAAAATCCTAAACAAAGTCTCCACAATCCAAAAAATTAAATGGTGTCAATAGGCTTCCAATCAAACTTTGTGCATATTCAATAATAAGCGCAATCAATAAAAAGAACTTACCAAGTCCCTTGTACAATTTAAAACAAAGCGCCGATGAATGTATTCAAGGTGCACTGCAGTTAATTGTTGATAATTTTCTGGTTGCAATTTAACTACTGTTTAAAGATTTGTTTCGCTCGCGAGGTTGAAAATGGACTGTGAACGCGGTCCGTCCGGAGACTGAGAGTGGAGTGACTACGCCTGCCACCGCCCGCCTCGGTAGCTTTATATACCAGCGTGCTATATTGCTAGCGATATGGCGATTCGTAGGTACACTCAACTCGACACTTCGCTATGTATGTAGTGCCCACTTTAGAAGATTAGCCGCAACGCATGTGCCGTCTATTCTATTCGAATAACTAAATCCGTAAAGTTCGCTTCATGATACTCCATTTCAGCGGAAAGGTATACTTTACGTAAAATCAAAAATTGGTATAGTAGGGTGACACTGTTGAAGTAATTGAAAATTTGGGTTTTGTGAGTTTTAAAACCGTGGAAAACTAGGCCCATTGCCAAATCTTGTATTAAAACTTCACGTAATTAAGAGATGGAAATGAAATTAGTAGTAATTGTCTAATCGTTAGCAAGATTACCTGTAGGTAGCGTTAATATTGATTTACATTTTTTTAACTATAGATACTACATATTAGTTATAAAATAAATCATGAAAAAAATAAATAAATAAAAAAAATAAATCATTCATCATCATCTATGAATATCTAGAACCTGTCTTTTTTAATAATGAGTACTTATTGAATACCTATATTAAAGCTAGTCATGTAATTCCCGTAAAAATGAGATGGATAGAATGCATGGACATGGATGGACACACTAGGGCGCTGATTTGTTAAAATGTCATATAACAGTTAATTTGAGAATATAATTAGACGGAATTGTCAATAGATATATTTTTGTATTTTTGAAGTGTTTTATTAAAATATTAATTTGATGTTTTATTAAAATATTTTTAAAATATTTGTTATTATTAATTTGAGAATTATTTCGCAGGGGATTACCCTGTGCCTGTTAAGATAGAAGGCTGAAAAAGAAGAAAATTCAAAAAGATCACAAGTCGGTAATTTAATTACCTATATAATTGTTGAATATTTAGAAAAGTCGGCAAAATAGTACCACCCTGATAGTATGTTTATTAAAAATTCGATAGGTAATGATTTAATTAATGTATCGGGTAAAATAGTGGCATTGCGAAAGAAATAAGTGAATTGTAGTAGCAGCCCTAGCCGCAGAGTTTAGAGACTCGTAAAGCTAAAACCAAAATTATTTTGAAACGAAGGACCTCCAAATCGCTAACACCAATCACTTTTTTCGAAATGGTTGCATAAAGTATGTTACTTTACACGTGGGCTATATTATGCCGAAGGCAATGACTATATTATATAATAGCTGTATATATGTAATTTAACATATTTGGCCACTCTGCTTTAAATACCACAAACTCACTCACTTATATGACTGGTGTTGGCCTGGCCTATGACCACTATCTCAACTGTTGATGTACAAGTATGAAACATGTCTGAAGCGCTCGTAGCGAAGTTTGCTTAGCTATTCTGAAACGATCAGCAAAGTTAAGTTACGTCCGCCTCGGTCAGGAGTTGGATGGGTGACCGCTGTTGACATTACTACTGAGCGCTTCCGTGCTTCGGAGGGCACGTTAAGCCGTCGGTCCCGGTTGTGGTCTTAGGATGGCAGTCGTTATAGCATGGTGGTAGGTCATTTTGCGAATGCCCACCTGGCTAGCTACCACCCTCAAATAGAAAATCTGTCGCCAAGCACCAAACGATGTGTTCCGACAGCTGTCCTTGAGAGCCAGTAATTGTAGGTTAGCCTGAACAATATCTTCGACCACATCATCACTTACCATCAGGTGAGATACGTAGTTTTAGTGGTCAAAGGCTAACCTATCAGGCATAAAAAAAACGTACATATAGCCTCAGAAAAAAATCAGATGGAGCACGGTGCACGACACAAGTGAAGCTAAAAATACCATGCTCCTGTAATAGAATATCTTTTACACTCTGGTTTGCAGTATAAGTACTGTGGCGCTTTTATAACAAGCTATTTACAGACCAAAAAAATATCTCATGATACCTACCTCCTTCAGTAAATTATTTAGAGTATTATCTTTAGGTAGGTAGGTAATAGGATGATTTTTAACCAATTTCAAAGATGAAGATGCTACAAAATTTTATGAAACTACCCTATTTTGTAAGTAACCAGCAAAATATAACTACTGTAAACGTAACTGTTATGATGCCCTTTTTGCCCCACCAATATTATGGCTATTACATTTACGATCACTAAAGTACGTAGTTTTATTATATGTTCTATGACTAAAGTTAAACCAATATATTATTATATGAACAAACATACGTCAACGGCTGCGAAATCTGCCAAAATGGCAAACAAATAATATGTCATTATAATTATTATTACCAACGGGATATTTACCGTGTTTTTGGTTAGTTTTGAGCTTCCGATATTTCGGCACTGTTGCAAGCGCCATGATCACGAGTAAACTGAAGTCTATGTGTGTGGATGGTAGGCACTAAGAGCAGACGAACCGGTCTACCCTCTATCTAGTACGTTTTTTCGGCAAGGCGATACTATTATTGTCATTGTCACTCACACCACTATTTAAATTTCGACATACAAAACTAACGGTATCAGGTCGTCAACTATTTGTAACATTTCTTCGGCTCTTGCATTGCTTGCGCTTGCAACAGTGCCGAAATATCGGGAGCTCAAAACTAACCAAAAACACGGTAAATATCCCGTTGGTAATAATAATTATAATTTTAATGACCGTGACAGTTTAAAAACACATAATGTCATTCGAATTATGAATCCAAATATTATTTGTACGAATCAAAGGGTCCCGCTACGAATATAGTTATTCGTAGGTTCCCCGTATAGCGATGACATTGATCTGCTTGATTCGTCTCTAGGAAAGTTTTAATTAACATAATTCATTATAAGGAGGTAAGTACTTACGTTCTTTGTAAATAGGTTTAAAATTTCATTTCATTTTTAGCTTATCAATAACAAAACAACTGATGGAAGCCTGATAAATTTAAGGATAGTGCGTTTTAGGGTTATGTTTCTGGAAAGGAAAAAGGAACCATTATAAGATAACTGTGTTGTCCGCCTGTCTGTCCTTTTTCTCCTCAGGATCACGTAAAGGTATCAAGTTGAAATTTAAATTAAATACTCGGGTTTCGACTCTCTTTCTGCTGTGAAAAAATCAAACTCGTAAGTAAAAGCGATCAAAAGATATAACCGTTTATGTTTTGCTATGAATCAAAACCAATACGGTACTTCCCGTTGTCCTAAATTCATTTAATTTGGAAAGAAGTAATGTATTACAGCACATAGGTATATAGGAAAAATCTGAAGGAGCATTTGGACTGCGACTAGTGTTGGATATAGTTCGTAGTATTTTGTTAATTAAAGGCATACCGCCGGTAAAAAACAAGTTAAGATACATTTCGGAGTTTGCGCAATGGAAGTGCACGATCTACCGATCACCAAAAAAAAACGCCATTTTAAAATCGAAATTCTAAAGAAACGCACAAGGTTTGATGATTTTATGCTACAACATTTATCGTACGAACCGCGAAGGAACTCTCTGATTACTTAACTATTGTCTTCTGGAAATTACAACCACTTAGAGTTTTCAAATCCAAAGAAAAAACATCCTTTCTGAGCCATGCTTTACTATGAGTGCTTCACCGCAGACCACAACGTTACTTAATATGAGATAAACAGTGCTCAAATGTGAATAATTAGTCTGTCTGCAGGAACGGCCATCGCGAACGAAGTCGCAGGTACAGCTAGTTTTCTTATAAAGTTAGGTACAAAGAAAAGAAATCTGAACCACGAGTGGGATTGAACCCGCAACCATCCATCTCTAGATAGACCACACATACGTAAGCTCTCAGAGCTTAGCAGGCATTGCAAAAATTATAATATAATATATTTCCTATTCACGATATCGTAACAACTGTAATACATATACCTACAAGTATCAAACTTGGTGCGATTATAGTCCAATTTCTCATGTTTATTCCATTATACAAAGTTTAGAAGAAAAAACTTGACTTGTCTTGGCTCCCAGGCAGGAGAGGCAACCCGGAGAGCCACTAGTTTATTATTATCGAAAAAAACCTTTAAATGAACTAATTGTAAACCGACCGATCAACCATAAAATGTATGAACTGTACGATTCCAATAGCAAACTAAAAAAAGCACAGTCTTAAGTGCCGCCACTAGATGGCGATAAACATTGTTAAAACACGCAATCGTTTTGATTTTATTATATTGTAGTTATACTAGAAGAAATACCAATGGTTATTTCCGATTGGACATCGAGTTCAACAAATTTTTATGGAGGATTATATTTTTTCTCAATCCTCTGATTATTATATTATGATTTATTAATTTATTAATGTATTAATTAATAAAGAGGTGTTAGATTAGGATCGTATTTTCGTATTCCTATTATCGAATATCACGCTCAGCCAATATTATGATATCGTTCCTATTACTGGGTAAAAGTCAAATAATAGTGACAACTTATCATATTATTTGTCATAAAAGACACGCAATTTAACCGTTATTGGGCAAATTATTATGTATAAAAGTTGATAAATCGATCACGTTATTGATATATAAATACTCGTACAGTACTTTGCCTTATTTTATACCTTAACAGATCTAGGACTGTTAACGAAATTTACAATGATTAATAAGTTGTATTTACATTATAAATATAGATTACTTTTATGTTCCTTCTGTTTTTAATGTCTTTTATATATATATAGAATATTTTACAAAAATAGTGTGTAATAGGCAGCGTTACAATAATAGGTAAATACTAACCCATAACATTGCATAATTAATAATAATCTATCGATATCCATTGCCTGGTCTCATTCTGATAATCCACGAAGCTCCTATACAAGAAGCGACATGCAAGGTCCGAGCCCCGAGGAATGTCGGCGTCGCACTCTCTCGCGACGAGTGAGAATGAGATGGCAAGTCACAGGCAACTGTAAGAAAGAATAGAGTCACTCGGTCGCCGTCATGTCGCTCACTATTATTTGAAGAACCTATTACGACAAAATTCATATTACCTAATATTAAACTTCTGTCTTGAACCTATTGCATATACCTAATACGAATATATTAGTCACACCTCTAATTAATAAGTAATTTTCAGTAAATATTTTTAATATATAAACTGGGTCATGTTCGGCTCCGGCAGCCTCGACTCGGCTCTCGCTATTCTCGCAAAGGATCATGAACTCTCAACTCTGTGGAAAAAATAAAGTAATTGGTAGGGATGTGAGACTAATGGAAAAGAATAGTTAAATAAAAATCGATTTTTCTTCGCTAAAGATGAATCGATTTTATACAAATAAATAATCGATGACTACGAAAAAAAACGATTTAATTGTATTTTTTAAAAATACATGTTTTTCATATTCCAATAATAGCCCTAAGAGATTCATATGAACAATTTATCAGATTAAAAATATATGAATAAAAAAATTACCAATTGAAAACTAAAAGTTAAAGGCAATGTTCTTTTAAAATTTCAAGTTAATGAATTAGGAAACCAAATAGCATTATTGATACATATTTAGTATTATGTAACGTTTTATTTATTATAATAAAAATCAAATAATGAGAATCTCAACAAAACTTATTGTCTCAAAAACTAAAATGTACTTCAAATAAAAAAAAATATGCCAAAAGTGTCCAATCCTATTTTGCATTTAACTATGCTTTAAAATAAAATACTCAGAATGAGAATATAAAAACAAAACGACTACTGTATAGTCTCAAAAACTGAACTAAAATACAAATATTTCGTTAATCTTCAAGTTAAGAATAGTATTAAAATAAAATAAAGATATAAAGAAGTTTTATTAGCCCTTTTGTATTTTTTTTTTTCAAACAAGTCCAAAGTCCATTTAATACATACTCGTATATACATACATAAATATATTACATTCTATTTCTGTCTATGTAAATAATTGATTTATGTTTAATAATCATAGTATAAATAATCATAATATAAATAATCATCATAATACAGTTAAATACAATTTACATTTATCGCGTTTGCACTTGTCCTAAGAACAAGGATTCTAAAAACTGCATTGGCATACATCCTTTAATGTTTAGAAGGGATTGTTTTCAAAAAAATTCTTTAGTTTTAGTTTGAACAAACTATATTTTCAGGTGGTCAAGCTTATTGTTAACATATTATAGATCAGTATTTTCAAATAACGACCTTGTTTACTTTAGCTAATCTGATTTTTGGTACAACCCGAAGTTCATTATTTTTTATAATTAGCTTTTCATTATTACGCAGATTGTAAAGTAAAACCCTTTCCTGCTTTTCTGATATACCTATCCATATCCTCACGAATATCTAATAAACAATTATAGATGTAAAGAGAAACAACTGTAAAAATGTTGTCTTTCTTTATGTGATCCCTTGCGGGGATAAGCTTTTTCAGCCCATTAAATGTTCTTATTGTACGATTTTGACATTTGAGAACTCTTGTTACCTCTGTAGCATTATCCCAAACAGTAATGGAATATCTTATTTTTGAATGTATACATGCATAGTACACGGATATCAGCGATTTTTTAATCTACTAATAATGGTTTAAGTTTAAGGAAAGCGTAATTACCACTCGCAATTTTCTTGTGTTCAAATTTTATCAATGAGTGCTTTGTGACTAAATGTGCTGTCTATTCTGTATCCTAAAAATATATTTCATTTAAAAATCTCAATTTCATTAATGCCAAGCCGCGATTGATAATGCATTATAATGCTTTTATCGCATTTCGAATTATATCATTATATTAATTATATACTATATCATACTTAAACAGATCATTATAAATCCTGAAAAACTACGTTTGGTCTCAATAACTAAAATATTAAACAATCTTTCGTTAATCTTTAAGTTTTTTTCATCCGTCTCGCATGGATACGAGCTGTTTCTGAAAATCGATTTAAACACGTAATCGATATAATCGATTTACTAAAAATCGATTAACATAACTAAAAAAAACGAAATTAAAAATCGATTATAAAAAAAACTATTTATATAAAAATCCATTATTTTTTAACTTCCTTAGTTATTGGTACATACTGACTGAGTTTTATTTTTATTTATAGCTGATATAGTGTAAGTGATGATGTGTTCGAAGATGTTGTTCAGGCTTACCTAGAATTACTGGCTCTTAAGGACAGCTGCTGAACACACCGTTAGGTGATTGGCGATAGATTTTCTATTTGAGGATGGTAGCTAGCCAGGCGGACTCGTGCCTACCAGCATCGTGGCATATTGAAAATGTCCGCCTGTTTGTATTGACTATCGTTAGACAATAACCGGGACCGACGTGCGACGCCCGAAGCACGGAAGCGCTCAGGTGAAATGTCACTAGCGGTCACCCATCCAACTCATGACCGCGGCGGACGTTGCTGATCGGTTAAGAACGGCTAAGCAAACTTCGCTACGAGCGCTTCTGTGTTGGTACGTAAACCTCGGTATGCGAATGTAATTGGCACTTGACCGCTTTTTTTATCTTGAACCTCCAAGCGTAGCTAGTAAGGCATATCAATAATTTACAAACGATTGTAATCATTTGTAATATATACCTCGTTTATGTACCCGGTGATATAAAACACCAGCCTTTAGTGATATATTCCCAACTGTGTGAGATTTAAATTAAATAAAACATAACCCCATCAAAATAAAATAAAAACCGAGTCTGGAGTTGCACCGTCATGTAACATCTATCTCTTACGCTTCATAGAAAAGAGGTTATTATTAATATTATTATATAGGTACTAGGAGCCTTTCTCGATTTCTAATTCACTTAGGTACGGTAAAGTGAATTAGATTGAAAATCGCTCTAAGGAGGGGCATATTAACGCACTTTTCAATTCTCTATGATAAATATAGGTAATATATACCTACGGGAGTCCCGAGGATATGCCACATGGAGGGAAAGTACCTTGAATATTGTAGATGGAACATTTTACACATTTTAGTAAAATGTTCCATCTATAATAATAATAATATATTTATTATCCAAAAAACCAAAACTAATGTAAGTTTTGGTTTTTTGGATAATAAATAGAAACTTATGAATAATTAAGACTTATTGAGTTACCAGTTCAAACTATTTCTTATGATACAATGGTGGCTCCACACTAGGCTCAAGGCCCGTGTCGTGGAGTCCTATATTTATTTGATTTACAAATTCGTACTTAAACGTTTCAAGGAGGCTTTGCAAAAGTTATTTTACTATAATATTAAAAATAAAATGTAAATTTCGAGTGAGTGTGTTAGTGTGAGACTGTATCGGGGAGATCGTGAGATAGTGTGCAATGAGTGTGTGAGGGTGTGTGTGTTGTGATGAGTGTGTGTGTTATGTATGAGTGTGTTGGGGATCGTTTATACTGCTGTGTCTTGTGGGCTTACAAGTAGATGATGTCTTCGGTTGCATCATATGAAAGGGTCATCAATCATTTATGAATCAGATGATTAACTTCAGAAGTACGTTTCTTTTTAATATTATGGATTGCACATATTTTGTTGTATGTGCGGGGGAGTAAAAAGTTAGGATGTCGGTGAGCAAACATACTATTTACTGGTGGGACTGAAACTTTGAACACTCGTTTTGTTAACAATTTACCCATATCTTCGCTGTTATGTGTCTGTGTATGGTTATTACAGCCTTTTTTATAAACAACTGACGTACCCGTAAGACCTCGGTGTCTTTGTAGAGGGAGTCAGTTGAGTATGTTGAGGGTTTCTTTATCATCACCTTCAAAACTGCTCTCTGAGCTCTTTCAAGTTCAATAAGCATAGTCTTGAAGGTGCCACCCCAGGCTAGGATACATAGATCTACAATATTCAAGGTACTTTCTCTCCATGTGGCATATCCGTGGGACGCCCTGTATTATAAACACTGCGCAACATCCAATTCCAACAACACAGCGCTGACAAAAGCTCGTCTGTAGGACTTATTAATTCTTTGACTTCATTTATTCCCAACCCAATCCCTTGAGCAACTGATTCCCGATACTTTATATCTATTCAGCAATGAATAAAACGATTTACTCAGCGTATACTTTCAAGTGGAGGCAGTCAAGCAAGGACTCGAGTGAATTGATTCAATTCCCACGCCCTAGTCGGGGGTGGAAGCCACCTACTCCTCACACCAATTTCAATATAGATACCTAGGATAGGTGTTTAGATATTATAGAGAGAGCAGCAGTCATTATCTTTTCATTGTATTTGACCACTATGATGTAGATTTCGCTAAATCTAGATCGGGAATTGGTTATCGAGGACTGCTACCGGAACACCTGTTAGGTGTTTGAAGAATTTCTACTTGAGGGTTGTAGCAAGCCAGACGGACCTATGCCCTGCCCTACCACCATGCAGATAATAATGATTGCCTTCCTAAGATAACACCTGGGTCACCTGGGACCAACGGTCTGGTCGATACATGGAAACTCATTTGTAGTGCAACGCACAAATGCCACTGGCGGTCGCCTATCCCATAACAACCGTAGCGAACACTTAGTGGATGTCTAAGCAAGCTCTGTACGAGCATTGCAAGAAGATGAAGGTGATAGCGAGCCAGGTATATGCATATATACCATATGTTATATATACTATGTTTTCTATAACAATGCACAGGATAACTCAAGGACAAAATATATTAGGTAAAAATGATTAAAAACGACTGCCCTATCAAAAAGAAGCTATAATATCACTCGAGATGATGTTAGGATTTTAACAATGTCCTATATTCCAAATTTGTTCAGTCATTTAAAAGTTATGATAGGATAAAGATACTTGTATAGTACCGAGCTATACCATACATACTTGAACACTAAAATCAATATACTCCCTGTCGGCGGCCATGCAGATAACAATTGTAAAAAACTTTGTTCACCTACCTCCTGACACCAACCCTCTTTAGAAATATTTTCTGTGGTAACATAAAACCGCTACTATTTGTAATCAAGGCGTTAAATGGTTAAAAAAGTTGCAGCCCAATGAGTAGCGGCGACACCCCGCTCATTTTGACGTGAGTGGTAGAATGGTGCTCATTGGGCGCATTCTACGAAACCTAACAGGAGAATCCAGGAACCTTCCTTTTAATATTAAGGTCTAAAACTCTTAGGAAATGCAGAGTTAACGATTCAATTTCCTAAACTAAAGCCGGCGAGGCGAGGCCAGAACAGAGTCACAGCTCCGGAAATGATTTATAGCTGATCCGGACTTTACCAAAGCGGCGCAGAGTGGCATCAAATCAAAAGCTGATGTGTAATTACCCGCGTGACGCAGGCCACTCGCCACCGCTCTAGCTTACAAGTGGTGGGCGGGGTGGGCGTAGGGCTGCCAGTACATGATTTTACCCTGAAGAACCACACTAAGATTTAATTATTTAATTTTTTTTTAACTTTCATTTATTTTCAACTTAAAAACTGAGGTACTATATTAAACTTTTTTTTTATAAAGTATTATGCAAGTCACAGTCCGCGGTCTCACGTGACAACGTGGTTTACGGAGTTCCATATGTCATATTATTGTAGAAAGATCACATTTCACGCGATTTAACCTTTTACTTTTAGGCTAGCCTTTAGCAACTACCTCACCTGTAGGTATGTGAAGATGTTGTTGCAGATGGTAAATGGGAACTTGCTTTTAATTGCCAGATCACACGGTTAGGTGCTTAGCGACAGATTTTCTACTAGAGAATTGTATCTGGCCATGCAGGTGAAAATTCACAAAAATCACAAATGCTGTATACAACCATGACTGGGACTGGTAAACATGGGACTCAAACCATGGATATCCTGCACAGTAGTTTAATAATCATCGCTATTATATTATTCCTGAAGATAATTGTATGGAATTCCATCCCGGTCTGGTAACCCACGGAGAAATATGAAACATTACATGGTGGTAGGTTATTTATGAACTAATATTATTTATTCGTAGATTAAGCACTGAGCCGGGTTGGGCAACAAAATATGTACGTTCTTATACTAAATTGTATACTTAGTATTTCAGAACCCAAATAATAGGGACTAGTGCTTTACCTATTGGCACTGAATTTATACCAAAATTTGGAATAATATTTTTTTATGTGTGCACTGTTTAAGTATCTTTAATTTTTAACAAATGTGTACTATAAAGGTATAATCAGCCTTTAATTATCAAAAATCGTAGCCTCCATTTAGCTTCTTTTAAAACACCATTTATGTCCATAAGTACTCGTACTACAGTCGATTGTACCTTAGGACTGAGCATATTGTACCTGTTGCTGGTGATGTAGTTTGGGATGGTTCATTAATTAATAAAATATTTTATATATAAAAACGAATAAAGACCTGTAAAATCAACTAAAACTTTAAAATATAATCTTCTATATTGTTTGTACACATCACAAAAATCTATATAAAACTTTTGAATAGTAACCTTTATTCATGGCATTGTTTTCGTTCTAAACCACGTTAGATTTTTAAGAGATTTACCTTGAGCATTCTGATATTATGTAAAAGAAACTATAAAAAGTGAAAACCTATTTATAGGCTGATGATATAAATATGACGAAATAGTTATATTTCAAGTAGTTTCTAAATAAACCACTTTGAAAACCAGCACAAGAATTTATTTTTTTAGCCAAAAATTTTTCTTGGTCGACACAACAACAACTTCGTGTTAAAAAAAGACGGTTACACGTCACAACTCGCAAGTATGGACAGAGCTTTACGCCCACAGTCAGATTGGAATTTTAGAGTGCCCCGTTTCGTCGAAATCGATGGTGTCTATAAGGACCATAGGTACAAATATCAACATAAAAAGAGGCAGAGGAACTTTACAAAGCAGTAGCTAGCAACCCTTGAAAGAGACTTTGCCGGTCGGATGAGGGAGATGGGTGTGGGGTAGTCTGGGTGGTGCGGAGGTTGAGGCGAGAGTGACTCCCCCCGGCTCGTTCGCGCCGTCTCCAAGGATACCGCACAAAGGGGATGACGGTTGCAACAAGTGGAATTGAAGCTTAACTTAACCTTTTCTGTGTGATAATGATGTGGAAAGCTTTTACGTTGTACTGGCTGTTTCGCCGCGGCTTTACTCGCATGACTTATATATACACTCAGAATTAACCGACCCTACGTTACGGTTACGGACGATACAGTTTGGGTTATGGTCTACTTTTTAAGCCTACATGCAAAATAAGATCTTAGGTACGAGTAAAATAAAATCTTACTGCTCAAAACTTAAACAAAATTACAACTGGTCAATAAATAGGTAATGTAAAGGCATGGTCGACGAAAAAATAAATTATTAGTAGACCATGACAAAGTACTTAATTGCTCTGAGTTCATAGAACATATTCACATGAATAAGCATGGTCGAAGAAATTATTCAACAAAAGAGGATCGGCTTTTTCGTAATACTGACTACTTTTTTACAACAAAATATTTATCTCGACTTACCTACGAGCATAGGTAAGTCGAGATAAATATTTTGTTGTGAAGTTTCATTATTTATGTATAACTAACGAAATCTGAGAGCACCAATAAGATTTAGGTGTAAATGTGTGTCGGATCTGTACAATTTTTAATCATTGGTATACTTTTTCGGGCTGCAAGTTGTAACTACTTTGAATATTATTTTCATTTATTAGTATAGGTATGTGTATTAAAACTGCAGTCCTTTAACAGCTCTTGATATAACTGCCAATCAGCTTGTTTAAAATTCCGCCGTGTAACAAATCTACGAGTACTATCGCTACTAAATCTTAATAATTAAATGATCGCTGCCTAAATTTTCACGTGTCACTTTCCACGTCATATATATTGCTATATCTGAAGTGGCAAACGTGACGTCCGGAGCTGATTTCTGTAAGTTGCCGTTAACCAATTTAACCCTTGTAAACTCTCCACTATTGAGATAAAAATTATGTTCCATAGAAGCATCTAACAATTGCTTTCCTCGACTATCATTTTTATACGACCAATTTGTATGATGGCCGTTGAAATCCCCTGTTATTATTGATTTCGAGACAAACTTGGAAAAGACGCTATCCCAATCAGATTAGGAAGTGGACGTCGAATGCGGATAATAAATAGCTACCACATTTTCTATGTATTTGCTGTTAAAAACTTTAACATGTAAAATTTCAATATTTGAATTAGTAATGCTTATTGAACTTAATTTTGACCTAATGGATTTGTGCATCAAAATTGCCACACCACCGTAGGAATCTGGCTTATTTCTTCTGAAGATGTTGTAGTTATTTATTCGTAGGATTATATCTGATCTAAGCCAGGTCTCACTCAGTATACAAATTCCAATATTTTCCTGATTTAAAAGAAGTTCCAAGTCATGTCTTTTTAGCATCAGGCTCTGTGAATTCCATTGCGCAATGTTTAAAAATTGCGCAACGGAACCCCCAAAGCCCAATGCTCTTGCAGATGGCATTATAGAATAGATGTTATTCATAATTGACAAGACCAATTAGTTTACTAAAAACCTCCCCAGTACTAAAGCTTCTTACAAAAAAAGTAATAATTTCATCAACAATTAGTTTTAACACATTTTGTACCTTATCTTCTACAATTCCTAATAGGAAATAGGTACATACATTTAACAGGAAATGTGTATATTAAGGAATCTTTGATATATTTTTTTTTATTTTACACATTTCCTAAGTACCTATGCTCGGAATGGTATATATTAGTAAGTTACCGTAAATGTATGAAACCTAGAAATTGTACACAATTCCTAGGTTTCATACATTTCCGGTAACATCTGGACTAGGTAGGGTCATTGCGTTAGTTAGCCGGCCGGCGTTACTTTTCGGCCTTTTGGTGGAAGTCTTAAAGTAAAATTAAGAAAATAGAGTTTTCATAGTAGTTTTTCATTCTTCTTTACGTTCAATATCACTTAAAATAGTTGGACAACATCAGATATTATTTTTACGCGAGTAGCATGTACAAGTGATTTATAATAAATAATTAAAAACGACACCGGCACTAGATGGTCACTGAATGCAATAAATTTACTTAAAAAATAGTGACGCGCGATTCATTTCAAGGTAAGTTATTTGATGTGGTTATGGGAAACAATGTAGATGTAAATTATAGTCTATGAAGAAATAAATGAAGATAAGGTACCAATTGTTTTTATTGCGATATTAGTTCAAAAACTACAAAAAAATAGACGGCCGAATATTAACATATGAATTTATTAAAAATTTTAGTTCTCGGCCTAGGGGCCGAATTCTAGCTTATGACTACTTAAATTATTTTTGTCTCTTATTTTTCCTATAGGTCCGCTATATTTACTATTGCCATACACCTAAAGATCCTGGCTATCAGTTTTCGGCCGCATTAAATACGGTGAAATAGATGAATAACAGTTCTATTTCAGTAACGGCCGAAATCTAAAATTGCGACAATATTTTGAGTTAGTTTTCGGCCTATCAAAAATGTATGGAGTAAAATTAGGCCGAAAACTGAATGGATTCATCAATTTGCCGGCTAAAAAAAATTCCTAACGCCGATAAAAATATATGTTATTATCGCATAAATATCTTCTTCATTGTTTTCAAGCTTTTTTTTAGAAGTTTTGGGTTGGAGTGCGTAAATCATAAAGTGTGAACACTGAATAATAAAATAAACTCAAACAACGAAACTACTGACGATTTAGGCTTAGATTTGTGTATCAATTAAAAATTGTCTGTCTAGATGGCACCTCCAGAAGCAAAACAAAAAATAACTCAATATTCAAAGAAGTCTGTGATCTTGGCGCTTAGGGATTTCAGAGAGAAAAAAATGTCTTTATGGGAACTTTGCCGACATAACGGAATTTCTATACAAGATCTTATCTCTGGAAGAACTAGTGATACGACGTAAGCGCGGCCTAATCCTTTTATCATAAATGAAGTAAAAAAATGGCAATGAAACTCATAATAATATAACTAAACTAACTCTCTGACATCTTTCATGAAATTTGTGAGTAAATTGAATAAGGAATATAAGTACTCGTATCTATTTTGTACTTAATTAATTTTAAAGAATAAATCCATGTCGTCTTGTCATGAATATATTGCTGGATGAATAATTAAATCGATTCGAAATAGAGAGTTCAAATTATCTTGTTTTTAATGTGAATTTATTTAAAAGATTTTAATTTTTAACAGTCATATCACAGTGGCCAAAAACTAAAATATATGAGGCCGAATACTGACACATACGGCCGAAAACTAGCGTTTTCACCACTTTTATGATTAAAATTATGTAGTAAAATAACTAAGCTCCTTGAAGTCAAGAAATTTTGTTATGGAAAACTACAATAAATACGCTAGCAAGAAACATAAATTGTGTACTTATAATTAAAGTTCGTGTTTCCGCTAAAAGGCCGAAAACTGACGTAATCACCCTACTACAAGTGGCATACAAAAAGGACATTCCGCGCTCAGATCAAAACTTTGATGAACTTTAGGGACGACATACCTACCTAGAAATCATAACGAAGGAAGGCGCAGACGCTAATATCAAAACAGAAAAGTAAAGCGGGCTGATACCATAAGCACAAGATGCTCTTTATGTGAAAAAAAAGGGAAATTTTTTCAAAGTAGGTATGTCCGAAGAGATTAGCGGAACTAGCTGAAAAAGATACCTATGAAGAAAGAAAACGGAGATAAATACAATCAAATGATAGGCTACAATGCACTGGAGGTGTTTCGCAGCAACTGTGTCATTTAAAAATAAAGAAACCCTTCCAAAACCAGTATCTTTCTATACAGTACAGACGACAATGGAAAATAGCACCAACAGAAACAGGTACCTACTTAACGAAGGGTTCAAAATATCGTAAAGTAAGGATTTTTTTTATCTTTGTTTATAATGATGATTCTTATAATGAATCTTGATGTTACATGTTTCTTTGGATTACTTATTTAGGGTTATCAATCCAGTTTCAGCAGTACATACACTTTTCTGTTCACCGAATGAAGAACGCACAGACTAAGTAGTAGAACAAGATTGAAGAACGCTTGCGTGTTTCGGTTACGAAGAAAATATTATCTAATCTGTAGTTTCGCTACGGGTCTACCCGGTTGGATTCACTCAACCAGGTCACGTCTCTTTTTATTCGAATAAATATAGCGCGAGTGCGAGCCGCGAGATGATTAGAGTAATGAATGAATCGTTCGCTTTTGTCCAACAACGTTGAAAAATTCGTCGATTATTATGTGAGCCATTCGAATTATTCAAATAAAATTTCTTTTCAGATGATTAGTATTAGTGCAATTATTAGTAATCACTCATTGCTAACTAATACTGAAGACTATTGCCCCAAGAATTAAGATAAGTTTCAGCAAGATTTCCCAGTGCACAACACCGCGATAGTAAAAGAAATAAGTCAACATAACTTTAACTTTTGATCTAATATAGCTTAGCTTTTTCTGTTTCAGTTCAGTTGAAAGGATCCGCCGAAGCTTTTTTTTTTGACTAGTTTGCATGTCAAACCAGAGAGTTGAAATACTAGAGTAATTATATCCGAACACCACTGCTCTAAAAGCTTACTAGAATTTACCTATCTACATACCTACATGTATATGCAGTTTGTAATGACAAGGTAAGAACGTTCAAATATTATACGTCATATCTTTTGTAAGAAAGAAATAAATAGGCAATTCGTGTAACCATCGAACCGCCACGAGACATTCCGATCACTATTACACTGTGATCTCTTTCACTCTCTCTCACACCAAACGATACACATATCTCGCTCATCCATTTCATTGAGATTAGTTCCTAAAATAAAACCGTCATTTTGTTTTATTTAGGAACTATTTTCTATTTCATCAATAAAAAGCAATAATTACGCGTGAAATTAAACAGTTTTCTTATCTCTCACAGTGCTTATATAATTGGTGCAGAGTATATAGACACAAGGAAGGCATATTGTCCACAGATTATTCCTAAAAAACCTGATTAGCGGCGATGTATTCACTGGACGCTCGAAAGCGCAAGACTGGTAGTGACTCTGGTAATTACCCTGAATTCTTCTAGTAAATATGGAGGGCACACAACTCATCTACAGGTAAAAAAATCTTAGTGTTAAACTCGTAAACTTACGTCTCATCATCAGTAGGTAACAATGCATTTCATGAATTTTGTTTCGGATTTGACTCGTTCTAGCATGTACTCAGAGACTCTTAAGCGATTGAGTTTTTGGAGAAAATTCAGATCTCTTGGGACTAGCATAGCGACCACATGTGTAATACCTAAGTGATTATATAAAAAAAAAATTTAGCTAAAAATGGAACCGACTTCAACACCCAAAAGTGTGAAATAACTTGTTGAAGTCGGTACCATGATAGTTCAAGGTACCTATTATCACAAAACTGTGCGCATGGTACCGACTTCGACAAGTTATTTCACACTTTTGGGTGTTGAAGTCGGTTCCATTTTTGCAATAAAATTTTTTTTACACTTTTTAGTGACCCTTGCTACTTACGGGATCGATTATCATTAATTATTAACAACCATATCATCAAGATAGGTTATTTCAGATATTTTTGGGTAACTCAAAAACGCCTTGACCGATTTTGATAAAATTTCTTGATCAAACGACAAGCGTCACCTTTCAAACAAAAAATAATTTTCAAAATCAGTTCACACAGTCCAGAGTTCTGAGGTAATAAATATTAAAAAATACAGATGAATTGAGAACCTCCTCCTTTTTTGGAAGTAGGTTAAAAATGGTAGATACAGAAAGTTTGGCGTCTATCTGTCTCAAACTTGAAATGAGGATTTGCAATCACTATTTCCTTCACCTTTGCGATGGTAACTTCACTTGCAGACGTTGATGGCCCACCAGATTGAAGCAAATCTCTATCATAGACATAGCATTATTTGTGACAAAGAAATCACACAAAATAAAAAATATAACATTTCAACTTAATTTATAGGTACGGTACCTACATCACAGTTTATTTTTACCACAAACCGGCCCCAACTCAGCATAATGCTGCGAACAACCAGCGCTGGTCTTCCCTTGGGAACGGCAGGTAACGTCACGCACAAAAATGCACAGATACCTGGCCTTGTAACTTGTGTACATGTAGACGTAAAAGACTTGGTCGCCGATTATCATACTGGTAAATCTCATGTTAGGGGTTATCGTGCACTGCCATGGAAGTAATCAGTACTACGTACAACAGGAATGAGCTCTATCTGTGCATCATGCAGCTAAATTAAAGAAAATAAAACCTTATGCTAAGGTCGTAAGTGTCTTGTTGCGCGCAAAATAAAAATGAAGCCGAGTGAGAAGGCTACCACTGAACCCTGTGTCCCGTTCTAACAGTGACTTAGAGTTGCCAAAGTTGAATTCGATCCTTTTGTTGTTTGTAGAAAAAAATTGCGATTAATGTTTTGTAATGAAGTAAAAACATTTACTTACTTCTATTATGTTTCTAAATATAAATAATAATTTATTACCGACATGTTAAAGCAATATTATTTATTGCTACGTGTAAAGCCTTACTAACGCAAAAAATTTGCGATTGGCATACAGGTTTTCTTTTATTTGTATGAAATACGGACACCTGACCTGACAACCCCACATGAAATCGTCGACTCGACATTAATAGCGGTGTGTTATTTGATCACGTGATATATTTGAAGAATTTTAATAAAAATGGGGAGAATTTGTGTCGTGGAATGCTTGCGGAAGCGAGTATTATCCTGATTATGCTTTATCTTTTCACAGATAATAGTTTTAAACATAATTTGTTAGTGAAGAATTACGGTGACCATGCATGACTATCTAATCCTTTTTTTATTTTATTGTCATGAGGAAAATGCATTTACGCATACAAACCCGCCAGGGAGCAGGTAGTTATGTCGGACTGAGGATCAATAGGGACCCCACTATCGACTAAAAACCTCATGGTGTTCCGTCGTCATCGACTGGCGGCAGGGGCCACGGAGTCACTCGCGCTCTCATCCGCAGCCCCCATCGACGTCGCTGCTAGGGCATGGCGGTATTGGACATATTGGCAATACCGGTATTATATCGGTATCAATATATTCAATACCGGAATACCGGTATTTAGGTATTTTTTCGGTATTTCACTATAAATGTTAAAATAGCAAAAAATATATATTGTCCATGTGATATTGTTTTAGACTGAATTAATATACCTATTGTATTATAATAAAATCATCGTGAAACAGTAATTTTTAATCAACTTAATTTTTAGTAATAATTTTTGGTACTTTTTCTTTTGTTTTTTTATTATTCCAATAAATAATCAAATATTTATCACAAACATATTATAACAATAAACAATCAGATATAATATTAGTTTGGATTAAATTCGTCACTGAAAACGCTTTTCGCATTCAATACTAATTGGAGGTAAGGTCTTATAAAGTTCATCCCAATAAAGTCCTCCATTGCCGCTATTTTCGTACTGTGTCATTTCCGTGTGTATAATTCAATAATGTATCGCACCAGTTTTCATCATCTTTCGGATCAGAGTCATTAGATTCGTTGTCTATCCCTTGTGATTAGTGTAAAATATCCTTTTATGTACTTTTCTCTTTTAGAGATTTGTCGATCGTTTTATTTAATTCTTAGTGGCACCTCGACCAGTTTTGGCACTATCTGCTAATATTGCCGAATGATCGATCTGAGTAGGGTAGATACGCTTTATGAGGCTTATTAAATTTGAAAGAATTTAGAGTTTATAACTTTCCGATTTTCTCCTCAATGATAGTTTTTTCGTAATATTGTCTCGAAAACGGAAACTACCCACACGGTTCTTACTGTATCAGCTGGATTGTCCACTGCTGAACACAGCCTCCTTCATTAAAGCGGAGCTTGCCATAATATCCACGCTTGGTAGGCGTCTTGGGGATCGCAGTATGAGATATCAGTTCATACACATGACAGTTCTTATCACTGTAATATATTCGGAAACACTGATTACCGTATATATCACGTGCATGTGCGTAGTAATAAGAGAATTGTGAATAGAAAACCGACGAATCAAGTGAGAGCGCACAATGCAATTGAGAATATGCGTGAGATAAAAAGATGCACCGCGCGGGTCTGAGGGGCGTGCGGTGGTTAGCGGACGATATGTCAATTTTGTTACATATCGTCATCAGGGTTAGGTCCTCATGAGGTGAGCATGCCCTCGTGGGCATCCCACAAAGCGGCACATTGGGGGGGAGTTATTCCCAGGGGCTGGGCCCGCATAACGATTGTCCCAGAAAACGAGGCTACCACCTCCCACGACCTCTCGTCACCGACCATCTTTACGAGGATGGCCGTCAAAGAGAAGTCGAGTCACTATCCAATCCTAGTTCAAGAACAAATAACTTAAATACTTATGCATTTTTTATTCCTTTCTCTATTTAAATAACTTTGTTGTTATTTCAGATTTCCTAAAGATCCTAATGTTAGTTTAACTCATAATGCAAAATGTCAATGTAACATATAAGGAATAAGCTGGGTTTGCGGCAGAAACTTCACAAGACTGTTTTATTTAACAATATCTGATTTAGAATTAAACTTAAATGTAAACTTAACTGTTTTTTTCTTACCTAATTAATGAAATATACCAAAATAGGTAGCTTATCGTAATTTTATCTCAGTCCAGCTAAATGTCGTATACCACAAGGACCAGTAGGTAAGTACCTACCTAAATGACGCGAGTCTAAAAAGCAAGCAAAAACAGTAATTGTACAGTGCTGCAAAGGGCAAGTTTATCAGTAGCATCTTCGATTAAAATCCATCTGAAGCAATGATCTGCTGACGTCAGATCACAAATATTTTTTTATACATATTGTCCTTAAATCATATTTCAATATAGTCACCATCGCCAGAGAGGGATAAGAGGTACAGTTACTGAGCTCTCGTTCGGCTTCAATTTTGCGACAACAGCTCATTCCTGTTGTACGTAGTACTTATTACTTCCATGTGCACTGCTAATATCGTCTTCCTCCTGGGGTGCGTTCTTATTTGTCGTCCGATGACGTCCGACGACGCCCCGAGCGTTTTTATATGCCCGGAGCGATCGTCCGATGATCTTCCGGAGCGTTCTTATATATCGCTCGACGACGCACCGGTCACCCCACGAAATCGGTGAATAAATATCGCCCTGACGTTTCATTTGACAGTTGGGACTTGATTTTTCTTTGTTTTAGTTACTTTTTGTTTACGTAAACTTCTGTTTACAAAATTGTTATGTGTGGCACCGCTATGAAGATTGCATAGTTGCACTTTGCTTGCACTTCGCACCGACCCAGTTTTGCATTGACGTCAATCGCCGCGCAATCGCTGCATCAGCATCGAGCATCGTTTTCGTGGCGCGTGTTTCTAGTTTGTAAGACACTTTTGTTCCTTACTTCGGACGAAGCATATCATTTTAGACTTAGAATAAATTGTAACTTTTATATGAAATTAAATTAAGTTGAAATAAAATTGATTTTTTTTGAGATCCTCGCTGTGACCATACATTTTTGGCGCAGTCGGTAGGATTGCTTAGGGAATTAGGGAACACATCATCGGTTTCCTGTCAAGCAATCAAGAATCTACGGTGTGGTCACTATCGAGGAGAGTCCAGACTTCGACTCGTCAAGGAAAATTATGTGAGTACATTGAATCTTTCAAGTGTTTGCCTTCCTAGTTCTTGTATTTCCATGTCCTTTTTATATGTTAATGTGTTATTTTAATATATTCTCGCGGATAGATTATATTATCTTGTGTGTAGTGTCTTATTAGCTAGCAAGATTTTCCATCCACGAGAATCACGGCGTAGAAGTAGTGATAGGGATAGTAATAGAATAGATAGTAGGTTAAGTATAATTGACGAACGTAGAGATTTAGAATCAGTGCAATCGAGCGCCATGTCTGACCAAGTAGATGTGATCTATAAGTCCCTCAGACTGTTGCCTGAGTTTGACGGAAATCCTCATGTCTTAACACGTTTTATAAATCTGTGCGATCGGTTAGTGTTGGAGCATTATAAAGACGGGCAGGGTCACGAGTTAGCTAATTTATCTCTTCTTAATGGCATTCTGAACAAAGTGACGGGGGCCGCGGCGAGACTTATAAACTCGAACGGTATCCCGGATAATTGGAATCGTATACGTGACGCGTTGATCAATAACTTTGCGGACCATCGCGATGAGACCGCCTTATACAGCGATTTATCCTTACAAACTCAAGGGTCTAGCACCCCGCAAGAATTTTACGAACGCTGTCAAAACCTGTTCAGTACTATAATGACTTACATGTCGCTTCATGAGTCTGTGCCTACCACGGTGGAGTCTAAAAGAACATTATACGCGAAATTAACTCTTCAAGCATACTTACGCGGTCTTAAAGATCCTCTGGGATCCAGAATTCGATGCATGCGTCCCGGATCTATGGAAAAGGCTCTTCAATTTGTTCAGGAAGAGGTTAACACTCTTTATATACAACAACGTAATGAGGGTGGCCCTGGTAAGAAAGATTGGCAACCACAGCCCCTTAGCAATTTTAAAATACCTTTAAATAGTCATCTACCCATGATTAGAACCCCTGCTTTTAACATGCCTGGTCCATCAACACAGCCAATTTATAGTGCACCCGGCCAACCACGCCACCAGCCCATGTTGCCTCAAGCTACACAAGGTTGGAGGCCTCATCATAATCAAATGAATTCGTTTCGGGGTCCGACACGCACACAGCAAATATTTCGCGCACCACCACCAAACTATCAGCCGCAAAATAATGCATTTGCTATGCCATTCAGACCACAAAATCAATCAACTAATTCCAATGCTCCGCGCCCAATGAGTGGCGTTAGCCATTTTGTTTCTAAGCCATTACCACTTACAGGTCGTGATTGGAGAACTCACGGCAATCCGCCTCCAAGCAATTATTTTAAAACGCGTGAGGTCAATTTCAATGAGTTAGGTTACGACTATGAGTTACATTATGGCTACGATAATAGTTACCCTGAGTACGATCAATTCTATTATACCTGCGATCAATACCCCGAGTACTACGATTGTAGCTATGAGAATCCGACAAGTACGGTTGTAGAAGAAATAGGGAACCCTATTACACCGGAGCAAGAGGATTTTCGGAAGGAACCGAGTTCAGACAAGCAAAAATAGAAATAAATTTGCAAACACAAAGACAGCTCATGTACGTTCAAATTAATGATCCACCCCTTAAAATCTTAGTGGACACAGGTGCTAACCAGTCTTTTATAAGCCCTCGAGCTGTGCAAAATTATTTCTATAACGTGCCACTGAACTATGAACCGTTCGAAGTTACTAACTCAAATGTTACTAGCACACACAAACACTCAATAACTCTGCCTTGTTTTAAAGAATATAATGAAAAGGGTGATATGACGTTATTCGTATACAATTTCCATCAGTATTTCGACGGTTTACTTGGTTTAGATTTATTAACGGCTTGGGACTCTAACATAGATCTTAAGAACAAAATACTAACAACGAGAAGCGCGCAAATCCCTCTACAAATTTACGACTCTCGTAACGTGAATTTGTACGAAGACATCATTCCGGCACATTCGTCAAAGTTGGTTCGGTTACCTATTAACAGTCAAGATGGTGACGTCATCGTACAAAGTCAAATTATATGTACATGTATAGTCACCGATTGTCTAACATCGGTAAAGAATAATCGCGGTTGGGTTGAGATTCATAATGATTCACCTAATGACGTCATCTTTTCAATGGACCGACCGGTATCGGCTGAAATATTTAACGTAGAGTGCGAACGCGCAGAACACTTATCAGATCGCGCGACCGAAGTTTTATCGCGGCTAAGAACAAATCATTTAAATCCAGAAGAGCTCGCTAACTTAGAAACCTTATGCGCTCGCTACGCAGACGTATTTTACATTGAAGGTGAACCGTTAACGTTCACTAATAAAGTTAAACATCGCATTAAAACTACAGATGAATGTCCTGTATATACTAAAAGCTATCGGTATCCCTACGTCCATAGACAGGAGGTCAAAGACCAAATAGCTAAAATGCTTGACCAGAACATCATCAAACCATCTGATTCTGCCTGGAGCTCGCCAATTTGGGTTGTCCCTAAAAAAGGTGATGCTTCCGGTAAAACCAAATGGCGTATTGTAGTAGATTTTCGAAAAGTAAATGAGAAAACGATTGATGATAAGTATCCGATTCCTAACATTACCGACGTCTTAGATAAATTGGGGAAGTGCCAATATTTTACCACCTTGGATTTGGCTAGCGGGTTCCACCAAGTAGAAATGGATCCAGCTGATATATCTAAGACCGCATTTACCGTAGAAAATGGTCATTACGAGTTCCTCCGGATGCCCATGGGGTAAAAGAACTCCCCATCAACCTTTCAAAGAGTGATGGATAACGTCCTCAAAGACCTTCAAAACAACATCTGTCTGGTCTATCTGGATGACATTATCGTATTCAGTACCTCCCTTCAGGAGATGATGGTAAATCTCGAAAAGGTCTTCACGAGATTACGTGAATCTAACTTTAAGATTCAGATGGATAAGTCGGAATTCTTAAAGTTAGAAACGAACTTTTTAGGCCATGTCATATGCAGAGACGGTGTAAAGCCAAACCCTGACAAAATAAAAGCCATTCAAAATTATCCCATACCTAAAACCCCAACGGAAATCAAACGTTTTCTCGGACTTCTCGGGTATTACAGGAAATTCATTCCCGATTTCGCTAGACTTACAAAACCTCTAACACAATGTCTGAAAAAAGGTTCTAAGATAGTACTCGATCAAAACTACAACAACTGTTTCGAACATTGTGAAAGACTCTTAACCAATGACCCGATTCTTCAGTACCCAGACTTCACGAGGGAATTTATATTAACAACTGACGCATCCAATGTCGCCATTGGAGCCGTGCTATCGCAAGGTACTATTGGTTCTGATAAACCCATCGCTTATGCCTCCAGAACTCTTAATTCTAGCGAGCTGAATTACAGTACGATAGAAAAAGAGCTCCTTGCAATTGTATGGGCTACAAAGTATTTTAGGCCTTATCTTTTTGGTCGAAAGTTTAAAATCATAACTGATCATAAGCCTTTACAATGGGTGATGAGTTTAAAAGAGCCTAACTCGAGACTCACAAGATGGCGATTGAAATTAAGCGAATACGACTTCACCGTCATCTATAAACAGGGCAAGTGCAACACGAACGCAGACGCCTTATCGCGAATTGAGATTAATAACGAAGATATTAGCTCTATCGTAGTAAATCCATCAGAAAAGTCAAATCCGTTAGATGATTCGAGAACGCTCACAGCTTCGGGAATTGCAGACGAGTCACGTACGATTACGGTGCACACCGACGCTGAAAAACCCATCTTGGAAGTCCCAATTACTGATGACCCCTTAAATAGGTTCACGAAACAAATTGTTTTCACTGTTGTGGGTGACATTAAGGGTAGGACAGTTGTGACTAAACCTTTCGAAACACACACTAGAACGTCTATTCAGTTGTCTGAGTCAAACCTCGAGCAGGACGTTATTAATGCTATAAGAGAGTATGTTCATCCTAAGATAAAGACTGGCTTGCTTATTAACCCTTACGAAGCTATGTATAAAATTATACCTATCATACAGAGTACATTTAAAAATTCGGCTATGAACATGATGTTAGTAAAAAAGGAGTTAGAAAACGTTCGCGAATATCTACGACAACAGGAAATAATAAGTAAATATCACGATGGTAAAACAAACCATCGCGGTATTAACGAATGTTACCTAGCTCTGTCTCATAAGTATTATTGGCCAAAAATGCGAGAGCACGTCACAAAATTCATCAATGAATGTACAATATGCGGCCAGGCAAAGTACGATAGGAACCCTGTCAAACAACAATTTAGAGTCGTACCACCAGCCAGCAAACCATTTGAACTAGTTCACATGGATCTGCTTACTATTCAGAGTGAGAAGTTTTTAACCATTGTTGATGCATTTTCTAAATATGCTCAGGCCTACTACTTAAGAGACGGAACAGCAATTAGTGTCGTTCAAGCGCTCCTTTCATACTGCATTCACCATGGAATGCCTTTTACCATAGTAACAGATAACGGACCTGAGTTTGTCAATCAGTTGATGGCCGAATTTGTCAGATTACACAAAATTCAACACCACAGAATAGCACCTCACACACCTAACGAGAACGGTATAGTCGAAAGGTTCCATTCCACAATATTAGAGCACTTACGTATTCTAAAACTAGAGCATAAAGGTGAAGCTACCACCAACCTTATGCCTTATGCCATCCTTGCTTACAATAACACAATTCATAGTTTTACTAAGTGTAAGCCAATCGAAGTAATAACTGGTCACTTCGATCCACGTGACCCCTTCGATATAGATCTTTCCTCACACCTGTTGCAACAATACGTTACTGACCATAAGAACAGAATGTGTAAAGCTTATAATATAATTCACGATTCGTGTACCACGCTACGGACAAACCTTACCGACAGTCGCAATGCTAATCGCGACCCGGAGATAGATTACTCTCCCGAGCAACAAATATTTGTCAAAAATCCGTTAGCTGCCCGACAAAAACTAGCCCCGCGGTATACGCACGATAAAGTTATGGCCGATTTACCTATACATATCTACACAAAGAGAAAGCGAGGACCTGTCGCTAAATCTCGACTTAAGAGAGTACCAAAAAGCGCTCAATTGTTTCAGGATTCCCCTGGTACTACTTCTTCTCCTACCGTCGATGGCGCTGACGCAGGAGATAATGCTTGAGAAACTCGACGGTGGTCCCGGAATTTTACCTTTTAAGTTAGGTCCCACTAGAGTCATATCGCATTATCACTCATTCGTTCAATCCATAAACCTTCAAGAATTGCAAGATAAGATAAACTCAGTCGCTTACCAGTTACATACAATGGGTCCTGTGTTAAACAATAAAACATATTCTTTATTCGAACCTCACCTTAACTATTTGTCGAATAAAGTTCAAAGTATCTCTGAGCAGTTAAAGACTTTTGAGGTTAGTCGTGTAAAAAGGGGACTGGTAGACGGGCTCGGATCTATAGTTAAAAGTATTACCGGTAACCTAGATTATACAGATGCTCTTCATTACAACCAAGCAATTAAAGACCTTCAGTTTACTGATAATAAGTTAGTTACAGAATTAAATAGCCATGTTAGTATTTCTAAAGAATGGATGTCTCAATATACGAAAATTGTAGATAATATTGCAAATAGTCAAACTAAAATCACACACATTATTAACAAAATCAGCGAAACGGAAGCTACTCGTGACTACGACCTCATTAAATATGCACACTTAGCACAAGCATTTCTAATACTTGGTGACAATGTTGACTCGATTTCGCAAGAAGTACTTAGACTGCAAAACGTGCTAGGTTTTATTAAAATGTCGATTCCGCATCATTCAATTATTAGCAGGAAATCATTTGACATTATTTTCAATAGATTGCGAAATTTATACAGTAATGATAAAATAATTGAAATCGATATTAGAGAATATTACGACATAATCAGAGTAGGTTCTTATTACGTAGATAACGAAATAGTCATAGTATATAAATTCCCAATTGTATTTCCCCAAGTATATGATATGTATAAATTATCTATTGTCCCTAATAAGTATGACGAGATCATCATACCTCCCTATCCTGGCAATTCACGAGAAAGAATTCAAGTACATAGTGGCAGAATGCCCGAAGACCAGCAAATGGTACATCTGTGACGAGAAACGGGGCCTGCAGATTCGAGAGAAACAAGACTGTATTCAACAACTTATAATTTCGCAACAAAAAACCACTCTTTGTAAGCCTGTTCCAGTAGCACTGCAAGTTCCTGCCTATGACGAACTCGACGATAAGCACTATACGCTCAGCTTCCCTTCACCAACTAAAGTACATCTTTCCTGTGGACAAGAACTCTACAAAGTACTCCAAGGCAGTTACCTCGCCGTCGTACCGCACAGCTGTTTCATCGAAACACCAGATTTCGTTGTCACCAATACAAATGATCTTCTAAAAGGACAAGTACTTAAAATAATGGACTTACCACTAGAAAAGTGTGTCTCACGGCCAACAGCGGTTACTATTAAGATGAATTCTATGAACCTCGACCAGCTGCATACCTTGAACACTAAGATCACCATGCAGCAGCCTATAGAAGTCAACACGGATACAAATTATAGCGTGTATCATACTACCATACCGCTTTATTTAACACTAATTATTACTTGTGCGATTGCTGCAACCATAGCATACCGCAAGTACTGCCTGAAGAAAAAACCTGTGGAAGACCAGCCGGGACTATCGCGGATCTACGCTGTTCCTGACACTGAAGGAAGGGTTGATGCGAATCAACCCCCAGCTTCGTTCAATACCAAAGTCTTCACTCGCTGTTCTACGGGGGGAGGTGTTATGTGTGGCACCGCTATGAAGATTGCATAGTTGCACTTTGCTTGCACTTCGCACCGACCCAGTTTTGCATTGACGTCAATCGCCGCGCAATCGCTGCATCAGCATCGAGCATCGTTTTCGTGGCGCGTGTTTCTAGTTTGTAAGACACTTTTGTTCCTTACTTCGGACGAAGCATATCATTTTAGACTTAGAATAAATTGTAACTTTTATATGAAATTAAATTAAGTTGAAATAAAATTGATTTTTTTTGAGATCCTCGCTGTGACCATACATTTTTAAATTGTATTATTATTATTGTTATATTTTGTATGTTTGTTTTAGTTGTGTGTCGTGGAAAAGTACATAATTGTAAATAAATTTCTTCCGATTCAGTGAAACATTTTAAGTAGTGTTCTTGATACAGATATGATACAGAGCCGTTCTTAAAAGGCGGACGACGAGCGTCGCTCTGCATGGAGCGATCATCCGTCGTCGGACGACATATAAGAACGCACCCCTGTACGTAACTGTCAAAAACCATAGACAACACCAGGGGTGCGTTCTTATTTGTCGTCCGACGACGTCCGACGACGCCCCGAGCGTTTTTATATGCCCGGGGCGATCGTCCGATGATCATCCGGAGCGTTCTTATATATCGCTCGACGACGCACCGGTCGCCCCACGAAATCGGTGGATAAATATCGCCCTGACGTTTCATTTGACAGTTGAGACTTGATTTTTCTTTGTTTTAAGTTACTTTTTGTTTACGTAGACTTCTGTTTACAAAATTTTATTATTATTATTGTTGTATTATGTATGTTTGTTTTAGTTATGTATTCTGGAAAAGTACATAATTGTAAATACATTTCTTCCGAGTCAGTGAAACTTTTTAAGTAGTGTTCTTGATACAGATATGATACAGAGCCGTTCTTAAAAGGCGGACGACGAGCGTCGCTCTGCTTGGAGCGATCATCCGTCGTCGGACGACATATAAGAACGCACCCCAGACACATCAACCTTTGGTCATTTTGACAATTTTTCCCCTCGCGCTCACCCGCACTTCGAATTTCACCCCCTCTTACATCCTTTCTCACGTCGAAAGTTTAAGTTCAAAGTCTGGTTCTATAATTAATTAATTTTTTAATGTTACTTCCCTTTATATACTTTTTAAAGTAAAATTTTACGTTTGATTACTTTGTAAACATGGCCAACAATAGAATATTACATGCACTGAAGATTTTGAGAAATCGGAAAGATTTGCTCCTGAGTGGTAAGAATTATTAAAGTTATTATTCGTACCTTCCGATTAAGTTTTGTTTTGGATTACCTAGTGTTTGCCTCGTTACTATGAAACTCACCAAGAAAATGTTTCAGGAGTACCAGGCAGGACTTATGCTGCGGCGGCAGGATCCCAAGTTCATACAAAATGTAAAATCGTCAACGGTGTATATGTTATCACCTTGGACTCTCCTAATGTTAAGGTGAGTGCTACATAAGAACTGAATAGTTATTGCACTACAAATAAAAATATTATCCGTGGTGTCTGTCAGTATCTGACAGACTCGGGCTTGCATCAAATGGATAATGTTAGCATGACAAACTCACATGGGTACTTCCTTTGGCATTGGAGATCACTATAATAATAGAATTTTATTCATATAATAGTATATACACATCTTGCCCATTAGGTTAGTAGGTTTCTCTCTTGCTTTTGGGTAATCAGATCATATAAATTCTTAGAGCTCTATTGTGTACCAATTTTCAGCAATGCTCACATTGACATGACTGAATTTTTTTTAATTACAAAACTTCAGATATTCTTCTGAGTAGATTGCACATTTGCATCATTTATTTAGTGATAAAGAATTTTTCATACAAACATGCAATATAAGTAACAATAATAAATATATATAACAATAACACTAAATAGCTTCATTCCATGATATGTAGTCATGTAAAATCATTATGATACATGGTTGGATAGTATTTTTCAAATACAAACCTAGCTTGCCTACTATACCTACCACACTTAAGTAGAAAATCTGTCACCGAAGATAACCAACAGTGTGTTCCAGCACCTGTCCTAGAGAGCCTGTAATTCTAGGTTGGCCTATATATAGTATGGCATAGGATACTTTTTATCTCAGCTTACTTAGTTATAGTCTGAATAGTTTTGTTTCAAAAAACCTAACAAATAAGTCTATGTACAGAAACTTTCTAAATACAATGAAATATCTTTAGAGTTGCTGTGCACCACTATATCTTATACAGCTCCAACTACATTTTCTCATAGCAAGGCATCCCTTATGATTTTATGCAAATACCTAATTATTTAGAAAGTAAATTGTTATGAGTATGTGTTGGTTATTTATTAACCAACTAGAAACAATCAGCATGTTTAGTTTATCTAGTTCTGAAATGCTATTTTATGCTCTAGTATAAATCATCTCCTTCAAGTGGATGGAAAGTAGTCGTGAATGGGAAACAGGCACATTAACCCTATATAAAAGTTTTGTTCCGTTAATATTTAATAAAAACATGTTTTGCAGTGTTTGTATAATCTTTCTGTTGTTATGAACAAGGTTTTATCCAAAAGATAATCCTATAAAATAAAAGGAGTATGGAAAAATGTCTATCAAGTATAATGTTTTTATAAAAGCTTTTTATTGTATGTTTATATGCAAATCAAAAAACTATTTAGTACCATTTTTCTATCATATATTTTAATTATTTTTAATTATAAAATCACACTTTAAAAAAGTTTAAAATATACAGGGTTACTGGTAACTTACGCAAAACCTCTTAAGAGCAATATCAGTACATCACAAGGAACAAGTTCTGATATTTTTTTTTTCTGAAAACTCAATTTAAAAAATCATCAAGATTTTCTTGCACTCTCTAATAAATTTTAAATCTATTTCGTCGCAAATGTTGAAGCAACAACGGAGCACGCGTGGCTCTGGCTACGTTACTCAGAGAGCTACGAATGTAGCTACACCCACACACGTAAGCGTAGTCAACCAAGACGCACCGTAGATACTATTAGTTATTCTGTAACACAGCGCGATCTACGCGGTATCTCCATATGCGGTATGGATATCTTTCTGCCTACCTACCTACACCATACTTACATTTACCGTCCACCGGATGTTTCTTATTACATGTACACTGAGTCCACAATCCCTTCATACTTGACTGGCTTGATTAAAAAATAAAAGTTGATAAAAATACAAACAATCTATTAGGTACAAGTAATTCAGCAACAAATAGCATCAAAGGAGGCGCGCGGTCGCACATGTGATGTATAATTGTCTACCTGTCGCGTAAGTAGCATTCAGTCACGATTGCGTACTTTAAGGGTACACAAAAACTTCCCACGTTTTTTTTAATCTATAAAAATGCCACTAGGGGTCACCCATCCAACTCATGACCGCAGCGGACGTTGCTTAACATAGTTGATCGGTTAAGAACGGCTAAGTTAGTACCTACGCTACGAACGCTTCAAACTTAAACCTAAGTTCGAAGAAATTAATTGTAGATTATTTAAATATTATAAATAAAACCGGCAAAAAATAAAAAGTAGATTATTTTTTTATGTAGGCGTATTTAAAGAGTGGAATCATTCTTATTTACAATCATTGAACTATTTACAAAATATTTACATACCATTTTACAAATTATCACCCCTCAAACTCAAGTCCCGGGGGTGACGAAGTCTATCACGTGCAAATTGTTCAAAATAATCACCGGTACAACCCACACACAAATACAATTGTTCTTGAACCCAGGAGAGTACGGGTTCATGGGGGTTTTCGTGACACCACAAATGTTCGTTTCTAGTATTAAACAGTCCCACTCTCCCAAAGTAGCCTCATCGGTCCACAACACAGTCGGCCACTCGGCAAGCAGCATGTTGCAGAATGTGACGCGATGAAGGTGGAACGGATATTTTCCTTCACTGTCCATGCGAACCATTGAGACACATCGAAGCGTTGAGCTGCATCATTTGTGTTCGTGCGGGGTAAGCCTCGAAGAAATGTAGGATTGCGTCGTGAGTAGCGTAACACTAACACAAACACACACACAAACACAAACTCACGGCAAGCTTCAGATACGTTGTCTCTACACCTAGCATAAACACGCACCGTTTCGGTGCATTCAATATTGGTAGGTAGGTATATCGATATGCCATGTGCATCGATCGCGATACGTCACAACCGGCGCGCGCGCGGCGAAATTCGCGACTATTGAGTGTCGGCTCGGCTTGCCTAACTAGCTCAAAGAAAAAAGGACAAGTGACCGCCCCCTTACGCCTAGCCGCCACCCCTTTGTCTGCTAATTCTTCTAAATAGCGACACCGACACATCAAACACGTGCCGCGTGCCGAACTCTGTCTTAAACTGTGACTGCCTCGTATTCTCGTACCTCGTAGGTACTATGAGGTAGTCACAGATTATGCCAGTGTTACGTGTCTGTAACTGACAAAGAGATTTTAATGGTAACTGATACAGAAAGCTTGTGAACCTAATACCTATAAGAACTTCATACTAAACCAGGCTTAGGAATGTCTACATTAAAAAAGTAATTATTACTCCTCGCTTATGCTAGAACATATGATATGAACAACATAGGTAGGTATCCATCGTAATATTATGTTTGACTTTTATGTTTTTACAAAACTATACGTAGGTAGGTAGGTATCACAGATTATGCCAGTGTTACGTGTCTGTAACTGACAAAGAGATTTTAATGGTAACTGATACAGAAAGCTTGTGAACCTAATACCTATAAGAACTTCATACTAAACCAGGCTTAGGAATGTCTACATTAAAAAAGTAATTATTACTTCTTTGCTTATGCTAGAACATATGATATGAACATCATAGGTAGGTATCCATCGTAATATTATGTTTGACTTTTATGTTTTTACAAAACTATACGAAGGTAGGTAGGTACCTACCTACCTATTATTGGTTTAAATCTTACAGCCTATTGTTCACGCTGTTTATCTCTAATCTAAAAATACTTCTACAGTACCTACCTAAGTCCTAAGTAGGTAAGTAACTAGCTAACTATCATTTCACATACCTACATAAATCGAAGGGTGTTATTTCAATAAAGGCTTAGGTAAATTAAGTGCCTACCTGACGATAAAGACGTCTGCCTGATAAGAATCCTAACGCCTAGTGATCGGGTTGTTGAACCTCAAACGGGTCCAAAAACAGACTAAATATCAGTATTTTCACTAAAGATGGTGTAGTAGGTACCTACCTAGCCAGACATCTATCGATGACAGATGTATACCTGATAAGAATCCATTCCAGTGAATAAAGGTCAGTAAAGGCGGTGGTACTACAATTAAATGATTATTTTGCCCACCTAGATGTCTGCCTGATAAGGATCCTACCAAGCAGGGAACGCGAAATGACTTTACCAATTAAGCCCTAAACGAGTTCAAAATCATGCAACTAATTTCACCAAAAGAAAGGCCAGACGCGGCGGCGCCGGCGTCAAGAGTCGGGCGGCGCGTGGCGGCTGCCACCTAAACTTTTGACTTTGATCTGCGTGCCGCATGCCGCGCCGTGGTATTACTAAGTTAGTATTATAATTAATTCTACGGTACCTATTGCTACTATTTACTGTATTTTAAAGAAAAACTCCAAAAAACAATGTTGTAAGGTCTTATCAGTCTACTCTGCTGGTAAAGTCGAATTTTACAGATATTTATTGAATAAAATCCGCCGGTCAAGTGATAAAAGGCGCCGCCCGTGCCGCCACCCGCGTGCTGGTGGCGCGGCGGCGGCGCCATGCGAAAGGAAGATCAAAGTCAAAACAATAGCGGCGGCGCGGCTTTTGTTCCGGGAAATCCCACCCGATTTTTATCTTAGCCGCGCGCCTGGCGCGACAGCGGCAATCGATCAGTCAGTCGCGCTCGCGAGTTAGGTACGAATTGAGATGCGTCGGGGCATAGTTATTTACGATTTCGCGAATAATAAGACGATGTCATTTCAGTAGGTGCTTAATTTCGAGTATTAGTTCGAGTGACAGTGAGATGTGGTGTAATGATATGTGCCTGAAACCTGCCGCCACAGAGGACAGAATACTGAGGATATTCCCGAACATGCCTACATCACCAAGCCGTATGACAATGCATTGGCATTGTCACACGGCAAAAGTGGCTGGCAACATAGCAACTTTTATCCAAGATCGTGTTCGGCAACAACAGTTTCGGTCGTTAGCAACAGATTTTCTGATTGTGAGGAAATCTGTCGTTTAACAACGCCATCATTATGCGGTAGAATTTCTAATAGACAGACGTCTAGGTTGGTACTACTTACTGCCTTTATTGACGTTATTTTAAGTTAGGTTGTAACCGTTAACGTAAACGAACCGAAACTGTAGGTACTCTTAAGATGTTATAAATTATAATATTAAATAAAAGTTGAGTTGATAATTAGGGTTTAATAACGCAACCCTTACTTGGTAGGATTCCCATCAGGTACACGTCTGGGTGGGTACTACCACCTTGATTAAAATAATGCAGTTTTTAATCTGTTTAGGGTCAACAACGATATCACTAGGCGATGGGATTCCTATCACCTCTGCCTATAACAGTCGCAATTTGTCTCAAGTGACGAACTGAACTGCGCCCGTAACCCTGAGACATACAGTTGTGATTATGATCGTGTTCGGCAACAACAGTTTCGGTCGTTGGCAACAGATTTTCTTATGTTTAACAACGCCATCATTATGCGGTAGAATTTCTAATAGACAAACTTCGAGGTTGGCAGGTACTACTTACTGCCTTTATTGACATTATTTTAATTTATGTACCTACTCACTGTTGTCCAAACCGTTCAGGGTTCTGTACGAGCCGAAATCGTAGGTACTCTTAAGATGTGATAATGTTGAGTTGATAATAAGGTTTTAATAACGCAACCCTTACTTGGTAAGATTCCCAACAGGTACACGTCTGGGTGGGTACTACCACCTTGATTAAAATAATGTAGATTTTAATCTGTGTAGGGTTCAACAACGACATCACTAAGCGACAGAATTCCTATCAAGGTGACATTCTGGGTGGGTAGGTTAGGTACTACAGGTACTTATGCGATCGTTATGGAACAAGCACGAAGCCCACCTGATGTTAAGCGGACTAACCTCTGCCTATAACAGATACATTTCGTCACAAGTCACGAATTGCACTGCGCCCGTCACCTTGAATTAACCCGGCACCTACCTGTAATTTCACTGGCTCTCAGGGACTGCTGCCGGAACACACACAAGTACCTAACGTGCTTAGCGACAGATTTTCTACTTGAGGCTGGTAGCTAGGCGGGCTAATGCAAAAAAGGGCAACGCCCTTCCACCGTGCGGTGTTGCTCAAGCCGGTGGCGCGGTGGTGGTGATCGAACCAGAGACCTGTGGCACGGCAGTCCATGGCTATTACCACTCGGCCATCATTGCTTCAAAACACACACATTACTACACCATTTGAAATCACGGTCACTTTATGTTCCGTGAACCCATTTAGAGTTTAGTGACGCAATCACTAGGCGTTAGGATTCTTATCAAGAAGACGTCTGTGTGTGTAGTGTGTACCAACTTTATTGAAATTACTGACTTCTTATGTGACTGAACCAAATAACAAATGAAAGTTAGGTACCACGAGTACTAGTAGGTATTGTATGGGTTACGTGCGCAGATCGCTGTGCCACGCCGCGCCGCCGCGCTGCCGCCGCCGCCACGAGGCGCTCATCTCCGTCGTTGTCGTGTCGTGTCAATGACCATGCACCTTGCGCTTATCTACCTGCTGGCTGCTACATACACAGCATCGATAATGTGCACGTGTACAAGTCCTAGTGAATATGTACGTGACTTTGTTCAGCAACGTAGGTACTCTTATTTATTTTTTGGGTTTGTCACTATTTAATTTACTAAAGAACTGTTTAAGTATGAAGGGATTGTGGACCCAGTGTACATACATGTAATAAGAAACATCCGGTGGACAGTATGTATGGTGTAGTTAGGTAAGGTGGAGATACCGCGTAGGCTGCGCTGTGGTTTGGTTAACTACGGGTGTGCGTGTATGTGTCTACGTACGTAGCTTTTAGGTAGGTACGTACGTAGGCTTAGGTACCCAACTTTTATTTGTTATTTGGTTCACATAAAAAAAAGTTGGCACACACTACACACCCAGACGTCTTCTTGATTAGAATCCTAACGCCTAGTGATTGCGTCGCTAAACTCTAAATTGGTTCATGTCACATAAAATGACCGTGATTTCAAATGGTGTAATAATGTGTGTGTTTTGAAGCAATGATGGCCGAGTGGTAATAGCCATGGACTGCCGTGCCACAGGTCCCTCGTTCGTTCACCACCGCCGCGCCACCGGCTTGAACTTCACCGCATGGAGGAAGGGCGTTGACATTTTTTGCATTTGCCCGCCTAGCTACTAGCCTCAAGTAGAAAATCTGTCGCCAAGCACGTTAGGAGCTTGTGTATCTTGGCAGCAGTCCTTGAGACCCAGTAAAAATTACAGGCACATCAGACAATGTCTCACAACTGTATGTCTCAGGGTTACGGGCGCAGTGCAGTGCAGTGCAGTATTTACTAAAATGACCGTTACCTATTTTTTGTGACATGAATCTATTTACGATTCATCAACACAATCACTAGCAAACGCCTAGGTGGGTATTACCATACTTAACCTATTTTTTGTGACTTGAATCTATTTATGATTCATCCAATACAAACAATAGGTAGACGCCTATGTGGTTACTACCATAGAAAAATAATTAAATAGTAGTACCACCACCTTTATTGAAATGACCTTTAAGTGCCTATTTTTTGTGACATGAATCTATTTATGATTCATCAACACAATCACTAGGATGGATTCTTATCAGGTAGACATTCTTCGATAGATGTCTGGTTAGGCCTATTTAAAAATGGTGTAGTACCTATACTACACCATTTTTAGTGAAAATACTGATATGAAGCCCGAGTTTTTGGACCCGTTTAGGGTTCAACAACCTGGTCACTAGGCGGTATGATTCTTATCAGACAGACGTCTTGATTGATAGGTTCCTAGGCATTTAATTTACATAGACCTTTATTGAAATACATACTTAACACCCTTCGATTTATTTATGTGACATGATAGATAGCTACTAGCTAGATACTTACCTACTTGGGACTTAGGTAGGTACTGTTACTTGCGTTAAAGTACTCATAGATTAGAGATAAACAGTGTGAACAATAGGCGGTAAGATTTACACCAATAATAGGTGCCTACGTCTAGTTTGGTAAAAACATAAAACGTCAAACATAATATTATGATGGATGGACCTATGATGTTCATATCTTATGATAAGCAATGAAGTAATAATTATTTTTAATGTAACCATTCCTAAGCCTTAGGTATGAAATTCTTATAGGTATTAGGTTCTCTAATCTCTTTGTCAGTTACCGACACCGTAATACGGGCATAATTTGTCAATACCTCATAATAGTCATAATACGTATCTACCTATGCGGTACGAGAGAATACAAGGCAGTCACAGTTTAACACAGAGTTCGCCACGCGGCACGTGTCTGATGTGTCGGTTTCGGTATTTAGCAGAAGTAAAGTAGTAGAGGGTGGCGTGGCGGCTAGGCGAAAGGGGGCGGTCATTTTGTCCTTTGTCTTTGAGCCGAGCCGACAATCGACACTCACTCTCGGCAGTCGCGAATTTCGCCGCGCGCGCGCCGGTTGTGACGTGTTATGTGACTCCTATTGCGATCGATGCACAATGGCATATCGATTTACCAACATTGAATACACCGAAATGGTGCGTATTTATGCTAGGTGTGGAGACAATGTGTTTGAAGCTTGCCGTGAGTTTGCGAGACTTTTTCCAACCATACCAACGCCGAGCCACAGAACTATGCTGGGTGCAACTCAGCGTTTACGGGACTATGGTCAGTTTAGACCAAGAAGAGAGTGTGTGTGGGTTGTGCCGGTGAATATTTTGAACAGTTTGCGCGCGATAGTCATCGTCACCCCCGGGACTTGAGTTTAAGGGGTGATAATTTGTAAAATAGTTTGTAAATATTATGTACATAATTCAATGATTGTAAATAAGACTGATTCCACTTTTTAAATACGCCTACATTAAAAAATAATCTGCAATGAATGTCATCGAACTTAAGTTTAATTTTGAAACGCTCGTAGCTTTTAGCATCCAACCCATGACCGCAACGTACGCTGCGGTCATGAGTTGGATGGGTATTCGCTATTGGCATTTTTATTGATAAAAAAAAACGTTGGAAGTTTTTGTGTAACTACAAGTACTCAATCGTGCCTGAATGCTACATACGCGATAGGTAGACAATAGACATCACATGTGGGACCGCGCGCCTCCTTCGATGTTATTTGTTGGTAGATTACGAAATGTATTTTTGTCAACTTTTTATTTTTTAATATAGCCAGTCCTAAGCCTGGTCAAGTATGAAGGGATTGTGGACCCAGTGTACATGTAATAAGAAACATGCGGTGGACGGTAAATGTAAGTATGGTGTAGGTAGGTAGGCAGAAAGATATCCATGCCATGGACATGCCGCGTAGACCGCGCTGTGTTACAGAATAACTAATAGTATCTACGGCGCGTCTTGGTTGACTACGCTTACGTGTGTGCGTGTAGCTACGTTCGTAGCTCTCTGAGTAACGTAGCCACACGTGCTCCGTTGTTGCTTTAACATTAGCGACGAAATAGATTTAAAGTTTATTAGAGAGTGCAAGAAAATTTTGATGATTTTTTAAATTGAGTTTTCAGAAGAAAAAAATATCAAAACTTGTTCTTTGTGATGTACTGATATTGCTCTTAAGAGGTTTTGCGTAAGTTACCAGTAACCCTGTATATATGTGTAGGTAAACTCCCTTAACACCGAGGTTATGGAAGAAGTCAATAGAATAGTGAATGAAGTAGACTCAAACCCATCAATTGAAGCTGCAGTTATTATATCTGGAAAACCAGGATGTTTCATTGCTGGAGCTGATATATCTATGCTGGAAGCATGCAAAACCAAAGAAGAGGTTGTAACATTATCAAAAAGAGGTATGCACATTAAATTGTCAAACATTTATAAAAGTTTTATATTTATGTATCATATAATTTTTTTATCATTTGTAATAAGACTATCGAAGAAGCATTGATTACGATTAATGTTATGACTGGACCTGAAACTATTTATAATATACAGGGTGGGCCAGAAGACAAACAAATTTAAATTGTATAATATATATATATATATATATATATATATATACATAAATTTACTGATCATAGTAGGTATGTGTTTTTCTGATTCTGTTTAAAAACAGGATCAGAAAAACACTTATTATAAATAATAAGTATGTGACTCTCAATAGTGAAACATGTTTGCTTAAAGAAACCTATTCACTCTGTATTGCTACATCCTTGATTTGATGGTCATGTATAGCTTTAGAATTTGATTTCCTAGGTTTTGATCAAAAGCCCAAAGGCATAATAATAGTTTTTAGTAATTTTTTTTTAATCTTTGCATATCATAGGTAATGATAACAATTGAATTTCATTCATAATTGCCTGAATTCTCGTAGCATGTGTTGCTGATAGGTTAAACGAGCCTTGCATTGCCAGGTCATGAAATATTCCGAAGAATAGAAGGATCTAGAAAGCCATATGTAGCTGCAATTCAAGGCAGTTGTCTGGGAGGTGGACTAGAAACAGCACTCGCATGTCGCTACCGTATTGCTGTCAAAGACTCAAAAACTGGATTTGGACTGCCCGAAGTAATGTTAGGTCTGCTACCAGGTGGGGGTGGCACCCAAAGGTATGATTGAAATGTTATTGTTCATTTGTAATTAACAAATGCATGAAAGGTTTTCAAGTAATATTAAAGCATTGATGTGGTTGCTGTGTTTATCAGTGTATACAAATTCAGAGTGAAGTTACATATAAGATATAAAAACTAATATCTCAGGTTGCTAACCCAAAGCAATGCAGTGCAAAACTTCTTACAGTCTGTATCTCCTTACAGTATCCAGGAGGCCTACTGAACCTTTTCCAACACTTAATTATATAAAACAACAACAGAATTTACATAATATTTAAATTATATTTTTTCAGAATGCCAGTGCTTACTTCTATACCAACAACTTTGGACCTTGCTTTAACAGGAAAAACTGTAAAAGCAGATAAAGCTAAAAAGCTGGGAATTGTAGACTTACTAGTGTCTCCACTTGGGCCTGGTAAGTTATATTTTAGTTATAATACTTCTGGAAAACTACCAATATATGAAGGTAAATAAGTTCTAGTATAGAAGATCCTGTTTATGCATATGACAATTCCAAACTGCAATGTGCAATGGGTCTAATCATAGGTTTTGTTTTTTGCCAACCTTTGACCATCATCTATTGATAAATCATGATTGTTGAACATGATATACAGGCTGAACCTACAATTGGATCTGTCTCTCACGGATACAGTTAGGTGATTGGTGACAGATATTTTTACTTGCAGGTAGTAGTTAGCCAGGTTAACATTTGCAAATTACCCTACCACCATATAGATACAGTGAAGCTGAAGCTTGTGGCAGGATTTGAACCATGGACCACTGCTTGGCAGTCCATAGTTACTACTGCCTAGTTAATACTACAAGGTCTTGACTGCTTTAAAATAATGGATGAGGATGATAAAGTACAAAAAATGTAATCTACGTGAAAGATTTTATAACAAATGTATCCTACATTATTGATAAAATCAATCAACAATCCACAGTTTCAATCTGAAGGATCATATTGAACTTTATTTTGGGGCTTGATCTACCCCACATACAATAATATAATTACATATTACCATAAACATGAACTGTTTATGGTAATATGTATTTTAAATTATTATATATACAGACTTCATATTGTCTTATTTAACTTGACAAGACTATCCATATCTATTAATTTTGTAATACAGTTAAATAATGCCACAAAATTGCTTTTTTTCAGGTGTGGGACGGCCAGAAGAAAACACTGCCAAATATTTAGAAAACACTGCCATACAAATTGCAAAAGATATAGCTGCTGGTAAAATGAAGATAGACAGATCAAAGAAAGGGGTAGTTCAAAAAATTACTGAGACAGCTATGGGATGGGACTTTGTGAAAAACTTAATTTTCAAAAAAGCAAGAGAACAGGTTATGAAGGCTTCGGGTGGCTTATACCCAGCTCCTTTGAAGGTTTGTGTCTCACATATATTTTTATTCAATTGTGAAAAATGCTTCTTTGACATATTTATTAAAATCAACATATTTATAGTATTGGAAAAATGCAATGGGATCGTAATCAGTTATTTTTAACAGCATCATCTGTTACATACATATTAAATAAAACTACAGAATAAACAACATTCTTATTTGTAATACATTAATTATGTCAATGCCAAAATACTGTTTGTATGGTTACACCTCAAAATCCATGCTTTGCCATGAAATGGTTCATGGCAAAGCATGGATTTTGAGGTGTGTAGGTAAGTGTAAAATTAAATTTGAAATTATGTTGCTAAAATCTTACTCTCACCTATGCACATTAATATTATGAAATGATAATCAGGGTTTGTACTCTCTCAAAACGACACACCTATAAGGCAAGTGAAAACCAACCACTCACCACAAATAACTGAATAAGAAAATAAATTTCTTTTAGATCCTGGATGTTGTAAGAACTGGTGTGGACAAGGGCCCTAAAGCAGGCTATGAGGCGGAAGCTGATGGTTTTGGTGAACTGGCCATGACTCCTCAAAGCAAAGGTCTTATTGGCCTATTTAGAGGACAAACTGAATGCAAGAAAAACCGCTTTGGCAAGTCTCAAGTTGATGTAAAAACGGTAAGATTATTGACTTCTATTTATTCCAATTTTATGTTATCTTGTCATGTGAAGGTATTATCTTAAAAATTGACCAACCAAACTTTCATATCTGTTAAGCCGGAATACGTTTGTTAGTTCGTATTCGTATTGTCGCTGTTGCTCTTAAATGAAGTAAAATATACATAAAAAAATATTTTCAGTAATTTTAATGCATAATTGTCATAATTAGTAACACGCAACATTCGGCAAAATTTTGTAACCGATTTTAATGTATTAGATAACATTAGATTCGTCTTGATATCGCAAGAGAAATTTGTGATTTTTTTTCTTTCAACCCCAGAGAGTGCTTACCTATATTAAAATAAAGAGCTTTAAAAACGTTTTCATAAATATATATACTTGCAGTTTTTATTTCGAATATAAATTAAATTGGAACGATAAAACATTTAACGAAAATAAATTATTTGCAGTCGGGCTTATACGTCTTGACTCTTGTTTAACTATACATTTATTAGGTTACTTTGAAGTTAATTCACATGTAACGCTTAATGTGATAATTGATTCTGAACTTTAACTGAATTCCAATACTAAGTAAATTTTGCGACATTTCAAAATGTCTAGCGAACCGGCTCAAATCCTGAGACGGGCCGGATCAGTCCCGCGGGCCAGACATTGCCCACATTATGAGGTACAGCATATGTTGAGTTGAGGCAGATATTTTATTTATTAAAATATTTATTTGTAGATTGGTGTGCTGGGTGCTGGTCTGATGGGTGCAGGCATTGTGCAAGTTTCAATAGACAAAGGTTACCATGTTGTGCTGAAGGATGCTACCAACGCTGGACTTTACAGGGGCGTCGGACAAATCCAGACTGGTTTAAGTAATGCTGTTAAAAGGAAGAGAATCTCCGCGTAAGTCATATAAATTACTTGTTGCCGCTCATCACTTTGTTAGCTTTTGAATTTGCGCACATAAATATATAAAGCAGTGATAGCTCAGTGGCTTTGGCTATGGACTGCCGCGCAGCAGGTCCATGGTTCGAATCCCGCCGCTGGCTTGAGCATCACCGCATGGTGGAAGGGCATTTTTGCGAATGCCCGACTGGCTAGCGACCACCCTCAAGTGGAAAATCTGTCGCCAAGCACCTAACGGTGTGTTCCGGCAGCTGTCCTTGAGAGCCAGTAATTCTAGGTTAAGCGTGTTAACACCTTCGACCACATCATCACTTACCATCAGGTGAGATTGTGGTCTAAGGCTTACCTATCAGCAATAAAAAAAATAAAAAAAACTCGAAAACGGTTAATAAGTACATGCAAACGTCACATTTGGTATGATTACAGTAAAAACTCATAAGTAAAACAATAAACTGGTTTATTCCTTTTGTCTCCTTTCGCCCCCAGAGTGTCGAACAGGAATATATTTCCAACTGTGAGATTGGAATATTTGGCTAGGGATCTCGAACTGTATTAAAAAATCGTCAGTTTGGTATATTGTGTGTCCTTCGATGTTAAAGTACTTTACCAGAAGGGTACTCAGGCTTGCACTTGGCCGGTTTTTTCTGTATCTGTCATGTTTTAGCTTACAAAAGGACAAGTTTATGTCAAACCTCCTGCCTACACTTGATTACGCGAGGTTCAAAACAGCGGATTGCGTGATTGAGGCTGTGTTCGAGGACATCAACATCAAGCACAAGGTTATCAAAGAAATGGAAGCGGTCGTGCCTAAGCACTGCATCATTGCTACCAACACCAGCGCCATCCCGATTTCAAAGATCGCAGCTGGCAGCAGTCGTCCAGATAAAGTTATTGGCAAGTCACTTTTTATGTACTTACCTAGGTATTTGATAAAAAAATATTAGATTTACTAACAGTATGCACTCGAGTTCATACCAGAGCTAAGCTATGCGCTAGTGATGTGACATACATAGTAAATAATATGCGATATGTCGATAAATTGGAATTGGAAAAAAAAAAGTGAAGAATTTGGCCTTCCTTATCTCACACTAAATGGTGTCGGCACAATATGTTTTATTCTTCCAAACCGCTCGTTAATCTGTAATCTCCATAGAATTTAAACCTTTACCATACATATTTTTCTTCATCGATAACTTCTTCCGGCCTTTCTTAAGCACTATACCCGGATTCCGGTCACACTGTTATTCGGCACTTGTTAAACATATTTGTTTTTTATAGGTTCCTCTTTATGACATTTGGTAATTAAGGCTCAATTCAGACCGAAATGGCAGCAGGTGGCAGTTTTACAGACAAACCATTTTCGAACTAACAACATTTCCAACTAGTGGTATCAATATAAAGTATAGTATTGGATTAATGAATTTATGGTGATGGGGCGGCGCTGCGGGCGTCCGAATAGTGCAAGTCCTTCAAGCAATAGTATGCATTGTATTAATAGAGATAAAGTTGAAAATGGTTTGACAGTAAAACTACCGACCGCTGTCACGACGATGTAGATTGAGGCTATCACAGTGATTGTTACAATGGCAGGTATGCACTACTTCTCCCCCGTGGACAAGATGCAGCTTCTAGAGATAATCCGTCACCCCGGTACTAGCGACGACACCGCCGCCGCCGCCGTCGCCATCGGCCTCAAGCAAGGCAAGGTGGTGGTCACCGTCGGCGACGGGCCTGGCTTCTACACCACACGTATCCTCTCCACTATGTTGAGCGAGGCTATCAGGTAAACTTAACTATTCGACACCCCTTGGATTATATAGCTGTAACTTTTAGCAAAGAATGATTTTACAAAATTACAATGAAAGGATTTCTTTTAAGCTTTTTCACTTAGCAAATGTTAATACAAATATAAAATTGTGGAGTTCCGTTGTTCAGAGTTGTAAAATTAATCTTGTTTGTAGTTTAATTCTCTCTGACTATAGATGTCGCTCCGTCCCTTTAAGACACTGTCAAATGCTGAAATGTTGTCACTATCGGACTAAGTAGGAGTAAAAGAGAGGTAGCGATGGTGAAATCGCAATCAGTTTAGGTAAAATCCGAAAGTAAGCTTAATGACACAAAACTAGTAACGTAATTCGAAACTTTTTTGTCCCTCTTGATAAGGTTTTGCTATTTTATTAATATATTTTCATACAAATTCATTCGTAAATAATTAAGATAAATACGTTACAAGAAGAAGTAATATTTACGTTATAAGCGTAATTTAGATACAACTTTGCAATTTTATTCTATAGAGAAAATTTTAAGAAATTTGATTCGGACTTTTCTTTGCCTTCTTCAGATAATATGATCAAGATTAACATATAGTTTTCTTACTGCTTCAAACTAATTACATTTAGTAAAAATCTGTTCAAGTGCAGTTTAGTCTTAAGACTACTAAATAATAAAAAACACGTAAAAAGAAAAATCGAACTATGACTCGCGTAGTAGCTCAAATTGGTAAAGCATGTCCCGGGCAGAGGGACGGATGGCAGCGGGTTCGAATCTCGCTCGTTGTTGATTTTATTCCTGTCGATGTAATTTAATAAGCTTATTCAATTAATGCAATAAATACAATGTTAAAAATGATACGTAAATAATATAATTCTAATATCAATGTATAATAGTTGCATATTGCACTTTTGCAATAATTTCCAAAGGTTAATGGAAGTCAATAAGCAACCGTGACAAATGACACCGTCAAAGTATATGGTGATATATAATGTTTTGAACTGTGCATTAACTTACCAATTAATCCAATGATATAATACGATGTTTTTCTATCCGATATTGATTAATAAAAAAGTAATTATAAAACGCCAGTTGTGTGAATTGACAAAATACAACTTAGGGCGATAATCTGACACCGTGGCACTTGTGGCGATACTGCCGCAGCCACTGTATTTTTTAAAATGTAATTGTGATGAAACAAGCGCGAGTCCCACCTGTTGTTAAGTGGACTAACCTCTGCCTTTCATCACAGTTGGTGCTTGGCGACAGATTTATTATTTGAGGGTGTTAGCTAACCAGGCGAGCATTCGCAAAATGCCCTCCCACCATGCGGTGAAGCTCAAGACGGAAGCTCAAGAAGAGCCAAGGCACTTACTTGTAGGATACAAGGTTCTCCTTGAAAGGGTTTATTCATGTCGCCACGATAGAGTCCTCGAAATCATACGAGAAGCGGCGAGTCTCGGTCTAATTTAAAAGGTTTGATCACGAACGCAGTGTGAGATATCAGTTCCTCAGAAAGCACAGCTGCCCACCTTCTGGTGTGTTGCCCTTAGTCACCTCTTACGATACCCACGGGCAGAGATTGGGGGTGCCATTCTACCCTAGCACCCCACAACTCCATATAACTACTGTGTCGCCTACTGTCCAAATGAAATTAAACTTACCAAGTTAGACGATTGAGGCTACTGTTCAGTTTCATTATCGATTGATTTATATGCTCCTAATTACCTCACAGACTGCTCCAGGAAGGCGTTGATCCTAAAGATCTGGACAAAATAACGAAGCAGTTCGGTTTCCCGGTCGGCGCCGCGACATTGGCTGACGAAGTAGGGATTGATGTTGGTGCTCACATTGCTGTCGATTTATCAAAGGTATTTCTTATCTTCTTTTTTATCTCGAGGCACACCTGATGATAAACGGACTAACCTCTGCCTATAACAGATGCATTTCGTCACAAGTCACGAATTGCACTGCGCCCGTCACCTTGAGACATAGTTGTTTAGTTGTTAAGTCTCATATGCCTGTAATTTTACTGGCCCTCAAGGACTGCTGCCGGAACACACCGTTAGGTGCTTGGCGACAGATTTTCTACAAGGGTGGTGGCTAGCCAGACGAGCATTCGCAAAATGCCCTTTCACCATGCAGTGAAGCTGAATCCCGCGGCGGGATTCGAACCTGCTGCGCGACAGTCCATAGCCAATGCCATTGAGCCATCACTGCTTCAATCTTGTTTCCTATTAATATTAGTTAAAAGATAAGGAAGTTTTTGTTTTGCGACTGTACTCGTATGTATTGTGCCTTTAAGCATTTGTAACGTTTACCTTTCAGGCGTTCGGAGATCGTATCAGTGGCGGAAATCTGAACATAATGCAGGACTTAGTGAAAGCCGGTTTCATGGGAAGAAAATCGGGCAAAGGTTTCTATGTATACGAAAAGGGGACGAAAAATAAGGATGTCAACCAGGACACCATCAATATTCTCAAAGAAAAGTATTCACTCGAGCCCCGCGGTGCCAATACTGTTGAGGACCAGCAGTTGAGAATGGTGTCTAGGTAAAGACTTGAATTGTATTTCATTTTCCCCTTTCTTTAGATACTGTTTTGTAGATTAGAGTCTGACACATAATTTAATCAGAACACATTACTGATTTTCCATATTTGTATCATGTCATGGCCAAACAATTATTACAAGCTGTACTGTATCGTCCACCGCTGAACACAGCCTCCCCTATTAAGGGGGTATTTGCCATAAGCCCCACGCTTGGGAGTAGGCTTGGGGATCGCAGTGTAAGATAGTAGTTCTCTAGAAGGCGCTGCTGCCCACCTCCCAGTATAATTATTCCCTTAGTCGTCTTTTACGACACCCACAGGATGATATGGGGAGGTGCAATTCTAACCCGGCACCCTGCGGGGGGCACAACAGTTACAAGCTGTGCCCTGTTTTAATTATCTAAATAATATACGTTTTATTTAAATGGCTATTTTTTTACTGCTTATAGACTAGTCTATTACCACAATCACACCTGATGGTAAGTGACGATACAGTCGAAGATGGTAAACAGACATAACCTAGAATGGTAACTGGCTCTTATGGATAAGTGCAGCTACACACCGTTACGTGCTTGGCGACAGATTTTCTTCTTGCTGATGGTACATAGCCAGATGTCTGTCTTGGTGGGGACCACCCTACAAGCAGTATTGTGCAAACATTACCGTGTTTAGTCGTCAATAGCACTGTAGCATGTGAAATAAATTTACTGGCAAGGGAGACCTAAAAATTAACATTTTGGGGTGGTGACCACAGCACAGTGTTATGAAGAACAAAGATGGTGTCATTGTTATAGACAGGCATGACGCTTACCCTCAGTCGGGGGACTTGTCCTTGTCCTCAGTTCACATTATAAAAAACTGTGCAGGGTATAGTGAAAACATATCCAACAGAATTACATATTTCATTAATGGTAACGCCACGCCAAGTTTCTGTTACTTCTCTTTACTACAAAATTGGTTAAAATTTATCATATTCGTTTTCAGATTTGTAAATGAGGCTGTACTATCTTTAGAGGAAAAGATCTTACACAGCCCGCTGGAAGGTGATGTTGGTGCAGTGTTTGGTCTCGGATTCCCACCATTCACCGGAGGACCCTTCAGGTAAACTACAACTGCTCATTTTCTTGATAACTGCAATACTAGTCTTGACCACTTGATCCATACAGTTTAAGAATATAAGGACTATGTCCTCCTGTTGGATGTCGTTAATGATAATGTAAAGAATGTGCCAAATGAGCAGCATGCCACCACTCAAGACGTGAGTGGGATGATGCATATTGGGAGCATACCAGGACTCTATACCATCTTAAAGCCCCGATTAAGTGTACACCAACGAGTACACTCCAAAGTCAGGTTTCTATCAGGCAGGCGGCTTACCACAAAATCCAAAGCCAAATCTTTAACAAGTGCTTGTAATATCCAATTTGTTGTTAGCAGAAAAATATTTTCAATATGTTCTGGCGTTGTCCCATATATTGTTAGAGAAGACATAATTGACCTACCCCGTACGATTGGGATTAGGGTAGGATGGTGATAATGAGTGATGATAAAGCTATCATCTCTGGGAGGGTCGATCTAGAATGGTAACTGAGTTTCAAGGACTGTTGAGTGTGGAGTAGCGACCAATTTGCTACTTGAAGTTAGTATGAGTGTAGGCAACAAGGTAAAGATACAAAAATCACACTAAAATATTGGTTTCATTATATAACACTCACAAATAACTAACTATTGTATTTTGATTGGGCCATTTTTATCTTGTTGGTATAGAAAAGATACATAAAATAAACGAAGATGATGATAATCGAACTGAGGAACATAGTTCAGCACGTCATTTACGTTACAAAGTATTAAGAAACAAAGCAGTAAGAGCCACCCCCGTGGGGTGTTGGGATAGAATTGCACCTCCCCATTTCTTCCCGTGTTGTCGTAAGAGTCGACTAAGGGAAAAATACTAGGTGGGCAGCACCGCCTTCTTAAGAACTATGCCATCTTACACTGCGATCCCCAAGCCGCCTGCCAATAGGCGTAAACAATTGCATATTTTTTCTGTATCAACAACAAAGTGTGACATTTTCCTGTGTTACAACAGATGGGTTGACCAATTCGGCGCTGATAAGCTGGTCAAGAAAATGGAGGAGTACCAAGGCCTGTATGGAGCTCCTTTCAAACCCGCCCAGACCCTCATCGACATGGCCAAAGATCCCAGCAAAAAGTTCCACAAGAACTAAACAATTTTATTGGCCTTACTCTCATTGAAGTCTGTTAGTTTTATTATGTTGGCGCTAAATTAATCCAGTGCCAACGCAAAACCCTCTTTACAGATTAATTAGTTTGTAAGTGTAAATGAATCACATTTATCTTGTTATCTTTTAGACTTAGCAATATTTAATGTGAGTGAAGAGATGGTTATATAAGTGTTTACGAGATTGGTTTACTAAATTATTCTCTATAAGATTGTATGATGAATACTGAAACTTTATGAATAAATATTTATTTTATATTTAATTTTGAGTTTTGTGGTGAATTAGAATGCATTTTCCGATTTGTTTTGCGTAAAGCTAGTATGCATCAAAATTGTCTAAGGAATGTTTGAAATTTGTTTGAATTATTAATTTCCTTAGAAAGCTTTTTATAAGATGCTATGAGTAGTTCATTATTTTATCCCGACGTTTCAAACACTGCAGTGATCGTGGTCACGGGGTGACTGTCACCCCGTGACCACGATCACTGCAAAGTGTTAATATACGCGATTTAAACCGTTTAAAGTTGTTTATTTACTATGTGCAACAATCGCGAAAACCTAAGACAACATTAATAACAAATATTTTAAGAAAACACCAAATTTATTCTAAAACACTTAAAATACAAGCTTAGGTGATGAATAGATAAATCTATATCATGCTATGTTCTGGTCCTAAACTCCTAGATAAGGGAGTGATCACCCCACGAAACTTATATGGAGGAGTGACCGTGACAGTTCTTAATCTATCATAGGGGAAGAAGAGCTTTTTTAAACACAAATTATCTTATTCACATTATTGGTCAATTAAACTGATATAGACACTTAAAAATATTATTTCCGTTTTTCGCACGAAAGGGCAACGCAGACATTTCGTTTGGCACCATACATTCATGCCTTGCCTCATTCTGATGAGTAATGACTAATCGTAAATGTGAGTTTTAGTATGGACTTCGACACAAGAATACTGAACGGCTTGAGGCGATGACAATACGGTGGTGTGTGGACACCATCAAGCTTTACTTGCTCAGCAAGTAGTGAGAGCTAAGAGCAAGTAAAGCTCGATGGTGGACACATACTATAGTAGGCTATAATATACAGGACGTCCCACCATGGAGGATATACCATGGAGGGAAAGTACCTTGAATATTTAAGATGGAACATTTTACTGAAAGAAGACATTATTTTAATTTAAAAAACAATTTAAACTGCATATTTAGATAGATAGATAACACTTTATTGAGACACAATAGAAAAGCTTATAAAGATACAATACAAAATATGATGTAACAATAGGCGGATTTATCGCTTAGAGCGATCTCTTCCAGACGACCTATAACTTGAGGACAAAATTTAACAAAAAATACATAGACGGTAGTTTTCATAATACAAACAAAATATTTTTATTTAAATAATTACATGGTTGAACCGGGAATCGAACCCGTTACACGAGAAAAATAATCACCCTGTAGCTTTATCATACCGATAGAAAGGCTACATTATTAGTCAGGATTAATCTTTTTTATAAAACATAGTGTCAAACATAAAAGGAACACCATGAATTTTAACATTAACGGTAACAGGTACTTAAGGTACTCTCATGTGTATGTCCTTACGGCAATGTCAGCTTTTCATTTTTCTGAACAAAATTTCACATCAAATGTTAACATTTTTGGTCTTCCTTTTATTTCTGACACTATATGTTATTGAGCCAAAAATAATCCTCCAGCCTTTCGATCGGTATGATCAAGCTACAGGATTTTGTTTGATTATTTTTCTCGTGTAACGTGTTCGTTTCGCGGTTCAACCATGTAATTATTTAAATATCTTATTAATTTATAAAAATCAATTCTGTATTTATATACTGGGACAGGGCGGATAATAATATGTTACATTACAATGCACATCCCTCAAATTGATAGCGTCCTCGACAGTCCATAAGAGTGCATTTACCAAACATATACTTTAGTGGAATCGGTTTCGAACTAAAAGATAATGATTTTAGCACTTGGGGCACATCAGATAATACGTATTTCAGTACTGTGTCTATTGAAGTATATACTTGTATATGCTATAGAAGTTGGAGCAACGTGTATACCAGCGAAATCTCTATATAACCTACTCAAATACCATGGCCTGCCAAGAACAACGGTAACTTCCATCCGAGAACGTGTATCTAAGGCGGCATTAGTAAGATCTTACCAAATTTGGTTAGGTAGGGGAGGAGGCTCGAGTGGTGAAGGGGAGCATTGATGACATCGTAAAGGGGTGATCTCCCTACAACGTTTATATGGAGAAGTGACCGGCCAGTTTAACCTTAACCCTACTCCCTGGGTTGCAAGCCCCAGGCCCCTCTAGCCTCTTCCTCTGCAACGCTATGGACCCGTCACCCGCACGGTGAATCCATGGAATGCTAAGTAATTCGTCTCGTCTCTGTGGTGTATATTCACCAGATCATATGAACATGACGCCGCATGCTGTATAACTTAGGCTCAGAGGTTAAGTAAATTTCCTAAAAATTTGTTTTTGGCCCAAATGGACAATTATCTAAATTGATTCACAGCATACATTTTAAGTTTTGGGAGATTTCCAGATCACCTCAATTTAAAGAAAATATTGTTTTGATTTGAGTACCTAACTCTTCCTATCAAGCATCTTCGAAAATACTTAACATTTATTCTTGCTAAGGTGTTAATAAAATATACATTATTAGCATTCTTAAATTTTTAATCTCATTTATGTTACAAACTTTTGACTTAAATGAAAAATATATTTTATATATGTATATTATATATTATATATATATATATTTTATATACAAAAAATACTTAATAATTAATAACATCCTTTTTTTTCAATTCATTAATGTTGGTATTCTTAACACCTTACTAATAGATAATAATAATATAACCTCTGTAATTGTTTTTAAGAACTGAGTAATAATCATGCAGTATATTAGTTTCGACATAAAACTTAGTTTACAACACCATTAATATAATTTTTCCAACAGCTGGAAACCAATAATCTTCCTTTTTAAAATCTTCTGAAACCTCTTTTTTTATTTTTATTACTTGCATTGGCTCTAGTGTTTTGAACCTTATTTTGAGAACTTTTTTTATGTTTATCTTTCTGGGAGGTTACAACAGTCCATTGTGTTTTGTTCAAATTAAGATTTAAATGTTTGGCTTCTTCATCAAAAATGAATTCTCGAATTTCATTATCGCTAACAAATATACCAATATTATCAGCCTTGATCCGTTCGATTCGGTTCGCATAAGCATTTGATACTTTAACAACTTCACTAGCACTCACTTCCTTGGTTACTCTCTCATAACTCAGAAATACATTTTCAATCATTTTACACACATTTACGGCAAAAATGCTTACTAGATTATCCTTAAATTTTTTCTTCTTTAGAATATAATCCATATATTCCTGTAATGTTGGAAATTTATTGCCATCTTTTATGCAATTCAGATACAATTTATAAAAAGACAGGACTCTAGTGAATTCCAACTCATCCATGGCATTATAATTTACCACAATCTTACCACCAGCATTACTGATTACCACTTTTCTAGCAACTTCAAACAGTTTGCTGTAGAAAGATTTATTTTGGTCTATCATAAAGAAGGGTCGGAATGTTTCTTTGCAAATAGGAATCTCCGATTCATCCAAATGATACATGAAGTAAACATAATTATTCAAATTAACTTTTTTCTTGAGTATGTCATCACTTAGCATTTCTTTGTGATTCAATTTCAAATAATTAAGTTTTTGCACATTTGTTGGATTTTCAATTTCACAAACTAAGAAACCATTCACACTTTTGAATATTTTTTCTACCAAGTAAAAAACTTTTTCCTTTTGTGTAGGAATCTTCTTCAGAGTCATAACATGTCGGATTAAATCTCTTCGTCTACTAATGGACTCTAAGTCTAAGTCATACTGTAGTTGGTTTAAAATTTCAATCATATAGGATGCAATGCCATAATACATTCTCAAGCGCTCATGTGAAAAATTAATAGGATCATTTTTAAAAATATCTGAGGACAGTTCAACACAGTACCACAATGCAGTAGGCAAGGAAGTGTTAATTTGAGGATCTAATGGCAAAGATGACAGACCAATTCTGCACACAGTGGTGCTGACTCGCCTTAGCATGTACTTTTTGAACTGTTCAAGAACATTTTTGTCCATCCACTGTTTTTTGTCACAAATTTTCCATAAGACATAGTAATATATACCAATGTTGTATTTAACTTTTTTGAAGTTGAAATATGTTGCAGATAAAATATAATCATTGTACTGGTCAAAGTCATCAGTGTTTACAAGTACAAGACCACCGTGAAATGGTTTTCGTGACCGTGGTTCAGTTTTTGTAGTGTTCTCTAACAACTGTTTGTAAACATTTAATGTGTAGAAGTATCCAATTGACTCATTAAGATCAGGATCATTCAACAAAAACAGTGGGCATTCCATCAATGATCTGAATTTTGAGAAACTAGCTGTTGATACAGATGTATTGAAAATTATCTTATCCAGCAGATTAAATTCTGTGAGTAGAATCACAGGTATCCCTTTCTCGTCATCTAAAATGATGTCAGGAAATTCAATTTCTTGATCAGTAGTAAAATTCACATCAACAATTGGCTCTTCAGGAACTTGATTACTGAATTTAGTTTCAAATTTCAAAACATCAAAGGCATATGACTTTTTATCACAGGTGATGTAATTAATTAATGAAGTTACCGATTTTTCAATGTCTAACTTTAAGTTGTATGACAGACAGCTCAGATTTTTGTACCAATCTGTATTTTTGAATTCACTTAGAAATATATTTTTGTCTTTTGTGTCTAGCTTAGTATTTGTGTAAGTAGTATCAGGTTTTTGCAGCAAGCTGGCAAATAATCTATTCCTCATCATTTTCAGTTTATCAATCTCAGAGAGAGCTGTAGCATTTTTATTTGATGAATTGATATACTTCAATTTGATATATGACTTTAGGTTTTCTTTTTCCGTGGCAAAATTGTCAATGGATATTCCACTGTAGTCAAATTCTTCAGATATATTAGTGTCATCAATTTGCTCATTGTTGCGAAATATTGTGCAATGACTTTTAAAAAATGATACAGCAACCGATAAATCTATACAATCTACAGTTTTATTAATTCCATGAAAAACGACATTTTCATAGTGCATATCTTTGTTACTTTCTAAACATTCGTCCACACTTCAGCCCCGGATCTACGATTTTTCCGAACCGGGGCAGAAACTTGTTTTGGCGCCCCCCACCAATAGTTTTTTTTTTGTTTAGCCCAGTAAGGGCATATAGCCAGTGTCAAGTAATATATGCATACAGACACTAGTCAGTACTTAAAATTATAAATGCGAAAGTAACTCTGTCTGTCTGTCTGTAACGCTTTGACGCCAAAACTACTGGACCGATTTGAATGAAATTTGCTATGGAAATAGTTTGAGACCCGGGAAAAAACATAGGATAGTTTTTATCTAACTGCGCAAAAAGAGGTTAATGTTTTTGCGCGATAACCGACATACGCGCGGGCGGAGCCGCGCCCGGATAGCTAGTATTATAATATGTATTACTTAGTCAAGGTCAAGTAACAGGATTGAAGTTTAATCACAGTAAAGTTATAACTCAGTAAAGAGGTGTGAACTTTACTAGTTCGTACGGGGTTTTGCTGCTAGAACAAAAAGTAAACTTTAAAAAAAAGTTAGTTTTTCAACTTTATGTTACAAACTTTGTTTTAAACTACACCAGAGCACGCACGTAAAATTTACCATTATTTCCCATCTGCACTTGATTAAAAATAAATTTCGGCAACATATTGCCAAATTGACAAAGTTCATCTGATAGGCAGTTTTATTTTCGATGGCAAGTATCGCTAGGCCAGACGTTCCTGACTCATTGTTGAAAGCAGATAAGTTTTTATTATCTTCAGTTTGCTGAAACTTCGCTCACAGCTTGCAGATGTCGTCGGTATGATACATTACTGCAGCGGCCAGCAAAGGAGGCATTGATGGACGAACGTGTAAATGTGGGCCGAGGCGAAGCCGAGGCACACATACGTTAGTCCATCAATGCCTAGTTGTGGCCAAGGCTTATATAGTGCTTTTCTCAAATTATGCGCGGAAATTAAAACAAAGTAGTACCTAGGCAGAATTTTTTATTTGAAGATACAGTTGTTAAACGTACAATTTATGAATTTTAAAGTGGACTTTCCGGGGATTATGTTGGTTTGGGATAATTCTAAAGAGGTGAAAAAAGAGGTGAAGAATTTCAGGTGGCGTTGAATTAAGTTCATCACACTCATTGTCTTCACTTGAACTCATTTTGTCGAAACAATTACTTTTCAAAACCAATGACTATCAACAAACAACAATAAAATTACCCGCGTTAAAGTGTTCATTTGTTTTTTATTTTCAATAAACAGCGTTCTATTTGCAAGCCAGATCGAAATTTAAATAAAACCTTTGATAAGTTACCTCCTTGGTTGCCATGCTTCGAAGTAAAAGATCGTTCCATTTTTAAATTACACGACAGATATGAGTTTACTATGCAATTTATTTGGCCGCTAGACACGACAGATAGAGATTTTCATACATTTTTTGCCGGCCGCTACGCGCATGTATTTGGCCAGTAGGTACAGCAATTACGATTTATCTCGAAGAAGGTTGTCATAATAATGCTCACATTTCCAAGCATGTTTGAGAAAAGTACAATATATCCTCAAAGCTATCGTTACATTTGGAAATGCTTCTCTCAAGTTGTGCTTGCACAGGTGTTCTAAGAGATCAAATGCACTCGATTTTTCGCTAATTTCTGTTACTAGATTTTTGAAAAGGGCTAGTTCCTAGGCAATGATTTTGTCGCATTTTGGTGAAATCATCTATGACGCGATCACGCCAGTCCGCCGTCTGCGCCCCGAGTATTACCGAATATTTCGTTTTCGTACCTACCTACGTCTGTGATTGCATTGTTAAAAATGGTAAATTTGGTGCTTTCGATATAGGCAGTTCGTTAATTTAGTTAATATCCAGGGTTGTGTATGCAATTTCACAGTGTTATTTTCTACCAAAATTCGATATGGTAGGTACGACCCGCAGTGAAATTCGTTATTTATTTGCTATAATAAGAATGGCATAGCCACTTATACTTATTATTAAATTGTATATTGTAATATAAGGTTATTATACATACATCGCCAAAATTTGAATATAAAATTGGCCAAATCAGTCAAAGTAAGAAATTTGAGCTAAAAAACTCGCGCGAGTTTTGTCCATAATTATTATTTAGTAACCGGCTAGGACAAATATTACGCGAGACCTAGCCGGTTACTAAATAATAATTAAAGTAAGAAATGTCAAATAATTATATGAAAATAATAAAATTATGAATAAATATGATCATGTGTCCCAAATTGAAAATTGAAAATTAAAGATGTCAATGAATTAAGTCATATTATTTCAATAGATAATAAAATAAATTAGGTAAGTATTCAAAAATTAAAAATTATAATGTTATAGAACTTGTACGTACTTATGGCGGCCGATCGGGCGCTTAGCACGATGCGGCGCGCGGCTCGGTAAGTTTAGTTTATTGCCAATCAACGTAGGTATTTTTTTTTGTACCAGGTTGTGATTTAATTTTTTTCTCGTGTAAAATATTCTCACTAAATATACCTATTTGAGCACGTGAACTGGTTAACACGGTATGTTTGGTTAGGTCGCTTAACATTTCAGGTTAAAAATTATTTCCTACCAAGGTATACTTAAACTTATGCTTACTTTATCGCTGTGTTTTGTCGTTTTAACTACCAAACAAGTAGTAAGTACAAGTATTTTAACCCGATTTAGTTTAGATAGGTATCTCGAAATAAAAGCTCCTAATATAAACAGTAAATACACAGTGAGAAGCGCCCATTTCTCGCGCCATGGTCGAACGTTTTGTAGGTAGGTACTTACCTATTTAAAACGCGGCCGCGCTTTCCCGCCAAAAAATCATAAGCTGGCTAAATCTACGAATGTGCAATTAGGTGCAAGGGCGCTTTCTGATACCAATTTTCATTTATGTGTGTTCAATAGTGGACGTATTCTTCTGATGACGATGTTGCTGAAAAATTTATGAATTTTGCGCCCCCTGGAGCTAGCGCCCGGGGCAGATAACCCGGTTCGCCCCCCCCTAGATCCGGGCCTGCCACACTTCCAGAGTCTATAAGACCATCCGTTATGATGTACAGTAATTGGATTTTGTTATTGCCAACAATATTTTCTTTAATCCATTCAATAATTCTTTCCGGATATGTACCACCGCCATTGCCGCACCGCTTTTCGTATTCGGCAAACGTTTCTTTGTCGTCGACTTTAACACACTCACTCCCCCAGTGCAAATAAACAATTTCTGATTCGCCGGGATCTAACAATTCACTTTTCATTTTATTTACATTACTTTGAAATTGTTTAAGAGTTACTAACCCAGTTTTATGATAATACTCATCACCTGACGTTGAACCGGAGTAATCTTTAGCGTAGATGAAATAATTAACCATTTTAAATAATTTCCCAACCCATCAAAACAAAGTTTCAATACAAAATACAAATACAAACATATAACCATAGAGAAAAGTAATTGCATATTGCATATAATATGCATAGAGAAAATAAATATACCACAGATTACAAGTATGTAGCAAGCTCTAATTCTTCCTCCTAGAGCAAGCTAGTTAATAGTAATATACCGGAAACAACAACAACCACAGAAGACTACACTAACGAGGCGAGGCAGGAATCATAACTTCATAAATGCTTCATACGCGCGTTAAAAACCTAGATATATATTATTTTATACAATAGAATTTTCGTTAACTGTTTCTGCGCAGTAGGTTTACATACATGCAATGCAAGTTACTTGTGCACTATACAGTTCACAAACATAACACATAAAAAAGTATGTACGAAATTACGCATATTGTGCAAAACGAAAATTATATTGATTCATTCATTTTCATTAAGGTAAAGATTTAAAAAAGTGATACTAAATGAAACCATATTTTGTACTATCTTATAGATATTTTTTCATAATAAGGATTTTTTATTCTTTCTCTACAAACCTTACATTTTTTAACATAGAAAACATTTTAATAAAAATATTTATTTCGTTGTATTTTGTTAATTAAATATCGCCGGTAAAAAAAGAAAATTAAGGCAGATATTAATTTGTGTTATCCCAAATGTTTAAATAAAATTTCAGTTATTAATTTTTTACGCACCACTTGTCGTGGAGCAATCATGTGCTTCGCTTATTGTATGTATTACTGTATATCACAAGTTTATTAAAGAGTTTATAATGATTAAATAAATGAGCATCTGCTTACTGATGCCACGACAGGGAATATGCCAGGATTTATGGCTTGATAAGAGCATTATATATAATACATAAATATCTATGGCAATGATTATGGTAATATTGTGATCCATACGTTAAGATATCCGCACTCTCTAGCCAATAACAGCACTCAAGAGCTCATGTGAAGCAGATGTGTTAACCCTGATGTTCACCACCTGTTGTAAAAGGTAGATACTATGACTTCAACCGTATGACCGTCACGTTTAACACTTCAAGTTTTAAAAGTGTTAATGTGAGATTCACATATCCAGACGTGATATTATAAATACTGCTTCCCGCCATATGTCAGACTACATGTGATATTATAAGTACTGTTTCTGGTCATATTACAGACCACACGTTATAAGTACTGCCTCTGGCCATATCTCAGACCACATGTGTTATTCATGCTGACCATCCTTCCCTAGGTGCATATTTCAAGTACGCACCCAAACCTACTAGGATGCCATTACGTATGTCTTATATTACAGGGAAACATGAAACTACATCTTCCGGTATGCCCTCATACTTTAATTTGCCATCACGATCTCATGTAAGCTAATATTGCAAGTATATTACATTAGCGAAACTGATACGAGAGTAAGTAGGGTTAGCGTCTAACAGATCGACTGTCTCCACCTACTGACTTTGAGTAACGCACGTTCTTCTTTGGTAAAACTTTTCCTGAATTTGGTAGACATGTTGGTACTGAAATCCCCGTACCACATCTTGGGTGTGTGAACATCCTCTCGTGGGGTGTACAGATTGTAGTTGTGCATAATAATGATAGTGATACTACTTTTTTCCATTCATCCAATTGAAAATCATAAGATTTGATAAATAACTGCATTGTTTCCTCGTGTATTGTAAGGTGTAGTTAACTTTAACAAGTGACTACACCAGGTAAAAAATTGTTTTATTTCATAGGCTGATAGGCGTTCCGAATATGAAAAATATTTCTTTTAGACATTTTATGATGGATGCAGACGATGTATCTTGACAGGAAAAAGCATAAGGAAAGAGAGAATATTCATCGATAATTGTTACGAGCTATTTATTCTTATTTCTTGACGGGATTTGACTCCTGAAATCTATAATAAGTCGTTCAATAGGTGCAGTGGCTTTGATTAAATTTCCGTGAGAACGCATAATTCTTGGCATTATTTGAACACAAATTTGATAGGACATTATCATGGACTTATGGCATCAATAGAGTTATAGCAAATTCTTTGTTCGCACCCAATTTTTCATCTTCAATTTTGTCATCATTTTGATAGCTTCCAGAAGTAGATGGTAACGTGAAAGAGGCATGATAAAGAAGTTTACGTACCTACTGATTGTCTAACTTAGATTTTGTAACAAGACTCATCAATCAAGAAAAAAATTTAAAACAAAACTAGAAAAAAAAAATTAATTGTAAAATTGTAGTTCTAAAAATATTTTTTTCATTTTAAAGTTTTTTTCAGCCATTTCTTAAAAGATGTTTACGGACTATGAAGTTTCTATATACAAAATTAAACTCTTTTTCGAGTCCTTTTTGTTCTGAAAGTATATCTTGTGTACCTTAAATGTTATTGCAATTTTAAAAGTGTGACACTTATTTTTGCAGGCAAAGTTAGTCTGTAAAAATGGAGTACAAAGTAGGTTGAACTATAGGTGTCGCTCCATCCCCATACGATGGTTGAAGAACAGATGACAAATTAGAGTTAGAAATCATGAGTCATGTTTGCTTAGCGGTCAGCGCATGCCCCGGCTATAGGGGTGGAGATGGCGCGGGTTTGAATCCAGCAGACGACTATAATTTTTCCTCTCGTAATTTTGTAATGTAATCCGCGGAGCATACGTTATTGCAATAATTTATAAATGAAAAAAATGCTTGTGCCATAAATGGATAAATTAAATACTTTATCGTACAAAATATCCATATCAGCCCAGTACATCCGATTGCTAGGACACATATGAGAGAGGAGTGTAGACTATAATCCACCACGTGGGCCTAGTAAGTTTTGGTGGACAGGCTAGCGGCCAGCTCAAGCGGAACGCGGTTCAGTTATAATAAACCTATTTTAAATTTGAGAGATGTCATCCAAAGTGAAAACTCAACGATATTATTCACTTTTGTATATAAACTAGTGGTCTGAGATGAGTAGTTGAGATAAACATATTTCAAGTTTGACAGATATCATCTGCAATAAAAACTTAACAACATGTAAAGAAACGAATGATCTAGTATGAATAGTTAATGTGATAAATCAGTTTCTAGTTTGACAGACGTCAGCAGAAAGAAAATCTCAACGAGATTATCTCTTTTGCAAATACACTAGATCTAGGATGAGAGTTATTGAGATAATCTGAGGCTTGACGAGTTAAAGCCATTTTAAGATTAAAAGCTGTCATGCAAACACTTTTCATTTAAATATATTGTGGTATATATATTAATTATTTTTGTTCTTTAAGTCAGTGCAATTTTTTTAAATTCCTATCGAAATATCACTTTGTCAACGGTCATTTTTAAGTCAATCAATTGAAAACCAAATAAAAATTGTACTTCCTGAATAAAATTCCATGAAGCATGCGGGTCGAAAACACGGAAATTATCATTAGATCCACATGTGGATAGAAATGGTGAAAAACGTAAAACTGAATCCAGATATGGATATAAGAAGTGGAAAATGTATCCACAGATCCACATGTGCAAACTGTCTTTGTGATTTTTTGTAAATGGAGCGCAGCCTGTTCGCTATAAAAAATTGCAAAAAAATCTTTAACCTTGTCGTTATAAAAGCTGTTCTTAACTTATTCAATCTTTTCCTATTACTGCTAGTAATTGATGAATCAATAAAATGCTTTCCACATGGTATTTTATGCTTCTCTAAAGCTCCGTTCAGAGGAAGCCGCGACCACGCTGCAAGCCACGCGTTCACTCGAGGACACGGATCGGAACTACGTACTAACCGCGTGACTTGAGGCGCGTATGCTCAGCGTCTTCTGAACAGGGCCTTATGATTGATTTGAGGACCAATCAATGGAGTTTTGTATTTATAACTGCTTTATATTCATTAATTTTGTATTCTGGTAAATTTTATAGATGTAAGGTAATGATAATTGAACAGCATTTTAATAATTTTATTTTGTGTAACTTGAATATTTGCAAGTTTTGTTTTGATTGACCCCAGATTTCAATTAAGTATAACTAGTGTGGTTTGACTAAGGCATTGTAGACTATGTACCGCAGATTCCGTGGAATACATCGAACTATGCTACAAAGCGATCCTAAAAGTGATGAAAGCTTTCTTTTTATGTGGTCTAAGTGAATATTCCTTAAAAGTGAACATTCATTAAATAGCTGTCCATTCGTAAACCTAGATAATTTTCATTCTCTTTGTTCTAAGGGTACATTATCTATTGTGAGTGATATGTGCGGTGGTATCAATTTATTTTTGGTTTTGAATATAATATGTTATATTGCTTATGTTGATAGTAAACAGATTATGCTGAAACCATGAGAATAATCTGTTTAAATCGGTTTGTGCTTGTGGAGTGATGTCGTGTATAGAAGGTCCGAAATAAAATAAACAGGTATCATCCGCATACATAGTGAGATGGCCATGCAATTCAATTTCTGATATTATATATTAATATAAATTAAAAATAATAATGGTCCTAAAATGGAGCCTTGTGGAACTCCACATTTCAAAGGTAAAGCATCACTTTAATTATTTTCATCTATTTTAAGGACTTGTGATCTGTTTCTGAGATAAGACTTAAACATTTTTATGGCATTGCCAGTAATATTTATACATTCTAACTTGTTCATCAGCAGGTCATGGGACACATTGTCAAATACCTTTTTTAAATCAATAAAGACCTATTACTATATTTTTGCGATCTATATTTTGTTTTATTTTAGTCATCCAATCTATAGTCATTGTTAAGGTATTGCTTTTTGGTCTGAATCCGTATTGACGTTTGGCTAGAAAGCTAATGGAGTTCAAATGTTTTTCTAATCTACTATAAAGGATTTTTTCAAGTACTTTCCATAGTACCGGTAGCACTGAGATAAGTCTGTAGTTATCTAGATACATCTTCGATCGTGACTTATAAATAGGGGTGACCTATGCTAGTTTAAGCGAGTCTGGAAATGTTCCTTCTAGTAGAAGTTTATTAAAACACTTACCTAATTGATTGGCAATGATATGTCCTATGCATTTGATAACTTTAGTACTGATTCCATCCAAGCCTGTGCTGCAATTAGAATCTAGTTCTAGACTGTTGATATATTTTATAATTTCTTCGGGAGTGCATGGGTTAAAAGTATTTAGCTGCGGAGTGCCTGAGGGAAGCTTATTTGGTAGAAATTTACACCCATATTATATTTGCGAGTTTGTGAGTAAATGAGGACGTGACTGTATGTTGCTCTTTCACGTTGACACGTTTGAACTGATTTGAATAAAATTAAGAATATAGATAGCTTAGGTTCTAGATTAATATATTGGATATTTTTATATTAATCGTTATCACTTGTTATAAATATCCACGCGGGTGAAGCCTCGGGGGCAATGATATGAATGAATGGGCAACCTAGTGTAATTATATTTATTGTAGCATTCTATTGTAGTTCTTTTGATAATGGTACTTGAGGTCAATAAATACCTACTTAAGAAACCTATGCAGGGACGGAAGGAGGTACCTGTGGAACGCCGAACGTCAAAGATCAAGTAACTTTTGAAGTTATGTGAAATTTCGCAATTACGTCATTTTATGCAAATTTACACTTCCTTTTTTTTTATTCAGAATAGGTTCGCGTTTGACCACACCTTGCCTGATGTTAAGCATTGGTGTGGTATAATAAAGAGCAGTACTCAACACAGGATCTTATTTGATTTTATTCTTTTTCCAGGAATGGTAGGTAGTTACTACAAAACCGTTGCTTTGTATCATTCAATAATATGAGTTTCTATCTAAACTAATATAATAAAGAGGAAAGACTTAATTAATAAGCTTAAAGAACACAATCACCATCAATTTTAATTTGTGAATCGAAAATAACGTTAGTGGCGTTCAGTGGAATACGGCCTTACTGGGTATGTAAACCGTATCCGTATTCCACATGGAAGTAATAAGTACTACGTTGTACGTAGTACTACGTTGTACGTAGTACTTATTACTTCCATGGTATTCCACCAATATCGTTATTTTTCGATAATTTTGATCACATTTTGCGACTATGGTACATTTAATAATTAATAATTCTATGGTTATATGAAATGTTTAGTATAATTATTATACTAAACATTTCATATAACCATAGACACAAAATGTGGTTACAACATCTATTGAAGAAAGCTTCTATGTCTTCAAAATAAGCCATAGTCAAAGCTCTATGTATTGTATTCCATCTGATCTATGGTATTGTACAAAATAAAAACAAAATCAATCAAGCCACAGAATCCACAGATTATCTAGAGCTCTTTCTACGTTATCAAGGGTGCGTTCCTCCTACCCGTCGGCCAAGACATATTTTGGTCTAAACGCAGATATACGCCGTTCCAGCACTCTAATCGAACTTAATTTGATCCTGTCAAGATTTGATCATACCCGTTCCGGGCGACCTGTCAGAGCAAATTTTGCTCTGCCTGGCCAAATTTTTACTACCTTTTGAATCGGCCAAATCTTGGCCAGCTGTCAAATGTGACAGATTCTACAATAAATAATAGATTTTGTACAAGCTAAGCCAAGGATTAGTGGCATACTGTTACTGTGTTAACATTGCTAAATTACGTATTATGCCCCATTTATTAAAAATTTAGACTGTATTTTATCACCTAAAAACATCGCTGTCAATTCCATATTTTGAAAGGAGCTGTATAGGTCGTTCCAGGTGCCTTGGAGCAAATATTGGTCGAGCAATATTTACTGGAAAGTGGAACGCGCCCCAAGCCATCAAGCTTACAAAGTACAAACCAAAGCGAAAGCATCTAAAACTCTAATAAAATCGAATATTTTATGATATGTAAAATAAATCAAACAAAAATTAAAGTAATATACAGGACACTAATTATAACACACTAGTAATAACATAATAATTTCTTGGTAGGTACATATTAATTTTTCATTTCAGATACATACGTCACTCCTGGCTTGATTAAAAACGAAGATTCTTATGATACATCTATTTTGATTCATGATTGAGACCACGACGAGTAAAAATGTTAATAAAAGTCAATAATATCAACAATAGAGTACTGAAAAGAATATTAGAGCATTGCATTTATCTGATAATTGTACTAGTTCTTATACCTTCAATTTTCTATTTTGAACTATGTGTAGTTTTACCTGCGGTTGTGCAAGAATGGTCTATTCCATATATTGTACATTTGTTTGTTGCACATTTTCTTTTACTTAATATTGTTGGTAACATGATTTATGGAATGTTTACAAACACTAGCATTAAGGGCAGGTTTTTAGATAGTCATGGTAAGTCACATTGGAGTTTCTGTAGTGTCTGTGAATGTTACCAGCCACCTCGCGCCTGGCACTGCCCTACTTGTGATATATGTATTCTAAAACGAGATCATCATTGTACTTTCTTTGCTTGTTGTGTGGGATATTTCAACCACAGGTATTTCATGATGTTCACACTTTACATATTTGTGTCAATGGTATATGCATTTTATTATAATGTACTATTTTTATCCAAATTTATACAATGGAATCATGGTCTAGTTATAGTAAAATTTATTTTTCCGTTTGCTAGTTTTATGATTGACTATGGAAATGAGACATTATATGTGTTTCTTGTAGTTATAAATCTGCTTGTTGGTTTATTTACTGGCTTTCTGGTTTTTTATCATTTCAATAATGTTTTGAAAGGCAGAATAGTTTATGAGAAGAATAGTAACATCAAAGATTTAGTTTACGACAAGGGCTGGAAATTGAATTTGGTGGAAGTATTTGGTGAGCGTTGGTACTTAACTTGGATATTACCTTTCATACCAAGCCCCTTGCCAGGTAATGGAATGGAATGGAGTGTAGAAAATAAACAAAAATAACAATATAACCGGACATGTATGAGTTGGACACTGTGGGTTCGATATAAAAAGTTTGTTTTGTAGTTAGTATGTATAACAAAGAAAAACCTTATTTTATTATTAACTTCAGAAACCTCAAAGTACATCTAACATTTGTATATAAGTAATTTTAAAATTGACATTTGTATAGTTTTTATTCTTTAGTTTACTTGAATCACACCTGTTTTTATGCCACAACTTTTTTTAATATTTGTAGATATGCCCATCGTTATAACCAGTGATTGGAATAGGCAGAGCTTTTATTAGTTGAGATTATGGGATTTAAAATATATACTTATTGTTATGATTGGTAATGATTTTTTAAAGTATATGCTAGCAATTCAGAATCATAACACAACCAAATGCTTTCTTTGCACCTAGCAGAGTGAGCTGTACTAATTTTAGGAGATAATAGAATTTTATAGAAAGAGGCAATAAATTGCTATCATCTTTTTAATGATTGTTACAAAATGTTGCATAGAGTTAGTGTGGACAAGATTGCCAAACTTGTTTCACAGTATCAATTAAACTCCAATTTAGCAAATACTTGGCAATGTTCAGAGTAAACTGTATAGCATCAGTGCCAAAAAAAATATGTCCATTCTTCCAATTTTCTTTGACTAACAAGCTTCAACTCATCCGATATTCTTTATTTAATACCTCAATACATTTTAAATCCCAGTTTAATGTCTATATTAATATATACGTAATAGTTGGCCCGAAATAGCTCTACCTACTCCAATCATCTGTTAATATGTGTTGTAATCAGTCAAGGAGGATGGACAAAGAGGGCTATTACTGTACATTTCAAAAACAAAACCCTAAAAATATATTGAATGCATACATTACTGTTATGTAATTGAATGTGTCTTGTCTTGATCTGTTTCAATAAAAGTAATTGTGTTATGTGACTTACAATTTAGTGCTTAGCTATTATGGCTATTGCAGCATTGTCACAATGTTGCATGGATAGAGTATAAAGAAGAATGATTAGTGCCCGATTTTGGGACCAAGCCTTCAAGAGGATCATTGGTTTTGCATGTGGAGATATTTGTTATAAAAGTTTAATAATCATATTGTGCATGCTGCTCATTTGGTGCTTTTTTATCTATAGTGTTGGGTACTCAATGCATATGTTAGTACAGTTATGGCTAGGTACTTATTTTGATTTTAAGAATAAATAACTCCATAGTATTTTGTGCTACAACAAACTAATTTCAGTTTGTGGCTTGGGTGCTACACTGAGCACCAAAGCTAAGTTATGGCTACTTAGCTAAATATGCTAATACAATTGCAAAAAGAGTTGGCTTATATTGTCGCTCCAGTGATAAAATAGCTAAACTGAAATTTTGAGTTAAGTATATTGACATTTGTATTTATTTGCAATGCACAAATATTTTGTTAACCTATCTGTATGGAATACAATTCCAACAGAGCTCAAATAATCTGTGTGTTGTTAATTAAGTAATATAATAAAAATGATAAAATAAACATCACAATTTATAGCCATAGTGGCAGATTGAATACTTTACCCTGGTTCAGTTGAACCAACTGAAATAATGTAATAAATAATAATATGTACTCATTGATTTATAAACATAATAGCTAGTTTTATAAATAAAAACTTAGCAATTTTTACTGTTATAAACTAAATGCAAACTTTTTTGAAGCTGGATACTGAATACTTTGTGCCTTAAGGTCATTGCCATTAGGGGGGTCTCTGTGCCTGAGATACAAGTAAATTTCTTAGTTCAGGGATGTGAGGCCTCTTCTGGTAAAATGACTTTTTGACATCAATTAAACCCTGTTAGTTTATTGTTATCATTTTGTATTTCCTGGAAGATCTTTGTAATATTTGTCAGAAATAAACTTTTTTTAAAATTATTATTATTGATGTTATCGTTTCAGCCAATTATTTATGGCTTCTGTTTCTTTACAATACTTTATCTTTTGTATGTAGGTTTTATTGCTCTTTCTCATGTATAACATCTTATTTTGTGTTTTGTTGTTCTATATAGCTGTGATATTACCCACGCAGCTAGAATATCACGCCCAATCAGCCTCTGCTTTTATTATTATTGTGGTCTTATACAGCGCTTTTGAATGTGAAATTTAATGTTTTGGTGAGTAGTACCTATCCACTATTCCATTCACTGACTTAGATGTTTGGACCACAATTTCATATTTGCCTTTAACGTAGCCACACTGACAAGACATTGGCAGTATATTTTCAATACAATGATACAATCAGCAGAACCCCGAACATGAAGATTACGAAAGCTAATTTAGTTGGGGACTAATCTTTGTAAAAGGAGAAATAAATATAACGGTGTTATTACAGATTAACTAGTTTAAGTATAATACAAACAGTTAATTTTGTATCATCAAAACCTCTAACAAAATTCATTTCTCTGAGCATCAAAACATAATAAACACGAAACTATCACATTGAATACTTTCAAGTCAGTATACACCCATACTTATTAAAGATGACCAAAGGAAACCAGCTAATTTGTCTTTTCTTGATGAATAAAATATGTTCTATTGTATTATTAATTATTACTCTGAGCTGAAAGAGCTGGTCCTATATAATAATAAACTCACTAACTTAGAAACCTAAAAAACTGCTTGATTTACAATAACTTATTCATTTTGTTTTTGCACATATCCACAATTGCACATTTTCAGTTTGGTTAGGTTACCATTGGAACGACGGCGAAGTATAAATTTCAACCTCGTTTTTAAATGAGGTTCTATCCACTGTTTGCCCGACTTATAGAAAATAAGGATATATACTGACACAATTTTTCACCATAATACATTATACGCGAAATTATTGTTATTATTATTATTGTAATATGTACATTTACAGACTAGTCCTTCGGGCAAAAGTAACTTATACGATCTAAGGTATACTCTGAGAGTATTAATTATGTAGAATCATTATCTGCTGGATAAAAAAACTTAGCAGGTTAATATTTTTGATGACTAGTACTTATGATAAGTGTTCATAACGAAAGTAATTTGTGCCTAGACAATATTTTTAAATAAAACATATTTAAATGTATTAAAATGTTATATTTTTATAGTTTAAAATAAACATGTATGTCTGATAATAAAATTTGTTTCTAATATTATTACTGAGTACCTACCATCTATTTACAATGAGATATATAGTCATTTTACCTATCTAAGGAATGTTAGTATTTGGCAGTATTTGTGCTAAGTATCTGCTGCGTATCCTCTCAGACTGTTCAAGAGCGTGGTCTCTATGTGCGGGGCTCTCTTGTGTAGAGTCTGTAAGTTGTCTTGAATCTACCTCTTCTTGGTCAGTATAGTCTTCATTGTCCAGGAGGTTAGTAGTTTCATCTTGTATAATACTGTGACTGAAATGGAAAAAGCGTTTTAATAACTAATAAGTATTGTTTTACTATGACGTAATATCATTCCAAAACGGTAATAGATCTATCAATATACGTATAAGAATGTATAAGTAACTATCAATACCGTCTACGAATATATATGTCTAATACAGTTACCGCTTTGATTTCACAATTAACAAAACACGTACAATCTTGAATTCTCTGAAACTGATGGCTCCGTGGCATTGGCTATGGACTGCCGCGCAGCAGGTCCATGGTTCGAATCCCGCCGCGGGCTTGAGCTTCACCGCATGGTGGAAGGGCATTTTTCGACTGCAAGCCAGGCTAGTGACCACCCTCAAGTAGAAAATCTGTCGCCAATCACCTAACGGTATGTTCCGGCAGCAGTCCTTGAGAGCCAGTGAAGTTACAGGCACATGAGACTTAACAACTATCTCTCAAAGTGTCGGCCGCAGTGCGATTCGTGACTTGTGATGAAATGCATCTGTTATAGGCAGAGGTTAGTCCACTAAACATCAGGTGGGCCTCGAGCTAGTTCCGTCACAATAACATAAAAAAAAATCTAAATTCAATTGGTTAATTGATTTAGACTTAGAAACGACCGCATTCGATTGGTCGCGTCAAGGTAATGTTGCTGCGCCGCGCGGTACACTTTTTAAACCACGACCGCCACGGTAAGGTTTGCTCTGTTTTTAAACTTGACTAACATATCTCTACATATTTGTTCGTTGATTACCTTTTAGGAATTTTGTTTGAATGCTTCATACATAGATATAGAGTGTTAGAACAAATATAATCGAAAATGGCTTGGCTCTCCCAACCCAAACCAAAACCTAGCAAGAGCCATTGAGTACGAGCAAAACAATTATTGTCGTTGTTATGGGTTTGATACAAATTTTGTAAGTTTTTCATGTTTTATGAGAAATTATATTGAACGTAATAAGTTATCTAGGGAGGGAGTCATTTCAACATATTCACTTAATTTATATACTACTAGCTTTCCGGGCGTGGCTCCGCCCGCGCGTATAGATAGATAGATAGATAACACTTTATTGAGACACCACAAAAAAAAAGCTTATAAAGATAACACTACAAAATATGATGTAACAATAGGCGGTCTTATCGCTTAGAGCGATCTCTTCCAGACGACCTATAACTGGAGGACAAAATTTTACTAAAATACATAGACGGTAGTCTTCATAATACAAACAAAATAATTACATAGAAGGCATCTAAAGTATGTACAATTATAAATAAAATTAAATAGGTATATACAATTAAATTAATAATACATATACCTACATAAATATATAAATACATATATAAAATAATAAATATATATATATATATATGTTTATACATAAGATCATACAATATATACATATACCTATATCAATAACATTAAATAATGTAAGTAGTTAACACACAGAACTTTAAAAGTTATAACTTAGTAGCAGTTTATAGCTAACAGTAATGAATACAATCATGATGGGAAAAGGTAATGATCTTTTACAAGCTTTTTGAAAATATTAATTGATGGTGAACGTTTAATAGCAAGAGGCAAAGAATTCCAAAGACGTACAGCCTCAGAGGTGAATGATCCATCATAAAATTTCGTTTTACGCTCAGGCACTTCAAGCTGCAGATTCAAAGACGATCGTAAAGAACATGAGTGAGTATCATGAAGGAAACGAAAACGTTCCTTGAGATAACGCGGGGAAGAGGGGTGAAATAGAATACTATATAGAAGGGACAAAATATGAGCATTCCGACGAAGGCGAATGGGGAGCCACTTGAGCTTAGTACGAAATTCAGAAACGTGGTCATACTTGCGTAATCCAAATATGAACCTAATGCAGAAGTTTTGGAGACGCTCAAGTTTATTTAGCATATCCTCCGTGAGGTCAAGGTAGCAGACGTCAGCATAGTCTAGAATAGGGATTAAAAGAGACTGTGCTAGCGCAATTTTAGTGGTAGTTGGTAGAAGGTTTCGAAGTCTGTCTGAAGGTGCGCGTATGTCGGTTATCGCGCGAAAACATTAACCTCTTTTTGCGCAGTCGGATAAAAACTATCCTATGTTTTTTCCCGGGTCTCAAACTATCTCCATACCAAATTTCATTCAAATCGGTCCAGTAGTTTTGGCGTGAAAGCGTAACAGACAGACAGACAGAGTTACTTTCGCATTTATAATATTAGTACTGATTACAATATGGTATTATGTCATAAACGCGAACAGAAAATTTTGTAACGAACATACAAATATGCAAATTTAAATCTTAAAATAATAACGTAATTTTTTCTACAGTAAATTTTAGAAGTATTCAATATGAACGGGCCTTATCAATTTCAAAACAAGAACAAAGGCATTGACCAATGACGGCAATGACCCATCTCACTCTGTCAATATCGGAAATGTGCGAGAGAAATACTCAATACTCCTTTTAAAAAAAATAGACTAGACTAGACTCCCTGTTAGAAAAGAGTTCGGACTTTGTAAATTTTATAACTTTATTATTCCCTGCCATTGCCCTTCACTTGCGAGCAAACAAGCTCAATTGGGTTAAGCTCACAGTGATACGTCGGCAAACGTATGACGAGACGATTAGTTGACTTATATACAACATTTTTTTCAAAACGATCTTTGTTTTGCTTATCCTAATTCAAAAGTTGCAACTTTAGTATTGATTCGTTACAAGCAATATTTTTCCACACGCAGGTAGTCGAGGACTCAACTGAATGTACCTACATGTAACTACAGAGTCTGTGTGGAACGGACTTTATGTTGATTACGTGGGCCAATAACAACGCAGTAAAATGTTCAGTACTCGTTTGTTAAAAAAAAAATGTATTAAATTATCATGAGCTTTAATTAACGGTTTTTTAGTCTGCTTTTAGTTAAACCAGAGCTGTTTTGGTGATGCCACATAATATAAGTTTATAGTATATAGTTTTCACCTACAATGTAGTGAAATCTGGCGGAAAACATCACAGAAAAGAGAAAGCTAATTTTAAATCTCTATATGGAAAACATGATAATCCTGATATTAGTTGGCAACTCAAGTTGCATTGTGAGTTTATTCGCTAGTCACGCGGCAATGGACCAAGGACAAAAACTCATTAAAAAAAATGGAACCGACTTCAACATCCAAAATATAATAGTTTTCACCTACAATAAGTTATAGTTGTAAATAAGAATTAAATAGAGAAGATTAAAACAGTAGAAAATTAAAGTTAGATAGAATAAGTGCTTAACAAATATATTTTTGTAAGCTAGTTAAAAATATGTAGCAAATAAGCCATTATTTGCTACATATTTTAGAAAGCTATTAATTAAGTAAATATGGTGCAATGCCACTAGAAAACCTGCGAAATTCAATACATTTTATTTTAATAAAACAAGGCGTCCTTCGAAGCTTAGGTACACATTTAGGTAAATTTTAAGTATGCAGATGTGTTTATAGATGATATTTATGTTTCTGCAATACTTAAAATACTATGTAAGGCAAAACTTTACAAAATAGGAATGACTATGTGAGAATAAGTTATACGATATTTGTTTAAATTCCATTATATATTTTAGAAGCAGTGATGATCCAAGAGCAAAGGCTAAAGATGGCCGCGCAGAAAGTCCAGAGTTTGAATACAGCCCAGAGCTTTAAGCTTCACCGCATAGTGATAGGTCATATGGGAATGCCCACTTAGCTAACCATCACCCTCAAGCTAAAATTTTATGGCCAAGTACGGTGGGTACCGGCGGCTCTCCTTGAGAGCCAGTAATTCTAGGTTAAGCAGCCTTTCAGCCACAATATCGCTTACCATGAGATGTAACTTTATGGTATAAACTTATTTTTTTTTTACTATATATCTACATGATATGTTACTTTAGAACCTATCAACATTAAAAAAAACGAAAGGAACACTAGGACAATCATATTTTAAATTTCGAAAGAGTCCGGAACACTCACTAGTTGATAGTGAACACTCACTAGTGACCTCGAGATTAGAAATTGACGACCGTCAATGGAAATCTCGGCGTCACCAGTAAAATATGAATTTCCTAGAGTTGTTTTTTTTAATTTTGATATCTCTCCTTGGGGTTAGAAGCTCCATGTGCAAGTACCGCTTTCTACAGATACATAGTTTCGTCATAAGTATTGTAAATAATAGGGTTCAAACTCGGTGAAATTTTGCATGCACATATTCTTGCTTCTAGCATATTATATCTATGCTTTTGGTTTGGCAGTTTTACTTAAAATATGTCTTTTCAAAATGATATGTGCAATTCGTTACGATATGGGAGTTTCTATTTTAATATTTTGAGATAAAATAAATACGGAATTTCATACAAGACAAAACTATGTTTGTTTTGAAAGCGCTACTTGTATGCACTCCTTAAGAAAATTATCGATTCGTCTTGTTATCCAAACTTCGCACTTTGTCCAATAGGCAGTTGGTCCAATAAGCAGATTGTCCAATATTATGTTTATATTAATTACGATTTATAACCAATACCTATTACGTTTATAAAGAATGGCTGGTAATTTAACTTTAATAGTATTATAATAATACGTTATTTCTCTGAAACTGATCAGGAACGCGTGGAGGCCGTATTTTACGTAGAGTAAAAATCGTTTTTGTTATGTGTATTGTATAAAACGCGTATTTGCCTTAAACAGTATTGGACTTGACACGTATTGGACAAAATGAGTATTAGTTAAAATTTGGACAACACAATTGGATGTGAAACGTATTTGACACTGTGCCTAGAGAAGCTAAGTCACAAAATAAATTTCACGCTTATAACATGAGCAAGTTGGCATATTAAATAAAATACTTACAGTTTCACAGTGTCTCTCATACTTGGCGACATATTCAGCACCCCATTGCTAGCCGAATCCATCACGTATATCAGTACGGCCGCGATCAAGGCAACTAAGAATTAATAAATAGAATTAGAACGATCATAATTATATTAAATCGCAATGAAAAAAAAATAACCATATAAGATTACATATTTTAAATATTATTATTATTATTGCGTATTTTCCTACATAGCTTGTCCATTGCCAGTGGCGAAACGACATACGCAGAGAGGCTGCAAGAAGATGTGTAAACGTCTACTCGAAAGGCACTAAAGTAATACTAGAGACAAAGATAATGTAAATCTTCCCTTAGTCATTGTAATTATTAGTTCAACAAGTTTCAGTAAAATGTTTCCTCACATCGGTTAATAAAAGTAGATTATTGAACTCAGGTGAGTGTTCAACTACTCCCTACTGTATTTAATATATATCCGTCATAAACTTCGCTAGTTTAGATCCAATTTATAATTGAATCCACGATCGTTTAATGTAAGAATTTACTAAAAAAAAATGTAGTAAAGTACCAGTTTGGATGGCATCCATAGAAAAATATAACACATACAACTGTAATGTACAAGCACTATCGTATCTGAGCGAAAATCATATTTACAAATTTTTTGGAGCACAACATTTCTTGTTCTTGTCCGGAACAAACATTTTGTGTGTATTTTAATTTCCAATAACGCATGCTCCACGGAGGAAAAAAGGAAAAATTACCCGCACATGACTTTAATTTTTCCTCTCGTGAATTTGTAAATGTGATAAGGCATACAATATAAGGTAGTGAATATTACGTCAGCAGATCCTTTTTACTTGTGTAAAGAATATTTCATAGAACCAAAGCCAAATCATAATTATTTACTCCATGGGATCGAATATAATATTTAAGTGATTTTTCTAATGTTAATTGATGTAACTTACTAAAAAGACAACCCAAAAAGAACATTTCCAGCATCAGGTATCCAAATCTGTCGACTATCACACCGGCTAATATTATAACTGTTGCCAATCCCAAGTTCTGCACAGCTTGGCATCTGAAAAATTATAAAATAAAATAATAAACTACCCACATCAGAAACTCAAAAGCATTTACATGCACATTATTTTACTCTTATCCCACTTTTGAGGTAGGGTCAGAGTAATTATGTCTTTCACTAACCAAATATGCACATTGCCTTCCTTTTTATGGTCAACTGATGGCCTAACGTTTAAAGCTTTGTCACAATTTTTTGTTTGTTGTTTTATTTTGCGTCCTATGATCCAGTCCAATTGAACGCGCCCGTACTCTGTGTGAATAACATTTGTTGGTTGTAGCAACCTGTCTACGAACCAGCAGGGCAAATAGCGGACATTTTACTTTTGATTTGGAACGCATAAATTGAGCTGTATGAGACTTCCAGGACTCGATTATGTGTGGATGAGGTTTCAAACGGTGACGCGAGGTACGATGATAGAATCGCGAAGCCGGTATAAGATCAAACAGCTCCTGAGAGCATTCCCCGTTATAGAGCCTGTGGAATACACAGAGCGAACCGATGTCTCTACGGAGGCTCAGTGGCTCAAGGTGGTCAGAGAGCTCGGGGTCGTCGACAATTCGGACCGCTCGACGCTGAATAGCATCGAGAGACTGGAGTTGGTACTTTGGTGCGCCATTCCAGAGGTGAGAGCAGTACTCCATGTGAGGGCGAACTTGTGCTTTATAAAGCAAAAGTCGCTGGCTCGACGTAAAGTACCGCTTTGCCTTATTAAGCACACCAAGTTTCCTGGATGCCAACCCAGCCTTACTCGCGATGTGATAGCGGAACTGGACATCTTTGGAAATGTCGACGCCAAGAACTCAAATACTCTCTGCGATGTCTAGGGGAACACCCTGTAATTGCGAAGCGATGATTGGGTGTAGTGGAATCAGTTCCCTGCCCGCAGCCAGGCAGTCCTACCGCATTCCTGCCCTATGCGTTCCCTGCGTTCTTTCCTTGTGCTCGCACGGTCATTTCGTATTTACTCAAAATATACTGGTATAAACCGCAAATGATGTTCACACAGGGTGCGGGTTGCGTTCGATTTGAGCGGATAGCAGGATGTAGAACGCACCCAGCGTGACAATTCCTTAAACTTCCTTGGAAATACGTTTGTAAGCAATATACCCTTAATTTTCGGTTAGAAACGGAGTTAAGATGGCAAAATGCTTCGATGTGGTGTATATGTCAGCAGCAACACTTTACATATGTCAACGCCGTGAGTATAGACATGCTGCTTATTCTAATTGGCCTTTGAACACTGTGAGCTTAGATATATGAATAAGTTCAGGTGAAACACAGCGTCCGATAAAAGTGAAGCCAAAAATTTTGTCCCTTACACTTTGCACAGGTTCAGCATACTGTTGAAAGAGTATATAAAAGGAGCATGTTTTTGGCTTCTCTTGTAAGCCATGACTTTTTTATTTATCTGAGATTTAGATGTGGATTCTATACAAATTTTCTGTTCTATCTGAATTTTAATTCTTTAAAATTTTCTAATTTATGTTATTCTTATTCTATTCAAAGTAAAATATAAATTCGTATAACGCAAGCGAATAAAATTATGGTAGTTCTTATTCTGTTCACAATTAAATTCAAATTCTTATAACGCTTGACAGTCCTGAAAGTTGTATTTTGTGTTCTATTGTGGTTTGTTTCACGCAAATTTAGTCGGCGTAATGTAACTTGGTGTTCACTGAAATTGCCTACAATTTAATAGAATAATACTATTTTTGAATGGCTATTCAGTGTTACACGAATGTGAATTTTAGTGTTAAGAGAATAATAAATACGGCTAAAGGGGTTTCGAATCCCGCACATGACTATATTTTTCTCTCTCGTAAATTTGTAATTTTGTAAAATACCTCATAGTTTAGAGAATTTTAAAATTTGAAAATTCGTGTAGTATCGACATCCAAAGTGGGTAAAATTCAAGCTGCCATTATAATATGTCCATAACTGTTCCGAGGATTATTCTAGTGATGTTGAAAGTGTGTTGCTGGGTAAGGAAACGTAAAATCACTAAGCAATGTGATTCTGTGTACGAATATGAAATTTTTGAGTTATAGGGCTGACACCACTGCATTTCTTTTATTCTAGTAAATAAATTACCTGATTCGTTCAATTTAAACTCAACTTATTTATTCATTACTAATTCCTTGCAGATTCTTATGAAATGTTACTTTCGGTGTTCTCGCCCAATTTTCTTATAAAGCGTTTGTGATTATTTGTCTTTTAAAACGCTCTTTTTCTATGATAGTATCGTAAAAAGTGAGGTTCACCCTCAGACTACTAGCAATTATAAGCAGTATGAATTTGTTGTTATGTTTGTTAAAAGCATAATATACACAGAAAAAGCAAGCCAACTCGAGGACTGCGGAATTTTAATGCCCACTGTAGGCCGGATACGCGTGGTTGTCCTTATCATCAAGTTTTATAGGTACCTATATACCACACGATAAAAAAACTAATACGCAGGTTCGGATACATTTCCATAATTTTTAATACCTATTCAATCTAAATATCCCGTGGGGTGCCGGGTTAGAATCGCACCTCCCCATAACATCCCATTGGTGTCGTAAGAGGCGACTAAGGAAAAAATACTGGAAGGTGGGCAGCAGCGCCTTCTACAGAACTGCCATCTTACACTGCGATCCCCAAGCCGCCTGTCAAGCGTGGGGATTGTGGCAAATAACCCCTCAATAGGGGAGGCTGTGTTCAGCAGTGGACAATCCGGCTGTTACAGTAATCTAATTATATAATCAATACGTCACTACTCTATAGAGTTGTAGAGATAGATCCCGTAATAGTAGTAACATAACAAACCGATTAATTTATTTTTAAAGACTAAAAGATAAATTAAATTCCTACCTCCTCGTAGAGCTCAACATGCTAATAGCACACTCAATTCTAAGTTACTCATGCCAGGGTTAGATAAATCTTATTTACTGATATATTTTCATGTATTTGTCCCTCCCTTATTATAATTCAATTGATGTACAAATTTAATTTTATGTTTTGGGTCAAACATCTTCAAAAAGTAGATTTCAGGTTTGTAATCTCATTAGTTTACGACCTATAAAATATCGATTTGCCTTAAGGAACCCTAAAATCATATAAATCTATAAACAAATATATGATGTGTCAGCACAGCATATATTTATTTATAGATTTATATTAAACCCTGTGACAAGTAAGATTGGTATATCTCCATCATAAAATATACCGGCATTCATATTTTTTAAACGCGCCGGCAACAACCATTCTAATATTTCAAAATTAGACACGACATCGGCAGTAGGTATCACGCGGATTGGGTTGTTACCTGTTACACATTCATCCTAAAAAGCCTCATCATAAAACTATAATAAAAAAACTATATCAAATTTAATTTTTTTAAAATATTTAAACAACTTTCATCGTTAATATTTGTCTTTTACATAAAACAACTAATTTTCATGTTTGTGACATATATATACGAACCGACAGACAGACAAAAAGCAGAGTCTTACTTAGGCTCGTGTTAATAAATGTATCTCTAAAATAAGTTGAGATCGATTTATGACGCAGTTTTGACGTTTAATGTATGGAACATCTGTCAAACACAGCATCCTAAAGGCCGTATTCCATTTGACGCCAATAACGTTATTTTCGATAATTTTGATCACATTTTGCGTCTATGGTACATTTAATATACCATAGACACAAAATGTGGTTACAATAATTATAGAAAATAACGTTATTGGCGTCAAGTGGAATACGGCCAAAGTCGATCTCAACTTTAAGATGCATTAGTAATAAGTAAGTCTTTTTCAATATAAGTGCCATCAGTTTCAGTTTTATTAAATACAATGTTATATCATAAAATAATGGAATGTTATGTACACACCTTACCTTATTTTATGATAGATATTTATGCTTTTCGTTTCGGGGTGAGTTGTTAATGTTTTATTTTTTTGTGTAAGTGCCGAGACGGACCATCCGGTGCCTGATGGTAAACATCACGTCTGTCCATTACAGTTACAGCGTCATCAATGTGCGTGACAATCCAATGCGCTCCACATTCGTTTTTAAGTCTCAATTTCCCGGTAATTTCACTTGCTACAGTGCCCTTTAAACCTAAACACAGCAGTTTTTGCACACTACTGTTTGGAGGTAGAATGCCTGCGGTGGTACCCACCAAGACGGCATCTTGTCGTCTCGCTACCACCTGGCTTGTAACCTGATTGGCATCACCCGAGGACCGCGTATGGAGTATTAGATTTAGGAGATTAAGGCTTGCTACGGACGAGGGTGACACAAATGTACGGACAGGTGATGTAATCAGTTGAGTTAGGAATATAGTTGAAGATTTATATCCCATAGGCTGAGACGTCATAGGATGAAAACGGAACATATTCGAAGATTGTTCTTGTGCGCAAACTTGCTGTGTTATGACAGCGTATTGACGCGGACATATAAATCACGTTGTGGCACCGCTCTAATATTATTTTTCTATTATGATCTTAAACCTTTTAGGAGCTGAAACCCTTCCCATTAATTTGAGTTTTTCATAATTGTGAAGATAATGCGTGAAGATACGATACGAATGCAATATAATTAAATTTTGAGTAATGCAAACACTGATTAATCATTATTTTTATTATTATTATATTATTATTTTTTACTGTACTTAATCTAAATTTAAATTGTATACGTAAAGGTTTACCTAATATTATATATGTGTTAATTTATTCTTTAAATATTGTAATCATTTTTGTTTTAGCATATTTTGTTTTTTTTCCATTTGGCGAACTGTAGTGTGTGTGTGTGTGTGACGTCACCACATATGGTTCCAAAGGAAGACCAGCGCTGGCTAACAACCAGCATTATGCTGATTTGGGACCAATTTTTGAACACATTTAGTAGTTTTAATTTTAATTAGACATCTTAATGTAACCGCATTGTTTGTTTGTGTCACAAATAAAGAATTTTTCTTCTTTCTTCTTCTTTCTAAGAGATTTCTTCAGGGTCGGCAACGCGCGAGTGATACCCCTGGTGTTGCAAGCGTCCATAGGCTACGGTAACTGCTTACCATCAGGCGGGCCGTATGCTTGTTTGCCACCTTAGTGGTATAAAAAAAAAAAAAAAAAACCTAATATTGATGAATTACCACACTACTATGATAAAACTTTGAATAGAAAATGATGCATAAAATATACTAAAATAGAAAATTATACACTGTTAACGACAATGTGCCTCTGATTAAAGGATGCATGTGTTTCAAGTATACTCAACAAAGATTGATTAGCTGTTTACGTAATTCTATAAAACTTACATTCCATAGGCTGTACCAAGTTGGTTTTCTGGAACAATAAGCGCTACCAATGGCCATAAACCACTAGCCAATAGAGAGTAGGAGATTCCTAATGAGATCTGAAAATAAAAAACATATTTTAAATAAAATATCCTGGAAAATAAATGGTGCACTTTTTTTTAAATTAGTAACATAATATAAGTGTAGCGACTAGCGACATAATTCCGAGTGGTAAGTGTTTGAAAAAGGACTTCTTTCGATCAGAGGAAGTTTAGTACCTAGTCTGACTGATGGCCGCGCACCGTCCCCTATGACGGTTAAAGTAATGCAATTGGAGCACGAAGTTTCAGCTAGAAATAACATGCCCAGGTGACCGAGTGGTTTAGCCACCCGGCACGAAATCGGAGGACGCGTGTTTGCGAAGCGCTTTCCATATAAAAAGTAGTTTCGACATATTTTATGCAGCAAATATTTCAAGTCACCCTATGGATTATTTTATGCATATCCTATCTATTGGTTTATTGTTTTTCAGTTTTATCATTTATTTTTAAAATAGAAAACATTTTTATTTTTAAATACATAACTTTAGGGAAAACTGGAAATATCTGATTTTAGTTTCAGTCTAAATGTAAAATCTCAATCTAAATAAAAAAACAACCTAACGTTTCACGGCAGCTGGACTTGGGAGCCTGTAATTCTAGGTAAACCTAAAACATTAGCTCTATGTGCACAACTCTAAACGAGTATGTAATTAAAATAAGATGTAAATACGTTTGTATTTAAAGCGCATCCACGCGCTATGCGTTATCTTTTCCGGATTTTTTCATTGTTACTTCTACTCCCCTTTGGTGATACATCGTGAGGTTATAGAGTAAAGTACAAATTTAATCTCACCTACGGTCATATGTACTTATTTCACACATTTTATTCTATCTGGTCTTACTTTGATGCAATCGTGGCCCAACATCAATAGCTATGGACTGTTGTCGGTCCATAGTTCGAATCTCTAAGCGGCCTTGAGCTTTATCGCATGGTAGAACGGCAATTTGCACATCCTCGAGAGCTACATACCACCCTCAAGTAGAAAAACTATCGCCAAGCACTACTTATGGTATGTTTCGTCAGCTGTACTTGAGGGCCAGTTATTCTAGGTTACCACATCATTACTTACCCACACGTGAGATAGAGGTCAAAGCCTTACAAAACAGCTGCAAACGTTTAGACGTTGCATTCTCTATACAAAATAGCAATGAAGAAAAGAAACATTAGGACTCGATTGGGATTCCATACCACCAGAGAGGCCCGATTCTCTTAGCTATTGAACGGCGTTAACGCAACTTAATTGCATGAAAATTGTAGTTTCTGACAGTATCCGTATTTAGGTTCAATCGCAAGTCAGTGGCTTGCTATCAATAGTTTTTGACATATTTGGTATGCTGTAAGCTATTTTGTTGCGAATGCTTTGCTAAAGTGGCATAAAATCGATAGTCCGTTCCATATTTTGACGTTTCTTATTGTCTTCTTATTACGTATCTTATTTCAGTGGCAACATTTGCAAGCCATAGCACAACCCTACGATAGCGACGCGATTGCTATACAACTGCGATTAAGAGCTAGTATTAGCAGACTACCGAATTTGACATTAACAGCAGTTCGATCGCAGTAGTGTGGCGTTTAGTCAATAGCTAACACAATTGGGCCCTGGACTGTCTTTTTCCCTCGTCTGTATTTTTTATGGTCTGTATAATTTTCCTTTTGTTGTTATTTGTGCAGGACAGAATCATACTGTCCATATAGAATTGTATAAATAGTAGATAAGCTTTGAAATTGATAAGTTAACTTTAAGGAATCAATGTTTTTTAAGTATATCATAGCATAGGGCATCGCATTAAGCGATTAGTATAAATCCCTCATAAAATAAGTGGAGCAACGTAAAATGCAATGTACGTTTTTGTAAGGCGCTACCTTATGTAGCTACCATTGTTCAATAAAGAATAGTATAATATAGAGTAGGAACGTATTGTTATTTTAATGTCAGGCGTCGCCCTAGGCGACCACCAAGAATAGGGCCAATGTAAAGAAGCATTGTAAACATATAGTATAGAGAGAACACAATAGCACAGGTATATAGATATAAGTGTATAGTAGGGCCTTAGTTAGCACATAAGGACCCATTGTTTATGGAAATAAAGTATATGAGTTGTGTGTATCTTCATTGGGTAACGAGACCATAGGTATATAGGGATAAAAGTTAGGTATATATGTGGGAGATAAAACTCACGTTATTTTCAAACATTATTATTATCTGTGTTTGTATTTTATGTTAAGTACTCTGTGGTGAGTGTATTCTCTATGACTAAGGTCTGTGTTAAAAGACGTGCAACTGACTATTTGTGGTATTCTCTCTGTTAACCTGCCTCAAAAGTTGTTCAGTTGACTATTCGTTGACTACTGACGAGCCCGGCTCTGGTATAAATACGGCCACACGAGTTATCGACAGATCAGAAGTTGTCCAGCTACGGGCACGGCACTACCAAGTGCTCTGAACTGTCTCTCCAAGCGTCAGGTATGATAAGTTTGATTACTTATTCTTATATTAAGGATTATTGTAGCTAATCATTTATTGACTTGTTTAGATCTATGTTTATAAGATGTAAATAGTATAATATGGATGTTTAACTATTATAATAAAATTGTATATTGATAAACTATAATGAATTTCAATTATAGATGAACTCCTCCAATATTGTAACATTGGCTCCCACATCAGAAGCGGGATCTGGTAAACAGAAACTACGCCTACGAATGTTTATGATTTCAGGAGCCTCAAGATGAATATTATCGAGTTGCTGCGCCAGAGGACGAGCAGTTGGAGGAAGAACTAGCAGCTGCATCAGAGCAGCGCTGACCTTGCATCAACAATCCTCGGGTCTGCGATAGGCGCTTCATCTTTAAGCAGTTTTTCCGCTGCTCCCAGAAATTCAGCAGTGATTCAAGGGCGGTAGACTTTCTTCCTATAATATTTTTATAATGTGCAAAATATGATGCATTAATTAATGATGACACAATGAATTCAAACTACCGCTACAGCTTTTAGTTCACCAAAAGAGAAACTTATACGACGAGCCTTGAACAGATTTGCGTACCAGCTTTCGACCCTAACGATCGGACTGATACCGTTCAAATTTGGTGTCAAAATATTGATGAACTAAAAACTGAATACGAACTAATAATTGATAAAGAAGTTAAGTAATCTAATGTGTTTTGGCAATCATGAAGTTTTTGTGCGGGTTTGGTTTATTCGGTACTCTAAATTTAGTTTATACCTAAATTTCGAGTATTTTTAAAGCTCTAGTAACAATTTATTAAGTGTAGAATTTGTGTGGCAGTGTTGCCGAATGGGTACCTCAAAACTACACAAACTTGATAAATTGGCCGGAACTTAAAACAAGTCTTACCGAAACTTTTGCAGATGAATCGCGCTACTACGAGGACTTTATGGAGTGCACCAGCGAGCAAGTCGGCAACCTAGTGGAGTACGCCACCAGAAAATGATAGCTGGCGACAAAGGCGATTGGTGTGGAGATGACTGAGCTGCGCCTAGTGGAAGCAGTAAATTCTGGTATGTCAGACTTTTGTGTTCGTTCCAATTTAGTACGACTCACATCCAAAAATTTGCCACAGTTAATCCAAGGCCTCAATTCCTATAAACTTAAGAGACCTGGTGTAGATTCTGATCACAACGTTGTTCCTAAGACAATCAAGCCAAGCTCATCATTAGACAACAAATCTAAAAGCTGTCATAAGTGCCATAAGTAAGGTCATGCACGGACGATTGCCGCTCGATTAACGCATATCGCCAAATTCCGCTTCCACTTCTAGAGATACGAAACCAGTACCTAGTACTAAAACCCCCTGTACCAACTTGCAGTTTCTGTAGAACCTATGATGGGACATACCTGTGAAAATTGTTTTAAACGTTAGAATAGCTCTAAAAATTAAGTCTACCCACGTTAACACTTTGATCAAGCCTAATAAATTTGAATATTATCAAAATGGATAACTATGATTATTCATGTTTGATTGGTTGTGGTGCTGAATGCTCTCCGATGCGCGAAAGGGTGGGAAATCCAGTCAAAGGCAAAGTCGCAATTGAGACTTATTTTTGGAACGGATTGGAAATAATTATTCATTACATTCGTAGTGTTTAATAATTTGAATGGCCCCTGATAGATTTATACGATGTGTTCATAAGAGGATGCAAAAATATCTCGTAATTATTACGACATAAAATTCGTTTTGAATAGATAAATAAAAAGGATATACTTAAAAGCTAAGGTTTACTTAAGAAACTTATTTGAATCACACTATAATGTGTTCAATCCAGCAATGTAGTATCACAAGTGACGAAATACAAGGTTGTCAAGATATTATGACCGTATCGTTTAGCGCCAGGTGAACGTGAACATGTCAAAGAGCTGATTGGACAGACTTGAAAGACAATACCATCACACGTGATAGCAAATCCATTTTAGCGAGCCCGATCCTACTTATCAGAAAAAAAATGGCGATCACCGATTCTGTGTTGACAGACAACACTGTCCGTGATCATTTTCCACTTCCCATAATCGATGACCATATTATCAGCAAGCTATTCAAAACTCAATGATTCATTTTATTGGACATCGTGGCACTAAAACCATATATTGACGAATTTTCCCTAATTTACATAGACGACTTAGCTCTTTACTCTGGTTGATGATTATTATTGTTATTGTTTGATCTCACAGGATCTGTCCAGTTTCACACGGTTATCAGTTCTATAGATAAAGTTAAATTGTTGATTAAAAATGATGGGCCAATAAAATTGTGAAATGTTATAGCATCCATACCACTCATACTGGGATCCGTTACCACTCTTATGATTTGAAGACGTCGGTGATAGTCAGATCTATTAAACATTTCCGTCACTATCTCCTTGGTAATTCATTTAAAGTTGTGATTAACTGTAACTCGCCTAAAAAGTCAAGCGCGTTTAATAAAAAAAAAAAAAAATTACATTGTATAATTCACAAATGGTGGAGATTTTTATATTCGCTTGATTTTGAGATTGCATACCGTAAAGGTGAACGCATACCCCAAGTTGGCTTTCTATCTCGACATCTATCTACCTCTTTCTTATAAAACAAATGTATTGTTAATGGTTAGTAGAGAAGAAATTTCTCACAGTTCTGAAACTAAAATCTTTATTAAATCTTTTAAAGACATCACATTTGATAGGGATTTGGCTGCCAGATACGAAATGGATTAATGTATCGTATATTTGCTTAGATGAAAGATAAGAAAATTAAGTGTCTTTTTCTTTATTTCAAAAAGCTACCGATGGCACACTATGATTTATCACGATTCACTAAAAATGTCGGCTGGGAAAAACCCTTGAGAATATCAGAGGACAGTTTTGGATCCCTAATATATACAAATGTACACGTAAATACGTTGAGGATGCAAAATCAGTCCGGTTCGCGGCGGATCATCCTCCATCCAAAATACAAACCTCCAGTTCCTTTCCTCACTGTCCTTAAAGACACTACTGGCAAATTGAGTGGCAACAAATCTACCAAGCAATATGCTGTTGTGTTTATAGATGCTTTTGTGACACGTTGCTAAATGAAACCTGTTGAAAATCTAACTACAGAGGCTACTGTGATTTGCTTAAAGGGTTGATTTATACCTTTGGCATACCGAAACGTATCGTTTGTGATCAGGCTGCAAGTTCATAGTACGCTGAGAAATTATTTAAGTTTTGAGATCTTTTTTTTTTCCTCACAAATAATTGTGTTTTATGGCAAGTGGCGTGAGTCGTGCTAATGGTCAGGTGGAACGAATAATGAAACGTTTGACACACTGCTTGACTATTGTTGAAAATAATAACGAAATATGTTGGATGACGCTGGAGGTGAAGTGCAGCTAACAATTAATAGTACTTTCGATAAAAGCACTGGTCACACTCCTTTTGAGCTTCTCATGGGTTGCAATTAGTCACCTATCACTATATCTGCTTTGTTAAATGATATTGAACATTTGGACTTTTATACCTAAAGTCAAAAGTCCAATGAAAGGATGGACGAACGAGTACAAATGCAAAAAAAAACGATTTCGATAAGACCACAGCCAAGATAATACCTTTTAAAATTGGCGATATTGTGTTGGTCAAGCAATATCCACGAGCAATCAACAAGCTCAATATTTGTGCAGAGGTTCTTTCGCCAGAATATAATTCAGTAAACGATAACGATAGACACATTGTAAAAGTCTATAAAGATTTTTGTAAAAAACTGTGAAAATTAATTTTACGTGTCTGATAATAACTTTCACGTTGTTACCCGATGTATGGGATGTGAATTGACTCTCTTTATATCAAATACGTGTGATATGATTAACAAATAATTAACGACATTTTGAGGCGATTGGTCGGGATTTAGTGTGCGTCTGGCCAACGAATACTAATATTCTTTAAAATCGCATCAAAATTTAATAAACAAAATCGAGATGAGATTGTCATGTGACTTGACATGCCATGTGATTTGGCAGATATCTCGTCTCGAGGCCATGTGACTTGGCGAAATTCTATCTAATTGTCATGTGATTTGACAAATAGCCATGTGATTTGGCAGGTATCTAATTGTCATGTGATTTGACAACAGCCATGTGATTTGGCAGGTATCTAATTGTCATGTGATTTGACAAATAGCCATGTGATTTGGCAGGTATCTAATTGTCATGTGATTTGACAACAGCCATGTGATTTGGCAGGTATCTAATTGTCATATGATTTGACAACAGCCATGTGATTTGGCGGGTATCTAATTGTCATGTGATTTGACAACTGCCATGTGATTTGACAACTGCCATGTGATTTAGCAGGTATCTCATTGTCATGTGATTTGACTAATATTTCTAAAACAATGTTGTAAATTTTTGAGTTATTTTATTTGAACCTTGTACATGAATTTCAAATGATGTGTAAAGCATTGAATTATTATTTTTCTGTTTTTCGCGAGCCTAAGGCTGCTCGTCAGAATGGCCGTGTGGGAGATAAAACTCACGTTATTTTCAAACATTATTATTATCTGTGTTTGTATTTTATGTTAAGTACTCTGTGGTGAGTGTATTCTCTATGACTAAGGTCTGTGTTAAAAGACGTGCAACTGACTATTTGTGGTATTCTCTCTGTTAACCTGCCTCAAAAGTTGTTCAGTTGACTATTCGTTGACTACTGACGAGACCGGCTCTGGTATAAATACGGCCACACGAGTTATCGACAGATCAGAAGTTGTCCAGCTACGGGCACGGCACTACCAAGTGCTCTGAACTGTCTCTCCAAGCGTCAGGTATGATAAGTTTGATTACTTATTCTTATATTAAGGATTATTGTAGCTAATCATTTATTGACTTGTTTAGATCTATGTTTATAAGATGTAAATAGTATAATATGGATGTTTAACTATTATAATAAAATTGTATATTGATAAACTATAATGAATTTCAATTATAGATGAACTCCTCCAATATTGTAACATTGGCTCCCACATATAGGCATAGATATAGGGAACACATGACAGAGATACATATACGCATAGCTTCACGTAATAAAGGTAAAAGGTGGTAAAAGGTAAAGGTATAAGGTAAAAAGGTACGATAGACATATAGTTATGCGGTACACATATGTGCCAAAAATGCACATATAACCACTGCCGAGTTATATGTGCATAAACATCGTTATGTACCTACAAGCGTGCATACGCAATAGGTGTGACGTGTGTCATATAGCCGCCGCCGTGCTATATAACACCGTGGGTATGTAACGATATGGTCTATAAACGTAAATAGTAGCATATAGGTATGTATAACCAATGCCGCGTTATACATATCAACACGTAAAACCGTTAGGGAATGTCTTACTATAGGTAGCTACATGACGCTATACAAGAGACGCGGGGGGCGTACCCACGCCACACTCAAAACCCGACGCATCTCCTAATATGGTAATGTTCGTTGCATCGGTGGCTAGGGACGCCATCTCATCAGCCAATAGCAAAGCCATAAAACCTGGACGCTATTCCGGGAATTCTGGATACGAAACGACCGTTAGAACGACGGTTGGAGCTATCTATCTCTGTCATGCCCTCTCACTCGTCAAAACGGCCTCTAAGCGCTGTGATTGGCCAAAACGCTTCGATTAGCCAGCAGATCGAACAATTATGCGATAAATTTGATTATATAGAAATATTGAATAGTCATAGAAAACAGTGTTCATTCGTTGTCGCGCCACCGTCGCGTGTACAGGTCTCTCATTACCCAACTAAGACGCTCACGCTCCGTAAATTACTGACATCAAATCGGCAGCTTAATTATTTATCCTAGACTTCAAAACAACCCAGCACAAACAAGTGTGTAAGGGATACAGTGTCTACATCGAAGAAATATAGCAGATATACAGTCCACGCCGTCAGTAGATACTGCGTCCCCCACATTGTTGGTCATATCGAGCCGAATAGTTTGAAGAAGGAAAATCAACAGCAAGCGATCATCATGCCAGTGACAAGGAGTACGGGTGGAAGAAGACGGGCTGCACCTCAAACGCCGACGAGCTCCGAGGGAACGGAGCCGACAACGAATGGATCTACGGCAGCAACTACCGTTGCCGTATCATCGCCACGCCTGGCAGCAGACCACGCTGCCCATCAAGCCACGACCGCCCGCGCCGCAGTGAGGCGCGGCCCAGAGCCGACCGCTGCGACGCCCGCCGCCGGGCATAGTAGAAGAACGCCAAGAGAGCGTACATACGCCGCAGGGGTACCCGGGTCCGCACAGGAAGAGCCGACGCCGCCGGTACTCGCTGCAAACTTAACGACGCGCGCCGCCGCCGCGACGCCCTACGCCGCGGGGCCGCCGTGTTCAAACGTTATAGTGCACAGTGAAGAAGTGCAAACATATAGTAGTAGTGCAGTGAACAGTGCCGTAAAGCCCACCGCCGCCGCGGGGCTCGACCATGTAGTGAAAGTGCCGCCAGTGTACAAGAGAGTGGTGTCCACTTCGAGGGATAGCCGAAGATCGACATTCACAGTGCGTCTGGCTCGCGCAAAGGAGGAATATGCCCGTCTACAGGTCGAGCTCGCCGCTGCAAAAATAGTGTCGATTGAAGCCGAAGAATCGGAGCACATCGACGACGCCAGATCGGAAATCTCGGACCGGGGAGCAACACATCACCGGGTCAACAGTTGGTTGCATCACAGCGAGACGCATCTCGCAATAGTAGAACCGCAGAACACCGGGGACACAGAACGTCCGCCGGAGTATGCGGAACCCCAGCCGCCGCCGCTGCAGCCACCGCCGCTGCTGCAGCCGCCGCCACAGCCGCCACAGCCACCGCGCGCACTGCCGCCGCCGGTGGATCCAACTGAAAACCCAATTCAAAGGTATGAGTACTCGCCTAATAGCTATTCCCCTAATGAGGCCACTGCCGCGCCAAATGATAGGGCCGTTGCAATCCCTTCTGTCAAGTCCGATATAGCAGAGCTAGCCGCCGCTATAACAGCCGCCGCTAAGCAGTCGCAAGTCACGCGACATTTTACTGATTTACCTGTCTTTAACGGCTCACACCAAGACTGGTTATTGTTTAAAACCTCATATAATGAAACTGCATGCATGTTTAATGATAGTGAAAACGCCGCTAGACTGCGCCGTAATATAAAAGGCAAGGCACGGGAGGCAGTTGAAAGTTTACTAATCAATAGATCACACCCACTAGAAATAATTAGATGTTTAGAAGCACGCTTCGGAAGGCCTGACGCCATCGCCTCGACCGAACTTGAGCGGTTGAGAAACCTAACGAAGCCCACCGATAATCCACGAGACATATGTATATTTGCAAGCAAAGTATCTAACACTATAGCCGCCTTACAAGCCCTTAATAAAACTCACTATTTATATAATCCTGAAATAACCAAACTAACATCTGAAAAACTTTCTCCCACGCTACGTCACCGGTGGTACGAGTTCGCCGCCGCACAACACCTGGACGAGCCAGACCTCATCAAGCTGTCCAGGTTCCTGAACCACGAAGCAGACTTGTGCGGCCCCTTCGCTCAGCCAGAGAACGTGACGTCGAGCTGGAACGAGACAGCGAACAGACGACCACAACGCACCAACGTGACACAGGATAGAACGGTAAAATGTGCACATTGTAATAATACTGGTCACCGCATAATAGAATGCAAAACGTTCCTGGCTGCCGACGTCAACAAGCGATGGGATATCGCAAAGGAACAACATTTATGTTTTAAATGCCTAAAACACCGTAATAGACAGCATGCATGCAAGCCAACGAGGTGCGACACAGACGGATGTACCTACACACATCATCGACTTCTGCACAACCAAAGACAGGTAAAGACGGAGGCAGTCGCTTCCACATGGACAAGGAAATGCGCGCACGCATTCCTTAAGGTGGTTCCAGTCACCATAGCAGGCCCTAAGGGCAAAATAGACACGTGGGCGCTCCTCGACGACGGCTCTACGGTAACCCTTTTGAATGATAGTATAGCGAACAATATAGGTGCAAAGGGACCGCAGGAGCAGCTGAACATAGAAGCGATCGGGGACACCATCCTTAAGGCAGCACGGTCACGCCGTGTCTCAGTCACGTTATATGGAAAGAACGGTAAGAAATACCAAATAGCGAGTCGTACGATAGACGGTTTGAAACTCTCACCACAGCACGTGAGAAACGACGACTTAGCCGGTTGTGCACATCTTGAAGACATCGAGCACTTACTCTTAACTGAGGGCGCTACTCCGCAGCTGCTTATAGGCCAAGACAACTGGCATTTACTTATAGCCGACGAGATGAGAACCGGACGCCGTGATCAACCGGTAGCTTCATGCACCCCGCTGGGATGGGTACTACACGGCGCACAAACTCGCACCATAGGCCACAAGGTAAATTTTATAGAGGGAGATGTCAGTATGGACGAGCAGCTGCGACAACACTTCGCAATAGAAAGCATGCTCATTACGCCTAAGCGACCGCACAGCGATCCCGATAGAGTAGCACAGGGGATACTCGACCAGACGACTGCTCAGTTACCCAACGGTCACTATCAAACCGCCTTATTGTGGGCCAACGAAAATAGTAAGATGCCATATAATTATGACGCCGCTGAAAGACGCCTACTTTCAATAGAGAAAAAGTTATCCAAAGATAAGGATCTAGCTTTAAAGTATAGTGAACAAATGAATTCTTTAATAGAAAAGGGTTATGCTGAATTAGCGCCGGCGGAGAAAACACCACACAGAACGTGGTACCTACCGCACTTTGCAGTCATCAACCCACTGAAGCCCGGGAAAATTCGCATAGTACACGACGCAGCCGCCAAGACAGAAGGTAAAAGTCTCAATAGTTATCTACTAACAGGACCCGACCTACTGCAGTCGTTACCGGGTGTGTTGATGCGATTTCGTCAACACAAAATCGCCGTCTCCGCAGACATAGCCGAAATGTTTATGCGGGTCAAGGTAAGACCAATCGACCGTGACGCTCTACGCTACCTATGGCGTGAGGATGCCTCCCTTCCGCCGACCGAATATAGAATGACGTCATTAATCTTCGGTGCAACATGTTCTCCGTCTACAGCCATATATGTGAAGGACGTCAACGCGCGGAAATACGAAGGTGAATTCCCCGACGCGGTAAGAGCGATCACACGTAATCATTATGTCGATGATTACCTTGATAGTTTTAGAACAATAGAGGACGCTATAGAAACGTCACTACGCGTCAAAGAAATCCATAGCAGAGGCCAGTTTGACTTGCGGAAATGGACGTCAAACTCACGTGACCTACTACAGCAACTCGACGAAAAAGGTAAACCAACTGACATTACATTATCGGACGGCAGTGACAGCAGCGTGGAACGCGTACTGGGGCTCGTATGGAAATCGAACGCCGACGTGCTTACTTTCAACCTAGACTTAGCCCGCGTGCCCGAAGAAACGCTTACCACCACTAAGCCAATGAAGCGCCAAGCGTTAAAAATCGTAATGTCGTTGTACGATCCGTTAGGTTTCGCATCTCCAGTCACCGTGAGAGCGAAACAAATCCTGCAGGAGTTATGGCGGCGAGGTAATGAGTGGGACCAGCCTATGGACGACGATCTTGCCTCCCAATGGCGAGAATGGATGGAGCATCTTAACCGCCTACGTGACGTCACCGTACCAAGGTGCTATCTACAATACAGCGACGCCGTGACGCTCCAACTTCATACGCTAGTCGACGCAAGTGAGTCTGCCTATTCTTGTGTAATTTTCTGGCGTGCAGTAACGCCTGACGGAAACGTCAACTTATCAATAGTAACCGCCAAAGCACGAGTAGCCCCCTTGAAACTCACATCGATCCCGCGCCTCGAACTACAGGCAGCTGTAATGGGAAGCAGAATGGCATCCGCCGTGATAGAAGAACACGACCGGAAACCGGATGCAAGGTATTTTTGGACAGATAGTAAAACGGTTCTTACTTGGATAAGAACAGGGTCACGTTCATACAAACCCTTTGTCGCTCATCGAATCGCCGAAATAGAAGAAAATAGCACTGTAACTGAGTGGAAATGGATTCCCACTAAGTTAAACATAGCCGACGACGCCACACGTGACGTACCAGCCGACTTCAATAGTACACATAGATGGTTCACCGGGCCGCCGTTCCTACTACAAGGGGAATCAGACTGGCCGGTGGAAAGCACGACTACAAAGATACCTACAGGTGAGGAAAAATGTACGCATACCAAAATAGTAGAACCTGTACTTCAAGCCGCACTACCAGACGCCACCAGGTTTTCACGGTGGGAGAGGTATGTGAGGACCACTGCCAGAGTCCTACAGTTTATAGAATTATGCCGAACGAGAAAGGAAACGACTCTCTACAAACGCAATAGAAAGAACAAAGAGTCCGACCCAACATGGACAACGCGTCAGACTAAGGTAAAACCTAAATTAATAAAGATAGTAGAAAAGTCGACGCCGGCACGTCATCTGATGTTAAGCGCCATACTAATTCGCCGAGCTGAAAACCTGATCATCAGGAGTAGCCAAGAAACCACTTTCAGTGAAGAGATTAGAGCGCTACAGAGCGGCTACGCCGTAGCAAATCGTAGCCGCCTACGACTAATATCGATGACTTACTCAGACGGACTTCTACGCGTCAGGAGTCGTATAGAACGTTTAGAAAACGCTGCCATAGAGAAATTTCCTTTAATCTTAGATGGAAATAAACATGAGGTACAATTGTTAATAGAATACACGCACAGACAATTGTCACACGCCGGCACCGAACTTATAGTGAACGAGATGAAACAGCGTTTCTGGGTATTAAAACTTAGACCTATAACGAAAATGTTAGTACACAGGTGCATACCCTGCCGAATAAGAAGAGCCATCCCGCCGCAGCCAGCCACCGGGAACCACCCGCCGACGCGCTTCGCTCATCATCAGCGGAGCTTCACCTTCACGGGCCACGACTTCTTCGGTCCTGTGACAGTCGTGGTTGGCAGGACGACTCAAAAACGGTATGTCGCCCTCTACACTTGTCTAACATCACGGGCAATCCATCTTGAGGTTACAGCATCCCTCACAACGCACTCAGCGGTAATGGCGCTGAGACGGATGATCGCTCGCCGAGGCTGCCCCACGGAAATCTGGTCTGACAACGGGACCAACCTCCGAGGTGCCGACCGGGAACTTCGCCAGGCCATGCTTCAAGCCACAGAAGAGGAGGCGAGTCAGCGGAGCATCCACTGGCGATACATCCCGCCAGGTGCACCTTTCATGGGCGGTGCATGGGAGCGCATGGTCGGGGCCGTCAAGCGGGCTCTGACCGCCACTCTCGAGCGACATCATCCAACCGACGAGGTCTTGGCCACCCTAGTTGCCGAGGCCGAGTACACGGTCAACAGCCGACCTCTCACGCACGTGTCAGTACACCCCGATGACCCAGAAGCACTGACACCGAACCACTTCCTCATTGGTGGCTCCGGACGATCCATGGTTCCGGGCACCTTCAACGACAGCGACCTGATCGGTCGCACCCACTGGCGCGCCTCACAGCGCCTAGCCGACATCTTCTGGAGCCGCTGGCTCCGGGAGTACCTGCCTGAGCTTCAACACCGCCGAGACATCCACAGCCGTGGACCGCCAGTCAAAGTCGGCGATGTCGTCCTCATAGCCGACCACACGCTACCACGAAACACGTGGCCCAGGGGCCGCGTCACTGCAACCTACCCAGGCGCCGACGGCGTAGTACGTGTGGCTGACATCGCTACCCGAGGCGGACTCCTGCGACGACCGGTGAAGAAAATCATCGTGCTACCGACAGACCCCACCATTCCTGCACCAAATTAATCTCTATGTACAGACACATAGAGAGGTGGGAGTATGTGCAGGACAGAATCATACTGTCCATATAGAATTGTATAAATAGTAGATAAGCTTTGAAATTGATAAGTTAACTTTAAGGAATCAATGTTTTTTAAGTATATCATAGCATAGGGCATCGCATTAAGCGATTAGTATAAATCCCTCATAAAATAAGTGGAGCAACGTAAAATGCAATGTACGTTTTTGTAAGGCGCTACCTTATGTAGCTACCATTGTTCAATAAAGAATAGTATAATATAGAGTAGGAACGTATTGTTATTTTAATGTCAGGCGTCGCCCTAGGCGACCACCAAGAATAGGGCCAATGTAAAGAAGCATTGTAAACATATAGTATAGAGAGAACACAATAGCACAGGTATATAGATATAAGTGTATAGTAGGGCCTTAGTTAGCACATAAGGACCCATTGTTTATGGAAATAAAGTATATGAGTTGTGTGTATCTTCATTGGGTAACGAGACCATAGGTATATAGGGATAAAAGTTAGGTATATAGGCATAGATATAGGGAACACATGACAGAGATACATATACGCATAGCTTCACGTAATAAAGGTAAAAGGTAAAGGTATAAGGTAAAAAGGTACGATAGACATATAGTTATGCGGTACACATATGTGCCAAAAATGCACATATAACCACTGCCGAGTTATATGTGCATAAACATCGTTATGTACCTACAAGCGTGCATACGCAATAGGTGTGACGTGTGTCATATAGCCGCCGCCGTGCTATATAACACCGTGGGTATGTAACGATATGGTCTATAAACGTAAATAGTAGCATATAGGTATGTATAACCAACGCCGCGTTATACATATCAACACGTAAAACCGTTAGGGAATGTCTTACTATAGGTAGCTATATGACGCTATACAAGAGACGCGGGGGGCGTACCCACGCCACACTCAAAACCCGACGCATCTCCTAATATGGTAATGTTCGTTGCATCGGTGGCTAGGGACGCCATCTCATCAGCCAATAGCAAAGCCATAAAACCTGGACGCTATTCCGGGAATTCTGGATACGAAACGACCGTTAGAACGACGGTTGGAGCTATCTATCTCTGTCATGCCCTCTCACTCGTCAAAACGGCCTCTAAGCGCTGTGATTGGCCAAAACACTTCGATTAGCCAGCAGATCGAACAATTATGCGATAAATTTGATTATATAGAAATATTGAATAGTCATAGAAAACAGTGTTCATTCGTTGTCGCGCCACCGTCGCGTGTACAGGTCTCTCATTACCCAACTAAGACGCTCACGCTCCGTAAATTACTGACATCAAATCGGCAGCTTAATTATTTATCCTAGACTTCAAAACAACCCAGCACAAACAAGTGTGTAAGGGATACAGTGTCTACATCGAAGAAATATAGCAGATATACAGTCCACGCCGTCAGTAGATACTGCGTCCCCCACATTATTTGTACATAAACTTATTACCTCAGCAGGCATTAATGCACAGTATTATTATTATCTACTTATTTATACATATTATACTTACCACACCAATATATGGATTGTAGAAGGTAAATGCGAGCATAAAATGTGATCCAATAGTGGTCAGAATGCTTATAATGACCCACATGACGTTCCTTCCGGTTTTGTCAATCAGGATACCGAAGAAGGGGCTCAGAGCTGCAGAGAGCAAATACAACATGGAATTGACGTTGTTTGCTTCTTGGGGACTAAAGTCGAATTTTCGTTCGTAGAATAATCTAAAAATATATTAATAGGATTTTATAAATCATTTCCATAAAAGGATACAAGACATTGTAAAGCACTTTCTCTTGGATTTCGTGGTCGTTAAGCATCCGTTACGCGGGGTACAAGAAATAGTACTGATATTAGGTACTTCTTAGATCAAAATATAGTTTATTAAAAAGGAAGTTTAATATTTCTTTTAGTTGTTTAAAAGCAACAAATTTATTAATATTTTAAAATGGCGTCTGGCCTGTCCTTACGAAGTAATAAAATTAAATTAGTCAATGAATACAATATACATAGTATTGTAAATATCCACTCAGAATGCCATATTCAATTCCCTGACTCTCCACTGCATCTCTTGACTGTCCCTGACAATTTCACCAAATTTCCACGACCAATCTTTATATATAAAAAATTACGTGTCACGTTGTTTGTCCGCGATGAACTGCCTAAACTACTGAAACAATTTTAAATTTGATTTGCACACCGTGTGCAACTTGATCCAAATTGAAAGATAGGATAGCTTACATCTCAATTTATAGTCGTAATTAACCGTGCGAAGCCGGGGCAGGCCGCTAGTCATAGACATAAAAAAAGTCATTTATATCTATAATCAAACTTAATTATAATAACTTTATTAATATTGAAGCAACTGTAGTCTTGTACTAATGGTAATAATATAGTATAGTATATATATATATATATTGTTAGCATAATCTATGAAGGTTTGCTACACATTGTAACGTCACCCAACCATAGACTGTAGATACGGCTCCGTGGTTTGGCCATTTTGACAATGAGATTTGGTAGAGTGAGGTTAATGGAAGGGTGCTCGGCAATATTTGCTATAAGCCTAAGTTCTGTGTTATTTTGGTGATTAATCCTGTTAATTTGTTTTGAATTTATGGCTGTTTGACGAGGTAATATTAGTTCTATTGTAAAACAAAACAGTAATTACATGTAAATTATTCGTATGTTATAAAATTGTTGTTGCTTTTTAATTCAATACCACTTCTGATGCTAAAATCAGAAGTGGGATAGGCTCGTGCCCACACACTGCCTTTGTCACTACATTCGCGTTTAATTGGAACAAACAGCCATTGATTCAAATTTGTGATACCGCGACCATCCCGTTCATGTGAAAAATCAGCTGAGTCGTCGCGCCGCAAAGCGAGACGAACTCGTAGCACATCGCGCCGACGACGCCACCATAAACCTCACTCACGGTCTCGTCGTCATGGGTCTCGTTCTCGTACCCGTGACAGAACAGCAGGCGTTAGGTACGATAATGGCGCGACTAAATGCTGTTGAGGAAAACTCGTTAAACGTGTCGGAAAGCGTATTGCCACCAAATCTTGTCAGCACACCTCAACGTGACAATGACGCCCCTTCTGCAACACAAGTTCTTGCAGCTGCAATAAATGCAATGACAAATACTTTATCTCGTAACTACTATTTGTCGAACTTTGAGGTGTGGTGTGACGAAGTGGGACGCGCCAAGCTTGCCAACGGTTGGAAAGATTCGGAATGTCTATCGCGCGTTGAACGCGAAAACATTGCTTAACGAATGGTCAACGAATGATCGTACGTGGTCATATTTCTCTAAAGAGTTTAAATCACTTTGTTCGCGCAAAATTGACTTTGCTCAGATACTATTCGAGGTCATGAGCACTTACTCAGACAAATTCCTTACGTACGCCGAGTACGCGAGGCGTTCACTGTTACGTTTAGGTACAGTCCGGGGTCAGTTCAGCGAAGAATTAATGGTTCAGATTGTCATACATGGCATCACTAATGTCCAAGTCAAAGCTGCTGCCACAAATGAGAATCTCACTTCAGGTAAACTCGTGGCATTCCTAGCCGTATACGTAAAGTCTGGCCGCAGTAAAAACGACTACCGCGTGACTTTTACCAACCTCGCGGAAAAACGCGGTATCGATCTCCCCGAAACAATGTGCTATTTTTGCGGGTCAGACTGGACATATTATTAGTGCGGGTTGTGCTAAGAAGCGTAGAACTCCCGAAAACCAGTCTAGTCATGTGTTATTTATGTAAAAAGCCAGGACACAAAGAAAGTGACTGTTTTGCTAAGGCTCGATATAACAGTCAATGTGAAGTTAACGTTTATGTAGTGAGCTCACAGCCACTGCAGCTTAGAACGATATTAGTGCTGCTGTCATACAAGATATACCTGTACACGTTTAATCGACAGTGGTGCTCTGGAAAGGAGAGTGGTGTACTGAGATTTGTGCCGCATTTTTTTAACGGCAAGCAAATATTTGCCTAACCTTTTTATGTTACAGTACAGTTACACTGCACATCCATTACGTGTATACATGAATGTATGTGTATGCGAGAGTGATGCGGTGCGGCGTGGCTTAGCTGTCACCCTGTGCTGAGGTCGCTGACCAGCAGCATGTTCCTGGGCTGCGGCCTTGCAGACGCATATTCCAATGCGTGTGGGTTCCGGCCTTGCAGACGCATATTCCAATGCGTGTGGGTTCCGGCCTTGCAGACGCATATTCCAGTGCGTGTGGGCTGCGGCCTTGCAGACGCATATTCCAGTGCGTGTGGGTTCCGGCCTTGCAGACGCATATTCCAGTGCGTGTGGGTTCCGGCCTTGCAGACGCATTTTCTAATGCGTGTGGGCTCCGGCCTTGCAGACGCATTTTCTAATGCGTATGGGCTCCGGCCTTGCAGACGCATTTTTAATGCGTATGGGCTTCGGCCTTGCAGACGTGTTCGATAACGCGTATTGGACTTCGGTCTTGCAGACACATAATACAATGCGTAAGTATTGGGCCTCGGTCTAGCAAACGCATTCTGTTATGTGTATTGGACTTCGGTCCTGCAGGCGCATTATGTTAAACGTACTGGATTTCGATCCCACGCTTTCCATATTGCGTATTGGACTCCGGTCCTGCAGACACGTTTCTAACGTGTGGGGTGGTTCTTATAGGCAATTATGAGGATGACCGAAACGTGTGTGGAAGAATGCTAGCGTGATGGACGCTAGTTGAGAATTCAGGTGACAAATAGCTAAGTGTGAATCTATGAATAAAATGAATGAGGGCCTTGAATTTGTGATGAATGAGAGAACAGGCATATTTATGCCTGTGATGATTTAACTAATACTTTATTTCTCTTTAACAGAGTCTGACTACGAAAATGACGATTCCGTAGCTGGCCCTTCATCTGCTCCTGACTACTATACGGGTGTAAATGCTGAGAACACCTCTAAAGATGCAGCCGAGGACGGTGCATGATCAGGAGAGGCCGTGTTAGCATAATCTATGAAGGTTTGCTACACATTGTAACGTCACCCAACCATAGACTGTAGATACGGCTCCGTGGTTTGGCCATTTTGACAATGAGATTTGGTAGAGTGAGGTTAATGGAAGGGTGCTCGGCAATATTTGCTATAAGCCTAAGTTCTGTGTTATTTTGGTGATTAATCCTGTTAATTTGTTTTGAATTTATGGCTGTTTGACGAGGTAATATTAGTTCTATTGTAAAACAAAACAGTAATTACATGTAAATTATTCGTATGTTATAAAATTGTTGTTGCTTTTTAATTCAATACCACTTCTGATGCTAAAAATATATATATATATATATGTATACGAGGGCTGCATTAAAAGTATCGGGAATGGAATATTTCCACTGTTCCTGTCATATTAAAATCTTTTTAATTGAAAACTCCTTGGTTTTAAAAATCGAATACCATTTATTTATTTAAAAAAAGATCTCGGTCTTGTCACAAGGTCTTATCAAACTTGTTTAGTCGTTGAGAAAATTCAAGAGCGATGATTTATTATGACTTTCGAAGTGGTTTAACACAAAAACAGCGTGTTGACTGGATGATTTCTGCATTTGGTGACGAAGCCCCAACCGAAACCACAATTTATCGTTGGTTTTCTGAATTTCAACATGGGCGTGTCCAACTAGGTGATGATCCCCGTCAGGGTCGTCAAAAAATGCAGTCACCCAAGTAAACGTTGATGCTGTGCGTAAGCTGATTGAGGAAGATCGACATGTGACATACCGCGAAATTCAGGCAACTTTAGACATTGGCATGAGTCAAATACAAATAATCTTGCATGAACAATTAGGTGTAAAAAAGTTGTTTTCCCGATGGATACCGCATTTGCTCTGTGAAGAGCAAAAAGCGGCTTGCGTTACTTGGAGCGTCAGAACTCTCGAAAGATTCCACGCAGGATCCTCAAATGCTGTAAACAACATCGTACCAGGTGACGAATCCTGGATATACGCGTACGAACCCGAGACAAAAAACCAGTCACGAGTTTGGGTGTTCGAAAATGAGTTAAAGCCAACAAAAATTGTTCGTTGACGGAGTGTTGCAAAAAAAATGGTGGCCACGTTTGTCTCCAAAATCGGCTATGTTGCGACTATTCCTCTTGAGTGACAAAGAACGGTTAATGCAGAATGGTATGCTAGCATTTGTTTGCTACAGGTCGTTTCTGAACTCCGTTAAGAGAACTACAACCGCCGCATCATCCTCCATCACGACAATGCGAGTTCTCACACCGCGCACAGAACAAAAGAGTTTTTAGAGCAAGAAAACATAGTATTATTAGACCATCTGCCGTATAGCCCCGACCTAAGCCCTAATAATTACTATACTTTCCCTAAAATAAAGAATAAATTGTTTTGCGCGGTCAGAGATTTTCATCACCTGAAGAAGCTGTGGACGCCTACAAAACGGCCATTTTGGAGACCCCAACTTCCGAATGGAATGGAATTCAATGATTGGTTCCATCGTATGGAAAAATGTGTCAAATTTCGCGGAGAATACTTCGAAAAGCAATAAATACATTTTTAAATAGTAATGTTGTGTCACTTCCTTGATTTCCGAAATTTTCAGTGCCCCCCTCGTATACAATATATATATATATATATATGTATATATAATAGTAAAAATAAATGTTTAAATAGTCTATATAAGGGTCGGCCTAGACTCTAGAGCATGAAATATATCAATCATATTACTATCATCGTGGAAAAAACCTGACTTTCCCTGACCACCTTGAGCTTCTAAGACTTTTCCTTGATCTTCCAGAAAGTGGACACCCTGACAATTAGGCGACATGTACAAAGTTACGAGAATAGTTCTTGTATTATTACTTGTAACACTTTGCGAAACAAAGTCGGCCCCAAATGATGAATCCCTTATTGGGAAGAAATTCGTCTGAATCTATTCGTTAATCTTACTATACAGCACTATTAGGTATTCAACGACAAAACTTACTTTCCCAAAGCAATGAACGGGAATATGGCCAGATAATAGGTCACGCAGATCACAGAAACAAGCCAGAAGACCGATTTGAAATGCCGGATATCGGATAAGTGGAATGGCTCATCATTCGCGCTCTCCTCTTGCCGCCGGCAAAGGATTTTCTCGGCTCTATGATCCATCCAACCGAGGACCAAGCCGCAGATAAGAGATCCCAGACATGTCATCGCCGCTGAAAAAAAACCTATTATTAAAATTGTGTTGACTTAGCGTCTGATCGCTACTTTATGAACTTAGATTGAGCAGTTGCCGAAGGTGCACCATAGTGTATATTTATATGTACTGTATCAGCCGGATCTTCCACTGCTGAACATAGCCTCCCCTATGTAGGGGGTATTTGCCATAATCCCCACGCTTGGCCGGTGGCTTGGGGATCGCAGTGCAAGATGGCATAGTTTTTAAGAATGCGCTGCTGCCCACCTTCTAGTATTTTTCCCTTAGTCGACTTTTACGACACCCACACGGAAAGAAATGGTGAGGTGCAATTCTAACCCGGGACCCACGGTATAATTATATACTTATATGCAAATAATCATGTCGTCGGAAGTAGTCATTGTTGCTGTATGATAATTTTTAAGTATATCGAGGCATATCCATTAACGAAAGGCTTATTTATACAGCGCGATAAAAGTCCTCTACAAAAGCTGCACGTGAAAAAATACCTAATTCGCCTGCAAGCAAATTAAAAATGGGTATATGGTCCGAATTGAAAGCGGTACCCACTGACACTATTATTATGACTATTATTTTGAATCGCTCGTAGCGAAGTTTGCTTAGCTGTTCTTAACCGATCAGCTAAGTTAAGCAACGTCCGCCTCGGTCATGAGTTGGATGGGTGACCGCTGGTGACATTACTACTGAGCGCTTCCGTGCTTCGGAGGGCACGTTAAGCCGTCGGTCCCGGTTGTTGTCTTAGGATGGCAATCGTTATAGCATGGTGGTAGGGCGTTTTGCGAATGCCCGCCTGACTAGCTACCACCCTCAAGTTGAAAATCTGTCGCCAAGCACTTAACGGTGTGTTCCGGAAGCTGTCCTTAAGAGCCAGTAATTCTAGGTTAGTCTGATCAACCACTTCATCACTTACTCCTTGTGAGATAGTGGTCAAAGGCTAACCTATCAGGCATTAAAAAAAAGTATGGGACAGTAACATTAGGTTAGCTATTACCTCGAGTGGCAAGAGCAACGCAGTGGCACGCAGACCCGTTAAGTGATAGCGTTGCTCTGCAGTTGTTGAGGATTATTCCCGAAATACCCACTATTATGAACAATGAATACAAAATATACATATAAGTCTTTGTCTCATATAATCAAGGACTTTCAATTAATAAGTACCTACATTATTTTATTTTAAGTAATAACCCATGTTACGAAAATCGGCTTAAATATATAAAATACTTAGTATAAATGTTGCATTTGTACTGTGTGCAACTGTGTTGTCGTAAATAGTGATACTGTTTCATATTTAAATGAAGCATACTGTAATTTAGATTATTATCAGCACAGAATAAAATACTATAGAGTTGATAGACGAAACTTACAAAACAGTAAATAATTATTCCAAAGCCAATTTATTCGCCTTAGGTATAAAAAAACAATCCAATGTGAGTTATACCGATGTGAGGACCCATAACAATATCTGTTATTTCTGGCACCTACACAATGTGCTCGACTAATTTTAATAATAATACCGATTTCCACCTAATGTTAACCTTAATAATTTGTTATTTTACGCAATAAGACCATGATTGGCTCACCTAACTCTATATATTACACTAATTTGTCAATTTTGTGTGTCAATTTTTCCGTCTATTAGACGGAACCTACACCTATTACAGGTCCCGTATTCTAAAGGACGTGCGGAACCCTAAGCCGCGACCTCTTGTGTTATTACAATAGATAAGTATAGTAATACAAACCAATAAACAATGTAACTCCTAGCCTCTCATAACCTCCATAGTAGATTGCAACCCATCTGTATATGGGTTCCATTACCCAGAAATTAACTGTGCTGCCAAATCGGGAGAATGACAGCTGCAGACCAAACACCATGTTGAGCTCTTTGCCCTTGAACCAAAGGACTACATAGTTGTTCACCGCGACTTGTAAAGATTCACCTCCTATACTGTAACACATAAAAAGTCAGATATTCAATTTTCTTTAAATTTACGTTAATATCATAATAAGCTACAAAGCATAAAAAATAACACTATGACAATATCATAGATATAATTACCTACAATCTTTCAGGATATATTTACATAGTAAAATACAATATGCATCCGAAATAATTTTATGGAATTTGCATACCCAAATACAAATCTGCCAAGTATCATCAGCCAGAATGCATTGATATAAACACCCAGAGCAAATATAACTGCTCCAATCAAAACTATTGTCATGTATATTATAGTCCCAAGCCTCACGCCGAAATATCTGTGAACAAAATATTATGTATTACATGTAAATAGCATTAGATCTATAAATAAGAGCTAGGTTTTTTTTACTGCCCAAAAGATAACGTTTGACCATAGTCAATAAAAGACGTGGTCGAAGGTATTATTATTAAAAGGCTAAAGGTGTTGTAATTTGACAAAGAAGTTATTTGAAGAGCCAAAAAAAATAACATTTTCGACCAAAGAAAAAAAAAATTTGTTCACTTCATGATTTATGTTCTAAAGAAAAACAAAATTGATAAAAAGAATCTCAATAATACTTTTTTTAAAACTGTAAGTACCTTTTTTATTTGGAAATTTATATATCATTTAAGGAAATTATGCACGTAGCGGTTTTTATGCATATATTCGTCATATTTTAAAATACCAATTGTTCGAACTCGGTGCAATTTTATCATGCATATGCTTGAGCCTAATGTCTTTGCTTCTGGATGCCCAGTTTAAATTTATCGTGTATTTTACCCCGATCTAACGTTTGTATAGAAATCGCTATGTACACCTTAACGAGCACTGCGAGTATTAAAATGGGATTTCATTTTTATGGTAGGTAATAAGTTGATCTAACTTTTCACTAATCCATTTGTTGATAACACTGTCCTTTAGTGCCAGTGAATATTTTGGATATTACAATATGATTGCATAGGATTTTGAAAATGTTCAGCTACCACTTACGAGTTAAAAAATCTGTCGCCAAGGACTACTTAGTGTTCCGGCAGCAGTCCTTAAGTGCCATTTAACATTTTGGATATTAGACGGTTTGTTATAAACGGGAAGCTACCACTATCAAGTGAAATATCTATCACCAAGAATACACGTAGGTTCCGCAGCAGCTGTCTGTAAGAGCCGGTGAATATTCTACCTATGTATTTCATAAAGGCAGGGCCACATACCATACCTACTACAAATTAGTGATTTCTTAGCTGTTCAATTATTGTACTTATAACGATTGAACAACTAAGATATTATTATAATTAAACACACGTTCCTTACTTTTCGGGTGGATATTTTTTTATAGGAGTATATGTCTTTGACGACTATTTCACCTGATGGTAAGAGATGTGGTCGCAGATAAAATGATCCTAGAATAAAAGAATTTTGAAGAAATAAGAGCGTCAGCACCGTAGTGCGAGAGCCGATCGCGGACGTCTCAGTGTCGGCAGATTTCAAAAACCAGCCAAGTGCGAGTTGGACACACACACCCAGGTTCCATACCAACACAGAATGTACCATATCGTTATTTTAACATACATCTCGAGATCCTTAGCGTAAATCTATTATTTGGTTTATACGTTATATTGGACTATAATATAATCAAACCAAGGTTGACGATAGTATTTATTACAGCAAACCCAAAAAAAACCTTAAAAAACCGTTTTTTGTCTGGGGAGCATGAGGATCCATTTTTAGTCTTAACTTCTTGTTAGGCAATCTGTCTAACAAGAACTTCAATAACTATTATATGAAAATTTCAACGGGATACCTAATCGATGAAAAACTGCCCTTCCGTCGTACAGTCGTACACAGACGGACCGATGTAGAGCCGAGGCTTAGTAATAGGGTCCCGTTTTCTAGTATGGAACCCTAAACTGTGACTGAATAGCAAGTATCAATTCAGTTTATTATTACTCACTGGACAGTTTTGGATTTTTGTTTCATCTGCAACTGATATGTGTGGTAAATGATAATTTAGTCCACTTTGTAGTCATGTGTGCAGTCAGCCAGACTACATTGCATCAAAGGAATTGTTGATGAGTCTCCTCAGATTAAAACAAAATGGTACGTAATAAAAGAGTCAAGAAATCATGGTAAAATTTTAATTTATACCTTTCAACGATTCCTCTCCTGTCATACTTCTTTTTATGACATTTAAAATACAATTAGAGCAAAAACTTCGCTTTCTATCTATATCTATCTTGGTAGCTAAAATGGAAACGCCTCCGGCACGTACAGTCGCAGAAGCAGTTTAGATCCACGCCCCAGGTGGAGGAACTCTAAGCATGTATGGATATGGTTTTATTAACTCAGAATAGTAGAGATATTAGTTTTTACGTTATACATAAGTTTCAGAATAATAGTACTTTTGTTCATTCAATTATAATAATGTGTTAACGTTATAATAACTAAACATGCAATAGTGCTTATAATTAAATTTATTTGTAGCGCACTAGATTTAATAAGACAGTATAATCATAAATCAGACATTACTATTCAAATAGGGTCAGCCAATATCTCTCTTCATAATAATGATCCAAGTAATTTGATATGTGCTACATGCACAGATGGCTTTGTACTTACTCACACATATAATTTCTGTTATCTTGGTGTTATTTACTGAACTCTTTGTCATGTCATGACTCATCTGAAACCGTTGCCAAGTTATTATTGACATATACAATTACATATTATTGAATACCTATGAGGGGAGTTCAAAGTGTCCTTGATATGCATGACAGAAAATTCCGAAATTCATGTTTGATACAGAAACAGGACACCAATCAGTGTGAATTTTGTGCCCCTTTTAAACTCACTTGATTGCTTGTGAATGGTAGACAACAAAATAATGGAATCTTTGAAAACGGCTACCATGTATTCATAGATATTTATTGAGTTTATGTTACATACGAGGGTGAATCAAAAAATTCTTGGAATCAATATTAAAAAATGCAAAGATTTAAATAATAATATTTTATTTTTCTACATAATCTCCCTCCAATGCAATGCATTTAGAATAACGCGTTTCGAACTTCCTTATTCCTTGTGAAAAAAAAATATTTTCTTGACTCTCGAAAAAGTCCTCTACGGCAGCTATAACCGCGTCATTATCGTGAAATTTTGTTCCACGAATTTCCTCTTTTAATTTTGGAAACAAGTGAAAATCACTTGGGGCTAAGTCCGGAGAATATGGTGGGTGGTCAAGGAGATTGAAGCCAGCACAGCGGATTGCGTTGACCGCAACTTCCGATCGATGAGCAGGAGCGTTATCTTGAAGGAACAACACGCCCAACGACAGTTTTCCACGACGTTTTTCTTTAATCGCTTCACGCACTTTCGGGATTAAATTTGCGTAATAGGGTCCAGTAATCGTCTGGCCTTTTGGCATGTAATCAATAAAAAGGATTCCTTCACTATCCCAGAACACAGAGGCCATAACTTTGCCAGCGGTAGGAGCAACTCGAAATTTTTTAATGGATGGAGAGGATGGTCGTTTCCAAGACATGCTTTGTCTTTTAGTTTCAGGATCAAAATGGTGGACCCACGTTTCATACATGGTGACAAGACGACGGCAAAAATTATCCGGATCACGCTGGAACATTTCGAGATTACGCTTGGAAATTTCCAAACGTCGCTTTTTGTTTTCGTCGGTTCACATTCGTGGCACCCATCTTGCAGACACTTTTTTGAACCCCAGTGAATCAATTAAAATGGATTGAACGCTACCAAAAGATATCTTTAGGATCTCAGCTATATGTTTTATAGTCATTCTTCTGTCTTCCAAAACCAGATTCTCAACCTTTTTGACATTTTCTTCTGTAACGGAGGTTGAAGGCCGCCCAGAACGCGGGTCATCTTTACAGCTTGATCTACCTCTTTTAAATTCAGCCACCCAGTACGCAACCGTAGAATAGGGTACAGCATCACCCCCTAATGTCTGCTGAATGTCCAAAAAAATTTCCTTCGTAGACATTTTTTTCAAACTGAGATATTTTATCACCGCACGTAACTCACTTTTATCCATAATTTTGACTTTTTAGCAACTCGTTGCACAAAAAAATTTATTACATGCGAACGAACTGACAAAAATAAGTGACAGTCTGCATAAATATAGTGTGATAGACACTCTTTAATTTGAATATCGAACTTGATCCAAAAAGGTTTCATATATATGCACTTCTAAGAACTTTTTGATTCACCCTCGTAAACTGACAAAATTATCTAATTGTCTCTTTGGATATTGTCATAAGATAGCCATAGAAAAAAAATACTAAGATAAATAGTAGGTTTAATAGTGAGACATCAGTAACTTGCTACTGAAGGCCCTTTATTTCTGTCAAATAATTATATCTATCTGTTGCTACCTGAACAAAGTACAAAAATTCATTGCAAACAAGTACCTGCTTGGCCATTTTAAGTATTTGACTTCGTTTGTGTTGAAGTCAACTTGCCTTGTAAAATTTAAATGTTTGCTATACTTCTACTTAGTTGTTTCACTAAGCAGATGTTCCTATAATCTAACCAGCAAATTATTTGTGTTAAGGTCAACTCGGCGAAGACCGGCATACTTCATTTAAAATGTTACAAATAGACTTATTTTAGCTATTCTATAAACTTTATGTCAAATTTTGTTAAACAAGATAATAAGATATTTAGTTGATCTGGCAATAAATATGTCAAAACTACATAGAAACCGTCGGTCACGGAATAACAACCATTTTTGTAAACACAGTGAAAATAGACAGATTTGGCTTCCATGTGGGATAAGACCGTCTAGTGGCAAATTTACTTAGTTATCGACAGTTTTTGTAGTTATAGATAGTGTGTACGAGTGCCAGTTCTTGTAACAACTTAATTTATGCACTCTAACTCATAGGAATAAGGTTTTTTATAGCTTATTTCGCGAGATACAACATTTGTCGGGTAAGACCGGCATACTTCGCACTTCTAGGGGTGCAAAACATATTTCACCTTGAATAATAATCAATGAATTTTTATAATAAAATTTTATTACAAAAACTCCTAGCTTATACGAGTACGTAATCAATAAAATTAAAAATGTTTCTTGTGATAGTTTTGGATAAACTTAGTAGAAAAAAATAAACGAGTGCTTAGTATTAAAATAATGAGATTCCAACCAATTAACCATAGAAACCGCTCCTGAGTAAAACCTAAAATTATTAGCTAAATTTATTTGCTTTTCTTTGAACAAAATAATCAGTCTTCCATTTAACAAAAACGAAAATAAATTACGATTTAACAAACTTTGAAGTGTAACCAACCAGGAAGGTAATTATAAAAATGCTTAATTAGACACCAAACGTTGACGACTTCTGAATGTGGCGAAGACCGGCATATGACGTTATTACCCTCCAGAACCTAGACGGACTTCCCCACTACATATTGAGAGGTTACTGTTTATTTTCATCAAGAATAACGTAGTACAAAACGTGTATAACACTGATGTCATATAATAATTAGATAGATATATTCATAACAAATGAATTTACTTGCATAGATCTGAAAAATAACTAAGATTTAAATACTTTTAACATTTTTGTTAGTATGTGGTACACTCCCAATGCAAGTCGCGCACCATACTAAATTAAATAAACTATTTTTTTCCATTTGCACTACATGCACCGCCATCTCTGTCAATGTATAAAAACGAGAATGGCTTTATTAGCCGATTGATTGTGTTGCCACCTTCGAAAGTCTGCTGAATTTGTTGTAATTCTCGTTGTACGATCTTTCCCAACAGACGGTCTTCGCCAAGTTGACCTTAATAAAATAATCAGGTTATTTATACCACTGATTTCCTCAAATTGTATTATTGTTAATGAGGTCATTAGTAAACACCAAGTAAATAAGCATACTTACATGTCAGGCAGCCCTCGTATACCTATGTTGGATGTTTGTTATTTATTACATACCTGTCTATTAAATAGCCTCCAATAAAACACAGTATCACATTTGGCCATGAATATATGGAGTAAAGAAGGGCAAACTGTGATGTGTTCAAATGGGTATCATCCTTGAAGTTGTCAGCTAATGCTCCAGGTGTATCATAACAGAAATACGAACCTGAAATGTTATTTTCATACTCCTTATTTTGTTAGTAAACATGGATATTGATATTTAAGATGTAAAAGATAACTATTGTTAGCTAAAAGTTGTTCAAGAGGGACTTTTTAATTGTTAGATTGATGGTACACAGACAAGTCAACAAGCTTACCAAAGCAAAGGAAACACATCAATATCAATGCTAGGAAACGATGTATCCTGTGCGCAGGGTGGCACCATGATGTAGGGGCCACTGATATGGGCCTGCTGCTCCCACTAGTTTCTGGATTTTCCATGATTCTAAACAAAGAAATAATAACTATAGTGTATATCTAAGAAAGAACTAATATAATATCTGCATTTCGTGTTGTATACACCCACCCAAGTGGTAATTCCATTATTTAAATGATAGGTAGCTGATAATAAACAGGACGCAATATTAGCTTTGTATATAAGTAATACGTACCTCTATAGTGTAAACAACGACTGAGTGAAGATCAATATGGATTTAATCTCTACGCGTTTTTTACATTCTCATTTTTACTTACGATCATCTAATACGTGCTTTGTAGAAATGCATTGTTTATATATGACACAAGTTATATATAGAAAAATAAAATCGTTTAATTAATGTATGTACGAAGAAATTCAATAATCAATCGACAGAAAACAAAGTATTAAAACTAATCATCATGAAATCTTCTTTCTTTTGTCATTGAAGAAATCAATCAAAAACAATTCTAACCACAGACGACGAGATAGTAGTAAACCACAGATTAATAGTATGTAGAGCCGCGTTACAAGCCTCAGTGTGTAATTGTTTGGTTGCTTTTACTTACTCCAAGGTCTGGAACGACACGGTTGTTTTATACCCTCAAATTTTAACATCGTTTTTTGGCGGGGAACTAGCTAAAAATACAGACGTTTTATGATGTTTGAAAGGCAATAACTACCGTTACCTGCTAAATACAAAAGAGTGCCAATAATTCTTTCATCAAGAAATGTCAAGGTTTGAAGCCTAAAATCCCTTTCTATTATAGCAGCTCATTGCCTTTGCCATAGACCAAAAATGAACATAAATGTGATCGGCGCCTTACATAGGCTGCCTTATGATAAACTCAAAAGTGATTTAATCAATGTAATCTCCGTACAACTAACTAATCGATAAAATCACTTTACTCATGTACACACTCGGAGTGGACACAACGGAGTCCGTTCCGTTAGTGAGTGTGTGTGTACATGCTGTGCATGTGTGCTTTTCGATGAGCCAAACGGTAGATATTCCCCTACAACGTCCACTCATCTGGACAGGGTACGCTGCAGCCGTCCACGCATCTGCTCAAGCTTTTCATCCCTCGACGCCCCGTGACGTTTTTCTTAAGTACTAAGACGTTTTCCAATACCTAAACTTAAAACCCTCATATGCCCATACCCCAATATATCACTTGCACCATACAAAAATAACATTTTCATCCATTTAGTTCGTGTAGACCAAATAACGAGTAAATTTTTTTTTTACAGATTTGAAGTTTTGTGATTTTAAATCGGGTTTATTTGATGCAATTTATAACCTTCTTGATACCAATGCAATCCTCATCATATAGGCTTTTCGGGAAAAGAAATGAAAATAGACCTTTTCATGGGAAATTTCACAGAAACAGGGGTTTGAAAATACGACGAAAATGGCGCGAAACAACTTTTTTTTCAATTTTTTTTCCGATACTATTCCACCAATATATTTAGGTTTAGTAGTTAACAAGTAGTTACGAGATTATTTATTACGTAAGTTTCCATCGGTGAGCGTTTGCGCGGCAAAATGTATCGAGTGAAAGTTTTTTATTTTAATTTCACGATTTGAATAGCTTCCCGTTACCGTAGAGATGCGGTTTCTTGTGTTGTATAGGAGGAGGATACTAGCTTACTAACAAGGTATGAATAATAACGATAGGATATATACAAGCTTCACACTAAACCTTTTTTTCAGACTACCGAAATCTCGGACGAGACACACAGAGGGGTAAAACAAAATAATGAAACAAAAAAAAACCTTTTCAATCCTTATCCTTTTTTATTTCTTTTAACATCGTTATTGACTTGTTCCCTATACATATGCAAAATAACAGCTTTCTAGGTTGATAAATGTAGAAGTTGTTACGAGATTATTATTAAATGACGAAATATATTGGCGCCAAAATGTCTAAGAAAAATATGGATTTTTTCTCGTATAGCCATGGATGAATCTTTTCGAAAACCGTTTGGATTACGAAAATCAGACTTACGCAGATTTTAGGACGTTTTTGTAAAAGTAGTAGCTACTCGGGATCCCGGTTTGGACAGATGATAGCAAAGCCGGGTGCCCGGTTTAGGGGAATTAATTAATATGTGGCCGCGTGGCCGTGAGCGATGTGAGTGCGATTACGAGCGATACGAATTCTTTTGTTGGTAGCACTCAACCGCAGAGTATATAATAGGTACTTAACTGTCAATAGCGCAATTTATGAAACGGAACGTATGATGGTCGCTATAATCGATAAAATCGCATATAGTCAAGCAGGTTATTCTTGACGATTAGTTTACCTTCTTCCTCGTCAGAAATGACATACGAAATTTTTACTCTGGTATTCAAAGAAAGGAGGTTGTGTGACGAGATTGATTCATGGTAGTGCTGTGCCACAGAATAAGCAGTAGTATGCCATAAGCGGCTCAAAAAAGCTGTAATATGAATAGATAGTATTATTACTACAACAGTATTATTTTTCTTTAACAGGATAGTCACTACATCAACAAACTTATTTTTACTTTTCTATATGTTTATATTTCTTTTAAACTTTATAAAGTTCTTTACAACAATGTTTTTCAAAGAATATTTAATTATTGCTTTTTAATGTCATAAAACACCATTCTTAAAAGCTTCAAGTTTAAAGTAATACATCATAGCATGTTCGGATAGTTAATTCAACATATTTTATTAACCACATAGCTCATTAGCATTTCTCAGCCCATGTAGGATAGCGTCCTTTTGCGAATTAGTCTTACTCACACATAACATCGTATTCCAATTTATAAAACACTAAAATATAGAGAGACTGTTTGTATATCGTCTAATGAATACATATAGTATACAAAATATTGAATTAAATAATATTCAATAATTATTTTTTTATATTATTACGGTAACCATAGTTACCAATGTTTACAAACTCATATAATCATATGAAATAGTGACAGCATGTAATGCAAACAAATCAAATAGATATATGACATACAATGCGATTAAAATAAGCTCGGGCTGTCGGCTAACTTCAAACATATAAGTACGATCAGCAGAACAAATTTAAAAATAGAGCAGCGCCATATATTTATACATAATTTTAAATGTGACCCGAAATTATTAATTTTAATAATTTCATAATTTTAGGGTTCATAGCACAGACACCATCTTGGTTTAATGACATTGCGGGCGTTAGGGTCTTATTTCTCCGTCAGTGTACTACCTGTTGATTCTCGTTTAATTTGTTATTTGACTGTTTAATTTGTTCTTGTTGACTGTTTAATTTTTTTTTGTTGATTGATATTTTTTCTAATACCCGTTACTATAATGACGATACAAAATATTGCTTACAAATAAAATCAGTTCAAATTATTTCTGTTTGCTTTAAAATCCCCTTCGTTTCCCTACCAATAAATATTTTATTTACTTGACTGCCCACAGAAACAAAAATTTATGAATATTAAAATATATACAAATGTATGTATGTGAGTTTTTTTATGCTACCACAACTTCTAAACGGCGTAACCGATTTTAATATATGAGATATCGTTTAAGTGTGTGATAACAAGTGACATTAGGTACATAAAAAAAACTGGGGGTTTTAGGCGCCATATAGTGAGAAATATTTTATTTTCGAAACAACAATCTAATTTGTTGGGTATCAAAATGAAGGACTTTAAAAACGATTCCATAAATATATATGTATAACTTGCACTTTTAATTTCAATGGAACAATAAAACGTTTATCGAAAATAAATCATTTGCAGTCGGATTTTTTATAAATTTCTCAATTTATACTTGTTTTATCATCTCTTTTTTTGCACACTGTACCGATATCTAGTTTTATCGTTACAACATGGTGCTAGACCGGTCCTATTCTTATTTTAATCGCATTGTACATACGAAGCCTGGGATTAGATAACTGAAAGATAGCGTTGTGATAAATTATATACTGAAATGAATTTATACATGGTAATTTCATTAACTAAAATAATACATAGCCCGATACCTTAAAAAAAACAATAGTTGTCAGTTAGTTGATTTTTGTATAAACTGAGCTTCAAAATAATTGTTTTATGTTTTTTTTCTGAACGATGAGCCTCTTAAAATTTAAGAAAAAAGGTTAAGTATCGTTGTTGTTTTTTAAATTTTAATGTTAAATCTATCCCTTTTGGTCCCAAACAACTAGTGACGTATATTTGTAGGTACAAATTAAATATTTCTGTAGCAAAACATATGTACATTAATTGTTTTATCTACTAAAACAATATATATTTTAAGTACAAAAAAAATACAAAATCAATAATTATTATATAAAATTATATGCTCTTAAAATTGCTCGACATATAGCTAGGTTTAAATGTATGACCGAAGGTTAGGTGTCTAGGGTTAACAAGTTTAAAGCTAATTGCAAAATAAGTCTTGTTTTTAGTACATCGTAAGTTGAACTATAGATGTCGCTCCATCCGAATACGATGGTTAAAAAGAACGATAGGAAAAATTTGAGTTATGGATTCATTGTCATGTTAGCTCAATTGGATTAGAGCATACCCCGGCTAAAGGGGTGGATGGACGTGAGTTCGAATCCCGCACATGACTTAAAGTTTTGCCTAGGTCATGCGTCATCAGCCAGTGCTCTTGGAGGCACATAACATCGACATATTTACACATATAAGGTACCGCAGGTATACAGCTCTTAATTGCGTGACAGTTAAAAGAAAACAGTTTCACAGTATTTTTCTGCTGTGTTTGTGTATCCATAATTTGGTTATTAATGGTGGCAGTATCATTTACCTACGTTAGAACGCTGTGGTCTATATCTTCTAAATACTAAGCCTTCTGGCCAAAAGTCATTTTTTTAAAAAGCGTTTAGATTTGTAGATATTATAAGGGTTTAATATATGAAATGTATGTTTCGATCGTTTTGAAAAACATTTATTAACTTAGGTATATTCCTTTAGGAGAGTACAATGCTTTATAAGATTATTAATATACACTTATGTTTTAGTAAAATCGTTATTCTTTACCTTAAATCAGATCCAGTAAGAATTTCAAACTGTATACACTTACTTGTATAGTAATGAAAACATTATTTTCACAAAGGTGTAATTAAAAGTATTAAGACTACAACAAAAAGAACATTAATGTTGTATTTAGCAATAATACATAGTGTTATAAAGAGCTTATTCTTTTCGATTGTGATGTGACGTAGCTCGTGTTTCTTACGCAGCAGTAGAATACCTTGTTTTGTTTTCTTGGATGGATTATTGGAAAGCTGAAGTCAAAATAGTCAAATTTCATATTATGCTGTTCATCAGAGGATTGAGAAACAAGACAGTCCTCTTCCAAAGTTGTCTAAAATATTAGTTTCAATCATTATGTAGACTATCGGTCCTTCTTTATGACTACAATATAATTAAATAAAAACGATTGCGTGTTTTAATAATGTTTATCGCCATCTAGTGGCGGCACTTAAGACTGTGCTTTTTTTTTAGTTTGCTATTGGAATCGTACAGTTTATACAATTTGTTCTTAATGTAAATAGTTGATTCGGTCGGTTTACAATTTGTTAATAAAAAGGATTTTTTCGATAATAATAAACTAGTGGCTCTCCAAGCTGCCTCTCCTGCCTGGGGGCCAAGTCTACTAATTACAGGTTTATATTCAGCATAGATTAATTCAGAGTCGATTGCGATAAGATCGGTAGTCTGCTCAGCCCATATGAATATATTCTGGTTGGACGATATTGCCATAACCCAAAATAAAAAGAGAAGAGTAGGTTACGAATGCGACAGTGTATTCCGAAAACAATTTCTATAGATAAACACACGTATTTTAAGGTTATAGCAAACTATTATAACCGCGTATTTGTATAGATGCATACACACTAACTTCTAAAAGAACCATTTTAATAAACTTATATACTAAATTGCGTTATTTCCATGACAATGGTAGTAAGAGATGTATTGCATTTGCCAATATTAAAAAATTAACTACTGATGTCAGCTCATCGAAATAATTACGTTACGATTAAAAAGCGCGGAAAACTCATTTGAAGGGTTGTGATTTTTCTGTAGAATTTTTTTTTATTTTTTTATTTTGTGGTTTTGGTGATCAATTGAGTAGTAGTTTGTAGTTAGTTTAGTTATTTACTTTACAGATTTTGTTTATTTATGTTTATAATTTTCTGGTAAGTCTCTTAAACTTATTTTAGTCGACAATGAATGATCCCCCAGACTCTGGGGATACAATTTCCTCTGTTGGATGTAATGTAACCATTGCATCCGAATCTGGTATGGAGACGGATGGATCGCATAGTGCACGAGCCATTAAGCGTAGTCACTTAGATAAAGTTTGCAAGTATTATACCAAACGCAGGAGAAAACATGACCCCTGATGAAGATTGTCATTGCGCTGAAAATGAGCCTCTTATGGGGAAATTGAATTCGGAACCAATTGTACCCGTTGATACCAACCCTCCACGTCCGAACCCGGTTGTTATGACTTTATATGAACCTTCTGATAGTGCCCCTTATGTTGCACCCATTCAAAAAGAATGATCTGCCCCTAACGATGGAACAGTACTCCACCCCATAGCTTTTGGAAAGTTTCTGAAACAATATAATATTCAAAACATTATGAACGGGACTCCCAAACGTATTGGACGGAATAGAATCACCATCTCATTTTCAAACTATTTAAATGCAAACTTATTCCTTACACACAATAATAGTCTTTCTCCACACAATCGGAAAGCTTTCATACCATCATTTACTGTAACTCGCATAGGTTTAGTTCGTGGAGTGCTTAATGAGTGGACCCCTGAAGATGTAATTGAAAAAAATAATGTGCCCATAGGATGTGAAAAGATTTAAAAGCTCGACGACTTAACTATAAAGTTACAATCAACGGGGAGACGACATGGAAACCATCACAAACAATGGTTCTTACTTTTGATGGTCATATTTTACCTAAGCGTATTTTTATGTGCTACAATGCATAACAAGTAGAATTGTACACCTACCCCACAACCCAGTGCTACCTCTGCTGCCTCTTCGGTCATACCAAGAGTCAGTGCAGGTCCAAGCCCCGTTGCTTCAAATGTGATCAAGATCATCCTGGGAGTACTTGAAATGCTGAAGAAGATACTGCATATGCTGTTTATCTCTTACTATTTCACAAATAGTAAATCGTGTCCAGAATTTGTCCGTCAGAAACAGATTAAGCTAACAATGGCTGAAAGTTATTTATCATATTTTGAGGCATGTAAACTGCATCCTCCTATTTCAAAATCGTTTGCAGATATTATGACTAAGCAACAGCCACAAAAGTACTCTATCCCTATCAGTTCACAAACCACTAATAATACTAGTACCTCACAATCATACAAAAAAACTACATTTAAGAAACCCCACCCACTTCCTTAATTTTCTGACCAACATCCTCATAATGAGCTCACCAAAGAGTATGATGCACAGGCACCCTATAATGGGTGTGCACTGAAAAATAATAGTTCCTCTAGTGCAACAGAAAAACAATCTGTTGCTGATATTATAATTGCTTTAATTAATTTACTCTCTCAGTCCCAAATTATAGAGCCGTCCATCGTTGCCCCATTAATTGCGGCTATAACAAATTCGGTAATCAATATGGATCAAGTCCAGGTAGTTCAGTGGAACTGCCGCAGCGTAAACAGTAAGAAAAATGATCTTATATATCTTATAAATAAATTTGAACCAAATGTCTTTGTCCTCTCTGATACATGGTTAAAACCCAGTTTTGTATTTAGAATTGAAGGATATTCATGTCTCAGAGAGGACAGACAAGATGGGTATGGAGGTGTAGCCATACTTATTAAACATTCTCTATCTTATACACAAATTTGTCTTCCCCAGCATAGAAATGAGTATTCAGTTGTCGCCGCCTTAGTCAATGGTACCTGTTATGATTCTATTTATATTCCTAAGCCATCTACTGCTATATTTGATGAACTAAACTCTATATTGCATTTACTTTCCAAGCCCTATATAATTTTAGGGGACTTTAATTCCCAACACCAATCTTGGGGTAGTTCCATATCCAGTAGCCATGGTAAAGATTTGTTAGAAATAATTGATATACATAACCTATGTTTATTAAACACTGGCTCTCCGACTCGACGAACTAGTCCTCATGAAAATATTAGTGCTGTAGATTTATCTATATGCACTCCTAATTTTGCCTCTCAGTTAACCTGGTTTATACTCACATCCACATATGGCAGTGATCATTTTCCTATCATTATCTCTTCTATAGAAAATTCCTTAGATCCAATTCCGATTCGGCAACCTCACCTTAGATATAGAATTCACTGCATTGTGATAGGGCATTTTATGAAAGGTTAACCCTCAAGTTAAAATTGTATCCAAGCACTCTAGACCTTTTTTTTTTTATTTACGTGTGAAAAATGCATTTACGCATGACCGTCCACCTCGGGGAAAGTGGCCGGGATATGTCGGGCTCGACACCAACTACTCCCACAGCAGCAAGTGCCCCTACCGACTAAATAACACACGGTGTTCCAACTCTACCGCTTCTCGGCGGGCCGCAGGGACGCTTTAGCTCTCGACCACGAACCCGCCACGGTTGTCCGTTGCCGGACCCCTCCTGGGGTGCTACCCCTCACGACGCACCAGAACACATGGCACGTCGCTACCACCCGGGGACCAAGCCCGCAAATGGGCGTCAGACAACCCCCGCTTCTGACGCCCGAGGTCCCCCTGCGACGGGTCAGATAAGTAGCCCCGTCGCCTGCTACTTCGGCCGCAGAGGATAGGGAGAGCGGCGCCTCGCTATACCGACACTCCTCTTCCCCTGCGGCCCCTCCGCGTCCGCCATCGAACGGTGGTGGCCCCGCCGTGGCCACGGAAGGTAGGGAGAGCGGCGCACCGTAATACCGGCACTCCTCTCCCGCCGTGGCCCCTCCCCGTCAGATGCGGTGCTGTCCAGACAGCACCGCAGCCTACCCCCCCTTGCCGCTCCATACTGGACTTAGAGGCAAAGCCCAGAGGAGCGGCCCCTCCGGGGCCGGCCGATGTCCCAAGTCGGCACGGCCCCTGGTTCCTCTTCGCTTCACCGTGGGTGACCAAGCCACGGCTACTAAGCCCCACCGCCACGACAAGGCGGGAACCGTCGGGGGGCGGGAACCGTCTAGACCTAGTCTATTCTATTACAATGTTCCGGCACTTGGCCTGAAGATGAATTTACCCAATCCAGGTTTAGCCTGACCAACATATTCGACTTAATAATCAACCAAACAGCTGAGATGGTAATCAAAGGCTAGCTATTAGTAGTTTTACATACTACTTAAAAATTAAAATACGTGATATATTGAAAGCTATAAAATTTATATGTACACCCTATTTTCTGTTTATATCACTATACATTTTATTCTGGACTATGGAACCATATCTAAAATATCCCTCTTTATTGATTTCTATAAGTCTACCAAATTTAGAATCGAAATCCCTGCAAAGTGTAGTTGAGTAACAAACACACAACTCACAAATATTTTATTATCACTTTTGTATTTATTTATTCCACCTCGAAAAAGACAGACTTGATGGTGAGTGAGCAGAAGTGTCGCATTGGAATCACAAGGCCTGGGTTCCACTACCATGTGTATAGTTATTTGGTTTCAACCGACAATAGATATTTAGATATTTCCGACAATAGCATTCTTAGTATCACTCCAAAGTTTGAACCTGTGCCTGGAGGATGGTATTAAGTTCACCTCCTTTTACTAGGAAACAAAAAAATGTCTAGCAACTTATCGCGTGTCTGAAATGTGAGGTCGTGCTTTATTATTATTTCAAGTTTATGAAGCATAGTGATCTTTTCCCGTATATAGGATTCGGGCCCAAGCAGCCGCAATCTCCTTATCTTCTTCGTCGCTAAGTCCAATGTAACAGAATAAAACATATATCTTTCCATAGTAGCCAGGAAGTAGGCTACATAGCTTGAGCCCCCGAAAAAAAAACAAGGTGATATTTAGTGAAAACAGATCATAGAAATTCATTCTCGTATTGGACGATAAAAAGTTTTCCTTGTACATTGTTTTCTTACTAATGGCTTGCTCGGTACAAAATCAGATAAACTCTACATTTATGATATAGGAGAGCACTCGGAGTGCTGACGTTTAGCGCAATTCATACCAATAGCACGCTCAGAGCCGTTTTGTAAGAAGGGCACCAAACGTTTGCATGACTGTTAAGTGTAATGTTATCGATGACGTCGCCACTCAGAGCTGAAATTAATCACAGTCCCATGAATGGGCATCGTGAGCACTCCATGCTAATAACGCTCTGAGCACAATTTGGACCGCAAGCATTGGCATGCTTACGAATCTGTGGCTCAACTGTCACAACAAATGACAAGTGAAAAGTAAAAAATCTGAGTTTTTTGACAGTAGTTCTTTTACAGCTCTTAATTCTCTCTCTCAATTAACCTATAACAACTAAAATGCCTATTTTTTTAGAAAGTTAGGAGGTTAAAGTATGGCCTCGTGGGGTGCCGAAGTGCCGAACAATGAAATGTTATCTCAGCCTAAAGTTAGACTGAGAAAGGTCCGAAAACAGGGAATCTGCAATAAAATTTCTATGTACAATAAGTTACCATTGACAATATCAAAATTAAACATAATTGATTTTAAAAAAGTACTTAAGCAGTTTTTTGAAACACATCCACTCTATTCCCTAAATGAATTCATGGACGTGCGCCACACGGAATCTTCATTCTTGTAAAAAATGAATTTCAATAAATGTTATTATTTATTAAAGTGCACTTGACAGCATATGCTTAAAATAAGATTTATAACAGTAATTCATATATTTTATACTATAAATGTACCTATGTAATTTTGAATTTTAAAATGTACGCAATATTCGTAATCATCTCCACTAAAAAAAATATATACAGGTATGAAACTTTATTTATTTAATAAATAATGTCCACCATCTTGGATGTCAATACAACTTTATTTTGCATAATTAGCACCCAGAAAAATCTTCAAACTAATAAAACCCCTTTCATTATATAAAAAAAATGACGCAGTCATGGATGTATGAATCAGTATCACGAATTTAATATTGTCTCGTCGTTACAAACACTTTGCAGTGATCGTGGTCCCGGGGTGACTGTATTTAATATTAGTAATAACGAATTTAATATTAGTCCTCGTATAAATATTACTGTAAACGTGCATTAGATCTCATATATTTTACACTGGTAATTTATCAGTTTCATTGCCTAACGATTAGAGAAATAATTACATAAACAAAGAAATTACCTGTGTATCAATAGACTCATCATTTTGGTCATCATCTCCTCGTCTTCTATTAACGCAGAAAAAATATCGGGACGGGCGGAAGCCATATCAAATTGTCACGTGGATAGAGTAAAAGATACACGCTGAAGATTTATTGGAACTTCTGAAACAGAAGTTAATTATTATGAAAATAGCGCAACACTACCATATATATATATATATATATATATATATATATATATATATATATATATATATATATATATATATATATATATATATATATTTGTATAATAAGATGCATTATTTTTACGATTTTTAGTAATATCACATGCTTTTGCAAGAATATCCCATTGACAAATTTTTAGAGCGATTAATCGTGTCTTTCAATCTACTTTCGCTGTAAAAATACCTACGCAAGATATTTACATATGTATATGTTTTTACAAACTTTATAGGATGTTGTCCTAGTTAGAGCACAAAACCAAAGAGAGTTATGACATTGCCAATAAAACTCACTGATTATGTACTGTAAATATATCGATTAAAAAAAATCGGCAAATGTCACAGCACAGCGCTCTTCAAAAATTGCACCAAAATGTGGAGACTAGCTCAATAGCAAATGGGCTTGTTTCGAATTCGTATTTTAGTATGAAAACTCAAACTTTACGACAAATGTAAGAATAGAGACGCATAAAAGTAGATATTAGGTATCTAATTACAATAATAAATTACGCTATGTCAAACACTCCATTGAAACACGAATCACAAATGCTAGTACGTGACTAGACTAGACTAATCATTATTGTTTTTGCCGAAAACTGTAACTTATTTATCACTATACATATAGTTTTTACACTTATTATCCGTATGAATGTCCACGTAAAGCATTATTTTAGTCACCTTTATGTAAAACTGTCACCAAAACACTTTTTAATGGATTTTATTTTTCGCGCGCAAACCGAATGAAAGCATAAAATATGTTTTCATATTCTTTCAGTTCGTTCTTTTTGCCAATAATATACTTTGTTCTCATTGAACCGTCAAAATAAAGCGCATTTCACACGCTACAATTTGTCCATAGACAATAACATACAATTTGGTTGTACAATTGAACTAAACATATAAATTAAATTGGTGTGCATGAAACCACACATGTGTGCTCATTTAGACTTTACGCACCTGTCAACTCAACCACACATGTGTGGTTAAATTGATGCAACGGTTAATAAAGGCATACCGCCGGTAAAAAAAGAAGAAAATATTCATTAATCTGTGTAATCTAAATCACTAATTTCAATCATTTTCTTTATTAAAAAAAAAGGTGAAATCTATTAACTGTTATTTTACTGCCCCCGATTTTCCTCAAATTAGGTATAAAGTTTTTATAAAGAGCCGTTGTTAAAAGTGTTGACAGTATGCTTGTGTCCCGATTACGCGACATCCAGTCTCGGAGTGTAACACCTGGCGTAGTATATTATTATATCATGGTGTGCCCTATGTATTAGTCTATGACAGTGAATGACAATCGATCCCGTAAAAAGAGTCACTAAAAAGAGTGAAAAACATTTTGAACCAAAACATGGAACGACTTCAAAATTTAGTGTGAATATACTTGTTGAAGTTGGCAGTTGGCACCATGCGCACAATATTGTAATAACTTGAACTATCATGGTACCGACTTCTAAAAATTATTTCACACATTTGAGTGTTGAAGCCGGCTACATTTTATGGCAATTATTTTTTTATACATGCAGCTTGAATTTTCCTACGGTGAGAACTGTAGGAATGATTTATAAAATCGCGCACATGACCAAAGAAAGACCTTTTATTTGTCTTTGCTAATCTAAAATCTGGCACCGCTAGATATTTTTACTAGGAATAGTCTTGTAATTGTGATGCTCGCCGTTTAATTTAAATTTACCTAAATTCTAGTATATAATTTATTTCCAAGAACATAAAGACTTGGCAAAGTTAATATGTTGATATCTTTAAAAAACTCCTTCGATGATTCGCTAGAATCCATTCCATATTACATAATATATAAATATACGTGAGTACGAATTACCTTCTTTTGCAAAATAAAGGTGGTCTCGATACCAGCTGCTGCTTGCCACAACAGCACAAAATTGCGAAATAAACCAGTCGAGCTATCCGATAACTGCCTTATCTTACGAACGGCATATTATAGTCTCCCGGAGAGGCATTAAGCATTTGTATGAGGACCCCACTGTAAATTTAAATCCATTATAATTCCACAGAATACTGATGCTTTATCAATTGCAAGTTTAAATTGATCAAGTTCAATGTTGGGATTTACTTATCTAACATTGGGTAAAGAAAACTTTTTTATAAGTCTGACACATGTGATTTTATAAGATACAGAGCTGTTCCACGAACTCCATAACGTGAAAGCTTACGAATCAGGGTGTCAGAACAGTCAAATGCCCTGGATAGATCACAAAACACGCCGAAGGCATCAAGTGAACTATCCCAGGCGTCAAGTATGTGACATTAATTTTAGACCTTCGTCGGTGGTTGATCTGCTTTTGGTGAAACCGTTCCTGCTCAGAAAAAAGATTTTTCCAAATCCTTTTTGAAATATCCGATTTGATGGATTTAACTATTTGAAGGATACTGGTCTCATATTATAAAAACTTACGCTCATGTTTATATATTTTATATGAAGACACGGGTGTTTGAGCGTGATTGTCGATAGTGATATCGACTCATATAAGTTCACCCGTGTCTTCATATAGGATAACGTTCTATAATTTTTGGGGTCAGATCTAGCTCTTGACTTGAAATTTGAAGTAATTTTACTATGTTTCATGATTTATCTGTTTCTGAAAAGGTTCCTTTATCAAAACAAAGATTGAATTTGAAAGTAGATAGTACTATATTTAGTAACTACAATAGTTGCACTAATAGACTGCTAATTTTACTGATATACCCCACAAGTCTTCGGTAGTCTTTATGTTTAAAGTTTTGAAAGTCTTAATAATTTCATCATAAAATAATGAAAATAAAATATATAAATAATTTCATAAAATCTTGTATTATGTAGGGCTAAGATTTTTTTACCTTTAGATGTGTTGTATGTCCTCCATATTTACTAGACGAATTCAGGGTAATCACCTGAGTCACTACCAGTCTTGCACTTCCAAGCGTCCGGTGAATACATCGCCGCTAATCGTGTTTTTTAGGAATAATCTGTGGACAATATGCCTTTCTTGTGTCTTTAGACTCTGCACAAATTATACAGGCACTGTGAGAGATAAGAAAACTGATTCATTTCACGCGTAATTATTGCTTTTATTGATGAAATAGAAATTATCGTCATTTTGTTTTATCTTAGGAACTAATCTCAATGAAATGGATGAGCGAGATATGTGTATCGTTTGGTGTGAGAGAGTGAAAGAGATCGCAGCATAATGGTGATCGGAACGTCTCGTGGCGGTTCGGTGGTAACACGATTTGCTTATTTATCTCTTTCTAACAACAGATATGACGCATAATATTTGAACGTTCTTTCCTTGTCATTACAAACTGCATATACATGTGCGTAGGTATGTATATAGGTAAATTCTAGTAAGCTTTTAGAGCAGTGGTGTTCGGATATAACTAATCTAAATATTTCAAATCACTGATGTAGGGATTAATTTTTATCAGAGCTTCTGCTACATTGGGGCACGAGCCTAATTATTTAGTGACATGTAAGGGCAAGTTAGAGAAAAATCTTTCAGACATTCGCAACTTGTATTGGTTCAGATATCTGATTATTATCAACGTTATTATTCAATGTGTGTCTTGTTAATAACAAGACACACATTGAATCTTTAGGTTTATTTTACCAGTCTCTGTGTTTATAGTTTCCCAAATGGTTTTTATTTTGTCTCTAATGAAAAATGATACAACAAACATACAGCCCAAAACAAATTTGGAATACTTATTTTTTACATACTCATGAAAATATATGTTGGATGTTTTTTTGATATAGATCAAACATGATGTCTCTTCTTTTCCATATACCTTTATTTTCTTAATTAAAAAACTTACCATTTATTACCTTTTTTTACTTAAGATTTTTTTTTATTAAATTCGGTGCTAAGTTAATAAATCAGTCTGTATATATTAGGGGTTAATCAAATTTTATTGCCGTTTTATTGTAATAGGTACTACTTCGGATTGACATAGAACCTTCACGGTTTAAGATTTTTGAGTGTAACTTTTTCATATGGTTCTTCATTTAAAAAATGTGAAACATTTGATCATGGTACAATAATATACTACGCCTGATTATCGACTTTCATTTGTTTTTTTTATTCAGTATAGACAAGAAAAATGGATACTTCGAAAATTCCAGTGATTTTTGAATACTAGTTCCGACGCGGGACTATAACGCGGCAGAAACAGCTCACAATATTAATGTTGCGTTTGAAGAGGGGACTGCTAATGAACGCACCATGCGATTTCGGTTTAAACGCTTTCGTGATGCAAACTTTGATTTGAAGAACGAACCACATGAAAGTGCGCCCACACAGGTGAATAACAATGAATTGAAAGAGATGGTGGAAGCTGATCCGAGCCAAACTACCCATACAGGAATTAGCGACATGGCTTAACGTTACTTAACTAACAATAATGACTTGTTTGCACAAATCAATAGAATAAAAAAATACGAAAAACGGGTGCCTCATGATTTGACTGATCTGCAGAAAGAAACGCGTGTTGAAACTGGTGTTGCCTGTTGAATCGATATAGAAAATAAGGAATATTGGATCGAACATGTGATGCAAAGTGGATTCTTTACAATAACCGTGATCAAAAAATACAATGGCCGACCCCAGGTCAAACGCCGCAACAGTATCCTAAAGCAAAGCTTACCGATAAAAAGGTAATGGTAACTGTTTGTTGGTGTCAGCATGGTGTTATTCACTGTAGCTTTCTCCGATCTGGTCAAGCAATAACGGCAGATATCTACTGTGCCGAACTCCGAACAATGATAGCAAAACTAGCAGCGATACAGCCCCGACTCATGAATCGATCTTCACCATTAGGTACTGCTCCATGATAACGAGAGACCTCATACAGCACGAGCAACCGTTTTAACTCTACAAGAACTGCAATTAGAAACCATTCGTCACCCTCAGTATTCGCCTGACCTTGGTGCAACGTACTAACCATTCGTGATTTGGACAATTTTCTACGGGATAAAAAGTTTTCTTCCCCTGAGGCAGTACAAAATGCTTTCACAGTTTGTCGAATCTAGATCACCAGAGTTCTATCGCAAAGGCATAAATGCCTTCCTATTAGATGGTAGCAATGTACGGATAATAATGTTAATTATTTTTATAAAAAAATTTTAACCTTTGAATTTGAGTAGACATCTACATTAATATTATAAAGAGGAAAGATTTGTATTTTTGTATGCAACCAATAAACTTAAAAACTAATGGATCGATTTGGATGAAATTTAATATAGAAATAGTTTGAGACCCGGGAAAGATCATAGGATAGTTTTTATCCAACTGCGAGGTTGATCCACTATTGAAGCCTAGTTTTATTATTAAAATCAGTTAAAATATCTTCATTAAAGTCACCACATGAATATTTTTTTACTTTTACAGATTTTCTTCAAAGTGTCTTCAATACTAGACAAATATTGTGTAAATTTTTGATTCATATCTTCACTTTTTGGTGGTCTATATACACACAACATTTTTATTCACTTCTATATACAAGTCACCTCACAGACACAGGTTCAACAGAACACTCAACTAGGTCACGGCGCTCTTTGAATTTTATATATTATTTTTTTACAAATATAATGCACCCACCCCCTTCCGCATATGATCTGTTAAACGTGCTGGCAACCTGAAAATTATTTACGGATTCAGTAGCCGTAGCTTAATTTCAAGGTGTTGATGTCACCATGGGTGACATCAACACCTTGGGTGAAAACACGGGCTCTTCCACCATGGGCAGCTGGCCGATCTCTGATAGGTCTCTGCACTTGGCGGCTCTGCTTCCAAGTCCATGATAGAGCGGCAGAGGGTAGATTGCGGTGCTGTATAGGTGACACAGCAGCTGATGCTGACACACAAGTTGAACAATACTGATTCCTAAAACGTACTGTATCAGCCGGATCGTCCACTGGTGAACACAGCCTCCCCTATGTAGGGGGTATTTGCCATAATCCCCACGCTTGGCAGGCGGCTTGGGGATCGCAGTGCAAGATGGCATAGTTCTTAAGAAGGCGCTGCTGCCCACCTTCTAGTATTTTTCCCTTAGTCGACTTTTACGACACCCACACGGGAAGAAATGAAGGAGCGCTATTCTAACCCGGCACCCCACGGGGGACCTGCCTGCAAAAGTACAGTTTACAAATTATAATAAGCAATAAGTACTTCAATTCCTTTACATATGTATGTGTGCAAATTTCTATGGAAGAATAAACTAACATTTTGTTAAAATATCCGTCTCATAAACTGAAATGCGTTACACTGTTGACTAGGAGAAATTATAAAAAGAAACTCAGCATATGGTAATCTATCAATCTTCTTTCTCTAAATTATTATTTAATTAAATTATTATATTTAATTTATTCTCTAATAATCAAGCTATGTTAAATACTCTGAGACTACATAAAAATAGCCATTTATTTTTATACTTTAACATTTTTAATATACTTAGCGTATAGTTCTTAATTAGTAATAAAATAATATTAAATAAATAATAATACCTAATATCCTCGTACACAAGTACTGTACATTCAAACTTATTATGTAACATTAATTAATTTCAATAATACCAATTTGATCAACTTGTTTTTTAAAACATAATGATTATTTGAAGATGTAGGTACGTACCTACATCTAGTCTAGTTTATTTTTCATATCAAGAAATTCGTTGAAACTATAAAAAGTTTGGTTGATAAGCCAGCATTTTAACTTCAACTTAAATGACTTCAGGCTTGGTGTGTTTTTAACCTCTTCAGGTAATTTATTATACACCGTGGCACCTATGACGTGCACCAACTTGGTTGACTTGGTAAGTGTGCGAGGTACAGTGGATAGAGTGCGGATATTGTACGTATATGGGAATCGCCTACTTTGGCTAAGCTTCCAAGTTGATGTCTTGTATGCACTGCAACCTGTCTGATTAATATAGACGGTACGGTAGTGTTAGAATAGCCAAGTCTTTAAAGTATGGTCTTGCCGAGGTGTGCTGTGGTATTCTGATGATTGCTCGCACAGCTCGTTTCTGTAACGGAATTTTTTATTATATAATACATATATGTACATATTTAAATATGTAAATATATCAAGAATAAATTATATGATAATGTTCGGCACAATATATGCAAATTTCAGTATCATAAAAATACAGCTCTAAATCAGTGATGTTATGGAGCTCCTTAACCGTAACCGAAACTATCGGATATCCGAAATAAAAATACATCCGTAACTGTATCCGTTTCAAAAATTTCGGATAGTTTCGGATAAGGGCGGAGTCTAAGGGCCTGTTCCAGAATGTTCGAGTAGGTTCCGGTTCTACTACCCAGAACATATTTATTAAATAAAACACTATCTTTGCGTTTCACAGTCATCGATTTAGCCTATCCATCGGTTAAAGCTTGAAACGCGCTGCATGTCAACTGTCATTTTTATCTTTCAGTTATTTTACGTGTTGCATAGCAACCCGAAACTTTATTAGGACATTCTGAAACAGGCCCTAAATAAAACGACATGTTTCGACAGCTTTTTGTTTCACCGCTCGCGCGCCACGTGAATCTTGCAGTTTTGTTTGTTATTTTTAGTCATAACATAACACACCTCTTTCATAACTAGTTTATTTAAGAGTTGATACTTAATTTAAGAAAGTCTTGTGTTCATTATGAAAATATTTTTTGTAGACGTTGAAGAGAGAAAAGACTCGAAGTGAAGAGAGCAAAGTCACTCACTGAAGATCCGCTTCCTTGAAGGAGAATTCATATCAAGTACAATAGCTTAAGTAAATTAGTAAGACAGCACCTCTGGCCTGCTGGCAGTGTACCGAGTGAGCAGCTTTTCAGTGCTGCTGGGTTAATTTATGACCCCTTAAGTAATCGACTTTCAGGCTATAAGGCAGCGAAATTGCTTTTTGTTAAATACATTATAATCTTCCTCTGCTCAGTTTTGACTATTATTATTAATTTTTATTTTTTTATACCTGATTGCTTTATGTTTAGATAAGTTAGCCTTTGACCACTGTCTCACCTGATGGTAAGTGATGATGTGGTCGAAGATGTTGTTCAGGCTAACCTAGAATTACTGGCGACAGACTTTCTACTTGAGGGTGGTAGCTAGCCAGGCGGGCATTCGCAAAATGATCTACCACCATGCTATAACGACTGCCATCCCAATACAACAACCTGGACCGACGGCTTAACGTGCCCTCCGAAGCGCGGAAGCGCTCAGTAGTAATGTCACCAGCGGTCACCCATCCGACTCATGACCGCGGTGGACGTTGCTTAGCTTTGCTGATCAGTTCAGAATGGCTAGGCAAACTTCGCTACGAGCGCTACAAAAAATTGCTTCAAACTATTAGAACCAATTAGGCGATAGGCAACTTTATATTTTGCTATAAGTATAGATGTTTTCATTACTCATATAAATATTTTTAAAAAACTATGTTATCACGCACACATATTTAGTAGATATGTTATACATAAGTTATGAGTTAATATGAGCAATGTGTAAAGCTAGTTTTCCAACTCTTAAATTTACTGCTTTTTTATTTCAAAACTTAAAATTGAGTAGGTATATAATAATTACTCACCTATTTGAGTGATTATAATACCAAATGATCTGAAAAGTCTAGATTGACAAGATAAAACCTATAAATGAAACCAAATTGTTACATACTATTTATGTTTATATTTGACTTTAGTCTAATATCCGAAATCGAAACTATCCGAAACTAACGGATAATCCGAAATAATTACATATCCGAAACCGATATAATTTTATTCCTACACCCATATCCGTATCCAGATCCGAAATATCATATACATAACATCCCTACTCTAAATACGCCTAAGAAGAGTGGAAACTATTCGTAAATTGTAGATCGGACACCTTACAGAACAGATTGACTGGCTAGTGGCTATCATACCACTCTTGAGATCGTCATATGCGGCAGTTTTATTATTTTACAATTTTTACATTATAGCTCAATAAGTAATAAAAAATATATATTAGATTAGAAGATATCAACAAAAAATATTCTTCTAATCTTGCGCATTACGTGATTAAGTATTACATAATAAAAAAACACGTTTTAAGCGGCAGCATTCGCCTTAAGTAGAAAATCTGTCGCCAACCTAACCTACCGTGTGTTCTGGCTGCTGTACTTGAGAGCCACTTTCCATTCTAGGATAGGCCTGTTACCAACTTAAATTATAAGAATTTGGAGTATTTCTTACAATTTAATTCGTATTTGTTAACTTCCTTAATCGTGATTAAGGAACGAATACGGCAACTATTCTAATATAGCAGATCCCCTGGGTACTATATCTACAATAGTACGAGTAATGTCAGCGTTAGATAATTGGGCCAACTTATATATGCAAGATATCTAAGTAATATTGACTGTTCTCGCATTTATTCAGGATCAACACGAACAAAGGTTACAAATTAGAGTAGTTACAGCACAAGGCCAAGAGCATTAACTTGCTAGGTCGGTTTTCCTGCGTGAACCTGCGGTGGTTTTAAATATAAGTAGGTACTGACGCGAATGTTCTTTATCTCCTCATCATAATAATGATGTGCTTAACTACCAAAATCCTCGTGGAATAAAAGTAGGCTTTATGCGTATGCGAAACGATTAGGCAATGTGTTGTGGCGACAGAATGGCGGACCGCGGTCGCGGCGCGGCGGGCGGACGACGTCGTCAGGCTCTAGGCAGTAGCTAGGTACGCAGTGCGCAAGGCGGGCGCCGGGCGGGAGCGGAGGGCGGGCGGGCGGCGTGCTCCGGGCGCGCAGTGCTCCTCGCGCATCATCGCAGTGGTGTTCACTCGGCGACGCGCCACGGCGCGACATGCCCAGCTGATGTTTATTTATACCGCGAGCTCGGTGGAGGGTGCGCGCGGGAGGCCCTCCCCTCCGCGGCACCACGGTTTCGCGTGATGCAGCCGAGCGAGCTAGCCGACGCCGCGCACGCCGCTAGCGGAAACCCCCCGCAGCGTGGCCTCAACGGTGGCCGTTTCGACTTTGACGATGGTGGTACATATTGTGGTGGCTGGGAGGACGGGAAGGCCCATGGCCACGGAGTGTGCACGGGCCCCAAAGCGCAGGGAGCGTACGCAGGCTCGTGGCACTTCGGCTTCGAGGTGTCCGGCGTCTACACCTGGCCCAGGTGAGATAGTGACTTCGCCCGGGCCTCGCACATGCCCGAGCGCAAATCCGCGTCCGAAGCCGCTCCAAAAATAGGCTGCTATTAATAATTGAGTTCGGTGTTTCGCTAGAAAACGCGTGTAACGGCGGTGAAAGTGCCTCATGGCCCAATCTCAGCGAAAATATTCGTATCGATCCACTGGCACTGATAACAGCACGTGATAACAGTATCACATCCTAGCCTTGATGTCAATTGACTTGACACATTGCTCCAGACATATCCATTAGAGCTATCAAGGATTCAATATGGTGTATCAAGCTGATACGGAAATCATAATAGATTCATATGTTTTGTTTCCAATTGGATGCCAATTGAACGCAATTCGCCATCATAACCGCTTATCTGACCTACAAATAGGCACCTACTATACCTGGAGGCCAAAAGGAAGCTGGAGTTTTATACCCCTTGGCCAATTTGGTAATTGTTGGATACTTAACTTCACAATAAACAAATAAATAAATTTACCAACTTAGAGGCAGTAATACTTGGTACCTATATACATGATTTGGCAATTGTACATGCATCAGCGGTCACTTATTTATTTAAATAGCAACATCTGATAAACCTATATGAAAAAAAGAAAGTGTCCCATTCAATTTTACTTTCTACTCTCCATCTGAATAACCTCAAGAACAGGTATATTTGGAACTCAGTGTTTTAATTGCCATTTAATTAAGTCGTTCATTACTTTATTATCTTGGCAAGGTGTCCTGGTTAAGTTCCTAACATTCAGATAAACGAAAAAGAAATTATCAGCAGTTTAAAATAATACAATTTTTTGGTTGTTTTAAGTTATTAAGAAAGAGTACATCCGTCCTGTCTAATATTTTATTGTTTATTCATTGATACAAAACAATGAGTCATTAACTTATTGAATACATAATGGTTTTTGTTTTATTCAAAGTCCTTGATAAGAATCAAGCAAGACTGGGTGACTGGGGAGATGATTGTGGACGTTCATTCCAGTTAGCATAATTTTAAATGACTTAAACTGATTAGATTAATTAATTATTTATGATTAGAGCGACGTAATGAATAGCTCAACCAGCAGTAGATATGCACGCCGCCGGCGATTGTATTACAAGATCACTGCTCTGATCAAGATCTCGATATTATGTAGTAAGTAGGCATTTACTTTACCACCTAAGTAATATGACCTGACTAGAGAATTCTAAGACAAACAAAGATGGCATTAAACAAATTATATTTTATATTGGCATCGTAGGTCTAACCGGCTTACCATCTTCGCCCACAGGATCATTTACCAACAAGAGAAATAGTGCAAAGCTAGATCAGTAGTAAAAACAAGCATTATTTGATGTAATATGCAAATATTACATCATTTTCTGAATTATATTATATAATATTCTTCCGATACTAAAAACAACATTTCATAAAACCTGTTTAAATTAGCTCTCGATAAATAAGTATACGGAATTTCACGAATATTCCTCATAGACTTAAAAATAGTTAATGTATGTACCTAGGTACTCAGAAGGAATAACGTCTGCCTTATAACGTCACTGCCTTATAAAATAATTGATGGAATATCAAAATGTCAAAAGTGATTACATTGGATATAATTTATATATATATATATGTATATACATACGTTTAATTTTCAAAAACTTTATCGTATCGTTGATGTAACAATTAAAAAGTGCGCTCTATTCACAAGTACAAGCTATCTGTTGTAGGCACGTGGTTGTATACTGTATCTGTGACAAAATTAATACATGGTTCGCATTGTTGTATTGTTGTATATGTGAACGATACGAATACATTTCTTCATTGCCGATATACTGGCAACATCTGATGGATATTTTAAATCACCTCGCAAGATGTGAAGAATTTCAGTCCCCGGAAGATTGTGGGTAGGATTGAATACCATAGACCATTATACAAGGAAGGCCTAAATTACATTCCTACCCAACATTTTAAACTATAATATTTTTAAAGACAGCAGAACAAGACAATTATTCTCTATGAGAGGCTACTTCCGTTTTGAGGCCAAAAAATAAATTCAAATTAGGAACAATAATTTGAGCTTGATCTTCAGAATATTCGTCACCATAACAAATGCAACTGGAGCAATGTACAGTACCTACAGGAAACTCTTTCTTCTATACCTACATCAATGACTAGTACCTATGGCCTCAGAATGCAGGAAGGCATAGGTACATTTTAATTTGACGACGTGATTTCAAATGCTCAACATCAACTTATCAATGGTGAAATCGGTCTGGTCACGCTCTACACAAACTTCGTTATTCAGCTAGGCTAGGCCCATCTCAGAAATCCTCTACTCCAGTTTGTTTGAATATATTAGAGGATAGGCTCAGAAATTGTTATTTTTCCGTGGACTCTCATGAAGTTGTTTTAAGTAAATAAGATTTAATTTGAATTTTAATTTCATTGTGGTCGCATCATATTGTGACATCTCTGTTAATGGTTTGATAGAAAAACGATACTGGAGTAAAAGTTGTTTTCTGTTGCTCCATTGGCCAATGGATCCACGGCTAGATTTTTTACGTAGTCCCGTCAATGGGACATCCAATGGAACTACGGAAAATAATTGGTATTATCCCAAGCGAGATTGTTGTGCGGTATATCTGAATAACGCAGTAACAAAAATAATACAATACGTAATTCGTAGTAACGCAAACTTGCCCACGGTTGAAGTGCTATAGTGTGTCATTGTGATCATTATGTTCCCAGCAATTAATCAATGCATCCAGCTTGAGCTATATAATGCGTGAGAACTTAGGTTTACGCGTTTTTAAATAGTAAAAAAAACACATTAAAAATAAACCCTGTTCCTTGGTTTTACAAAGGTTGTCTAATAACAATTTGTTAGCACATGACGTCTGTGACGATTTTATGACGTTTGTTTTGGTCGTTATAAGGTCGTTCCATATTCGCCTATCAAAGACTTCTACGTTCGTGACTGGTATTTTTTTTAACTCCGAACTGGGTAGCACTTGACCACTATTTCACCTGATGTTAAGTGATGTTGCGATCGATGATGGAGCGCGCTTACCCAGAAGATACCTATTCACTCGTGTTTTGAAGACCCCTATATTGTACTTAACCGGTAACACAGACTCAGGTAGAGTATTCCATTCCCTGGCGGTTCGCATGATGAACGAAGAAGCAAATCGCTTCGTTCGGGTAAATGGAATATCCACCATATAGCGGTGGCGCTTCTGAGTATCCCTGTATGTCCGATCGGAAATTTTTGTCGGAAAATAAATGTGGTATGCCTATTGTTTGCCAATTGTCCCAAGAAGTAGTGATATACTGAAGCTGGGAGGTAAAGGACCTAGAGGACTATCTGAATCACCCCCATGTATGTTCGCGATTTTTAGTTTTTTCGGAGTTATGACTTTTTTTTTTTATTTTTCTCCTTTTGCCAAGTACGATGAGATTTTTGTTTATGGTGACGTGAATTATTGCGGTAGATGCTTGATTTTTTTTGTGTGCTAAGCTGATAGATAGGCTAATTCAGTATGGTAACATTTACCATCGTTAGATATTTGAATGGAATAAAAAAATAAAAAATGCCAAGAAAGATAAAATTACCCAGTATATTGAAGTTGTGAATTCACCACTTCTTGGGACACCTGTATATAGATTTGTGCCTTTAACTTTGGTTCATCGGCGAAATACCTCATTCAGAATTGTATCATGCAATAATTTGGCTATCACGGCTGCTTTCATATTGCATTATCCCTGCGAAATAAATACGGTTTTTTTACCTCCTCAAGAGCACGGAAAGTGTAGTTTGATGTTAAAAAAATCGCAGCAAGATCGATTATTGTTGCGAGGGCGAGGCAGAAAGGAGGAATCCAACTTTGCACCTGAACTTTTGAAATTAATTGACGCTGGAAAATTTAAAATCAATACTATGACCAGTTCAGACACTTATTTACACATTTATACAAAAATATTTAATTTTGTTAATTGAAGAAGCGAGCGAAGCATCTACTTTTCAGCAGGGACTTCAAAAGAGAGTTCAAAAAAGCTTTGTTATGTTCAAAAAACTCTTCTCGATTTAGAGCGTCAACAGCCCATGGAGACAGTAGTAAAATATAATAATGTACCCGTTATCATATTAACCTTGTTTTAAAAACTTTTTGTAGGTGATATCTATAAGTAAAAACACTTGGTACTCTTGCTGAGCGATCACACTTTAGTTTACCCCTCTTTTGATGAGCCTGCTTTCTCGTATTCCTGAGAAAAAACAAAGGTAAAAAGGTCGAGGGGAAGGGCAGGGCAAACTCCTATTCATTTTTGTAAATGACACTTAGAGCTTCACAGGACCGTGTCAAGAGTCAATTCAAAGGTAAACTCATTTGACAGGATTCAAGTTTAATAAAATTGAAGTAGAAGATCTGTACTAAGAGCGTGTCGAACTTGTGCTTGTCAAAGTTGTTCATACCTAATACCTACAGACTATGAATGAGGGGCTTGCTGTTTTTAATCATCTCCAAAAAGATCAATCACATTTTATTTGAAGGTTTGGGTAGTAAATTATGTTGGTACAATGCATGCTTATGTAGAAAATCTGTCGCGAAGCACTCAACGGTCTTCTTCACTTGTTAGAAAAGCAATGTAGGTAGCTAAACAGCTTCTATACCAATGACATTAAATGAATAAATAATAAGTTTTGTATATTCATTTCCTTATACGTTATAACATCGCAGAACTTTTCGATCTAAAAAGTTTCTGATTCATTTTATCATGTTAACTGGGGTTAAATCAGTGAATAAGTTAGCTTTATTATCCTATATAGATAATTATATTACTGACTAACAAAATGTTCATGGCATCGACTATTATTTATGTTCCGGTGTTCTATGGGTTTGTTATGAGCTCTCTCCTATCGTTTTATGTTAACTCTAAATTCAGTCTTTGCACATTAAATGTCCAATTTTACATCAATACTTTCTTCGGTCTTATTCTACCTTTTTACCGTAAGTACCTACGCTTTAATGTTTAGAATTCCGCACCTCAAAAGGAAAAAGGAACTCTTAAGGATCACTTTGTTGGCCGTCTGTCTGTCAAGACACTTATTCTCCTTATTATTTACTTACTGTTAGAGCATTAAGGTATCAAGTTGAAATGAATTTGAAATATGTACTCGGGTCTACGGTCTCTTTCAGCTATATTATCATAGCTGAAATCAAATTTGTTAGTCAATGCGAGATATGAAAAGATATGACCGTTTATGTCGCATATTTTGCAGAATCAAAACCTATAGGGTACTTCTCGTTGACCCAGAATCATGAAATTTGCCATGAATCCATTTTTTACAGCACATATAAAGTGGAAAATCTGAAAACGTTAAATATGTTGTTTATTAGCAAAATAAGCGAAAGTGGTTGTTTTTACGTTATATCTTTGCCCTATCGTAAAAACAGTTACCTACACTTACAAGCTTCAAAAGTAATATGATAATAATTCAAAATTTAGCGTATAATAACAAATAATAAAAACCGCCTACGGTTATATTATCGCTACAGAATGCGAACTAAATGAAAAAAATAACGATGTGTCCATACATACTGTGTTGGTACGGATACTTCGATGTGCGTGTCTAAATCGAACTTGGTCGGTTTATTCGACACATTTACGTGGTATAAACCACTTGATATTGCTAAACCATGGCAATCTATTACCACTGTATCTCTTAGACTCAGACGTCCTCTTGAATTAGTGATTTTCTGATTTTATTAATTTAATTCTACATAATTACGCCGCATATCCATATCTTAGCATTGCCTACTCAGCAATATGTAGTTTTCTATCATCCACTGCCTAGGTGGCTCAAGACAATCTATACACCATACGATACAGCCATGATACGCGTAGTTTTGTCAATTTGCCCTTTGTGTGTTGTGTGTTTCAGGGGCATATCTCGCCCTTTCATCCATCCTTCGTTTTTTCTGCCATTCACGTCACGGTCCATGACGTGATTCCGTCCTTACTTTGGCCCGTAAGGTAACCCGATGTAACGAAGATCTGAGAATATCGGTAGAGCATCATTAACGAAAAAACTGTTTTAGACGTAAGTACTGAATCCAACTCTCTTTATTCTTTCTTTTCTCTTTACCAGCAGATTTAGACAACAAGATTATTCAATTCAACTCAAATAAGGCCAGTAGGTGCAAGTATGAGTAATATTATAAAACTAAATAATTAAAATATTATTTGTTGTAATATCACATCATCTGATAAATAATCTTTAAAATAAAGTTACAATTACAGCAATTTGGTACAGTTATTTAGTTTTTTCGCTGGTTTTTAAAGCTTGTCCCTAAGCGCACGCTTACACAAAATAAATGGGTCAAGTGCAACAGTAGTACTAAATATGTATGAGTAGAGGACTCAATTAGAGATTCGTTTAAATATTAGGCGATAGTCGACTCTGTGAAATGAGTAAAGTGTGTCATATTTCCAAAAGACAATGATGCTAAACATTTTATACCCGATTCTCCAGGGAGGCCAGTTTTGGTGTGTATGTATATGTCGTCGTGTTTTTGTATATTTCTAGGTAATCCTCTTAGAGTAAAAATGTTTGAAATATATTATTCATTTAATAGCATTAACACCTACGGATACATCACATCACTTAGGACCCGTTTCAGAATGTCCTAATAAAGTTTCGGGTTGCTATGCAACATATAAAATAACTGAATCATAAAAATGACAGTTAACATGCAGGGCGTTTCAAGCTTTAACCGATGGATAGGCTAAACCGATTACTGTGAAACGCAAAGATAGTGTTTTATTTATTAAATATGATCTGGGTAGTAAAACCGGAACTTACTCGAACATTCTGAAACGGGCCCTTAGTTTACCTAATGCTTACATCACTCCCAGGTGTTTTACATGTGGTTGGGTATTGTTTTAAAATCAAATTATATAATGATTATAATACGTTTTGATTTGAATAATATTGCCCTCGTATTATTACATTGACTACTGGCAGCGGAAAATATTACATAATATCGACTGTGTACTGGCAATAAGTCCTATCTGATTTTTTCACCACATTGTTTTTCTTTAGTTGCATGATAAAAGACAGGACTTTTCGCTAGTTCACAGTCGATATAAAATTACTAGTATAATAGGAGAGATGTTTATACATTTAGGAAAACGAAAATATCCTAAAAGTATGGTACGGATATTTAACATATTATTTAACAATACTCAACCACATGTAAAACACCTGGAAGTGGTGTAATCATTAAACTAGGTGGTTTGGTCTTATTAAGCAATGTATCCGTAGGTTATTTACCATTATAGGGTTATTACCATTAAATGAATACTATATTTCAAACATGTTATATTCTGAGTACAATATGATCCATCTTACTTTTTCCACATATTTTCGCACTGTGGTCTGGAAATGAAATAGAAACATGAAGGTTGAAAGCCTCTGTCTTAAAGCATGGCAGCGACACTATTCCAAACAATAATATTTGAGGTTTGGTTTATAATTCGGCAATGCGGCTGGGAACAAATAGCGACTTTTTGTTTCCAGATCAATTAAAATAACTGCGTTTGAATGAAATATTAAACTTGCGACTCATATAACACTTTTATATTTAACTTCTGCAATTATCTGGTGACAAACGATACTTTTGAGCACTGCAACGCACACGTGGAAACTTCAAAGCATAGTGAAATATTACTTTTTAATAAAAAATGGAGTCAAAGCCAAGTGACACCACCAATTTATTTTTCTGGGATTTAATTTAATTTTTACGTTTGTGACTAGATATTACTTTTATTAATATCATTAGTAAATTCTAATATATCGATGCCCACTGCACTTCCCTCAACTGATTTTACTCTCAATTGACTTTTACTTAAGGAGGCGATGCATATCAAATATAAGGACTTGTAACCGAAAATAAAACAAAATATGGATTAAACAGAGTTCAATCTTAATCAACGCTGCGCATTGGTAAGACCTTTTGTTTGTCCAAAAAGCAAGAAAAATAAAGAAAATAATACTTAACACATGGATGTGGTTGTCAAATTTTAAAATGTTCAACACGTTTTTGTGAAGCATTATATAATTTGGCATATTTCAGCGTGAGGTAAAGTTCCAAAAAATAATTGAAACCAGCTGAATTTAATAATTTTTTTAACCTATTATCAAGCATTTATGAATAAATGTTCAGCACGGATTAGTTGCCATAATGTGTGTACATAGAATAATTTTTTTTGGAATCCAAACAATGATCCTTTGAAGAGGAGTTCTGACCACTAAGTGACTAAAATCAGGGAATGGCCCCCTTAATTGTACATCGCGCAAACAAACTGTACTTACCAGACCAGGCATCCTCTTCTTAAACGTCTTCTTCAAAAACTTTCTCTAGAGACTGCTGAACGCCTTCTCTAGGAACGCAAGCAACATATTTATTATTATGCATGTTCCTTTAGCACCTCCATACATTTATCGATTCATTACTCGTGACTCTACAATACTCTACACGGTTACTTCACCTGGGGGTGATATACAACGAAATTCATATGGCATTAGTATAACACACAATCTCTCTGGTCTTAGGTTATTTCCCTTTTTTCTTCTTGCTATTTTTGCATCCAGATTTTCATACTATCCATGGTATTCCTAGATTATTATACAGACTTGTAAATCACGAATTGTTGGAAAATTAAAACCAGCAAGATGTTGCATCTTTCTTCGGTGATTGCCTCCTCCAGTAATCATTTATTAAAAATAATATCAACTACTAGTTTCAATTTTTTCCATACTTCTGCTTTTATTGGAGAAGGATGGTATTTTAAACAGTAGATTTCTTCCAGCTGATAATAATGTACCTATCTGAGAGCAAAAGCAATTCGAACAGTTCTTAGCGCTTACATTTTTAAGTCCAGACATCCATTCATCATGTACTCTTATAATATCTTCCCGAATGTTTCTGTTTAAGACTCCGAATAAATAATTAAAAGAAATGTAATTCAAGCTCAAGAACAACTGAACGCAAACTGTACCGCGGCGGGCGTGGTTTAAAAAGGGTACCGTGCGGCGCTCTCAGTTCGCCGCGTGGGCTCGAGTCATGCGGTGGTACCGCGGGAAGTTTCAACTGAATTTATCAATGTTCTTCTGGGTTGTTTACTTCTGCAAAAATATTATAGTGTATTGTAAAATTTTGGAGAAGCCATACGGATATGAAAATTTCGGGAATAGCTTTCATAAATGAGTAAATAACAATATTTTGGATACCAATCCTTACTACCCTGGATAGTTTTGTGCAACAAGAACTTTACATTAAATCAAAAAGTAGTTCGGAAGATTGTTAGTCTTAGAATTCTCTGTATCAAAGTGCGATTTACCTTTAGGAATGACGGCGGTCACAACATGACTTTGACGCGACCAATCAGATGCGATCATTTCTAAGCGCCAAATTAATGAACCAATCCGTTTGAATTTGGAAACTTGTGCGTGTTTTGTCACTAGTGGAGTCGATGAGTCCGAAATCAAAGCGGTCACTATATGAGAGTTACACTTCTATACATATTTATTCGTAGGTTTAAGATGTGATCAAAACAAGTAGGTAAACATTTCTTTCTTTTAAAGAGTTGTAGAGACGTGGAACTAGGTTCGACTCGAACTTGGATTTTATCCTGCTTTCCATTTCAATGAACATATGAACACGTGTGATCTATTTTTAAGACATAAGTATATATAGAGTTAACGTTATTATGTATTTTTGTAAAAGAAAGTATTGGTTGCCAAAGTTGTAGTGCTTAAATTATTACCTGTTTTAGTCAACAAACAAGTATAAGTGAAGATAAAAAACTAAGCCGCAAAACAGAGATCTATCATTAATTTCTGTCTACTCTCTTTCTGTCCATCCATATGTCACGTCTATAGTTCGTATACGTGAGTAAAATCCTCTAAGTTGATATTTTGTGTAGAATGTTGACCCATCATAATCAATGAATATACTTTAGAGAGTTGCAATGTATAAAAAGATAACGGATAGTTTTTTCGAAAATAGCCTTGCGCTTTCTACTGTTAAAAGCTAGTTGAGTAAACTACGAAAATATGTTTTATTATATTATTTTCAAAAGTTAAGAAAAATTGGCAGTGATGGTTATCAAGCTCATGTCATTTTTTTTATAGGATCTTAGTTATGTATATAACATACCTAAACTACCTAAACTCTTTTTCACAAACAAAATGTCAAAACACCGATTTATAATGTAACTACGAATAGTTCTTAAGCTGTAATCAAAACATTTCTGTTTATGTTGCTATGCGGATCTCTAGTAGTATATATAAAGTCTGGCTCGCACTTAACTGTTTATTATTAACTAAATCACTGTCATGAAGACAAAGGTTAAATTTATCTAGTAAAGTATTGGTTGATATACATTACATTACAATTCTTCCTATCTTAAATTACTTATTTTTAGATGAGTGCTGTATAAAGTACAAAAATTTAAAATGTGGTTCTTATTTACTTAATACAATTGTCTTTTTCACCACTTAGAAATTGTCTGGATTATAGCCCGCTCCATACCTAACTACAGGGCAAAAGAACTAGCAAAGTAATTCTTTCGTTGCCCCGTAGTACATTGACTCTCGTGGCAACGTGCCATCTCATCCGATCCGATATACTGAGAACAACGAACGACGTTGCTCTATATAAGACTTTTATGCAGTCTTTATTCAATGCTGGTTCATAAATGCGAATACTTGATATCGAATTATTTGAGTTTGTAGTTGGTGGCAGGTACATACTCGTACACTTGGTACAATTTGTACAATTTGTTATTGTGTTGACGATTGTCTAATGTCTATCACATGTATCTGAGTGCAACAGATAATATGCTGTATAAGTAATAATTTACAGAATTAAATTATTGATATGATTGAACTATATACATATACAACACGATTGGGATTTAACTTTCCTTTTTACGCGTGGAGAAAGCACATATTCAATTATGTTGGACAAAAAAATAATATGACGAAGACTAATTCAATAACTTGTGCTAGATGGACAAACCTGACTTTATGTCTGATCCCTTTGTAATTCGTTGTTAAAAGGAACTGCTTAATTATACCTATTTTAACATAATTCTTTACGAACTAACAGAATATTACCGTTTACTTTTCTAGTAGCACATCATATATAGGTCTATTACCAAGAAGCAGTTGTTTTGACCATTATGCTACAATAACAGCTACTTAATAAGTTAGGTAAGTAATATATGAACCGACTTAGCCTTTTTTCATAAGTACTTACTCGTTTATATCGGTCAAACCATCCTGACAAAGTTAGATGTAAATGCCATAAAGATATCAAACTTAAGGCTTAGACGGGAACATTCTGCAGATCCGAATAGCATATTATGTATGGTCATACTACGATATTTTCTTTAATTATTTATTATTTATGAAAATATCGCAGCTAGTATCTTAGTCTAAGATACTTTATAGAGCTGCGATATTTTCTTTAATTTCACCCCAACATTAAAATATAATTCGTATTATGATCATACATAATATGCTATTCGGATCTGCAGAATGTTCCCGTCTAAGCCATAAGTTTGATATCTTTATGACATTTACATCTAACTTTGTACCTAAATTTGTGTCTTCGAAAAATACTTGGAGTCATAGTAACATTTTCTCGAGACCTCCCGTAGACCTTCTTACAGTTAGCTTTTCGTTTACTGCGTCGTCGTCGTCGCGGGAAAAAACACAAACAAACACAAAAAAAGAAGAACAGGCACTTGTGACTTAACAACTATGTCTAAGGGCGCAGTGCAATTCGTGACTTGTGTTAAGTACTAATTAAAATCTTAGATAGAAATGGTCGTTTCTTTTTCCTACGGATTCTCATTTGGCACTTACTAAAAAGCTATTAATAACTAACGGAAAATAAAATAATAACTCGCGCATCACAGTTAACATTTTTAATAAGTTACAAATGTGTACGTACTCGCGAAATCGACATATTTCTATTATAGTTAACAAATGCCATGACCACGGATTGCCATTATTTGGCGTATTATATATTTACAACTCTGTTTGTTGAGTACCTCTATGTAAAACCCTACACTGCTTACTTTTACTATAGTGCTATTTACTCGTACCTTACATATACTGGAATTTTATTGTTTTCCTCGCCTGTGTGTGATAAAAACCGTTGTTTGAAACACATGAGCATTGGATTTCGGCACCATTTCCCTCTCGCCCTTGGCTTGGGCTGCAATATTGCCTCGAGTTCAATCACTGATCAAGGTTTGGCGCGATAATAATATAACAAATAAGCTTCGCCGTACCATCTGGCTTGTGATCTTAGATTTCTGAGTTCGTGAGTTATCCTTGATAGATGTTAATCTAAGCAATACCTGTGGGTTAAGTTATTTATCTCCTCTTCCTGCATTTTCGATCTGCTCAAACTCAATTTTCCGACGACAGTACAGTGACAGAGAGGTAAGTCTACATTTGAGCACGGGCTAGCCATGTCCATATTCAGTGTCAGAGACCCTAAGTGCATAATAACAAGCCCGTGCCTGCCAACAGTCTTCGAATGAGGCGGTGCCAACTTGATCAAGTTCAATGCTTTGAAGACCAATTAATTATTTTGAGGGATTAAATTAAATGCGAAAAGCAAGGAGTCTTTTCGAATGTGTGAAGGTATTTCACGGATCAGACATCTTCTAAGCCTATAGCCGATATTATATAGAATATAGCCGCCATCTTTGAGACGCCTATAGTCTCCATTGCTAATCGAGCAAAGACCATTCATTACAAAAATGGTCTAGAATTGACACTTTTGGCGGCCCTTATTGTAACTATAAATTTTTTTAAAGAAAAAAATAAATATTTACTGTTGGCACTCAATAAACTCTAGATGATGGCATTCTGCTTGCTAGAGGGGCTAAAAAGTTTTTATTTTCCGGCAATATTAGAAATTACAGGCTCATGAGACTTAACAACTATGTCTCAATGTGACGGGCGCAGTGCAATTCGTGACTTGTGACGAAATGCATCTGTTATAGGCAGAGGTTAGTCCGTTTAACATCAGATGGGCCTCGAGCTTGTTCCGTTACAATATAATAAAAAAAACTCACATATTGGAGCCCAGCTGAAAATAAATTTTATTGAACTCGTTGTAACTGTACTGTTTACGAGGTGGAGACCCGATATGTATTCAGACAGACAGCACAGACTCATCAATATGGCTTCGGTTTGCCCTTAGGGTACGGAACCCTAAAAATAATTAATAACAGAAAATCATCACTGTATACATGAATAGTATATTGACATGGTCTATTAAACGGACAAGTTGAGCCACTATTTATTGGCATACTTATATAAAAGTAATGACACAAACTTCATTTAATCAATGCCTTAATTTTTATTCAGCCATTCGTATAAAATCGCATACGATAACACTTCAGCGAGCAATCCAAAACAAAATAATGCCATTCTGTATTTATTACGTAGCCATTATTTTATTGTTTTAGAAATGGTTTTCTTAACAAAGAGTGAAGAGAAGTGGTGAAATTTAGTCGTAGAATCAAATTCATTTCCATAACTACTTTGTTGTTTTCCAGCGGTCTTTAGGCAAAATTTATGAAACAGAGCCATTGTTTGCATTTATTTGGCTACACTCTCATAGAATTTCCAAATAATGCTTAGATTTTTTTCGGTATACATTTTCTTATTTCAAGTAGAGTCACTGTAAATTATGAAATGGATTTTAATACGAGTATCAATTATTGTACAGTAACTGTGTACTATCATACAGTATGTATGTACTGTATCTGCAACATTTGATACTACGTTGGAGGAATTGGTTTTCAAGAAAGAAAAACAATTTTTGGAACTTCACAATGTAGGTATTTATAGATAAAGATCAAAATAAGATAAATAATAATACGCATATAAATTTTAATTGATTTATACTTCCAAATATGCTTCAATTACTATAGCAAACTAACCGAACATGACATAAAAATCTTTCGAGCATAAATGATCTTCATCCGGAATCCAACCCGCGTCTTCCAGTTTTACGACCGGGAGGGGCGGGTTCTATTCCTATATACTATAATACTTACTACTCAGATTTTTGATAGGTACGATGAAATTTTCAAAATCATTTCTTGTGTAGGATTCGGATATGACTCAACCACTAGTCTGCTTCTTTTTGTAATTCCAGTAAAATATCAGCATAGGGGGTTCTTACAGTGGTAATCACATATATATATATATTGTGGCCACATCGTAGAATTGTCTATATCATGAAATGCTCGAGAATTTCATGAATTGGTCACATTTCATGATGTGGGCAACTTAATTTGACCAGATCATTAAATCATTGCCCGTATGGTGCCGGGTCAGAATGTCATCCCCCATCTCTACCCGTGGGTGTCGTAGGAGGCGCCAAAGGGTAACACACCAGAAAATGGGCAGCAGCGCTTTCTGAGGAACTGATATCTCACACTGCGATCTCCATGACGCCTGCCAAGCGTGGGGATTATGGCAAACCCTCTTAATGGGGGAGGCTGTGTTCAGTAGACAACAATCCAAAATGTAGGTAGGTACTCAAAATGATAAAAATACAAACATCAACTATATATTTATTCATATTAACATTTCAGATTAATATAATTAAACAACAACAATAACACAAAAATAAATACATAATTTAACAAAATTTGTGAGCTCTATTTTCTACCAGGAGGCAATCATAAGTAAAAAACAGAGCTCAGGTCACCGTCCACGGGTAGAGTACCTAAAAGGCTGCCAGCAATACCCCGTTGAATGGCAATACTAATTCTCTGGCCGAGGTAAGCGCCAGCCCTTTGGTCGTTTGGCTTTTCTATCAGCCGCTTTCACAAATCTTTATAGAAAATCCTTGCGTTTGGACCCCACGGACCTAATGTTTCTACTCCAAAAGGCAGAGCTTTTGCCTTTTGAGCTTTCTGCTGCTACTACCGCTGTTCCCGCTGTCTTGGAGGTGGAGGGTAAATGAGACGTCGCAATTATTTTTGAATATGCTTGTTGCTGGCACGTAAATAAGGTACACTGTACTACGTGTATAACTATTGTTGCAAGTTGCAATGTATTATATGTAATCTATATTTAAAAAAACTCAGTTAACTTATGTAATCTATCCTGAGTCTTTATTTATGATACCAGCACTGTAAAGGTATACCTACGAGTACTTAATTGCTTTCATTATGATACCACACCTCAAATTCATTATAATAACGAGCAGTTTCGTAGCCAGGTCGTTCTATGGTTCTACGCAAATTACTTCGTAACAACTTAGCAAGTAACACCATATTCTTAAGGCTTGGGACCAAGCTAATGACCTTTTGTAACTAATGATAAGGGCAGGAGCAGGATGTTTAATATAAGATATTTAGAATCAGACGCATTTCCTAAGTATAATAAAATGACGATTTAATTTAAAAATGCGACAAAATATGTTATAGTTTTATGTTTTGTTGATAAGTATATAAAAATAATTCTGCATCTACAAGATGTGAGAAGCAATTTTTTTTCTAATAATAATAATTTTATTAATATTAGATAAACATAACCTTAAAAGCACCTCCAATGTACGCAATTGGAATCAAGGGAATGCTTTTATTATTATTGAATGAGCACGAACTCTAGGTTCTCTTTATCTAATTACAATAAAACTACAAATTTATGAGAGGAAAAATCATGTGACGGATCCCGACATGATTTAAAAAATTTTCCTCTCGTAAATTCGTAATGTAATCCGCAGAGCATGCGTTATTGTAAACATAAAAATATTAATTAAATACAATAAATTACTTCTCACATCTTGTAGATGTAGAATATTTTTTAGGGTTCCGTATCCAGAGGGTAAAAACGGGACCCTATTACTGAGACTTCGCTGTCCGTCCGTCCGTCACCAGGCTGTATCTCAAGAACGGTGAGCTAGACAGTTGATTTTTCACAGATGATGTATTTCTATTGCCGCTATAGCAAAAAATTACTGAAAATAAAATAAATATTTAAGGGGGGCTCCCATACAACAAACTTAATTTTTTTACCGTTTCTTGCTCGATACTAATAACCTGGACAGGTAGACACTAACTTTTCACAGAATATTAAGTTTTATGTTCTGTCTAAACATAATTAATTAAAATAAAATAAATAATTAAGGGGGCTCCCATACAAAAAAAGAGGTTTTCGTTTTAATGTGCAAGATTAGGTTACATCTGTATATAATACGTGCTGTAATGGTACGTGTGCGAGTCCCACTCGCACTAGGCCGGTTTTTTTGGAAAGTAATAACTCAAATATTATCAAGAAAAGGTTGTTTCAACTTCACGCTTATTTTAAGCCTTTTAGAGAAAGCAACTATAAGGTTAGTGAGCACGTAACGCTCTCCATACAAAGACAAACTCTGAAATTTCGCATGCATGTCCTTGAGCAATTGTGAATGCTTCTGATTTGTCAATTTTAACATTCAGATTTAAGATAAATAATAAAGCGGAAATCTGGCAAACCAGTATAGATACGCGATTACGCGATTACGCTCACCTACAACCTAATAACTATCTCATTCTCATGTTGCATGTCAAATTTCACCGAATTTGAACTTTGAACACTTGGTATTTAATATATTGCAAAATTACGTTTTTATGGAAAGCCTAACGAATAACTAAAAATGAAGACAATATTTTTTTTAGCTGGGTACGCTGCCAACTTTTAGTGTGCTGGATTTTTTTTCACGGCCATTTGGACGGCCTGTATGTCTGAAATGGCCTTTAGGTTGCCTAAGTTATTTTGTTGTTGTAGCCGTAAGTTTGTAATTTGTTGTCAATAAAGATTTAACGTATACAAAAAAATCTGGATTTAAAAATAAATCACAATGTTTTTAATGTTCAATTTTTAATGCTGCTGGCTACTTCTTAAACAAACAATGTCTCATGTTGAAAAAAAAGCCTCTTAATTGTCTATTTTTCTGGGAGGTTTTCAACAAACCCTTCTATAATTTAACATGATAGAAGCTCGAAGATAAAACAACATAAAACAAAAACTATTATCTCATAATTAATATAATTTATATTATTCTCAACCTCAGAATTTTTAAATGAGTTGCTATAAGAAACAATAGTAGCTGCAATACTCAACAATGCAGATAATTGTAAAAAAAATGCGGTCAATTAGTTAATTATTAGTTATTAATTATAGTATATGCATACAACTTGAAATATCTATGGTATCTATGGCACTTGCCACAACACCTATGCCTATGTCACCTATGCATATCCAAACCAGTGTCTCTCGCAGAGTGTTTTAACCAACAAGCGAGTACCGCTATAGTATAGCTCTTGTCAGTACGAAAAACTAGTACTCGCGGGCAGTGTGAACACTCAGCAATCAACTATTGAAATATGCTTCTATTTGGTCGACATGGGATCTGTTTTCGTTTATATACGTTTCTTGAGAAAATAGTCGATAGCTACTCGCTCTCTCGACGGCGCAGTGGTGGAACAAGTACCTAAATAGACCTAAACGGAATAAAAATAAAGACCGTCTCAACTTTATGAAAACTATTAAAAAATATGTACTAAGCGTCTCACAATGTCCATACAAATTATTTAACAATATGCTGCACGCTGCTCTCGTATTTTGAAGTCAACATAAAATAATCTTAATTATCACATAACATCATATTCCCTTTCCTGGGTACATTTAATTATGAAAACAACCACTATATATATAAATATAAGTAAACTGCTTTCATTATGGCGCCCTATCTCAAATTCATTAAAATAACGAGGCATTTCGTAGCTAGACCATTCTACGCAAATTACTTCGTAGCAAATTTCTACGCTGAAATAACCTTCTAAAACAAAAATGATGTAAACAATAAAATGATGTAAATAATATGATGGAACAGGACTCTATGTAGGTAATCAATACATTAGATTGAACTATACATAAAGTTTTACATGGGGTTCAATTTTTAGCCCTCCACACAACAGAGGGGTGTTATAATTTTAACGCGTGTATCTGTTGTCTCCCAAAAGAATTAATTGATTATGATTTTTTTTTGTTTGAAAGGTGACAATATTTTTAGCTAGGATCTTAAAAACACTGTTCAGCGAATTGAAAATCATCAGCTCTTTTCTGGCTTGTAAAGGGATGTGACAACCTTTGGCAGGTGTGGTCGATTCGACATATTTTGTTATCCTGTTGGTGTATTTTACATTTTTAATTGAATATTATTAGATCTGTTTGCCTGAGTGTTTCCGTTTTCCTACCACATTGTCTTCCCGTTTTATTGTCTGCCTAGGTAATACACGGCTTGGACACATTATATAGGTACACATTCTATAATAACAACATGGGTAGGCAGTTAACCACGCTACTAACTGGTAGTGGACTGGAGCATTTTTAAATTTACAAATTATTGGTATACAAAATGTTTTGCCCCGGGCGGAAATTTGTAAATTTATAATTTTCGCTTAGTACGCGGTAGTGCTTGTAATCATAATATATAGAAATCTAGTTCGTAGTATTTTGTTAAAAAAAGGCATACCAGCACCGGCTTGAAAAAAGATTATACCTATAAATGTATTATTTACTGTACAGCCAGATCGTCCACTGCTGAACACAGCCTCCCTTATTAAGGGGGTATTTGCCATAATCCCCATGCTTGGCAGGTGTCTTGGGGATCGTAGTATAAGTTAGCAGTTCTTTAGAAGGCGCTGCGGCCCACCTTCCAGTATTTTTCCCTTATGCCTCTTATGACACCCACGGTATAATATGGGGAGATGCAATTCTAACCCGGCACCCCTTGGGGACTTTAGTGTATTATTTAGCATTCTTGAATTTTAACAATATTTTTAAAATTTTCTTTCTTACAAGAATGTTGTTTTTATATTATACTAGCGGCCCGCCCCGGCTTTGCTCGGGTGAATGCGACTATAAATTGAGATGTAAGCTATCATATCCTTTAGTTTGAATCAAATTGCACACGGTGTGCAATCCAAATTTAAAATCGGTTCAGCAGTTTAGGAGTCCATCGCGGACAAACAAAGTGACACGTAATTTTTATATATAAAGATTTAATATTGAAATACTATCGTGAGCAAACGTATCAATCAAAAAATAAATCACACTGATTTGTAGGTGATAATCGTGAGAGAAATTTGGATCCAAAAATATTTCTGCATATTTTAACCTTACTCATAAACTTACCTATTTATGACTAATTAATTATTAGCTCAAATAAAACCATGAAAAATAGGTCTTTATAACCTTAATATGTAGGCCATTATAGTAGGACTACGACAAAATATCGTACCTACCCACACAATGTCAGTCGGCCAGTAGTAAACACAAGAGCAACACCCTACTAGTACGTAGACATGCTACTAATAAACAAAAACTCTTAGCAAGGTTCGCCGTTGACGAATACGTGCAGGAGGACCTCATTATCATCACCTTCAAGCACAACCAGCGTATTATTTTACCACCAGCAGACTTTAACGACATCCAGTTTACTGTCAACAAAATTTAGTAAAATGTAACCTAGGTCAAGAGATAGAAAAATACAATAAGAAGCTATTTATCCCAGGCTGCACGTAAACTTCATTGTCTCTTAGAATCTAACTAAATGTGTAATGTAAATGTACGGCCGCCCTGCCCTCATTTGCAAGGTCATACTTTGGACTCAAGTCAGTTGATTTTACTTGTAATATTCGGCGCGCTGAACGTGTGTAATGCGTTATAAATAGAGGTTAGGCCCGGGTTTGCCCCATCCACGTCCATCTGCAGAACAGACCGATCCATTATCTTACCACAACTAATAAAAACTGAAAGGAATTTCATTGCTATGGATATATGGGTAAGACGATGGTTTAGATTGTTCGATCCGGTTTTCCGATAAGTAAGTTTTATTCCATGAAATGAGATCATAGATTTATAATGTCTTAGATTTAGACTTATGTCGAATTTATTAAACATAATGGTAACGCATATTGACCATATCTTTAATCAAATTTATACAAACGTGAAATATGTGACTTGTCCATTAATCATCCATACTTTTGACTATGACTGATATAAAACTAGGTACGGTAATTACAGTTTTAAGTAAGTATATGCCTTTGTAGGTTTACTTACAAATGTTAAATGTTAGTTATTCGTTCAAATTTATTTTATGTCCTTCAAAGTATGCTCCTTCTGAAATGATACACTTACGCCAACGAATAATTCAATCATCAAAACACGCTTTCAACGAGTTCAGTTTTCGCCGCGAACTCTCCTTTATGTCTTCCAACGAATGAAAAAGGTACCACGGAATGGTAATTTGAGTATAGGAAAATAGGAAAAAGAAAGAAGTCTGCTGGAGCCATACCTGCTGCTGGATTACAGTACGGACCACAGGGTCACCTAATGAAGGGCATCGGAAGTTCCCGAAAATTAGGTCGATAATCTCAACCAACACGCATGTATGCAGCCGGTTATTTCACACACAAAACTGTCTCATACTCACAAGAACTTTCAAACTAAATTCTTATATATAAAACTGTTCAGATATCAGCTATAGCAGATATTTTAAAATATCAAAAATTATACGAACCACAATAAGCATGGATGCAAATGAGAATTCATATCGTTTTCGCTTACAAACATATGAATTACTTAATAGTTATTTATCAACATGGTAAGGAAGTTTTTTTTGTGCTAGTACCTTATTTAAGGCGAAGTGCCCATTGAAATTTTAGACTGAGGGCGTAGGACGGAGAGACCTCGCCTCGCATTCCAGTGACTAAACTACGAAATACATATAAATACAGTGAAAAAGTTATTTAAAATAAGTAAAGTCATATTTTAGTAAGCTTTTTAAAAAGGGAATATATCTTTCAGATACTTTACCACATTTTTACTTTATGATAATTAGGGAAATTATTTGTATTGATACGATTTACTATAAAGACTCATAACTTGGATAAATAAAATTATAGAGTTGTAATCGTATTTTAATCGAATCAGGCGTACCTAGTATTTTTCATATCATCTAGAAAATTATATGTGTTATTCCTATACGAATAAAAATTTTCGTAGTTTTATTCATATATGTAAAGCGATAATCTTTCTAAAAAATATTATCAAAATTTGCCTTTTTGAGCCTCACTTCACTTTCAATCCCGGGCTAGCTTCAGACAAAAAAATTGGTAAAATCCAACTCGCGTGCACTCTCGAGTTACACGTTCGCCAGTTTTATGAACAATTCAAAAGTTGACGTCTTGACATTAACAGAAATCCTTTGGTGTCTACTACAGATAATTTCTGGATTCTTATAAATAACACCAAATATTAGACTAATGATACTTTTATTGTTTTCAAAGTATATGCATCCCAATTTATACACTTTTGCGTTGTGAGGCAGTTTCCGAACTTATAAATGCACATGCAAAGTGTTTTGAACTTGGCTCATTCGCATAGGTAATACAGTACCATTTTGCTGACAAGTAATTTTGTTGTCAGTTTCGAACAGTTGACATAAGGTATCAGTATTGAATTCTGTAACCGCAGTCGCCGGCTGACCTTCACGTAAATCGTCATGGAGATGATCACAAATACAAGAGCTGCGACATGAGACTTCATAACCATATGCCAATAGAAGTCTTTAGGAACTCTCTTGTTGACTGCCAGTTCCAGTAATATTATATATATGTGATCCACGTACATAGTTAGCTTTATCTATCCCATCCAGCGTTGGCCCTTCGAGAACCTTGTATGCGATAAGCGTCGAAGGATTTCGGCAAAGATGTTGTATTACGACTTAGATTAGAAAACGTGTGATTCGTTTTCTTCAAAACGGATATTAAGTATATGGTAGTATAATCCTTTGGTATCGGAGATAACGAGAACAGTAGAATTTCACTCATAGATGGACGATATCGTCCACGCGGATGCCAAACTATATATCGTTAGATAAAATTACGGACGACATGCTCACAATAAAGTTAAGCGAATTCACTTTATTGTAGTTATTTTTTTTTCTATGATCGTTTGTTTTCTTTGCACATTGCAAAAGTTCTAGACACAATACGCTTAAACTAAATATTAATTGTTTCCACAATTAAATAATTACACTGTTTTACCCCTCAAAGTTTGACGCGTCGGCAACATTACCTATTTGTTTTTTTTAATAATCTTTTTTAACTTCACAGTAATATACAATACTACAATAAATTCAACTTCGCTCAAGAAAAACTGCCCCATGTAATAAGTATTTAAACAACTTTGTTTACTCCGCCTCAGACTTAGGCAGTTAGTGACTTAAATTTACTACAAATTCAATGTAAGTATGGCTATCCTTCTAAAATTTTATCAGCAGGTAGCAATGGCAATACTTACGCCACCAATTTTGAGTAAGTTTTGTTTTAGTTAAATATTTTTGAAGCAGTGATGGCTCAGTGGCATTGGCTATGGACTGCCGCGCAGCAGGTCCATGGTACGAATCCCGCCGCAGGCTTGAGCTTCACCACATGTTGGCAGAGCATTTTGCGAATGCTCGCCTGGCTAGCGACCACCCTCAAGTAGAAAATCTGTCACCAAGCACCTAACGGTGTGGTCCGGTAACTGTCCTTGAGGGCCAGTAATTCTATTAGGTTAAGCCTGTTAACACCTTCGACCATATCATCACTTACCATCAGGTGAGATTGTGGTCAAAGGCTTACTTATCAGCAATAAAAAAAAATTAAAAAAAACGATTTGTTTAGCTTTCCGCCATATAGGTACTCCTGGTAAAGTGATAGTAACATGCATGTTTAACAGCCATTGTGAATTCACTTCTTAAACCATAAATAGTGAGAAACTCGACGTCGGTTTTATTATGTAAATTATTTATTATTTCTTTGTTAATGGCTTGTGCAGTTTAAAGTTGCCACAATTCTGCCAATGCCCGTTCATGCTAGTTTCATAAGTCACGTGGAGTTATTACTTTAATTAAGAATGTGATCGGTATTTAGAATGAAGAATCGACCAGACTTTAGAAGACCAAGATGATATATCTACAACAAAGAAAGGACACAACTTCATAACTAAAATAATCTCTAAAATACTTATTACTAACATTAACCTATATAAATGTTACAGTACATACACCTATATATATACATATAACAAACAATATTTACAATTAAATTTTGTCAATATTTACAAATTTACATAATACATAGTTGATTAATTCAACAAAATACTACGAACTATATACAATAGAAAGATAGCTACAGATACTACAATAAAAGCACTTGGACAACCTATAAGTCATAGCAGACTCACAGGCAGTCCGAATGCTCCCGCCCACTACCAGTTGGCAGCGTGTCCAGCATACTGATTAAGGGTAGCGAAACATTGTAATAAAAATATATTTTCAATTCCGATCAGTGATTTCGGAAATTGGCGCTAATCTTCTACTTTCTTACGATCATTCAATACAAATTGCACTCTGTATCTCCTTATAATATGAATGTAGAAGTGTAAATTAGTGCAGAAATACCACCGCAAATGCTCAGTCAAGTAATACTCCAGCACAGAATAAAAAGGACACCGGTAGCGTCTAGTGCGGCTATTAGCGGTGCGGTGATGTGCCGCGCGACTTATGCAAGTTTTTCAACCGATACTATGCATTTTAGGCATAAAAAATTTCGAAATCGTTTGACAATAAAAATGCCGACCACTGCGCTGCCAGCCGATGCCATTTCGATAAGAATTGAGACGTGAGACTGAAGTCGTTCCGCTCGCTCTGTATACACACGCAATCTGTGTCACTACAGTACTTATAGGTAGGTACTCCTTCTATACATAGACAATACTAATAGTAATAGTATCTAATTTGCTTCTTCGTTCATCATACGTACCGCCAGGGAAAGGAACACCCTGCCTGAGTCTTTGTTTCCGGCTAAGTACAATATGGGGGTCTTCTAAACGCGAGTGAATTGGTATCTTCTGGGTAAGCGCGCTCCATCACCAATTCCATCATCACTTAACATCAGGTGAGATAGTGGTCAAGTGATAAAGATAAATATATAATAGATATAAAATAAAAACACATACAGCATTTAAAAATGCTCTAAGGAGAATAACTTTACAATCCACATACTCCACTGCCGTAGGTACTGTCCTTATCCCACATTAAGTAGACACAGTAAAATGGTTAGGTCCTTTCACAAAAGTACATATTACGTAGTCCATCCATATTTAAGGCCTTCCTCGGCCCCTATGTAGACGACACATTCATACCATACACTTAATAGTTACGCGTACCCTTCATTTGTGGAGGGAGCCAGATGCTGACCGCTGGCGTGTGACAGGTTGTAGATAGGTCCTACGATAATTCGTAGAACTTAACGTTTTAGTTCCACGGAAAGAATAATAGCCAAGCCCTCTCAAATACTTTTTAAATATGTGGCAAACTGTTAATTTTTTTATCAGCATTGATCAAACCTCAGACTGATTTGGTCGAGGTTTGAGCATATAGCGTCAATCTATAGTAGTAGTGCAAACCGATGGTGTCAAGGATACGAAAGTTTCAATGGCAGACAGAAAATATGTCAAAAGTTTTTAAGAGTGAACGTTTTGTTTGTATTAGTTTACCTATAAAATTCGTGTATTTCTATTTCTTTTTATGATAAAAATAATAAAAATCGGCCAAGTGCGAGTCGGACTCGCGTACGAAGGGTTCCGTACCATTAGCTAGACAACATTAGACTTTATATTTTAACCTGTTTTTGTTTTAACGTGTGCAAGTCCGACTCGCACTTGGCGAACTTTTTGTATTTGTTGTTATAGCGGCAACAGAAATACGTCATCTGTGAAAATCTAGTCTAGCTATCACCGTTCTTGAGATACAGCCTGGTGACAGACGGACGGACGGACGGACAGCGAAGTCTCAGTAATAGGGTCCCCAAAGTAAAACTAACTATTTTAAAATGTAAATAAGAATTATATAACTTAATCTTAAATATCAACTCCTTTTTTACCTAAACCCTAATACTTTTTTACTGGTACAGTTGTTTTAGGTCTCATCTCTTTAAATTCTTGTCCTCAGTAGTCTTAGAAACATTCAGCAACCTCGTGATGCAATTCTCGGATGTTTTACTTGCTTAAGATTTAATGTTGAACAAATGTACTATCGTTATTAGTTATTTATAAAGCTTATTCAATAATCACTCTATTAACGTGAGCAACATTTCTATCCGCCATAGCATACTCAAGAAATAATTGAATTACTTATATTCGGCGCCTCTGGAAGTTACTTCTCTTGAGCATTATATGTTCTATGCTTGAGCGCCGCAGATGTGCATTTTGACTGGCGCATCCTGCCAGTTGCATATTATATGGTTACTCAGTAATAGAGGAGGCCCGCACGCCTGAGGACAACCGATAGAACGATAATCTCAACTTATCGACTTTTCTGCCACAGATACTGCTTTCAAGCTTGCAAACTTACACCACAAATGCAATAACTTTATATCTCTCTGCCCTTAGGGCACAAGATCCGCCTGTTTTGTCTTATGTTATAGTGAATCCGTAATGAGGAAGAAAACACCCTGGTGGAAGCCTACAACTACAAATATGGTCCAAAGTCAAAGTCAAAATATTTTTTTCAATTTAGGCGTCTACGACATTCTTATGAAGGTCAATTACAAATTTTAATATTGAAATATTCTACATCGTAATGCCACGTTCAGAAAAAAAGAATTATAGAGCCACTGGGAGAAGAACGGGCAAGCAACGCGGGGCCATTCTTTTAAACGTTTTTTAACAATGTGTTACATACGATATAGTAAAATTATTACAATGTTTGTTTACATTACGTAGGTGGCTTAAGTAATCACAAATTGAGTAGTAAGATTTCTTTATCAAAATGTTCTTCACGTGCAACTTGAATTTTCCATCTGTGAGCATTGTAATATGTTTGGGCAATTTATTATAAAACCGTACACAATTGCCTAAAAAGGGCCTTTTATTTGTCTTTGCTAATCTAAAACCTGGCACCGCTATTTTATCTTTATTCCTAGTGTTATAATCATTATTGTCAATGTTTGATTTAAATTTACTAAATTATTACGAACATACATAATATTTTCAAATATATACAGAATTGGTAAAGTTAAAATATCAATTTCTTTAAAAAGATCTCTCATGGACTCCCTAGGATCCATTTCATATATGGCTCGAATCTCGCGCTTTTGTAAGATAAAGATTGTCTCTATCTCAGCAGCAGCTCCCCACAACAATACACCATACGACATAATACTGTGGAAGTACGCGAAATAAACGAGCCTAGCAGTAGCTACGAGTACGTCTAATAGCGGTCTTATCTTACGAACTGCATATGCAGCAGAACTAGGAGTAAGTCTTCCGGCTCATATACTTTTGGATTCCACTGTAAAGTTGAATCTATTTTGATTCTCAGGAAGACTGTCGCATTGTCAATAGAGAGTTTATCTAGGCCAAGCTTAATGTTTGGTTCAACATAAGTAACATTTGGTAAAGAAAACTTTAAAAATTTGGTCTTTTTTTTAATTTAAGTGAAGATTATTAGCCGCGAACCACTTAGAGATCATAGATAACACATTATTTACATGAATTAGTTCACTATCTTTACCATCTTCTTTACAAATCAGGGAGGTATCATCTGCGAATGAAACTATATCGCAGAAATTTTTAACCATGCAAGGCAGATCATTTATATACAGGGTGTCCCAAGAAGTAGTGATATACTGAAACTGGGAGGTAGAGGACTTAGAGGGCTATCTGAATTACACATCACCCATGTATGTTCCACGATTTTTCGTATTTTCGGAATTATTACTATTTTTTTTAATTTTTCACCTATCGCCGAGTACGATGAGATTTTTATTTATGGTGGCGTGAATTATTGCGGAAGATGCTTGATTTTTTTTGTGTGCTAGACTGATAGATAGACCAATTCAGTATGGTAACATTTACTATCGTTAGATCTTTGCATGGAATAAAAAAATGATTTAATACCAAGAAAGATAAAATTAACCATACTGTTCACAACTTCAAGGGCCCTTAAAAAAATAAAAAATAAAAAACCGTTGGGCTTTTAAAAACTTGCTCTATCTATCAGGTAGCTACCCTGAAAATTTCATTTTATTATTCATAAGACTTCAATAAAAAAATGGACATCTCCTTTCTTCTTTAATTGGTCCTGCTATCACCTCCTCCTCAATCTTTATAGTACATGACATGGGTTAAGTAAGGATGAAGATTATCTTCTGATAGTTGAATGGAAATGAAACATACTGAAACAAATATTTAGTTCCAAACAAGGCACTGAATGTAACAAACTTTAAAAAGTTGTATATGTGCATAGTTATGATATGATATAGGCCTGTCGTACAACGGTAAAGAAACTAGGCATTCAATAAAGCGAATAAGTAAATTGGTTAAATTGGGTAAAAAGCGAATAAGTAAAAATTTTATTACCTAAAATCTTAATGTTATAATATAATTCGTCTACAGTTGCCTTTTACCATAATACACTTAGAATATCTTTTATCTGAGCTTAAATTTCATCTTCATCCTGAGCACCTAATTTTCGAATCTCTGTCTCAGAGACTCCTTGCACAACCTTGCAAATAGATAGAAATCACTAGGGGCAAGGTCGAGTGAATATGAAGGATGTACAAGTATTCCAAAGCTAGCATCTTGAAATGCACGCTTAGCAACGGCAGACCTATGATTTTAATGGAACAAATCATTTTTTCTGGTTTGCCTCGCCTTTTCTCGCTAATTTCGTTACGTAATTTATTTATTTATTCTGCTTACAAAGAGCCCGTAACAATAGGTCCATGGTCGAGGTAAGAATTACTTTAAAAGAGAGGTCATGATCTTTTCGTCGGAACAATTCACATTAAATTTCTTAAGGGTTGGACTTGATGGTTTTTTCCAAGTCATACACTGTAATTTTATTTCTGGATCTTAATCAGTCTTGATTACGTAGTTCCGTAGTGAAATTTTTCAAACACAGATACTTATTTAAAAAAAACAAAACGAAAAACTTTATTTATAAAAAAAATATATTCAAATTATAATCATTTCCTAAATCTAGTCAATATTCTATCTCTACAAATCAGCAACAACATTTAAAATTTTTCGCTTCCAAACAGTTTGTGCCTCAATCTCAATTTTTAATGAACGCCTTAGGTATAAGCTATGTCAAAATTATACATTTTATTAGAACTGTTTCAGGTTATTATTTCAAAGGTTTCAAGGTAAAAATTACACCTAGATTAAAAAAATAAAGTTCCTCTATTCTCTTTAGGTAGAAATTGTCTATTTACAAGGTTATTAACCTCGAGCTTGCCACCTAGCATTGAAAGAGAACGTTATTCTAAACAAAATTTGCATGTGTGTTACAGTGGCAGTTCATTCGAGGGGCAGTGGCAAAATGGTAAAAGGCACGGCCTCGGTGTGGAAACGCGCGACCGCTGGCTGTACCGCGGGGAGTGGACGCAGGGCTACAAGGGGCGCTACGGCGTCCGACAGAGCATCATCAGCAACGCCAAGTACGAGGGCACCTGGGCCAACGGACTGCAAGATGGATACGGCTCAGAAACTTACGCAGATGGCGGTCAGTATTATCTAATTTCTTTCATTGCCAAACTGTTGGAATCCAGACAAAAATACATACGTTTACATGGCCGTGGCATTCTTACGTGCGTTAGATCGCTAGAAGAGAATACGTTATTGTATTTTAATTATACGATAACGAACATTCACCGGTTTCTTCACTATACGTTGATTGCACTGACGCAGACATCCCAAACATACTGTAAAATATCTAGCTATGTAGACATTATAATAAACATAACCTATCAATTCTGAGATGAGTGAGAAGTTGTTTATTTTTCTCAACAATGTGTTATTTAATCATCGCTGTAAAACAATGCATATACTATAATTATTTCCCTAAAACTTAGAAGTCCAAGTTGCATCTAAAAATGCCACAAATCAGGGTTATGGTTACACATAAATATGGCAGTGCTCACCTAATGACCCAGATTACGACAGTAGCGTAACTGGGAAGGACCCCTTTGCTAGCGCATGTTTGCTGTTGGAAAATAATGACTATCTGAGAATATTTACCACACGCAGTCACGCAAGTTTCCTCAATAGTGAGGGTTAGTACACAAAGCGTTTGCATTGATAGAGTAGCTTAAGTATGCACTACATAGTCGTATAAGTTTTCACAAGGTACATAGTTTTCGAAAACAGAATCAACTCACTATACCAATAAAAACAAAAGTGAAAACAAATTTACTTAGTTGTTTATTTTCCTTCGTACCGGTGCCAAATCAATCTGAATAATTTAGACCTTATTCAACCTTGAATAAAGATTGGAAACCATTTCGCTCGCTCTGTTATATCAATTCCACGTAGAGCGTGAACGAGCATGATTTCGTAGGACCATGACAACGTCACGCATTTCTCGGCCTACCGATGTGTTGACTCACATAACCTCAATAAAGATTCGTCATTCACAATTATAATGATGAGTTCAGGGACTTGGTTCCATGAAAACATTTCCAGTAAGGAAATACTATTCATAATTTTCAGTTTAGCTCGCCCAGTTTCGTGACACGTGCACTGTTTTTACAGTAATGGGTCATTCATTCCGTAAATAACGCTCTTATGTTTACGCGGTTTGATTTAATTATATCTGAATGCGGCTAATTGGTCTGAGATTTGGATTATTTCATCACAACTAAACTTTTTTTTTACATACGTTCCGCAGCTGTCTAGAGCTGGATTCCCTCTTGTTGTGATAAACTAGTTATATAGACTTAACAATAATATGACTAGGGAAAAATGTTGAATCATCGGAAAATTTTATGAATGAAACCATGATGGTAATTTGGAGCCCGGAAGGACTGGAACGTGGCGGCTTCAGTAGTTTAGTAGGTGAATGGTTGGCGTGGCCGCCCTGCGCTTCGTGCGCCCGCGCCGCGCCGGCATCGGCGGCGGCCCTCGCCGGATAAATATAGCGCGGCACGCCTGCGCCTGCCGCACGCCTCGCCCGACACAATCGTGTCGACCACTCATTTAATACTAATAATGACATATTATACTTACTCATTTTATTGTTTCTATCAAAAATTTGGCCCATATTTAATAGTAGTCAAAGTATGAATACTGTTAGGTACAGTATGGTCGTGTCTGAACATAATAAAATGCAATAAGAATAAATCACGTTTATTGCCAGATAAGAAAGTAACTTGCATTCATTGATGTATCTAGGTACTTCTAATATTTTTTTGTCTGTCTTTTATTTAATTTCAGTAAGATATATAGAATAATATATTCTCTTCAATCCAGTGAAGCTATCTATGTTTGAAGAATCAATACGAGTATGGTCCATCTTAAGAGAAGATGTCTTAATGAATATATAATTACTTATATAATTAATTTACATTACATAATACAGGTATTACAATATTTACAATTTAATAATCGAAAACTCACTCAATGCAAAATCAATGTATATCAATATGTATACATATCAGCACTTATGTAACTGAGGAGCATTTGTGATGTATACAGGTACTTATATATATATATATATATTACTATATACTCGTAGGTGTAGACTGCTTAACATCTTTGACCTCAGCATCACCTACTCACAACAGGAGAAATACAGGGTGGGCCCGAAAGTATATATGAAGAATTATTAAAAATGAGCGAAAAGTACACAATCAAATTTATATGGAATTAAAACTTGTAAAAAAAATGCTATGAATTCACTTATGGCAATTGTTTTTAATGATCTTGATGAGCACCATCGCGCTGCAAACACTCCTTAAATCTGGACCTCAAATTGGTAAAAACACGCTGGCACATTACGCATGGAATAGCGGCCATTTCTTCTCAGATATTGGTCTTCCACTGGGCAATCGTGGTTGGATTATTTCTGTAAGCTCGACTTCATGAATTCCCACAGAAAAGTAAGTCAGATCTGGACTTCTGGGTCGACACGCAATATCATCTCGTTGCGATATGAGTTTCCTTGCAAACATCTCGTTTATGAATGCCAATGAGTCATTAGATGTATGGCATGTCACACGAATCACGATTATAGATTTCAAATTCTTGCAGTTGCGGGAAGAACAAAACTCGTAACATGACTGTGTCATGATTGAAATTTATAGTCACAGATTGCTATCACTGATCTTCAAAAAATAAGGACCGATGATCCCGTGTGCTGAAATGGCCGCCCAAAAAGCCTCCATATTGAAGCTGTTGCTTTCGGCGAATGCAGAGGTTTTGATGTTTTGAGCGAGGATTGTCATGGTGGCTGGCGCTGCGGTCGCCCTCTTTTTGTTGCCAGCGTATAAAAATAGTGTCATTTTGATAGGAATACAGAAGTGGTACAATTTCAGCGGCGGTACCATATAAGTTACTCTCCCCTATATATTATAATTGGTAGAGTATAACGGGATATATAATGAGGAAGTAATTGAATAGTATTAGGATAAATAATAGGTAACGTGAGGTATGACGAAAGGAAGCATAAATAGTAGGAAACCTAATAAAATAATAGTCCACCCCACTAAAGCCATGGTGACATATCGTCATAAATTGCGTAATCACCAGAGAGAGTACATAGTATCGTTGCACTTTTTGGTGATTCAGACTCCCTTTTATTTGTTCGTGTGGAAAACCTACGCATTCCCATCTGTCTACCCACGGGGGAGGCTACCGGGATATAAGTAGCCCTGCTGCCTGCTACTTCGGTCGCGGTGGATTTGTATCCTCTCTATTTTAAGTTACCTAATACTTATTAATTAATTTAATTTTCAAATAATCCTTTAGCATCACAAAAGAAAATGACCGATCGATCGAACATTTATATAGAGTTCTGAATATTTACATTGAGCAAAGTAATAAAAATATTAAAAAATAAATTACAGGCACAAGAGACTTTTAACATCAGGTGGTCTTTGTGCTGATTCCGCCAAAAACACTCAAAAATATATTCTCAAAATGTTTGTTAGGACTAGCAGAACTCTACCCTAAGAGGTTGTTCACATTATTCCAAAACCTGTATACGTAAGGTTTGTTCGATCTGTTTAGGTGCAAGTTTATTTAATCTGGATTGACTTTTTATTTATTTATAGCTGATATACTAGACTTTGAACACTATGTCATCTGATGGTAAATGATGACGTGGTCGAAGATGTTGCTCAGGCTAACCTAGGATTACTTACTGCCTCTCAAGGACACCTGCCGGAATACACCGCTAGGTGCTTGACCCCATTAAAACCGAACTGGCACTGCCTAGATATATATGGGAAACAGGCAATAGTAATAAAAGTTAACATTAAAAGCCAATAGCTAGGCGTTCATTTTCTTACCTTTCGATGTCCTTCGGAAGTGAGAAAAACGTGAGATTCTGATCTTCACATACACTACATCGCTACATTCATGTAGCCAAATGCAAAAGTAGTAGGTACCTACGATCTTCCCCTCATTTCAACCTACCTACTAGAAGTAGATACTAGCCTTTTTATTCTGTAATACTAAACAAAACGCACGTAAACAGACTACGAACACCATATACCGCGCGTTGAAGCGAGAAGACATTCGTTCTGGGCGGCGCGCGGCTATTGGGTATGCTGTACCCAGAGATTTGAAAATCTTAATCTGTACCTATACCCGTCTTGAGTCTAGACGAATACTCTGATGTACTTGTAACTTTGTAACTAAAGTCCGGAGTGCGCCAGGCCCGCTAGTAGTCATAACTATTTCCCGATCTTATTCTTAAATTTTCAGTGACAAAAAATAATCACTAAAACTTAGCAAGTATGTAAGTAAAAACAGTTCATGTTCTTAAAATAAACAAACATTTTCTAATATATTGTATTTTTTTTAAAGAAGAATTATAGAATTATGCTTTAATTAGACTCTCAAATGACTACTGACTACCTTTTGACATCTGAAAATCCTCACCCTATTTTGTATCGGTTAACATCAACTATCTAGTGAACTTTTATTTGTTTTTCGAACGGCCTCGAGGTGAATGTAAAAATTCACCGAGGTAATTTCCGGGCAGCAATCGGATAACTTTTACATTCACCCAGAGATTTCTGAACGCGCTCTAATTATACTGAATGTAATGACAGTAAGTGCATTTTTTTTATTATTATGTTTTTGTATAGAAGAGTTTTATTACGTATTTTTTAGAGTATTTTTTAGAGTTTTATTATGTTTTTTAAGATCTGTGGATTTTGTAATAAAGGAAAATAGAAAAATTACACCAGTATGTCTTGGATTAACTATACAGTTTACTTTAAAATGTCATACATTTTTAAACCTTTTTAGATAAGTAAAGCTTCTTGTATTATATGTCAGTCTCGGAATACAGAAATGTACCTATAGTTTTAACACTTTTGTTAAAATATTAGGGGTTAAAGTATGTAATTGCCGATTTGTACTGAAAAATTGAAATTAGTTTTTTTTTTAATTTAAGTAATTTATTTTTCCAAAACAATTATCATTATTATCTATACATTGTTGCTATCTAATAGGAAGTTCATTTATGCATTTGCATTAGAACTCTGGTGATCTAGATTCGACAAACTGTGTGAAAACATTTTGTACGGCCTTCTGGGCAGAAAACATTTTATCACGTAGAAAATTGTCCAAATCACGAAATAAATGGTAGTTCGTTCTAGCTAGGTCTGGCAAATACGGAGGGTGAAGAATGGTTTCTAATTGCAGTTCCTGCAGATTTAGATAAAACGATTTCTCATGCCGTATGAATCTCGCGTTATCGTGGAGCAATAGTGGTGAAGATCGATTCTGGAGTCGGGGCTGTTTCACTGCTGGTTTTGCTATCATTGTCCGGAGTTCGGCACAGTAGACATCTGCCGTTAATAACACCATGCTGAGGCTACCAAACAGTTACCATTACCATTTTATTGGTAAGCTTTGCTTATGCATTTTATTGGACATCGTTGCGGCGTTTGACCTGGGGTCAGCCATTTTTCACTTATATACGGTTATCGTAAAGAATCCACTTTTCATCACATGTCACAATTCGATTCAATATTCCTTCATTTCTGTATCGATTTAAAAAGGCAACGCAAGTTTCAAGACGCGTTACTTTATGCAGATGAGTCAAATCATGAGGCACCCATTTTTTTATTTTTATTTTGTAGATATAATATTGTTGGTAAGTTAGCGTTAAACCATGCCGCTAATTCCTGGTAGTTTGGCTCGGATCGGCTTCCACCATTTTTCACAATTCATTCGCCTGTGTGGGAGGTGTTCCACGTGGTAAGTTCTTCAAATCAAAGTTTTCGTCACGAAAGCGTTGAAACCAAAATCGCACGGTGCGTTTATTGGAAGTCCCCTCTCCAAACGCATCGGAACTCGTATTCAAAAATCACTAAAATTTTTGAAATATCCATCTTTCTTGTCTAAGCTGAATAAAAAAAAACAACTGAAAGTCGATAATTGAATGTTGCACATTTTTTAAAAGAATAACCTCATAGGTACCACGTGAAAAAAGTTTCACTCAAAAATCTCAACCATGAAGGTTCTATCTCAATTTGATGTACAATAAAACGGCAATTAAATACTTTAACCCCTATGTATTTGTATCCCTAGTTCAAAAACGTGTATCCTTTCTTTTTCACTCTCGTGACTCACTTCGGCATACCTGGCATGGATCGTTATATAATTATGAAAACGTTCAAAAGAGACCATATAAAATTATGTTTCATAACTAAAAAGCTGAAACTTTATTAGGACATTCTGAAACGGGCCCTTAGACATATCTAAGGGCCCGTTTCAGAATGTCCTAATAAAGTTTCGGGTTGCTATGCAACACACAAAATAACTGAATGATAAAAATGACAGTTGACATGCAGCGCGTTTCAAGCTTTAACCGATGGATAGGCTAAATCGATGACTGTGAAACGCAAAGATAGTGTTTTATTTATTAAATATATTCTGGGTAGTAAAACCAGAACTTACTCAACATTCTGAAACAGGCCCTAAGACTACTGTCTCTTTTATTATCGTCCCATGAAGGTTCATGATATATCATATCATATCCAACTAGGTACTTTTTGTGAATGTGAAATAATTATACAGGGTTATTGGTTAAATGCTAACAACCTTTTAGGGTTAACTTCGGCCAGTCCTAACAAACATGAGTTTATTTTTGGTTTGAGTATTTTTTTTATTTTTTTGTGTTTTAATGCCTACTCCGAGCAAGCACATAAAAAACTCAAAAAATACCATTTTTTTTTTCAAATATATTTTTTTATATAAAAATGTTTGTTAGGACTAGCAAAAGCCAACCTTAAGAGGTTGTTAGCATTTTACCAATAACTCTATAAACAAGAATGTAAGGTGTTTGTATTCATCAGATTGAGGTACGCAAAACGCTTCACAACGACTTCATGGTATATCAGCCACAGCGCTCCGCAACACCTGATTTTTTGTTCCCTAGAACCTAACCTGTACCCGTACAGCCTAGCATATTATGTGCCACTGTACCATTAATATTGGTGTACATAATTAAATAAAATAAAAAATCCTTTATTCCTACTACTTATTTACAATTTCTTACAATTCAACTATGCCTGAAACTAAAACTTAAAAGTTATTTATTTATTTGTAGTAGTAGCCTCAATAGCGCAGGCCTCCCCTAAAGTCTTCCAAAGTGTCCTGTCCCTCGCCTTCGACATCCAATCTGGTCCACATCTTTGAGTGAATATATCTCTCCACCTTTTTTCTGCCTTCTTTGCTTTCTCTTACCCTCCTACGGGATCCACTCTGTCACAATCTTCGTCCATCTGTCATTGTGTAACCTACATATGTGACCTGCTCAGTTCCATTTTAGTGACCTTATCCTTTCTCTAACATCTATTATCTTTGTTCTTCCTCTAATAATATTATTGCTCACTTTGTCTGAAATTTTAATACCTAACATACTTCTTTCCATTTTTCTTTGGCACACAGCCATTCTCTCTTCGTCTTCTTTCCGTAGTGACCAAGTTTGGCATCCGTATGTTAGACATGGAAGTATTGCAATTTCAAAATCTTTTTTCTTGAATAGTATTTGAATTTCCAGGCTAAAGCGATTCTCCGCTGTGTCTCTTTTCCTGTAGATATATAAAGTATTTTACATACTCTATACCTTCGATTCCTATTGTTATGTTATATATACGCCCATTTGTTAATATTTTTGTTTTTGAAGCATTTAGTGATAATCCTACCTTTTTGCTTTCAGTTGCTATTTCGTATTTGGCAAAACGAAGTTGGCTTAAGAACTCTCCATTGATCTTCACTCCTTTATTTTCCCATTCTAGTTTCCTGAAAATATACTCAAGCACCGCTAAAAATATTTTTGAGGATAGTGGGTCTCCTTGTCTGACACCTTTTGTAATATGAAACTCGGTGCCTTCCCTCTCCAGCCGTACTCTCGCCACGCTTTTGGAGTATACGCTACAAATCGTGTTTATGTACTTCAAGTTGACGCCCTGCTGCGCTAGCGCGTCCCAAATAGCTTCATATTTTAAAGAATCAAAGGCCTTGGTGTAGTCAATAAAACATGTACAAAGTTTCTCCATATTTGTTGACCTTTTCTATAATTTGAGTGACAACCTAAATGTGATCCATTGTCGAAAACTTTTTTCGAATTTTGCCTGTTCGCGCGGTTGATTTCATCTAAAGCCTTTGTTATCTGTTGAGTAAGATTTTCGAAAATATTTTGTACAATTTAGCCCTCAGGCTAATTGGTCTATAATTTCCAAGGTCGTCGTTGGCTCCGTTCGTGTGTATAAGTATTATTGTTGATTTCGACCACTGCGTTGGTGTTGTTTCCTGAGTCAGGACGTTATTGAACAATAATTGTAGAGGAGTTTGCAATGATTCACATAGAGATTTTAACACCTCGTTTGCGATATTGTCAGCCCCGGGAGTTTTGTCGTTCTTTTGGGTGTGAATTGAGTGCTCAGTCTCAGATTTTAATATGCTAATTAGTTCTGTGTCTACCTGTTTCACTATATTGCGTTGATATCCTTAGTTATATTCCTATCGGGAAGTAGGGGGTGTATATAGCCGATCCTAAAATCGCATTTGCCTATTTTTATTGTTCATAATGAATTATGAAATATAGGATACTTTAAAATAACAGTCAGAAGAAACACCATACATACGAATGTGGTACTCTTGGCCTATTTATGGACAAGCACTCGGGAAATTAAGAACCATGAAATACAAAACCATCAAAAATTTAAACAGATTTTACATACGGCTATTAATATTTGCTTTATTATAAATTGTAATATAACATCGAGTTACAAAAGTATTTAATGTAGCATTAATGGAGACACACTCTCTGCAAAGTTAACGGAAATGTAGTCGAAAGCCTCCTACCATTTGCAATCTCCAGCACGTTTCCAGTAACCATCGTCTACTAAAAAGTAGCAGTCTATAATGTAATCTAATCAATGACCAGGTCAACAATATGCATCAAATACGATAATTAGTAGTTTTATTGGAATTAACTAAGAATGATTTGTCTCAGAAAGGTCAATGGTACAATTTTAATTTTTTATCATCTCGAATGTAGATATTAAATTTTAATTATTGACCTACTTATCATTTACAAATCAATAACGCCAAGTCCAACTCATTATCTTTAATAAAATTCTATGTTAATATTTCGTGATTTACATTATTTCTATCGGTATTTGTCTCTGCTTTGCCAGAACCATGTCGGAAGAAATATAGTAGTACCAATTCGAAAAATGTGCTTATATATTGAGGTAACCAAATATAACTCAAATGTAGAATGCGAAAGCCATCGACAGAATATCCTTAATTTTTAACCGAAATGGAATCGAAAGGAGCTCCTCCTCTTCTCGATTCGTCTGTTACCTCAGAACTTTTGACTGGGTGAACCGATTTTGATAATACTTTTTTTTTTATTTGAAAGCTAATGCTTGTTGTTTGGTCCCATTTCAATTTTATCTAAACCGGTCAAGCCATTTTTGAGTTATACTCCAATAACTGAAAAATATGTTCCTATCTTGATGATATAGTCGTTGATAGTGAATGACAATCGATCCCGTAAGTAGCAAGAGTCACTAAAAACAGTGAAAAAAATTGTTTTACCAAAAAAATGGTACCAAGTTCAACACTCAAACGTTTTAAATAACTTGTCGAAGTCGGTACCATGTGCACAATATAGTGATAATAGGTACTTTTGAACTATCATGGTATTTATAATTTGGAATGTTAGGTGTAAGTAGTTTTTCTGTAAAAGTTTCTATCAAAATTATATATACGCTATAAACTCTATAAAGGCAGTTTAGTACTTTATCCACACATTAAAGTGTTTTTTTTGTTTGTATGCTTGATAGGTTAGCCTTTACTATTGATTTGCGGGGTGAGCTTGAATCCCCCACGGCATGGCACTCAGGATTCTAGTAGTATATATACTCATACATCTTCCTTACACGCTCAGGCGTTAATTCTGAAATTCTTGGAACTGTTTTTTACCAAAAAGGCTATTTTTTTAATTTATTGGCTTCTGGATACATATTCATTATGCCTCTCAGCAGCTTAAACATGCAGGTGTTGCTGCTAGAAATAGAGAACAAAATAGTGAGAAAAGGTGATTAGAATTTAGAATACCACAAATACCATGAAAACCAAAAAACAAATTTTTAAAAAGGCATATTAATTTTTCATTTTAGAATCATATCCGTATTTAAAAAAAAATGATCACAGTTTGACATCTGATTCAATTAAATTTATGATGCAACTAGCTTTTGCCTGCGGCTTCGCCCGTTTACTTTGGTCTTCCATAAATTTTATTAAAGTTTAACAAAATTATTCAAATGTAGATGACCAGTTTATAAGCATAAATTTTCATACAAAAATTCAATTCAAATATAACCCCGTTTATGCTGCCCTGTTATAAACGTATTTTACCTGCCTACAAAAATCAGATTTATAAAAGTAGTTTTCAGCTGAAACACAATACTTTCAATAATTTTTAATCTCTATTTATTTCCTATAATTCATCCCTAACGTGAAAGTTTTGGAAAAGCTTTTTATTTTTTTTATGTCTCACACTCAATACAAAATATCACATTCCTAACTTCAAATAGGAATTTCATAGAAGCCTCCAATTTAACCCCTTAATCCTTTCCTGTTAATTAGCCCGGTCTTAGCCAATGTCTTTAACTACACACCTAGCAAATTTCATATTACTACATCAAAAATATAGGACTTACATACAAACTTTAAAACCCAATTTGATGCCCCTAATTCGACCATGCCCAAATTCTGTTCTTAGCTGACGTCTCTTCCTGAAAAATACATACTTGCCAAAATTTCAGCTTCAAAGGTTTGAAAAGCTACACTTGACATATATAAAGGCCGAATGGGTATTCGGCCCTTAAAGTATTATATAAAATATAATTATAGACTTGATGAATAAATACTTCTACTCTTAAAAATATTAATAAATACTTCTCATGCTCGTAAAGTTCTTATTTATGCTCGATGTACGTGAACTAAAATGGCTTTTATTCCACATCCAATCAATCAGTGTCTCATTGTTCGTTCAAAAACGTTTCAAAAAGTTTGCCATTTCTCCATTATAAATATGCGGCGGGAAAAGTTATATGGAATTTCAAACCTTCCTTCCGTAGCAGTGAAGGAATGTTGTATGAAAATCCATACCTGCCCTGCTAGCGCTCTTTTGTTTTTTTAGCTGCCAACAAAAAAAAATACAATCGTCAAATCTCATAAATATCCACCTTTTTTTTATATGAAATAATTCCAAAAAAAGATGGGATTTCTTTGTACTCAATTTTCAATGAAAGGAGGTTGGTATTCTTCATATAAAGCCCTCCGCTGCGTGTCGGGCTTAAACATACTCTCGAACAGAAATAGATTGTTTTCTCCCCTCGATGTACAATGTACTATTTATGCTCTAGTGCATAAAAGTCTGCTTTATAAGCACAAGTGCATAAAAAGACATTATGACATTTAAAATTGTTCAAAGATGTTTGTAATATATTTAATGTAGGAAATTTGCCTGTAATAAAATAACCATAATAACCATAGATCAGGCAGGGGTATTATTAAATACCCAGACATAAATACTGTCACTACAGCGATTCAAAATTGACCATTGTTCAAATATTAGTTTATTTCCATTTCGAATAAGCATTGCTATTCAACGGGGCAATGCATGCTGGGCACGCTGCCAACTGGTAGTGGGCTGGAGCATTTGGACTGCCTGTGAGTCTGCAATGACTTATCGGTTGTGTAAATGCTTTTATTGTAGTAGCTGTAGTATTAATATTGTATAAAACAAAGTTGCTTCCCCCTGTCTGTCTGTCCCTATGTATGCTTAGATCTTTAAAACTACGCAACGGATTTTAATACGTTTTTTTTTATTAGATAGAGCAATTCAAGAGGAGGGTTTATATAATACATGCATAATAGAGTAGAGAAACACTGATAAATTTAGAGATTTCTAATTAGATGTCGTCAGTAAACATTTTTTTTGGGTATTTTTTATTTGCACTCGTGCGATACCAGGGCTGGTCGCTAGTTGTATATATAGTTCGCAATATTGTGTTAAAAAAGGCATACCGCCGGTTAAAAAAAATCAATTAAAGCTACAATACTTACTGTATATAAAATGTATTATTATATAAATCATTGTTTCATTTCCTCGCAGTTGAAGTGAAAAAAGCCCTGGATCTTTAACAACACCCCTAAATTATATGTATTATTAAAGAACTAGATGTAGGAAAAATTTTTGTGTAAATTCGTCCATCGATACACACTTTAGCCTCGACTTAAGTATAAACCCGAGCCAACTCGGCTAAAGTGACTTATTTTAGGAACTCGCGATGTAGATATCTACTATTTTTGCATGTATGACAATGCACGCACAACTTTTTACTAATTTATCAAATTATGAAGATTCTTTTTTTGATAGGTAGTTTAAAATTAAATTTCGTTAACATTACATAATCTAGTCGTTTATAAGTTATACTAAATTAACTGATGAAAGTACTTGACAATATGCCTATACCTGGGTGATTGCAACTCTTGTCGATGGCGACCAGTATTGTGGGCGTGTGACAATCGATTCGTAATAAGTATGCATCATAGAAAAGAGTGAAGTCATTTAAGTCAAAACGGAACTGACTTCCAATACTGAAAAGTATGAAGAAACTAGTGAAAGTCAGATCATGCAGATATGAGCTTGAATCTTAAAAAATAAGTGTTTTGAAACAGCAATGGTGCCGTTTTTTACAAGTTGTCCTAGAAATCTCTATTAGTAATTTGCCGGTTTTCTACAATGAGTCGCCAGGCTGCAATTATACTCGTAATCATCCCGACCACACTAGCGCTTTACTTTATTCCTTTAAAGTCCCCTACTTTTAAAGTTACCCCTCTCAGGAAGAATTGTGATAGAATTTATTGCACAGTTTGCACGTCTATTTATTTATTTAATTAATGTCTAAAATTAATCAATCTATTTATTTAATGTTTATTATAATATTTAATATTATAATTATAATATTAAGGGCCTGTTTCAGAATGTTCGAGTAAGTTCCGGTTACACTACCCAGTACATATTTACTAAACAAAACACTATCTTTGCGTTTCACAGTCATCGATTTAGCCTATCCATCGGCTAAAACTTGAAACGCGCTGCATGTCAACTGTCATTTTTATCATTCAGTTACTTTATGTGTTGCATAGCAACCCGAAACTTTATTAGGACATTCTGAAACGGGCCCTAAATATATATTAATAAATTAATATTATAATTATAATATTAAATTTTTAGATATTATAATTATAATATTTAAAAATTTTATTAATCTATTTATTTAATGTCTGTAAAAATTTACAGACATTAAATAAAATTGCTTTCTTTTGTGTTCAATTACAGTGTCTTGGTGTTCGATAGTTTAACTTCACTAAAATTAAACTAGGTATAATTAATTATATACCTACTAAAATAATCCTCCATGTGGTCATGAAAAGGGTTTTTCCTAGATCGAAGGCAAATTCAATTGCTTCATTTAATAACACTTCATGAGTGAAAATATAAAATATATGACGAAAGACAAAAAACTAAAACTTAATAAATCAGTAAACTCTGTTTCTAGCATATATAAATGATCTGCCTTGCATGGTTAAAAATTTCTGCGATATAGTTTTATTCGCAGATGATACCTCCCTAATTTTTAAAGTAGATAGGAGGGATAGTGAACTTATTCATGTAAATAATGTGTTATCTAAGTGTATGTGTTCTAAGTATATGATCTCTAAGTGGTTCGCAGCTAATAAGCTTCTCTTAAATTCAAAAAAGACCAAATGTTTAAAGTTTTCTTTACCAAATGTAAGTAACATTTGGTAAAGATGATAAGATTTTGAACCAAACTTTAAGCTTGGCCTAGAAAAACTCTCTTTTGACAATGCGACAGTCTTCCTGGGAATTAAAATGGATAAAACTTTACAGTGGAATCCACATATACATGATCTATCTGGAAGACTTAGTTCTGCTGCATATGCAGTTCGTAAGATAAGACAGCTAATAGACGTAGCTACTGCTAGGCTCGTTTATTTCGCGTACTTCCACAGTGTTATGTCTTATGGTATATTGCTGTGGGGAGCTGCTGCTGAGATAGAGACAATCTTTATCTTGCAAAAGCGTGCAATTCGAGCCATATATGAAATCCATCCTAGGGAATCCCTGACAGATATTTTTAAAGAAATTGATATTTTAACTTTACCAAGTCTGTATATATTTGAAAATATTATGTATGTTCGTAAAAATTTGAGCAAATTTAAATCAAACAGTGACAATCACGAATATAACACTAGGAATAAAGATAAAATAGCGGTGCCAGGTTTTAGATTAACAAAGACAAATAAAAGGTCCTTCTTAGGCAATTGTGTGCGGTTTTATAATAAATTGCCCAAACATATTACAACGCTCACAGAAAGGAAATTCAAGTTGCATGTGAAGAATATTTTGATAAAGAAAGCTTACTACACAGTTTGTGATTACTTAAACGACAAACAATCTTGGAATGGTTCGCCTCTGCCAAGCTAGCGCCTAACACCTACGTATGTAAATTAAGTATTGTAATAATTTTACTATATAGTATGTACTTAAGACATTGTTAAAAAACGTTTCAAAGAATGGCCCCTAGTTTCTTGCCCGTTCTTCTCGCAGTGGCTCTATATTTTTTGTTTGCTGAATGTGGCAGTACAATGTAGTATATTTCAATATTAAAATTTGTAATTGACCTTCATAAGAGCGTCGTAGACGCCTAAATTGAATAAATGATTTTGACTTTGACTTTGAAACAACGTTGGTTCCCTACGTGGAATTAAAACAACAAAAGGATTACCAATTTTCTTATCACGGCTTTGATGGTGTCAGTAACGTGTTCGGTTCGCCACTTCATTTATGTAAAATATTTAAAGTATAATATTTTAATATCAACGGTCCCGTAAGAAGATCTTTAAAATACGGTGTTAGATGGACATTTCAAATGGTTCAAGCTTCTACGCAGTGATCTGTTCAAAGCCATTAAATAATACGGATAGAACTACAAATACAAATATTTTATTGTAAAAACTTAAGTTAGGTTACAAATTTTAATTATTACTCTGCCTTTTGTTTTAGTTATAAAACTGTGTCACAAAAGGCAGCGTCTTCCCAAAGTTTGCACATTATTTACAGATTTTAATATATTACACAATTGAAAAAAGGGTGACATATTTGATTAAATTTCTATATTATATAACTATCGTAGGACATAACTAAACATTGCACTATTCGAACACTAAGATTACAGATTATGTAGCAAGCTAAGATCTAAAGCGGGGTTCCTATTTCGCAATATATTTACCTCACTGCGCGTCCTATAAGTATTCTATGTTTTCATTAAGCCAGCTAACTAGGTATTTAAACTTGGTGACTTTTCCACACTGAGAAAAATGTCTTTCGTCCTTAATTACGTGCAGTGTAATAAATAATGCGGAAGTCTTTAATAATATCAAGAATGTGAATGTATGAAATACTTACCATCGGCAGTTATATTTTATGGGGTTGTGACGATGGACGATGGGATCAAGCACGATGCCCACCTAATGTTAACAGATGCATTTCGTCACAAGTGACGCTCTGCACTGCGTCCGTCACCCTGAGACATTCAGTTGTTAAGTCTCATATGCCTGTAATTTACTGGCTCTCAAGGACTGTTCACACTGTTAGGTGCTTGGCGTCAGATTTTCTACTTGAGGGTGGTAGCTAGCAAGGCGAGAATTCGCAAAATGCTTTTCCACATCTTTCCACATTTAGGTTTCAATATACTACAAATATTAATACAGATAATAACTAGCCGTCATGGCAGTCTTTTATTAAAAAATAAAGTAACTAAATACTAAATAATTGTCATATATGTATATCTTTTTAACAGGAAATTAATAACTATAGAATATAAATTTGCCGTGAACAAGATGCGGCACAACGATTTATAAGTTTATAACCGAATTAATGTGACTTTTTGAAGTTAGTGTAAGTTATATGAAAATTTTAGTCACACATTAAGTTTATAAGCAGTGTAAATAAAAAAAAAAAACTTATTATGATGGCTCCGAGCGAGACGTATAATGTTCCATACTTAAAATTTAAAAAAGACTGTAGGTAATTAAATTTGGCGGGGTAGTAACTAAATATGTACTTATAAAAACAAGTTAACAAAAATTTTTACTTATATTTTACAAATGGTTCTAACTTAATATGTAATAATTAGAAAATTAATTATTAGTAATGGTTCGTCGATTAATTCTATATGTATCTTCTAGTCATGTTATGTTTAAAAATGAAATTAAATGACCATTTATATTCCCCCTACTACTGTTTACTTTTCTCAAACTTTAAATGAAATGTAGAGAATTTAATACGGATGTGAGTAAACTATTTCTACTTGGTATATAGTCGCATTATTACAAATATAAATCAAAATACCTTTAGATAAACCCAAACGTAGTTTTTATTATTTGTTTTATAACAGCAGAGTATTTTACATCGAAAAAACTTAAGACATCTAGACATTTAATTTTGCTTACAACAATGGTAACAATACATTTCGACCCCAGAGAAGGATGCATTTATTATGAGTTTTTCTGGCCCTTAGCTTAGGTGGGAAGTAGCTTCTGCCACCCGCTACTCGGATTAAACAAACACTACTTCCCGAGTATGAGAAATGAAAAGAAAATATCAAGAAAGAACATAAAAAAATATACGCAAAAAAGTAGTTAATTGAATCATCAATTGTTATGGATTTTTGCCAATGATCTACCGTAGATATTATATAAAATCGGTGACATAAAACATCCTTGCCTTACTGCGCGTAATATATTGGTTCGACACGATATTACATGTCTAATTATACAGAATAAGCGGTCCATTTCCAATAATGATTTATGTTAATCCGGATGTCTTTTAAATCTAAGCCTTTAGGAACAAGGATGTAAATGCAAAAACATTGTGTTAGGAAACCTTTAACTTGTCAAAGGTTTTCTGATAATACAACGAAACGGCGAAAGAATCGTGTTTTGACAAAGGAATTTCAATTTGAACAGATTTTTCTGTGCACCAGCTATTTAGGTCTTTTTTAACTTTTATCATGTAGCTCTTTGTATTGTTTTCTTCATTCTTCGTTTTTCTTTAAACTCAATTACTGCGGATATCTGGAATAAAATATACTTAGTGCCATCTTTTACATGTTTAGGATTTTAGGATATATCCATGTGTCTCCAAAGACGTCTTCCATGTAATTCAAAAGTTCTGTTCGAGGCCATTCTCCCCATCCTCCTCATAAAATTGCACCAATCTATCCCCTCGTTCATTTATATCGGGTCGATCAGGTCGCCAGACTAGATTTTAATGTTTGGCCTGGGACTGTACAGCTAACCGTGGAATATCTAAAGGCCGTTCTACAATCCGCCCTTGTGGGCCCCGTAGGTAGCTTGCAGCTCAGCTCAATGGCTACACGGGCTATGTGACAGCAATATCGAAGAACACAACTTTAGTGTCCTGAACTTTGCAACCATCATTTCATTAATTATTACCTACCAACGTGAACAATAATTGATAAGCGTAGTAGCATATTCCAAAATAATATCTAAGGCTGTATTCCATACACATGAGTCATGTCTCAATCACACTCTCAGAAACATATTTATGTTTTGTAGAATTGTAAGATGTCGTTTCTACGCATTAGTCATCGTCGCATCTCGCCAAGACACAGACGCTGCTGGTTCAGCTTTAATTCACATACTCCTAGGGTCTAATTAACACTTAAAAATATATCTTGTTAATCACGTTGATTACTGATGTGTAGAAGATGTAGAAGGGAACCCTCTCCTAACTCAGGGTAGGAAAATCTTTGGTTGAGGTTTACTGCCTTAGGGTAATTTTCTTTATTTGATGTTCTTTTGCGTTGCTGATATTATTCATGAAGTAGGTAGGTATGTCCCTCACAAATCTTCTAATTTTTACTCGATTTCCTGATGTTATCATGTAACCCAGAATATTTTTTTGTTCAGCTTATAAGCGTTAAGTTTATTTATATCCTGCCATTCGCTCGTTGTGTAATTATTAAAAGGTGGATTCACCCCAGCCGCCTCGCGTCCTCGCCACCCCAGTGGTTATCACGCTTCATTTGTTTCTCGGCTCACCCTTGTTACATAAAAAAGTAGACATGTTATAAAGCCAACAGAGTAATTAGCGAGTGGTCGTAAATTTGCAGGAACGTACCAAGGTCAATGGATGCGAGGGTTGCGCCACGGGTACGGTGTGCGAACGTCTGCGCCGTTCGGGCTGGCGTCGCACTATCGGGGTGGCGCCCGTGGTGGTGCCCACCACCGCGGCTCGATGTCCTCGCTTACAGAGGCGGGTGGCGGCGCAGACCCCTCCGAGCGGCGCACCACTCGCATGGACGACGCGCGCGGAGGCTTCGTGCTCACCGTGCGCTCCGACGTCGCCGCTCCCCGCCGAGGCTCCCTCGTCGAGAAGACGAAGAAAGGACTCTTCTCAGTGAGTCTATTGCACTATCACACTCTCCTCATTTAACATCATCTACCTCCACACATTATACCTACGTGTACTGACTTGTAAATCATATCTAGAGTTCTAATACCTATCATAGAAAAAACAAATCATATATATAAGCGTCAAACAACAAAGATGAAGATCAATTTGAATATACAAGAAAAGTTATCGTTGGAATACTAAAATAATAAGCATGTACCTACATGTACAACTTCGAATTAATAAAGATTATCTGCTGCTAAGTTCACGCATAGCACGATAAACTAACGAAGTTCTTGCCATATAATCACTTTTTCACATACCATTCTATAAGTTTGTAATATTTTAAATCTATTGATTCGATGCTTAATTCCTAAATTAACCTGAATTATACTACTAAGTTTAGTGACGAAGTAAAAAGTAGTTAAACAAAATAACGATTAACAATACATATTCAAGATGTAGCGATAAATATAAAGTAAATGATACATAAATTGTAACACACTGTGTGGTAAATACGCATTCTTATGCATGAAGTATTAAAACTGCTAAATCGATTGAGATGGCATTCTAAAAGTCGAAATACGTGATTTCAGAACTTTCGCAGACAGCGCAGCGCGGGCGAGCTGGACAAGCACGGCTCGGGCTCGGTCCGGTCCGGGGGCTCGGGGGGCTCAGCCTCCTCGTGGGTCTCCTCCGTAGAGAGCTCCCACTCGGCTATGACCCACGCTTCTCTGCACACAAACTCAAACACAAGTTTCGTTGTCGAGGTGGGATCCCAATTTACCCGAAACTTTTGAGCCGCGACTCCATCGCCACTAGACACGTCTTTTTAGTTTTGATCGGTCTTTGACGCCCTTTTTGCATAAATCTACCTAATTTTTTAATATAATGTAGCGATACCAGATTATAACAATCGTTACTATTTGAGAAATACTTAAAATGACGCGACTAAGCCCGCGATGAAGTCCGGTTCCATCATACTAATTACTCTCTCTAGAAACTTGCTTCCTCGTTGCACGAATTTAGCCGCTTTCGATGTGAACTAGTCGTTCTGCGAGCCCTCCACCCCCGGGCCGCGAACTGATATTTGGCGGGTGAACCAGGCACCGTGACTCGTCTGGCAAAAAAAGAAATTACGCTATAACCCTATCGCATTTTTTCAAAGTTCGTATTATCATGTCATTGACATGAGTGTCACTGAGAAGCCAATTCGCCCGAACGTGCCAATTGAGTCACGAAGCTATAAATATAAGAAACAATAGTAAAAACAGGCAAAGCAAGCTAAAAATCACTCGCTGATCTGAGACGACAAATATTCAGCACAATGGCGGTAATTAGCCAACAGCATATAAATAATTCACATCATCATGAAACAACTATGTACAAATGTTTCGTAGCGTAAAATTTCAGGTATACCAATATATATTTATTTACCTAATATATATTTGTATTGGAAAAGCGACAGAATACGTACCAACAGTAGGTACAGACCTTTCTAGTCACGAAGGCACGGCCCAAATTTCCCTATAAAATTACTTATAAAAATGTTATAGTTCTGAATCCTCCGTGGGGTGCCGGGATGGAAATTGCATCCTCTATTTTTCTTGTGGGAGTAACAGTAACAGGCAACGACGAACGGAAAAATACCAGAAGGTGGGCAGCCTTCTAAAGAACTGATGCCATCTTACACTGTGATCCCCAAGACGCAAAAAAGCGTCAACGGTGGACGTTATGGCTGTTAATGTGAACTCATATCACATTAACAGCCATAACGTCCACCGTTGACGTAGTGTGTTTATAGAGAAGAAGAAAGAAAGAAAAGTATTTTATGGCCACAAAAATAAGAAACGACAACAATTTACACATAAATTTCAACATAATTGGCAATAGGGGGTATGCTCATCACTGGTCTGCGTGTATACACAAGGCTGATTTTCAGCATATTTATTTTGTCGAATGAAGATTTTTTTCTAGCAGGTAGTGTTAGAGTGACGGGCTACTTATTTATATTTATTGTCCTAATAATTATAGCCTATCCATGAGAACTATATGTAATTATTATGATATCTTAAAATAACTAATAGATGCAAGATTGTGATATGTTTTTTGAGGGTATATTTATTTTTGTCTTGTAAAGGTATGTAAGAGGGAACTTCGCATTATTTAAACTTAAAGGTTGATTTAAAATGCTTATTTTGACATTCTAGAACAATAACTTTGAATTTTTTAATATGTAATGGAACTAATTTTAGTCTTCATAGGAGGCGGTAGGTAGTTTCAAATTTTAGACGCACTATATTTGAAACAACCTTTGAAGCTGACGGTCTTGTGCTTAGGAATAGAGAATAGTAATAGGGACTTAGCACGGGTGTTGAATTTGTTAATCTCTTTTATCCAAACTAGTTCTTCTAACAAATATTCTGGTCTATTGTTCCAGATCACCTTTTGTGTTGTACAAGCAAGGTGAAACTCTCTCTTAACTATCATATATAGTATGGGTTTATTTACAAGGTAAAGAGTCACAGAGTCTTAAATACGCATTTTGAACTCTTTGAATTGCTTTTTCCGTCTCAACATAGAATCGTGGTCCATAGACTGCACTACTGTAGATGAAAGGTAAAAAAAAAAATTGAAGTTCGCACATCAACATCCTTACCTGCTCCGAAAGATATGTTTAGAAGCCATAGCTTTTAATTTATGAAAAGCTATCTGAATTATTCGCTAATGTGCCTAACAAATCGCATCTCACTGTCGAAAATGAGGTCCAAATTTCATGCTTCTGTGTCTATCGGTCTAGTCGATACATAATTTAGGATCCTGGCAAATTATGATATTAATTTGATATCTATTTAATTACACGACTGCTCAAAAAAGAGAGTGTTATGTTTTCAGGGTTCATGTATGTATGTGAGTTTGATTATTCCACCATAGCTTCTAAATGGCTTAACCAATTTTAACGAATAATCTTATTCGTTAACGAATAATTTTTCGCTAATGTGCATAACAAATCGCATCTCACTGTCGAAAATGAGGTCCAAATTTCTTGCTTCTGTGTCTTTTGGTATATGTCTAGTCGATACATAATTTAGGATCCTGGCAAATTATGATATTAATTTGATACCTATTTAATTACACGACTGCTCAAAAAAGAGAGTGTTATGTTTTCAGGGTTCATGTATGTATGTATGTTTGTGAGTTTGTTTATTCCACCATAGCTTCTAAATGGCTTAACCGATTTTAACGAATAATCTTATTCGTTAACGAATAAGATTATATACTATAAATAGATACCATTATACTATACTATACTATAAATAGATATCATTATACTATACCATACTATAAATAGATATCATTATATTCACTTGATAACCCAATTGACACTAGTTACATGAAAAAAATATAAAAACAAACTGGCGGATTTTGTTCCATACCGATCGAGTGGGGTATCAAAATAAAGGGCCTTAAAAAGAAATTTCTTAATAATATATATAACTTGCAGTTTTAATTTCAATGGAAAGATAATACCTACTCTTAACGAAAATAAATAAATTGCAGTCAGGTTTTTTACTTTTGTAATTAAATTGTACTTGTTAATATTTAAGATTTAGATCAGAGAGTTGAAATACTAGAGTAGTTATATCCGAACACCACTGCTCTAAAAGATTACTAGAATTTACCTATCTACATACCTACGCACATGTATATGCAGTTTGTAATGACAAGGAAAGAGCGTTCAAATATTATGCATCACATCTGTTGTAAGAAAGAGATAAATAAGCAATTCGTGTAACCACCGCACCGCCACGAGACGTTCCGATCACCATTACACTGCGATCTCTTTCACTCTCTCACACCAAACGATACACATATCTCGCTCATCCATTTCATTGAGATTAGTTTCTAAGATCAAACAAAATGACGATATTTTCTATTTCATCAATAAAAGCAATAATTACGCGTGAAATGAAACAGTTTTCTTATCTCTCACAGAGCCTGTATAATTGGTGCAGAGTCTAAAGACACAAGGTATAGTAGGCATATTGTCCATAGATTATTCCTAAAAAACACGATTAGCGGCGATGTATTAACCGGACGCTCTAGACTGGTAGTGACTCTGGTAATTACCCTGAATTCGTCTAGTAAATATGGAGGGCACACAACTCATCTACAGGTAAAAAAATCTTAGATTTAGATGGATTACGTACGAGTGAATAATGTGAGGCTTATTTGAATATTTTATTTAAATCATTATTTATTAATACTATTTGATTTCTGTTAGCTATGAAGGGAAAATTAAGTAAGGTATCATCTGTACGCAGATTATTTTACTTGCAATGATTATTTTATTTGTAATTGGCAAATCAGCTGTAAAAATTGAGAAAATCACGGGCTTAATATAAAACCTTGCGGTACCCCTCTGTATTAAGTTACTACATTAGACACGTGCTTATTTCCGCTTATGTTTTAACGTACTAACTTAACGTTGTATGATTCTGTTTTAACGTACTGTTGTCGATTTTGTAGTAGAAAAGCACGCTCTTTCAGAGAAACCATAACATGAGAGATATGCGAGCAACATGTCACGATGCAAACAGCTGTCAAATGCAAAAAGTCAAACAAGAAGTCCTAAATCAAAGCCGTCGCCAAATCATCAGTCACATTTAAGAGGGCAGTTTCTGAATTATGTCCTTATCTGAAGCCTTATATATACTGACTATTATATTATATTCAGTATATAGACACGTACCTAATCCTTTAAAAACTTGTGTTAAAATAAATATGTTCTTGCAAGAACTTTTTGAGATTTTCTTATTATAACTATATTCTAATTCTGAAACCAAGATATTTTTTGTAAACAAAGGTGTTACCATATCAAAAAAATTGATTCGAAATAGAAGATTATTCCATTTTTCTAAATACTTATGGTACGGTATATTTTCTAATCAATATCCATAGAATAGAATATAGCAGTGGTTTTGTGCTACATAATATATTTTGTTTCGTTTTATTATCAAAAATATAAAATGACCAAGAAATATTACCAGACAATATTTTACGGAGTAAAATGGAGACAAACCACAGAAGTTCGGAACAATTTTCACTTTTTGTCATTACACGCCATTTTATTTCGTGTTTACAATGAAATAATTTCATTCGTCTCCTTCTCATCGAAGTCGAAGAATGTGTTCCTTTTTCGCTGCTCGTGTGCAGTTGTGCGTTGTTGAGTTTTGTTTTAAGAATATCCTTGTCTGTTATTGTTATTAGTTTGCGTTAAGTTTTGAACCTTGTTGTTGTTGTTCTGTTTGTATTTTATCAAACATAGAACCGCAACCCGCGCCGCCCACGGCACTGAATATGCCGGGTCCATCAACATCGTCAACAAGTGACTATCTGGCGCCACAAAAAAAGCGTCCAATGAAAGCTATGAGTTTCACTGAAAAACTCATGGTGATGAACGTGTATGAAAAGTGGCCACAGGGTGAAATTTGGTCACTTGGAGATTCTGCAAAAACCTACGTTTCAGTGTTCTGAAGTTTGGTTAAATATTTTGGCAGTCATTTATCGCGCAATCAAAACCCCGCGCCATTATGACGCTGACTTGTGATTATGGCAGTGACATATCATGACATTTCTTTGTTTACAAAAAATATCCAGGTTTCTGAATTAGAGTATGGCTTGATTAGCTGTGCAACTCTAGAATCATATTTATCTAATCATTCACCTAAGTCATTGATAGTTCTGTGGCAGTCCTGATACATTGCTCTCAGGTCATTCATTTCAGTACGGACTTCATCTCGGAAGTACCCAAACTCCGTGCGAACTCCATTCCCCGTATTTCACCCACATCTCACTACAATCATCAGACTGTATAGGAAGATTCGTCACGCCTATGATCTTCCAGTTCTTTGACCGGCGTGTTTGTGTTGTCCTTCCCGGTTGCACTGATAACACAGTCGGGGTATATTCAGTACTTGGGAGTGTCGCTTTAGTCAGGTTGACGCATCAATGCACATGAAATATAGCCTTACATTTAGAACAGGCGGCGCCATCTGTCAAATACTTACTACAGCCGCCACACTTACTCATAACGCTGATCTGGGGGCCAACTCTCACCTCTTATAGTTAATAACTTAATCTTACTGCTAAATTTAATAACTCCACGTCAATTAAGCAAGCTTACAAACGGTAATGAAATCGCTCGGCGCATTGATGACATTACAACAAATTGTTCACTTCTATTCGAATACTCTGATGTGACATTTTTGAAGCAGTGATGGTTCAGTAGCATTGGCTATGGGCTGCCGCGAAGCAGGTCCATGGTTTGAGTCCCGCCGCGGGCTTGAGCTTCACCACATGGTGGAAGGGCATTTTGCAAATGCCCGCCTGGCTAGCGACCACCCTCAAGTAGAAAATCTATCGCGAAGCACCTAACGGTGTGTTCCGACAGCAGTCCTTGAGAGTCAGTGAAATTACAGGCACATGAGGTGACGGGCGCAGTGCAATTCGTGACTTGTGACGAAATACATCTGTTATAGGCAGAGGTTAGTCCGCTTAAATCAGGTGGACCTCGAGCTTGTCCCGTCACAGTAATAAAAAAAAACATTTGATACAAAGTGTTACTGTCATATTTAACCATCTTAAAAAAGTTACTTTCTAGTAGCTGATTTAATATTGATTTTGGAAATGGTACGATAAAAATGGTTTTAATTAATGTGTAAATTAAGAACAATGCTATTATTTCTGTTATTCTTTAAAATAAATGAAGCATTTATGAGTGCTAAATAACGTTAAATTGATGCTATGTGATTCTAGATGTCGGGCGAATGTTTTTCTTTTTGTGTATATAAGTACTTGATTCGTACAATTTGACCACAATTAATTATATTAGAAATTCCTTACCGAGTGTTAAAAAATGTAACTTAGTTTTGTTTTTAGCTGATATGCTAGCCTTTTACCACTATCTCACCTGATGGTAAATGATGATGTGGTTGAAGATGTTGCTCAGGCTAACCTAGAATGACTGGCTCTCAGAGACAAAAATGCTGAAACATGTCGTTATGTTCTTAGCGACAGATTCTCTACTTGAGGAAGGTAGATAGGCAGGTGGCCATTTGGAAAATACCCTACCACCATGCCTCAACGTCTGCCATCCTACGACAAAAACCGGGACTAACGGCTTAATGTTGCCCTTCGAAGCACGGAAGTGCTGAACTATAATCCTACGATTATAGCAACACATTTTAGATTTGTACATTATTATATAGTTGTTATATAGTTGTTGTATTATTATACAAATTAATTAAAAGTGACCTCGGTCGGGTCAGACTAGCGCTTAGGAGGATTATACCTATAGCTATAGCGCGTACTTCTATATCTTCATATCATTGACTAGGCTTGTACGTTTTATATATTCCAATTTTCTAAATAACTTTAAAGTTTGAAGCATATTTTGCTTTTTTAAAAACTTTAAATTTTCTTCTAACCTAAAAGTTACTTAGAGTACTGGAATAAATAAAACGTACAAGCATAGTCAATGATATGTTCAATACTTGAACACAAAATTCACCGAAATCGGGCAATAGTAAGAGGTAGAAAAGAGCTTTTCCTTTTTGAATGGAGAAGTACGCGCTATATAATCCTCTTAAGATTCCAGTGAACGAAATGTAACAAGTACTTATACAAGTATAAATTAATAAAAAAGTTAAAAATCCGACAGCAAATTATTTATTTTTGTTAAACGTTTTATCGTTCCACTGAAATTAAAAACTGTAAGTTTTGTATATTTATGGGAACGCTTTTTAAAGACTTTCATTTTGATACCCCACTCGATGGGTTTGGACGTTTTTTTTTTTATTTCACAGTATGGCGTCTGAAATCCACCAGTTTGTTTTTTATTTTTTATTCTATGTACTTTGTGTCACTTGCGCTATCAAGACGAATCTGACGATATCTCATAGGTACATTAAAATCGGTTCAGCCGTCTAGAAGTTAAAGTGGATAAAGAAACTCACAAACATACATATATACATTCATGAACCCTGAAAAAATAACACTCCTTTGTTTTGGGCAGTCGTGTATTAAAATATATTGTGTTGGAAGTGTTCGAACGGAGTGCAAGTCTAATTTGCACCTGGGCAGTTTTATTTTTAGTTTCTAATTTTTGAACACCACTTAGGCCTAACAAATAGCCTTTTAGGGGTTGAATCACAGGCATTCCCATATCGCAAAAAAAATAACGCGCAAGTGAGTGTCAGACCGCACACGGTCGCTCTCTAAAGTTGTTTGGACTACCACTAAATAATAACATCTAATCTTTGCCACACACTTTTATTCCGTTCACAGGCATGGTATCAGATTACATGAATGGATTATGATTTCTCTTTTTACTCGCCTCGAGATAACATTCATTTAAAACAAATAACGGTGAATTGAAAGCCTAAGGCCTAATTTCACCATACCATGTTTGTTTACGCTAAATCAGGCATTAGCTAATGGGTCTTTAAAAATAACAGAGCTGTTAAATCAGTCTACGTTCTATGAAGTTAACTGAATTAATCATCCATTAACAGTTGGTGGGACACTCGGTTCAGTTAACAGTCCGTTAAAAGGATTAACAAGGCGTCAAATAAATAACAGAGTATGGTGAAACTAGGCCTAAACAGTGTCATTCACGCAATACTTTTCAGTGACGCCATGTTGGTTTCACTCCCGTGCGGCTAGTGCGAGTTTTTCTCACAGATCTCTGCGAGGTCCGTGACAAAATCACAGCGCCCCCTAGCGGCGCGAGGTGGATGGCAAGATGTTAATCTTGCCATACAACTCCTCGTAATTCAAAACAATTAATCACTCGCGACGTATTCCCACTTATTAACATCGCGTTTTCTAGTTTTGTTTGATGTTTAACTCTATTTAATATTAAAATTTCTGAATTGCAAATAATATAATAATAAAATTTCAGAATATAAAGTGATGATAAATAGTCATACTTAGCTAATTCTACGAAAACAAGGATAAAATAAATTTAAACATATGCACACATTCTAATCAAAGAATATACACCAGGATAACGGCATCAAATACGTTAGGCAATAATATGATATAACAATACGAAAATCTATTAATATAATACATAAGGACTTATTTTAGAAATTAATATTTCAGATTTTTGGTTGTTATCGTTTCTTATATGTGGCGTAATATGTTAACATTATATCCATGGAAGTACTATTTGTTTTTTAATTAAATTTGTTTGAAAATTTCTATAGCTAGAACATGTAGTATAGTTACCAAACCTGGCTTCAAGTGCGATAATTCTGAAATAAAAATTTGGATTTCCCGCCATAGATGTCAGTTTCCATCTTAATCAAACCATTTATTTGAACAAACGCCAATCTACGGGAATATGCCGCATGCATATTATATATTATCATACTTCGGTGTGTAGATTAGGTTAGTCTCTATAAGTTTTGTAGATTGATAGTGTAATCTTAGTTTCAATCTAAAAAAATAATAAGATTAATGCGTGAAAGACACTTATTAAACTTCATACTTTCATTTTAATCCCAGGACGAACATTTGGATGCTAGCGTCACAGAAACATACATGGGCGAATGGAAGAACGACAAGCGCACAGGGTTCGGTGTCAGTGAAAGAAGTGACGGCCTCAGATACGAGGGCGAGTGGTACATGAACAAGAAATATGGCTACGGCGTCACGACCTTCCGAGATGGGACCAGAGAAGAGGGCAAATACAAGAACAATGTGCTCATCACCAGCCAAAAACGGTTATTTCTCATGCGCTCGGCGAAATTCCGAGAACGTGTTGATTCAGCGGTGAACGCAGCGCAGCGCGCGTCCAAAATAGCGTTGCAAAAGGCCGACATCGCTATCTCCAGGTAAGATGTTACTCATGATACTAACTGTGTCTGTCTTATGTTATATGTGTCATATACAATCACTTTTGATGAAAGTGATGTTATTGCACATTTAAAAGATAACGCAATATTTAAAAACGATAATAGTTATTTAATTTGCAAGGCTGCAAAAATGTAGTGGTAGGCACTTGTATTGAATCCAGAGGACGCGAAGGATTCTAGGATCTAACCATGAGGAAGATAGTGGTTCAAATATAGAATTCTGAGTGTAACCATGGGTTTCTAGACGCAAAATAATTCTGCAGCCGAGCGAAATATATATTTTTTTCCTCACTATAGTGAGGAAATGAAAACAGTTAGGTACTTCCGGTACAAAACAGCTTATATAGTATATAATATATACTATATAAGCTGTTTTATATGAACTGAAGTTGAATATAAATTAGTTAATTTAAATTAAAAGCAAAACTTATTCCAATCGGTGATATTAAAGTTTTTTTTTTCCTCAAAAATATTTAATTTCCAGCCTTGCAAATTAAAGGCTAATATATATTTTTAAACTTTTACAAAAGTTTGCATTTTACAAATGCCCGCAGATTTCAATGAAAATCTTATTGAGCTTGTGAGATGAAAAAAAAAAGATGTGTGGCACTCGGAGACTGCCGCGGTAAAGCTATTATGTAGCATTTTTTATCAACTTATGCAATTATAAATCTCGACACGTTAGTTGTCAAGACCTTTTTTTCTGCCAAAATTTAGTTCCTTTTACGCACTGTAGAGGCGCTGATCAAATATAGCATCACCGCTGTGCCGGTCGGATTGGGGGGTGTTAGATTATTTTCGTTACGGAATTTCTGGATTCGGTCTCCACGCTCAAGACCCGCGATAGAAGCTATGCAATAGTTTAAAAACATTTTGAAAACTGATATTCTAGATATCAAAATCAACATTTTTCTTTTTTATCAATATGCAATTTTGTGACTATTTGTACCTTGCCTATATTACATTGTTAATAAAGCAAATCACTTACAGGACTGCCACAGCACGAGGCAAAGCCGAACAAGCCGATGAAGCGGCGGACCAAGCAAAAGAAGACTGTGATATAGCGCAAGCTACTGCAAAGCAGTTCGCCCCGGACTTTAAGCATCCTGGATTTGATCGAATAGGATTAAGAGAAAAATATAGACAAAAACAAGCTTTCGATGCACAAGTTGCACAAAACGCGCCACAAGAATCTGACAAGATCCTTGACGGAAAGAGCATTCCAAATCATATCCCTCCGATACATTCGCAGCTTCCACAAACTAATCAAGTCCCCAACGCGCTACCCTCCAGGAGACCCTCGACACAATATCCCAGAACAATGCCACCTGCTGACCCGAGACTCGCAAACAATACCGGTTATAACTCAGATAACAGGACACTAGGACCTCCATACGACTCGTATAGTACTCCTAGTCAAGAACCGTGGGCTTCACCGACTGCACAATCTAATGTTCCAGATTATCAAAAACCATACTCACAAAATGACCAATTAAATGCGTATGGCCCTTCAGTTCCTAGTGGAACGCAACCACCTAATGCCCCGTACAGATTAAATAGACAAGATGCTTTACCATATCAAACAAATATGGACCAAAGCGGTCAACAATTTACGAACCAGGGACGGCGGTTATCCTCCGCAATGAGACCAAACTTAAATCAAAACTTAAATCGACCTCCAACCTCCGCTCAGCAAGAATGGAACACGTCACAAGGTCCAGTTCGACGACAAAGTGTACTAGGGCAACCAACTTACAATACCCAAGAAAATACATATGTAGACACATCTGCATACAGTCGAAACGAGTTCCGCACAGGGACCGTGGCGTCAGAGAGCACATTAGACAGGCAACCAATCCAACAAGATCCTCAAGGCTATCGCCAGACAATGGAATCCCAAAATTATCGCCAAGTGCCCGATCAAGGATACAGACAAGCCCCAGACCAACAAATGTATCGCCAACAAACTACGGATAGCCAAGGGCTCCGGCAAGCGGAACAGGATATTATCAATGGGACCCGAGATATGAGACCGCCTGGTCAGCGCCCTTCAATAGATTACTTCGATCATTACAAAAGACCTCCAAGTCGGGATTCCAGCGTTGATCGATATGGCAGGCGGTCTAGACAACCGTCTGTGGAAGCGGCTGTTCCGAGTTCAGGATCTCGTGCGGGGTCGGTAGCGCCGCAACCGGCAGCCTCGTCCCGGCCACCGTCCCGGGCCGCCACCCCTGCCGGCAACGGTCACTTGACGTCAGGTCGCGGCTCCATCACTCGAGCGAGCTCGCGGGAGCCTCAGCCTTTCGAAGAATCACTTCTCCGAAAGCGAACACTCGGACAAGAAATATCACCATCACCTTATCAACCGAAGCGGACAGAGAGTCTGTACGTGGCGCAAAATGCAGCGCCGCCACCAACGCCAATGCCAAGCGGTGGTGGCGGTGGCGGAGGGGGAGGCCGTAAGGTAAGTTCATTATTCGTATAAGTAGCCATGTAATTCTGTTCAGTTCCCAACTTAAGTCAAAGAAATGTTCCAAATCTTTACTAAAATTCACCGAATGATAAGCATGCCAATTATTTTAGGTGACATTATTATTATTGTGCCTATTATCAGACGAGCAAAATTTAAATAAACTGCCGTACCATACCTTCTAAACATTAAAGTTCATTCGTCTAACACTTACAACAGCTAAACCACAACATATTAACATTATTATAAAAATATTATCCATAACAAGTTCAAAGCTAATTGCAAAAATTAGTCTTGTTTGTATAGATAATTGTCGCTCCATCCCCATACGAAGATTAAGAACGAGAGTACAAATTAGAGTTATGAATCAAATGTCATGTTAGCTTCCTGATCAAGGCTATAGGGTTGGATGGTGCGGGTTTGAATCCCGTACATTACTATATTTTTTCCTAACGTAATTTTGTATTATACAAATAGCTAAAAAGTATACCAAAATAAATTATACTATACACTAGGTTTTCCTCGTGGGTTTGCCCTCGTTTAGTTGATATATACATTCACATTCCTTCACATTTAATATTACTTTCACATTAATATTTAAATTTACGTTATCTCAACATTGACCTCAATCGGTACTTACGAGTACGTGTACTTCAACCTAACTTTGACATTAAGTTACCATTAACAGGACTTTCGTATAAAATTGTTACCGCTATGTGTCCTTTAATTCATATGTGTATCCCTCAATTCATCCTTATATCTTTAAACTCATAAGAAACTTGGTACTTTTATATTATTTTAGGTCACGAAACTTAAAACTAATAATAATGATTTCAACTACAGAAGCATAGGATTATATACAAAACTTCAATTCTGATTTGACCCCCTAATTTTGCCCTTTCATAAAACCTGTTACAATCCGACGTCTCTTACCACCTATAAACTATATATCAGATCAGCTATATATAAAGATGAAAAATGAAACATTTATATAAATTATTATTCGCTATTATGTTCCTTAATTCGTCCCTAATATGTAAATCTTGACACGTTACTTCATAATTTTATATCACAAACTTATAACTAAATTTCATGATTCTAACTACAAAAACATAAAACTTTCATACAAAATTTAAGCCCCTATTTGATCCCCTTAATCCTGCTCTTTCATAAAAGCCGTTGAGAGCTGACGTCTCCTACCTATAATCCTACATGCCAAATTTCAGCTTCATAGATCAAGAATGTTGCTAGTTTTTTTTCCCAACTTTTGAGGCAATCCCCACACTTGACCCCTACATGCTGCCTTTCATAAAATCATTTTTTAGTTGCTGTACAAATTATCGGTTACCTACCAAGTTAAAGCACATGACTTAAAAATACGTTTTCAAGTCTTATTTACGAGTATATTTCTTAATTCGTCCCTATCTTAAAAGCTTAGTCCTTTTTTTATTTATGTCACTACGTAATTTATACTTAATATATTGTTTAATACTTTCATATAAATTTTCTGTATCTCTTTTTGGTCCCTTGATTCGATCCTATCATACAAATCTAAGTACAGTACTTTTCTATTTCATGTACTTAAACTTATACTAAATTTGATGCTCCTATTTTCAAAAACTTTTAACTACCTATGTTCAAAGGACTTTCATATACAAACTATCACCTCCAATTTAACCCCCTTAATTCTGCCCTATCATAAAACCCATTTATAGCGGACGTTTCCTATATAAGTCTCCTATGTAATGTTCCTGGTATATTTTTTATAGCGTCCCGCAGATGGAATTACCTGTAATTATCAAATGTAAATATAATATTCTCTTCGGGGATAAAGCTGTCTTCATCTGGGGCTGTTGATGCTCTCTGGATTTTAAATTTCAATCAAGAGTCCTTGTTACACACAAGATTTAAAAAGTCGCTTGTAAACGTCACATTTTATAATCGTTTGACAATCTTTAGTTTTATATGTATGAATCCAGAGCGTATGTATACTTACTGAATTTTATCAAAAACTGCTGCATAGAAACATTCGCATTTATAAGTAATAGGATAGATAAAAAATGATCTATAAAAAAAATAACCTAGGAATACCAGATGATGTTGATTGTTATTACAAACACGAGCCAATGTAGTTCTGGTAAATAAAAAGGTATCCACGTAGATAACATCTTTATCCGCCAAAAACCGAAAAGTATAAAAAAGCAACAGTTTACAGACTAAAAACAACCATTCACGTCTTTTCATCTAATGAAATTGGTAGTGGTAGAGCTAGTACTGTTCAAGACTAATGTAGTGATCCCAAACTCGAACAGTTATTAGCCGTTCAAGGGTCCCTATGTCCACCTACTTTCCAGCTACATCATGAAACCAACATGATGGCACCCTTTAATAAAAAAGATAAATAAAGATGTCCTAAAATTAAATAGCTACACTTGAATGAATTGTAAGTATAACCTGACAAAAACTATAGCCCAATTCCCAAGCTCTACTCATTCATTCATCATCTAAAAATTCATCCAATTTATTTTAATTATAAAACCTGAGGTAACGAACGATACACAGACTATGTATGGCAGTTGTAAAATAAATAACATAACGATATAAAATAATTGATCGGAGTAAAATAAATCAGATAGGCATTTATTTCATGTTTACACCAACCATTGAACGGAGTTTCTTCTCCACATGTCATGATCTAAATGTTGATTTCAGTAAATAAACTTAATCATGTAGAAATGAATTCCATTTCATAAAAACGTTTCGTTTCAAAATGATAACACAACTAAGATACATTCTAATCCAGAACAGTGTCTACAATGAGATCGTATGCTATCGTGGTATCTTATTCACGTGTTCATAAATTAATAGGCGAATGTACATGACAAAACGGTAAGACGGTTAGGTGAGCCGTCGTCGGAGAGCGAGTGGCGAGGGCGGGCGGGCGGCGAGCGACGGCTCGACGCAGCCAACGAAGCTCAGCCCGTTCTATTTCTAAATTGAGACAGTCACTCGTTGCCGCTTTCCGCGTATCACCTCCTCGCTAAATATAACTTTAAATATTCCAATATCTGATAAAACCTTTCACACCTGTCTGTTTTAACTACAAAAACAATACGCTTAGATATTCACACCAAAAACTATTAATATCAGCATATGATGTGATGTCCTTGTGATTCGTGACCTTAAAATTATTAAAGCGATTTCGATAACTGAATTAAACTAGTCATAAAAATGTGGTACCAAGGAGAGGAAGAAGAGGAAGAGGATCTGATGTGTTCGCCGGCGATCCTCGCTCGGCGGGCCTCAGAGAGCTGGATCAATGTGCCTCCCGTTGAGGTAAACACTTCTTCACCTTGACCTTGTGACTTTACATCCCTCATTGCATTAGAAAATCCAAAGGAAAATATAAAACTTCAACGATTTATTTATTTGTATATCTTTTATTTGAAATTGACTTCAACGATGATTTATAATTTCTAATTAGATACATGTTTTTAGAATTGGGTAGTTATAGAGTATTTTAACGATAACTTTTATTTCATTCATACATTTTCATCTTTCTTTAAATTAAAATTTACTACATAATAATCAACGTACTCGCAGTTGCAAACTAGTTGTTAACAGTTTATTTTTATTTGTACTCGTCGACATATTTATGTTAAATGATTATATGCCATATATTATGAAAACATGAGCTATCATGACGTACACATAGCCCAACACAAATGTTACTCTCTTGCTAGTAAACAGGAAGCTTGGTATACTCGATTATAGACTTTTTAATGCATTTCTGAAGAGTTGTAGTATTTCCTAATCTATAATAGGAAATATTTCCTACACTCTACTATGTCACAGATGACAATACTATGTGCTTGGAAGTATGAGCACAGACATATAACATTACATTACACCCTACTCTTTGTTTTTTTCCTGTCGTTAAGTTATCCTTCGACCTTAATCTCACCTGATGTTATATGTATTCGAAGGTGGCAAACAGGCCTAGAATGATCCCGTTAGGTATTTGGTGACAGAGTTTCCACGTGAGTCAACCACCTATCTCTAAGCACTGCTTAATAACGACTGCAATCTTAAGGCAATAACATGGGAGCGCTCAGTAGTAATGCCACTAGCGGTCATCCATCTAACTCATGACCGCAGTGGACATTGCTGAACTTTGCTGATCGTTTAAAAACGGCTAAGCAAACTACGATACTAGCGCTTCAAAATAAGTACTATTCAGGATTAGCTACCACTATTACATATAAAACTTGTAGCCAAGAAGGTGGTTTACCTGTTATGACTCATTCACATGATTACATTGCATGTTACATCAGTTTAACGACGAGGAAATTCCTGTTCCTCCATACTCTTTCGTAAAACAGAGATTGACTGTCGATTATGGATAAAATTATGTAGTAATGTACATATTTTTTGTGAAGAATCTTGATGTGTTTGTTGATTGTCTAGTCGGCTATTATATTCGAACTTACTTTAACTAGGTATACTTAAAATTTAGTACTCACCATTGTATGAACGGCAAACCTATGAATTTAATTAAATAAAGAGTTATGTCTATGACAAGAGCAGTATCGTATTCAAAGAGTCTTAATAGAAACAATGTCTGCACGGCCCAGCATTGCATTCGTCAAACAAGTTCCAGTCACACCACATTCCGAAAAGATTTGGTGTCAGTTTTTGACTGGTCGCTCACCTGACATCAACCTTGCTTGGTTGTGCTTGTTGGCATATTGCATTTTTTTTCTATGGCCGGTACCTTTCGTTTAATATTTAAGCCCAATATGAAGTTACATGGACGTCATTGGTGGCATGCTGCTCATAAGATGCATTTTCCGCTTTGGCGCCTGTAATGACATCCTGCGGGAAGATATAGAACAGTCATTATATTCTAAAACCGGCAACTGTATATAGCTATGTTGGGAATTGAAAAAAGATCTACACTAAATCTGTTTTCTTTAAATTATTTTTTGATACAGTGACAATGGCACTTCTTTGTGTTTACTCTCAGATTTTGGCACGGGTAGAATCCTTGCAACTCTTTTTTGAGATAATAACATAGGCAATACAATCGCTAACTTTTAAATTATGCAGTATGTAATTCTTAGAGAAAATCATGTCTACCTAAAGATCCACACTAATTGGAAGATTGTTCTACTTTTAAATTCTGAACAATATTTGATACATCTGAGTAAATTAATGACTAGTTACAACTTTCAAGTAAGAAAATTGGTGCCCAGCGCCTTAAAATTGTGTTCTGACAGTCAGGAATAACTGAGCAACACTGCCCGTTCCCGACACACCTACTATCCGTTTTCCGTTCTTCTTGATTGTGGTCTAAGGTTTAATAATCCAATTCTATTAAATAATCTAAATCTGATGTTCAGTAAACCGCACTGAACTTCAGATTTTGAAATCACTATATTAAGTTACAGTAGAGTAAAGCATATAATTATTGGAAATTATTATAATCTGTCCTACAGTAATATTATGTCTACGACAGAATTTTCATTGAAGGACACGCTATAATTTTTGTCGACATCACTTACCGTCAAGAACCTAAACAATGTGTTTATAAAGATAATGTGTTATGTTTCAGATGGTGAGCACGACGCAGACGCTACAGCGCAAGAAGTCGCTGCCAGACGTGGCGGGCATGCCGCGCGTCCCGGACAGCGGTATGTCGCGTGAGGAGGTCTCCATGCTGGGGTCGGCGCGCCGCGAGGAGGTGCGCCGCATGCACGAAGAGACCGAGAAACTGAGGGCCAACCCTCTGCTCTATCTGGTCAGTCCGCAAGTAAAGGTGCGTCTTATCGTCTTGTTTGTGTGCTATAGATTCTAAGACGGGCTGGAGTGAGTTGCGGTGGATGGTGTTGGTTATTTTCTTACCGACCATATAAAACTAACGCATGGAATTAGTAGGAATTAAAGTAATACTCAACTTGTCGTAGAAGTAGAAAGAAGGAATGGGTTTTTGAAAGTCTGGCTATAACTCCTTAGTATTACAACTCTAGCAAAATAACAAAAGCTCGCGCCCGTACAACTTACGTGTGTTTGAATGCCGTTAGAACCTCACGTCTGTGGTGCGACATTATAAATTAAACAGATATATTTGCGCTTGTATCTTGGTTTGGTAAACATTTTTCATGATCATGGTATTTGCAGTTTATTTTAAATAATAATGCCGCGCGCACGCACTAACTTGCTGCGCGATGCGCCTCTGACGCGTGCACTCCGCAACCTCAACATTATCGCGGCTGAAGTGGACCTATTTTGTTGTGATCTCAGCGAATTTACAAAAGTCACATTACGGGCGATGCCCCGTCCACCCACTGGACTTTCCCACTGGTGGGTGGACGTGGTTTTTAAATTTACCCGTACACCCACTGCACTAGAGTTGGTTTTGCATGGTGGTAGGGCACTTTGCGAATGCTCGCCTGGCAAGCTACCACCCTCAAGTTGAAAATTTGTCGCCAAGCACCTAACGGTGTATTCCGGCAGCTGTCCTTGAGAGCCAGTAATTCTAGGTTAGCCTGAACAACATCTTCGACCACATCATCACTTACCATCAGGTGAGATAGTGGTCAAAGGCTAACCTATCAAGCATAAAAAAAACCAAATCAACTGCTTCATCGATATTACAAATTACATGTTCTGTGTTATAGAAATTAGATACTAAAATGTTATTTATAGCTACTCTATTGTAATGGGTGTGTACTTGTAAAGATAGATGTATGTATGGATATAAGTAAAGAATATTTCTAAAAGTTTTTAGCACCAATGATTTCATAAATCACCCATATAACCGACAAAAATATAAAAAATTACGTTAACCCGTAATGTTTTTAAACATGACGAAAACGCATCTGGTATTTTGACAACTTTTGTACACCTTCGGGGGTGAAAATGAACAGCATACCGTCCTAACGCAATTGATTACAAAAAGGTAGCAGGAATTGGTTGCAATTTAATCTAAATAGATCATAAAGAACCTATGTTATAAACTCCTCCCTTCAGCTATAACTCCAGCTTCGTCATTATAAATGCGTTAATAATTATCGTTGCTGGTGACAGCCTTATCATAATTATTGTCAGTAAGTACCACAGTTTAGTATATTATGCCCACAAGAAGTATGTTGTAAGCATAATCGTCACAGGGTTATCACACGTGTATTATTAGTTAGAAAGTTTGTTGTTGTGATAGTAAGATGTCAAACAGCTAGACTATTTTTTATTAAATCCTACCTGTTTAAGATTTATATGGCTATTTAATCGGGGAGGCTATTAGAGCGATATATAGCCAGAATTCACAAGGGCAAAGCTGTGTAAATATATATATATACAATAGGATACTTATGCATATGCACATCCTCTTTCTCGATTATCAGGGTTATACATTGTATTGCGATTTAAATATCTGCAAAACATTGCTATTAATTTTATTCAGATGACAGTAAAACGTATTCGGATATAAATATACATAAAATTATAATATAACATTCAATATATAATATACATAATATATACACAAAATAAGTCGTTTTAAATCAATAATGCCACCTAAACAACAATTTTACCGCTCTCATATCGATGTAGCAACTTTGGTAACACCAGGAGCCAAGAGTTTGTAGCACGCTACGTGTGTAGCAGCTACGATGCCATTACGGTTTTGGCCCTATCCTGTACTTACTACGTGGCTACGACGCCAAGTTCTACAAGGCTACGATTTACTTACAGGACTGGTTCTCCCGGCAGCAGCTGGTGATCCTAGTGCTCTTCATCAACATCTCGCTGGGCATCATGTTCTTCAAGCTGCTAACGTAGCGGCGGCACGCGGCGCCCGCGCAACCGCGCGCGCCCTTATCGCCATACATCGACAGCGACGACCCTTTGTAAATACTTGTCATATTTCAACCAAATGTAGTCTTAATTTTTATGTGCGAAAATGATTGTTATTATTTCTCTTTCTTTTCAAATTGTATTGAATCGATGTTATTCAACTATTTTCTTTTTGTTACATATGACTTCGGTTTGCTAGTGTATTTTCTTTGACGTTGTATATGTGTGCAATGTATGAAATAAACGTTTACAATGCTCCACCCCTTTCGTGCTATATTTCGAGTTTAGTGCGAGAATGTAATGAACCTGTTACGTAATGTGTCCCGGTTGTCGGTATATCGAATGTAAAAAGCGCGAGTTGTTTTGAAAATTGTAAACCTGCATATTGTAGGTTTATGCCTTCGTCGGGAAGCTTAGCGCCTTTTGTAATGTAACAACCGAACAGTTGTTAAAATTTGAAAAAATCATCGTCGCCCCCAAACTTAAGAAATTAAATAATAATATTACGACCCAGGGTCGCATTTTCTATTATTCTATCCTTACTACTTACAATAGGAGTTTATACGATCAATATGCCAACTTTGACTAATAATAATAGCGTTTACATTTTTAAATAGGTATTGATTACGTAAGTTACCGTACCTTACTATCAAACTAGAAAGTTTACCAAATAGGAGTAATTTTTATCAAAGTTTTTGACCTACCTTAGTTTAAAAACATTATTTTGCGGATGTCAATTGTTTAGGCCAGTACCTACTAGGTAATGGACCCAGATGAGTGATACTGAGCACAAATTATTAAGATAGAGTTACGCCTAAATGTCTTGGAAACCAAAGGACCTAATTATTATATTAGATCTTTTGAAATTAAATATACATGAAAAGTAAAGTACCAGTTAGATACCTGATTGCATTGCTTACCAACTGCGATATTTATACAATTTAGATAAAAAAAACGCATGTGCATTATTTTCCTATTTCTATAAATTAAATTAAAATGTATAAATCTAGAAATGTTACCAAGTTTTTATACAAAAATTAATCTTCTTTTTATACCTATAATAATATATAATGTCAATTCTTTCGAAAATCGAAACGTTTGTGTAGATTATGAAACCTACTAAGTATAAATTGCTATACAAACTTATTTATTACCATTGGCATGGAAAGCGTGCGAATGAGACTGTTGACACGTGTTATAACTACAGTATCTGGCAAGAAATGTTGCACGTCGGTCATATGAACGTGGATAGAGTATTGCATCTTTATGTTTCATGAAAGACAAAAACACAATACATGTACAGGTAACTTTTTGACGTAATGAGAATAATAGCGTCTCCCGTAACTTTACTGCAAAGTTACACTATCAAAATAGTTTAGACTATGAATAATTTAAACTAGTTTATTCAAACAAAAAAGGAATAGTTAATTGATTTTAAAATAATTTATGCAGGTATGTAAATATATAATAAATAATATATTTACATACCACAATAAATATAAAACAATTCATCTATCCATTTGTCATTCCGACGTGGCACATAACTTGCAGGGCACTGTACCAAAATACTTACAACGAAAGTTATTGAACACGCACATTCGTTGGAATGATGAAATATAAATTTATTATTATTGTTAATAAGACATTTTTCACAGTTTCATTATTGTGTAAAATAATAAGTTGTATGTCTAAGAATTTTAATTACTTGTATCGATTTTATCTACGTTTCACAAATAAAATATTTTAACAAAATTACAATAGTTTATTTTATTACCCTTTTACACCATAAACTAGACTCATAGAATGAGACATAAGATTAGTTAAAGACATTATAGTCGGTAATGACTGCGTTGATGGCAGGAATGATGATGGACGAAGGGGCAACGTAGTACCAGTACAGGGCATTACAGCGGTCAGCATTGCAACTCTTGATGAACAAGCAAGGTCGAAGCCTTTATACCACAGACAGCAACAGCTGTAACGATGATCAAGCCTGAAGGCCGAGAGCGTAACTAATGCTCGAGGTGAACATAGCTTGGGCATTGCGGACCAAGCCTTGTATAATTCTTTACTCTAAAAATACAAGTAATTGAAATAATACTACCATTTTTACAGTTTTATTCACAACAATATTGTAAAAATGGTCACCAACCTACATTTTTGTCTATTCCCACCCTTTTTTAATTTAGGTGTTGTACTGCTAATACATATAAACAACTTCAGTTTAATTATTTTTTTCACTTTACTACTTTTTATACAAAACTCGACAATAATGGATTTTCAATGGAAATTGCTGGCGGCAAAACTCACCAGAAACAAAATTCCATACAACCCTCCTGGTTTTTATTCGAGTAGAGCGAAAAGGTCGTCTTTGCTCATGAAAGATTGTCAAAATAATGAGGACTACAAGCATTTTTGAGTAAATTATATGATAGCTTCCATAACAAAAGTCTTGAAGGATGTTAATGAGGTTTCCGGCAGTGTGCGACATCAATGCTCTATTTATGTCTTTAGATTTTTAAATTTAAGAAGTGACTAGGTATACTAAATATGAGGTATTGAAGAACTAAAAAGCTTTATCAATTGGTGGGAGCACATTTCGCAAATGCTCGCTTGGCTAGCTTCCACCCTATTGAACTATTTACATATTTTTTGATTTGCTTAAAACGTCCAAGTAAGTCCCACTTCGATAAGCTAAGCTAGTGTCTTTTCAAAACATGAGATAATACTCCGAATTTATAATAAGATGACCCAAATCAAGTATTACTTTAGACAGTGCTGGTAAACGAAAGTTATACGTTTTACCTTTCGGGGCAGGTATTAACACATTATATACGATTAATTAGATTAATGTTTCATATGGCTTCCTCCGTCCACATGGACTGAATGTCAACTTTTATTAGTTCCGTGTTTCTTTAGCGCAAAATAGGTTTCAATTGTACGGTGATGACAAAAAATGACGAAAATATTTCTAACTACGGTACTCAACAAAAATATCCGGTAAAAATTAACTTATGTATTTAGTTGTACCGAGTATAAATGCATAATTATACTATACTTGCCTAAGAAAATCACAATATTTTTAACTTAGTTCTTTTTAATAAATGACTAATATATAAAAATATGTATGGACTTGTAACATAAACAAGAAATTGCAAGTGTTGTGGCATAAGTGCAGTGTCAAGGTGTGAATCTGGTTCTAGTTCATGCGACTTCAAGTTCAAGATTCTTTTGTTCTTTAGTGCTACTGTACCCAATCATGAGCGATTCACTTCTGTGATGAAAAATACAAAATTTAAACAATTATACAAGATTATTGAATTCACGCTCTTTATAATAGTTCTCGTATATCTAGAAAAATAATTGTAGACCAATGCAAATGATTCCGTAAAACCATTAAAATATAAAAACCATTTTACCCGTAAAAAATGTAATCAGTACGATAAGTATGAAACATAATGAGAATTCGTAAAGAATATTCTCCAAAAAATTATATTCTCGTGTAAAAAGAACTAAACAAAAAAAACAATATTTTTTTTTATTTTCCCGCCTCTTACTTCACCAAAATTATTGAAAAATAGTTACACCCTAAATGGCTCAGTAGATATATTTAGCTGAAAATAGTTACTGTCCTGATGGTTTAAATACTTTCTTATCTTTTTTTTTAAGGCGGAAGAAAATAATGGCGAACCTATCGATTTGGACGATCTTCTACCAAAAATTGGAGAGTTTGGTTTATACCAAAAACTTCTTTTGTGGCTGGTGTGCCTTCCGGCATGCTTACCTTGTGGTTTTTGTGCTTTCAACCAGTTGTTCATGACAGACGTGCCAGACCACTGGTGTAAAGTCCCCGAACTACAAGCCCTTAATTTAACACAATTACAGCGAAGAGAACTTTCAATACCGTCAACTGTAAGTTTAGTGGATGACTTCCTATATAAGTATACTTATACTACTATAATATTACTCAGATTCTTATACGAATGAGATACTTTACTTTTTCTAGGATGGGACATTTGAGAAATGTTTGAGGTATAAAGTGAATTGGTCTGAACAAATAAAAACAATGAATCTTAGCACTTTTAATCAAAGAAGAGACTGGCCCATAGAGCCGTGCTTAGATGGATATGAATACGATTATTCTGAAGTTCAATCATCAGTAGTAATTGATGTAAGTACTTTTCTCAAATATTATCGTAGAATCTGCATATTATTTAATTGCCCCAGTACGAGTATACATGTTATACCCCATACCTGTTATAAATGCCAAAGTGGATTTGTCGGTTTGTTGATTTGACCTTCTTCCAAGCTACTAGAAGGCGACGGATCGATGTGATAGTAGTTGTACTACTGACTGGTGACTTTGCCAGAGCTCTACGGGTGATAAAAAGATGACAAACAAAGCGAAGATTATGAACAATCTTATGAAATTTCTATCTGATATTGAATATATGAATGCACTTCTACGACGATGACATAAATATGAATCATTACGCATACACACTATGTATGAAAAATGGGGAATAGGCACTTGAAAACTGATATTGATGGGCAGTGAAATGTCTATGTTTTGCTTGCTATTAAGCACTTGTCAGCGTATTAAGCAACATGAGTTGGATAGGTGACCGCTTATGACATTATTACCACATGAATATAGAACTTATTTATTCATGTGATTATTACTGAGCGCTTCCAAGCTTCGACAGAAAAAAGTGGTAAAAAATTATAGCTATCTATTATGCTATATGGTATTAGTGTTGTCATACATATCTTATTACTTTGTAATGTTCTTGTTTCAGTTCGATTTAGTGTGCGATTACGACATATATCCAACTCTTGGACTAGTTGCCCTTAATATTGGAGGACCCATAGGTGTTTACACATTTGGGTACCTTAATGACAGAATAGGACGGAAAAAGTCCTTCTTCATTTGTTTGACCACATTGTTGGTTGGCAGTTTTATGACGGCCTATGCTTTTGAATATTGGATTTGGATATTGGCCAGAACAATAGTGGGTCTGACGATCCCAGCTATTTATCAAATACCATTTATAATTTGTAAGTAAACACATACTATGATACATATGAATCCACATATCCCTACAATTAATTAGTACTTTACCTATAATATTTTTTCAGCCCTCGAACTAGCTGGACCAAACTACCGGTCGTTTGTGACCGTAATGACATGTGTTTTCTACACATTAGGCTTAATACTATTATCAGGAGTAACTTATTTACTACGAGATTGGCGATCACTCGCTTTGGCTACTTCGGGGCCCTTTCTATTATATTACCTATACTGGTTCGTATTACCAGAATCACCTCGATGGCTCCTTATGATGGAACGACTCGAAGAAGCTAATAATATTTTGAAAACAATAGCTAGAGTGAACGGTAAAGAGTTACCGGTGGAGTATACGATAAAACTACAGAAACAGGTGCTACAACAAAAAGAAAAAGGTGTCACGGAGGCTAAAACAGCGAACGTGTTCGCTTTGTGTCGAACTCCAAATATGAGACTGAAAACGTGTTTAATCACTTTGAACTGGTCTGCGTCAGAGATGGTGTACGTGGGCCTAAGCTATTACGGACCTGCTATGGGTGACAATCAATACATGAGTTTCTTCTTATCATCAGCTGTGGAGATACCGAGTTATATAGTTTGCTGGTTTCTCATGGATCGTATTGGAAGGAGGTGGCCTCTTTGTTTATCAATGGTCATAGGTGGAATCCTTTGTATTGTTACAATATTGTTACCCAAAGGTAAATTACACTATTTTAGACATTAGTAATAAGTAGCGCTAGTAGCGAAGTTTGCTTAGGCATTCTGAATCGATCAGCAAAGTTAAACAACGTCCGCCGCGGTCAGGAGTTGGATGGGTGACCGCTGGTGACATTACTACTGAGCGCTTCCGTGCTTCGGAGGGCACGTTAAGCCGTCGGTCCCGGTTGTTGTCTTAGGATGGCAGTCGTTACAGCATGATGGTAGGGCACTTTGCTAATGCCCGCCTGGCTAGCTACCACCCTCTGTCGCCAAGCGCCTAACGGTGTGTTCCGGCAGCTGTCCTTGAGAGCCAGTAATTCTAGGTTAGCCTGTACAACATCTTCGACCACATCATCACTTACCATCAGGTGAGATAGTGGTCAAAGGCTAACCTATCAGGCATAAAAACAAAAAGTAGGTCTAATTGTAATTTTATGAAACTATAGTGCCAACTTATTTTTGCAGATGCTATGACAGAAACCCTTGTCCTTTATTTAATATCCAAATGTTTTATCTCTGCTTCCTTCTTAATAATATACCCGTATGCTGGAGAACTATACCCGACCGAGCTAAGAGGAGTCGGAATCGGAACGTCGGCATATATAGGCGGCTTGGGTTTAATTATAATACCTTTCGTAAATTACCTGGTAAGACTATGATATGTGTCGCAGTAGATTTGTAGCTCAGCACAGCTAACAGCTATCTCAACTCAAGGTATAGAATTTAAATTCGCTATTGACTTAACCATTTCATTGTAGCTATATCACATAATAGATAACCTATATTTTAAGAAGCACACCATCCATTCGTAATCACACATGATATATACTTAGACCTTTGTTTGATAAACTTGAGCAGCAGCAAAAGTATGTACCTGGAATTATTTTTATACATCGGTAGGTACCCAGGAGTGTTATTCCTATATTGGGTATCCTATAATATTATCCCTATATTCTCTGTACAATTAATATGAATGAAAGTTATTGGTATTATACAATATTAATTAAATCAAGTAATGTTTACAAATTGTTTTTGTCACAGCAACATTGTAGTTCGACAACAGCATTAATCTCTATTTACTATTTTAGTTCAGTTAGGTTCTGGAATGTAAACCAGTCTCTTTCGTCTTGGGCGACATAGGGAATTCCGAGGGTAACAAAGTTGAAAAAATATGAAAGCGCACAGGGACCGGGATTTACCGGGAATCCCGGTAAATTTCTAGCGGGAGTAGATACAAGAATTTTGAGTACACTACTATAAACGATTCTGATCTTAATATGATAAATTTTTACATCTGCGAGACAATCAAAACCAAAATAACTAGAAACAACATTTTGAGTACTGATTTAGAAATTACAAGTCTTACAGTATCAATAGTCAGGTTGTGGGTCCAGGGAGACAAGTTTAGCTCAATTACCTTCCTATATATTCTCTTTGAGAATGCCAACAATTAAATAGCTAATTTTTCCAATTGCATACAAAATAGGAGTATAGGATATTTAATAGGTCATCTATATTATTGATATTTTTTTGTTATTCTACAGCTGCTCATATTGGACTCCGTCTTAACCTTATTAGTACTAACAAATCTGTTATCACAAATAACTTCTGATAAAAAAGCAGGTGTAAGAAATAGTATTCTACTCGGAAATAAAGCTATCTTTGTCTTGGGCAAGGTGCCCTCGGCGCTGCACGATCCTACTTTTAAATCTGAGGAGTAACAAACGTCCACACTTACATCCCTCACTCACTCACTCAGAAACTTTCGCATTTATAATTATTAATGTCATATAGTGAATTTATTGTAAACCTTCTCAAGATAACCAACTACTACATTAAATATACGACAACGCTAGGGTGCAATTTCTCCAAGAGATAAATAAACATAAATCCATTCGGCCTCTTACAACAATACACTTGATAGGAATATTTACTACCGTAATAATACTTATTTACCGATACACTTTCGCACTTATTTGTGTTAAGTGTGATTACATATTGATGATGATAATATATATAATTAACCGTTAAAAAACGAACACAAACCTCCGTAGACCCTGATAATCATTCAGGGCCAGAGCGCAAAAAGTTCAAAGACGTACAATACGTTATTCCATTATATAATTCCAGTGATTCCCGAGTGTGGCGTCAGAAGTTTAGGGTTTAACCACACAAAAAAGTTGTTTCTTAAAACATTAAATAATAAAAAAACATAAAAAAACTCAAAATTTCCCGGCCACATGTTTAGGTGATATCTATTCACGTCGCCTATTGATAAGATTAGTAAGCCTCGGTAAAGTTCTTTATTTCTCCAGGGTTCGAGCAACTTAGTTTTGCCCTTGGTGGTTATGGGTGCAGTGTCGGTGGTCGGTGGTATCAGTGCACTTCGGCTACCTGAGACTTTACACACGTCCCTGCCTCAAACGGCTGAAGAAGGTGAACTCATTGGAAGGAATTGGACTTATGCGGACTGTTGGTCGTGCGGAGGACAAAGGTACACCTATCTAATAATACTGCCTTATCCATTCTGTAAGCATTAAAAAGTCTTTTTCGCCTAGTAGGTAACTAAAATATGATTATATATGTGACAGCCTTTAATTTAACCATTATCTCATCGGTTGGTACGTAAGTGATAGCAGGGTCGAAATGGTAGTAGGGTATGCTAGGCCAAAAAAATGCTGAATGGATAGGTACAGCCATCTTTAAGAGTCACGTCACTACAAAAATGCAAACTTCCTAATCACCGAAACATATACGTAGGTATGCAAGTTGAAGTGTGGCAGCCTAATGTCGGGTAAATTATGGCATCCGTAAATTACGCGAAGGAAGATAGGTGGCGTAAATTATGTGGTGTTTCGGCCCTTTCGGATTTGCATTAAATATGTACTGAAAACGAATGCGCCAAGAGGATTCGCTTAAAAAGATGGCATGTACTCCAGTACTGCAGTTGTCACCTTGACCAAGAAACTAAACGTAACTACATTATAATATGGTATCATTTAATGGAATGACACCGTCATCTCAAATCCTGGAACACATCTGATTATGGCTAGACAGCCGATTGCAGATAACTAAGAGGAAGAAAAAAAAATATTTCGTTTTAAGTAAGTAAATAATTTTTGAAAAATAACTATTCTTTACACTTTTCTTAAATTCGAAATGAAAAGTACTGTTTAATACGCAAGTAAGTTATCGCCTCCTACTTGGACTATAGCCGCATTAATTTTTAATAGTACATTCTTCTCATATTATTACTAACAATAAATATTATAGAAAAAATATTTTTATTTTCCTCATATTAGGTAGTGAAAGGTAGTGTTTAACACGTTCTTTAAAATTCATCAATTCCTATTTCTTTGCCTTCTGCCCTTTCAAAAAAATCGATGATATCTCATACTTACTTTGTTTTATTTAAATTTAAAAACATAACTCTCCTTTTTTTTTGGGCAGTCGTGTAAAAATAGGATGCGATTAATGAAAGGACCTTTATGTATCTCTTTTATTGACACGGGCTCTGAATCTTTTGTCCCTTTCTTGAGCGAGAAAATAATCAAAAGTTAGTGCAATGTTTTAAACCTTGAGCGTATGGATGAAGGTAGATAGATTCTAGGCTATGCTAGAATCCAAAGGGGACTGAGGGATTCAAGCTTACCCCTCAGGCTTACCCATAGATAAACAACGCTTACTTTATCAACCGGATTATCCACTCCTGAACACAGCCTTCCTCATCAAGAGGGGTTTTGCCATAATACCCACGCTTGGCAGGCACCTTGGGATCGCAGCATATGATAACGATTCCTCAGGAGACAGTGCTGCCCACCGTCAGGTATCTTACCCTTAGTCGCCTCTTACGTCATCCACAGGAAGATATGAAGGTGATATTCTAGCACGGCCCCCCACGGGTCGAACAAGGCCTAGTTTTACCCTAGTCTAAAACAGCTTCACTAAAAACTTTAGTCTAAGATCCTTCTCACACTCGAGGTTCAAAATGACGCCGTGATGTAAGACATCGGTTTATCCCGCTAGTGCATACCCAAAAATATACTGATGTTACTGTTTCAGCCGGATCGTCCACTGCTGAACACAGCTTCCCCTATGTAGGGGGTATTTCCCATAATCCCCACGCTTGGCAGGTGGCTTGGGGATCGCAGTGCAAGATGGCATAGTTCTTAAGAAAGCGCTGCTGCCCACCTTCTTGTATTTTTCCCTTAGTCGACTTTCACGACACCCACACGGGAAGATATGGGGAAGTGCAATTCCAGACCGGCACCCCACGCGTTCTTATGTTTATTTACTGATTTTGACATTATTTACTTATGTATGTACTCGTATCTAATTATTTTCTGCAGACCGACAGCAACTGCAGAATCTTACGAAAACCTAGATCAGCTGGAATTGACACAAGCTCCAATGGTGGAAGATGAAGTCCCAGACTTGCCGCTAAGGCGACGCAGTTCCATGCGCAAACTGGTGCGCCAAACTAGTGTAGTGGATACTCAGCGTGACGTGGACGGGAACATGAAAATGACATACTGGTTCTAGTTGTAAATACAAATTTTCTAGCGTAGGTAGCTCTAATTTCATTCCATGTTTAACTTAAGCCTGTTGTAATTTTTACAATTAAATATTTCAATATTTTAACGATAAAAAAATGGATCATACATTTTATACTAAATGTTTTTTTATGAAGGTAACTATTCGACACAAATTATTTTGAAATAATGATAGCCGAACGGTTGTTGCACTGCGGTGCTGCAGTTCCATAAGTCCATGTCACCAAACACCTAACAGTGTGTTCCGGCAGCAATTCGTTGTCCTTGAGAGCCAGTAAAATTACAAGCACATGATGACCCTTAAAAACTGTACGTCTCAGTGTGACGGGCGCAGTTCGTCACTTGTGACGAAATGCATCTCTTTTAGGCAGATGATACCGCTTAACATCAGGTAATCTTATATCTCTTCACTCGTGTATTTTGAAACTCGCATGCGGCTCGTTTCAAAAGACTACACTCATGTTTTAATACCCTCTATTATACGACAGTTGCATAAACTACTACTTCAAGTGCGGGATTTGAACCCGCGCCTATATAACCGGGGTATGCTCAAACCGCTAAGCTAACATAACATATGACTCATAACTAACTCTAATTCGTCTTCTCGTTCTTAGCCATCGTATGGGGATGGAGCGACACCTATAGTTCAACTTACTTTGTACTACAAACAAGACTGACTTTTGCAATTAGCTTTAATATTGGTAACGATGATGCAACTTTATAAATTTAATATTTTTATTATTGTAATAACGCAGTCTCCGCGGATTACATTGCAAAATTACGAGAGGCGAAAATATTGTCATGGGCAAAATTCCAACCCGCGCCATTTATACGCGCACCCCTACAGCCAGGGTATGTTCTGACCGATAAGCTAACGTAACATATGACTCATATCGGTTACGTATTACCTGATCACGAGTTATTAAATTATCACCGAGTTCCTTAGATAATTCAGGGATCAAATAGACCTAGGTCTATCGTAGTACGGTTATCTAGCTCTCTAATCCGAGACAAGATTTTAGCGGCAGTCAAGACCTACAACAGAACACACCAAAACTAAAAGTTGAATTCCTATCATATGGGTCTAGTCAATGTAAAAAGCTCGACTACCTTTGTGAGCATCGATCACCAGCAAACAAACAACTGCACGCAGCACCGAGTGACCGATTTACTTCAAAGATATCTGGGTGATGATCAAATGAACAAGGCAATTCCACCGTCTTTCTCTGTATCTGTGCTGTTTACCTACCTTTTCTATCCTCCAAGCTCAACAATATGGCAGATAACAGATATTGTCTAACATATAATACCTCAGAGGTCCATCCTTTTGCTTGCTGGAGATTTTAATCTTCCTAATCTGCAATGGAACCTTGGTATATCAGGCTAACTTCCTGTAACCACAAATGAAACCGATAGTCTTTTCATCAACACTCTTTCCTTCAACGGCCTCACTACGTAAAACAAGTTTTAAAGTTTTTAGGGCGCACTTTAGACTTAGTTATCACAAATGTCAACAATTTCGTAACAGTTACTTGTTGTTGATGAAACTCAAATCCAGTAAGCTTTCTAAAACTTGTACATTATCTGTATTAAATGTTGCAAAAAGCCGATTATAGTGCAAATAAAGCATGATTTATCAGCTGTAAACTGGGATGATCATTTCAGTGACAACCAGACTGTGGACGAATCTGTTGATGCCTTTTATAGTGTTATTTTTCTTATAATTACCAAAAGTACACCAACTACCCGCAGAGGATATAATACGTATCTATTCTGATTCAGTCGTTCTTTGATAAGAAACTTAAAAGAAAAGGCAAAATTTTATTCTAATTATAAAAAATACGCAAACCTCAGGGATTTTTTATCCTTTCAAATACTACGAGATAGATGTGATACAAGAGTGTTTATGATTTAAGAGTGTTTATACAATCTAAAAGTGCATGCAAAGAACTATTTAACCACATAAAAAAGATCCCAAATACTTTTTGACGTTCTCTCACGATCTTTAATAGTGAAATACCAAATGAAATCTTTCTGAACAACCTAAATGTATCAGGTGGCCAAGAAATTTGTGAACTTTTTTCTGAATATCTCCATATACATTTTAGTTAAAATGTAGTATCTACAGTAAATACTTCCACTAAACTGTCGAACTTTAATATCACCCTTAGTTCTTGCAGTTTTCCGAGTCCGATATATCAAAATCACAGGCCCTGACTTAATACTACTAATATTTTTAAAGACCTGTTTAGATCAACTCATTAGGCCACTGCACTATATTTTTAATAAGTCAATGGTCGCAATTCTCTTGACACCAAACTAACTAAAATTTAGTAAAATTAGATTTAGAAATGTCAAATGAACATTCCTTGTTTTGTTGGCGAGATACTATGGCAGTATAGTTAATTAGCTCTAAAATTATTAAAGTTACTAAACATAGTAAAGTGTGCAGTTTTGCTATTCTGTTGTGCCATAATTTAGTCAGATTAGTTGTAATCATAGACCATTTAACCTAAAACTAATCACCATCGAAATTGGTGTTGACTAAAGATACAGCTGATGCTGTAATTATTTTATTTTGGCTGTTTTATCTTAATTACGGCTTTCTCAGTTGTATGAAGTAAGCGGCTATGTGATTGCTTCTCTCAACAACTCTGTCTTCGAGATTATTCTTCTATTTAGAGCATAACTAGAGATAAAGCTTTGTAGGCAGGTAACAACAAAGTTGGATGTACAATATCATGTCATGCCTGTATTACTCGGAGGGATGGCAAGTGTGTTTAAATAGGGGATGAGCTTATAGTCATCTAACAGGCACGGTGCCAGAATTCAGTATGCCTTGACCCCGGATGTGAGTTTTTTCTACACCTAGGACCTAATTTTTTTACTTAAGCGTATATCTAACCTCACCTAATTACTTAATTAGTAGATAGAGTAACTATCCATAGTAATGCCTTTCAAAGTGTAAGGAACATAATCAGGTTGTAGTAATGCCGTGATGTAAACAAACCCTATAGATAAGAAACACGTACCACACACAAAAAAAATCTCGTAAAACAACTTGAATGGTGCGCTATCTAGCATTAAGTGGCGGCATAATGAATTCAATTCAGGATAGATATTTCGCTATTTTAAATTTAGTTCGATGTCATAGCAGAATAACTTTTACGATTCCTAAAACTAAAATTAGATATTTTTAATTAGTTAGTATAGTTAGTGATTGAACAACAGAATTGCTGCCAATATCATGTGGTTCCTGATAAAACACCTATGTAATGAAAAACCTTCAGATTGAAACTTTACACAGTCATCCATTGCCCAAGTGATATTACATCTTTGCAAAGCGACATAAACATTGTTAGCAACTGCTGGTCTCTGAAGAAAATTATACTTAACAAATCCAAGTGTTTCCACATTAAACTCTCGAAGAAGTTCCAACTGCTGGTGTTTACTTCGTGGGCAACGTACCAATCAGCGAAGTTTCAACCATCCGTGATTTGGGAGTAATAATTGACACAAAAATGGACTTTGGTGATCATATCGATCTCATTGCTAAAAATTTTTTCGTTTGGCGGGGATCGTGATTAGACAAACCAAATTCTTCAAGGACACAGGAATGCCAATAACTCTTTTCAACTTTCACTTGGGTTCTATTTTGAAATACTGCAGCCCTATTTGGAGTCCATCATATGCGGTGCATACTGAAAGACTTGAAAGGATAGAAAAACGGTTTCTTTACCTTGTCTTACGCTTCAAATTCTCACACTCTGCTTTGTTATGAGTCTTATGATACTAGTGCACTTCAAGATAACAACGTTAGCACACAGACGGGATGCCGCTGATATTGTGTTTCTGCATAAAATTATGAATGGCAAAATTGATTACCTTTCCAAATTTACTTTCCAAATTAAGTCTGGTCGTGCATCTATCATCTAGACGTTACTAACTAGAATAACATTTTGTCTCGACACCTGCAATGCTATGTGTGCTAGGAACTCTCCACTCTATCGAATGAGCTCGGCTTATAACAAGTTATGCCATGATTTGGATATTTTTGATTCATCAACCAAAAATGTAAAAAGATTTTTCTTTCCTAATTGTTATAATATTCAACGTAAAATATTATAAGTAAAAATGTTAAATAGTTATATTCTAATGTATTGCTAGTGTATAAAGCATGTAGTGTTCATCTCGAGAAGGACGTGCATTTTACAGCATGTGCATATTGTTGCTTTGATCTTAGTTTGTTAAGTAAAAGTACTGTCCAGTTTGATGAACCAAATAAAAAAAAGACAGTAGACAGAAGCGCTCTTAAGGACATATACCCGCCAGCCAAAGCGTAAACCTATTTATAAACTCAACTTGTTATTAAAAAAAAACTCGCATGTAAATATAGCATAGGTACTATATATAGCTTTCCGGGCGCGGTTCCGCCCGCGCGTATGTCAGTTATCGCGCAAAAACAATAACCTCTTTTTGCGCAGTTGGATTAAAACTATCCTATGTTTTTTCCCGGGTCTCAAACTATTTCCATACCAAATTTCATTCAAATAGGTCCAGTAGTTTTGGCGTGAAAGGCGAAAGCGTAACAGACAGACAGAGTTACTTTCGCATTTATAATATTAGTACTGATTATTAGACCTATCGTTTCCGGTTTGAATCTTTTTTTTGGAGTAACAATTAGAAAGTTTAGTATAAAGCACATGTTTTTAGGAGTTTGAGCGCGTTATTCAAGCGTATTTCGTAGTTTAAGATTTATTAAAAAAATATAGTACACATGTATAAATAACTTCCCATTATAGATAGTTCATTATATTCCCCATGTATGTGGTGCAACTAAAATATACCCTTAAGCCACGTCGTCGCCGCCGTGGAAAAGGCCATCGGTGGTCATATCTATTGCACTTACGGCTTATTTAGCCGACGGCTTTTGATCGATACGCGATAGTTAGTTGATGTAACATGTAACGCATGGTGGTAGGGCACTTTGCAAATGCCCGCCTGGCTAGCTACCACCCTCAAGTTGAAAATCTGTCGCCAAGCACCTAACGGTGTGTTCCGGCAGCTGTCCTTGAGAGCCAGTAACTCTAGGTTAGTCTGAACAACATCCTCGACCACATCATCACTTACCATCAGGTGAGATAGTGGTCAAAGGCTAACATATCAGGCATAAAAAAAAAAAAAAAATAACAGCGTGTCACATCTTTCTCGAGCGCGTTTTTTTTATTATAACACTAAAATCAGTTTTTATGAAATAATAGCATATTATGATACAAGTGAGCTAAGTTGCTCATTACACACGAGGCTGTGGGTTGCAGCCGGAGCCGTAGGCGAAGGCGTAAATCAACCGAGAGTGTATATTGAGCAAGTTGCTCACGAGTTCCATACGCAATTTTTCAACACCCTTGCGAGGAAAAAAAATGCAAAAACGCTATACAAACAACCGACGAAAATTATGGAAAATAGCGCACAAGTTTTTTTTTGCGCGCTGCAAATGGTTGTTCGTTGATTATATATAAACCTCTTTTTTGTTACAAATCTGTATTACCCGGTTAAATTGAAAATGCTCTGTTTATTCGCATATAAATTGCAGTTAGGTACCATTAATAAAACCAAATATTCATATAAATAACATTATATTTCTCGATATTTTATAATAAAACAATAATATACGAAAAACATTATTTATCAATAAAGTTGCATATACCCAAAATAACAGGGAAAAGTAATTAATTCACCAATACTTCTATTACTCTATATATTCATACATATATTCATAGTATATTCTATAAATCTCAAACATGAAAATATATGATAAAAGCACTTACACTAGCTATGGTCACACCATCACCACCAACACCAACAATATTTTATCACCTAAAACATCGCTGTCAATTCCATATTTTGAAAGGAGCTTTATAGGTCGTTCCAAGTGCCTCGGAGCAAATATAGCTCGACCAATATTTGCTGGAACGCGCCCCATACAGTGTAGTCGGCAGGGCGATCACGTATCTTCTGTAGCAATGAAATCGTTGATAGCTACAGAACCACGTTTGACGTATCTTGTATCTATCGATAGAGACCGTTTTGTATGAAATAGCGATGACGTAAAATTGAACTTTTAATTATACGTATTGAATAAAGTTGTGACTTGGTTATTTTGACATTCATATCCCTTCCGTTGCCAAGCTTCCCGCCACGGGTACAAAAAACAAGTATCGATTGCCACGCGCCCGTGACGGGCACAACCACTTCAAAACACTTGAAAGCGTACACACAATAGATGGTGCCATTTAAATTGGTCAGATAGCGAATGATTCGCATCAACTTCACTTTGCAGTTTATTGATAGATACAAATTGATATTTGAATTCTACAAGATACGTGATCGCAAAATATCGATTGCAACAAAACTTTGATAGCATCAACTGTCTGATAGCTACAGAGATACGTGATCGTCCTGCAGTTCGACGTTCAAATAAAGAATGGCGCTCGGGCTTTTTTTTTTAGGGAGGACATAGATGCTGGCTCCCGACTGTTCGGTCGTCCAGCTCCACCGGATTTGGATGGGCGAGGGAAGGCCTTACAATAGCCGAAGCCGAAGGCACTTCTCCCGAGAGGGGCTTAGAAGGCGAAAAACGCCTTCTAAAAAATTTAGGAGCTTAATGTTTACCCTGACAACATGTAGCGAAAAACTACAATTCAATTCAAAAATAATTTTGATTGTTTCCCAAAATGGCAACCTCATTTAAAGTCAGGGAAATCCCTTTGGAATCCCAGTGTGAATGAGGCCATCATAGAAGAAACAGAGGTTAACTGGAACTGGGAGCTAGATGATGATGTCGCACTCATAGATCTATGGTTAAGGGTTGACCCTGAATGATTATTTTTTCTTTATGATTAGGTACAAATTAAATTATTATTGAAATAAGTTGATTTATCTCACAAACAAAATAATATTATTGTAATAATAGGAAATTGTTTATTTATGCGTTCATTAAAAAAATATTTCTCAGATAAATACTGATTCTTTTGTGACCTTTTTTACTTATATTATTTTACAAATTAAAAAAAAAAACGGATATAAGAAATCGGATTTTTGATATTTATTATAAAAATCGGACTTTTTCGAACCCTGATATATAATAACTTCTTAGTACCAATGCAATCCTTATCATAGAGGCTTTACAGGAAAAGAAATGAAAATAATGTTTTTATGGAAAATTTTACAGGAAAAGGGGTTTGAACAGATGACGAAGAACGGCAAAATGTATCGAGTGAAAGTTTTTTATTATCATTTCACGATTTGAATAACTGTACGTTACCGTAGAGTGATGCGGTTTTTTGTGTTCGCAGTCGGGACATAACAAACTAAAAAAAAAAAAAATTTATCCTGATCCTTTTAATTTCTCTTAACGCTTGTTTGGATTATGAAAATCGGACTTACGCAGATTTTAGGACGATTTTGTAAAAGTAGTAGTAACTCGCCGACCGGGATTCCGGTTTGGACAGATCCTAGAAAAGCCGGGAGGCTGGTCTGGACAGACGAGGACGAACAATGTGAAGGATCGACATTGCGCTAATAGTAGTGCACGCTCACGACCGTTTCTATTAATATCAATTCGGATCGAGCAAAAGCGTGCGTAACATCATACATTTACCTAAATAAATACTTAACCTCCTTACATACCATATCAAAAATACATGGAAGTAATAAGTACTACGTACGTAGTACTTATTACTTCCATGCAAAAATATAAATAGAGTATTTGAGAAGAAGAAATATGAGCTATAACTATTATTTATAACTTTTATTCCCCATCTCGGGATATGGACTCGCACGTCTTGTGCATTTGCCAGTGTCATGTTACATTCTTCAATATTACTAAATTTTTTGGGACTTCTGTTCTGTCGATTTCACCTGCTAGGTTTGATCTGGGAAGACTTCTCAGCTTCAGACTTCTTGATCGACTATTTTATACTTTTTCTACCATTTTGTTTTTATATTTGTTTGCAAAAAACAAGGAAACGATATGTTTATAAAATAATATGAAGGTTCGAGGAAAAAGATAGGGCCAAAGGAGTTAAGACGGATAGGAAAATAATAAATATACATAGTTTTATAGACGTATAATTTTGTAAATTAATCATAATTTGATATTGTTGGCTTCAATGAAAGAAGCTAACAACAATTAGTAGGGAAAGGGACTTGAAGGTCTACAAGGTTTTTGAAAAGCGGAACATGATCATAACGAGGACATTGGAAAATAAACGCAATCGAATCAAAACAGATGTAGCACGTTTACTAAGTTCACTTTGGTAAACCAGGACTTAACCGGGGTAACTGGGTGTATTTTATAGTAATGTTTGCCTTTTAGTTGGGCACTATATATCTAGGCTTCATTCCATTCGTGTTGCAGGTCTATTTTAGAGACAGCAGCTAGATCCTGAGGATAATTTTTATACGGGAACATGTCACCACACTAGGTTGCATGGTTTGCAAGTTGGTCAGCTTTCTCGTTGCCCTTTATTCCACTGTGACTTTATCTTTTCTACTATGTTGAACTGTTAATGGAATAGGAATTTATAAATTTTCAATTATTGTGACATTTGAACCACAGATTCGTAAACAGGACAATGCTTTCAGGAGGAACGCACCCATTGACACGGAGTGCTCACGGTGCCCATCTGCGAAGCCCTGAGTAGGTATTGTTAACGCTGATTTGTGACAATTGTGACATCACACCTATCAGCCGTTACTCTGATATCAAAACGATCTATTGTATGAATCAATGGCGCCTGTCAATGAGTTGATCTATTTATTTCAATCACGTAATTGGGATTAAAAATTATTTCTTGCAACGGACTTCTATAGGTTCAATTAAAAATTATTGCCATTGATCACCTCGGAGTCGCTTAAACTTATTTTATAGTGCTTCTACACACGATAAGATAACCCCAAAAAATTATCCATCCGGTATTATTAGCTCCATCCGATTTTTTATTAAAATATTTACTCGAAGAAAAAAAAGCATTCTAAAGTTAGACATTATTTTGGCTCTGGTAATTTTTCTTTTTTGACATTAAACGTGTAATATTTTTTTTACTCTGAATTTGTTCCTTTCTGGCGTTTGGATAGCCTATCAGTTCCAAAAATAACACTCACAAACGCTAAAAATGATCACGTAGGGACGATATAAATGCTCACGAAGTCCCAATACGAACGGTATTGGGACTTCGTAACTGATTATTGGTAACTGGTAACGGATTATCGACCCATTTCTATCCTTCCATTCCTGTCAAAAGTTTTCGAGCGTCTTATCTACAACCAAATCAGCAAATTCTTATCTAGTCACAATCTCTTAAACCCTTTTCAATCTGGCTTTCGACCTGGGCATAGCACTGTAATTACTCTCATCAAAATTACTGATGATATCCGTCTTGGAATGGACAACGGCCAACTTACCGTATTAACTCTATTAGATTTTAGCAACGCCTTTAACACTGTTAATTTTGACATTCTTCTTGCTCTCCTTCGCTCAATTAACATTTCTCCAACGGTAGTTGATTGGTTTCACAGTTATCTGTACGGGCGCAGGCAGCGTGTTCGCCTTGAAGCTAAATACTCTTTGTGGTGTAACACGTCAGCAGGCGTCCCGCAAGGTGGCGTCTTATCTCCATTATTGTTTGCTTTGTGTATTAATTCCATTTCTCACAACCTCACTTCTTCCTACCACCTATATGCAGACGATCTACAGATTTATTCTAAGGCACCAGTGAATAAACTATCTGAAGCAATTCAGACTGTTAATGCTGATCTTGATCGTATAGCTAAATGGAGCAATTCTTTTGGGTTACAAGTAAATCCCATTAAGACACAAACAATAGTAATTGGAAGCCCAAGATTGCTGTCTACAATAGACTGGACATTACTTCCTCAAGTCTTCTTTGGTGGTATTGCTATTCCCTTTAGTAGCTCTGTAAAGAATCTTGGAATAACAATGGATCGCTATATGAGGTGGGATCAACAGCTACAAATCACCAGTCGCAAGCTATTTGCCGCAGCAGGGTCCTTAAAAAGGTTGCGCAACTTTCTTCCAACAGCCACTAAAATTGCATTAGCTCAATCTCTTTTACTTCCTATTCTTGACTACGCTGATGCCTGCTATCTAGATCTCACGGAGGAACAGCTAGATAAACTTGAGCGTCTTCAAAATTTTTGCATTAGATTCATATTTGGTTTACGCAAATATGATCACGTATCTCAGTTTCGTTCTAAGCTCAATTGGCTGAATATACGTTTTCACCGGAATGCTCATATTCTCAGTCTCCTTTACAATATATTGTTCAGTCCTACATCCCCGCGCTATCTCAAGGAACGCTTCGATTTCCTTCACTGTTCTTCATACACGTTAAGGTCATCAGAAAATCTCACACTTGAAATCCATCCTCATACGAGTTCGTTTTATAGCAAATCCTTCACTATTCAGGCTGCCCGCTTGTGGAATTCTCTTCCTGTATCAATCAGACAAGCACCGACTCTCAATATGTTCAAGGATCAAGTTAAAAGGTTTTATTTGTCCAATTAATTTTGCACTATATTTTTGTCAATTTCTATGCTATATATGAGATAATATTATAATATGTACTATATTTTTATATAATTTATAGGTATATGTATATATCATTATCTATTTATGTATGTTGCTATGTATATGTTTATATATATATATTTATATTTCATACACGTTAAGGTCATCAGAAAATCTCACACTTGAAATCCATCCTCATACGAGTTCGTTTTATAGCAAATCCTTCACTATTCAGGCTGCCCGCTTGTGGAATTCTCTTCCTGTATCAATCAGATAAGCACCGACTCTCAATATGTTCAAGGATCAAGTTAAAAGGTTTTATTTGTCCAATTAATTTTGCACTATATTTTTGTCAATTTCTATGCTATATATGAGATAATATTATAATATGAACTATATTATTATATAATTTATAGGTATATGTATATATCATTATCTATTTATGTATGTTGCTATGTATCTGTTTAATTATTATAAAAACCTATATGTATGCTATTTTTTATATATTTGTTTAGAAATTACACTAAAATACGTTTTATTTTAAAATGCTTTTATGAAATTTGATTATGTATTTGGACTACACCCGCCTCTATTGTTTTATTCGTTCAACTCCATACTAAGGTTGCCTGGTAGAGATCACTTTTAGTGATAAGGCCGCCCATTGTAACACTATGTTATTATAATTTAATGTGTAATCTTTTATATTTCTAAAGTGGTGTAACAATAAAGAGTTTTCTATCTATCTATATTATATATATGTCTATAATTGTATTTGTTTAATTATTATAAAAACCTATATGTATGCTATTTTTTATATATTTGTTTAGAAATTACACTAAAATATGTTTTATGAAATTTGATTATGTATTTGGACTACACCCGCCTCCATTGTTTTATTCGTTCAACTCCATCCTAAGGTTGCCTGGTAGAGATCACTTTTAGTGATAAGGCCGCCCATTGTAACACTATGTTATTATAATTTAATGTGTAAACTTTTATATTTCTAAAGTTGTGTAACAATAAAGAGTTTTCTATCTATCTATCTATAACATTTTATGAGAAATATTGTGGTTCCTATAATAAAGAATAGAACTGGCGATGCCTCGGACACAGACCTATATCTTTGGCTTCAGTTGTTGCACCTATGTCTTTAGCTGCAGTTCCAGAAAACGTTATTTTGGGTTTCAGCGGTTGTCAAAATAAGTATAAGACGTTCGGATAGCATACAGTCATTGGTGGTCAAAATTGTCAAAAATAGCAGAAGCTTCTTTCCGAACGCTAAGATACAAATGCCACTTTTGAAACTGCTACAAACGCAACCGAGACAAAACGAACGCACCATAAGTGTCATTTACCTTTCATGTTGCGTCCTTTTTTGTATTACTTCGTACGTGTAACAAAGGCAGAAAATCGATTTTTTCCTATGACAAAAAGAGACCAAGCTATACCATTATGAACCATGTGTCAGCCTTGCCTTTCCACCTGTGTTCATGTCAGCAATGATGATTTTTTATGTCAGTCAGTTTACTCAGTGATGTGTACTTTGATTGTTGTGAATTAAAGTAGTTTTAGAATAAACTAAACAGTTTAAAAGATGACTCTACAGTGTAAAAGACTTTTGCTTACCTTAGTATTGGCTGGTACAGCAGTTTTTGTATTAAGTCATAGCCACTCACATTCCCATGGAGATCAAGAACCACCTTCTTTCAAATATTCTAAAAATGCGAACGAACAATACAAAAATGATAAAGTTACTGAACAAGACTATAACTTGTACGTAAGTGCGTTAAGTGCAACTCTTTTTATAAGTGTAGCGCCATTTTTCATCCTGTTCTTCATTCCTGTTGACGGCAGTATCGAGAAGCAACCGCTTCTCAAGATTTTGTTGTCGTTCGCATCCGGCGGACTTCTCGGCGACGCATTCCTCCACTTAATCCCGCATGCACTGATGTCGAGCAGCAGTGAACCAGGCCACAGCCACAGCCACTCACATGATGGGGGTGATCATCAACCACATGACATAACAGTGGGCCTCGGAGTGCTCGGAGGAATTATTATATTCCTGGTAGTTGAAAAAACAGTTCGCCTATTCAGTGGAGGACATGGACACTCCCATGGAACCGACAAAAAAACAGATGAAAAGTCAAAGAAAAAAAACAAGGAGAAGAAAGAAGACATAAAAATTGCTGGATACTTGAACTTGGCTGCTGATTTTCTTCACAATTTTACAGATGGTTTGGCAATTGGTGCATCCTTTATAGCTGGACAAAATATTGGATATATAACTACAGTTACAATTTTCCTGCATGAGATCCCTCATGAAATTGGAGATTTCGCCATATTAGTGCAATCTGGATGTTCTAGAAAGAAGGCTATGTTCCTACAACTGCTCACTGCATTCGGGGCAGTATCTGGCACGGTCATCTCTATATATCTGAGAGGTGCCAGTGAGGGACTTGTTTCTTCCCTTATACTGCCATTTACAGCTGGAGGTTTTATATATATTGCTACTGTGTCTGTGATACCAGAGTTATTGGAAGGTTCAAATAAACTATCTCAGTCAATCAAAGAAATCCTGGCTCTATTAGCTGGTGTTTATATGATGGTACTTATTGCACAATATGAATAATTAGTTATGGTTCCTAGTTATTATATTAAAATTGTATGATTCCTTTAAATCTAATAAAATCATCACAAGCTTAACTTTCTTAAGGAAATTATTTTTCATTTTATACAAAGTGCAGTTGTATTCTATTGATCCATGAAATCAATTGATTCAGCTATTTTTGTATTTAAATTTTATGTATGTATATATGTCACAGCCAAAGTAATAAATCTGGATATTATATATACTGTCTAGCCGTTATATATAATGTCTACTCAATTTAGATAAAGTGATAATTGACACAAAATTTTACACAAATAAACGATTGAAATGTATTACTTTTAGTAGTAATTATAAATAATTCACAACATATTGGTAAAAGTTATAAAAAGGGGTTAAATATCATTTAGTCTAGGGCAAAGTCATATTTAGGCGTTAGGTTACTTGTGACTACAACAACGCGCGAGCCGAGCGAGCGTGCCGCGACAGCGGCCGGCGATGCGCCGCATAAATTACTACTATTCTTATATTTATTTTTAAGCTCTTTACCCATTCTGGTGCGCCCTCCATGACCAAAAGAAATATGAGTCTCATGAATAATATCAAAATTTTGTGTCAATTATCACTTTATCTAAATTGAGTAAACGTTATATATAATGGCTAGACAGTATATATAATATCCAGATTTGTTACTTTGGCTGTAACATATATACTGATCATTAACTTGGCAACTTTTACAAGTTTGTTAACCTACATAATTGAATAGATTCAGGTGTTACTTAGCAATAATCCATATTAACAAATATTAAAAAAAAAATTAAATTAATACATGATCAAAAGTTCTTGATTGAGTGCTCATGGTGTCAAGACCTTGAGGTTGCTTTGTGTGGAAGCAAAACACATTAAAATTCTTCCAGTTAGGCTATGTGGTGTTTTACATCATGTCGGCTAGGTGTGATCGTCAGTAGATATATTCTTTTGTGATTTTTGAAAATATTAATCTAGTTTTCTTTAAATATTTGTTATTAGGTACTACATAATTGACTTGCGTAGCCTAGGCTGTTCCCTCCAGAGTTGTGAGGAAAAATCCACCAGTATGATTTCTGTGCTCAATGAGGCCAAGATGAGATTAGTATGTTTTTTCCTCTTACACTGCTCATTTTCATCACACATCTCAGGTGGGTATGCAGCCTAATCAACAGTTTTATCAAATTCAATATTGTTACTTCCGTATTTGTATGTATATTAGTTTGTTTTTAAAGATAACAAATTGTTGAGACAGTGAGTAAAGAATAATTGTACCTAATATTATTCTTTCAGTTAGTATCTATCTAGAAACTTACTTTTTATTTGAACAATCTATGAGCTTAGCATGTAATTCAGTATACCTAATGTTTAATTTTGAGTACTTTATATTAATTAAATAAAACATTTTCATAAGTAATTAGTATTTTAATATAGTTTACTTCTTCTTAGATACACCAACAGTTCTTCCTCTCCTACCGGTAGTTTTGGTATGCTGACCACGCACACGCAGGCCCCAGTAATGACGCATTCCCCTATGGGCACGGATCTTTTTGAGCCTCTCCAGGTCCTCACGGAGCTTGGAGTCCAAATTGGAAGATGTCAGTTGACTGTATTTACCATCAACAATATCCTTCTGTCTATTGAGGAACCAGTCTGGGATTTTGTATTGCCTAGGGTTGGACATGATGGTTACAATTTTTTCAACCTAAAACAAAAATTATCAAAGATCAGAAGACAGTCCTATAATTTAATCATGTTGTATTATCTCGATAATATTGAAACTAATCCAATTACACTTATGAAATGTATGGCAATCATCATTTTATTAGTACCAATTCTGACAATTTATTTTTAAGACTATTACTAAAGACACAATCAAGTTCTCATTTCATTACTCTTCCACACAAAACTGACAGAACAAGGGGGCAGGTTGAATAATTATCTGAATAAAGATCATAATGCAGTAAGTTTTATTTGCCACCAACAAAGTATCAGATTCAATCATTTTCTCCACTTTGTTGTGATAATAAAAAACCAAGGGTGGTAGGTTTCGTCTTCTTCACATAAAACTTACCTCTTCCTCTGTACATTCTCCAGCACGTTTGTCAAGATCGATGTCGGCTTTCTTTAGGACGATATTGGAATACCTGCGTCCGACTCCCTTGATGGCAGTCATGGCAAACATAACTTTACGCTTGCCATCGATATTTGTGTTCATAATACGCAAGATATGCTGGAACTTCTCTGGGATAACGAGCGACTGAAAAATGGAACAACTTTGTTATCGGCACCAAAAATAATCACATAAACACATTCCACCATATTTCCAAAACATCTTTTTGAAGTTAAAACACCAGAATTTCGGTGGATTTGATATATTAAAACAGATTTTGTACCATAATGGCAAATTATTTTCTGCCGATCCGTCACACACAATACCAACACACTTTGAAAAGACAGATAAATACACCTGTGTTGCCAGGCCGAATGAATTGACAGTTAAGTTTCATTACTTGAAAGTTAATTATTTGCTGCTAAACCACAGAATAAAAAGGACGACGAAGAAGAAGCCGATGCGATGTACTAAAATGTAGCTTAGACAAAGAAAAGTACTTCTTACTCTAAGAATTCTATTATAATAATCTAAATAATATTATAACTAATATTCTAAGCTTTCTTACTCTAACACTAATAGCTTTGTACTTTAGAGTGCGGAGAACGTTACTTGCTCAGTGGTGTGGAGTGCGCCAGGCCTCACAGGCCTGGTCAAACCAAGGATTTTATATTTTTTTTAACTTGAGCACTCATTAAGCGGACAATATTGTCCTCGGCGCCATTTTCCGCAAACTCATTATGCGGACATATTTGTCCTGTAATGGCTACCGTGCTCCCGTACTTTCGTTTTTTTCGTATTAAAGCTTTTCCGCAGGTTTTTCGTCGTTATAATGTTTAAGACAAATTGAGTCTAATATATTTTTATGCTATAAATGTAAGAGACACTTCATGGATCGAACCATGGAACAAGTATTTTCGTGTCGAAAAGTGACTTTTTTTTTTCTTTGTTTATTTTAGTTTAGGCAGGGCTATTCATGCAAAGATTATTCAATACCCATAGAATGCACAAGATAAAAGGTAGTATTTCTGCAAAGAGTATGTCAGGGTCTAAATCATAAGCAAAGAAAAATGATGATATAATCTGTTGGTTACAGTTGTAACCAAGATGCTTCAACGGTAGCGTGTTTGGCGGGAACTAGACTTCTCAAGGGTAATTAACGCAGTTTTATATACAAAACCACATTACATGCAACATAAAGAAATAAAACGTAGTTTTAAGTGTGTGTTACTTCTTATTTCAAGAAAAACGGCATAGTATATCCGAAGTAATTAAAGTTTTCCCTAAAAATCGTTTTTTTGCGTGTTTTTGGCCGTTATTTAAATGTCAATTTGTGTTGAGTAAGAGGTGTCAAGGGGTCAAAAGCTTTCTATATAGTATGGTCCACACACGAGACAATTTTAGATACAACATGCTATTGCGATAATGTGAACCCGCAAATTGTATCCTTTGTAGGCGTGCTGTGGCTTATGTCTAACATGCTGCAAGTCTTCGTATCGTCCTTGCTAGCAATCTGTCAATTGTGGCCGCGTTATAAATCTGGACTCAGTCGCGATCGTACTCCCTTACGTCCTTCTCTGTCGTGATTAAACAACGGTGCAATTAAATTATTATAAAAAAGTGCTTAACGGTGAGAATGTGATAAGGCGGCCAATGCACGAAGAAGAAATTGTTGAAGATGAAACAGAAGAAATATTGAATTTTATTTTATTATTGAATATTATTAAATTAGTTACTATTTCTAAAATAAAACTACATTATTTTTAGTTTCATTCAGTTACTTACTACAAATTTTACTGTTGATGGTATGCCATGATTTTGCCACTACCACATCCCTAGTTCTAATCGTATTTTATCAATAATACATAAATCCAGACGTAATAAATTTATAATCTATAAATCCACACTGAGTTGTTTCAATGATAGATAAATTGCATTCCATTTTATGAAATGAAGATAAATCCAATCTAAATATTTAATTTTTGCAATAATTAATGGTTTTATTGCTGTATTTGCTGAACAGAGTCGTTTTCTTCAATGCTGTTAAGGTAATAAAATATATAATGCCTTTTGAATAATCGAATTAACTTTTTTATCACTTGTTCTTAAATATCTCCGAACAGTGTAGAGTGGATTTATCCAAGTTTGAAGTTAAGCGACACAATTATAATAATGTGATAGACCAAAGAATAAAGCTATTTGGAATATAAAATAATCTTTGCAGATAATATATATTAAATAAAATGAGTCTGCAATCTTGGATTTCAAAACGGATGTCATATTAGTATTCAGCAACATATTAAAAAAAATGTGTCCGCCATATTGCATTTCCAACTTGGTTAGAAGCTGGGAGGGGAGGTGAATTGATAATATGTAAGACCAATGAATAAAGTTATTTTGTAAATATTGTGAATTAATATTTTTTTGTCGAATTATAATAATAATTAAATAATTAATTACTTACACAGATGAAATGTTGGATTTTATCTTGCAAGAATATCTTGCCATCGCGGATGGCTTTTTATTACATACCTATATATTTTTGAAAAATATTTTTCTATAATTTACATTGGTATTAATATTAAAAAGTAACATTAAAATGTTTCGCCACTTCCTACTAGATGTGGACAGCTATTGGGACACATTACTAAACTCAAACCACCGTATATTCTGATTAAATACCATATAACCACTTATAACTACCAACTTTACGTATTGATTCTTTAATTAGATGTTTAATGTAAGCTTCTGACTACAAAATACATATAATAAATATAATATAATAACAAAATACTAGTTAGAAAATTGTAGCAATATTTTAAACTGTGCCATCTCTCGCTGAGTGACTATTCTATTACCACAAAAGCAAGTTCCGATTCATTGCAGCTCAGGGCGGATTCCGGCTTCACTACATAATCTCATACAACAATATAATTAAAGAACTTATCACAGATTTCCTTGTAATCATTGGCTTAGAAATGACTGGTTATCAATATTAAAATAGAATGTTCAAGTGCGTCAATATATTAGAATATATATATATATATATATATATATATATATATATATATATATATATATATAACTATATATATATATATATATATATATATACATATATATATATATATATATAGACACTATATATATATATATATATATATATATATAGTGTCGCTTTCTATAATATAATGCATCATATTGCATTTCAATGCTGCCTCTTAATATTAACTGCGGAATTTACGTTATATAGTTCATAAAATAGACTAGAAACACTTAATATTTTTTGGAAAAATGTAATTAAGTATCAATAAAAATTTGAGTATAACTTCAATACGCATTTTAGGGATAACTCAAATACTAGATCTCACTCAAATATATATGGGATCACATGACAAGCACCAGCCTTATAATGTAAAAAATCATGATACCAATAGGTACACTTTGTAAAGAGAAATAATAAACGTTATTATTTAATGATAACAACGTTTATATAGTTTTCTACAGACTATAAACTAAATATTTGCTTTTATGATGTGTAAAAACTCGTTAAATCGCAGTAATTTTGTTGTGTGAAACGATTACTTGTAGTCTCGTACGACAAACGTCGTATTTATACAATGAACCTACCTTTATTTTTTATTGAAACAAATACGCGTTATCCCTTAACGGTTTGTCGGTATATCGTAAAGTAATACGTAGCAAAGGCAACTGCTTTGCTCCGCTTTTCGATATTTGGACAGCATTGGAGCCATTATTATATATCCGTCTGCTGACTGGTGGTGATCAAACGTGGCATTAAATTGTGATCACAGCCGTTACTTGAGTAAAGTATGGCTAACTGCGATTCCAACACGTTGCAGCAGATTGTTTGTTAAATATAGTCGTATGAACATAATCTATCTGATTATAGATAATTTATATGATATCGAATCGTATCTACAAATTAAAAAGAATTCGTCTTTAAACGTGAAGTCGTTTTCAACTTACACATAAGTAATTATACATTTAACTCCTATTTATGTCTATATGATACATGCGTGCTCTCGTAAAATTCTTAGTAGAGCGCGTTTTAGATTTATGTCATTAAACGTACCTAATATAGATTTTCATGTTCCTTACTTCAAAAAGGTACTTAAATTCCGTTCTTAACTATCTTCCTGCTGAGTTTCATACTCTAACTTCATAAACATATGACTTCTGTACAAACATTGAGCGCCTTTTTGACCCCCAAAATTCAGCCCTGTTGCAAAATCCGTTTTTATCTGACATCATCTACCTACAGGCTTTCCTTCTTATATAAGGATTGATATATTACTACCGAATGTGCATTAGAAATAAATTATGATTTTTTATTAATATTAAAAATTATATTTTATTGGCTTACGTTACAGGTATGACTAATTAAATCCATTGGCCCCTGAACTAGTTTATAAAAACTGTGTATCAAGTTTACTACTCAGCATAATAAATAAAGTGTATTTATTAGTTATCCACTTAACCTTGTTCATTAGAACGTTTATGTGTAATAATTTATGGTACATATATATGTAGTAATGTAATAATTTATGGCATTTTAATAAGTGAATCCAGGTAAGTAATGTATTTTCAACATCATCGTTTCTTATATTTTTAAGTTTAGGTATATGTTTTATTAATATTACTATATAAGTGAGGGACAACAACTTTATATTGCTTTTTTGCAATCGTACTCATTGCACTAGGAACAGGACATCTATTTACTTATTTATTTAGTTCCGGCAACGTGGTTGTAACTTTTTTATGTTAGCGCCGTTTGCCTTCCGCAATAAATAGTTTCCTGACGCTTAAGACGTTAGATTATTCATATAGGTACATCTGTAGTTGGATATCTGTGGAGGAGATATAAGAGCACTTTTAGAACAGTACGCTGGGCACTTTCCGCTGTTATAAGGTGAGTTTTTGCTCTACTGCCCCATGCGCAAATGCAATACCTATAGTGACACTCACTAATTGCTATATATTTCTGTATTGCAAGTTTCTAATCTTCTACTTGCATAAGATTTTTATAAGCATAAATAATTTTCATTGTCCTAGTGCCAATAAAGCTATGTGAAAAAGGTGAAAGGTCCAATTTAGTTTGTCGTCTATGATTACGCCCAGATACCTAATGAAGTTGGCTCGTATAAAATTGCACAGTTAAATTGATTAGGTCCATTGTTACTCCTATAGCAGTGACAGGTATGGATCTTTACGATGATACTAGATCCAGGGTCACCTGCTTGAGTCATACTGAAACACATATATTTTGTTTTGCTAGTGTAAAGTGAAAGAAGGTTATTTTCCAGCCAAAGTATTACTGTAAAGAGACAATATTTAGTTAACGAAGTAATGTATCAGAATGTAGAACCCGATATAGCAGAAACTCTGCTAATACATAATTTCCCCTGTAAATCGCCGGACTTTTCTTTCAGACACACAACAATATTTGCAATTATAAAGACATTTAAAATTTTAAATATTAAGAGCACCGAAGACTTGTGGGGTATGTCAGTTAAAGTGGCAGAGTCTATAATATGCATTATTGCACCATATTTAAAAACAATATTCAATCTTTGTATTGATAAAGGAAACTTCCCCGACTTAATGAAACAAAGTAAAATCACTCCAATTTTGAAGTCGGGGGCTACATCTGACCCTTGCAATTACAGACCTATTTCTATCTTACCTGTTCTGAGTAAAGTATTCGAAAAAATTATGCTCAAACAACTTCTATCCCATTTTAATGAGCATAATATATTGAATGAGAATCAGTTTGGTTTCACAAAGAGCAGATCCACAACAGAAGCAGGTGCTCAATTGATGTCACATATACTAGAAGCCTGGGAGCGTTCACAGGATGCTATTGCCGTATTCTGTGACCTTTCTAAGGCGTTTGACTGTGTAGAGCACCGCACTCTGATTCGAAAACTTTCACATTATGGTATTCGTGGAAAAGCTCTGGATCTTATAAAGTCATATCTGTCAGACAGGCTACAGAAGGTTGGAATAAATAGCAATACTTCTTCCGGGTCTTTGGTAAGAATAGGCGTACCGCAAGGATCAATTTTAGGACCTTTTCTGTTTCTAGCATATATAAATGATCTGCCTTGCATGGTTAAAAATTTCTGCGATATAGTTTTATTCGCAGATGATACCTCCCTAATTTTTAAAGTAGATAGGAGGGATAGTGAACTTATTCATGTAAATAATGTGTTATCTATGATCTCTAAGTGGTTCGCGGCTAATAATCTTCTCTTAAATTCAAAAAAGACCAAATGTTTAAAGTTTTCTTTACCAAATGTTACTTATGTTGAACCAAACATTAAGCTTGGTCTAGAAAAACTCTCTTTTGACAATGCGACAGTCTTCCTGGGAATTAAAGTGGATTCAAATTTACAGTGGAATCCACATATACATGATCTATCTGGAAGACTTAGTTCTGCTGCATATGCAGTTCGTAAGATAAGACAGCTAACAGACGTAGCTACTGCTAGGCTCGTTTATTTCGCGTACTTCCACAGTATTATGTCTTATGGTATATTGCTGTGGGGAGCTGCTGCTGAGATAGAGACAATCTTTATCTTACAAAAGCGTGCAATTCGAGCCATATATGAAATGGATCCTTGGGAATCCCTGAGAGATATTTTTAAAGAAATTGATATTTTAACATTACCAAGTCTGTATATATTTGAAAATATTATGTATGTTCGTAAAAATTTGAGCAAATTTAAATCAAACAGTGACACTCACGATTATAACACTAGGAATAAAGATAAAATAGCGGTGCCAGGTTTTAGATTAGCAAAGATAAATAAGAGGTCCTTTTTAGGAAATTGTGTGCGGTTTTATAATAAATTGCCCAAACATATTACAACGCTCACAGAAAGAAAATTCAAGTTGCATGTGAAGAATATTTTGATAAAGAAATCTTACTACACAGTTTGTGATTACTTAAACGACAAAAATGCTTGGACTGGTTCGCCTCTGCCAAGCTAGCGCCTAACACCCACGTAATGTAAATTAAGTATTGTAATAATTTTATTAGATAGTATGTACTTAACACATTTTTAAAAAACGTTTAAAAGAATGGCCCCGAGTTTCTTGCCCGTTCTTCTCGCAGTGGCTCTATAATTTTTGTTTGCTGAACGTGGCAGTACAATGTAGTATATTTCAATATTAAAATTTGTAATTGACCTTCATAAGAGCGTCGTAGACGCCTAAATTGAATAAATGATTTTGACTTTGACTTTGAATGCTTTGCCATGTCTTATCATGTTGGAGTAACATGGTGTCATCTGCAAATATTACGAAATCCAAACCCTGTAAAGTAGTACCTTGTGGTACGCCGTACGTGCCACGTTATCACTCTCATGACTATCTACTTAAACCTTTTGAGTTTTTTGACTTAAATAATATACAAAACAGTCTAGAGCTATACCTCTCATACCAACATTTTTCAGTCTTGTCAATAGAATGGGAACGGAGACGGTGTCAAAAGCTTTTTGCAGGTCTAGAAAGATCCCTATATACTTGTGTCTATTAGCCAGCTAGCACGTGACTAAAAACGTAAGCGTCAGAACGACGTCCTCAGTCAACCTTGCTTCTCTGAGACCATACTAGTATTTATGTAACAAACTGTTTTTCTCCAAGAACCGCATCACTTTTTATTTGACAAGCTTTTCCAAGTCATCAGTCGACCTTTCGTCTCTGAGACCATACTAGTATTTATGTAACAAACTGTTTTTCTCCAAGTACTGCAACACTTTTTATTTGACAAGCTTTTCCAAGACTTTAGAAAGAGTCGAAAGAAGGGAAATAGGTCTGTAGTTAGAAGCATTTTCCATATCACCAGTTTTGTCAGACCAGCTATAGAAGGTTGGTATCATTTAACACATATGTATATATGAGTTACATATTCCGGGTGTTTAATGGAAATGGGTGTACCACAAGGTTCAATATTAGGACCATTTCTGTTTCTAGTGTTCAACGATTTGCCTTACATGGTCAAAGATCTCAGTGATATTGTTTTATTTGCAGACGATACCTCTCTGATTTTTAAAGTAGATAGGAAAGACAGTGAATTAATTCAAGTGAATAATGTGTATGTATATTAAATTTAAATGGTTTTCCGCTATTAATTTGCACTAAATTCAAGAAAGACCAAATATTTAACATTTTCTTTTTCTAATGTTAGTGATGTAGAGCCCAACATTGAACTTGATCAAGTTAAACTTGCAATTGTTTTAGTAATAGTATCCTTGGGAACTAAAATGGATTTGAATCTACAGTGGGGTTCTCATATGAATAATCTCTTAGGAAGTCTTGTTCTGCTTGCTGCATATGCCGTTTGTAAGATGACGGATGCAGTTGACAGATGTAGCTACTGCTCGACTGGTTTATTACCATTGTGTCTGTTAGCATAATGCCGTATTATTGTGGAGAGCAGCAGCAGATATATAGACCATCTTTACCTTGCAAAAGAGAGCAATACCTGCAATAGGTATAGGCGCACAGTTGGCACTTCTACTTTTTTGTATATGGAATGAATTCTAGAATCTGCGAATCGCTGATGGAGTTTTATAAGGAAATCAACATATTAACTTTTCCAAATCTTTATAGTCTTGAAAATATATTGGATACTCGAAAGAACCTAGGTAAATTCAAATTAAACAGCGGGCACCACAATATCAACACTTGGAATAAACTAGCTGTGTCAGGTTTTAGATTAGCAAAGACAAAAAAAAAATACTTTCTTATGTAAATGTATGCGATTTTATAATGAAATCCCTAAAGATATTATAGTTCTCATAGAAAGAAAATTCAAGATTCATTTAAAATATTTTAATTTTAAAAGCATATTATAAAGTTGGTGATTAGATAGAAGGTAAAAATGTTTGAGATAATCCACCTCTGCCAAACCCCCTCTAATACAAATATTAAAAGAGTAAGATCATATAAAAGGAATAGCCCCGAGTTTCTTGCTCGTTCTTCTCGAATTGACTCTATGCCATTTTTGCTGATCGTGGCAGTGGAATGTTTTAGTAGTAAATTATGTAATTGACGTGGAGTTAACGTTCTTTTAAGAGAGTCATAGACGCCAAACTGAATAAATGATGTTGACTTTGTATTTTGAAATCGGTTAAATCTTGGATACCAGTCAAAAAGATTTTAAATAAAATAATAAAGTTTGTACATTTTAAGCCAGAAACCTAAAAACATAGCCCTCAAACTCATATTTAGACAGTAGGTATAAAATTTATTCCAGGATGTTTTGAAGCGCTCGTAGCGAAGTTTGCTTAGCCATTCTGAACCGATCAGCAAAGTTAAGCAACGTCTGCCGTGGTCATGAGTTGGATGGGTGACCGCTGGTGATATTACTACCGAGCGCTTCTAAGATTTTTTTACCTGTAGATCAGTTGTATGCCCTCCATATTTACTAGACGAATACAGGGTAATTGCCTGAGTCACTACCAGTCTAGCACTTCCGAGCGTCCGGTGAATACATCGCCGCTAATCGTGTTTTTTCGGAATAATCTGTGGACAATACACCTTCCTTGTGTCTTTAGACTCTGCACCAATTATACAGGCACTGTGAGAGATAAGAAAACTTTTCATTTCACGCGTAATTATTGCTTTTATTGTTGAAATAGAAAATATCGTTATTTTGTTTTATCTTAGGAACGAATCTCAATGAAATGGATGAGCGAGATATGTGTATCGTTTGGTGTGGGAGAGTGAAAGAGATCGCAGCATAATGGTGATTGGAACGTCTCGTGGCGGTTCGGTGGTTACACGAATTGCTTATTTATCTCTTTCTAACAACATATATGACGCATAATATTTGAACGTTCTTTCCTTGTCATTACAAACTGCATATACATGTGCGTAGGTATGTATATAGGTAAATTCTAGTAAGCTTTTAGAGCAGTGGTGTTCGGATATAACTACTCTAAGTATTTCACCTCTCTGGAGCGCTTCCGTGCTTCGGAGGCATTTCGGAGGGCACGTTAAGCCGTCGTCGGTCCCGTTTGTTGTCTTAGGATGGCATTCGTTATAGTATGGTGGTAGGGCATTTTGCGAATGCCCGCCTGGCTAGGTACCACCCTCAAGTCGAAATCTGTCGCCAAGCACCTAACGGTGTGTTCCGGCAGCTGTCCTTGAGAGCCAGTAAGTCTAGGTTAGCCTGAATAACATCTTCGACTGCATCATCACTTACCATCAGGTGAGATAGTGGTCAAAGGCTAACCTATCAAGCATAAAAAAGGAGCAAATCTGACTCAACCAATATTTGCCCAAGGCATTGCTAAAACGAACCCCGAACGATAAGGACAAAAACATTCACAGCGCCAATAAAGGTTCATCTGCCTTTAAAGCAGCATGACAAATGGCAAATGTATTTATTACATGGACTTAGATAAATCCATGATTTATTACGAATTAGATACTAAAAAGGCGTTTTAATCCCGCACTGCGGCATCGCGCGCCATCACATTGCAGTCTGACCATAATCTGTATACATCCTCTTTGGCCATAATCTGTACCCGAGCCCGCCAATTATTATTCTGAGTGGCAACATCATACTAAATTTTCATTTTACGTGCATTTTACGAATGTTCTTCCGTCGTGTGCCGGTTCTGTAATTTTCAGTTCACATTTATAACGTTTAACCAGAGTTTATTATATTAAATAGTGATCATAATGCATTTAGAAAACACGCTACCACTGATTCAAATATTGGAAAAGACTATATCACCAGGTGAGCGCCGTTTGTCTAATGTTAAATGAACACTGATGGCGTTTTTATGTCAACCGACTTTATTCTGGAACTTGTAACTGTTTTAAATTTTGTTTTGTATTCATCGTATTAGTCTCCTGAGTATGTCAGTCACATTTAACGTTACTATTTCTGAGGCAGGTCCTGCGATTGTCAACCTAATATTGGATAGACTCTTTGTCATCATGGTAATCCTCTAGGCTGACAATCCGAGACGATACGCCGTCGTATAGGACGTGGAGAAGTTAAATTGTGATGATTCGACTAAATACCTACATATTTCTAAGAGATGATTAGTATTGTACTCATAATGTGAACATATTGGTTGCTGTGTGTTGTCATGTCAATCCATATTATTGTTTTAAGGTTATGAATTGCCACTGATCTTACATCTGCTTGACCAGCATCAATTTCAGACATCCTGCTTTTTAAACCTTAAGTACAATGATTCCTGCAGGAAGCCCATAATCACACAGTTAAGATATCATTTACTTCAAAGAAGGAAAAAGCTGATGGTCACAGTTTTTTAAGGTTTCAAAGAAAGATACAAAATATAATTAAAGTACTGTTTCCTTTAAATTGAGTGTACCTACTTATAAACTGCTACATTGAACATGTTTATTGATTACTCACTCTGTACCACATACAATATGTCTCACTGATGCAAGATAAATCATGGATGTAGTGTACATACAAAATGTATAAATCTCTGATAACCTGTACCTTAAAACCAGGTCCCCCAGTGCCATAATAACTCTTATCAGGATTAAAAGTTAGCCACTGGTAAATAAAATATGTTTGACAAGTGTTTTAGACCTGGTGGAAGGTGGTCTTGGTCATTATACTGGACCGCCAACCTAACCATATAGGTTTATGATTTGGAAGACAATTTCACATGTGCTTCAAAAAAGAAATCCTAAACTGGATACAAGTGTTAAAAAAATTAAATGCCTAAATTTCTAGGAAATTATACATTTCCTACCAGTTAATTTACTAGTGGCTGCTTCCATACAGTGCACTATGTCATCATTCTTCATTCAGTACAGCAAATGTGATATTGGGTCACTATAAAGCAACAAAAAACTGATATAATCAAAATAAATTCTTTATAAGCATTTATATTATCACTTTTTGTTGCCAATACCATAGCTATGTAAACTAATTAAAAATATTTTATAATAAAGCACATTAGCAATATTTAACATTACAATTGCTTAAAAATTGCAGTTATTGCAAAATAGTTCTTAATTTTAGGTAACATTTGCTGTTAAGGTTCAGAACTTATTTTTTAAATATTTTTTATTGCTGTCAGGTAAGCCTCTGACCACAATCTCACGTGATGGTAAGTGATGATGTGGTCGAAGGTGTAAACAGTCTTAACCTAGAATTACTCTGGCTCTCAAGGACAGCATAATATACTGAAACATATAAATGTTACAGTCGCCTATTATCAACTTGCTATGTGTGAACTTAAAAAAAAACTTGAGATATGTTACACCTAGAAAACTTGTCACTTGTACTCCTATTCGCTAAAATCAATGTCTTGAAAGTGCAAAGACTTGTAATAACAATCATGGTACATCACACGTGCCTGATTCACAGCCTGAAAGTGTGGAGATTAATGATGCTAACTACATTTCACCTGTCCAGTGTCATCCAGCATAATATGCAAAGTTCATTATCAATGTAAAATTGCCTGCTTCTAGAAGAAAAAATCAAGAATTTGTCAACACAAGAAAACAATTTTTTTTTTAATGCCTGATAGGTTAGCCTTTGACCACTATCTGACCTGATGATGTGGTTGAAGATGTTGTTCAGGCTAACCTAGAGGCTCAATAAAAATTCATTCATTCAGTCATCGGTCTTTCAGTTATTTTCTGTTGAAATCTATTCCAAATTCAAATAAATTAATTTGCACTTGACTTTATTTATCAATCATTGGGCATCAAAGACATTGGCCACACTCTGACACTGGCAGAAAAACGCCAAGCTGCGTTTAAAAGCCATCTAAAGAAGAAGAAGAAAGAGTGTACATCATCACTTACCATCAGTGTACCTGATGTTAAGTCATGATGTGGTCAAAGCCATCAGGCTAAAGAAAAAAAATTAAAAATGAGAGATTAAACAGTCCAGAAATGTTTCCTTCAGAATATTGGTTATTGCTCAAGCAGTGTGCACCATTGCATTATCCTGTTGGAACCACATCTTCTCCAGTACCAAATAATCCAATTGAGAAAGTAAAAATTCAGTAATTATGGCTCAGTAGCGCACGCAGCCAAAGTCGCAACCAGGCCAGCAGAGTTCTCAAAAAAATGGCCTGATGACTCCTCCAGCATAAACAGCACACCATGCCGTAATGTTAAAAATATGGCCATACCTCCAATATTTCTTTTACTATCTAACAAGCTTAACTTGTCTGATTTTCTTAATTATATCTAGATATCCTGGTGTCATTATCCATATTTTAAATGTAAATTTGAGGTTGTTAGCCTGAAATATCTCTACCTACTCCGATCATTCATTATGACTCAACAAATCAATTAACCAAAAACGGTTATGTAGTTAAGTTACTTATATGCGGTAGAAGTTGGAGCGAGGGTAACCAATAAAAATATGTACCTGTGAAGTCCCTTTATAACCTACTTAAAGACCTTGGCCTGTCTAGGACAGCCATAACTTCCATCCTAATTAACATAACTTAAATCCTCATTCCTTGTGCTTCGAAGGCAGTATCAGGATCTTACCAAATTTGGTTGGGCAGAGGATGAGGCTCAAGCAGTGGAGGGGAGCATTAGTGACATTGTAAAGGGACCTTTTAACCCTACACCTTGGGTTGCATTCCCAGGCACCTGTGACTTGGGCCTCTTCTTCTGCAAACTATGGACACGGTGAATCCATGGAATGCTAAGTAAATTATCTCCCACTACATCATACAATGAAGGTCATTGATGCAAATGCGAAGATAGAATAGTAAGCGAAACAACATAAAACAAAGTATTGTTAGATATCATTTGGTAATATTTCAGCCCAAAAAGGAGCTATATGTCACATATAATGTTGTCTTAGGTTTTCGTGATTGTTACACATAGTAATTAAACAACTTTAAATCCTCCTTAAAGGCCGGCAACGCATCCTCGAGACCTCTGGTGTTGCGGATGTTTGTGGGCGACGGTGATCACATACCATCAATTGAGCCGCCTGCTCGTTTGCCCTCCTATCCCATAAAAAAAAATGGTTTAATTCGCATATATTTTTAATTATTTTGTCCTGACGTTTCAAACACTTTGCAGTGATCGTGGTTATGGGGTGACTAATTGGTTTTATTTGTCACATGAGTTATTAAGAAATTATTTGGTCTACCGTCAGAAGTTCTGTTTTTATTTTATTAATCATAAAGTTCCCTATTCATGCAGTATTTGCTCAGTGTCCAGGGGTCTTGCAGATTTGTGTCGGCCTTGGGATTTAATTAATTTGCTTGGGCTGTCATACATTGGGCAAACAAAGAGGAGCATTGGTATCCGGGTAAAAGAAAAAATTGCTGACATGAAGAACAGACGCTCGACCAAGTCTGCGCTTTTTGAACATGCTCAGGACAAACTCAACCACTACATTTGGTTCGACAAGCCACAAATCCTCGCCAGAGAGACTCAGTTTATGCCAAAAATGTTACGCGAGGCTATTGAAATCAAAAAGTACCCAAATTTCAATACAGATGATGGTTGGCAAGTACCACCTGCTTGGGATCCTGTTATCAAATTAATTAAATCCCAAGGTCAACACAAATCTGCAGTACCTCTGGACACTGTGAGCGAATACTGTGAGAATAGGGAATGTTATGATTAATATAAAGATTTTTGATGGTAGACCAAATAATTTCCTAATAACTCATGTGACAAATCAAACAAATTAGTCACCCTGTGACCATGATCACTGCAAAGTGTTTGAAACGTCGGTCGGGACAAAATAATGAAAAATATACGCGATTTAAACTGTTTAAAGTTGTTTAATTACTGTGACACATATAGTCATCAACATGTTGGAAAAACTTTCAAATCAGCTTATATGACGTCCACATATTACAAAAGACCATTGTCAAGTTTCGACAATAATTAATCTTTTAAATTACCTCCAAATGTTTACCAGTATATAGTCATAATGAAAAAATATAGAGGCAAAATAGACTTAAAACGTTTGAGGCATACAGAGAATAAAGGGTCAATAGAATCCTCCAGAGAAAGAAGTTTTGTTTCTCTAGTCTCCTGTGTAGGATTGTAATTTGTGTGTCTCTGATATCCTATTCTACTTTTTTTATCATTAGGCATCAAGCTTAAAGATAAAAAAGATTTTGACAGCCCCTTTAGAAGCTATAATAGTCGAGCGGTAACAGCTATGGACTTCCGAGCCGTAAGTCCATGGTTCGATCCCTTCCTCCGGCTTAAGCTTCACCGCATGGGGAAAGGGCATTTCGCGAATGCTCGCCTGTCTAGCTAATACAAATATTTTTATATCCAATTAAGTTTACAATTTAGCAATACCTACCAAGTAATCAAGTACAAAATCTGTCGCCAATCACCTAACGGTGTGTTCCGGCAGCAGTCTTTGGGATAGCTCCCAAGATGGCTAAAATTACAGGCACATGAGACTTAACAATTGTGTCTCAGGGTGACGGGCGCAGTGCAGTTCGTAACTTGTGACGAAATGGATATGTCATAGCCAGAGGATACCGCTTAACATCAGGTGCGCTTCGTGCCTGTACCTTTGCAAAAAAAAACCCAACAAAACTATTGTTGCTGTCATTCTGATTTTTATCTTCTTTAAGCTCGCAACATTATGTTGATAAATGGACTTTACTTAAGCTGGAGCCTGTAATGATTCATTCATCATTACAGGCTCATCATAGTCAGCAACATAAATCGCCACTCTTTCAGGTCATGAATCAGGCAGGTCTGATGTACAAATGTTTTAAGTATTAAACAATTTCTTAACATTTCTGTTTCAATATTCTAGATCGAAATGAATTGGAAGCTGCTGAAAAGTACTTGGATCATGCAGCCGCCACTGACTTTACAACATTCATCAAGATGTTGTCAGAAGTGCTGGCACAAGGAGGCAACAGCCAGGTGGCTCGAATGGCTGCTGGATTACAGCTTAAGAACCACCTAACCTCTAAGGACACCACACTAAAGCAACAATATCAACAAAGATGGCTGGCCCTTCCTGAAACCATAAGAACTTACATTAAAGAGAATGTGAGTAGACTTAATTTTTTAAAACCTATTAAATTCTCAACAGTTTCTGTAATAGATAAATATATCATCTATAAGAATATAGGAATGGGTGGTGGATAAATTTGACAGTTGCAGACCATTTTAACAACCCAGTAAATATGGTAGCTATTTGAGCGAATTATTTATTTCTAGGGCAGGATATTTTTACATTCAATTAATTGGCCACTAAACATTTGTTTTGTACTATAAAACATCATTGCCAAAATTACAGATCTTGAGCGCAATAGGAACAGAAAATAGCAGACCAAGCTCGGCAGCCCAATGTGTAGCTTATGTAGCAGTAGCAGAACTGCCTGTGGGGCAATGGTATGACCTCATACCATATCTTGTAGACAATGTTGTCAATGCAAGCTCTACCGAGCTTAAGAAGGAGGCAACACTAGAAGCTATTGGTAAGCATTGTAACATATTAAGACTTATGTATGTGTAAACTTATGTAACTTGCATAGATATATGTACTTATGTAGCTCACTTTTCAATATTCTTCAGTTCACGTTGTAAATTAGAAGCACCTACTCACTTTTACTTTAAATATTAGAAAAGTTGATCATTATATATCAAATTTTCAGGTTATATATGTCAAGATATTGATGCTGAAGTCTTGACAGAACAAAGCAATCCAATCCTCACTGCTATTATACATGGGATGAGGTCCACTGAACCCAGCAATCATGTGCGCCTCGCGGCCACTCAAGCTTTGTTAAACTCCCTAGAATTCACTAAAGCCAACTTTGATAAGGATAATGAGAGGAATTTTATAATGGAGGTTGTATGTGAGGCTACCCAATCTACCGACATGAGGATCAGTGTTGCTGCTCTTCAGTGTTTAGTAAGTATTTGCTAGATAAATATACGTTTTGCTTCTATTCCTGACAGATTATAGATGATATAAATCAGCTTGTTTTGCTTAGGTTCAATAAGTCATGAAGTAACAAGTCCATTTAAGATGGAATTAAGATTTTTTATGTTCTGCCAGACTAGCCGCTAACTGATATTGCGAGGTGTGTAGATTTTCACGCCTCAGAAGTCGTACTTATAACACCCAAAGTCAGAATGTCATGTTTCTAAAATTATCTAAAATTTTAATGTATTCCAGTCCTTTCCTGGGCCTTCCATGATGTCGGAAAGTTTAATCTTAAATCTGGTTTAAAAATGGAATACATCATTGAAGAGTGTCTATCTGTATCTGTGTGTCACTCTGTGAAATTATTTTTCCCAATACATTAATAACTAGTGGCTCTCCGATAGCCACTAGTTATGTAAACTCGAAAAATATATGCATATATAAAAAAAACTTAAAATCTTGTAAAATTTGAGCAAAAGTAGGTTTTTGCTCTCGTAGTACGTCCTCTCACCTTCTAAAAAGGCCAAAATAGTTCACTTTGTGATACCAGCACCAACTTTAAGTATGTTAATAAACATAGTGTTTACTCTAAAAAAAACATCAAGACACAAGCTGTAAAGTGCCTGGATCCGAAGCTATAACGTCATCAAAATAGCGGCCACTGCATTTTGAAAAATGCAAATTATATTGAAACTTTTATTCATAAATATACGTGTGGGGTGTCAAATTAAAGATAATTAAATGTTCTAGAATATTGTTCTTATATGACACTACGCTACTAGTAGACGTACAAAAATATTTAAAATTTAATGAAAATTTTACTTTGAAAAATCCCGTTTCTTTTAAATAGTTTCTATATTATGTGATTTAGACAACCACTATGTAATACAGAAATACCAAATAATTAACTACCTTTCTATTAAAAAAAAAACTTAAGCGATCGGATGGAAAATGCTCTATTCATAACGATTTTAGTCTAGGCGCCTTGCGGTACACTATGTTTATTAACATACTAAAAGTTGGTGCTGGTATCACAAAGTGAACTATTTTTATGCTAAGAGAAGGGACTATCGGGTGTATAAATGTTGTAAACGGTTCTATATAAACGATTTAATAGAAGTGCGCTACTGGAGACATTTTGCATGTTCATCTGATGTTTCGGAAGCTTTACATTCGTTAGAAAACGCATGATTAAACAGAAGCCCAGCAGCGCAAGTACCGAAGTTAACGATTGCTAAGACATTTAAAATCGTCTAAATTCTATAAAACGGGTTATATCGATGTTTGCAAGTACGAAACCTACTTAAAGTATCGGTAATTAAATTCCATAAACATCAGAGAGTTGAAATACTAGAGTAGTTATATCCGAACACCACTGCTCTAAAAGCTTACTAGAATTTGCCTATCTACATACCTACGCACATGTATATGCAGTTTGTAATGACAAGGAAAGAACGTCCAAATATTATGCGTCATATCTGTTGTAAGAAAGAGATAAATAAGCAATTCGTGTATCCACCGAACCGCCACGAGACGTTCCGATCACCATTATACTGCGATCTCTTTCACTCTCTCACACTAAACAATAAACATATCTCGCTCATCCATTTCATTGAGATTAGTTCCGAAGATAAAACAAAATTTTTGAAATGAAATTCTCGTGAGTTTCACACATATTTAAATATTATAAATAAAACCTCATCATCAGGGCACTCGCCCTGATGATGAGTATCTGATATACTCGAAACCCGGGTCGACGTATTCGATCCCCAACGTGAGTGTTTTTGCCGGTTTTATTTATAATATTTAAATAAAACAAAATGACGATATTTTCTATTTCATCAATAAAAGCAATAATTACGCGTGAAATGAAAAAGTTTTCTTATCTCTCACAGTGCTTGTATAATTGGTGCAGAGTCTAAAGACACAAGGAAGGCATATCGTCCACAGATTATTCTATTCTATCCTAAAAAACACGAAAACCGGCGATGTATCGAAGCAGTGATGGCTCAGTGGTATTGGCTATGGACTGCCGCGCAGCAGGTCCATGGTTCGAATCCCGCCGCGGGCTTGAGCTTCACCGCAAGAGGGAAGGGCTTTTTGCGAATGTCCACCTGCCTAGCCACCACCCTCAAGTTGAAAATCTGTCGCCAAGCACCTAACGGTGTGTTCCGGCAGCAGTCCTTGAGAGCCAGTGAAATTACAGGCACATGAGACTTAACAACTATGTCTCAAGGTGACGGGCGCAGTGCAATTCGTCACTAGTGACGAAATGCATCTGTTATAGGCAGAGGTAGCCGCTTAACATCAGGTGGGCCTCGAGCTTGTTCCGTCACAATAACATTCACCGAATGCTCGAAGTGCAAGACTGGTAGTGACTCTGGTAATTACCATGAATTCGTCAAGTAAATATGGTGGGCACAACTCATCTACAGGTAAAAAAATCTTAGGTAAACATCGTTAAAATTTAAAGAATTTGATGATTGCCCTAGCTTGGAACTTTAAAATGACGCCTGAGATCGTTTATTTTGTAGATTTTAACGAATGTTTTGTCAGGTTTAAAAAGAAGCTCGACATAACCGAGACAAATTTTAAAATGATCTTTTGGGCTCCTTTTATTATTGCAAAAAGAGTGGTGCTGTGCAAATGCTGCAGGGAAGAGGTTGACAAATGATAACTACCCTACCTATCGGACTTTCGCAAGAGTGTTTCAGGAATCTATTTCGAATATTGATAGAAATTGTACTCGCTCTTCATGCAAGGCTTTGAGAACGGATATTAGGACGCGATCTCACGGTCTTACCCGTGCACATAACACAAACTAAATACCTAAGTCGGTAGGTATTGGTTTACGAATAGGTACGCTCAACAAAAATAATAACAATTTAAAAAAAAAACAAATTTTCTTCTCCATATGTATCTGTAAGATAACTTTAGTCAGTTATCATAACCATTATTTTCTCTTTGAAAGAGAAAGTTGAAGTTACAACCCGATACTGAGAAAGTTTATAATTTAGTGTCAATTTTCTATAAAATGTAGAATTCAAGAAAAACATACTGTATTTATCTGTTATTGGTACTAAGAAAATGCTTTAATGAACAAATGTGTGAATGAACAGTTTTAATAATCTGTGCAAAAACAGTCCAATTTCGAAGTTGCCATTTCGTAATAATCGACATACTGTCCACAATTTCACGATCGTAATCCGTCGATAAGAGTTATCGACAACAGTTCCATACCTGCAATGGGCTATACGATTCGTTAAATTTATCGATCATAGCGATTCAATAATTTAACGAGCCATACTACGGTACTTGCACTGCAGAAACGACTGCGTATCACACGAGGCGCTATAGGGGAGTAGTTCCCAGAGGCTAGGCCTGCCTAAAGGGGCAGCAATCCCGATAGGGGCTGTGAAAGAGAGCGCGCGTGACCCCATGGCCCTCGTACCAGTCGATGACGGTGGAACGCCATGGAGTTTTAGTCGGTAGTAAAAAAAAAGAACGTGCAATTGGGCCTCAGTGTCACATCCTGCTTAATTATGGCGATATCTTTTACTCGCGTCGTTATAATGAACATAGCGCATACTTTTTACACAGAGTCTAAAGCTAAGATTCAGATATATTTACGAAAGACAATCTTAGCTAGGCTTTGGCTAAGCCAATCTTTAATTTCGTATTCCAGAGATGTAGCCAGAGTCTTACTTCCAACAGTCTAAGCTAAGATCGCACTCTATTATTTATGGCAGTTTTTATTAATGGAACATACACCGGTTTTTGTTCATCTGTGCAGCCTGACATAAAAAGCAAACGACAAGAACAGCAATATTTTAAATGGTATTGGAATGAGTGACACAAAATATCTGATATGTATACCTATTTTCATTTAGTGAAAAAATAAATGTACAGGTTAAAATTCAATGTAAAAACTACGTTTATCGGCGCCACTCCTGGTTTAAGACTAGTAGTCCTGCTAAAGTAGTCTTATTTTCACTATTTGACTTAGCATAGCACTCGGTAAGTTTAAGTGCTGTTCTAAACATCTATGAATACACAAAGACGCAGTAAGCACTACATTGTGACAAATGGATGCATTAGGTCACTCGCTTAGACTTGTCTCTAAATCTCAGCCTAAGACTGACTTAAGATAACATACTGAACAATATTAAACAATTTCATAAATTTATTTTTAAAACAAATGTTGATGAAATATTGACAGCATCAACTACGTTACTAATTTAATTTGTTTTTAGTTAGACATTCTTGAAAGTATGCCACATCTTCAGTCTAAGCAGGCATAGGGTAGCCAGCAGCTGTCGCTAATGTTGTTACGTACGATCATTCAACTTTTTAACTATGTAATATGTTATGAGTAGGTACTGTGTCAGTACAAAGTGCTAAAATAATTATAGAATATTAGTTAGTTATTTTGTAAGTTGTTGTGAGATTTCCATGTCGTCTTAAGTTTATATATTTTTTCTCTTATTTATAGGTAAAAATTCTTTCACTATATTATCAATACATGGAGCCATATATGGGTCAAGCATTATTTCCTATAACTCTAGAGGCTATGAAATCTGATGTGGATGAGATATCACTACAAGGCATTGAATTTTGGTCCAATGTTAGTGATGAAGAAATTGACCTTGCTATTGAAGAGGTAGAAGCAACAGAAGCAGGTAAATATAATTTCGTAATGCTAACAATACCAGCAATAAATGTTATATATATTGGGTCCTTTGTCAACAACTGATAGTTACGATGACGAATTCGAAAACATATATAATATTATCTAATCAAATAACAAGTATATCTGGAAAAATATTATTGTTATCAGGTCGTCCCCCTGTTCGAACTTCACGGTTTTACGCAAGGGGAGCACTCCAATATCTTGCTCCAGTCCTTATGCAGAAGTTGACCAAGCAAGATGATACAGACGATGAACTGGAGTGGAATCCGTCAAAAGCCGCCTCTGTATGCCTAATGCTTCTCTCCAACTGCTGCGAGGACGAAATTGTGCCTCATGTCTTACCTTTTATCAATTCTAATATCAAAAATGAAAACTGGAGGTATAGGGAAGCCGCTCTGATGGCTTTTGGTTCAATCTTGAGTGGTCTTGAAGCAGATACTCTCAAACCCTTAGTAGAAAATGCTATGATGACTTTGATTGAAGCTATGTACGACTCGAGTGTCGCCGTGAGAGACACGGCGGCCTGGACCTTCGGCAGAATTTGTGAAATCGTTCCGGAAGCAGCTATTAACGAGACGTACTTGAAACCGCTCCTGGAGAGTCTCGTCAACGGCTTGAAGGCGGAGCCGCGTGTCGCCGCTAACGTCTGCTGGGCATTCACCGGATTGGCTGAAGCGGCATACGAAGCAGCTGACTGCGGGGAGTCTAACCAACCTCAGACATATTGTATGTCCAATTACTTCGATTTCATAATACAAAGACTTTTAGAAACAACTGACCGTCAGGATGCGGCGCAGCATAATTTGAGGTCTGCCGCTTACGAAGCGCTCATGGAGATGGTTAAGAATTCTCCAACTGATTGTTATGTTACCGTCCAAAAGACCACCATGGTGATATTGGAACGGCTGCAACAGGTATTGCAGATGGAGAATCATATCTCGAGTCAGGCTGATCGGTCGCAGTTCAATGATTTGCAGAGTCTCCTGTGCGCAACGCTACAGTCTGTACTCCGCAAGGTGACTCCCGATGATGCGCCGCAGATATCAGATGCGATTATGACAGCTCTGCTGACTATGTTCGCTGGGAATGCTGGAAAAGCTGGCGGTGTACAGGAAGATGCCCTCATGGCGGTTTCAACTCTAGTGGAGGTCTTAGGAGAAGGTTTCCTCAAATATATGGATGCGTTCAAGAGATATCTGTATGTGGGCCTCAAGAACCACCAAGAATATCAAGTATGCATTGCAGCTGTCGGTCTCACGGGCGATATATGCCGAGCATTAAAAAATAAGGTGAATAACATATGAAAAAAAAATTAAGTAGTTTTCTTTTCATTGGCAATGTGAATAATGAAATTTAATATGGTGTTATTGTTTTAGGTGCTACCCTATTGCGATGAGATAATAGTGCTGTTACTGGAGAATCTTGGGGACCCTTCTATTCATCGTTCAGTCAAACCGCAGATATTGTCTGTGTTTGGAGATATCGCGCTCAGTATCGGACCTGATTTTGCTAAATATTTCGATGTTGTTATGCAAATGTTGCTGCAGGTACAGTTTTTAAATATGCTATTTTATAAATGTGCTTTATATAGATTAATATATTATACAGTTACTCAAATATTTAATATTTTGTATAACAGGCCAGCAATGCGCAAGTAGATCGTAACGATTACGACATGGTGGAATACTTAAGCGAGCTACGCGAGAGTGTGCTGGAAGCATACACTGGCATTATACAAGGACTTAAAGGGCCTTCTGGCGAGGTGAGTATTTCCTCTATTTTATATAAATAGCGACCCGCCCCGACATCGCACGGGCGCAATGCTGATACTAGATAATATACTACAGTTTTTAATATACTATAGTATTGTTCAACATTCACAGCTTTTTTGTCATTAGACAATACAAACATGTTATTTTAGAGGTTACTCTTGAAACGTTAAAGGTTACACTTAACATCACATTAGAAACCTCTAGAATTATCAGTGTTTCTCTAGTATATTATGCATGTATTATACATATAAATCTTCCTCTTTAATCACTATCTATTTGTAAAAACCACATCAAAATCTGTTGCGTAGTTTCAAAGAGCTAAGCATACATAGGGACAGACAGCAGGTTTGTTTTATACTATGTATAATCGGCAGTACAGATTTTAAAATAATACTATTATAGAAATTCTGTTCTAGCAACCATGCACAGTATTCAGTATCCGCATAAAATGTATGTAGTTTAAAGTATTTAATGTTACAACCCACAAAACTCATCTAAATTACTTTAGTAACTAAACTGGCATGTGCTCTTTTGTGATTTATTATTACAGTTCCAGTGCTAACTGATGCGAGGAAAGTTCGCCAGCAACTCTTGTTAAAAAAAAACTGAAAGATATGTAGAGGTGTCTAATTATCCACAATGTTCCTTCTAAGGATAGTAATTGTACATTCCTATTTCTTTTTTAATATTCTTGTGTATAGAATTGTATAGGGGAAAAATCCCAGCTGTGAGAAGCAATCCTTTAAGCATCACCTTCAATGTGATTAAATTAATATGAAATGCTTCACGTCTCAAGCATAAAACGCGCCGCAAGCATTTACAAAAGCAAAACGAGAGGAATAATTATAGTGATGTGCTGTATTCAAACCACCGCCATCTACCCCTATAGCTGGGGTATGCTCTGACCGCTAAGCCAACATGTCATTTCGTTCTTAATCATTGTATGGGACTGGAGCGACACCTATAGTTCGCCGCAAGCAATTTAATTTTATCGGGTTATATAGATACTTGATTTTGTTCTATATGCTGTTCAAATTAAATGGCTCACTAGCATATAGAAAAACTCTTACTATGTCGCATAACTCAATGATCTGTTTATATACTTAAATTAATTTGTGTGCGTAACATAACAATATCTATGAATATGATATATTATGGATTAATATTGTAATAATTTATGTATAATATTTATTCTGTTACCAATATGGATATATTTTTATCTATTATTATAATATTCAGGACACATACATAATATTGTTTCCATAAGTGAATACTATTAGGCTCTTGGGTACCAAAATTCTCCTAGCTATATCATTATATTAGTAGCAGCTGTTTGTATTCCTTGTAAAATAAAAATAAAAAAAGATATTCCTAGCACCACATTGTAAACATATGGTGACTTGACTCGTCACGTATACGTGTGTAGTTGATGTATGAATATCCACCTTATATATATATAAGGTGGATATTCATACATCAACAATACTGCGGGAGATGGTGTAGATGTAGAATCGATAACTGTATGTGTTCCACTCATGTTTAATTTTCACATACACAAAAAGTCTGTACAATTGCTTAAGTAATTGTGGCACGTTGGCTTTGGGAATAATAGCAAGGACAACCGCGGTCTACGAACACGGTGTATCTACTCTATTCATACACACACACGATTAATACTAACAAATACTTTTAAAAGTATCCTAAAAAACATTAAATAATATTTAAATAAAACACTTAAAAAAGCATAAAATTATATATCTAGTGACAATTCCGCCTAATTTTCCTGTTATCTACGTGACGTCATAAACATCACGCAGCCTAACCGGAAGAATACCCGACTAGTTTCGCTTCTAAACGAAGCATCTTCAGGAGGTCTTGACTTACCGAGCGCACGATCGAGACATGTCTCGATTCATTCTTCCGGTTAGGCTGCGTGATGTTTATGACGTCACGTAGATAACAGGAAAATTAGGCGGAATTGTCACTAGATATATAATTTTATGCTTTTTTAAGTGTTTTATTTAAATATTATTTAATGTTTTTTAGGATACTTTTAAAAGTATTTGTTATTATTAAATATGGATTTCCGCAAAGTAACGCCTGAATCTATTCATTACACACACGATTGCTACGCGAAGTCAATGCACTGCTATACTAGACACAATAGACAGCTGTTTTGTGTACCTATTCTGCCTAGTCGGTATTTGGCGGCTTGCGACAAAAGAACGCGCGACGCGGTAGCGGTTTAACACAATACGGCATACCGAAGTAGCTGCAACGCAATACAGTACGTACCTACGTAAACTTGAAATTAAATAGAATGTAGGTAAGTAACATTTTTTATCATTTAGAAGAGTTTAATCTATTGGCGATTATGCAAAGCATTCGGCAGTCTAGCTAGATTGGCTGGTAAGGCCTTCGCGTTCGTCAGAATAGGTACGGAAATAGCTGTTTTGTCCTATATAGTGATAGAGTCTAATTGACATCGGGTAGCGTTCGTACGTGTGAGGATGGAGTAAACCGCGGTTCTCGCTATCATACTAAAAGGCAACGCGCCGCGCTTAGAAAATAGTTATACTGATTTTTTGTATGTGAAAAATAAAAATGAGTGGAACTCATTCATTTCATTGATACCACTCTCCCCCGCAGTATTGTTGATGAATTAATATCCACCTTATATACGTGATCCGCGTGGAAACTGTTTAGAATTGTAAATGTTATTCATGTTTGTACAGTTGGTGTGTGAGGTGAGCGCGGTGGAGCCGCACGTGCCGGCGATGGTGAACTTCATGAACAGCGTGGCGTGCGAGCCGGAGCGCACGGACGGACAGATGTCGGTGATCGCGGGCCTGACGGGCGACCTGTGCTCCGTGTTCGGACAGCGCGTGCTGCCGCTGCTCGAGACGCGCCCGCTGCTCGACCTGCTGCAAGCTGCGCGCCGCTCGCGCACCCCCCGCACCAAGGCGCTCGCCAACTGGGCCACCAAGGAGATCCGCAAGCTCAAGCAGCAGACGCCGCTCACCAGCTGGTCAGTCTAACATCCCTACTCAGTAAAATATGCCGCTAAGCACCTAACGGTGAGTTTCGGCAGCAGTCCTTGAAAGCCAGTGAAATTACAGGCTAATGAGAATGAGACTTAACAACTATGTCTCAAGGTGACGTGACGGTCGCAGTGCAATTCGTGACTTGTGGCGAAATGCATCTGTTGTAGGCAGAGGTTAGTCCACTTAACATCAGGTGGGCCTCGAGCTTTTCCGTCACAATAAAATTTTAAAAAAATATTATTTTTCACTAACAATGGTGTCGATTCTATATTAAGCCAAAACATTTCAAATTCACGTACTATGGTAGTTCTTATTGTATTCAAAATAAAATCCACATTCTTGTGACACATATGTGATAATTATATAAATGGCTTGTTCTATTCAATTGTGGATATTTTCTACACTTTAGACACCACCAAGTTACATGACAACTAGATTTTTTTTTCTTCCTCTATGTTATCTGCAATCGGCTGTTTAGCCATAATCAGATGTGTTCCAGGATTTTGAGGTGTTGGTGTCATTCCATTAAATGATCACCATATATGTAGTTAAGTTTAGTTTCTTTGGTCAAGGTCCAGTACATGCCTTTTATTTTTAGGCATTTTACATTTTTATTTGTTTTCAATTGCTTCTTTGCCATTTCATTTATATTTTTATTGAGTCTTTCTTTATATTTCTTGCCGTGGTAGCTGACTTCCTGCTTTATAGTACAACTAGATATGAACAGATTAAAAACTACCATAATTAAGAGAACAGCGCTGTACGAATTTGTATTTTAGGGAACAGGATAAGATCTATCATAATTCAGAAAAAAGTGTTGCACGAATTTGGATGTTAGCGTGAACTAAATAAGTACAGAATCGACACTATTTTGTTTGTTATAATTTTGTATTGGTTTTGTTTGACTGCGTTTAAAGCTGATCAGTGTTGATTGACGTCTTTTCCGGCTCTGTTACTCTACAGGCGTTGTCCCAAAAACATGGAAGACGGCTTTGGTGCACCCGATCCCTAAAAAAGGTGACCACTCAGATCCGTCCAATTACCGCCCTATAGCCATAACGTCTCTGTTCTCCAAGATAATGGAATCCATTATCAACAACCAGCTCCTGCGATATCTAGAGGAGCACCAGCTGATTAGCGATCGCCAGTACGGTTTTCGTCGCGGTCGCTCAGCTGGTGATCTTTTAGTATATCTTACGCATCGATGGGCGGAGGTGGTGGATTCCAAGGGTGAGGCGTTGGCGGCTAGTTTGGACATAGCGAAGGCCTTTGATCGGGTGTGGCATAAAGCGCTTCTTTCGAAGCTTCCTTCCTATGGGCTTCCCGAGAAATTGTGCGAATGGATCTCCAGTTTTTTGGCAGATCGGAGCATCAAGGTCGTTGTCGACGGTGCATGCTCCGACTTAAAGCCGATTAATGCTGGCGTTCCGCAAGGCTGTGTGCTATCTCCGAGTCTATTTCTCTTGCACATCAATGACATGCTGCAACTCAGCGATATTCATTGTTATGCAGATGACAGCACCCTCCGGTGCCTCATACACCGGCCGCGCTAATATTTCTCGGGAAAGCGTTGTCGAGAGTCGGAACAAACTTGTGACTTCAGTCGAGACCATGCTGTCAAATGTTTCGAAGTGGGGCCAAATGAACTTAGTCCAATTTAACCCCAAGAAGACACAAGTTTGTGCGTTTACCGCTAAGATATCCCCCTTTGTCGTATCCCTCCGTTTTGAAGACACTCCCCTTGCCACCTCTACTAGCATCGGAGTACTTGGCGTCGACATATCGAACGTCGTCCAATTTCGCTGTCACTTGGAAGATAAGGCTAAGTTAGCCTCTAAGAAGCTCGGTGTGCTCGGAAAGGCGAGGCGGTACTTCACGTCGGCCCATCGCCTGCAACTTTATAAGGCTCAGGTTCGACCTCACATGGAGTACTGCTCTCACCTCTGGGCGGGAGCTCCCCAGTACCAGCTTCTTCCATTTGACCGCGTTCAACGCAGAGCGATTCGAATCGTTGACGATCAAGTTCTCTCCGGTCGGCTCGACCCTTTAGCTTTGCGTAGAGATGTTGGATCACTCTGCATCTTTTACCGTATATATCACGGGGAGTGTTCTGAGGAACTGTTCGATTTATTACCTGCAGCTCAATTTCGCCACCGGACTTCCCGACAAAGCGTGATGTTTCATCAATTTCATGTCGACGTCTGGAAGTCCACAACCTTGCGATTTTCACGGCATTTTCTACCTCGCACTGCCACATTATGGAACCAGCTGCCAGGTGAAGTATTTCCGAACAGTTACGACTTAGGAACCTTCAAGAAAAGAGCATATTCCCTCCTTAAAGGCCGGCAACGCATCCTCGAGACCTCTGGTGTTGCGGATGTTTGTGGGCGACGGTGATCACTTACCATCAGGTGAGCCGCCTGCTCGTTTGCCCTCCTATCCCATAAAAAAAAAAAAAAAAAAAAAAAAAAAAAAAAACGTCTGAGTATAGCAGATGCGGCAATTACTATACCAAGTTGCAGGCCGCAGTCACACAGTAAAGTCCATTTGCACAAGTTTACTTTGCCCAAGTGTATCGCCACAGTGTCAACTCTGTTTTAGCTTAGAATCGCAGTAAAGTAGATATGTCCTTGCGGACTACATCTTGACTTTTGTAACATGGCTAACTGCGCCCGCAGCCTGAGTGACGGTATTATGGGCTGGGTTACAAAAAATGTTAAATGTTTGCAACTGAACCCGCAGGTTAAGTTGGCTTTTAAGGGATTGACAGTGGCCAATTGAGCCACTGGGCATTATGGACTTAGTTGACCAATGAAACACTAAGTGTTCTTCTGAACGCGGGCTAACCAGGCTTTGGGGTGAATTAACCACATAATCGTAATAATTTATTATCATTGTTTTTTTATCTGCCTGTTAAAATTGCTTTCTCTTACAAAATTACAATGAGAGGAAAAAATATAATCATGTGCGGGATTCGAATCCGCGCCATGCACCCCTATAGTCGGAGTACCTATAAAAGCTAAGCTAACATGACATATGACTCATGGCTCTAATTTGTCTTTACATTCTTACCCATCGCTTGGGGATGGAGCGAAACTTATATTTCAAATTTCGTTGTACCACAGCTATTGCTTTCCCTTACTATTTTGTTTAATATATTTTTGTTTCTTTTTCAGATTTGAATCATCGCGCTGCCACAGTGATATAACGCGGTTTCAAACAATTTGCTGCTGGTAAAACAGTTACTGTATTGGCAGGCATATTTATGTGTCCATTTACTGAAGCCGTTAGGTGCATTAGTTTAAAGCTCTCATTATGTTCTCGCATTCATTCAGAGATATATAATAGACTTTTTCTATTAAATGTGATGTCAACTCCTATAAAAGATGTGATTTCTGGCATCTACTCTATATAATCCTTGCATTTATCAAATTAATATAATCTGATAGCATGGATTTTAAAATGATTGATTGCTGATGTTTAGGGTGTATTCCAACTTAATTTAGCAAGATGTCATTATCACTAGGCGTGTATTTATATAATAGATTCCAATGGCATGAGAATTGATTGCTAATTCACAATTGCGTTAGTTTCATTAATAGACAGCAATAATTAATGTGTAAGGCTATTGAAATAACATGTACGGTGGTCTGAGCTGCGAACTGTGCACTTGGCACAGCATTATCAAAATTTTGTATACCGTATGTAGTATGCCTGACCATTATCTTTCCATAAACTATAATATTATCTTTAATATTAGCCTTTTTTCTATTCGGTATTATAAATACAGACAGTGGCTGTGGTATCTTTACTTATTTGAGGTAAAAGTGATATTTTGAAAGTGAGATGGAATGGAAGCGGACGAATGTTATTTTAGGCATGCACATTTGCAAGGGATTGTGAATTTATAAATTATTATTACGTTTGTAAGAAGTATGGAAGGGTTTTCTGTATGGTTATGGATGAACGTGGACATGATGTCGATGCGCTAGCGAGAGGTGTTTTATAGAACTTGGGCATGTCTCAAACCGAACACGAGTTTGGTATAATATATGTTTAAGATGCTCGTTTTCAACAATATTAGGATTGAAGGCCGCCATATTGGTGAAAACTGCTTTTTATTCATCACAATAATTACAGTAAGTTATATCTATAATTATTATTAATGCTCAAGATAAGAAAAGACGACGATATAATCCTTATAATCTTACTGTTTTTATTTATTTATTACTTATTTAAATTGTTAACAACAAATATTTCATAATTTGAAATTTTGAACTAATAATATTTTTTATAAAAATATACACATTTTGGATTCTTACATAACTAATTTTAATACTGCTTATGGTGATGAATATTAAAAGTTATAATGCCTTTAGTCTAACTATTGCGATTTTGTACATATGTAATTAAAACTTCTTTTCCTTTAAAAATACTTTCCCAATCAAACTCAATTTGGGAATCGATTTGACAAGTTTAAATGTCGCTGGATCTTTAAAATCTATAGTAACTTCGTAAAGCTATAGACAATCACGCATATTTATTGTATATTAAGTTGAATCTCAGACTAATTTAAAGTAAAAACCAAATGTTATTTTTTTATTGAAAATAGTTCTGTGTACACCTTGCAGCACAATACCCGATATGACGGCACGTCGAAAAAATCCATTCTTACTTTCCGATGTGCCATAATATTAGCTGATAGTGTAGGTATTTGTATTTATTAAATATGTAGTAGTCCACACACTTGTTAACGCCAATTGTTTCTTTAATATTCTGTGTAAATTAACTTAGTCTGTATGTGAAGGCTCAAGCTCTCCATATTTTACAGTTTGTAAAGTTGGTTAAGAATGTCATGACACGACAGATGTTAAAATGTTAGCTATTACTACATAAAAGTGCACAACTATTAATTCTATTATAAGGCATAATATACAAAATACGAAAAAAAAATATTAATTTACCTGAGGATAATAAGGCCCAACATATAATAATGCCCATATCAAAATAATGTTCTTACTATAGTGTAAATATTTTGACTGTAGTATTGATCATTATGAGGAACTTAAATATCACAAATTTACACCTAACACCTGTCTAATGCAAACCATGTCCTTAATATATATTGTTACATACATTCTTGGAAACTTCTGCTAACAAGGCCATCGTATATTAAAGCCCGTTACTTCTTCAAACTTTGATGACAGATATAATTCCTTAACAAATTATATACTAAATAATCTGAATATAAATTGACGATTGCTTACAGTTCCCATGCATTTTAACAACAATTTATTAAAATTTAATTGTTTCCCTAATAATATTAAAACGGCTATCGGCCGTCCTGGGCCCTACAACACTACCTACTACCTACCATCATTTTGTTTATATTATAGTAAAAAAATACATCGCATACAGACATTCAATTAATTACAGTGTGTCAAAATTTGTTGTTAAAATTGACATTTGCTGTCGTTATGTGGTAATTAGTTTGACTAAAAATAATTTAAACCGATCTGGTATAAGGTGGTCTTATTTACCAGCAAATATCTCATGCGATAAACATACTCGTCGTTATTCTATTATTATATTTTAAATCACCACGGAAATTATAAAAATATGAATGAAGGAAAGAAGTAAAAATAAGTAACTTTGGTATATAGGCAACACATAATCAAGTTAATATCAAGTTAACGAAGGAGCGTTCAGTTTTTTTTTCCCTGGGGCACGCATTCTATTCTCTATAAAGGCCAAAAAACTTGCTGGAAAAATTCATGTAGCGCACATGAATTTTTTTTTCGCTTCTAATAGACTTCACTTGCGCACTGACAGCCATATACCGTCAAGTTTACTGGACGCCGCGCCGCTTCGAGTCCGCTGCAAACATGACAGTAAAATTGATCGTGTAGGGCAGGTATTAGTGAACATAAAGGTTGAAAACCAACTTCTTTTGGGCATAAGACTATTTTTTTATTCTAATCATCTCAAATAGAATCACTTATTATTTCTCGAAGGCGTAGTAAAACTCGTATTTACATACTTAGTTGTGGGATAGCACTGATAACATATCTTCACAATATTGTTTTAGATGTACTTTCTTACTAAGTAGTTGTAAGTTATTCGTAAGTCGTCATGGACCGACAGTATAAATTTTAAGCTATAACGAACGTAAGGAATTTGTACATTCATGTAAGTTTATGGAGAGCAAAAGAGCTGTAACGTTAAAATACCTCAAAATGGTGACAATTTGATGTGAATTAATTTTGTTATCGACTTATTGGGGCGTGGTTTTAGCTAGCGGGTTTGAGTTCCTTAAGGTGAAATATGAGAAATTACGTTTAAACTATCTAAATCGTTATCTGGAACAATGGAAAAGTATATAAAATATATAAGAAAGTCTGCAATTACCTAGCATACGTTTCTGCCAAATGTTGCAGTATTTTCTTAGTCGTATACAATTCAATATAAACTCCTAATTATGTACAAGAGAAATTGTTTTTCGCTAAGTAACAATTTGTCCTACTTGAAGAGTATTGAGTTACCGAGTAAAATTTCATGCTCAATCCTATTTTCCAGTTTTAAGAACGATCAAACTTTTAACGATAGTCGTCAATCAGTGCCTTTTACGTGTTATAACTAAATGTGAACGTTTTGCGTTGTTATCGGTGTAAAATAAACACTTGCGGAGAATCGTTTCGCAAAGGATATTAAGCTAAATCTATCATAGAAACTACGTTTGAGTTTGTATAAGGAGCTTCGTGAGGAGATGTATGTTGTGTCAATATAGATGTTGTACCATGAGTGTCTGCTAGTCTGAACTGAGCATCACTGACAGGGATAGTGTTTGCGCGAATTATGCAAGATTTTATATGAAGTATGCCCTCATTGTCCTTGTGACTATTTATGTACTCGTAAATAAACGGATCTTTGGTCATTTACTGAATTCCAAATATTGTTATGTACTTATTAAGTGTGATAGGAGATTGTGTGAGGACTAGTGCCATGCCATGAAAGGTTCTGATTAGAATCAACGGCATAGAGTCAATGAATACCACCCACTTTTCCTGCGCGAAAAATTATTTTCAGTTATTTTGTTACGCCTTGTATCTATTTTCCATAAGTCTTGACTACATGTTCTATCCTGTAACCTGATCTATGGTAATTAAACATTTTAGAAGTTATGATTGTTGTTTTTTTTTTATTTGTTCTAGCAATACTCGCTGCGTTGGTGTTCGCCGTGTAATTTAGTACCCAGCACGGAGCAGTGGCGATGATGGTCCAATCCAACAATTATTTTCGTTGGACTATGATCCCGTAATTTAGCCCGTATTACACTATCATTTATTTAAATGTATAAAATTTATACTTTTATATATTAGGAAAATAAATATGGTACTTTAAATAGTAGATTATTTAATAATATACTATTTAAATTGCTCATGGATAAATACCACTCAATGATAAAGGTAGATATATTTCTCTATAGACTGCATACTCAGTCTTCTGTCTCCAGCTTCCTCAATTGAAATAACTCAATTCTGAAAATGTCAATTTTTAGAGCACATTTCGTGCAATTATGAAAACCAACTCAAAATTTAGGTGCCGATTAAACTTCGATGCTATCGTAGATGCTACGTGGGATTATTATTGTCAGACTAGAGATTGCAACCCGGTATGTCTCTCAACCCGGCCGGGCCCGACTGCATTCGTAGTGATGAAACCTTCAAAGTATTCTATGAAAAATTTCTATGATATGAACGGAAAAAAACAATGATTCAAGGTTATTATTTATTTCAAACTGGCATGATATGAACGGAAAAAGACAATGATTCAAGGTTAATATTTATTTCAAACTGGCTTATGAGCAATTGTCACAATAAACAGTCTCATTCAAGTACATATCAAAATTACACTTACGAGTAATATTTTTTTACAATTGATTACTTTTACTTATGGACGGAGAAGTATCATTTGTATTAGTAATTATTCATTTTTGTTAGTTTAAACAAGCTGGTCTTTCCCTTTACTCTTTACAGTATCTATCAAAGAAACGAATAACGCAGCTTAAAGTACTAAACGTGCCATAACATAACAACTTAAATTAGATAGATAAACTTTGCTACCTTTGTTATAAACAAAACAAATTCTTATTTCCTAATAGTGAAGTATTATGTTTCTTCTTAAACTTTGGCTAATGGCTATTAAGAATGATCACTCCCTTATTTGAGACTTGAGTTCAGAATTATGCATAATACCGATTGATCTCGTCATTATCTAGGCTTGTATGATGCCAAAATTTTAAAAAGATAAAGTTGAAAGTTATGAGCCTCCTAAACGTTAGGTATATGAAAATGCTTCGAGGCCCATAACTCTCAAGATAACTTATTAAAATAACGTTACGATACAGGCCAAAATGAGAAAGAAATCAATCGATATCATGCTTTGTTTTGGACCTACATTCTCAAATAAGGGAGTGATCACCCCACTAGGCACGTTTTTATGGAAACCTACTGGCCAGTTTACCCTAAGACTAGTGAGTGTTACTGTTACTAATTGAGCAAATAGCGAAATCTTATAGGCTAGGCTGTACTGCATACAACCAAACGCAGCGGATGCCGTGAGCCCTTAGGACGCCTATGTTGACCATAAGTTTCTCGTAACGTACGAAACGTATGACGAATAGATCTGCCGTGTTTATAATCGGTACCTACACTTTAATCATTTCAACACGCTGTTTATCTGTATGCGTAGACTCCGTTACCACGGAGGATATTCGTCGAGCTGTCCCTCGCTTAAAGCCATCTTTGGTAGCTGCCCTCGACGCTATAAGACCATTTCTATTCAAGGACTGTAGGTATATCCATTTATTATTTTATGTATATTATATTTAATTATTATTAGAAGAGCCATTCTTGTACTTGTAGGTTCAATCTTTCTCTGAGCAAGGACCACATCCGGATAGGTAAAATAAGTGAAGATAACGTTCTGAAGCGCTAGTAGCGAAGTTTGTTCAATCTTCTAAGTTAGGCAACGTGTGCCACGGTCATGACATGAGTTGGATGGGTGACCGCTAGTGACATTACTACAAAACGCTTATGTGCTTCGGAAGCGTTTAATGATGACGGTCGATAAAGCATGGTGGTAGGGCATTTTGCGAATGCCTGTATGGCTATCTACCACCTTCAAATAGAAAATCTGTCGCCAAGTTCCTAACAGTGTGTTATTGCAGCTGCCCTTGAGAACCAAAAATTTTAGGTTAGCTTAAAAACAAAATCTTCAACCAAATCATCACTTACCGGGTGAGATAGTAGTCAAAGGCTAGGCTATTAGCTATAAATAAATAAAAAGGTGGAAAATATCCAGGGTTACACAGGGGTGTAACCCGTGTTGAAGCATCGAGATATATATATAGGTCAATGGTTTGAAGTAGGTAACTTAAGGTAGGGACCTTAAGTTCCTTTAAACATGGACGTAACTATGTTTAGGCAACTAGCAATATTAGGTGTTTTTAACCCTTTGACGTAAATGGGACACCTTCGTCCCCGATAATTAACCGTAGTAATTTTCTTTACCATTAATTATTTTTTACAGCTTGGCACCCTGAATAGTAGTTTATGAATGAATCTTTTATTATCTTTGACATAAGCATCGCTGCGCGCGAAAAAATATAAATAAGTTTGGTAACGAAAATAGCTATATTGGCGCGCTCTTCAGAAACATTTTGAAAAGTGATTTGTAAATGAAATATTTTTTTTTTATAATAATCAGTAATCGAACCTGTCGAAATGGTAAGTTATAATATTGTTTGCAAATAAATAAAGGAATTTAGTGCCTAAATTACAAATTTAAACAAGGGAAGTTTCCGTCCCAATATGCGTAAAAGTTCAATTTAGAATATAATTTTCATTCACGTATTTCATAGTTTTTATGAACTATTATTGGTTATTTAAAATATTATTATTAGATGAAGAAGACCAGGTATTCATCACTGAGGATATGGAAGCTAGGGCCACTCTGAGGTAAAAATTGAACCTGCCAATGTTCCTGAACCTACTTCAACAACTACAACACCGGATCTGTCGTTAGGTACAGTTCCTGTATTTCAATGGAGAAGAAACACATACAACCCTTACACCTACGTTGAAACGGAGTACGAATTTGGAAAGATCAACGTACTTACTCAAACAGAATCACCAAAGCCCATCTGAAAGAAATCGCTGTTAGAAAACATAGTAATAACGAAGTCTATTCGATATACAACATGGTGCTGTATTTGATACTGATCTACCAGAAATACAGGCGTTTATTGGTATGAATTATATTATGGCCCAAGTAGCACAGAAGCGCTGAATAGGAGCTGAATCACTGTTCACAATGGAATCTTCTGCTGAAAAAACCTGCTGAATAAGAGCGTTAGAGGCGCCTACTCAGCTCATATAACTCTGATTCGGGCACAAATTAATCAGCTGTTAGTTGAATAATGTAGCTGGTTGCACTATATAAGCGTTATTTGAGCATTATTAAAGGTAACAGTGGCCCTAAGAGCTGAATAATGACTGATTATCAGGGTATGTCTTACCTTTTATACACCACAAGGGCTGAATAATAGAGTACTTGTTACCTATTTTTCAGCACAAAGTACACTCCAGGAAATTAGTAACTCTTTTATGGAGCTAACGATTCAGAAGTGGCAAAATTGTGAATAATATGCACCCTACTACTTTATTACTATTTTGATATGTTTTGTGTGAACCATTTTGTAAAGTGTTTGTGGGAAATAGGCAAATTGTTATCCCAAATAAACTTTATTGATTTTCCTCCATGTGCATGAAATTCGAATGGGAAAGAGAGTTTAGTGTCAAATACTATATAATTATAGACGAAAATTTTCACGCGCTCTCAAAATAACACTAACTTTTTGAAAATTATAGTATAAAATAGGTTGATGATATTATTATTTAAAAAAAATCTTTTTATTTTTCCTTTATAATTTGACGATAGGCTGTTTACGTGTAAAATCATTATATTTTCTATTCAAATTCTGTGTTTATTTCCGTTGACTAAACAAAAACAAATTGTTATTATATTGTATACACGGTTATAATCTAAAAAATGGCAGACAAGCAATGTGTACTGTATTAACCACATTCAAACAGCAGGAGCTGTTTAAGTGTCCACTCGTGGTACATGAATCAGTAACGAGCTGTTACGAGTGGTTCTTGTGTTAAACAAGTCAGCTACAGATTCATGTAAAGCTTGATATTGGGCAACATGTACGCAAATAGCTGTACTAGGTAACCATCAGTGAACCGATAAACTCTGCAGGAATTTTAACCCTTTTTTATATTTCCACATATCACAATATCTTAAACGACGCGATTAGCTATACTTACCTACGAAGCGCTAAATAAAAAAGTCTTCAAAGTCTTATTTAACGGCACTAGTAGATTAATTGTCCCCGCTAGTACAAGTATTAGCGTCTCACTGAGATTATGGGTAACATGTGAGCTAATATAGAGCAGTTTGCTTTAACTTAGCATCATATATGTTCACCCATAGTGATCATGTGGGCTTAATAAGACCTATTATACGATTTCGTGTAACAAGCTGATTAACATTACACTAAATACTTATAATTACACTATAACATTATACTAAATGTTCCACTGTGTGCAGCAAAAAGCATTATATCTTTGTTATTTGAAGCCACAGAATAACTGATTACATTATAGTAGCTCACGTGTTCTTTCTTAAAATGCAGGTGGTCTAAGGGTACACTTGTGGTCTTCAATTCAGAATTTGGGCCTAGTTAAATTCAACAAAAATCCTTTAAATTGCTTAATGCTGTATAATACTGACCTTGTTACCTATATTAAATGTTACAGTGTGGGCTCCGTGACACATAATAACGTTCTTATTGAAGTAAAAGCTCACTTTTCACCTATTGCAAGTCGAGTGTACTGTAATATCTCTTCATAAGTGCTAAAGTTACCGATGTTACCTCTTGTGACATCTTATAATGCAGTTTTGTGCTACTTGGGGGGCTACCATGTCTTGCCTAGTATGAGAAGTTACTGGTCCACTGAAACAGATATGGGTGTGCGTGGCTAAAGTTTTGCCACTTTCAAGGTTTGAAGAAATTAGAAGATGACTTGGATGGGTGACCGCTGGTGACATTACTACTGAGCGCTTCCATGCTTCGGAGGGCACGTTAAGCCGTCGGTCCCGGTTGTTGTCTTAGGATGGCAGTCGTTATAGCATGGTAGTAGGGTATTTTGCGAATGCCCGGCTAGCTACCACCGTCAAGTTGAAAATCTGTCGCCAAGCACTTAACGGTGTGTTCCGGCAGCTGTCCTTGAGAGCCAGTAATTCTAGGTTAGCCTGAACAACATCTTCGACCACATCATCACTTACCATCAGGTGAGATAGTGGTTAAAGGCTAACCTATCAGGCTTTAAAAAAATCTTCACTTCTGTGACAATGAAACCCAGCTATCACCAACATCTCCCGACTTCGACAGGGCTTATAAAATATGGCCAGTAATGACATATTTAAACTCAAGTTTCAAGCTGCTATGAACAATACGATCCGGCAAGCAGTAGATGAACACATGGTCAAGTTCAAGGGCATTTATTATGAAACAATACATGCAAAATAAACCAGTGAAGAGAGGATTCAAATGTTGTCGTGATGATTCCCTGACTGGATATTTATTCCATTTTGAAATATATGTATACGGGAAAAAAACGATCTGTGCCTGAAATAGGTTTAGGCGAATCCGTCGTTCTTGAACTTACGACCCCTTTGGTTGGTCTTGGATTAAGTATATTTTGATATCTTTTTTAATTCACCTATGCTTTAATTCAAACTTGCCCAAGAAAATATCAAAAATAGCGGAACTGTTCGGACGCTGCGCAAGAACACTAATAAAAAATTGCCTTTAGATAAAAATATGCGCCGTGGAGACATACTCGTAAACACAACAACCAGTTTTGAGGGAATATCCTTCGTCAAGTGGATGGACAACAAGGCGGTTCTTGTCACCGATTCCAACTCAAACAGTAAAACGGCGGCAAGTAGGTTCAGCACAGCGACTAGATGTGACATGCCCAGATATTGTTTGTAAATATAATAAGTACCTACATGGGCGGAGTAGGACTAATGGATCAAAAGAAGGTGACATCTGAAGTCGACTGGAAGTAAAAAATCAAATATTTGAGACAATTTTTTGATTAATTGGATATTGCGATGAATAATGCCTACACAATTTACGTGAAACTGCACGAAACTCATCGCGTCGAAGGAAACCTGCTCACATCTCTGGATTACCGTCAGATCATTGCCAGTGCCATGAGTGATTTTTCTATCAGAAAAAATGCTCTGCCTTCCATGTCAATGAAAAAATAGAAGAGTTCTAAACCTGCATGGCATCAACAGGTCCTCCTCGCTTTCCCTCGCTAAAAGTACCTAATATAAAAATGCGTCAACTGTGCAAAATCCCAAGTCGAAAATCGCACCAATAATATGTGAACTTTGCAATGTTAATTTGTGTTTCACTTCTGGTCGGAACTGTTTTGCATTCATTCTTAAAGAGGTCTTGTAAATATATTCTTGTATATAGGTATTATGCCAGTATATCATTTATAAATGTCCTGTAAAACTAGGAAGCAACGTCATTTCTATTTCTATAGTCAGTATAGTTAGAATTACCTATTACGTCTCAAGACGCATATTGGGAAGGATTTGTCCCAGTGTATAAAAACTATGCATTAATTATTTTTTTTTAAATTATGTGATACGTCCTAATTATTCTCATAAAATGCTAAATTTATAAAAAAAAATATAATTACTTTCGTATCAATATTGTGCGTCAAATAGGTCAAATAGGGTTAATAAAGTTTTTAGTTGATAAAAAACTTACATATTTACTGCAATAATAAAACCGGTTAAGTGCAAGTTAGACTCGCACGCCGAGGGTTAAATAAAAACATGGTTTTAATCACACCGAAGGTTAAATTAAAAACAAGGTTTTTCTTTTAATTCCAGTCCGAGACCCCTAATAAGAGTGCCACCCACATATTATGCTTAGTTTTTATTATTTGGAGTGCTGGGATAGAATTCAACGTATCGTGGGTCTATGATTAATATGTTGCGGCGCCTAAAGGTAAAATACTTGTAGGTGGGCAGCAGCGGCATCTGAGAAATATATATCTTAGCTGCAACCCTTTAGACGCCGACCAAGCTATCATATAAGATGTAAATATAGGGGATGTCCAATGGAAAGATACATTTTCAATTTGTCATCCCTCATAGATGCATGAGTTTTTTTTATTATTGTTTATGTTATGCTGTCTGTGTATGCTATAGCTGTCTAAATATCGGCAAACTAACAAACAGCAATTCGCAAAATTAACAGTAATTAATTATTATGAAATGAGTATTTTAATAATAAAAACATGTTTTTTTTATATAAATCCTCTATAGTTACCACTGTATCATGTAGGTAGAGATACCTACTTGCTCCTATAGTAAATCATGGTCGATGCCGTGATTTACCGCCCCAATAATTGGCGACCCAAGAACTGGCATCCAGTAATGTACGTAAATATCGAGCTGCAAGACATCACGCCGAAACGATATTTATCGACCACAAATGTATCGGCCTGATTATTGAAAGCCACTTATTATATGGTCTGTATATAGAACTGCCAATCTTAAACTAGTACTGAAAAGTGAATATATGATGTGTTCCACTTATATTATTTATGTATTACATGCAATTACAGTATGATATTTAACATTTAGCATACAACTATTTATTTGTTCTGTGAATTCAGGTAACTTGTAACATTTTCAATATACTCAAAACTTATGGCAAACCACTTAGCACGGCCCAGATATAGGTATATTTTCTCAGTTTTAAGTTACACCTTGTTCATTAAAAAAATCATTAGGTAGTCTTCTGTTAGTCAGTATCTGGTTAATTCTTGTAGGCTATGAGGTAATAGTCATCAGCGTTGGCTATTTTGGTTCACAAAAAAGTTATTACAAGTTTAGCTATATTGTTAAGAAAATTTTGAATATAGATCATTCTCACGTGTTCGCTACCAGTAGGTACGGATACCTAATTTAAATTATGTCACACAGTACTTCAGGGGTAGCAACTCAAGCAAGCACTCTCTACCTTTGGTCATTTCGCTAATCACAGGTGGGACACTGGGCAAGCAACAACTACTTGTTGCAGAAATCTTCAAGGAATTTGAGCGATAATCATAGCTGATATCCAGTATTACATTCTGTTTGCCAGACCCCAAAACTTGCCAAATCTTTCCTAATATTCATACAGCCAGCAAATCAGATGTTTACTAGATATTTTACTTTGATTTATTATACTGGATTCAGTTCTGAAATATGACATAAATTGTGATGACCGTGACTAAAATATAACCCCAAATTAGAACTTCCAAAGAAGCAAGTAACACACTGTACTCGTATATAAGTGAGAGAAAAGGCTTTTTTTACAATAATTTCAAGGTACCTACTTAATGTTTCAAAGGTATAATTTAGATATCACGATATTTACGCAATACTTAAATTGAATTTAATTCAGTTTCTTTCGCTTCTTTATCAATTCATCGCCGTTTATTTGGTTTGCCAGATTGTTGCGATTTGTCTTATTTTGTAAACCCCATACTGATTACAGCCTTATTATATGTTTTACCAAACTGTTTAAATCCAGCCTGGCCGTATACGTGACCCAAGAACTACCGACCCTATATTGTGCAGTCCGTACAATACCTGTATTTTATAGTATATAGACCTACATGTGCATGTACTATCTGGATTCTGGTTGTGCGTTATTGGGTCGCTAATTATTAAGCCGGTTATTCCTGGGCCGGTGTTTATATACACTCTCTCTGGAGACTGTGGCCGGTAATCCAAGTAACTTTTTATAAACTGACTGAAATCAAATCTTTGATTTGATCAGTTTCCAACATTCACTGGCGGGAGTAGCGGGTTAACTTTATAATTTTTATAAATATATATTTATAAAAGTATAATTAAACTTATCTCTTAAAAAGGCTAATACTCGAGATACCATGAAACCGCCGTTTAAAATTGGTAAGTATTAATTATGTTGTAGGTAAATAGTTTCATTTAATTTAAGTATATTCATGATTAACGTCATACTTTTAAATTTATAATACATGTGTTTGGTGTTATACGAGACAGAAACTTCGTTTCTGAGCTAAGTACATACTATAGTTAGGAAATGAAATGTAGGGATCTATAGGTTATATCCATGCCATGCGCCTTGGTACTTGCAACCAGAACCGCTATATCAATCCATTAATGGATTTCATCATTAGTTTTAGCATCTTAATGGTATAGAAATAAAGGTGGTTTTAGAATTCTATTATTTGATTATTATTCATATACATACCAATATTAATAAATGTATGTAAGTACCTACACTTAATGATAAATAAATAAAAAAATAGTATACTAATCCATTTATTAAGTTGACCTGAAGTTTGTATTCACTGTGTTCAAAAAGTTATCATCTATATTTTTTCGTCAATCATTGATTTCAAAGTGATATGTACCAATTACAGATATTAAGTTGCAAGTATGTAACAACTCGTAAAATTTGTTTGGTATTATTTAACCCTTTCTTTTCTGACGGTATAAATAAGTACCAACATTGCCACCATATATGTCTATTATAATTTCTCATACAAACCAAATCCTTCTGTCACTCCTTTCTAGTACCATTTCTATAATGAATCACATCCCTTTATTTGTAAGTTGATGACAAACAATTGGTTGTTAATTTATAACATTACGAGTTAACAAATGAAATTATCAGAAAGGGTTAGTAGTTAATTAATCTGCTGTAGAGGTTGGAGCAAGGGAATAACAGCAAAATCCCTTTATAACTTACTAAAAGACATTGGCCTGTCAAGAACAATGGTAACTTCTATCCTAGAATTTGTATCCAATATGGCATCAGTTGGATCTTACCAATTTTAGTTGCAATACTATAGACCCTAAAGGTGAATCCATGGAATGCTAAGTAAGTTGTCTCTCTCATAATAATAGGAAAATGTGTTGAATTAATCAACTTCTTATTACACCTTACAAAATTATCAAATCTTCGGAGACAAGAATAATTGTGACTAAATCATCTTTGAGTACCTACCTAATCTAGTCAAATGCTAAAATTATCGAATATAAATTATTTTTATACAGTTAAATAGTTAGAAGAACACAAAAATACATGTCTATATATAAAAAGGATTTTAATACACTCACAAAACATTGTCTACTTACAGCTGATGAGAAGCTTGCTGAGCTGGGACGCAATGAAATCATGTTAGCAGAGAAAGAAATGCCTGGTTTAATGGCATGCCGCCGTAAATATGCCCCAGCCAAGATCCTGAAAGGTGCTAGAATAGCTGGTAGCCTGCACATGACAGTCCAGACGGCAGTACTTATAGAAACGCTCATTGAATTAGGTGCAGAGGTAAGTAGGCATTACACATAATAGTTATTCCAAGAGCCTTGGCATTGAGAAGGTAGTTGGTCATAACTCTATACAGTATAACTGTGTGCCCAGTCATTCTGTGATATCCCTGGTTTTCATTCAATCAGTTTTAATAACTGTCATAATTATTTTGAACTCAACATTATTCACAAAAGTATGAATTTTACTAGTGTTAAGTGCAAACTAGTATACACATTCATCAACTTAGAATTTTGATGAAAAAATTGATTGAATGCTTGTAATCTTAAATAAAATTGATTAACTAAGGGCCTGTTTCAGAATGTTTGAGTAAGTTCCGGTTTTACTACCTAGGACATATTTATTAAACAAAACACTATCTTTGCGTTTCACAGTCATTGCTTTAGCCTATCAATCGGTTAAAGTTTGAAATGTACTGCATGTTAACTGTCATTTTTATTATTCGGTTATTTTATGTGTTGCATAGTAACCCAAAACTTTACCATGACATTCTGAAACGGGCCCATAATCTTGTAAAAAAATTCACACAAATTGTGTTAGTATAGCAGATTGTCCAACAAAAAGAAAAGAGTCCCCAGACACAAGAACCAAGATTTTTAAAACAAATAACAAGTGCCATTATGTTCATTGTTAAATTATTGTACTTAAAAAATTATATAGGCAATTTTCAATGAACTCCATTCATTAGACATAACTTAGATATGGCTGAAACCCTGTGAAATAGCCCTATTTCAATATAATACATCACCGGTCACCTACATAAAATAAACAAATATTGTAACAATTTTATAATATAGTTTGTAACACATTGTTAAAACAATGGCACCAAGTTTCTTGCCCGTCCTTTTCGCAGCAACTATACATTTTTTTGCTGAATGTATAAAGACTGTAAAATATTACTATATGAAAATCTGTAATAGACGTTCATAAGAATGTTGCAGTCAAATTGAATAATTGCTTGTAATTTTGACTTTTCCTTTGACCTTGGTTTAATGATTTTACTTTTTTACAAGGTTTAAAAATTAGACTATATTTAATTTATGATATATATTAATAATAAAAATAAGATTAATATCATAAGGGACAAATTCAATTCCAGTCTGATGATAATATTTATACATTGCATAAGATTTATTATTAGCTATCTATCTGATATATCTATATCAGCTGTCAGTTATGTTATGTGAAGTATAAGTATTTGGTACATGCAATCTTTTTTGAAAGTTCTTGAAACTTGTTATTAGAGTTGTATCTATATGGCTATCTCCTCAAGACCAGCCAGTTTATCTCAACCTCTTATCATAAAATATTTAAATAAACTCACGAGGAAGATATGCACAAGAATTTCAATATCCTATTGTATAAGATGTATAGGCATTAGACAGATGTCTACTTACATTATTGTATGTAATACACATCTACTATTTCAATATCAATGAATAAGCATTTATTATAACATATTCATAAACATAACTATAAGAAATGATCCTTATCATGGAGTCTTTAACCTTTTTTATCTTCTAACCTCTGGCATATTGAAGTTTACATGATACAATCATCTTGTGCAATATCTGGAATAATAACTTAATAATATTTTGGTTACCTACTTATTAAATTAACAGATTCTACCAGTGGCTCAACCTGCATGAAACTTGGTTTATATCTCTCTCCCTGTGGAAGCACTAAGTAAATTCAAACAAACAATATCATATTTATGTTTTAGTCCAGGTCCAAGATCAGGGTCAGCAATCTATACTAAATATAGAATCGGTTCAGGTATTTTGGAGGTTAACTGGTAACAAACACATACACACTTTCGAATTTATTATATTAGAAGGAAGAGTTCAATTAAACCAATTAGACTTCAATTATACTGTAACATACAATACCCCTGCCAGGTACGCAGACATGCCAAATGCCCACACTCCACTCATTAATGTTCACACACTAAAAACACATGTAATATGGACAAGCCTTTTCTATGCTATCATAATGTAACAAGCAAGGCCCATCTGGTGTTAAGTGATAACCTCTGTCTATTGTCTAAAACTTGATTTCTAAATATAATTACAAGGGCTTTTTGAAGTAATGAGATATTTATCACAACTTACTAATACCAATAAATTTCAGAACATTAATAATTTATGTAAATAAAATTATTTGCAAGGCATAGTATCCTTCAAGCTCACTTAACATAAAAATTTCATTTAATTTTCTATCTTATCTTAACAATTGAATTGTGGCTTGCCACATCAAATATCTAATCAGATAATAAAACAATTAACACACCTACATAATATTTTGTAAGCAAGGTAAGAAACAGTAGAAGATTATAATAATAAGCCAATTGAAAGGTATTATATTATATCAAGTCAATTCTTTTTATAGGTATTATTTAAAATATTTAATAAAGTTTACATATAACATCAAAAGAGCCAGTTGTTAGGTGAAGATCCACCCTTATTATAATGTGAATCAGGAAACAGACTCTGACAATTAAGTCCAATCCATGGCTGTATGTATGCCAAAAGAAGCAACAATTCCACTCTCTATTTTTTGTAAAGCTGATAGGCTAACCCTTGACCACTATCTCACCTGTTGATAGTGATGATGTGGTTCAGGATAGTAAACAGAATAAACAGACAGAATGACTAGCTTAAAAGGTCTGCTGCTGGAATACACTGCTAGGTACTAGGCGACGGATTTTCTACTTAAGGGTGGTAGCTAGCTAGGCGAGCATTTACAAAATGCCGCTTTCAATTCGACATTGGGGATAGAACCGTGGACCTGTGGCATGACTGTCTATAGCTAATACCTGCTATCACTGCTTCAAAACTGCTGTTGGAATATCAAAATGTTGCATAGCTGTTTACATTTTGCAAGAGAATGAATGGTGGAATTTTGTGTTTTTGGCAATGCATCCAATGCACTGGCAAGTTAGTACTTGAGTCTTTAGTATAGAATATAATATGTATAATATTAAAAAAAAGCTTTCTTAATATTTTAAATTTTGCATTAAGAGCCATTTCACGTTTAACGCGCGTAATCTAAGATTTTAAGCGCTTAATTTACTATCACAGGAAAGATCTACAATTTATTGAATCATTGATAAAAATAGAATAAACTGTTCTAATTTCGAGTAATGTACTACATTTACAAACATAACTTTAATTATTTTGTAGTGACCAATCTCCCGCCCCTTGTTTTACGAATTATGGTACACATAGCCAACTTCAGAGTTCCATTTCTTGTATAAAAAATCATCAAAATAACATAAAAAAAATTTTTTTACAAAAAATGAAACCGACTTCTACACCCAAAAGTGTGAAATAACTTGTTGAAGTCGGTACCATGATGGTTCAAAAGTACCTATTATCACAATATTGTGGGCATGGTTTAAATTTTTTTTCATTGTTAAAAATTTTTTTTCAATCTTTTTAGTGTAACTCAAAAACGGCTTGACCAATTTTGATGAAATTTAAAATGGGACCAAACGACAAGCATCAGCTTTCAAACAAAAAAAGAATTTTCAAAATCGGTTCACCCAGTCAAGAGATCTGAGGTAAGAAACGTAAAAAAAAAAAAAAAATTTAGACGAACTGAGAAACTCTTCCTTTTTTGGAAGTCGGTTAAAAAAGCTATAAATCAGGCATAAAATCTTGTTGCTACATAATGTACGAGAATATCAATAATAATTCATACTTATAGAAAAAAAAAAGTTCGTGCGCCAATTTCTACGAATTATATCAGCAGTTTAACACGATTTATTGCGTAAAATAAAGTGTAATTCCATACAGATATTATACCAAAAGAAAGTACATTCTTCAATTAATATGATCTCAAATAATTGTAATATTAACTCTGTTATGTTAGACACGAAAACATATTTAATGTAACTCTAAATTAGCATAAATTGAAATGTACAAGCGCGTTCCGATTAGTGGTGGATAATATAGCATCTAGCGCCATAGCATAGCGCGTTATTGCCTTGTAGCGCATACAGCGCGCTATGTATATATTCTCTTCGCGCTATAAATATAACGTTTAGCATCAAGCGTCCACTAACGTGGCTGGGTAGGCCTATAACGCGGATATGCGCAAAGCGTGTTAACGCGACCGAAAGCGCGCGATGACTGAAGCTTGGCGCTATCACGCTATGCCGCTATGCTGTGTAGCGGCATAGCGCCAAGCTTCAGTCATCGCGCGCTTTCGGTCGCGTTAACACGCTTTGCGCATATCCGCGTTATATTGTGACGACACCTAGCATATGCATCTAGCGCGAGCGCCTTGTTTCGTTATAACGATAGCGTATAATATAGCGCGCTATTCGAATATAGTTTATAGTCTCTAGCGCGTTAGTGCTGTATAGCGGATTTGAACAATACTAGTTCCGATCAGTACGGCGCGAGCGCCCATCGAGGTAGGACCTGTGTTCGTTTTGCCGAGCTCCGACGTTCCGTACGCGAGACGCTTAGATGCAAGTTTATAGTGCGACCACAGAGTTTTGATCATATCAGTATTTTTTTAAATAACAAGCTAGAGTTTTCTGTTGTCCATAATATCAGTATTGTTGTTTAAGTAACTACATCTTTTGTATTATTATATTAGTTTTAGGAATGGGACGAAAGGATCCTTTTTACCATTGTGTTAAAAAACGAAACAACAGCTATTTTTAGAAAATTTTAAAGAACAAGCTTCTAGACGCCATGAAATTGAGAGTATCTGTACTGTACTGTAACTGTCGGATCGTCCACTGCTGAACACAGCCTCCCCTATTAAGGGGGTATTTGCCATAATCCCCACGCTTGGCAGGCGTATTGGGGATCGCAGTGAAAGTTAGCAGTTCTTTTGAAGGCGCTGCTGCCCATCTTCCAGTATTTTTCCCTAAGTCGCTTCTTACGACACCCACGGGATGATATGGGGTGGTGAAATTCTAACCTGGCACCCTACGGGGCAGAGTATCAATTGAGCAATAATCCGGCACCCTCCGCCCGCGCCTCCCTCGCCTTATACGCCTATGCGCTCCAGTGCCGCGAAGTCTGTCGTCTAGCAGTCTCACCTCAAAACTTATCACGTGCACGTGCGTTATTTATTATCTTTATTGTTTTTTTTTTAAATACTGCCTATTAGTGCTCTGAATTAACTAGATATTTTTTCTCTTCAAGGAGAAACCTAGTTTATTTTTGTTGTGAACTTTTAGTCTTATCTTTGAACTATCATTGAAAAATATTATTTATTTATAGCATTCTTAAGCTGACCATTTATCTGTTTTAAAGGTTGTCACTATACAGTCTTTGTCTCTTCGTTGTATATAGTTTACCTGTTTCTTTAAAGTAAGAATAGTGTGTAGTTAAATATGTTAAATAAACAAAAAACTCAAGATACTAGACTTGAAAGATAAAATGGATATTTTAAAGAAGTAAGATAGTGGAGAAAACATGTGGTATTGGGCGTGCTGCTGTACACGATCTTATGAAAAAAAGCATAGAAGACCACGGGAAGACGATAGAATCTGGGCCAGGAAAGCGTAAAACATTAAGCGTTGGTGATTTTCCAAAGATGGAAAACGCCCTTTACATGTGGTTCATGCAACAGCTTTATAAACACACTACTATCTAAATTAATATAAACTTACTCCCCTCTATGGAGAAATTCTGAAAGCAATAGCAATCAAATTTTATAAAAAAATTACCAAACAAGATTTTTGTGCCAACGATGGATGGCTGGATAAATGTAAAAACGATTCAGTTTTATTTTATTTATTATGTTTTTTTCTCTATAATCCAGTAATCCGAACATTCCAATAACCCGGCACCCTCTGTTTTTTAAAAGTGCAGGATTAGTGACATTATACTGTACATACAAATTGGATAACATTGCCTCAGTAAAACACGGCAGAGACAATGAACCAAAGGCTTTCACCTCAGCGTACAAGAAAACACGGTCATGGAAAAGTATGGACTTTTCATTGAAATGGAATACTGTTTTTTAGGAGCGACGCTGACGGATTGTGCAATGAAGTGCACAGAACTACATGATTTGATTCCGCCATCCCCATTCTATAACCGGACATCCAGGGATAGTCAGAGCCGCCACCGCTATGTGGTGAATATTCCATTTACCCGAACGAAGCGATTTGCATCTTCTTTCATCATGCGAACTGCTAGGGTTTGGAATACTCTGCCTGAGGCTGTGTTTCCGGTTAAGTACAATATGGGGGTCTTCAAGAAGCGAGTGAATAGGTATCTTCTGGGTAAGCACGCTCCATCATCGATCGCATCATCACTTAAGATCAGGTGAGATAGTGGTCAAGTGCTACCCAGTTCGGAGTAAAAAAAAAATGAAGGTTTAGTCGTAATAAAATGCCTTAGCTCCGTTTTCGGAATAGATCCTGATATTGCCATATGAGAAAAGAAACTTAAATGTTTCAAATTGGATAAATCTCAAGTAGAAATGAACCAAAATCATGACTAGTACTATCCAGTTGCATATTGCTAGAAAAAATTCATGTTTATTTGCTGTGTGGACTGGACCTGATTTTCCTCTTAAAGTAGTAAGGATAAAATATAAAGATGATGTTTTTGGCAAGTATAAAAGCTTCCGAAATTGGTATGAATACCCTAGAAAAACAAGATCAATGCCGTAACTTCAAATATTTATATAATTTTACGCCCCTCAATTTTTAAATTATTTAAATTTATTCTTGGAAATTATGATTCAAATATTTATATTTTTTGTTCAACATTCAACAGGGATAAATTTTAGATATAGGATGCACAATGTAGGTAGACTTTTTAACGTGCATGCCTACTTCTGTCCCATAATACTAGTTTTATGGGAGTGCAAGTATCAAAATATGTTACTCACAGTCATGCTATTCCGTCGTCATTTCTTCCGCTTGTGCAAGCGATGCCAGCGCATTTACCTAAACTTCAGTAGCGTGATTTTGTGAAATGGCAAGCCATAAAAGGTAAACAGTGTTAATGTGCTACTGGTTAGCTATAAAGTCTTGTTAAGTGAAAGATGTTGTCTTGTTAAGCTTTCCACATTCATTGTATTTTGTACATTTTAAATTAATGCATCCTTGAATATGAATATCTATCAATATTTTCAAAAGTGTGTTAAATGATATATGAGATATAAGTATATTAAAAAGAATATAGTGTAGAAATTATGCTTCAAAATTGTTTTTAATATTTAAATTGCACTTGCCACTGATTATTAATAATAGGATATTAAATTCTAGGTTAAGCCTGTTAACACCTTCGACCACATCATCACTTACCATCACGTGAGATTGTGGTCAAAGGCTTACCTATCAGCAATAAAAAAAAAAAAGATTATTAGTAATAAAATAAAGGTTATAAATCTGTCAATAAATCTACACTTCTACTCTAATATTATAAAGAGGAAAGATTGTATTTTTGTATGTAACAAGAGAAACTTAAAAACTACTTGGCCAATTTTAAAAATTCTTTCACCATTATACCCTGAAATAAAGACAGACACCCGAAAAAAAAAGTGATATATGAGAATCCTACATGACCACTGATGCTCCCTTCCCTTTGAAATTTTTATTAAATAGGAGGCCGGCGCGGTCCCATAGTGATTTTAAAGAAGCCCGAAATTAATTTCAAGAAACAATGACGACAATATGAATTATTTTATTTTAGAAGCGCTCGTAGATCACTGATGCTCCCTTCCCTTTTGAAATTTTTATTAAATAGGAGGCCGGCGCGGTCCCATAGTGATTTTTAAAGAAGCCCGAAATTAATTTCAAGAAACAATGACGACAAAATGAATTATTTTATTTTAGAAGCGCTCGTAGATCACTGATGCTCCCTTCCCTTTTGAAATTTTTATTTAATAGGAGGCCGGCGCGGTCCCATAGTGATTTTTAAAAAAGCCCGAAATTAATTTCAAGAAACAATGACGACAAAATGAATTATATTAATTTAGAAGCGCTCGTAGCGAAGTTTGCTTAGCCGCCGCGGTCATGAGTTGGATGGGTGATCGCTAGTGACATTACTACAGTAGTTGTCTTAGGCCTAATTTCACCATACTCTGTTATTTATTTGACGCCTTGTTAATCCTTTTAACGGACTGTTAACTGAACCGAGTGTCCCACCAACTGTTAATGGATGATTAATTCAGTTAACTTCATAGAACGTAGACTGATTTAACAGCTCTGTTATTTTTAAAGGCCCATTAGCTAATGCCTGATTTAGCGTAAACAAACATGGTATGGTGAAATTAGGCCTTAATATGGTAGTCGATAAATTATGATGGTAAGCATTTTGCAAGCTACCAACCTCAAGTTGAAAATCTGTCGCCAAAGACCTAACGGTGTGTTCCGGAAGCTGGCCTTGAGATACTTTAACCTAGAATTACTGGTAATTCTAGGTTAAAGTATGGTAGTTAAGGTGTTGTTCAGGCTTACCTAGAATTACTGGTAATTCTAGGTTAGCCTGAACAACACCTTCGACCACATCATCACTTACCATCAGGTGAGATAGTGGAAACACGCTAACAGACATAAAAAAAAAATTTAAAGCCTGCACATCGAAATAAGTTCAATTGATATATATAATAATATATTTTTAGATACACTCTATGCTGTTAAGGAGTTTCAAGCAAATTATTACATTAAATTCCAGGTTCAGTGGTCCAGCAGTAACATTTACAGCACACAAGATGAAGCAGCTGCAGCTCTTGTTGCCAGAGGTATCCCCATTTATGCATGGAAGGGAGAAACTGAAGAAGAATACATCTGGTGCATTGAACAGACCCTCATCTTCTCTGATGGAAAGGTGATCTTAGCCTTCATAGACATAAAAACTTAAATATTAGACCTTTAATTGAAAGTTAAAATTAATCTGAGGATATTTTATATTATAGGCCTTTGTCACCATAGATGGCAATTGCAAATTTAAAGCACTGCAATATAATTATTTTGCAGTTTTATAAATTTGCTGTAAATATTGTAGTGGTTTGTAGTGACTTTCTCACATATGCAGACAGGCTTGATTGACTGTCTCAAAAGAAAAAATCTAATCCAACATAAATAAGTAATACCGTTAAATCTGGTGGTATAGCTCTATGATCTTAAAACAAATACAGTCGACTCTCGTTAATTTGAAACTCGAGGGACTCTCATAATGTAACAAATTATCGAGTGTTTGAAATATCAAGTGGTTCGGAATTTTTGAAAGAAAAGAAATCAATTTGTAAGGATGTGTATATCAAACTAATCATTACCAAAACGAAGGCTTGTGTACGATGATACAAGCTTGAACTTGTTCTGCAATGTACTTATATGTCTCTTCGGCGGGATGGATTACTTGGACTTGTTTATAAGAGGATCAAGTGACTTATTATTTACAAATCGTCGAGTGTTTGACGCCGATAAGTTCGAATTAACGCGTCATTTTGTTGCATAAGTGTAGATTTTTTTGTTCGAATTACCAAGTGCTTAAAAGTCTATTAATTTAGTTCGAAATATAAAGAGATTTTCTAGGGCACTCGTGATAACTTTGAATTATAGAGAGGTTTGAATTAACGAGAGTCGACTGTATGGCCACTTTGCTACAGCAGCAAATAACGCAGTCGGAGCATTAACTGGTTCCTTCTTATATGATAGGAGCATGAGACAGATTCTCTAAACTTCTATACCGGCTCCTACTGAGTATAGCACCACATTTATTTTGTTACGCAAAGTTAAATTATAAATCAATTTCTAATATCCAAACTGATGTAAATTTAGTACCCATAATAGAAAATAGAGTTTAATTCAATTTATTTGTTATGACCCTGGTCACTGAACAATATATATATTCTGGCAAAGTCACATGTTTACTGTAATAGATTGACAAGTGATAGAGAATAATTTGTAACAAGTTAAAACTTAGAAATGCCAAGGCCATGGCGTTCAAAGTCATCAACTGTCCAGGGCATTGAGATTTATTCAATTCAAGGAATATCATTACAAATGGAGCAAAACGTGAAGTAAATTTTGTTAAAAACACTAAACTCAATTACAAAAAAAAAACAATGAACAAAGGGCTGCAAGAATGCTTCTTGACCAACGTACAGGTTTACAACCACTATAAAAACACATAATATGAAGTGCCCAAGCACAGCAATTCATTTTAGGATCCAACAACCCAAAGGCCACTTCTTGAGTTTAAAATGGACGTACTTACTCTAGAGGAAATAATGTCTAAAAAAGCTCCAGGTCATGGATGTCCATATAAAGGGAACAAAAAGTGTCTATTGGTTAGTAAACATATCTCCATTAACATCTGGTCTAGCAAGCAAAGACTTAAAGTATCCTAGATCTATGCTAGAGATATGAATAAAACACTTTGTCTAAATTCAAGTGTTAATTTTGTACTTTAATTTGTCAGCTGTTATATTTTTAACATAGTGTTATTACCAATTAACCCGTGGGGTGCCGGGTTAGAATTGCACCTCCCCATTTCTTTCCGTGTGGGTGTCGTAAAAGTCGACTAAGGGAAAACTACTAAAAGGTGGGCAGCAGCGCCTTCTTAAGAACTATGCCATCTTCACTGCGATCCCCAAGCCGACTGCCAAGCGTGGGGATTATGGCAAATTACCCCTACATAGGGGAGGCTGTGTTCAGCAGTGGACGATCCGGCTGATACAGTACAGTTATTACCAAGCTTCCGAAAATGTATTACGTAAACACGACTTGTATATTTTTGTGTGTGAGTTGAAAAACAAAATTCAAACCACTAAATACTACATACTTTAGCAGTAAGCGGTAGTCTCTAAAAAATCATGATTCGCCAAAATTGTTTTGGTTCCATGTAAAAGGGGTTAGCATTTCGCTATTCAACGGCAAATGGTTTAGACTTGAAACACATGTTAAAAAGAAATGTCCGGATGAGCGTAAAAACTAAATTCGTGCAGAATAAAATGCGTAGGTACTCAACGAAATAAGTTCTCGACGACATGCGTACTGGACGAAATAAAACTTTAATTACAGTTAAATCAAATAGATGTTGTAAATGCATCTTATTTCTAGTCTGCATTATAAAGTATTCTGTGGATTGTTAAACCCTAGATTAAACAATCAATCCTTATCCTTGATAAAAAAAAAACTAAGGTCCTGATTTTCAATCATCAGCAGTTACTATTCATCTGAATAAATCTAGACAACAAAAGAAAACTATTTTTTCAAAAGAAATATATTATTTATTATAGATTAAATTTAATTATTTTGATTTTTTATAAGATTTTGGTTGGTTAAGATTTTCAGTCAATTATTGAAAAGCCTATTAAAAAATTACAATCTAATCACCATAAATGTAACAGACAGAAATTATAAGCCTAATATTGGGCCTTAATATGCAGTCTTTCTTTTTGTAGATTTCTACATAGATATTATGTCAGATTCATTTAACTTAAAATTCATTTATATAATTTTGATAAATCATAGAAGATATTATCTGCAACTACCAAGTGACTAATCATTGCATTTTATTTTTCTACAGCCCCTCAACATGATCCTTGATGATGGAGGTGACCTTACAAATCTGGTTCACAACAAATTTCCTCAGTATTTGGAGAATGTGAAGGGCATTTCTGAAGAAACAACCACTGGTGTGCACAACTTGTACAAAATGTTCCGCGAGGGAACTCTAAAAGTTCCAGCTATCAATGTTAATGACTCTGTCACCAAGAGCAAGTTTGACAATTTATATGGATGCAGGGAATCTCTACTTGATGGCATCAAAAGGGCCACAGACATTATGATTGCCGGCAAAGTGTGCGTCGTTGCTGGCTATGGAGACGTCGGTAAAGGATGCGCACAGGCATTTAAAGGATTTGGGGGCAGAGTCATTGTCACAGAGATAGACCCTATAAATGCACTTCAGGCCGCAATGGAAGGCTTCCAAGTGACCACAATGGAAGAAGCCTCGGAAATCGGACAAATCTTTGTGACTACTACTGGTAACATTGACATCATCACCAGAGATCACTTCCTCAGAATGAAAGATGATGCTATAGTGTGCAACATAGGTCATTTTGACTGTGAAGTAGATGTGGCTTGGCTAGAGAACAATGCAAAGAAATTAAACATCAAGCCACAAGTAGACCGCTATGAACTAGACAATGGAAACCATATCATAGTTTTAGCAGCGGGACGTCTTGTGAACTTGGGCTGCGCTACTGGACACTCCTCTTTTGTAATGTCTAATTCTTTCACTAACCAAGTACTGGCTCAAATTGAATTGTGGACAAGGGCTAACCAGTACCCTGTTGGTGTACACACATTGCCTAAGAAATTAGATGAAGAAGTAGCAGCTCTCCACTTGGATCATCTCGGTGTAAAACTGACAAAGTTAACCTCTAAACAAGCTAAATACATTGGAGTGCCTCTTGAAGGTCCCTACAAACCTGATCACTACAGATACTAAGCATAATAAATCACGTAATTTTAATCATTTCATTTTAAGTGTACACTTATTAGCATTCATTTTCTAATATTGTCAAATTAATCACCAAAGTTGAAAAATGAGTGTTTATGAAATGAAATAAATTCTTACACATTGTTAGTTCTGTTTCATTGTTAAATTGTTCTTGTAATGATATAGCGCTTCTGGAAATCCGTGAATAAATTCAAAGTTAAGTAAATGGAATAGAACCTTGTGGCATATTGACCCGCCGCTATTTCTTTTGTTTTTAAGTTTCTGTTCACGATAAATGTAGTACATTTCTGTAGAAGACTCATACACAAATAAAAATTGTACGTAATGTGGTTTAACCCTTCTTCACCCCAATACCTTAAAGAGCGTTTTGTATACCTTGATGCCTCTAATTCTCTTTGCTTACGGTCATCAGAAAATCTTATGCTTAAGTTTCCCCTACACACTACCTCGTTTTATGACCGCTCATTTTCGGTTGAGGCCGTCCGACTCTGGAATGCATTGCCACTTGATACCAGGCGAGCTCCATCCTTAAATGTTTTTAAATACCAAGTCAAAGCTCTTTATCTACCGTGCTAGCATAAACTCCATACATTTAAATATTATATTTATATATTAAATATGTATGTGTGTAAGTATATATATATATATACATATTGTTTTGTAGATATATATAAATATCAATATCAATAAGTATATTGTACACCGCCATCCCTTTTCAAAACTTGCTCCTCTTCATTCAACGGTTGTCTGGAAGAGATCGTTTTGAGCGATAAGGCCGCCAATTGTTCACTATTTTTAAGTCTAATATTTTTAATTTTAGTTTAGTTTTAGGTGTTCAATAAAGAGTTTATCTATCTATCTATCCTTAATGTCATGTTTTCGATATATCTAAAGGTAAAGATCGCCACTTGAGAACAATGATTATAATCAAAAATGCACTACTTACGCGTGGGTGTATACATAATTATATACGCATTATATTGTATTCAAGTATCAATACCTAGGTCGATATAGCATTAGATGGTAGTAACAAATATATTGCATGAAAAAACACTATTATTATGTACTTTCGCATCACATCGCAAAAAAATGCTGTTATCAAAGATGAAAACTGTATGCTACATACCTATGTAACACAGTTTTCAGTGAAGGGCGAAGTAACTATTATTATGTGGTTAAGGCCTTAAAAGTCGTTAAATCAGTAGTATTCTCAAATATGTACGAGTATGTACTGAAAAAGTACATAATATTCTATTAACACTAATAATTATTATGTACTAGAATAATTTTATTCATCGTGATTAATTGCAATTGGACTGATATCATTTTCATTTGCTACATAACGATTAAATAAATATTTTTCTAACAACAATTTAGTCTATATTTTCTGCAATATCGTGATAACAAGAAATGTTGAATGCAACGACGATAGCCGAGCGGTAATAGCCATCTTGGCCATGGAATGCCGTGCCGCAGATACAAGGTTCGGTCCCCACCGCGTCGGCTTGAGCTTCACTTCATGGCTTATTGCGTGATTCACGACAAGTTATTTCACACTTTTGAGTGTTGGAAGCCTGGTCCACTTTTCGGTTAAACATTTTTTTTTCTCTCATTTTAGTGACCCTTGCTACTTACTGGATTGATTGTCATTCAAAGGAGGAAAATATTTTTCAGTTATCGGAGTGTAAGTCAAAAACAGCTTGACTGACTGATGAAATTTAAATGGGACTAAACATCAGCTTTCAAATAAAAAATGAAATATCAAAATCGGTTAACCTAGTTAAAAGTTCTGAGGAAACATAAAAAAAATACAGACGAATTGAGAAGCTCCTTCTTTTTTTGAAGTCGGTTAAAAAATGTATCTCCGACCATCACTTCAAAGGATAACCTTCCTCCGGAAGAAGTTTACAAGAAAGAACGAATTGACCTATTGAATTTGAAAGTATGCTGATCCAGGGCTCAGGTTCTAATAAAAAACAGTAGTAGGCAGAAGTTTCATCCAGAGACTGTTCCAATGATAATGACTGGCTCTTCTCTTAACCAGAAGGGATACCGATTTATAAAGAAACACCTAATTCTTCTCGTTTATCACTTTATTTAACAACGATGTTACCAACTATTACGACTTTATATTAATTATTACTTAACAGAAATATGTCTTCTACAGTCTACACAATAAGTTCTCCACGTCCGGAGCCAACAAGCGATCTTTTCAGAATGATCCACAGTACTCGGGTTCGTTCCACCCTTACCCCAGTAACTCGTAGTGGTGGGAACGAGAACGGAATGGGAGGGGAGCACGATATCAGTGTTGCCACTATTTTAAATGTTACCTGTAGTCATACGATTAAATAAATAAATAAACTATTTTAAATCGTCGAAGTTTTTAAATCATGACAGATTTATCAGTTTGGATAGTAATCCGACGAAAATAACTTGCCTGTATTTAATGACAAACAATATACTGTTTCTAAGAAGGATTTTGTGGACATAAATCTTCGTAATAACAAACCTGTGGCTAGTCGTTCTACAACAGAATATTCCGGAAAAGAAAAAAAATAATAATTGGGGTAAGAGGAACCTCCCATAGGGTTTTCTCTTCTGGGCGGGCGGCCTAATTTTTTTATACAAAACTAAACAAATGATTTGCACAATGTTGTCTTAGGTTAGTCGCGATTGTTATGTATACATAGTAATTAAACAACTATATTTAAATCGCGTATATTTATCATTATTTTTGTCCCGACGTTTCAAACACTTTGCAGTGATCGTGGTCACCGGGTGACAATTGGTTTTATTTGTCACATGAGTTATTAAGAAATTATTTGGTTTACTTCAGCTTTGGAGCTTCAGTATGTAAAACAAGTACTGCGAAGCAATAATCACAAGCTCCCACGAATGCGTCACAGAAGCCGGCCCAAGCCTTCCACAGTTGAGCGACAACCTGCCATCTTACCTTACATCAAGGGTGCCACGGACAAAATTGGTAATATCTTAAGACGAGCTTCAATAAAAACTTACTTCAAGCCGCACAAGAAGATCAACCAATTTTTAAGACCTGTTAAGTGCAATATTCCCCTACAAGATGCAGGTATTTACAAACTTGATTGTGAATGTGGGCTGTCATACATTGGGCAAACAAAGAGGAGCGTTGGTATCCGGGTAAAAGAACACATTGCTGACATGAAGAACAGACGCTCGACCAAGTCTGCAGTTTGTGAACATGCCCACGACAAACCCAACCACTACATTCGGTTCGACAACCCACAAATCCTTGCCAGAGAGACCCGGTTTATGCCAAGAATGTTACGCGAGGCTATTGAAATGAAAAAGTACCCAAATTTCAATAGAGATGATGGTTGGCAAGTACCACCTGCTTGGTATCCTTTTATTAAATTAATTAAATCTCATGGCCGACACAAATCTGCAAGACCTCTGGACACTGTGAGCGAATACAGCGTGAATAGGGAATATAAAAATTTCTGACGGTAGACCAAATAATTTCTTAATAACTCATGTGACAAATAAAACCAATTAGTCACCCCGTGACCACGATCACTGCAAAGTGTTTGAAACGTCGCGCGTCGGGACAAAAATATTGATAAATATACGCGATTTAAACCGTTTAAAATTGTTTAATTACTAAATTATTTACATCTACCTAAGTTTTTTTTTCAACTCTGACATCAACCTTTTGTCTTTGCCATTCAACCAACAAAGTTTCACATGTTCTAAAGGATTCACCCTTTGACAAATTGACTCCCGGGCCTAGCGCTTTTTTAATTTACGAACTTGGTGTCGATTTTACATTAATTCTCTAACATAGTTCTTATTCACTTCATGCTAAAATGCACATTCGTGTAATAATTAAAATGGTCATTCTAAAAATAGGATTATTCCATTCAATCGTAGGCAATTTTGCATCAGATAAGCAGTGATGGCTCAGTGGGATTGGCTATGGACAGCCGCGCAGCAGGTCCATAGTTCGATTCCCGCCGCGGGCTGGAGCTTCACCGCATGGTGGAAGGGCATTCTGCTTATGCCCGCCTGGCTAGCGACCACCCTTAAGTAGACCAAGCACCTAAGGGTGTGTTCCGACAGCGTCCTTGAGAGCCAGTGAAGTTACAGGCACATGACTCAAGGTGACGGGCGCAGTGCAATTCGCATCTTGTGACGAAATGCATCTGTTATAGGCAGAGGTCGCTTAACATAAGGTGGGCCTCGAGCTTGTTCAGCCACAATAACATAAAAAAGAGAGCACTAAGTTAAATGACGATAAATTTACGTAAACACAAAAGTCGTCGCAAGCGAATTTTAGTGTGAACAGTATAAGAACTATACTGTAATTTAGACAAAATTAAAATTATTAGCTCTAGAGAATTTGTAGACAATCGATATAGTATGCTTATAAAGACAACTAACTTATGCTTACTAATTGGTCCGTACCGTTACGATGCGTATGGTCAAATTCGCAATCGGACATCGGTCTATTGCTCGTGACTTCGTGTCTATGCAGCGAGGGTCTGTTTATAGCTAACTAGCTTTCCTTTCTTTACCGACACACGCGCGGCACGCGCGGCTCCGCCCGCGCGTATGTCGGTTATCGCGCGAAAACATGAACCTCTTTTTGCGCAGTCGGATAAAAACTATCCTATGTTTTTTCCCAGGTCTCAAACTATCTCAATACCAAATTTAATTCAAATCGGTCCAGTAGTTTTGGCGTGAAAGCGTAACAGACAGACAGACAGAGTTACTTTTGCATTTATAATATTAGTACTGATATAAAAAAAAATAACTAAATAGTATATTAGGTTCCAGGGTCATATTATATCTGTTTACCATAATTTTACTATCCAAAACCGTTCAGCTGTTTAGGCATGAAAGCGGAATGAATAAACATGCCAACATCCTTACTTTCACATTTCAAAGAAATAATGAGTTTACTGGAAAGAATGAACAAGATATAAGTTTTATAACATTAAAAGTACGTAAGTATTAGAAAAATAAAACACAATCAAAAATAAAATATTAAAAACTCAGGGTATTTTTAACTATTTACTGGGGGTGTTCTTGTTTATCATTCTGAATCATATTTGATGTAAGTAACTGTTTGTTGTATACGTTGCAATTCGGCTAATCGACAAATTGTAAAAAAATGTGTTTTATTATACATATTGCGAATAGAATCCAAATACAAAAACAAAATATGTATATGGAACGGTAAAACCAATCCTTATTTATTTGTGATATTTTATTTGATAAAGTAAGCTGCAAGTTAATAAATTCGGCCAAGTGTGAGTCTCAAAAGGGTAAAGTACATAATAAAAGTATTTGTTTGATATAATATCTTCAAATGAAGCTATTTAAGAAGATATATATTTTGTGTAGGTACATAACATTGTACATTTTCCTAACAGTTGATTTTTATTTACAAAATAGAAGAGCAAGAATTCATGTTGATTAAAACAAATATCTAACATAAACATCAGAATTAAATGTTTATTGTTATTTAATGATAAAACAATTATATATCCTCATTATGAAGTGTAATAATGCAATAACTCATTCTCTTTAGGCTTTAGAATACATTGATCTCTTAAGTTTACAACCCAACCAGGCTCAAGACCATAAAATATCTGCCTAGGGTCCTTTCTTTGTGACAGCATCTCATAAGCTGGATCTTTTTCTAACTCAGGAAGGTTGTATCCATATTTCTGTGCCAATTTTAATCTCTCCTGTGAAACTTTTTCAGGATCAGCTAAGTATCCTCGTGTTTCTGCACTAGAATAGAATTCAATTGCATCTGGGGGAGGAATCATTCTCCTAGGGATAGCTTGACCACTCTCGAAGAACTTCATTGGGTTTTTCAATAGAAACAGACTGTGCGGATCATAGTATGCTGTTGTGATGACTCCACCATTTTTCTCGATTGCGGCAATGACTTGTTCACTGGCCCATTGTACTTCAATATTAATCTTTGCTGCAAATATGTCAACTCCCTCATCGGTCAAATTGACTCCAAATTGTTTTTGGTCAGGATGAAAGTTGTAAAGACCAGATTTTACAATGGTAGCTAGATCAATTGGCTGTGTAATGTCAACTCGATCTCTATCTATCATACTTTGCAGCTGATGTAAGGTTATGGGTGGATACTCTCGACGTAAACTGAAATTATACAAGACAAAATTTTACTTGATGCTTTTAAAATATTTACAATTAATGATTATTTTGAGCCCATTTCACTTATGGTTATATTACGTTGAGAATGCGCCTCAACCGGTTTCACAACCTTCAGAGTTGGCTGCTCGAGATGCATTCTCGATGTAATACAACCGTAAATATTTATAATTAACTAATTTTAACATTACATGAAATACACACTTTTTCCAACATATATTATACCTTAACTACTTTGATAAATTGTGCAGTGATGTGGCTCCATACTGCCATAATACTTGGTAGTATAACAGGATTGAAGACAAGCAGATAAGCTTTGGATGATTCTATAGGTACTATATATTACTTTTTAAATTTTCCCATGGGAGCTAGGCTTGAATTACATTCCCCATAACTTCCTGAGGAAGTCGTAAGAAGCAACAGAAGAATACCAGAGAGTGGACAGCAGCATCTTGTGAAAAACTGCCATCTTACACTGCAATCCCAGAGACGCTTATGGCAACCATGGTATGTATTTAACCCTAGATAGCATATGTTTGTTGAAAATTGCACACAACTTCCTTCGCAACAAAGTGGTACTCAACTGGAATTGATAACGAAATGAAATTGTGACTGCCAAAACAGTTAACTGTTTTAAGAACCGGCTGAACTACTGGCTACGAAACAACAAACTAACTTTATTAAGTGAACATCCAAAGTTAAATAAATGACTTTCGATACTATGTGATATAGACATATCAGCAATTATGCTGCTCATCTAAAAACAAATAAATAAATAATTAAGGTTAGCTATCTAGGGTTAAGAACGCAGGTGCAGCACACATCTACCACATTATTGTTTCACATTAAAATTATACTTACTGATGTCCCCTGTAGTAATGTTCTTGTGGCACTCTCAGATAGAATGGGTTGTTACCAGTTTCATAACCTAGTCTCATATAGTTTTGTCTTTGTCCTGAACCTTTGTTACCAGAACCATGTTTGTCTCCTCCGTGCTGTGCTCGACCTCTTTTTTGCTGCAATAATTAAAATTTTGGTCAAAATCCAGCAAAATACCTATAACAAAGCAAATTACCTTATATGAAACTTACAGTCTTTTTCGAACCGGGATTATCGCGAATATTTGCGAGTGATATTCTAGGTAATGATCTTAGCATAGATAACGACTTTTCTGTAATTTGTCGTGAGGACATTTTAGGAAATTAAATTTTCTTGTAAAAATATAAACACTATTATGTTATGGGGCTCACATTAATTTCAAACTTCACAGTTCACATCACATAGGGCGTTCGGATAGCCTATCAGTTCCAAAAATAACACTCACAAACGCTACAAATGATCACACAGGGCGTTCGGATAGGGACTTCGTGAGCATAAATATCGTTTTCGCTCACCGTTCGGATAGCTTTGAGAACGCTACCAATGACAGAGAAAAGTGCTATTTTTGACCCACGTCTTACCGTGGGATCGTTGTGATCGTTTTTGACAGCTAACATTTTATGAGAAATATTGTTGTTCCTATCATAATGAATAGAACTAGCGATGCCACCGCCAGATTTAATTACAGACCGATATCTTTGACTTCAGTTGTTGCACCTATATCTTTAGCTGCAGTTCCAGAAAACGTTATTTTGGGTTTCAGCGGTTGTCAAAATAAGTATAAGACGTTCGGATAGCATACAGTCATTGGTGGTCAAAAATAGCAGAAGCCAACAGTCACACATTCTGGTGTAATCTGTATGTATTCTTGGTGCGTTCGTTTTGGCTCGGTTGCGTTTGTAGCAGTTTCAAAAGTGGCATTTGTATCTTAGCGTTCGGAAAGAAGCTTCTGCTATTTTTGACCACCAATGACTGTATGCTATCCGAACGTCTTATACTTATTTTGACAACCGCTGAAACCCAAAGTAACGTTTTCTGGAACTGCAGCTAAAGATATAGGTGCAACAACTGAACCCAAAGATATAGGTCTGTAATTAAATCTGCCGGAGGCATCGCCAGTTCTATTCATTATGATAGGAACAACAATATTTCTCATAAAATGTTAGCTGTCAAAAAACGATCACAACGATCCCACGGTAAGACGTGGGTCAAAAATAGCACTTTTCTCTGTCATTTGTAGCGTTTTCAAAGCTATCCGAACGGTGAGCGAAAACGATATTTATGCTCACGAAGTCCCTATCCGAACGCCCTGTGTGATCATTTGTAGCGTTTGTGAGTGTTATTTTTGGAACTGATAGGCTATCCGAACGCCCTATCTGTAATCATGTAATGTATGGTGCGTTCGTTTTGGCTCGGTTGCGTTTGTAGCAGTTTCAAAAGTGGCATTTGTATCTTAGCGTTCGGAAAGAAGCTTCTGCTATTTTTGACCACCAATGACTGTATGCTATCCGAACGTCTTATACTTAGTTTGACAACCGCTGAAGCCCAAAATAACGTTTTCTGGAACTGCAGCTAAAGATAAAGGTGCAACAACTGAAGCCAAAGATATAGATCTGTAATTAAATCTGGCGGAGGCATCGCCAGTTCTATTCATTATGATAGGAACAACAATATTTCTCATTAAATGTTAGTTGTCAAAAAACGATCACAACGATCCCACGGTAAGACGTGGGTCAAAAATAGCACTTTTCTCTGTCATTTGTAGCGTTTTCAAAGCTATCCGAACGGTGAGCGAAAACGATATTTATGCTCACGAAGTCCCTATCCGAACGCCCTGTGTGATCATTTGTAGCGTTTGTGAGTGTTATTTTTGGAACTGATAGGCTATCCGAACGCCCTAGTAATATGTATTACTATTCTCTATGGCTCACTTACTGGTGCCACAGAATAAAAAGGATGCTTATATATATCTATTCGAATTATTTTATTCTTCAATAAAATATGGATTAATCGATACCTACACATAAACACACACTATATATACTTTTACAAATAGGATTTTATTATATTGCTTTTATATATTATCATTAAATTAATGTACTCGAATACATACTATATATATATATATATTATTGAACTACAAATTATTACAAAGTTTTACAGATACCAAGGACTTAGCTTCTATATTAAGCAATTTGATTTGTTTAAATTAGTGTCTTATATTTGATAAATGTATTTTATTGATCTTGAATACTATCTTACATTCCATAAACTATAAACTTTGCACAATTACTTACTAATATAATGATATAATGCTAAGACAGAATACTTACAAAAAAAAACCCTCATGTCCCTAAGTATTTACAAATTCTGGCTATAACGTTATTAAATATAATATATATTATAGCTTACCTACTGCGTTGGAAATAAAACGCAGACCAGGTGTCATTACGTAGTTCATTTAGGGGAACGGGGGGCACAGGGGACCGAGGGGTACAGTGGTTAAAATCGTATAACTCGCTTGTTTGTCATCACACGCACACACGTACTATTGACGATCGAACGATCTAGCAAACTCCCCTCCCGCGCGCCAGTGCTTGCTACCCTGTGGGAGCGTGAGGACGCGCGGCTGCCATACTGTCCGATGTAAGTGTCCATTATTTTTTCTTACAAATTTTTTTCGTAACTTTATACGTGAGTTAGCTTTGTTAAACTTACAATGTGGTCTTTTTATCGGCATTATCAATAATTAATCTTTAAATTGACGGATAATTACATAACATTCTAAGTGTTTGGTTAAGTCAAATTAGTTATTTTTTTAATATGGCGTCATGGGGTAAAGTGGATCATTTTGACATGGGGCAAAGTGGATAGCGATTCAGTGTGCCCCTTGATAAGTTTGCTGATTAAATGTTCATGTTTATGTTTTAGAAGTTCGAAATGGTCCGCAACAGAGTTAGAAAAACGAACATTGGTCTTCATATAAAAGTTGCAGAACTAACTGACAACATCGTCACACTGTCTCCATCACCATCAATTATGATTCATCTTGATTTACCGCATAATTCACCAATACCAGACACTGAAGTCATTTCGCCACCAACAGATGGATCAACATCAACAAAAAATCAACACATAGTAAGTCCTTTTGAGTTTAGAGGGATTCTGAATGCCGGACCTCTGAAAAATCCTCGTAAACCAAGGCGTAAAGGTAGAAGCATAATTGCAACCGACACATCGAATAAAATAAAAATTCAAAATCGCCGAGAAGACCAGACGAAAAAAAAGAGCGAAAAAGTTTTACAGCCAGAATCTAGCGATGAAGAAAATCAATATTTATTCAGAAGAAGGCGAATATGAAAATGTAGAAGATGAAGAAGTAACAATAGAACCAGATAATTTGCGGCTACTTGACTCCTATTCAAAAGAAGGTAGCTTTGTTTTGGTAGAATTCATTGCAAAAAATAAAAAAGTTTTTTATAAGTCATTGGAGAAGAGAATGAAAACCAAGAACTGGAAGTAAATTTCTTAAGAAAACGTCTAAAAATAGCGAAACCTACTCTAATTACTACATTGAAGACTGATTTCTGTTATTTTTTCTTAAGTTGTTAATTTTTAATATCTCAATGTTTTTAGAAGTTTAAGTCTATTTTATTTAGATTTTTTACTAAAATAATAATACTTAATATACTTAATGAACTTTCAAATACTAGTTTTTGATTTGATTTACACATAATAAAGACAATGACAAATTTAAACACAAAATAATATTTTATTTAGTTAATACCAAATAGTTCACTGTTCCCCGTAGGAATTAGTATGAAGATATAATGTAGCAGTTCATTGTGCCCCTTGCCGGTCCATAGTACCCCAAGCTTATATCCACTGTGCCCCCAACGTGGGGTACACAGGATCGTTACCCACTTTTTTTTAAAGAGGCCATAATTTTAAATTTATTGACCTAATAGCTTAGTTAAACCTTAAATTTGTTGGCCAAAATATCTAGCTATCTATGTAAATCAACAGTATAGTCATATCTTAAAAAGTATGAGATTTAGCTGCCTACAAAAGAAATGTGATTCACTGTGCCCCCCTTTCCCCTACTGTAAATCGTTTTAGATCTTCACGATACAAGCTTGCCTAGTGTGAATATCACAAATTAAGGAACTTACGTAATTATTTACCTCAGCGATAGACAATATTAAATATGTACTTAGTAATAGGTAAGTTTTTATATGCTAGATTAATATTTACTATATGTACTTGTGTATCGCTGCAATTAAATATATTTTTATTTTTTTTCATTTTTCATTTACGATAGTATACAAGACAGTAGAAACTGACCATGGTGAGAAACTTGAAATTTACAGGCCTGATAATTATCAGGCCTGTAAATTTCAAGTCTGTCAAATTTCATTCATGTCAATGTATTTCACATCCACGTACATGCATTATCAGGCTGGGTACTAATTGGATGCCGAATCCTCGGTTCTTTTTATTTATTTTTTTATGTTATTATGACGGACCAAGCTCAAGGCCCACCTGATGTTAAGCGGAAGAATAATCATTTAGTCACAAGTCACGAATTGCATTGCGCCCGTCACCTTGAGACATAGTTGTTAAATCTCATGTGCCTGTAATTTCCAGTTTAATAAATTTATACAAAGTGACAATAATCAACCAGCCCCTAATTTACCACCCCAATAATTGGCGACACCAGAACTGGCGTCCACTAGTGTACATGAATTATCGAACTGCGAGATATCATACTGGCACAGAACGTATAATAATTGATACCGGTACGATATTTATCGACTTCTGATCTACAGACCTGATAATTGAAAACCACAATGATTCAACCCAGTTGATGTCTAGTTCACAATGATTCAACCCAGGTAAAAAAACTGCCAATCATAGCCCTATATTACGAAACTAATAAATGATGGGTCCATATTATATTATAATTAACTTGGTAGTTAAATTTATGGATAACGGAAAATAATATTAAAAATACAAATTATTTAAACATTAATCGCGACTATAACTACAACTACTTATAACTTAAAAGAAATGCATGTTGGTAAGGCATTTTGCGAATGCCCGCCTAGCTAGCTCAAGTAGAAAATCTGTCGCCAAGCACCTAACAATGTATTCCGGCAGCTGTCCTTGAGCGCCAGTAATTCTACGTTACTCTGAACAACACCTTCGACAATATTACCACTTTACCATCAAATTCAAATTCAAATTCAAAATCATTTATTCAATTTAGGCGTCTACGACGCTCTTATGAAGGTCAATTACAAATTTTAATATTGAAATATTCTACATTGTACTGCCACGTTCAGCAAAAAAAGTTTATAGAGCCACTGCGAGAAGAACGGGCAAGAAACTCGGGGCCATTCTTTTAAACGTCTTTTTACAATGTGTTATAAACAATATTATACAATTATTACAATATTTGTTTAAATTACGTAGGAGACATGTGATGGCTTGGCAGAGGTGGAATTTTCCAAGCATTTTTGTCGTTTAAGTAATCACAAACTGTGTAGTAGGATTTCTTCATCAAAATATTTTTCACGTGCAATTTGAATTTTCCTTCTGTGAGCATTGTAATATGTTCGGGAATCATATCAGGTGAGGTGGTAGTCATAGGCAAGCCTATCAAGCTAATAAATATATCCGTCACCGTGGCTTGTAATGCTTGAGGTATTGATTTAAGACGTGGTGATTGCTAGTGCTAAATGTTCGCGCCGACAACAACAAAGAGCTCATTCGTATTTAGTTTTGGGCTTCACCTTTAAGTCTTTCTAAGGTTCATCCAACTTTTATTATACACAAAACAAACAACACTACAGCTACTACAACTAACAATTATACTTGGCAGACGAAATTTTCATGTTATCTGATTTTTCCAATAGTTAACGCCTGCTTCACTTATACCATATTAATTACAGGACTCTTTATGGGAGAACAAACAGCCCACCCCACCTTTGTTTTATAATTTCAGAGATATGAGCGTCTGATTTTTTTTCTGACGGTGGCCATCTTTTGATATCTGTTTTTGTAAAGCAAAAAATAAGGCAATCTTATTTCATTTTGAACCTCACCCCCGAAGTCTTATAGTTTCCGAGATATGCCATCCAATTTTGTTTGCCAGACTAATTTTTATGTTATCAGATTTTCTCCATAACTGAGTTAATCTTTGCTTCACTTTTGCTATACTTTAACCTTCCATGGCTTTTTTAGGAAGAACGAACATCCCACATATCTCATATGGTCGTCGAGATATTAAAAATATGGGTTTGTTTTTTTATCGCTTCGAAAAACGATTAAGGGTGCGTCTTATAGTTTTCTAGATTCACCATCCAATTTTACTTCACGGATGACATTATCATGAGTCCGGATTTCACCCATTCACGTTAACACCATCTTCATTTGTTCTATAATTACTTTTACATCCCAGGACACCTTCTGGGAAATAAACACCCCACCTATCTCTTATTATTTCAGAGATACAAGCGCCTGATTTTTTTTACAATGATAACCACCTTTCTTTTATTTTACCTACAACGTAGGAGACGTTTTTGGGAGAGGAAACACCACATCTTGTAGTTTCCGAGATAAAAAAGTTTTAATATTTATCAAGATCATCTTTTGTTATCTTTTGAGTAGAGATACGTAGTGAAATCAAAATATTTTTTATCCTCTGTCAACTTTTTCGGTAAGCTATTGTTGCAGTCGATTGCTAGGATTCGAAAACGCGAAAATCGAATGAAGTAAAAGACTTCATACTAATTCTAAATATCAATTCTGAAGCAGTGATGGCTCAGTGGCATTGGCTATGGACTGCCGCGCAGCAGGTCCATGGTTCGAATCCCACTGCGGGCTTGAGCTTCACCACATGGTGAAAGGGCATTTCGCGACTGCCCGCCTGGCTAGCGAAAACCCTCAAGTAGAAAATCTGTCGCCAAGCACCTAACAGTGAGTTCCAGCAGCACTCCTTGAGAGCCAGTGAAATTATAGGCACATGAGACTTAACAACTATGTCTCAAGGTGACGGGCGCAGTGCAATTCGTGACTTGTGATGAAATGCATCTGTTATAGGCAGAGGTTAGTCCACTTAACATCAAGTGGGCCTCAAGTTTGTCTCGTCAAAATAATATTAAAAAAAACGGTACCTTAAATAACAATATGTAACTAATTTCGGGTCAAGATTTATCTATCGTGATTATTTTATCACTGCACGAGAATCGCCGTTTAAACCATAGTACGTACACCAAACAACAAAGTACAACAAACCAAGCTGTGCTCCATACAGAAAAGTAATATACCGGATATAGAGAGCCGCTTTACGTTTTTTTTCTGCCAACCCTTTATGTCAAAAGACGACCATGCATGTGTGTAATATGGTATTACCTACGCACACATACATAGGTTTTTACTTACTATAAGCTATGCAAGCCGCAGATATATTTGGTTTGTTATTTCTAAAATGTAACAGGTTTTGTTAACAAAACAGTTCTGCAGGGTAAGAAGGTTATATTTGTTAGCAAAACGTGTTCAATGTTAGATATAATATAAACATAGCTGCGGCATACACAATGCCACATGGATAGCCGATCAGTAGAGCATTGGATTGGCATAATTTCAAAATCACTTAAGAGATAACAACCTAATTTTAGAAATAGTAGATACGTACCTTATATATTTTTACTATCTTTTATAATTAACTATAAAGCGATTACGAAATATATCTATGCAAATTTAAGTGCATGGTTTTAAGTTTGAAATTATGAACAAGAAACAAACAATAAGTTATATTCAGATTATATTTGAAAAATATACCAATTATCATACTGTAAATATACTAAAATAAATTGATAGTAGTTGAAGTTATTATAGTAGTTGTTTATTTGTTGAAGAGTTCAAATTATAATACGTGACAATGCAGCTCCTCGCGTATCTAGTCCGATGCAGTTGTAGACAATCTATTTTGAGGGATAAAAGAGTATCATGGACAAAAGAGCTTCTTCTTACTTCAAAATCAAAAAGAGTTTTACTAAATAACATTGTATTCATAAATATGAACACAAAAATTAACTATGCTTATTTTGTCTCGAATATCGTATGAAATTTCATTTAAAATTCATCGAAAATGTGATCATATCTATTTAAAACTATAATTTTCTAGAAAATTAGACTTCTAGGTACAGGGTGGTCTAGCCTTGTTAGCTTTTCCAGATATATTCTTCTAAATTACAGAGTAAATTGATTCTTGGTTATGTGTGGATAAAGAACAAAATCGTATGACAAAACACATGAAAAAAGCATGAAGTAAACAACAAGGCTTACGTTCACAAGAGGGACAAAGATTGGGAACTTCCAAGAGTAGTGGTAAAGACCGGAAAATAAGCAGGATAAACATAGTTTCCATTCTATGGATGGCTTATACCTCTATTTAGGCAAAATATGTATGAACAAGCTTAATAGGATTAAGCTGAACAAATAGGTTTAGTATAAATATTACATAGTTTTGCACCAAATATACGTATATATTTGTAAAAACATGCATAGTTTGGTTTTAACGAAGTTATCCTAGAAGCAATAACAAAGAAATACAAAAGGCCCTTCTCTCTGAAGTAAAATTGTTCAATCCTGGCAGTCTGAAGTACTGAAGTCTTAAAGAGTCCACTCACGCAGGGTTTAGTTCCGCCCATTATTGTTTATAGAAGGAAGCATGTCTTTTCTGTAAAAAAATTTTTTTTTTTAATTGTGTCATTATTTTGCAAATAAAGCAGCCTTTAAACTGATTAACTTTTCCAGCCAGTCTCTCTAAAGGATCACGGACATGATCATGTTCTATACTGGTGGACATTGGGTCCATCCATAGGCAATATACATTATGGTCTTTCTGGTGTTCCATATGGAAACATAATATAGACGTTGACACTTAACATGTGACTTTTAAATATATAATATATTTGTATAATTATGCTGAAGTTTTGTACGGCTGGTCTAGTCATGTTTAATGGTTAATTTATACGATTGCGACTATGTGCAAGTATTGAAGCTCACATCACAAGGATCAAGAATGGATACAATAGGACAATGTACCTATTTGCGTAGATTTCTGCCATTGAGTGCAAAACTTTGTCGAAATGCTTAGTAATTTAGCACCAATATTATTCATTTACTTACTAGGATTAGGTGGCTATCCTGAGGTAATTTTATAATTTGTATGCATCGTTTCGTAGGAAAACTTTAAGCCTTAGTATCGCTCTCGAGGAGACTTAGTGGCACAAAATTCAAAGCAGGGCAGTTAAATAAAACGAAATATCCACAAGTTCCGCAACATATTTAAAAAAAACCATTCGTTATTTTTCTCGCAGTATTACCGGGGCCAATTGGCCAAAAGTTACATTTCTTTTGACAAAAAGATATTATTTTCAAGAAAAGTATTTTTATTTATTTATTTAGGTATATCGGTAATAGTATTAGTATTCTTCATACACACCCGTCTGTTTAGGCTACGCTTGACCTATCCATTGTCCAGAACCGCTCCAATGTTGAGTTCACCGACGAATTGCATAAAATATGTTCCTTCACGCATTGTAAATTTACTTTGTTTCTGTCATTCAGTCCTTTATATCTTATTCACATGTTCAAAGATCTCAGGACCCTTTCTCGACTTATGTAACTATGTACTTATTCACACCACATTACTTTCTTAACACTCTGTCTAACAGAGTTACAAACTTCTATAAAGCGCTCAGATCAACTGCATTTAAAATTATTCTACTTTCATCCTCCTTTTACAGTAGTCTTTCACTGCGACTGTGGCACAAAAAAAGTCATGATAGTGTTAGTGATGATATGAAATAGCGAATTTGACGACAAAAACCTATACTTAAACTAGAGTCAGCAATAGTACTGCTCTACGTAGTACCAATCGTGCTTTTATGGACAAAGCCATAACAGACGCTAGGTTCTATGTAATTTTTATTCCATTTAAGAAAACACAGAATTGAATAAATTAAAAGTTACATATCACGCTGTTACTAATTATTCTGAAAATTAACGACAACAGCCTGCAAACCGCACAAAATTATACATACACGAGAGCGTCAATAGTTACGCTAAATATAACTTTTCGGTAACGCTGATTTTGCCTTTAATGTCTGTCATATGTTACCATTGACAATTTGACTTTGACATAAATATAATCGAATTACGAAGGAGATGATGATGAAGTTTTGTTTTTTTTGTTCTCTCGGAGTCGGGATTTAGAGGGCGTTCGGATAGCCTATCAGTTCCAAAAATAACACTCACAAACGCTACAAATGATCACACAGGGCGTTCGGATAGGGACTTCGTGAGCATAAATATCGTTTTCGCTCACCGTTCGGATAGCTTTGAAAACGCTACCAATGACAGAGAAAAGTGCTATTTTTGACCCACGTCTTACCGTGGGATCGTTGTGATCGTTTTTTGACAGCTAACATTTTATGAGAAATATTGTTGTTCCTATCATAATGAATAGAACTGGCGATGCCACCGCCAGATTTAATTACAGACCTATATCTTTGGCTACAGTTGTTGCACCTATATCTTTAGCTGCAGTTCCAGAAAACGTTATTTTGGGTTTCAGCGGTTGTCAAAATAAGTATAAGACGTTCGGATAGCATATAGTCATTGGTGATCAAAAATAGCAGAAGCTTCTTTCCGAACGCTAAGATACAAATGCCACTTTTGAAACTGCTACAAATGCAACCAAGCCAAAACGAACGCACCATTAGTGTCGCACGAATTTGATGAAGTTGATTGTTCTGTCATCTAATGGTTATGTATGGGACTAGATAAATCATTACCGACGGCATTTTTAGAGGGTGCTATTTACCAAAAATCACGGAAAATCCGACTTTTCAGGGAAGCGTCCCGAGCATGCTGTGCTCTACGGTGTAGCGTGAAGTCGTGGATTTTTGGTTAAATTTTTTCAAATTTAATTTTCTTGATAAATTATTCTTATTTTTAGACCAGAGTAGCTGCATTATAGTATATTAGTATAAATATTTTTTGTAGATTGGTATCTTAGCTTCATACTCATCAAGATGAATGAACCCCCTGATCCTGGTGGAACATTAGCTATTGTAAAACCTCCTTCTCCAGCCGCGTTTGAATCAATAACAATGTCTGTTGATGATCTACCATACGAAACAGTAATTCGTAAGCGTTCGAAAGCGAAAAAAGCACAAAAGATTAATACAGATCATTCTCGTTCCGAGTCAGAGTCGTCCAATGACACACTCATATTAAAATCAGATGTAGTTCTCCAACCTGGTCAACACTCTCTCCCTGACTCAGTTTCTTCTGTCAGAGATCCAAACACCCATATTGACCAACAAATAGCCCCTTCTGTCCCTCTGCCTGATTCCCCCGAGTTTCTCCACTCCAATCACAAAATTCTTATGTCCCAACTGGTCGTCAGTCATATGGCCCAAATGATCGTGGTACATTTACGGTACATGTACTGAGAAATGAATCGTCTCCAACTGCTGGCACCTCGTTACATACGGTAACGTTTGGCAGATTTTTATTTAGTCGTTCCAGAGAGTTTGAAGGAGTTATAGATGGTTCCATCAAAAGCGTCGGTCGAAATAGAATTACTTTAGATTTTCACTCGGCTGCCTGTGCCAATAAATTTATGGATTCTCCGTCTTTATCTCATAATAAATTTAAAGCTTTCATTCCATTCTTTATTATTACGAGATTAGGCATTGTCCGTGGCATCCCAATCGATATGTCACCCGAAGAAATTATGACAAAAATGAAGGTTCCCAATGATTGTGGTCCCATAATTAAAGCTCGTCGTCTTAATTTTAAAGTTATCATAGAAGGATCTACACATTGGAAACCTTCTCAAACGGTCGTATTGACTTTTGATGGCCAAGTCTTTACCTCACGAGTTTTTTTGGGTTATAACTCAATTCCTGTTGAGTTATACTCTTTACCTACCATAAAATGTTATCAATGCTGCCGATATGGCCACACCAAGACTCAATGCCGCTCAAAACCCACCTGTTTTAAATGTGGTCTAAACCATTTAGCAGATTCCTGTGAAAAAGATGTTGATAGTGCAAAATGCATATGGTGAGATGTTTTTTTTTTTTTAATGTTATTGTGACGGAACAAGCTCGAGGCCCACCTGATGTTAAGCGGATTAACCTCTGCCTATAACAGATGCATTTCGTCACAAGTCACAAATTGCACTGCGCCCGTCACATTAGACAGTTGTAAGTCTCATGTGCCTGTGATTTCACTGGCTCTCAAGGACTGCTGCCGGAACACACCGTTAGGTGCTTGGCGACAGATTTTCTACTTGAGGGTGGTCGCTAGCCAGGCGGGCATTCGCAAAAAGCCCTTCCACCGTGCGGTGAAGCTCAAGCCCGCGGCAGGATTCGAACCATGGACCTGCTGCGCGGCAGTCCATGGTCAATGCCACTGAGCCATCACTGCTTCAAAAATGTTAATCATTTCGCTACCAATAAATGTTGTCCGGAATATCAAAGACAAAAAAATATTAAACTTGTCATGTCTGAAAAAGCTATATCGTATGCTGAAGCTTCAAAAATGGTTCCTGTGTCTAAATCATCGTATGCTGAAATTGCCGCACCCACTGTAACATCTTTTCCTCCGTAAAATCACTCTATTAAAAATTTGACAATTGAACCATCTAAAGTTCATTATAGGAAAAAAGTTTCCAAAACTGTACATGTCTCTCCTACTTCCCGTGTTGGGTATGATCGGGCTGCCCACTTAAACATAATAAGGAATGATTATGATGCTCCCTCCCAAAATGGCTGTGCCCTCCCTAATCCTATAGGTAAAAATTCTGAAATGCCTACTGTTCCTGATATTATAGCAGAGCTCATAAAGCTTTTAAATTTGTTATCAACTGTTATGTGTAATTCTTCTTCCTCTTCCCCAAACGCTTTACCGTCCAACGATGCCTTCAACTTGAATACTCTCTTCTCTCTTTTCCAAAATGGATCCCTCCGACAGGATCCTCCAGTGGAACTGTCGTAGTTTAAACAATAAAAAAACTGATTTAATATTTTTAATTAATATATACAAACCATGCATCCTGTCTTTCTCTGAGACATGGCTTAGACCTGATTCCCTTTTTAGGTTATCTGGCTATGTTGATGTACGAAGAGATCGACAGGATGGTTGTGGTGGTGTTGCTCTTTTTTTAAAAGATAATAATATGTCATTTTGCCCTATTTCAATTCCTTCTCAAATTGAATCGATCTTAATTGCCACCATACTGTTTGGGGCTCTGGTATTTCAGATTCTTCTGGAGTTTTTCTATTAGATTCCCTTGATACTCTCAATCTGTGTATTCTTAATGATGGTTCTCCTACAAGAAGAACCCGCCCAAACGAATTTCCTAGTGCAGTTGATCTATCTCTCTGCTCTCCAGATCTTGCTTCTCTTTTGTCATGGCACGTTCTGCTTTCAACTCATGGCAGTGATCATTGTCCTATTATTCTAAATATTTCACTAAATTTGGCTCCAACAGTCTATCGAAATTCACCTCTACTTAAATATATTTTAAATGACAATGCTAACTGGGATAAATTTAATGAAATCGCAGAGATCAATATTTCTAAACTACCCGTGATTAAAATCAATAACATTAAAATTTGTTCGGAGGGCCTTGCTAAAGCTCTTTTAGATTGTGCTGATATGTCTTTCTATATTAAAAAAAATAGTTCGAGTAAAATACCTTCTCCTCCATGGTGGGATAAGGACTGCTCGGAGGCAATTAAATTTCGTAATGAAACTGAAACTACCTTTTGCCTCTCCATGACAAAAGAGAACTTCATGCTATTGAACAAAGTGATTGCTCAATCAAAACGTCTCTTCCACACCAAAAAAATCCATGGTTGGAAATCTTTTTGTTGCTCTATAGGCCCGCATACTCCAGTATCAATTATTTGGAATAAAATTCACAGATATAGAAGAGCTCGAAGAGACGGTGAGGAGGTGCCCTCCTCACCGTCTAATGACTGTGTCCTTAATTATTATCTATGCCTTGTTAATTCTATCTTTGATTCTGGCTATGTCCCTGATAGCTGGAAATCGCAATTTATTATTCCTATTCTCAAACCTAACAAAGATCCAGATGATCCATATTCTTACCGTCCGATTGCTCTTTCATCTGTTTTAGCTAAAATAGCTGAACACCTAATTAAAAATCGACTCAAGTGGTATGTTGAATATTATGAATTACTTGCTAAATCTCAGTATGGTTTTAGGAAAGGAAAAAGTACCATGGATAGTATATTCACTACAGATATAAGGCTTGGTTTCTCTCGTGGTGAATCTATTGTCGGAGCTTTCCTTGATATATCTGCTGCTTACGATAATGTCCAACTTTCAATTCTAAAAAGTAAATAAATTGAATTAAAACTTCCTCTTAAATTAAGAAATTTTATTATGAACCTTTTGACGGAGAGATTTATATTTTTCCGATGTGACAATCCTTCTATTTCACCGAGTAGAGTTATCTGGCGTGGTTTACCCCAAGGACCGGTGCTTAGCCCTCTCTTATACAATATAACGTATGATTTAGAGTCATCTGTTGGTCTTTGTCGTATTTTACAATATGCTGATGATATTCTCATTTATAATTCCAATAACAAAATCGATGTGGCAAGTGACTGTCTCTCTGACTCGCTAAAGCAATTGAATGTTTGGCTTAGCGAAAATGGTTCGGAACTCTCTCCTTCTAAAAGTAATATTATACTCTTTACCCGTAAAAGACCCCCTATCAATATTTTCATTAATAATTGACAAATTTTAGTTAGAGAATCATTAAAATTTCTAGGTCTTGTTTTAGATAACAAGTTAAATTTTCGTCAGCATTGTGAATACATTATCCAAAAATGTGAAAAAAACATCAACGTTCTAAGATGCTTATCCGGTATTTGGTGGGGAGCCCATCCTTTTAACTTAAAACTTTTATACAATGCAATTATTCGAAATTCGAAGCGTCTTAGACTATGGATGCTTTCTCTTGGATCATGCTAACAAGCTAAGCCTTAGTAAACTTGATTTGATATAATGGAAAGCTCTTCGTAGTATCACAGGAGCTATAAAGTCTTCTCCAGTCAATGCTCTCCAAGTTGAGTGTGTTGACCCTCCCCTTCACCTTCGTCGTCAATTTCTTGCTAACAGATTCTTTTTCCGATTTATTCAATTCTCTAATCATCCTTTGATTCCAAATCTGCTTCATCAATATGTCAACTCTACTCGTTTTTGGAGATGTAAACATTTGCCTTGGCTTGTTAAGAGTTACGTTATTTTTAATTCCTTAAAAGACCCTGTTTAACGCTCTTAAAAGCTTCCAATGTTCAATTATGAATTTAATGTTATTATATCTCAACCTCATATAATTTTAGAATTTGATATTTGTAAAGGTGACCTTTATGCAGATGAATACTTCCGCGAGCTACTTAAAAGAGATTGGCGTGATTGGCATACAATATTCACAGACAATTCAAAACTTTCACCAGTTGGCTGTGTTGGTTATGGCATTTTTCATGCTCAATACGATATCGTTCAAAAAGTCAAATGTCCACCTGAATCATCTGTTTTTACTGGGGAATGTTTGGCTATCCTTGAGGCTATTAAATATATCCTTCTCTTCAAGCTGCATCGGTCTATTATATTTTCTGATTCTCGGAGTTCTCTCCAATCATTACTTTCGAACCCTTTTTCTTCTAATGCTCACAACCCAATTTTATTTCAAATTAAAAGTTCTATTGCTGAATGTTATACTAAGGGTTTTGACGTTATTCTTGCTTGGATACCCAGTCATGTTGGGATTTCTGGCAATGAACGAGTTGATAAAGTTGCTAAAGATGCAGTTGTTTGTGGAGACAAGGTTCCTTTTATTAATTACTGCCATGACTTATTATGTCTTCCAAAATCTTATTTATCAAAATCTTGGTCATTACATTGGAGAACCAGTAGTCGGTCAACTGGATCTGGTTTTGCTAAAATGCAACCTTTGATTCCGAACAAACCGTGGTTTGCCCGGATAAAGTTAAGCAAACGTTTTACATCATCATTAATCCGTATGAGGTTGGGTCATTGTTGTACTCCTACTCATTTAAAAAAGATTCATGTTAAAGATTCTTCTATATGTGAATGTGGTTTGGATGAGGGGGATCTCAATCATATATTCTTTTCATGTCCCCTTTATAACCATGTAGCGTTTTATTTATGCCTTGAATCTTTAAAAGTTTCCTTTCCAACTTACATGCCTGAATGTTGTCCTGAATGTGGTCACCCCGTGACCACGATCACTGCAAAGTGTTTGAAACGTCGGGACAAAAATAATGACAAATATACGCGATTTAAACCGTTTAAAGTTGTTTAATTAGTATTTACATGCCTGAACTTTTATCGTCTAATAATTTTGATATATATAAAATTTTATCTGACTTCCTCTCTCTCAATAATATTCACTTATAATAAGTTATATTTATATCATGTTAATTTTAATCATTCCTTATTCAATATGTAATACTTTGTACTTCTCCTTATATAAAAATATGTATATGTTAGTTATTTTCTATCCTATATGATATTATATAACCACGTTAGTTATTCTGGTCATCACTTTTTAATAGCAAAATTTTGTCTTTTATTGATTTAATTCTTGACGTGAAACTGGCACAAATGTCAATTTGACAATTGCCACATTAAAAAAAAAAAAAATACATCTTATATGGCTTATATAGCTTGGCCGGCGTCTAAAGGGTTGCAGCTAAGATATATATTTCTCAGATGCCGCTGCTGCCCACCTACAGGTATTTTACCTTTAGGCGCCGCAACAGATTAATCATAGACCCACGATACGTTGAATTCTATCCCAGCACCCCAAATAATAAAAACTAAGCATAATATGTGGGTGGCACTCTTATTAGGGGTCTCGGACTGGAATTAAAAGAAAAACCTTGTTTTTAATTTAACCTTCGGTGTGATTAAAACCATGTTTTTATTTAACCCTCGGCGTGCGAGTCTAACTTGCACTTAACCGGTTTTATTATTGCAGTAAATATGTAAGTTTTTTATCAACTAAAAACTTTATTAACCCTATTTGACGCACAATATTGATACGAAAGTAATTATAATTTTTTTTATAAATTTAGCATTTTATGAGAATAATTATGACGTATCATAAGCACACAATTTAAAAAAATAATTAATGCATAGTTTTTATACACTGGGACAAACAGTGATTTGAAATATTTAGATTAGTTATATCCGAACACCACTGCTTTAAAAGCTTACTAGAATTTACCTATATACATACCTACGCACATGTATATGCAGTTTGTAATGACAAGGAAAGAACGTTCAAATATTATGCGTCATATCTGTTGTTAGAAAGAGATAAATAAGCAATTCGTGTTACCACCGAACCGCCACGAGACGTTCCGATCACCATTATGCTGCGATCTCTTTCACTCTCTCACACCAAACGATACACATATCTCGATCATCCATTTCATTGAGATTAGTTCCTAAGATAAAACAAAATGACGATATTTTCTATTTCATCAATAAAAGCAATAATTACGCGTGAAATGAAACAGTTTTCTTATCTCTCACAGTGCCTGTATAATTGGTGCAGAGTCTTAAGACACAATAAAGGCATATTGTCCACAGATTATTCCTAAAAAACACGATTAGCGGCGATGTATTCACCGGACGCTTGGAAGTGCAAGACTGGTAGTGACTCAGGTGATTACCCTGAATTCGTCTAGTAAATATGGAGGCCATACAACACATCTACAGGTAAAAAAATCTTAGGGGACAAATCCTTCCCAATATGCGTCTTGAGACGTAATAGGTAATTCTAACTATACTGACTATAGAAATAGAAATGACGTTGCTTCCTAGTTTTACAGGACATTTATAAATGATATACTGGCATAATACCTATATACAAGAATATATTTACAAGACCTCTTTAAGAATGAATGCAAAACTTTTATAATGGAATCTTATATCAATATAGGCTTTTATTACGGATTGAATAAGCAACAGCCTGTGTTTGGTATTATGCTCCATGTTGAGCGGCAAGTATAATATGTTTTCACTGTCGTAATACTCCGTCAAAAACTTTAAAATGTATACATAATAATTTCTGGTTTCCCATGGTTTGTGAGGTGAGGTTTAATTAAATTTTCAGTTTTCTTTATAATATTTACGACTCCAGCCACCTCGAGACTTCTGGAAGATCAAGATGTTATTGTTTTCTACCCCAATTAGCATCTGGATCTGAAACATAGATAGTAATTTATATAATACTAGCGGCCCGCTCCGGCTTCGCACGGGAAATTGCGACTATAAATTGTGATGTAAGCTATCCTATCTAATGATAAAATTGCACACGGTTTTCAAATCCAATTTAAATTCAGTTCAGTAGTTTAGGAATCCATCGCGGACAAACAAAGTGACACGTAATTTTTATATGTAAACATTATAATATTTATACACTATTAAACAAATAAAATATGTCCGAAGTCCCCTTAAGAAGTTTACTAGAAGTAATAAAATTATCATAATCGTTTTTTACATCTCACTGTTAACTAAAAAAAACCTGCCAAGTGCGTGTCGGACTTCTTACATTGAGGGTTCCGTACTAAACCGCAAAAACAAGTTGGTTGTGATAGAAGAATAAGGTAATTTTAAAGAAAAAATCTATTTTAGAAATACAGTACTAATCTACTTAACGAGCTCTAAACAACGATACCCCACTCGATGCGGTAGGTCAAAACTTTTTTTCGCTGCCCCTTTTAACTGTTTCGGGATTCGGAGCCACCCTAAAAACATTGAAAATGTTTTTTGCCTTTGTACTGCTTTAGGTCAATAAGATGCTAATACTGAGAAATTTGAAACATGCGGTGGGACCGTTTATTTTTAAAACCTGTGTGACAGTCGACGCACAGACAGACAGGCACGTGACGGACAGCAATAGGGCTCCTTATGGACTCTTCGGGTAACCCTTAAAATAGATAAATCACAAACTATTTGACTAAGTAGCTATTAATGTTCACTTGACTTTTTGCCTTTTATTCCATTGAAAAGTTACATTTGGGGTTGCGTTTCTTAGAGGACGCAATTTTATTTTTTTGGTGTGTAGGGGGGGTGTAAAGCTAAAATCAAGTTTGTAGGGTCGCCGCCCTTGTCCCACGGCCGCCATCTTGAACCCCTATTGGGTTGGTACGGTTGTTACGATATATCTCTTAAACTATTTATCTGAGAAAAAAAAATTGTTAACATTTTTTATTGCTAATGTAATTTTCTATAACTTTGGTCTTGTAACTTTTTGTCGTAGAACTATAAATAAAAAAGTTTTAATTGAAAATGTTCAGAAATTCGAGAAAAAGTTTATATTTTTCAATATAACTTTTTTTTTATCATTTTACGAAAAAATTATATCAGTCCATTTTTGTAGATCGTTTTTAAAGGAACGACTTTTATACACAACATTTTTTCATTAAGTCAATAGCTAAGGTTTTACAGCGCTCCGAAGTGAGTACTATTTTTAAGTACCTACTCTTAACTATACATATATTATACATGGGTACTAATAATGTGTCATCAGTTATTTTTTTAATTTTTTATTGTTATTATAATTCGTGCAATTTTGTTTTAAAACATACCAGCATAGTCGATGTGGGCACTGCGCCATCATGTAACCTTCGAGGGTTCTGTTAAAACAAGATTCGTCAAAGTGCATGCAGCAGACATGCCACATTTTATGTCTAGGGTTTATATTTTCAGAACCAATAGCTTCTATCCAGTTCTTCTTTAAAATTTCGTTTCCAGGAAATCTGTGGATTAAAATAGCATTGCAATGTATTTTACACACTTTATCAATATTATCGATACTTATCATATGCGAACTTCGAACATCACTAACCTCACATACCAATAATTATAGTAGGTAAACAATGCAAGGAAATATTGAAAATAATAACATTTTATGCCATACAAACATTACACAGGTTTCAATAATATTCAAAAGATCATCTTGTAACAATATATAACACAGAATTCTACAACATTCGACCGGATTGGTGAATACTTGTTACAAAACTGTGCAGAGTCAAATTAGACTGATTTATGTTTTTTCTCGCACCACACTGTTTTATTCAACACGAGGGCATGATTTTCCTATTAATATCGAAACTCAGAACACCAAAATACCCAGTCTCTAGACGTATTTAACTATAAAACAACAAAAGAATTTTGAGCATGCAACTGTTTGACAGCACAACTACCACAAAACCGCCAAGTACCTTCGGCACTCAATATGGCGACCGGTCACGCATAGACATGATTTTGACGTCACACAAAAGTGTTGCCTACTTTAGTCCTTGACAAACATTTAGATGTCTCTCTTTTCATATGCAGCTCCTGGTTAGTTAATAAGAGACAAAATGCTTTTTGACCTGCCTGTGTCGATTTGATAGATATTTGTATAACTATTCCTCATATAGTAGAATATGCCGTCTCCATATACTTTTCATTCCTCATTGGTAAAAATTTGGCCAGGCAGATCAAAATTTGCTCTGACAGGTCGCCCGGAACGGGTATGATCAAATCTTGACAGGATCAAATTAAGTTCGATTAGAGTGCTGGAACGGCGCGGGCGTATATCTGCGTTTAGACCATAATTTGTCTTGGCCGACGGGTAGGAGGAACGCACCCCTGTACACTACAGTCTGTGGTTTATCTTTAGCCTAAAAAACATGTTTTGTTTTATTTATTGATCAGAAAGTTATTTATTATTCTTTGATTGTTTATAAATAACGCTTATTCTTGTAATTTTAAATATTGGCGAAATTGTGCTGGTGCCCACAGAAGCCATAAAACAAGAATTGAAGTAATTGTAAATAAACATTTTAAAATGTGCTAGACTATACCTGAAATAAGCTAAGCAATAAAGTTATTATTTTTATTACGAATTGTATGTAATTGTATTGTCATGGAAAAATCAAGCAAGCGGCGTTATTCTTCTGGTTCAGACAGTGCTGAAGAAAGTCGCAAAAAAGATTTAAAAGAGCGAGATGAGTTTGCTACAAGATTGAAAAAACGTGATGAACACCGAGTCAAAAAAGTGGCTGAGGCTTCCACCAAAAAATCCTACGAAGAAGCAGCCAAGCGGCTAAAAATGGAAGCAGAGGATAGGGACAAAATACTACCCAAGCTCCGGGTACAGTCGCGGCGTAAATACTTGGAGAAAAGAAAAGACGACAAAGTTGTTGAGTTGGAAGCTGACATAGCTGACGATGAGTACCTTTTTGATGAAAGAATGTAAGTTTAGATAAAAAAAAACATATTTTTTTTTACAGTCTTGCAGGTGAGAGAGTGGTGAATACTATACTTCTAGTTAACAATTGTTATATCATCTAAGAAGGGTCATACTATACATTGCAATATAATGTGGGCTTGTTCCAAGGACGCTGCTTGTCACTAATAGCATTTAATGTAGTATTTAATATTTATATTCACAAGCTAATCAGTCTTGAAACACAATGGGGCTATTGGCTTAAGGTCAATAATAGATGCCGACATACTGACAACCTTGCAATATGACGGAAATGTGTCCTCATCCAGGCCACACCCACATCTAGAGTGATCCTTGATCCGTAGATAAGCTAAGTGAACAGGAGATCAAAAATTACCTAACCGAATACAACAAATTGTGTAGGTGACAGCTTATTTGCATTGCAGAATTTAAATAACCAGGGAATTTTAGGAATTTGGATTTGTACGTGTCCATAATACTTGCCTTTGAGTATTTTGGATTTCTCCCAATATTTTGACCATAAATTTGGATGGTGTTATTGAGGAAACAGGCAAAGGTCGTGAGAATATTAATTTGATCAGAGGGATAACTATTTTTTTAATAAATACTACCACAGATAGCGAAAGACCTTGGTGAAATAGCTAGTCACCAAGATATATGAGAGAGCCATATTTAGTCAATGGATTGCCTCCACTATGGACTGCACTGTATATACATTTTGTTTGTTGAACATTTAATTTGTTTGATCTATTTTCAAACAAGAGATTGCTGGTGTTTTTGGTGACATAGTTTCACAAAAACCTATCGGAACTATTTCTTTTTACAAAAATTATAAATTTAAACACATAAAAAAGTAGTTATTGTGACATAACTGTAATAGTTAGACTGATAGTATTACAGACTTTTTTATAGATATTGATATCTTCTATAAAATTGTAATACATCACTTTGCTCTGTTTTCAATCATTTCTGCAGCGTATGTGATATAACAATTATTTTGGTATTCTTTTGCACTCTGGGTTCCATTATCGAAGTTTTCATATGCATCCCTAACTTTTTTGAAAATCTTCTACAGCCTATGTTAATAAGGGATATTATTGGATTCTCCTTGGGATGATAGAATTTTTCAAATCGGTCCAGTAGTTTCAGAGCCTATTCAATGCAAACAAACAAACAAACAATCAAACCTTTCATCTTTATTATATTAGTTTACATAAGCATATACGCGTCTCTTGTACCCATCGCTCTTCTAGCGACATATCTTTAATTTTCTGACATTGTGGGGTTGCAGACCACAGCAAAAACATATATTGTTTTTCTGCATATTGTACGTAGCGTAGAAGTTAGCTCGCGGGTTACGGTTATTGGTAGTGACTGCGGTGAGTCTAATTATTGCAGGCTAGTTATGCTGTGCGGTTGAGTAGCAGTGGCGGACTGCACGTTCGGCTTCGCGCATGAAGAAGCGTGGTAAGGTGACAATCTCCACTCCTGTTTGTTACCCTTATTCCTCCGCATAATCGCACCAACGTGATCGCAGATGTTCGCTTATCTTGTCTATGATGTGCCGCGTCAAAATTGGGTTTTGTATGTAATCACGTACGTCTAGCCATGATATCACTTAGGATGTCTTTCTCGCATGCGTAGTATCTGGGCATCGCTCCGTCTTTCTAAGAGTATGGCAGCATCGATGTCGATATCTACGTCGTGCTCCCCCCGTCTCTGTGTATGTTGTACCCAGTCTATAACTGAGACATCGAAGCAAACATGCGAGTTATAAAGATCGTGTTCGCAGAGACTTTAGTGATCCGAGTCTTTCATTATAGCCGCTATATCGCCGACTAACGTCTTCGTTTTTAGATCGGCTTCTATCTGCAATTCTGTTCTTCGTATTTCCGCTAGTCGTTCTTCAGCGATTTCCGCTTCCAGACTGTCATTCAGAACTTCGATGATCCAAATCGCTATGTTACGTTTTACGTAAAGTATACGAGTTCGATCAACATTACTTCAAAATAAAAACAAATAATTCAAAATATAGAAAACACGCCTGCCTTACCAAAAGTTACACTACAAATTACAAACAAGTTACAAGATTTTAATTTTGAATGGCCACAATGCTAGGTACTAAATAGATTCACATTCATCATATTTATTGTGCAATTAAAACACCATTGTGCCCAAAAATTTAAAATGTTGACAGTGCCAAAATAAGCATCAACTACTTTCATTTGTTGTAGCTGGAGGTGAATGTTTCTCAAAGTTATGCACCATAGAAATCTCATCAATAATAAGCCATTTTATACTACTACACTTTTGCCTTTCTCTCTGAAGACGGTATCCGGTCAAGAGACGCATGGTCTCTGTTCTGCCGTATAACGGTGTTGTATTTTCTTTTATTTTTTATTGGAAAGACCACAAAACTGGAAATACATCGTAGCTTATATAATTTAAACTAATATAAAAATAAACTATACTTCCTTCTTGATGTGGACCTAGCATGTGTATTACATCAAATTCTTCAAACTAATTACATTTATTTGTATTACTTATTTGTCTACAAGAAGCAAGCGTAGAAACGAAAAGACAATATTTAGTTCTTTTGTTATTAGTGAACAAATGCATATTGAATACTACTGTTATATATTTTTGTTATGTACTAAGCAAACTCTAGACGGTGTTAGTATACGTTGTAAAATTTTAAAGAAAAAAATAATTTTCCCGATTATTTCATGAACCATGGATCCCACTTTAAGTTTTTTAAAACGTTCACTAGCCTATGTTACCCGGAATAACTCAACGTTTCTAATGATATCACATACATCAAAATCGGTTAAGCCATTACGAAGTCATGGTGGAATAAAGAAACTCACAAACATACATACATACATGAACCCTGAAAACATAACTCCTTTTTTTGGGCAGTCGTGTAAGAACGCTCCTGCGATGTTACTTATTTTAGAATGTTCTCCACAACGATGCACGCAGCTTCGAAAGTATCCGTACCTATCCTTGCGACTGCGCTGGCGCTAGAACGTTGTAAACGAATCGAGGGTGCTCGTTCTTTGCCTCCTCTCCTACCCATCACGGTTCCATGTTATTACGTTACATGGTTAAGCTTGTACACGACGCGGACTCAGTGAGCGGTTTATCACTTACTAGAAAGGGCGCGTGCGCGAACACAGGTACTGTCGGAAACTATACAGACGGCAACGTGGGGTAGTCTTCGTATACGCGTAACGTCTTCTCTTCGGCGACCTGGCTAAATCATTATACCCGCGTCGCGATATCGGAGGACGCGGGTTCGATTCCCGCCTTGGGCATAAAATTTTGTACTCCAATAATTTGTTTGATATGATTTTCGCTTAGCACGGGATAGTGCTTGTAATCATATTTAGAAATAATTTAATTTTACTTCGTTTTAACTCAAAATCGCGGCGATGTTTTGAGTCACCGGTAACTTTCCACATACGATGAGATTCCGCTTTGCAACGACAATCACGGATAAAACTAGAAGTATAATAGACCGGGTACGTACGAGTACACGACCGCTTCCGTATTTTTTTGGGAATACAGTTATTAAAAATATTATATATTGTTTCGTAAAAATAGTTAAGAGCTTCATTCACGTCTTTTACACCGTAGATATAATTCCAAGTAGTATTTTTCATCATGCAACATAAAGAATAATATCTGCTTTTGGAAAGTTCCAGTCATAGTCAGATGGAATGTTAGAGGGTTCTAGCCACGGTACATGCTGTGAGAATCTGTACGCTATATCTATAATTAAAGGTGGGTGATGACCATCTACCTTAACAAGTTGTTCCGCTGACTCGGCGCAGCGTACGCTCACCGAACTGCTCACCTCCACACCTGTCAGGCACCACATCTAGTATTCTGTCATTCTTGTTATATACCTCATTACACTCAGTGATTTGAAATATTTAGATTAGTTATATCCGAACACCACTGCTCTAAAAGCTTACTAGAATTTACCTATATACATACCTACGCACATGTATATGCAGTTTGTAATGACAAGGAAAGAACGTTCAAATATTATGCGTCATATCTGTTGTTAGAAAGAGATAAATAAGCAATTCGTGTTACCACCGAACCGCCACGAGACGTTCCGATCACCATTATGCTGCGATCTCTTTCACTCTCTCACACCAAACGATACACATATCTCGCTCATCCATTTCATTGAGATTAGTTCCTAAGATAAAACAAAATGACGATATTTTCTATTTCATCAATAAAAGCAATAATTACGCGTGAAATGAAAGAGTTTTCTTATCTCTCAGAGTGCCTGTATAATTGGTGCAGAGTCTAAAGACACAAGAAAGGCATATTGTCCACAGATTATTCCTAAAACACGATTAGCGGCGATGTATTCACCGGACGCTTGGAAGTGCAAGACTGGTAGTGACTCAGGTGATTACCCTGAATTCGTCTAGTAAATATGGAGGCCATACAACACATCTACAGGTAAAAAAATCTTAGATTACACTAGACCAGATCTGTTGCCCAGCAGATATAATTAAATGACGAAAATCTATATAGTATAGTAGAAACATCGGATATGTTATACACATTTTGTATCATATTTATGTAGGATATACATAATACAAATCCATGATACCTACATATTTTATTTGTTCTTGCTCCTCGATCAAACCAATATTGGTTGAGGCGATTATGAGTCGATGACAATTCGTGTTTACGTAAGTTTATTTTAAATAAAACGCTTTTTCTGTGATGGGTTTTTTAAAAAGTGGCAGTTGGCCCTCTTAAAAGCGATCTACTTTCACAGAATGTATTAAGAAAATTAAGTAGAAAATATAATTATATACCTATACATTTTGTAAATAGCGTCAAATCTTTTCGAGTTAAAAATCAGTTTGTGGAATGAGGTTTCGTTAGGTTCAAAATTCGTATCTCCTAAACGACATTGACGAATTTCTTCAAAACCAACAATTTAAATTAAATTTAATAGGTACTTTTAATTTGTACGTACATAAGATTTAAAAATCGAAGAACGGCTTTCTTGCGAAAAGTTATATTTTCTTTCATTTCGGACGGAGCGAACACCGTAACTTACGTTGCAGCGAGCCTTGATATGAATCTTTTTTCAATGTTCAACGAGCTCTTTATTTAGGTCTTATAAATAATAATAATAATAATGTTTTATTTCAGGATAGAATTCCCATAATGTATACAAATTACACAAACACTACAATTAACATAAAAATAGTATATAAACATATGATTAAAATAAGAAATGCATGAAGTAGGTATGTATACGGTGTCTACTTCAGTCAGCTTACATCTGATGTTTGGTAATATTTAAATTTCACGTCATTTTTATTACCGTCCAAGTGAACAGAAATTCATTGGCGAAATATGGGACTACTAATATTGTCAGTGACAGCCCTCAGTATGGTATATAAAGGCCTTAATTAATACAATCACACTCCTCCAAGCCTAGAATCTATGTTTTGTATTATATTTTTCCTAATTCCACAGAGCTCTGCTTTTGTTTTTCTGACCAAAAAATGTTTCTGCTGTTAGGAATTTTCTGAAAAGTCAGAAGTTAGTGTAATTATTGTATTTTTTTACTATTATTATATCACTTGGCTTTCAATTAATTGGAACGATTGTATTGTTTTTAGTTTGACAAAAAGAGAAAAAGAAGAAAGAGAGCATAAAAAAACAATTTTAAAATTAGCTAAAGAGCATGAAAAAGCCAGAGAACTTGAGAATGTCCAGAGATACCATATGCCACAGGATTTGGGAAAAGGAGAAAAAGGTAAGAATAATAATTTTTGTGTTTAAATATTTTAATGACTCACATAATATTATGAGCTTTATGTAAATTTCTGCTTTTTAGGTGATTACGTTGAAGTTGATGATCTTGAGAAACTACCACATTCAGAACAGAAGAAATGGGAACATGACCAAATCAAATCTGCATTTTTTAAATTTGGTGCCAAAGATTCAAAAGCCCAAGAGGAATATGAGCTTCTATTGGATGAACAAATTGATTTCATACAAGCTCTGCAACTAGATGGCAACAAGGAGAAAAAAGAAGATGAAGAAAAAAGTGAATATCGTAAAATGCGTATGACTATTGAGGAGACTAAAAAATCTCTGCCTGTATACCCATTTAGAGAGTCATTAATTGAAGCCATACGAAATTATCAGATATTGATTGTTGAAGGCGAAACAGGATCAGGGAAAACCACACAAATTCCTCAATACCTTCACGAGGCTGGTTTTACTGAAAACAATAAGAAAATAGGATGCACACAACCCAGAAGAGTTGCAGCCATGTCTGTAGCAGCTAGAGTTGCTCAGGAGATGAATGTCAAACTTGGAAATGAAGTTGGCTACAGCATCAGATTTGAAGACTGCACATCAGACAGAACTGTTATAAAATACATGACTGATGGTACTTTACACAGGGAATTCTTATCAGAACCGGATTTAGCATCATATAGTGTAATGATTATTGATGAAGCTCATGAGCGCACATTGCATACTGATATCCTTTTTGGGCTTGTTAAAGATATCACCAGATTCCGGCCAGATCTGAAGCTGCTTATATCAAGTGCCACATTGGATGCTGAAAAATTTTCAAGTTTTTTTGATGATGCACCTATTTTTAGAATTCCAGGAAGAAGGTTTCCTGTTGATATTTACTACACAAAAGCACCTGAAGCAGACTATGTAGATGCATGTGTGGTATCAGTATTACAAATCCATGCAACCCAACCCCTTGGTGATATATTAGTTTTCCTAACAGGACAGGAAGAAATTGAAACTTGCGTGGAAATGTTGCAAGAAAGAACAAAAAAAATCGGCAAAAAACTAAAAGAACTCATAATTTTACCTGTTTACGCAAACTTGCCTAGTGATATGCAAGCAAAAATATTTGAACCAACACCTGAAGGTGCTCGTAAAGTGGTTCTTGCTACTAACATTGCTGAGACTTCATTAACAATTGATAACATAATTTATGTCATAGATCCAGGTTTTGCTAAGCAAAATAATTTCAATTCTAAGACAGGAATGGAGAGTTTAATGGTTGTGCCCATTTCTAAGGCGTCTGCTAATCAAAGAGCCGGGAGGGCCGGTAGAGTCGCACCAGGAAAATGTTTTCGACTTTACACTGCGTGGGCATATAAATATGAACTAGAAGACAACACAACTCCAGAAATTCAGAGGATAAACTTAGGCAATGCTGTTCTTACATTGAAAGCTCTAGGTATCAATGATCTAATTCACTTTGATTTTCTGGATCCTCCTCCGCATGAAACACTGGTGCTAGCATTAGAACAACTGTATGCTCTGGGTGCCTTAAATCACCATGGAGAATTGACCAAAGCTGGAAGAAGAATGGCAGAGTTCCCCACGGATCCTATGTTGGCTAAAATGTTGTTAGCTAGTGAAAAGTAAGTGATATGATGCATTACCTAAAAACTATTAACTTCACCTCCAGAAATATACAATAATATCTTGAATGATATGCTTGACAGTGTTATACATGTGTGGGAACTGGCTCTCATAGACTGCTGCCACTTACGGTTAGGCTTTTGGCAACAGATGTTCAACAAACTACAATAATACTAGAAGTGGACCCAATTTAAAGTGTCAGATTCAGTGTTCAGAATTTATAGGCCTCTGACAGCCTAACGAATGCCATCCTATGTCAACGAAGCATGGACTTAACATACTTTCCAAAGCATGGAAGCGCTTGATAGTAAATGCCACTAGCTAGCGGTCACCCATAAACTATTTTATCCAAGCAGGATGTTCAGAATGGTCATCTGGCAGATAAGCAAATTTCCTATGTATAGGCCCATATTTTAATCAAACTTCTAACGAAAATATTAAACAGGTTAACGATCGTAAATAGCGGCTATAATTATTTTTTCCGTGTGATATTATGTTATATCGGAATATACCCATATTTATTTCATGTCACATTGCCCAATTCGCTCCAGCCTCGGCGTTTGTATGGTTTGTTTCTTAATATTTATATTATTCTGTTCTAGATATAAATGCTCTGAAGAAATTGTAACAATAGCTGCTATGCTTTCGGTGAACAGCTCAATCTTCTACAGACCAAAGGATAAGATTATTCATGCAGACACTGCCAGAAAGAATTTTTTTCATCCAAAAGGTGATCACTTAACCTTGATGAACATATACAATCAATGGGTAGAGTCAGACTATTCTGTCCAATGGTGCTATGAAAATTTTGTACAATATAGATCAATGAAAAGGTCCAGAGATGTGCGAGAGCAACTTGTGGGCCTTATGGAGAGAGTTGAAATAGATATAGTGTCTGGCATAGCAGATGACACAAATATAAGAAAAGCGATCACTTCTGGATTCTTTTATCACATAGCAAAGTTTTCAAAAGGTGGACATTATAAAACTGTGAAACATAACCAAGTAAGTTAATGTATCATATTTGTATTGGAAACGCATTTTAATATTAAATAATTAAATTATATATTGGCATATAAAGTATTGGCAATTTAATGATGAGGCCTTTCATATTGTTAAATGGCGCTACTTGATAAATGTCGATTCGCCGTTTCTGAATAGGTCACGGCGAAATATGTTTATAATTATATCGTTCTAAATAACAAAGTATTTAAAATCATTGACAAAAGTAAAATGTATGAAAAGGCCAAAGAGCGTGGTTTTTGAAGTCTATCAAAATATGAGCACCGAGGCCGCACTGCTGAGCTGCGCCGGTCTCCAAGTTGGTCTCCGTTTGTTGGAAGAGTGATACGTGCGTTAACATGGTTCAGTAGTATTGTTCAAATTACTGTGTCCCGGTTTGAAGTGTGTGGCTGCCGGTGAAATTACAGGCACAATGAGACTTAGGCTAGTGTCTTCATAGGGTTTTGTATACAAACGTAGTTTCGTCATATTTTAAACACCAAGTGTTCGAACTCATTGAATTTTTACATCCATGACCCTTCTGGTTTGCCAGTTTACCGGAATCTTCAAAATTATTTGGTGAAATCGTCTGTATGGAAATCTTATTTTCACATTTAGATTTTTGGTTTCGGTCCAGTGGGAAATTCTTATTATCACGAATATTATGAGATTTTCGGTTTCGGTTCAGTTGCCACTCTGAAGCTGGTTGACTAGTTTGCCAAACTCGTAAACCTAAGTCACATCACACATAACTATGCGTTTCATGAATGTTGCGTCGGAATTTACTCGTTCTAGCATGTCCTCAGCGACTTACGCGGTTGAGTTTTTGTAGAAAATTCAGGTCTCTCGACCGCTGTGTACATAAGCACGTGTTTTTGATAAAGTCGATTCACCGTAAACCTTCTGTAACATTTTCAGTAACTCAGAACACGAATGGCGATGCAAAATTTAAGACAAACTCTTTGTTCGATGTTTTTGTCTATTATGAAATTAGCAATACACACTAGATATGAACTAAAGATAGAACTGTATTTAATCTAAATAACAGATGCAACTCAAAACCCACGTCAAAATGGAAAACAATTGGGCCAATCTAACAAAAAAATGTGTTTGGACCCATAAACAAATAATTCTTTCCCGATAATTCTTGGACTTAATTTAATGAATCTCAGAAAAATTAACATCAATGCAAAAGTGTTCTTTCTTTGTGTCAGTCTAACTGACCAGCCGGTTTGAGGATGATCAGCTTTCCGTGAATGATGATAGGAATTTAGCCACTAAATTGAATTTAATATGACTTTTTCTCGTATGCATTACCCCAGCAAGAAAATCACTTCTGGAATAAATTGAGTTCTACAAATAATTAGTGCCATATACGCTCTAAATGTGCACCAAATAATGAATTTGTGCACTTTGCCGTTTTGTTAAAAAAAAGGAAAAACCAATTCTGCTGGAGTAACGTTGTTCCAGCAGGAAAATTTTAATCGAATGATCGGAAAGAAAAATTAAGTATATGGACAGATAGCTATTATTTGTGCGTAAATGTGCGCCAAAAATTAAATTTGTGCGTCGTAAGGTTTTCGAGATATTTCATTTCCTGCTGGAGTAACGTTTAGCAAAATCTTATTTCTCGAAAACCAATAATTGTGCGATTTTACAATAAAAGTATATTAGTAGCTCTTAATTTGTGCTTATTTGTGACACCAGTAGGTTTTCAAAAATCTGTACCATTTTTACGTAATTATGCAATTACGAAAATAAAAAAAATATGTCTTGCGCTAAAACGAACAAACGGTTGTACTCACTAAAAACGGTATTTGGTTCGTCTTGCAATTCCATTCATAAAAAGTAAACTTATTAGACAAAATATACACGCATTTATCAATAATATCAATATATGTCGCAACCGACAGTGTCATAGTTAGACATCAAAATGCAAGAAATAGAATTAACTCAACATGTTTCAGTGTTAACCAAAAATTTGTGCGTTTAATGAAAAATATATACTGAAAATTTCAGCTTCCTATGTAAAGTATTAAAGAAGATTTGAACAAAAAACTAAAACGAAGCGAGATTACTGGCTATCCGATCAAATTCGAAAGATAGCAAAAAAGCGACGGTTTCATACATATTGATGATCTTCTTAACTTTGCTGAACTTCTTCGTGTCGACGATTCACGATTTAGATGGATGGCTGCCAGTACTGGGCTGTAGCCACCCCAAGGGTGGTGGCCTCTTAAAGGTCACCCAAAGTGCAAACATTGGGACAATGGGGGCAGGACAGCAAGTGAAGCATGTCCTGCGTAGCGCCACAACTACACTGGATTCCTGCGTTAGAGTATCCCCATTTGGTCATATTAAACCGGCAGCGACCCACTTGAGTCCGGAGTCGGTTTAGTGACTTCCATGTGGGCCACGCCAGATCTTTGCCCGGGGGGAGTTCTTCAGCCGGCTCAATGTAATTGGGTGGGGGAGGGCACGTGTTCTGCCACAGTTCCATGCGGGCATCCTTTGGATGACCTGTCAAGGCCCTAGTGAAGCCAAGGAAACTATAGCTGATTTGCTGAACTAACATGTGTACACATATTGTGCCTGGGTACATTGTGGCATAAAACTGTTTAGGGAAATTATTTAACTGCTTTTTATATTGAGTTTATATAAAAGGTTTTTTTATACGTAAGTACCGTGATGTATCTAGTTATTTGTAGTTTACACAATAAAGAGTAGTACAAATTTATTCGGGTTACATTAGTACATCAAACATTTTTATGAAATGAATATATTTTTGGTATATTAATTGAGTTGTTTTTCATTAGTTGCTAGTCCTAAGACAAATTATTATTAGCTTTACGATTGTTAGATGATGCAATTAGTTAATCATATCACAGAATAAATAATAGTACATAGTTGTTATTGCTTCGTAGGTACATTCATTAAAATATCAACCATCTGTTCAACTTACCTATACCTACGATTGCAGAATGATTTCGTCAATAACGCATCCAGAGATAACTTTTTTTAGATTACCTGGAAACTGAAAGGTAAGACTATAAATTAAATTTACTTACTAGTAGGTAGGTTACCTATAATTATACATTTAAAAAAATAGAAAGAATGTAAGCATAAACCTGCATTTTCATTAATTCTTTATCTTATAAGTTGCCTGAGTGACGGAATATACAATAAAAAAAATATTTCGTCAAAATAAAAATCAAACAATACCTATTATAAAAATATACACAAATTCCTCTTTAAGTATTTTATGTGTGACTGTACGGACAAGAGCTTCCATTAATACTACTTATTAAAGAAGACCATCAATATGTATGAAACCGCCGCTTTTTTGCTATCTTTCGAATTTGTTCGGATAACCAGAAATCTCGCTGTTGCTTTAGTTTTTTGTTCATATATTCTTTAATACTTTACATATGAAGCTGAAATTTTCAGTATATATATTTCATTAAACGCACTAATTTTTGGTTTACAGCGAAACATGTTGAGTTAATTCTATTTCTTGCATTTTGATATCTAACTATGACACTGTCGGTTGCGACTTATATTGATATTATTGATAAATGCGTGTATATTTTGTCTAATAAGTTTACTTTTTATGAATGGAATTGCAAAAAGAACCAAATACCGTTTTTAGTGAGTACAACCGTTTGTTCGTTTTAGCGCTAGACATATTTTTTTTTATTTTCGTAATTGCATAATTACATAAAAATGGTACAGAATTTTGAAAACCTAATGGTGTCACAAATAAGCACAAATTAAGAGCTACTAATATACTTTTATTGTAAGACCGCACAATTATTGGTTTTCGAGAAAATGGATTTTGCTAAACGTTACTCCAGCAGGAAATGAAATATCTCGAAAACCTTACGACGCACAAATTTAAATTTTGGCGCACATTTATGCACAAATATAAGCTATCTGTCCATATACTTAATTTTTCTTTCCGATCATTCGATTAAAATTTTCCTGCTGGAACAACGTTACTCCAGCAGAATTGGTTTTTCCTTTTTTTTTAACAAAACGGCAAAGTGCACTAATTTATTATTTGGTGCACATTTACAGCGTATAAGGCACTAATTATTTTTAGAACTCAATTTATTCCAGAAGTGATTTTCTTGCTGGGGTAATGCATACCTTTTTCTCGGCCGATCGACTTGAAAGTTGATAATATTACCAATATTATTAGGTCCTTACATATGAAATTGCCGTTTCGTATGGCAAAAGCAAAAATAACGTTTTAACTGAAATTATATTAATTATTCAATTAAGGTATTTACCATTGTTTTACCACTTCTCCATACTTTCGCCATTTTCTCGGTAGTTCATTTGCTGAAAAAATTGTGGGAGCGAAAATAAATAAAATCTTTTTTCCTTGCAAGAAGTTGTCCAAATTTCGGAACCTGTTGAAGCAAGGGCCGGGGAGTACGGTGGGTGACGGAGACTTTTCAATTACAGCTCCTCCAATTTCGCGACCGTCTGTTATGCAGTGTCTTAACTAGCGTTGTCACTGACATCAGTACTAGTCCACCACACTTAACAGTACCTTTTTCTGAGTCAACTTGTTATGAGCGTTTCCGATTATCGTACAGGATCCATTTTTCATGACAAAGAACGATACGATTCTAAATCCCCTCGTTATTGTGACTATATTGTTATTGAGTAATGAAACGCAGCACTCGACTCGTGTTTGTTGGTATGCTTCACTCAATTCAAGCGGTACCCATTTTGGCGTTTTTTCACTTTTCCAATTTGATTCAATTGTATTAAAATTGTTTGCCGCTCTGGCGTGATTTGCGATAGTTCCGCTTCCACGACCACTAAATACTTATACTATAATATTATTGTCATCCATGAGATTTTTTTGTTGGTCATAATTTCTAAAACAAAAACTTTGGAACCAAATACGTACCGTGTTTTCATTCACGGTAGCTTCCCCGTACACATCAAATATACTTCGAGCTGTATATACGCCGCTGGCGCAACGATGGAACTCGTATTCGGAAATAACCCAATATATTAAATTTTCATGTTGTGAACAGAACGATGTCAAAGAAAATTCAAATGGCGCGAAAACGAATGTATCCATAAATTGGAAACACAAATACATAGGCACGGTTATAGATAATATTACCGTGACACAGGCCCAAATTTTAAATATGCCATATCGCCAGATATTTGAGATCAAAGTAACCAGTTTAACAAAACGCCAATTTCATATAGAGAGAGACCTAATATAGATGTGAAAGTTTGTGAGTGAGTTTGTAGGTTTGTTACTCCATCATACTGAACTAATTCAGATAAAATTTGGCATATATTAGTGTTGCGATCCATCACGTGGTGCCTCACCACTGAGCTCGGATCAAGGTTATTTAAGCGATGAGCGCGACCACTTTTGATCCATGTCCTATTTGTTCTATGGGACTTAGGAAAGGGATGCCTGTAAAGAGATTGTCAGCCTAATCGGTAATCATTTGCGATATTGTCTACGCGTTCGAATCGAATTGATGCTTGGTGTAACGAAGACAGTTTCACGACTGCGGCTTTATACTTTATCGATATGTCACAATCGACATGGGGCCAGAGATTTGAAATATATAGATTAGTTATATCCGAACACCACTGCTCTAAAAGCTTACTAGAATTTACCTATATACATACCTACGCACATGTATATGCTGTTTGTCATGACAAGGAAAGAACGTTCAAATATTATGCGTCATATCTGTTGTTAGAAAGAGATAAATAAGCAATTCGTGTTACCACCGAACCGCCACGAGACGTTCCGATCACCATTATGCTGAGATCTCATTCACTCTCTCACACCAATCGATACACATATCTCGCTCATCCATTTCATTGAGATTAGTTCCTAAGATAAAACAAAATGACTATATTTTCTATTTCAACAATAAAAGCAATAATTACGCGTGAAATAAAACACTTTTCTTATCTCACACAGTGCCTGTATAATTGTTGCATAGTCTAAAGACACAAGAAAGGCATATTGTCCATAGATTATTCCTAAAAAACACGATTAGCGGCGATGTATTCACCGGACGCTCGGAAGTGCAAGACTGGTAGTGACTCAGGTAAATTACCCTGAATTCGTCTAGTAAATATGGAGGGCATACAACACATCTACAGGTAAAAAAATCTTAGCATGGGGCACTACGTGTGAAGTGGTAGGCAAGGGGCAAGTATATAACTAGGCCTTCGAAGTTTACCAACATGGAAAACTTTATAGAAAATTTGGTATTGAAGGTACGCCCTATAAAACGAGTACGATTTACGGAACCAATTTAAAAAGATTAAAAAGTAACATAGATAATTTTCACATGGCTCCCAAAAAAGGACTGTTATGTTAATTTTATCCGGTAATGGTTCCACGCGGACGAAACGGGTAATAGCTAGTTAGCACATGAGATACTTTTCATTATCTACGCGATAAAATCGCGGGGTTCAGCTAATAATTTATATATCCAACGATACTGCAATGATGACCTAATGCTGTTACCAGGACAGTATGTACTACCAAATCACAAAAACTCACAACATATAGGTATGGTTTTGTGGATGGAGCAGGAAAAACTAATATAAAACAACAATATTATTTACTTTTTGAGAGCTTTTCGAAATTCTATTAAGAAAATAGTAGTAATCAGCAAATGTATTCGTTTAGGTAACAGATTTCAAAATAACTCACACATCTGAGATTCTTAATTTCCATTTGTCTATCTAAGAGAGAAAAAAAAATTGTGCTTGAAATTTTTTTTTTTTAATTGACTACTGATGTCTATGAAACGCTAGTTTGACAGGCTGATTATATTGGAGCTAACCACATTGCAGATACATTTATACTTACTGGTACAATAGCAGCCAGTAAAAATACTTATACATAAACACATCTTCCCTTATTTGTTTATGCTTTGTGTTTATATTCATGTATAAGTATTTCTAATAGCTCCTATCTTACTAATATGCTATGTGGTAGCTGCCTCCATTAGATTTGGTACTTTTGTGTACATAATTACCTTGAATTTTATATTAATATCTTAATAGGTTTAAAGTAGGGATTCTTCCCTACAGCTGGGACATGCTCTTCTAACTGATATTTCGTAGTGAGTGACAAATTTATTTAAAAAAATATGTTTATTATTACTATCACAATTTTGCCATGTTAGCTCAGTCTGTCAGAGCATACCCCAGCTGAAGTAGTGGATGACACGGGTTGGAATGATATATGATAATAATATAATGAAAAATTACTTTTATTGGTATGTTGTTTTAAAGGCATACCTTCCATACTATTTTTTAAATTAATTTTCGTTTTGTATCCACACAGTAAATCTTCAAATCACTTTTACATTTTGATTCTTGAAGTTTTCATCCAAGTATAGCTGCCATGAAATATCATCAAAAACAAAATGTGTCCACTGTGAAGTATGCGGTGAACAATGCTATATATATACTGTGAAGTATTGTAACAGGGGACCTTCCCCTGTAACAATACTTTATCGGCTCTTATATGATCAATGTTTGTTTGATTGTTGCATTAAAACTACTGCCTAAGCTTCATATGTCTGCTGAGATTTTAGTAAGTAAACTGGTGTCCTGATTTGTATGTCAACATAATTACTCACATTTTGTTACAGACTGTCATGATCCACCCAAACAGTGCATTATTTGAAGAATTGCCTCGGTGGGTGATCTACCATGAACTAGTATTCACATCCAAAGAATTTATGAGACAAGTCACAGAAATAGAAAGCAAATGGCTTTTGGAAGTAGCCCCTCATTACTATAAGTCAAAAGAACTGGAAGATTCAACTAACAAGAAGATGCCTAAAACTGTTGGAAAATCTTCACACATTCAATAAAGAAAATATTTACATTAATATTTTTTATTATCTTTCAATAAATTATGTATCCTAACAAAACATATCAATAAAATGGGAGATCCAACAGTTATTATAATCTATAGGTAGGCATATCAAAAATCTGACACTCTTCCCTTTCTTTCCCAGTCTCCATATCTAGTGGGTTCAGGCCCCCGCGGTCCTCCCACCTCACCAGTATTGGGGTTTGTGTTATCAGGCCACGCAGGTAGTGGGTCATCCTTTTGGGAAGGGTGAACCATAGGCTGATCCCCTAGATCGTCAATAGATGTTGTCTCTCGTAATTTCTTTCGGAATTCAGATAATCTTTTAGATTCAGCTTTTTTAGGCTCTTTTATTTCTTCGTTAACGCCATGCTCTATTTCTTGAGAATATTTAATTTTACATGTATATATCAAACTTATTGGAAAATCTGCAACAAAAAGATGTAATTTTTTTATTAACGTACACACTTGTAATTATTAACATTGATTACATACCCACCCAATGTTTTCAAATAACTTATTCTTGATAAACTCCGCAGCATTCTCGATCGTCACGTGCGACAGAAAAATAATTAAGGAAATTTTGGTTTTTAGATAAAAAATCTGCAGTTTGTTTACTTTACAATCCTGGGTACTCTAAATTCTAATCTTTGTTACAAGCAAAGAGTATATTTTCCGCTGTATTACTTTTCTCTATGGATTATGTAAATATATATAACTCAAAGGCATGGAAGTAATAAGTACTACGTACATACAACTAGTAGGTACTTATTACTTCCATGCTCAAAGGTGACTGACTGACTTTTGATCTATCAATGCACAGCCCAAACCGCTGGACGGATCGGGCTGAAATTTGGCATGCAGGTAGGTTTTTTTTTTTTTTTCTTTTATAGATGTTATGACCATGGAAGTAATAAGTACTACGTACAACAGGAATGAGCTCTATTTGTGCATCATGCAGCTAAAATAAAGAAAATAAAACCTTATGCTAAAGTCGTAAGAGTCTCGTTGCGCGCAAACTAAAAATGAGGCCGAGTGAGAAGGCTACCACTGAACCCTGTGTCCCGTTCTAACAGTGACTTTGAGTTGCCAGAGTTAAGTTGATTTCAATCCTTTCGTTGTTTGTAGAAAAATTTGCGATTAATGTATTGTAATGAAGTAAAAATATTTACTTCTAAAATGTTTCTATATATAAATAATAATTTATTACCGACATGTTAAAGCAATATTATTTGTTGCTACGTGCCTTACTAACGCAAAAATTTTGCGATTGGCGTATAGGTTTTCTTTTATTTGTATGAAATACGGATACCTGACCTGACAACCTCACATGAAATCGTCGACTCGACATTAATAGCGCTGTGTTTTTTGATTACGTGATATATTTGAAGAATTTTTATAAAAATGGGGAGAATTTGTGTCGTGGAGGCATGCGGAAGCGAGTATTATCCTGATTATGGTTTATCTTTTCACAGGTAATAGTTTTAAACATAGTTTGTTAGTGAAGAATTACGGTGACCATGCATGACTATCTAATCCTTTTTTATTTTATTGTCTTGAAGAAAATGCATTTACGCATACACACCCGCCAGGGAGCAGGTGGTTATGTCGGACTCAGGATCAATAGAGTCCCCACTATCGACTAAAAACCTCATGGTGTTCCGTCGTCCTCGACTGGCGGCAAGGGCCATGGCCCACGAGGGCATCCTCACCTCATAAAGACCTAACCCTGATGGGGGGTACCGGCTGTCCCCACGGCTGACACCCAAGTCTTTTGAGCGGCGACGGAGTGCGAGTATGATCGGGTCGCCTCCGTGTCCGCGCTCTGCGGAACGGGACAAAGAGAGGATCTCTCTCCCTTTCCCACTCCTCCGCCTCCCTCTGTGAGACGATTGTATCAGAAAACGAGGCCACCGCCTCCCACGACCTATCGTCACCGACCATCTTTACGATGATGGCCGTCAAAGAGAAGTCGGGTCACTATCCAATCCTAGTTCAAGAACAAATAACTTAAATACCTATGCATTTTTTATTCCTTTCTCTGTTAAAATAACTGTTTCAATTTCAGATTTCCTAAAGATCCTTATGTTAGTTTAACTCATAATGCAAAATTAGAGTCAATGAAACATATAAGGAATAAGCTGGGTTTGCGGCAGAAACTTCACAAGACTGTTTTATTTAACAATATCTGATTTAGAATTAAACTGAGGACCTAACCCTGATGGGGGGTACCGGCTGTCCCCACGGCTGACACCCCAGGTCCTCTGAGCGGCGACGGAGTGCGAGTATGATCGGGTCGCCTCCGTGTCCGCGCTCTGCGGAGCGGGACAAAGAGAGGATCTCTCTCCCTTTCCCACTCCTCCGCCTCCCTCTGTGAGACGATTGTCTCAGAAAACGAGGCCACCGCCTCCCACGACCTATCGTCAAATAACTTAAATACCTATGCATTTTTTATTCCTTTCTCAATTAAAATAACTTTGTTTCAATTTCAGATTTCCTAAAGATCCTTATGTTAGTTTAACTCATAATGCAAAATTAGAGTCAATGAAACATATAAGGAATAAGCTGGGTTTGCGGCAGAAACTTCACAAGACTGTTTTATTTAACAATATCTGATTTAGAATTAAACTGAGGACCTAACCCTGATGGGGGGTACCGGCTGTCCCCACGGCTGACACCCCAGGTCCTCTGAGCGGCGACGGAGTGCGAGTATGATCGGGTCGCCTCCGTGTCCGCGCTCTGCGGAGCGGGACAAAGAGAGGATCTCTCTCCCTTTCCCACTCCTCCGCCTCCCTCTGTGAGACGATTGTCTCAGAAAACGAGGCCACCGCCTCCCACGACCTATCGTCAAATAACTTAAATACCTATGCATTTTTTATTCCTTTCTCAATTAAAATAACTTTGTTTCAATTTCAGATTTCCTAAAGATCCTTATGTTAGTTTAACTCATAATGCAAAATTAGAGTCAATGAAACATATAAGGAATAAGCTGGGTTTGCGGCAGAAACTTCACAAGACTGTTTTATTTAACAATATCTGATTTAGTATTAAACTTAAATGTAAACTTAACTGTTTTTTCTTACCTAATTAATGAAATATACCACAATATAAAAATACTTTTCTTGAAAAGAAATATATATTTCAATAAACCAAATGTAAGCCGATTTGCCCTGGCAATACTGCGAAAATAACGAATGGATTTTTTTAATTTTTTTCCGGTTATTTGGTTTTCTTGACCTGCCCTACGTTGAATTTTAAGCTTGTGCATCTAAGTAATAGTCTTCTCTGCTTACCTCCACCTAGGTACTAAGTGAAACTTGTAGCAAAGAGGAGAGAGATACCACGCCTTATAGTTTTCCTACGAAACAAGAACGACTCAAAATAAACGATGAATACGAATTATAAAATGCCCTCAGGGTATCCACCTAATCCTAGTAAGTAAAAGAACAATATTGGTATGGTACTAAATTACTAAACACTTCGACATTTCAAAGTTTTGCACTCGTTGTCGAAAATGTACACGAATAGGCACCTATTTTATCTTAATGTAAGCATTCTTGATCCTTAAACAAGAGCTCCGTTTCATCACTTTCAACTACCTATTACGATTGTAATGCGACTGACATACGCAATTGAGTTATTGAGATAAAATTAAATGCAGCAAGTGTAGTATAGATATATTTTATTCCTACAATGTATCTTTGTTTTTTCAGGGCTTACTTACAATCATTTCAAGGACTTGCATATGTGGTGGAATACAGGAGACCCACACTTATTAGGAATATAACCATAAAAAGTCTTTTGTGATGTGAATTTGATCGTGCATTCTAAGAACCATATTAAATGCATTAGTGGTCCTGACTTTTATCTCAAGAGTAAGAACTCAATGAACCTTTCAGGTACTTATGTAGTCCTGCTCCCAGCAAATTAAATTTTTTTATGTTATGACGTGATAAGCTCCTTAAGCCACATAAAATATATTATAGGTGCTAACTAGCTTTCCGGCCGCTAGCTTAAGCAATAGCTTAATTAATATTTATAACTAGCTTTAGCCTATTTCTTGCTGAAGGACTCCTCTGATTTCGTCTTTATCTAATTGTGGCTATTATTCCCCTTACTCTACCTGATTCCAGAATACGTAGGTACCATCTATCCACCTGTAAGTGTCACTCCACCTCTCTAAGTGCTGTGCCAGCATTTTGATTGACAATTCACTCTGCTGGAGACATTATTTCTTATTATGTCTCCTGCGGGTAGATATTTTTCTTGCGACGTTGAGTTTCAAGCTATAATGTAGTAGATTTTGCACACTTTATTGTGGTGCACTTACCAATACAAACTCAATTATAATTTATTTAAAAGTATAAGAATGGTCTATGCTACATTGAGAATGCAACATTTTGCAATTGTTTGTCTAGAGGCCACCGCTTACGCACTTATTTCCAAAGTTATTAATTAACCATTGAACATGACTACACCAATATATATATATATATATATATTTAAGTCACATGTTAAGTGTCGATATTATGTTTCCATATTGAACACCATAAATCCCATAATGTATATTGCCTATGCTATGGATGGACCCAATGTCCACCAGTATAGAAAATGATCATGTCCGTAATCCGACAGAGAGACTGGGATGGAGATTAATCAGTCGATTAAGGCTGCTGTTTTTGCAAATAATTACTCCATGTAAAAAAAATGTTTTTTTTACAGGAAAGACATCGCTTCCTTCTATAAAAACTATTGGCAGAACTTAACCCTGCGTGAGTGGACTGTATAAGGTTTCAATACTAGAGGCTGGCGGGATGGAACAATTTTACTTCAGAGATGAGAGCCTCTCGTATATTTTTGTTATTGTTTCTAGGAGAACTTCGTCAAGACCAAACTATGCATGTTTTTACAAATAAATATATATACGTATATTGGGTTCAAAACTATGTAATATTTACACCGAATCTGTTTGTTCAGCTTAGGGCTCGTTTCAGAATGTCCTAATAAAGTTTCGGTACCCAATGTTATAGATGCCAAGGATTTGGACATGCATCTAAAAACTGCAACAGACAGGCACGATGTGTTAAATGTGCAATGGCCCATCCTACTTGGGAATGTTCAAAAAAAGACCGCAAACAACCAGCTGTATGCTGCAATTGCCAACAAGACCATCCAGCAAACTATGCTCATTGTACGGAGCGGACTAAGTATCTCAATCGAATCCAAACGAAACGTGATACTATACGCAAAGCTTTAAGGATTGAAGATGCTCATGTAGCTACACCAAATAATGTGACATGGGCCCAAGTAACCACAAAAAACCAATCTGGCAAAGGTGCCCTGCCAACCAAGGCTAAAATTGTTCATGACAAATCTGATTGCATATACATAAACCCACAACCTGCAACAAAATCTTCAAAGGAACTAAGTGAAGTCCCATACAAATCGAGTACTTCTGGACCAACAGAAAATTCTCACCCTCACGATCTGGATACAACGGAAATGTTAAAAATTCTTACTACATTAAGATCAATTAAACAAGAATTTACCAAATGTAACACTTTCATGGATAAAGTTATTCTAATACTCACACATCTCGGTCATTATGTTTAGTTGCCATGAACTCAGGGTACTTTATTGGAATGCCGATGGTGTTCACAATAAACAGAAGGAGCTTGCTGACTTAGCGGTGAGTAAGTTAAAAGTTCATATTATCGCACTCTGTGAAACTAGGTTGACTAATCGTCTTATTATTGAAATCCCTGGCTATGTTTGCTATCGTGTTGACAAAAATCGTAATGGTATCGGCCAAGGAGTAGCTCTTTTTGTTCGGGCAGATTTAAGCCACAGTATCGTTCCTTGTCCTTCTACTCAAAATTTAGAAGCTGTAGGTATTTCCCTTAACTTAATTAACAGTAGTATTGTGATATTCTCTGTATATCAATCACCAAATCTCTTACTCCATTGTAGTGATCTCGATTCTATTTTGGCTTCTAGTGAGAAAGTCCTAATCATGGGTGATCTAAATGCAAAACACCCATTATGGTCCCCAGGAGTGGGAAACTGTCACGGAAAGCGATTGTATGAGCATATGATCCACAAAGAATACGATATCCATGCGCCTCAAGATCCAACGCTCGTTCACTATCGTGTTGAACACAGTCCTTCTATCCCTGATCTCCTCTTAACCAAGAACTTTCACTCACTAAATAAAATACTAACCGTACCAGCCTTGTCCTCAAATCATTTTCCCGTATACGTCCAATTTAACAGTAAGATTAGTCGCAATCCTATCCAAAAATTTAATTATGCTAAGGCTGACTGGGCTAAATTCCGTCACTATATTAATAATAATATTCATCTCTCTTCTCACACATACAAAACATCTAACGAAATTGACCAAACCATAATCGATTTTCAAGACACATTGCTCCAAAGTCGAGATTCTGCTGTTCCTATCTCGATCTTAAAACCATGGAACTGCCAGTATTCATTGCCACGACGCTTAAAAAGACTCATCCAGTATAAAAACCGCCTAAGAAGATATGCTACAGATGAATCAGATATTCTAGTACGTAAAACCTTGAGGACTTGTGTTAACAAGCTGCAGCTTGAAATTAACAATGCATTTCAATTACGTAGTGACAAAGTATGGAACAACAAATTAAGAAAAGTCGATAATCCTAGCTCTGATATTTGGCGTTTAGTGAAGGGTCTGCGAAACTCCAACGATAATATCATTCCCGCACTAAAAACTGAAAATGGTACCTTGACTGCTACGCATCAAGAGCAATGTAACGTATTAGCTAAAACATTTCTTAATAATATGTTATTGACACATAACTGGCAAAGTGACGAGACCACTAAAATCAATCGTATCATAAAATCACTCAGCGATCACTCAAACTTTGACCTCGTCACAATGGTTCACCCATATGAAGTAAAGAAAACCATAGCTACCTTGAAACTTCGTAAAGCCCCTGGACCAGATGAGATTATAAATCTTCTCATTAAAAATCTCCCTCAAAAAGGTATAGTACAATTAACGAAAATCTTTAATGCTTGCCTTCCTCTACAATACTTCCCTCTATCATGGAAAACGGCTAAAGTTATTGCGGTTCACATATCTGGAAGTAATAAGATTGACCCCACATGTTACCGACCAATCAGTCTTCTGCCATCGCTAGGGAAACTATTCGAAAAAATAATTTTCAAAAGATTGCGTCGTGTGTCTGAAAATCTTCTCATCGACGAACAATTTAGATTTCGACAAGGCCGTTCAACAGTCCAGCAGCTTGCCAGAGTCACTGGAACTGTGTCACATCAGTTTAACTTAAAGAACTCTACCGGCATGTTTCTACTTGATATTGAGAAAGCATTCGACACAGTCTGGCATGATGCACTTCTTTACAAACTTATTATGCTCAGAATACCTATTCATTTAGTTAAAATTATAAAATCTTTCCTGTCAGATCGTAAATTTAAAGTATCTATAAAACATTTTTATTCTGCATTAATGCCAGTGCCTGCCGGGGTGCCCCAGGGTTCAATCTTAGGACCGTACCTGTTCTTGTTATATTTGAATGATATACCTATACAGACTCGAACAAAACTTGCTCTTTTTGCGGATGACACAGCATCATTTACATCATCTCCTGATATTGATCTAATTATTGATCGCCTCCAACTGTCAATAGATTTGCTACTATCATTTTTTAGAAAGTGGAAACTGCAAATTAACGCTACAAAAACAGAAGCAATTATTTTCACGAAAAAACGTAAATGGCCCTTGCGTACTTTAAAAATTGAAGGTATCACCATACCTTGGAGTCGCTCCGTCAAATACTTAGGAGTGATGCTCGATAGCAAACTAAATTGGTCAGTAAATACCACAAATCTTTGTCTCAAGGGTGTTAGAGCACTAAATGCTTTAAACCCGATATTAAATAGACGCTCCAGACTCAGCTGCCGTACTAAACTGCGCATATACTGCACCCTGGTAAGACCATGCATAACGTATGCTTGTCCCGTTTGGAGTAGCACATGCCAAACAAATTTAAATAAAATTCAAGTTGTTCAAAACAAAGCACTTAAATATTCATACAATACCCCGTTTCGAACTAACCTTCAAAAACTTCAATTAAATATAGGTTTACCAAAAATTGACGTTTACATATATAAGCTCTCTGAAAAATTTCGTAATGAACAATAAACAATTTACTTGTCACAAATGTTGAAATAATATAATCACATTTGAAATAATATCAAACATAGCAAACGCCTATCGATAAGTCATTCTATCGATACAAGTCAACCCTAGTTAATACCTGTTTCTCGAGTGCGATGATACAACTTACAGTGCGGGTACACGGTGACGTGGGCCGCTGTCGCGTACGCGATATCCGCCCGTATTATCTGGTGATATGAATGAGGAGCGGTGTCGTGTGCGCGGCTGGCCGCGCATTGTGCGCCTGTGTGCACGCACTAGCTTACCTGATAGATCAGTTACTCCGGCTGTGTCTCTTTAATTGTTTACGCACGCGCAGCGCCTGCGAGCGCTACCCGCGTTTTATTAACTTTTGTATCACCTAGCCAAAGGCATCAGAAACAAAAACATTGTTTTGTTGATTTCTTATTTTAACAAATGTTTGTTGTTTCTAAAACAAACATAAAATCAGTAACTCTCATGAATGTATAAAAAGCAAAATATAAAAATAATTAAGCAACTTCCAACAGCATAAACATAGTCATAAGTTTAATATAAGCGTCATTCCTTGCTAAACAACTTTTTACACCATTGTATGTACTCATAGGATTAGACTTACACTAGTTTGTACATAATGTACCTAAACATTTATTTATTAATAAAGACATTATAAAATGAAAAATGAAATGAATAAAGTTTCGGGTTGCTATGCATCACATAAAATAACTGAATGATAAAAATGACAGTTAATATGCAGCGCGTTTCAAGCCTTAACCGATAGATACGCTAAAACTATGACTGTGAAACGCAAAGATAGTGTTTTATTTATTAAATATGTGCTTGGTAGTATAACCGGAACTTACTCGAACATTCTGAAACAGGCCCTTAATCTAATTAAACTTTTTCAAACATGTTTTGCCTAAATATGTCTACGTATTAGCCACCCATAGAATATAAGAAACTATATTTATCCTGCTTATTTTCCGGTCTTTAGCACTACTCTTGAAAGTTCCTAATCTGTGTCTCTTTTGTGAACTTCAAGCTTTTTTCATGTTTTTTTATGTCACACAATTTTGTTCTTTATACAAATATAACCAAGAATCAATTTACTCTGTAATTTAGAAGAATATATCTGGAAACCTAACATGGCTGAACCACCCTATACCTACAAGTCTATTTTTCTAGAAAATTCTAGTTTTAAATAGATTTGTTCACACTTTCGATGAATTTTGAATTAAATATCGTATGGTATCTGAGACAAAATCAGAAGATTTACAAATTATTATTTGTGTTCATATGAATGAATACAATTTTCTTTAATTCAATTTTAATTAAAACTCTTTTTGATTTTGAAGTCAGGGCCAGCTACTAAAAATATCTCCACTGTGAGAGCCTCCACAGGCGATGCTCTTTTGTCCGTGATACTCTTTTATCCCTCAAAATAGATTGCTTACAACTGCATCGGACAACACACGCGAGGAGCTACATTGCATTGCCGCGTATTATGATTTTTAAGCTTCGGAGATTTTTGTCGTCCTAACAGTCTTATCAATTCTTATAGTATATTTATTGTATGATAATTGGTATATTTTTCAAAAATAATCTGAATATAACTCTGTTGTTTGTTTCTTGTTCATAATGTAAAACTTACAATCTAGCACTTAAATTGTTATACAGGATAGTAAAAATATATAGGGTACATATCTATTACTTCCAAAATTATGTTTTTCTGTCGTAGTGATTTTGAAATTATGCCAATCCAGTTCTACTGATCGGCGATCTGTGTGACGGTGTGTATGCCGCAGCTATGTTTATATTATTTCTAACATTGAACACGTTTTGCTAACAAATACCTTCTTACCCTGTAGAACTGTTTTGTTAACAAAACATGTTACATTTTAGAAATAACAAACCAAATGTATCTGCGGCTTGCACAGCTTAGTAGTAGGTAAAAATCTATGTATGTATGCGTAAGTAATACCATATTGCACACACAATTATCAGAGCAGTCTTTTGACATAACGGGTTGGCAGAAAAAAACGTAAAGCGGCTCTCTATATCCGGTATACTAGGAGGAAGAATATCTATGACCGGTATATTACTTTTCTCTATGGTTATGACATATAAGAAAATGATTTTGATTAATTCTACCCCCAAGGGTATAAAATAGGGGATGAAAGTTTGTATGAAACTTTGTCAATTTTAAAGCGATCGGGCTGAGACTTTGCATGCATAAAGCTACAATGACGTATGCATCCCCTAAGGAAAAGGATTTTGAGATACAGGCTATTTATGGTTAGTAACTTTTCAGTTTAAAATATATGAATTTCTTTATGCCAGTGCCATCTACATTGAGTTATTTTGGAGAGAACTTTGAATTAACCATTTTTGTGCATAGTGCATAGATAATATATCTAGCGAATTAAATTTGACTACTAGCTTTTGCCCGCAGCTTCGCTCGCGTTTAGAAGTATTATTATTAACTAGCTTTTGCCCGCGGCTTCGCTCGCGATATGAAGTATTATAAGTAGGTATAGTTTTTGCGGCTTTACTTTTGTTTAGCGTGTGTAAAAAATTTGGATTATTTTTATATTTTTGGGCTGTGCGTTGATATATCACTATATCAGTCAGTCAGTCACCTTTGAGTTATATATATTTAAATTTTGGCTGTTCTTGTCTTGCCATATTTTGGATCGCATTTGTTTTGTTGCGGTTTAGTAGTTTTGGTTATACACGGTAATGTTATCTTTACAGTATCGGCTTAAGTAACTCGGCTCTGTATTCGAAATAACTACCTACGCATTTTAATTACATTTGCCTACTTTGTGTTTCCATTTAGTTTTGTGATTGTAAATATACTTTTTTTGTATAAACAAATAACAGACTGTGAATTAAATAGGTTGGTAGTGTTCAATAAAAAATGCGTGTTGTTTTTTGATTGGTAGATTTAATTAAAAAACCATGTTTATTTTTGAATAACAAATCAGTCTTATGAATTCAGTCCAGTCCAGTAGTTTTGGCGTGAAAGCGTAACAGACAGACAGACAGAGTTACTTTCGCATTTATAATATAAGTATTGATTATATATTATATATTAGTACTGATATAATACTAAGTTTTTATTTTGAATTATACAAAGTAACAAAACAAAACACACATGCCCCGAGGTTTTAACACAAGCGTACCTGCCATATCGTGATTCATGAACCGCCTATAACTACCTATAGGCGGTTCATGAATCACTCGTCTCATTCCTTTACTCTATTCATTTATTTTATTATTAATCCAGTTAGCTTTTTTCGGGAGATAAAAGGAAATACGCTTATCTATTAAAAAGAGACGCATTATGTAGGTAACTTACCTACTAGTAAGAGAATTTTATAGTACCTAGAAATTTTATAGTCTTACCTTTCAGAGTTTCCAGGTAATCTAAAAAAGTTATCTCTGGATGCGTTATTGACGAATTCATGCAACCAAAAACAGCACAATATATCCTATTCGTCATATTAAATATGTACATGAACTTATTTTTTGTTAAAGAAAATTACACACCGTCCATTCGTCACTGCGACGCAGTCGCGACTGTCTGCGGGCTGAGCGCGGGCTGAGGTATAACTCGCGTTTCGTCCGTTTCTATAATGTTGAAATACTGTACCTATAGATAACATTACCGTGGTTATATACTCTGCTTTGTATTTGGCATTTGTTTTGTTTTCGTTTGGTTTCAGTATAGGTTATGTCGGTTAGACTATTTTAAAATGGATACAGAAAATGTGAACGTTAATGGAGAAGTTTGAGTATGTACTGTCGTCCCTATTGTTGGTGACGGTGCGTGTTTGATTCGTGCTCTCTCTTATTTAATGTACAGAACACAAGATAGAGCGATGGAGGTGCGTTCAGAAATGTCAGATACGTGGTTAATGACTAGAGCAAGTTTTCAATTATGACCCACGACAGGAATGGTGATAACTACGTAACATATGACGAACAATTTGCTGATATGATGAAAAATGCTTCTTTTGGCGGATTTTGTGAGTTAATAGCAGCAGGATTAATATTCCCGTTTAAGTTTGAAGTTTATAGAAACGGTCTCATATATACGGAATCTGAATTTAGACAGGATTTTTACATATTGCCCAAGTTATAATACGCATCCGACATCATATAATTCAATTAGTAATCATATACCCATTTCTTCAAAACATGGCTCACTTCTCCATCTCTTAGGTTAGGAATTATGAGGAAATAGTAAATGTTTTGATAATATTCATATCGTTAAAAGTACTTATACAGACTTTGCCTAGTCATATGACCCAGCCACAAACGTGTGGTTGGGGGGGGAGTTATTTTGGTAACGCCAGTTACATTTTAAAAACATTTTCATCCCACCATCTCGGAAAGAGTATTTTTAATCTTCAATATCTGAGTGGAAAAGCCGTTTTTATTCTCTAGAGGATAAAGTAAATTGAATTTAGAACATCGTGTGCACTAAGTATGTGAATTAAAAAAAACATTAAACCTATTTACTGCTACCTCTATGGTGCCGAATATATCATACAACTTCTTTTTAATTTGTTAAAAACTCAGACTCGGAACCTTCTTGGTGTTCTTTTTTCAATTTGCTTTGTACGCGGTTCTTTACGCGGCATTTTTTCACGTCATTGTTAAATCTTATATTAAAAAACAAGAAACTTGAAAACAAGTGATAAACCTAAAATGAGTGATTCTACCGACGAGGAAGTTTGTTTGACGCCAACAGAATTGACTGAAACTGTTAATAATGCGCAAATGAGCTTTCTCCCTCAACAATCACGCGAGAAGGCATTTAGTCATTTCCTCGCTGAGGTGGAATGAAAAGTTACGTGTTGCACTCGAGTGCAAAGATTTTTCACCTCGCGTTCTTTTGATTCCCTCGCTAACGCTCAGGATTCTAATTTAGAATCCTTGGCTTGCTCGGTCATCAAAATTGAACACGCGGTTAAAAAGCAACTTTGCACTCTTGTATAACAAATAACTATTTTGCATTGGAAGTCGATTTGAACGGACGTCAAATTGTGACGTAAATAACTAGGAAGTGATAAGTGAAACAGTGTGTGCTTATGTGTAATGTTTCAAAATGAGCTATTAACGTACAAGAGTTAAAGTATATTTTTGAAACACATTGTTAAGAGACGTTTAAAAAGATTGGCCCCGAGTTTCTGACCCGTTTTCTTGCAGTGGCTTTACAGCACTTTATTTATGAACGTGGCAGGCTGGCAGCATAATGAAAAAATATATGCGTGAGAGTCAGTTTTGGTGAATACTTTTATAATTTAGTATCTCCCTTTCAACTCAGAAGTGGGATTGGTGGATTTTACTAGCAAACTACTCGTTAATCCCTAGCCCAAATGGTTTTTTATCTTTTGTTTCAAGCGTCGATGTTTAAACAGGCCCATAATTGACTCTCATCAGTTTGGCATATTCAATTTTTAGCATTCTAGGGCTAATGTGTGTGACCAGTTCATAATTGACATACACATCTAGTGGAGATCTCAACATTTATGCCATACATAGCAACTCATATAAATCTGAGTACGCTGTTAAATATTCCTCTGAAAATGCGGTGTTGACTTACGAGATATGTTTAATTTAAAAGTTTTTCAAATCAATCATACATTACCAAGAGATACAAATAAATCAAACAAAAATAAATTCTAACCTTAAGCGGAACCGAAAAAATACAAAACTTTTTTTTACTTCACACTGCCAAGGAAAATGCCTGATATTTTTAAATTGTCATTTTATTTATTAATTTCAGTTTGATTGATATTTAATTATACTTGACATTGTATTCATTAATTTGATTTCCTTGTGTATTTATTTTCATTAATATAGATCGATTTATTGTTACGTGATGTTTTTTAATATTGACATTTGTTATTCATTTGTAAATGATATAATTAATTATAATAATATATAATTCATAACCTTATTAGTGTAATTGGCAATAGCCGTACTATAGGTAAACTATTTATCTTAGTCCTCGCCTGCATTGTACAGAGGCGAGGGGTACGACGACAAAGGGGGTGCGGGCGGTGGGCGCGGTGTATTGCACGAAGCGCTGCCGCCGCCCGCACCTCTCTCAGCCCCCTTTGTCGTCACCCCGTGCCTCTGTACTGCGCAGGCGAGGACTAAGATAAACGGTTTACTTATAATGGAGATAGACATGGAGATGATTTTGCTATTTCCCCGCTCGAAATCTATATTTGAGGTTATAACACAACCGAGTAGTTCGAAACCATTGACCTCTATATACTGGACGCGACATCTCAAACGAGCAAAGTCGAATAGGTAAGATAAGCCAGCCGGCATATCCTCATCCGCAGCTGGGCACTCATAGAGATTACACGCGCTTTTCGACGAAAATTGTGTATGCAAAATGCCATCCTGCATTCTTAGATACTGCAAAAACCAATCGGGAAAAACAAATAAAAGCGATGGAATCGCTTTTCATAAATAAGTTCAGATTTTGGTATTAAACACGCCCGAATACATTATTATTTTGTCGATTTGTAATCGCGAAAGACAATGCTTCACGACAGCATAGGCAGCCATGTTCACGGAGTGAAATTCATAGATTAAGTGGACAGATATGACAACTAGCAACATTAAGTGAATCACCTAGTTTTTACTCACGGCGAAAAAAGTTTGACGTGTCTGTTTATCATCATAAGTCCCAAAAACAAAGCTGGAAAAATTTGGATTAAATATTTGAAAAGCGACTTGATCAAGTGCTTTATTATTCCCCTCATAAATATATTACATATGTCAATTACTCGTGAGTATTCTCATAAGTAACTAAATAAATACGTCAAATTGAATAAAATATATTTAAAAAAAAACTTTATTAAAAATATAATATGTACTTCAAGTTTAATCGTGTATGAAAAATACGATTTACTTATTTTTAATCTAGATTTTATATTATGATAATATAAAATCTATATCTATACATAAAATAAAACTGTAACAGGTCCAATTCTGTATATAGCAGATATTTTGAAAAAAAAACATTTACAGTACTCTGTAGCTGATACTGATGCTGAAACTGTATTTTTTTTTATTTTTGTCTGTCTGTCTGTACCCCAGCCGCGCATCACTTCAAAACTACTGAATGGATTTCAATGAAGCTTAGCATGATTTGAGTTCATATTACGAGGTAGGATAATTTATGCTTTTTATCCCGAAATTCAGCATGGTTCCCTTGGAAGAGGGGATGAAAGTCAAAATATACACTTAGTTGTAATTTATTAACGCGTGGTCTGATTTCATACGTTCTTTTTAGGGTTCCGTACCCAAAGGGTAAAAATGGGACCCTATAACTGAGACTTCGCTGTCCGTCCGTCCGTCCGTCTGTCACCAGGTTGTATCTCAAGAACGGTGATAGCTAGACGGTTGAAATTTTCACAGATGATGTATTTCTGTTGCCGCTATAACAACAAAAACAAAAATTTGGCCATGTGCGAGTCGGACGCACGCACGCTAAAATAAAAAACCGCTTAAGTGCGAGTGGCACTCGTGCACGAAGGGTTCCGTACCAGTATCTGAAATGTTATTGTATGGGTGATTATTTATTTTATTTTAATTAATTATATTTAAAGAGAACATAAAACTAAATATTCTGTGAATAGTTAAAGCGTCTAACTGTCACCGTTATTAGTATCGAGCAAGAAATGGTAAAAAATCAAGTTTGTTGTATAGGAGCCCCCTTAAATGTTTATTATATTTTTAGTATTTGTTGTTATAACGGCAATAGAAATACATCAACTGTGAAAATTTCAACTTTATAGCTATCACCGTTCTTGAGATACAGCCTGGTGACAGACGGACGGACGGAAGGTCGTACGGACAGCGAAGTCTTAGTAATAGGATCCCGTTTTTCCCGTTTTTGGGTAAAAACGGGAGTTTTCCCTGCGTATGACCCTAAAAAGGTTAAAATATGAAGTCTTATGTTGTATAGCTACGGAACCTTTCGTGCGCGAGTCCGACTCGCACGTGACCGATTTTTGTTAGAATAAGGGTGCTTTAAAAATTATCCCGTAAATATTTCAAAGTCATCGGGTTTGCAGTTCAGAAATTACAGACATCACAACCTAAATATTACGTTCCAAATAACTTGACACCCAGAATGTACAGAAACCTTTGAACGTGAGGATCATCTTGAGCTGACGTACGCATTTTATCGTATAGGTATAATAGATAGGTCTATAGTTGGACCACTCCAAAAAATTCTTTCAAACAAATACAATAAAAAACAAATTTTCAGTTTTTTTATTACGATAAGCACAATTTCCCTGCGTATAATTTCCATTACATGTAATGCTCTAATCAGTCTAATCTATACCTATAACAAGTTGGTGAAGGCGGGTAGGGAAGCCCCCCGACGGTTCCCGCCTTGTCGTGGCGGTGGGGCTTAGTAGCCGTGGCTTCGTCACCCACGGTGAAGCTAAGAGGAACCAGGGGCCGTGTCGGCTTGGGCAGTCGGCCGGCCCCAGAGGTGCCGCTCCACTGGGCTTTGCCTCTAAGTCCAGTATGGAGCGGCAAAGGGTAGGCTGCGGTGCTGTATGGGCAGCACCGCATCTGAGGCGGGCTGTGGTTTTGTGTGAGCGACACCACAGCTGACGGTGAGGGGCCACGGCGGGAGAGGAGTGCCGGTATTACGGTGCGCCGCTCTCCCTATCCTCTGCGGCCGAAGTAGCAGGCGTCGGGGCTACTTATCTGACCAGTCGCAGGGGGACCTCGGGCGTCAGATGCGGGGTTGTCTGACGCCCATTTGCAGGCTTGGTCCCCGGGTGGTAGCGACGTGCCATGTGTTCTGGTGCGTCGTGAGGGGTAGCACCCCAGGAGGGGTCCGGAAACGGACAACCGTGGCGGGTTCGTAGTTGAGAGTTAAAGCGTCCCTGCGGCCCGCCTAGAAGCGGTAGAGTTGGAACACCGTGTGTTATTTAGTCGGTAGGGGCAGTTGCTGCTGTGGGAGTAGTTGGTGTCGAGCCCGACATATCCCGGCCACCTTCCCCGAGGTGGACGGGAATGCGTAAATGCATTTTTCACACGTAAATAAAAAAAAAAGGCGGGTAGGGAAGCGCGAGGGGCCCGCTTACTTTTATCTATTTATACTTATAATAAAACTGTAACAGGTCGAATTCTGTACATAGCAGATATTTTGAAAATAATTTTTGAGAGCAATCTGTAGCTGATACTGATGCAAAAACTGTTTTTTTTTCTGTCTGTCTGTATCCCGGCCGCGCATCACTCCAAAACTACTGAATGGATTCAAATGAAACTTAGCCAAATCGGCTAAGTTTCATTTCGGAGTTCATACTTCGAGGAAGGCCATAGGATACTTTTAATCCCGAAATTCAGTACGGTCCCTTGGGAAAGGGGATAAAAGTTAAAATGTACACTTAGTTGTAATTTATTAACACGTAGTCCGATTTCAATTATTCTGTTTTTGTTACAATAGTGGTAATTTAATTATTTTCCCGTAAATATTTCAAAGTCCTGAGTTTTGTAGTTTAGAATTTACACATATCACAAACTAAATATTTCGCTCTAAATAACTTGAACCGCGGAATGTTGAGAAACACTTGAACGTTCGGCTCATCTTAAGGCCCTTGGGTACGTCAAATTCGTACTTTCTAAAGCGAACTCCTCCGTAACCGCTGAAGTTGAAGATTTGAAAAAAATATATTTTATAGATGAATTCAAGTACAACATTTGCAACATATGATTTTACCGTATTATTATTACTTTTGCCGTAAAAAAAATTCAAACTACATACTATTTCTTAACTTATATTGCGAACTCCTTCTAAACGGCTACGATTTTTGAGAAATAAATTGTACCATAAAATTTCTAGATAGATATACTACAATAACAACATAGTATTTGTAAATCCATTGATATTTTCCTAAGAAAATGTCGAATTATTCAGATTCAGAACGATAGCGGTTCCGAGGTGCTCTGCGCGGACGCAGGCGGCAGTGTTGCGCAAGCGTTGGCACGGGGAGGTTGTGTCGCTCGTAGCTCCGCTCGCGCTTTCGACTGACAACGATCTTGTCTATGTATTAGTGCATTGACACGCGAGATTCGCAGCTGTGTGCGTGTAATGATTCGCTCGCTGCAGAGGGCCAACTTGATTGCGACGTGAAGTATGTGCGTTGTCGCTTTATTATCGGTACTTTGTAGACAAATTTTATTTGAATTGTATCACATATGAAAAGAATCAAAACTTGAAATTGACAATGTTGTAGGTACTTTACAATGGGCGGCATTACCAATAAGATCAATGAAAGGTTTAGGTGCATAATAAATTATTATGTACAGAATTAATTAGTAATGTCCATAACGCTCTCATGTTATAACTGGTACACTAAAGATATTTTTTTTTTATATTATGGTCAATAGTTTCCGGCTTTAGTAGTTCGTAGGGTACAAAATGGTTCTCTACTACATTAAGAGTTTGTATGGGGTTTCATACAACTTTTGGAGTTCTAAGCTTTTTTTGATAATTGTATTATGTGTTTTGATATAGGTTAATTAATACTGCATAAAGATAACATCTGCCAAATGAAGATGGGTAACGTATCTCGAAATCAAAACCAGTCCGATTTGGCTGAAAATCGATATCTAGGTTTTTCTGGACGTCCTTATTCCAAATTTGGAATTTATTTTTCGATGACGTCTGCCAAGTGAGAAAAGTTCGTCCGATATGGCTGAACACCGATATGTAGGTTGTGCTGTGCGTCATCATTCCGAATTTGGAATGTATTTTTCGGTGACGTCTGCCAAGTGAAAAAAGTTACTCCAATTTGGCTGAAATTCAAAATCTAGGTAGTTCTAGACGTCTTTATTCCGAATTTGGAATTTATTTATCGATGACGTCTGACAAGTGAAGAAAGTTACTCCGATTTAGCTTAAATTCAAAATCTAGGTAGTTCTAGACGTCTTTGTTCCGAATTTGTAATTTATTTTTCGATAACGTCTGCCAAGTGAAGAAAATTACTCCGATTTGGCTGAAATTCAAACTCTAGGTAGTTCTGGACGTCTTTATTCCAAATTTTGAATGTATTTTTCTATGACAACTGCCAAGTATAGAAAGTTACTCCGATTTGGATGAAATTTAAAATCTAGTTATTCTGGACGTCTTTATTCCGAATTTGGAATGTATTTTTCGATGACGTCTGCCAAGTAAAAAAAGTTGCTCCGAATTGGCCAATAATCGATATCAAGGTTTTTCTGGACGTCTATATTACAAATTTGAAATTAATTTTTCGACGACATCTGCCAAGTGAAGAAAGTAACTCCGACTTGGCTGAAATTCAAAATCTAGGTCGTTCTGGAAGTCTTTATTCTGAATTTAGAATTTATTTTTCGATGACGTCTGCCAGGTGAAAAAAGATGCTCCTATTGGGCTGAAAATCGATATCTAGGTTTTTCTGGATGTTTTTGTTCAATATTTGGCATACATTTTTCGACATCTGCCAGGTGAGGAAAGTAACTCCGATTTAGCTAACATTCAAAATCTAGGTATTTCTTGACGTTTTTATTCCGAATTTGGAATTTATTTTTCGATGACGTCTGCCAAGTGAAAAAAGTTCCTCCAATTTGGCTGAAAATCGATATCTAGGTTGTGCTGTGCGTCATTATTCCGAATTTGGAATATTTTTTTCTATGTCGTCTGCCAAGTGAAGAAAAATACGCAGAATTTACTAAAAATGGATATCTAGGTTTTTTTAGACGTTATTATTCCAAATTTAGAATTTGTTTTACGATGACGTCTGCCCAGTGGAGAAAGTTACTTTGATTTAGCTGAAAATCGATATCTAGGTTGTTCTAGACGTCTTAATTCTAAATTTAGAATTTATTTAACAATGACGACGGCCAAGTGAAAAAAGTTACTTCGATTTGGCTACAAATCGATACTTATCTTGGTTTTCCTGGACGCCTTTTTTCCAAATTCTGAATTAATTTTTCGATGACGTCTGCCAAGTAAAAGAAGTTACTCCAATTTGGCTGAAAATCGATAGGTATCTAGGTTGTACTAGACTTTCTTATTCCGAATTTGGAATTAATTTTTCGAAGACGTCTGCCAAGTGAAAGAAGTTACTCCAATTTGGCTAAAAACTGATATCTAGATGGTTCTGGACGTCATTATTCAACATTTGGAGTTTATTTATCAATGACGTCGCCAAGTGAAGATATATAACGTATCTCGAAAACGGTAAGATATGTAGTGTAACGTTGTGCCTAACGCTGTTACTTAAATAAAGTATTATTCGTAATTTGAAACAATAGATGTTAATCATAAACTAAAAATATATTAATTAAATTCTTTAACTAACTTACATACCACTTAAAATTATAAACTTACGTTGATATTGCTAATTATGAAAAATAATTACGTGTGGTACCCACGGCTTGTGAACGTTTAAAATTATTTTCGCTAATGCGTCGAAAACCAGTGAAAGAACGCTAAACAAATTCCTTATCTGTTGAATGCAGTTAGCTTAACTACTATGAGTTAATCTGTGGCGTGCAGTCATTTGTCTATGCAATTGGCAAGGAACACTCGTCTTGCGCTAAATAAAAATATAATACGTACTATCGATCTTAATTGTTATTTACTTGTTGTGAAGTGCGTGAATCCCTCTAGGGTGAGTTCCTTATTTATTATTGTTATTTCATAGTGCTGACTAAAACCTATGTAACGTAAACAGCTGTGCTGCCCTACTGCGCTAGACTGTGAGTTTTAAAATGTAAGTCGCTAGTAATAGTACCACGATCGTGTCGGCGCGGCTTGGCAACAGTTGGCTGAGGAATATCAGCCACTAAGCCGGTGTCTTCCTTCCAGGATTCCACTTCACTGACTTAACCTGAGGACGGTTGTTTCGAGCACTCGCTACCTAGATCCAGAACTATCGGCCGACCTGGATCACGTGTACTATCAGGCCAGTGTCTCCCCCCGGTCTATATAACTTCAGGTAGAACTGTGCGGCTGTGCATGTGAAGAATATTTTGATAAAGAAATCTTACTACACAGTTAGTGATTACTTAATCGACAAAAATTCATGGACTGGTTCGCCTCTGCCAAGCTAGCGCCTGTCACCTACGTAATGTAAATTAAGTATTGTAATAATTTCACTACGTAGTATGTACTTAACACATTGTTAAAAAACGTTTAAAAGAATGGCCCCGAGTTTCTTGCCCGTTCTTCTCGCAGTGGCTCTATGATTTTTGTTTGCTGAACGTGGCAGTACAATGTAGTATATTTAAATATTAAAATTTGTAATTGACCTTCATAAGAGCGTCGTAGACGCCTTAATTGAATAAATGATTTTGACTTTGACTTTGACTTTGTGCAACCTGATAAGGCCTAATAAACTTTTCACACCTATTTCCTGAGTTTACCTACCTGCTGGCCGTGGATGATTAGCAGCTCCCTAACGCCGCAGTAGGATAAGAGTAGGAAAATTATGATTACTCGTACTTATCAATCAATTATTAAAATCTCCTAATAATTGAGAAAGTATCTCAGTTACCTTTTCACGATGGAACCAATTTTTACAAAATAGCTGTAGATATTTATATAATTAATAGTAAATGCTTCCTTCTCAAGGGCCGACATGTCTAAATACCTCGTAAGGGGATTGATTCCTTTCAACCCTTGTATAACAATCTACAATTTTTGAGGATCATCTCTGTAGGCGACACATAACTGTATGTGTTATATTATATGTTTTTTAATGTCTTTAAAAGGAAGTAGCTATTTTTAAGGTAGCCTTGATGGTATATTTGTTGTGTATGTAATGTATGGAAGTAGCATTATTTATATTTAACAGATACGATTGTACTATCTATGCAATTGAATAAGCAGCAAAAACCAGCCCGGATGTCAGAAGGGCTAGGGCAGGGGCGCGGGGCGCACAAACATTCGCCATTTTGTATTTTTGCGTACGACACAGTCGTCCCTTTTCTTATTTTTCAATGTACAATAAAACATACAAAAATAATATAAAACATACAAATCTTCCTCTTATATCGTCGTTTTTAATCGAGTAAACCTGCGTCGGCTATAATCTTATTTATAAGGAGATTTGAATAAACGATTGATTATGATAATTTTCGCACTCTTATCCGGTACATCTTAGCGTTGGAAAAATACGTCATCTATCTTTACTTAGCAAACGTCATTGAAAATTAAAATCCAAATGTAGAATAATGACGTCCAGAAATCAACTTTCAGCCAAATCTGAGAAACATCTTTCACATGGCAGACGTTTTAGAAAATTAAAATCCAAATTCGGAATGAATACGTCTAGAACAACCTAGATATCGATTTTCAGCCAAATCGGAGTAACTTTTTTACTTGGCAGACGTCATAGAAAAATTAATTCCAAATTCAGAAAACGTCTAGAACAACCCATATATCAGCCAAATCGTTGTAACATTTTTCACTTGGCAGACGTCATAATAAAACAAATTTCCTACGTCTACGACCACCTCAATATCAATTTTCAGCCAAATCGGAGTATGTTTCTTCACTTGGCAGACGACATAAAAAATATATTCAAATTCAGAATAATGACGCCCAGCACAACCTAGATATCGGAGTAACTTTCTTCACTTGACAGACGACATTAAAAAAATATATCAAAATTCTGAATAATGACGCCCAGCACAACCTAGTTATCGATTTTCAGCCAAATCGAAGTAACGTTTTTCACTAGGCAGACGTCATCGAAAAATAAATTCGAAATTTGAAATAAAATCGTCCAGAATAATAATAATAGTAATATAAACAGTAAAATAAATAAAAAAACCTTTTTTAAATCCAATAACACTTTTTCCAAATCTTGTATTGCTGCTTGAGCTGTACAGTAATAGGGTTAGTGCACAGTTGACTTCAGTACAATTTTTCACGCAAAATAGTTATAAACATAAATTTAACTTACAAATTATCCATAAAATAACATCAGTTTCATACACTTTTTTTATAATGAATAGGTAATGAATAGATTCAGGCGTTACTTTGCGGAAATCCATATTTAATAATAACAAATACTTTTAAAAGTATCCTAAAAAACATTAAATAATATTTAAATAAAACACTTAAAAAAGCATAAAATTATATATCTAGTGACAATTCCGCCTAATTTTCCTGTTATCTACGTGACGTCATAAACATCACGCAGCCTAACCGGAAGAATGAATCGAGACATGTCTCGATCGTGCGCTCGGTAAGTCAAGACCTCCTGAAGATGCTTCGTTTAGAAGCGAAACTAGTCGGGTATTCTTCCGGTTAGGCTGCGTGATGTTTATGACGTCACGTAGATAACAGGAAAATTAGGCGGAATTGTCACTAGATATATAATTTTATGCTTTTTTAAGTGTTTTATTTAAATATTATTTAATGTTTTTTAGGATACTTTTAAAAGTATTTGTTATTATCACTTTTTTTATAAATTATCCACACAGGTGGTATTTATATTTTAACTAAATTTGTGTTACATACGTGTTTGTATGTATGATGCTTTATGTATATTACTATATCTAAAGCGAATTTTTTAAAATGAAAATATTAAATATATTTTCTACTATATATGTATAATTTTTTTTTATTATTTTTTCCGTAATGTCAATTAACATAAATTAAAAGATATTAAATGTCAATAGAACAACAACTTACAAAAAAGCCCGCTCCCAGTCGCACCCTGTGACATTTATATATATATATATAAACTGGATGTATGTAAAATGTATGTTAATATGATCATTATATAGAAATCATAAATAAATACGTATATTATTAATATATAAATTATGAATACATAACATTATATTAAAAGGTTAATTCTTAAAATTATCAATTAAATAAATTTAGGATGTAATCGATAAAACTTTTTCAGTCTCATCATAGTTAAACGTGAACAACCAATTAACAATGATGCTTTTGGCTTCAAACACTGAACTATGTTTTATATCGCACTGATTCAGGACTTGATTATATAAATATGTTGCAATAAAAGGGCTAAATCTTATTGCATTAGTTGTACGAATAACAGGTAATTTTAATTGGAAAACTCGTTTATGTAGCATATTACTAAAATCAGCAGGTTTTTAAAGTGTTTGTGTGTGAACTGAGAACAACGGCCTAGATATCGATTTTCAGCCAAATCGAAGTAAACTTTTCACTTGGCAGACGTCAACCTAAAACAAATTCGTAACTTGGAATAATAACATCTACAACAACCTAGATATAAATTTTCAGCCAAATCGTATAATTTTTCTTCACTTGGCAGATGACATTTGAAAAATAATTACAAATTCGGAATAATGACCCTCAGCACAACCTAGATATCGATTTTCAGCCAAATCTGAGTAACTTTCTTCACTCGGCACATGACATTGAAAAATAAATAAAAGGAATAAAGACGTCCAGAACAACCAAGGTAGGTACACTATAAATTTTCATACTGATCTCAGTCGCAGTTGCAACTGCGGATACTCACTAGAATAGTGCGGTAGGCATATAAAGTGCCATGTTACCAGAGCGCATCGCGCATCTGCATATTCTTTGACCGTTATATTTGTGCAGCGAGCGCGGAACGTATGCGGCGATGCGCGAGTAAAGTAAGCTCGATTAGGCCCAGATGCTCAAGGCCATTGGCGACTCTAATCGCCTTAAGCTAGCATTCGCACTTTATCATAAAGGCATAATAGATATATTGTATCAGCCGCATTGTCCACTGCTGAACACAGCTTCTAACACTGTGGGAGGGTTTGCCATAATCCCCAAGCTTGGCAGGCGTCTTGGGATCGCGGTGTGAGATATCAGTTCCTCAGAATGCGCTGCTGCCCACCCTCTGTAGTGTTACTCCTTAACGCCTCTTACGACACCTACTACGGCCCGTAGTAGGTGTCGTAAGAGGCGTTAAGGAGTCTAAGGGTAAAGATGGGGGGGGGGGGGTGACATTATAGCCCGGCACTCTAAGGGCAGCCTACCACTACTCAGATCAAACAAATACAAATTTCCGAGAATGAGAAATATATTTTCCATCTACCGTCAAACAAAAACGCCGTTTTAAAATCGAAATTCTAAAAAAACGCACTAGGTACTTTGCTTCAACATTTATTGTGCGAACCAGGAAAGAACTCCCTAAGTTACTTCCCTTCTGTCAAATACAACCGGGGAGTTGTCAAATCCAAAGTAAAAAGCTCCATTCTGTTTACTATAAGAGTGCTTCACCGCAGACCACAGTGTTGCTTCATATGAGATAAACAGTGCACAAATGTGAATAATTAGTCTGCAGGTACGGCAATCGCGAACGAAGTCGCGGGTACAGCTGGTCTAGATATAAAAAAGTTAATAACACTTTTTTTCTAGTAGAAAGCCAATTGTACCTTTACTTACAAAAACTTTATAGCGCAGGTAGTGACCCTCAGTTATATATTTTTTTTACTAATATACTCTTCACAAAGTTTGGTAGGTACAAAAACCATGTCCGTTCTGTGTGCTGATAGTCTTTTAAATTGAGAAACCATAGAAGTAGTCTAGCGCTACATGTTTGAATAGTTTGGTTAGATGATGCAATTAGGTTAAGGGCTGTAAGCGAACTTTTTTCTTAGAAACATTAGCCTACAAGCGTTGTGGCGCTGCGTGTTTGGATCGTTTGGTTAGATGATATAATTAGTTCTAGACTGCAGTCCGATCTCTTAGGCGCTCTTAAGCGCTGAAGCGTACTTAAGTTTAAAATTAGCAAAAATGGCAGAGACTTTTGTCTCAAATGTCTTCTCTAGTGTAACGTATTATCTTGAAGTTCGGAACCTTAGAGTAAGTAAAAGCAACCAAACAACTACACTCTGATCCTTGGAACGCAGCCCAAGTAATAACATCTTTGGTAAGGGAGCCAATAATACACGACCATGATAATGTACGACCAATATTGTACGGACGATAATGCACGGCCTGATATTACGTGTACATGGATTCGTAATATTTGGTCGGCTTTTATTGGTCGCGTATTATTGCCCGTACAAAATCGGTCCGTACTGATAATGCACGGCCGATATTGTACAGCCAATAATTCATGTACATGCTCCAAATATCGGGTGTGCTTTATCAGGCCGTGCCAATAATGTACGACCGAATATTACACGGCCAATAATACGAGACCAACCATAGACAAATAAAATCTCTTTCATGCCTCGTTTAAAGTAGGCGAGTGCGAGCGAAAGAATGAACGCATTAAAATTGTTAGGTTCGGATTCGTATGATTTGTACATTTACCACCACGATATATTGATTCTGTTTCCATAAACCTCAGACCAAATAAAAAGTCAAGACAGAATGTTGTGAACTGAGAAGTGAGGCCGGTTTTCCAAACATGTGTGCGTGTGTCGGTGTTGCCATGATAATCAAATTACCTTATTAAAATAACGTTACCAATTTAATAACGTAATTAGTGTATTAATACAGCAATAGGGTTCCGATGTAAGGTGTCGGCAAAAGTAGTGTTGTTAAGTAGGGGAAGGTAATGGAAAAAGTGTTTCAGAAATAACATTACTGGGTATTTAATTTACATGCATTTATTTCTTGTAACTAATTAGTGACGGGTTTTTTATGCAATCGGGGAAAACAGCACAAAGCCCACCTGGTGTTAAGCTGTAACCTTTGCCGATACAGTTCGTCACAAGTGGCAAACTGCACTGTGCCCATCACCTTGAGACATAAAGATGTTAAGTCTCATATGCCTGTAATTTTACTGGAACATAGGTACGTGAACATTACTGCTTGGCAGTATAAATAGGTATAAATAAATATAAGTTGTTGGTTTGAAAATATTGCCATGATAGTACCTTCTTACTTTTCCGAATGATTTCGATCCAATATTGTTAATTTTTGGACTCAATTCGGAAAATGAAAAAATAATTAAACAGTAACACTGGTAAGTGAACAGTAAACCGTGAACAGTAAAGAGGGGACTTAAATTTGCCGTTGAAATATCAATAATAATATAGTTATAATTCAACTTTATACACAACAACGTTAAAAACAATGGAAATATGTTATTTTATAACGAAAAAAAACATCATCTACTTCAATATCTTCGAAACCGAAAATCCAATACCAATGAAATGAATATGAGTCATAATTAAAGGTATCAGCTTTCCAATAAAAAATAAAGTGACGGAGTTATGAAGTAACAAAGATTTAATCAAATAAATTAAATTTAAAAAAATACAACTGAATTGAAAACCTGGTCCTTTTTGAAGTCCGTTGAAAATGGACTCGCAATATCTGTATTTAAAAAAATACAGTCCAATTGAGAACCTTCTCTTTTTTAAGTCGGTTAAAACACATTGATCAACTATTAAAAAAAAAACTAATAGCAATACGTTGTGTATTATCACCCAATAATAGAGTTAACCTTATAGGCTTAATAACGGCAACACCAATGCCACCACGCCGCAATAGTTCGACTGACGAGTCAAGGCGTAGTTTCGTTGTACATATGTGTGTGTACTCGTGTTTGTACACGGCGAGGCGTAGTTTTACCGGCCTCACTGCTCTTTACGCAACATTCTGTCTTGACTTTTTATTCGGTCTGAGCCATAAACATAACTAATTTGTGACTATAGCTTATGCGTTCTACGTTACATATAAATATGTTTGAGAAATTATTATTTAATTATATTCGGCAATCATACTTTTTCAAAATTACAACACTACAAATTAGACATACTTTTTTACCGGAGGTATGGCGCTATCAACAAAGTACTACACATTAACAAACAACTTAACAGCCACTTCAAAGAAAGCATTTAGGCAACATAAAGGCAATCACATACTAATTGGAATCCTTTTAATAATTGATAAAATATATCGATACTAGAAGTATAAATCTTACAGTATACAAACCTTATTATCGTATATATTAATGACCTAAATTTTATATAATAAACTAAATAACTAAAATTGTAAACTGCAATGTAGGCAATTATAAAAATACTACAAAGAAATCATACTACTATTAAAACTTGAACAATATACAGATGAAAGAAACGCATTTCATTTCAGGGACCATTTATTCCGTCGTCAATAAAACCTAAAAACTTTATGTAAGTAGGTATGAATAATTCTTTTATCTAAATATTTTTGACGAATTATGTTATAAAAAAACAAGTTTTTCTAGTACTGTATGAAACTTTTAAATTTTGAGTCTCTACAATGCCTCTTCCAAACCAAGAGCGCCCGCCACGGTAATACTGGACCGCACCGCTCTGGCTTTGAATATTAACATCGAGCAAAGTGATAAAAAATATGAAATAATACATTACAAGCACAAGAGACTTTTAACATCATGTGGTCCTCGTGCTTATTCTGTCTCAAAATGTTTGTTAGGACTAGCAAAAGTCAACCCTAGGAGGTTGTTAGCATTTTACCAATAACCGTGTATAATAAGAAGTGGTCTTAAATTTACCACTCAAACGTAGCCATCTCTTAAGTTTTAAAAAATATATATTATGTTCGCTTCTCAATGAGAACGAAACACATCACAAGTGCTGAACTTCGTAATTATCTAAAGTGCTAAAATATTATTAAGGCCACCTTCATATGCATTGGAGCCTCACTGAAAAATCATCTTTGGCTCAACGTTCTACATACAGTATGAAATTTTTAGTTTTCTAACTCATTTCGCTTACGAGTTAGATACTCTTACCATAACATACGGACGGATTGACGGACGGACAGACAGACATTGAATTCTCATTAATAGGGCTCCATTTTCTTCCGTTGGTTTACTTTTTAAGTTACTGTCGGCACATCTTCGTCGTATATTAGCTAATAAATGCATAGATGTTGATTCCGCCCTATGAACCCCGTGGCGAGGTAATTAGAATTCTAATGTTATGTTGTTTTCCTTGTTTTCAGGTTCCATATGATCCAACTCAATGTACTCTTTCATAAAAGCTTTGTATTTCTGCGCAAATAATTCCTGTTTTTCAAATTTCCTTTCTAAATTTTTCAATTGTGCATTGGCCATGGACTTTGAGGAACCTAATTTATGTTTTAAGTCGTCTTTCAGAGGTATTCTCACTTCGTAACGACCATCTTCCTTCCGTTTTGTTGTTTTTAAATAAAACTCTCCACATTCTTTATCTTCCACCGATAAGTTTACAGGGTCATGGATTTCCTCTACTTCCCAAAATTTTTGTGTCTCCTCTATGTTGTTGATGATTACGTTACATTGATAACCCGTGTTGATGTTTCCGCATAGTAGCCACCCTAATTGTGTTTGTTGGTCTCAATTATTAATAAAAAAAGATAGAGTAAAGGAAAGTGATTGACACGCGTGAAATAGGTAGATAATCAAGTTATAATAATATTATAGCTAGTTATTAGAATGCGCATTTTTAATACTTTAAAATTTAATAATAAAGCATTTCGTACGTCTCACAAATATTTTTCGGTCGCAAATTTTTAAGAACGATTTTTTGTTCTTACATAAACTTGGTTTTTTGATTAAATCTACCTACTAGTCAAAAAAACAACACGCATTTTTAGTGAATACTTCCTGTTCAATTCAGAAAGTATTTAATTTGTTTATATAAAAAAAAGTATATTTACAATCACAAAACTAAATGAAAACACAAAGTAGGCAAATGTAATTAAACCGAACATGATTATAAGTTTTCCTCCCTTACATTTGTAATTTTGTAAAGTAAAAAGATCTTGAGCTCGTCAAAATTTAAACTTGTTACTTACTTTTAATATACACAAAAAAAAATTGATAGCATGTAGTTTGTAGTTTCTAACTAGGTACTAATTTATTGACTATTTATTAACTTATTAGGAAATGGCAAAAAAACAGTTAATATGGATAAAACTCGCCATAATTTTCAAAGTGAAGAAACACTGATCCTATTATTTTTATCACTAGATTGCCTCAGAAAGAGAAGAGTGAATAATTATGGGCGTAGCACTGTAGGAAAAAAACTCAATTTCATCCAAATCCGGATATTTGGGTGAAATTGAGTTTTTTAAGATTTTGTCCAGCATCGGTGGTTTAGGTAATCGAAGTCTAAAACCTGACCCATATTAAATTAACACAAGTTCTTATTTAAAACATTCAAGATAGGTAGATAGGTACTGTTTTGTTTATGTTGTGTTACGTGTTTTAAGAATAATTAATATTTTTGTAGGAAATAGCATTATTGTAGTAATGTAAGATTTCAAGTTCGTACAAGATGAAAAACTCGGCAAGTCAGTGTGGACAAGTGTGTGTAAGATAATGAGTTCGAGCGTACGTCTTTCAGGCTCCTTTTGACTTGCTCTCTATTTGACGCTTACAAGATTTAACACGAACGAATTCATGATCAAGTTACAAGTCCAAACATGTTCCCGATAATTTACTATTTAACGAGCTTGCGCTTAGGTTGAAAGTTCATTTGCGTTTTGAAATTCGTTGGAGCTTGAACGATAATTACTCATATAAGTACTAATTTATTTCAAGAGATTACAAGGTTAAAATATCTATATTAAGTGAAGTAAAGTAACTGAAAAAGAATTTACAAAATGCTGAGCTCCTTACGCGAGTTAATAGCGTAACCATACAATATCTGCAGTTTATGAAAAATTAACAGGGTAAGTACTGAGTCGTAAGAGGTGACTAAAGGTAAAATACCGAAAGGTGGGCAGCAGCGCCTTCTGAGGAACTGATATCTCAAACTGCGATTCCCAAGACGCCTGCCAAGCGTAGGGTATATGGCAAATCCCCCCATTAAAGGGGGAAGCTGTGTTACAGACAAATGCAGTTTATGAATAAATAAAAGTGTCATACGGCACAGTGCCTCAGCATTGCCCCACTGTGTGATAGTGATTAGTTGAGCTATCTGTAGATTGTTTGCAACAGTTTGCAGTTGCCTCAGTTGTTTCAATTGTAAAAATTTACCAGTAAATTTAACAGTTTAGCATTGTTTTTTATTTAGAAAGTTTCTTAGTTTTTTATATGCAGGATTACTGAGAGTTTTAAGATGGCGGACACGAAAAAAAAATGCAGACTACAGCTTGGACCACTTGAAATTCGGATTTATTGCATCTCCATCAAATCAACACTTGCCGATGTGTTTCATATGTGAAAAAGTATTCAGTACCGATGCCATGAACCCTTCAAAAATGGATGACCACAAAAAAAGTAAGCCCTTGTCATTTTTTCAAGCACTTAAAGAAAAACTAGACATAAGGCCATCCATAAGATCGATGTTTGCGTCATCATCTATTAAAGACGATGATGGTTTACGAGCGTTTTTAACAATTGGAGAGCAGCTTATCTTACCAGCCATTGCGGAGGTCCTTCATAATAATAATCATTTATTTCTCCATATTCATGTGTAAAATAGATTTTAAATAATTAAATATGTACTAACAACATGCAACCCTGGTGGGCATTCTAGAGTTTATTGGACTCTGGGTAGAACAGTTTAATAACTATTATCTTAACTAAAATTGTTCAAAAGTGACCGAAATTAAATATTTATAGCCAATGGGTCTTATCTGTAAAGAAGTCTTGTAATGAGTAGTAGCATTTTTTAATAAGATATCCTTTAAGAGTATGGAAAAAAGTTGAATCTTTTTGTAGACATTTAAGATGTTTCGGGATGTGATTATATATTTTTATAGTCGTAATATGGGTACCTGAACCGCACATTATTAAGTTGGAATTTGGCAGGGCTAGCCTTTCTTTGTGCCTTAAATCATAAGGTCCGGTATAGCAATCTTCAACTTTATCAAAGAATTGAGGATATTTTCTCACAAACTTGCAAATTTCTAGAATCTGGAAGCTCAAGTTAAAATTTGGAGTTCAATAAAGTGTGGCTTGCAACTTTCAGTGAGTGAGTCTATGTTTGCGATAATTGTTATAAAGTTGTTTGTAGTGTAAGTAAGTTTCCGACATCAGTGCTATTTTCCACAAAATGATGCCGTACTGTAACCAGACGTGACCATACGTAAAATAGGCGTATACGTATTGCCGTCGCGATGTTCGTTGTTTTCTTTAACTCCATTAATGCAAATTTAAAACTGCTAAGTTTTAATTGAATTTTTTGAATGTGCATTTTCCAAGTTACACATGTATCTATTTCTATACCGAGTAATGAAAATTAGTCAATACCTACATTCTAACTTTTTTAAATTGTAAAGTATGGTCTATTAGCCAGTTAACTATTTGGGATAAAATTGAATCTAATTCTTTATTCAAAAGTCCATTATCACTTGGCACCGGAATTAAAATAGAAATATCGTCAGCAAATAAAATACACAGCTCTTTTATTATTTTAGGTAGGTCAATAATATAAATATGAAAAAAACTAAACATCCGGTCACGCTTCCCTGGGGAATCAAAATATTTATGGTTGTTGAGTCAGATCTGAAACGTTTTATGCAGCCTGTATGTAAATCAAAACTTTCTATTAACATGTACCTACTGTTTGCGATCTTTTAAGTAAGAGGTAAACCAATCATGAGCTAAGCCCCTCACTCCTATACCGTAAAGTTTATTTAATAAGACAGGATAAGAGACTTTATCATATGCTTTGCTCACATCAAGCAGCACTCCTATCGCGTATCGTTTTGTGTTAATAATGTTCAACGCTTCTTGCATATATATATATAGATAGATAGATAACACTTTATTGCACTTTTAAAATTATTAAAACTAGTTACAAGAAATATTAAAATAACTTAAAAATAGTACAATCGGCGGCCTTATTGCTATGCAGCAATCTCTTCCAGGCAACAGTAGGCTCAACAGATACTTGCATGTTAATTTAGATGGAGGTATAGACTAAAGTGCGTTATGTATGTAATCATAATAATTAATACTCAAAATACGTATACTATATAAAATATACGTCAGTAAATGTAATATTAAACTATATATAATAGATAAACTAGGTATATACAGCAAGAACAGTCGACCGTCTTTTCCTAAATCCGTTTTGGCTATCATCAAATATTGAGCACTCTTCACAAAACGAATAAAGTCTTTTACATATGGCTTTCTCGAATATTTTTGAAGACGTAGCAGCGCTATAGGTCGATATTGGCTTGCACATGTGGTGTCTCCCTTTTTAAGAAGAGGGCTTTATAATTGAGATTTTTAACAAATATGGAAATACCCCCTCGTAGAATGACTGGTTTATCAATAAAGTATAATGCAATGATAACTGTAGGTATAAATGAAAAAAAAATGTGCACTTTGTTTTCATGGGTATGACAACAAAGATATGTTTCAAATCACAATAATACCCAAATGTCCGGGATTTTATGGCATCCCTAGGTAAGCGTAACCTTTTACGTACGTGATGTCCAAATTTGTCAATATTCATATTGCTAACCACAGAAAAGAGAAAGCAATAGAAAGGTGAAGGGGGCGTGGCCCGCGAGCCTAACATACTCCTAAACAGGAGTATTAACGTCAATGGACTATAATGCTACTGACAGTCGACCCGGAGTTAACGCGCCGTATGCATCTCCGTAAATGTATATGAATATGCCGCATTGTGCTGTTATAAATTGCAGATTTAATAGCGATGTCACAAATGTAAAGAAAGTAGGAATATCCTATCACCGGAAAACATAATAAATTGACCCTAAATGTTTTATATTTCGCTGATGAACTAAGTCGGTGCAATCTGGCATATACTGATTGATGTTTTTTTATCGACAAAATGTTGTCGATAAATTGTTAGTCACTAAATGTCACCTCATTCCAATATCTAATTTGGAGCCTTCTTGTTAGACCTACAAGGTGGGGCAAAAGAAATCACTCTATTGGAAGATGCTCTCATTTTTGCAAATGATCGCCAATGTCAAATCTGTTTTGACATTTGTGGACTAGACAGATCCAGAATACAAGTGAACAAGCCATGGAGCGAGATACTTCCCAAGAACGCGGAATAATCGTGTCTATTTTTTTGGATGTCGAGCGGTCGCCGGAAACATCGACTAGACGCCGTGCCCCGCGATTAGCCATCAGCTGGACGTTCCTAAGGCGAATTTTGGTCAAAGACCTGCGCACGTTCCCGTACAAAGTCCAGTCCGTGTATCAGCTGCTGCTTGCCGACCGCCAAACGCGCGTAACCTACGCCATCCTCAATCTCGAGGAAGAAGTTGACGATTTTTCGACCAAAATCATAATGAGCGATCATTTCCACTTTTTTGTGGGGTTTTTTGAAGTCCCGTGTTTACGTGAACAAGACCGAGACTCTGGAAGCCCTCAAGGACAACATTTGACGCGAGGGCGAGAATCTGTCGCCCGAAGTTCTCGCCGAAGTGATGAAAAATGCCATAAAACGAGCCCGTATGGCGATCAATTGTGACGGCGCCCATTTGGCCGATATAATCTTCTCGACTTAACCAATAAAATTATAAAGGTTCAAATAAATATAATCAAAAAACAAAATCGAAGTTTTTCATTTCGAAAAAAAAAGAGAGCCAAACAACGTCGGATGACTTCTTTTGGCCCACCTTGTACAAAAGCAATACCCATCTGTTCCTCTGCTTTTAGTGCATATAGAACTTTTATCAGGACGTATAAATACACGTGTAGATCAGAAGGTTAACATCAATTAAATTAACAAATTATTCAAATATTTTCAAGAACATGCAATTTTTCAAGGTTAGTATTTCAACTTAAACTCTTGTTTTGTGGCTCCTTTGGGCACCACCACAATTTCGCCAATGTCACGTAGTAAATACACGAGTTTATTTTGGGACAACAGAAGGAGCGATATGTGATTCACATTTCCTTCGTCCAAACCACATTCACAGATCCCTAATCTTAAGTTAATAGTATTTTATATCTCTATGTTGCTAACCGTTAGTGTGACTCTACCCGCCACACTATCCATACAAACGCTCTTTCGTGATTATGGTTTCGTTAAAAAGTTTTTCCCAGATATTTTGAACTAATGTGTATCTTGTACATTATATTTACGCTTCTATTCAAGTAAATTTTCAAAAATTTTTGTCTTGATTTCAGTATAATCTTCTAAAAATCTCATTTTTTGCACTAATTCTACCTGAATTTTGGCCCATTATTATGTACTCATTAAATGTAATATTATAAAATCCATCTAAATAGAATCCTCGAAAATTTATTGGAGATTCTAAATATTGACATTTTTTTTACTAACTTGCAAGGCGTATTCAAAACGACGTATATCCTGAAGTAAGTTTTCTGAAATTTCCGTGTGCTTATTTTCGTTCAATGGTATCGTGTTCTCACCTTACATGAGTCAACGAGCGGTATGAGGTACGCGGGTGACGAGTCGTGCAGGGTAGTAGTGGGACGCGGGGTGAGACGGAGGCGTTCATTGAATTGAATGATTTTACTACTCAAAATATTATTTCGATGTTTGTATTGTACTGTAGCCGCCTCACATCAGCCGACATTATTGTTAAATAGGTAGACATACCTACTCTTGCAACTGACACGGTTATAATAATGAGTTACAGTTTTAGGATTTATCAAATTATCATACAGCCACTAAGTATTTCACGCGCGCCTGACTAGCTGCCACCCTCAAGTAGAAAATCTGTCGCCAAGCACTTACCGGTGTGTTCCGCATTGTGTCCTTGAGAACCAGTAATTTTGCGTGGTGGTAGAGGATTTAGCGAATGCGTACCTGTATAGCTACTACCCTCAAATAGAAAATCTGTCGCCAAGTACCTAGCAGTGTGTTACGGCAACAGTTTTTGAACATACCTACACTGAAAATCCTATTTGAAACTATTAATGTTATTGTTCCCACTTCCCGTCATTCATATCAAATAATATAGAACTAGTTAGCTAATAAACCTATAATTATCTAAGCAGTGTGAGCGTCGAGTCTCGCAGTACTGCTCCCCCCACTCCCCCCCGCAGCGTGCCGCGCCGCCGCATTACCGCACCCCCGCCCGCCCGCTGCACTCTCATTAACTATCATAAAATACATATACCGAAATGGAATTCGGTAATCGTATCGCAATTATGCTAACAGATACAAGTTCAAACTAAACAAAATAAAATAAACAACAAAATAAACTGGAATTATATGGCATTAGGGGTAATATTAATGATTTAATAAAATCATATTTAAGTGGTAGGCAGCAGTTAACTGAAATTAATCGAATTAACATTAATACCAAGAGTGAAGAAACTTCACGATCTGAAACACGAAAGGTCGTATATGGCGTACCACAGGGCAGCATATTAGGACCACTTTTGTTCATACTATATATAAACGATCTGCCAAGTGTTACTTCTTATCCAATGACTCTTTTTGCGGATGACAGTACAGTCACTATAGCATGTAAAATAAAAGAGTTTTATCCAAATGAAATAAATGAATCTTTAGTTTCAATTGTACAATGGCTTGACAATAATAATTTAAAAATTAATTTAAGCAAAACTCAGATCATGCATTTCAGCCAAAGACTTCATGTAGATAATATTGATGTTCATTATCACAATAATTTAATAAAAAACGTTGATTGTGTTAAGTTTCTAGGCTTGATCATTGATCATAAATTAAATTGGAAGGCTCATATAGAGGAGTTAAGCAAAAAATTGAGTAGCACTGCTTATGCTCTACACAAAATTGCTCGGGTAGTTAATACGGATGGTTTGCTTACGTCCTATCATGGGCTGGCAGCATCCCTTTTAAGGTATGGCATTATCTTTTGGGGAAACTCAACTGATATTGAAAAAATCTTCAAAGCACAGAAGAGATGCATCCGGTCTATGTTTGGACTACAAACTACTGATAGTTGTAAACCTTTCTTTTTAAAGTTCAAAATCTTGACACTTCCATCTTTGTACATTTTACTGGCTGCACTATTTGTTTATAACAATCCTCAACTTTTTCAACGATTAGCAGACAGCGTAAAGCGGGATAGGCGTGATAATAGCCAACTTTCATCACAGCTTCATAATACAGCTTTAATGAAGAAAAGTTTAATGTGTATGGCGCCAACCATTTATAACAAAATCCCAAAATCGATGAAAAACAGTAGTAGTAATGTATTTAAAAGCAAGCTGAAATCTTTGTTGACAGATAAATGTTATTATAGTGTTAAGGATTTTTTGACTGATAAATTTTAATCAATTCACAATTCATTTTGACATTTAGATTCCGACCATAAATAATAAAATATTTTATCCTCTTTTGCTGACATTTATCCTATTCGCATTTCAGGTTCCTTTTCATTCTGACATCGTAGGTACAAATCAGATAGCACTGTAATAGGTACTATTATAAATTTATCTGTAATGAAATTTTATCCTTTGTAATTTTATAAAATTAATATTAATTAACAATGTTATTTAATCACTTACATGACCTAAAGTAGACTACTGGCTACATATGACTTTTTTTTTTTACTTATTTTTTATATTACTTTGTGAATTGTATTATTATTCTTCACATTATGTTTGACTGCTAAATCTACCTGCATGCCTTTGTATCTCGAATGTTTGTACGCCTTTCTAAGGCAAAACATGTGGATCTTTTACTTTTATTGAACATCAATGTATTACTGTGTATTTACCCATGTTTATGCAAATAAAATTATCTTTATCTTTATCTTTATGTTAGTCAATGAGTTAATATATCAAGGTCTATTATTAGGTTCACTTAAGTTGACTTTGTGTGTAAACTGTAGAGATGAGAAATGAATTTACAAATATTTGATCGGAGCTATACTTTTTGAAATATAGCAAAATCTTAGTAAAATCAACATAGAAAATTCACCTATAGTGTACCGCTCCCCATACTTTAGGAATACAACATAGTCAAATCCACGTCCCAATATAGAGTGTAGCCTATCAAAATTTGCGTCTCTGGTAGCGCAAACTAACTAAACAGTTTAAATAGTATCGTCCCATAACAAAATCTTACATTAGACAGCTAAAACCTGTTATTGCAAATATTTTTGTAAGAAATTTCATATATTCGTGTTGTCTTTGTTCGTTTCCTAATTGTGTGGTGTTTTTGTGTTTGGTAATTTGCAGCCGCTGGTGGTGGACCGTCCTGCGTTGTTTTTAGGTATATAGATTCAATAGTGAAAAAGTTTTCAACGTTTTACACTTACATTTTTCAAAATTTCGTGTATTTTTTCGATTAAAAATTCAATTTCAACCTTTTTAAATAGCTCCACGCATCAAAACACGCGGGCCACGGTCCCCAATCGTGTCCCGTTGGATTGAGCGCGATCGGAGCTATACTTTTTGAAATATAACAAAATAATTGTTATATACCTAACCTTAACCTGTCAACTACAAATATTTATTTCGGTGCGCGGCCATCAACCAGACTACTAGACTTCATCTGATCGAAAGAAGTGTTTTTTCAAACACTTAACTCTCGGTATGATGTCGCTACCCTTCTATATTTATAAATATGATTACAAGCACTATCGGGTGCTAAGCGAAAATCATATCAAACAAATTATTTGTGTATAAAATTTTATGCTCAAGGTGGGAATCGAACCCGCGTCCTCCGATATCGCGCCGAATGCCTAATACCATCTCGGCCACCTGGGACTTGGCATTTCTGCCGAAATTTTGTGATTCAATTGTATTACTTTAACCGTCATAGGGGACGGTCCTCGGCCGTCAACCAGACTACTAGACTTCATCTGATCGAAAGAAGTGTTTTTTCAAACACTTAACTCTCGGTATGATGTCGCTACCCTTCTATATTTCTAAAGATTCCGGCCTTGGGCATAAAATTTTGTACTCCAATAATTTGTTTGATATGAATTTACAAGGTTAGATAACATTCCACATTATTTATAAAAAATAAGTAACACTGCAAAAAGGATCAAAATGTTTTATTACATGCGACATCGTCGTTGATAGTTCGATCCTTGCTAACGGTGTGCCCGTGTGTGCCGCGCTTCGATAAATGCCTATATTCGACCGATTCCGCAAAGCGTAAAGGCTCTTATGGTAGCTGTGTTAAAGCCACGAAAGTTACCTAGCGCAGATTTGTATCAAAATTGTCAAGTGTAACAGTTCGCCAGCTATTTATCCTAAACCTTTCTATATTGAAACAAAAACAATCTACTCTAGAAGAAAGATCATTATCTGCATTGACCTATATATACTAGACGCGACATCTCAAACAAGGATAGTCGACCGGTGCAAATATGCTGGCCGCCGTAGTCTCCCCCACACGCAGCTGGACACTCGTATAAATTACACGCGCTTTACGTTCGAATATTGTGTATTATCAATTGTCGATTTTGAATACACAAGTTTCGAACGTAAAGCGCGTGTTATATCTACGAGTGCCCATCTGCGTGTGGGGGAGAGTATGCCGGCCAGCATACTTGCCCTGGTCGGTTTGAGATGTCACGTCTAGTATATATAGGTCAATGATTATCTGCCTCTAAACGAAGAAAGGACATCACCAATGATGGATGCATGACCAAATCAAGTAGAAAATCTGTCGCCTAGCACCAAACAGTGTGTTCCGGCAGCATTCCTTGAGAGCCAGTGAAATTGCAGAAACATGAGACTTAACAACTATGTCTCCAGGTGACGGGCGCATTGCAATTCGTGACTTGTGACGAAATGCATCTGTTATAAGCAGAGGTTAATCTGCTTAACATCAGGTGAACCTGAAGCTTGTTCCGTTACAATAAGATTAAAAAAACATTTCTATACATATTTATTCCTATTTTATGTGGCTTTGGCGCAGGCTGCCGCGATGCGATGGATTATAGAATAGCAATACAAAAGATTTATTTCTTTTTATTCATGATGTACAAACCGTATAAGTTTAATGACTAAAATAAAAAAGTGGCGAGTGAGAGAATTATATCTATTATCTATGATATGGATGGAGACAACAATAAAAAATATGCAGGTTCTTTGAAAAGTGCAGCCGTAGAGCGTTAAAACCTCTTGTATAATTAATTTATTACCTCTCTTTTGTAATAAAGGAAGGTCGGAGCGTCTATTATGTTATTATTGTTGACCTGTTTTAAAATTACATAACCTACAAAGTTGCGATGTAAACATTATAAATTTGCACTCTAATTGATTGGCTGCCTGCACCCAGCAGTACAAGTGTATGCTGGTGCCGTGAAACACCAGTTGGCTCTCAGCACGTTCGCACTAATTTGTGCGATGGGCCACCCAGTGTGGCTGAGGACATAGAGACTGCTAAATACCTAATATTATATCCAATGCTCGTCTTTTTCTAATCCTCTACTTTAATTACGTAGTTTCTGAGAAATTTGTAACCTTCACTTACCAAGTAACTCTTGATGGAGCCTACTTTTCATTATAATTTTCTCTTACAGACATAGCAGGACCCTAATGCCGAAGGCAATGCTTCTTTTTTTAATGCACAACAACATACAGGGATTGCGACTGATGACTAAAGAAGGAGCAAACTATATATCCATATCAAATGACTGCAACAGCATTTGTGAGATGCCAAAGAGTACAATAAGCAGTGCGTAATTCTCAAATAAGAAATTATGTGATAAGTGTGATTGGTTAATTATGTAGTAGCATAATATATTTTATTAGTTGTAAATGCCTGTTTATTAAATGGCTGATTCAGCTAGTTGACTGCCTCAGATATTCCACCTCATTACATAAAAATATGTAAGTAAACATGTATATTTTGAGAAATAGACTCAATTATAAGATGATAACCTTAATAGTTCATCACTACCTGTTTGCCTCTTGGCAAAGAGAGAGAAAATAGTGGAAGAGGTTGGAGGAGCCGTTTTGCCAAAAAGGAAACAGATAATGAACAGTGCAATAGTAAATTTAGTGTTGTTAACATCATTTAAAATATGCTGCTGTGTGAATTTAATCTGTAAATAAATAAAAAATCTAATAGTAGATCCAAAGAGAAAATTATTTAATTATCTTTAAATAAATAAAGTCAATAGTACTGTATCAGCTGTATTGTCCACTGCTGAACACAGCCTCCCCTAGTAAAGGGGTATTTGCATATCCCCACGCTTGGCAGGCAGCTTGGCGATTGCAGTTCTTTAGAAGATGCTGCTGCCCACCTTCCAGTATTTTTCCCTTAGTTGCCTCATACAACACACATGGGATGATATGGGGAGGTGCAATTCTAACCTAGCACCTCATGGGGGAAAACCTTTATAGTAGTTGACCCTAAAAGAAAATTATAATATTTCTATAATCAAATAATTATTTTTACTCACATTCACAGTAACTTTAATATTTTTATTACTGATTTGAATACTGCATGTTCAATAAATTACTATTTATAATATTGATAAAAACAAACTGTTGTTTTAATAACTAGTAGGTAGCATTAAATAAAATACAGATTTTTTTCAAATTATTAAAATATGTTATGTATATATTTAATATTATTTATTGTACTATTCATTTTAATCAGAACCATCATATTGTAAATGTTGCAGTAAGATAACTTTTTTCTGCTGCAGCCTTTGGTTGATAGTGATCAATTATGTTCATTCTAAATCATCAACAAAATTAAAACAAAGCGAAGCGCTCGTAGCGCAGTTTGCTTAGCCGTTCTTAATCAATCAGCTAAGTTAAGCAACATCTGCCACGGCCAGGAGTTGGATGGGTGACTGCCTACTGAACATATCTGTGTTTTGACGGGCACGTTAAGCCGTTGGTCCCGGTTGTTGTCTTACAATGGCAGTTGTTACAGCATGGTGGTAGGGTGGGTATTTTGCGAATGCCCGCCTGGCTACCACCCTCAAGTAGAAAATTTGTCGCCAAGCACTTAACGGTGTGTTCCGGCAGCTGTCTAGCAGTAATTCTAGGCTAGCCTGAACAACATCTTCGACCACATCATCACTTACCATCAGGTGAGATAGTGGTCAAAGGCTAGCCTATCAGCTATAAAAAAAAGACTATATATTGTAGTAAATCACATGACAATTCTAATTTTTCAGGATACTTCAGCGGTACCCTGCCACTCAATGTAACATTATCACAGAAATTCCAGCAAAAGACAGTTTGAAATAAAATAAAAGATTATAAAATTTGTTTTTATTTTAAATATTATGTAGTATTTTAATGTTAATCATCATATTTAATATAGATGTGTTAGTCATTATAGAATACAGGGAAATAGGCTTTTACATACAGGTGCCTACAAGAATGTAGTCACACAACTGTAAATTATAATTAAACAAGATTATTTAAATCATTCATCATCAACAGCCATTATGTCTACCATTGAATAAAGCCCTATCCTATTTTCCTCTTTCATCGCCTCTTACTCACCCATGAAGATGTGGGGAGGAACAAAGAGCTATTATTATATAGAGTCACAAAAACCATGTACAAGTGCAATCAATGCATTCCAAACACTGGTGAATTGTAAATGTTATGTTCAAAACCATTAATTCTGATTTCCTTCCATTGGGTGATAGTGAATAACTTGGAATCTAAATATAGTAAGGGAACAATTATGTGAAGTATATGCACACAAGCATGTGATAATTCTCTTACGATTTCATTCTGACAACAAAAGCGTAAGCATCTTGGAGTAGCGATGACACCCTACTCCAAAATGCTTACACTTTTGTTAGGTACTCACTGTTTATAAGTATACATACATCAGCAAGGATGGACTTAGGTACATTTAGAGAGCATGTCCAGTTCTGAGAAGTATATAGCATGTCAAGTAGCAGGTACTAGTGTACCTGAACACACATATAACAAATTAATTAAATTAAACATGACTTATTACAGTGAGCACCTAGGTACCAGTGTCTGTTTCTTCCTAGCACTTTCTAATCTCGTTCAATACCCTGCTTCAGGACAAGCGCGGCTTCATTACCAAAAGAGTGTAAATAATACTTTCTGTGTGATTTGTTTCCAGAACATTTTCTCATATCAACCCCGTCCATAAATTAAATATGTACCTAGTTTATTCAAGTACATTAATGTGGGAACCCATAATATTTTAGAGAGGTTCTTAAACCTATAATATTGTAAGTATTGACACACCCCATACATTATTCTTACATGAATATTTTTGCTGTCATTCATATATTTCCCGCAATTAAGTAGTTGGAATTGCCATATGAATATAGCATTGTCAGTTCCCATACTGTGTAGGTACAGAAAATGTGTCATATTATAAATAAATAAGCTTTAGAACAAAGTAAACATCCCAAAAACTTAATTTTGATATAAAGCTTATATTTTTTGTAACAGTAAACTGATTGATTCGTTTAAATGATAATATGAAAATTTGAGTATCTGTGGAGGTGTATAAATTTTTTTTATTAAAACTTATATTTATTTCACACATTGTTTAATTAGGTACAATTAAAACAGTGGCCCTGACTTTTTTGCCTAATTTTCTCACCTATATAATCCTAGCTTGCTGAATGTGGCAGTCATTTTGTGATTGACTCAAATGAGTGCTTGAATAATAAGTACAATGATTTCTACTTTGACTTTTATTCCTTAATATTACAACTACAATAATGAAAAACCAGTTATTAAATTAAAAAGTATGTAACATTTTGATGCCTGCGACTTCAGTGGACTGAAATGTATATTTCCAATTGCTGCGTACAAACAGATCAGCATGCAGTAAGTAGATGATTATGTAAAAATTTGCACAACTTTCCTGTGTTTCATAGTCCCCAGTTTGCCAAACATTCATTATTGTAAGGTCACTTATTGATGAAATTATGATCTCAATGGATGTGCCAACACTGATAGTATTGTAGAAGTGAGCTGTGAGTGAAGATATTTTGAACTGTTCTAAATATCTTTTATTAAGATATTTGGAACAGTTAAAATATCTTTTAATTTAAACATGATATACTTTTATACTACCAAATTCCTTTTAACTGGTGGTACCACATTTTGTCCTATACATTAATCTGTTCCACTATCCTTTGATACCGGGCTACCTCAAGGAGCGTTTTAAATTCATATATCAGCATTCCTTTTCCTAGTTAGTAGCAACTAAGCTCAGCTATATCTACTTATCATAGCCTTATGCCTTACGAAACCTGCAACTTACTAGTGTAAGTTGCAGGTTCCGACATGAAATCATGGGATTAACAAGCAGCCTGATGTGACTGGAACCTGAAACAGATAAATTTCACATGAAATACCCCGATGTGGCTAGAATGCAATCGGCAAAATTATAAAACTTCAGACGAATGCTTACGAGCAAAACAATTTCAATTAGTGCGGTTTTTAACCCTGGAATCATACATCTTTTGCTTTGCACATGCGTGGTGGAGTAGTATAAGCTCATAACACTCGTGTTTATCAATCGTTCACATATTTATTTTATACTAAAATTTAAATAAGTAGACCTCAATTTTTTTAATTTTCCAAACCATATACGTAACGAAAAATGGGCACAGAACACTGAGAAAAAATAAAGATTGAACGTTGAATGGAAATATTGACATTATTATCTGCGATCAAAGGTACTGGAACGTGCAAACGAGGCTCTTTCTTTGACATTTCTATATAGTCTATGATGTACACGTATTATCGGCTGTACATTATCGCCCTGTGCAAAAAGTGTCCGGCCCGTATTTCACGGCCAATAATGCACACCCAATAATTCATGTACATCAAATAGCTTCCATTTTATGGTCGCGTATTATTGGCCGTGTAATATCAGCCCGTGTAGATAATGCACAGCCAAATATTGTACGACCCGTATTGTACACCCCGATAATACGAAGCCAGTCCACGTAATATTGGCCGTGTATTATTGGCTGTGCATTATTTGGTCGCGTATTATTGGTCGTACATTATAGGGACCCTTTGGTAATAGCCTAATAGATGGTATTATGGTTCTATGGGTTTTACGAAAACACACAACACAAATAAAAAGTTTTGGAGAAGAAAAAAGAAAACTGTAATGTTAGCTAGCTCTACGTGCAAATGTATTAGCTTGTTGTCTAAATCAAAAAAATATTGGAAAACTTGTGAAATGGCTAAAAGTTCTTTTGAATATGTTAAGAATTTTGAGTTGGACGATACATTACTCCCCAATACTTGGATTGTGATCAGACTTGATGGAAAATGTTTTCATAAGTTTTCAGATGATCACCGTTTCAGTAAACCAAATGACCTTCGAGCTCTGAAATTGATGAACTACGCAGCTTACAATGTTATGAAAGAATTTAATGAGTTACTTATTGGGTTTGGACAAAGTGATGAATACTCTTTTATATTTAGGAAAGATTGCAATTTGTACAAACGACGAGCATCAAAATTGCTAACTACAATTAACAGCAAGTTCTCTACGTCATATGTCTTCCATTGGAATAAATTTTTCGATGAAGAGAAGCTTTTATATCCCCCTACATTTGATGGCCGAATAGTTTTATATCCTTCTGAAGAAATATTGATAGATTACTTGAAGTGGAGACAGGCAGATGTCCACATAAACAATTTGTACAACACAACATTTTGGACTCTTGTCCTTAAAGGAAATCTAAGTCCAGCCCAGGTTAGGTACATTATTTCAATTTATTTAGTTATTTAATATTATTATATGTATACTGTACTGTATCAGCCGGATTGTCCACTGCTGAACACAGCCTCCCCCATATTGGGGGGTTGCCATAACCCCACACTTGGTAGGCATCTTGGGAGTTGCAGAGTGAGATATCAGTTCCTCAGAAAGCACTGCTGCCCACCTTCGGGTGTGTTACCCTTAGTCACCTCTTACGACACCCACAGGTAGAGATGGGAGGGTGACACTCTAGCCAGCCACCCCATGGGCAATAAAAATACTAAATCTCATCAGTATTTTAAAGCTTTTGAAGTGGCATTGGCTATGGACTACCGTGCAGCAGGTCCATTGTTCAAACCTTGCTGCAGGGATGAGGCAGGGCACATTCTAGCCTGGCACTTTATGGGCATATGTATAATATGTAACTTTATCTATAACTATAAAGGTTTTTTTTGCATTGTTTAATTGCAATATTTGTAATGTATCATGCATACTTTCAGTGGGAGTTTGCAAGCAATATTTTTCACTGCCTGGTATGAAACTTTGAAAATACTGAATCTGTCTCTTGTTGCCATTAAGTTTTCTATGCTTTATTTTCGATTTATGGTCATGATAAAACCAAACACAACATGTGCTATTAATCAATAACTGTGTGCATGTATAAAAATACTTGCGAATATGTTATCTAGTGGCTAGTGTCAACTAGTAACAGATACTCCTGTGGAAATTTACTATAGATATTATATTCATAATCTGCTTAAGGTATTAAGGCATGCGTGTGTTTCCAAAGACTTCCACTGAAGCGTTTATTGTGAAGCAGTTATAAGTCCGATTGTTATAATGTAACGAAAAGTAGTCATCCTCGGCTATACTATAAAAAAAAACGTATTAATCTATGGCAACGGGAAGTATTTTCAATCAAGAAACGAAACATGAAATCAGCTCAAATAAAATTTTAGCTCTGAAACATTACGTCACATAATAATAATTTCGTAACTACTTTTACATGAATTGATTTAAGAACCTGTAATTTTGCGTTCTTTTTTAAATATTTAACAACCGTAAGATGGAGGTAGCTATTAATTGATTTGCTATATACTGTACTGTACCAGCCGCATTGTCCACTGCTGAACACAGCCTCCCCATTAAGGGGGGATTTGCCATAATATCCATGCTTGGCAGGCGTCTTAGGGATCGCAGTTTAAGATATCAGTTCCTTAGAAGGCGCTGCTGCCCGCCTTCCGGTATTTTACCTTTAGTCGCCTCTTACGACACCCACAGGTAGCAATGGGGAGTGACATTCTAGCCCGACACCCCACGGGATTTGCTATATACATACTTATTACATGGATACCTATAAAACTTGCATCCCTTCAGATTGTTGAGACCAAATGCACGCCCATTTTTCGCATTTGGAAATGGTTTTACGCCTTCGCGTCCAGCCCAGGCCGTGATGATGACGGACTCGACATCAACTACTACAGCGTAACGCACAGTTTACCGAACATTTTGGTAAAACCAGTACTTATTCTCATTCATTTTTGTCTATCATTTCCACACTTAAGCAGATAAGTATGTAATTATGATGTGTTTTTGTTAAGTTAAAATTATTAAAATAACATTTCAGGCCGAGAAACGTTTATGCGGCACAGTGTCAGCTGACAAGAATGAAATATTGTTTCAAGAGTTTCAAATAAATTACAATAATGAACCAGATATATTCAAAAGAGGAACTATACTGATGCGTAAGGTCATACAGACTGTGGATGTAAGGCGAAATGTGATTGCGGATGTCCATGATGATATGTTAAGAAAAGAATTTTGGGCTGATCATCGTAATATGCTATTAGTGAAACCGTCTAAACTTAATTTGGTGTATGAAGGATTACCTACTGATATAATTAATGAACAAATAAATTAGAAAAATACCTTCAATTGTATTTAATATTTATTTTAACCCATTTTATTTGAGTGATTTAGCATGAAATACTTTGATATAGCCCGCTTTATTAAAGAAACGAATCGAATTGAAAATGGCGCCGTAAACTAATCTTTCACTCGCACTCTATTGCTGTGTATAGTTTTTTTTTTATGCCTGATAGGTTAGCGTTTGACCACTATCTCACCTGATGGTAAGTGATGATGTGGTCGAGGATGTTGTTCAAACTAACCTAGAGTTACTGGCTCTCAAGGACAGCTGCCGGAACACACCGCTAGGTGCTTGGCGACAGATTTTCAACTTAAGGGTGGTAGCTAGCCAGGCGGGCATTTGCAAAGTGCCCTACCACCATGCTGTAACGACTGCTATCCTAAGACAACAACCGGGACCGACGGCCCTCCGAAGCATGGAAGCGCTCAGTAGTAATGTTACCAGCGGTCACCCATCCAAGTCATGACTGCGGCGGACGATGCTTAACTTTGCTGATCGATTCACAATGGCTAAGCAAACTTCGCTACGAGCGCTTCGAAAGTGTGTGAGATAGTGTGTGCGTGAAGATGTTTAGGCCCTGTCAAATGCTGAAATTCCGTCACTATCTGACTGCACAGAGGTGAAAGAGAGACAGCGATGGTTAAATCGCGGTAAGCTTGAGTTTAAATCGAAATACAGCTTTTATTAAACAAAACTATTGAGTTAAATAGTAAATTTAACTTGTCATGATAGAGTTTTGCTATGTTATTTTTTATACACATACAAATGAATAATTATTATTTTATCATATCTATTCGAAAAGAGCTAGTTTATTCCTCGTAAACAGGGACTAAATAGCTTTTTAATCCCTGAATGATTTGGATTTAGAATGTCGATATTGATAGTAAAACTTCCAATCACCAAAGAGACCAATCACAAACATTGTATGAACAAGTTACATACTTTTTTAGTGTTTTTTTAAATTAAATGTGTATCTTATTATTATTTTTTTACAACCTAAAAACTAACATACCTAAACAATATATAAACTCTAAAACTTCATCCTGATAGGTACGCCGCCGTTTGCTGAAACTTTCTAATTAACAAGCTGTAAATAAATCGACAACTGTAACAGGTGGTCGTGGTAAAATTGTTACGCTGCACTTCCATAATTGTTCAAACATAAGCATTAGCACGTACTATTCTTATTCATAAGTTTGAAGCGCTCGTAGCCAAGTTTGCATAGCCATTCTGATTCGATCAGCAAAGTTAAGCAACGTCCGCCGCGGTCATGACTTGGATAGGTGACCGCTGGTGACATTACTACTGAGCGCTTCCGTGCTTCGGAGGGCACGTTAAGCCGTCGGTCCCGGTTGTTGTCTTAGGATAGCAGTCGTTACAGCATGGTGGTAGGGCACTTTGCAAATGCCCGCCTGGCTAGCTACCACCCTCAAGTTGAAAATCTGTCGCCAAGCACTTAACGGTGTTGGTTAGTCTGAACAACATCCTCGACCACATCATCACTTACCATCAGATGAGATAGTGGTCAAAGGCTAACCTATCAGGCATAAAAAAAAAAGTTGCACTTATTTTCTCATAGAGGGTGATAAAAAGTGTCTACCTCGGGAGCCAACAAATATTATAAGCTCGAGTAACTTTGAATCCCTCGCTGCACTCAGGATTCTACTCTAGAATCCCCAGCTACGCTCGTGAATCTACTCTAGAATCCTTCGTTCCGCTCTGGATTCAAAGAAACTCTCGCCATCTAACTGGTTGTTTGCTCCCTTGGTAAGCAATCTACTAATTATTCATCAATCTACATACGTGTTAATCTAAGATATTTTATGTTACATGGGAGTCAACTTTGCAATTTTATTCAATCCAGAAAATGCGAGGAAATGTGTGTTCCAGAATTAAATTGGCCTTAGAGAATATGATCAAGATAAATACATGATTTTCTTACTGCCACAAACCAAATATATTTAAAAAAAAATCTATGATGTAAAGCTATTTACCACTATATTGTCTTAGGTCTAAGGCGGCCAACTTTCTGAAAATTTAATGCGGGACTTTTTGTAGGTAGATACGGTTTGAGGCATTTGTTTGGGGTGAATGCGATGTATGAACTTTTGTCAGTATACCAACCTACCAAAATTACATAAAAACCTAAAACTTATAGTCAAAATCATTTATTCAATGTAGGCGTTTACGATGTTCTTAAGAAGGTCAATTACAAATTTTAATATTGAAATATTCTACATTTTGTTGCCACGATCAAAGTCAAAGTCAAAATCATTTATTCAATTTAGGCGTCGACGACGCTCTTATGAAGGTCAATTACAAATTTTAAAATTGAAATATTCTACATTGTACTGCCACATTCAGCAAAAATCAAATCGTCAAACAAAAATTGTATAGAGCCACTGCGAAAAGAACGGGCAAGAAACTCGCGGCTATTCTTTTAAACTTCTTTTAACAATGTGTTACATACTGTTTAAGAACATTATTACCATATTAAATTTGCGTAAATAACATAATAATAATTGCGTAAGGTGACAGGCGCGGATAGCTTGGCAGAGGCGGACTTGACCAAGCATTTTCTTCGTCTAAGTAATCACAAACTCTGTAGTAGGATTTCTTAGTCAAAATGTTTTTCACGAGCAAATTGAATTTTCCTTCTGTGAGCGTTGTAATATGTTTCGGAACTTTATTATAAAACCGCTCACAATTACCTACATAAAAAGGAACTTTTCTTTGCCTTTTGCTGGCACTGCTATTTTATATTTATTTCTAGTGTTGTAATCGTGATTGTCACTGTTGAATTTAAGTTTACTCGAATGCTTACGAACATATAATAGTACATTACTGCAGCGGCCAGCAAAGGAGGCATTGATGGACGAACATGTAAATGTGGGCAGAGGCGAAGCCGAGGCACACATACGTAAGTCCATCAATGCCTAGTTGTGGCCAAGGCTTGTATAGTGCTTTTCTCAAATAATGCGCGGAAATTAAAACAAAGTAGTACCTAGGCAGAATTTTTTATTTGAAGATACAGTTGTTAAATGTACAATTTATAAATTTTACAATGGACTTTCCGGGGATTATGTTGGTTTGGGATAATTCTAAAGAAGTGAAGAATTTCAGGTAGGTAGCGTTGAATTAAGTTCATCAAACTCATTCTTCTCTTGAACTCATTTTGTCGAAACAACAAAATTGCCTGCGTTAAAGTATTCATTTGTTTTTTTTTTCAATAAACAGCGTTCTATTTGCAAGCCAGATCGAAATTTAAATAAAACCTTTTATAAGTTACCTCCTTGGTTGCTATGCTTCGAAGTAAAAGATCATTCCATTTTTATATTACACGACAGATATGAGTTTACTATGCAATTTATTTGACCGCTAGACACGACAGATATAGATTTTCATAAATTTTTTGCCGGCCGCTGCGCGCTTGTATTTGGCCAGTACAGCAATTTCGATTTATCTCGTAGAAGGTTTTCAAAATAATGCTCACATTTCCAAGCATGTTTGAGAAAATATTATTTTCAAATCCTTACAAAAACCTTAGTCATTCATTTTTAAACGATATTTTTAAACGCTTTTTCCTAAGTTCAGGGTGTTTATTTAGTATGTGTTCACAACAGCCTATATTAACTCTAATAGCTTTAGCTAAATAGCTTGTACAAGCAAAGCTGTAGTGTTACCACTTTTAGTCACGATTTTTCAGGCATCCTCAGAGTATTTATTTATCAACGAAAATACTCTTTCGGTAGGCACAAGTAGGACAAGCAGTTTTTTAATGATATTCCGGTGTTTTCGATTGTTTCATATACACTCGAGAGCAATGAATCCGGGTCACTTAAAGAATGTTAAAAATCTCGGAAACTAAAAATGATAGGTTAATGCAATAAATTGTATTTAATAGACAATGTAATACTCCTTAAATGAAAGTAAAAAAAATATGAGTCACTATACATTTTATTAACACAAAATTACATAAAGAAAAAAACTGCTGATCTCTCCTTAAAACAAAAATAGGAAACATGAAATTTTTGAACTTTATTACGATTTTCTTGAATTTTAATACTTCGTATTGCCTCCTCGTGCTTCCATTACTGCGTTTACGCGGTTTGGCATGCTGTACACCAAGTTCCTTATACGATTTTGGGGAATATTCTCCCATTCCTCTGTGAGAGCAATTTTGAGCTCACGAAGCGTGATTGGGGGAGGGTTTCGTTGTTTTACGCATCTGCCTAGCTCGTCTCAAGCATGCTCGATCGGGTTGATATCCGGGCTACGCGCTGGCCACTCCATACGAGTAATGTTCATCTCTTGAAGGTAGTCATTCACAATCCTACCTGTATGAGGTCGGGCATTGTCATGCATAAATATAGCATCCTCACCTAAATTGACCATAAATGGACCAACGTGATCATTGAGGATTTCTTCCACATATCTTACGCTAGTTAAAGAGCCGTTTTCTATGATCACCAGCTCTGTGCGACTTTCAGAAGAAATTCCGGCCCACACAAGTACAGACCCACCACCGTAGGCTACTTTTTCTTCGATGCATGCTTGCTTGAATCTTTCCCCTGGTCTTCGATACACTCTGTGTCTTCCATCGTGCTTGTAGAGCATAAATTTTGATTCGTCGGAGAACATAACTTTTGACCAATCTTCAATACTCCAATTTACGTGGCTCTGGGCATATCTTAGTCTCGAAATACGATGCCCACGCTCCAGTTTAGGGCCGTTTGCAGGTCTAAGGGGTTTTAAGTTAGATTCAGCAAGCCGACGTCTTACTGTCCATGCACTTGGGTTACTTCCTCCGAGGCGTCGAAACTGATTGGTGAATTTAGTTCCTGTGAGAAAGCGATTTCGAAGCATGGTGTTCACCAAGTATCGGTCTTCTCGTGCTGTGGTACACCTGGTTCTGCCCGTTCCTGGTCTGCGTAGGTTAGAACCAGTTTCTTCGTAACGTCGGAGAACTCTTTGTACTGTTGACAGCGACACACCGACAGTCCTGGCTGTATCGCGCTGACTCCGGCCGGTTTCCAGCATTGTAAGTATTCTGGTGCATTCTTCAGGCGTAAGCGACATAATTTCAGCTTGAATAATGAATATAGAGCACTATCAACATGGTTTATGTACCCACATAAATGACAGATTACAAACAAAAGCAAAACCAAATGCTGTAATTTCGTAGTTCCATCTTCGAAAGTGGCCCTTTTTCAAATTTGATTTTTTTATGATATAACTTTACAATAACTAAGAAGTTTTAATACCTTCATTTAAGGAGTATTACATTGTCTATTAAATACAATTTATTGCATTAACCTAGCATTTTTAGTTTCCGAGATTTTTAGGATTCTTTAAGTGACCCGGATTCATTGCTCTCGAGTGTACATCCTTCTGCCGATGTTCTGTGCTGTTTTACTTCTTGTTTGTGCGCGCGTGTATATGGTGGGTGTGTTATGATGTTACATGTGTGTGGTTGAAAATTAGGCATGCGGGACATGCGGGACGCATTCAACGTTTTACGGGACTATTATATTAATTATTTCAAAGCGGGACTACAGCTCGCATTACGGGACGGTCCCGCAGAATGCGGGACGGTTGGCCGCCTTACTTAGGTCTTCGCAATTATTACACAGTAATTACGAGTAAACAACCTTAAGGGTATATTTTAGACGAACGCCCCCATACAAAACGCAGCTCCAATCTCATTTTAATAATAGCGAATAAAACTCAATGATTTTTTACCTACGTAATCACTACCCTAATATCTAGGTTTGTGGTGCATCAGATTTTCATTAAATTATACAGTTTTGAAATTACACTAGCTCAAAAAGTCGTAATTTTAGATAAAGAAAGACCCAACTTTAAGCATCTCTTTCAAGAAAAATAAGCATGTTTTTAATATTTCTGTTGCACCACAAACATGGGGAATATAATGAACTTTCTATAATGGGAAGTTATTTATACATGTGTACTATACTTTTTAAATAAATCTGGAGCTACGAATAACTGGCTCAAACTCCTAAAAACGAGTGCTATATAATAAAAAAAAAAAATTATTAGTCCAAAAGAAAAAGGATTTAAGCCAGAAACGATAGGTCTAATAATACACTATATTTACATGCGAGTTTTTTATTAATAACAAGTTGAGTTTATATAAAAGTTCACGCTTTGGCTGGCGGGTATATGTCCTTAAACCGGTTAAATTGCGTTTATTTATCATTATATATGTCCCGAGCGACGTTTCAAACACTAAGCAGTGATCGTGGTCACGGGGTGACTATGTACACGATATACTATTTAGCACTTCTCAGCGCCTTACTTACAGGATTTTACTAGAAAGTGACAGTTGAAGCTCAACCGTTACTTTTAATTATAACTCAACTCGCTCACTCCTGGCACGGTAATGTTATCTATACAGTATCTTAACTCGGCTCTGTGCTCGAAATAACTACCTACCACCGCGCGATACGTAAACATGCTATAGGGCTGCCCGCCTCCAGCATTTTAATTACCTTTGCCTACTTTGTCTTTCCATTTAGTTTTGTGATTGTAAATATACTTTTTTGTATAAACAAATCAAAGACTGTGAATTTAATAGTTAGTGCTCAATAAAAATGCATGTTGTTTTTTGATTGGTAGATTTAATTAAAAAAACCATGTTTATTTTTGAATAACAAATCAGTTATATAGTTATAAATAGTATATACTTATATTATATATTATCAATAGCTACTTTCGCATTTATAATATAAGTACTGATTATATATTAGTACTGATAAAATACCACGTCTTTATTTTGAATTATACAAAGTAACAAAACAAAACACACTGGGCGTACCCAGGTAGGGGTACCCAATCTTCTTTAATCCTAATAAGTGTAATTTTTTTTTGGCAAATAGAAATTAAAAACGTATTACCTACTCTGCGCAAAATGAAGTGTTGGAAACAAAATATCTTTTCAGCCAGATTTTTTTTTCTATAGTTAAATATTCTACAATATTCGATATAGAGTCTATGTATAGTGAGTCGTGTCGGTCGTGCCGCAATGTATTTATTAGAATATTTTATATAGTGACTTTCAGCCGCCGTCAAACGAAACGCATAATGTTTTGATCAAGTTTTGATACACTATATTTATTTCGTTTTTATTATTTTTTAGTGATAATGAAAGTGACAGTAACGATTCATAGTCGAGAATTTAATTTCTGGAATCTGATTTTGATTACGCGACAGAATAAATAAAAACTAAGTAAGGTTTTGATGCAAGTTTGGTTTTATTTATTATATTAATTTGTTTTCAATGCTAAAATAAAATAAAATTCAATATGTTGCATATTATTTTAAGTAGTATATATCTGTACAGATTTAGTTTAAGATTCTTAGTGTTTATAAAATAAAATAGTGAAAGTATCAAATTCAAATTTCATAGTATATTCAGTGTTTACAACTAAAAGATTTTTGCTGCGGTTTTATCTGTGCCGCGGCTCACTAGACAGACTCTAGTAATTCTAGTATACTGTTAGCGATGCAATATAATTTAAATCTCCCGCAAAACCGTCGCATCTCGTAGTTTCCGGTTCCGCCGAGACAATCAGAGAGCCATCTAGGATTAAAGCCGAATATAATTGGGAGAAAACAACATCTAGCGCCATCTAGTTTCGGACGGCAGTACTTTTTCCAGTAAAAAGAAATAGGATCAATGTATACAAGATGTCGCTATATCTTGTATTGAATAGCAATACCACGAAGAACGTTCTAGCATGGACTATTCTGGAAAGAAAAGACAGTGATAGCAAGTATAAGACAAGGATGGAAATAGAGTCGAGTATTTTCTACATATTTCGGGAGCAAGAATATTTCAATATATAAGCGGAAGCGTGAGGCAGAGCACGTCAATTTAGTTCGAATACAATTCAGTTCGGAGTGTAATACGAGCGAATATTTCATACGACATAGTGTCTTATAGTTTCGTTGCGGCGACACGAGATTTACGTTTACTGTGCAACAACTGGAAATATTACTCCGTCAAATGGATATCAGGAAATTCTTTGAAAGCGGTGAGTCAAAACGAAACACTTAAGTAGGTACCTAATATGATTATTTGATTTAATTCTCTCTTGTAAGTGTATATCTTAAGCATTACTTACAATATTTAAATTTATTAATTACAAGACGTGGTTTTGTTATAATAGCTAAAATAACATTTGTGAATATTTTGTGATTAAAAAGTAAAAAAAAACATAAAAGAAAGATCCTTGCAATATCTTGGATTTATTAATAAGTCCATACCGACAACAAAGTCCCTTTTCTCTAACGTCACAACAAGTGTATTATTTCAAATTACCTAGTTATGTTTATTTGGCGTTCAAACCATATATATTAGAATGTGAAACTTGATCTTTATTTTCGTCTTATACAACCCGCCTAAACACTGTAAGAGTATTTTTGTGTATCCATTTTTTAGGGAGGACACGCGAAAAAAGAAAAAAAGGTCGGGAAAGTAGCAGTGGAAGCGATGAAAATGACAACCATGATAAAACCACTCATGTAATGCCAAGATCATTGCATGCTAACATTGGACAAGCGTCAAATTCTCCTGTAGAACCTGTTAATATATCTGTTGCCGACTATTCTTCTCCATCGACATCCCAACAAACTTATGACGTCAACGTCGATCCTGAAATTATAGTGGACGATGGCTGTCATGAAAATGATCTGGGACGTTATGTTGGGTTGGCTACCCAGCTATCGACGGAAAAGAAGAGGGAGTTGTTACAAAATCCTTGGATCCCGCCCAGAAATTACGATTTTGAAAGTGATGCAAGCAATTTAAAAAGAAAATTTAACCATGCTTGGTTGGATCAATATTCACCATGGCTAGTATATTCCAAGCGACTAAAAGGTGCTCTTTGTAAGCATTGTGTTTTGTTCCCTCCGCCCATTAGCACTGTGAGAGGAATTTTGGAATCGTTTATGGTCAGGCCATATATAAAGTTCAAAAATATGCATGAAGACTGCCGAAAGCATGCAACGACCAACCTTCACCAAACGGCGACAAATGCTGCAAAAAAATTTCTTGAAAATGTTCCTGTAGACATCCAACTGCAAAGTGGACACCAAAAAGAAATCGATGAAAACAGACAAATATTGTCATCAATTATTTCTTGTATAGTATTTTGCGGCACACATGATATGCCTCTTAGGGGCAAACAAGCAGATGAGGGTGTTTTATTAGATTTATTGAAGTTGAGAATCAATTCAGGGGACGACAAATTAAAGAATCACCTGGAAAAGTGCCGTCGCAATGCAGTTTACACATCACCAAAAATACAAAACGAATTGATAAATTTATGTGGCGAAGTTATTAAGGAGAATATAATTAGTGAGGTTCAGAAGACCATGGCTTACGCAGTCTTAGCTGATGAAACAGCAGACGTATCTGGGAAAGAACAGCTGTCAATAGGCGTGCGGTCTACGGTCTACGACGAAAGCAAAAGGAAAATCAGAGAAGAATTTGTAGGGTTCGTTGAACTAAAAGCACAAAATGCTTCCGCAATTGCCGAAGCAATTGACAATTTCTTAATTAGTTCTAACCTCTCAACCGAAGATTGCGTAGGTTTTGGATTCGATGGCTGTTCTACAATGGCAGGGAAAGAGGGTGGCGTACAAGCCATTTTGAGAAAAAAATATCCTCGTGCTTTATATTTTCATTGCTCAAGTCACAAACTCAACCTTGTTGTGAATGATGCGAACGCAGTGCCAGAAATTAGAAATACTGTCACCACTGTAAAGGATGTTATAACGTTTTTCAGGGAATCGACTACACGTCGAAACTACGCTCCAAACCTATCACGATTATGTGAGACGAGATGGTCAGAAAAATATAAATCAATCAGAAAGTTTTCTCAACATTTTTCAGAGCTTGTGAAATCTCTAGAAACGTTATCCGTAGAAGGAAATTATGCCACCAGAAAATCTGCATATCAGTTGCATTCAGCCGTTACAAAACCAGTGTTTATTGTTACTCTACAAACAATAGCCAAATATTCAGCAGTTTTAGAACCAGTAGTTAACGCACTGCAAGCTAAATCGATCGACATGATCTCGGTAGGGGAACACATCAAAAATATCAAGGACATTCTCAGAAATGACCGCGAGTTTCCTGATAGAATAAGTAATGAAATACTTCAAAAAGCACGAGCTGTTGCAATGGATTTGAACATAGAAATTTCGGTTCCACGTCTTGCTCATAAGCAAACGCATAGAAGTAATCCGCCATCAGACAATGATAACGAATATTGGCGGCGTTCCCTGATAATCCCATACATTGATTCACTCATTTCATCACTGAATATTCGATTCTCCCAAGAAAATACTCCGGCGTTTGCTTTAAGCAGGCTACATCCCTTGTATATGACAAAAACCAGCATTACAGACCTACACAAAAACGCAGAATCATTCCAAGAATTTTATAACCTGGATATCACCGGAGAACTGAACCTTTGGCATAATTTATGGGTGACGAAGGCTTTATCAGATGATCAATTAAGGGACATAGAAGTAATTGATCTGTTCAACGAAGCCAACATTTTTTACCCTTCTGTCAGAAAGGCATTAATTATTTTAAGCACTATCCCATGCACCACGGCGACCGTAGAACGGTCCTTCAGTACGCTGCGAAGAGTTAAAACGTGGCTTAGAAGCACCATGGGTGAAGAAAGGCTAACATTGATGCAGGATGAGCGTACATCGCAATTATTTAAAAGACAACAGTGAGTTTATTGAAAAGACTGTCATAGACAAATTTGCGGCAAATCCGAGAAGATTACTGTTAAATTAATATATACATACATAATATAATAATATATAATATACATAATGTATGGTATAATTATGTATAATATTTTGTTTTGTGTTATCATCAAAATTAATGAATAAAAGTCAATTTTCATGATTTTTTGTTTCAATATACCCGACAGACGATCTTTTCGAGACAGGTATAAGCAGCCCCCTGCCCCCTCCTAGCTGAAATCCTGGGGTGCGTTCTTATTTGTCGTCCGACGACGTCCGACGACGCCCCGAGCGTTTTTATATGCCCGGAGCGATCGTCCGATGATCATCCGGAGCGTTCTTATATATCGCTCGACGACGCACCGGTCGCCCCACGAAATCGGTGGATAAATATCGCCCTGACGTTTCATTTGACAGTTGGGACTTGATTTTTCTTTGTTTTAAGTTACTTTTTGTTTACGTAGACTTCTGTTTACAAAATTTTATTATTATTATTGTTATATTATGTATGTTTGTTTTAGTTATGTATTCTGGAAAAGTACATAATTGTAAATACATTTCTTCTGAGTCAGTGAAACATTTTAAGTAGTGTTCTTGATACAGATATGATACAGAGCCGTTCTTAAAAGGCGGACGACGAGCGTCGCTCTGCTTGGAGCGATCATCCGTCGTCGGACGACATATAAGAACGCACCCCTGGGTACGCCCTTGACACATGCCCCGAGGTTTTAACACAAGCGTACTTACCGTATCGTGATTCATGAACCGCTTATAACTACCTATTTCACTCGTGTCATTCCTTTACTCTATTCACACCGGGTCTTGAGACCCGGTACTATTTCCATACCAAATTTAATTCAAATCGGTCCAGTAGTTTTGGCGTGAAGGGATAAAATCAAATTTTCGGTAAATCTCCGACTGAAAGGAACCCTACGTCGCTCGCACGTCATCCTACGTGTGGTTTTCCGGTGCTCAGGAATAAATTGTTCAAGCTGAACAAGATAGTTGGTACCCTTCATCAGTAACCTTTAAATGGCAAGGACAGACAAAATTAAATGTCAGAGCACATTATGTCCCTAGTAAAACATTTTTGAAGTTTTCTTCCAAGGCTCTGTTATGAGTCCGCTTTTCTTTTACCTTTACACCCGTGATCTTAAATCGTGCAATGCTAATCGTTTAATCGTGTGTTAAATCTTAGTATTGGCTTATTGTAATGTTCTTCAATATGCTGATGACTTAGCCCTTTATACCTGTATGATACGTTATAATGAATGACAACGCCAGGAAGACAAGCATGCAGTTGACGCACACACTAACTGAGACTCAATCAGGAGACGTCGTCGCCTGGTTTGACATTGCCATGTTACGGATGCTGTTACTCCCGTTTTTTACGAGTTCAATAATACAATGGTGCTGGTTCTGCTAGAAGTTCAATTTAGGTTATTTCATGATATTTTTCCAACGAGAGAATATCACGAGAACGTGTTTTGAACACAATGGTCCACCGACAGATATGATCAACTATGACACATAATTTTATTTTCTGCTTAAGAATATATATACTTACATGTTGCTAAAAAACTTGTGTCAAATCTCCCATCTATTCCCTATGTATTACGTCCCGTTGCCCGTCAAATCGGCCGTATCGGAGGATATGGAGAGCGGCGGCGCTTTGCTACACCGACACTCCTATTTCCTTGCCCCACCGCGTCCGTCGTCGTCGTCAACACGGAACGTCTCGCACTAATCGCTGGTCAGCTCGATATCGAGGATGCCATCGCACAGTCAGGTCTACTTCAACAATAAATTGTTAAGTTTTGCTCAAAGGTCTCGCACGTTCTGATACAAAAATTATTACAAAATTGAACTATAAAAATATTCTACTGCCGCGTTCAGCGAAAGGCCTGAGGGGTGTATATAGTCACTTCGAGAAGAACGGGCAACAAACTCAGGGCAACTTTTTTATGTCTTTACTCGTTTACAATTTGTAACAATTATCTAATATAAAATTACTAGAATATTTATTTCATAGGAGACTGATGGTGGTTCCGCAGAGGCATCCCAAGGGTTTTTACCTTCAAACTATCACCAATTATATAATACGATTTTTTATTAAGGTATGCAGCTTGAATTTTCTTTTTGTGAGAACTGTAATATCTTTACGAATTTTGTTATAAAATCTCACACAATTACCTAATACAGACTTTTTGTCTTTGCTATACCTGGTTCGTTATTATATATTTATTCCTAGTGTTGTAATTGTGGTGGTCGCTGTTTCATTTACCTGGAGTCTTTCGAGCACACAGTATATTTTCAGGAATATAAAATCTTAGTAAAGTTAAGAAGAAAGTTTCTACAACAAAACACTGGAAATAAACAGGGTTTTATTTCTCTTTTTATATGCCTGATAGATAAGCCTTTGCCCACTATCTCACCTGATGGTAAGTGATGATGTGGTTGAAGATGTTGTTCAGGCTTACCTAGAATTACTGGCTCTTAAGGACAGCTGCGGGAACACACCGTTAGGTGACGGTCGACAGATTTTCTACTTGAGAGTGGTTAGCTAGTCAGGCGGGCATTCGCAAAATGTCCTACCACCATGCTATAACGACTGCCATCGTAAGATAACAACCGGAACCGACGGCGGGCATTCGCAAAATGTCCTACCACCATGCTATAACGACTGCCATCGTAAGATAACAACCGGAACGGAAGCGCTCAGTAGTAATGTCACCAGCGGGTACCCATCCAACTCATGACCGAGGCGGACGTTGCTTAACTTTGCTGATCGGTTCAGAACGGCTAAGCAAACTTCGCTACGAGCGCTCCAAAGTTCAACTCCTCCCTCCTTGAGAATTCATTGGTATACCCAGTACTTTTTGCGTAATCAATGCGCTAAGATGGTAGTAAATAATGTGCAGCATCACCACACTCTCACATCGCCATGACTGCTCATTAAGCGATTTTTTCTCATATATATTTACGACATCCTTACCAAATAAGGGCTGCTCTATATGGTGCAGTCCTTATAATATACAGCATGCCTAACGCATTACGAATATATCTCAAGAGTAACTATTACTTACTATAATAGTTACTCTGAGAAGTATATGTATATTTACTTACATTTTGAGTGTACCCGCTACCTCCCACTAAGTCGGCAGGCAAACAAGTTATGGGGCTGAGGTTAGGCTGCGGGCTGTCCTTTCTTGATCACTAGGTCAGTTTAAAACACATTGAGCCAGCCCAAAGATTCGTATAGACACAATATTGAGTCGGCGATAGTGTGTAGCTCAGATTAAAGACAAAGGCACCAGTTTAGATTGATTGTTATATAGAGACATCTCTAACTCTTAAGAGTCCTAAAAGGTGCAACATAGTTCTCTCTTAGTAGTTAAATCCACATGGATTCCATAACCTAATTTAAATAAATCAAATACTTACCTTTTCATCTTGGTGTAATCTTAAATAAGTAATCAAAATAAAAATTAACATCCAATAAGATTTAATTAGATAAGCAGGCAGGTATATAATAATTATGGAATAAACATACTACCAGAATCAAATAATTTTCTTAATATTATTACTCTACCATTCTATGTACATTGAAAGTGTCTAAACACGAAAATTTATTTTCTTTCTGTCACATACTTAATTACATCCAAGGCAGGGACAATTTCCATACCAATTAGTTCAATACTGATATCTTGTGCATAATAATTACATTTCAAATTGCCATAATTATGATACTTGAACAGTGTATGGATGACCTAAATCAGCATCTCAAAACATATTACCACATATTCTAAGATTTATTCCTTTGATAGAGCCATTTGACTGATATGAAATTTCATAAAAGTCAATACCATGGCAAATTTAATATACTGCAACATGATTGGATGTTAAGGTGACAAAGGTCTACCATATTTTGTTGGTTACAGAAATTAAAGTTATCCTTTTATCATTATACCATAGTTTACTGAAATTGACCATAAATGAAACTTCTTAGAGTTATGTATACTATGCATAGTTATGTATATAGGATTATTATTGTATTATTGTAACTGTTTATCTTCGATCAATTAAATCTTTAATCTCAAAAAGTTTCAACCAAAATTAATGACTCAAATCAAGTATATTTAATATAGCAATATAAATGATATTGATATTTATGCGCAAATAGTTAACCATAAATAAATATATAATGTAATTAAAAAAAATTAAAGTTCAAGTAATTATGGTTAAATTATACGAAAATGGAACTTACTCTAAGCAATTATACATTATTTATGTTATATTTGTAACATTTGAAACATTTTTATAAAGTTAAATCTCTCTATATAATTTACTGTACTCTCAATATACTCATTGCCAACTGTGCTGTTATTTCTGACACTAAATATTCATCACTTATGGTATGAATGTTTATATATCATTTAAACAAGAATAATATGTACAAATGAAGCTATGTGGAAACATTTTAAATTATTTTTGTACATTGTTGTTACTTGATTTTGTTTAAAAGATTGGAATGTAATTATCAATTTTGGCGCGATGTTTCTGCGCTACACACTCGCTGATCCAAACAATGTTTCTGCATTCCTGTTCCTTTAGTTTCAGATATGAATAGAAAACTCCAAAGTGGAACTGCTGCAGGAAAGCAAACACATTCAGGTTTACCTGTAAAGTTAAATATTGTTACTATATTATATATTGGATAGTAGCAACACAATAAAACTTTTCAACCTACTATTCATGTTTAACAATAATTGCCAATAAAATCTTCATAATTCTTACCTCGTGCTCAAAGAATTTATCTTCCAAAGTCTTATCACCAGCATTATTCCCAGCACCTTCGAAGAGAGCAGAGTACTCTGAGTAATACTCAGCCACAGCTTTCACTTGCTCGTAGTCATCAGCACGGGCCAAAGCTGCCAAGCCATCTGGGTTCAGCTTTCCGCAACGAGGGTACAACTTGGCACGGTCATCCTTTGATAGTTCAGTGCCAAATGAGTTTATAGTAATAATGATAGCACGGCGGTCAGCTTCAAACTAAAATAATATTGGTAAATTAGTTATCATGAAATTTGATTCATAGCAGTATAATCAAAACTCACTAGTTAACAACTCACAGCTAGGATTTCACACATGACATCAGCTGTGGTGCCTCCAATTTTGTTGCAGAACTCATAGAAAGCTTCCAGGTATGCCTTGTAGAGGGTGTTACGGATGATCTCAATGTTCATTTCATCTAAATCTTGCTCACTGATGCAGTCAACAAAAAATGGGGCCAAAGGTGTGTCCACCAAAACAGCATTGTACAGCTCAGCGGGTGTGGCTGCTACATGAATGGCCTCCATTTGCTCAAATGATCCCAGTGGGTGGCACTTAGGTATTAGCTCAGAAATGGGTCGCTGATGAAGAGTACCAGTGATCAAAAGTATGATGTTGTCAATCATGTAACTGTATGTGATGAAATCCAGGAAAGTCGACAGTGGTTCAACAGAGTGGTTTCTAAGGTGTTGAAACTCAATGACCAATTTCTCGCGGAGCTTGTCGTCGATAGTAGAGACGGACAAGGGGCTGGGCTCGTTGGCGAGGAACGTGCCATAGTCAGTGCCTTGGAGATGGAGCTTCAAGTCTGTCGAAATAACAATAAATCCGAAAATTTACATCTAAGCATTGTGTGATATAAAGGGCAACTCAATTATTAATCACAATATAACATATATACATTACCGTCGAGTGTTTCGCACTGCACCAAGTTGAGGTAATCTGCTTGCTTGAGTATACCACACTTGAATCCACGGCAGAGACCCTCCAAGTAGCCTGCATCGATGTTAAATATGCACCCCTTCATTTTGCTATAAAGCTTTAATATTTTAGGGTACACTCCACAACTTAAAGCACGCAGTAAAACCCCAAAGAGGCTTCTTGAAAGAAATCAATTGAGAAATTTAATCGAGATGATCATTGATCATATGATCAAACCATAGACAATAATATTGTCAGTTCAGTCATGTTTTTTTTATTTTTTTTTTCATTTAGGCAATTGCTTATAACTTTTTTGCCTGAGTCACGTCAGAAGGAAAAATCTTGGATGGAATTTGGTGTATTTTGTACATATCTGAAACAATGAAAAATATCTTAAATTATCTCTCTGCTACCATCGTGAGGTTTGGTTCCATCCGTGAGGATGACACATAAGGAATTAAAGTCTTGGAAGTAAACCCGTACAGTCCAGTTAACATAATTTAACTCTTACATGTGAATAGCAACGCGGTAGCTGGTGCAAGCCTTGGTTTGGGATTGCACAGTCCAATAAAGTTACTGTACAGAAAACACGTTAACAGGCTCTTAAGAATATAATATTTGCTAATCGGTGGTGGCTAAAACCATGATTTAGCTAACTACGGCTTGAAGAGTTAGCTATGGTTAAAATGTCCGTATAAACACTTACATTCTGAATCGAGTTTATGCAATGTTTTGCATAATATAAGTAGTCATTTGAATATTTGCGAGACAAAAACCTTGGAGTAATATTAAGGTACTGAAGAAGTAGTATTATGACTCAATCTAATATAATTAATATATAAAAAATATATTAATCCTTGCCAGTAGTTGCCAGCATGCCAATGTGGCCAGGATATGTTTGATTGAGGCTTACATGGGTTTGAATGTTAGTGCTGCCATAGCGGTGTTAAAAGAATGAAAATCGGAACGATTAATCTTCAGGCCATACTGATTAATCTTCGGGTCAGAATCAATCTGACCCGCAGCAGGAAAATAAAAACAAAAAAGAAGAGGAGTTATGATTAAACTTCATCTTTTATTTGTATAGGAAATAAAACGTTCTTGTGCGTGCTGCAAAAAATGCAAGAGCAATGGCTTTAATGGGATGTCAAAAAACGCCGATTTTGCATCTGAAGAGGAGTTAGCGACCATTACAAAAAATTGAAGTTATTTTTTATTATTTTTTAAAAAAATACCTAAATGTACAAAATTAGAGGAAAAATTAGTCATGTGCGCGATTACAATATAAATTTAAGTTTTTTATCACATTTTGTAATGGTAAAAAATACTAAATGTAAATGTTTTCAAAATTGGTTTCTTGTGGTTGAAAATCATTTTAGGTATATTTTATAAATAATGTCTCAACCGTATCATATCTGGAGGAGCCCAAACTTGGTATATTTGAAATGATTTTTATTTTAATTTAAAACAAGTGAAATATAATGTTGTCGTATATTTTTAAAATCGACTTAGTAGGACCGTTCATTTAATACCACACACAGGTTTCAGAACAAACATTATAATTTCCATAAAAAAAAAGATGACGTCGTAACTACTCTTCTGTTTTTTTCTTCGTGCTATGGGTCAAATTGATTCATATGGCCTATAGATCAATAGTTCCGAATTTCATGCTTTTAACACCATTTGCAGCGTTTTTGGTGTGTCACGCTATATGAGCTTACTTGTACTGTGTAGTTGTTTGTGCAAAATACGGTACCCAGTACCACGTGCAAGCAAGACAGAACACCATATCCCGTGCTGGCAAGACGTTGCGTGTAGATGGAGCACTAAGTACGGCCGCACATTGTAAGAAATAATCCTCACTCGATGATTAGTTACTAATTATATATTATTTTATATAGGCATATTTTATTTACGTTTGTGTACAATGACGTTTTGACATTAAATCTGTCAAATTTGACAGGTATCAAAGATTTGGCCGATTCACAAGGTTAATCAATATAATCTGTTTTGCTTAGGCACAGTATATTTAGCTCCGACAGTTTGCCCGGAATGGGTATGATAAAGTTTTGTCAAGATCTACTTAGGCTCGATTGGAGTGTTGAAACTGCTTTGCGCCGCCAGTATCCGCCTTTAGGGCAAAATTAGAGTTGGCCGTAGGACTCTTGGAACGTACCCCAGGCAGGCACGACACGACATAGATCAGTAAGAGTATTTTAATCATGGATCTTTGTAATCTAGATTGTATATACCATGGTACAATAATATACTACGCCAGGTATTACACTCCGAGACCGGATGTCAAGTACCGGGACACAAGCTTGTCAAGCATACCGTCATCTACGGCTCTCAAACTTTATACCTAATTTGAGGAAATTAGGGGGCAGTAAAATAACAGTAAATAGATTTCACTATATTTTTAATAAAGAAAATCACGTGAAATTAGTGATTTAGATTACACAGATTAGTGATTCTTGAATGAACTATGGTTATCATATCAAGTTCGTACAGAGTGTTTGACACCGAATAGTTTTCTTATGATGGGTACCGTCGAAGCTAAAAGGCCTAAATTTTTCATAGACTGAAATCAAGTAATTGTTTCCTATACCAAAAAATGCAGTTATCTGTATTTTGGTGTGCAGTTTAGTTAGCAATAAGCTCAAAAATATCGGAAGTAAAAACCAATTAGGTAGGTACGTTATATAACAAACATACATTTCATACCATATTTAGTAGTTGTTTGAGGTCCACAATACCGAAGCCATTCTTCGGCTACAGACAATTTTGCGGGAAATGAAAAAACTTCAAATCACTGCTTTTTCTATTTTAACTCTTACATTTACCTTTTGCATGGTGCAAGGGCATTTTGCGAATACTCACCTGGCTAGCGACCCCCTCAAGTAGAAAATCTGTCGCCAAGCACCTGTGTGTTCCGGCAGCAGTCCTTGAGAGCCAGTGAAATTACAGGTACAGAGACTTAACATCTATGTCTCCTGGTGACAGGCGCAGTGCAATTCGTAACATTTGACGAAATGCATCTGTTATAGGCAGAGGTTAGTCTGCTTAACTACAGGTGGGCCTCGAGCTTGTTCCGTCACAATAGAAAAAAGTTTTTTTTATTATACTCGTAGCTTCCAGAAATGGGCCGACCACAAAGTTTGCGAATCACTGCGCATATGTGCATGAGTGAGAGCGAGATAGGTGCAAATCATAAAATCATATACGTGAGACAGAGACGGCGATATAAGTCAAAATGGTGGAACCATAGGGAGACAACTTTTTTCATACCATTTACTGAGATGAACATTAATTCATGTGTGACTTTCTATTAGACGTTTGAAATATTTTATTACAAAACATGAAAAAGAACCATGAACTTGTATGCTGCTGCAATCATGTTTTAATAAAGAGCCAATTTGGTAGTGACGCAAGCCTGTGATTCTTCGGGAGTAGAAGACCTTGTTTTCTTAGACCATGGTAGATACGAGTAGTATTGTTCAAATCCGCTATACAGCACCAACGCGCTAGAGACTATAAACTATATTCGAATAGCGCGCTTTATTATACGCTATCGTTATAACGAAACAAGGCGCTCGCGCTAGATGCATATGCTAGGTGTCGTCACAATAGCGTCAGGCGCAACAGTATAACGCGGATATGCGCAAAGCGTGTTAACGCGACCAAAAGCGCGCGATGACTGAAGCTTGGCGCTATGCCGCTATCCGCTATACAGTTATAGTGACAGTATAGCGGATAGCGGCATAGCGCCAAGCTTCAGTCATCGCGCGGTTTCGGTCGCGTTAACACGCTTTGCGCATATCCGCGTTATAGGCCTACCCAGCCACGTTAGTGGACGCTTGATGCTAAACGTTATATTAATAGCGCGAAGAGAATAATATACAAAGCGCGCTGTATGCGCTACAAGGCAATAACACGCTTTGCTATGGCGCTAGATGCTATATTATCCACCACTAGATACGAGATCATACCAGCATAGATCAGATAGAATATGTACTACTTACCACTGAGCAAGTAAGTAATCACTTCGTTCTACTTAATAGTAATCTGTGCAAACACGTCACGAAAAAAATATTTATTTATGTAAATATCCAATAAAGTGAACAATACAAAACTTTATTTGAGAAATGGATACATTAGGAAGCAATTCCATTCGCCAAAGAATAAATAAGATATTTGACAACCATATAATATCGGACAGTAGTGATGCCCTTAATTCTGTCTCCGGGCTTTGTACTTCAAATTCGGCATACACACGAAGGGTATTGTTGAATGAAATTGAAAAACGCGACATGGTAGTCAACAAAACTGTTCTAATAGAATATAATAAAGTAAAAGATAAGCTTCAAATCTTGTTGCACTCACTGTCTAGTCTAGATAATGCAGTGAAAGACATGTCCAATAGATTGAACGATTCCAAGACCAAAACTCATCATTTAATAGCGCAAACAACGAAATTAAAAGATGAGAGAAAAAAAACTGAGAAGAAGCTGATCTGGGTTAATGCATTTGTTAATTGTTTCCAAATTCCACCTGAGAAAAATGAATATCTTTATAACGTGTCTGTTAAAACACCACTTACAGCAGATTTTTTTGGAACATTGTCTCAAATTGAACAATTGTATGAGAACTCCAAAACACTTGTAAAGTGCTGGTATCAGACTTCTGCATTTGACATAATGGAAACTGTTGGACTTCAACAAGAAGTAGCCATTGAAAAGCTGTACCACTGGACAATAGGAGCATGTCTTAGTACAGATTCTCCAAATAATGCCCTCATATCCACTGCATTGGCCAAATTCCAAAACAGGCAAGTTCTTTTCTCTAATATCATTGATGAATACTGTTCAGCTAGAAAAGCAACAATTGTTCAACTATTTATTGATGCATTGACTAAAGGAACTGAAAGTGGCTCAAAACCAATTGAATTTTATGCGAATGATGCCAAAAGATATATCGGTGATATCTTGACATGGGTATATCAAGTTATACCAGTTGAAAAAGAGAACTTAGCTAATCTATTCAAGCATTGTGAAATGCCAGACAAAAACCAGCAAATTATTGATGCCCTGACTAGCATAATGGAGGCTATATGCCCTCTATTGAAGGTACGGGCTGAGCTCATATTGAAACCAGATAAGGATCCATTGGTTTTATGGTCTATCACAAATTTAATAATATATTACAGAGATGTGATACAGTCTGCTATAGGCAATGGTCACCTAACTAACACTCTTGAAGAGCTGTTGAAAAAAAGTGAAGCTGTATTTCTTGTAACTTTAGATAGCAAGATACAAAAAGAACTTAGCCATGGTGTCAAGGCACCACCAGTGGATCTAAATCCTTCCATAGTTGTCACAGATCTTGTCAGCTTTTTGAGAGATTTGCTTGCTATAATGAACAATACAAACAACTTGAACATGTCTGATAGAAAAGTGGTTGTGATACACATTTTAGATCCTCTCCTGCATGCTATTAATGAAACTGCTTGCCATTTGAGTTCTACAGATATGTCAGTTTACATGCTGAACTGTATTTATCACATACAGTGTACACTGTCTTTGTATACCATTATGGATGAGTACAATGAGAGATTGCAGGCACAGTCTGAGGCTCAAATAGACACATTGACATCTGAACAGGCCAGCTTTCTTGTTGCAAATCTAAACTTAGGTCCTATATATACAATTTTGCAAGAGAAGATAAGTGGGCCATTATCTGCAATTCCTGGCATGGACACATCAACCCTTAAGACATTTTTAAATAAGTTTGACATGTTTCTTGTTTCACCTGATGCTTACATATTGCCACAATTGAATCTACTATTGAGTCACTCACATAAACTGGTTGTAAAAAAACGGGCCTTTGAAGTTATACTTGCAATATATGCACAACTATATAAAGCAGTTTATGATGTAAATAATGGATATGTTGATCCACAAAATGTTATGCGTAGAACCCCTGAAGAAGTTAATAAACTAATAATGTAATTATTTCCTAAACATTGAATTGTGCAATATATGATTTTAAAGTGCTATCCAATGCTTAGCTTAATCAGTTGTGAATATACTTTTGCTCTTTAAAATAACAAAATGATTATAAGATTATGAAAACATGTATACATAAATTTTGTCCAACCCAGGAGTTTTATAAATAAATTCAACTTTTTTTTTATGCCTTATAGGTTAGCCTTTGACCACTATCTCACCTGATAGTAAGTGATTATGCAGTCGAAGATTTCAGTATAACCTATAATTACTGTCTATCAAAAATTTTTAATCAACTGCAAGTAGAATAGATAAAGATTTGATTAGTATATTATAATACCAGCCTTTGCTTGTGTTATCTGTGGGGGAAATAGGCAAGCATTTTTTAAGTGGGATTTTAACCCTGTTTTAATAGAACACATTATTTATTATGTTATTCCCTAAGGCTGACATTCAGAGACAGTGGTTTGAGTTTACTCTGACCGGTCTCACTGGAGTCTGATCTCCAGGCTTGGCGAGTTTATTATGCCTTGTGATATTCAGAGTTTAGAATTAATGATTGTGTCGTGTCTGCTCCTTCAAATTCGTCTTGATGATGATTGATTATATTAGAATGAGACAACAACAGAAGATGGATAAATCGGGGTAAGTGCACCAAGCAGGTTGTAGCAGAAGAGGCACCTGCCTTTCTCCCAAGTTATGTGGAGTTGGCAAGTCAAATGTATTGTACTGTTCAGAATTATGTTCTGCTCAAAGATTATTAAGAAGTTACTGAACATTTTGAAAAGACGAGTGTTAGCCTTTTAACTTTGAAAGAGAGTGAATCATAGTAATAAGCTGCATTAACGTTTTATCAAGATATATATTTTGAGTATACATGTAACACCAAATAAATTTTTTAGTTACCTACACCAGAACAATCAAAAATTTCTGATTTCAGGTAAGTACACGAGGGATAGACATTGGCACTATATCAAATATAGTCATAAAATAAATGTGCTAAACGATAGAACTGCAACCTATTTTCACCGCTTTGACACGTTCGAGCATGGCTGGAGTAACTGATTTGGATACTCCAGCCCATCCCATTATCCGCTACGCATATACTCGTGCTCCATTACGCCAATCTCGAATATATAAAATTGTTTGGACTGATGGATTCTAGACTAACATTATGACATAACGAAGTTTTTTTCTCGACTGTAACTCGTTTCTGAATGACAGCCTTAATCTCCGTGCAGATGCTGCCGCGGCCGCGCCGCAAACATTGTGGTTCATGGTCGGCGCGGGCGCGGCTATTTTTTTATTATTTATGTTATTGTAATGGAACATGTTCGAGGCCCACCTGATGTTAAGCGGACTAACCTCTACCTATAACAGATGCATTTCGTCACAAGAATTGCACTGCGCTCGTTACCTTGACCCATAGTTGTTAAGTCTTATGTGCCTGTAATTTGTCTGGCTCTCAAGGACTGTTGCCGGAACACACCGTTAGGTGCTTGGCGTGAGATATTCTACTTGAAGCTCGCTAGCCAAGCGGGCATTCGCAAAATGCCCTATAGGTACCGTCACGGATTTAAAGCGCAGAACGAAAGTGGTAGGGTTATCTGCGCATGTGTATATTTGCGCACTTCATTATAGTCACAGACTGCTAAACGATAGAACCACAACCTCTTTTCACCGCTTTAACGCTCAACGACAACGGCAACAGCACCGATAACAACGACGAAGACAACACCCTTCACCCTCAAACAAACGGTAATTATGTCGGTGGAACCACTGTGTGGAGGGGGTTGAAAGACCGCGCGGCAGGAAGGTTCAACGCAACTCTTTCAGGCTACTGGCGTAGCGTTTGGTGCCTGCCTAAGGGGTGTATGGTCTGGAGGAACCCGGCCACTAGGTCACCACAGGGGACCTCACCCCTTGGTTGTCCGGTTGAAGGTTTTGCCCGTATCATGAACTCATGATAATGTTGGCGTATGAGAATATTCCCTAGGTGGGTAAATCCCTTAAATTGCCCGTGGGGTGCCGGGGTAGAATGTCACCTCCTCATTGCTACTTATGGTTGTCGTAAAAGGCGACTAAAGGTAAGATACCGGGAGGTGGGCAGCAGCGCCTTCTGAGAGACTAATATTTTAAACTTCGTTCCCCAAGACGCCTGCCAAGTGTGGGGATTATGGCAAACCCCCCTTAATGAGGGAGGTTGTGTTCAGCAGTGGACAATCCGGCTGATACAGTAGGGTAAATCCCACACTCCCAAGGGAGGCTGCCCCATCGTATTTGGAGGAGGCAACATCCGTCTTGTGGGCTCCGACCCGCGCACCTACGATATTCGCAATAACGGACATTGATTCTAGTAAAAAAAAAAGTTGACTTTGGCAGGCAAATTAACTGCTTGGAAGAGTCGGCACCTTCTCGGTGCAGCAGCTTGACTCCGCTTTCGAAGCGGGGTCCTCGAGTCGTACTGGAAAGCATAACCTGCGCAAAACCAATGGTTTCGAATTTGGGTGCCTCGGCGAAGCGGGAGCGCAGTATTTTCGCCATATCTGCAGACGTCTCTATTTGTCAGAATACAGTTATATATATGAATGTAATCATTTTACAGAGATTTCTTAGACGAACTGTTTCCTTTTTTAATCTATGCTATCTTTTATCAAGGTATAAAGTGTTGTTATTTTGAAAGGTTTTTTTTGCCCGTATCATTGAGATTCTTTGATCATCTGAAGTACCTACTTAATGATATTTTGAACCATTAGCTAGAAGTCAATGTTATTTGGATTCATTTAAAAATTTTAAACAGTATATTTCGATTTTTGACGTTTTGGTTGATGAAGTTAGGTCCCCTTTCCGGCACCAGTATTATCGGTCATTTTAATATTCTGTGGTAGGTTATTTTATAACGTAATTTGAGTAAGTACAGAAGTTCAACGTAACTTCCGTAACGGAACTCCACGAATACATATGTAGGTACCTGAGTAGGTACTTCCTTTATAATTATTAACCTTATATTTATAGGAAGTACATATATCAAAATTCGAATATCGAACATATATCGAAATCAAATTTCAGTTACAGAATTTACTTTCTTTACGGTTTACGGTATAGTATAGGCCCTCCAACATCTACCTTTAGTAATAGGAGGAAGATCTTAGAGGATGACAGAAACTCTTTGATACTTCTGTTCAGTCTTTGACTCACATTATCATTACCAAATTAGACTTTCCTGTCAAAAAGGCGACCTCCATATTTTTTGCCTACGTACCGATTAGCATTAGCACTAAGACGTTGTGTACAAGCGGGCCTACCTGGGGCCGTATTGCCCAATAATTCAAATGGTAATGAAAAAGAGCTTCATTTCGATATTCGAACTCTATAGTAGGTAACGTTTTATACGAAAATGTAAACTACAAATCCAAAAACGTCATAAACAGGAATACAAATTACCCATGCCATGGTCTAAGAAAACAAGGTCTTCTACACAAGCTTGCGTCACTACCAAATTGGCTCCTTATTAAAACATGATTGCAGCAGCATACAAGTTCATGGTTCTTTTTCATGTGAATGTTTTGTTATAAAATATCAATACAATATTTCAAACAACTAATAGAAAGTCACACATGAATCAATGTTCATCACAGTAAATGATATAAAATAATTTGTCTCCCTATGGTTCCACTATTTTGACAAATATCGCCGTCTCTGTCTCACGTATATGATTTTATGATTTGCACCCATCTCGCTCTCACTCATGCACATATGCGCAGTGATTCGCAAACTTTGTGGTCGGGACATGTAGTGCTCATTTATGAAAGCTACGAGTATAATAAAAAACATATTTTTTTTTTCAATTGTGACGGAACAATCTTGAGGCCCACCTGTTGTTAAGCGGACTAACAGATGCATTACATCACAAGTCACGAATTGCCCTGTGCCTGTAACCAGTAGACATAGATGTTAAGTCTCTGTACCTGTAATTTCACTAGCTCTCAAGGACTGCTGCCGGAACACACCGTTAAATGCTTGTCGACAGATTTTCTACTTGAGGGGGGTCGCTAGCCAGGCGGGCATTGCAAAAAGTAACTGTAAGAGTAAAAGTAGAAAAAGCGGTGATTTGAAGTTTTTTTCGTTTCCTGCAAAATTGTCTGTAGCCGAAGAATGGCTTCCTTATTGTATAACCAAAGGAAGTTTACATTACGTTTGAGGTCCAAACGTAATGTAAAATTTCTTTGGTTATATAAACGTATCTACCTTATTGGTGTTACTCCCGATATTTTTTAGCTTTCTTTGAAACTAAACTGTACACAGAAATACAGACAACTGCCTTTTGTTTCGGCATAGAAAATAATTACTTGATTTCGGTTCGGTTCCGGTTCTTATGTAAGTAATAGACCTAGTAGCATCGAAGGTACCCATTATAAGAAAACTATCATATTAAAATTAAATTCATCAACGTTCATCACTTGTACCACACACCACACCGCCAACCTATTATACCTGTTTTTGTACTCCGCATTTTTGTAAGTAATCTTCGCGTACATTAATTTTGTTCTCAACCCTAGGCTATATCAACAAAATATTATGTATCCCTTCAGTTATGTTAGTTATGTAAATTCTAAAATAAGTCACTTATAAAGATAGAAGGTTTGGTTTGTAAACAAATAACTACCTTCTTTTACTATCAGTTAAATTTGTTAGAAACCAAGTAAGTTATAATTACATGTACCTATTAAAATTGAGTTAGATGCTATATATGTATACCTTCTGTTTATTTACTATTCTTTAAGTTAGTATCTAATAGACTGTTATATATAAATCGTTAATTATGTATAAATCTTAATGTTAAGATAAGGAAGAGCGGGTCTACCTGGCACAGGTATTACTATACTTAAAAGGTAGTCCCTACCTCAAAATTGTAAAAATGTTCAGACGAAATAAAAGATTATATTATTATTATTATTTGTTTCGGCATAGAAAATAATTACTTGATTTCGGTTCGGTTCCGGTTCTTATTTAGACCTAGTAGCATCGAAGGTACCCATTATAAGAAAACTATTCGGTGTCAAACATTCTGTACGAACTTGATAACCATAATTCATTCAAGGATCATTAATCTGTGTAAATCTAAATCGCTAATTTTACGTGATTTTCTTTATTAAAAAAGATGTTATCTGTTATTTTACTGCCCCCGAATTTCCTTATATTATGTACCTATAAAGTTTGAGAGCCGTTGATAGAAGTGATGACAGTATGCTTGTGTCTCGGTTACGCGACATCCGGTCTGGGAGTGTAATAATACCTGGCGTAGTATATAATTGTATCATGGATAATATATATTGCTACTCGTGGACTCTATTACTTTTCTCTATGAGTGGACTTCTTTCTCTTCTGGGTTGTTTTTCATAATTATTTTTCTAATTTCTCTTTTAAAAACGTACACTAATAAATACGTTCATGTTTTATCTATTTTAAGGTGAGGGTAAAATATTTTTTCTTTAATAACAGAGAATATATTTTTACTTACCAACGATTTTGTTTCTTTTTTCCAGTACTCCATTGGTTAATCGGCTTACAATGAGATACTTTAGCACAGTAATGAAAACAAAGAATGTGCTGAGCTGTGGTCTGAAAATGGCGAAAAAGCATATATATGCGAGTATTCACGGACCTACTGGCTATGAGGTTTATTGTTTTATCTGCCTTTACACTTTGGTTCACAGCCGATACCTATAGGTATTCTTTTCCCGAGCTTGAGTATGTTCGTAACTGATATTACCAAGCTAGGTGTACCAAAAGAAATCTCTTGTAGGTTCATCTCTCGTTTTCCCAATAGTCGTGGCGTAAAAAAGCAGTGCAGAGCATAGTATTGCTAAGTATCTACCTAGTACATGAAGAATTTATATTAAATCTATATTTTATTTTTATTTAGACAATGTCACAATATCAATATTTTATACTTGGTAATTTATTTTCTCTCTTCGATTAAATTATTGCGTCCCATCACCCATGGTTGTACGTAAAAACACGGTATCTATGTAGGTAGGTAGCAAATTGCACCAAAAGCCGCTGGTTCCTGTGCTTGTCTTTTACCACAATCATACCTGATTTAATGACGATGCAGTTGACGATGGTACAGGCTCGCCTAGAAAGTGCCTTTATACTTTTGCCTTAAAGCCTCAGGTTAGTAATACGGCCTCACCTTTGCAATAAGGCCTAGCTGCGCCTTAGACTTGATATAAGAGCAAAAGGTAAGAGTGGATGGCAAAATATCACCTAAGATCTAAGGCTATTTGTTATAGGTATGAATAGGTGCATCTCGGAAAGCAAAAGTCAGACTGAACTGACTCCATTGTGCAGAGAAGAGACACGCCTGGATTTTTGCAGCATTGACCTTGACCAATTTGCAATTTGAGACTGCTTTCAGGGACAAGTTAATACGCTCAACCATAGACTCTATGAGCGTATTTGAGCTTCACTGGTTCGCGCATTTAACGTGTAGCTCTACTACCGTGCTGTCATCTGCATATCCAAAGATGTCTCGATTGCTGCAGCAGAAAAGGGATAGCAGTCAGGCTTCAAGAAGACCGAAATCCAAGCACAAAAACCAGTGCGCAATCCATATGCAGAGCAGGAAGCTTACTTATAAGGCTTAGACATAAATTATATTAATAAAGACTTAGTAAAGGGTAATATTCGCTGAAATAATTAATTAAATTCGAAGGTAACGAAAAAGCTAGATCTGTCGGATAAGACGTGCCTGATCACAGGCGCCACTAGCGGCATCGGGTTGGAGATGACGCGGTGCCTGAGCGCACGCGGCTGCACCATGCTCATGGCGAGTCGCAACAAATACGCGGCAGGTGTCATCGGGAAAACCGTCTTCTCCGAGAACTTCGACCGCCTCCGATTTTATGAGACAAATCTAGCCTCCCTTAGATCTGTAAAAAAATGTTGTTCGGAGATTTTGAAAAATGAGAAGTAAGTTTTTCAGAGCATCCATAAATTATGTTATGTATTGCATATGGTCTTTGTTCAACAGTGGACGTCTTCCGGCTGATGATGATGATAATGATTGCATTGTCAGATTTTCAACATGAGGTGGGTTATTCATAACATACCTTATGTTATGAATAACCCACCTCATGTTGAAAATCTGCAGCACCTAACGGTTTTTCGGCAGTTGTTTTTGAGAGTCGGTTCCCATTCTAGGTAAAGCCTGTTCACCGTCTGGGTTCACATCATCCGCCATGTGAGCTTGGTTATAAAAAAAATATATATTTTTGGCTAACTTAACTCACGTCCATCGGCATAGACAACTTGATGTTTAGTTCCCTGCCCATAACGTCAATTGGCTTCCAATTCAATGATAAGAATTTCACCTCGCGTGTTTATTTATTCAAAGTACCTAACTGTAAGTTCACAATATTGTAATTCCACCCATTAATCCACTAGTTTTAGTAGATACTTGATTATCTAAGTAATCCTTTTTTTAGTTAAGACTTTTTTTTGTCACTTTTTTATACCAATCTTATTTGGAACATTTATTTTAAACACGAACAACCACTTTTACGTAAATAGTTCATTGAAGATTGATTCAATTATGATCAAGAAACTGAATGAATCGTAAACATACCGAACATCAGAAAACTAAGACTAAAATACTTCACCACTAGCCGTAAGAGTAGACTTCCTTTTTGATTATATTTATTGTATATTTACTCGAAGTAACGTCATTATCATAATGTAATATCACGTACATTGCCACAGAGATTTTAGCAATGCAAATAAGTATCATCCAGGCTAGAATGTCCACATGCACAAATACCGGAAGGTGGGTAGCAGCGGCTTCTGAGAAATTTACACCAGCAACTGCGTTCTCCATGACGCCTGCCAAGCTTGGGGATTATGGAAAACACCCCCCTTATGATAAGCACAAAATTTAACTCGGTCCCCAGCAGCTCAATTTTCTGTGGTCCCAGTAGCAGGCCAGGTAATGGTTAAGCAGGGGGTGCGAAGAATCCCCGGAAGATTCCCGGCTAACCCCCTCTCAAACGACGACCCTTGGTTCTGGCAACACATAAAATACGCACGCTCAGGGGGGACCAAAAGATTGTCGACCTGGAGGAAGAACTGAACAAGTTAAACGAAAGTGAGCAGGGCAGTGTACCTTATACTCAGAATGACGAACGGTTATCGCTGAAGGTCATACAAGCATTCTCACTCGACACTCTCAGGAAAAAAGCCTTCATGGAAAAAAGGGAGTTCATTGCAAAGGCAATGAACTCCTATTTCGAGAAGCGACCATCCAGGCAGTGGAAGTGGATAAGCCCCGATGGCTCAATAAAAAATTAGATCGATTTTACCATGACGACCAAGAAGCGAAAATTTGTATCGTAATATTAGTATTGTATAGGGTTGTATCAAACCTACTCCGGTCGGTATGCTGTATACGCAGAGGTTGATTGCTCCATAGAAAAACAAAAACAGGAGCACGACTCGTGACACCCTATTTGTGGGCACTCACCTGCCAAAAGCAGGTTAAAGACGCGAAACAGTTTCATCAGGAAGGTGTAGCCTACCGACCGCATGCCCTCTGATATTAGGTTCGAACTATGGTCTGCAAAGTACCCGCAAAACTTGTACGTTCCTCGTAGTGAAAGTCTACTTCCGGGCTACAAAGAGCCATGGCCCACCTGGAAAAGCCTTAATAGGCTCAGGTCTCAGGTTGGTCGAAGCAGAGATAACTTAAGCAGGTGGTTTATACATAACTCAGACACCAGTTGTGAATGTGGGGAACCTCTGCAGACCATGTCACACTTTATGACATGTACCGCGTGCCCAACCAAATGCTTACGCGATGATTTTTTGCTCAAAGCCAACCAGACGGCAATCGAAGTGGCTGCTTTCTGGCCAAGTAAAATTTAATATAACGGTCGCGCCGACTCGAAAGAAGAAGAAGCGAATATTCGATAATGTCTCTGTGATCCACAAGGTGAACACCGGTAGCAATCACCGTATCGTTAGAGGCACATCGAATATCAATGTTAGATCGGGTCTGATAAACTACACGCTTCGTCCTAGCGTTGCCCAAAATCAAAACCCTGAAAACTTTCAACTAGAACTACATAAGCGCTTCCAGTGCCTGCAAAACATGGACGAGATAAACAACGGGTTGATTATTGGTACATCGAAGCGCTGAAGTGTTTGCATAGAAATGCCACCATGTCGATTCGACTACAAGACAAGAGCATGGCAACAACCCAACGGCAACGAGGCGTGAGACAGGGAGATGTTATTTCTCCTAAAACTGAACATTGACTAGACGAATATTATGTCTACTGTCCATGTTGCACCCGTACAAGTAAGTAGTTGTTGGAACGATACGCTCGAAGTTGTTGACCATTATGTCAAGGTAATATTATCTATACAGTATTTCAACTTCATAGAAACGGACGAAACGCGACTCGATCTCGGCATGCTGAGCGCATGCCGAGATCGAGTCGCGTTTCGTCCGTCACAACACAACTGTGCCGCAGCGCAGTATAAAGTATTACTGCTGCTGCTATAACAACATATATCAATAAAGCAAAAGCAACATATACCAATAAAAAAAAAAAAATTATAAGACCGATTTGTTATTCAAACATAAACATGTTTTTATAAAATTAAATCTACCAATCAAAATACAACACGCATTTATTTTGAACACTTCCTATTCATTTGTTTATATAAAAAAGTATATTTATAATCACAAAACTAAATGGAAACACTTAGTAGGTAAATGTAAAGCTGGAGGCGGGCAGCTCTATCCCATGTTTACGTACCGCGCGGATGTAGGTAGTTATTTCAAGGACAGGACCGAGTTAAAATACTGTATAGATAATATTACCGCGATTATGTTTACCTGGGACGGACTGTTCGATTAGATAGGTCCGACTCCTACAAAGAGGAATAATATCAATCCGTAAAATCTAACTCAGATTGGCAGCGTGCGGGAAGTTGCGCGACATCTTCTCGTCGTACATAGCCTGAAGACCAAAGCCTTCAACCGGTGTGTGTTGTCAGTGATGACTTATAGAGTACTGAGACGTGGTCCTTGATTGTGGCCCTTATGGACAAACTCAGAACTAAGATCTACCCTCCGCGCTAGTAAATAACTGTATTAATTCAGTAGTGCATCTGCTCTTTCCTGCTAATGATTGAATACATTGTCTTGTTCTTACGCGTACGTTGACATAAAATGCGAGCTATATAGTAACCATATAAACATGTAAGTGGCATTTCGCATTATACGCTATAATTACTGATCAAATTGTATGTAAGGCAGATCATTATATATACGCTAGAAACAGAAAAGGTCCTAAACTTGATCCTTGTGCTACTATCTCCTATTTTAACCAAAGAACCGAACTTTTCTTTTATGTTATTGTGATGGAACAAGTTCGAGGCCCACCTGATGTTAAGCGGACTAACCTCTGCCTATAACAGGTGAATTTCGTCACAAGTCACGAGTTGCACTACGCCCGTCACCTTGAGACATAGTTGTTAAGTCTCATGTGCCTCTAATTTTACTGGCTCTGAAGGACTGCTGCCGGAACACACCGTTAGGTGCTTGGCGACAGATTTTCTACTTGAGGGTGGTCGCTAGCCAGGCGGGAATTCGCAAAATGTTCGCACTTGTTGACACTCCGCTGTCTGCCTATCAATCTGGGGTCAGCTAAGTTTTTAATGGTTTGCAGAATACTAATAAATTTTTATCTAAAAAAATAAGAACTTATAGTTTTACAATTTTACAACGTTTTTGTAACGTTTTTGATCTCAAGAATTTAACCGGTTAAGGAATCTGAAATTTCGCTATGATATATTTTTGTAATATATATATATCATTCTCTATTTAACCAACAATACTAAAAACGCTGATTTATCAGCTGTGATCAGAACTAACAAATTTGTATTTTCTTTCTCGGGTGGTTATAATTCACATACTTAATAGAGCCAATATTTAGAGTAACTACGTAGTATCACACTCTTGTTGAAAACATGTTTTTTTTAAAGGAAAATCGATATTGTAATATTGAACGCCGCCGTGTTTGGAATACCATGGACGTTGACGGAAGACATGTTGGAGACAACGTTCCAGGTCAACTACTTGAGCCAGTTCTACTTGCTGATGAATATTGACAGCATTCTTGCTCCAGACGCTCGTGTTGTGTTTGTTTCTTCCGAATCTCACAGGTAATATCTTTCTCATAAGTATATAGATTTGAAGAGCTCGCAACGGAGTTTAAAACGACTATACATCATTCTAAACTGACCAATTGGGTTTAGCAGTTTTTATTGCGGTCATTATTAAGATGGGTGACCGGTAGTGGAATTTACTAGGTACTGCTTAGCACTTCTGTCTTTCGAAGGGCAGATTACACTGTCGCTTCCGATGTTGTTGATGACATTCGTTATTGCGCGGTAGTAGAATATTTTTATTAATGCAGCGCGACCTACCGTGTTCAATTGTGAATCTAAACCATCCATCGACCCAGTCACACAAAAAATCACGCCAGATATACACAAAAAATCATCAAAATCGGTCCAGTCGTTAAGAAGGAGTTCAGTGACACGAATCATATATATATATAAGTATATAAAGATATATGACGACTGTAATGGAGAAAAACGTTTTATCCACCGTACTTGAAGAATTGCGTATCAAGTGCTATTCATTCATCAACAGCTACATCGTCTACTGTTAAACAAATGCCTCCACACTCATAAGTGGGATTACCGTCAATCCCCACGGTGACTTGGGGATCGCAGTATGGTAAAATGGTAGATTTTGAGAAGACGCTGCTGCTCATCTTATGATATTTTACATTTCCTCTTACGAATTTTTGAGGAAGATATATATTGGGATGGGAGAGCTATTCCAGTCTATCAACCCACTAGCGTATGGAGCCAAGTGCTATTAGGTAGATCAAAAATAAACAATAACAGTGATCAGACCCCGTAAAATTATTCGTCTTTCCAGGAATGTGAACTGGTCCCTTCGCGACCAGATGATACCGTCCGAAGAACTAGTATCGCTCCCTCGAAACATGTACACGTCGATAAAAGCGTATAACATATCCAAACTATGCAGCATGCTCGCCATGCACTACTTGGGCTATCGCTGGATGAAGTCAGGAAGAGCGGTGTTCGCTGCGCATCCTGGCTCGTTCGTCAAGACGCGCCTCTGTCTCAATTGGTGGCCGTACGAGATGCTCTATACTGTGATGATACCGTTCAGCAAAACTATTGTGAGTTTACCTTCCTATACTTGCAGTCGAGGTATAAATGATTTAAGATGAATGTAATAGGCGTCGAGCCTATTGCTATCTACCGTGCAGAGTTACAGGACTGCGAGAAAGTCTGTTCCGTGGTTCGAACCCAGAGCCTTTTGGCTACGAGGACTTCCATTTCCTCAGTTAACTATTGAGAGGGTATTTCTTGTTTGTAATTTGGCTACGATGATCGGATTTCCTTGTGGCCAAACTGGTTTGGCATCTGAGTTTGGCCACGAGAAACCCACCCTCTCAAGACTACAATGTGACGCTTTACGGTTCTCAACTAACGAGGTAGTTTAATTTATTAAGCTACATTCAGATGTAGTCTTAAATTAAAAATTAATTTGAAGAGGTATGAAATATTTACTACTAATGAATATATTCAGGCTTTACTTTGCGGATTTTTATTTTGAATAATAACAAATATTTAAAGTAAACATTAAATTAATATTTGAGACAAACACATAAACATATTATAATATATCTATAGAAGGTCTTGACACTTCAAACAACACGATTGAGAAAGATTTTCGATCGTGTCCAGACAAGACCTCCTGAGGATGCTTTGTATAGAATCTAAACGCGTCGAAAATTAGGCGGAATTGTAACTAGATATAATTTCATATTTTTAAGTGTGTTTCAAAAATAATAATTTAATCACGATATATTATTAAAATATTTGTTATTATTTCTAATACTTTATACGCCCAGTTAGTAAGGCAAAGACTATTAAGCCCAGTACTAGCATACATTTTACATATTCGTGATTTTTGTGGGTCATCCTGTCGTCTATTCTATATATAATTCATCCTCGACAAGCACAGATCTACACTATAATATGTACTTGTCGACCCACTAAAAAAAAACGATTATATTATTAACTGTCTCCAGAGTCAAGCCGCCAGCACTCCTCTTTACTGCGCAACTTCACCATATCTGGAGGGGATATCAGCAGCGTACTACAAGGACTGTAAAAGGTGCGAAGACAGCGAGCTGGCGAAGAATTTTCACCTCGCGTTCAGGATCAACGATCTCACTCGTGATCTCCTACAAGACCGCGTCGAACTCCTGGCTGTTGACGATGGGAAAGTCGAAGAGAGAATCGAGCATCCACAGCAGCAAACTAAAGACTCAGTCCATGAGACACTTACTCCTGAGTACTCTTAACTTTTTACGTGTGCCTACCAACTCTGCTAGCTTTTTGTTCTTAGACAGTTGCTTAAAAGTATGGGTGAACAAATTACCTGTGAGAAAGACCGTGCTTGTCTTACCTACGAGGTTGGATTTGGCATTCCGACGTAGAAAGAAAAGCCCTTTTTGTTCCACGTGAGCGACAAGCGCATCAATGCGATTCTATGCAAATCACGAAAATAATATTATCTCTAACAATATGTGGCGTATGTTGTCGCGTGGATCGGCTTGCAATGAGACGCAATATAGTGAGAAATGGTTTATTTCGTAGTAAATTCACGGCATCGCGACTTGTCGCTTTTCTATGCTCGTTCGATAGACTTGAAAATGAATTTATGAACTGTCTTAAAAAGTTTTGAGGCATTATTTTAGGAGACTGAATTTATTTCACTAAATATACCATTCAGGCTTCCTTGACTTGAAGAAAAGAAAATGGCACTTGTCTATTCTGCTTTGGCACACGAATATGTGCACACACCAAGGCTCATACGAGAAAAGGTACCTATGTTAGTATAGTCTTTTGATGTTATAAATTAAATGATTCTGTTAACTTGATAATATTTTATTTATAAATATAAAATACGGGTAGCTCAATAAAACTTGGAATCCCAACAAGGTTTTACATTGAATCACATGGTACATTTCATATTTTAAGTAGAAATAGGCACAAAGTAAAGGATAACATCAAAATTCATCACTTTTAATAAACAATCTGGCGTTAATCTTATTAAAAACAACAATACTTTATAAATGACAATCTTATAAATAGGTACTCATATATAGGATACCGTGATCCCACCAGTCGGAAAGAAGTGGGACCACGGGCCCTTCACTTTGTTATCTTATGCGCAATCTTTTGTAAACGAAAACTAATTAAACCTTCGTATAAATGCATTGAAATGTATTTGAGCTGAACAACTGGCCTAAAATTATTTCGTATATTCTTATAGTAGAGGAGACGTGGGAGGACGACCTTCACTCGTCTGATAACTTGATGCCACATATTTTTTATAAAATATAATTTACTAACAAACATGCCAATGATAACTTGCCTATCGAAAAGTTTTCATAGCTATTTTTAATATAATTAATTTTCTTCAAGTTTCTTTCATCACCTTCACTCTTTTCATAACCGGATGAATATCATCTCAATTGATAGTTTTTAACAAACAGCAAATGCTTAAATAGGTTTGTCTACTTATTTCTGTGCATGGCTACTTGTCGAGCAGATGTGAACAGATAAGTCAATATAGGTAACTAGACCGATCTGTTAACCAATCGAAATTGATATCATATGTAACCAATATAAAACCAATCGCTTAATTTTTTTTAATAGGCTTGCCTGCAAAACATCTTACTTGAAATAAAAATGCTTTAAAATTTATTCAATTTAAAATAGCATTGAAAACTTTTCGATTGGCAAGTTATCATAGGCACGTTTATTAATAAATTATATTTTATAAAAAATATGTCACATCAAGTTATGTGATGGGTGAAGGTCGATGTTCACCGGCTCTTAGACTATTATGTTTAGACAAAAAGTTCCAAACTCAACAAATAAGGCCAATGCCAGAACTTAACTACTAACAATATTGTCCTTAATATTAACGGTTAAATACTTTAACAACTACAATAAATACATTGCTTAACATATGCCGGAAAATGCTCGAGCTTCATACTCGAAAATAGTAATCAACGTTTAATAACTTGTGAAAAGCCTAATTGAACAAGATTTGAGCCTCTATCAAATACAAAATACACGCTACAAACATAAGAGTAAAATTGACAACGATAAATAAAATGTAAGTAGAAGAGTACATTAATATCGCCTCTGCTAAAAATGCACGCTTTGGATTTGTAGGAAACGGTTTAATTCCCAACTGTCCCCCTCACACACCCATTCACGACGTTATTTCCACTTGAACCCCTAGAAGTCTACTTAAAAGCATTCGGATTTGGACCCCTGAAGGGAGGTTTTGGCACGGATACTCGTTGTTTCTCGTGGACACCCTGAGCATAAACTATTTTCAATCAAAATTAATAAATATTATATATAGAATATAATTTAGTAATAAACATTAGTTAATTAAAACTTAAGAGTTAATTCAATTAAAGCAATGTTATTTTTTTTTTATTTTTTTTGTGTAAATTTTATTAAACAGTTCAATTGTCTTTTCATTATAATGTTTTTGACTCTGTGGATTCAAGTTTTATATAAACTTAGTGATTATTCGTGAATAAATCCAAACGTAATAGTGAGTGTATGTGGGAAGGGGTTCAAGAGGAAAGAAAGTTTCACAATATTAATATTCCAATGTGCAAATAAAGTAAGTTAGTATTGGTCTATCAATGTAATCGATCTCAGCACTTAATAGTGGCATTATCTGACTTGAAACCTACCTCATAATTTGCGAACAGTTCGTAAGTGTTTGCGACTTTGTCAGCTCAGTAGAGCAGGATCCGCTTCTCAACTTGCTTGCGGCAGATGGGACATACGGTGATTCGATCGCCGCACATCTGACACATGCCGTGGCCGCACAGGAATATCATGTTCTTTAGGCGGTCCAGGCAGATTGGGCACATTGTCTGGAAACCACACAATACATGTACCCTTACATATATTTGAATAATAAGGTTAGTAAGTTCTGCCTCCATCGGCGTTAGAGGTTTGATGTCACGTTTTTGGTGTTTATTTATTGTCTCTAATTTCTATATTCTTCTGCTTTAATGTTTGGGAAAATTTGATCTCAGATAGTGTTAAAATCCAATCCAGATGGACCAAGGGCAGCGGCCCATGGTCCACCTACCTACACAGTTCACCTAGTTGGACCAGGTGTAGATTTTCCTTTCCGTGGGCAACCTCAGGTTAACTGGGTGAACCAGAGTCGTTTCAGTAAAGACAATTAAACTTATAATATCATGATATACCTATCCTTTTACCGGTAGGGGGATCGTCAACTGGCTATCAATAATGTAAAAAAACAGTCATATGGAAATGCTCGGGCGCGTCAGCTATTTTTACAGTATGCCCCACGTGTCTTTGAAGACGAAGTTATGTTAATTTGCCGATCGGCATTGTGGAGTAAACAAATATATTTGAGATCTAATTATGCTTTCTAGTATATATGGCTGTGCTATTTCGATAAATGAAGAGGAATATTATTGCGTTCTAGCCTGGGTGTTCCCTAATTAGTAACATATCTGACCAAATGACAAATCATGTATCAACCATAATGTGTCATATTATAATATATACATATAATACCTATATAGTATATAATTATTTATTTACGACTTTCAAAGTGAAATTCGATGGGTCTTGAATGTGATAATCTCGACTGCTTATGAGATATATCCCTTGCAAGTTTAACAGCTATCATCCGGGACGCAGCTCTTAGTAAGACACGAGAGATGTCATCCGAAAAGCAGATTTACTGAGACACTTGACGGCTGTCAAACCAAAACTTAGAATGATGTTTTAGTTTAATGAAGTTGTTTTTTTGTCACCCTAATTGAAAAATACGTCTTCTGTCACTTCGACAGCTGTTATATAACAGTTTTTGGAGCAAAACCAAATCTGATTATATTTTTAATTGTTGTGAAAGTAGTCTCAAATCAAACAATAATGTTTGTCACTTTGACAGCTGTCATGCTAGCCTTTGATCATTGTCTCACCTGCTGGTAGCAATCACTTGGCCTTAAATTCTTATTTCTGGTATCCATCTACAATGGTGGCCCTATCAGGCTACACTATAAAGAATACAAATGCTGCCTACTAAATAAGTAATTGTGTATATGGGAAATGAGTACATAAATAACTGATTGTGAATACAGGAAAGATAATTGTAGGTTAACTGGGTGTGCATAATGGTTAGTCTATAAGGAACCTCTTCTATACGAAGAGTTTCAATACGATGGAGGTACTCAACAGAACGCCCTTATTTAAATCTCCCACTATTGAGTAAATCCCATAATCACCTATTGGGCTCCTCTACTGCTATTTTTTACGCGCCTTTGAAGCACGTGTAGGTCTTCTGTAAATCCCAAGCACATGTCACCATAATTTTATCCATCCTGCATTTATTGTAAATAATAATGGTTTTGGTAATTAGGAGATTTTGTCTCTTTAACTTTAAAGCTATCCAAGTAAGTACTAGATAAATCGACAGACGTTGCCTACTCGAAAAACAAACGGTATCTACTTGAATACAAATAATTTAGGAACCAACTCACACACACAACTAAATCATCAAAATCTGGAGACAGAAGAATTAGTATAATTTAAGATAAGCTACCACAATTCCAAATAACGTGGTAACGGTCATCACTTCTCATTCTCGTTGGTGGTTGAAGCACAGCTTAACTTAGTGTGCGCAAAAATATACTGTACCAGTCAACGTTCAGTTTAGACCTAGGAAACAATACACAGTTGCTAGTTTACAGAAATGGCAAATTTCTAGAATATTAAAAGGTAAATTCTATGGTAACATTCAACCTGAGATGCCCAATAAACTCTGGTTCTTAATATTCCAAAACGCTGATAAAGTGACAACCTCTACAATATGCCATCCAAGTCAAAACTATTCCTGTAACCCAGTCTTCCTGGCCAAACTTATAACTCCCTCTGTGAATGTGGTTTGGACGAAGGAAATGTAAAACACATATTTTTGTGTTGTCCCAAAATAAACTCTTCTCTCTACAATACTCGTATTATCCCTATAGATATCCCTCGTCCTTTCTCCCTCAAATGTATCCTGTCCTTAGTATTTAGTCCATATTCAAAGAAAGCTGTAAATTAACTGTTCTTATACTAAATAACTTAACCAAAAGTTGTTCCCAGGTGTTCTATATTTCCCCTATATATAATGAATTTGTGTGTGTGTGTGTGTGTGTGTGTGTGTGTGTGTGTGTGTGAGGGTGTGTGTGTGTGTGTGTGTGTGTGTATACATTTGTGTTCGTCCAGTAGTTAGACGAACTAACATCTAATGTTTCAGCACCAAATTTGGCTTAGACAGTTCTCACCGGACATAACTCATTAAAAATAAAAAATCCACTTCGTTTGATGGTCCATATAACTACGTGACATTGGTGGAATTGTGGTGGTGCCCACAGAAGCCACAAAACAAGAGTTGAATTCTTAACATTGAAAAATTGCGTGTTCTTGAAAATATTTGCATAATTTGTTAATTTAATTGATGTTAACCATCTGACCTACACGTGCATTTTTTCGTCCAGTAAAAAGTTTTATATGCGATAAAAGCAGTGGGACAGATGGTGCTTGCTTTCGTAGGTTAGGTAGGTTCTAACGGGAAAGCTCCAAATCAGAGATTGGAATGAGGTGACATTTAGTGACTAACAATTTATCGATAAAAAAAATCATGAATCACTATATGTCAGATTGCACCGACTTTGTTCATCAGCGAAATATAAAACATTTAGGAACAGTTTATTAAGTTTTCCGGTGATAGGATATTCCTACTTTCTTTACATTCGTGACATCGCTATTAAATCTGCAACTTATAACAGCACAACGCGGCATTTCAATATAAATTGACGGAGATGCATGCGGCGCGTTAACCGCGGGTCGACTGTCAGTAGCATTATAGTCCGTTGACGTAAATACTCCTGTTTAGGAGTATGCTAGGCTCGCCGGCCACGCCCCTTTCACCTTTCTATTGCTTTCTCTTTTCTGTGGACTGTACATACTTGTTCTTTGATGTCCTGTAACTGTTGCTGCAGTTTCTGCACGTCTGCAGGCGCGGGTGCGTTCGCAGTCGCGGTGTTTGTGTTCGCAAAACGCGAGCCATTGTTCATGTAATGCGGCGCGCTCTGCGTCGGCACCGGCTGCCCCTTGTTCACTTGCACCTGCGCCAGGTTACTGCTGCTCTCCTTTTCCACTGGAATACACGTAAACAAGAATTAATAGACATAAAAAGACAGAATTTAATTATAAGACAAATCTTTGATTCCACCATCACCTCATAGGGTAGGGCTATGGGCATGTAGTTAGACGGATCAGACTGATCGCCATTGGGTGGACTAGGGCTCGACTCCAAGACGACGCGGACGGCAGACATCTTTTTGCATATGGAAGCAGAAAGAGACGCGTCAAGATTGGAGCCAACTCAGGAGCACATAGTTTTAATACGTAATACAATCTGGCCCACTCGACTTTTGCACATCAAGGAATGCTTGCGTAGCGCGTTTGAAAAAAACGTGGTTCTGCCATGAAACTTGTAAAAAACCTTCTCCTTTGCGCTATGGGCCAGCGTATTGTTCGGACTTCGAAAAAAAGGTCGGTAAAGAGGACTGACAGAAGTTGCCTTCAGCAGCGTTGGCTATGGACCAGAATGCTCGTCTTCCAGACGGAAACTTTGCAAGTTTTTTGCCGATTCAGATGATATATGCAGCTTTGGCCGTAGTAATGATGTTTTTACTAGATCGGGACGAGCGTTCTTCAATAAGGAAGGTTTTGGATTTCGTACAGCGAGTGTTTCGGGCCACGATTCATAGGTGGAACGTTGCAATTGTGTATTGACAATTTCGACCAACAACGCAAACTACAGAATAAAGAATAAAGCTTTCCATTTCTTGGAATATGACATCGGAGACCGAGTCTGCACAAGATTTGCTATCGCTTGAAGAGAAGCACAGCTGCCTTTTGCCATAGCTTTAGGATGCGTAGAACTCTATGTGCCCGGCTATTCTTCCAAAATCCTTACGATGCCATAACCATTGTTCTTCCGCACTAGTGCCGGAAATACAACACACTCTAGCAGTAGGATGGCAACATTCCAGGCGGACATCAAGAGGCCCTACCACCACGAAGAGTTTCAGGTGGAGTTGCAGTCCCGGAAACGGCTGGTAGAGGATGTGATGAACACGCCTCCAAACTTATCCCCCAAAACATTAACTAGCGTGACATTATCGTTTTGAACTGCTTTTGATAGCGTTAACGCTAAGTACATAGTTAGCTTACAATGTTTATAGAGTTCACGTTTTTTGTGACTTTTAACATTCCACTAATCGCAATAATTATTTATTGCCATGAAAAATAAACACGATCGAAATAATACCGGTGAAGTGGTGTTTTCACGTCCGACCGAACCAAAACCGCAATTTCATGTCGTTTGATCAGAATTGGGTTTAATTAAACGCGTTTTACTTATGAATGGCAAAATCGGCAATGAATCCAACAAATCCAGGAAAACCTACAACTAAGCAGTAACAAGACTAAAGATAGAATCAACGGGAATTTGATTAATTGTACCAAAAGGCAACTACTTAGACATAATTTAAGTGCCCGGAATTGGACGTACCAGATACTAGACAAAAAGTGAAATTGACCTAACGTAATGGAAATAAAAGAGTGACTTGACTAGAAGATCGAAGGTAAAACATGTGTACTTGGGACTGTTCTTCATCATACAAATAGTATCTTTCCGTTCGTTTCTATCTCTATAAAAACAACGTAGTTTGCCCTATTTAAATTTAAATTGTAGGTTTCAGAGATTTTAGTATTCAAACAGAAAATAATTTTCTCGCCATTTGGGATAGGTGGAGCTAGTTTCGGAACAACAAGTTTCCAGCAGGCTGCAATGTTCCAATAGAGCATGGCTCGACTTACGATCGATCTTCTGAGCGGCGACAGCAATGGCTGGCGGCGTGGCAAGGGGCTGTGGCACGGGCTGCGGGGCGGGGGTGGGCGCAGGCTGCGGGGGTTGCGCGGGCTGCGCGGGCGCGGGTTGCGGCGCGGGCTGCAGCGGCGTGCGGCACTCGACACACTTGCGCATGAGCGGCGCGCACTGTGCGCACGCGCACACGTCGCCGCACGGACGGAACACCACGGTGGCCGCCGCCTCCGAGCACACCACGCACTCACCCACGCGCACGCGGGACGTCACACACATGCGGCACAACAGACACTTCTTCACCTGCAACACCGCACCAAACAACACTAATGAACCTGCAATTTGTAGTCTGTTAGGATCCCTCACATCTAACAAAGTCGACTACGGTCTGAACAGTACATTCGAATGGAATCCATCAATTGCACTGGCCGGCCTTCAGGTTCGTTTAGATCGTGATGTACTTGGTCTTGTTGTACTTGCAGTTTAGTAACTAAAATATAAAATTATTAGTTTTGACCTCTCAGCATCCGCAGTGGACGATATCGTCCATTTCAACTGTTATTTCTGTTATAATTATCTACAATGCATGCAATGGTTAGGTAAAATAAATGGACTTTTAAAAGATTTCATATACGTATTTTCGCATCCGTCGTCGTAGTTTGTTATATAATTTTCCTTAGGGCGATCAACAATGCCGACAACAGCTAATCCGTTAGATTGTAGTATTCGTAGTTGATTTTTTATGACGTGTAGGATCCATTAGGGCTCGTTTATAGTTGTCGAGCGGCGATCATCGTGAGGGCAACGCTAGTCGCTTCTACGTGAACAATTTCATCAATACTATCAGTACTAATATTATAAATGCGAAAGTAACTCTGTCTGTCTGTCTGTCTGTTACGCTTTCACGCCAAAACTACTGGACCGATTTGAATGAAATTTGGTATGGAAATAGTTTGGGACCCGGGAAAAAACATAGGCTAGTTTTTATCCCACTGCGCAAAAATAAGTTAATGTTTTTGCGCATTAACCGACATACGTAGATTTCCTAAAGCTAGTATTATATATATATATTGCCTTATGTTAGAATTAACTGAAAGACGTACTTAGCTGACACCCTTAATGCCCCGTTATCTCCATTTCTAGTTAAACAACTAGAATGGAAATAGGTATACTTCATTTTGACTTAACTTTTTAAAGTAAAAACATTAGCTTACATTTGTTCGTTCTCCACCACTTTAGATAGATAGATAGAAAACTCTTTATTGTTACACCACTTTTGAAATATAAAAGTTTACAAATTAAATAATAATAACATAGTGTTACAATGGGCGGCCTTATCACTAAAAGTGATCTCTACCAGGCAACCTTAGGATGGAGTTAAACGAACAAAACAATTGGGGCGGGTGTAGTCCAAAAATGAATAATGAAAAAAGTACATACTCAAATTTCATAAAATATTTTAAAATCAAAACTAATTTTAGTGTTATTTCTAAACAATAGTAGGTACAAAAATAAATTACTTATAGGTTTTTACAATAATTAAATATATACAATAATTATAAATACATATCTGCATATAAACATAATAACATACATAAATATATACATACATAAATTATATAAAAATATATACAAATTATAATATTACTTTACAGAAGTCTTACGAAAATATACCTGCTCTGAAGTGAACTTCAAATGTCGAAACGGAATTCATCCCCATTATCATTCTAGTTAGGCAATAAGACTACATGCAATCGTCAAAACCTGTTGTTCTTGACAGCTATGGATCCTCGAGCACATATAATAATACTAGCTTTCCGGGCGCGGCTCCGTCGGTTATCGCGCAATAACATTAACCTCTTTTTGCGCAGTTGGATAAATATATATTATAATATATATATATATATATATATATATATATATAATATAATAACTATCCTATGTTTTTTCCCGGGTCTCAAACTATTTCCATACCAAATTTCATTCAAATCGCTCCAGTAGTTTTGGCGTGAAAGCGTAACAGACATACAGACAGACAGAGTTACTTTCGCATTTATAATATTAGTACTGACTACCTTGAGGTCGATATATTTAATCTCAAACGTGAATGTTTTGCCAGTAAATTCATAATATTTAAAAGCCCTTACCTTAAAAAAGAAAAGGGTTGTTTCAGAAAATAAAGTGATCCAAACGGAACAAGATGGCGGTAGCCAGCCCAAGACTCGAACGACTTTAATTTGTTTATATGATATGCGAGCTTTGACTATCTCATCAGTCATCACTCTTCAGATCCCTTGTTCCTGGCAGAACTATAGGTTATTGTTTATGCTTTTGACTACTTCTTCGTAACACGCAGCCCAGTAAGATCCATAGACAGAAAACGGTAAAGTTGTCAATCGAATAATATTAAGTAAAATCTCCATAAACAACAGATAGTAAATCATAGTTACCCTCGCAGCGCACACGTTGCAGCAACAGATATGTCCACAAGGGCGGAATAGCGTATCACGTTTTGCGTCAGAGCAGACCAAACATTCGTCTGCTGTGGGGTCACTGGGGACCTCTGCAGCTGGCTCAGGTTGGGCAGGCACCGTAGACCCCGTGGGGACCACAGGAGTCACGTTCACCGTGGCACTAGTACCGGGCAAAGATACTGCTTCACCTTCCGGAGACACTTCTCCACCAAGCGTCGAGCCTTCCTTCCGGCACGATGTTAGCGTCTTGCAAAGATTTGGATCGGGGCATAAGTCTAAAGGTGTTTGACCTGAAAATAATTGTGTTTACGAAACATAAAATTCAATTCGTCATTACATTTTATACCTATTTGGAAGTTTACTGTGTAGTGAATAATACTACTTCTTTTTAACCGCCTTCTAAAAAAAGGAGGAGGTTCGCAATTCGTCGGTTTTGTTAATGTTTGTTACCTCAGAACTGTTGACTGGGTGAACCGATTTTGAAAATCCTGTTTTTTGTTTGAAAGCTGATGCTTGTCGTTTGGTCCCATTTAATGTCAACAAAATCGGTCAAGCCGTTTTTGAATAACACTCCAATAATATAATAACTGAAAAATATTTACCTACAGTCGTTGACAATGAATGACAATCGATCCCGTAAGTAGCAAGGGTCACTAAAATGAGTGAATAAAAAAAATACCAAAAAATGGAACCGACTTCAACACCCAAAAGTGGGAAATAACTTGTCGAAATCGGTACCATGCGCACAATATTGTGATAATAGGTACTTTTGAACTATCATGGTACCGACTTCAACAAGTTATTTCACACTTTTGTGTGTTGAAGTCAGATTAATTTTTTTGTTTTAAATTTTTTTTTTTGCTAATAATTGTAGGTTCATTTTCCTGTTTTTACACCTTTTGGATAAAAGTTTCGTCGCGTTGCGTGCTTAATCATATACTTAAGCACGAATACGATGCAGACTGTGCGTTATGTGAGGATGGAAATACTCACCCTTCTTGTTCTTGACGGTGAGGTCAGCGCCATGCGCAGCGAGGAAGCAGGCAATCGATGCCGAGGACTTCTTGTCGTGTGCGTGCGCCAGCCCTGTGAGGAGGGACGCATCGCGCGCGTCTTGCAGTCGCCGGAGCTGCTGCAGCGTGTGGTGCCGCAGCGCCTCGTGCAGTGGAGTGTCGCCGTCCTGGAATGTACCAATCACAACTTGGAGGTTGAATTTGTAACACTGACGATTAGCAGTTGCACACGTCAATCTTACTTTATTTAATTCTTTATAGCGCTACAGTACAAATGGAGGACTTAACGCTACAGCATTTTCTACCAGACATCCACATATGAGTTATAGAGAACAGGACGTAGGTGTGCATCTAAAATTTAAATCCTATTTAGAGCAGAAAACTCAAAGAATAAACACAAAGCATATTACAGATATAAAATATTAGTCGTCAAAGCTTAGCCGAATAGATATTAAACATAATGGCAAACCTTTCTAACTTTTTTTTTACAATTGACTGTCATGTCTTATTCAAATTCAAATCCATTTATTTCAGGCAAAATTGTACCCATATTCACCGAGTACAATATAAAATAAAACATATGACATTTGTAACATAACATACAAGTAGAAGTTAATGTCATGTAAACAATAATACTGATGAATTATATACATATATGAAAACACATTATGAAGTTACAAACAAATTATTAAATTACATTAAATAAAATAGAAGTCAGATGGTTAAGCAAATAATTATAATAAATACAAGTAAGAATATGACAAATTCAAATTAAATCACATAACAATATTAAATATAGCATCTATATCCCTCAGCGTCTTGTTGGTCATCTAGGTTGACCAACATTTACTGCGCTTATTACCTGAATTAATGACCAATAGTGGCATTTAATACTAAGCGCTACGTTACAATTTAATTTATTTTTTTAGATCAATAATATAAAATCATACCCGAACTCGCCTCATAGAGTTCTACACAGTGTCACCCCAGATGCGAAGGTGCAAAAATATTTTTTTACCTCACAAGCTCCTTCCTGTATATCATTCGAAATCTGCGTGGAAAATTACTTTTGATACCCTAGCGTGCAAAAGGGTTTTTGAAATTCGAAACTTTACAACAGTTCCAGAAAAATAGTTTTATTATCAAATGTGGTAATAATATAAAAATTACCTTTAATTTTTATAAACTAAAACTTATTTACAATCCATAGAAATTTTCTCGCTGAAGTAAATTGTGTTTTGCTCGGCAGCAAAACTATTTTGCGTCTCGTACGTATGAAACGTTTGTTACGCGCAGGTTTCAATAAGAGCACTAGCGCGGAATAACATCTATGCAGCCTTGCATAACAAATAACTATTATCGGTTACCCTCTCATGTTTTGTGACCTATTCAAAGATGGATTAAGACAGAAAGCGGAGCGCATTAATAGATTTTAATTTTTCCTTTGGGTATAGAAATCATAAAAAGCCCTACATACTGCGCTATTGTCCCACACACCTCGTCAGATTTTCCCATCTATCTGATCCTGGTTAAGGTTCTAAGCATCACGCCAAATTCTAGAAAGTCGTACCTTATCACAAATATTAAGATCAGCCCCGTGCGCGACGAGCAGACGCACTATCTGTGTGTGCTGGCGCTCGACGGCGAGGTGCAGCGCTGTCTGCAGGTTGGCGTTCTGGAGGTCGGGCCGAGCTCCACCGCGAACCAGCAGCTCTGCGACCTCAGCGTGGTTGTTCAGGGCAGCGAGGTGCAGCGCAGTATACCCGTCGTCTTTTGCGTCGTCCACTATCCACGGCCGCGGCAGCTTACCAAGCATTATCTTCATTGCGCTGTAACAAATTACATTGTATGTCAAGTAAAGTATGGAACTACTTGCCAGTGTACCTGTATCTTTATTGTACCGTCGCTTTCCTCCAAGTTAGAGTTCGATGAAATAATTGCTTATGTGGGCGATTCAGATTAATTAAGATTTTGTAAAGGAAAATAAAACAAATCTCAAATAGAATATCGATCAATCTCGATGCACGCTGCACGTGGCGGTTACGATCTTTTGTTTATCCAAAATGCGTGAAAATTACAGATAATACTTTAGACAAGGTTGAGGTGGTCCGATTAAAAAAATTCAACACGGATACTATAATTGGTAGCATTAGCAAAAGTTACTTGTGTAAAATATTTCGGCTCAGGCGAGTCATCCTCGATATCCAGCAGTGGTTAGGGCACCCGGTGTGTAAATTCTGGAGACATGAGTTGGATTTCCGATAGATTTGAAAAATTTTGTGCTCTAAAAATGTATAAATATGAAAAATACGAGTTTAAAATAAGCTGTCGACAACATTCATTCATGTCCTGAATCACACGATTTAACACATAACACGACGAAATCATTTGAATCCCAAATATAAGGTTAAAAAACGAAGTCTGTAAATATAAATGAGGTGCATATAGTATACTCGTCGCTGCGTTACATAAAAAAAAAACAATCCATGATGTTTACTAAGGCTTATGGCATATTATAAGCGTTTTAGTAAGACTGTCTAAACCACAGTCTTACTGCGACATATTTTCGAATATGTGCATCGATTCCTGGGTGGACAAAGCGTCATTGAAGTTCAAGTCTTTCAAGAAATTCTTAGTAGCAGTACGGAGAATGAAATTGAGCTCGGTTTATGCTGATGCTGGATATATGTGAATTAAGTATTTTTAAAACCATTTTTGCTCGGTAATCTTTATCGCTATCGTCGTTACATTTTCATGGTGCTTGTGACAACGTTAGTCATGCGACCAGAACCCCACACGATCACCATACGTGCTGATTAGACACAACACCAAAGTGCAGCGTTGCATTACGACGACTCGTATGGTGCGATAACGCGGGTGGTCTTCTGCGTCCGGTGACGAATAAGATCATTTTATTTAAGTTAGAATTAAGTTGGATTTTAAAGTGAATAGACGTCTAAACGGTCTTTTATTTTCTTTTTAAAAAAGCGTTCTGGGCCTGTTAGCACTTGACTGGCGCAGCCGGTAGGATGCTCATTATTCCTACTACCGTGCTTACGCCTCGTTAAGGCCCCGAATTCGGTTTTATCGCGTAAAAGTACGGTGAAGTGGTTCGAGCATCCATACGAACAAACAAATAAGTCTCCCGCGACGGGTAAATCAGGACGAAGGTGCAGCTGATTCTCAGGAGAAGACATGTTTGGCTTGTGAGTAGTCTTAATTCACTATTCCCTGTTTCCGTGTCTTTCCCACATCCATGAAATCTGTTAAACTTTATTTTAGGTCTAAACATTGCCTAATCTAATCTCGTTGACTGATTTTCGATAAAGTTGTACCAAAAATTGATAACTTTATTTTGATAGGTATTTTTACTTATTTTAACGTTTCAATCGTGAAATATTAAAGCTTAATTTAGTAACTTCGATCCTGAAGTAATTACGAATGTTTTAGTTATAGAACTGACTTAATATTTTTATATGAAAAGGTTTATATCGTGTTTTAAAATTTTATGCATTTTATATTATATTAATTGTGTGTGTGTACCTAATTGTTTATACATTCTATATTATATTAATTGTGTGTGTACCGTGTTATTTTAAGAACAAATATGACGGAAACAAAAATTCAAACTATCCCTAAGGAGATGTCTTCTATTATACCTAGATTTGATGGAGATGAGAAATTACTTAACCTATATATCAAGAAATGTGAATATGTTATCAGTTGTTTTTCAAATGAGAGTAACCCGCCTCAAGATTTGTATGTCTATCATGTCGTGACTAGTAAATTAGTTGGTAGAGCCGCTCACCTCATTAGTGAAAGACAGGACATTGAAACTTGGGACGAGTTAAAGTCAGTATTAACACAACATTTCGGAGATCCGCGTTCGGAGGAATGTATTGCTATTGAGCTCGAGACCTTAAAAATTAATCACAATGAGTCTTACTTAGACTTCTGCAATAGGATACAGCAGGTTAAGAGCACGCTTATTGCGAAAGTTAATCTTATTTTGGACAAGAATGTTAGGCAGAGTAAGATCACAATTTATGACAACATGGCTTTAAATGTGTTCCTTTATAACTTACCAGAAGATTTGATACGAATAGTTAGGCTCAAAGGTTGTAACACGCTTGAGGATGCATTAAGCATGGTACTGGAAGAGGTCAACTTCCAATTTCAGTATAATGCTCGTAACAAAATGTTACGAATGGGAACAAGCAAACCACAGCCATCATCTTCTCACAACCCTTATATGGATAAATTTAGTTTAAAACCGTTTTTTCCTGCCAACGCGAATCCACCAAATCAGGGAGGTTTTAGATTCGGCATTCCTAACCAAGTCAGACCCAATCACCCACCAAATTTTAATTATGGTACACAGCAGACACCGCAGTTTAAGTTTGGAATACCACACACAACTGGTTTTAGACCTCAACAGCAGCAGTTTCAACAGCCGCAACAAAATTTTTAATTTGGTGCACCGCAAGGGTACACCCCTTCTTTTCCAACACAGCAGGGGTACAGACCTTCCTTTGGCCAAGCGCCACCTAAGCAGGTTTTACAACAGCCGCAGTCCAACCAATTTAAATTTGGAATTCCAGCGCAACAGAGGTTTGAAAATACTGACGTCACAATGCGTGGCACTGCCCGCCGCTCGCGCTAATGCTGTATTTCATAATGAGTTAGAAGTTTATGCTGACAACAATGACTATTGTGACTATACTGATTATGAGCAAGACGAATACACTACCGATATACCTGAGACTTATGACGATACAAACAATGATGAAAATTTTTACAAACCAGCCTCGGAACCAGACCCGCCGAAATAATCAATCTTAATTGTGATAATGTTGCAAAGTTGCCCTATATTTACCTACCTGAAATAGACGCAAAATTTATGATAGACACAGGTAGCTCGAGATCGTTTATTAGCCCTCGTAAGGTTCATGAGTACTTTCAAGAATATAAATTCTCAATCCCGTTTGAAGTAGTGAGTACACATGGCAGGAGCTCACATGGTGAAGCAATCCATATTCCACTTTTAAAGACATTTAAAAGTTCACAGGAACACACTTTTTACGTATATGAAGTAGATTCAGATTATGACGGACTGATTGGTTCAGATTTACTTGCCCAAATTGACGCTAATATAGACATGAAAAATCAAATCATACAAACTAGAGACACAGTGATTCCATTTATTTACAATCCAGAAATCACTATTAAATTAGAGCCACGGTCTGAAACGCGCGTAAGATTACCTACCGACATGCATAATGGTATTGGTGTCATGGAATATAAAGAATTTGAGGTAGGTGTCAGGATGCCCAGTGCATTGGTCAATTGTGTAAATGGACAGACATATACAGTCATTCAAAATTTATTGGAACAACCGGTTACGTTAAAAATAAATCAATTGGTTAATGTAACACAATATGAACCACAGGTATGTGACGTAAACATTATTACTGACAATGACTTAGACATTGATGACTACTTGATTGACAATTTAGAAAAACTAAGACTGGACCACATGAATAATGAAGAAAGGAAGTCAATTAGCGAATTGTGCTACGAATATAGAGATATCTTTTATTGTGACAAAGTTCCTTTGTCTTTCACGAATAAAGTCAAACATCAAATAAGAACGACAAATGAAGACCCTATTTACGTAAGACCTTACCGACAGCCACATGCTATTAATGAGGAAATAAACAGACAGGTTGACAAATTATTAAAAGAAAATGTTATACAGGAGTCACATTCCCCATGGAACGCCCCGGTTCACTTGGTACCCAAGAAAATGGACGCATCTGGGGAAGCGAAATGGCGAATGGTAGTTGACTTTAGACGTTTGAATGACATAACTGTTGACGATAAATACCCACTGCCCAATATAGCGGACTTATTTGATAAGTTAGGTAAGTCTAACTATTTTACAACGTTAGACCTGGCCAGTGGGTACCACCAGATTGAAATTGATAAGAAAGACCGACCTAAGACTGGGTTCAGTTCTCAAGCTGGACATTTTGAATTTTTACGTATGCCATTTGGCTTAAAAACAGCACCAGCCACGTTCCAAAGAGCCATGGACAATGTCCTACGTGGTCTCCAAGGAATACACTGCCTGGTGTATTTGGATGACATCATCATCTTCTCATCCAGCCTCCAGGAACACGTGGAAAAGCTGCGTAAAATATTCGAACGACTCAGACAGACAAACCTGAAAGTTCAACTGGACAAGTCAGAGTTCCTTCGTAAGGAAGTCCTTTATTTAGGGCATTCTATAACGAAGGACGGACTCAAACCTAACACTGACAAGATTGACGCAATTATTAAATTCCCATTACCTAGAACCCAAACAGACATCAAAAGCTTCTTGGGCTTGGTGGGCTACTACCGAAAAACTATAAAGGACTTTGCAAAATTGACCAGACCTTTGACAGTTTGCTTAAAGAAAAATCATAAAGTAGTGATAAGTAGAGAGTATATCGAAGCATTTGAGAAATGCAAAGAATTACTCACAAATGCTCCGCTCTTGCAGTTTCCGGATTTTGAAAAGCCTTTTATTTTAACAACTGATGCGTCGGATTTTGCGATAGGTGCTGTATTGTCGCAGGGTCCAGTAGGTAGCGATCGCCCTATTGCCTATGCGTCTAGGACATTAAACGATGCGGAAAGCCGATACAGTACAATCGAAAAGGAGGCTTTAGCAATCATATGGGCTGTCAAACATTTTCGCCCATACCTCTACGGTAAAAGGTTTACGATCTATACTGATCACCGACCATTAGCGTGGCTTAACTCCTTTGAGGAACCTAGTAGCAAAATCACTCGTTGGCGTTTGCGACTTGCGGAGTATGACTATGACGTAATTTATAAAAATGGTCGCCAAAACACTAATGCGGATGTCCTTTCTAGGATCAAGTTAAATGTGCTGGGAAATGATGGTGAGGACGGCAAATCAATGGAGGTTAATGTAGATGAAAGAGATTTACAAAAACATTGCGAAGAAATTGAAAGAAAGATAGAGGAGATAGCGAAAAAGAAACAGAAGCAAAAAGTTAAGATAGGTAACCCTGTAATGGTCTCATCAGACCCTGAAAATACAGTCACGGTTTCTAGGAGTTCTGAGGGAACTGCTTCTGCGGATTCAGAAGAAACTAAAACGGCTTCTTCGGATTCCGTAAAGACAGTTAAGATTCAGGAATTGAATAGACCACGATCACCTTATTCGATCTCACCATCAAGTAGTACAATTTCTGTTTTGGAATCGGATAAGAGCACTGAAACGGTACACTCAGAAATTAACACAAATTCATCAGGCATTCCCATACTTAATGAGGCTATTGACTCAAAACCTAATCAAATATTAGTTTACACTTGGTTCAAAGACGAAATTGCAGTGAAAAATATATCAAATAAAAAACAAAGTATATTAGAAGTTCACCTACCCTTAAAGCGACAAGACTTAATCATAAATTTTCTTAAGAGATACATAAGACCTAAAATCAAATATTTTATCTATTTTGAAGACGACCAGCATAGGGTTGAGTTCGCAAAGGCAATAATTGAATTATTTAAGAAAGGCTCGGTTAAGATTTTTGAATGCACGGAAAGATTAGTGTACGTGGAAGATGAGGAGGAGCAGAGAAATATAATTAAGAAATATCATGTAGGGAAGAACTGCCATCGTGGCGTGAAAGAAACTGTAGCTCACCTGAAACGAACTTTCTATTGGTCTAACATGGACGTCACAGTAGCTGCTGTCATTAATGGGTGCGAGCCCTGTAAAATAATGAAGTACGACCGGAAACCTTTGAAACCGGCACTTGTCCTTACTCAAACCCAAAATAGGCCATTTCAAGAATTGTTTATTGACATATTCAAAATTGAAGGAAAGTCATTTCTTACAATAATAGATGCGTTTAGTAAATTAGGACAGGCTTTCGAAATATGTAGTCAGTCCGCACCAGAAGTGGTGCGAGCCCTGATTAGATATTTTTCGTTGTACGGAACACCACAAAAAATTAGTTCAGATTCAGGATCAGAATTTAATAACCATTTAATTAAAGAACTTTTAGAATTTTACAAAATCAATCTACACTTAGGAACACCAAACAACCCCAATTCTATGGGCCTTGTGGAGAGGTTTCATTCAACGATTATCGAAATTTATAGATTGGCGAAATATGAGCAAAAATCAACTGACGCCTCATCTATTATGACTTACGCTATTATGGCTTATAACCACACAATTCATTCCGTAACAGGTCTTACACCTTTCGAAATTGTGTTCGGGCACACCGAAGCAAAAAATGTTTTTGATGTCAATTTCGATAAAGAGTACATGCAGGTATTGCTGCGTGATCATAAGAAAAGAACTCACTATCTTTATAAAAATCTAACAGATAAAATAGTTAAACTCAAGGAAGCGGCTAGGAATAAAAAGGGAGGTGAAACTGAGTTCAATATTGCCACAGATGATGTAGTATATTGTAAAGGAACGAATGTTCGTCGGAGTAAAGATAAAGCTAGGTATGAAAAGGTAAAGGTAACAGGTCAGGTAGATAGGAATGTGGTGCCAGTGATTGCAAGAAACCGAGAATGTAGAGTCCCGATTAAAGATATAAAACGTCCTTCACAGACGCATCCAGATCGTCGTGTTGGTCCTGGTGACAGCGAACCTATTCCAGGCCCTTCAACTGCAGTCTCTTGAAGGCTCTCCAGGAGTCTTACCCATAAAAGAGGGAACCGCAGTCATCAGTAATGATAAATGGACTATAGTTAGGGAATTAGATCTAAGTTTTATTTCTAAGGATTTAAATTCGAATATTGACAAGTATTATGATCTTAATGGCTTAGTAGACGCCAATTATAATGAAACTTATAATATTATGCTATTTTTAAATTTTAAGTTACAAGTAGAGTATATGATAAATCAAACAATAAATAAATATAAGCAATTAATTCCAACCTATAGAGTAAAGAGAGGCATACTGAACCCGGTAGGTTCCATAATCAAAATTATAACTGGTAATTTAGATAATGACGATGCAATTAGATATAACCAGCTGATTAAAAACATAAAATTAAAACAGAATATTATTAATAAAAGGTTAACCCTGGTCTCCGAAATTGTTGAAGGTTTTAGTAATATAACCCAGTCTATTCATAGAAATGTAATTCAGCTTGACAAAAGACTCAAAGAAGTGCAAAACGATCTTCTGAATTTACAGCGTGAAAATAGTTTAAACTTTCTGAGTAGTTTAATATTCAACACTTATTCGTTAATCTTGCACAATTTCCAAGGCCTTTCTGTCAAGTTGAATGAGATAGAAACTGCTATAGCTTTTAGTAAACTTAAGACTCTTCATCAGTCCATTATTGAATCTGACGATCTGTTAACTATACTTAAGAATATTGAGAAAACTGAAAGGTTAGTGTGTAAAGTTAGTCAGGAAAATCTTGTGAAAATTGAGCAAAATATTATTATAAAAGCATTTTTCAGTGAAAATCAGTTAACGTTTTTGTTAGACATTCCATTAATCACTAGGGAGGTATATATGTATTACAAATTGTACCCAATTCCTATTACCCACAATCACAAAACCTACATCATCTTACCTAAATATCCTTACCTTATAGTGAATGGACTGTTCTCCAAGCCACTCGCCGAATCATGTCAGCTGATTGCAACGGGTAGTTATATGTTTCTCGAAGGTTCAACATCCCAATTTATAGAAGACATATGCATGACCAACCTTATGAAATATTCTAATGACACCAGTAAATGTACCCTTATACCAGTAAATTTGGAAAGCATTTTAATTCAGCGTATCCAGCCTAATCGGTGGATCTTATTCTCCAAAGAAAAATCCGTTCTACAAAGAATATGTATCAACGAAATATTTCGACAGAATATCCAAGGAACTTATATCATAACACTAGAAGACATATGTGAAGTAAAGATAGGTAGATTTTCTATGAAAATCCGGCCACACCAAGTAGACAGCCTAAAGTATAGCAGACTACCAATTATGAACCTTCCGCATATTAATAACATGAAGATTGAAGATATAAAGCCTATCCCCTTAGAACACATAGATTTTGAAAGCGTGAAGATGTTAGTGAAAACAGTGAAAAGTGATAGTGAAAACGAATATAGTGAAATTAGGGTTTACAGCGTCAGTATATGGACCATTGCGTTGTATTTGATTATTATAGCCATTCTAGGAGTTGCCTTTTACATCAGACTAAGAAATATGGGGTATATATGTAAACTTCGAAATTCTCCGAATCCTGCGGATAATTTCGAATCTCAGGGGGGAGAAGTCATGCGACCAGAACCCCACACGATCACCATACGTGCTGATTAGACACAACACCAAAGTGCAGCGTTGCATTACGACGACTCGTATGGTGCGATAACGCGGGTGGTCTTCTGCGTCCGGTGACGAATAAGATCATTTTATTTAAGTTAGAATTAAGTTGGATTTTAAAGTGAATAGACGTCTAAACGGTCTTTTATTTTCTTTTTAAAAAAGCGTTCTGGGCCCGTTAGCACTTGACTCGTTACCATTGCAGCGCTTGTTTATCATTTTCGACGCAAGTCTAGGTAGCTCTCTGCTATTTATGCTAATCCCACACGAAAATGAGGACTGAAAATTAACAAACTACAACTTTGAAAATGATGTCCTGATCATTTTCCAAAATAAAGTCACCTAGTTTATACTGGCTCTATACTAGCCCGCGATGAATTTTGTTACATCGCGGTCCTTCGTTTATCTAGGGCCTGTTTATAATATTAGTATAGTAAGCAGGATACATATATATACCCCATTTTCTATTCATAAATACAAGTATCGCCATGGTACGCTAAAAATATTTGTCTCCAGTACTTTTTATATCAGTACTAATATTATAAATGTGAAAGTAACTCAGTCTGTCTGTCAGTCTGTCTGTCTGTCTGTCTGTCTGTCTGTCTGTCTGTTACGCTTTCACGCCAAAACTACTGGACCGATTTGAATGAAATTTGGTATGGAGATAGTTTGAGACCCGGGAAAAAACATAGGATAGATTTCATCCGACTGCGCAAAAAGAGGTTAATGTTTATGCGCGATAACCGACATACGCGCGGGCGGAGCCGCGCCCGGAAAGCTAGTAATATATAAAAAGTCCAAGCACTATAAAAAAGTAAAAGTATAAGCACTATCGCGTGCTAAGCGAAAATAACATATTATGTTATTTTCGCTTAGCACGCGTAAGTGCTTGAAATCATAGTAAGTTAGTTTTTTAAACATACGAGTATGTATTATACATGTTATTAAAAGTACAATCGCAAATTGAACCCATGATGAGTTTTAAACGGGTTTTAAATATAATAAAAAAGTAGTTTTTGCCCGATTACTGTGAGATTAATAAACCGATTTATGTATGAAAAAGATACATAGAAGTCTTGTGTTTGTATCATATAACATGAGAATATGCGTGACGTCTTGGGACATTACATAGGCATAGAACATATAATAATACATAGGTGATATATAATAAAATAAATCAGGTCACAATAAGCCGAGTTATTACTAACAACATAGTATTTTAAAACGTGAGTAATTTAATATTTTCACAAAATAATTTAAGAAAAAATTAAATTACTCGTAGTATTTAAGAAAAATATTTTATTTGATTGCATGACCGAGAATATATAGGTATTTCTCGATCATGCGCTCGAAGAGTCAATGTTTTTCTTAAATATTACGAGTGATATAAATATGACATCCATTCCATGTGAAAAGTATATTATTCTCTGCATGGCGTAGCCACCATGTTACAGCACGCATTGATATTAAACGGTATTAACGGACAGAATTGAATGGTGTTTTGTTTAACCTCGTGGGATACCGGGCTAGAATTGTATCTCCCATATGTTGACAAAGTAAAAATGCCAAAAGGTAGGCAGCAGCTCCTTCTGAAGAACTGCTATCTTACACTGCGATGCCCAAGACGCCTGCCAAGGCCGAGTATTATAGCCAAACGCCTCTAATGCGAAAGGCATTTTTTCGACGGTGGACCCAATGTACTGGTCGGTACAGTATAAGCAGTATTGTTTATTATGGCGCTGCTGCCCACTTTCCAGCCACACTAAAAAAATTCTGCGCATACGACAACGATTTCGGGTGTATCGATTTGGACAGACAGATCACTGCGATATATTGAGAAGTGTGGGAGTGTGTAGCTAACATTCCAGATTATTACTATGAACCTATGCCCCAGTGTCTGATTCCGTGCACCGCGTAGATGTGCACCTTGAATTGGTTCATTCCCAAAATCTGCAGCAAGATTGCCCCACCAATAGTTTTTCAGAACTCCACACTAGACAAAATAATACCAATGGGGATTTTTGGACAAAAATTCAAGCGGGCAACGTTTCTGTAAATAAAGTGGTTGATCATCGATCGTCGCGTATTACGAACATCTTCACTCAGCCTACCTCTTCAGGGATATACGGTTGCGAAGTGAAACGTTATAATGAAGAATGAATCTCCCTTATAATTTTCTATAATTCTTACAGACATCTTTTTATAAAGATACGAAAAAGATTAATTAATTCCCTGTCATTTTTATGACACTACAATAATACTACAGATTAAAATGTTCAGCCAGTAAATCATCCAGTTTTTTCCAAGTGACAGGCCGCGGGGACACCCCCACGACGAGGAGCCCCCATGTCTCCGCAGCTCCCGCACCCGCTCTGCAACATGTTTCACTTATATTTTTTCTGATTAGTCCCCTGCAGAGAGTATTCTCAAGATTTTTTTCGTACATTTTAATTTAGGTTGTAACAGTTTCACTTTAATACAAGAGTAGATTATGAGCTACAGTTCTTAGAAAGTTTCGTTCAGTTTCGACTATTTTTAAATTTGAAAGAAAATTTTACTCCGTAATATGACTCAGAGCTCTCTTGACCAAATGTGGCAAGATGGATGAACTCACACGGCAATCCATAAGGAAATTTGACACCGCCCATGAAATGCAATAAATTTAGCAACTGAAGAGCTGAATACGCGCACCTACGAATAATGTATGTTGCAGAAACCATCGACAGTGTCGAGGTTTTTGAACCCTAAACAGAAATAGCTCAATAGATCGCGTCTGCTTCACGAGTGAATACTTCTACAAGGTTTATGTACGCGTAAAATACGAATAAATACTTAAACTTTTTGAAATGATGTCATGTTACTTTCATTTAGTTGTTTGCGAAGCAGTAGCCGTGTTATGGACTGCCATGCCGCAGGTCCATGGTTCGATTCCCATATGTCTCAGGGTAATAGGCGCAGTGCATTTCGTCACAAGTCGAAATGCATCTGCAGAGGTTATCGCTAAACATTCAAATAGGCTTCGTACGTGTTCTGTAAAAGAAGCTGTAACTGTTCATAAACTAAAATTAAATCTTGCTAAACATAAAAAAGTACCAAACACAATATTGCAAATGAATAAACTACCCGGAGTGCGGTGTAGGTCAACAGTAGGAACTGCGTGTATGGTAACATCAAATTAAGTGGTTACACATTTTAATATGCTGAGTTCCATTGAAAGAGTAAAAACGAACGAACTAATTAAATAAGGTCAAACGTCGCGAGAGGCGGGCGCGGGCGCGGCGGCGGCGGCGGTGGCAGCGGAGCTCTGCGCCGGCGACGCGGACGCAAGCCCGTCCTACGACTCCTACGTTCGAGAGCAGTTAGTGTCAGCACGCCGCGCACGCTCGCGTTTCCTTACAAAAATCGCACTTACATTTGTGAAATACCAATGACGCAAACAATAGATACCATCAACCTAATAAGGCCCAAGTGACATAGAAAGTGATCATACGAGTACACACTCAACAATCCAGATAGAATTCAAAACTGCCTGCAGGAATTACAAGACATGATTTTGTTGTAGTCTGTTACGTTTTAATACGATGGAAAAATAACAAGTAAGTATGACTAATAATGGTGTATTATCCTAACTTCATGTGCTGTTCAAAACTAAATGTCGATAGAAAACTGGTCTGAAATAGTTTGAACATATACTTTATTATCCTAAACAGTAAGTATTAAACACCAATATAGGTTGTGAATAGATTTCAAATAATTCATCTTTATTGCCTCATACATATTCTTTTACTCTTCTATCGTCTACGTACTACTTCATTACATGACCAATCTATTCCATTGAACAAACCAGTGCCATGAAGCGAGTCGATGATTATCAACTCACTATATTTTGATGTCACGCTACATGAGTTCAGTATAATTTTGTCCTCCTTTGGTCGTTAATGTTGCGTGAATTGTATTGATTTATATAAGACTGCAGCGAGTGACTCAGTAATAAACACGAACCATTGACCCAACCCTGGATTCTTTGGAATCGTAATTTCGTAAATATATATATATAAATAATTAATTATGCAAATGATACTGATGTTTGATCGTAATAAGCGCGAGTCTTTAGCAGGCTTTTCTAGCTGGAGGTCTAGTCTTGGTGTATTGCAACCATTTTGGACTACGTGTAAAACTTACCTTCGGAAGCATAGCATTCTAGTCAATGATCTAGTTAATTCTATAACAATGTTCCTTTATAGTTGGCACTTCGACAACATAAATATACCACGTACAAAACGAGACGTATTTCTTTTCATACGGTTTTAAAAGCATTGGCAGATCGTTGTCTCAATTGTAAGTATAGTTTCTTTTCTACGAATAAATATAATTCAGTAGGTATGCCTTTGAAACTTCAATGACGTACCTGGAAATGGTAGTTCTATTTAATCAGATATTTCTTTGGATTACGTTTCCGTCGAAAGCATTTGTATCATTCGAGATTCAATCTCATATATGTATTATATTTCATGATCTAACTAGAACCTATAATTTCTAATCGATATCAGGATTTAATGCTGGGTAAAGTATCAATAAACAGTAGAATTGAATACCGAAATGCAATCCTAGTGTGCTGAGACGAGCTAGTCAAGCGGCTGAATGCATCAACGTGTGGCTACTTTCCATAACAGTCAACAACAAAACTAACGATAGCGTCACCTAAGTTTTGAATTGCAAAAATGGACAGGGCATTGACTGCGCTGGTCACAATAACTTAAAAAATGATTTATATTCACCCCGGCGGCGTTGAGAAGAACTAGTCAACGTGTGGCAAATTCTATCTAAGTGTGTGCATGTCTCATAGGATTATAAAATTGTGAAAATTTACGGAACATGATTCTGCAATGATCACAATAACTAAAAATTGGTTTATGCGGTCCCGTCAGAGCTAGTCAGTATGCGGCCGATTGTACCCAAGTGTTGCGACTTTCCATAATATGTAGTAGCAGATCAGTTTTGAATTACAAAACTCAGGGGCATCGTACTGTGTTTGTCACCAATGAATAGAATCTTCTCAATGGCTTCGAAATATTACAATTATGGACTTCGAATTTATTTAAATTATATGTTAGGAAAACAACTACAGCTATAAACTGTAAACCTACAAGTCTTATGTAGTTTATATAGGTAGGTAGGTATATTTTAGTGCCATATAATGGGGGCGAGCTTTTTGCTATATATATCGGTCGCTGCTGTTATTATAGTAATTATAAGTTATTATTGTCAGAAAAACGCAGTAACTTGGGCTCAACCTAGATTATAGAGTCTACGTTCAACTGTCAGGTTTGATAAAACTCACTCTTTTGTTTTACTTTAATCCGGCGATATATTTTTTCTAGGAATTATGTTAAAAGTATGTGAACTCCTGTGCCGTCGAAAAAAAATTATTGTCAATTGAGGTTTTTAGTGCTTGCAGTATTTTTTGTACAATTTGCAGCAACCAACTCTGAGCTCCTGGGTTCATTACTCGACTCGGGAACAATAATGACTAGGTCAACAGCACCATAACCACATTATTTACAACGTCATCCATCAGAATGTAACCAGTGAAAATTTCCTTTAACATTTAAGCTGTCTAATCAATTGAATTGTGGGTTTCAAGATTTTTTCACGAACGAAAAAGTACTACGAAGCAGCTATACTGTACATGGTAATAAGAGCATACGTGGTTGGTTTCTCGCAGATTTCAAGTTACGAGGAAAATAGAGTTATTCTAAACATATTATAATATGCCCCATTGTATGATAATTTTGACTCAAAAAACCGAGAAAGCAGCTCACAACGCGTTGGGGTTTCAATATAATAGCCCCATCACGATATTCATAAGGTAGGTGGAAACTCACGCCTAGGAGAGAAATTCAAAATAAAACAGTTACTTCATTCCTGTAGAGCTATATACCGTAAACATTCCACAACATCATAGTATTCCCGAATTTAAAATAATAGGTTTCGTATTTTTTTTAACAGTTATTGGACACTAATGCAAATGATTCCATAAAACACCCCTAAAATCATCAAAGTTATTAAAAATGTAATAAATACTTCAAGAAGGTTTTTTATTAGCAAATGCTGAAAGAACTTTTAGCGAAATTCATGTCGTAGCTTTCAAAATATTCGATCACAGTGCAATTGTAACATAGAAGAAAAGCCATTCCTAGTTGATGCTACGACACGATGCGACAGATAGATTGTAAGTACAATTGGTACAGAGCTACATAAGTAGAACAACGCTGGCATGGCGCGCATAAGTCCCATGTACCGTCGAGAACTTATCTAAACAAATATTATAAAGAGGAAATATTTAATAGGCTCTGAAAGTACTGGACCGGTTTAAAAAATCCTTGCAACATTAAATTTAGAATCCTACATTACCGCTGCTGAATATAGGGGATAGGATATGTTTAAAAAAGTTAGGGATCTGTATGAATACGTTGATAATGTCACCCACCGCGTGAAATAAATACCAAATAAAAGTGCGTGCGAAGCCGGGGCGCTAGTTGAATATAGAGTTGAGAAAACAGATTGCAATATATTTTATAGTTCCATTTTATCCGTGTTCTAAAACGTCCATCCTAGGCAATTAGTTTCACAAAACATACGTATAGGTACAGTCACCTGCAATAAGTATACACATTGTATTTTTCTAAATGGGAGCAAAGATTTCTGTTTTTCTCCATGTACACAGAAGTATCGTAAAATCAAAGAATAATATTATAATGTTTATTACTCATGTTTATGTTAACTTCGATAACTAAGGATTTAGTACATTGCATTATTATGAAAATTACGAAGTGTATACATCTTTTTGCAGGCGACTGTACTATGCCCAAAACCATTTAATGTAAAATCGTAACATACATGCTGTAATATAATTTGTTTATTTTTTATTTTTTTTTATGCATGATAGGTTAGCCCTTGACCACTATCTCACCTGATGGTAAGCAATGATGTGATCGAAGGTGTTGTTCAGGCTAACATAGAGAATTACCTACTGGCTCTCAAGGACAGCTGCCGGAACACATCGTTAGGTGCTTGGCGACAGATTTTCTACTTGAGGGTGGTAGCTAGCCAGGCAAAGACATTCGCAAAATGCCCTACCACCATGCTATAACGACTGCCGTCCGAAGACAACAACCGGGACTGATGGCTTAACGTGCCCTCCGAAGCAAGGAAGCGATCAGTAGTAATGTCACCAGCGGTCACCCATCCAACTCATGACCGAGAAAGACGTTGTAAAGCTTTGCTGATCGGTTCAGAATGGCTAAGCACACTTCGCTACGAGCGCTTCGCGAGGTGCCCAGGAACTTTGTTTATTTGACAAAAAGAAGCTTAAAGTCCAGGAACGAAAGAATAGAAGGTCAATTTTGCTAAAGCTCTATTTCAATGTTCTATAAACACTCAAAGTAACAAATAATCTTGTATCCGCGTCATGAGAAGGTCAAAAACTGATAAGTTTGTCGTTGATATCTTGTTTCCTGTGAACTTGTCAATCATAGAATTAGTAACCTACGAGTATTTTGGTATACATAATGTTTTTGTCAGACCAAACATTTTAGAGATATATTCCTACCTAAAGCTAATAAGAGAGATATTAAGTACCCTACTCAAAAGATTTAGGCATATAATTTGTTATTCTCAGGTAAAGTTTATTATATAATCTCAGATAAGTAAAAGAGACATTATGATAATAGCATGGATTTTTTTGGGCTTCACTTATATATGTCGTGCGCCGTATTCCATCTGTAATTCTATCTAAACTTTTAACATATAAAAATATATTTGAATGTATATGTACCACATTTTCTTATCCTGTTAGATCATTACATCTATTATACATAATTATTAGTGTCATTAATAATTCGATAATCTATTTAATTTAAATAATGAAAAACATTATTTAAATTATCTTGTTTTTCAAGTTAGCACTAGGCTCGCCCCCCATTACATGGCTAAAACATCATCGCTTTAAAACATACTTCTTTGACCACTATCTCACCCGATGATAAGTAATGATGTGGTCGAAGATGTTGTTCAGGCTAGCCTAGAATTACTGGCTCTGAGGGACAGCTGTCGGAACACACCGTTAAGTGCTTGGCGACAGATTTTCTACTTGAGGGTGGTAGCTAGCCAGGCGGGCATTCGCAAAATGCCCTACCACCATGCTGTAATGACTGCCATTGTAAGACAACACCCGGAACCGACGGCTTAACGTGCCCTCCGAATCACGGAAGCGCTCAGAAGTAATGTCACTAGCGGTCTCCCATCCAACTCCCGCCCGCGACGGACGTTGCTTAACTAAGCCGATCGACTAAGAACGGCTAAGCAAACCTCGAGAGCGCTTCAAAAAATTATAATTATATTATAATTATGTACTCAAATTATATTTATAATACTTTAAAACAAATACATGTATTTCGATTTACATTGGATTGTTTGGTTTAGGAAAGTTTGTAGTAAGCTAGTGGTGGTATTACACTGATCTAAAAGTTGCATAGTAAAATAAACAACAAATGTGCGTACGATGCGAGGTGATCTTCGAATTTTCTCAAGAAGTATCATGCGTAAATCGTGAGTGAAAACTTCAGGAGTGGCAAAGTAACTGTTGGAACAGCAATATTTTACACTAAGTATTTTAGAATGCTCATTCGTACACTATTTATTAGCCAGCAACAAGAATAGCCAGCAACTCGGTAAAATTGTCATATTTTGATATGTACTCACATAAAATTAAATATTTGTAAAAAAATAAAATTATTTAAATAAGCATTGCAATTCAATGGGGCAATGCTGCCAGCATGCTGGGCACGCTGCCAGCTGGGAGTGGGCTGGAGCATTTGGACTGCGTATGAGTCTGCTATGACTTATAGGTTGTCTAAATGCTTTTATTGTAGTAGCTGTAGTGTTGTATATAGTTCATAGTATTTGTTTAATAAAGGCATACAGCCGGTTAAAAAAATATTTGTATCCATTAAATCGAATTATATAACGTACACTTTAGATGGAATAGCATCTAACCAACGCGCCACAGTTCAAATTATTATAAAATTAACCGAATTAAGTTTAAAGCATTTTTAACTATATCATTATAGAAAAAAAAAAAAAAATATTTTGTTAGTAAGAAAATAATTTAATATTAACAATAAATTTAATCTGACTTCAAACATTAAATACGCTTTATTAGGGATAAATCAAATACTAAGAACTTTTTTAAAGCGCTCGTAGCGAAGTTTGCTTAGCCATTCTGAATCGATCAGCAAAGTTAAGCAACGTCCGCCTCGGTCATGACTTGGATGGGTGACCGCTGGTGACATTACAACTGAGCGCTTCCGTGCTTCGGAGGGCACGTTAAGCCGTCGGTCCCGGTTGTTGTCTTAGGATGGCAGTCGTTACAGCATGGTGGTAGGGCACTTTGCGAATGCCCGCCTGGCTAGCTACCACCCTCAAGTTGAAAATCTGTCGCCAAGCACCTAACGGTGCATTCCGGCAGCTGTCCTTGAGAGCCAGTAATTCTAGGTTAGCCTGAACAACATCTTCGACCACATCATCACTTACCATCAGGTGAGATAGTGGTCAAAGGCTGACCTATCAAGCATAAAAAAAAAAAAAAAAAAGAACTCGTCATATTTCACGCAAATTTAAATGGGACCTTATGACAAGCATCAGCTTTCGGTAAAGAAATGATCAAAAACGGTATACCCTGTAAAGAGTGACGAGGTAACACACAAAAAAATACAGTCGAATTGATAACCTCCACCTTTTTAAGTCGGTTAAAAGATAGGTTACTGGGTAAACGAGACATTAGAGTCAACATCTGGGGGTGAAGAGTGCAGTGCAATGTCAAGGACAGTGACACTGGACAGTAATGGACAGGCGTGATGCTTATCATCAGGAGGGCGACTGGTCTGTTTCAAAACCTTATATAAAAATAGAATAATAAAACGGATACATAACAACGGATCGTATTGCCTGACTTAAAGAAGATATAACTTTTCTAGTTCAACAATGCAGCGAGTAACCCGATATCCCCTTGCTTTTGTATTGAAACAATTTTACTTTGTCGTTATATGTTTAATAGCGACCACTTATTGCTTTTTTATTATTTCAATAAAATAGATTCAAATGATGAAGAATAAAATCAAATAGGAAAGAGAGAGAGGTGAGACAACCAAAGATGCAGTGCGATGAGATCACATCCAAACGCGAGGACACGAAGTTCATCCCCGAGTCAGCCAAGACATTTTCAGAAACAGACCCGAGATTGACATTTTGCCTGGTAGATGTTAACAGGCTTATTCTGGACCAAATGGGCCTATCTCCTTCTTTCCACTCCTATATATACACAATGCTTCTTTATTTATGCATCTGTATAAGACATCGGAAAGTCTTAGAATAAATAAAGACATTACGAGTATAATGATTTACAGACATCACAATGTCGTTTTAATAGATCTAGAACTGTTAGTCTTGTTCGTTTCTTGCGTGTTACTGGCTATTTACAATCAGTGGTGATTTAAATGTGATGGAGACGGCATGCAACGCATTCAATGACGTGTTCACACAGAGCAGAAACATTGAATATATAATAGTAACACAGCTATGACTATGAATCACTGCGCACTTTAGCAAGTAGTCAACTTGCACTAGGGTTGCTAGGATTCCGGTTTTCACCCTCATCAGCCGAATTTCTTTACTGTTACTGTCCGAATAACATTTATGTTATTTCCAGTTTTGCTTGGACTATCAGTTATTTGTTTAATTTCGTGTCTCTTTGCTTATATTGTTTTATTTTCGTGGCTCAAGATGAGTTTGTATGTGACAATGATTATGGATTGAGAGCAATGCCCTGGTAACATTTACAGAGTCGACTATTCGAGAACATGGCTTGTTCATATATACTATAATGAATAATGTAACGTATTGACGCGACGAAACTGAATTTACAGGGTGAATATGGGCAAGTGATCATATTCGAACAAAGTGAGCTGATTCCCCACGGATTCAGAATAGTAAGTTATGGAAATGTGCGATTGGGGCAGCAGCGGGCACTAGTGGCCAATAACAATGTCGCATTAATATTCAACAGGCGCTCTTTGGCCGGTCGGATGGTCGCTGCTCTGCGGGCGGACGGTCTCTTCGCTTTTCTTTACTCAGTAGACCATCTTCCTAGCTGATCGGACATAATCCTATTAGATACCGTCTTAGGGTAATTTACTGCAAAGTAAATGTTTGCCTCCGTAGGCAATATGCGGTTATGCTACGTACTCGTACTTTATTGACTTCTCTTTTCCTCTCCGAAGAAAATTAAACCGTATGATTGTTTTGTGCCAACATTGCAGCGATATTGCTTTGAACGGTAAGAAATATAAACTGATTTTCTTGTGTTTTCTCCTCTTCCTATATGTATATACTCGAATAATTTGGAACAATTTTATAGTTCAGTTTCTAAAGGATAACTTTCTGATGTTTAAATTAACTAGTGTTTTTACTCTCGAGAAAATACTCGCACCGTTTATAGATTCGCGTAGTTCCTGAGCTGAAACTTGTTTAATTATTCTGTTCTTGGAATGCCGACGGTAAAATAGATTTTTAATTAACTTCATGTTCAAGCTTTCCATGCAACTTTCATTAGTTATTAAAAGGGTATAAACAGATCCCGGTGACAGGATAAGTGCTGACTGAAGATTTTAAACTAGAAACGGTAGTAATTCTCAATGGTAGCTGCCCACATTGTTGCTAACTTGGCGATAGTCTAGCAATTGCGCTTGGTTTTGCCTCGTGAACATCCCGCACCGCTATAAAAACTCACACTTATTAGAATGGATTCGAATCCGATGTTGGCGCCAACCGAAGACAGTTCAACCTCATTATATAGATAGATAAAAAACACTTTATTTGCACAAGAACATACAAAATTACTTTTCAATAAAAACTTATACAGAAATACACTAGTGCAAAATGGCGGCCTTATCGCTTATAGCGATTTCTTTCAGATATTAATATTACTAATAATCTCAAAAAAATAACCCAATTAGTAATAATCATGATTGGGAGGAATTTGTTTGCAAACGGTAGTTTAAAATGGGTACTTGCGCAGCACTTTGCGAACTGTTCGCAAATTAACGAGAAATTATAATTCTTAAAAAATTCTTCAAGAATTATCAAAAGTTTGCCCGGCGAGAATGTTTAAAACGTATCTTAGAAGCAAGTCATACTTTAAGACGCGTTTTTATATAATACATATATGGTAAACCTACACAGAGATAATATGGTATGAAAAATTGTATCCAAACGCAGAATTCGCAAATCGGTACTGAGGTATCAAAACGCTAACAAAAGCTTGTCGCTTTTAGGAAGACTAAAGATGAGTTGGCTGTCGTCCCACTTGTTTGTCTATGAAAGTTTGCCAAAATTTTATTGACTGAGCTGAGGGAACGTAAGTACTAGGACAGCGAGCTTTTACGGGGCGGCGAGAATTCCCCGCCCGCGCCCTGTGTCGCGCCTTGCGGATACACAGTAGCGCGATAGGTATGTACACAACTTGCTCGCTCTCTATATAATAATGTATCTTAGTGTATTCAGTTCATTTCGCAGCGGGGGTGTAGTTTATAGAAAAGTAATAGATATCGCTCTATTGTGACATTGAAGAATTTATAAAAGTATTGCGAGAAATCTATTACTACCACACGCTGCTTCATTATTTTGCGCGTGTTATCTTGCTATTTATTGGATGTTTACGTATTTTGATGTTGTTTCAGGGGGTCAGTGAACGGCGAGGATCGCCAGATCCCGTGATCGAAACTATGTATAGCTTGACTACCCCGCGGGAGGTGACAGTGGTGGATGGTGTGCCATGCGACTAATAATAGCCTCCCCTCCAGCGCGGTGCGCGAGAGCATCGGGACGGGCGGCGGCGGCGCGGTGGCGCGACGTCGCCGCACATGTGGCGCCCGAGCCGACTCTCCGCGTGCCGTGCACGTTTATTTTCGAAGCGGTCGTCACGCGGCGCGGTTCACGGTGTTCCTTACATAAGTTAGCGAAGCGAGTCGTCTGCGTCGCCGTCGCGGCTCCGGCCTGCACCCTGAGCATTCGCCGTGCGCTGCAGGTCGGTGCACGGTCGGGTAACCGATCCGATGGACGCGAGCCGACCGGGCTATTTCGGGAAAATACAAATTTGGAATGGATGGTACTCGCGAGTCGTAAGCTAACTCCGCCAGTTGGCTCCATTTTTAGAGCTGGTCTGCGCGTGCGCGTCGTTTGCGCCGCCAGTACTCAGCGAGCTGCCACCACGCCGCGTCGCTCGCCACCCCCACGCGGGCGCCGCCACCGCCGGCCGCTGCACCCGCGTGCTGCTCGCGACTGCTTCCCTCGAGGGATGCTGCGCCGATGGCGTCATACCCATTCAGTACGGTGTGTTTATACAGGTACTTCATGGATTAAACTCAACTTATAAAATTGTCAACTCCGAAGATCAAGACTGTACCGAAGAACTGAGGAAAGCCTTGCGCTAGTTCCGTGCTTCCTTACTTCCCATAGTGCTTATTATCGTATGGAATGTAAAGAAGTATGGAGCTGCGCGGGCGTGTCCGCGTGTCTGGAAAATCGCTCCAGCAGTTTGACATCATGCAAGATCAGGACATTCCTTAGATAACTATACCTAGTGCTGTTGTTGTAAGTGTTACATTTTGTGCCTTTATTATGTGCGTAAATTGTATTGAGAACTAGACATGAATTGAACCTATTTTAATTGTGAGATCGATGTGACAACGAAATCAATAAATAGCTACCTAAATATTCCTTGCTCCGCCTGCTCGATGATAGATGATAGGCTATACCTGCGCCAGTGTTTGAAAGCATTTCAATTCCGATCGCGTTTCCAGTTGGCAGTGGTAATAAAATTCCGAGATTAGTAAGTAAAACACAAATAGTTTGCTCGTTGGCGAGTTGTCGTAAAATAACATCTGGCGTAGGTAACAGCTCGGAGAGGCTACATAAATAAACGTACGGGTGCGCGGCGAACACCACACCACTGCCTCCTCGCTTCTAGCCTGAAGCAGGATTTTAAATGAGATATCAAAGAGATCTAATTTTAGTAAAATATCTTTACATATAGGTTTTAGTAAAATCTGTAAATTTACTTACATGTACGAGAATAATTTAACGTATTGTGTCAGTTTCGTTAGAATTTGTAGCGACGTGGAATATAAAAAAAGGTAAGCATTAAAATAACAGATCATGATACATGTTACGTATAAATACAATTTATTAATTAATCTAGATATTGTAAAAGTAAAGAATGTCAATCGAATAAAATTGTAACTTGTAAATCATGCGGTCATTGTAATGTAAACTTCAAAATGAATAATGAGTTATTTAAATTTCACATTCGTAGCTTGCCGTTTATGACTTCATGGACTTATATTGAAAACTCTGAGGTTGAAAAGTTTTTCATGTTACGTTATTTGTATATTTATATACGTGTTTTTATACGTGCCTGGTAGACGGCACTATAATCATCCCGTATGACTCTCGGGCATAATATATCTGGTGAAGAAGTAGATGTTGAAACACCCTTGTTTACTCGTTTAGCAATATATAGGCATGACGATATATGTTTTGTGTTTTTAACGTAAACTAAATAGGTACCAACAAAGTTTATATATTCCTCTCATTATGACATAGTTATATAGAATTAAAAATAAGTAAGCAACTTCTTTTAAGTATAGTACATTTTGTTACGGAGCAAGCGGGTCGAGTGATACACAAAAATGTAAATTATTGATTAAGTATCTTTAACACAAGAACAAAAGCACCTACATTAGAAAAATCGAGAACATGTTTTTTTTGAATGTAACCTATATTTTGAAAAAAGGTTTTACTAAGATCTTTGGTAATAATAGTGAAACTTTGTAAAGTTGATATATAACCAGAGTGATTACGAAGAGTAAACGGCAGAATAGCCTAAATATGTATGTGCATCGCTTCGAGTAAACGGTAGAGATAGATTAGGCTAATCATTTGAGACGTTGGATGCATCGTAGACAATAGTACCTACATTTGGAAAAGCACAGCACCTACTACAAATGAGCACCGGGGCTCTCCAACCCCGGCGTCTACTATACCGGCTTGTTGATTTCTGTAATATGGTTATAAAATTTGTTGAAAAATTTTATGTCGACGTGACGTATGTCGATGTCTAATGTATGCTTGATTATGATTTACTTCTATAATCATAGGATAAAGTATCATACAAAACATTTAATACTTACGAACCACATAGTATATAAAGTGTAAGGTACTCTAGTAAAACTGGTAGAGTACAGATATTGGTAGTGTCAGGTATGCAGGTAGACTCTACACCGGGCTATGTTTAGTGTGTAGCTAATAGAGTATATATTAAAACGTTAAATTAATTAACATCCTGTTATATTACTCGTTGTTGTTCTTAAAATGAGTTACAATGTTCTAATTTGTAAACACGTGTGGGTCCTATGTAAGTTAGTACAATAGGAACAAAGATATAGTCATTTGGCAAAGACATAAAAGGCTAGTGAAAAAAGGGCGGGTATGAAAGACAAAAAACGTGTGTTTGTAACCGCGCCTGGGCTGCGGCTGCGCCACATCTGGTGCATCTGATTATGAGCATACTCCGGATCCCGACCCGACTCCCGCTCCCGAGACAATGACGGTAATGGTTATATTGGCCAATATTTGCCGTTAATGTTCTTAATATTTAAGTTGTGATTTAGTGCTAAGTTTAAGATATGCTTCTTTATTTCCAAAATTTTAAAGGGTGAGTTATGCCTACGCTTTGTTGTTGTTATTTTAAGTTTCTTTAATTAATTGATTATTAGTTTCTTTATGGTGCTGTCCTACAACGCTATGTGGGGTCGGAACAAAATGTATTTTTCCTCTCCGCACTCTGTTCTTATTTTAGTTTCTGTTGAGTAAAGCAATTCTATTACTAAACAACTCTTAGTACCTAGTACCTACGCCGGTATTGTATCATTATGCCCGAAATTTGATAACTGAATTTGTTTTATCATTAAATAAAAATGTATACCAAATATCTTTTCACTAGCCTTTTTACTTACGATGTTCTTATATTTTTACCATTTGAAAATAGGTTAACACTAAGAGAGAAAAAAACACACGTACTAGTCTGAGGTAGGATTCAAACTGGCAATCACTGATCGGTAGTACATAATTCTCAAAGCATTAATATATTGAGAAAGAGTTATTATTCCGAAAGAATTAAGACACGATACAAAGCTTATTAATACTTTGAACAGATTTTGTTGGTAGTTTTAGAAACTTCGGTTTATTTCTGCCAGAGGACACAATATAAATGTAACAAGTTATACTTAAATTAACTTCAATGATTAATAGTATCTACCGAAGTTTAGCGAAATAAAGGACACCGATGAAGAATGGCTTTGTACTATGATTCGGAATGCTGATTTGTCACCCAGTAAAATGTAATGTATTAACTGTGATGTAATTTACTCGTAGGTATAGATTATTCTTTTCTATACAAGTATAATTAGTATACTTATACTACTTAAAACTTACTAAACTACTTATTAAAAAATAGTATGTATGAAAAACTTTTAACGAGTATAATATATTTGTAAGAATTTTTTTACGCTTACTTGATTAATATTAATATTGAACTGGCTATAAGTCCTATATAATTTTTTCGTTACATTGTGTTTCTTACGTTGCGTGATAAAATATAGGACCTTTTGCCAGTTCACAGTCTATATGAGTCATATTTTTAAATCTATTGTTTTTTGAGATAAGTGAAAATGATTTTTGCGAATAAAATTCATAAGACTATTTTAAAACCCATGCACCGCCATTTCTTTATGAGATAGAGAAGAGAATATTTGAAGCTTTGGTCTCTCTCTCTCCTCTCTCTGTATGTGTTAGTGTCTGTGTGTCATTCTATCCAGTGGCATCGGACCTCCCATACGGCTGTACCGATTAGAACCAATTTTTTATCCCAAACCTATCATTATTACGACGGTTCAGCTATGTGTGACAAAAATCAGACCAGAGAGCACCAATACATTAATTAGGTTCAAGCCGTATCCTCCAAATCCCTTATCTCAGAAAATATCATAGCTAGGCGCCTCAGATTTGAATTGAAATGTTTGATGGAAATGTTTGATGGAAATCCGAATGAACTGATTGATTAAACCTCTTATTATATTCGACGTTAATGTTTCTTAATTTTCAATAAATGTACTATGGCCTCATAGTAATGTCAACTTAAAATGATACAGGCTTCTAACAATATATTTGGATTTCGAGTATACAATCCACATGAAATGTTATGTTATACAATTCCGCCTAATTAGGCGGAATTGTCACTAGATATATATTTTTATACTTTTTTAAGTATTTTATTTAAGTGTTTTCTTAAGATACTTTTAAAATTTGTTGTTCTTATTAAATATGGATTTCCGCAAAGTAACGCCTGAATCTATTCATTATGTTATGTCAATACTTTTATTCCACCGAATATATACCATGCTCGGAATGACGTTACCTCATACAAATTTTTAGTAGGTTAAATAATGAAAGAAAGAGGCGAGGCATTAGATAAGTTCCGTTCATTGTTTCGAGGAGCAAGGGGGCACTGCGAGTCTGCGCGGGATACCTTCGTCATATTTACCGTCGGCCGCCGCCGTCCGGACGGCAAGCCCGGCGCGGCGCGTCGTTCGGCGGCGCATGCGCCACTATAGGGCAATGACAGCGCGTACGCAATACAATCAGGATCACTTCTAGCACTTACACAACGCTCGAACCAGGGCCGTCCTCATTACACGTCAAATCGTCAATTGACTTGTCTTGTACAACAGAATAATTATAACATTATCACATAGATATTGAAATATATTTAAATTGTTCGATATAATTGTATCACATAACATAAACTACATAATTAAATAGTTGCTTTCGTTTTACTGTTTTGAGCTTAAATCTCAAAAAAAAATGAGTTTTCAAACCGAGGTAAGTATTGAGCCGAATATGAAAAAGGCAGCAATCGGATATGAACGCATCTTTGTAGAAACTATTCGTTAGAGGTTATCGGGCTCAGCTTTTAAGGTATATCCTATACTAGCTAAGCGGCCGCGGCTCCGCCCGGGCGGCTGTAGGTTATCACGCAAAACCATTAACCTCTTTTTGCGCAGTGGGATAAACACTACCCTATAACATTCCCCGGGTCTTAAGGGTATATTTTAGACGAACGCCCCCATACAAAACGCAGCTCCAATCTCATTTTAATAATAGCGAATAAAACTCAATGATTTTTTACCTACGTAATCACTACCCTAATATCTAGGTTTGTGGTGCATCAAGTTTTCATTAAATTATACAGTTTTGAAATTACACTAGCTCAAAAACTCGTAATTTAAGATAAAAGAAAGACCCAACTTTAAGCATCTCTTTCAAGAAAAATAAGCATGTTTTTAATATTACTATTGCACCACAAACATGGGGAATATAATGAACTTTCTATAATGGGAAGTTATTTATACATGTGTACTATACTTTTTAAATAAATCTGGAGCTACGAATAACTGGCTCAAACTCCTAAAAACTAGTGCTATATACTAAACGCTATATAATAAAAAAAAATATTATAGTCCAAAAGAAACAGGATTTAAGCCAGAAACGATAGGTCTAATAATACACTATATTTACATGCGAGTTTTTTTTCAATAACAAGTTGAGTTTATATGAAAGTTCACTCTTTGGCTGGCGGGTATATGTCCTTAAACTTGTATGTATTTCCATAGGTACCAAATTTCATCCAAAACGGTGCAGTAGTTTTTGAGATGATTCGTTGCATACATATAAATAAATCTTTCCTCTTTATAATATTCGTGTATAGTGTTGATACAGTGGAGGTACATCTCATAAAAGAACATACTACTTAATTGACGAATTAAGTTACAGTAAAATAAAGTAGACCTTAAATTTTTTCTCAAATAAATATTGCTGGGTGTAATCATATCAATCGGTTATTAGATGGATCTAGATTAAGCCAGTTAACACATACAACCACACAAATGTTAGATTACGGTCTAACGCTAACTTGTAAGCAATAAAAGAAAAGATTGACATACACGACCAAACAGCAAAAGTAGTAAAGTTTAAAACATCAAGAAGAATCTCCATTAACAAAACGTTTATCGTATATTATTGTGTGACGACCATTAAACGGGTGTCAAACATTGAGGAACTGTTTCCCACATGCAAATGCGACCATACAATACACCCGGCCTCTCTACGAGCTACCATAGACCAAATAATAATTACACACACAGGAATCCAGAATCTACCCGATACCGCGCCCTTTAATAGTGCACGCCTTTTACTATTGCACAAAGGACTGTTCTATGAGAAAGGGATCTTGACCTACCAGTTTGTACGGAACGTTCGACTTACGAGAACAATTTATTCATGCATCCATGCGACGACTACTATCGACAAAAGAATTTTAAACTAGACAGGGGGATAATGAATGCTAGACAAAGGCCATTTTAATAGAGTTACTTGCATGCAATTCGGCTCGAAGATAAGCGCGCTGGTGATTGAACGGCAATGAATTCAGTTTCTGATAAAGAACTTTTTTGCTACGATATGAGTTACTTATATTTGCATAATTGTTTTGCCACTCGAGAATACAACAATGCTTTTAATGTACCTAATCACAGCATTTTCAACTTTGTTTTGGTTTATTTTTTATTATTGTTTTTTCTTCATATAATGAATACTGTTTAGGATTTCGATCAAATGAGGTATTAAAATGTCATTAAACAAAACAAAAAATCAGTACTAATATTATAAATGCGAAAGTAACTCTGTCTGTCTGTCTGTTACGCTTTCACGCCAAAACTACTAGACTGATTTGAATGAAATTTGGTAAGGAAATACTTTGAGACCCGGGAAAAAACATAGAATAGTTTTTATCCAACTGCGCAAAAAGAGGTTAATGTTTTTGCGCGATAACCAACATATGCGCGGGCGGAGCCGCGCCCGGAAAGCTAGTAAGTACAATAACTATACCTCTTTGAAAATATAAGAAAATGTGCCTCAGCCTTTTATAATTTTTTTAATATTTAGCATTGACAATTTATTATCTTGTACTCTCCTACGCATGTTGCGCTTGATAATTGATCCCTTATTTTACACGAACTGTACCTATAGTTTAGATGCACATTGCACCTATTAAATTATAGAAAAAAATATATGTGGACGACAGAGCTCCATTACACGTAAAGGCCTGACTTCATCAAATTTTTATTTCAGTGTAGGAAATTTTATTTGTAAGTTTTGAGTTTTTTTTTAGTTATACATTGATAACACTGTTCAATTCGTCAGTAGAGTGAGCATTTGTTTCTCAGATAACACAGTTTCACCGATGTATGTAATATTATAAGACAACCAGCCCATGACATTCCCAAACAATTCGAGCACCTTTTTGCTCTATTAACCGTTAATTACACATTTACTTTAATAAAATAAAATAAACATTATGTGTTAATATAATTTCAAGCTCACATTCCAAGAAAATAATATATTTTACAAATTTTAGAAATAAACTGTTTCACCTCCTCCGGTGAGAATAGGATCCGCGTCTCCCGGTTTTACACCCCGGGAGTCCACCGATGTCGAGTGTTTTTAAACGACTGTCCATAAAAGGAGTGTAATGTTGTAGGGATAATGTATGATATGTGTATGTTAGTTTTTTATTGCACCATAACCATTTAATTCCTGAAAAGATTTGATTGTACGTATATTGGGCGTTTAATATATATAAATTTATAGAATCCTTACATATCGTCTTGAATTACACTAATTATATATTTTTATTTTACATAATACTATCTGCAACCCACGATTTTACCGGCGAAGACAATGATAAAAACTAATGATTACGATAATGAAGGAAAATATCCTATGTCTGAATCCAGGATCTTCTACATTATCTATAAGTCTACAAATTCTCATTCAAATAAGGTCAGCCGTTCCAGCGTGAAGGAGTAACAATCATACACCAACAAACTTTAAAATTTCATAACATTAGTATGATGAACAAACGTCACATAATTTGAATTTCAATGGCCAATTTTGTTGTATTTTCTGAAGTTTAAACTCCAATTTTCCCACTTTGAGGGTTGAGGGTCAAACTTTTTTTAATGGACCCCCCATTGGACATTCACCCGAAATAAAAAAAAGAAAATATCATACAAAACAGTTCACGACTAAAAGAGATATCAGGTGACATATATATAAAAGATACGTGCCGAATCGAGACCCTTTAAGGATGTTGGTTAAAAATAGAAAATCAGTAAAAATATTACTGCGCAGTAACTACACTATTTGTCCTCATGCAGCAGGTTATGGCTGAATAAATCTGCAGAAGATTATGCACTAGATACTTCGTCTAACACACACATATATTCCTATATGTGCAAGTGTAGAGATATAGTAAATAAATGTCTTGTTATTCGCGGATGACGTGCGAAAATAACTTGCAGACGAATCCCTGGCACCAGTCCAGAAGCCACTAACGTCTCCTGACGCGCTGCGCCTTAGTCAACATATCTAGCCAGACGCAACCGATCATTAATTATAAAACTGTTGGAAATTGTTAAATTTAATTTCAGTTTATTAATGCTCAGTTGACGTCAGCAGTATTTCTTTGCGATATACTGAATGTTAGTTTAAATTACTAGTCATGTGATTGCCACAGAACTAAAATGTATTAAGTGAGTAATATGTTACTGTTTTGTTTTCATTTCAGTAGTTATTGACGTCCATCATCAACTCTAGTCTCCTCACTCTCAGGACTTTGCCGATGCATATAGTGAGCGACTTACCTACGCTATATCACTTCCAATTATTTCTTGCTTCTACTCGGACTGTCACGTTTCTTGTTAATTTTACTTCTATAGGCACCCCGCTTGTCACATACAGGCATTATAATATAAAAACCCTTCCAAGCTGGCCCAGTCACGTGAGGGAAGTGCAAAGACTACTACAAAACCATCTGACTGCTAACTGCCAGTCCGCTCTCCTGCCGTAAATTCTGAACCCGGATTTCAATAAAGGGAAACACTGTTAAGGAAAACTATAGCCGCATAATTACGGAGTAAAAATTAGAGAGTCAAGTGTCCGTAAAGTTTCTGTCACCTTCTTCGTAAAGCCATCTGACGATCCACACTAACAAGCCCTCGTCGTGGATGCTCAGCGGCAGCACCGATACCTGTTCGGCCCCTATGCCTTGGAGATATCGCCTTGGCACCGCATCACGACAATTCGTGAGTCAGGCCGATGCCAATACGGCGTTGGTAAGGACAATGTGCATAGTATTATTAAGTTCGCTAAAGTTAACGCTTGAGTTAAAGGCAACGTAACTAAGAAATAAAGAATATAAAGCTAAAGAGTAGAAAAAATGTTTACAAGTAGTAAAAATATAATATAATAAGTGTTAAATACACTCATGTCGGAATGCCTACTGATTTTAGAATGCAAAGCTTTAATCTCAGCGTATCTCACTTCGATACTGGGGCTGAAACAACACAGTCTCATAGTAGTGAATAAATGTCAGCAAATAATTTAAATTTTGGATAATATATTGATCAAAAGATAACATAGAAGAAACGTATCTTTAATGTACATACATAATGTCTTTTATTTAATACTTAATCCAAACTGCATAATATAAAATAATTCAGACTTCAACGTAAAATGCATGATTGATACAAATACATATTTGGAAAAACTGATTGTGAATGGAAAAATTTAATTTAAAAGACCAAGATTCAATGCAATATTCTGAATAAATCAGGAATAGGTACAGCAATCCAAACGCTATCGCCTCAGCGCCAACTAAACATATATTTAGTAAGCGGGAAGTAATTATAAAAATGTGTGAAATAATATTTTTAGGGTTAAGCTAACCTACCCAACGATACTGGAGGACATAAATATTTTTTTTCCTGTTTAAGTATTTCACATTGAAGCTAAACTCTTCTTCAGAGGATCATTGTTTAGGTTCAGAAAAAATATATACTATAGGTACTAGCTTTCCAGCCGCGAATTCACCCGCGCGTATTTCGGTTATCGCGCAAAAACTTTAACCTCTCTTTGCGCAGTTGGATTAAAACCTATCCTATGTCCTTTCCCGGGTCTCAAAATATTTCCATGCCCAATTTAATCCCAATCGGTCAAGTAGTATTTTCTTTATTCGTTGCATACAAAAATACAAATCTTTCCTCTTTAGAATATTAGTATAGATGTAGGAACAGACATTTCGGCAACAAATCCACGTTGGAGGTTAATGAATAAGATTTATTTTTTAAATGCGGCTGAGATCTAAAATATTTGTAACTGCTCAACGACAGTGAATTTTCTTATCTAGAATATGTAACCAATTATAAAATGAAAATTATTAAATCGGACTACCACATCCAAGTTAAAAGTATTATTTTCTCTAATTTTAATTTTCTCGCGTTTTTTGGACAGACAAAAGATCGTACTAGCCATGCGCAGCGCGCTTTGAAATTGAACTTTATACAATTCATATTTTGTTTTATTTTCCGTTACTTATTGATCAGCATCGCTCCCTTAACCTACATATATGAGCGCTGGTTCTACAGGATAGCAGCCGAACCAACGGTTAAGTGTAACGCTAAAAAAAATTAGCATGGGCGATAGCCTTAGCAATCGCAAAATGATCTAAAAATCCTAAAATCTTGTGTACGTAATTCCTCAATTACTCGTAGATTATAAATCTATCCAGGTACTTAATATTCGTAATTAATTCGATATGGTGGAGAGGATATTATAGTTTCAGTACAATGCGATAGTTGCGCTTTACGAACGGTTATTTGTATCATAATTATTATAAAGTTTCATAATTATTCATATCATCATAATTATTTAAAAAAACGAATTTATTTCTAACCAAAATATCATCGTGCTTAATCACTCCCTGCGACACACCACGAAAAAGCCTGTAACTATCTGTGTAAGATAGCGTAAAATACTTTTGCCTTTCATCGCTAGATGGCACTGAGAGACAAGTAGAACTTCGAGTAGTGTTTCACAGTAACCAACCGCATGTCCCGAATTATCATTTTATATTTCTTAAATGACGTGGTATGAATAGTATTAGTATTATGAATAGTATGTTATTACAAATGAATTTTCAGAAATTTAAGGTTGACGTATAAAGAAAGTTTCCATAGTTAGGTAACTGTACGAAATCCTTTCAGGCACCGCCACGGCAACTGAGTTTTTATTATGTCATTTCCAGGATCCTAAATATAAATGAAATACAGTGAAATGTTCTCAAATAGCAGTAATTAGGCTACAGGAAGTATAATGAGTTACCGAAAAATTAACATACCTATATTAAAAGATCAAGCGCACAAAAGCTCGTTTAAAATACAACTTTGCCAATAAAGTGCTGAACCTTCGAATATACCTATAATACTAAACTATAAACTATGGGGAGGAATATTATAATACATTTTCAATAGAACCACTTGCCGATGAACATGTTCAGCTCAAATGTTTAAATGATATTATCAAATAATAAGCAATTAAAGTTTTTCATCACAAAATATGGAAGCAGTGGTAAAAGTTCAATCAGTCATCGATAAGATTTCCGAATGGACGAAAAAGTGGAGAATAAAGCTCAATGAATCTAATTGGTTCATATAGATTTCACTGATAAAAATGCCAATTACAACCCGGTATACATAAATGGCCACGCAATACCATACCCAAATACTGCCAAATACCTTGGCGTAAACACTTGAGGCAAATTTTCGCTGGAAAGCTCATGTGAAAAAGAAACGCGAAGAGTTAGAACTTCGTTACAAGAAGATGTACTTACTGGCTACTTGGGAGGCATTCCTCGTTGTCTGTACAAAATAAAATTGTCTTGTACAAGCAAGTCCTTATGTCTTATGGAGCTCAGCTATGGGGCACTACCAAACAAAGCAACATCCAGATAATCCAACGATTTCAAAATAAGGTTTAGTGAATGCACCATAGTACATTAGAACTGTCGACCTCCATCGAGACCTGAAAATGGATGTCGTTATATATATATAAGGTCACTTTTAATTCATCAACAATACTGCGGGGGGTGGTGTAGAATCGATAACTGAATGTGATCCACACATTTTTAATTTTCACATAAACAATTCAATACTAACTATTGCCTAAGCTGTGGAGCGTTGACTTTGAGAATGATAGCGACGACAACACTCGCGGCCGCCGTGGACAAGACTCACACATACACACGCGTTCTAGGTATTCTAACGCATTGCGAGGGCAATGAACGCGGTAGGTATACCTACGCATTGCGAGGGCAACGAACTCGGTAGGTTTACCTACGCATTGCGAGGGCAATGAACTCGGTAGGTATCTCGGTAGGTATACCTACGCATTGCGAGGGCAATGAACTCGGTAGGTATCTCGGTAGGTATACCTACGCATTGCGAGGGCAACGAACTCGGTAGGTTTACCTACGCATTGCGAGGGCAATGAGTCTTGTCCACGGCGGCCGCGAGTGTTGTCGTCGCTATCATTCTCAAAGTCAACGCGCCACAGCTTAGGCAATAGTTAGTATTGATTTTGTTTATGTGAAAATTAAAAATGTGTGGATCACATTCAGTTATCGATTCTACACCACCCCACGCAGTATTGTTGATGAATTAAAAGTGACCTTATATATATATTATTGAGCAGCAGCGGTTAAGTATATATATTGCTCAATAATGTCACTGTATGTAAAATGCGATCCTAGCTAAAGGACACATGACAGAATACCACCCTAAGATAAGACATTATAGCAATTCAATATAGGTCACAATTTTCTAGCAAGGTATTTTGTCATAGATAACGTATAATTACAGTTTATATAAATATGCTGTAATATATATAAACATTCAAAAATTGCAATCCCTTTTCATGCAAAATAAGACCAACCATCAGATTAGTTTTACCGCAGTTAGAGGGCCCACAAATGGTGCAACGAATAGTGTTGGGTAAAAGTATTCCATATTTATTGTCAACATTATTTAATGCGATGCAATAATAATATGTATTTTGTACGTAACAATGTATAAAATGATCTATACAAATGACATATTTATATATTTTATGATAGGTATACCAAATGATTATGTCAAAACAAGAACCTGACGGTGTATTCCGGCAGCTGTCCTTGAGAGCCAGTAGTAATTCTAGGTTAGCCTGAACAACATATTCGACCACATCATCACTTACCATCAGGTGAGATAGTAGTCAAAGGCTAACCTGTCAGGCATAAAAATAAGACATATTTCCTTTAAATCCTTCGAATTATACATCAGTTATGTAGAAAAACTTTAGAATATGTGAAATATACCCAAATTGTGTTAAATTAACACAATTGTATAAAATTTACATATAATATGTAATTCTACTTATTTTTACAGATACAATGATACAATGATTTATTAGTCTGTGAATCTAGGTACAAACAAAAGATATTACATATTTTATATACACAGAACGCTAGTTCCACCAATTTGGCATACAGACATTAATTAAATTTAAAACATTATTATATAAAACATATTACATTTGGAACAATAATAATTTCAATAACATTACACATTTTATAAATTAATAATAATAGTTAAATACAATATTCATTAAATGTCAAATAGTAAATAATTTAAATTAAGCAATAACATTCATATTTTTACCATCGACGAATTCATTAATATTATAATATGCTTTCTTAGTCAAAAAACCATTGAGTAGGTTTTTAAATATATTGATGTCATCTCTAGAACGGATAGCTGATGGTATTTTGTTAAATATTAATGATGCCATACAGAACACACTCATTCGCAGCAACTTTGTGCTGCATCGCACTTGTCGTAACATACCTTTTCGACGACTACTTAACGGGTATGTTTCAAAGAGCTCAGGATTTGACTTAACAAAAATTGCAACTTCACTTATATATAACGATGGTAGAGTCAATATTTTCAAACGTATAAAATGCTCTTTACACGATTCTGTTTTTTTCAATCCACATATCGACCTTATGCATCTTTTTTGGGCTTTAAAGGCTTTTTCTCGGTCAGTTGAGTTACCCCAGTACATCACTCCATAGCGCAATATAGATGCGACGTGACCATGATAGGCAGTAAGTAATGTAGCTTCGTTAGTTACCTTTCTTAATTGATAAAGAGCATACGAAAACTGAGATAATCTTTTGCAGACATTTTCTATATGGGATTTCCAAGTAAGTTTATTATCAATATTAAGTCCTAGAAACCGCGTCATTTCAATTTCCATTACATTTTTTCCCTCAACATTAATATTAAGATTCAACCGTTCATTATGGCGTTGTCTAAAGTACATTAGTAATGTTTTGTCAATATTGATATGTAAATTGTTAAGTTTCATCCATTTATTAAAATCTATTAGAGTATTATTAATGTCAAATTCAACATTACTAAGTTCGTCATATGAAAATAATAAAGTACTATCGTCCGCAAATAATGTGATATGATGATTAGTGATCTGTGGCAAATCATTTATATAAATGAGAAACAATAGTGGCCCTAGTACACTGCCCTGCGGCACCCCATATGATACATTTCTTATTTCAGAAGTGTATACATGAGATGTAGTTGTATTAGGGGAGATTCTTTCTATTTGTGTCATTTGTAACCTGTTATCAAGGTAAGATTTAATTAGGTCATTTGCGTGACTTCTCACACCGTATTTATGTAGCTTTTTCAGTAATATATCATGATGAACATGATCAAAGGCCTTAGACATATCCATATATATAGCAATTGTTTTTTTCTTTCTGTCTATATCGCTCATTACTTTTTTTAAGAAATCAAATATAGCCATATTTATTGTTTTGTCTTTTCGATACCCATATTGATTATTAACTAAGAGATTTTTTTTTTCTAAGTAGATGTACAGTTTATTATATATAACTTTTTCAAAAATTTTTGAAAATACTGGTATCAACACAACAGGCCGGTAGTTACTCACTTCTGCTTTATCGCTTTTCTTATGTAAAGGTTTTACAATGGACATTTTCAAAACTTCTGGAAAAATACCTTGTTCCATACATATGTTGACAATGTAGCTCACAACTGGAGCTATGACTACTGCCACATCTTTTATTACCATAGTTGTAATACCATCCGCACCCACACTGTTCGTGTTTTTCAAAGAACTTATAATCTTTATAATGTCAAAAGGAATTGTTGGTGATAAAAATATAGATTCTAGGTTGTCAAATTGTAAAGTATTAGATATGTCAGGTATGTCATTATTAATTAAAGCATTATTATTTACAATGTCAACAAAATAATTATTCAAATAGCTTACTATTATGTTAGGATCAGTTACGATTTCCCCATCAATATTCATGTGTGTAATGCCCTCGCAAGGATAAGAAAATTTTTGTTTTTTAATTACGTTCCAGGTTGCCTTTGATTTGTTTTTTGCATTTTTTATGTAATAATTATTTTGTGATTTTTGAGTTTGCTTGATAACATTTTTAAACTTTTTGGAATACTGTTTAAATAAATCTCTTGATTCAGAAGTCTTTGTTGATCTGTGTTTCCAAAGTAAATGTATTCTATGTTTACAACATTTTTTAATACCTTTAGATATCCATTTCGGTTTTTGTAGATGAAAGCGCTTTAATCGAATTATTGGAAAGCATAAATTGTAGAACATTACAAAAATTTCGTGAAAACAGTTAAAGGCTTCATTTGGATCAGTCATATTAAAAATGTCACTAAAACTAAGGCTACTGAGACATTGATGAAATTTGCGCCGATTCTCGGGGTCATAATCTCGCCTCAATACGAACCACGATTTTAGGCGACAGCTTTTCTTTACCGGGCACTTAAAGAACTGCGCAGTGTGATCTGACAGTGCTGTTTCAACTATTTCTCCTTTACCACCTCGAATATTATGAATCACATTGTCGATGCAAGTGCCACTACAAAATCTTGTCGTTTCTTCAAAGTTAAAACGTAAATTGTACGACCAAATTATATCTTTGAATTCTTTCGTATACTTGTTCTGTTTTAATAGATCAATGTTAAAATCACCACACACTATTGTTTTATAACTATCTTTAAGACAATACAGAGACAAAATTTCATGGAGTTTTTCAAAGAAGGTGTTCATGTAGCTTGCCTCATTTTTACTTTTAGGGGGTCTATATATGCAAATTACATAGATTTTGTGCATAGTTAGTTCCACTGCACAGCATTCGACAACATTTGGAATACAACTTTTACTGATGCGACAATCATGTTTAAATTCTACATCAGTCCTTACTAGTATGACTGAGCCTCCTCGTCGTTGAGGTCTACAGAAACATGATGCGAGACGGTAATTAGGTAATAACACGTTTAATGTGTCATCGTGCTTCATGTTGTGCTCTGTAAGACATATAACATCTACAAGTTTACCCTGACTTTCTAAGACTGACAACCCTACACTCAACCTATCAGCCTTAACTATTAAACCATTTATATTCTGATGTAGCACACCTATAGAATTATACACGAAAAAGGTTATTATCACACGACTCAAACTTATCATTAGTGTCTTTTTCACTTATTGTAGCATTTGTATGCAATTTCAGATTTGTTGATTCATGAATGTCGATCTTGTTAGCTGTCACTTTCAATTCAGAAGTCCTTGTCTGTTTAGTGATGTCCAAATCAGTTTGTGTGCTCTTGTCGATAAGATGTATATCTTTATGCTTATTCTTTCTTGAGTTTTCAATATGAGCAGAATATTCGACAGTATAGTTAATACGTAATATTTCTCTTAAAAGCTGTTGACATAGATTTAATGAAAATAAGCGTTTATATGGCCGATATTGTGCATAATTCATGTCGAGGTAAGTAACGTCACGGTGTTTACTACACATAAACTTCAACTCGGAGTTCATTTTTGCCTCATTTAAGCTTTTATTGTATGGGATTTCCGTTATTATTACATTCGTGTTTTTGATAAAATTGAGCCATAAATTTATATAAAGTTGAAAAAGATATGGATTTGATTCATTCATACCTCCCGATATAACCACAAAATCATTCATAGTGTAACTACTCAATTCATCGACAACTGGTTGTATAATATTTGCATAACAAGCTCCTGGTTTCCAAATGCATTTTACGGCGTATGAATCACCTAAAAGATTTTGCAATGTGCTTCTTACTTTATATCCTTGTTCATCAGCTAACACCAATACCCGTTTCTGCATCTTGTTGTGTCTGGAGCTCAGGGTAGAACCCTTGTATATAGGTTGATTCTGTGACTTGGCTTTATTATCGGAAGTAGTGAAGGTTACTGGTTTGCTATCTTCTGGCAAAATATTTTTATTTGTATGATCTGGTTCCAGGTTATTGGTGAAAGAAAGGTTTTTTCCTTGATAAGGCTCACGCCTTATCAGTCACCTGTTTCAGCCAATACTTCCATTGGCACATCCTGGATGATATTAATACTAGTTGTTTCCACGGCTCTTAATTCATCATCATTTATATGACTGAGCGTCTTCGGTGAGGTATCAGAACCAGTCAAAAGCCATCCTACATCCTTTTGTTGGTTTTCGTTTGTCACTAAAGGTTTTTCTGAGCCAGTGTCTACACATATGTCAATTACCTTTTGTCTCTTTCGTTTTCGAGTTGTAGCCAATGGGCTGTCACAGAAACCCACCCTTTTGTATCGTTCAACTATGGTCTTATATTTCATCAAGTCTTGTTTAAGGTCGTTATTTTCTAGATTTAAGTTGTCTATTTCAGTATTAGCTATCAAAAGTTGGTCATTCAATTGTTCTATTTGCCTATTCAAGTCATTGTATGTTGTACTATCATTGAGCGAATTATTTGGCAAACTTAGTATGGTTGATTCGAACATAGTGGAACTTGATAAATTATTCAGTGAGCTCGATTTGTGACATCTGTATTGGCGGAATGTTACATTATCAACGTTCGTTCCTCCTTCCTTAATCGCGGATTGAGCCTTCTTGGTGTCCATGATAACTTTTACCAATACTTTATGCTTTATGTTAAAAAGTCAGACTTATGTGTAATGGAACGTAAACGAAATCTTGAATGTCAATTTCAATTGTAGATTGTGAAGCTGTCACTGTCATTCCTTTGATTATGTCATATGTTCATAACCTCACGATCCAAAAATAAATTAAATTTGTTGCCAAAATAAAATTAGAAGTTAAGTTTTTATAATTATCCAACGGCTAATGTGATATGAAATAATGATAAAATATGGTTTTTTACTGCTCACCGGACAGTGTTGATTTGTTTGAGCGGTTCGTCGGTCCTTATGTTATAACTTGGCAGTTCACTATTAATCAACACGTAAGTTTTTAAGTTAATTTCTAATTATTTTGTTATGGAGCTTCGACTTGAACTGTTTACAACGCCAGGGTTGCCACCTCGATCGATGTAAAATTTTGAGCTGTTAAGCTGTTTAATATTTTTGTTCTAGCAGTGTAATGGATCTGAATTGAACCCGATGGTCGCAATTGTAATTTTAATAAAACCTAAAAAGAGATATGATATTTCATACAATAAAGATAACAACAAAAAGATCTTATTAGAAAATCAAGTGGTGGTCACCACATACTGAACTTGCATATTAAACATATTTAGTATCAAGAGAAGTAATAGCAGAATAAAGCATAAAGTAAGTGAATGTGAAAACCACCAACCAGATTGTTATATTAGTATATAACATATACTAATATAACAATCTGGTCAACTATCCCATTTAACAATACCTAAGAGTACTTACTCTTAGGTATTGTTAAATGGGATAGTATATTAGACTCTTAAACTGCTTTATTACAATGTATATTAAAAATGTCGAGCGAGGGATTTAAATCAACGTCTACTAGTAATCTCATCCCATAGGGAAGTTAATAAAGAAAAATGTAAGTGAGACTTTGATGAATTTCAATTTTAGAATATACTTAAACCGTCTTCCCTTACTTATATTTGATAGGATAGCTTTTGACCACCCGATGGTAAGTGACGATGTAGTCGAAGATGTTGTTCAGGCTAGCCAAGAATTAGTGACTCTCAAGGACAGCTGTCCTTGCAGCTGCCGGAACACACCGTTAGGGGCTTGGATACAGAATTTCTACTTGAAGGTAGCTAGCCTGGCGGGCATTCGCAAAATGTCTTACCACCATGCTATAACAATTGCCACTGTAAGACAACAACCGGGACCGACGGCTTAACGTACCCTTCGAAGCTCGGAAGCGCTCAGTAGTAGTACCTCTAGCGGTCACCCATCCAAGTAACGACTGCGACAGGTCCATGGTTCGATCCCCACCACTAGCTTGAGCTTCACCGCCTGGTGGAAGGACTTTTTCCATTGTTCGCCTGTCTAGCTTCCACCCTCAAGTAGAAAATCTGTCGCAAATCACCGCTGAGCATCAAGTGGTGCTCGAACTTGTTCCATCACAATCCCATTAAAAAAAACCACTCGTTGTTTCTTTCGTGACATTAAAGGCAAAGCTAAACGTAGCATTTAATGACTCACGATAGCGTATCACATGTCTCCTATTGCAGCCATTTTGTAGTGTCAAAGATTATCTGTTGGTTTTTGCCCTTCATTCCCTTTCAACAACACGATACGGAATTTCGAATAAGTATTTTGAATTCTGCACCAGATAAGCTAAGAATTTGGGCAGTGCCTAAAGTGTTCTTCGGGCAAAGGTAATAATTTCCAACAGTAAGTACTATTTATTTTATTATCAGTAATATTGCAATAAACGCCAGGCACCGACGACATTCTGTCATTCCATATCCATCCATACCATCAGTACTCAAAAGTATTGACATTTAGCGGCTATATACCTTTCACCACACTGGCATTTCAGCCTCACATAACAATAGCAGAGAAACTCTAATGTCAGTGACGCCATAGTCGAATAATTTTAATATTTTTGTCTGTTTATTACAAACTTGAACTCTTCACCAAAGACTCTTGTGTGTTCTGGATACCGGCCATTATAAGCTTATGAAGGTATAAACAAGGATATAAAATTGACATAAATGCCGCAGAATAGCTCTGTTAGGATCGAAAGTCACAAACAGTAGGTAAGCGTGTCGCAAAATAGACGACAGAAGGATATTACTTGGCGAATGTTAAATAAAGGAATAAGGTAATTAGTGGCATGTGTGCCGGCTCGGGCCCCCGCGGCGCCATCAGTAACGCGCCGCCTGCCGCCTCGCTCCAGCCTCCGGACCCGTCGCACAATAAACCAACACCAAATTATCTTTTCAAACAATTAGCCGAGACTTATTGCCCAACAAAATGTTCCCAGCAGAAATACGTCCGTAATTACATATATTTTTAGGAGTTAAAAGGCGAAATATTACGTTACGGCCACCAAAGATAAGGGTTGGTAATTTTTCACCGATGCGCATGGAGAATTTTGATTGGAGCATTGTTATCTTTCGGGTGATAAATGACAATAGCACCTGGATGTGCGGCGGAGCCCGCGGCGGCAAGGGCGGGCGGCGGCGCGGCGCGGCTGCGAGAACGGGCGGGCGGCTGGCTCTAGCGGTCTCCACTCGTTACTCTTCTTGAGCTCAGTGACACACCGTTATTATGAACAGCCCATCATACCATTACTCAGGCAGAATATTAAACACGACCATCACATCAAATTTATTATGGGGAAAATAAACTTTTAATGAGAACGTTCACTATGGTAATATTAGGATTAAGTCGATCTTCAACTCCAACGGTTTAGATAGACTTAATTTTTTTTTATCCCATGGCTCGCTTCGATTTTTTTTTAATTGCTTATAGCTCAGTTAGAACATTTTCTTACGTATTAGTAAGTATCTATTAGTATTTAATTAGTCCAGAAATACTAGTTCTCAAAGACGCACGCCTACTGGAACACACCATTAGGTGCTTGGCAACAGACGAGCATGCGAAAAATGGTCTACCAACATATATGATTTTCCTAAAATGCCTGCCTACGCAAGGAATCTAATATAATGCTATGACGTACCTACATACTATTTGAAGATACTTTTTATTGTAACAAAATATTGAGCATAAGTTTTCTTAGCAATATAAAGTAACTCCAACAAAATGGGTGTTCTAAATAGATAACAAAATATGTATTCCAGTATACACTCTCGAGAAAATGTTTGCAATAATTTATTCGAACTTGAACGACGAGTTAATCTCGAAAGGGTTATAGCTACTTTTCACATTCATACCATTATTGTGAGCATCTATTCTATGTAAGAAAACTGTAAAACGCTATATTTCTTAGGTGCTTTGCTGAAACAGCACTACTGGAAAATATTATTAAGATATTGTAGTAGACAACAAACCGTTTATTTAAAGTTGGACACGAAGCAAATTGACTTAGTTATATTTTGCCGGTGCATGATAGCGGTCGTTACGCGTAAGTGTCTTCTCGGAGAGGTCCCGCGGGACGAGCTATTGGCTGAAACGAGTTGGAGACACTGCAACACTGAAAAGGCAACTTTCTTAAGCCAATCTTGTAACCTGCTATCGGAACACTTTTATTTAAAAGTTTTATGAACCTACGGAGAACAAATTGTATTATCTCGGTGCGACAGACAGAGATCGAGTTGGACAGGGATATTAGACATTAGTTATAGGAGTATAATGCCATGCCAAAAAATGAAGGGTCTACTCATTCTGACCCACCTTATGAAGGAGGACTGACAAACTGTTAGACCTTGAAGTCTCCTTGCAGTTATTGAATACGGATACATTTTTTCAGTTAATTATTATTCTCTGCCGTTTCTATGTGTGAAGGAAACTTAATTGAGAATGGCCGCGGTTATGTTTGCGTGCATACATTGTTTTGCCCATTTCCCATTCTTCTTGCAGTTTCTTGCTCTATACTTTTTTTACTGCAAGTTAAAGCAGAATCTTTTGGTAGTACATTTTTTATATTGACTTTGTAGTATTAGGTCCTATATATACCAGACATCAAGGACATATCGGCAAGATATTTTGTAGGTATCTACAAAATCACAAGGAAAGAAAAATCTTGAACCGCGAGCAAGCTTTGATCTCACGGCCGATCTGTCCCTCTGACCAGAACATTTTCTACCGATTGAGCTACCGTGGTTATGAGTCGTATTTGGAATTTATTTATCTTTCCAACATCTATAGTCAATGTGTATTGGCTTACAAACAAGACTAATTTATGAGTTAGCTTTAAACATATTTATGATGGATGACGCAACCCAATAATTCTAATAAATGTACTAATTTTAGTCAGGGCCTAAAGGAAAAATATATACACTGAGAAAAATGCCTTTGGACCTTAAATCGAATTTGACCTTTTACCGTTGAAATGTAACTACGTAAGATGAATTCACAACACTTACGATGATTTTCACCACGCAAAGCGAATTCAATAAAAATATACCATGTATTATCATAAAAACCACCGTCAAAAAATGCCTTCCGTAAAGTATTTTCAGAATTGAACGTAATATGATAATAATTGCAGTATTGACTATAAAATATGCGTTATGTTTACGGCGGTTTATATACGGCGATTATCACTATAACGTACGGCTTAATCGGCCTCATCGAAAAGTCAATATTTAAGAAAGACCACAAAATACACCTTAAATTAAGACGAAATGAAACAAACACGAAAGTTTACAATCAACGCACTTACGCGATGTTTTCCGAAACATACGGAATTATTCGCTTTACTATAAAGTCAATATTTAAGTAATTCCACAAAATTCGCTTTAAATTAAAACGAAAAGAAACCAACACGAATGTTTTCAAACGACACACGTACGCGAATATCACTGAAACGTGCGGCATAATTCGCCTTACCATAAAGTCAATAGTTAAATATTACCACAACGTACACCCTAAATTACAACGAAAATATACAAATATGAAAGTTATTGAACGACACACGTACGCGAATATCACCGAAACGTACTGATAAATCGGTCTCATCGTAAAGTCTATATTTTAGTAATACCACAAAATACGCTTTAATTTAAAACGAAAAGAAACAAACACGAAAGTTTTAAATCGTCGCACGTACACGAATTTTGCCAAAATATACGGCTCTATTCGCCTGAATATAATGTCAATAAATAAGTAATACCACAAAATACACCTTAAATGAAGACGAAAATATACAAATACGAAAGTCTACAATTGACGCACGTACACGAATTTCGATGAAACATACGCAATTATTCACCTTATCATAAAGTCTATAGATATATAATACTACAAAACAAAAAAAATACAATCAAGAAAACTTTCTAACAAGGCACATACGCGAATATAATCAAAACGTACGGCATTATTCACCTTATTATAAAGTCAATAGTAAAATATTACCACAATATACACCCCAAGTTATAATGAAAACAAATAAATACGAAAGTTTGTAGACGACGCAAGTACGCAAGTATCATTGAAACATACGGATTAATCGCCCTCATTGAAAAGTCAATATTTAAGTAATACCACAAAATACGCCTTCAATTAAAACGAAAAGAAACAAACACAAAAGTTTTCAATCGACCCTCGTACACGAATATTACCGATAACTTTGGCTTTATTCGCCTTATCATTAAGTCAATAGTTAAATACTACGACAAAACACACCTTAAATTAAAACCAAAAAAAAACAAACACGAAAATTTTCTAACGACAACGTAGGCGAATGTCACCGAAACGTTCGGAAATCGTTGAATATTGTCCCAACATACACCAAAAATTACAAGAAAAGAATGCAAATATGAAAGTTTTTAAACGCCGCATATCCGCAAAAATCTTCGAAACGTTCGACATTACTCGCCTTTTCATAAAGTCAATATAACTTAAATACAAATTGATCAAATACTACAACGTAAACAAAAAAAAAATCATTTTAATTATCTTTGCGAGCAAATTAATTCATTATTTTAAAGATTTTGATTGTACTAGTTATTAATTATACTACAAAATTAAGTGTAGTGGTAGGGATACTATTTAAAATTCTTTGCGTATGTTTTGTATAGTTAGGTATGGCTTGTATCTTCTCCTAAGTATGATAGGAACGGTTCTTCCTTAATGGTATATCTATGGACGGAGGGACTTTGTGACGACAGACAGTCGGTTAATGAACCTACGTTGTATGACAACCAGTTTAAGAATATTAAGATCATTGGTGACAGCCCTGAACGTTTGTCTAGATAATATATACCTACTCTGACGTGAACGTGAAGGGAGTTCGCTCTAGTGTACGTGGCAGTTGTGCTTAGAATGAATGCATTGATTGTACCTACAATGCTAAAATTACATTTATCAGAACACAACCTACGTTTCTCCTAAATCTTAGAAACCTACCTCTGATAGATTTCCATTGTCTACACTTATCTGCAGCAATCATTTTCAATTAAGTATACATTTTTAAGTTAAGCTTAGTTGTGTGGCATAGGCTCTTAATTAGCCATTCCCTTTCCGGATCAATATACAAAAACGGTAGCCGAGTCTTCCAGAGGTTCCGTATGCATCTATATAAGCACAGATTAGATAAGTACATCACTTCTTTTATCTTGAGGGAATGTCGCCATTTTTATACCTGGTAGTTTATAGATATTACGGAAAGGGAGCGGCTTATAACATCTTGGCAGTGACCATGAAATAATTATCTACGCCCGCTCTGTAGACAAACGCGTGATAGGGCTGCCTACTAATTGTCACTCTTTTGATAGGTAGGCCCTATTTGATATAATTTTGCTTATTGCATTGTGTACAATTACACCAAGTCGCTAAACCAATAAATAAGTAACATTACAAATAAAAATGTTTTGTCCGGTTGCAGAGTGCTCTAGGTGCTTACATATCGTGTTAGGTATAGGCGAGAGAAACACACGGAGGTTCATACTGAAGCCAACCTAACATAATTCGGCCAAATCACTATCGTATTCTCTAAACAACCCCTTGCAATTAAAAATTGTTCAGCCAGACGTTTAGATACAGGTCATACAATCGATCAGTGATCACTGATCACGTAGAAATACGAAAACTTTTGTAGGTAGGCACTAGAAAAACATTTCACTTGCTCTTGTGCAATCAGGAGTACTGTAGGTAAACTATAAACTTTCTGTAGGTACCTACAGAATATTATAGGAACCTACACTACTTACACCTAAATTTGCCGTTGAAAGCATTATCTCCTTACCTACTTTTATCATGAGGATTTAAAGACGAAATAATTCGTAATGAAGATGATCACAATGGGTGGTTTTCTATAACGATAAAAATGCCTTCAGTAAGGCGAAATTAGTGGTAGCGGCACGGGTAAAACCGTCATAGAATTTCGTTGGATAAAACAATGTTGCCCGCTGATAACAATCTTAGCCATTTATGACCCAAATAATTTAATTTAATAAATATTATCGCCGGAAATGTGTCTATTATTAGTTATAAATTTAAATTAAATTAAACCATTGTAAACATCTTGTAGACACTTAGACCACTCACAGCGGACGCGAACTGATTTTAAATAGAATTTCTCTTTCTTCGGCTTATATTTTGAATTTCTATGGGGGTTTATCAAAAATCACGCAATATCACAAGGGGGAGGGGGGTGTAGTAAGATATCACGTGTATTTATTTTTTCATCCGTTCATGTACTAGTACAATATATGTTTTTAGCATAATTACACCATTCCTTTAATATTATTTTTAAGCCTGTCAAAATTAACCTGCAACCTTCCTATCTAGACATTATAGTCAAGGTCCTTAATTTAAGAATAAAATAAAATTATACTTTATTATAGTATTTAAAGATAATATTCTAAAAATCAAGCGAAGTCACGTGTGATTAAAAGTTAGTATAATTATCTATTTTTGAATACCGATTTTAATAATTAATATTTATATCCTTTTTTACAATTAATATTTTTTTTCAATAATTATTTGAATTGCTTTGTCAACCATCGCTTGTAATATTGTTAATTTGAAATTGACAGAATTTTTGGCGACCTATGCGACTCGGATTTTTGGGAGTTCGCATTGGCAACACTGCTATCTAGTTTATCTCGTCGTTTCGTGTCCGTGCATGCACGCAGCCACGCATATCACAGTTCAAGTGCATGTTTCGTGTATTAATAAAGTAAAATATGGACTAATACGCGCTGGATTTGTTATCAAAATGGGGCTACGCCCAATATATACGTTCCGGGGTAAGTAATCGTATGTTACTGCAAAGGTTATGTTTGTGCTTGCTTGTATTGGCGTTTGCAATATTGCTCATGCATATGAGGTTAGTTTTGATAAAACCACATTATTACACTGACGGACAATATACTGCATCAATGTTCAGGATTATTGTCCGTCGACATGGTGCATCAAAATGGTAACAGCGGGGGTTTGACGGCACATCACAACTTTATCAGATATTTTATAAGCCCATGTGGTACCTTACATGGGATTCATGGACGAAATTTTTTATCAAATGCAAGATAGTGCTCAAACACACGTCACTGCACAATGGGTGCTGGTGAAATTTCAGGCACATGAGACTTTATAACTTTATGTCTCACTGGGTGATGGGCGCAGTGCAGTTTGTCACTTGTGATTAAATGCATCTGTTATAGGCAGAGGTACTTCTTAACACTAGGTGGGCCTCGTGCTTGTTCCATCACAAAAAATACTATCAAGTCCGTAAAGTCTGCATCGTATAAGAAAATTTAACTCTACCTACATGCTACATGCTATGTTTATATAAATGTGGTATATTCTTTGTATTGAAAATTGAATTTTCCAACAGGCAGGACCATTTCAATCCAAAGGAAGGCTTCGGGAATTTTATATATAATACGATAAAAAGTTACAAAAGCTTTTAGAAAGAAGCAAGCTACGAGCGATTCCAGTGACTTTTCATATCTGGATCCCCAAACGCCGTGTCCTATGGACTTATCAATAATTGATGAATGTAAGTATCTCACGTATGATATGTTTTGTATTGTTAATGAATCTGTAGATTACGCTTAAAATATACATACAGTTGAACATTTAACCTCCTCCTTTTTTAAGACACTTTATAAATTGTATTTTTTAAGATCAGTCCATTAATTCAAATTTTTAATCAACTTCCAAAAAACAGGAGGTTTTCAATTCGTCGATTTTTTTTTGTTTTCATAGCTCATAACTTCATCATGTATAAAGTGATTTGGAAAATTATTTTCTTATTTGAAAAGGTCTCATTCAAATTCATGAAAATCGGTTAGGTTTCAGTTGGTTGTTCTAATTTTATTTTAATTATAATATTTTGACAAAATTGAATCAACCCATTTTTTTAAGATTGTCATTGATACCATAAAGCTACTGAACCATTTTTGATAGGGTTTTAATAAAAGCAATAGTATATTTAAAATCAGTAAACAAATGACAGAGACATAATGTAACAAAGATTACAAAACTACAACAATATTACAAAATTGAGATTGATTGAGATCATCCACCTTTCGGAAGAAGTCGGTTTAAAATAACTTGTATTCGAATAGTATTAACAGTACATATATATGACATTTGTTATGTAGGTGTCTCAATTTTATTTTTTGGCCATACTACCTCATTTACTAAACAAGATAAACCCGTCAAGCTTGGCTTCAATTCATTTGTGTTGGCAAAAAAAAAACCAACAGAGTAAGGTTCAACCTAAAATATATGGTAAAAGCTGGTTTTAGAAGAACTTTTTTAATATTTTACTTATTTATGTTTGATTTATAATTTTTACCTGTAAAATTTTACTACAAATAACTTTTTAATTTCAGTTGAGGCAGACATTGTAGAAGAAAACTTGCAATAACTATTGCCGTACAGGGTGCAACACCATGGACCAAACTAATTACATTGGGCTACATCATCAAAAATCCAGCTTCAAATACTGTATGATGAAAAAGGAACTATAGGACTACCTCAATGAGTATCGTAATATTTTTTATGTATGTGTGCATGACTGTTTCCCAATCGTTGACATAGATACAATTAATCGACCTAAATGTCATGTTGATACTGATTTCCATATTAATAATTGATCCTAATAATGTTCAACCACTATAAGATTATACATAATACCGCTAATAATATCAGCGATAATATCTCGATTGAGTTACGTAATATTAGAATTTCTTACACCTCCGGTTATCATATTCGTGAAATTATAATTTGTATTTATTACTCATTGACCATATTTTATTACTTTAAGACTTTAGAAACTGTAACAATATAAGTGTTAATTAAAATCTGACAATTTTTTTTTTAAATTTGTAATAATACTGAAAGGGATCATTATAGAAATGAACAACCTTTGCTATGGATATTGTGCTACCCTGAAATTGCAACAAAAGTATCAGATATTCATACAATAACTTGATTTACCCTAGCCCAAACTTATGGAACAGCTAATATTTTGCAATTTCAAGGTTGGTGTCGTAGCAAAACTTATTCATAAAGATAAATACAATTAGTAATACTCGATACCCAAAAGACAATAATAAAACAATATAATGCGTAAAATTTGTTTTATTCTATCTTATATCAACAGATCTATTTTAAAGAGAGTTAAGAAGATAGGTAGGTAGGTCACGTAGGTTCGTACGGTTTATTTTTCTGTATGTATTTGATGTAACAAACAACTTAATTAATATTGATATCCTTTTACAGCATCATGCGAGTCTGGGCAATAACATTTTAAAGCCAGACAACATAATTCTCTAAAGGCGTGATTAGCTGCTTTGATTTGGCATCATCAAGTTCATGTAAGGGACGTTGAGCCGCTACGCTACTGATGCAATTTTCGTGTGACTACTCATGCAAGTTATGAAATATATCAATAATTAAAAATTACTGCAGTTCTTTTCAAACTTTCGTAGCGGCCAATTGCTCTATTATGTGAACTTTATGATGGTAAAGCAAGTTAATCACACCTTTTATGAACTGCGTTACCTGCCGACCCATAGATTGGATATCGTTATTAACAAAACGTTATAATTAGTAAAGAAAACTCAATATACCTTACAAAACTTTTAATAGAGCCTATCTGTACCGTTACTTTCGACTTACTTTAAGATAAAAGATCGCTTTAGTATATAATAATATACTGTATTTACAAAACGTTATGGTTAGTAAATAAAGCAAGAAGTACCTTACAAAACCTTTAATAGAGCCAATCCGTACCGTTCCTTTCACCTTACTAAAAGGTAAGGATCGCTTTAGTATAGAACAATATACCGTATTTACAAAACGTCATGGTTAGTAAATAAAGCTAGAAGTACCTTACAAAACGTTTAACAGAGCCAATCTGTACCGTTCCTGTAGCCTTACTAAAAGGTAAAGATCGCTTTAGTATAGAATAATATGCCGTATTTACAAAACGTTATGGTTAGTAAATAAAGCTTGAAGTACCTTACAAAACCTTTAATAGAGCCAATCCGTACCGTTCCTTTCGCCTTACTAAAAGGTAAATATCGTTTTAGTATAGAATAATATGCCGTATGAACAAAACCTTATTGTTCGTAAAGAAAACGCAAAATGTATTTCAAAACCTTTAAAAGACCCGCCATACCGTTTCGTTTGCCTTACTAAAAGGTGAATATTACTTTAGTGAATAGCATATAAAACGGTAAATAAGGACAAAGCAGCCCTAAATTAAGGTAAAACTATTAAAATGAACAGGTATTTTTGTTTATACTAAGACAGAAAACGTGTTACGAGTAGATTTTAATCGCTTAGTGGACAGGTTTAAACACAGTTACTAGAGATGCAAATTTCCTCAAGACAAAGTGGATTAAGCCTTATTCGAGTCAAATATTGCTGCAAAACGTTTGACAGGTATGCTCTTGTTTACCATTATAATCGCCTTACGGAAATCGAATCTCACGTTCATACACCTACATTATTTTATTACTTACCATGTTTAGTACTATACATTTAAGCTAATCTGTACATTTCGTAAGATTGAAAATGTCATATTAGAGCTGTAATCGTGGTATCGCAGCTTGTTGAATTCGCCTTTACTGTACCTCGTTTAACGCCTTCTACGTTGGAAGGCGTTTTTGTCCGTATTTACGTTTGGTCGGTTTTTCGCCTTCATACCATACAATATGGCCGTTATTAGGGCGCTTTTGACTTAAGATTTTTCTCAGTGTAGGGATATCTGCTTGTAGCCGATATTGAATTTCCAAGTATATATTCACAATTCACTTAATAACCCATTGCTGTGCAACACTTACAAATAAAATCTAGATATTCCGAACCTATTTGCGAACCGTGAAATGGGCTTGGATTAGTATTACCAAGCTAGTATTCACAAGTATCAACAATATTACCAAGTCCATACTCATCGTAAACACAAACTGAAATGAAAACGTCAAAAATGAGTTTGCAGCAACGGGTTTGGGTATTGGTTTGCAAAAACGAATTTCAACTGATATTGAACATACTCTCTAACAGGGATCTGTGTATTAAACTTAACAATATTTGGTATAGGAGTTAGCATCTTTGAAAGCTTTCACGGGGCAAGCTGTTGCCTGAAGTTTGTTTGTTACTATCGACATCGTAGCATTGCTTTTTTGATACGTGGTGGTATTCACTGTCTTGTGTCAAGTAAAAACTGTAGGATAGCCATGCGCTGCTTTCTATCTATTACCCTCAAATGTGCACGGCAAAGATAGTGATGAATCAGGGCCATAAAGAACCTCTTTATAAAAAAAAATATCATCCGAAATTGAGAGAGCATAAACATATTAATGAGAGGCATAACTTCTGTAAAGAAACTACTTGTCTAGTTCAATACGTTTTGATATTTAAAAGTGGACCTTTTAATTTTGACAGCTGTCACTTGAAATGAACATCGCAATGTTAGTTGTCACTTTTATAAATAAACCAGTACTTAAGATTAATTCTAAGTTATTGCCCAGTGATGTATGACAGCTGTCACCCGAAATAACGATCTCAATAAGAACTACAATACTGTAAAGAAACAAGTAGTCTATGTTCAATAATTATTGAGATGAGTTGGCAGCAGAAACCTACATTATCCCTTATGAACATAGGATATAAAATATTAAAAAAAAAAACATTTTTTGCGAGTGCGAACCGCTAGTATACAATATTATGATATAAAAACTATAACATAAAAAAAATTGAGCTCTCTAGTCAACGATGACCTAGGGCACGGCAAAAAGGATTGCCCACGTTTCATACGTGGGAAAATTTGACTGAATTTATAATTCAATAATAAGTTATTTTGGTTATGTATCAACATTTTGGAGAACTTATCTCGTAAATAAGTGTCCTGCTAATTTCAAGTACTAATTTTATCCACAAAATTTTCCTCTCGAGCAAAATATATTAAAGTATTAGTAACTGTGTAACTATAATAATTTTAGAAAATGTATGTCATTATGTCATCTACTTTCCTGTGTCAAATAAAAACTGTTGTTCTATAAAATTGGCTATAGTTTGTAATTAGCATGTTATGAATTACTTTTTAATTCCCATCCTATAAGTAGATAAAAATCAGTGTTTGATCTCTCCTTATTACACGGTCGTCCCACATCAAGCGAAGCTCGTGATTTACAGGTACAAACATTATTTACAAACAAGACAACTTTGAACACCTGATCTGGTCGTTATATTTTTATGAAATTTAGATAAAATAAGATTTTAAGTACTTAAAAGTGCAATGAAAATTAGGGGGTCTTAAATGAGAGTTGAAATTTAAAAACGTAATAAACATCGGTCACTTGGGGCACAAAATATACATTAAAAGATTTTTTTATAAATGGCGGTATACCTTACTACTTATAAACAAAATACTACGAAACAACACTACTGCTACTAAAATAAAAGCATTGAGACAACCTACATGTCATTGCAGACTCACAGGTAGTCCAAATGCTCCAGTCCAGTACCAGTTGGCAGCATGCCCACCATGCTGGGCAGCATGCCCACCATGCTGGCAACATTACTCCTTGGAATTACAATACTAATCATTTGTTGGGCCAAACAGGTGCCAGCATTTTGATCACGCGTCGCATCGACAAAGCGCTCTGATAAAACATATTTTTAAAGTATGTTTTATTGCCACAATTTCATCAGATGTGGCGGTATGGTCGAAGATGATAAACAAGAACTCAGAATGGGAACTGGCGCATAGGGACAGCAGTTGGAACACTGTAAGGTAGTTAGGGGACAGTTTTTCTATTTCACTGTGGTAGCTAGCCAGAGCCAGGCGGGCGGGCATTCGTGTATATATTAAGCACGACAAATGTCACCATCCGCCATATATTTACCAGTTTTTGATAATAAGTCACTATATTAAAGGACTATCTATGCGATACATTGGTTTATTTATGATTTATTTGTGTAATTGTGAATTGCGATTCTTAAAATGCCACGATGATATTATGGTTAAAAGCTGGGCTCACCTGGTAGGTAAAATAAAATTAGTAGAATCTACGCTCTTCAGTAAATACTTTTATAAATTTATAAATATAAATCATATAGCGAATTAGTGTTAGTGTATGTCTGTAACCACTCCATTGCGGAAGAATATAATTGAATGATGGGACATAAAATTTTAAACCATTAAACTAAAAAGAAATTCAAAAATCCGGACGATTTCCATACATTTTGGCACATCACTTGCAATGTGGCAAATCGCTTAAAAATGTTCTCGTAACTACTTCTAAACTAATTTTACTAATCCATCCCTCATTTGAAAATGTCATCTAGCGATATGTTAGGAACTATAACATAGGTTGGCTAATAAACGCGCTAGATGCCATTGTGCTTAAATCTTGGGAACAGAACTCCTATGAACTATGTAAGTACAACCAACTGTTCAGTTCTCAGTTGATTTTTATAAGCTTTTATTACTTGAGTTAAGTAAGAAAATCGCTGTTATTTGTACAATATAACTTATTTGTTCTAATAAAGACAGAAATAAAGCGCTCGTAGCGAAGTTTGCTTAGCCATTCTGAATCGATCAGCAAAGTTAAGCAACGTCCGCCGCGGTCAGGAGTTGGATGGGTGACCGCTGGTGACATTACTACTGAGCGCTTCCGTGCTTCGGAGGGCATGTTAAGCCGTCGGTCCCGGTTGTTGTCTAAGGATGGCAGTCGTTACAGCATGGTGGTAGGGCACTTTGCGAATGCCCGCCTGACTAGCTACCACCCTCAAGTTGAAAATCTGTCGCCAAGCACCTAACGGTGTGTTCCGGCAGCTTTCCTTGAGAGCCAGTAATTCTAGGTTAGCCTGTACAACATCTTCGACCACATCATCACTTAACATCAGGTGAGATAGTGGTCAAATGCTAACCTATCATTCATAAAGAAAAAAAAACGAATTTCAACCGTTATTTTTATCTAAGTTTTCTTTGGAAGTTTCACTGATTTCTTTATTATTTATTTCTCACTGCAGGGTTGCCATGAAGAGTCCATCGTAAAAACAAACTCTGCGCGGGTGATATCACGGGAAGAAGTTAGTAGATTATTGCACCGTATAATTCTTTGGAGTGCGAGCACTAGTAAGGACGCTAAAAACGCGAGTAACCTATAACAATAAGTCCCTACGATTGAGATCCTGATCCTACGAGCGTGATGAAAAGTGATTCGAATTCGAAATTATTTCGACAAACTTTTGCAATTGACCGACGTTGAATAATAAATAAAACTAAGAATGACTGGTTCGGAAACTAATTTACAACTTTAGGCACAAATATTTAATCAATTATGTTTATTAAAAACATTCACTTTTTTCCTATAGTACATAATATTGATAGTATATATATAAGAAATAATGAATTAAAATTACTTACATACACCAAAAATTTCATGCTTTGTTTTTGTTATCAAAGTAATGCAGCAAAATATCCGAGCGCAAATTCTGTAGAGAAAAAATAAATCATGTGAAATAGCGAGGCGGGAAACTAATTTTCGCACAGGTGTAGGTAAAAATTTCTACTTGTATGTTGCAACCGGGATATTTTGTTTTAGGTCCCGTGCCGGTAAATCCCTTTCTGCACCCAGGAGTCTTTGTCGGAATTCTAGACTACTTCACTAGCTCAGGGTTTAAGTCGTCATTCGCACTAAAAAGCAACTTTGATTATTGGTTGAACAAATAATTATTAAATGGTAAGGATAGTATTTCGAAAAACAGAAATTTATTACATATTGACCGCGTGATCAGAATGCTAACACTTATTTTGCCAGCATGATGCCGAATGCTAACACTTATTCTGCCAACTGGTAGTAGGCTGGAGCATTTGGATTACCTGTGGCCCTGCAATGGCGTTTATGCTGATTAAATACTTTTGTTGAAGTAGTTAGAATTTTTTTAATTCGCCTCAAACTTTAATTTTTAAGCAAATGGCTGTTCCATTTGCTTGCCTGCCCCTCGTATTAAAGGTAACCGTCCCCTACGACGATGGTTAAAAACAATGGATTAGAGCACGAAATTCGAATTATCGTCTCGATGGCCATTATGTTAATAAGGTGGAAACTCGCGTCTCTGGCGAGAAAATCAAAATTTGAGCAGGTTTATCGCGCTTGTAGCTAGGATTGGTAACCATTCTTCATGATCATGGTATTCGTGAGTTTAAAATAATATTGTTCGTATTATATTGAAATTAATATTGTTCTTATTCAACACCAATAGACATGATTCCATAAGTTCCCTATCCCTAAAACGTGTAAAATATCCAAAATTACGTAAAAATAATATTTGAAAATATATATTGAATATCGGAATATCTCTTTTCTGAATTTCAATAGATGAATAAGCAAAAAAACATAAAACAACCACCGTGCACGTCACTGTTCACCTTAAAGCCCTCGGTATGTACGGAGATGCGGGTACTATTTCCTCTCGAGGAGAACATTTTGTACCCTAAACTGTGTACTTACCTAAATATTACGTTATTCGCTTAGCTGGTAATAGTTTATAAATGAATATTTTAAAAGAAATCGGAAGAGTAGCAACATCATTAGCAAAGTTTAGTGTTTGAAATATATGTCCACTCGAAGCACAATTTTGGAAAACAAACGAAATTATGTTTCAATAAAAATGGCACTGAATGGTGGATTTTTTGCTGTAATTCTCACCACGACGTATTTATATATAAAGTTTTATTTACAGAGAACAGTCGCATGGAATAAAATAGTCTCGACAATTTGTCTACTGTCGCGCTTTTTAAATAGGGTTTTTAATTATTTATTAAATTAAGTGGTTTTTTACTTTACTTTAGTAAAAATTTACTAACACTTATCCTATCAATTACATGAAACTAGTTTAGGAACAAGTGTAAAAATCATGTATCGAGACCGGTTCTTTCAGTTCGATTCTTGAACCATTTATGTGTGATTGAATTGTCGAGTATATCATTGCAATGATATTAAAAGTACAACACTTAAATGTTAGACATGCCGATCTGCAAGTGGTACCTAAAATAATTACGTTTTATGAGCTACCCATCCAAAATGTGTAATATACGAATACTACCTCCATCTTCCATCATCAAAAAAAGATATTATAATAAGTCCCAAGCAGAATTCTATGCCATACAATATATCAAGGAAAGATTTCATCTTCATTACATTTGTCTTGTAGAATTGAAACAGAGCGAAAAGGTTTCTCAAGAAATTTTATGTTGGGAATAATCCCAAAAGCGGAGCAATTCTTCATTTCATTCACGTTCCCGTGCGATGAAACTTTTTCTCTGCAATTTTTCTGTGGAGCCCGGGGTGTTATCAGGTGGGGCAGATTGGCAGTCGGCGCACGTAGCGCCTCGCAGCCGCCCGCCCTCTGCCGCCCGCTGAATACAAACTTCATTAGCCGTTTGATAATTAGCCCGTTAAACGCCCCTCACTCATCCGGCACAGGCCACCAGCTCCTAAACCGATGATCTCTCCTCTCCGAGGCCGAAACCTCTCCCTAACTAGATTACAATCTACTCTTTTAAACGTTCCCCACTGGATTGGATTTCAAAATTGTAACCTTAAATATGCACATATTTGAATAGCCCCCACTGAAAGGACACAGACATGAGACCTTGAATTTATGTTGCAAACATTTTCTTATATTACTCATGCAAATTACATTTTTATTTAACGTGCGACACTGAATTCCAATATTTATGCAACGTTTAGATGTGATAAAAATACGTCTTCTTTGATCAGTTCGGACGAGAAACAAAAGCTATAGTCGTGTTAGACCAGTGAGTAAGTAGATGAGATCCAATGATTCAATTTAATTTTGTTAAAAAAACAAAGGAAACTCGACCCAGAAACGGATAATAAAACGTGACAATTTAACCGGAACGTCGTCCGGAAGGAACCGGAGAAACAAAAGGAGCAGAGTAGAGGAACTTGTAGAAATTAGGAAACAATGAAGCAGGAAATGTGTTTCTCTGCGAGTAGCAAGGATGGCGGATCGCGCCAAGTAAACTCTAACAAGGTTTATCTAGCACGCGCACTCTCTCATGCGGAGCGATCGATACCACATCACATTTAAACTGATCCTTACGTTACAAACTTTTGGATTATGCGACTTAAAGATAAAATGTTTCCTGTGATCACAAACTTGAAGGTCTTGTTTTCGAACGTCGCTTTCTTCGTGAATGTTACTGAAGGAAAACTCAAGAATGAGATCAATATTGTTGTATGGATATTTTGTCCGAAAAGGCATATTTCTTAGTTGTAATTTGTGTAATTTGCCAATTTGTTAGATAGGCAATAGGAAACCTTAATTCGGGTTTTATTTGAAAATTGGTAGAAAGTTGTGTTTATTTTCTATGAAATTTCAAGCTAGCTCGTGTGTACGTTGAGGTTGTTGAGAATTATTTTCAATTACACGGCTGCAAAATGGTTAAGAAATTTTCAATGAGAGAACATTAAGCTGTGATAATATTGAAGGGCACCAAATCAAGAAGTGCCAAATTAAAGAGGTTGTTTACCTGTTGTTAGAGCATAATGCGAGTTTGCTGGCGCCTGGCTCGCTACCACAGTGATACATCAAAAAATCTGCAGCTGTGGTTATGAGACATTCTAGGTTTTTTTCTATTTATTTTTTTATGCCGGATAAATTAGCCTTTGATCACTATCTCACATGATGGTAAGTGACAATGTGGTCAAAGATGTGGTTCAGGCTAACTTAGAATTACTGGCTCTCAACCGGAACACACCGTTAGGTGCTTGGCGATATATTTTCTACTTGAGGGTGGTAGTTAGCCAGGCGGACACTCGAAAAATGATCTACCGCCATGCTATAACGATTGCCATCCTGAAACAACAACCGGGACCGATGGATTAACGTGCCCTCCGATGCACGGAAGCGGTCAGTAGCAATGTCACTAGCGGTCACCCATCCAACTTATGACCGCGGCGGACGTTGATTAACTTTGCTGATCGGTTCACAATGACTAAGCAAACTTTGCTACGAAGAACTCTCAGGAGGTCACATTCTAGGTTAAACCTGTTAACTAACTTCGAACACATTTACTATTTTAAATGGACGAAAAATAATGATACATATACTTGTGTTCCTTATAATCAATAAAAAACATAATACTATGAATTAAAAATGTTATATTTTTGTTTAACATTAATATGAGTACTCCACGAAGTGATAAGTATATGATTAATTGATGTTTGATAATTTGGTAAGTGCAAAAAACTTTTTTTTACTACATATAGCTGGCAAACTTAATGGTCGGTATCCAGCACAATAGCACTTGGTTTGGAAAGAATAACTATCGATAATGCCGTTGGAGCGGTTTTATATCTTTAAATGAGAACTTTTAATCTTCAGTGCAGCCGAATTAAAATTTAACATGGTTTATTCATCTACGGCAAAAATATATCACAACATTTTTTTTAATATCTGGCAGCTTGTTTCTAGCATTTTTTTTGTTTCCGCACTCTGACCTTTCCTTTTCTTATTTCAAGTGCACCTTTATTTGCTCCGGAACTTTAATAAATATCATACACACAGTACATACGTCGAATTAGTTATTGATTTCTACCGTTCACAAGCAACTACTTCATGAACATACCTACTGACAAATAATAAAATACTCTTCGTCTTTTGAACGAATATTGCAATTTTTCGATGTAGTAGTTAATGCAGTGTTTTAGTGCTGTTAAGGGGACTGTAGTCAAATCTGTGCCTAAATTAGTGTTTCTAGCATTCGTCATCTATCAAGCCAATGTAACATCTATACAGAGTTCAGGCCAAGAACATCCAACAAAGTCATCGTATCAATTTTTTTAATCAAAATAGAAGACAAAAAATTTACTTGTTTATATAATAAAGTAAAATTTTCATAACCATTAATGTATCAAATATCAACTTTTCATTTTGTAACTACCTACATGTATAATGAAATGTTATTTTCCTAGCTAGTTTGCTTTTTATTTTCTCGCAGGTGTATATATAAAGTGGAGTACCCGCCTTGGGTATAAAGGTATCTTCATCTTGAGTACAGAGGGCGACCTTGATTCCCTCACTCCACTCAGGATTCTCGTCTGAAATCCCTCGCATTGATCGAGGTTTAGCTCTACACCCTTGTTGCACTCGTTAGATAACTCTAGAATCCTTGCTGACGCTTGGGATTCAAAATACCACCCGTGACGTAAGATTTACCCTTAGTGCATATTCTACTATGTATATGTATTACATTATATTATTATATATTCGTTTATACGATTTACTTACTAAGCAGCTTCTAGGGAACGGTATGGCGTTAGCAAATATTTGCTGTCGTAGATGAAAAGCAGACCACGGAGAGATGTTTTGCTACGTTAAATACAAGGTGGAAAATAGAAGAAAGAATGTATTGAGGTTTGCCAGATGACACATGAAAGGTGGATTTTTATTATTTGTGTGGGTGAAACTAAGTTGTCAAGTGAAACACCACCAAGCATGACACATGCAGCATAGTTCTACGGTACCCAGTACCGAAATAATTTACTATATAAGGCGTTATAATTCCCAAGCGAATTAATGAGTAGGCATTAAAGTTGAAATGTATTCTGACATCTCAGAAAGACAAGGAATACAGAGAAGAGCTTAGCACAGTTTAAGGAAGAACGAGATCATAATTATTTTGTTATATTTTAGGTAGGGGTGCTACGGATTTGAAGGAGTTGTAGTAATGAATGATGATGAGAAGAGTAAGTGAGAATGTGAAAGTTTATTTGAGATTAAACTTCGAGAAGCACCTTGGTGTTATTGTTTAATCACAAAGGGGTCACCTTTACACTCAATAATCGAAGAAAAGTCGATCTTGAACATTTTCTCGCGGCTTTGGCGTTGACAGTGATCATTTCCCCATGTTTGCCCTAAAGTGCTTTCTTTAGGGCAAACATGGGAGTGCTGACGTTTATGGCAGGAAATTCAATATTTTAATATTTTTTTGATTTTGTTGCTATGTCGACTTACTATTATGCTATAGACCACTGAAAACCTCTTTATCTTCACTTCGTTGTGAACGTAATTTTCCATATATGAAATAAAAAAACATTGTATAAACACAAACTTTTTTTCAAGAATAGGTAAAATTTAAAAAAAACTTTAGAGTGTAATATTTTTCTTCGATTTTCAAGCTACTGCATCAGAATAGTAGTTTATGCAACTGTCATATAATAGAGGGTATTAAAACATGAGTGTAGTTTTTTGAAACAAACCGCAGGCGAGTTTCTAAATAAGATGACACGAGTGAATTATATGCAGTTGCATACACTACTTTATTTAATCTCATGGCTATAGGTAGCTACATTAAATAAAATGCAATATAAAAACCAGCGCGTTGCGCGCTGTTGTGTGGACCTATTCAGTTGTCTTAAAAAAAAACAAAAAAATGGACAAACACACATTTATTTTATTTGAAAAATAAAATTATTAATTTACACTTGACTTTAAAAGTTCCCGCAACTCACTTTTGGTACTAATTTGGGCAGAGGTTCCACCTGAAGGGTATACTGGTACTGAGTCTGGTGACTCCTGGAGTTATCACAATAAATCTGAGCACTTAATTTTGGTAGCCACCGTTTATATAGAGAAAAATACTGCTGACAACGCGTAAATAGGTTTGTGAGGGATTCGGGCCTAGGTCAGCAATATATTAGGTGTAACAGCGCGCAGCGCGCTCACCACAGATAATGTGTACTTAAATTGAATTGAAACCTCCTTGGTCGGGACACATTGTACCTTAATAATTAAACAATTGTTTTAAAGCATTGTTTTGTTAGAAGTATAATACTCATATAATATTTTTTTTATTTAATCCAAAAGAAAAAAGTAATATATAATATTCTACTTAAAATAATTTTGTACTTACCTATCAAATAATTAAGATTTCAATAAATAAATTATACATAATAAATCATACATGCTTCAATTTCTTACGTTAATAATTCTTATTAGCGTCATGCTAATAAAATGACTTTTTATAATAACTATATTTCATTGCTTACATTAAAAATTATCATAATATTATATTACTCACATTAGGAATATTAGTTCACTAGCTCTCACGGTAGGATACCCTGTGTCTGTGAGATCTAGTACTTCCAGATGACTCATATTTTACTTGTAACAGAACTGTGTGTGCTGTAGTTTTGAATGGAAGAGTGAGTACGTTATTAAGGTTGTGTATGAGTTAAGTATAAAATAACAGAGAGTTTAGTATATAGTAACAGAGAGAGAGTATATTAAGTAATCGAGTGGAGTATAAAAGAGACGTGATTATGTAGATAAAATACGCCAATAAAAGTCTGTATTTCATTTCATAATTCGAATATTACCGAATGAGATGATATTAAATAACTTATTAATTTTTATAATACACTTTTACTTTATAATTACATGGCGCGTTTGAGTTCATTGACTTAATACTTAAGTACTTATTTTTTCCGTGGCTGTGAGTTAAGAATAAAATATTAAAAATATGGAATATATTGAAAATAGCAGCAGTGATGATGAAGATTATATACCACAGGACATTCTTGATACGGCAACAGCATTAATTCAACCTACTCACAGAGAAATCTAGAAAATTATATGAAAAAAACTTAACTTTAACGTATAAGACGGCAATGTCATTTTCAGAAAACGTTCTGCTTGCATATTTGCTAAACTTAGCGGAAAAGTATAAAGTGTCTTAATTGTGGTCGAAATACTATGATTAAGTATATATACGTTAAGCATCTATCACAACATTGATGTGACTAAATATTCTAAACTCACTGTATTCTTGAAACGCAAATCTGATTGCCTACAAGGCGAAAAAGTCTAACAAATTTGCACCAGCTCAGTTAAATAACTTCTTAAATGAAGCTATATCTTTTTACAAAAGTAAATACAGTAAGAGACGTGCGTAATTAATCGTACTAAAAAGGTAACTTTGCTATAGTATGTTGTATTTTGACTGTATTATATAATGAAACAGTACTTAATAACTCATTAATATTATTATTATTAAATTACAAGTTGCAGTAATTTCTGGCATTATGCGTGTAGAGGACAAGAATTATATAATATACAATTTATATAATTCTTGTCGTACGTGCGTATTTAATCATACTAAAAAGTTTGTTAACTTTGCTGTAGTATGTAGTATTTTGATTGTATTATATAATGTAACAGTACTTAATAACTCATTAATTGTTGCAGGTTGCAGTAATTTTTGGCATTATGCGTGTAGATCACAAGAATTATATAATATACAATTTATATAATTCTTGTCGTACGTGCGTATTTAATCATACTAAAAAGTTTGTTAACTTTGCTGTAGTATGTTGTATTTTGATTGTATTATATAATGTAACAGTACTTAATAACTCATTAATTGTTGCAGGTTGCAGTAATTTTTGGCATTATGCGTGTAGAGGACAAGAATTATGTAATATACAATTTATATAATTCTTGTCGTACGTTCGTATTTAATCATACTAAAAAGTTTGTTAACTTTGCTGTAGTATGTAGTACTAGCTTTCCGGGCGCGGCTCCGCCCGCGCGTATGTCGGTTATCGCGCGAAAACATTAACCTCTTTTTGCGCAGTTGGATAAAAACTATCCTATGTTTTTTCCCGGGTCTCAAACTATCTCTATACCAAATTTAATTCAAATCGGTCCAGTAGTTTTGGCGTGAAAGCGTAACAGACAGACAGACAGACAGACAGACAGAGTTACTTTCGCATTAATAATATTAGTACTGATGATTTTGATTGTATTATATAATGTAACAGTACTTAATAACTCATTAATTGTTGCAGGTTGCAGTAATTTTTGGCGTAATGCGTGTAGAGGACAAGAATTATGTAATATACAATTTATATAATTCTTGTTGTACGTGCGTATTAAATCATACTAAAGAGTTTGTTAACTTTGCTGTAGTATGTTGTATTTTGATTGTATTATATAATGTAACAGTACTTAATAACTCATTAATTGTTGCAGGTTGCAGTAATTTTTGGCATAATGCGTGTAGACCACAAGAATTATAATATATACAATTTATATAATTCTTGTCGTACGTGCGTATTTAATCATACTAAAAAGTTTGTTAACTTTGCTATAGTATGTTGTATTTTGATTGTTTTATATAATGTAACAGTACTTAATAACTCGTTAATTGTTGCAGGTTGCAGTAATTTTTGGCATAATGCGTGTAGATCACAAGAATTATATAATATACAATTTATATAATTCTTGTCGTACGTGCGTATTTAATCATACTAAAAAGTTTGTTAACTTTGCTATAGTATGTTGTATTTTGATTGTTTTATATAATGTAACAGTACTTAATAACTCATTAATTGTTGCAGGTTGCAGTATTTTTTGGCATAATGCGTGTAGACCACAAGAATTAAATAATATACAATTTCAGGATGTGGAAGTATTTGAGAAAACTATTTTCGTGAAAATCTACAACACCAAAACCAAGCCAATTGTTCCTTAACTATTACGGGAACATATTTTACCCAGCTAAGACGACATTTGGCTTTGATATGCCACATGTTTATGGATAAATATTAATAGTCTAATTTTCTTTAGAGCAAATACAAAAATCTTCTTATACAACAATTTCATATGAATTTTTCAATTAAGATGTTTGTCATAGGTCAATCCGAAGTGTAATTGCAAATTACGAGTAATATTGATGATATTACTGCAGTGTAATATAAAAAAAAAACAAAATAGTCAAGTCGGGGGCGAGCGGAAGGAGCTTTTAAAAATATAATTATATTATTTAAGACGCTTAATGTCTTCAAAAGCTATTACAAGACTGCCTTAATTCTAAATTAAATCCAGTGTCTGGACATCAGACTACCGTGGGAGCGGATGAGCTCATCAGCAAAGTCTGCTGAGTCAGTTTATCAGTTGCTAGAAAATAGAACGCTGACATGTGTGATTCGTTGAGTCTAGCGACTTAACTAGATACTATATACTCATATTAATATCAAATATTTTACGAAAACATTAAATTGATATTTTAAAAAACACTTAAGAAAAATAAAAATATATCCAGTGACAATTGCGCCTAATTTTCCTGTATCTAACGTGATGTCATAAACGCCATGTAGCCAAATCGAAATAATTTTCGAAGCGTGTCCCTTTTACACGAAGAATCCTCAAGAGATCTTGACACTTCGAGTGCACGATTTTTGTGTAGACCTTCTTAGAATGCTTCGTGTAAAAGCGAAAGCGTCGATTAATCTTCCAGTTTAGCTACGTGGAGTTTATTCATGACGTCAATATGAGGTAGAATTGTCACTACATAAGTTTATTTCTAAAATATTATTTAAATTGTTCAATATGTTTCTATTATTTGAGACGAATTACTAAACATTCCATGGATACGCCTTAACCTTTACTTAAAATACCTTGCAAATTTTATTAAGCTCTATTAGATGATATAGCTTCAGAATAAACTTTGTAGATTAAGAACTTATACAAGAACTTAATTTTGACTTATGTAATTTACATGAAGGGTTAACTTACTAACTGCTTATTGATTACTAGCTGTACCTGCGACTTTGCGATGGCCGTACCTGCAGACTAATTATTCACATTTGAGCATTGTTTATCTCATATTAAGCTACGCTGTGATCTGCGGTAAAGCACTCTTAGTAAAGCATAGCTCAGAAAGGAGCTTTTTACTTTGGATTTGGAACTCCCGGGTAGTATTTTCCAGAAGACAGTAGTTAAGTAACTCAGAGAGTTCCTTCGCGGTTCGCAAAATATATATTGAAGCAAAGTACCTAGTGCGTTTCTTTACAATTTCGATTTTAAAACGGCGGTTTTGTTTGGCGAATCGAAATTATATTAAGTTGTGCACTTCCATTGCGCAGATTCCGAAATGTATCCGGCAAAAGATAGATATGTAGTTAAAAACACTGATTGTGGCGAATGTCCCAGATTTTAAAGTTTCATCTTAGCAAGCTTGCAAAACTAAATAAGAGTGCCGGGCTGCCCGTGGTGTGCCAGGCTGCCGATGGAGTGACGGGCTGCCCGTGGGGTGGCAGGCTGCCCGTGGGGTGCCGGGTGCCCGTGGGGTGCCGGGTGCCCGTGGGGTGAAGGACACCCGGCTATTCTAACAAAAAATAATGATTGAAATCGGACATTGAATTACAACTAAGTGTTCATTTTGATTTTCATCCCCTTTCCCAAGGAACTGCTGAATTTCGGGATAAAAAGTATCCGCGGCCGGGATACAGACAGACAGACAAAACCGAGGACGTCAGTTTATGTAATACCAATAGGAGTACTACCTGCAGAGAACAATGTTTCTTTAACAACCTACCCTGAATCAAGAAGAGCATTAGATAAACAGGTGACAGTACCAAGAGTGGCTCAACCAGATTGTATTCCTCTGGAGTTCTAACGGGACCAGTTGACAAGTCCTCCAATGGTCTTTTTTGTGGACAAGGAATGGTTGCAATATCCATGGCCTCTACTATTTTTAGAGAAATCTTAAGTAAAGGCCATGGATATTGCAACAACGCCCAAGTGCAGTTCCACAAAAATGACTGAGATACCGATATCTCTGCAGTAAGATAAAGACGATATAGATCCAGATCCGGTAACGCTTCTCCTCGCTTCACTTGTCGTCGCACCTATACACATGACTTTGTTCCGACTTTATAATCTGCGTTATGTCGAAGTTTAGTTCAATGACATTTAAGATCAAAGTTCTTTACACCGAATTACCGAACTCAGCAGATGTTAACCTCAGACTAAAATTAGTTTAATTTGAACTTTCCAAGGGGCACCGATTACTATGGATTAGTGAATTTTTGTTAAGATAACATGAAGATACAGTTAGATTAAAAAGTTATTTGAAACCAAAATTATGTCAACCAAAATTATACTAGGTGAGTAGTATTCAACTAAACGTCTATAATACTCCCGAGTATAATAATATTAAAAGTTCTAATGATTCCTTAGTGATAATTATGAAATCTTGCAATAGGTATTTTTCAACAACAAAACTCAAGAGTTTAAAATTCTTCGGAATATCAAAATCACTCTCATCGAATAAAAACATTTTGTACTTGAAGAATATAATCCTGACATGATAAAAATAAGGTAGTCAATAATTTATTGGAAAGCTTATTTCGTACTCGTGTCGTGCCTACGCACCACGTGTTATCTGTGTTGGTGGACGCGAAGGTTTATGCCCGAATTCAAAGCGGCGCGTTTAGATTGGCAGGCTCTATTGGAATTGGTTTTAATTGATCGGCGCACGGCGTTAAGCTTCACGTGGCTTTGTAATTTCAAATCGAGAAATCGGTTTGTTTTTTATCATTAATGGGCTTTGCAATTTGCAATAAAAAGTAGATAGAGCGGGGGGTGCTACGGCGCGGGCGGGTAGGCAGCGGTGCGCGGGTATTTCGCTGTAATTAAAACAAACAGGGGATGCCCGCCACTCCTCTCTAATTGCGTTCGTGTTGAAATAATCACGGAAACTAACAGCGAGGACTAGATACCGAACGCCGTCCTACCAATCAATTCCATTTTCAGTTAATGCAACCGCGATACCTCATCTCATTTGCGACATTCATGAAATATATACTACAAGAACCCTGTATTGTATAGGTACGCTTGAGTACCATACAAGGTTAGCAGTGTTTGATACTAAAAAATGGGACCCTATTCCTAAGCCCATGCTGTCCCGTCGGATGTATGTATATGAGTAGGATATATCCTAAAGGTTGCTTTTTAACATAGGGAGTAGATAGAAATTTTCACTGAATATACCTACCTATAATAAAGGATAATATAAATACAATATACAAACGGTAAAAATAAACTCACTACACTCCAACGTGCTGATTTTTAAAAATGTCTATGGTTAAGTAAGGGTAATTTAAATAGAATACAGGTTACTCTGCTGTTTGTCTGCCTCTCTGTAGTCCGAATGTCGCGGATATCTATCTCGTAAGCCGAATGAGTAACAATCTTGAAATTTAGATATTTTTGAAGCAGTGATGGCTCAGTGGCATTGGCTGCCACGCAGCAGGTCCATGGTTCAAATCCTGCCGCGGGCTTGAGCTTCACCGTATGGTGGAAGGGCATTTTGTGAATACCCGCCTGGCTAGCGACACCACCCCCAAGTATAAAATCTACTGCCAAGCGAGGTGTGTTCCGGCAGCAGTCCTTGAGATCCAGTGAAATCACATGAGACTTAACAACTATGACTCAAGGTGACGGACGTAGGGCAATTCGACGAAATGCATCTGTTATAGGCAAAGGTTAGTCCATCAGGTTGGATATCTTAAAACTAAAATAGGAATCCGGAATATGTGTCTTATATCCCAGAAACTTTATCATAACAAAAAATCTACTAAATATATACTGGGTACGTTTTATAACGTAGTTTTGAAGCTTAGACTTAAACATTTTTTTACGAGTTTTTGAATCCTAATATAAGAAGGCTCATTTTGTTCTGACAACTTTTGCTCTGTCATAAAGTGACAGTACTACATACATGCATCAAACTTGGTGTGACTATAGTTTTGTACTAATACATACTAAGTACTCTAAACACAATACAAACATCGATTAAGTGCGGGTCGGACTAGCAAGTCTAAAAATTACGATCAAATAAAAAAAAATATCCTTTGAGTATTCCGTCATCTGTGTCTTTGACCACTATCTCACCTGATGATAAGTGATGATGCTGACGAAGATTTTGTACATGCAACGAGAATTACTGCTACTCAAGGATAGCTGCCGCATCAGTCCGATATATACTTGGCAACAGATTTTAAATTGAGGGTGGATTAGCCAGGCGAGCATTCGCATAATGCCCTAACACCATGCATAGCCTACCACCATGCTGCAGATATCTTGTACATGAATACCGCAAACATACTGGGTGTTAATACGGAACACTCTGTGTGAAATGGAACGCTTTGTCGGTTTTTATTACAATAAATTTATGAGAAAACAGACATTACATTATCCAGCCAGTATAAATCCGGATAGGTACACATATAAGTGTCAAAACACCCAAGTTTCGCCGGTTATGTTATGTTCAAAATGTAATAGAAAGCGATTCTCACAGAAAACAATTCAAAAAATATTCATATATGTACATGTATAATAAAATCCTTGGTTAGTTGTTTTTCTGAAATTATTATCTTATTCTAAGGGATTTTTATGTACGTTAGAGTGACAATTGCCCAACTTAAAAAGGCTATATCTCTCTGGATACTATACTGAATTTAGACTTTACATTTCTTATGTGATAGTTTTTTTTTGTCCAATGATACAATCAACCAAACGTGCATGGCCAATTTTATTAATTCATTGCCTACACTTTGGCCACTATCGGACCTGTTGGTGAATAATCGTATGTAGTGGCAGGCTACGAAGAGCAAATGTGAAATGGAAAAAACCGTAATTGGAAACATACTTTTAAAGTCCACTGCAGTGACTTTAGTGCACAGCGAAACATTTTATACTAACATAGTAGCATCTAGATAGGCAAGCATCCAAACTGCTTACTGTACATAAAGCTTTGAAGTTAAGGTTCAAATTTTATATTGAGTGTCGGTATACTGTATATTTTATTTTCACTCTCCTTACATTAGAAAACTTTCGACACAATAGAATGATTCTGTTGCGATTTGGCAACCACACTTATTGTAGCTTTGAATGAAGGGGTAATGAAATACATTTATCTTCGTTAGATTACTCTGCTTCACTTCGTGCAGTGTATTTATAACATATTTTTTAGAAGCGTCATATTAGCGCTTCGACTAAATGTAGCGCCAAGTAGTTAAGGGCTTTCTACTTCAATAAAATCTTAGGCATAGCGCATTTATTTATTAGGTAACCGATAACTGACAATGTCTCATGTCTTTTTGTTTATGAATAGGTACAACACATGCTACAATGGACGGATAATAGTGATAGAATAGTCTTCTTTCTTAAGTTTCTTCTTGTCGTGTTTGTGGGCATTACATTAATTTTTAGTTTATCCTTAATTTGAAAATATGTGTTAACATCCTATAATACGGAAATATACATCATGCAACGTCGTGGTGTGCTATGTAGATTTAAAACTATTTTAGAAACGAAATAAGATTTGATCGTAGGAAATGTTAGAGAACGGGCAGGGCAGGGGTGTGCGAACAGGACGATCCTGTGGACGCAGCAGACAGTGCGGCTCGGGGCAGCAGCGGCGCGGCGCCTGCGGACGAGGCGACGGCGGCGGCGGCGGCCGGGTGGTGCGCGGGGAGCGCCGCCCGGCCGCGATGCTGCGCGCCACTCAGTCGAGACGCGAGTCCCGCCCGCCCTAGCCGCCCGCGTGTTCCGCCCGCCGCCCGCCCGCCCCGCGCGCCCTTTCGCGTCTCTCTTTACGAACCGCAATACTTACTACCCCTAATTACACTTTCATGACTAAATCTCATAACTACATAATGATATTTGTACAGCCGCTAAATTTCTAAAATTTATCTCATTTTGTCCCGATTTATGCGAACGTTAGACATCGAATATTTTCGAAGCTTTTCGGATGGACCGGAAGGGGGGAGGGAGGGTATACGGATTCAGAGGGTCGCGGGGCGCAGGGCCCCTCGCGACGCGGGGTTAGTAGGTTCGCGATGTCGCGTCGTCGTCGGTCGGAATGCATTCGCGGACGTAGAGCGGCGACCTGAGGTGCCGCCGCGGTTCTCACCTGGACGTCTAGAGTCCTTTTACCTCTATCATAGAGAAAGTCTCTTTAACTTATTGCGATTTTCGGGCTTTTTTACCCCAAGTCTTAACGTTTCATTTTTAAAAATATTTTTGGGTCAAACGAGATCAGATGCAAGGTCAAATCTGTTAGATGTCAACGAACCCCTCATCCAGTTCTTACGTCAGGTCGATGACGTGGGGGTCATTGAGAAATAGCTTTTCCGCATGCCGACTTCCCTTGAGAAAATACCGCGTCCAACTTAAAGAGACTTTAACTGTGATGTGTTTGTCTTTTTTAAACGGCGGTTCGGGAATTACTCGAGTGTTTAATCGGAGAAGGAAGACGGAAGTGTGTACCGGCCGGCGAAGATCGGGGAGGCCGCCGCGTTAACCCTGCCCGAATTAGTGCACCGGACGAGACGAAAATAGCGAGCCAGCGTGTACGGTTACATGCGGCGCGTCAATGTCGGCACGCCGGCACGCCGCGTGCTCCTCACGGCTCTCGGCGGGTAAGCTTACACTGCGTCTGATTGCAGAGCGCGCTCACCAGCCCTATATGTGGAGGCGCCGCCACCGCCGCCACCGCCGCCGCCACCGCGCGCCGCACGCCTTCGCACCGGCTACAACTGAGCTATTTCTGGACCCATCTGTTCCAGTCTATACGTGCTAAATTTTACATCAATCTAAATATACGACGGCCTAAGAATGCTGAAGAGCTCTACGCCATCGATGTTTTCAAACTTTGTATGTTTATAACATGTGATTATATTTTAAGATTTTTATAATTATTCAACTTCAGTGTTACTGCTTCGCACTACGCACAGAAGAACATTGAAGAAAACTTCAACTCAAAACTAAAGTTGTTCAACGAAACTTGCAGATCGTCGAATCGCCGTGAAAAGTGAGAGCGTTGTTCGCTTTAGCTGGTTGACTTCGGGTCAAATTGTCATTTAGTATCATTTGGTCCCCTTCAACCAGCTGTAGTTGACATCTGCTTTGCTTTCTTCACTTCCCACTTCGCGAAGATAATAACCAGCACAACAGTTCGAGCGGTGATCGACACTCAAGAAATATAATATTTTTAACTTAATTTAACTAACGTAAATTTAATAAATAATTTCACGTAGGCTTTCTTATATCACAAGAAAAAATTATATTATTAAATAATTCACACGCCTGACTGTTACAAACGGTATTTTGCAACTTACACATTTGCGTTAGATTTGATTACCTATGAATTTAACTAAAGTCATAGGTGACGCAGAATTAAAGAGATTAAGTATTGAATACTAAAAAACTATTATCGAATTTTATTTACCACGTAGATAATTAAAAGTACACCAGTATGTGAATATGTATGGACTTAATTATTTAAGGCTAGAATGCATGTAGGCCATAAAAACGTAGTATCGTTATATTTTAAATACAAAGTGTTCGAACTCGGTGACATTTTGCATACATATCCCTTAGCTTTATGAAGTATGCTTCTGGTTTGCTAGTTTTTCGATTTATCATTTATTTATCCCTAAATTTTCTAAGAAATTTCATACAAAACGATTCTTCCGGGTATTTTTTAAAATAGTTTATTTTTGTTGCCTTAACTTAAACTGCCAAACCTATATAGATGTTAGGCTAAAGGATAAGCATGCTTATTTTAATCGAGTTTGAATACTTGTTATTGAAAATACTAACTACTTAAGTATAAAAAGCGCTACATGCACATTTTAGTTATGTTTATGTTTCACTAGATGACCCAATTAAACGAAAAAGGCAATGCTTCTGCTTCTTCTACGAAATTGGCAACAATCGAAGATAATTCTTTATAGTTATTAGTTAAAATAGTAACATTCATTCGAATATGTAGAGCAATTCTTACGGCGTACGGCATCGACTTGTATGGATAGTTGGATACCCTAATACTTATTAGAAAACTGTAGGATAGCTTCAACTTAAATTAATCTTCGAATATCCACCTTGTATAAGAAAGAGAGCTCAACGCGATTCGACGGGTTATTTGTTTCAAGTTCACAGAGGCATATTTTGTTAATAACGCGAAAATCCATCTCTGTCATCTTTCCTTGCGGTTGTAATGATAAATGAATAGTAGATATAACAAGGGAGCAAAATAATATTTTTATGGCGAGCGCCGTATATTGAATCCAGAGCAGAGCGAAGGATTCTACAGTAAGCTACGAGCGCAGCAAAGAATACTGAGCGCAACGCGAGATTCGATATACATCACTCGATTCCTACACTGTATGAGAAAAAGGCAAAAAAGACGCTTTTACATATAATTCATGTGATCACCTAAGTAACTTTTGCTATAATGCTTTCAGGATTTATACTTTCACTATTCGAGGAACCCTTTTTTGGAAATTAATTGCACTGTCAATGATCCGCACGTTTTTCGATTGTTTTTTTTTATTCTTTACTGGCTAGTAAATTTTTGTTATTTCGATATCATTAGTCGGAAAGAAGAAGGTCAAGAGGAGAAAATACCTACTTTGCTCGCACTTATCTGCGAACAAACATACTTTTTCAAATGGGAAATATTTTTTTTCATGAAACAAATTCTTCAATAATTTAATTGCCAATGCTTATATGATAGGATATCCAAAATATTTTGCAACTATATAGTGAATGGATCACTTCAATAGTTTATGAAGTGGTTAGGTCACTTCATAAACTATTGAAGTGATCAATTCACTTTACTAATACTTTTTTTAAATTATCTATAATATTATTATGTAATGTGATTTTCAGAGTATACAGGCTAACTTATTGTGTGTGTACATATCGGTTTCATAAAAATAAGAAGAGTATTTGAGCCGCGAAACGAAAACAAAAACAGTGACAGGAAAGCGTTACGCTGTGATTAGTCCATTTCTTAATTATTTAAATACTTACTTTGTTTCTTTAAGTATAAAGCTTCTATTCCACCTTGATAATTAATTTAATATTGTTTACCTTATTATAGTTAACTTTATCAATTGAAAAACTACCACTCCTATTCTTACGAAACAATCAAACCAAACCAGCCAAAGACTAGTCAACAACCTTACATCATTCATTCAATTCACTCTTTAATGCTTTCATCAAAGGAGGATCAGTACACAAACTGGATGAAGCATGTGGCACATCACATACTTCGTTTACAAGTATAAGAATTGTTTGGCTACATATTTTTTTGTGGATTCAGGACGAAGGTCTTTACGACAAAAATATACAAATATGACCACACATAACTTTTAAAAGTGCACCCGATCTCCTTTTTTTCTATAGCGTATACTTCGAAGTTATTTCCATTAAAACTTCATTTACTTCGATCAAGCAGTTTACAGGTACACTTAACTGAAAAAAAAATGCCAATATGCCTATATCATAATCTAGATAGCCTAACTATTGTAATAGTTACAGTTATTAGGTTATCTAGATTATGATAAAGCCATATTGGCAATTTTTTTTTTAAGTTAGTATTGTCGATGGTTTATTGATTTTATATCTCTACTAGCTCTCCGGCCGCGGCTCCGCCCGCGCGTATGTCGGTTATCGCGCAAAAACATTTACCTCTTTTCGCGCAGTTGTATAAAAACTATCCTATGTTTTTTCGCGGGTCTCAAACTATTTCCATACCAAATTTCATTTAAATCGGTCCAGTAGTTTTGGCGTGAAAGTGTAACAGACAGACAGAGTTACTTTCGCATTTATAATATTAGTACTGATGTATTAGGCGAGTAGTATAAGTATTATAGCCGAGTGACGCAAATAATCCATTGGATTACCAATGGAAACAGTAGTTTATTTGTACATCAGGAACCGCCTTCTTTCACTGAAATATATAGAATAACATCTGGAAGTCGAACCATAATATATAAGCATATATTGAAACATTATACTTTAACTAGTTCGATATTTGTTTACTCAGATTATGAAAATAATCAAAATAAATATATATAATTTTAGAAAAATTATGAGATGATATATATTATGATGATTATTGATTATGAGTTCGGATAGAAATTATTCGTAGTTGAGACAACATGTTTTCCAGAAAAAAAGTTTTAACCGACTTCTTCCACTAAAAACAAATAAAGATTTCAATTTAGAAAAAATAATCATCATAACTCTGCTCCTCTGGATAAAATCATTGGCTTATATACGTATATACTAGAAGTGTTTGAAATATAAGGCACCTACTTTTAATACTAATTAAGTGTAACTAATCTGGCCACTGCTGCTTTGATAATTAGCCCATTACCAATTACACAGAGAAATTAAGCTTATTTATGTAGCTAGATAAAATGACGTAACGTTAGTGTTGGTGTATACTTAGCAGTCTCGCAGGTGTAATTAATTAAATACACTTAGTGCTCGACACACTAATGCGAATGTCCGTCGTACAACATCCATTAATTAGGAAATCACAACATATGTACCAATAGTTTTTCTTTAACGATTTATTACTATCTGAGAATCAAGAGTGTATGAATTGTTTGTATTCAACAAATTGATGTTTGTATAGTTTGAGTGGTAGATATTATAGGTAATATACTCTTTTAAAGGGTTGGTAGCGTTGGTTAGTAAAGGCTAGCTAGCTATCACTTGAGTATAAAATCTGTTGCCAAGCACCTGACGGTCTCTTCCAGCAGATGTCCTTTAGAGCCAGTAATTGTAATTTCGCCTGAACAACATTTACGACTACACATTTACAAATTATATGAGCACTTTTTTTGTCCCGGGCGGGAATCTTACCCGCTTCCCGCAATTTCACGCCGGACTCGGCTACCGGAATATAGTCATTTGAGCCGAAATTTTGTGCTCTAGTTGTATTGCTTTAAGAGTTATAGGGGACGGTACCAGAGTAGTTTAAGAACCTGGCGTGAAATTGTGACAAAGCGGTTAAATACCCGCCCGGGACAACATAAATGTGGTCTAATAATTTTTAATGTGATTTTTGCATTACACGCTTGCGGGAAAGAAGAAGGGTAGCATTCCGAAAGATAAACGTTTGAAAAAGCACTTTTAGATCAGATGAATTCTAGAAGTCTGATTGATGACCTCGCACTTTGACGGTTAAAGTAATACAATTACAACACAATATTTCGGTTCAAACGAGCATATTCAGGTGGCCGAAATCGGAGGACTTAGGGTCGATTCCCACCCGGGACAGAAAAATCCTTATAGTTTGTAAATATGACTGTTTCAGACTTCCTTGTTGCATGTCGTTAATGTTGCATGTCCTTGTCGTTAGGGTAAAAATGTTGCAAATGAGTAGCAAGCCACTGCTTACCTCGATGGAGTGCTACTGCACTGTGTTGGCCAAAAGGTCATTCCCAAAGATGGTAAGTTAAGGTTAGAATGCACAAAATGTGTAAAAAGGGTAGTCAGATGATGATTTATTGAATTTTCTCACCTCAACTGCCATAACGTGCAACCTTGAACAATGACCTCCGACTTTACGGGGGTTCACAATCCCCACGCTTAGCAAGAGTTTTGAGGATAGCAGTATAAAATGACAGTTCTTCAGGAGGCACTGCTGCCCACCATCTGGCACTTTTTCTTTTTCTTCGCCTCTTACTATACCTACAGGGATATGGGAAGTGCAATCTTAGCCCCGCACCCCACGTTTAAGTAAAGGACATACTCCAAGTGATAGTATTTCTTAACAATGAATCTTGCTTGTGCGAGTTAAATTTGGTGGGTAATACCGTAGTGTCAGTACTGTACCTCGATGCAGTAGTGTGCAAGGAATACTGTATTTATGAGTCAAGGGCACTATAGACTATATAGCAATTGAAGCATCTGGGCGAATGAGACACAAGAACGAAATTCTTAGAATGACTGGCCTCACTTGTCCATAATAATAGTCACCATCGGCAATTATTAGGTCAAGCAGGTATATTGGCAGTCGGTACCGTGCTTATTCAAACACTGCTCACATATGTTAGTGGGCAGATTTCAACAAGTTATTTTATTTCAGTAGGCGGGGCAGTATTTATAAAAAATTAACACTTTTCACAGTCAGAGTTATGGTGCATACAGGATCGATTTCGCCACTCGCCTACTAAATGGTGACCATCGGCAATATTTTCAGGTACTATAGGTTATCTAGTTTATGATATAGGCTTATTGGCAAATATTTCTTCAAATAATTTAGTGTAACTCAAAAACTTATGCAAAATTATTGGTGGAATTTAAATTTGACCAACTTTGAGGTATGCTCACAAGAAAAACCGACCACGTGCGAGTTGGGCCTCCCTCTTTAAGAGTTCAGTTTTGTAAAAGCCAAAGAAGAAAAAAAAATTGTTGTTTTTGATCCCAGCTTGAAACCTATATAATTGTCATTTTCAGAATTTGTGTAATTTGTGTAGAATGGGGGGTTACATGGAAATTCCAGATTTCTAACTTGTTTTATTTTAGAGATAGACCCCGTTACAAAAATGGTCTAAATTTTAAAATTGGCAACTATGGTAGCCATTTATTTGAGTTTTTTTTTACGGAAATGAACATAAAAATATTTTTCTCTGCTCAATGAGTCTGTATGGTGACATCCCTCAAGTTAAGGTGTTAAAGTATTTTTCGGCTACTTCTTCACGGAGTGAACCCCCTCTGAAAAAATATTTAATTGAATTTGTAGACCAACATTGGATTAACTTTCTGCAAAAAATATCAAAATTCCAAGTTAATACTAATTAATTAATCCAAGGTAATACTTTACCACCTAGCGACCCGCGACATTCGGACAGAAAGACACAGAGCGCAGCCTTAGTAAAAGGTCTCGGCTTTTTAAATGTCGACTTCAGAATAATTAAAAATTTTTGGAAGTCAGAAAAAAATCGTTGTCATCGTTACGAAAAATTCAAATATTTTTTTTCATACTTATAATTTTTTAAGTAGGTCAAATTGTATTATATGACTGATTAAAAAATCGGAGAAGTTGCATATCATTGAAATATAAAAGCATAAAAATAATGTAACAATTGTAAATTGTCTATAAATGAAATAAGCTTTCGTAAAATGTTTCGTCATGTGGTGAAGCTCAAGTCCGTGTCTGGATGTAACTCGTGACCACTTACACAGCCGGCGACATTCTTCGCCTCTTAGAAAAAAAAACCAACAATAACCTTTTCTCGAAACTAATTTGCCATTTATGAAATGCTGGCTAACACGCCCGCGACTGCGTGGCAATGCCTCGACGACAATAGTGATAGTCAGACCTGGTATCTTAATAAACTCACTTGAAAGCAGACCCAAAACTGAGATCGGTATAATTCGGATCGGTGAAATTGTTTTTTGCTTAACAGTAATTTCAGTATAGGTTTAATAAACTGAAAAACAAACTGACTTAAAAATATTATTTTTGATCGAGTATAAATGCGCAATTAGCGCAGGTTGAAGTTCTTGCAGAGGAGTTTATTAAGTCGTTAGTAGCGTCCGCTGCAGCTATGACTTGGATGGGACCGCTAAAGCATTACTACTGAGCGCCTCCGTGCTTTGTAGGGCACGTCAAGCCGTCGGTCCCGGTTATTATCTTAAGATGGAAGTCGTTATATCATGATAGTAGGGCATTTTGCGAATACCCGCCTGCCTAGCTAACACCTTCAAGAAGAAAATCTGTCGCCAAGCACCTGACAGTGTGTTCCGGCAGCTGTCCTTGAGAGCCAGGAATTCCAAATAAGTCTAAACAACATTTTTGACCGCATCATTAGTTACCTACCATCAGGTGAGATTGTGGCCAGCGTATTCCTAATAAAAAAAGGTTCAAACTACATAATTACATTTCTCGGCATAGCATGAAAAGAAACCTACTATAATAACTCAATGAATTATTGATTTCCCCAACCATAATACAAGTAAAGACAAGAAACAGCTCCATTAAAAATAGAAGAATTTTATCAAGCAGAACGCAAATTACGTCCTCGTCCATCCCTCATTTGGGCAGGTTCAGCGTTTCAGCAGGTTTGCATTTTTTTATGAAGCGGTCCCTGAGGGAAAAGAAGCTTTCACAAGGTTGTAGATAAAGACGTTTGTGCCTCTGTTTCGAAGTATCGATTGAAACTACGAAGGTTTTTGGAGTTTGCACGCAAGGGAAAGATCTTAAAGGAAGTGTCTTCACACCGCTTTCGATATAATCGTAGTATCCTCATATTTTAAATGCCAAATGTTCAAACTCGGTGACAATGTTGCATGCATGCATTTAGCTTAATATTATATTTAGCCCGTGGTTTGCCGGTTTTTCTTTTAATTATTTATTTTATCTATTAATGTAAAAAAAAACGATTTCCATACAAAACGAAGTATCTCTATCGATTTGAAAATACATAATTTTACGGAAAACTGGCAAACTACCATAGATATTAGGCTCAATGGCATGCAGTCGAAATTTCACCGAGTTGGAATACTTGGTATTTAAAATATGACGAAAGAACGTTTGTACTGACAGCGCTATGGAGACACTTCACTTAACTGCGGCTTGCTTTCTTACTGTCCCAAGATTATAAAAAACGGCCAACAGTCTACGCTATATATCTCTAGGTCACAGTTTTTATTAAAAAACTATTTACTTAACGACACTTAAAATATTAATTACACTTCACTGCGACGCGAACCGACGTGCAAACCCGATATCTTAATTCAAAATGTTTGTCGTATGTATATTGATGATATATTGCATTTATTTATTAAGATGCAACTGCCTACACACTTTTGGATAGCTAAAAATATATGCATAGGCATATATAGCATCTATTTATATACAAGACAGTTCCTCACATAGACCTGGGGTGCAGTGCTATTTTTAAATGTCAATGATGATGCCAAATTCACTGGTGTCTTACAAATCACCAGTGATTTTGATATATCAATGATATTAAATTGTTCGTATATTTAGCATGGTGGTAAGGCATTTTGCGCATGCCCGCCTGGCTAGCTACCAACCTCAAGTAGAACATCTGTCGCCAAGCACCTAACGGTGTGTTCCGGCAGCTGTCCTTGAGAGCCAATAAATTCTAGGTTAGTCTGAACAACATCTTCGACCACATCATCACTTACCATCAGGTGAGATAGTGGTCAAAGGATAACCTATAAAGTAATAAAAAAAAAAAAATTTAACGACATAAAATATACAGTTTACCAACCCATCTGATTTCATACACAAACGTATGATCGTGTTCCATTTTTTGCAGCATATATTTTTGTCGGCATATACAGTTCTTTTTAAGACTATTTGCCGCACTCAGAGACCATTAAAACAGTTATTCATAGTTAATACTATCAAAAAATTAAAAAAATACTAAAAGCCCCGTGGAGTGCCGGGCTAGAATGGAACCCCTCAACTGCTACCTACCTGTGGGTGCCTTAAGAGGCGACAAAAGGTGAAATATCGGCTAAAGGTAAGGTGGGCAGCAGCACCTTCTGAGGAACTGATATCTTAAACTGCGATTTGTAAGACGCCTAGCGTGCGTCTTAGGCAAAGCAGCAGCGAGTCGATTATGGCAAACCCCAGGCTTTCATATAATCACGTCCCCATAATCGAGGAGGCTGTGTTCAGCAGAAGACAATACGGCTGATACAGTACTATCAAAAGCAGTACAAAATGAGTTTGTTAAAAGTTAACTGACGTCTTCGTGCGGCAATTATAAATATTAGAATTCCCGGCCAAAAAAATACGAAACGTAAACAAAACAATGGTCACTATGTTGAATATATGCAAAATTTATTTAAAACTCAGATTAATATAATAATAAAAAAAGCACATCATAACTATTTGATAGTGCGTATGAACTTTAAATATATTAAATTGAGTTTTAATTTAGTGATTGTAAATATTTCTAACATATATATAGCGTGACTGTATCAGTGCATGCGCGGACGCGGTCGGGAGCGCACGTACTCCATGAAGAAGCGACTCTGAAAGTCGCGAAACCTTATATATACTCGAATGTTTTTAACGTAAGTCAAATCGGTGACACTATTATTTAGGTAAATATGTTAACTACTTACGAAAGTTTTAATAAAATGTGACTGTATGAATTCTATGCCAGCAGCGTTTTTTTCAATGTTGACGTTGATAAAACCTCTTTAATTTATTACTTAATGAATTAATTGTGTGTAATAATTTTCAACGATTTGCAAGTTTAACTCACACTAAAATACGAATTCATACTGAGTGAGAAACGTCAATGTCAAAATACTCACCGGTGATTTTATATAAGGAGGGTAGCACGTAATTGATTTCAAAGGCTTGAGAATACAATGTTTAGTTACAATTGACTTCCAGAGATACCAATTACTGAAAATCGCTGACTATCGGCCATTTTGATGATATTTAGTCACTGAGTGAAATTAAAAAATCACACCTCTGAGGTTCAAGGCAAGTATTTTTTTTTCAATTTTTATTTCGTAGATTCTACAAAACATAAAAAAAACAATAGTTGTGGCAAAACTGTGTAACTTTTGATTTGGTAGCTGTAAGTTCTCAAATAAATAAAAAATATAAACGCAATATAGAGTCTACGAAAGCGAACTCTGAATACATAGAGATAGTCATTGTAGATTTTACGAATAAAATATACAATGATATAGCAAGTCAGTCGCAAATGATATTCTAAGTTCGTAAAAACATTTATGTACTTTAAACGAAACACACATAAGGTGAAATAAAAGTGCTGCTAAACCATTTCATAAAATTTGACTAGGATTGAAGTAACTTAAGCATTTTAAGTACTCAAAACATAAATAAATATTAAAATTTTATTCGCTCAATAGACTTTTTTAGGAGCGCCGGAACGAGTATTTTTGACCAACTTAAAAAAATTAGGAGTTTCTCAATTCGACTATTTTTTATGTTTGTTACCTATCTTTTAACTGGGTGAACCGATTTTGATGATTCTTTTTTTTATTTGGAAGCTGATGCTTCCCGTGTGGCCCCATTTAAATTTCATCAAATCGGTGTAGCCGTTTTCGAGTTATACTCCAATAATTGAAAAATATTTTCCTATTTTGATGATATATCTAGTCGTTGACAATGAATGACACTCGATCCCATAAGTAGCAGGGGTCACTAAAAAGAGAAAAAAAAACACATTTTTGCAAAAACTGGAACCGACTTCAACACTCAAAATCTTACTATCTTGATGATAATGTCATTGACAGTGAATGACAATCGACCCCGTAAGTAGCAAGAGTCACAAAACGGGGGCCAAAAAATGTTTACCTAAAAAACCGACTTCGACTCTCAAAACTGTGAAATAACTTATCGAAGTCGGTACCATGCGCACAATATAGTGATAATAGATACTTTTGAACTATCATGGTACCAACTTCAACAAGGTTATTTCACACTTTTGAGTGTTGATAGTAGGTTCCAATTTTAGGTAAACATTTTTTTTTTTACTTTAATAAAAAGCCAAAGCAAGACCCAGGCAAAGAACTTCGCGATGTCTAGACTTATTGCTACTAAGATTTACTTATTGCACTTGCTCATAATGGTTTCTGTTGACTGATGAGTGAGCTAAAGAAGAAGTATCATGAAGTAAAAAAATTATGAAAAATCATTGATCAACAGGTATTTTATTTGGGATTGTGACTGATCAAGCACTAAGTCCACCAGATGTTAAGCGAATTTTGACGAAATGTATTTCGTCAAATTTACGAGTTCGTGCAGTTGCACTGCGCCCGTCACCCTTAAACATACAGTTCTTAAGTCTGTGCCTGCAATATCACTGGTTCTCATGGACTGCTGCCGGAACACATCGTTAGATTTTCTATTTCAGGGTCGTAACTAGCTAGACGAGCATTTGCAAAATGCCCTTTCACCATGCGGTGAAGCTCAATTCGGCGTTAGGAATCGAACCGTGGACCTGCGGCACAACTGTACATAGCTGTTACCGCTCGGCTATCATTGCACAGATATGAACAAAAATTTTAAAATTAGTCAAGGCTGAAATTTCAATGTGTCCATTCTACGAAAACCAAAAATCTGTGTGAAGTGTCGACGGCGGATTTTCTCATTGTCATTCATATTTCCATCAATCTATCGTACAAGTTCGTTTTTATGAGTTTGTAGAGACCGCTTTGCTTTCAGAGGGGATTAAAATCAAAAGTATCAGCGGATATAAAATATTATCTATCCATTCTGCTCCATCCTAGCTACATATTGGATACCCGATAAAATTGACTTCAATGCCTATAGGGGAAAATCTACGTTTTATTGCCAGTCAACGTTTTTATTCGTATTTGGATTCCTTTTTTGGTTTCCATAGCAAAATAGAACGTTCATTGTTTCGCCGTCTGAATGTTACAGATATTTTATTCCGAGATTAATATAAATACTACGCTGTAATTGAAGAAGGTACACGTTTATAGTATATTACGATACAAGTGAGCTAAGTTGCTCATTATACAGGAGGCCGTGGGTTGCAGCCCGAGCCGTAGGCAAGGGCGTAAATCAGCCGAGTGTATAATGAGCAAGTTGCTCACGAGTTTTATACGCACTTTTTCAACATCTTTGCGACGAAAAAAATATATATTGCACAAATGCGATACAAACAACATACGAAAATTATGGATTTTTTTTTTGCGCGCGGAAAATGTATGTTGATTGATTACATATACTTGCCTTACACCTCTTTGTTGTTACAAATCTGTATTACCCGGTTAAATTTAAAATGCTCTGTTTACTCGCATATAATTTGCAGTTAGGTACTAACTTAACATTATAGGGATAATTCTATTACGCACTAGTGTATAATATTATTATGCACGAGGGTGTTATAGTACGGTTTATGGCCCTAAGAACAATATCATAAAGCTTGCTTTACAGTGATACTACTTTTTACAGTGAATAATAGTGAGAGACATTAAGGCAGACAGTTCGTTCGAAAATACATGATTAACTTTAAAGTATTATTTTATTCGTTAGTCGTTTTTATAACTTACATACCTATTTGTAGACTGTAGTGAGTTTATACTACAGCTACGTAAGATAGTTCGACATGATCTGATGTCCCGTTGATAACTTTACCGCAAGATCGTAGCAGCGGATTCGCTTAAGTTCAGTTTCAGGCATTTAGGGCTTTATCACACCTTCACCGCAAAACCGCAATAGTTCCGCAAAGTCTTGTACGTAGTATAACAAGCGAAAGAAGAAGAGAAGTTAAATAGAAGTTAAACTGCATTTTGTAACATATAGATTAGATTAGCTCTTTTCAGAGTAATTTTGTCGATCTATCCAGAAACCGGTTATACCTCCGCGCTCAGACCGTCATATTGTTGCGGTGGCGCATATATAAGCACAGCTTAATTCTTTTCGTAAAAAGTCAATTCAACTTACTTGTGGTTCTCACTACTCTCCTCATGGGCTACTCGAATCGCGCATTATGTAGTTTTGTATGTTTCGAGGTACTCGTTATGCGGTTTCACATATTTTTTTTTTGCGGCGTAGCATTTGTGTGTGATAGGTCTTAATATGAAATGCGAAACAGGAGCAGCGATCTGATTTTAACGCATAGATTTTATTATGATTCTCTCGTTCGCATTTTGCTGATGTGATATACGATTAATGCCGTTTACCTCTCCGCGTATATTCTAACTTTTGGCACGCTGGTTATGTCACAAATTTGCTTTGAACTCCCTACTTTGTCTTGCTATTAAGATTCGAAGATTTAGACTAGAATCATAAAGCGAAGTGTTAGGTCTCAATTTTATTATATTTGTACCTAATTTTAAGTTTTACTTGTAGGTATTTAATGTGACTCACTACAGGAGTTTTTTTTTTGATAATTGCGTAGTCTGTTAGAAATAGATTTGACTTGCGACGTAATACCTACGTACTATATCGGGGACACCTATCACTGTTATGATAGTAACTAGCACTACAGTTAACTTTATACGTTTTTGACAGTTATAGGACAAGTCCATTTTACCACCTTAAAAACAATAATGTTCACTATAGCCTATTTATCGAAGACTAAAAATTATCCAAGTAAATTCGTTTGCTTATAGGTAGACGTAATACGAGTATGTTTTGTATGACTGACAATAGTATTTCTTTTCTGCTTAGATGTAAAGTTTGTGAATGTAACAATTAATTTACTTATACTACTTTTCATTATTGCTTGCGTACATTTTACTTTAATTTTTAACTACATATATCAGTACAATGTACATAGCACCCGCACTGTGGGTCCAACCCTGGGTCTGATAGGGGTTTTCTGTCAAATAGATTCTCAGTAAACATTCAAAGTCAGGATCTATGCCCCATAGATAGAAACACGCCCCCTATAATATAGTGATAATAGATACTTTTGAACTATCATGGTACCAACTTCAACAAGGTTATTTCACACTTTTGAGTGTTGATAGTAGGTTCCAATTTTAGGTAAACATTTTTTTTTTTACTTTAATAAAAAGCCAAAGCAAGACCCAGGCAAAGAACTTCGCGATGTCTAGACTTATTGCTACTAAGATTTACTTATTGCACTTGCTCATAATGGTTTCTGTTGACTGATGAGTGAGCTAAAGAAGAAGTATCATGAAGTAAAAAAATTATGAAAAATCATTGATCAACAGGTATTTTATTTGGGATTGTGACTGATCAAGCACTAAGTCCACCAGATGTTAAGCGAATTTTGACGAAATGTATTTCGTCAAATTTACGAGTTCGTGCAGTTGCACTGCGCCCGTCACCCTTAAACATACAGTTCTTAAGTCTGTGCCTGCAATATCACTGGTTCTCATGGACTGCTGCCGGAACACATCGTTAGATTTTCTATTTCAGGGTCGTAACTAGCTAGACGAGCATTTGCAAAATGCCCTTTCACCATGCGGTGAAGCTCAATTCGGCGTTAGGAATCGAACCGTGGACCTGCGGCACAACTGTACATAGCTGTTACCGCTCGGCTATCATTGCACAGATATGAACAAAAATTTTAAAATTAGTCAAGGCTGAAATTTCAATGTGTCCATTCTACGAAAACCAAAAATCTGTGTGAAGTGTCGACGGCGGATTTTCTCATTGTCATTCATATTTCCATCAATCTATCGTACAAGTTCGTTTTTATGAGTTTGTAGAGACCGCTTTGCTTTCAGAGGGGATTAAAATCAAAAGTATCAGCGGATATAAAATATTATCTATCCATTCTGCTCCATCCTAGCTACATATTGGATACCCGATAAAATTGACTTCAATGCCTATAGGGGAAAATCTACGTTTTATTGCCAGTCAACGTTTTTATTCGTATTTGGATTCCTTTTTTGGTTTCCATAGCAAAATAGAACGTTCATTGTTTCGCCGTCTGAATGTTACAGATATTTTATTCAGAGATTAATATAAATACTACGCTGTAATTGAAGAAGGTACACGTTTATAGTATATTACGATACAAGTGAGCTAAGTTGCTCATTATACAGGAGGCCGTGGGTTGCAGCCCGAGCCGTAGGCAAGGGCGTAAATCAGCCGAGTGTATAATGAGCAAGTTGCTCACGAGTTTTATACGCACTTTTTCAACATCTTTGCGACGAAAAAAATATATATTGCACAAATGCGATACAAACAACATACGAAAATTATGGATTTTTTTTTTGCGCGCGGAAAATGTATGTTGATTGATTACATATACTTGCCTTACACCTCTTTGTTGTTACAAATCTGTATTACCCGGTTAAATTTAAAATGCTCTGTTTACTCGCATATAATTTGCAGTTAGGTACTAACTTAACATTATAGGGATAATTCTATTACGCACTAGTGTATAATATTATTATGCACGAGGGTGTTATAGTACGGTTTATGGCCCTAAGAACAATATCATAAAGCTTGCTTTACAGTGATACTACTTTTTACAGTGAATAATAGTGAGAGACATTAAGGCAGACAGTTCGTTCGAAAATACATGATTAACTTTAAAGTATTATTTTATTCGTTAGTCGTTTTTATAACTTACATACCTATTTGTAGACTGTAGTGAGTTTATACTACAGCTACGTAAGATAGTTCGACATGATCTGATGTCCCGTTGATAACTTTACCGCAAGATCGTAGCAGCGGATTCGCTTAAGTTCAGTTTCAGGCATTTAGGGCTTTATCACACCTTCACCGCAAAACCGCAATAGTTCCGCAAAGTCTTGTACGTAGTATAACAAGCGAAAGAAGAAGAGAAGTTAAATAGAAGTTAAACTGCATTTTGTAACATATAGATTAGATTAGCTCTTTTCAGAGTAATTTTGTCGATCTATCCAGAAACCGGTTATACCTCCGCGCTCAGACCGTCATATTGTTGCGGTGGCGCATATATAAGCACAGCTTAATTCTTTTCGTAAAAAGTCAATTCAACTTACTTGTGGTTCTCACTACTCTCCTCATGGGCTACTCGAATCGCGCATTATGTAGTTTTGTATGTTTCGAGGTACTCGTTATGCGGTTTCACATATTTTTTTTTTGCGGCGTAGCATTTGTGTGTGATAGGTCTTAATATGAAATGCGAAACAGGAGCAGCGATCTGATTTTAACGCATAGATTTTATTATGATTCTCTCGTTCGCATTTTGCTGATGTGATATACGATTAATGCCGTTTACCTCTCCGCGTATATTCTAACTTTTGGCACGCTGGTTATGTCACAAATTTGCTTTGAACTCCCTACTTTGTCTTGCTATTAAGATTCGAAGATTTAGACTAGAATCATAAAGCGAAGTGTTAGGTCTCAATTTTATTATATTTGTACCTAATTTTAAGTTTTACTTGTAGGTATTTAATGTGACTCACTACAGGAGTTTTTTTTTTGATAATTGCGTAGTCTGTTAGAAATAGATTTGACTTGCGACGTAATACCTACGTACTATATCGGGGACACCTATCACTGTTATGATAGTAACTAGCACTACAGTTAACTTTATACGTTTTTGGCAGTTATAGGACAAGTCCATTTTACCACCTTAAAAACAATAATGTTCACTATAGCCTATTTATCGAAGACTAAAAATTATCCAAGTAAATTCGTTTGCTTATAGGTAGACGTAATACGAGTATGTTTTGTATGACTGACAATAGTATTTCTTTTCTGCTTAGATGTAAAGTTTGTGAATGTAACAATTAATTTACTTATACTACTTTTCATTATTGCTTGCGTACATTTTACTTTAATTTTTAACTACATATATCAGTACAATGTACATAGCACCCGCACTGTGGGTGCAACCCTGGGTCTGATAGGGGTTTTCTGTCAAATAGATTCTCAGTAAACATTCAAAGTCAGGATCTATGCCCCATAGATAGAAACACGCCCCCTATTACATGAGATTTAAAAATACAACTAGCATAACGTTACACATTCACCAATTTCTCTATCTATTCGGTGATATAAGCATGAAATTAGGTTCAGTGTGAATGGAGACTTGTGTAGATAATATAATACTTTTATCCATATTCGTCGAAAAAATATCTAAGTTCGAGCTCTCTATACTACGCGTTCGCTTATATAACGTAGTTCATAATTGACTTGGCTAGAATTGGTCATCATGAACAAACGATCTCAGCTATGAGTGCCTGAATTGTCTTTAGATCCTAATACCACACGCTCACTCGCTGTTTTGCTAAACAAATGATATTAATAAAAACTGACTAATAACTGTAAGTGCCCCGAGACTGTTATAGAAGATTTCATCTAAAACAGTTTCGGCACTGACAAAACTGTTTAGAAAATCTAAGTAATTAGATTTTTTATTGATGTCCTTTGTTTAGCAAATTAGCGAGCTAGCATTAGGTTCGAAAGAGGCTTTATAAGGGAACGCTAAGCTTTTTGATGCTTTTAGCTTCAAAATACGGACCTTGTTAGGCTGTAATCCTACAAAAACAACGTGGCGTCTGCAAATTGAACAATGTTGAATTAGTTTTTGTTACGCTAGCAAGTGTATCTGTTGAGAGGGCCAGCAAGGGTGGTGCACAAAAACGCCTGAGGCATCCGGTGCAGCCGCGCCGCTACCGCGCGGTGGTCGCCCTGCGCCCGTTCGCTGCGAGCGCGGTTGACTTTATCCCGTAAATCAAAAACACCCCAGGGACCACTCGCATACCAAACACTACGTACGTTGCAGTACAGGTAATGTTTCAGCTGAGCTAATTGCCCAAAAAAGTTACAAGTAGCCACATTGTAACAGGCTCGTGGACTAGGTATTGTTAAAAAAACAGTTTGAAGCGAGTAGAAAAGTTAAACATTCGGGAGCTGTAACAGCGACATTGGCGTGTCGAGGCGGTGGTGCTTTACCCGAAATACGGCTTAGAAGGAAATCACCTGGCAGGCCATTAACCTAATTCACGGGCGCAAAGACAGGGCGGAGACGGCGGCAGTGGCGGCGCCACAGCGTTCGCTTTAATATCGCTTCACTGCCGGTAATAAGATGGAAATAAGGCAGCGAAGAAACCGGGCCAATCATCGCCTTTCGCAACTCGACACCGCTAGCGTACACCGCCAATACTTCGATAAGTACGAAATAAAATATTCATTTCGGGAAATTAGGCAGGTATAAAAATGAGTAATGGAATACTGCCGGAGTCGTCGGGTGAGTGAGTAGAATTCTGAATTATCTTTCTCGAACATGGCGTTCGGTTTTACAGTACCGATTTTGTTTGCTATAAAATACGTCAGTATTTCAATACAAGACTACTTTAATCCCATGTGTGAATGTTCGTTAAGTATTTGGTGGATGTACAATACAGTTTTCTAATGTTTAATATCAACATTCTGAGTTTGAAATCAGTGCCCCATAAAGGGGTAAATTGGTTATAACGACAGAGGCGGTTGTTGGAGAGGCAGTATAAAATTACAATCTTAAAATAGAAAATGGCAACGCGCCCTCGTGCCTGCGAGAGCAAGTGTTCTCAATGGGTGGCTGGAGGGAGCATCGTTCAGGGAATCAAGCGACTTTCACTGCGCGTTTTTCTTTAAATGCCGCTTAACGAAATAGCTTTTATTTTTATTATTTTTTCTATAAAATGTTAAGGCTCTGGTTAGTCGCGAAAGTTGAGTACGGGTGTTGTTTACAATAGGAATGTTTAATGTTTATTTCTGTATAGTTTTCTCTATCAAACATCGACACGTGTAGCTTAGAAATTTATGTATATACGAATGTTTAAAATAATATTTTTGATATGTTTGTATATGACTGATAACACGTGATTAAGAACAACCAGCTAAGTGCAAGTTAGTTTCGCACACCGACGGATACGTACCAACACAGAATGTACCAAAAATTATACAGTTTCGAGATCTTTAGCGCGAGTTGGATCCGCACTTAGACGATTTTTATTATTCGTTGCTTTACTGTAGATATTGAACTTTAACCATACCATGTTTGATCATACCAGATTCGCTTGCACTTTCAGTATTTGCCAATTAAATAGAGAATAAGTAAACAGTATACGAAATCTAATATTTTTAACCGTAGTATAATAATGTATATAAAATAGTTTTTGAGATAGCTGATAGACCCCGTCACAAAAATGTTCTAAAATATATAATACTGGCGGCTCGCACAGGCTTCGCAAGGGAATTAAAAACAATATTCTTTAGCCTATGTTCATCGGGTATATGGTAGGAAAATATAGTGAAAGAATTTTCCAAATACAAAAAAAATTAAACCGTTTATTGCTTAAATATGTTACAAATGAAATCAATGAGACTTACCAAAATCTTATAATTAAAGATTATAATGTAAGCCTCTTTATTATTAACTTGGTACATAACAACTAACTTAAGTGCTAAACTATGGAAACAGTCCGGCCATGTAAACCAATTTCATTAGTTTAATTGTATTGTTCGAGTATAAAAAATCTTTTTAATATGTATTTAACTACTTTAGATTTTTTATTTTTTCTATTATTGTTCTGAGTAAGGTATTCAATAGTATAGGTAAAAAGGATGTCTGAACCCTTCTCCCATAATTATTATTCTCCCGAATCGTTGTAACTTTATTTGTAACCTACAAAAATACAATCTTTCCTCTTTATAACATTTAGATGTAGATTAATTGACGGCAGGGGTTTTGTTTCCATATACACAATGAAATGAGCTGGACGATGGGAACTAAAATGTTTTGCCTTCTGATGCATATCCTCAAGACGCCTGCCAATCGTGGGGATTATGGCAAACACCCCCTTAATGGGGAGGCTATGTTCAGCACTGGACAATCCTGCTGATAAAGTAACTCATACCGTTTAAGAGCTTATGACATGCGCACGGACAGATAATTATGCAAAGAGCATGGTATCATTAGTAGCGCTCACTTTTTGCCTCTTGTGTGCGGAACACTAAAAAAATATATAAAGTGTGTATTAGACTATAACTCAGTGTAATTTCAAAGCATAAATAGTTGTTTAAGATAGGTACAGGTGGTAGCAGGACTAGCATTGAGTGAGTGAGCCGATTGACTTTTTATACTTTTTATAAAGAGAGGCATGATGAGTTTCAGCTCCAATAACAATAATTACATATTTAAAAGGCCTAACAATATCAAATACTTCGACTTACTTACTACTTACTAGCAAACTTCGCCTCAATTTGGAAGAAGGCTCTACAAGTACCTACGAAGCAAAGTCCTTTGTATGGCGGTTTAATTTTTGACTTAAAGATTTACTTTTCAAAATAAACATGTTTCGTAATATGGCATTGTGCCCGACACGAGTCTTTGGCAATCGATACTGAGTTTTTGTACCCGTGACGGGTACCATAACATAATCAAGGTTAAAGACATTTTTAAAAGTATTTTTTAAGTACAAAGCCACATCGGCGTAGCGTAAACTATAATAATTCTCGTCTATATTAAAATAACAGAAGTCTTCATTGTTGAATGTAGAGTTAAAAGCGAGCACGGCCCTGCCGGGGAGGTTACGCAGTTTCGCACGTACACAGGGCATTCGCAAACAATAGCTGTAAGTGTTTATTTTTTGCAAATGCGAGAGGAATTATGTGGTTGTTTTCCTTGTTTTCCCCGAATGAAAAAGGCAATGTTTCCGACGAATTGGCGTGTAGGTTTGTATCGCGGCGCGACTCCACGTAGTGTCCAACGCCTGCAGGGCTGAGCAGAGTTGTCAAACAATTCGTGTCGTTCCCGGCTGTTATTGGATATGTAAATTCACCGGACGCGGGTTTGGATTTGTTTTTATGGTTGTTTGGTTCGTGACTCGTGTTTGTGTGGTTAAAGATTTGGCGCTCATAACTATCTACATATGGCTAACGATGTAAATATTTTTTTTTTGTATATCAAGTGACGAAGCGAACAGGTAGACAGCGACACAAGATTAAGATACGAAAGAAACTACTTAGAATACGTTCTAAACTACACTGACTCTGACCAACTTTTTCGACCACACAGTCACTACCGTCAGGTGAGATAGTCATCAAAGGTACCTAACCTATATTCAAGGCAAAGAAAAACACATCAGTGGTCTGCTCTGGTATAAGAAACAGTAATATTAAGCAGTTGACTTTATAGATTAAGGCGTATAACCTATCCAGAAGTTTTCCTCGCGAAATATAGGGTGTATGCAGCACAACTAGTTGAAGACGTAACAGTTAACATACTCAAGTTACACATGTTAAAAAATTACCTAAATCGTAAGTACTCGTAATAATATCACTATACTTCCATATATTATGATTACAAGCACCACCGCGTACTAAGCGAAAATCATAAATTTACAAATTATTGGAATAACATTAACCGCCCGGGGCAAAAACATTTTGTATTCCAATAATTTGTAAATTTATAATATTACTATACTTGCAAATCCTAAATAGCTTCTGCATCCACAACAGAAGAAATATTTTGAAGCATTCGTAGCGCAATGTGTATAATTCAATTTCCCGCGTATTGAAAAATAGCTTTAACCTGAATAAAATAAGTATTTCTGGCAGCGACGGCATTCCGGCAGGTTAGTGCGGTGGTTGATGAAACGACATACTCCGCAGCGCACTCGGCGACGGGAAAATTTAATTATTGTTGCGCCGCCACCCGCAACAACCCGTCACAGTTGAACACACTTTTAAATGGCAAACCACATTTCTCTGACATTAAATGAGTTTGTCGAGTTATTATAATTACATAGACTAACGGTCCTTTAACGGCACGCCTGCCGAAATAGTTTTGTATGCATAACCTTTTCCAGCATCCAGCTGCACACTGAATTTACCATTGACTCTGTCACCATAAAATGCAAAAGCAACATGATAGTTATTTGTGCAAAAAAAGAGCAACCTTGATTTTTGCTTCAATGCTAAATTTGAATATTGAGTAAGCGAAGGATTCTAATTAAGAAGCCTGAGCTCATCGAGTGATTGAAGCATCAGATGTAAAAAACTTTGGTCTTGTGATGAGCAACAACTTTTCATCTCAGCAGTTAGAATATATATAGAGTAAAACGTTGGCTTTTAGACACCTAATTCTCACGTGACATTTCAGCAAGGAATTTTGTTGTTGTCTTCATTACTGAACTCACCTTATTTAAATGATTCCTGTATAATCATTTTCACTGGAACTATGATTCATTCACTCTTCGTTTTTAATTTCACCATAATATTGTGCGTATCCGTAGGATATAACATGTTGGAAGAAATTTTATTTTTTATTATGTAATTCTATGATTACTAGCTGAGCCATGCAGTAATGCCCGATTTACTATGATTGATAACACATAAATATCAAATAGTTTCTCTCTGGATATATGGAATAATTTCCGTAACAGTCAAAGTTACGTTTCAAAGCCATTATGTGCCATGGGAATTTACCTTGGTTACTCCGAACTCCCGCAAGCTTTTGGTTATTAGGTGCGTTAGGACCTTTATATGCCTAAAAGACAGCATAATTATATAATAGATGAGATAGTGTTCCATGGCTAGCCTACACACAAATAAAACCTACACATCGTCGTGAGCAGTCGCATGTTGCTCAGTGACTTTCCTAAGGAGATGATTATACAACTGTCCTAGAAGTAAACCAGGATCTGTATGTCAAAAAAAACCTGAATAACTAAACCTAGCCAGGACTCAAATATGTATAAGTAGATGAACCTACTATGTAATTGACAGACATAAAATGTGCATCATCTTGTACATTATTATAAGTAAATAATTTGTATTATAAGTAAATAATTTGTACTCGTGGTTTCCTTTTAAACCAGAATTAATGTAATCTCATTTGACTATCCTGTCGATCATCCTCTGCAAAAAAATATTTACAAGAAAAAATATGTACGCATACTATTTACATACTTATACTATTTACATACACGTTTGTAGATAATTTTATGATCAACAATTTTTGTCTGAAATATTTTTACGATAAAACTTTCCGTTTTGGTGAAATACGCGAAAATTACATTTTGTTGACCTTTGACCTTGATTTTTTTTTGTCCATACAGGGGAAAGATGGGGAACTTTCAAATTTTATTTTTAATCATATTTTAAACAATCTTACTGATTTTCAGCTTGGTGGGAATGTATGTAGCTACGAATGTCTAAATTGACCGGACTAGTAAGACTAGAAATTCAAATAAATATTTTTCAGGAGGGCTTCAATACTACTAACTTTTAGCAATGCCTTTTAAGAGTAGTCTATATTAATCTCCAAATTCAGCTCAAATGTATAACGATGTCAGATGCAGGCGACTGTCAAAACCAAAGCAACCTATTCCATTACCCATAAATCGGATTACAAATTAATTCGTTCGTTCAAAACACATGAATAGTATTCAACAGACTGTGTTCGTATAAGTAAATGAGTATTGCACTTGTGAATCGATCAGCTAATGGGATATGAATGAAGCGCGCGGAGGCTGCGGCGGCGTACACACGATGGATCTAATGGAATTCACTTGTACGCAAACAAGCCGCAGCGTTCCCTCGCTCTACATACCTGGGCGTTACTAGCATAAGTATGCGCTCCGCATTACCACACTACATTTATCTACAGTGTTTCAGATTGCGAGCTTTTTGGATATAGATACGAGAATTTCGTTGACTTATCTGAAGTTGCTGCGAATTAGACTTTACATTATCACTCCGTCAGTTGCTATATTTCAACGAACAAAGGACGTACGTTTCTGATTGATATAAGAAGTACATGTCTATCATGCTTCGCAAAGTTTATTCGCTGCGTCATACTGTGCCTGAATGCTTGTAAGGTAAGTATGCGCTCCACATTACGTAGCCCGCCTACTTGTCAATTTTAATAGACGACATTAATCTTGGTTAGCGCGGATCACACACATCGGCTATAACTTAACGTGTTTGTCAACATTGTTGTAGTGAGTTAACGATAATATATGGAGAGAAACTAGTTAAATTGAAACATACGAGAATGTGCCCCCGCTATCATGGCGTTTTCGTACCTGGAACAGAAAAATATTAGGTAAAATATCACGTCAATGGCATCAAAAAGTTGTACTTGGAAATAGATATGATGTATAAGTAGTTTAGAGATAATTTCATTACCAAAAGCGACGCCTTCACAGCATAATGTAATGTAATTTTCTCTCTCAGCTGTTGTCATTTTAGTATTCATATTTTGGTACCTACTTCTTCGCAAATTGTTCACGCAGCTCATACGCCTGCCTACAATTTTAGTTATTAGGCAATCACTATCTGGGCGTCGTTTCTAGTGATCAAATACAAAACTTTTTCATAACGGTGATTCCCGGAAGCGGTCAATGAGATCCAGTAGTACTAGGTTAGCCTCAACAACATCATCGACCATTTACCATCAGAGGAGACCGTGGTAAAAGGCTAGCTATAAATAAATATAAATGCGCGAGGAAAATTAGTGGTTTAAGAGAAAAAAACCACGAATAGGAAGAGAGGCTAGGAACGTAAAGCGATCCATTTGCGAATATTTTCTGCTTACACCGAACTCTTTCTTTGCACTTTTTAGTGGATACGCCTAAGCCCGGTTAGAAAGTATCCTGTGTATCTGGGCTACAGAATAACAATGCCGGATTATATCAGAATCGGTTGGGTACATTTACGTGGTGCGCCTAATGCTGAAACTATCTGTAACTAAGTACAAGATAGTACAAAAGGAATGAAAGGGAGATCTTTGCCAACGAATGATAGTGTAAGATCCCACTGAAATAAAGGGTGCGTTCACTTAATTGTGGCGCCTTTTTTTTTCTCTTTTTTTATGCCTGATAGGTTAGCCTTTGACCACTATCTCACCTGATGCTAAGTGATGATGTGGTCGAAGATGTTGTTCAGGGTAACCTAGAATAACTGGCTCGCGTCTGCAAACACAACTTTATTTCAAGGAATATTGATTAGCGATTTATGAAAAATCTTAATACGAGTAAATTCAACAATGTACCCCAGTTCGTTATATTAACAACGATGTTCGTATTGTATGCGTGATTATCTCTGGATAAGTATCTAGGTACGTAGAAAGGCAATCGAGTAAAATTTTGTCTTTCCATAACCGCTTGTATATCAAATGGTACCAACTTAAGTAGGTAATAAAATGCTATGCAACTAGTAATTTTGCGTTTCATTTTCTCGCAGGTATAAAAGTTATAGTGCTTTCATCGAGAATAAGTGTCTTGTATCACGTGAAATAGTTTGAATCCTGAGCGCAAGGAAGGTTTCTAGGTAGACTAGAATCCTGAGCGGAGAAAAATATTAAACCGAGCTTGAATCCCTCAGGATTTAGACAATATTCTTTTATTATGTTGCTATGTCGACTACTTATTGGACTTACCACGTAATCTGATATATTTTAAATAATCATATATATATATATATATATATAAATATTCTATATGATGATCTTAATACATGTATTCGCGTGCTTGAAATAATATTGTTTATAACAAAATTACCCCTAACACCGTCTAAAATACGTTTAATAAAAAAATACGTGTACCCAATAAATGTAAAAAAAAAGATATAGTAAACTTTTTCCAAATATCGCGTTTTACGAGATCAAGTATATTTTTATTTGTTCTATCAAGAACAATAGTCAGACTGGCTAGCAACAAAACAATTTAAAGAAAAAGATCCCGCCCTGAACGTTAGCCTTGTTTATGTGATTTTCTCCCACAATCATATGAAGCTTTTACTATTTTATGATCTGCATTTGACAAAAAATAATTTAAGTAAGGTTTTGTAGTTTTAGTGTTCAAACCCTCATCGTACCACAACCTGTGGAAGCCATGGCCTGCTCGATTTTCAAGTAAGATTCTATCTATGGTGTACCCAGTCTCTACGGTGAATTTTTTGAAATAAATGTTAGGTATGATTTAAGACATCTGGGTCGGCAACGCATTGTTAACGCCCCGGGTGTTGCTAGTGTCCATAGGCGACGGTAACCGCTTACCATCAGGCGGGCCTATATGCTTGTTTGCCACTCCAAATCATTAGGTTCAAATTAAAATCTGATTATTGATTGGATTTTTTAATGAAATTCAGTATAACATTATGGCCATGGTCAGTCAATGTCCTGAGCCAATATGTGGTATTTTGCGTGAAGGTGCACCATAAAGTACTATTACATACTATATCACAGTGATGGTCTAGGAATCTGTCCCTAGAAGGAATCAAGATCTGACCTTTAGGATCTTTAAATGGCTTATTTCATAGAAGCACAAGTTCCAACAAAGCTAGTTAATTTCGTTAGCGCGCCGCACTGCCGCACTCTAGATTTACATCGCATGAGATATATTAAGACGTTGAATATATCACGAGAGATTCCGGCAAGATTGTACTGAGAGCCTTAGTTGGCCTTTAACCAGATTGAAGCGCTTAGAATTCCTTACATAATCGTTGTGCTATAATATCGGAAAAGAGATCAGAAGTTAATCTATTGGCAACATTCCTCGCGTTTCGCCGGAAGGCAGAGCCGCGCCGCCCGCCTCCGCCCGCCCAGCTATAGGGCTCGTGCACGCGACCCACCCTGGCGTCTGATCGATTCTAATCCAAACCAACGCAACGATACTATGCACCCTAATAAACGAGGATCGCACATCGCTAACACTTTTTCTATGAATATAATTTGCAATTATTTTACGTATATTTCTGTGCGAGATCCACTGCAAATAAAGGGCCGTTTTGTCCTTGAGCTTTTATCACCTACTGATAGCTTCTATTCTCGGCTTCGTCCACATGATGCAATTTAGTTATTAGTGAATCTAGATAAAAACATAACTCAAGTGTTTTCAGGACCTCAAGATATTGTTTACTGAATTTTGAAGGACGTTTAACTGTTACGGAGGCGGATGTGGTAATAAAATACACACATACATTAGTTGTTCTAATAATATAAATAGAAATAATGATCCAGCTTATACATATAGAGTAATATAGACCTAAAGGCCCAGCTTTTCAAGCATCAGAGTTACTATCAATTCAAAAAGAATAAATTTATGTTGTCGAAATGAAAACTTTGTTTGTAATTTGGACGGTCAATATAATAGCAGTCTGATATTTTTTATCTGATGACCAGCTGTTACCCGTGGCTTCGCTTGTTTGGGTAGTGGTCGCTTGAAATTATGTTAGATATACGAGTACTTACATACATACGTTCGAGCAAACAACAACGCTACTTATAAAGGAAAAGGAAGAAAGGTGCAGATGCCACACATTTCTACTAGCAAGTGTCATGATTTCAGTAATTTAACGATACTATTTATTTAAAAGGTGTTCAATTGATGGGAAATATTTGGACTCGATTTTGAATATTTCATTTAAAAGCAATTCATTTGATTTCCACAGAGAAAGATGACATTCGAAAGTAAAGGCAGTTTTGGAGATTCATTCCGTACAGAGCTCTGGTTCAGTCAAGACGTTGTAAAGATTACAATATTGTCTTGGTCTAGGTATATATATCTATATGTATATAAATATCTGCGCTGATTATTGTGGTAAGAATTATAAGTTGCTATTTTGCGAGAAATGTTATCTATATATCTATCTTTGAAAACATTCTCCTAATATGTCTATTGTAATATTTTTATCATTACCTTGTAATTAACGGAAACTGAATACAGTAGCTGTGGTCAAACGGATTATGACCGCGATGTCTGAATTGCAAAACGCGTAAGTGAAAAAAAATCCTAACGTTGATGTCTATAATGCAATTTGCCTAAGGAGCAAAATTCACCCCCACGCTGTGCCTTATGCCTTGGGAGCGCCTTCGCGTAGCGAGCGGCCGAGCGTTGTTGTTAATTATACACACAGCTTACTGAATTTTACATTGTGTTCTTTAAACTTTTAAACCATCAATTTCTAAAGGACGCATGTTGTCTACTTAAAATGTTAACTACATTAACATGACGATAAAAACAATGTTTACACCATACATATAATTACAACTACTTATAGTGTAGTTACATATAATTACAGTGATCTCTTAAAATGCCCCTCAAAAAATTACTTTAGGGTTTTTTGTAAGTACATATCTATTATGGCTAATGCATGAAATTTACATAGGTACCGTTGCGGAGTGTTTTAGACACTAATCGAATATTTTCTGATACATTATGTGTGCTTATCACAAACCATATCCTTTTATTATTTTATAATAATTGGTGAAGACACTTGTACCTCAACTTCGCGCCGGGCGCCTTAACCACTCAGCCAACGAAACATGCTCGTTTGAGCCAAAATTATTAGTTTACACGCGACAGTACTTACATGTGATCATATTTAGACATATTCTTTTATTTTCTACAAACACCAAACTAAAAAAATCAAAACAGACATATGTGCAGCAGCTTTCTGTGAGTTTTTTTATCCTATCACTAATTTCGGAATATTAACTCACTGCTAACATAAAAACATACAAATTGCAAACACTACCTCGGTACAATATTAGTGTAGACTAAAAACCGGGCCTTAGTTTAAAAAAAAGAATCCTTAAAAGCTAAATCAAAGAGGCCGCTGTTTGATTAGACAACAAACTCCATACTGCACAGGCGAAGGGGTGTCTGCGGGGGATGAGAGGGCCAAGGCTTCGGAAACTTGACATTCGTTGATGTCGTAAAAATATAACGGTATAAGTTGTATTTTTACGAGCGTTCATGCCTCGGAGACGAACGGGTAAGATAAGTGTGTACTTACTGTGAGCCTTACGTAGGTTATAGGGACAAGAGGCATCATTGAATTTTTAAGCAACCATAAAGAAAACTCAATGATATAACGACCAAACATTTGGTTCCATGTAAATAGTAAATTATAAACAAATACCGTTGAAATACTTCTGCAAACCCACGAGAATAAATATATAGAGAAATGGTTTTTCCAGATAGACGTGAGCGAGGTAGCGAAGTGCGGAACGACCATTCGCTATGAGGAATAGATTCCTTTAGTCACATTTATGGCTAATATATTCATGAAAGTATTTGAAAATATTTGAACGTACGTTCGCCTGCTTTATTACAGACACGACACAGACAAAACAACACGCGCTCGTATCTACTTGTTATTGAGACACACTCGCTCTGCACTCATGACATGTTTATGGTGGAACAATGGAAGCTGCTCTTCTGAACTAGAATTGCACTGCGAGACGGTATTAAGGCATCTTTGTCACAATAATGCCGAAGTTATATTTCACGCTTAAGCCATTTGTTAAAACTGTAAGCGAAGTGATTCATTTTAACTATTTTCATAACATTATTCAGAAAGAAGTTAAAAATATTTTGAGGTTTGTAAGAGGTCGAATAACCTGAAATTCGTCGAGCGTGTGAAGAACTGCTCTTGACATATCTATTTCCACTTACAGCAAAATGGAAAAGCAAAATAAATACTACGAGGTACGTGGGAGTGTTAAAAGATTTCGGAGATGCAACGGGGATGTAGCGAATGCGAAATAAAATAGCTGGAGAATGGAGTGCACGTCACGGACACTCGGCGAGGCGCGGCGCGGGCCGTAGGGCGGGCGGCGCACGCGACGCGCTGCGCAATTTCCGCTCGACTATCAGATGCGATGCGACGCCAGCGCTACCGGCACGCCGCGCCGCTCGTGTGAACTCATCCGAATGCATAAATGCGATCCCATGTTGTACAGTAAGTACAAGTTTTAAGACAAACATTTTTGTATGGTTAATGTGGTTTTTAAATATATTATAATTAAGATTTGACTTATTGATTTTTTCATGTATCTGATAGGTTACCGACCACTATATCTCACTATATCTCAACTAATGGTAAGTGATGATGTGGTTGGTTGAAAATATTGTTAAGGCGCACCTAGAATTACTGTTTATATAGAAGACACGAAACTAAAGACGTTAGTGCTGGTAGGTGTGAAGTGGCACGCGTTTTCATATCGGGCGCGGCGCTTTCTTGGCTCGGCCGGAATGGATTTAATAATTATGGGGCAAAGAAGTGAAGCGTGCGAGGTCTCGGCGGAAAGAGCGGGGCAGGGCGCGATTAAATCGCAGGCGTTTCGGCATGTAACAGGAAGTGGGTCAAGCACCCCCGCCCAGCGACCCTATTTATTGCGTTTAGTTCGAAATTGCAACTGCTATCTACGATTTTTGTGTTACGTTTATGTGCACAGCTGGTTTTGTAATAGCGACGTCGTAATATAAGTATCGGGCCTGTGTAGGTGTAGCAGTTAAATATTAAAAACGAGATATTGGTATGAATTAGACTTAAAAAATAGTCTGACCAGTTGAACGGGAAATAAAATAAAATGTTGTTTGTGTTAGAGCCCCTGTAATAAAAGTATGTTTAAAAGAATACAAAATAAAAATAAGTGAATTTAAAACATACTCATAGGTAAAATGTATCTTTCCGTTGTAATTTTTTAAGTGCATGTCTTAAATATCCGTTCTAAAGCAACCGTACAAGAAGTCCTGTGTCTTTTGATTTTACACGCAATATAAGTTAGTTCAATAAAAGTCCACGTGCCACGACAAAGGCTTGTCATTAAAACTTTTTTATTCGATAGCGTTGCCGTTCAGTCGGGATAAAGTCTTAGTCGCTCTGCAATTACGGACAAGTGCCTTTAAATGAACAGAGCTCTCGAGCACGCCGCATTGCTTCGCACCCGACAACGCCCACTCCGCCGCTGCCGACGACATTTACACACTAACTGCGTTAATTCTTGAAAACATTTTGTCACACAATATTACTGTTGCATATGGATTACCAAACAGGATAAAAAAAGTCTTTTTACAGATCAAAGAAAAATTGGAACACTAGCGCTGGCTCGAATGCTTATCCCATTGAGTTCAAGGTTCTTACGCATTTCACTTTTGTTGATCTCGTAGTACATGGATAGATAATATTTACCTACTGTAAACTCTACCCAGAAAAGAAATGTCTCCAAGGAGATTTATTTTTCATGTATTATTCATTCACGTGTCTTCCAGCGTTTTCATTTCAGTGCGTTATTTTTGGCGAGATAATGATACGTGTGACGGAAAATCACGTGGGCGGCATTGATCTTCGAATAATACGATTATTGATATAACATTTTCAACATATTTAAAAACTAAAAGGTACTGGGCGTATAACCTTCCAGTAATTAGCTTAGCTTATTCATTTCATAAAATCTTGAAAACACACTCACTTCCCTAATAATTATCTTTCTTCTTCCTGTTGTTAACCCACGCAATGTGAGGTAACAAGTATTCTGCTTCCAAAATAAATAGATTATATACTTTTAATTTTTTTTTTATTTAATGTATTAATACTTTGCGGAAAAAAATACGAAAATATTCAAATAAAATTTTATCATCTGGCTGAATGCATCTGACACCATGTAACCTAGCCGGAAGAATTTTCGACGCACTTCGCTTCCATACGAAGCATCCCCAGGAATTGTTGACTCTTCAAGCGCAAGATCGAGGACAATTATTTACATTTCTCGGTCGTGCGCTCGAAGATTATTTCTTGTTGCCCTATGTTCTGGTAAGTACCTAAGTGTCATCTCAGTATTTTCATACACAATTATTTTTACACGCAGCCAATGCCACTGAGCCATCACTGCTTACAATACATTATGGAATCCAGAATTGTAGAAAGTTAGTATCGTGATATTTGTACGAGTTAGGAATTTAAATACAACGAAATAGGATTAATAGGTATATAATTGAACGAATTAATATTTTATCTAGCGTTTCTAGACAAATATAATTATGTACTAAGGTTTCAAAAATTTCGTGTGTGAATTTACGATCCTACAGAATTGGCGCTGGTATAGGATGTTAAGCTTAATGGGCATTTATTGGTCGCATGAGGTCAAATTTATCCCATGGTCACTTTAAATATCAACGTTAATTTAGATTATTTTGGTGTCGCCAAGTACCTAACGGAGCGTTCCGGCAGTTGTCCATCAGTCAGTTTCCATTCTAGGTTAAGCCTGTTTATCAATTTCGACCTCATCATGATTTCATTAGTAAGTAAAAACAGTTACTAAAAATCGGAATAACTGGTAGGAATAGATCAACGAATAAGACCATTTATTTCTCCATGTTTTTTGTTGCTTCCAAAGGTATTTAAAGAAATGTATTTTCAAAAGGACTATATAGTCACTTACAAGAGAGCAAAAATACTTTACGTAAAGTATTACGAATCTATTTATTATTACAGTTATTACATCTAGAATACATTAATGTCGTACATTAAATATCAACGCCTTATTCATATAAATTCATTGTGAACGATTACGTGTTCAGCAAATTGCTATTCAAATTTCTTAAATGAACTAATATTTTTAAGTTTGATAGTTGCTAGTTATAAAGTCAGGCGCCTTCATCAATTTTTTCATCATATTTTCTCCTGTGATTAGTTTTTTGGGAATAACTGAAAACACTCGAGCATTGTTTTTAAAAATTTGTTATCTGCTTTAACTCTGTAAGGGATAAGTTATTATGAAGTGTGGTTTTTAATAATTTTTAATGAGTATAAATTATAAAATTTTTATTTTTATAATCGGGCATGCTCTGCGGATAACATTACAAAAATATAAAAATTTACTAGACGAAAAATTATGTGCGGGATTCGAACCCGCGTCCATCCACCCCTTTAGCCGGCCCAGGGTATGTTCATTGTCCTGTTAGCTCAGTCGGTCAGAGCATATTGGAACCAAGAAAACAATGCATTCTATTTTGAGTCTTATGCAATATGTGTTGTATATAGGTACGACCAAAAATACAATAAACTAGTGTCATGTAAATACAGCGAAATAACCACAATACCTTGCATTCTATCTAGAACTGCGTTTCTTATTCATTTTGCATACTCTTTTATAGGGAGAGCAACCCTAAGTACACATCGATTCGATGATCATCGATATTAAGAGGCAAAACATCGAAATTCTAACATACCTAATATCGTATCATCAATGTCACATTATTTTTTATGAAAGTATTGAAAATGTAAAGTTTTTAATATCTCTATATATAGTATGCCATTGATGTCACATGATTTTTTCATATTGATTTATTATTGAAAATCTAAAGTTGATTTAATATTTTATATTATGACAACATTCCCGATATTATAAAATCGATGTCATGGTATTTTTCCATTCATTCGGTCATTTCATACGAATATGAAATCTGAATTGAATTGTATTTCACTAATTTAGATTTTTTTTCTTAACAATTTCGCTTTGCTTCCGTGTACACCCCACCCCAAACGTTAACCACAATCATGTTTTCTACGTGCACAAATGATCGTACTACACGTTCCATTATTCAATCTAATTCCTAAACTAGTACGCATCTCTCGATAAGGAGGGTTTGCGACTATGCATGGGATTCGCACCCCACAAACACCATTACGAACAAATATTTACAGTCCAAACAAGCACACAACTCGATTTTCTAACCCTTAGTGTCAGTCGGTTATGGTAAGAAACAGGCTAATGTTCTATTGTAGATTTATAACGAAACCAGTATCTTACCTACTATGTATATAATTTTGTTCAATAATGATTAGTGAAGTTTAGCCAATGTGAATTAGAAACATTTTCCTTTCCAACACACTCAAAGCAATCACTAAATTAAGTTTATCAAAGCATTTGGCCAGTAAAACGGAAACGTAGATATCAGGCGACCTACATGTTTGAATGTGGACTGTTTCCACACAGTGCACGCCGGGTTACGGCGAGATTAGTGCAAAACGCGCCACCGCCTGTGTATCCGAAGATATTGATTCTGGAAAGTGGCCAAAAAAACTCGTAGACCAAGCACGCGTCAACTGCCGCGCTGCCCCAATACCGACGTCAACCCTTTTACGAATATTAAATTCTGTTTTGCCACTTCGCGATTCCACATTTCCTCTGAAAAAATATGATCCGATTCGCGGGCCCTTTGCATTATTCACGGTTTCTTCTTCGATGCGTCTTGTTGCCGTTAGTGACGCTCGCGCTCATAAATAATGTCGCTGGTGAAAAGTTGTTATGGGAATATAAGAGATGTAACCAACATGTGGATACATAATGTTTTAATAATCTTGGAAGGCTTGGGCTCTAAACCTATCGAAAAATATCGACATGTTCATCGCATCATTATTTAGTTATAATTGGCAAGACCACTTACAATATTAAGGATTACACTTACAGTATAAGCTTTCGTTACCTAAATTCGGGGATTAGGTAAGCATCTTAAAATAAAACGAACGTGGTTTACACTCAATTTAGTAAATGATACGCATAATTGTAGATGTAGCATTATTATTCGCGTGAGTTAATGACGCAACATTTGATAAAATGGGGTATCTGTTTTAAGAGCGTATTTCCCCTTACGCGAATCGTCGTACAAAAGAAGTTTATATTGAATCCAGATATATATGATCAAGCAGCCCATGTGTTTTCCCAAGATGCGATGAATTTTACTACATGTTAACATAATAATATGACATATTATTATCAAAGTTGAAAGTTTCTATTTTGTGCCACGTTCGCGTCACGGCGTTTCATCCCGTATAAATATTTGTTAGCTATTTTTAGTAGGTCCATCATATTCCGTATTCAACCCCAAAATAATTTAATAAAATATTTATAATTTATTATTGCCTCACCTCGTTATTAATTTTCGATTCATCTACTATATTTGCAATGTTTTTTTAGTACAGTAATATATATACTTACATTCTGTAGTTGTCGTCAATGTTCAATAATCGTAACCATTTCTAAAAAGTATAGGTAGAACAGTGGAACAAGAATAATGAAACACCATATTATTATACGTTCTGGCACTTCGTGCAAACAGAAACAAGTTGGGAGTGCATGCTGTATATAGCCACTTAGGGATATCAAAGTGTAATAGTGAGTGCTGTATAATCTCCTGGAGAAGTGGGCTAGAAGAGTTTAGTGGAATGAGTGAATAAAACTTAACCCTGGACAAAAGGGTCGAATTTTACCATGTTTTCTAAGCAATCTGAGCAATCATAATCAGAAGGTACGACCGCGTACCAGGAATAGGTTTGCAGGACACGACGTAATACGCCGACCTGTTCTGATGTCATCGAACTTTAATATTTAAACATTTTTGCATTGAAATATATGTACCACATACTATATATCAGTGTAACTTTGGCATTCGTAATTGTGTGGAAGATGCAAAGTTATTGAAGCACCACGACTTGTTACGATCTCCTAAGTTATTTGGTATACCAATGTCCAATGGATACCTCCAACTAGTACCTACACTCAATTAGTTCAACTATTATCAAATCAAGTTTTTTGTAGTATTACTATATAAGGTACTGCAAGTTTCATGACAATATCAGTACTATTTACTTTTACGCAAAGGTTGGTACGATTTTATTAATAATAACTGAGCAGACCAAGCCAAAGTTCAGGAAGAAAGATCAAGAAAAAAGAAAATTAGATAGCAATCGAAGCAGTGATCGCTCAGTGGCATAGGCTATGGACTGCCGCGCAGCAGGTCCATGGTTCGAATACCGCCGCTGGCTTGAGCTTCACCGCATGGTGTAAGGGCTTTTACGAATGCCCGCCTGGCTAGCTACCACCCCCAAGTTGAAAATCTGTCGCCAAGCACCTAACGGTATGTTCCGGCAGCAGTCCTTGAGAGCTAGTGAAATTACAGGCACATGAGACTTAACAACTATGTCTCAAGGTGACGGGCGCAGAGCAATTCGTCACTTGTGACGAACTGCATCTGTTATAGGCCGAGGTAACCGTTTAACATCGGGTGGGGCTCGAGCTTGTTCCGACACAAACACTTTGCTATCTAAATTTGTTTCCAACGAAGTCAACTTGGCTATATTTCTCACCCCTTTTATTAGAAATTCCTATCATGCAATGAAATGATAAATGTGGCTCTAGAAATACCAGGGTAGCATAGGTGGTAAAGAGTTCTTACTCCTGACACCAGACTGTACGGGCAGTATACTCTCTATGTATCTCGACTATAGGTATTTTCTTATTACCATCAGAGCTGATCGTCATATAAAGGAAAAGTACCAAACTACTATCCACGTATCCACACGTGGAGCTCGATCCACATCAGCACCCTTTTGATAGCAGCGAATAATTTCATGTAATCCTAAATGTATGGAACGAAGTAGCATACAAAAAAATATGTTTATAATTAATCTCTTAATGTATCCACGGATCGACCTATGGATCTTGATTGTGGATCCTAGTAAATGGAGCGTATTTCTTTAGTGAATTATTTTTATACTAAAAATTATTATAATACACATTTTGGCAGTTTTTATCTCCATTTATTAATAAGATTTTAAACTTATAAGAGCTATATTCTGAGGTAAAAGAATTACCTACAATATTGGAAATTTATTTCTTGCTAACTGTACTTTAAAAATGAGGCGAAACCAGAAACTAATTTTACTTGAGGCGATAAATATTTTTTTTTTGGATTGTGGGAGGAAACAGTTCCTACTGTTATTAAATACAAGGAACAAATCACCACAAAAATTATTATTTTTCCACTAACTACAGGACTGGGTACTTTGCTCAAGATATTTGAATTGTATAAAATATTTAGAAAGGTACCCAATTTAATGAAGCTATCCAAAAGATACCCTTGTTGATAAATAGATTATGAATTTTCATTTGGAAGTTCAAATACGAGTAGCTTGAACCTTTAATTACTTTAAAGAAAGTTGTACAAACGCGCTTTCAGGAAGGAGTTAATCCGAGCTTTTCTACCGAAATAGAACATTTGCTTGATTACAGGAAAATGGCGCCGAGTTTACTGAAGGGTGGTTGTACTTGTCGAGTATCATCAAGCCTCCGTTAAAGCAAACATTACACGATAAAGGGGCTCATGTGAATTTTAGCAGAGCAACCTTATAATACGCTTAATTATAAAAAGGTCACATTTTAATCACTCTTTTGTACATTTTGCAGTGATGTTAGTTGGTAACATAGACTGTCAAGGTAATTCCTAAAACGCTTGTGCCTGTATTACATTTACTACCTTATCCTGTAATAAAAAAAACACAGACATGAATATTTTAAGTGACTGATAAACGTCCGAGCATTAAGAGTGGATATAAAACTGACAATTATTCTTGTCGTTACTGGTGTTGATCGAATGACGAAGAAAACAGCAGAAATCCTGGCATTTATACCCAGTCTACCTAGTCCTTTTACGAGCAGCGATATTATTTCATTGGCGAAAAGCACGAGGTGGTAAGCCATTTTGTATATTCTTGCCAGGCTAGCTAAACTTAAATAAGAAAATATATCGCAAAACACTTATAATATGTTTTTCGCCAGATATACTTTATATAGATTGTCTGTATTCGAGGTTTATTCTGTCATGTTCTACCATCGCCATGCATATTGCTGAAACTTTTTTCATCCACCTCTTTGTTTGCCCAATGTTTATATCCATTCATTACGAAAGGTCTTAGATGGTTTATAATGTTCATTTTATATTATGCTTCAAGGTTATCAAATTAAGTTTGCATCAAGTACCATACGATGGGTTACTTGTATTAATTATATAATAATCAGCATCTAACGAAGCAGGAACCTAATCCACCAGAGGATTTTAGGTACACGAGTAATAATGAGGTCGAGTAAGACGAGGCTTTAGATTCAAGTTGACAGATTTCTTTAAATTTACGCTGAATCTAGTTTAAAAACTAAAAGTTATTTTGAAGGCACCACTTTATAATTTACTATATTAACCCAACATGTTTTGCTATTCTCTACGCATACGAATCAGCGACACAAATCAGCTGAATTTAATACAAAATAAGTAATTTGAGATGAATTGAGTATATAATATATTATTATTATGGAAGAATTTTTAACTTAAACTCTATCTAAATTTATCTAGCCCCTTTTTACCGGTATTTGAGTGTTTTTGTATAAATTTGTGACTTACATTTGAAGACAAACATATATGTATACCTATAGATACATAAACAACTCTGATTTTATGGAATTACGGGCAGGGCAGGTTTATTGATTATCTATATAAAATCATGTATGATCACCCATTGATGAAGATGATGTGAATTATCATTTGCAATTGTATCCAGTTTCTAATGATTTTAATGTATAATGGATTTCAAATACTTCTTACCAACATATAGATATGTCCTATGAAGAAAAATGTAGTTAAAATCATAATCTAAATAAAATAATAAACAAGTATAATGATTACGCGTCGTGGCGTTACTTTTGTTCCAAGAAACTAGCTTGCATTCGATGCTTTTTTCCTTCAAGAATAAATAATGGTTAATTATCTAACTGTCCACAGCACAGGGTAACTTAACTTTCACTTCATTCACTAACTTGAAACTACCTGCTGCTTTGTCTATAAGATAATCTGTTTAAACAGCTATTTCATTGAGGTTTATCTAAGTAAGATTTAAAGAAAAGCTACTAAAATACCTACGGCAAAATTAATATTGAAAATCTTCAAGGCACTTCACCATTATTTGAGTCAGTCAATGTCTATGACCTTTTTGTTACACATAATATGTACAATTATCCCAAAATAAGTTAACCCAAGGAAGTAAAATTAAATCAATTACTGAGTCAAATAATGCATTAATTTTTTTCTCAAATAAACCAATAAACTAGTTTAAAATACAGGAAAATTAGTTAAACAGTCATTAGAATAAATTGAAATAATATAAAAATATAAATTTAAAAACCAGCTATTAAGTCTTCTATATGTAGAAAATTTGAATGGCATTAACATGATATCGATGTAGTTTGTGGTAGGTACTTTACTGCTATTATTTTGTAAATAAAAATTTGATGTATTTATGCCATTCATTACATATTTACTTTAAAAGTACTATTTAAATGATTGGTTTGATGAAACAGCAATACAAAACACGAATTACTTATAACAATTGTAAGCTATGGCCTCTCGAACTAGCTATCTCAATCGACAAGCTTTTACCAATCAAAGATCTCAATAATTTCTAAAATCAATTCGATAACTATTATGGCCGTAGTAAATGTCATTACAAACAAAAGTGATTTAATGAATATTTTTACGTATGTGGCACACATTATGACGTATTATGATTAAAATAAACCGGCCTAGAGCTATTTGAGCATCACTATATTAGGGTTCCGCATTTCAAAAACCCTTGACATATCGACAGCGTTGTCGTTACAAGCACAGAAAAGAGAAAGCAATAGAAAGGTGAAGGGGGCGTGGCACGCGAACTCACCATACTCCTAAACAGAAGTATTTACGTCAACGGACTATAATGCTACAGACAGTCGACCCGCGGTTAACGCACCGCATGCATCTCCGTCAATTTATATGAAAATGCCGCGTTGTGATATTATAAGTTGCAGATTTAATAGCAATGTCACAAAAGTAAAGAAAGTAGGAATATCCTATCACCGGAAAACTTAATAAATTATTCCTAAATGTTTTATATTTCGCTGATGAACAAAGTCGGTGCAATCTGACATATAAGTGATTCATGATTTTTTTATCGACAAATTTATCGATAAGGATTTGGAGCTTTCCTGTTAGACCTACGAAAGCAAGCACCATCTGTCCCACTGCTTTTAGCGCATATAAAACTTTTACCTGGACGTAAAAATACACGTGTAGGTCAGAAAGTAAACATCAATTAAATTAACAAATTATTCAAATATTTTCAAGAACACGCAATCTTTCAAGGTTGTGATTTCAACTTCAACTCTTGTTTTGAGGCTTCTGTGGGCACCACCACAATTTCAACAATGTCACTTAGTTAGATGGACTATCAAACAAAGGAGATTGTTTAGTTTTAATGAGGACGGACGAGGGATATCTCTAGGGATAATATTGTAGAGAGAAGAGTTTATTTTGGGACAACAGAAGAATATGTGTTTCACATTTCCTTCGTCCAAACCACATTCACAGAGGGAGTTATAAGTTTGGCCAGGAAGACTGGGTTACAGGAATAGTTTCGACTCGGACGGCATATTGTAGAGGTGGTCACTTTATCAGCGTTTTGGAATATTGAGAACCAGAGTTTATTGGGCATCTCAGGTTGAATGTTAGCTTTTAATATTTTAGAAATTTGCCATTTCTGGTTTCAAGGTTTTTTTAAAAATGGTTTTAAAGTCGAACAGATATCTTGATCTTGAGATTCGTTGCGCACTGTACCGGCCAGGAATCCAGGCAAGGATCACATTTTTGCCGTGAGAGCTACATTCGAAAAGGGCATTTCCTATTTATAAAACAATTGGGAACCTAGATTTGGACCGAAATGGGTTAGCAAGAATAGGTTGGAGGCAGCTTTTGGTTTCTGAAAATATGATAGTTTTAGTATAGTTTTATTATAGACTAGCTGTACCCGCGACTTCGTTCGCGATTGCCGTACCTGTAGACTAATTATTCACATTTGTGCACTGTTTATCCCATATTAAGCAACACTGTGGTCTGCGGTGAAGTACTCTTATAGTAAACCATAGCTCAGAATGGAGCTTTTTACTTTGGATTTCAAAACTCCCGGGTTGTATTTTCCAGAAGACAGTAGTTAAGTAACTCAGAGAGTTCTTTCCCGGTTCGCACAATAAATGTTGAAGCAAAGTACATTGTGCGTTTCTTTAGAATTTAGATTTTAAAGCGGCGGTTTGTTTGACGGTAGATCAAACACTTTTTTTTTATTTCTCATTCTCGGAAAGTAGTGTTTGTTTGATCTGAGTAGCGGGTAGGAGAGGCTCCTTCCCACCAAAGGCCGGGAAAAACTCATAGTAAATGCTTCCTTCTCTTGGGCCGGAATGACTTGTAACAATTGTAACCATTGGAAGTTATATGTCTAAGATTTTTCGTTGTAAAATATTCTGGTGTTATAAAAAAAAAATAATAACTATGTTTGGCAGGGTAGTAACTAAATATAAGGTAAAAAGTGTAGGTTAAAAAAAAACTAACTAAAAATTTCCCTAAATTTCATTGTTCTAACTCCTAGTATATCTTTGTATCTTCTACTCATGTTTATTTTTTTAGTAAATATTTTTTTTTTTTTTTTTTTTTTACCGTCCTCATATTTTAAATGAAAAGTAGAGTGCTTTACACGTATGTAAGTCATCGATTACTACTTGGACTATAGCCGTATTAATTTTAAATAGGTTCTGCTCATGTTATTAAAATCAAAATAAATAATATAAAAAAACATACTATTTTTATATCGTTATTCCTTAGTAGTGAAAAGCAGAGAGATTCCTCTTCGGGCAATAGCCGCCCGTAAATAATCCAAACAAAATTTTACGTAAAATTTCACAAATAGTTCTATCCTCTCAATATTTTTTTAGTAAGTTAATAAGATAATTTTTAGAAAAGCTACTTTTTTAAAATTCGAAATGTAAAGTAGAGAGCTGAACGCGGGTGAAAGTTATCAATTCCTTTCGACCATTGTATTACAATCTACTAAACTTATTCACTTCCAACTTTAAACGGATTAAATCACGTATATTTATCGTTATTTTTGTCCCGAAAGTCACCCCGTGACCAAGATCACTACAAAGTGTTTGAAACGTCGGGACAAAAATAATGATAAATATACGCGATTTAAACCGTTTAAAGTTGTTTAATTATAAAGTGTTACAATCGCGAAAACCTAAGACAACATTGTGCACTCCATTGCGCAGTCTCCGAAATGTATCCGGCAAAAGAAAGATATGTAGTTATAAAAACTGATTGTGGTGAATGTACCACATTTTAGAGTTTTATCGTGGGGTTCTGGGCTGCCTTTGGGTTGTCGGGCTGTCCTTGGGGTGCCGGGCTATAATGTCACCCCCCCATCTTTACCCGTAGTAGGTGTCGTAAGAGGCGATAAAGAGTAACACTACAGAGGGTGGGCAGCAGCGCTTTCTGAGGAACTGATATCTCACACCGCGATCCCCAAGATGCCTGCCAAGCGTGGGGATTATGGCAAACCCTCCCGTAGTGGTGGAGGCTGTGTTCAGCAGTAGACAATGCGGCTGATTTAATATATCTATTAAGCCTTTATGATAAAGTGCGAATGCTAGCATAAGATGAGCCGTACGTATAAGGGTTTCTCAACATTTCGCGGTTCAAGTTATTTAGAACGAAATATTTAACTACAGAACTGAAGACTGAAATATTTACGGGAAAATAATTAAATTACCACTATTGTAACAAAAAAATAATGATTGAAATAGGACTACGCGTTAATAAATTACAACTCACTTTACATTTTGACTTTCATCCCCTTTCCTAAGGGAACCATACTGAATTTCGAGATAAAAAGTATTCTATATCCTTCTTCGTAGTATGAACTCAAATCGTGCTAAGTTTCATTTAAATCCATTCAGTGGTTTTGGAGTGATGCGCGGCTGGGATACAGACAGACAGAAAGAAAAAAAAACAGTTTTTGCATCAGTACCAGCTACAGATTGCTCTCAAAAAATATTTTCAAAATATCTGAAATGTACAGAATTGAACCTTTTACAGTTTTATTATGAGTATAAATAGATAAATGTGAGCGTCTTACCCCTCGCGCTTCCCTACCTGCCTTCTCCAACTTGTTATAGATATAGATTAGACTGATTAGAGCATTGCATGTTATGAAAAATATACATAGGGAAATTGTGCTTATCGTAATAAAAAAAAACTGTGTTTTATTGTTTGAAATATCAGAATCTTCTGGAGTGGTCCGACTACACACCTATCTATTATACCTATACGATAAAGTGCAAACGCCAGCTTAAGATGAGCCGTACGTTCAAAGGTTCCTGTACATTCTGGATGTCAAGTTATTTGGAACGTAATATTTAGGTTGTGATGTTTGTTATTTCTGAACTTTAAACCCGATGACTTTGAAATATTTACTGGATAAATTTTAAAGTACCACTATTCTAACAAAAAAATCGGCCAAGTGCGAGCAGACTCGCGCACGAAGGGTTCCGTACCATTAGCTATACAACATTAGACTTCGTATTTTAACCTTTTTTTGTTTTAACGTGCGCGAGTCCAACTCCCACTTGGCCAATTTTTTGTATTTGTTGTTATGGCGGTAACAGAAATACATCATCTGTGAAAATTTCAACTGTCTAGCTATCACCGTTTTTGAGATACAGCTTGGTGACAGACGGACGGACGGACGAACGGATGCACGGACAGACGGACGGACAGCCGGACAGACCGTTTTTACCCTTTAGGTACGGAACCCTAAAAAGAACGTAGGAAATACATACTACTAATAGACTACGCGTTAATAAATTACAACTAAGTGTATATTTTGACTTTCATCCCCTCTCCCAAGGGAACCATGCTGAATTTCGGGATGAAAAGCTAAATTATCCTACCTTGTAGTATGAACTCAAACCATGCTAAGTTTCATTGAAATCCATCCAGTAGTTTTGGAGTGATGCGCGGCCGGGATACAGACAGACAGACAGACAGACAGACAGACAAAAATAAAAAAAAATACAGTTTCGGCATCAGTATCAGCTACAGAGTACTGTACATTTTTTTTTTTCAAAATATCTGCCATGTCAGAATTGGTCCTGTTACAGTTTTATTATAAGTATAGATACTTCAGATTGTGTGATATTACAAAAAGGATGGCTTCTCCTGAAAAGACTGAAGTGGTAGAAGGACATTTATAATTGAAAATTATTCTCGTAGATGGGATCCAAACTACAACACCAATTGGACTATAGACTATAGTATTCTGTGAAGAATTTATTTATTAAAACCTTATTAGCTTCTATTGTGTTTTTATCAATACCAAAATCCAAAATAATGTTAGGTTTGAAAACGAATGATTCGTAGGATGATGAGTACAAAGGCATAACAGGATTCTGAAGGAGGGAATAAGGAAGAAGGGTGAATTGTAAATAGCTGCGGAGGAGACAAAGGAGGTTCTGAGATGAGGCTTTATTGCATGAGTTATATAATGTCAGTAAACAATCTAGTTTTTTTCAAGAACAGTTTGAGTTTTAAGCTAATTTAAAAAGGAATGTATCGGAGAGACAGTGTCTGCGAAGGCTAAGAGGAGGTTCTACACACTCAACTTGAATGGCATTGATAGGGATTTCAAGCAGTGTTCTTTCACCATGACAGACCAAAGCTACTTTGACAACATCACATGATTTTTTTTTTCTTTTTTTTCCGTTTGGATTAGTTCATATTATTATGTACAGTAGGCTGCGTTGCAGCATCGCGGGGTGTGTTGCAGCAACGTAGACGTGAACGGAACCGAACACGCGAACTTTTAGGTTTTGACTTAGTCTATTTTGGAGATTTTCGTTATCATCAATAAGGAGAATATCTCATTGGCTGCCATTCAATTCATTTGTTAAAATGTGTAATAGAGAAATACACAAATGTACTGTTTTCAGTTTTTGCTAAATAATAATATCTAGAAATAGCAATCGCCGATTATGCAATAAGTACAATTCGTTTCAATGGAAATAAAATGATTACCAATTTAATTAGCTGGTAGTTACTATTGTGTCGGTCTCCCTGATTTTCCTGAATCCCTATCTGTGCCTATCTCTAATACCACCCTCTACGCGAGTGTTTGTTATAATTTTACTACAAATAAACGAGCCTATAACATATTATATTGAAATTAAGCTGTTCTTCGCAGTAATAGCTTTATTTAATTTTTATCGTCTTTTTCTTATTCAGCATCTTCACTGCTGAAGGTCGTGTCTAGTCTGAAGTAGTGTTAATTGCTCGATGTACTATGCTCTGCCACGTGCTTCTGTTTTCAGCAGTCTTTAAAGCTTTTGGTATAGACATACTAGTAAGCTATAGGGTTCATTCAAGACGCTTACTTGCCTGTCATTACTACATATTCAAATGATTATATAAAACCGCATAAAAACTTTTTATAGCTCAAACGCACAGTACATCAACGCATTACCTAAAAATTAAATCGTTAAATCGTTTTAAGCCTACGGAAAAGTTTATCGATAAAAATGAACTGCATCACTGGCTACTTTGACAATGGGATACCACTTTTTGTTCCGAATAAATAAAAAAAAAAAGGTAAAATTTTACTAGCTATCCTAATAATTATTTTCTCGTAATCATTTTGCGTGCAGTAACTTGTGAACTATTTTTCAATTGTCTATGCTCAGATTTTACCAAGGAACGATTTTAAAATTGAATTTTACTTGACTGAGAGACTGCACAATTACTGTACAGATATTGTCGACAGGCAAATTTCACTAGATATTAGGGGAATTACCATATATCTGTCTCTCTCACTGAAAGGGATAGCTTGACAATGTTCAAAAGAAATTAAATCTTACCACTCTTTAGATAAGGTGTAATTTCAACTGTTATAAATTGGTCTATTAAACGTTTCAATTGGGTAAAAATGGGACTAATCAGGGAATCGGATTGTTTGTAGTGAACAATAAAGATGTAATGTCAAATATCATTTACATGTGTTAAACTGGCTACGCTCGTTTTCTAAGAAAACTGACATGGCTGCCACTCTAAATAGTATTTTATATCTCTATGGTTACAAGGGCTCCATTTTGCCCTGAACCAGTGTGTACAGAAGCACAGATTAACTACTATAGACCCCTAGACATGACATAATCATAAATATGTCGACAATAAAGTAGTTCTTATTAACTTCAGGACCCCATAAAACACAACTACACATTAAAGTAAACTATTTATTCTTGACCGATATCCATAAGTTAACTTAAAAGGCACAAAGGCGTGTAATTCGTAAGCTTTCGTTACTATTTTTTATAAGTACTTATAAATATAATTAGTAGATAAATTATTTTTTAACAAGACAATTCTGCGTCAAGCATTCGGAGTCAATCATAATTTTAAACAAAATCTACATTAAATATGTTCTCGTATTGTCTTTTGTGTTGTTAACGAAAGTATACGTAATTCGTCACGCTTATTCGTACAATAACATAAGTGTAAAAATATAATTATTTATATTTCCATTATTTTATATTTAAATTTGACCTACATGAGTTCATTCGTTTTTGCGTTAGGGTATTTAAAAACAGAACTTTTTAGGAAGGGCACAACGAAGTCCTATTATTGTCATTTTGCTGGCTGTCCGTTTGTCTGTGTACCCCGTCCATATGTCACAGGTTACAAACGGAAAGAGTTAAAATCCTGTCGGAAACTCTAATTAAGAAACGAAACTATAAAGAGCGAGACGCGACATGCACTAGACTTCAACAATAAAGCAACAAAACAAAAGGAAAATGCAATTGACAGCAGCATTCACCTCAAAAACACTTATGGCCGGAATAATATGAAAAAAAAACACTTTTTTTTACGTTTTCGCGTCTACTCGTTTTACGCTTCATACGTAGCAAAATCCCGGTGGCTAAGGGATTAACACTTTAGCGGTCAGGAGTCTTATTGCCATATACAGACATGTCATATACAGAGAGCAAAATGTTTTTTGTCCTCAGGCGGGAATCAAACCAGCTTCTCTCGGGTTAGCACACATGTAAGCGACAATTTAACGCTTCTCAGAAGGAAAGCAACAATTTAACGAATTACATATATGTAATCTATAAAAACTAAAGCAATATATACATTATATACATTTTTAGATAGACAGAACATATTTTTTATTACGCAAATGATACATTAAACTTAAGGAAGTAAAACAGATATTCAGCAAGATACCATTAATACGTAAGTACATTTTCTTGGTAACAAAGATTTACTACAAAGAATAACTAAAGAGTGACTGTCCGCAAAGTTTTCACTCGCAGCAGCGTCTACTTTTCTCTATGAGCGAGTCTGTTTCCGTTTATCTTTGGTTCTTTTTTTGTTAGCGTTCAGTTTCTTTCATTTCTTTTCTCATATTCCACGGCTGCATTTGTCGAATGGAAAGGGAACCGGTTGGTATTGGGGATTAGTTGCCAATGACAAACGAAATATCAATATTCTCATTTCAATTGAAACGTCTGAAGAATACATAATGTTTTATTGATTTTAGTACCGTTATGAATTGAAGAAAACGAAACGCATTCATTAAGCAAAGAGAAGGTTTCATAGGCACTCGTTTATACGATAGATGAGGATTCGCGTCGTTAATTGACGGCTGGCTGAGTTCAGCATTAAATTGGTGTAAATCCTCAAGGCACAGATCATGCCAACCGAGCGTCGGCTCTCGACGTGCCTCCTCCAATTACTTTAATTAAAACAATACCACGGCACCAGTGCTTCGTCGACTCACCGCGTCTGTTTCCTATTTCCCTATTTAAATACGAAAACGAGCTGTGCATGCAAGATGTTGCTCACTATTACACGATCCGTCACCTACGTATATTGTACACGCTTGCATCTAAGAATTCGAATCTAAAACATTTTCGTAGATTACGAAATTCCACGCCTGAAGGAATCCATCGATTATGATAATATCACATTCGTCGTACACTATTTTATAGGTGGAACGGTAACACATTTATGTGTTAAGATGAAGCAGGATTAATAATTTGCTACAAGCTTAGTTAAATATTGTAAGCATATTATTTATACATAGTTTGAAGTAATGATAGCCCGTAGCAATGTTTGTGAACTGCCACACAGGAGGTTCATGTTTCGAAACCTGCTGTGGGTTTTAGCTTGGTGGATAGGCATTTTGCAAATGCTAGCCTTCTCTAATTAGACAATCCTTCATGTGCTTATTGTCAGTACAGGTAGTTGTCTTTAAGCCAGTAATTCTAATTTTAGTCTTTTAACATACCTTCGACTATATCTTCACTTATCCACATGTAACATGTTTAAGGGACAACAATAAAAAAAATAAAGAACTTTCTTATACGCACTTTACGCAAAAGTTACTGCGCATTGGTTGAAGTTTTCTTTCTATTAGTTTTTAAGGACTTCTTTAATGGCGGTTCGAAAATCCATTAAGGAATGGAGTTGATTCAGTGAGTTGGAAGCTAGTAATTTACTCTCGAGTTGGCTGACGGCGACACCTGTCGAGCGAGGTGACGGTTGATAATGCGACACGAGCGCCATTGACGTGCGCTCGCCTACAAGACGGGAATACTTGAGTCTATACAATACGGGTATTATACTCTAAACAATCTATAGTACACAATCATGTCTCTAGCACAGTTGTTATGGCCATAGTTATGACGAAAAATTTCACGTTAAAATCTATTTTAATTGTAATCTTAAATTCAAATTCAAAATCTTTATTTGCTTAAGCATGGGTAATATTAAATTAAAGATTTTATTTTTAACAATTTTCGCCATGGTTTCCAACCTGTTTTGAGTATGCAACATTATTTTATAAAAATACATGCACTTACATATTTAACTACGCAACAAATATAATTTATCAGCCATGAATAGACTATTTGCTTAATTTTGATTAATATTTAAGATGTTTTCATTCCAAAATAAGTACAAATTATGTGATTAAATTATCTAAACAATGACATATAAGAATAAACACAAAACATTTATACTAGAAACACATTTCTATGCACATCGTCAGTATTACAGTAATGGTAATTATATTATATTACAAATTTTAAATGTAAATTCAAATTATGTCGTCAAAAAATTCATTAATGGAATAATAAGCTTTAGTTGTCAAAAATTTTTTTGAATAATAATTAACGAAGATATCCATAAACGGTCACAATTGGAGATTTCTTTGCTACAAGAATAACGTTTATCACGGAACTTATAGCAAAGGTAACATAAAGCTGGTAAATCCAGCATCATCTGAGGGATTACAGTTACACGAGATTGGGAGAGTCGTGAGCGCGAGTCACAACGAGGACCCAGCCAGTGCTAGTTTTATATAAAGGTCCCTTCAGAGTTGCGTAAAAATTACGAAAGACGTATATTATATCGTGTATTTCTATGTATATAATATTATATTAATAATTGGTATAAATAGCAGACTTCTAATGAAATACATAAGGTAAATTTTCATAATAATGAAGTAGAGTTTTTTATTTATCTAGATATAGCTGATAGACAAGCCTTTGACCACTGGAGGCTCACCAGAGGACTATCATCTGGAGGTAAATGGCCGATATGTTGTTGTTATATAATATTCTGGCTTACCTAAAATTATTGGATCTCAAGGACAACTGCCGCTACGTGATTTGCAACAGATTTTCTACTTAAGCGTAGGAGCTAGCCAGGCGGGCATTCGCAAAGTGACCTATCTTCATGCTATAAAAACTGCCATTCTAAGGCAACAAACAGGACAGACCGATTAACGTGCCCTCCGAAGCTCTGAAGCTTTCAGTTGTAACGCCACTAGTGGTAACCCATCCAAGTCATGACCACAGGAGACGTTGCCTAACTTAGCCGATTGCTTAAGAAAAAAAGCAAGTTACGTAACGAGCGCTTTTAAACAGCATATCTAAAAAGTACAATAAAGTTCACATCGTTATTATACTTTTTGACCTTTATCCCCATACGACGACCGTTAAAATATAAAACATACCTGAGAGTGAGACATACTTATCGAAGCGTCGTAAATATTGGCAGAATCAGACGCCAATGTGTATAGGACCCAGCACATCTCCGACGGAGGCAACTTTACAAACTTTCTTAAGGGCGGTTAGCGAAGTTTGACGTGCACGCGCTACAGCCGTAAGCTCAGGGATTCGATACTCCGTACCAACATCGAATATGGGAAACTCAACATCCTATTTACTACCGAAAGTACTACGCTACAGCTAGAGGCAATATATGCAAATAATATTATATGTATAAATACGAATGTTTGAGTGTAAAATTGTTTATTCCCTCAGAAACGATTTTTAATGAGATTGTTATATATATTTCATAGGTCCTAAATAAACAAAGGACTTTTTTTATAAGAAGCGGAATATTATTATATTTGTATATGAAATCATAATATTAATAAAATTACATAATTAAAATAATCGGTGTCAATATATGAGATAACGGTGTAGTAATCGTGCACATCAGAGCGATTCTCAGGTGATTTATTTAAAAACTTTTGAGCTTTGCCGTGGAACCCAGTGACCTGTGTTATTAAAGGTGGAGTCGGTAGCAGCCCCGCCGCGCTGGGCTGGGCCGACGGCGCGGTAAGGGCACATTACTTCTACTTTTCTATCGCGTCCACCGCTCACCGCCAGCGCTTCGAGTTTTATGACTTTAATCAAATCGCTTCAGGGGTGTCACGGCGTGTCCTAACGGCTGATTGTATGTGCTGAACACGTGTGCTGACCCGCACGAATTCTACCAATAGACAGAAATACGCATAAGTAGCAACAAAGAAAATCGGAAATGTTACAAAAATATTACTTTTTATTATCCAACGAGGGAAGCACGCGAAACATGTATTAGAGTTTATATCGTTACGCGGCTACGACTGCCTGCGTTTATGTGTACCGGTCCACTTAGGGTTACTTCGTTAAGATTTCAACTGATAATGCCTCGTGCTCGTTTTCTGAGTGTAACGTGGGTTACAATTCTATTCATACAATACGCGTTATTAAAGCTTTTTGCATATTAGAATTGCATGTGCTTATAAAAATATTCTTACTTCCAACTACAAGTACAGACGTTAATATATTATTTATTAACGACTAAGTTCTTAATATGTGTTACTATTTTAACAAATTATCAAACGACTTTTTTACGGTGAACATGTCTACCTAAATTTGTATATGCAGTGCCGTCAGCTTATCTCTAGGGTCCGGTTAAAGTAATTCTTTTGTAAATATCGCACAAAATTATTCAAAATATGTATAAGTTACGTCCTAAGCCGGTCGTAAAACCGTATTACAAACGTTATGAAGGTCTGGCTTGGGCCGGATCTCATCACTTAGGGTTGTGCGTTGAAAACGTCTTCGTATCTTTCAATAAGCTCATAAAATCACTTCATTGAAAACTCGTCAAATTCTGCGGTTTCAACCACCACTGAGTCATTTATTTTTGTTAGCAAGCAACAATTTTGTATTTCAGGCTTAACAGCAATACTTTCTTTGGGGTTCCATTTTAAAGAAAGAAAAATGACTCTAGTTGTTTTTATATTCGAGGTAATCTCTAAAGTATAAGGCAAAATATGTTTCGTTGTCTGGTTGACAATGATATGCAGAGCATAGAGAGAGCGCCGCCAAGTGCAAGCCAACTGCATGTTACATGAGTCGCCGTTCTCTGCTCCCGGCGTGTTTCCATTGGTAGTTGGCTGCTTCTTATATTTTATTATGTCACGTGTGTATATTGTTGGTAAATAATGTTATTTTCTGATATTCATATAATAATAGTATACATTTATCAGAGTATACAACTGTAGGTGCACTACGACCGTAGCTCGTAGCGCTCGTGCTACGAACGTAGAACATAACGACACCGTTGATGGGGACTATAACTTAGAATGTTCTATTTGCGAGGCTTATCCGGAGGTGTTCAGTATTATTTCAGCGTTTTGGTGATATGAATCCCAAAAATCTGATCACCAAAGACAACAGGATTATTTAAATCTACTTAGCCGCTTCATACATCTAATTGTTAGTAATTTTTAGGGATCCGAATGAAACGGGAAAAACGATGCCCAACATAGTCACTCGGATGTTTATCTGTTTAACCGTCCGTATATCACGGATTTCGAGCTAGTAAACGGAAGTAGTTACAAACTTTTAAAATTAAATATTCTATGTAGAATGTTAACTCAAATGCAAATAGTCAATGAGAACTTTAATTTAATTTATATTTTGTAGAGGGTACATAGAAATATAGTTTAATTTTCTTTCTAACCTAGCATCGGTCTTGAACATCATCTACTAGAACAACTCAAAGCCCTAGCAAATAGCATTACTTACGAGTATATAATAACGGCCTTACAAAATAGCTATCTTTTTTGGTACTGGGTTTATCTCAAAAACTAGTCAGGAATTTGGGTATTGTTGTTATTATGTACTTTATATTTATTTAAACATCAACAAACAATAAATGGCTAAATCCGAGTCTACTGCCCACTAAAAAACCCGAACAACGTGAAACTAAGCAATATTACATATATACCTTATCCTATTGAAAATAATACACCACATATGAATAGTTACCTACCTACAGTGTATAAAACACTTATAAAATAAAGGATACCGAACATGAAATACACATGGAAAAATATGACCTCAGCTGTCACTTTGAAAGCTGTCACCCCTAAGATCTTTAGGTATTTTTTTGTTATTTGTAGCCTAAATATGAAATCAACTGTGGAAAATAGGACATCAAGTGTCATTTTAAAAGCTAAGACCTTATTAAAAAAATACTACTATTGATTAAAGACCTAAGACCTATTTCCAGGTATCTTAATGTCATTATTTCGAAGGATTTTTTATGTCATTTGTAGACATGTAATGTTGTAATTCTAGGTTAGCCTGAACAACATCTTCGACCACATCATTACTTACCTACCATCAGGTGAGATAGTGGTCAAAGGCTAACATACCAGGCATAAAAAAAACAATTATGAAATAAAAACTGAATAATACGACATCAACTGTCACTTTAGATCTTGCATGCCGCGAGTAAATTTTGTCTACTCTTTATCTCGTGTAATATAGAGATATCTCTTAATGTCTACGAGTGCTATTGGTAACATTCCAGAGCAAAGAAGTCCATGTATGCTTCTATTTTGTGCTACCAGTGTCACTTGTCGGTTGTCAACAGTTTTTACGAACATAGGATATACTCGTTCGTTGTCTAATAAGAAAAAGTTTTTTTGATATAGAAAAGCTTTTATTATACAATATCTAAGAGAGAGGGGTCACGACCAACGCTCTGGGTCGTACCTCGTTCAAAGGCTGGCCATCGCCATACAGCGTGGTAATGCATCCAGCGTGATGGGCACCTTTGGACCGGGTGCGACCGGGGGCGGGCTTTTTTGTTAAGTCTAAGTTTATTGACTTTTAGTATCCTCAAATTTATGTAATTTGACATATTAGACCATAATAATTTTTGAGTGTATTATGAAATTAATAAATTGACTATTATATTTTCTATATCATAAAAACATATACGTTTACAGTATAGTATGTAGTATTTATTAAAGTGTCTGTCTCTCTATCCGTCCGTATGTCACGAGTATCTGGCTCGTAAGCGGAATGAGCTGCAAACGTGGAAATTTGATATTTTGTGTAAAACGTTGGTTCAAAGCCGACTAGAAATTTAATCAAATTATTTTTGAAGCGGGCTCCAAGTCATGATGAGGTAGCTGAAAAAATAAAGTTTTTTCAGGGTGCCTTGTCATCGTCTAGCTCTAGAGTCAGTTGAGTATACAACAAATATTTGTATTTATATTATTTATGTGTTAAAAAATTAATTAATAAGCGGAGGCCGTCAAAGTTGTCAATTTTAGACTTTTTTTGTCACGACGTCTATCTCAAACACTAAACAAGTTAGAAATCTGAATGATTTCAGTATATTATGTACCAAATCCATTATTTAACCAAAAATACTGAAAATTAGTTAAGATGCTGTGAAAAAAACAAAAAACATTTTTCTTTTGTAAACAATGAATGCTCTCTCTAATTTGAGACATTTGAACTACGAGGGCACATAGACACAGCTGTATTCTTTTAAAGCACTTTGCGAAACGAGCAAACGATTCAGGTGGAGGACTCGTTTCGGACAAAGATAGAGGACAAATTAAAAGAGCAGCCGTGGAACGCTAATTTCATTACAATTCGATAGACGGCAAAAGTCGCCTCCGTTAGAGTCAAAGCCGGTAAAGCGTAATTGCGAGTTCAGTAAGCTGGACCCCGCGCCCGATACGAACGGAAGGGGGTCTCCCTGTAACGGCTGATATAAAAGCGGCAATAAATTTAACAGGATGAACGCACTACTTACACAGAACGAGCGCGGACGCCCGGTGGCCGTAACGAGGGGGCACGCAACCACCGGTCTGTATTTTAACCCGCACCCGAATACCCCACCCCCGCTCACTCTCGCCTTCGACCGTTTTTCAGCCATCCCAGAACATTTTTGTCCTCTAAACGATTTAACAGGATTAAATGACTGAATCATAATCACTTTAACGGCGTTTAACGTTGCTGGACTCCAAGTGCTGATTTTATCCGTTCTTGACCGGGCCTCTTAAGTCTTACAAATATTTAGCAAAACAATTTCTAAAATTAATATACTTTAATTATTTATTATATAATATTAAGCTTTTGGTTGATTACATAAGCCTCGTTGAATATAAAATTGAATGGAAACAGTCATCATATATAATCAAAGGATTTCGGGAAAATAGTTAATGTCGTTATTACAGATACACATGTTTATTGCTATGAAACATGGCAGCCGCATAACAATCCCTTTCACTCTCCACAAATTGGAAGGAGCGCGTAAAGGAAAACATGGTCATAAATAAAACTGGCAGATCAACTAGATAGGCGGCCATTACCCGAGATAAGCGCAACTTATATATACGCGATACGTTCTGCGCTTCGGCAGATTAACGGAATGGGACTAGGTTTGTTTAGATATCGACGGTAAAATTTCGGGGAGTCACAGCTGGGAAATTTATTGTGGTTCTCAGGCAGATATCTTCTTACGGACTCATTAAAAAGGAGACACGTCGTACATAAATCAGGAGCAGGCGTCGGCAATGGCGCGCGGGTGCGGCCGCCTCGGCAGCTCTTATCGTCTCCGAGTGCCGGCAATAGGCGCTATCCGGTTCCGTCGCCGGCGCGTCGTCGCTCCATTGTGCCTGCCTCCGTAGACCTCCGTAGACCTTCCAATGCTCCGCGCCTCGTACTCGATACCGGGGCCGACAAACTTCATTACATTATCCCTTTACCGATACTTGTTTTCCGTTCCGGGTGTGATAGCTTAAGCTTCTCAAATTATGGATTTATTTCAATATCCACCGAGTGTTTAGACCAATAAAGAGATATGCTACGTTACGACTTATTGGTTATATTCATACGTTTATCTAAATTATATGCTTTAATCGGTTTTATAAAATAACAAACCATATTTTTAAAGAAATTTGGCGATATTCAGTAGATTGGTACATAGACATTCAGTTGTTCAAAGTAAGCGTCTTTGTTGGGAACTTGGCAGACTCCCGTGTGCATCGAGATTTGAATGGTTGAAGTTTGCCAGTACATTTACGAAATTTTGCACACAGTTTAACTTGATAAAGAGTGGAAACAGACAAATGTAAATATATTCAAGTGAATTGTTATAGTAGATTTTTGAACATGAGATGTAAGTTATCTGTTGTAGCGAACGATGGCACTTAATGTTTGTGGCAGTAATGATAACCTAGACTACATTAAAACTCTCTGATTTTCATATTTAATTAATAGGACTTCCACGGTTTGTACATTTGCCATTCGTCAAGCCTGCCACGCAGGTGCTCCTTTGAAGCAGTGATGCCCAGTGGCAATAGCCATAGACTGCCGCGCAGGCAGACCATTGTTCGAATCACGCGGCGGGCTTGAGCTTCAACTTATAGTGGTGGGGAATTTATTGATGCTCGCCTGGATAGCTACCACCTTCGAGCAGAAAGTCTATCGCTAAACATCTAACAGCAGTTCCGACAGCTGCCGGAACACAAGTCGACCCAACCATGACAGCTGTTCCGAGCAAGTTGTTCGTATTCTATATGAAGCCTGTTGGACTTCTTCACTACACCATAATTTATACCATCAGGTGAGATTGTGGTCAAAGGCTAGTAGTAGTAGTCGGTCGGCAATCGGTCGTAGATTATAAACACAAGTATTAGTCAGGACTCGAGTCCCAGTTCTACATTGTCTTCTCAATAAGTCAGTTCTAAGGGTTCCTGAAACCTCTTATGATGAAAATTACTGTAACAGTCGGATCGTCCATTACTGAACACAGCCTCCCCTATTAAGGGGGGTATTCGCCATAATCCCCACACTTGGCAGGCGTCTTGGGGATCGAAGTGTAATTTGGCAGTTCTTTAGAAGGCACTGCTGCCCACCTTCCAGTATTTTTCCCTTAGTCGCCTCTTCCGACACCCACGGGATGATTGGTGCAATTCTAACCCAGCAACCCACAAGGCCATTTTTTTGCTTTAAAAATGAAAGCAAGTGAGAAATATTTTCACAAAAATTAAATCAATTAAGTTCAGATAGGAAAAAATAATTAATAGTCCGTAGCGAGAAACTGTGCTTGGTATATGGCAATAGGCTCGCACTTTATTATTTAGGACCAAGACATATCCGGCGAAATGTGAGTGCTTAGACACAACTGCTTATCCCTCTCTCTATAGGGGACATAAAAGCGTGATGATATATAATTGTGTCATAGAGGTTTATATCTCTTCATCTCCTTACGATTTTTTCCATACACATAGATTTAAGTTCCTAACTTTTAGATAGTATAAAAATTGTTTATAAAGTAATCAAATGAACATAATTTAAATTGATTAACAAGCTGAGTATCCATAAGATAACAATTTAGTGGGCATTGTTAGTCTACTGGACCCGGAAAATCCAAGTTTTCGAGGCACTCTGAAAATTTTCGACATTAAGGCCACCCGTTCCTCTGAATTATTATACTTACACACTTACTTACATGTCGTCGGGAGTGCAAAGTTTGTTTCTTGTTTGCATGGAATTCCACTTCAAGTTATTTTAGTTGTCACCAAGTTTTTAATGTAGAATTGCATCAAGAGCAAGTAAGGAATATATGAAAGTTTTGTTTACATTATTGTGACTTTTCTATGGAGAGTACCGTGTTACGCAAGGCTAGACTATGGAAAGAGCCGCGTAAGCGATGGCCTAGATAGACATCGCACCACGCCAGGCGCACCGTCAGCGGAACGTGTCAGCGATTGACGTCAATCCGAGCCTTCGAGGAAGCACGATTGCAACACGCCGCATTCTTGGTCTTGCATCGATCATTTATCGTACTTTTAGTTTAACTTAGAATTATTTTATATTGTAATTTTTATAATTAAATTCTATTGAAATAAAATCATTTTTTTTGCATCCTCCGATCGCTGCCCACGTAATTGGCGCAGTCGGTAGGATAGTTGTAAAGTAAAGTCAGTGAATCGATCACGGCCCCGCAGCTATCACGAACCTACTGGGAGCGGCAATCAGGACGAAATCAAGACATAGATTTGGCGAAAAAAATGATGTAAGTACTCTGAAACTTTCTCAGTCCTTACCTTCCTAGCGATAATCCTTTTATATCGTATTTTACTATTATTTCAACTTTTGTGTTACTGTGTATTTTTAGTGACTTTATTTCTGTGCATTTTTTTTTTCTTTTACGTGTGTCCGTTAGCATAAATCTTCCAAAATTTTTCATCCGAGAGAATCGCGGAACGTTAGGTTAGGCAGTAGCAGTAGATCTAGTAATAGTCGACTTAGTGTTATAGACGAACATAGAAACTTAGCTCAGACAATGGCCTCCGATATTGATACAATTCATAAATCACTTAGGTCACTACCAGAATTCGACGGTAATCCGCACATATTAACGCGATTTATAAATTTATGTGATCAGATAGTACTGACTCACTTTCATACCGAACCAGGGAACGAGTTAGGGAACTTGGCTCTGATAAATGGTATTTTAAATAAAGTTACTGGCCCCGCAGCTAGGTTAATTAACTCGAATGGCATCCCCGACGACTGGCAGGGTATTAGGAGTGCCTTAGTTAATAACTTCGCTGACCATCGAGACGAGACCGCGTTGTACAGTGACTTATCTCTTCAAACTCAAGGCTCTAGCACACCGCAGGAGTTTTATGAACGGTGCCAGAACCTTTTTAGCACGATAATGACTTTCGTGTCACTACACGAAACTGTTGATACGACCATTGCAGCGAAACGCACTCTCTATGCGAAACTTACACTTCAAGCATATTTGCGAGGTTTAAAAGATCCATTAGGATACAGAATTCGCTGCATGCGCCCCGCGACAATGGAAAAAGCGTTAGAATTTGTACATGAAGAGCTAAATACCTTGTACTTACAACAACGTAACGAAGGTAGCTCCAATAGAAAAGATTTACAACCAGCCACGCAGAACCATATTCTGCCTTTGAATAATTTTGTACCGCAGTTAGGTATGGGCGTCCCCGTTAGACAACCATTATTTAATATGCCTGGTCCATCACGACCTCAGCCATTACATCCTCAGCATATTCAGGGATGGAGACCACCCTTTCCATCACCAATGCAACCACCACGAGGACCAACGCGTACTCAGCAGATAATGCGCGCGCCCCCGCAGAACTACAACCCTAACCATAATGCATTTAGAATGCCTAGCCAGCCGCAGCAACCTTTCAAATCTGGTGACAATAGGCCCACTCCGATGAGTGGCGTTAGTCATTTTGTACCGCGTACTTTACCACCTACACCGGTTCTGCATGATTGGCGAAAATCTGGAAACCCACCTCCAAGTAATTATTTTAAAACTCGCGAAGTAAACTTTAACGAATTTGACGGCGACTATAATTACTATTATGATTACGACTACGACTACTCAGACTATGACCAGCCTTATTACACTTACGAGTATCCTGAATATTATTACCACGAGCCGCATCCTTATTCAGAACCTGCAATCGTAGAAGAGGTACATCAGGCAACCACCAGTGCCACCCCTTCGAACGAGGTAAATTTTCGGAAAAATTCCGATTCAGAAAAGCCAAAATAGAGGTTAATATTCACATACAGCGACAGCTGGGGTACATTCAAATAACTAACCCCCCATTAAAATTCCTGATTGATACAGGCGCTAATCAGTCTTTTATTAGCCCTGAAGCTGTCGAAAAATATTTCAGTCACGTTCCTCTTAACTACGACCCATTCGAAGTAACAAACGTGCACGCTACTACCAAAAATAATTATTCAATCACGATGCCATGCTTCCCTGAGTTTTGTGAACCAGGTGACGTAACATTGTTCGTGTATAAGTTTCATAACTACTTCGACGGACTATTAGGACTTGACTTGTTAGACGTTTGGGGTTCTAATATAGACCTTAGAAACAGATTACTAATGACACGTAACGCGCACGTTCCTATCCATATGTATGACTCACGTAACGCGAACCTTTATGAAGACATCATTCCAGCTAACACATCTAAGCTACTTAGGTTGCCAGTGAATACCCAAGACGGAGATGTGATAGTGGAAACTCAAACTATCTGTAACTGCCTTATAACAGAATGCCTAACAAATATAGTGAATAACCGCGGTTGGGTTGAAGTTACTAACCCTACATCAAATGACGTCATCTTTTCTATGGATAGACCGGTCGAAGCCGAACTTTTTAACATAGAAACTGAACGTACTGAAATTTTATCAGACCGTGCTAGCGAAGTAGTTTCTCGCCTTCGGACTGAACATCTGAATGCGGAAGAACGAGCTAATTTAACACGTCTCTGCGCAAACTATGCTGACGTATTTTACCTTGAAGGTGAACCTTTAACATTCACTAACAAGATAAAACACAAAATAAGAACAACTGATGAAATTCCAGTACATACAAAAACCTATAGATATCCCCACGTTCATCGACAAGAGGTCAGAGATCAAATCGATAAGATGCTTGAACAAAATATTATTAGACCTTCTGATTCAGCATGGAGCTCCCCGATTTGGATAGTACCCAAAAAGGCGGATGCCTCAGGCAAGATCAAATGGCGCCTTGTCGTTGATTTTAGAAAAGTGAACGAGAAAACTATTGATGACAAGTACCCCATTCCTAATATAACTGACGTACTTGATAAACTGGGTAGGTGTCAGTACTTCTCGACCCTCGATTTAGCCAGTGGATTTTATCAGGTCGAAATGGATCCTGAGGATATACATAAAACCGGGTTCAATGTCGAAAATGGTCATTATGAATTTTTGAGGATGCCCATGGGACTCAAGAATTCTCCATCAACCTTTCAACGTGTGATGGACAACGTTCTCAAAGACCTTCAGAACGAAGTATGCTTAGTATATTTGGATGACATTATCGTCTTCAGCACTTCTCTACAAGAGCATATCTTAAACCTAGAAAAAGTATTGAAAAAATTGCGTGAATCCAACTTCAAAATTCAAATGGATAAGTCCGAGTTTTTGAGGTTGGAAACCGAATTTTTAGGTCATGTAATATGTCGCGATGGTGTTAAACCGAACCCTAATAAAATCCAAGCTATCCAAAACTACCCCTTGCCCAAGAACCCAACTGAAATCAAACGTTTTCTCGGTCTACTTGGCTATTATAGGAAATTTATCCCAGACTTTGCACGTGTGACTAAACCACTAACACAATGTCTTAAGAAAGGTTCAAAAATCGTTCTAGATAAAAAATACACTGAATGTTTCGAACATTGCAAAACACTGTTAACCAACGATCCTATCTTACAGTACCCGGATTTTACGAAGGAGTTTGTACTCACCACAGACGCGTCTTACGTTGCTATTGGTGCTATATTATCACAAGGCACCGTAGGCTCGGATAAACCGATCGCCTATGCTTCGAGAACTCTAAATTCAAGCGAGTGCAATTATAGTACCATTGAAAAGGAGCTCCTAGCAATCGTTTGGGCCACTAAATATTTTAGGCCTTACCTATTTGGACGTAAATTTAAGATTATCACTGATCATAAGCCATTACAGTGGGTTATGAATCTTAAAGAACCAAACTCGCGACTTACAAGGTGGCGTTTAAAGCTTAGCGAGTATGATTTTACGGTCGTCTATAAGCAAGGTAAATTCAATACCAATGCTGACGCACTGTCAAGGATCGAAGTTAACAACGAGGAGCTTATGTCAATTGTAGTTAATACCTCCGAAAAAGCACTCACACTAGATGATTCTAGGACTCTCACGGCAACAGATGACGATTCTAGAACCGCCACTGTTCATACCAATCAAGAAAATCCTATCTTGGAGGTTCCGATTTCAGACGATCCCCTCAATAGATTTACTAAGCAACTTATCTTTAACGTTGTTGGCGACATCAAAGGTAGACCAGTTGTTACAAAGCCATTTGAAACTAATACGCGAATATCTGTTCAAATATCGGAAAATAGCTTAGAGGAAGATGTCATTAATGCCATTAAGGAATACGTTCACCCCAAAATTAAAACAGGCTTACTAATCAACCCACCTTTGGCTATGTACAATATCATTCCCATCATTCAGAGGACCTTCAAAAACTCATCTATGAACTTAACACTTACTAAAAAGGAAGTAGAAAATATCAGAGAATATCTTAGACAGCAGGAAATAATTAACAAATATCACGACGGGAAGACTAATCATAGGGGTATTAATGAATGCTACCTGGCTTTGTCCCATAAATACTATTGGCCGAAAATGAGAGAGAACATCGCTAAATTTATAAATGAATGTACGGTATGCGGACAAGCTAAGTACGATCGTAACCCAATAAAACAGCAATTTAAGATAGTGCCACCTGCTACTAAGCCATTCGAATTAATCCATTTGGACTTACTAACTATTCAAAGCGAAAAGTTCATGACAATAGTAGATGCATTTTCTAAGTACGCTCAAGCCTATCACTTGAGAGATGGCACGGCAGTTAGCGTAGTCCAAGCATTACTAAATTTCAGCACTCATCATTCCATACCCATCACTATAGTTACTGACAACGGCACCGAATTTACTAATCAACTAATAGCGGAATTTGTAAGAGTCCATAAAATTATACATCACAGGGTAGCCCCTCATGCACCGAATGAAAACGGGATAGTTGAAAGGTTCCACTCAACCATACTTGAACACCTCCGCATACTGAAGCTCAGTCACAAATCTGAATCAGTCATTAACTTGATGCCTTACGCTCTGCTAGGTTACAACAGCAGCATCCACAGCCTTACTAAATGCAAACCCATTGACCTAGTAACCGGACACTTTGATCCCCGCGATCCGTTTGACATTGATATCTCAGCTCAACTGTTACAACAGTACACGATAAATCATAAAGAGAAGATGACTTTAGCTTATAATGCCATTCATGAACTTTCTAACGCCTCTCGTAAAGACCTTACAAACAATCTAAATAAGAACCGGGAACCCGAGGTTGAGTACTCTCCTGAGCAACAGATTTTCGTTAAAAATCCGTTGGCTTCGCGTCAGAAACTAGCTCCCCGGTATACGCATGATGTTGTAATGGCTGATCTCCCTATTCATATTTACACTAAGAAAAAGAGAGGTCCCATTGCCAAAAATAGGCTTAAGAGAGTCCCTAAGTCAGCCACATTGTTGCAGAATGTTCCTGATGCTCCATCTTCTCCTGCAACCAGCTCTCATGCAAGAGATAAGACTTGAGAGTCTAGACGACGGACCTGGAATCTTACCATTTAAATTAGGACCAGCAAAAATCGTCTCCCATTACCATTCTTTCTTACAGCACATTAATCTTGTAGATATAAGAGACCGAATCACCTCAGTTAACTTGCAGTTAGACAGTATTAGCCCTAACCTTCATAATAAAACTAATTCATTATTTGAACCTCACATAAACTACCTCAGAAATAAGCTTGACAGTGTATTAGAGCAGTTAGAGACATTTGAAAGTCATCGTGTTAAAAGAGGACTCGTAGATGGTCTTGGCTCTGTGATAAAAAGCATAACGGGTAACCTTGACTATACCGATGCATTACATTATAATCAAGCGTTGAACTCACTTTATAGTAACGAAGATAAATTGCTTACTGAATTAAACAGTCATGTTAGTCTATCTAAGGATTGGATGAGTCAATACTCAAAGGTAATAGACAACATCGTCGAAAATCAGAATAAAATATTAATACTTGTTAATAAAATTAATGAGAGTGAAGCTACAAGAGATAACGATTTAATAAAATACGCACACCTATTCCAAATACTCATGATATTGAGTGATAATGTGGATTCCATCTCACAGGAATTAGTTAAAATCCAAAATGTTTTAGCATTCATAAGAGCATCCACTACGCATCATTCGGTATTGAACCTGTACGCGATACGCGCTATGATTAATAAGTTAAGCACACTATATGGTAGAGACAGAGTAGTAGACTTAGATACTAGGGAATATTTTGATGTACTAAAACTAGGTTCTTATTATGTAGGTAATGAAATAGTGGTAGTCTATAAATTCCCTATAATCCTATCTTATATATACGATTTATATAAATTATCTATTGTCCCGAACAAAAACCAGGAAATCCTTTCTCCTCCATATCCCTTCCTAGCCCTACACGAGAAAGATTTCAGGTACATAGTGGCAGAATGCCCGAAGACCAGTAAATGGTACCTCTGTGTGGAAGAACAGAGCTTTCAAAGCCGAACGTCCGAAGACTGCATACAACAGCTCATAACCACGCAGCAAAGAAGCGCCGCCTGCAGCCCTACCACAGTATCACTGACTAAACCCGCCTACGAAGAACTTGACGAGAGACATTACACTCTCAGTTTTCCTGCTCCAACAAAGGTCCACCTATCCTGCGGACAAGATCTATACAAAATATTACAAGGAAGCTATCTCGCTGTAATGCCACACCAATGCTATCTTGAAACATTGCATTTTACGATCTCTAACACAAACGATCGTTTAAGAGGACAGGCGATGAAAATAATGGACCTACCTAATGTCACCGCCGCCATTCACCCTACAGTCTCAACTTTGAAGCTGAACACTATTAATCTTAGTAATCTACACACAATCAATACTAAGATTTCTCAGCAACAGCCATTGAATTTAAACGAAGAGGTCGACTACAGCTTTTATCATACTACCATCCCGATGTACGTCATCATATTAAGTGCATGCGCACTAGCCAGTGCCCTGTACTATCGCAAATACCACCAGAAACCAACGAAGAATTCACCAGTAATCTCGGGAGAAGAGCAGCCGGAATTACAGGCAGTCTACGCCTTACCAGAACCGACTACCAGAAGGTTTGATCCCGACCAACCCCCAGCTCAATTTACGACCAAGGTCTTCAACACTCGCTGTTCTTCGGGGGGAGGTGTTACGCAAGGCTAGACTATGGAAAGAGCCGCGTAAGCGATGGCCTAGATAGACATCGCACCACGCCAGGCGCACCGTCAGCGGAACGTGTCAGCGATTGACGTCAATCCGAGCCTTCGAGGAAGCACGATTGCAACACGCCGCATTCTTGGTCTTGCATCGATCATTTATCGTACTTTTAGTTTAACTTAGAATTATTTTATATTGTAATTTTTATAATTAAATTCTATTGAAATAAAATCATTTTTTTTGCATCCTCCGATCGCTGCCCACGTAATTACCGTAACAATATCTCTTATTTTTTCAATAACAATTCATTTACTGACAAAATAATTTAATTATCAATACAACACGTATGTATGTAATATTATTGGGACTGATATATATTCACTTATATGATACTCTATTAGGGTTTCCAAACATATGATTTTATTTATTGTTGTAGTTTTGATTGACCAGGCACTTTTCCGAAATTATTTACCAGATTACAACATTATTTTAAATAGGCTTACATTAATTTTAATTTAAATAACTGTGCATATTTTCTCAAACCGGTTCAATATCTATCAGGATTTGAAACAATAGAGTAAATCTTACCTTATTGATAAGATCTACTGGTGCGGTATCGAAGGGAAACATCTATTTTAATTTGATTTTGAAGTTGAATTACATTTTGGTCGCATCATATTGTGACATCTCTATTAATGGTGTCATGGAAAAACGATACTGGAGTAAAAATTATTTTCCGTGGTTCCATTGGCCAATGGGTCCACGGTTAAATTACTTTTTTCCGTAGTCCCGTCAATGGGACGTCCAATGGAACTACGGAAAATGACTGCTCAAAACATTGGCTGAATTCTACATACATGTACACGTACATGTGAGAAAATCAATATGGACGAAACCAAACCGGCCTCATGGTACAAAACCGTAGTTACATAAAACTATATTTTTTTTACAAAAAAATCTATAAATGCTTACCACAAAGTCTTCAATTATTATTTAAAACTAAACTTTTGACTCCTTATTCCAATCAAACATTTCAGTTTTTACTTTAATTTAAACATTGCAAAATTTTGTTTAGCAGATTACTAAGAAGTTGATGATTATACCCTAGTGGTCTCGGTAGGTATTAAGAGTTTAGTAGCAACCCTCTATTGAGTAAAAACATACTGAATACAGCGATAATTTTATGCAGTTTTCATTCTGTGAGCATACCGAACCAACAAATTCTAACCCTGCACCGAGGCAACAAATACTATACTTCTAAATGACTCAATTCTCAAACTATTCACATCATTATTATATATGGGACGAATACATGATAATTTGAAAAAATTAAAAAAAAAATTGGTCACATTAAGACTGGCTGAATTCACAAGTACTGAAGTCTAATCATAGTCAGGACGAAAAATGGCTTTAGTTCGTGACGGTTAACGAAGTTATTTATTTGGAAATATTTTGTCCGAGCTGATGGGCACGGGACAGGGGCAGCGAGACAGGGCGCTGCCTGTCCGAAGGGTGTACACAAGTGGATGGTTGAACAAATGACAATAATTGGCGTGCGCAGAAAAGCGACACGCCGCTGCCGCGTTGTTCGTAGCCGTCACCAACTTCAATTGACTGGTGATTTCAATTAATGCGCATCGACGAGTTCGCAAAAAGCCACTATTCCTGTGATCATAGTACCAGATATATTCACTCAAAATGTCGTTGGCAGCTCGCTCGCACTGAATTTACGACACTAAGGACGACCAATAAATGCAAATTTTATTGTTTATGGCAGATTTAACGGCAGTCAACTCTTTTACAGATGCCGTTAAGTGGTCTTTGCACGGCCAGACGAACAAATCTGCTCGCATTAAATGTTCGTACGGTTATTTCATGTAAATAGCAAATGCGTACTTAAGTTTTTTTACTTGTATTGTTTTTTAACACAACTTTTTTTTCTCAAACATGAATCATGCATCTACTTGTTCCTAATGGACATATAAGGTGTGTTTGGGATAAAATAGAAATACGAAACACCGTTGCCAATTACTGTCGAAGGATTCCTTTAAAAATGTCAGCACGGTCGAATGCCAAGAAATTAATGAAGATAAATATATTTGTTTCTGTTGTATGGTTCCCTTTACTGAGAACACTTACGATACGAATTTATTTAATCATACCGTCATATCTTGTCGTGAGTGTTGAGTGCGTACACTGTATGCATTTTATGTCCGAAATATTCAGTTGATAACAATATTAGTCTCTTAAATAACTTATATTGCTAATAAAAAAACTTTTGATTGCACTTTGTCACAATCACAACAAATGATCTCACGCGGTAGTTCCGTTTCTTAGGAAAATTCATACCGTTACAACGTTGATGTTCTCTTTTTTAATAACTAGTGTGAATAGGAGCTTACAATATGTGTATACGTGTTTTTATTTTATTTAATTTCTCTGTGTATGTATCTATGTAGGAATGCACAAAATATTCCCAACACAATGGAATCTGTGTCAGACGCAACTAAGTATGCATGCGTACTTGTACGAATAACTCTAACCCCGTCTGCGAACCCTTACAGTACTTCGTGGGGCGAAAATTTCCTGCGTGATCTTACGTATTCTTAGTACTAAAATTTGTGCGATTCTGAGCCCAAAGTGCGCTTACCCTAAAGCTCAAATAATATGCAGTTGTAAGAGCGATGGAGTTATGGCTTATATAAAACATCTGTAATTTTTTTCCTATACTATACCTTATTACATCGCTTGGTCGATGTGAGGCGTTATCAAAATGCTAGCAATTTTTTGGCTTACGAATAAGCATCGCAATCCAACAGAGCAATGCTGTCAGCAGGCTGGGCGGGTAGCCAACTAGAAGTGGGCTGGATCATTTGAGCTAACTGTGGACCTGCAATGACCTTATGATTGCCTAAATGATTTCATTGAAATAGCTATAGTGTGGTGTATAGTTTGTAGTATTTTGCTAATAAAAGCATATACAACATATATTTTTTTAAAGAACTAAGTGAAACTAAACTAGTAGCTGCCGAGTCATTATTTAATAGGTAGATAACGCTATAGATGCATTTACTAACTTTTAAATTATCTGAGTTAAAGTTCAATGTGTCAAACGGAATTCGATACTATGAAGTACATATTTTTATACGCTATACTACCTTATTAAATATCAAACATTTATTTCCTCAAATGTCCTACACATTTGAGGATATGTTTGATACAGAGATGCACTTATATATATGTACACTACTACTATAAGTTAAGACTGCTTAGATAATATCTTCTTAGTAAATTTAGGGCGGGATTTCCCGCCTGGGGCTAAACATTTTGTACTCCAAAGATTTGTAAATTTATGATTTTCGCTTAGTAGGCGGTAGTGCTTGTAATCATAATATTTAGAAATATCTTCTTAGTTTCTATTATTTAAGATATAAGGATACCCCTTGGAATACAAAACTCTGTTTGCACATCTAAAATTCAATTTAGAGAATTTTACATTCAGATAAATACTATCTAGAGACGGCACCAATAACAATAGCTGAAGTGTACTGAGATATAAAAAAAACCTCAAAGGCTCAGGTTGTGCGTCTTTGATACCGTTAATGAAGGTTGATAGAGTCGCGGCGGCTGGGGGTCCAGGGGAGTCGAGATGAAAGTTGCGGTCTGCCGAGGCACTGATAAGGCTATTAAAAGTTACACCCACCAACCGTCTGGATTGAATTCTTTCTTATTACTAACACTAAGAAAACGTTTCGAAAACAACTAAACAAGAGTAGCAATAACAGATATTGATGTATATTTTTTCGTTTTTATTAACTAATTGTTTGTCTGTCTGTCGTTACGGGTGGAATCTTGCAACTAAAAATTCGAGCACTTCCCGATTAGTATTATTATTTTTGAGAAGCTTAAAATTTTGGTTTTTAGATGAAGTTTTTTATCTATATTAATTCTTTTAAAATTAATGCACGATATCAAGAGTGTTAGTTTCCTGAAGAGTAATATCCAGACCTCAATAATTCTGTAAAACATCTAAACTTACATACTATTATATTGTCGCATTAGGTGGTAGAGTAGTGAGGAAGTCATATGTGATGTACCAACTCTTTGAACATTTCAGCTTACATTTACAAAGTTTCAAAGTTCAGAATTTTTAAATGTGATGCTTTGCACGGGATAGTGCTTGTAATCATAATCAGCAACATTTCAGCTCAATTTCGCGTTTATAAATTAAGCCAGACACAGAGCATTATAAACCATTTCCGCAACGTGTACATTGCCGCGGAACGTGCTTGATTGGCTACGTACTCGACAACAATATGCACACAATTAGGTAGATAAATTGCCGTTTTATAGAAAACAACAGACACGTACGGTAGAATTTTGTTCATAGCAATTATTGTGAATGGTGCTCACTTTGGTGACGATAGAAATTCGCGTATAAATCGCGTCACAGACCACAAACAAAAACGTACATGTGGACCAGCGCCCATTATTCTCGACTGCATAATCGCTTCGTCCGACGCCCGCATCGCTTCCCTCGCTATTTTATTTCCTCCCGGCATAGTTGTGTTCCGACTAGGCGGTGCTTTTTCAACGCATCTCCAGTAACAAAATTAAACCATGTTTAATTCTGTTTAAGGTCTGGTTCCGGCTACTAGATGCAGAGCCGATGAGACCGGCGACAGACCAAAGCCACCACGCTACAATTCTGGCACAATGTGTGTCCGCTTTAATAGGATTAAACTCATTGTTACATACGAGCCGAAAAGCCAAATGAAATTGTTTCCAGAGAATTCGTATAGAATATTGCAAATGCCGCAATTGAATCGAGAAAAAGAGACGATTTCACCGATAAGCGGAAGCAAAACGGGTGTAGTGTTCGCGGAAAAATAGCGAGTCGGCTATACTGAACAAAGGCATCCATTAGGGCGGAACCGCAGGATGCCACCAGTATGGTACGTCCGGCATCCGTTTGGCACAGTGGAAGTTTTTTGACGGCACATGTATAAGGTTAGTTTGATGTTGTGCTACAAATTGACAAAACCTGTTAAAATACACTACTATGCACAAAAGTATGTAAAGTATTATTTAAATCTTCTTTCTTTTACGATTTGGATAAACAACTTTTCCATATCCTCCCAATTAGCAGGTCGACTAAGGGAAAACAATGCGTCAAATGATTGGCATAAACTGCTAAATGAAAAAATAGAATACGATACGAGATAAGTTAAAATGTAAGATTGAAATAATGATCTCAAATTAGACTTATCTATTTTTTTATTTTTAAGATATGTTTGTTTTTTTTGTTATCTTGTCAAGAAATGTCAAGCAACAAAACGCCCCACATAAGGTTTAAAAAAACACTATTAATAGTGATCGAAAAGTCTAAATCGCCAAATAAACATGCCGAATCATTGTTAAATAATTACTATTTAATTCCGTGCCACTAAATGTATATTTATATATATATATTTAGTTGCATACAGCTGTCAAAAAAGTAGGTAATGACTGCTTCAAGCTGCCCGTGTATGGCCGTCCTTAGTTGTATTGCAGTTTAGAACCGGCAATGAAAGTAAGCCGAGCCAATTTGTAGGCTCTAGAGGTAACCTCGCCAAGTTGCAGGCACTACAAACTAATGACCTGAATACCTGCTATCGGATGGAAATTCGTTCCAGAACTGTACAGGCTCGAATGCACTATATAAGTCAAATAATCAGATTCTAAATCTATACGTTAACAGAACGAATGTGTTCATTATGTGCATGCAGCTTTAGAACATTAATTAACAAGTTGGTGTACTTAACTCTACTAGCCAAGAGATATCATTTCAAATCTAAATTGCATATAAGTTGCAAAACTGGTTATCAGCAACGACTATTGGAATAACTCAGCATAAATTTTAACTACACTTACCAAATTTCATCTAAGTAACAGTTTCAGCAGCGATGCACTAAATTTAATAGGTGTAGTGGAAAGTTAGGCGCAGTGTGAACTTAACGCTTGCGTTTCTAGTTCTAATCACTTTGGAACCAGTCAGATTAATTACTCACTTAATACAACTCGTAATAAACCAAATCCGGCGGCGGGTTGACCTGTCTACTTAGACGTTTTAGCTGCTGGAATTGTTAAGCAACTAGCTGAAATTGAATTATGCTACAGGGGGTGACAACGGCGGGGAGGGAAAGAGGGTGGGCGCAAGAGAGTATTCTGTTTCTACATGCTCATCAGCTAACTAAAGCAACACAATTAGCTGAATACCTATACATGTCTGCTACCATTTTGGGGTTACGCTTTGTATAACAAGAGAGTACGAATATTTTGGCAGAAACTACAATGAGTACACAGCAATATTGTCCCGCACGGCAGACTCTCAGTGTCAATGATAAGGAAGCAAAAAGCGAATAAAGTGCTCTGCTCAGGGACCAGAATGGAGCAATCACAGCGAGCACACTTTGACAAAGCAATTTGGACGAGGCGCGCCACCGATGTGTTATTTTGATTGCGACGCTTTTGTATGCTGTTGTTTGTGCGACGGCTACCTCCTTGTGTATAAAAAATATTTATTACTCCGATGAGAGCCCCATATTGCCTTACGCCGCTCTAATAACCTTCGAGGTTACGTAGACAGAGTCACAGAGTGTAATTGTTTGTTCCCTAAAGAACACTGTTTGTATTATGTGACGTTATAGATAATGCGAGTGGTTTTCTCTCTAAAGAAAATGACGTTGCCAGTTTTAATTCACCCCGTATTTCCTTAACCAAGAAACAATGGCAAATGATATAAGCGAAAAGTTTTAGCAAGTCATTCTTTATGTTATTTGTATACATAAAAAAATCCTTTGTTTGGTACGGTGTTGAACCAATTAAACAATCGATCTTAGTTTCAAAATATACTAATATACCTACCACAAAAATGAGTAAAACTAAAAATTAAACCGATTTCATCCTGCAGTGAAATATGTTATAGTACATTATGATGGGACTGCGTAAAGTTGAATTATTTCAACTAAGGCTACAGCATTTTCGTCTATTCAGGTCTCAAAAGTTATAAAATTCAAAGAAAAATGAGGGACATAAAGAACAATATCCTTGGTGTAAATTCCTTTTTTATGCTCGTGATGGAATAAGAACGAGGCCTCCCTAGTGTTAAGCGGTAACCTCTGCCTAAAGCAGTTCATCACAAATCGCGAATTGCATCGCGCCGATCACTATGAAACATAGTTGTTAAGTCTCATGTGCCTGTGATTTTGAGATCGGGCCGGAACCAGAACAGTAATGTGAACATTACTGCGTGGCGGTAGAAATAGGTAAGGTGGCATTACTTCCCTGGTGGCAATCGCACACTACAATATCCACTGCTACTATAAAGACTACATAACATATAAAAACTAAACTGACGTCTAAAGGTCAAAAGTGCGGAAGGAACTACTTTTTCACTTACGCACTAATGCTTCCGTGGTTTATGATTTTTTTCCTCATAACTGTGTTGAAAAACATCGTCAGGGAGTCCTAAATACCTCCCAGAGCATGACTAACAATATTGGAAATTGTGATGTCCGTTTGCCGTCTTCTATCGCCACAGCTATCGTTACACGTAACATACACCCAACTTTTTAAAGTAGCGAAAACAAAGGTTGTTATATTAATCCTTTTTGCAGTTTGCAATAACATTTCATTATTTGCAGTATTGATTGGTTCGCATCAATCGCGATATGCAAATATTGTCTGTGCGCGCTGCCCGGTGGACGGCGAGCAGAGCGGCCTCTCAGTCTCGTGTCAGGGCACTATGTTATGCAATTACGATCACTTATTAAAAATTAACCAGCGCGCTGTATTGTGTACCCCAATGCCAATCTCATAGAGTGATTCAATTACAATCACTACAGTCTGTATATAAAGTTCAATTAAAAACAAGCGCTGCAATGCGAGGCGATACCACCGAGCGGGCGGCGCAATATATTGTGAAAGCAGATTCTGATCGCTTTGGAAAATCTAGACAGAATAGCCTGGAGTAGAAATATTGAATGGACAATATTTAGTTGCTATTTTTATACACGAAATTAAAATTAATGTCACTGTATTGTAATACATATTTTATTACTGAAAGGCTAACTTTTGATCACCTTCTTGGAAATAAATTATGAAATCGAACACGCAGCTGCCGCAACACACGGTTTGCAAATAGATAGTATTTTTGAGGGTGTTATCTAGATAGGCAAATTTTAGCAGTATGTATATTAGTGAGATAGACAACGTGCGACTATTCGCAAGCACTCTGAAACAGAAACTCTGACTCTAATACGCATGCAACTGCGACATGCTATTTCGACTGTATTTTAAGGATTTTTTTCAATTAAAGGAAAATTTGAAATATTTTTTTCCTATTTATTTACTTGATATATTCGCAAGAGTTGCAAACCGAATTATAAGATCGTAAGCGTGACCCTTACCATCAGACAGGTGGCACTCCGAAACGTTAGTTCTTGTTTGTCTTGCCCAATAATTTTACTTGCTACTGTTCTTTCTATATAACTATATTAAAGTACCTTCCAAGCGCAATAGCAAGTTGTTGCTACGGTAACGTAGCAGTGCTTGTGTCTTGCCTAGAGGCACAACGATCAACGACATACACAAATATAAGACGCGCCACAATTTTACATTACAGCCGCCGGCCTCGCCGCGCCGTGCTGCTACAATTGTGAGATGTTACTTTCGTTTTCCTTACCAATAAATTGTTGATAAACATACCCATTACCCTCCAGATATATGCTTGTTTACGATTGTAGTAAAAATAAACATGTGACGCGTGTACGTATTTGTGACAGTAGCACAATGGATCCAGCGTAGGGGTGTTAAGACGAATAAGAAATGAAGTTTTCGTAGACGCGATCTTGATAGGATTAGTCTTTGATTATGAATTATGAAAAGTGTATCATTATATACATTGCAAAAGCTAAAAGCAGGCGTAGAGGCAAATATAATGTATGCTAATGAGTCGCGGGCGGCGGCGGTACCGTGGTGCAGGGGCCGGGCGGACGTGATGTCACGCTTTGGACCGCAGCCACTGTGGCTCGAGCCGTGCCGCCCGCCCTAACGAGCGGGTGTGCATTTTCAATACAAGCTAAATAGTTGACAAACCGCTATTACCTTAACATTCGCATCTCTCTATTACATGCATTCTACTTTCATCTACATCTTTATGTTAACATTCAGATATGCTTAAAACAATCCCGAACTCAAATTTCAAATAACTCTGAGCACCGTTTACGATTTCAGTTCATTTGATTATTTTAGAAATAACCTTTAAAATATTTCTATGCATATTCTATGAAAATAAGCTAACGGATACTTTACTATTCTCATAAGGAATATATTTTGTAAAAGCTGTTATGAATCAAGCAGCAGGTGCTACCTCAAAAAATAACCCGGTAAAAATGTTATTTTGCCACGAAAGTCGTTAAGCTTTGTTGTGCTAAGTGCTAAAGTATAGTATATGTTAAGCTAGGTGTTTCTCGGGATGGAGAAGGCGAAGTCATTCGCGACAATAAAAACAGCGCGAACGCTACAAAAATAATAAAAGTTAGCGAACAGGCGTCCGCGAGGCGCCGCCGCCGTCGGATACCGCTCCGGAATGCCGCTGGTGCGTGAACTCTAGACGTGTACAATTACGAGTAAATCTATATTATGATAATACTTATAATATAAAAAACTAATAATTAATTATTGACAAAATAAAAAATCAAAGTCAAAGTCAAAATCATTTATTCAATTTAGGCGTCTACGACGCTCTTATGAAGGTCAATTACAAATTTTAATATTGACATTGTACTGCCACGTTCAGCAAACAAAAATTATAGAGCAACTGCGAGAAGAACGGGCAAGAAACTCGGGGCCATTCTTCTAAAGGTTTTTTAAAAATGTGTTAAGTACATACTATACAATAAAATTATTACAATACTTAATTTACATTACGTAGGTGTTAGGCGCTAGCTTGGCAGAGGCGAACCAGTCCAAGCATTTTTGTCGTTTAAGTAATCACAAACTGTGTAGTAAGATTTCTTTATCAAAATATTCTTCACATGCAACTTGAATTTTCTTTCTGTGAGCGTTGTAATATGTTTGGGCAATTTATTATAAGACCGCACACAATTTCCTAAGAAGGACCTTTTATTTGTCTTTGCTAATCTAAAACCTGGCACCGCTATTTTATAAAAAGTATGATCACCCTTGATATGGAAAGTTAAACACGAACGCAGATAATTCAGTTGTTAAAGAGATTTCATATAAAACTATCCAAACAAGAACGTAACCTTTTTAAATATATATCTGTAAGTTTCCCATTTTAAATCTACTAAACTGATCACTATGAAATTCGACTTAGATACAGTCTGTGATTCCGGGTTAGTTTTTAGTTACAACCACAATACAACTCTGATATCTCATTGTTGGGAGAGGTCAGCAGCTAGTCTTATGCAATACTATAATCAGCTGCAGTGTATAATTATTAACCAAAAGTAAGTAAGTATACCCCTGGTTAATAATGACACTTGAATTAGGTGCCGTTTCTATTCGAAAAGCGAGCTGGTCATGGCCTCCAAAGGAGGTTTCATCTCAAAAATATAAAATCAAAACTATCCACCCCTTTCCAAGAGTAGAAGTAGAAAAGTAAAAAAAGATAAAAGCTGCGAATAAATTTGAAAACCACCTATTTAACTATAAATAAGTATACAAACAATTACTGTAAAAACGATGCGATAGTACCTTTATCACGTTCTGTACTAATTTATTACAAATTCTAATACAAACGAAATCTACTCTTATAAAAGTTAACGGCAAAACTCACGTACTCAAAAGTCTTACTGCCCAATCCCTTTGATACACTCGTAATAAGCTGCACCGAGGTATTCATTACTATATCTCACTCCCGAGCGCGTCACGGGGCCCTGTTTACTATCGCTTCGGAAAAATGCTTTGTTTTATTTAAGATTCCATTCTTTTGGCGTCCTAATAAGAGAGTTTTATTGTTATCGGCATAATTATAAATTAACTGGCTACGCCCCGCGTTTTCCCACGTGCATACAATGATGAAAAGTAATGAAGACAATTAAAAGTATTCTATATATTAATCCAACTCCTCAACTACATAATCAGCCACTACGGTTCAGCTATTTCTATGTGTAGCAGTAACAAACATACATAATCATATCCTTGCCCACTGACAAACTTTCGCATTTATAATATTTATTTTAATAACGCCATAGATGTTCATTATACGCGTACTTATTAGCTGCCGAATAGCAAATTCTTAGCGACGTAAGCACGAGTTATGAGTCATACTATGTATGTATGCTGTGCTTTCGTTGTAATTATACAACGTAAGGACGATTCCAATTTAATAACAAGATAATCGTTTCCAGTAAAGCTCAATGTTACCGATAGAGAAGTTAAAGATAGATCTATATTTTTTCGTAGAGGTGGCATCATCCATCAAAAGGAGCAGACTGATTTATGGCAGTGGCGTGGCGTAGTGACAGCGACGTAGGCTACTCGCGATGACTATGCGATTGAGAACTTCCTTGGGAACTAACTATTGCCGCATCTTTGGCTCTACGTTGGATTGGCGGTTGTATTTATTACATAATCTGTGTCACCACTCCGTCGGGCGGGATGTGACATGCGACCGGTTGGCGGCTCGGTTGGAGTTTTCGTGGCACGCGAGGTTATATCATCATCTGTGATTAATAACATCAAGCCAATAATAAGGTAGATCTGCAAATTCCTGTTACGACCTTATAATTTATACAAGGACTGGCTTGCAGGTCTAAGTCACAGCTAAAAAAAATGTAAGCGTGCAACATATGCGGTTGCACAAAATCCTTATGAAATCATAAGACTATTGTAATAGATTTTATGACTTTAATTACAAAAGGCTTTATAGCGTAATTTAAGCTTTGAAAGACCTGTACGTGAATATGTACAAAAATTTTGAGAGTCAACGGCTATTGAGGCCGCCGTTCCCTAGAGAAAATTGCGAGTATTCATCATAATGCGTGACGTTTAAAATTACCGCCCGCCCAGCGCCAGCCCTGCACCTACATAAATCACACCAAACACTAGTTTCGGCTTCACTATACATACTTGTTTATATTACAATGAGCTTTATTTGTATATCGTACGGTTATACGTTAACAAATGAAGCTAGCGGCAAAAATCTCTTGCAGAATAAATATTCCACTTTTGCTGGAAATCCTCGTGTGTGCAATAATTTAAGCGCTGGTTAGCTGATATTTATAGCGATGGTTAACGTGGTACTGGCTTTATACGAGCGAGTGCGTGAAATGCGCGCTTTTTGGCTACACAATGTCACTATTTATTGGCCTATGGCGGCGTGTACGGTGTTCTCTATACGATTGCCGATTTAAAGGCCTGCGCGCTTAGGACCCAGTACCAGCGGGAAGGTTTGTTTTGTGTATTACAGCACTAGGACGAGTTTTCGTAGTTTACGTAACTATCACAGTTACGTTGTGTCTATAAAATAAATATCATAGTTCGTTCTAGTTTCCGTTTATGCTGCTGTTACAAAAATATTGGAGTAATCATAGAGCCATGTTTCTGCCTTATAGTGGAGGTACTAAAGAAACTTATATTTCTTATCTTTACAGTATTTACTCGATTAAAATTAATATACAAGATCCTTATTTATGGTTGAAGCTCTTATAGAACATAATACGCAAAATAAAATCCCTATAAAGATACTCACATTCAGCATTCCATTGAACTAACAAACACTTGGGTTCAAACGCTTAGTAGAGTATAATATTCTTTGAGAACCGTTACGAGTACTACGCGGCTACGCGCTGCAGTGGGCGAGCTACACCTTCACATCTTGAGAACAACTAATCTGAGTTTCATCAAATACGACTAAGAACCGAAGCATAATAAAAGAAAAATCTAAAAAAAATGAGTAAGAACATCGCATTTGGAAAAGAAAATATGAAGTAAATATTACTTAAATATGAAGTACAAATTTAAAATCAGTTCAGTAGTTTAGGAGTCCATCGCGGACAAACAACGTGATACGTAATTTTTATATTTATATTATATATACTTCATATTTTCTTTTCCAAATTCAACGAAAGTCGACAGGTTTTGGCCGCCCTCAACGATCCGCACCTCATACATTTATGTTAACAAATACGATTGCAGAAAAAAATAACAACATAAAATGAAGACGCAGACAACAATTTCCAAGACCAAATATCACCAAATTCAATTCTCAACATAGAAAATATATATATACAAATTCTAGAAGTGAGCTCGGCGCGCGCCCTACCCCAAATAAACATGCATCTAGCACAAAAATAAAGCACCTTAAACCGTCAAGGGCCACCAGAACTCTAATCGATGGTTACAATTTTTTTTATCAAATTTTTCACAGTTATTTCATTAGAAAAAAAAAACAAAAAACAAACACACACATGGCGGACGATTTTTAACATTTTCATCTTAATTTTAGGTCAAAAATATGATATCACATGGTCGGGCGCTAGGAGGCGATCCTGCCGGCTGCGCCAGGCTGCGCTATATCTTGGGCAGCTTGGGCTTGGCTAGGGGGTGCGTCGTTAAAATGAGAAACGGTAGGCTATGTGAGGTTAGAAATCAGTTCGGACTGTATCTAAATATGTCGGCACCGGAATAGGTAACATGGCAGTGAGGTACAAAACCTATGCAACTCTTGTATGCAACATGCAGACGTCACAAGGGCCCTAACGAGTGCAGAGTCGAGGCTGAGGCGGGCTCGTCTCGCGGCTGCGGACGGCAGACTTCCCTCTTGCATTTATTCATGTCGTTACCGCTAACGATAATTTTATCGCGTGCTCATTTGCTGGCGCCAGTCTCGCGACCATCCGTCACCGACCAAATCGACAATTTGTGCAACACTAAAAACTTTATTGCCACATAATTGACCCGCTGTAAATAACCCTCGACCGCGCCGTTTTACTGCTGGTTTATTTTCTTAAGAAGCTTAGTTTATTTCGCGTGGCAATCGTTTGGTGATCAAACACGAAATGATACGCGTGTGTCTGTGCATGAGGGTTGAACGTTTGAATAATGTAAAACTATTCAATACAAAGTATATTATTTACATAGTCTTTTTTAAACTATAACCAGTCAATGTAATTAATTTCTAAACACAAACATAACTATATGCGAAAATAATGAAAAACAAAAGAATCCAAACTACCTACACTAAAAAATAGTAAATAACTTATTGAAGTCTGTACCATGCTGATTCAGAACACTCTAAGCTCATATTTTCATGATCTGACTCCTACAGGTTATTACATACCTACTTTTAAGAAGTGAGTTAAAACATATTAATTTGTTAATAATACAAAGGATTAGAAAATAAAAAAAAAATGTTTTATCTCAAAAAAAAATTTTAATTTATAAATATTTTTATATAATATTTTTTTCATATATATATAGTAATTATTTATTGAGTAATAACATTTGAGTTCATGTATGTAATTCTACAATATTTTCTTCATCGATATCTTATACACGCGGTACGATTGATCAAGACCGTTCAGTTAAAATCGAATTCGATTTCGTAAGGTGTGTGGCAGATTTTAGATGCTTGGCGACAGAATTTTTACTTGAGTATGGTAGGTAGCCAGACTGGCATTTACAAAATGTCCAACTACCTTGCAATTAATATCGAAAAGTGTTTTTGAGAGTAGGAGCGATAAGTCACTGTAGTAGATATCAATCTGTAAGCATTAAAAACCTAATAAAACCTGGTAACGAAAACCAGAATAACTAGGTACTACTTCTAGTTATGAAGCACAGCATTGCGGTCCTACTCAAAAGCTGAACTGAGCGTCGCTTAATTTTTTGTTGTCCACACTATTGAGATTGAGATTTGATACTATTATTACTCTGTAGATAGGATGCTGGGACAGTAATGGATTAATAATGAAGATAGTGTACCAACTTATCCCTTCCATGCCCTAAACGAGTTATTTAGACACGTTACATAATATCGAACATGTGGTACTTATTGTTTGTAGGTAACCACACTGATACGAACTTTGCTAACAACGGGTACCTAATTGAGTAACAATACTTCGAGGCCAAATTTTAAGTTTCCAAGTCACCAATCCATTTTTTGGAGCGCTCGTAGTGGACCTTTCCAAGTCGTTGTTAACCAAACAAATAGGTTAAGCAATGTTCGGTGCGATTACTACTTGGATGGGTGACCGCTATTTGATCCCGAGCGTTTCCATTCAAGAGCAAGCCATTGTTTGCAGTTGTCTTATGATGACAGTCGCTATAGCATAGTGGTAAGGCATTTTGAGAACGTCCGCCTGGCTAGCTACCCCCCTAGAGAATCTGTCGCCAAACTCTTTACACTGTATTCGGGAAGCTGTCCTTGAGAGCCAGTTCCAGGCCTAAGCCTATTTACCATAAGGTGAGATAGTGCTCACAGGCTAGCCTACCAGTAAAAACAAACAGCAAATTATTCATATTATATTTGATGAGACTAGTGAGTGATAAAAAGTGTGACTTGTGGAAGTCCAGTTCGAAAAACTATTTATGTTTTAAGAATGAAAATGAAAGGCCAGTTCGCGAAAATTATTATGTTATATATTTTTTTAGAAATTTGTGTTACAAAATAATACGACAGCTTTCATAGGCACACACAATTTCAGGCATGAAGGATAAATATGTTTTGACTTAGGGCGGGGTCGCGTGTAGTTTCATTTATTTCTTCAATAAAGTTACTAAACGTATTTTGCTTTCTCTTGTATCACAATAAAGTAATATTTTTATTATAAATATGTTTAATTTTTTTTTAAGCTGTGTTGATTAAATTAATATGAATTTTTATGCTCATATTTTTGTAAAACGTTTTCTCTCAAACGAAATCGCCCACAGCAGCAAGTTCATAATAAATACGAAACTTACCATTACGCGCTTGTGCCAAGAAAATTTGTATAAATGTGCACATTTTAACAAGGTCGTCTTAAAATTTTCTCTCAGGACGTTGTAGGTAATTGAATAGCAAGCAGTACGAGCTACTGGACGGTTGAGGTAAAGGCTCACAAAGTTTAGTTCAATTGTATTTTTCAACGATTTTAAATCTAAAATATGTAATAGATGTAGCGACGTGTAATGTTCATTAGAACATTACACACGTTCCTTTTAAACATTCCATATGCAGAGAATACATGTTTTCTATCTGATCACATGCTTATTTTTACAGACGATACGATACGATAACTCTTTATTGACACCAAACACAGGACATTACAAAGAAACAATAACAATATATATATATAGGCACAAAGGGCGGTCTTATCGCTAAAAGCGATCTCTTCCAGACAACCTTTGGATGGATAGAGAATATATTTATTTTTGAACAGTGGTGCAAATCTGTAGTAATATGAACAAGTACGTAAAATAAATTGCTGTATTACGATATAAATAAACTACTTATATTACTTACATAAATATCAAATCAATATATGACAATATATACTCATATACACAATAAACATATACACATTTAAGTAAATAAAAATAGAATATGTAAATATATATAGGAGAGGTTTTTATAATATCTGAAATAAACAAGCAATCGACCACGACCTTAGCCGATGGAAAGCGATGATGTGGAAGAAGATGGAGCATTTTTGTCCTAGAGGTACCTGTTCACTCTAGACTAGAAAATATCCAGGTAATTACTATCAGAGAACAAGGAAGTTGGCAAGATGTTCCATTCCTTTACAGCTCGCATTATAAAAGAGGATGCGAAACGTTGTGATGTTGATACTCTATAACAAGGAATGTCGACCATGAACGAATATCGTTTTTCCGTACGTCTTGCGGTCCAATAGTGGAAAGAAAATATGGGAATTGGATCATGCGATTTCATCTAAGACTCTCCAAATTAAATCGTATAAAACACTTTTTAGAATAGTTTGAGACAAGGCATCTGTGCTAATAAGCATTTAGGATTTTTGGATGGAGTCTTACGCTTCGAATTGGTATAAGATAGCAGCGATATTCCATTCACGATCTGACCTGCACTTGGTATATGGTACTAGGTATGCTGCGTTAATAGCTTTCCTCTTAACTATTTTGACGCGGTGAATATTCAGCAGAAGGTGCGGGAATGTTCCATTGTTACCTTTTAATCCAGCTGGAGAAGACTTTGCGACAGATCTAGTTGTAACTGTCGGGAGTCTAATGTAGAAATAGCCACTTTTCGCGGTGGGCATTAAAAATCTCCAGAAATACGAGTTGGGCGGAAGAGTAACACTGAATAGACACGTCTGACATCACCGTAGGCCTGCTTTTTTCCAGATCACCATGTGTGAACGGTAAACTCCGGCGTACATGATATTCACGAAGCGGACGTCTACGAAATCTAATACACTAGATAAACTTGTATCTTTAAGACCTCGGAGAAGCTTGTAGCTGACTTCAGCGCGAGTATACATGCATACCCAGTTTGTCATGCATTATCATTACCCCGCGTTAGCGTGTGTATCTCCGTGAGGAAGAACAAGTGGGCTTTACAGTCTCTAGGTGGTGGTGGACTGAGTCGAGCATTGGGTGCAATGCTCTTATATTTGCGAGTTGCAAGGAAGGGATAGTAAGTAATTCCACTTTAATGGAAAAGGGTTATTTCTCTAGTTTTTAGAGCGAGGAAAGTAAGAGAGTCATACGTGGCTCACTAGCTAGCACATAATTAAGGAGCAACGTCATTGGGCAGCTGATCCAAAGAACGCGGGGACCCTAGAATTTCTCATGATTGTCTTTTCCGGTCTCCGATGGTGCCGTCGCACCATCGAGCCGGTTGGAGACCAGGTGGTAGCACCTGGCGAAACATGGCGATTTTTGCGCGAGCTGGCGGAGCAGCCATTTGTGTGTGACTAGCACACTACTTACACACTCTGCTACATGCGGTCGCCCAGCGGTGAATCGTGAGATGAGATCACAGTAGTTGTCAATTCTTCCCAAACCGCTGCCCCCTACCTTCTGGTATTATTCCTTAAGACGCCTCTTACGACATCCACGGGATGAAATAGGGGAGGTTACATTCTAACACGACGGTACCCCATAGGGGAGGCGACTGTGTAGTTCTATGCAAATATAAAACGGATTGTTCCAGTAGAACCTTCCTTCTCAGCCTACCCTCATGAATTGCTGAACTGAAAATTGTGCCCGCTTGGGCCTCTTGGCCGAACGTTTTTTTCAATGGGTGGTAATGAGCCATGGCCGAAGCCTATCACCAAAGTATAATCATGAATTTGCCGAAACCCAAGGAGTTGCGTGTCGTGTTTCCAGATTACACCTACGGTTGCGGGAGACTAGCCCCGGAAGTTAAGAGACGTTTTCAATGCGAAGCGTGTACCTCATATCTCGAGAAGGTGTAAATAAATTTGGATGATTCTTTCTTGGTTCAATAGGGCGTGTACAGTGTATATATGAATAATGTTAATGTTAGATAAAGAAGTTTGGTTTTAACTAAAATTTTTTTTTTAAAGGTTGGTATGTTTTTATATTTTTTTAATTCTTTCTTATTTAGAGTGTATATTGGAGTTTTTAAAACACAAAATGAGAAGATTGATTTAAAATGTTCGGTAAAATGCATGTACTCCGATTACCCTAAAGTTTGTATACCGATTTGTGTAAAATATTTTAATCTATATGTACAGGTACCGGGTTGGTATCGTATAAGTTGTACACGACTTTTGTGTTATTTTTGAACTGTCTCCAATCCAATAAGTAGTTATTATAGTGAAGAGATTTAACCGGATATGTTGATTGAGCAAAAAAAAAAGCAAAATTTATTCACGAAGTATTCGTACACATTCTCGGTAAAAAGTAAACTGAAAAGTGAGTTGATATTTTAATAAAATGTTTCCAGCGATAACTTTCCGTTAAACTTTTACATTGGGTAAACATAAACAGCCAAATTCAAATGTAAATATTTGTAAATGTTCAAAGCGAAACAGTACGCTGTTAATTATTATTGCAATATATATATATATATAAATAAACGTCAATAAGTCGTTTTCAAATTTACTGACATATCCATATATCGAATTGGGATATCGAATTAACTTTCTGTATTTGAAGTTAAATACGATAATTATTTTCCGAATATGATTGAGAATTAAAATAATTTATTCAAATTTCAGTAAATTAATTAAATGATATCGTGCTATTTCAACATTCCAGCGATTTTTTTTAGTTTTTGAGTGTAAAATATTTCAATCGATATACACAACATTTAACAAATTGAATAAACTTATATATGAAAACTTGGATTTAAAACGAACATGTTAAATTTGCTAAACTAAATATGTACAGGTACGGGGTTGGTATCATTTAAGTTGTACACGAATTTCATGTTAATTTGAAATATCTTCAATCCAAGAAGTAGGTATTATAGTGATGAGATTTAACCGGATATATTTGACGGTGAAACCCAGTATTCAGTAATGCGTGTTTTCACTAGTTGCAACTTTTTTTAATAGCTAAGCTACGTCAGACTTTTACCAATATCTCACTATGAGTATTGGTAAATGATGATGTGGTTGAAGATGTTAATCAGGCCAATCGTAGATTGGAAACTGGCTCCGAAGGATAGCTGCTGGAACACACTGTTAAGTGCTTGGTGATAGTTTTTCTTTTTTTGTGCGGTATCTTTGCAGGCACCAAATGTCTTACCACCATGTAGTAGTACTCAGTCCAGGGGCGTGATTCAATCAATTATCTATGGTTGCCGAACATGGATATCCATGTTGGGCAACCATGTCCTCTTGCGTAGCAGTCTTTGCCAATTGGCCGTCATTACTACTAAATTACATATATATGTTACTAATATACGCTGCCCTAGTATTTTTTAGGGTTCCGTACCCAAAGGGTAAAAACGGGACCCTATTAATGAGACTTCGCTGTCCGTCCGTCCGTCCGTCTGTCACCAGGCTGTATCTCGAGAACGGTGATAGCTAGACAGTTGAAATTTTCACAGATGATGTACTTCTGTTGCCGCTATAACAAGAAATACAAAAAGTTGGCCAAGTGCGAGTCGTACTCGCGCACGTTAATACAAAGAAAGGTTAAAATATGGAGTCTAATGTTGTATAGCTAATGGTACGGAACCCTTCGTGCGCGAGTCCGACTCGTACTTGGCCGATTTTTTAGAGATCTTATTATTGAACATCGCTTTTGATAAGATATTAAGCCTGTCTGAAGACATTGATCTGTACAAATCCAGACAATTTATAGGCTAAAAGTCAGACGATAGTTTTTGCCGTAGTGTGCTTATAGCCTAGAGGACGGGGCCAACCGCCGCCGCACGGTGCCTCGGCCGTGCCATAATTGCACAAACTTTCATGTGCCTCGCATACATTTTCATAATTAAAGGGGCAGTCCACACCAACTGTTTACCACTTTATTCATAGCCTTACATTGGTTTATCATGTTCTTATTAAGTAATCTCATAATTTTACTAACAATTATATAATTATATAACAGTTGCTTATAAGTAATGTTGACTTATAGAAATTATGTCTGCTGAAAATCACTCTCTCAAAGATGTCAAAACCTTTCAATTGTAGTTTCAACAACAGAATAGTTGACTTAACTGTGCGGGATGCTTTCGCTGAACAAACACTGAAACGTCCATAATTTGCCATGCCAATTTAACATGCCTTTATAAAGGAAGAGGTTCTCAATTATGTTTTTTTTTTAATGTTTGTTACGCGATTACTGCGCCAATTATGAATTGATTTTGATGATTCTTATTTTTGTTTGTTAGGTCTTACTTCAGAGGTTTTCTGAAACTCTAAACAGAAAAATGTATTTGCTACAAGCCTACTCCTCGATGACATCGATATTGCAACTCTTTTCAATGGTGACCAGTACTGTGTTTTATTGTTGGTTGTTTTTATTTACAAAAAGCTGAATTGACTTCTAACATTGAAACGTATTAAATAACTAATGGAAGTCGGACAATGAAAATGAGAACACAGTGATATTAATCAGCAGGGTACCGACTTCAACAAGTTACTTCCTACTTTTCGTTTTATATTTAAATATTTTTGATAAACATTCTGGACTTTGTACCCACCAGGAATATCAAAGGAATATCTTCATTTCAAAGTTTAGGAAAATGTATATAATTATAATAGTTCTGCTGGCCATAGAGTACCATCTGAGTTGATTGCCACAGCAATAATACATAGCATATAGAGATGGCAGATAGTTAATTGAAGTTTAGGTTACGAAATATATTTTCATGGCAACTGCTTATTAGCAAAAAACCATAAATTATACAAAAATAACTCGTCTGAAATGGATTGTATTTTTCTATTTAGATTTCAATATGAAAAAGGGACCCTATTTCTAGCCTATGCTGTTCGTCCGTCCTATCTTTGAAAGGCTGTACGATGTGAATGCGACCTTCGATTGCAATCCCGTCTTGAAAAATTCTGAGGAAAAAGGGGACACCAATAAAATATGAAGAACGTAACTAATATGAATGAAATGGAATTAAAAATACCTCGTGGTAACATAAACAAACTTAACAAAAGAAGTAGGTTTGTCAACCTGCTTAAATTTTACAATTGAGATCCTTCAAATATAACTTTGAGTTGTTGTTTCTCAGTATTTGTACTTCCAACTAACTAACAAACACAACGGACAGGAAGTAAACACAAAAGGGATAAGATAAAAAGGTTTCGGAACTAAAATAAACAATAAAGAGTGGAGTTACCTAATGAACTCGTGAAAATTTGGCACAGGGCGTGCGCGAGGGGTTGCTTATTAGAAATTCTCAGCTCGAAAGGAGTCCGGAGGCAATGGCAGCGTACGGGACGAGGTTTTTAAATGTGATGCATGCTGCTAGATATGCTCAGTGTGGAAGCAAACGCTACGCACGGACTGAACTTCGTCTGTGTCATGTTAGACTGTTATATAGTGTAGAACACTGGAATAGAATAAGTAAAAACTTTGCACGAGTACATTTAATGTGTTCAGAATCAGGTTAAGAAAAAAATTGTTGGTCTTTAACAAAACATAAATACCACGCTCTTTTAATAACAAAGATAAAAGCTATTCAGCGAGGTCGAATAATAACGAAGGGCAACAGAGTCCAGCCCCAACCTACTAGGAATCGTATTTGCATCGTACGGCGTGGCCCTATTTGGGGCGGGATGGTGCCTCGATTGCCCCAATAATCGCGATTGTGCGGCTCGCGAGCTTCGTTCGAACGGACAAGTACCAACAGTAAGTTGCGCTTGCCAGCAACTCTACCGTTCATGTGGCCAGACCCGTATAACTTCGAAATTGCACGCTCACCGAGGAAACTTCTAGCTTAGAGAAAATTCCAAACGCTCTAACGCCGCCGTTGATGTAAAACTCACAATAAACAGATACGTAGACGCCGGAATTTCCAACTTTCTACTAACTACAAATCTATTCCTATTATATCGTTGTTGTCGAATAACTGCTGGTTGCGGGAAACAAGTAATATTTCATAACTACGATCAAAATGTAAATTACTGCAGCACACCGCGTAAATTGGAATATAATTCCAGCGATATTTTAATATTATTGTTAGAGAACACCCCATTAATGGTATCGACAATTGGCGGAACTGTGTAAATTCATTGGGATGGGTACTTAATACCAATTTATTATTGAGGAAACAACATGAAAAAATTAAATTCCAAAAATATTCATATTTTTTTCTACTCCATGTTATGGATTCCCTTATAAATTATTATGTCAAATTTGCTTTTGACTAGAGTTTATCTCTCTGGAATCCTGTGTTTTTTAAACATCCCTTATTAATTATCTTTCTATACGTAGATTAGCAATAAATTTGAGTTAAACAGCGATATAAAAATATATTCAAATAAATTTATGCACAAATGCTCACGTTAGAACTTATTTAATGTTTATATACATATTAAAACTGGTATCAATTGCGCCTCTTGGCAACAGACATAAAGAACATGGTAAAACCCCACGAATCTTCCAGTAGTATTTTCACACTTAATTTTCTTGGAACATAGTACCGGTAAGAAATAAAGTTAAAATTAAGACGCGAGTTTATGGGGCGTTACGGGGTGGAGGGCGCAAGGTGGGCGCCGCGCTCTGGGTGAGGCAGTCGTCGGGACGGGCGGGCGCGGTGTGAGAGGCCATTCGAATTCACCGCGCGAGCTGCGCTGTAGATAGCGGCAGGCGGAACACGTACTTCACTTCCACTAACTCCAACTATTGACAATATTAATGCACGCTTAGCAGGGCCAAGCGACGTCGTGCCACACCTACTGAGTATGCTTAAAAATCACTAAGCCCTCGCCTATATTTTCAGGAAACAATAATGTCACCACGCAATAAAGATAACTCATCTTTCGATCACAGTGTTTATGAGAAACTAATTTATTCCATTCTTAAGAGAAGTCCCCGGAAGTAACGCAAATATTAGACGAGGTTCGGCCCACGTCGACGTCGGCTGCCATTAATTCCAGAATTGAAATCTGGAATTGCGGCAGCGGTGGCGGCGGCGGCGAATTTACATTCATCGCGGTAAGAACTTAAATCAAGTTCTCAGTTACGATTCAGTTGCGATATTATTTTATTAAAATATGTAAATGACGCCGTTCCAGCGCGTAGACTCCGGTAAGGACCTTACAATTGCGAGGGAGGATATCTCTAACGACGCAATATTTTCATTAGTCACGCTGTTACCTTCCCATTCACGCTACTATTTTTTTTTCCTGATAAAATTTCACAATTAAGTTAACGAGCTTATTAAGCGACTTTCAACAAAAATTAGGAATGATGAAAATAGATTAATTTATACAGAAAGTAATTTAGTATTTTTTTAATATATTAAAAGTACATCATTCAAAGTAATCGCTTTTTAAAAATTATGTAACCAATGTTTCCTTTCCTGATATAAGAGCCGGAATAAATATTACGTTTAATATAATTATACAGACAGTAGCTGTGTTTTCTTTCTTCTTCTTTCTGAATCGCACTTTACATTCACATACACTAAACACCTGGTGGTAAATGATTACCGTACCCAGTAACTGACCGCGCACAATATCTGAGGTCTCGAGGATTTGTTGCCGGCCTTTGTGGAGGGAATATTAAAGAAGTTTATTATTGTATAGAAGCACTCGTAGAGTACTTTGCTTAGCCCTTCATAACCAATCAACTAGGTTACACAACGTTCTCTGCGGTTACTACTTGGATGGGTGACCGCCAGTGGCATTTACTACTGAGCACTTCTGTGGTTTGCAGAGCTCGTTAGCACGTGCGTCCCGGTTGTTATCATAGGATATCAGTCGTTAGGCCGGAGACATCGGCGGCTTGAAAAAAGCTACCATTAAGTATAAAATTTGTCGCCATGCACGTAACGGTGTTTCCGCTGGCCTTGAGAGTCAGTTTCCATTTTAGCTTTAGCCTGTTTACCATCTTCGACATCACCATCGCCTACCAACACTCGTTTCGTACCAAAACTCGTAATATTTATAGCAAAAAAACGTCAGTTTACTTGAGTGTTATACTATAATCAAGTTTGATAATTCATGTATGGATTTAATACGGAGTTTAAGATTGTAACAAAGTTAAAAAATTGATTATTGTATGGCGGCTCCGTACACTTTTATCTTTTAATTTTGTTATTATATAGTTTGCAATCGGCTGTAATTTAATATAATAACACATCATTGTTATTTTTGTATAAAAGCTAGACGACCTAAGCTAGTGTTTCGTGGCGAAACGAAATTCTTATGACTTCGCCGTGTCTGTCTGTAATTATTTTATATAAGATCTACAACGCTTCCAGAGTCTGACGGCTTCGGTCGAAGCCGTCAGACTCTGGAATGCATTGCCACTTGATACCAAACGAGCTTCGTCCTTAAATGTTTTCAAAGACAAAGTTAAAGCTTTTTACCTGTCGTGCTAGGATAAGCTCCATACGTGTAAACATCATATTTACGTACTGTATTTGTATATTTGTATATATGTATGTATTTTTGTATGTATATGTATATATTATGTAAGAATACATTGATTATCTATATTGTATATTATACTGTAGATATTTATAAATATCAATATTATTAAGAATATTGTACACCGCCATCTCTTGTAAAAACTTGCTCCTCTCCAAAGGTTGTCTGGAAGAGATCGCTTTGAGCGATAAGACCGCCTATTGTTCACTATTATAAGTTAAATATTTTTTATTTTGGTACAGTTTAAGGTGTTCAATAAAGAGTTTATCTATCTATCTCTCTAACGCTGAAAAATAATACACATAATGACGGAACGAATATTATTTTTTGAAGTGGTGAATGTAAAGTAGTAAAATGATGAATAATCACGTGTTGGTATTGAAATATTAAACTCCTATATACCACATAGGTCATTTATAATTTTATATCGTGTACTTTAAAATAAAACCTAAATGGCAGTTTAAAATATTTGATTTATAAATAACCGACATTTCTGATACCCTCACTAAGCATGACATGATAATTATTATGTTATGCTCTGTGTTTTCGGTTTGATGAAGTCAAGGTGTATGGTTTATGGTTACACCGTCCCGTAAGATAATAAAAATAAAAAAAAACACAAAATTCTCATCTGTCCAGCCAGTCTCGATGACCGAACGGTTAAGGCACACAGTGCGTAATGCCAGGGGACGCAGGCTCGAATACCACTCGAGACTTTAAATTTATGCTCAAAAAATTTGTAACTGTGAATTTCGGGTAGTTTACGATGTAGCCTGAAAATATTTAGCCCTAATTGTCCGGATAGCATGCCATAATTAATGCTCGAAATCATTGTATATATTTATGTCCATTTTGGAAAAAAGGTAATCCAACGCAGGCAACGATTATGGACAGATGCAAAGAAAATAGATAAATAAATTGCGATCGTATAATGTGAATAGGTATAATATATCAGGATGCGAAATTGTTACAATACGAGGCGTAACGATATCCATGTTGAAAGTTTTGGACAGCCAATTTATCTCAATTTCCTTTACTAACGCGACCTAAGTTCCTAAAACGAGTACGGGCGCCGATATTGATGTTCTCGTTTATAAAATGTATAAAAAGCTAGGAAAAACGGCGCCCGCAGCTTCATCTGATTCAAGGCACAAAGCAGTTTTCAATTTATCGGGAATAAATGCTTCGGTTGGCAGCTCAGACACCCAATTACCGCGCACAAAAGCTGATTACCACCGCGCTGGTGCGGGCGTCCCACGATCCTTGTATACGGGGACGGAGCGAGGCGAGCGAGGCCGACGCAAGCGAGCGCGGCCGCGCGCTCGGTTGCAGCCTGCAGCGCAGCGGAGCGCTCGTGGAATACTTGAACGACTCGTGAGGAACTCTTCATTTACTCTCTTTGCACAGCCTCAAACAGCGAGACGGAGCGCTCTGATACAGACTGTGATTGAATTCGATGCCAATACTGGTTTATATACATTTCTCTGTTCGGAAGATAGATACTTACTGGAATTAGATATATTTATCGATATCTACTTCATTTTATTTTCAATTCATCATTGAAATCAAGTTTTGCGTTAAAATGTTATATCGCTGTCTACAGAACCTATTACACTGACCTCGGTTTACTAAGTTTAAAATCTTCTGAAAAGCCCGGGGAAACTATGATCATATTTGACATCAAAAACCTGGCCACAGTTTATTATAATTAACCAAAACATAACTGCGCCTTGTCTTCAAGTAAGAGTAAGGTTCCGGAATTAGCGACTAGTATTAAATACACACTGCTTATGAAGTACACTACATATATATACACCAGGTACTTTTAGACAGGTTCTGTTACAATTTCAACGGACCAACTGTAAAGATATATTGCCTTTGTGAATTAGATTACATTTTCGCTTGAATACTACGGGTACAGTAGTGTCTGCAGTTAGGAAAATGAACTTCCGACAGCAGACGCTTTGGGAAATCAAGTTTCCTTGTGCTGGACCGGTTTGCACGACATTTGCCACAGCTGCCTTTGTTATTTCTTTGAGACAACTACTAAAGCACTTGCTTATATAATATGGCTTTTGGATATAAAGGTGGAAATTCACGACTGTGGCGGGAAATTTATATTTAATCAGCTCTATTGAGCTTCTATCTATGTTTGGTAAGCATTCTACGTGATCATGGTATTCGCGTTTGAAATAATATTGCTCGTATTCTCTTGAAAAGTTGCAAAACACTAATACTTATGTACACGATTCCATAAGTTACCTCTGAAACAGTGAAACATATTAATAATTATGTTAACTCGGTGACGAATGTAATAAACTCTATAAGTATTCATAAAATATATTAGTTAATATAAAAATATTCTCCGAATCTCACGTTTTACGTGAACAACTGATCGAATATTATACATAATTGCCGACCGAGCGACAAAACAACGAAAAAATTGAAATACCTGCTACAGATGTCATCGTTCACCTTAAGCGGATATGGTACATTTTCTTTGAAAGTGAATTGCTCAAACTATTAGTCTTTTTAACTACACTATATGGCTAAAAAGGCTATAACAAAGCAGTTACTACTTCTAAGTCATGTTAGCTCAGTCGCTCCGAGCATACCCCGGCTAATGTGGCTAATGGCGCGAGTTCAAATCCCGCACATGACAGTAATTTTTTTCTCTCGTAAATTTGTAATTTTGTAATGTAATGCGCAAAGCATGCGTTATAGCAGAAATAAAAATATAAAAAAAAGATATTTATCTCACGCTTCTTAGAAACTATTTATAAAACCAGAGTAAAATGTAACCAAATTCCACGAACAAAGAAATTTACCGAATTTCATAAGAATCTGTCCAACTCTTAAAGAAAGACATACATAAACTTTCGCGTTTACAATTCTCACTAGTTCCGAGAATGCTGCTCCAGAACTAGAAAATACAAATTGATAATTTTAATACGAAGTTAATAGAATAATTTGGAAAGTTAATAAATATAGTGACAATTCCATTTAAATTTACAGATATGTTCACAATTTCTATTTTTTAAATTTATGAAAATTTTTCGAATATATTATGTTAATGATATCTCAAATTATTTCTAGCATTTTTATTATTATTTAATATGGATACTGCAAAGTAAGGCTTATAAATTACTCTTATACTTCTTAATATATAGTTATTTATATGTATATTATCAAAAGCATGGAATGTTATAAAATTATACTTTTATTAGTATCGCCAGGTGTCGAAGTAGTCTTTTCACGTAGTGTAACGAGCTTCCGCCCAGACGCCTGGGAAATCATGACAGTCGCGTTGTACCGCACTAGAAATATGCACATTTCTGTTTCTTTACTTTCCTTACAATATTATTGGCTTCCAACACTTTGTGGCGACAGAACAAGTTTTGCGATCGAATCTATTTACATTATTTCCACAACAAAATGGCACTGCTGCTTTGTGTTCAGTATATTTTGCGGAGCTATTTTTTGACACATTAATATAATATCGTCGAAGGAAACTGATATACATTGCACCTCTTCCATAATTTCATCCACGTGGGATTTAGAAATAGTTATTATATAGCTACACCGAAATAATGTCATGCTTCATTCTCGAGGCTACGATATATATGCATATATGAACATATATAGTCTAATTTCGCCTAAATCAATTCAAGCGTAGGTAGGTTTCACGTGATACGCTTTTCGAGCCTTTTTTACCTTCAAGTAGAAAATCTGTCACCAAGCACCTAATACTGTGTTCCGGCCGTTGTCCTTGAGGGCCAGTCATTCTAGGTAAGCCTGATCAAGTGAGATAGTGGTAAAACGCTAGCCTATCAGCTATAAATAAATACGCGCTAATTCCAAAAAATGCTTCTTCTATAAAGTTCACTTTCAACTTTTTAATCTTGTCTTTTTCTCATCTCTTTGACTACTATTTATTTAACTTACTACAATTGTCTTGGTACCCTTGAACTACTCTTTCGTGGACTGTAGAAGAATATGAAGAAAATACCAAAAAACTTGCTAAAATTTGGACTTTAGATAATTTAGTTCCTAGGCTAGACGCATCAGAGACGTTATTAGAACCATCCCACGTTACACGCGTGGAACTAATTAAATTTAGCCACTTTGCTTTACATATGTGATAGGAAATGTAAATGAGTACACGTGGAGGGAATGTACGTATTATTATCCAAAGTAATACGCTAATGCGAATCTACGTGTCGCATTGTAAACGTCCTTCATTAGCAGTGCAAACCCCAGCTCTAGTTGAATTATGGCGGCGCGTCATAAGCTTAAGACGTGTGCAAACAAGATTTATGTAATTAATTTAGGAGATAAGAGCCGGCACGAGAATACATACGTTATGGAACACAAAGGATCATAGCACCTAAGCTACCGCCTCGTGTCAACTTTCTCAATAAGATGCTATCGTTCTTGAGTGTCGGCAGACTAGAGCTTCTATCCTGATTAAATAAAACGCGACTCCACTTTCAAACGGTGCGGTGTATTTTTTGCACGGAACGAATGTTGTGATGCAAATTAAGTGAGGACACAATGTAGACAATAATAATAGCGGATGCTATCAGGAGTATAATTAAAAGGGAAATATACAAATGTAATGGTAGGGCTACTGCAACAGGGAGACGACGGATGACGGAACGCTAAGGCTCGAACCAACGGAGTGCGAGGGTGAGCGGGCTACCGGCCGACATCAACAGCCGGCGATATTTACGTTTATCTTTGGATAACGGCTTCATCGCAAGCTTTATTACGACATCCACTCACGTAATCCTCCGCCGGCGTCATAACTCCTCGTTTGCTGCTCCGCTACAATGTACTACACCACCCTCGCGCTAGTATCGGGCAGGGCGATGCAACTCCCAAGTTTCTCAGGTACTTAACGAGTGTTTTAGACGTGTTTTGCAGTAACCGACAAAACTGCAAGGATACCAGCAAACATCTTTCAGGAATACTTTGCAAACAGCTGAAACTATGTTAGCCACTATAAAGTAAGAGATATTTTAAAAGTATGAAAACAGCAGCACTATTTACACAGCAGGAATATTTACACGTAAGTATTTAACGCTAACAAAACATTTTAAAACAAAGTATTTTGTAATTTACACTGAGAGAATTTTATGTCATATGCCTTAAAATGGAAATCGATCTGAATGAAGGCGCCATTTTCAACTTTTCGAGGCTCACAGGGGTCGGATGCGGATCCGACCCGCTATAAATGAATATCGGATATGGAATCCATAAATACTCAATCTAAATTCGTAAATTTTCTCCGAGGACCGTAAAAAGTAAAGAGGTATACGGATATCGGCTTACGTCTGATATACAGTAAAACTGTTTCAGCGATGATGCATTTATTTGCGTATTTTTGTTTGTAAATCGAAAGCGGATTTTCAACGTTATTGATCTTTCAGAAAAAATAATATTTTTAAAAACAAAAAAATCTTTCTGATTGCTGACTTAATTGATACGTGCAGGAGTATTTATATATATATGTGATCAGTAACTGTAAGCATACACAGACTGAATGGCTCTACAGAAAGGCCGAAATTGGACGAGGGGATTGGAACACGCCAGCTTAGTGCAGCCGCCGGAAGTAGACCTCTAACCGCCGCCGTATAATAGCTTTCAAATTGACCCTTCCACTTCGGCCTTCGCCAGAGCCGTCGACCACCGCAGAGTACGTCAGCATTATTGTTATACTTACAAACCGGACGTGCTTTATGTTAATATGTATAGTTCTCATTGTAATCCTACAACGCACTATAAGCTATAACTCGTGCGAGTCTATGTAAACAATTTGTCTGGGCTTCCGCAGAAAGGTCGGAGAAAATTAATTTTCACACAAAAGCATTAACACGAAATCATATCAGAAGTTTCGGAAGTGTTATTTCCTTTTATAGCCAAGGCGAACGTCAACCGACCGGCAGCAGTGGCGGCGGGCGTCCGCATCGATGGGGCCGGGTACGAGGATAGTCAAATACATAAAAGGGATGAGTCGCGCGAAATACTGGCGTTGTACGAGCCTAAGCCCTGTTTAGATTAGATCAGACCTTCGAAATAACAGTGAATGAGGACGTGGATTAACTACGGTCCGGAGCACTTCGGCCCGTGCGCTTAATGGCCCACCGTTAGGGGTAATGAGGGGTGCGGGGATAGGGAGGACCCTCCTCGTCATACTAGGTGCACGATACAATATATTTCTTATTAAATATTGAACGTCTGATTCGGTGACGTTGACGTCGTACGCTATAAGTGGTGGTCGCCACTGTATGTTTTAAATTTTAACATTTGAATTTCTAAAATAAGATTGGAGGTTTATATTAGGGCAATCTAAAACATGCAAAGCCATTTGCATATTTAAATGGTGTGGTCGGGCGGCATCGTCCTCGGTTTCGCGCATCGATTTAGATTCGTGCTCTACAGATGTCCCGGCGGCGCGCAACCAAGGGGTCGAAATTCATTTTTCAATGTCAGAGAAGAAAATTCATTAGAACTTTGAAATTACTGATGGCTAAACGGACGGAGTGAAATTTGCTCTTAATTTGTACAGAAACTTTTTCGCAAATTTTAAGCAACTTTCCGAAACGACTTCTGAAGTAAGAAAGATGGGAAAAGTGCTAATGATTACTTTTGTGTTTTATTTATTGCACCTAGTAAATGATGAACTTCTTTTTCTGTTGTTACATGTTCAGAGATATTTTCAAAGAAACCTATTTTTAGGGTTTAAATTTTCGTTTCAGATGTGAAGCATACAGAGAGAGTAGCATACTCAGACGAAAGGAGAGCTCATATTAAAAGTAATAAATCTGCAGTGAAGATGACGGGCAGCGTCACACGCTCGGCCACGACAGCGGCGCGCCGTCGTCGCTCAGAACAACCCGATATTAGTTTACTTTTCCTCTCGAACTTACTTTATTAGTTACTCACCCGCGAGAGCTGCCGCTGATAGTTTTCAACTTATTGAGAAGCCAAGCAGTCGCCCACCGTGCACCGGTCACGATATTTCAAGAAAACAAATATATATTTCTACGGTATCCAACAAACTCTATACACTATATATAGTTTTGGCTTCTAGATCTATAAAAAGAATTCGAATAAAAATTATAGTTTCAAAATACGCGTATAATATAACCATTCATGGCCAGAGGGCATCCAGAGTAAATTAGAACAAGCCCAAACACATTGTTCCGTTCCGAAATTCCAGTGCTTAACTTCCGTGTTAATCAATACATGATTCCAATGATACCACATTATTGTATTTTCACCAGATCTAAACACATCCGATTGTGATAAAAACAATTAGAAGTGGGTGAAACTAATTTCCATAGAATATAATTTTATGAGATACGTAGGTACCTACAGATGTAAGTACCCAATAAAAGCATGTAAAAATGTAGAATCATACTCGTGTGAAGGTCAAACTGGAAAATTGACCTACGTATGGTTTACATCCACATCTATGAGTTTGTATGAACGTTCAGAGACGCTTTTCAAATGGCTAATTGTATACCACGAAATTAGAAAGAAATAACAATAATACAATATTGATAGAATTTTCACGAGATCTGAGTTTGAACGTAATACTTGAGTTTTCAACACAAGGAGCTCTGTTTCCGCTCTTACATTTTGTATACGTAAACTATGATCCTCGTATACAAAAGCGTCATAATTCACGTTATGGGCGGCCCCATACTCTCTAAATAATAAGCTGGTGAGTTATTAACATACATGCAAATGCGTCGCTGCAGTGCAACAGCACGCGCGGGACCGCGGCCGCAGCCGTCGCTCCCATTGCCGTCCGTAGATATACCAGATAGCCAGTGCAAGCTAATACTACCTCACACTCATAAACAAGCTTTGGACTAAAATAAATACGTTGTGTGTAAAGCAGTTATAAACACATTATGGATGGAAAAATAAATTTCAAATGCTCTACTTTAGACACGACTACTACAGAGGAACAGATACAGAATCTCGTGCAATCCTATGGTAATTAATAGATTTTTTTGGGTCAGTGAAAATAATGGATATTTTAATATTTTTTTGGCAATAATGAAGTAACAATTTATAGGTACTTACGTACCTAGGCATGTTAACAACTACCTGATCGGCCCGCGGCTTCGTCTGAAAGAGATTTGCTCATACGACGTAAAGGCAGGAATAGAAACAGCATTTAAAAAAAATGTTACGGTTACTTTCTTGTTGAAAATGGTATTGAGATTATCATTCATATTGAGATCAGTCAGATCAGGAATTTCATATTGAGAACAAAATGAAATGACTAATGAAGTGACGGTCTATAAAATAATATTAGATTTATATTAAGCTCAAAGAAAACAAACAAATCAGAAAATTGCTCTAAAGTATATAATATAAAGTAATTGACACAATTGGCTGTAAAATGAGTTTTATGGTTGATAGGCTAGCCTTTGATCTAGATCTTTGAGAAGGTGTTAATCTGGCACGTTCACCGCATTTTTTCTTACAGTGGCTTATTTTTCGTTAATGCAATAGAATGTCCGTTGTTCCCCTTATTTAGCCGTTAGTCGTTAAATTCTTAAGCTTACAAATGTACAGAACCAGTTCTTACAATTTTTTTTTGATACCTGACACTATCCTGCTCTGAGCTTAGTTATGGAATAAAGCCTTTCGAGTCCAAATCCAGTACACAACTGATAACAATATATATGTACTTATTTTAAGTACAAGCAGAACAAAAAGTACCCGGAATCATTTGTATTAACATCCGCTCAACAAGCTATGATAGACTAAAACAGGTCACGCAGCTTTTCGTTGACAACAACAGCTTTGTAGGAGAGGATTTTATTGGCACAAATATTGTCCAAGTGGATCTGTGGGGCACAATTCCCGTGATTTACCGAGCTGTTTACGTGAGCCTGCCTATCCCGATTCACCAACATTTTTATAGCACCATTTGCCTGCAACTCAGACATTTTCTACATCACAAATCATTTTTACTATACATTTACGAAAAAAAAGCACCATTTGAACGGGAAAAACAGTACGTTCACGGATTGACAACCCGACCTTGATCGTGATCGCCGCAGTGCGTGCCGCCCAGTATGCACGGCATGCTACATAGTTTTTATGGCATCATTATTTGGTTTACAGCTCCCTTTTTGTAGCGTTTGTCTTTCGATATCGTTTGCGACATGACATGTAACAAATAGTCGTCATGTTGCATTAAAATTTTCTTATAGGCTACTATTATAGGCGTGCCATTTCATTGATTACAAAATATAAATGGGTCGAGAATAATATTATGTTAATCGTACGAACTTTACCCGTAGCTGTAAAAAATACCCCTTGAGCCTATGGAACATTAACAAAGTTTCCACGTTAACTTTTTGTGTAAGTAGAAAAGTTGAGGAGGCATTTTCCAATCTGAGGAGGGTTGTCGGCGCGCTATGTGGCGGGCGAGTGTCAGGCCGAGGAGGGCTCGTCATTATAGCGCGCGGCTGAGTCTTCAAGGGAAAAAATCACGCTGTGCGCCGCGTGCCACAGGCACATTGCCTTGCCTCTCCTGTGAACTAGTGTTGGCGTCTACCGACTTGGTTATGTCGTGTCTAACTCTGTCCGTGCTAGGAAGTACTAAACAAATACTTGTTAATTCAACCACACTGTAACATGTGTTTGTTACAGTGTGGTTGAAATTTGCAAACGATAGTAAAATATTACACACTTTAGGCAACCAGTAAAGAATACACAATATAAGGTAAAAGGTGAGAAAAGCAAAATAAGGTGAAATATGTGTATGCTTTTTCGCTTCTAAATAAAGTTAATATTAGTCCTGGACGATTCTCAGCAAATTACCTATTAACAGAAAGGTTCTATGAACGTTTGATACAAACGCACTAGCCGTGCCTATCATTCGTGACGAATTACGTGTAGTCACATAGCTGTATCGTGCTGTCACGCCTATATTTCCCAAAGAGGTAGGTGTAGATGAGCCTAAACACCCATGTTTCACTAGACATGTTTTGGTCTAATGTCAGCAATCCTATTGCCATCTAAGGGATACAGTTCTAGCATCCGGGCTGCTACTGAGAATTTAAATATTAGAAGAAATCAATATCTATCCTGCAATGGAATCGAATCTATGACTTCGTGATTCCAAACCGACGCTTTTCACCATTCCATCAACAAGGCAGTCGCGTTAGCTACGGTTGTTATTTTAGGACAGCAGCCTCTAAGTCATGATGTCAGAGTCGTTCAGCTGATCTGTAAACTGGCGTTGCCTGCTGGCTATAAGAAGGAAGACAACACTAGAAGAAAGGCACTGACTAAGACAAAGGATTGGCGTTTTCCATTCTTTTCACTCCTTAATTTTGATCCATTCATTGTGTCAAGATTTCAGTTTACAAAAAATAAAGGAAAATGTTAACTCGTCGGAAACAGCAACGACCTATTCATTGCTTTACTTGATTAAAATAGACAAAATATTCATTGTTTGATAATTGAGTTCACAAATTTCTAAACGTAGGACCACTGAAACACTTAAACTATCGCATAGGGTAGGCAGAGATCACGAACTTCCTCTTCATCATAAAGCACGCATTTCTCTCTTTATTACGTCAGTCTCATTAAATTATTCATACACAAATGTACTCATAAACTGGCCTTTATATTGAAAATTCATCTTTTCTAAATATAATATCAGGCCCATCGCATGCTAAGCGAATTGCCGTACAAGGCAAAAGTATTGTGCTACGAAAATTTTAAAATATCTCTAATCTTGTAAAATATGTTTCACCTCGTATACTTGCTATTTCAATCTCGTTCATACATTCATTAATTCTACATTCTAAATTATCTCAGCATACTTTATAAACTCACGACATCCTCATTCACTCCACATTGCTTTCTTGAAAGGCTGTTCTTTACCCTGATTATCAAAATGACACAATACATAGTTGTTGCTCTTATTTGGACATTTATCTTTTTTCCGCTATACCCAGCTTTGACAACATGAATGTCGGTAGTGACGCTTTTAGGTATTGCAAATCTTGCCACATTGAGGCTGGTCAATAAATGTGACATACAATCTCCTTTCCAGATCACACTGCTGCTTTCTATTCTTAAAAAATAAAGGTCCCAGATATCTGGGACCTTTATTTTTTATATACAAGCAGTTTCACTTTTTCCACTTTTGCTACATACATTTATAACATGTGACTGCATCCGTCGTTATGTACGTTCAACCATATCAAAAACATTAACATTCAGAAATTGAATAATTAAACACTTTTCGTTAGCTACACCAATACAAAAAGAGTTAAATCAACTAAAAAAAACAACTTAAAGTAAAAATCATTACTGTATCAGCAGGATAGCCCACTGCTGAACATAGCCTGCCCCATTATGGGGGGTTGCCATAATCCCCAGGTTTGGGTGCTTTGGGGATCGCAGTGTATGATATCGGTTCCTCAGAAAGCGCTGCTGCCCACCTTCTGGTGGGTTACCCTTAGTGGCGTCTTAGGACACCCATGGGTTTGACATTATAGACCGGCACCCAAAAACATCAATAAAATGGATACAACGTTCAAATTAATTATGTGTATTTCAATATAACAAAAATTAATTGAAAAATTAATTAAACTACTAAAAGCGGAAATACTACATTTTCCTTAAACTAGATAATCTTTGTATGTGACTTGGTTATAATAAGCTACCGAAACTCAAGTCGGTAGACAAAAATATCATACAAATCTGCTGAGTGGTAAGCGCAGACGAATTTGTAAGCGGGCACTTCGTAGATGGGGTAGAAAGTCTGCTAATCCTTTTATCTAAGCACAGCAGTCGGCACACGGCGAAGGCGGGAATGCGAGCCTTAGCTTACCGGCACTTGCACCTGTTCGGACCTCGGCCGTACTTGAGCCGGCGGTAATCTACCCTCTTTTTATTATTGGCCAGTCTCAGCTCAGCGCTTAATTAACGAACCGCTCGCTTCACCGACTTAACCGAACGCACCACCGCCGCGATAATAAGCTTGCTCCTTGTCGTGTGATGAAGGATTAAATGGCACATACGTCCGTTCCTGTTGTGCTCTCTTTGTAGATTCCAGGAAAGTTATTAACGAATTTTCATGCTGGTTACTGCGTCCTAAACATACGTATTCCGCTGTTTTTATTTAAATTAAATACATTTAAGAATGTTAAATGTACAATTACAAGGAATAAAAATGTGGATATAAATGTACCACGAGCAAGCTTCTTTTTAATCGCGTAACGATAAGAAAGGTACATTAAAAAGGTCTGGCGTGACAACAAATCTAAAGGAAAAATCTCCGCTTCTGAGAGCCCAACGGTGATAAACGAGAAAAACTTTGGAACTAAATGGAGCATTCGAGACGAAAGAGCTGCGCTGCTCTCGCAGAATAATACTTCTTCCGAAGAAATAACACTTATAGTCCGCGAGGCTTAAAATCAAATGTCTCCGTTCTCAGAAGTTTCAAGCGAACGCCGGGCGCGTATCTTGAGAAATGGCGACGCAAACAAACGCCAATCCTTCAATTTATACAACTTTGAAACACGTATATTTTTAAATCCGGGAGCTGACAAATTGCTCAGAGTGTAAATATGATTGATTGTCCCAATACTAGTTGAATTTTGCAAGGGAAATCTTACGTCGGTATTATTGTTTAGCTGAGGTGGCATAAAATCTTCGTAAGCTGTGCTTATTCTTAAATATAAATCATACTTACATTACGTCGAACGAAAATCCCAGAAAAACACATTAGACAACGTCTTACCTGAAAAAGAGAGAAGAAAAGATTTACGTATTTGGTAACCAGAAAAAAAACATCTTCAGTTCTCAGCTTTGCGCGTTGTACCTATATAATCTTTGAAAACATCTAATGTAAGGGACCATGCCATACATTTTGTTTCGTATTATGACGGCGTACATGAAAATGAATATACGTAGCATTATAAATATGAATTAAGCAGAAACTTCGTCCATAATTTGAAAACTTCAAAAGATATATGCGTGTAATGACGAGGGTATGTGTGTTGTTTTAAGGGAGTAGGTACCAGGGTTGGTTACAATTTACATTAATACGAGTTTCCGTAGAAGTGGCGAGTTTTAGAGAGCAGTTCGGGTCGAGGTCGGCCGGCGGAGCGAGCGCCGCCGCGCCGGACTGGACCCGTCGGACCAAATCACGCGTCCCCAGACAACACGCACCGAGCAACGCCCCTGGATTATGTTATATGAAAATAATTGTCGCACCGCGTCTGCCCGACGAGCGCCGTGCCAAAATTACCCCCGGAACAAGGGTCGATGTTTTGTTGCAGGAAACTTTGATAATTGGATTCACTTTGTTACTGGGATTCCGTAGATAGGAACTTACTTTAATTCTTATCGAAAGAAACAACACAACGGGAATAACACAATCTTCATCTATATAACTGGAGTTTCTATATACACAATAGCCGTGACTTAAAGTAAAAAATTTATGTATCATGTACCTACATGATACATAGATTTCAATATAATTTATGATATAGGCTATAATTTTCTTAAAGGTTATATTGTCAAGTACCTTTCAGAGCAAGTACCTTTAAGAGAGTGCTTTAATTCATACGTTAAGCAACACACGTACTGTATAGCATGTGATCAGCAGCACGATAGCATCGCCGAGGCGAGTGGCGTCGATCGGCACGTGCGCCTCGTCAAGTGGCCGCTACGTCAGCGAGCCGCCCGAATGAATGGTGATGCTCGCGGCAAGTGCCACACCGTCAATTATGCACCCGATTGACAACTTAACCGACCGCACTCTCATGTCCAACAAGACGGCATACTGTGACACGTCCTATCACCTCATTAAATCTAACATGTTTTAAAGTGAGTTTGGTACAAAAGACGGCCAGACAGTATAACCCGTAATAATATTTCAGATGCGAATATCTAACAGTCTAAATACATCAGAAAATTCTAGATCACATAGCCAGAATTTGTGGTTTATGCTTGCAGTTCGCGCAGCGATGTGGGAAATCCTGCTTTTATGTTGGCAAGATATGAAAACAAATTCACTCCGAGGGCAATATCATAATGGAAGTAGCTCTATCAGCACAACAGCCGCATTGCACTCACGTAGCGCGTTAGCTCTGACCACTATCGGATACGAGTATCTCCCTATTAAACTTTTTCAGTGTTTTTACCACATTGCCATTAAAGTTATAGTACCTCCACACTACAGTAGATATCCATACGTATTAAAGATATTATTGTTACAAAATATTATACAGTGAAGACTTTAAAATCTAATTAATTCGGGTCGTTTTCTTGGCCGCAACAAAGGAGGAAAACGGAGGTTATTTCTTTATGCTAACTTTTATTTTATTTTTTCGATAAAATGAAAAGCTTCTAGTTCAGCGATCTTACGGTAAACGGGGAATAAAGGCACGAGCTTTTTTGAAGCGATTTCATTTAGACGAAGTTTTTGTATAGAAATATTATATTTTATTACAAAATTTTAACGTGTCTTGAAACATTGCTTAAAAGTATACGTCTTCATTATGATATTTCACATAATTATTACGATATTGATGAAAAAAATGTTAGATTATATATATATATATAAATTATTATTACTATATTGTGTTACAGACCTTTACACCGACGAAGGCGCGGCCTACTATATATTTTAAAAGTAGTTGTGACTACAACCGCAAAACCCAAGCGATCATATTTTGTATTTTATTGTGTTATGTGCAGCACAACAGCATTTACAACCACGCTTAATAGGTTACACTTCCAAACAAAATCTATCCATAGAAATGCATTAGAGCCTAGGATCCAAAACATAAATTTACTGAAGGGCGCGCCTTAGTGATTGAACAGGTATATACTCTTCTTCCTGTCCTTACCCTACTACGCTAAGTGGGGTCGGTCTACATGCATTTTACTCTGACTATTTAATTGTTCTTCATTACTAAACTCTTTTGCAAAAAAAAACGGGCACTTAAATTTTTTTCTCTACTTCAATGAAGAAGAACAAGAAATAGGTTTTGTTAATTTGACGATGTATTGGCATGTTTTTTGAAGCATCCTGGCATGATTCTTTACGTTCCAAATTTAAACTTTGAAATTATTAAAAGAAAAATAATGACTATTGTGGATTATTTTAAAATTGCTTTACTAATGGCGCGAATTGCTGAAACGATTTTTAACTGATTACGATATTTTAAAACTTTTTGGATATTTTCTGCAAATTAAACAATTTAATCTTTCTTTTTACATTAAATACCACTTTTTGATATGAGTGATAAAGCGATAAGGGCCGGTAAAATTATAGCCCTACTTGAAGAAAGTTGTTCGCGCAAACTTACGTGTCTCAGCGGCTAAATGTGAGTCGTTCAACTGTCCAGAGGACTTGGCAACGGTATCAAGAGACTGGTTCGGTCAAAAGAAGACCCAGTTCGGGAAGAAAACGATGCACAGAACCAAGAGATGACCGCTTTTTGGTGATTCAGGCGTTGCGTAATCGTAAGGCGTCAAGTGTGCACCTGAAGAAGAGCCTTGAAGAAGTAAGAGGAGTAGAAGTTAGCTTGTGGACGGTCAGAAGGAGGCTTTTGGCTGCCAATATCAAGAGTTACCGCCCAGCTCGGGGCCCTAAATTACTCCGAGAGCACCGTGTTGCTCGACTTCAGTTTGCTCGGACCTGTGCTTCATGGACTCTGGATGACTGGAATAAAGTATTGTTTTCTGATGAAGCTAGAATCTCTTTGTGTGGAGAGGACCGACGCCGGCGAGTGCTGCGAAGACCACGGTAACGCTATGCGGAAGTGTGTTTCGAAGAAATCACTCCTTATGGCGGAGGCTCCGTTATGTTTTGGGCAGCAATTAATTCGACGGCGCGTACGGAGCTAGTTTTCATAGATAATGGAACATTAAATGCACACCGGTACATAATGGAAGTCCTAATTCCATATGCACAACCCACATTGACTGCACTTGGGGAAGATTCCATTTTTATGGACAATAATGCTCACCCGCACCGTTCTGGCGACGTGGAAGCGTACATGCAAGAAGTTGGGATCCGTCTTTTAGATTGGCCAGCTCGAAGTCCTGACCTCAATCCAATTGAGCATGTGTGGGATGTTCTAAAGAGACGGGTAAGATCAGTGCAACCTGCTCCACAAAACATCAGGGAGCTAAAAAGAGTCATTGCAGAAGAGTGGGAACGTATTCCTCAAAACGTTATTAAAAACATCGAGGAAAGCATGCCCAGAAGGATTCAAGCTGTGATTTTGGCAAGAGGAGGTGACACTCGTTATTAGGTTTTTACATTTGTAACTTTATATATTGAAAAAAGTAAAAAAAAACTTGTCTTTATTGCCGACCACTTCTTATTGTTTGGGCGTGTACATCGATTTTAAAGAATCCATCGTTTTTTTTCTATTAATTGCTCGAATTCACTTCACGAGGATTAATTTACACGATTATAAGTATACAGACTACGTCAAAGAAATAAATTTCATTTAATTAACTAAAATCGACCTTAGAACGTAAATTTCCTTAGGTGCCCGTTTTTTTTTTGCAAAAGAGTGTATTTACACGTTTCACATACATCCTTTTTCATGCAGTTCATCCGTACCTCCTTGGTTTTCATCTATTCCTATATTCGTCCACATTTGTACTTAACACTTTTATCCTCCTCATGACATGCCTATACTACGCTAGTCAACTATCTCTGGTGCTACCTTCAAGCTATTCCTCATATTTTATTCCTTATCTTCCTTCATTCATCTAATACTAATCCAATTATAATACTAATCTTTGCAACATCCGCACTTATTTTTTATTTTCTTCTTTGGTTGCCTAACTATTATTAAGAAACTACATATATTTTCACAGAAAATGGAACAATAGCAAATTTTTTTTTTATATTTTGTGGTAACCTAAAATAAATGATAAAAATATAACAGAAAGAGGTTAATCCCACGTTGCGACTGATACGCTTTACCTCCATGTAATAGGGACAGAGCACATTGCCTTCTACAGGGCACAGTTCAAGACTCCAGATTCCTTTTGAAAATTAATTATTTCTAAAATCTCAATGGCTGTCTAAGAGTTCGTAATGAACCAATCAATACGCACAACTAATTGTGTGATATTAGTTCCTTACGTCTCAACTTAGGACAACTCACCGTAATTCCAAGTTCGTCACAAGTCGCGAACTGCACTGCCCATCACCATGAGACTTAAGCTAAGATTCAGAGACAAGTCTAAGCGTGAACTAATGCTTTAATCCGTCAAAATGTAGTGCTTAGCATCATAATTGTATTCAGAGACGTCTGGTACAGCGCTTAAACTTAGCGCGTGCTATGCTAAGCCAAGTAGTGGAAATCGACTACTTTAGCCAGTCTCAAAGCAGGAGTGGCGCCGCCAAGTGAGACACTAAGGCGCATGGTGCAAAAAGTTCTTAAGGATTTTTTTTCGTAAATTGAAAAAGGCACCTATTTTGTTTCACTCACTCCAATCACATTTTATATACTGTTGTTCTTGTCCTTTTCTTTTTATATCAGGATTCACAGATAAACAAGAACCGGTAAACGTTCCATAAGTGAAAATATGTGCCATAGATAATAGAGTGTGATCTAAACAAAGAGCAAGGTAAGTAGGGCTCAGACTATATCTCTGAATATGAAATTTAATGATTGGCTTAGCCGACGCTGGGCTGGGCATTTGTGTAAGACTGGTCTTTGACCGTCTTACACAAATGTCTCTGAATCTCAGCCTTAAAGTTTTGAGCTTATCTCAAAAACAATTGATGTTAAACTTATAGTTTTCATAGAAAAAATACGGATTAATTTTGGCATCTGGCGGCTTTTAACGCGATGCTTTAAAATTGATAGCTGTCATTCAAAATGAAGACCTCGATATGGTCTATCCCTTCTGTAGAGAAACTAGTAATCTGAAATCAATAGTTTCAGAGATATAGCTCATCTTAGTTTGACAGCTGTCATCTTAAATGAAGAACTCGATATGGCAATTTTTGTCTGTATAAAACACTAGTAAGTATTCTGGAATCAATAATTTCAGAGATATAGCTCTTATAAGTTTAGTAACTGTCATCCCAAATAGAGATTACGATTAGGACTATCTTTTTGTTATATATACTAGTAGTCTGGAATCAATATTTTCAGAGATAGCCTTTTGAAGTTTGACAGCTGTCACTTAAAACAAGGGTCCCGGTGAGAGCTATCACATTCGCGGAGGAATTAGTAGCCTAACCCTGACAGTTTGCGAGATTAGGGCTACCTTTCAAGCTTGATAGCAGTCGTCCGAAACTCTGATATCAGAGAGACACTTGACAGCTGCTAAACTAAAGCTTATGTTAGATTGATGTCTCATGTGAGTTTTAGCTGAAAGAAACCCAAACCTAAAAATATTTACTCGTCACTTAAATAGCTGTTAGTTTTTCACAGCTACGCCAACCTAAGTATATTTTTAAATTTGTGAAAGTATGTTATTTTCCAAAGTATATTCATCAGTTACTTTGACAGCTGTCACATCTTAGTAAAAATATGTATCGTCGAAAGTAAAAGTTGAACTTAAATACTTACTGCCGGTATCCATCTACAACGAGCAGTCAGACTACATCATAAAGAATGCAAATTCTAGTTTATTAGTAGTTGAGTATATGGGACATTAATGAGAACAAAAATAACTAATTGTGCGTCCAGGAAAGATCATTAAATATTTATATTCCTTATAACGCCATTAGCGGTGCATACTGATAGGTCTATAAGGAAATCCTATAGCTGTCCGACCCGGGTGTCGAACTCAGGACTCTTAACCGTCGATATAAATGAAAAATACATTTTAAAAAAACTTTACAATACAATATGATGACGTAGGTAGAAACTTAATAATTGGAGCATGATCGTTGGAAAGATTGATGGTCCGAAGGATATATCATAATTATGAAACTACCGAAACAAATACAGATTACTCGGCAGACTTCGAAATTAACAATAATAGATTGTTATACAAGAGATGAAAGGGACTTATAATAGATATTATACTTTTGAATATTTACATCGAGGAAAGTACAAAAATATATAAATATGAAATAATAAATTACAGACACAAGAGACTTCTAGCATAAGGTGGGCTTCGTGCTTGTTCTGTCACAAACACAAAAAAAAAATAGTCTACAAATGTTTGTTAGGACTAACAGAAGTCAACTCTAAGAGGTTGGTAGCATTTTTCCAATAATTACTGAATAACAGTAATAATTTAAGATCTGGAATATATAACGAATATAGGGTAGATAGTATCAACAAGTCGGTTACAATATCAAGGCTGGGTCCAGCTGTCGACGGCACGTACCGTTAACGAATCGAGCGCAGCGTGACTCCCGGCTCACAGGAGCGTAATTGGAAAGACGCTACGTGACACTGCTACTGCTGGCGCTCATCATTAGCGTCACTCAAAATTATGTAACGCTCTCTTCATAATAATTGTACTTAATGAAGTTATGTGAGTTGGAAATTGAACTGGTCAGCAGTTGGAGATGTTACAGACGCAGTTATAACTGTTGGTTGACAGAAGCATAGTTGGATGTTATTCGTGTAGGATACGAGTTTCAGTAAAGTTGTTTAACATAAAAAAAACGTTTCTAACTCTAGGAAATGTTCAATGATAATATATTGAAGTCGGTGCTATAGCCATCACAAAGCTCTATCATACATTAATATATATTGAAGCTATTTAATTACCATTACACGTAAATATTTTTTTTTACATAAAATGGAACCGATTTTTAACACTGAAAAGTATGAAATGACTTGTTGATGTTGTGAAATAACTTGTATTTTCACCCTTTTTAGTGATAACTACTGGTTAAACGATCGATTTTTACACACCTACAATATTGGTCACCATCAACAAAACCAAGTCATCCGTCCATTCACCCTTTTAGCCAGGGTATGCTCCAATTGAGCTGAGTGATGAGTCATATCTCAAATTTTTCCTATCGTTGTTTAACCATCGTATTAGGATGGAGTGACATCTATAGTTCAACTTACGTTGTACTACAATCAAGACTAATTTTGCAATTAGCTTTAAACTTGTTAATGATAACGCAACCCTATAATTTTAATATTTTTATGTTTGCAATAACGCATGCAATGCGGATTATATAACAATATTGAAAATTTGAGTTATGACTCATTGTCATGTTAGCCATATTAGAGCATACCCCGGCTAAAGATGGATGGACGCGGGTTCGAATCCCGCACATGACTTAAAATTTTTCCTCTCGTAAATTTGTTTTAAAAAGGTTATATATTTTAGCACTTCAGGGGTTTCAATTATGTTTTCATAGGGACACACTGGATATTCTAATCTAAAACTTTCATTTTCTTTTATTCCGTTTAATTAAGTTACGAATAAAGATTATTAGCATTTTAAAACAGTGCATAAGTTACGAAGATATGAAGTGACATAAATAAAAAACTTCGAATAAATAACCTCCTCTTTTTTAGGAGTCGGTAAAAAATATTCCGTCAATAAAAGATTTATAGCTCTTGGGGGTTGCTTGAACATCGGCGTGTGCCGCTGACAAGTATAAGACGAATCGAGTGCAAGGTAACCCCGAAATCGTAAGAAAATATGATTGTGAGGCTTGAATGCCAGTTGTCATGAAAGACAACTGACACTGAAAGGTAGATATTTATGAATTAATTTAATTAATTCTGCATATATGTAACGCAAGATTTCGTTTTCATGGGAATTTGGGTATTTAGGAAAACTTAATTGAATGGCCCCGAGTTTCTTGCCCGTTCTTCTCGCAGTGGCTCTATATTTTTTTTTGCTGAACGTGGCAGTACAATGTAGAATATTGCAATATTAAAATTTGTGATTGACCTTTATAAGAGCTTCGTAGACGCCTAAATTGAATAAATGATTTTGACTTTGGCTTCCAGTCTACTATTTCGGGGATATACAATTGTGCCGTTGACGTTTTGTCGTTGTTAAATTACGCTAATATATATAAATTTTAAAATTGTATCTTCTCTGCAATATTACGATTTCAGTAACCATGGCCACCAGATACAATTTTCGCGAAAATAGACAGACAGCTACGTCGTAGCACGACGAGATTCTACTACGAGTTTTAAAAAAAGTATTTTTGAAGTACGAAGCTTTGGTCCTGTTATAATTTTGCAAGAAAATAAATAATGTAATTCATGACTCAAGGGACTAAGAAGAGATTACACTGTGATGTATAGTGATAGGTATATAGGATATAGTGATAGGTTTGCTACTTGCTACGCATGGCTTTGCTACGCGCTACGTATTGTATGCTACGAATAAGTTATACTATAGTAGCTAGTAGAAGTGCGCGGCGCATTTTATTTTAGGGGTTTTTAAGGAAATGCGTATTACATGTGACGCGTAGCCAGATTTAAAGTAAATCGTATCAATCTTAGCTATCTGATATACAGGCTTTGAGTCTAATATGCTTGTCATTCCAGGGGCTAATCTGTCCTTTATGTCACAACACAGCGACTATTAAATCATATGTAGACAGGGTATACAAAGGGTGATTATATTATAATTAACGAAGCCGTCGATCTGCTATACTTGAAAGGAAATGTTAATAACACAAAGGATACATAGCAGATGATTTATTAAGTACAATTACAAATATATGAGTGTTTTCTACACTCTACCTTATTTAAAATATCCTTTCTCAAAAGACAAAACGGAGTTCTAATAATAAGACTCCGCTATCTGTCTGTCTGTCTCTCTGACCGTTCGTCCGAATGTCACGTGTCTCTAGCTCGTAAACGAAAAAATCAAATCAAAGTTTATATTATCGGACAACAACGACCCATTCGGATTAGTAAAACTTATTAGTTAAAAGAATATTATTAGTACACATTTACAACAAAATTGCTCTATATGCCTCCTTAAAGTCATAAGTAGTAAGTTACAAAGCCGCAATTTTATATTGGACTAAATTCAACTTATTTTTCAGGTGGGCTCCAATACTTGAGAAGGTAGCTGAAAACCAAAACTTATTGCACCCCAGAAGGTGTCATACCTTAGAACTTATTGAGTAGACTAAAACGGTAATGTTTATTTTTGGTACAGGATCTATCTCACAGTGTTAACTAGTTAGTTTGATATTTTACTATATATTCTAGTTTAAAGAAAACCGCTGATTAATAATTTAGTTTTGGAAAACCAACGATATGTTTTTTTTTCGGGCTCTTACAATGCGGAACCCTAAAATAACGAAGACTTGCATTTGGCTCGTTTTTATTGCTTGTAGGGAGCTTTTGACTACTAATTTGCCTGTTGGTAAATGCAGATGTGAAAAAGGCTGAACCTAGAATGCAACAATGTTTTAAGGACAGCTGCGGGGCACTTTGGCATCAGATTTTTCTGCTTGATTCAAGGGCAGAGAATTCTCAAAATGCTCGTCTACCATGCGGTTAAGATCAGACCCACAGGATTTACACATAACAAGTCGCTTGCTTGCTTCCATAGTCATGTCCCATCATTAATCAAATTATTTATGGGTAAGGCCGAGAACTTTTCAAACGCCCCACGTGGTATTCCCTACTATGCACTGTATTCATCACCACGAGACATTCTCTTCAAATATTAAGAGACTGATTCATAGCAAGGCTATTTACTTACCAAAACAATATTTTTTTAGAAATTTTCAGGGTGTCTATTGTAGAATGTATCAATGAGTTTTTAAGCAGCTCGAATATTTAATCATGTTTACATTATAACTAGGGTCAAGTAGGGCAAATGCGAGGGCCATAACTAAAATAATGTTTTTAATTTTGTACCATATATTACCGTTTAGTAGCTAAGAATTCACATTTAGAGTACATAATAAGCATATATGAGGCGATCATTTTATGTCGTGAGACAACAATGGAAACAATTGATCAGAAATTTTAGACGATTTTTTTTAAATCCTAATTCATTATTGCATTTGCCCGGTGTAAAGGGGCAAATGTGATAATTAAATAGCATTCCCTAACAGAGTGCTAATCGTAACAATTGGGGTAATAGTAATGAAACAGAAAAAAAAATATTCTTTGGTTTTTAATTGAAACAGATGAGACAAATACTTCTTGAGTTATAAACTTGCTGCTTTTTTTTCTCACGTATTTGAGCGGTTCTGGTTGTCTAATAGACAGACTGTGTCGATTTTTTTAATTAATAAACCAGTCTTCTCCTGGGATTCCTGACTTGAATGGTGTTTTCAAATGGTTAACAGTAACGTATTGACCCACTAACTCCAATATCCCTTTTCGACTCATATATATTAGTCCATTATCACAATTGCCCCAAATCATTAAAAAAACGGGGCAAATGTAATAGCGACAATGTGGTGCAAATGTCATAAGATCTGTTAGAAATAAGCTATTGAATGACTTTCTAATACCAATATTCGTCACATTATTGCAAAACAAATAAAAAACTTACTTCACAATTCAAGATGAAACTCAATTGAAATATAGGTTATAAATTTGTGTTCGACGTTATTTCATGGCCGCTCCGGCTCAGGTATCATTCATTCTTCGGTAAAAATGTCTTGAGAAGTGGTTAACGTAAGGTCTAAGTGTTCATGTCATAGCATAGATGCCAGAACTGATATTTTTTGTACGATATTCTGGAATAGAACGCTACTGCATTTGCCCCGCTATTGCATTTCCCCGATTTCACCCTAATTGAATTGTTCGATGTGTGACCTACTTATCCAAGCAACTTATAAAAATGTAAGTTTTCGAACGGTCGAATTGGAATCACATATGACGGTATTATGATATTTGAACGCGTAATACAATCAGTATGAAGGTGGCCATTAAGCACGGTCGGTGGAGTATATGTGTCGAAGAAAGCGTTTTGCGTAATTAAACGTCCGGGCGGCGGCGGCAGTTTATGTGACGATTAGTGAGCGGGACGCGCAGAAGGCTCGGCCGTTCAATTTGCCGCTTCACTTGACACAATTCGACGCCTGACTCGGGGACAATCGCACTCGAAGCCCCGGCGACCTCCTTATCTCCCGCCGAGGTAATCTTTCCTTCCCTCGCCGGCAATAACTCCAAGTGGGCAGGATTACCTGCAAAAGGGCTCCGTAAGGTAACCACCTCTACAAAGGTTATCGATTTAAACAATGTGTGCACGCTTCAAATACATTTCTCTTATTGTTGTTTATTTTTGGCACACTTTCTTTTTTCTCAAACGTTGCCTTTTTCACGGAGATTGGGTTCGCGTGAATCTTGCTTGTGATAAAGGTATTTATTGCTAAGAAGCCACATGGGTTTTATACTTTCTTCAATCAGATGTTATAATATTTGACGCAAATTAACAATAAAACAGTGCATATAAAGGTATAAATTAATGTATATCCTCTGAAATATATAATTACTTCCGGAGAAAAAAATTATTTTTCGTCTGAAGTTCTTTGCTATAGGAAAAAAATCTTATTAGTGTCATAATGCATAGTTACAAAGTCAAACACACCAGCAAATATGTGCCCTAGTTGCTACTAAGACGCTTGCTTTGCTGTCCGAAATATGAAGTTCATGATTGGATGAATCTTATATTTTTCGAAATGATGTACGTATTTTCCATAAACATGAAGAGGTAATTTCATCTCGATGAAGGAAACCTTAAAGTGCGCTCGGATCGTATCATAAAATATAGATGAATCGTTGGAGGTGCCATTTGCAAATAATTCCGTTGGCTTGTAAATCTGCGCACGTAAATCCAGTTGCTGTCTGGGCGCGGAAATTGAATCGTTCCAATATATAATTTTTAGCGAAATATGGCCACGAATGTGACCCATTCGTATAATACTGTAATCTAATGATTCTTACCAATGTACATGCGAAACAGCGAATAACTTTTTCATTTTTATTATTTATATTATAAGTATAAATTACAACATTACGTCGCACCAGTCTCTTGGAAGGGTAGGTAAAGACCACACACGTCTACTTGATTCAATTACGATATACGAAAGTATAAGAGTAATAACAGGAACACCTAGGTAGGCAGGACTTTAGTGTAGTACAGCTGTTGTGCATGGCAAGATCAAGTTTAGCTCGCTGCTCGTTGTGTACTCTGCTACATTATTAGTGCTACATTAAATATAAGGTACTTATAAAACAACTAACAAAAATTATACAAATTGTTCTCACTGCTCAAATCATTTTATTTATGTACCTTCTACTTATGTCAGCTCTTTCAGTAAAAAGGAAAAAAAAAACGGATGTAAGTCTTCGATGCCTACTTGGACTATAACAAAATTAATTTTAAATAGGTTCTACTCATGTTATTGCTATCAAAAAATTATAAAAAGAAACTGCCATTTATTATTTCCCTTATATTCGAAATGAAAAGTGGATTGTTTAACAAGGCTGAAAGTCGTCAATTCCTATTCGGACTATAGTCGTCCTCGATGCGCTTGGGCGTCTAAATACCTCGTATAGGAATTAATTCCTTTCGACATAATTTGTATAACAATCTACTATGGTATTCCCTCCGAAACAGAGCTGATTTAATATTTTCTGTTTTTATATAACTTAGGCATGATATAAGACAAACCCCTGGCATTTCGTTTTTTTTTCAGCAACTCATTATTACTTAAGTATATATGACCCTGAAAATCACAGTATTACCCGTTTTACCGCCATGTTCAGAGTACCAATATACAAACTTAAAAAGTGTTTAATATAAAAAATATAGAAGTTCAGTTTGGAGGATAAAATCTGTTTAGGAATACGAAACGTCGATTTCGTAAAGTATCTTCCTATTCCACGCACCCATTATTCTCTCTTAATGCATATTAAAAAAGATAATATTGTGTCATCATCACACTTTAACCTAAGCGTTCGTGGTAGAATCAAATTTATACTTTTGTAGTGTAATATCTAATAAAGAATTATCTGTCCTCTATTTCTGTTAGTTGTGCGAAAAATTAAAGCTATAATGACCATAATTTTTCTTTTCTCTGTAATTTTATAATGTAATCCGCGGAGCATGCGTCATTGCAAATAAAAATATTTAAAATATTGGGTTGCGTCATCGTTAACAAGTTTAAAGCTAATTGCAAAAATTTGTCGTGTTTGTAGTACAACGTAAAATGAAATAAAGATGTCACTCCATCCCTATACAATGGTTAAGAACGAGAGGACAGATATGTTTTGTTGGGTTAGCGGTTAGAGCATATCCCGGCTATAGGGATGGCTGGTTTGGTTTCGAATCCCGCACATGACTATAATTAACCCTCTCGTTGTTATTTTGTAATGTAATCCGTGGATCATACGTCATTGCAAAATGAAAAATATTTAAGAATGTATGTTATATTATTTTGGAGAATATCCCAATGTAAAGTAATTATTTATTCATGCACTAAAGCTTGTAAAGCTCAGAAACATTCAGTATGTTCTATCTTGAAAAGCCATAATCTATCTCGAGATATGTCATACGGGTTCATTTATAGGTATTAGAGTTGAGTGGATGGCCGCAGGCTGCGTTGGCTCAACGACCGTGGCGAAGAGGTAGTGGAAGGCACGCCCGGCGCCCGGCAAAGCGGGATATTTCAATTTGGGCGAGATGCGACCCGGGAGGACGCGGCCCGCTCGGCTCGCTGAACCGTGCGCCCGCTGTGGCTTCGGCCAAAGAGCAAACACCGCCTCCGCAATCTTGTGCTACGTGGACCATACCGAACGCTCGACCACGACAATCTACTGGTACAATTACCCACACTCCACTATAGGCGGCTTCAACCTCCAACTAAGGCTCTTAGGGATTTGGTCATTGATAGAATCGATATATCTAAGTTTATTCGAAACAACCAGAATAATAATGTAGGATTCACAATATTCATAAAGGTTAGCAAAATTACTACTTACTTAATGTTTCCAGTATTTTAGACGGTCTAATTAATGATATCTTTCATCTCTTGGCTCGGAAATATTCTACTCCGGCAAAAAATGAACAAAAATTGTGTTATAAATGTTAGATTGAGCTGTTTTCAAACTTTCATAATTTTACGTTTTGTTGGATTTTTTGCGAGGGTAGGGAGATAAATAACCTTCTTTCCTTCAATGGGAGGGCTGAAGTAACTTAGGTTTTGTTTTTTTATGCAACATTTAGCCTTGTTTGGAGCGTATTTGTCTTGAGAGATATGTAGATATTGTGCTTTTAAACAAGAAAAAGTGTATTTTAGGTGATACTGAGCCTTGTTATCATAGCAGAAATATTATTTGAGCTCCACAGCGTGGCTGTACATCATTATTTAGTATACATGGTCGTCTAGTAGCTTTAAGACTTTCGCGACTTGAACACATATTTGTAAGTATTTACCGGGACTTAATCGCGATATAACTTTTTATTATTTATTTACCTCGACATTTAGACGAAGTTCGTGGTCACGATGGCCAAGTAATGATGGCCGAGCGGTAATAGCTATGGACTGCCGCGCCTCAGGTGCATGGTTCGATTCCCATCGCCAGCTTAAGTTTCACAACATGGTGGAAGAGCATGCAGCAGTCCTTAAGAGCCAGTAAAATTACAGGCACATAAGGTTTAATAAGTGCATGTCTCAAGATGACGGGCGCGGTGCAATTCGTCACTTGTAATGAAATCTGTTGTAGGCAAAGGTTAGTCCGCTTAACACCAGGTGGGCCTCGTGCTTGTTTCGTCAAAATCCCATTAAAATGATATGTATATTGATATAAATTTGTTTTTATTGCGATTAAGTCCCGTTAAATACTTATAACTACATGCTCGTATGTCTAGACATACATAAGTATTTAACCAGCCTCAAGTAGGATATTTGTCGCCAAGCACTAATCGGATCATTTTCGACCACACACGATTTCTTATCGACAGATGGTCTCTCATCTTATCGACATTGGGCAAATATAACCAATTAATAAATAAAAAAAGTTACCAAATTCAACATTGATACGCACAATGAGGATTCCGTAATAACATATAAAATATTAAAATATGTAAAATGTCTGACGATGATGCATCAAATATTGTTATTATTTCGTACAGTTTGCGATTGTAGTCCGAATTGCACTTGCCCGGTTTTATTAATTACTAGCTTTCCGGGCGCGGCTACGCCCGCGCGTATGTCGGTTATCGCGCAAAAACATTAACCTCTTTTTGCGCAGTTGGATAAAACTATCCTATGTTTTTTCCCGGGTCTCAAACTATTTCCATACCAAATGTCATTCAAATCGGTCCAGTAGTTTTGGCGTGAAAGCGTAACAGGCAGACAGTCAGACAGACAGACGGACAGAGTTATTTTCGCATTTATAATATTAGTACTGATTATAATTAAGAATGTGATGTTACGATTGTGAATATTATATATATTGAAGAAACCCCTTTTTTTGTATGTACCACTCATAATTTATTACTCTTTTTTTATAAACTTTATTTTATTATTATTTGCTGAGTATAATTACAAAATGTTTTTATTAAGACTTTGACAGCCTACATATTACTTGTTATATAGTAAAAATACAGGTCTATAAAGTAGGACGGAAGAACAGCAGCGTAGACTTAGTAATCGGGTTAAGTACCCGATTACTAAGTCTACGCTGCTAAGGAACCCTAATGAGAAGCAATGTAAGTACTGACAGAGGTAACGCCTTACGTCAGACTTTCTCGTCTAATATTTTCAAAAACAAAATAAAAACACAGCTAAAATATTGTAAAGTCCCCATTACACAAATTCGTTTCACCTTTTTCATAAATAGCGACCTCACAAAATTAAAGCGAATGTTTTCGTTATCAACCAATATAAAGACTTACATTTTAATAAAAACTGTCCGATTTGAGCGAGTGCTCATCATGAGAAGTGCTTTTAATTAAATTATAAGAGGTGGGTGGGAGAGTATTGAAGAGCCAAATTCGCCGGTTGAGAATAACAATGAATTTGTGGAGCTCGTAAATCCAGACTCGCACCTGTTATTGAATAGACTCCGACATTCCAAGACTTCATTAATCGTGATTTGGCAAACATAAATCAATAGACGTCAAAGCCGGCAAAGCTCACTCGCTTAAAAAATCTAAAGTGCAGATGTTTATGTATGCTTGGCTTTCCATTAGGAACCCTTATAGAATAAACTTAATTGACAATAAATCATCAAAGTTAAATAACTTTTGAGTTTGGGTGAATTAGTGGCCTCAGCCCTGCGGCCACCCATAGAGTTAGTACTTTCATCTCATTTTCTTCTTTCCGAAGGTAACGAACTGTGTAATTGGAAACAGGGGGTCGTCGGTCGGGCGCTGACAATAATGCGCATAATGTTAGCTCTCTAATTTTAATTTTATCTCTAAGGCTTTACCATATTACGAGTAATATTCAATTTTGTTTCACTGAGTGACGTGAGTAGTATTTTGTCATACTATTTACTTGAATTTACGAATTAACGTGGCGGTGTCAATACAGATCATGAACAATCAACATCGATCTATGAAAATCAGTGAAATCAAACGATAATTAGATAGGTATCTTAATGTACAGCGGTCAAGAAATATACGCTGATTAGTATTTATTATTGTTACATAATAAATACTAATCAACTATTTATTTAAGTGTCAAAAGGGCATTCGTGATGTAAGAAATGAATTTCAACTGAAAATCAGTGCTAGGGGCAGGGGCGTCTGCAGAGTTGGATCTGATTCCTGACATCTCGCAACATTGCAATATTTTAATTGTCTAAGGGCCCGTTACTTTATTAGGACATTCTTAAGAATGTCCTAATAAAGTTTCGGGTTGCTATGCAACACATAAAATAACTGAATGATAAAAATGACAGTTAACATGTAGCGCGTTTCAAGATTAAAGGATGACTCACGCTAGACCGTGTCGGGTCCGAGCCGAGTGTCGGCCGGAGCACGGTCAACTAATATTACGTATGGACACACTCACGTTATACCGAGCGGCAACCGAGTGACGGCCGACAAACGGACAACGCTCGGAAACAACTCGGTCCCGGCTCGGCTCGGCCACGGCCCGTTGCATGAATACAGTACCGCCGAGCTGCGCCCGAGCAGTCGTAGTGGTGCTATGCAAGTGCACTGTCGTTTTTGTTCGACATTGGAAAATGAACAACGAACGTTTGATTGAAGCTGTGAGGAAATATCCAGCATTATATGATATGAGCGATGGGAAATGTATGGACTCCAATTATAAGTCTTCATTATGGGTCAAAATAAGCAAAGTATATGTAATAATAAACAAAGTATATTTTATACTTCGTATTAAATGTCACGTCAGGGTTCGCGAAAAGACTGAACTATTTGTTGTGACGTCATCAGAGCGCCGAGCGATTCCTTTACCGCTTGTAAGACTGCTTGATTGACGTGGAGGTATAAAGTTTAGCAGTAAGATCAAGTTATTATTACTATAAGAGGTGAGACTTGGGCCCTGGTCTGTCGACTGTCCAGCTGTATGTTACAGGTCTGTCAGGTGTGGTCAGGGAGCTCGTTAATGGAATGTAGATGACAAAGCGCTGTCATCGCTGACAAAGTCGATCTTAATCGATCAAATAAGTAAAACAACCTCCACTGCGTTCATGACTGGGATGAGTGGCAGCTAGTGGCAATATTACTGAGTGATTCTGTGCCTTGGAGGGCACGTTAAGTCGTCGGTCCTGATATATATCTTACAATGGCAGTCATTATAATAGGGCATTTTGCAAATACCTGCCTGGCTAGCTAATCTTATGCCAGGCAGCTAACGTGTGTTCGCTTAGCTATTCTTAAGATCAAATTTTTTTTTTTACCAAATTGGATGCACACTCCATTTCCTTGGAGTTGAAATTTTTTCAGATTCTTCAACGTCCGAAATGGAATTATCGCAATAGCCGATAATTCCATATCGTCAAAATTCAACATTGTAGTCTAGTTACATCACTATTTTTGCTCGGGCGAGTATACTGCATCACGGCGCATCGGTCATTGCTCGGTCGAGGCCCGTCTTTGTAATTACAGGTATGGGACCAGCTCGGTGACCGTGCTACGGCCGACACTCGGCTCGGACCCGACACGGTCTAGCGTGAGTCATCCTTAAGACGAAGTCATTACTGAAAAACGCCATGAGTTTTGCTACCCCGTCCCGAGCAAAGGTGCGCGGTCGCGGGGAAACATTCTGCGCTCCCCGCAGAGCGGCCGGCGGCGGCGGCATGTGGGGGCATTGCCCTGTCGGTACACGGCACGCTGCACGGTACAAACGACGCGTTGCGTACCATAATCTACTCCGACAATACATACCTATACTATATAGGGTGGACGTCCCAACCAAATCTCAAACCAACAGACAGTCAACAGGTCAATAGTTCAGCAGTACTTTTTTTTTAATGCTGATAGGTATGTATTTGATCACACTCACACCTGGTGGTAAGTGATGATGTAGTCGAAGGTGTTTACAATCTTAACCTAGAATTACTGGCCCTCAAGGACAGCTGCCGGAACACACCGAAAGGTGCTTGGCGACAGATTTTTTATTTGAGGGACCACGCTAGCCAGGCGGGTTAGTTAAGTTTATGTAGCAGTGTAATGACTAATGAGGCAGACATTATTATGTTCCTAAATTGAACAAAACTGTTTTGAATATATATTAGTGACTCGTCTACTACTGGAACGCTTGTAATGTTGAGTGCCTATAGTTGACTGTATTGTCAAGTACTGGTTATTTATATATTTTATTAATATAATATGCATATATTAATATATACATATAATATATACGGATAAGTACATTGTTCACGTTCGTGGAGTTGAGCAGTTGTTTATTTAAAATGCACTACAATTGACTTGATAATGGTTGTTTAATATAACTATAGGGTTGCTAAACCTTTTACCTGTTTTTGTTTTATAGGGAAAAATTTTGTTTTAGTATACTAACCTATGGCTGAATTTCACCAATCTGTCATTTAATATTATATATAATTACATGGTGATCGGTCTTTGCAATTATATAACTTCAAACCTAGTAGCAAAAGTTAAATTTAGAACGATGCCTGCACAAACAAAGCTCATGGATCTACCGTCGGACCACAGGCCCATTTTACTGACGTTGGAAGAACTCCCTAGTAGAGTAGCTGCCAACGTGGAGAGGCGGAAAATCTGTTGGGATCCCTTCATCCTTGGGATTGAGCCCTTCATGAAAGAAGCGCAGAAAAACACCACGATTGGCCCAATCATGACGACTACCGACGTTGAAAGAGAATGCGCGAACCTCACCGCACCGATTCAAGTTTCCCTGGAGGCCTCTTCACACACAACCGCGCCTGGAGCGCTTCTCGACCCCTCCCGGCGCGGATCAGGGACATGATACGTGAAAAAAGGGAAACAAGAAAGCTATGGCAAGATACCAGATGCCCGGTGCTTAAAAATAAGCTAAAGTCACCGATTGAGCAGACAAGCCCTACAGGATCACGTGGGAGAGTCCTGGGAAGGGATTGTTGAAGCCGCTAGCGTACACATGCCCTCTGTTCACCGCCTATGCAGAAAGCTATCTAAAGCCCCTCAACCAATTAGACCGCTTATAGGCAGTGATGGTCTTCTCAAGTTTGAAGCTAAGGCTGTCCTTAGCAGGGATATTCGCAGAGCATTTGAAAATACAGTTCCAGCCGAATCCCTGCATAAACCAACAGTCCACGATGCTGCAGGTCACGAGGGTGGTAAACGAGATGTCCATGTTGCATGGTGGTAGGGAACTTTGCAAATGCCCGCCTGGCTAGCTACCACCCTCAAGTTGAAAATCTGTCGCCAAGCACCTAACGGTGTGTTCCGGCAGCTGTCCTTGAGAGCCAGTAACTCTAGGTTAGTCTGAACAACATCCTCGACCACATCATCACTTACCATCAGGTGAGATAGTGGTCAAAGGCTAACCTATCAGGCATAAAAAAAAAACAAAAAAGAAGTCGAAGCGGTGATCCTGTTAGATATGGAGAAGGTGTTCTACAGGTAATGGCATGAGCGGCTGCTAAACAAACTGTCGGATTCAGCCATCCAAAAGAAGACAGTGGAAGTCATCGCGTCTTTTCTTCGAGACAGAACAATTACATTTACATGCGGTAGAAAACGTCCTGTCATCAAAGAAACCAGTCAAAGCGGAAGTCCCACAAGGCAGCTGCATCTCTCCGATATGCTACGCCTGGTATACTAATGACATACCAGTCATCAGGCAGCTTGCACTATACGCAGATAATGCAACATACAACGATTTCTCCTATAACCCGCCTTCGACGTAAAACGCCTACAGCCCACCTTAGAAGCCGTGCCAGAATGGTTGGATAAATGGCGTATATCTATCAACATGCAAAAAACCTAGGCCATGTTGACAGGAAGAACGAAGCTGTCTGAACCCCCACACCTACTTGGAACTGACATTCCCTGGAAACCAAGGTTCACATACCTGGGTGTGATCATAGATAGATGCCTCTCATTCAAAACACACATCGATCCTATCGAAAAGTATCCATCGATAGTGCGGGAGCCGCCGGCTGCCGTTGCCGGTGATGCCAATCGGTCCACTAGGCTTTCACCGTGTAGGCGGAGGATCCACCCGGCGCGGCTTTGGATCCCTCGACACAATGAAATGGCGTACGACCCAAAATGAAGCCTCTGAACACACAAGAAAGACACCATAATAAGCGAGAGAATACCACGAACTCACAAGATTAAAAGAAGCCTCAACTACATAACAAAGAGAAAGAGAGAGAGTGATAGATAGATAGATAGATAACACTTTATTACACATTACAAATTTACAAACTTAGAACTTAAAAACATAAAATGATAGTGAGGGAACCACCGGCTGCCACTGCCAGTGTCTGCCGATCGGTCCGCTGGGCTTTCCCTGTGTAGACGGGGGATCCACCTGGCGCGGCTTGGGATCGCCCTGGTTGGAGTGGAGGCTAGAAGGCCCTAAGATTTCATATCATTATAAAATATATTTTGTTTATAGGTGTTAAAAATTAATACTCTGAGATATATACTAAAAGTTCACGTTTTTAAATTCTTAATGTCCATGGTTCGAACATGAAGTGTAAGTTCAAAACATGAGTGAAACATATTCAGTTATAGATTCTACACCTCTCACCCACAGTATTGTTGATATATTACTTCATTATATATAATATATTCACATATTATTAATTTGAAATTTTTAAAAAGTGTATATGTCGGTGTTGGGTTGGGATATTTTGGCTACATAGGATTTATACTACGCAAAACCTATACAGAGTTTCATTTATAGTTAATTATGTATTTTAGTTTTATGTTTAGGACTGATATATGGTAATAGATCAAAGCGGAATAACGTAAGAATACGTGTGAAAGCGTAAATACCAGCTAGAGGATACAGGTCTGAATAACCTAAAAATAATCTGTAGTTAGATGTCTAAAACATAAGTATCTAGTTGTATATTATATCATATAGTCAATACCAAGAAACTATCCTAAACCACTGGTCAACTACTGGAAATATTAATATAAACGTTCAATTTGTTTTGAGCAACGTGCATTTGGAGAAAATAGTAAAATCAAGTATAAATTAAACAAGTAAAAACCCCGACTGCAAATTATTATTTTTCGTTAAATGTTTTATAGTTACATTACATTGAATATAAAACTGCAAGTTATATGTGCTTACGAAATCGTGTTTCAAAGCCCTTCATTTTGATACGGCACTCGACAGGTTAGGCAGAAAAAAAATGTCACATAATACGGCGACTAAAATCCACCAGTTAATTTGTCACTTATTTTTATGTGCTTAGTTTTACTTGCGCTGTCAATAAAAATCTTGCGTTACACCTTACATTGAAATCGGTTAGACCGTTTAGAAGTTATGGTGGAATAGAGAAACTCACAAACATACATACATATATGAACTCTGAAAATATAACTCTCTTCTTTTTTTAATCTAACGATATCTTATTCATCAAAATCCGTTAAGCAGTTTGGAAGTCATGGTGGAATAGAGAAACTTACAAACATGCATACATACATGAGCCCTCAAAACATACCACTCGTTTTTTTGGGCAGTTGTGTAATAAGAATCTTTTCAGTCACGTGAATTCTAGATGGTTATGAGTTACTAAGTAACTGACTACATGGTCAACTATAGGCACACAATGCCATAGATTAGCTACTAATAATGTCCCAATAATAAACGAATCTGAAGCAAAGATTGGTTCAAATATATATACAGGCTGTCGTAATGGCAACCTTCAGATTCGTTTACTATTGGGACATTGTTAGTAGCTAATCTATGGCATTGTGTGCCTATAGGTGACCATGTAGTCAGTGTAAATTTAAAGTGCAATTGCAGGAAATAATGGAAATAAGCACCTTTCCAGTAAATATCACGCGTGTCCTAGCCGGCACCTAATGCGTCCCAGTAGTAAACGCGGTAGCCAAGTTTTTCACAAACTTATTGCCGTCAAGTGTGGCCGTGACTCAAACTGAGTGTATTCCTATTACTATAATTTGTATATTGTTTGTAAGAAGTTGTATGTAATTTGTTTTCTTTATTTGTAGCAATAAATAATTATTTTATTCTATTCTATTATTCTAAATTATACTCGGTAAATTAAAAAAAAATACGTAAAATTTACTTCAAAAGAACTAAGTACATCATCAAATAGGTGTATGGATTGAACTTCACCTATCATTAGCATTCGTAATAGTAAAATTATAGCCAACTATAAGAGACAATAAGCAAGAAATGTGGAAAGAAAATCAAAAATTTTAGATTTTTTTATTATTTGAATATACTATTTAGGTATGATAAACCAGATTCAATCTGATAATTCTTACAATATTGACGCAAGTGATCAGCTACGGGTGACCGGTTCACGACTACGCCCACCTTATAAAGAAATTTTGCGAGCTCTGTAATATATGAAAAAAATGTAGTGTGCAGATAGCTATTTCGGAATAATGACGTCCAGAACAACCTAAATTTCCTCCAGATCGGAGTAATTTTTTTCACTTGGCAGACGTCGTCGAATAATAAATTCCAAATTTGGAATAACGACGTCGGGAACAATCTAGATATCGATTTTCAGCCAAATCGGAGTAACTTTATCCACTTGGCAGACGTCATCGAAAAATAAATTTCAAATTCAGAATAAGGACGTCCAGAACAACCTAGATATCTATCTTCATCCAAATTGGAATATTTTTTTCACTTGGCAGACGTCATCGAAAAATAAATTCAAATTTCGCAATAGCGACGTCGAGAACCACCTAGATATCGATTTTCAGCCAAACCGGTATAACTTTCTCCACTTGGCAAACGTCATCGAAAAAAAAAAACAATTCTGGTATAAGGACGTCCAGAACAACCTATATTTGACTTTAGACAAATCGGAGCAACTTTCTTCAATTGGCAGATGGCATCGTTACGCAGTATTTACCTATATCAAAACACCTAATACATTTATCACAAAAAAATCAAAACTCCAAAAGATGTACAATGTCCCATACAAACAGAGAACCATACTGAAGTCGCTAAATCAGATTCACCATAAAAAAGTGGTAGGGTCAGAATTGTACCAAGGTCCTATACCTTGGTACAATTCTGACTCCATTTAACACACACATATAACAATAACACACACATATAACAACTCCACATATAACTCCATTCCCAAGTGCTTTGGTTATCGTGGGCAGTTACCATGGAGACCAGTCGGGGATGTGGAAAATACACACTTGGTAAATTCTTGTATTGTATTTATTATTTAATTTCTTTGTATTTGTTATTAAAGCGGCAACAGAAAAACAGCATCTGTGAAAATTTCAGCAAGCTGTTACGGTTCATGAGATACAGCCTAGTGACAGACAGACGGACAATAAAGTCTAAGTAAAAGAGGCCCGTTTTTACCCTTTGGTTACGGTACCCAAAAATATATCTTACCTATAGATACTTACTATCTTGGTAGGTATATACTCTATTACAAGCGGAAAAATAATTTATAAGTACTTATGTAAATTTTTTGTAGCAAATATATTCGCAATCGCATTTTGTAACATAATATTATGTACAGAGAGCTAAGTACCTACCTACATATTTTTTTAGCGTAGCGTGATAGTAGGACTAGCGTAGGTAGGTATGTATATACTAAATACAAATAACTGCATGACGTAATAGTAGCACTCTTTTATCTAAGAACTTGTCTCATGTGCAGACTCATTCTCCGGTACATCACAGTACGTTATAAACATTTGTTATCCATTTCAAAAAAATAATATCCACTCGCGGAAGTTCAAGATCTTAGCCGATGAAAGCAACACAGGTCCACCCAGCATCACGTTCTCCCCCGGACTGAGCGCGTAGGACGAAGAGATCTAGAATCGCATGCGAGCGAATGAAATAGAACAACGCAAGTTGCTTATAATGGAATAACGTAAGCGACAAAGAGTAAATAAATTTATAAAAAAATAAGGTTTATTAAAACGCAAAAAAACGAACAACCACTTGATTATGCCTTTACTAAATATTAATTACATATACTTTATTAATTAATTGGACTTATTGTATTGACACATACCCTAATTAAAGAAAATTTCAGAGCCTTTTTCGCGATTTTTTTCTATCGAGGGAAATATTGAAGATCGCGTTTTCGAAACATCTACGTTATAGCTTATATCCTGAAGAATAATATATATTAATTTTATATCTGTAACGTCTGCGGTTTTTATAAAAGACCACTTCAAAATTACAGTTTTGCTCGCTCACTTCACCTTAAACCGATGCGATGGATAGGCTAAATCGATGAATGTGAAACGCAAAGATAGTGTTTTTTTTTAATAAATATGTTTTGGGTTGTAAAACCAGAACTTACTCGAACATTCTGAAACAGGCCCTAAATGTAATGTTGTGTCAGGAATAAAACTTTTTTTATTTTTATTAGATAAGTTATTTTGACCGCTCGCTGTTTCACCTGATGGAAAGTGACGATGCGGTCGATGGTGGAATATGCTTTCCTAGCAGATATCTGTTTACTCCGTACTATAATACTTCTAGATTATATCTATCGGGAAATAGGGACGCTGATAAGGTCTTCCATACTTCGGCCGTACGCTTTATAAAGCTGTATTTAAAACGCTTTATGCATATTTTTTTTCATTTACTTTCTTTCTTCATAAATAAATATGTTCTCAAAATTTTCGTGAACTAAACATGTGTTTACAAATCAATAACAGGTCTATTCACGCACATATTTACATCAAAATCATATTTTGAGTTACCTCGACATTTCGATTAATTCTCATGGACCGTGGTCACGAGTAGACTGAATTAAAACCGGTGTCACCGTCAATAATATTTCTAGTAGTAGTCAGTTTTTTGTTTCATTGAATTGTTTTTGTTTATATTTTCATTTATAAGCTCACCTGTTATGATAAGGATGCAACATTATGATAAGAGTCCCGAACTTTTTTGTATGGGATAGGAGGGCAAACAAGCAGGTGGCTCATCTGATGGTAAGTGATCACCGTCGCCCACAAATATCCGCAACACCACAGGTCTCGAAGATGCGTTGCCGGCCTTTAAGGTGGGAATATGCCCTCTTCTTGAAGGTTCCTAAGTCGTAACTGTTCGGAAATACTTCACCTGGCAGGTGGTTCCATAATGTGGCAGTGCGAGGTAGAAAATGCCGTGAAAATCGCAAGTTTGTGGACTTCCAGAAGTCGACATTAAATTGATGAAACATCATGTCTTGTTGGGTAGTCCGGTGGCGAAATTGAGCTGCAGGTAGTAAATCGAACAGTTCCTTAGAACACTCCCCGTGATATATACGGTAAAAGATGCAGTGATCCAACATTTCTACTCAGTGCCAAAGGGTCGAGCCGACCGGAGAGAACTTGATCGTCGACGATTCGAGTCGCTCTGCGTTGGATGCGTTCAAATGCAAGCTGATACTGTGGAGCTTACGCCCAGAGGTGACAGCAGTACTCCATGTGAGGTCGTACGGTTCGGTAAGCGAGGCCGACTCGCCCTTGTCAGTTTTTTTTTATATAGGCATAAGCCTACCTGTAACTTTTGAACACGTATCGCAGTAAAATATTATACATTCGAAAGTCAATGGTGTTGCCGCTTGACTTCAACAGCTGTACGGATACAGATAAAATATAGAAAAAATAAAATTGTTTCCTTAGTTTCCGGATTTTATCCCGATTTACTGAATAGTTCCCGAAGAAGTGTATATATCCGATTGTACGCGGGCGCAGCCATGGCAGCTAGTAGTTCATAAGAAAATACAACATTAAAAAAAATGTACTCCAATAATTTGTTTCATATAACACTGAAAATAATAATTTAAAGGTTCACATATAGTTGTCATTACACTTTCTATTTTATGGTCTCTTTTTTTCTGCTAACATTATGATTTAATCAAATATGAATTTAATTAATTTAATAGTTTTAATCAATTATGATTTAATCTATGTTTCATCATCATATATGACCATCATCTAATGATATTGCAGTCAAGATTTCAGAAAGCTCCTAGTTAGGTTAAATAAGCAAAATTGTTGATTACCAATAGTGACCACCTCAAACTTAGATTCATCTATTCAGATTTCAGAACGCAGGTTCTATTAAAATATGTAAATAATGAATGTAACGTATGTTTCTAAACATTAGATTTTTGATTGAAGCATGAAGATAAATTATCGTATTTCTATAAACCGAATATATATGAGTTCGTAAAACTACAATAAATCGCCAAGTAATATAAACGCGCTGTCGACATCGGCGGGCGTGCCGTGCAGGCGAGGGCGGATGCGGGCGCGGGCGGGGGATGGAACGCGGCAATTTTTCTCTCCGCTGACAACATGATGTAACGCCAATATCGCACGCTGAGCGATTAAGCCGCGCACGCCGATATTTCAGACTTGCCCCTACTAACTGTCAAAGTGTCGACGAGAGCTCTGTATGCGATGTACACAACGCGAACGTTTCACATCCCTATATAATAGTCTTGCATGAATACCATGTGTCTACAAATGTTTTTCATAATTTTGTATTGTCAGAAAAATAGAATGACGGCCGACGGCTTAAGCTACATTGGATTTCGTTTTGCGACACAAGTGACTAAAACAAACTTAGCAGTTTCATGTTTATTGCTACAGTGTGCACCAACATAGTGCCCATAAAGACGAAACTGCTAAGTTGGTTTTAGTCTCTGTCGCAAATTAAACCCTTAGAAGATTCTCAGATTAATATCTGAAAACCTTCTAAAGGTTCAAGTAGTAAGTACATACCTACCCGAAAATAGCATTGCATAAACGCAATAAGATTCAAAGAGTGTAATTTCAGAACGATACCTATATACCTGGTAAATATTCGAATCCGAAATAGGATCTGTTGGCTCGCAATCACGAAATGTATCGTAAAATAAAAATAGAGGAGACTAATCTCGGGGAGAATTTCGTATCCGTTCAAAAAGATAGTTGGCAATTCGGATCACGCGGGAAGGCAATCACTCGATAATAAACGTGGAGCGAGTCGAGAGCGGCAAGGTACGAGCGCACGTACCGCTGACACGGCACCGCGCCGCTCGTCTTCCGGCTGCATCAGCACCGTGCCTGCCAACTGCCAACCTACAATATAGCAGCCGGCGCGACCGACACCGCAATAAATCTTAACAACAACAACATTTCACAATCCTCCGAAATCGTGAATCGATACCGATCTCAATAAACATGGACAAAATGTAGTCCCAAGAGCTCGCAACTTGATTAAATTAACTTGTCTATAATTTAGCAACAAGCTCTCAAAGCGATTGGAGTATCGCTCATCTCGCTATCTCAGCATTCATAAATAACTAAGGGCTTGGACACGATGGTGGAGAAGATGATAAACGATGCGGAGGCGCCTGAGCGTCGGCCGTTGGCCGCGAAAAATACAACTGTCATCTTGACTGATGGTAAAATAACGCCCGAGTCATGCTCCGCTCTGCATGCCAAGAGCTTTTGTGAACCTCTTTGTATCCCCGGCCTTATTACACGGATTACATAAAGGAACGCTGAGGTAAGGACGGGAACGATTAATCCTAGCGCTGTATGACTTGGTGGCGTGTCATGAAACTACGACACGACGACGCGTTCGCGGAAACTTTTATTCATCTGTCGGGCAAATAAATGCACTACATTATAAATGGAGTTTGTCATTTTTAGGATTCTAGACCGTTAGTAAAATGACGTACGTATGTTACTGTGAAATAGATGTTATTTAATACATTACAAATAAAATCGGAGGGCAATTAATAGTTCTCTCGGTAAATGTATAACTATTATATTGTTCAACTCATTAGTCCATTTTATAAGAACGATAGAAGCAAACCTTGAGACAAATTACATTAAATGCTTTCGTTGTAGTAGTTGTAGAGTTGTATATAAGTTGTAGCGTTTTGTGAATAAAGGAATACCGTCGGTAAAAAAGAAATTACGTTCATCTTAAGATTTTCAACATGTGTTCAGAGGTTTTGTACATTAATAAGTATATGGAATAGCTATTTAATATGCGAAGCTGTAAGTTGTAATTTGGCGCGAGTAGGTACTATTTAGGATTGAACCATGAGCGAAGCGAGTAGTTAAAATACAGAATCCGTAAGGGTAACAACATTTTCAAAGGTACAAGACGCAAAATAACTTTGCTTCGCAAAACAGGTTTTCACCTCAGTGCAACGAGAATAAACAATACTATTATACACTAATACTATAAAATGGAAAGATTTGTATTTTTTTATGCAACGAATAAACTTAGAAATTACTGGACCAATTTGGATGAAATTTAGCATGGAAATAGTTTGATATCGGGGAAGGACATAGGACAGTCTTTATGCAGCTGCGCAAAAAGAGGTTACTGGTTTGCGCTATAACCGACATATGCGGCCGGAAAGCTAGTGTTTATATATATAAAATTTAATAATTACTATTATGGTCAATATCAAAAGTTATTAATTTTTTTGAAAAGGTTAAAGGTCAGAATTTACTATATATAATATGTTTAATAATAACTTAATAATTTACCTTTTCCGCGGATAAAAGGGCACTTTTCACATAGATTTTGCATGATAAATAAAACCTTGTGAGCTTGTGAGGTGAAAACATAATTATATAGCAATGAAACATAAATGATTATCAATTACAAGATAAGAATATATTATCATAGACACCTTCCTTCAAACTTTCACAATTAAAATTAAATTCTTGCCTGGTATTTAGGCTCGATTGCACCAAATTTTACTATGATTAAGCCCGCGAAAAACGTTCCATAATCAACCTATTTCCAACACAATAAGGAATTTTACTCAACGAAGACTCTCAATAAGCAGTTAAGCAGATATGGTGCAAACTAGCCTAAGAGTAGCTCATTAACCAAGGTATATGTACCCAAGATATTTCAAAGTACCACCGAGCTTGAAGCTTTTTGTTCGACGGTGCAATTATCAACTTACGCTCTAGTTCTAGAAGTATCTGCTTTTGGTAATGAATAGATTCAGGCGTTACTTTGCGGAAATGTCTCGATCGTGCGCTCGGTAAGTCAAGACCTCCTGAAGATGCTTCGTTTAGAAGCGAAACTAGTCGGGTATTCTTCCGGTTAGGCTGCGTGATGTTTATGACGTCACGTAGATAACAGGAAAATTAGGCGGAATTGTCACTAGATATATAATTGAGCGATTATGATGAAATTTAAATGGGACCAATTTGTAGGTATTCTCTACTAAAAAAAACATGAACAGTTCATAATTGGCGAAGTAATTGCATAACAAACATACAAAAAGAAAACTTAGTTTAATAAATTAGAAAACCGCCTCCATTTTGGAAGACAGTTAAAAAACAATAAATCATGTGGTATATTTTTGCTTGCTCGATCGAGTATCATCTCATAACTTTTGTTTTAATATATATTCGAGAGCACAACAACTTTTTAAAAGAATAAGTTCGCCGTTTAACTATATCGCGTAAAGTTAGCACTTACTACGTTTTTTACTAAGTATTGCTTCGGCAGCATTTGGAAAACTGCGCATCAAAGTATTCCACTCACACAACCTTAAGCTAGAGACAGAAATCAAAGTGTGGTGATTGTTACCCAACATCCTTTACGCGGCAGAAACGTACTGCCTGTACTGCCGTCACTGTCGCAAAAATGTCTTCGTGAAATCCTGAATAATAATTGGTTTGACCACGCCAGAATGTATTCGGACTAGAAACCTATCTAATGTGACAACTGCAGCAATGGTGTGGGCACATATCTCGGATTCCTGAAGATAGGGTGGCAAACCGCATCTTTTACTCAGAACTTCAGGAAGGTAAGCGTAAAAGCTGTGGTCAGTTTCTGAGATATAAAAATGTGCTAAATAGGCGTGTGAAAGCGTGTGGGATTGAGCCCTCTACGCAGAAATCAGAAGCTGCCGGTCGCTTAGAATGGAGCCAAAATGTATATAAAATTTGTACGCATTTGAAAACAAATGGAGACAATGGAGCGAACTCGGTTTAAAAAGGGAACAGCTCAAGAATAAGCTGCCATCTAACATAATTTATAACTAAGTAAATAGTATCCTTACACGTAGAAGTATTCAAATACGTTTACTGCTAAATGTAAACAAATGGAGACAATGGAGCGAACTCGGTTTAAAAAGGGAACAGCTCAAGAATAAGCTGCCATCTAACATAATTTATAACTAAGTAAATAGTATCCTTACACGTAGAAGTATTCAAGTACGTTTACTGCTAAATGTAAACAAATGGAGACAATGGAGCAAACTCGGTTTAAAAAGGGAACAGCTCAAGAATAAGCTGCCATCTAACATAATTTATAACTAAGTAAATAGTATCCTTACACATAGAAGTATTCAAGTACGTTTTTTAGCTTTTTTTTTTGGTTTTCGTATCCAAAAGTCAAAACGAAGCCTCATTGATGAGATTCTTCTGTCTGTCTATGTGTCTGTGTCAGTCTTTTCGTCCGTGTGTGCGTCCGTTACAGCTGTATAGTATATAAACGAATGAGTTCAAGCCTGAAATTTAGATAATTTCTATATAAGGTTCACCCTGATGGAATAGAAATGAAATGAAATTATCTTTTAGGCGATATTAAATATATGAGTAGGTAGCTACAAAAAAATCTTTAATTTGTACCCCCACATGTGGGGTGTCATCATCTAGAGCTCATTTAGGTATATAATGTACCAAATGTATTCTCTACTTGAGCAAATAATAGAAACGCCAATATTTTATGTAAATATGAAGGTTCTAGCTTCGAAACCTAAATTATTTTTTCTTTACACTCTGTTGCTATGCGGAGTTCATAAAGAGCAAGGATTTATAATATATATATAAATAAAATAAGGACTAGATCTCTTAAGACTCCAAGAACTTTTTATTTACGGATAGGCTAGCGATTGGTTACCATTTCACTTGTTGAGATGATGTGGTCAAAGATGGCAGTCCTAGTACGAACTAGTGTTTAAGGACAGGTGGAAAACACTATTCAGTGCTTGGCGACAGATTCTCCAAAGTAACAACCTCTCATAATCATCTGCAGTAGGAAAGAATAATTAACCGGCAATTTAAGTCATCTATCAAGCGAGGGAAACAATATTACCGATGAAATCAACTAGGTATACCACTAGAAGAAAATTGTTAGTATATCGTGTACAATAAAACAAAATCCAATTGATTGTTGCCATTGCGGTCACGTCGTTCAGTTACTGTTTTCGCGTCTGACGTAATAACGTTACAACAAAGTTATGGTGCACACGTGACTGGCTGGAAGGTGCCATTCGTTACTGATGATGATTTATATGGCCTATGATAAGCCGGAGCGGATAACGTTATCTATAACACAAAGTTTGAGTTTAATTCTGTACGAGAGTCGGATAATTCTGCTTCGAAATGGAGTTAATTCGCACACATTATGTAGGCAAGTTTCTGTTTCAAATGTTAGTACTCTTTGTTTGGTACCATGGGTTCTGTCGTAACTTGCGCTACGGCGTTTACAGAGCTTTAGAAACATTAAACGTTTTGTAGTATCGCATTGATAATAAGGTATTACCCCTGTATATCCTCAAATATATAGACGGAGGTGTCTGAACATCCATGTTTTACCTGATATGTTTGCTTAGTAGGGGGCAAGCCTAGCCATTAACCGGTAGTTCTAGACTACGGACTACGGCTGAAAATTTATTTGTAAGATATACCCTGACATAAATATCCAAACCGGGTATCGAACTTAGGACCCAACGACCCATTACTTATATTTTAAATGTCAGTATCTTACGACTATAATAATACTCTTTATAAGAGCTAATCACTATATAACAAACAAAAAACTATACAAACCAATAACTTTAAATTAATCGGTAAGGTGCCGAGAAACTAGCTGCTTTTCCGAATTGCCTTTGAGCAAAAATATTCCAGTCTTATGACCCTAGGAGTCCTTAAGCGCAGATATTCTACTTTTTTAATGCCTTGACACAAACATGTAATCGTCGCACATTAGTTCCATATTTTTTATTCACTTTTCTTATATTTTCAATACCGTTATATAGGCCAAATATGCGAGTCTGACAAAATTGTGTTTATTGGGTTTTACTGTTAAATTATATTGTTGTTTTGTTGAATACATATGCGGTAGTTCTAACAACTTACATGATTTTGTATTTACATTTTGATAAAATTTACTCAAAAGAAAAGCACCCGAATCATTATTGATGATGATTCGAGTGCTTTTGTTTTTTTTAAAATGTTCCCTTTAGCCGAAAATATTATACTGCCAGCCGTGCGGTATATATGCCGCTACGCCTAGTTTCACAAAAGTAGTAATCAAATATATGCGACAGACCTTGAATTTTATTGTTAGTGTAGTATAAATTCTAGTGTGTTTAGAGAATGGAATATCTGTCAAATAAAGGTTCGTCTACAACAAAAGTTATTCATTCACCGGCTAGCAGAGAATCAGCTGATTGATGCGTATGACGAGTTCATGCTCGCCAGTGCCGCCGCGAATATTTCAATACTAGCTGTATGAGGCGACGTTCGCACTCCTACCGTTGTTCAGTGTTTCACAGACTTAGGAAATAAAATACATGCGGCACACTGCAGAGGCAAGTGCAATGAAATATTATATATTGAAATTTTTTTGGATCATAAAACTACCCCTAAATTTAAAGATGTTCGATCAGCGTCCAGAAGATGGATAATCTGGAGATTGATGCGATCATACACACAGTCAGTATTTAAAATCAAACAGATAGACAGTTTTTAAATTTAAAAAGTTAGCACGATTATATTTCAAGGAGATGTAACGTATTTCAGCCAAAAATTTAAGCTTCTGTTACATGTCGATTATTAAAACTACTTTTCTTTTATAACTTAGCGTTAATAATGAAGGCAGAAAGAAGAAAAATTCACATTATTATTAGTACGACTGATTTTTCAATCACCAGATAAAAAATCAGGCTGTATAAATGTTAACCGACCAATATGAAAACAAATGAACTTTCCTTCTAAGCAATCAACGTTCGTTCTTTTAATATAAGTTGTGTAAACATTTATTTTTATTAATAATACGAATTTGTTGATTGAAAAACCAGGTCTAAGAGGAAATAAATCAATTTTCACTTCTCATCGTCGTCGTAAAGTACTTTTTTTATGTCCAGTGTAAGCAGACAATAACGGCTTCTTAGGCTCTAGTGCATATAAGCCTGTTTTAAGCACAAGAGCATAAAATTATTGTTTATTTCAAATCGTTGTTTTTTTCTAAGGTATTAGATTTGTTCAAAGAGATTAAATTTGTATTTCATTTAAGAAGTTTGCTTGGGTCTTTAATGATACCCATAGATCACGGGTATTATTAAACACCCAAGTGTGTTTTTTTCGATCCAACGATAGTTGTTCATAGCTCAGTTAAAATTTTAATTAATGATATATGATTACTAACAGTTTCATTGTTTAATTCTCTCGCAATTGAAGTGGAAATCCGAGAGTATAACTTGTGCATACAACCCATTTCAGCCTCGATTTGAACACCCTAAACGTCTCGGCTAAAATGATTTGTTATATGCACTCTTAATAACTATATTAAAATTTTTGATTTGTCTCTTGACTGAGGTTTTTTCATTGGGGTATTTTCACAGGTCACAGTGAAATTTTGTCACAAATTTTTGCCTCCATACTTTGAGTGAAATGAGATCACAGGATAAAGTTATGAAAATGTATAACGAGGCATAATATAATGGTTTTTAGGGTGCCGTTCCCAAAGGGTAAAAACGGGACCCTATTACTGAGACTTCGCTGTCCGTCCGTCTGTCACCAGGCTGTATCTCAAGAACGTTGATAGCTAGACAGTTGAAATTTTCACAGATGATGTATTTCTGTTGCCGCTATAACAACAAATACCAAAAGTTGGCCAAGTGCGAGTCGGACTCGCGCACGTTAAAACAAAAAAGGTTAAAGTAAGAAGCTAATGTTGTATTGCTAATGGTACGGAACCCTTCGTGCGCGAGTCCGAGTCGCGCTTGGCCGATTTTTTAATATATTAAATCCAACAAATGCATTAACCATCATACTTTTTTACGGACTCTCGTTTTGACTCATTTGAATCGTTTTGACAAGTAGTTCGTCTTCCAATGTTAAATTTTATTTTTCTGTTTTTTTTTATTATTAACAAGGACGTAATAAAAGCTTGTTTTTAAAAAGATTTTTTCATTTTCGCTAAAGTTATTGAACTTGTAGGAGGCCATGCATCAAAGGAGGCTATCAAACTATCGCAGACAACAAGACGACAGCGCTGTGATCTCGCGGCTTACTATAGAAAATTAATAACTGCCGTTAAACTTGCGGACAGAACACCTGGTTCATAATGAAGTTTGGTATTGCTAAAATTTGATAATAAATAAGAATAGGTTTAAATGGATGTTATTGTTCGTGCTCTACGTGAATATTTCATTAGATGTGCGCAGCGCCATGCATCATAGGGCCCGTTTAGAGCCGCGCCGACGCTACTGATCCCCGGGCTTACTAGAGGAAATTAATATGTGCGACAAAGACTGCGCAACGAAAATCTATTGATGCTCGTAGCTTGACCATTCGCTAAGTAAATTAATAACAAGTACAAACACAAAGTGATATTACAATGTATAATACTTTGCCAACAGTGGATACTTTTAATATTTATATTTTTGCAATGACGCATGATCTGCGGATTACATTACAAAATTACAAATTTACGACAGGAAAATTTGTAGTCATGTGCTTGATTCGAACCCGCGTCATCCACCCCTATAGGCGGGATATACTCTAGCTAACATGTTAATGAGTCTTAACTCTATTTTTTCCCTTCGTTCTTTAACCATCGTATGGGGATGGAGCGACACCTATAGCTCAACTTACGTTGTACTACAAACAAGGCTAATTTAGCAATTAGCTTTAAACTTGTGAGTCGATGCTTATTTTTCATCGAAGCAAAATATTTGGTTTAAAAAATTAATGAGACAAAATACGTTATATGTAGATTAGGTCTCCACGTATAAATATAGTATAAAATTAATTTTTATACAAAGTAGATTTATTATACTCAAAGTCGTTGCAACACTCGAGTTTGCCCGCAAGTCGTTTGAAATTATTTAAACAGGAATTTAAATGCATCCTATCTTCTTCTATGAACTTTTGTGGCAAATTTCATTAGGATCGGTACATAAGCAAATTGAAATAAAAATACTTAATGATAATTCCACCAGTATATCCAACTTAGGTAAACCAAAGTGTCGTCAGGTCACGTAGCCCAGCCGGAAAAAAAAAACCCTTTATGTTTTGAAAGTGAACTCGCTGTGTTACGTGGCGATTTTATCGTCACGTCGCAGTACCTACTCGAAATTTAAGGAGGGATTATTAGTACATATCTTTTGCTTTTAGTTATTTAACATGAATTCGTGCAGAACGTACGCCTTTTTTTTTTTTCTCTAATGATATACTTATTAAGTACGTCATTATATTACAATCTAGCCAACAATACGGACTAATGAGTAATTTTAGTTTGACTTAAACTGTTAAATAGAGTAAATTTAAGAATGTGTCCATTAACACCTATCTTATTGTCTCTATTAAGGGGAAGACACTATGAGTTCTTGTGTTCTTAATATGTAGCACTCACTTCACTACTTATCACTGTCACTCAACTACACTAACTCAAAAGGTTTTGTCCTTTTTAGCCTTCTCACTATGTCTGTGTTGTCAAGGAGCTGGTTGCCTCAACATTCACGTGGTGGTGAAGTCTATGTTCATGAGCTTCTGCATGTTTTTTTATTATATCAACAACGACATCCATTTTCAGGTCTCGATGGAGGTCGACAGTTCTAATGTACCATGGTGCATTGACTATACTTTTTAGTACTTTATTTTGGAATCGTTGGATTATCTGGATGTTGCTTTGTTTGGTACAGCCCCATAGCTGAGCTCCATAAGTCAGAACGTACGCCTGAGTCCATATTATTATATGTTAAGAAATCATAAACATACATTGAGGCAAACTTTTACAATGATGATATTAACTAGAAAGGTACGGAATCAAAAAGAAACTCTTAACGCAAACACGGATTTGGGATTCGACTCAATCACGAATACCCTAAATGAATGGCTAACTTTCAGCGTATAAAACTTACTAAACTAAAATAACAAACGTCTCAAAGGATAGGAAAGTTTGTTATGTGTGCGAGGAGAAGACGAAGCGGGTGGCTTCCTCTCAGTAGGGAGACGCACGTACAGAACTATAACAGGCAAATCCGAGCACGTCACTCGCCCGGAGTTTATTACCCTACTCATATTTACACAACCCTGAGTGGGTGTCGGCCTCGCCGCACAACTACAACGACAGACCCAATCTATTCTTCGAAACTTATTTTATAACTGACATCAAAAACAATATTACAACTTCAACGCTTTTAAACTAAATTCCAGAAGCAGTAACACAGCTCAGTAGAAGTCACGAAAATTGAGAGAAACTCTCGTGTACGTATAAATCTACAGTTAACTACGTAATGAATGACGGAACAAACGGCTCTAAGAAACGGGAGGCCAACTCTAGTGATTAAGTATCTCATTTAAATGCAGTCTCCCAACGCCGCCGACGTATCTAACGCAAAAGGACTCGCGGAAAACGGAAGACGACTCTCTTCACAAAGGAACGAGAGCTATTTAAATTAGCGTAGTCCCTGAAAAAGTGCACTAACAACATTAGCGAGTGGAACAATAGCGGAGCACAAAGAGATAGGATGCGGCAAAACCTGACGCACGAGGCTGAGCTTTGCCTGTGTTATTTACCATCGGAATATTATGCAATTTCATACAACACAGTCCAGAGTACAATTTGCTTCATATAATACCGAGTACTTTAATCTTTTTGGATTTTCCAATCCATATCGAACATACATAAACAGTTTCAATTTCTGTAGTGTCACTAATCTTGTTTTTGGAGTTCCATAACATTATATTTTATACTAATACTTTTTATTTACAAACTCAATGGTACTATGTAGTGCTTACAAGTACTGTATAAAGTGTTAATACAATTTTATCATACAGTTTTCATATCTTCGCTTTTATTAACCCGACGAGTTCAAACGGTTATTCAGGGACAATGGGACTATTGTTGTGTATAAGTTGAAAGGGCAACGAGGTTAATCCGCCCAAACAAATTAGGAACAACATTAATATATCCTCTGTATCCGGCAAGTTCCCCGCAATAAGCAGAATGTATTAGCGTTATTTATCTTAGCTCGAAGCGCCAACAAAGTTTTAATTGCAAGCGCCGATACAATTTGCGTACAAATGAATTTATTCGCTGAATCCGTAGTGCAATAGTCGGGCGGGCGCAGCGCGGGCGCGAGCGCGGATTATCCGCGTGTGTAGAGCCGCTAATTGCGGGTAACGACGAGCCAACCGCCACACGCCCGCGCCTGTCTCGCTTCGGCACGGGCGGTGCGGTGCTCCCGACGTGCAATCAAGTACATCACCGCTCTATACACATTCATACATGTGAATACATTAAATATGAGAACAATCAACAACGTTTTCAGCACATGTATACATGTTAACATGCGCATGAGGTTTCAGCTTCATAACAATTTGTGTGAATTGCCCATTTTCATTTGTCAAGAGTATAAAAGCGGATGCAATGTCATAAAAACTGTTGCGGGCGCAGTTACGGTGCGGGGAGGCACTACAGCTGCATCGAGCCGGCGGAACTGGCACAGCAGTCGGTATTCAGGCTAACAAAAGGGTGATAGCGGTACGTGCGTAAATCAAACGTCGCACAATAACAGAGCCACCCGCAACCGCCCGACCCTTCTCCACAAACCCTCCTAGTTATAAGCCTCCCCGTTTCTCTATAACCGGCGGCGGTTGGACCTCATAAATCTGCCATACTGAAATGTGCTCCGCTGCCGGCCGCTCGTGTGACGGACGCCCCCGATATCTGTGCCAATAGGTTTTCAATGTCAGTCCGTCCGACGTTTCGATTCAGTTAAACCCACCCGTTCGTCAGACGCGCCCTTTTTGCTATCTCTCCTAGAACAGGAAGGCTTTTTACAGTAGGCTATTAATTTTTCCACTGAACCGTCCCACGTTTTATTTATTCGTTTACAGAGAACAAACAGATCATATGTTGATTTACGAAATGGGGTGTCGCACCGTTCGTGTTTCATGAGTTTGTAGTTCATACAGTTCTCTTGTATACGACTAGAAGCAGCCGACGCCGACGTAGCGCTGCAATTTCCAGTTCAGGCGGTGCGATACCATCACGCATAGCTCTATTTAGTGCAATTACTGCTGCACAACGACCATATAAATCTTCACGAATACTCTGTTCGTTCCGTATTCTGTTCGGGTATTAGCCAACTCAGTCCATCCAGTGTATATATATCAATAGCTTAGCACGGCACACGGAGTGTCGAAGAGAACAACGCTGGTCGTTATTTAGCAATGATTAAACGTGGCAAATTAATATCAGCAGTGTCGGTAAAGGAAAGATTCTGGGAGCTCGGATTGAGGGCGCAGCGCCTAATCTTACCTATACGTCTCGAGCCGAAGAACAAACAAGCCGCAAGCTACGATTACGCTTCGAATAAATCAATGTTACGACGCGTTAAAATATTTAAGCTCACGATTAATGCGGCCGCGAATGCGCTTATCGAAGCGCGCCGCGGTGTTACAACCACCAGCTGTTCAGGCGCTGATTATTGGTTTTCACAATAGACATTCATTACAAAATATCAGTATCCCTTTTACGATTTAAAGATTATTCATTCTCCAGGCTTCGCCCGCGTGGTTTTATTAAATTAGGTCTGTGGCGCGTTTATCAAAATTAACTGCCATAGATGACTGTAGGTACGGCAAGAAATTACTGTTACTTAAAATTATTTTTTACGTTTTTGAGTGTTCTTCACATATATTTATTCTTTTGTGAATTTAGTGTTAGTTTTGCTGTAATCTCTTCACTGGAACACTTTTTGAACTTGGCTTATACCCAAATTAATAAAATGTTTAGGGCCATATTTACCCAAGACTAGCCCTTATCGATAAAATAATTAAACACTCGGATCGCTCCGAACGAAACATCCTAGTAATATTTTTTTTTCGAGCATTAGTACTCCCTTTTTCCCCTTTAGATGTTCCATTAATGATTGTAATTTGAGTTTTTAAACATAAATATAGTTTCAAAAGAGAAAAGGCTTAATTAGTTAAATCAATTGATGATTTATGTTGTATGGCACAACTTTATCACCCATATCATCCTTTAAAGCTGTAAATTTCGAAAATGACGATTTTAATTTTATAAATTATTGGAGTACAAAATGTTTTGCACCGGGCGGGAATTGACGCCGCGGCCTCCGATTTTGCGCCTTAACCGCTCGGCCACCGGGGGGGTCGGCTATTTCTGCCGAAATTTCGTGCTCCAATTTCCAATAGTATTTCTTTAACCGTCAAAGGGGACGGTCTTTTGTACTCAAATAATTTGTAAAATATGATTTTCACTTAGGACTCGGTAGTGCTTGTAATCATATTTAGAAATGACGTTTTTAATTCCATCAACATCCATGAAGCAGTTATCAATTTACAATCGAGTGACTAAAAAAGTACTTGCATAAATGCCTATACCTGGATGACTTAACAGTAACTGCAACTCTCGTGACCGGTATTGTGGGTGAGTGAAAATATTGATCTTGTTAGTAGTATGCATAATACACATGTGAAAAAATACTTGTGGAAGTCAGATCATGAAAATGTTAGCTTAGAGTGTTTTGAATCAGTATGGTGCTGACTTCCATAAGTTATTTCATACTTTCCCAGTGTTAGAGGTCGTGCAGTTTTTATTTTTATAATCCTAAATTTATATTTTGCTCTGTCCATTTTTTTTAAAGCTACAATTAGTTAGTACCACGTAAGAAATTGAAACAATTTTTTTTTATGGTACGCGGGACGATACACTTTATCAAACTAAAGCAAGCAAGCATTCATGTTTCTACATTAATGTTATAATCGGCTTACAAAGATATCAAGATATATTCACTAAAAAAAATTAATATGTACGTGTGAATTTAGCCTTCTCAGCTAACCAGCTAAATAGACTTGCTCCTTTTTTGGGAAATGGCTGGAATAATTTAAAGAACTTTATATAATCTCATTCGGTAATATTCTAATCAATCAGCAAAGTTAAGCAACGTCCGCCGCGGTCATGACTTGGATGGGTGACCGCTGGTGACATTACTACGGAGCGCTTCCGTGCTTCGGAGGGCACGTTAAGCCGTCGGTCCCGGTTGTTGTCTTAGGATAGCAGTCGTTACAGCATGGTGGTAGGGCACTATGCAAATGCCCGCCTGGCTAGCTACCACCCTCAAGTTGAAAATCTGTCGCCAAGCACCTAACGGTGTGTTCCGGCAGCTGTCCTTGAGAGCCAGTAACTCTAGGTTAGCCTGAACAACATCCTCGACCACATCATCACTTACCATCAGGTGAGATAGTGGTTAAAGGCTAACCTATCACGAAATAAAAAAAAATAATGTACAAAATCTGCAAAATAAATCTGAGTTTATATATACATAACAATATAGATAACAATAATAAAAAGGGGTGAGCCTATAGCCAACTACCTGACCCAGTTCTAGTCTTTCCGGCCGGAGCCGGACTGCTACTGAAAATGTTTTTAGTGTGGCATTGGGTAGTCGATGCAATGACTGTCCGACGTGAGTATCGAACCCAGGACCTTGTAATTCCAAAGCGTTGTTTTAGCCACTCGCTTAACGAGGCACTCATTTTTGATTTACGTTATTCGGAACAAAAGCTATTTTCATACTCCAAATAATGAAACCTCATAAATTAAAGAGGAACAATAGCGTCCGTCATATAAATGTATGAGGAATTGAGCATATGTATTCTCTTATACCGTCTATAGAAGTGTTAATATAATTATAATTTACGAGAACGATCACCCGGAAGCTTATCAAGTTCCGGTAACGTATCACAAAATCGCAATGGAAGTTTTACAAGGGCTCGTTAGGGGAGTTGTTACGATAAGTTCGAATGATAACTGCTTCTAATCAGACGCAGTGACACGCCGCGCCGCACCCGTACCCTTGTGCCCCGCTGCCGTACAGCGCGACACGGCACCGGCATCGTTCCGAGCCCGTACCCTCCGCGAGCGAGAGTGACGACGCGACGCCGCGCCGACTGCGAGCCGTGAGACCTCCCGCCTCCACATCACGAGATCGCTTGTTTAATTTCATTAATGAAGTTTCCTTCTGCGGAGTCTCGCGAATCGCAATCGGCTAATTAAATTTTGATAACAGCACAATCTTATCGCACTCCTTCATTTCGTGAATGTTAGCTAACCAGAACCTACAAACTCTAAATGTGGACTTAATTAAGATAATTATACCCCTCAGAAAGAGAATTATTTGTGACTCCACTTGGATAAGTTTAATATTGGGAATATCAAACTTTATGTAAAAGATGGAAGGAATTTATTGAATTTAAATCAGTTTCGATTTTATTAAGAAGTTTCCAAACCGAAGAGGATGGCTGCTTCTGATATAAAGATATATATTGGCGGAAGTAATAAAATAAAACGATTTTACATCTCCAGGGGGAAACGAACGTTTTTGTCGAATGGGAAAAGTCGCGAGCGACTTCTCATTCTGCGATAAAATCGGGAACGTTTTACGACAATCTTCTATTCGATTACCTACCGTTAAACAACAATCTTAAAAGTCATTTCTAAAAGTTTTCGGGCTCAAGTTGTGTTTACAGAATATTACCAAACCCCTGACTGCTGCCTTAAATTGAATGTCACTGTGCTATGCTATTTGTTTATACGTTCATGAATCTGCAATCCATACGTATCTGTTAAATTAAAACATGTGGATTTTAAAAGAAAATATTTTACCTATGTCAAAGAAAAGGACGAAAAACGGATGCTAACAAAAAGATTTGTCGGATTGTGAGTGCCAACCTCGGTAAGTGAAGGTCACTCACGAGGCGAGATTTATGTAAAGATTTGTCGTGTCGGTTCTCGCGGCGTCGCACGTTCAGATGTTTGTAATGCGGCCCGAAGAAAAGGCGCACGAAGGAAAAAGTAGGAGTAGAGGTGACCGCGAGTGGCCCGCTCTGCGTCGCCGCATAATGAACTGGTCACGTAGGCACATTTCGTATTATTTCCCTGGGACGGTTCACGTGACTTGAATAAATGTGGGCGGCTGCTCCTCGGCAGCTCACGGCCGTCGCCTCCTCGGACCCTCCACAAATAAACCGCTTCACGCACGATTCTCCGTCGGAGATTCATTATTCTAACTCTTACCGATCCATAATACATTACCCAACTTTTCTCCTTCAAAGACGTTTTTATTTGACCAATCTTTATAGACGTGCCCTATTCGGTCTAAGATTTATAACTACAGTAATCTACATAGTCTGTAGAAAAAAGGTTTATTTATTCATCTGACAATAAATTGGGAGTGAGTTGTACAGCGGTGGGAAATACAAGTAATGATAATGTTATACATACCACATGTTTATGTGGTATGTATAATGATATGTTATAATGATAATGTTATACATACCATTATTTATGATAATTTTATATACTCATATTTAATTTGCAATTTATTACTATTTGTGACATTTTTCTAACTCTAATTACCTATGTTACCTATAATAACAAATACTTTTAAAAGTATCCTAAAAAACATTAAATAATATTTAAATAAAACACTTAAAAAGCATAAAATTATATATCTAGTGACAATTCCGCCTAATTTTCCTGTTATTTCAATTCCGCACGATCGAGACTAGACTCTAGTCCCGATCGTGCGCTCGGTAAGTCAAGACTTCCTGAAGATGCTTCGTTTAGAAGCGAAACTAGTCGGGTATTCTTCCGGTTAGGCTGCGTGATGTTTATGACGTCACGTAGATAACAGGAAAATTAGGCGGAATTGTCGCTAGATATATAATTTTATGCTTTTTTAAGTGTTTTATTTAAATATTATTTAATGTTTTTTAGGATACTTTTAAAAGTATTTGTTATTATTAAATATGGATTTCCGCAAAGTAACGCCTGAATCTATTCATTATGTTACCTATGTTATTCTCAATTGATACTTTTGCAATATATGTATACTTTTGCATTTATCTACATCTACAATTTTTCTTGGAATTTCCATCTTCTCACACCAAATGTTACAGGACAGGAGCTCGGGGAATAAAAATAAAAAACAATTCATCACATCTTTTTTCCACCTAGAACGGTAAGCCTGTTGGTAAGTGATGATGTGGTCGAAGGTGTTGTTTGGGCTAACCCAGCATTACCAGCATCACTTTTAGTGACCACATTGCGACGGTGGCAGGAATCTTTTCGGAGACTCGGTTTTGTGCTTCGGAACTCTCGAGACTTCAGTAACATTAGCGTGAAGTTAATATTTGGAGCACTTCCAAAGGCCTTCCTCAGATACCTATACAAGCGCGCATATGGGTATTATCCTTACCTTTACCCCACAAACTTTCTGCTTGGTTGCCTGGGATATAACTCTTTGGAAGTCAGGCGATCTTACGACCAAATAGTTATGATGTGCAAGATACTACGAGGCAAGGTGGATGCTCCGGATCTCAGTGAGCGGTTGTGTCGTATATGTGTTCCTGATCACTACATGCGCGGCAGAGGCCACAAACTGTTCTCAGTCCCGCAATGCAGAACGGTTGCTTATAGAGTCTCACCAATACCGCGCTCACTTGCCGCACTCAATGCACTTCTTGACGCTAATCCAGAGACTGATATATTTGACGGTTGTTGGAGTGACCTTCTAATAGAATGTTTACGATATTGTGAGATAACATTTACAAGGGCTTCAACAATACAATAATGTTGTAAATATTTTGACATATAGATTTTGACCAGATTAATTCTATCATAGTATGTAATTTGTAGTTATTATTTATGTTAATTAACTTGACATTTAATTTTTGATTTTGATTTTGACATTTACATTTTTGACCTGATTTATTTTATTATAGTAATTTGTAGACATATTAATTTTATTTTAATTGACTGTCTGTAATATTTGTGCGATTATTTTATTGTTTAAAAGTTATTTTGCTAGCTTTTATGTTTTTGCTACCTATCATTAGTGTAACTCGCTCTGTAGCGGTACTAATTATGAATTAAATAAATAAATTACTGGCGCTCAAGGACGAACACACCGTTAGCTGCTTATGAACATATTTTATACTTGAGGGTTTTTAATAGTATGTAGTGATGAGATGGACATGATGGTAAGCGTCACGCCAGCGCCTGTTACTAACAGTTGCAGTATCACCGATTTCGTACTGCTAGAAATTGCACTGCGTTCTTCACTCCGAGACTTTAGATCTTATGTGTCGTTCGCCCAGTCATTTCACTTGACTTTCACGCCTAAACACAATAGTAATTGCACATCACTGCTTCGAGAATATCGAACATTGCGGTGGTAAAAGCCTGGTGGGTGGTTGCTAACCAGGCAAGCATTCGCAAAATGCCCTCCCACTATGAGCTGAAGCTCAAGCCCGCATTATTATTATCCCACTATTATGAAATATTTGAATTACATGACTCTGTATGAAATTAGCTGCAAAACTTAGTTGCAATATTTTTTTTATAATAAAAATTTTCTTTATTAAAGTTTTCGTGAATATTTTTTTATATTAATATAATAAGAATTGATTAAATATATATTTTTTTGATGTTAAAGGCGGTCCGATATAATACTTTAGGAAATACTAGAGTTACTGAATGCATATTATGCCCCTATGTGGTGCCGGGTTGGAATTGCCCCCCTCCTCCCTGTGTCTTCTCGTAGGTGTCGTAAAGGTGACCGACTAAGATACTGGAAAGTAGGCAGCAGCGCCAGTGATCCCCTAGCCGCCTGCGCCAACGGTGGGACCTTCTCGTGGGCTCCAAAGCTAGCTTCCGCGTAACGTCAAGTAACATCGTCACAATCCGATAAAAAAAACTTTGAAGTCTAGCTTGAAAAGCTTGATACCGAACTTTCTCGTTTCTTGTGCTAGTGCCGACACTGGTTTATAAACCAGTGTCGGCACTAGCACTCGTTTATGCATGGTTAATTGTATAATTTAAGACACTTTCCTGTTGGTCATGAGAGAGTGAATCGTTTTCATATTTTTTCGATGCCGAGTTTTAAAAGGAAACAGAAACCACCGACTGGGTCCTACACGGAGCAAAACAGCGTGGTAGTCAACCATGCAACATGTCGTCGGAAAAGGGAGTACGATTATGGGCTGCTAAAATATTTTGTCCTTTAGGAAATCGTAAAACACATAACGTAAAATTATTTAGTTATACTTTCCGAAGAGTGCAATATAATAAAATCTGTGTGAAAATTAAACATGACTACGATTGTTTCTTTTTAAACGACTTCCATAAAAGCAAGGTCCATAAAAAGGAGTCTATAGAAAGGAGGTTTCACGTATATTTTTTGAAATATTTGTCACATAGCTTTACTGGATCATCCAATCTTGATTATAGTTTTGAACTCTTTTAATTTAAATATTTTCAACGTTGGAGGACTCAAAAGTAATATTTGCTAATAAGCCTATAACTGGATGATTTAATAGTGATTGCTACTCTTGTCGATGGTGACTAGTCTGTTTTTTTTTTAACAAACGAGTACCAAAAATTTTACTGCGTTGGTATTGGCCCACGTATTCAACATAAAGTCCGTTCCACACGAACTATGTAGTTACATTTATGTACATTCAGATGAGTCTTCGACTACCTGCGCGTTGAAAAATATTGCTTGCAACGAAACAATACTAAAGTTGCAAATTTTGAATACGTACGCAAAACAAAGATCGTTTTGAAAATAATGTAGTAGCTAAGTCAAAAATCATCTTGTAATACGGTTGTCGACGTATCACTGTGAGCTCACGTTTGGTTTCAAATGAAGGGCTATGGCAGGAAATAACAAAAAAAATATGTATGAAGTCTGACTCTATTTTTACAAGGAGTAGCTATAGTGGATAGATAAAATTGATGGGCATGTCTCAATAATGTCCAAGATAAAAACAAAAATGTACGGAGTCGACAATCATGACCAAAATATGTTATAGCAATTTATTATTGACGTATCTGCAGAAAGTTGATCAGAAGGATGACGATAATTTTTAAGATTAGAAGAATTGTAGTAGAATTATTTGATGTTCTAGTGCATAATATGTTTACTATTACAATATAGTTTTATATCTTAAACGCGAACAGAACATTTTGTTACGAATATATTAAGTATGCACATTTAAATCATGAAATAATACCGTAATTTTTTCTACAGTAAATATTTGAGTTTTCAATATGAACGGGGCTTAACAATTTCAAAACGAGAACAAAAGCTTTGACCAATGACGGCAATGACCCATCTCTTTCTGTCAATATCGGAAATGTGTGAGAAACATACTTAGTACTAGTTTGTTAAAAAAAAACAGATATATAGTGTTGTAGGCTAGTGACAATCTTGTAAGAAGTACCAAATTCCACGTATTCTTTCATAACTTTCCGAGTAGGAAGTCAGTACTGCTTTTTTTTAAATATTTTACATCGCTATATGTAAACCTGCCAAGTTTTTTGACTAGACGATATATTTGACGCAACAATGCATACAAAATTCTTTTTAATACCCGTACGAGTAGGTATTGTTAAATATTTTAGGAAGCTTTTTAAAACTTCTGAGAAGTAAACTCACAAACTACGGAGCAGCATAGAGCACTGCACCCGTTATTTAAGGGTAGTGTATAGTGTTTTCGTGCACTAAGAAAACATTCAAAAGTTTTGCCTGACATGTTGTAAGCAGCTGTGTAGAGTAAGCTAGAGTTTGCAGCATTAACTGAACAGTTTTTTTTTACTTTTTGACCTATTGGTACTTTATGAAGTGCTTAAAGATTCAAGTAGACTAAGATTAAAATCCTCTATAGGGTGCCGGAGTAGACTTGCCTCATATCTATATACTTAGGCGACGGTAACGCCTCACCATCAGGTGGGCCGTCTGCTTGTTTGCCACTCCATTATATAAAAAGAACTTCCTGTGGGAGTACCTATAATGACGGAAGAGGCAACGGGGGGAAATATACCAGAAGGCGGGGCAACAGCACCTTCTGAAGAACTCCTATTTTAAACTGTCATCGCCAAGACGCTTGCAAAACGTGGAGATCATGGTAAACCCTAAAAATAAATGGGGGGAGGCTACGTTCAGCGGTAGACGTGAAGGTGGTTATTGTAAAGTTCTCAAGGACATCTTTGGGAATACAGTTAGTTTTGTGACAGATTTTCTACTTCCGGGTGGCAGCTAACCAGGCGAGCACTTACAAAACTACTTTTGAAGCAGTGATGGCTCAGTGGCATTGGCTATGGACTGCCGCGCAGCAGGTCCATGGTTCGAGTCCCACCGCCTTGAGCTTCACCGCATGGTGGTAGGGCATTTTGCAATGCCCACCTGGCTAGTGGGTTATACCCTCAGGTAGAAAATCTGTCGCCAAGCACCTAACGGTGTGTTCCGGCAGCTTTCCTTGAGAGCCAGTAATTCTAGGTTAAGCCCTTAAACCACATCATCACTAACCATCAGGTGAGATTGTGGTCAAAGGATTACCTATCAGCAATAAAAAAAAAACACGTATTGACTCTGACGCTCAGGCTCGTGGGATCACACGCACGGCAGGCAACACTAACAGTATGCGGGCTACCATAGCTTTAAAGATTCACATACAAAATACTGCCACATTATCAAATTCCTCAAGTCCTCCTTCCGCAGAGACTCTACGAGTGATATAATAAAGCCATCACGCGAGGCGACCGCGCACGCTCTCGGACAGCTATATTAGACGTGTAAGTAGTTTATTGTAAGGCAGCCTCGCTCATAACTACCCATTTACCTAGGGATAATGTCGACCAACCAACGACGTTATGTTTATTTCAGACAATGTCTACGACGACGTAATGCTTTCGTGCAGATAAGTGGGTCCGGAATATTATCTTCACACTCGTGTATTATTAACATTTACTTTAATGTCATCGTATTATTGCCATCTGATGTCTTAATGTTATTGGACAGTATAATTCTAGACAAGAAATAATGACGCTATACGCGTTACGTTGTGAAAAGAGATATGACATTATTATACTATCCACATTTTTTAGCTATATTACTCTTGAGATCTTATGAACGACATAAGCGTTATGTGAGGGCTGGTTCCGTTTAGCGAGTTTAGTACAACAATTTGTATAGTTAATGAAAAAATATACTGTATTACTATTCTAATATATAACAATTTGTACTATATATTTGAACAATTTGTTGAAGACGGTGCTATACTATTCAAAACCTACAGCTCCATTAGGCATTGATCCTTACTTCAAAACTTTTAAATGTGTGACAATCTGTGTTGTCCACAATGTATATTGATATTATTATTCCATTCCTCAATCATATTTTTACCTTTCATAATTTCTTTAATTGAAGATAATTCAAAACCAACACAATCAAAGTTAATGAAATTTATATGGCACTGGCCCAAGACCTACCCTTGTCCGATGATATGAATCGGGCAATTAACTATAGAATATCGGAGCACACATATTTTCTTTCACCTATTTCCTGACATAATTTTTTTGATCCAAAAATATACATACATACATTCTAACAAAAAGGAATAACTCGGTTCAGAGGAGTAGGGGTCTTAACCGATCAAATAAGTTAAGCTACGTCCGCCGCGGTCATTACTTAGATGGGTGATCGCTAGTGACATTACTTCTGAGCGCTCCCGTGCGTCGGAGGGCACGGTAAGCCGATCCCGGTTGTTGTTTTAGAACACCTAACGTAGTGTTACGGAAGTTGTCCTTGAAAGCCCGTAACTCGAGGTTAGCCTGAACAATATCTTCGATCACATCATCACTTACCATGAGTTGACATAGTATTCAAAGGCTACCCTATCAGCTATAAATATTCGTTTGGTATAAATAAGAACTCAGTTTAAAATAGTAAGTTTTCTCTTCTATAATAATTAACAAAGCAAATTTATTTATTAAGTTTCAAAATAATATATCCCCTATGCATGTTTAGGCCAAAACTCTTGATGAGCTGATTTCGGAACTCTAATTTGAATTTTTGAATTAAAATTTTTGAGCTCTAATTTTAACTCACAAATAAAACGTATTACAAACATATTAATTAAAATATAAACGGATATTTTTATAATAAAGAATATGTCTTCGTTATATGGCTTTGATGTAAAAATAAAATAACTGGATCTAATTTAATTATCTGCTGAAAGGATTGAAAACACCGAACCTCTTCAAAATTCTCAATGATTTTGACGTATTATTTATACCAAAATATTCTTCAAAGCTTGCATTAACTACATCATTAAATATGTTGTTTTTTTGAATGGCTACTTTTACATTATAATAAATAAAATAATGGTATATATTTAATCGCGCCATTTGGAGTGTGTTGATATTTTCGATCTTATGTCGGTACCCTAGCTAGAACACGTACACAAGGCTAGTGAAATGTAAGAGGACTAATAAGTAGTATTAGAATAATACCACCACTTGCCGTTTTTAATTTCACAAAACTAAAAAATAACTCTTTTCTTCATTAATAATTTTGTATGTATCAAAATTTTTATATCTTTTATATGAACTCAAATTTAGAAAGGTTGAATTCCTTAAAATCTTTTCATGGGACCACACTGGATATTCACCGAACCATCCAAATATCTCATACAAACAAATAATTGGATGAGAACCTCCTTATTTTTGTAATTCGTTTCAAATATTTTGAATTAATTACCTTGGATTTCCTCGCAATGCAGCGTGATGAAGAGCGTTGAACCCGTTGTTGTTGGTGAGAGTCATGTCAGCGCCGTGTTCGAGAAGCAACGTCAGCATGTCGTCGCGCTTTTTGGAGATGGCATCGTGTAGAGGCGTGTCCCCTTCCGAATCCTGAAACAAAACGCACTCTACGTTAACGTTGCCACAGCAAAAGTTTTAATTAAACGAATTTCCAATCGACGCCAGAGGTCCGTAAACTAATCCGGGAGACAAGCCTCAACACTGGAATCCGGTGGCAGCTGCGACGACATTTCAGCTGCTGAATTATAAAGCATCGCCCGTCTCGAGTATCACGACAATTTTCTAAAACATCAAACCGCTCGAATGAATAATTGAGTCGGCGGAGAAGGCGTTTAGGGCGTGGATTATAGCGCCTTGCATAATTTATACGAGTCTCAGAGAGGTTAGCAAACGGCAAGATCGGATGCGACGCGATGAGATACTCTGTCGGGTGCACGGGTGAAATCAGAAAATGGTGTCGAGTTCCGTAATATAGGACGAGCGCCGCAAAAAGCGCGGCCACCGCGTCATTATCATAATCACCACCGCTGCGTGCCGCTACGGTGCCGCCCAAGCCGTTTTGCTTTGTGAGCGTGCATTAAGAGACCCGACCGTTGTGCTCTGTCATTCTGCAATTAATTTGCGAGGGGCCTTAAGATGAGTAATTTTCATTTCCAAAAAGCGGTGGGAGCACTTCAAATCATATCACAGCTAATGAACATCTCCTTATTTGTGAAATGATTACATTGTATCGTACAACGTTACAGTTGCGATTATGGAACATATTATATTCGCATTTTGTTCTGTTGTCGTTATTATAAATATTGTTATACATTTATAAATATCTTTTAATGCTGGTAGGTTAGCTTTTGAACTCTTTTACTTATTTTACTTATGGAAAAGTGATGGTTCAAAGATGTTGTTTCAGGGTTAACCTAGAATGGAAACTGGCTCTCAAGGATAGATTCCGGAAAATATCGTTAGATGCGTGGCGACATATTTCTTTACTTGAGGTAAGAGACGAAAATTCTCAATATGTCCTACCACTATTGAAGAGATTTAATCTTCGATAATTACACCCAAATTACCTATTATGATAATTGCATAAATAATCGATATCATTACAATTATTAGTTTATTAGTAAGCGGATTCTGACGTTGGATTTATCATACCGCAGCGCCACAGTCACGTAAGCATTATAATCTGGTTCTTATTTGCAAACTTTCTTCTATGAAACGATTGGAGTTTTCTGAACAAAGCCCTAAAATACCTGCTTAATTCTGTCAAGAGAAATCCACAAACAGTAATATAGTGACTTACACATATTGAACAGTAACTCTTTTGGAATAAATTTAGAATAAAATGGCACTTTCAAAGCACTTCAGAACGACTTGCGCATGAATCAAGGAGTGAGAAGTGAAACCGTAATTGCAGGTACATTATAGTCAGCACAGCCTCCGACCGACACCATTCAGATGGCAGTAATTCAGCGCAGCTCAACCACAGACACGGGGTAATTCCGAGTAGAATAGCAGCATTAAATAATAATCGTATTGGCATATAGATGGCCATGCCATTACAGCCGGTAATTCATTCCGTTGTGCAACCGCCACATTACATGCTGATGCTAATTATTTGATTGTTGATAGTTCTACAGTATGTAATCTCCCTTAACACCTACATGTATACTAATTAGATCCGTATCTGTAGCAAGTGGTGTATATCTGTCGGGATAAGGAAATAATTACTATGATAAAACTCCTTGATTCCGACACTAATGTATGATAGTGAAAGTTGGATATGGCAGAAAAAACATACACAGTAGGATAAATGCAGTGGAGATGAGAGCATTGAGAAGCATGATTGGAGTCAAACGGAGTGACAGGATAAGGAATAGTGCGATAACGGAACATGAGGATGTAGTGACAAAAATCGAGAAAGGTATGTTAAGAGATTTGGACATGTGGAGAGAATGAATGAAATGAGAATTACTAAACAGGTATACATGGGATAAGTGAACGGAAGTGTTGGTAGGGGAAGATCAAGGCGAACAATCCGAAATACGATTGAAGACGTTCTGGAAAAATGCCAGGTCAGGAGTATACCCGAAACCAACGCTTATGTATGAAAGGATTGATGAGAGTAGATGAAGCAAAAGAAAAATTTAAGGATCGTAGTAGTGGAAATTTTTGGTCTATGCTCTACGGGAAAGAGGCGTGATTTTATGTATGTATAAAACTCATGCTTTCATTATCATGAATTATTGTGTTTTAAGCCTTGAGAAAATTATTTTAAAATGAATACGCCACAAGCTGTCATTTGCAAAAGTTTGAAATACCAACCGATGTAATTGCCCAATTGCGTATAAGCACACCACTAATAATTTAACAAGAAGTAATAATAGGAAATTTTATGTAAGCGGCAATAACCACTTGCAACTGCTACCTCATGCTCAAGTAAATACAGAGAGTTAAACAATGGTAAGTACGAGTAGTATGCCGCACTATTTACAGTTTTATATTCACCGTCAAAATGTTTTTAATTTAAAGCTATAACACGTTCGAGACCCAATCACGAGTTTTATGATACAATAAAATTTTAGCACGATACTTGAGTGAACGTAAACTAAAACACCCCGCTTGAATTAATCTGCAGACTCGAGTTTTTCATTTCCATTTTTATTGTCAGCTTGGTATATATTACAATTTTAAGGCTAATCTATGGTGGTCACCCTCTCTCTCTCTCTTTGAAATACCTACAGTGAATAATAATAATAATAGCTCTAGAAACAGTTAATTCAGAATGAATAAAAAAATAGATAAGATAATACCATTATGAGAGTTAAACGAAGAGGTATTCACGGCAACAATATCCAACGTAAAAATACTTCTTAACCTTGATTAAAACATCAAAACATCCTTTTATTGTGGATGAACAAAGAACAGGCTTATCAGAAGAATTAATACTCGTAATAAAAGCAACCCTCCAGCGAAAAGGAGTGGCTCGGTATCTGAGTTGCGACGCTCCAATATGATTTTTTAATAACCTACCTGTTACGTGCTATATAATTTTTAAGAGAGAATAATGAAAGTGGACATACACAACCGTAATGGGCTACGCATTTTATGTGCTGGGCTTCGACATCAGACATCTAAATAACTAGAGCTTCATAAGAGTCAGGGTAAATTACATGCATTTATAAGCCTCTGGAATTTAGGCATAAATTTGATTTCTTATATCGAATTAATTGTTATAACCATACTGTCCCACAGCTGCAGGAAACGCCTCTCTATTTTCTTTTTAACTGTTACAAACTATTGCTTTCGTAGGGCAACCCTTACCATGATTGTCAAGCAAACTAGTCCTTCCATCTTCGTTGGCAGACTTAAAATAGACAAAAAGTGGGCTTTGTGATGATACTTGTTCCTTCTTATTTTCCTATTTACGTTCAATGCGGTACGGCTTCATCATAGACGAGGTACAAAGAAAACAACTAATTGTTTAATTCCATACCATTAAACAGAGTATTATGGGAGGATTATTCACGGACCATATAGCGCAGCACCAGAGCGCGGAGAAGCAACGCGAGCGAGCGGGAGCCCCGCCATTGCCGCAGCCTGCCCGCTCTCATCGACTTTCATCAAAGCCGCAGATTGGACGAGCTAACTACACTAAATGGAACTAAATTGCCGCTACTGAAGTGAGTTAATTTGATTACTTTTAGCTGTTGTTTTGAACGTTAAACTTTAGATAACGCTGCCTACAGATCTTACTAAATAAGATCGTATTTTTTTAAACCGAGCTGTTGTAACCTTTCAGAAACGAGAAAGCAAAGAAGTTATCTAAAATCGTACTTGTTTTCGTAAACAATAAGCGTGAAATTATCGTTACATTCTTGTTCATTTAGGAAACAATAAGAAATAATCGTGCATTATGTTTTAACAGAATTTCGGTACGAGAAGTTGAAAACAAGAGTTAAAACGAAATAAACGTCCGTCAGCCCTCGGAGTGTGGAAATTTGCCAACGAGGGACGTCCGGTGGACTTTCAAATTTATGCAAATTCGACACAAGATAAAGGTGTTTGTGTAGCATTCTAAATTTTACTCGTGAATTATGAAATAATTGAATGCCTGTTTCAATATCTACGTCGAAGTACCTTTACTAGATAAATGTTGCACAGTTTGCGCGAGCCGAGTGTGCCCTCATCAGTCGTCTTGATTGATTGTGCGGAAATAAGCCCCGCGCACTGCCTGTTCAGACTGATACACAGGCATGCACACGTGCTGCCTCGCCGTGGATTAGAAGCGTTATTTATGAGAATAAGACAAACTAGCATGTACACAACACTTTATAGACGCTGTATGAGTTTATTTTTATATCAATACCGGAAATAAATAAATTCAAACCTCAAAGAAGTCTCTAACAAAGCCGTATACATAACGGCGACAACGTCCTGGGGAGCTGTATAAATCCTCCAGTCCATTAGCGCTCGATACCCAAGCCACGCAGTTCTTTGTTATTCAACTGGACCGGTGGCTCTGTGAGCACTGCGCTTTAGATATCGGAAAACGTTAATGTACTCGGCGAGATTTAGTGCTGAGCGGTGCGCTCGCTTCTGCAACTTGCATCACATAGCTCGCTCAGTCACGTACTTTATCCGACTCTAGAAACTTACCCGAATATAGAAACGTACCCGAATCTAGAAACGTACTTAATGCGAGTATTGAATCTGTCTTCTGCAATTCAATTATAAATCAATAAGCATTATAAATGCGTAGCGTGTCTCAGACTCTTCTGATCTATTATTGAGATTTAAAACATAAATGTATGTTGTCTTAGGTTTTCGCGATTGTTACACATAGTAATTAAACAACTTTAAACGGTTTAAATCGCGTATATTTTTCATTATTTTATTCCGACGTTTCAATTTATTCGACTTTGCAGTGATCGTAGTCACGGGGTGACTTGTTGTTTGAAACGCCGGGAGAAAAATAATGAAAAATATACGCGATTTAAACCGTTTAAAGTTGTTTAATTACTATATAAACTTATCTACAAAATAAACTTAGTCTTAGCACTAACTGACGTTCAACGCACGCTCCTAAACCAGTGGTTCTAGAAGCAAAAAACATTTTGCACAGGAGTTCCTTGCAGGCATTATAAGACGAGTTTTTTTCCCTTCGTTCTGCAAGTTAATATAAAATAAATTCTTAATTTTCGAAGTTAGAAATATGTAAATTGCTGTTTAGAATTATGATTGTTGATATGTTTAAAAATATGACTCAAACGTATCAACTTTTAAGGAGTAAGTGGAATGAAGAGGGAACACATGGGTTATGGGTATATAAAGGCAGGAATGAAATGCGGTAGGATATACGAGTAAAGTAAGTGTAATGATAAGGGATTGCATGAAGTAGAAGTGTATAAAAATGCGAATAAAATACTGTTCGTGCAAGGATACTGGTAGAAATTTGCGTTGCGGTGAGGGTCAGGGTGGAGATACAGATTTCCTATTACACCGCTTCTTTCTCTCGCGCGTCTCTGGTGATACGCTGCCATACCGGGCGTTCCGGCGGCTATGTGGCATAGAGCCAGTTTCTTACCTACCGCCACACAAAACCGCCGTTTTCAAATCGAAATTAAAGAAACGCACAAAGTACTCTACGTCTACATTTATTGTGCCAACCGTGAAGGAACTATCTGAGTTACTTAACATGAATACTGTCTTCTGAAAAATACAACCCGGGAGTTTTCAAATCCAAAGTAAAGAGCTTCTTTCTGAGCTATGCTTTACTAAGAGTGCTTCACCGCAGACCACAGCGTTGTGAGATAAACAGAGCTGAAATGTGAATAATTAGTCTGCAGTTAGGGCAGTCGCGAACGAAGTCGCAGGTACAGCTAGTGCACAATAAAAATAATTATATATTTATGACAAAAAATAAAGTCACAACACGTAGTATATGTTATTTTTTTTTTTTTAATAACACAGATATATGAGAAGTGAAGTGCATACACATATTGATTTATTTATATATTTTTCTGTGAAATTGAATTGTGTTTCAATATATTTTATTTAAGTAAACAGACGACAATAGATGTGCAGAACGTAGATTAAGTATCACATGTAATTATGAGTATACCACTTCAAGGTTGATATTTTCCTTTTCAATGTACAAGTTTTATCTCAAACATTGCAAAGTATCATCCAACGAATATCTAAATATAAATAAATATAATATAAACCTCGGTATGGGTTACATATTTGAGCCGTTTGGTGTGGAGACGTTGGGTCCGTGGGGACCGGGAGCTCATCGTATTTTCCAAAACCTATCTGAGCGCTTGGTCGATGCGACGCGTGATCAAAATGCTGGCACATATTTGGCTCAACGAATAAGCATTGCAATTCAACGGGGCAATGCTGCCAGCATGCTGGGCACGCTGCCAACTGGGAGTGGGCTGGAGCATTTGGACTGCCTATGAGTCTGCTATGACTTATAGGTGTCTAAATGCTTTTATTGTAGTAGCTGTAGTGTTGTATATAGTTCATAGTATTTTGTTTAATAAAGGCATACCGCCGGTATTAAAAAAAAAAAAAAAAAAAAAAAAAAAAAAAAAAAAAAACGAATATCTAAGTTAATCCACCTAAGAGCATAATGTTAATTCTGTTTCGGGATAACTTTTCTACATATATTTTCATATTTGTTGAAACAGTTGATACGGTTTGGATATTCGAGAGGGAGACACAGGGGGGGGGATTTGAGGGCGGCTACTTGAACTGTTGTCGTTAGGAAAACTTTTTCACAAAACGTGCTGATCATGGCTGATTTTTATCTTTACCTATATACGAGAATTGTACCAGTCCACTCTATCCAAGCTTCGAGTACCTCCGTCTAGTATACAAAAAAATTCTCAACGGCAATACATTGTGTTCCCCATCAGTTTATAATTTATGGTAAACCACATGAAGTTCAATTCTATACACTATAATAAAATTATATATATGTACCTACCTACTTAATTACTGAAATAAATTACCACTTAGCAGCTTGACGAGACGTCTAAGGGCAATTTTAAGATGAAATAGCTTGCATAAAGACGTTGTTCTAGTATAGCCCCGAAGAGATTGCCAGTAGTGTTAAAACACTCAAATTGGTTAATTACTTTAAGGTTCCATGTCATAAGGAAAGAGCTAATTATTATTTACTTGACACAACCCCACACAATGGACTGTTTCTATGGATGACTTTTCATCGCTAGGTCGAAAAGTGTTTTTGTATTTCCAATAAGACTTTTCCGACCTAGCGATCGATTCCTGGGAAAACATATACATATAAGCAATAAGTAGAACACAAATAAGCACATCGGAATAATGTATTATTACATTATGGTAGAGTTAGCTATTCATATATATTATGTGCTAGGTCCTCGTATGACTTGTAATATTTCTGAATTATTGACCGAACAATTTATCACGACTATAAATCTTATTGAAATTGCATTTTATGGATATTGATAAGCCTAGTACAGTTTATCCATTAATCATCTGATATATGCAGCTAACAGATGTACGCAATGCATCATAGAGATAATAAAATAAATGTATTAAAACAAATTTTATCGAAACAGATTTATAATAAAACTACCAAGTTGTCTCAATGTTGTTTTAATATATTTTACAAAATATCAATACAGTTGTTATGATAATATATTATGTTATATGTTTCTACGAACTTCTAAAAGGCCTCCTGAAATCTCTCCCGCATCCCCGCGCTTGTAATAATCGTATATGAATGTTGGTAAAATATTTGGGCTCGCATTTTCAATAACGGTTCGCAAACTTTCGCCGATAGTGAATGTGCGAGAAGGAAAGTATTTATTGGGTGAATACAGGCGAGTCGGCTTCGAGATTACGGGCTGGGCATAGTTTTTCCAAAGCTAACGCTGCGGCCGGCGCACAGGTGTCGATAATGTGACACGAATCGAACCCGAGGCCAGAAACCCTTACTGGGTATGCCCTAACTAAAGCTTAACTGTCGTAACAGCCTACCTTTATGGTCGCAAACTTGTTGTTTGTTGTACATTAACGTTAAAATATACCATGAATTACAATGACGAACATCAACGAAGGGTTAATATTCTGACCTATTGTTCGATGCAATTTTCTGACCTTTTGTTCTTATATTAAAATTCGCTGGATCACAGCGTCTTGCGCCTTCACAGCAGCTCTGAAATTTGCATCGCAATTAAATATAAGATAAGCCTTAAAATTTTTATTTTACTACAAATATACATTGTCGTTCCTACATACATTTTTAGTCTCATACCGAAGCTGTGGTGTAGCTATTAATATTTTTGTAGATTCCTCCACAAATAACCGCGGTGTCTGTATATCAGCTCTTAACATCCTTTCATTGTCTTCAAATATATATAAAATACAATGGTTTAATTGACAAAATAGCAATATATGAAATGTAGGTATGTCTCTGTTTGTCTGAAAAATAACAGTTTTGTTTATTATAAAAGTAATTTTCAACGTTCATCACATTTATCTTAAGAATAAACACAAAAACCTATCTTCTATAACTTAATCTTTTAACATAATCTTTTTATATTTATTTTATTGCAGATAGGTTAGCCTTTGACCACAATATTACCTAATGGTAAATGATGATGTGGTCGAAGATAGTAAATAGTTTTGGCGACAGAGTTTCTGCATGAGGTTGGTAGACAGACACAAAACAATTCACAAAATGCCATATCAGCGTTCAATAGCAACTGCTAACCTAAAACAACCACCGATACTGAGAGCTTAACGTGCCCTCCGAAGCATTGAAGTGCTCAGAAGGATATGCCACCAGCGGCTATACATCCATGAAGGGACCGCAGCGAACACTACTTAAAATAGTTGGTTGCTTAAGACCTACTACGAAAACTATTCCCTTCCCAAACAAAAAAAAGTTTAAATTGTTGTGAAAAAAAGTAACACTTTACCATCGGTGGCCACAACCGAAAGGCAGGTGGCAATTTTCCCCAAAGGCTACGCAAGCAGAGCCGTGGACGGGTCAGCTAGTAAGTAAATATTATAGGGATCTAAGCGACGAAGAAAGAAACCATAAAATTCCAGGTGACGTCGGCCCTTCCATAAATTTATCGACAGGTCGTGGTAACAGGCAATAAGGAAAATATTTATGAAGTGGAACAGAGCCGTGCGCGATTTTCATTAGCTAATTATTGGCCTACGGACCGCCGCCGCCGCTGCCGAACGACGTCTCGACGACGACAGCATCAAAGTGAAGATTACTGGGAAACGACATTTATAGTACCCTATTATACGTCTCTCAATAAGGATTCTGTATGTCTTTATACCTACCTATTAATTAAAACGTTATTGACGTTTCGAGTTCTAACAAACACGATGTCAACTCTAGTGTTTGCTTTTGTAAGGACTCTGTTAAGAATTTTACTTATAGGGATACTACTGACGGAACTTATCATTCACTTACAATCTTAATTCGTTTACCACAATACAACTTACAAACTCTGCTTCTTTTATCATACATTAACAGCAGGACAAGATCATATCTATCATAACTTCGCATTTACAATGACTGAATCCTTAAACCTTATACACGGATATTTTTGACTTCATTCGCAGTAACCGTAATGTAGTCAGGTCAAAACGATAAGGCAGTCTGCCAGCGGTACTTGCGTCCAGTTGCCTAATCGGCATGTTTAATTGAACGCCTGTGTCTCTCATAAAAGCAGGACGAAAATTTGGCGGCAGAACTTCATTACTTAAGTTCGATGTCAAATATCAAGGGTTAAGGAGACCGCTGTATTTTTTGACTTTCGGCGTTTTCGAGGAGGTATAAGTACACTGGTGAAAGTTTGCTCGGTAAATTAATAGGTACATAAAAAAATAGGTTTACGACCCCGCTTCACCTAACGGAAAATATAGGAAACAATTAGCCGCCACATTAACAATAAAATAACGTGTTATTTTTAATAACGTGTATCTAATGTTTCATTATAATATATGATAATAAAATATATTTTCAAAACATTTAAAGAAAACACTAAATTAATATTTTCATAATCGCGAAACGTAAGCTCGAAAAGTCAAGACCGATGATGCTACGCATAGAAGTGAACACGTCGAAAATTCTTCCGGTTAGGCTGCGTGGTGTTTACGACGTCATGTCATCGGATTACCAAAAAAATTTACTTAATTGCCACTATATAATACCTATATATTTTTAAATTGTGAGTTTTGCTGAAACACGGATGACGAACCTAGTTCAGCAGCAGATCTTGCACAAATATGACATCAAATTTACTAGTCCATTATTAAGAAAGTAACCATGTAATCATTGTTATGTTTAAATATTATTATTTATTTATATATCTTGCCATATTAAGCGAAACGGATGTTTAATTAGTGTCAGTTATCGTCAATTACACTGGATTTAATCACTGTTATGGATTCAACGTATATGTTCAACTCAAGTGTCGTAAAGTTAACATGTGATACCCACGTCAGCGCCCATTCTCCGCCGGATATAGTTATAGAGTTGAACGTAACACAGCTTTAATGATATTTGCCAATTAGTCAATATATAGAATAACAGATACGTGAACTTTAATACCTAATATTAGGATCGATCAACTTAATACAGAATGTATTGCACATCCTTTAAATCTTCTTCCTTTGGGGTAAAACGAATTACAGGTGAAAAAGTTTACTTTTTTTATTATTTCAATTATCAAAATATTAAACACAATAATGTCCGCCAAAGTATAAGATAGTATTCATAAAGTAAGACAAACGATAAACATATTTCTAAACAAAACGCCTAAAAGCATGAACTTGTTTAGTATACAAAACATTACCTATATACAACAGGGTCGAATGATTGCTGCACACCTTGTCACAGGACATGCGGATTCATTTCCCTCGTACAGTAGTATTGCATGATTGTACCGCGTAATTTAGCTTAAAGTAAGAAGGAAACTACAATGCTACGACTCATTCTGTTTGTAGAATAAAAGACCTAAGAGTTAAAATCGTAGCACAGCCGTAGCACAAAAATATTCAGCTTTTAATCGTAGATCGTAGCATGATCGTAGAACGTAGCGTAGCTTGTAGTAGTTAGACACGCAAATGTGATGTAGGCGATAATTTTGGCTTGCTGTAAGACTTTTATAAAGTTATAATACAGTGACACAACCCATCTAGCTTGTAGAACATTTACCCTTCGAGCTAAAATCGTAGATGTTAGTTTGAGAGTAGAGAAGTAGTTTATAGGAAGTAGTTTAGTTAACGCAACCGTAGAACCGAGAGTATTTGACACAGTTTATGATGTACATTTATTAAGCTACCAACTCAAGGTATGCCTTGTTTTGTCCAGGCAAATAATACTCAATGTTTTGTTTACTTTAGAAGCCCAAAGTTATTAATATACATCCAACATAAAAAATATATATTCAAGTAGTAATTTGAAGCGAACTGAGACCTTGCGTTTTGCTAAAAATAATTATTTGTGACTAAAAACTAGTTTCCGAGGTCCAATATTAATCAATATACAGTTTTGATATGTAAAATAAGCCCTTTCAAGGGAGTTATCCTTCAACTATTTTTGTACTAAGTTTAAATAACCTACTGGCGGCCCGCCCCGGCTTCGCGCGGGTATTTAACAAAAATATAAATTGGAACACATGAAAGTTGTTGTGACATAACTGTAATAGTTACACGTAAGGTATTACGTATGATATTAATTTTTAGTATATTTAGATTGTGATAACCTCTATAAAATTGTAGCATCACTTTGCTCTATTATCAACAATTTCCGCAGCGTACGCGATATAACGATTTTTTCGGTATTTATTTCACAAATTATCATATAGTTATCTCTATCTATCAGTTACATTATCATATGGTTTTCATGCGGATCCCTGATTCTCTGAAAATATTCTATAGCCTATATATTCACCAGTAATAGTGTAGTAGTAATTCTAATGGTGAAAGAATTTTTCAAATCAGTCCAGTAGTTTTTAAGTTTATTCGTTACATACAAATCTTTCTTCTTTATAATATAAGATAACAATTACAACGAAAGGAAAAAAAATAACTACCGTAGTACCACAGAAGCCAGATAGCAAAGCATACATTGGCCCAAGGGACGAATTATCGCGGGTTTGAATCTCGCTCCTCAAATTTCTCTTTTTTTTTTTGTAAATTTGTAAGCTAATTCGCTTCACAGGCGTTAATTTAAATATTACAAGTTAGAAATATTAAGTTTTTTTTTAAACTACAGCTCATAAACGAACTTGAAAAATGTATATAAATAAGGTATTCTACGATCTTCTTAACTTGACCCCGAGACCACACTTCTCTCGGTCAGCAAAAACCAAACTTTTCCTATTGAATGAAGTATCTCTTTTATTTAGATGTAAGTAAGATACGTTTTAAGAATTTCCCTGTACATGGTCTAGCCCGGTTTTTAAACGTGCAGAGAACAAAATTACAAATTTTCGTTGCGGCGTCGTTGGTGCTCATCAAAACATTTTTGTGAAATATTATTTTCTGAATGTGACACAACCAATAAATCGCATAATGGTGTCGTAAAATTTCAGCGGTATTATCTTGGGAAAACCCGGCTATTTTACATTCACCTACGAGGTTTCCCTCCGCGTCCAATTTATGTTAGTGGGCACAAAACGAACGCTGACAAATGTGGAAATAAAATGAACATACGTTTTATCTGTACGCTCACCGAGTCGGTTTTCGTGCTCGTGGCGGTGCGACGCGGGACGGGAGGGACGCGGCGGGGTGCGGGTTCGGTGGCGCGGGGAAATCTCCGGGGAAGGGATGCAACATCACTCATTATATCGATAACAAATAACAATCATTTCGTACAATTTACCAAGTACGTGTTTATATACACAGATGTAATAACCACATACAACAGACCAGACCACATACATAGTCTATTTTTTCAATACACTTCCTTGTAAAAGTTTACAGTAGATATTACATAGTCGTTAGCTGTGTCAACAAGAAGTTATTTTACACAGACGTACTTTTAATTTAAAAGTTTAGTTTTAATTGCTAGCAGATGACAAGTGATTTTAGCAAATGAGTTACGACACGAATCAAAAAAAATATTTACTTATATATGAAATTTCTTTTTTATACCAGTATTTTTTTTTTTGCTACAAGCCTTCCGTTTTTGTTGTGTTTCAGCCTTGAACGTATACTAACAGCATAATGATTGTTTTTCCCAGAATTGTTCTTATGATACTTAGCGTAACTTAACGCGCATACTTTTGCTAAATTCATAGGTATCAATATATACATACTTCTGATAAGTTAGGTAGAGGTATTAGGTAAGCAAAAAAACGAAGTCTATGGTAATAGTTTAGTCTATGGTAATAGGTAGTTTAAATCGTGTATATGTTCTTTTACTTTAGAGTTTGTATAATAATCACCAAATTTGGCGCTCGTATGTATTATACATTTTTGGACAGAGTAAAATAGAATGGACATTTAATACACTGGTGATTCACATTCGCATTTATAATATTAGAAGGGATCTATGCTCAAACATAATGCCCAAATAAGCAGAGCAACAGTTTTATTTAGTAATTTTCAAGTGCTCATACGTTTTTGTATCAGTCAAGTAACACAGCTGGCCAACGATACACCATACTCGCCTATACGTATCGATATCTCGGATGAATCTTTACGTTAATGTTGGTCGTGATATCGATATAAACTTTGTCCTAAAATACATCCTTAAGCGTGGACGTTTTCCTGTCGGGTTGGGAGCGGCTTGTTTCATAAGAATTCACGTACAGCTGAGATGAATATCCGACAAAGGATCACCCGATATACGTTATGTATAAACGTTACGTGAAAATTGGCTTCCGGGTTGAAATGTTTGTATTTTTGTTATCACAATAATGTTAACAGTGGAAATTAATTTGAATATACTTTCAAACATTTATCGCGTTAATTTGACGTTACATTTACAGGTATAAACGTACAGAATATATTATATGATTATTCGACAGATAATCTATAAAAACAAGATTAACTATTTCAGAATGTGTGCAATGCTATGTTTAATTCAGGTCAACCTATCTGGACTTTCTTGGTTGTTTAAAAAGTGTAGAGTATATCACACAAATATTCGTTATTGAGTTATCAAGTTAGTAAATCGAATAAAAGAGAAAATGGACCTGAGCTTTATCCAACGAATACCAAAATTCTTCAAGTGGAACTACTCGCATTTGACATTTATTATGGAAACGTCTTAAAAGCGTCCCTGGCCTGGACCTCTCAGACCGCTCGGCTAGTTCTTACTTAGACACGGTACGACGACGACGGCGCGGCGTAAGAAACAAAGTGGAACTTTTCCCAGGTTGGCGCATATAAAAAGAATTTTTAAAGATACCTCACGTTGCAACTTCGTAAACAACGCTTTGAACTTCGAAGCCGATGTAAGCTGATGTTGAAAGAGTATCTTGTATATCGATATCGGTTAACTTCGATATTTTCTTGTTAAATATTCGTAAAAAATACCGAAGGCGTTCTACCGAATCGATGGGTTTGATACTAGTGATTTTAAGAATATGTTGAAGACGTGCATATTTAAAGCTTCAGAGTTTTATAACTCGATATAATGGCCGAACTTCTACTAATTTTGACTTGATGGCTAAGATAATGAGCATATTGTATCAATCGAAACCTACATTTTCCATATAGATAAAATATTTCAGAATAATCGAATTCTTTAATATTAATATTAAGAGAATCTAAATAATTTTAAACCTATTTATCATTTCTTGACAAAAAAGTCGTGTAAATCAATAGTGTGTGTATTCTTACTTGTCACATAACTTGGTCGTAATAATTTATAACTAACAAAACAGTATCTAAAGATTCTAATCCCATATTTTTTTTGTGTACTAAAAAAGGATAGTTATATTTTCATACATTCATACATGTTTCTTTATTTTAATAATGTATTTTTTTTAATTTTTGCCATCTGTTCATTTCTCCATAACTCTATCTTGTGAATGACATTTTAGAAAAGTTAGTTACTCAATTAATTTTAATGGCCCTCGCTGGAGATACAATATCGAATAAAGGAAGAAAAATCAATATTGGTCAATAAGTTGCGGACATACCTGACACCAAAAATAAAAAATACCTTTTATTCCTAGGTGATAGTAAACGTTAAATTGAACATACAAAGTGTTTTGCCTGCTCTTGAAAGGGCAAGCAGAAGCTATAGATTTGCAATTGCTACTATCCTGTTAGGACTTATCACGTATGCTTAATTCATTCTTATCACATTTTACAAAACATCTCTAATTTGGTGATAATACAGAGGTCTTCCTGTTCTGTTTCGTTTACGCTCACCTCCTCAATCCTTGTTTTCGAAGGAATTAATCGATTTAGTATTTGACTACATATTTAGAGAAATAATGAGATAAGAAAGCAATATGAAGTGAACACGGTGCATTCTCAACACTCTTATCTCTTTGTTTTCTCTATATCTCAAAGTCACACCACACATATTTTACAAAGCTCATAATCTCAAACGCTGATTTTTCTAGGTTTACTTTCAATACTACACAAAAACTTCAACATGCACAAGTTAGCACCTTTTTATGCACTGCCAGTCAAAAACTGACACCATATATTTTTTACACTATTTAACGAAACAAATCGCGAATATTTTACTTCATTTTATTGATATCACTTTGCAGTAATTGCGGTATGTGATGTTTATTTGCAAATATTTGAAAATGAGAGAGCAATAATGTTTTTACATTACAAAAACTCGAACAAAGCATTATTATTTAACAAATAAGTAACATTAACTAAAGATCTCATACCACGACGTGAGTTGAAACACGGCGCACATACAAAGATCGTAATTTACAGAGAAGGGGGAAAGATAACAGGGAGCAACGAGAGGTATTTAATACATACAGGTGTACGAGGAAGCGTGAGATGTAAGCCACGTCATAGATAAACACAAGTCCTACCTACGTATGAGCAGAATAATGCAGTGCGTAAGCTTAGGGTAAGCATTACTTAGGGTTCTATCTGGTGTGTGTTATATGAACAATATAATACTAATACTTGTCATAGGTGCATACTTGCTGTATTGCTATGATATGCTACAAGTAAACAAATATTATAAAGGAATATTTGAAATGTGAATCATAAAAGCTTAGGCGCTGCGTTGTAAATAGAAGTGCGACATATAACTGCGAGGCTTCGGCGCACACTTCTGATAACCACGCATATCGTAAAACTTTATTCACCGCCTCCACTCCAATTTGTCTTTGAGAGAGTTGGGAAACTCAGATATGACTATAACTTTCAGTTGTTACGTTACAAAGAAACGTGAGAATCGTAAATTACGTATTGACGGTGATATGTGGGATATTTGACGGTGTTTTATTGCAATAGTCGTGTGACTAATGTCTCGCAAACGCTGATCATTTATTTCAGCGAGATTTCTTTTCTTTTGTCACATCAGACTTCATCTTTAGTATATGACGAAAAGAAAAAGCAATGTGAAAGCATTTTTTGTGTTTAGATACATTTATCACAACTTCAACGTACATAATAAATATGTCGATAATAACTTTATGAAATGTCTACACCTTTATGCACCTGCTTGTATTTAGAATTAACTTACGTTCAATTTTTTTTTTTAAGAGTATGATATTAAAGGCACATGACTTTATGTCTCAAGGTGATGTTATGTGGGTCTCGTACTAATCCCGTAAAAAAATACCAGTAGAATGTGTTACATAAACGCGTGTCAGAAAGCTCGCGCTAAGAATCCCGAACTGAATGAAATATTAACGTATTTTTGGTGAATATAATTATAGTTTTATGAATAATTATTATATTACCCAATATAAAAATACCAATATTGTTTGTTGGTGTCGTTCTGCTAGTCCAACTCGTACATGGCGTTTTTTTAGTTAGGTATGTACTTCCTTCAACAAGTCATTTATTGGATTTCCTATTTTTATCTTACTTTAAAACTTAGCATACATCGTGTAAACTATTTAGAGGCGATATATTCGAGACGTAGCAATTTACTGTAATAGGTATACAATATTAGAATATATCTGCATTAATTGAGCGCAGGCATCCGGTCAGGCATCCCTCGGTCCCTGAGTAATTACCCACGCTGCACACAAAGGAAAAGGAGCCGCAAGTGGCGTCGGCATCCACGCTTCGATTCAACCAATTAAATATATTTAAGCTGACTATTCACAATTCTGCATTAGAAATGGTGAGTAGTAAGTCACTATGAGTCCATTCATATAGTTCACAGAACTAAGTTTTATGTTTAATTAATGGAAACCACCGCAATACGCAATGATTCCTTATAATAGCATCGCATGAGAAAAAAGAAAACAAAAATAATATTTTCTTAATGTTTTGAATACTATCAACACACCCATACATTTCGACACCGCCAGAATCGGTCATACAATCAATCTAATAATTATTTAACATCCATTTAAAAAGGCAACAACATCAAATAGCACCCAAAATTTATTAACTTCGTTAGTGAACCTTAGGTCCTAAATAACTAACTTTAATTTCGTTAAAATCTTAAAAGTTTCCCTTCAAGTCTCATTACTCAGTGTAATAAATAAAGTGGGTGAAAAAGGACGACTTGATACCGGCAACGGTACTTAAAATGTAGAATAATTATTTTCCCTTTCTTGTTAAAGAAACGTTTGATGGCTAAATAATAAGAAGGTTTCAAGCTTTAAGACATTCCTAATTGAACATGTTGAGCTTTCAAAAGGCGTAATAACAGGAGACAGTATATAGGTACATAAGAAGCTTATATACATATGTAATTATGTACATACAAATATAGGTTTCTTTACGTGTTACTAAGAATAATGTATACAGCCTTTTTACTTACTTTAAAAAATGTAGACACGTGTAACGGGAATTATAAGAAATGTCACTAGTGCTACATAAACCTACTTTTATACTTCCTTCATTAGAAAACATGGTACCTACTAATGAGATAAGAAATATTTGATGTTTGAAAACATTTAGATTTTTTTATAATAGCTGATAGGCTAGCCTTTGACCACTATCTCACCTGATGGTATGTGATGATGTGGTCGAAGATGTTGTTCAGGGTAGCCTAGAATTTCTGGCTCTCAAGGACAGCTATCGGAACACACCGTTAGGTGCTTGGCGACAGATTTTCTACTTGACTGTAGTAGCTAGCCAGGCGGGTATTTGCAAAATGCCCTACCACCATGCTATAAAGACTGCCATCCTGAGAGAACAACCGGGCCCGACGGCTTAACGTGCCCATCGAAGCACGGAAGCGCTCAGTAGTAATATCACCAGCGGTGACCCATTCAACTCATGACTGCGGCGGATGTTGCTTAACTTTGCTGATCGGTACAGAATGGCTAAGCAAACTTCGCTACGAGCGCTTCAACTGACTTTAATCAATTGATATGAACTAATTCTCTCGTTGGCTGTGTGACGTTAAGTATCACTTTATGTTGCATTCACCGGGAGAGACAGGTGTTTGGTTTTTCTTTTTACAAATAAATTTAAATGTAATCGTGTCCATCATAGCATATCTTGGATGTTACTACACCAATCTATAAATACATATACGTATACTATAATAACTTAAGGTACAAATTGACACGTTACTTCGCTGAAAAGTTCCGATAAGAAGGAAAAAATATAAGATGAAAACGTAACTTTGAAAATTGTGTTAACTTCGAGTATATGGGAGAGAAACGTAGGTCTTTAAATATATAAGACAAATGAAGGTCTCAATTTAATAAAGAAGTCGGTAATCTCCTTTTCCAGTTTGTGCATATTTGGTAGTTAAGCGCGCTTAACAACGACCGTTAGGACTCACCGCCTAATGAAGCCGTAACATCGCATCGGGAAAACCAACACCGGCGCATAACGCCAACCCAACAGCTGCGCCACTGCGCCGCCATTGTCGTTATAGCCGTAAGAGGGCATTTCGAAACATTACGCTCTTTCCGAGCTAAATTACAGAGCTTTTTAAAAAGCTCTTACTCCTAACGGCCAGCTTTAGTTTCGTACGCTTAATTTCATGACGTTTTATTATGTACATGCTTCTGTACGCGGCTTCGCCCGCGTGTTTATTAGTATCTGTACAAAATTTCTTCTAAATATGTTGCGTTCGGAGGTAGTTGTAAAACTACCACACGAACACAAATTTCACTTTTATGATCCTTATTAGTAGGAATTGAATAGAACCTGTGCTCATGTAAATAGCCGAAAGTAAAAAAACTTTTAAATTAATAATACAGAGAGCGCGATGTGAGTTCTTACAGTATCTATGTAAAACAATAGAACGTAACTAGTATCTAACTGAATCTAATCAAGGTGATACGGCATAGCTAGAGTGTTCGAAGTGCAAACTACCCTACTGGGGATGGTTCAAAAAGCAGATTCAGATCACGGCGCTCTGTGGCGCTATGTTAACCAGCGCACGAGTTCGATATTCGGATGATGGCACCCGCGCGCTCTCCGCTCGCCGCACGCCGTACTTATAATCTAATATTCGCAATTTACGAGGATCGCAGAAGGGGCCCGCTGGGAGTCGTAGCACTGTCATCGCGCGACCGTACCTGCCGGTTGCATTTACCCTTCGGTTAACTATACCTTTGTACCGTTTTATCCTTTTTATGAAACTGTGATAGCTTTATATAAACTATGCACGTTTATGAGTTGACGTCATAGTTTTGGTTGTTTAGTTTCTATATACAATTATGTAAGTGTTTTTAACAGCAGGCAAAATCGTAATGAGCATTGAAATGAAATTTATTTATCGTTTAAACAAAAGTTATTTATGTTAATAATAACAGAGTACAATAATATAGTAGTATATTTTTAAATTAATACTGGATACACATTGGTACCCAAACTAAGACAGACCTGTGATATAGCATACCAATTCCCTCCCCGAGCATTGATAGTAAATGAATAAATCTTTTATGTGATTTATTGATTTATATTGAAAGCATTGAAACTGGTTGGTACATTATTTGCCTATATTCTTGGAAAGGACAGACTGAGATACTTATAAACAGCCACAATTCACCAGATCTGGTTCAGAGCGTGGCCAAAGGCTAGCATATCATATATAAATAAAACAAAAACAATGAGACACGCCTTTTACTAACTACTCCAGATTCCTAAAACTTGTTTCAATAATATTATCCTCGAAAACTATTTTAAATGCCTAAAAGTTATACCTCTACACTTACTTCCCACCAGATCAGGATGGAGCGAAAATCAAATATCACCTCATGTAGTATATAAAAAATATATTTGTGTATTATAAATATTCTTAGGCTTATATGCAGATTATTATCGTAAGCAAAAGCAAATAGTGTACAAATTATACAAAACATACACTTGTTCCTCATGGTGACAGTGTGCAAGGATATTTAATATCGGGTAAATTAATCCGAGCTGAACTAGTGCAGCATGACGGATTATCACTCAAGCTCTGAGTGTATATCGCTTATAAAAAAATACACTGCCTATACTTCTTAGCTATATACTCATATACTTTCTCTTCTTTAAAACATTTTGTTTAACACTTTTACTTCGCTAATACCCAAAGGAGCGATTTAAGTTAAAGCACTTGTCTCAGTTTTATTTACGTCAGCCGAAAATCTCACTCGTTTTCCTGTCACATAACTATTTTCTATGAGAGCTGCTTTACTGTTGTGGCCGTTCGACCTTACACTTAATATAATAAATAAATCAGTTATTTATTAATAATTACATTTAGGCAGTTAATTGATACGAGTACTGCATTTGTATATGTTTATGTATCGTTTATATGGGTGAGTTTCACCAATCTAGGGGATACCTGGACGAGGATAACTTTAAACTCTGTATCCAACAAAATTTTAAAAACCCTTTGACACCAGATGTATCCAATGATGTTGCAGTATTTTCGATGTGTTGACTTTTATGAAATTCGGCATCAAGCAGACAGCTATTGGAAAGAAAAAAAATCTATTCAATGTTTAAAAAATATACCATTGAATTTGCGGCCATAATCTAAAAACAAATATGGCCATTTTATTACTGCTGAAATACCCTCTACTTCTAAGGCTACAGCGGCTGTTACATTTACCTATAAGTTTACCATTTTCCATTACAGAAATCCAACACATTTTGTCATTAGGTTTGACGTTTTTTGCTAGCAAATCCCTAACACATTTTAATGTTATATATAGCATATCCGCATGTAGTTCAACTGTAGATTGGTGAAATTGACCCCTATATGCATAAGTTTAGTTTATGCTTTAGTATATTTTATCGTTTAATGGTATGTAGTAATTGATCAAAAGTAGTTTAAAATTAATGTAATGCATACGCCAAATACTCAAACTTCTTAATCAATCTCCATACAAAGATTGCATGGAAGAGATAAATGCTCATATTGTACTTTAGTTAGAATTTTTATTTAGATTATTTATGAGTACAATAAGTGCATTGTATAGTATATTTAAGCTATAATCTTTCATTGTATTCAAGTGTAGTAGAACAAAACTTAAATTATTTGAAATAATATAGAAATTACCCTTCTACACGGGGCGTGCTTCCAAAATAAACGCTATAAAGACAGAAGTTTCTCGAAACCGGGCGTGCGAGGGGATCCTCTCAACACAATTAAGTAATATTAAACTCGCTACACACACGAACCAAATGTGGGCTTAGAAGAGGAATGTGATACACTCGACAGTACTCGTAATATTATACGATATCTACTTTAATCCTATAACAGCAGGGTTAAAATATACTTAAATAGAGTCGTTAGCCATAACATTTACTCGTGTTTAGGTATTTCAAATCGAGAACGTTATAAGATTATATTATATCATCTTCATGTCTCACAACGAGTAAACGAAAGAAGGGGGAAAACGGTATTACGACTCAGACTCTTATAAGGAATTCATGAATCATTTTCAATGTAGGTATTATCTCTTTCATTTGATGTCATATTTACGCGCAGCTCTTTAAGGATAACTCATAAGATGAACGATGCTAGGGAAAAGAACTATTACTTAAAGTACGAGCAGCTATTGTAAGCGAGGCCCCGCGAGAGCTCCGCACAAAGTCCTCGCCGGATCTCGTCACACTTAGGTAAATCTCCAATATCCGCCACTATCGGATCCACGAAAGTCATATATATACCTACGTATATAAGGTACACGACGGAGCTTCCATGGAATGTATATAACGCAACGTGTTATAGGATGACATGATTCATCATCTTCGTACCCATATTCCACTCGTTGTGCGGGTGGTACAATTATATTTTCTAACAACGCAAGGGCATAATTATAAAAAGGTTTGGCAACGTCTTTATGGCCGGCCGCAATTTCTGACGACAACCCTCCTTTGAATGCTCTTTTGATAGTATACTTTTCCTTTCAGTTAATCATAGCATTTTGGTTGTAAAAAGCCTTGTATGCGCCTAATGTGCAGATACATCCTACTTACATTGACGCGAATGGGGTGCTTGGGGTGAGCCATGCTGCTCACTTAGCAAATTTTTCTTTAACGTCATAAACATAACAGTAAACGTAAAAGGGTCCTTATATTCATAAGTGAACCAGTGAACTCTATAATACTAGTAATATCAACATAAAAGCAAGATGCCCTACATTATTATCTCCGTCGTAATTTTAATACATTCATTATATTTCACACACGGTACTACAAATTTTCATTTAAGTCAACGCAAAATAATGTAATATTTCAGTATGCATGTGTTATTCGTGCGAAAAACTTAAAAAGTAGCGCGCGGGGCATGAATATGAAATGAACTCCATGATGTACACAAAAACCGAGATAACCACAGAACATTGAGCAAGAATTCAAAACGACTTGGAGTTAAATGTAAACAACGGCGAATACAATACGAAATCGGCCGACGACGACATCTTTACTCAAATTTGACTTCGGGACGTGAGGAATCAGCAGTCCATTACGTGACCGTTAATGGTATTGAAACAGCCAAGTCCAGCCGTTGCGCCTCGCCCGGGCCCTAGCCCGGAGCCCGTAGCTCGGAGCTCGGGGCGGAGAAAGATCTATAAATTAAGGAAACGACAACTCGTTCCGCACCAGATAACGCTACGCCGCAAAACAATGCTCAGTCGAATGCTTCAGTCGTTAGCGAACAAATTCTACATCTTTATGAACAGTTTACTCGACGGATTCACAATTGTTCTAGGCGAATGTCTTTACTGCTCTTTTGTCGGTTATTTAAAATACAAAGCCAAGACAGTCCCTTAGTTATTATGTCATTATTTATTCTAGCTTTACATTTCACTTTTGCCATGAGTCCGTAGAGAATATATACTTTTCTGTAACTGTGTACTATTCCCAATTTTGTTTCCAAATACGCGTTCAAAGGCGAACGTTTCTGAACTTCCAATAAATTTAATAAAGAAAGTTTGGGAACGTGCGTGGCTGGCACGCTCGCCACAAAAAGCCGAAACCTTCGATTCAATTAAACAAAAAGTTAGACACAAGAAGTTCGGAGCGCAGCGGACAACCTCGGTGCGGGTGCGGCGGCTCGCGAGGCGGGCGCAGCGCCCTCATCGCCAACGGCACCGTGACACTGCACCACCACTAAATCAAAACTTAAACTTAGTTTTGTTACTCGCAGAAACGGCTGTATTTTTATACTTACGAAGGTTTTAATTTGCCTTTTGCGACAATGAAGCGTCAAAATAAATTGTATTATATAGCCAATTAAACATCATGCCTCTCCGGACAGATTTTTAAGCAAAAAGGTGTCGAGTCCTATGGGACAGGGCCGCGTAGCCTGCGAAAGTCGCTGGTGGGGAATAAGGGGTGACGAGCATTGTTATGCAAATTGAGGTCGTTATTTCGCTGCGAGTGAGGAAAGAGCGCGACAGCGGCCGCCCTGCCGCCTGCCACCGCCGCCCGCCCATGGCCGCGCCCGCTCCTGCGCGCCGCAACGCGGAAGACGCTTTGCATAATTGGTAATACAAGTATGTACGTAGCTCCGTAGTTAGCCAGTGCTCTGGCACACACGTTTCTAATTTAAAAATAAACAATATTACAATCATACTGAATTACATACTAGTATCTATTTCAGTAGGTATACTGTACTTCTACTACTTTAATAAAATAAGATAACGTAGTAGAACAACTTTTCAAGAAAATCAACCCAATAAAAGTTTTAGGAATAAAGATACTCGGTTTGTTTGGTAAACTCAACTTGTTATTTGAAGCTCTGCGGAGATGTTTGTAGTTGAGAGAAGCAGCCGGCTTTTGGTAAGCTAAAATGATAATAAAGGCGATTTTCATAAAGCTTTAATCTTGCTTAAACGCCGTAGGAGATCATTTTTCATCACGTAATCGACAGAATTTTTCTCGGCTGCTGCGCTAAAATTACTAAAGTTGTGGCCATCATATTCATATTTTCGGGCAAATTATCCAATATAATAAGTTAGAAAAGAGTAAAAGACGACTTTTAAAAGGAAAAGTTCCGCGAAAGCACGTAATGGCTCATCCCGCTCACGATTCCTGCGCCCGAGGCGGATCCGTCGGACCGGGAGCGTCAAATAAGTTTCTAATTGCTTATATTACCAAGTTATATTCGGTCTTGGAACTAATTAAGTCAGAAAGTTTAAATCACATTCACGTGTTTCTGAAAAAAATATGTGAATTTTATTAAATGTGAGAATGTTTTCCAGCATACCGGACTTAAAAGTTTTCCCTAGCATAGAAAATACTTTGATATAACTCTGCCGCAAAGGTTAGGTACCTCGCAAACCATTGAGGCTAAGCGGTGAAATGCATCCGCGTGGCAGTCGTGTAAAATACTTTTCCTTTTTTGCGGCGTAAGCCTCTCGAAGAGATGACAAACCGTTTTTAGCAAAGCCCGATTCCAGCAACATAATTGTCGAACATCTGCCTTTGACATCGGTATACGATTTCTTTTGCGGTAATATGTTACCTGAATATATTTTTTATTACTTTGCGATGGAATAGTAATAAAAATATATTAAATGTATATCCAATATCAAGTTAAATTGTTGGAAATATTTACAGCTTATTGAAGGGTTTTCTTTCATTTACCATTAGAAATACTCAGACGTTTGAGGTACATAAATAACAATATTATAGCAAAAGTTTCGACGTAAATGCAAATGAAGACCAATACAATTTAGTTTTCCTTTTATGTTTTATTTATATATTGACCTTTAACCACAATGTCACCTGATGGTAAGTAAATATGTGGACTAAGGTCAGGTACTTACCTTAGCCCACTTCGGTTACAGCTGCCGGAAAACGCCGTTAGGTGCTTGGCGACATATTTTTCTACTAGAGGGTGGTAGCTAGCCATAAGTGCAATAGTAAAATGTCCTAACATCATTTATTTATTTATTTATTTATTTATATTCGGAAAACCAACAGCTATACTACTATCTATAACAATGAGTGAATACAACAGAAAGCCAATTACAGGTTTTCACTGATAGAAACTTAATGGAATTGGTATATGCGAACACTGAAGTCACCATGTTAACCTAAAACCTGCACATTAACAATATTACAAAAAAAAAACGAGTAAACACTAATCTAAGAGAAATACAAGTACAAAACCTACCTAAATATTAAAGAAGCTAAAGGTTATGCACCTCCTTGCTTTTGGAATACTAGTATTGAATGGATCAATATCCAATAATTGAGTGTATCGATTAAAAGTTCTACTCGCTCGCACAAGGAATGAATTCTGTCTATACTTAGTGGTGGCATCAGGAACCTGAAGTGTTTGATTAAACCTTAGAATTTTACTTGGAGTAATGAAGGATAATTTGCTAAGTAGGTAAGGGCAATCGGTGTCATTAGATATAATTTTTAAAATATATAAATAATCGGCAATAGAACGTCTGTTTTCAAGTGGCAGGAAGTGAAATTTTTTACAGAGGTCAGTATAATTATGAGAATTATAAGGTATCCTTAGTTTAAAACATAAGAATCTCAAGAACCGTTTTTGGATACTTTCAATACGGTCTATATATTTGATATAGCACGGGTTCCATACTTGGGAGGCGTACTCGAGATGACTCCTAACAAACGTACTATAAAGAATTTTGATAGTCTTTATATTCGTAAAGCTCTTAGAAAGACGCATGATGAATCCAAGTGATTTAGAAGCCCTACTAACTATTTTATCAACATGGATGTCAAAGAGTAGTTTGGAGTCATGGTACACTCCAAGGTCCCGCATACTATCACTTTTCAATAAACTTTGTCCTTGTAAAGTATATCTTGTGGAAATGACAGTATGTTTCCGAGTGAAGGTTATAACAGAGCACTTAGATGGATTAAGTTCAAGCTTATGGAGGAGACAGTAGTCTTCCAAACGAATAAGATCAGCTTGAAGCGCATGCATATCATGTTTTGATGAAATAGTAGAAAATATTTTCATATCATCTGCAAAACACAGTAGGTTAGAAGATTTAAAACACGAATCAATATCACCCACATAAATGATAAAAAGCAATGGACCAAGCAGTGATCCCTGAGGAACCCCGCTGGGAACAGGCACCCAGCTAGAAATATAATTATTGATAACTACAGCCTGAGTTCTATTCTCAATATAGGATGAAAACCACCGTAACAAGTCACCACGTATTCCCGATTGAGTAAGCTTAAGTAATAAGGTATGATGGTCAATTTTATCAAAGGCTTTACTGTAATCCGTATAGACTACATCTATTTGTTGCCCATTCTCCATAGCTACAGTTATGTAATCATTAAGAATAATGAGATTAGAAACTGTAGATTTACCCTTCAAGAACCCATGTTGAAAAGGACTGAATATATTCTTTAAGTTTGAATAAATTTGATTATATATAATCCTTTCAAAAATTTTGGCAATGATACATAGTTTCGATATGGGTCTATAGTTAGTGACTTCAGTTTTTGAACCTTTCTTATGCACTGGGGTAATAAAAGCAGATTTCCATAATTTGGGAACGGTCTTAGTGGCAAGCGATTTAACAAATAAGGTTGCAATAGGATAAGCAATAGATGAGGCACATTGAATAAGAAATTTTGATGAAATATTGTCGGGACCGGGCGCTTTAGATGCATCTAATTTTTTTAACATTATTTTAACTTCAGCTGGATGAATTTCAATATTACTAATATCTGAAGTTGTGTTAGAATTAGACGAAATATGATCCAGCAAATCCTTGTTATTGGTGATATTAGGTATTGCAGAGTTCTGAAAAGTAGACTGGAAGTAGGATGAAAATGAGTTACAAATGGACTCACCACAAGAAGCAGTAATATTATTATAATTTAATGAGCTAGGCATAGAATTTGATTGAGATCTGTTCTTAACAAAAGTCCAAAAACTTTTTGGATTTTTTTTAATTGAGTCCTCAGTCATAGTAATATAATTTACATAACACGAAGATTCTAAGTTATTAACTCTATCACGCAAAATCTTATAAGTTAATTCATCTGCTTTATTTTTATATATTTTATATTTGTTCAAGAATTTGTGCTTCTCCTTAATCGCTTTTATCAATGGCGAGTTATACCACACAGGATAGGAATGGTTATAGAGTTTTTTAACAGGTATGAATTTCTTATGGAGCTCCCATATAGTTTGATTGAAAAAACTAACACATTCATCTACTGAGCGAGACGCGAACTCACTTGTCCAATCAATATTATTAATTGTGTTATTGATTGAATCAAAGTCACCCCTCTCAAATAAATAACGTGTTCGCGGTGCAACGTCTAATAAAGAGATACCAAATGATTTTACATTGATCAACAAGACTGGGTGGTGTTCATCGACTTTTGGTGTTAGAGAATCGACAGAATTAGATATTTCGACAGATTGATTTGAGAATACCAGATCCAATATTCTACCATGCTTATTAACTACACCATTAAACTGTCCCAAATTTAAAGAACTCATTTCGTCAGTTAACATATATTCATCAGTGCTTTCTATATTTGTTGGGGAAAAAATGGAACTATCAGTGGGCAACCACTTAATTCCACTCAAATTAAAGTCACCGACCACTAAGATTGCGTCGGAAGGATAATCTACGACTACACGATTGAGTTTATTAAGAAAGTTATTGAGTTGTGAACTAAATGACAAACCGTTATTCTGTTCACATAAATAAATAACACACAGGTATAAGTTGACCCACTTTTGTGAATTTGTTTGCTTTAAACGCACACAGATCCAAAGATCTTCAGCCGTCGAATTAAAATGGGGAAGTAAATTAACTTGCAGGTCTTTGCGGGTAGCAATTAAGATACCACCACCTTTTGTTTGACAAGTCAAAGAGTAGTCCCGGTCTCGGCGCCAAACTAAATACCGATCATCTAAGAACTCGCAGTTTGATATACTCTCTAACAACCACGTCTCAGTAAATATTATGATATCGTATGAATGCAAACAACACTTACGATAAACCAAATCAGTTTTAGTTCTTAATCCACGCACGTTCTGATAGTAAATATTCAGATCATTACTATTCCTATTAAACGACGCCATTATTGACAAATATTAACTTAGAAGTAAAATACGCAGCAGTATGTGTTGTACAAAAGTAGTAATAGTGTACGTAAAAACAAGCAAAAATATTCATTGTGCGAGGGCAGAAATTATAAACAAAATACAAAGAAACGATCACTAGCTGCAGCAAGCGTAGCAGGTAGCAACATAATGCAAATTGAATAAAAGCAAGCGAGATAAACATATGCGCATTAGACAGCATAACGCTGATATGAATGGAACAGGTTTCTAGTGAGGCAGAGGTGAACAACCGTTTAAAACATAGAAAAAGTAATGCAGTATTATTTGAACAATTAGTGAATGACTCAGAATGATTGCAGTTATTTGATATAAGGCAATGGGGTTGCAGACATTTTAAACAATTTTGTTTAAATCATTCTCTTGTCTAATTACAATTACTTTAGATGAATCATCTCGGCGTACATGGATTTTACCATGCTTTACCCACACAAAGCTATCATGCAGTGAAGCTCAATCCCGGGCGGGAAAACCTTTGATTTTCTGCATGATGAATATAACCATGATATCCCTCCCTTATCATGCTTATATGGTGATAAAATTTATTTTTTTAATAATTCCTAAATCAACATAATTTTAATAAAAAGGGTTTCAAAACTTTTACGTCCGACCTAACATTGACAAATATTTCTTTCGCCACAATACAAGCGAATTCGGATAGTATACAAACTACCAATCAGCTAATAACGATGCAAAATGTGGTAACGAGGCAAGTTGTCTAGATATTTCGCGACAACTCGTCGACGCTAGTGGTGGGACGCTGCTCGGTTGGCATGTTACTTTTCCCTTTGTCGGCATTAAACACACCCAAGTGAGGATATGGAAATGTCCTGATTCTTAATCTGAGAACTGTATGTAAGGAAAAGCCTATGCCGATTTGATGACGATTGAATATAATGGGCTTCTAAGAAGGCAGGTACTACCCACCGTCATCGTCACTTTGCACCAGGTGAGACTCCGGGCAAACGGTTTACGTAGGTATTTGTTACAAGACGTACGTATCTAATGCATGTAAAAGATATACTTAGGTACATAAGTATTATTTCCAAAATAAACTCGGCAGGTCATTTACACAACTTCCAACTCTGTCGTAAACAAGAAACCAAACTGTGGAAATATTTGAACAAAACTTAAGAGCGCCTTCAGCGGAGACTGTACAAAACCCCTCCTGGAACGAGCTGTATAAAAAGAGAATAATGTAGTGTTGGAGTGGGTAGAATAGACGCTTAAATTCAGGAGATATGAAGGAAATGTGTAAGCCATTCTTGCTTTCAAGTTGGCAATAACACAGTGGATATGGAGCGTGCTTGTGGCGTTACCGCGCCAGTAAATTAAGTAGCGCGAGGTGTGCTCGGGACGCGAACTCCGCCGTTAGCTATCTTAGCCGACGATCATTCGCTAGCCGCCGCTGCTACCGACACAGAAACCTTTTAAGATCGTAAGTGCTTTTATATCACTTCGGCTTGCAGTTTAAACACACACACGTCACTGCAGTACCATAACACCATAGTTACTTTAACTTGTACTTACATTTTCTTTGAAAGTCAGTTTTCTGTATCATTGGAAGATCATATTTTATTCTAAAGAGTACAGTTAAAAAAGATGTCGTTGAAAGTATAGTCGGAACGATTAAATTCCTTGTTGCTTGTATACGAATTTTTAGTTATGAATATGAATTAATATGCTGATTAAATTGTTCAAGAATACTTCCTTTCACCGGTGTATAGGAAACAATCATCATTCTTGTGAGGAACAAACAACAATTCTAAAAGAGAAAAGAAAGCTAGCTTAAATTTAGTGTATCGGTCGGCGAGTGTTTACGAGGCAGCCCCGTGAAATAAACAAACCGGCAGTAAAGCACAAAGGCCACGGTTCTCGGAAATGGGCCCCGTTCACTATTTCATCGCAGCTGACTAACAAATGAGAATAAGCAGGTTGGAGACGATCCATCGTATCCCAAAGAGTATAGAGCTTTTTGGAAATAAATGCGATACATGTAGCAGCAGAGCTTCCGGAAATAGACTTCGTGTACGCTTCGAAAAGTATTAGAGCTAGGTAAAATGGCGTATCTGACGCAACGTTGGCCTAATTAAAAATTTAGGCGGAACTAAAGCTTTGTATTTTATTAATATTTTTCAAATATTTTCTTTAAGCAATCGTTCAATATTTGTAGTTATTGATTATAAATTTCGGCACAGTAACGCCTGAATCTAATAATTATATTAATTAGTAATTGTTACGTATCAAAAGTACCTACCTAGAGTGTTGTATTAATTGTACAAGATGTTATCTTTCTATTCCCTCGTATCGTTGAAAGTACCTAATTAGTGCGCATACCTATACATATATGTATATATCATATGCGTGTCTAGCGAAATCATAAAAGGAATCCGAGATTATAGGACAAGTGCGAAATATATGGATAGCCTTACTCTACATTATTTTCTATGTGTTCCTGCTTATGCGGCACATCTTATTTCCCCGGTGCTTTTATATGCTCCGCGCTTATGTGGCCTGTTACGTAAACTGAAGACATTGTATTTAGAGTAGACTACCTTTCGGGTGTAGTGAAGCAGGTAAAAACTAGTTGTAAAGGGTAGTAATGGACACAATAGGGTGTGAGTTTGCGGCGAGGGGGGGCTGAGCGGTCGGAGGCGGCTTTCAGCGGGTATTGCTGCGACAAGGCAAAGTTACGTGCTCCCAAACTACTCCCCACACGTAGAGTGGAGGTCGCACTCTGTCAATAATACCGGAGAAATATATATTATGTCCCCTACATTCAATAATAAAAGTCTTGGCGAACTGTAGCTCCCTAATTGCGTAACAATTTTGCTAAGAGAAGGAAAAGAGTACGCCTCATTCAATCAGTTTGGTCATATTGCGAAATCAGCAAAGAAATATGGAGTAATACAATATGTAGTTACATATCGTAGTTATAGAAAAACAGTACATAATGTTGATGTGCAGAGTATCTTTAACTAGGTGTAATCAGTAAGTTAGAGAAATATATTATTCAACAAAATGTAATACTATAGGTAGGTACTCGTATATCTTTATAGTTATAGTAAATGACAAAAGTTAGCAATGATGAGGAAGAGCCGACTGGGTGCGCCCAAAGGCCGGCCGGATACAAATTAAAACATTAACAATAGGTAATCCGCACGCGGCTAACGAGCGGCCACGCCATTAACACCCGCCTATGAAACTGAATTATTTTATTGTTATACAACGTCCGGTGTCCGAGCGGTCCCACCCCCGCTTACACAATTATCGGAAATATAATTTGAAACACGGACCATTCGCTGCAATTGTATTGCAATGAAATAACGAACCGATCCACCTACTCGCACAACGTAGTTCGTGTTTAACTTCGCGAATTAACTTTGTAACGACCACAATAAACGGAAGCTTACACAACTTTATGAGCGAACTTTCCGAAACCATAAGTCCATCTGAATATACTTTTGTGGGTAGTTTGCGTTAAAAGTTACATAAAAATAATTCGGAAACTGGCAAAAACTAATCAAACGAAACAGGGAAAATAGAAGATGAAAGAAAATGTGTTTCCATAAAAACTGGGAGTGAGTTAGGAGACGGCGCTAATGAGAGAGCATAAAGCGTGACGTCGTAAAGCCAGCGCATTAAGCGCCGCCGCCAGAAGCTGCCCGTAATCTATTCGTAGCTATTTTAATTAGCATCGTAGTAATAATAAAGCGAGGGAGCAGTTTTTGTGGCATCTCGGCTACGTTTCCCGAGGCGAAAGCCGCTAGCCACCGCACGCCACGCCAACGTCTCGACCCAACGTCTGACCTCGCCGATAGGGGAATACGTACTAAAAACAACTTCTCCCTCACTAAAGCTCAACTTCTACTGAAACACTAATGAAAATCATACCTAACCACCCGCACTTCGCCAGATAAAGCCTCCATAAAATTTGTACCCGCTCGTACAACATAACACATTATTTCTGGAACTAATGTTTATGTATGAACAAAAAGAAATAATAAAGCGGCCGTGCCTTATCTTTTTCCCTATATTTCTCTCGAGCTTTACGGCAACGTAATAAATGACGTTACTTGTTCGGTGTTACGTTAAAAAGGTAGAGAGAGACTCGAGACAATTAAAATTCATGGTTGGTACTAAAATCTTCAAGAAGGTGGATTATAAACGCCATCTGCATTGGATGCGGTACAAGAATGAAATATGTGCAGTGGTAGATATCATAAAATGTTATCGTTGGTTCATAGCAGTGAAACCAACGCTAGCGTGCCGCACCAAGAGGTTGGACATTAAAGTGGAGCGTATCTCTGTAAACTAAATCTGGCTGAGCTCGAGCCACAATAGCTCCACAATCGCTTTCGTACTCGTACCTCTTGTTTCACGCACCGTCTGTGTTTGTAAAGCAACAATTCTACCGCTCTATCCACATCTTACTTGGGTTTTATTAATATTTTACAATTTCTTGTAGAAAATTGTATATTTTCGTTGTGTGTGAGTATAATATTTTATCATGTTATAAAAACTTACACTCATGTTTAAATTGACCGACAAACATACAAAAACCCGTTTTCATTGATAGCTCATAGGCTAGTTTTTGTCCATTATCTCACCTGATGGTAAGTGATGATGTTGTTCAGACGAACCTAGAATTGTTGGCTCTCAAGGACATCTGCAGACCGTATCAGGTGCCTGGCGACAGATTTTCTTCTTGAGGGTGGTAGCTAGCCAGGCGGGCATTCGCAAAATGCCCTACTAGCATGCTATAACGATTACGACCCTAAGAGAACAACCGGGACCGACGGCGTAACGTGCCCTCCAAAGCACGGAAGCGCTCAGTAGTAATGTCACTAGCGAGCGGTCACCCATCCAAGTCAAGACCGCGGCGGACCTTTCTTAACTTAGCTGATCGGTTAAGAACGGCTAAGCAAACTTCGTTACGAGCACTTCAAAAATAATAGTAAGTTGTTTACGCTATAACACCCGTGTTTGTCAATCTTAAAATTTTATGTTTTAATTTGATAATTTTGAATAAAGACCTTTCTTACAAATTATCTTCCAAAGAAGGATAATGTATTGAATGCATTAAATGAATAGTGTTCTTATTGGAACCTAAAACAATGATCTAATATAAAAGAAGACCGACAGCCACATCAGCTCAGCTTATCTAAGTTCAAATAAATAAAGCTAATTCAAGATAAATGTTTGTTGTTAATTTATTAAATAGAAAAGCACGGTCAGAACGTAAACAGCGAGATAGTGTCGCGCAAAGGGAAAAGGGGCGAAACATCGCCAGCAGAGGAGTGTCCCCACGGACAGCATTACATTTCGCTATAAATTTCATCCGCAGCCGGTCCGGAACACGATTCTACTTGCGTTTCTTTTATAAACCTTTTGTTTCCTCTGACTAAAATAGGTGTTTCTAATCGGTACGAGACGACAGTTCGTAACGTGCGATATTAAAAAAGTTTTTCTATAAGAATCCAGCTGCCAGACCGAGCTAAGAATCTATTGCAATTAAAAAGAAACTTGAAGAAAATTTCCAGATTGTGAAGAAAATAGACGTGATTTCTATTTTTAGTAAAGCCAGTTTAAATCTATTTTCGATAGCAACAAATTGTATGCGGTAGGAAAATTATTTATACAGATGGTTTCAAAACTGTTTCTTTATTTCTTTAAATTATATTGAATAAAATAAAATGGGTACTATGCACACACGGCACAATTACAAATGAGCATTTTCATTGCCAATGCAGCATTGACCTATTCAAGATAAAACGATTTTTAAATTTTCAAATGAGTTTGATAGATTTTTTTTTATTAGATTCTTAATCTCATTAATTGTGAATTTACTTTCCTCAATAAAAAAAAGTAAAAAAAAATAACTATCGTGCCCAGAGAGCACATGCGTTCGCTGATCATGCCAGAATTCCCAACTTTGACTCATGCTTGACTTGACAATGACTGATCGCGCATAACTTGACGTCGAACGTAAATAGGTATTGATACAATTATGACATTATCATCAATACTAATTTAAGTTTGAGTTAGTATAAATTAACGAAAACAACTTCGCCTTTGGCAATATTGCCTATAGACACAATCAGTCAAGCTTCTATACTATTCGGCTACTAATCTACCTGTCTAATTTTGAAGGATTATATAGTATATTATATTCAAAGTCAGTTATTATTCGTAGATGTGTGAGCGAGTAACGCACAACTCCTTTTCGTAAAGTCTTTAATGTCACGTTCAGGGTATAAAAGTATTAAGATAATAATTATGTCATTACATAAGTATCGCGACAATTATCAGAGATACAAACTTAGTGTTCTGTAGATACTGGTATTTGATTTTTTACATATCATAATTTACTTCAGAAGAATTAATTATACTTTTTATCTATGTTCATCATTTTTACGCAAAAACCTTGAATTAAAAATCTAATAAATTTTACCCACTACTTAGGCACGGGATATTTAAATGTGAGTTAGTTAAAAAAAAATATGATCAAAAACACCCTCATTCTCTTCAAATGTATTAAATACCCCATTATATATAGAGAAAAGGTACCGCGGGCATTCCGACACACGCAGCAGCGGTTTAATCCGACACGGATTCTCATCGTAAATTAGAAATTTAATCAAAATATAAGCGAATAAATAGATTCAGACGTTACTTCGCGGAAATCCATATTGACCAACAAATATTTTCTCATAATATTTTTAACATATTCGTTATTATAAAAATATAGGAGATACATATACTAAGAACTATTAAAATGCAAAATGTGTAAAGCGTCACAAAAGCTCGATTTGCCATTCGAATTATAATTATCCAGAATAACAACGAAATATTGTTAAAAATACAATATTATCGATTATATTTACTAAAGATAATTAGTAACCAACATTTATTATGATAAATATGATTGTTGTTTCGTACACTGTTTTTCTTTAATCCTAAGAGCAAGTTAGCTTTATCCAAATAAACAGCACTCGTAAAGCTATCACAAGGCAGAGCAAGAGCACCATATAAACAGAGACACGGCACATTTGTCCGCCGTAACGCGTTCGGCAGGTCAGGTGGCAAGCGATGAGCGCTGAAAGCGTTCATAAATTCACTCGAGACGAAACTGCAGAACACAGCTGGCGCACTAACAAAGAGCTAATACATGACTCTATACTTCTACACTTGCGATAGGTAGAATGTTAGAATTCTAAATAAGTTTCAGAGAGCTTTTTGAACGTTCGTATAACTACATCTGATCGCTGTATTTCAAGCTATATACTCTACAATTTACCAACATGCTATCACGCTTGTGTATATCTTCGAACTGATATGCAGATGTCGCTTAAAGACCGCTTTTCTACCAAATATTATTTAATTTTCAGTAAATAGGAGACGAGCGTATTGTTATCTACCGGTGCTCGTCACCCTAAGACATATAGTTGTTGAATCTCATGTGCCTGTAGCTCCCAAATACTGTTGCCAGAAAACACCGTAAAGTGCTTGGCGACAGATTTTCGACTTGAGTGTGGTAGCTAGCCAGGCGAGCATTCGCAAAATGCCCTCCCACCATGTAGTGAAGCTCTAGCTGGCTGGATCGAACCGTGGACCTGCGGCATCGCAGTTCATTGCTATAGCCCTTCGGCCGTCATTGCTCCGTAATCGTAATAATTATATTATACATTTTCAGAATGCTACTTAGAATTATATTGGTAAAGATAAAATTATTTTCTATCTGCCATCGGGATGATAGGTGGTTTGTAAAAGAGTCCGTCTAAATAAACATAGCATATCAAAATAACCCATTTTTGCATGTGACTTGTTCTTCTTTTTACTCCATATACTTACCCGTAGCCATAGATCATATAATAATACTCCGTAGCACATATATTTTTTATTGTTAGCAACAAAATATTGTCACACCACCATGTACTTTCTACAGTATGTTTTATTGAGAACTAACATAAATTCAAAATAAAGTTAGCAAATGTTTTTATTTGGCCCCTGTAATAACACAAGCTGTAGGAGAGCTACATTAAATATATATGCACTGTCCTAGTCTGTTTTCGTAACCCGTATAGTGAGTTTATACTTCTCGTACAAAAATCAATATGCGATTAAAGATTACGCTACGATTCCATTTTAAATTAATGTCTGTATAATTTGGGGACTAAATTAGTATTACAAGAGCTGAATAGCTGTTTTTATAAACCGCTATACTGCCTGAATTCAGACTCCTTATAAAGCTTTAGGAATACCCAAATTCTGTTATTTATCCATTATACAGTGTTCCGGCAACAAGACAAGTCCTATATCTATTAATCTGCTGATTTTCCGTCTGTCCGTATGTCCCTGGACCATTAGCTGAAGCAAACTTTAAATTTTGATATTCTGAGTAGAATATGGTCAATATTCTACAATACAAAATATTGAACTTTACAAAAAGTCAGTATTTTCAAATACTGACATTTTGTAAAGGTCTTCTGTGTGTATTGTATATTCTGATTTCGACTAAACAAGTTTTTTTAAATATTTATTTGGTGTCACCATCTCCAAAGCGGCTGAATTTTTGACGAATTGTATACATATAGAAATGAATTTTATATATAAGGTGGCTATTAATTCATCAACAATACTGCGGGGGATGGTGTAGAATCGATAACTGAATGTGTTCCACTCATTTTTAAGTTTCTTATACAAAAAATCAGTATAACTATTTTCTAAGCGCGGCGCGTTGCCTGTTAGTATGTAACGAGAACCGCGGTTCACTCCATTCTCACACGTACGAACGCTACCCGAAGTCAATAAGACGCTATCACTAGGGCAAAACAGCTGTTTCACGTACCTATTCAGACGAACGCGAAGGCCTTACCGGCCAATCTAGCTAGACTGCCGAACGCTTTGCATAATCCCCAATCGATTAAACTTTTCTAAATGATAAAAAATATTACTTACCTACATTCTATTTAATTTCAAGTTTACATAGGTACATACTGTTTTGTGTTGCAGCTACTTAGGTATGCCGTATTGTGTGAAACCGCTACCGCGTTCTTTTTTCGCAAGCCGCCAAAGACCGACCAGGCAGAATAGGTACACAAAACAGCTGTCTATTGTGCCTAGTATAGCAGTTCATTGACTTCGCGTAGCAACCGTGCGTGTGTGTGAATAGAGTAGATACACCGTGTTCGTAGAGCGCCGTTGTCCTTGCTATTATTCCCAAAAGCCAACGTGCCACAGCTTAAGCAATAGTACAGATTTTTTATGAATGTAAAAATTAAACATAAGTGGGACACATTCAGTTATCGATTCTACACCATCCCCCGCAGTATTGTTGATGAATTAATATCCACCTTATATATATAGAACCTTATTATGATTAAGATTTTGTATTCCAATTTGCTGAGGGCATGAGTTCAAATTCCGCGGGGGCGAAGCTTACTAAAATTATTTTCCTACTCAATCTCTTTACTTTACCTACTTAAGTTTCGAAATAATTCACAAAGGGGGCTAAAATCAATAATAAATGATATGTAATGAATCTTCTTCTTATTTTTAAGTTACAATCTCTTGCCGGGGGTCAGCAATCATTAGAACTATTTTTAATTTGGACACCGCTGCGCGGAACATTAAACTAGAAAATGTAATAAATAATTCTATAAATTCAATTGAATTGGAATTCAGAAAACAGCAAGTAAAAAAACAACAATCTTAGCAACATATAGTTACAATACAACCTTATATTGAATAGAATAGATATACCTATCGATACACGAATGTGGCACAGGATCAAAGTTCATTTCACCGATGTGTGCGTGCGGGTAGAGATAGAGACTAACGAAGTAAACAATCGACACAGACAATTCGCGTCCGACGAGCTGGCTAACAGCCGGCACCAAGACAAAAGGCTGATGAATCTGATTATTTTGTTTTACTGCTCCCACCCCCTATGGAATCCAAACAAACGTAGCGAGAAACGTACGCGGAAATCTTTTGATGATACACATACATACATACCATTCTTGTTGTGGCAAAAAGTTCTGCGACTCTTTTGATTTATTCAATTAGCTACGTTGTGTGTTCTGTTACAAAGGTATTTTTGGTCCAAGCTTTCAGTGTATTACGTACAGTTTCACACATATACGGCAACTAGAAGTAAACTAGAAACCAATACCTCCGCCGTGTTTTGATAGTTTTTCTCGATTTTCTGAATGACATGTTCAATTTCCAGATCAAAGAGCAGGTTCGACGGGTGTTTCATTTGCCGCGGTTCTGTCGCTATCTTTTGCAATATGTGCCTTTACAGATCCAACCACGTTCAGATAGTTACAATTCATGAATGCGGAGCCCGTACACCTATAAAGTATGATGTTTGCAGAGTACATCAAAGCTCCACTGTGCAGCTAAAATACGGGTCAGAGCGCGAACGCATTATGTATTACATACTGTGTGAATTGTTTTGTTATAGATGGAAGCAAAAGGCAACAAAAAATATTTCCTTTTGCTGTTACTCGTTTGAGGTAAGATTTTTTTTAGAACTATCTGATAAAATGTATACTATATTTTATGATAAGAATATAATGTTGTCTTAGGTTTTCGCGATTGTTACCCCGTGACCACGATCACTGCAAAGTGTTTGAAACGTCGGGATAAAATAATGAAAAATATACGCGATTTAAACCGTTTAAAGTTGTTTAATTACTATGTGATAAGAATATATTCAGACTGCAAATTTTTTTTAAATGAATTTTACACTTTACTCCCTATGGGTAATAAAACTTTTTTAAATAACTATTTTATCATGCTTGATAAAAGTATAACTGTCATCAACTGTATATACTTCGCATTATTTTATTTTAATAATAAAATACTACAAGCGATATACAACACCACTGCTAATAGATTGAAAACATTAAGAAAACCAAAAAGCCATTGCAGGGCACTAGGCAACCCAAACTCTCCAAGCCCACACGTAACATTGTGTAGGTATATAATTTTAGGAATTATTTTAGAGATTGGTGTCACGGTGCCAAGATTATCTACATATATTACGTTACCCATAAATTTTAGCTATATTAGTATGCACTTACTTACATTGTGTTATAAGTATTAAAAACACATATTTAAGTAATTGTACTAATACTCAGGGACATTTCTAAGTTTTCGCGATTATTGTCACCGGAGAAGTAATGAAAATTTTTTTAACAGTTTAAATTGCGTATATAATAATAAACCTTTCAATAACTTTGCAGCGATCCATGTCCACGATCACAGCAGAGTATATGAAACGAAAGATAATGTTAAATACACCAGATTTGGACCGTATAAGTTGTCTAATTACTAAACATATTTTCTACTTGACGGTATCGTAGTTAACTAGTCGAGCCAGCAAAAGGCATAATTCAAAATTACGACGCGACGCGACGCGGACGGCCCGATTTACAGCCGGCACGACCATGGATCTTCATCACTTCAATGGAACTCTTATTGTTGTGTAAAATTAAAAACACCTCAAACATGATTTTGTTTCAACCTCCCCAAGATGTAAAAATTTTTAGAGCACAAAATTTTCATTACGAGCGGGACGAAAACTGTAAATGTGATTTTCAAATTCCAACATTGTATTTTTTTGCATTAGGGCCTGCTAAGCGAATAAGGTTACAAAATTACAACGAAAGATTTTTTTAACCACGAGTCTTGTTACCCACCGCGACCATTCATCCCTAAGCACGGACATGCTTTTCCAACTGAACTATCGTAGTGAGTGAGTCATAGCTCAAATTTATAACTTCCTATCCTTTCCCCGCTCCTATCGTTGTAATTGTAATGTTCGCTTATTATACGATAGAGCTTGAAATCATATTTAAAAATACGGTTATCTACAAATCGTAATACATCAACATCATAACAAAAACCACATATAGGTACTCTTGTGTTAGTTGTTGATATGTGTATGAATGTACGTTTCAATTTGCATGCTCATAAATAGTTGAACAGAGTTTGACACAAAAGGCAATAAAACAGTATTTGGTGCATATTACACCTGAGCTGCGCTACGTACAGCCATAGTGCACACGTATAAATTATTCGAGCCATGCGAAATGTAACCGTAGTATTCTCGCATTCCGTTCGTACGCTAACAGCTGCTGGCATGGTTTCTCGCTTGTGAGCGCTTTAACCGACGTCGCCGGCACAACACTGAAAGGCACGTGGACTGCATTCCACTTCAATTCCGCCCTATAACACGTCCTACCGAATTTTGTGCGGGACGTTACACTTTGTTACCGCATACAGCCGTCCCTCTGACGCCCATTTCAAGGCAAAAATGTGTCATGCTCTGTCGCATGACTGTGTCGAAAAAAGGAATTCCGACGCACAAAACAATAAGAATAGTAAGTTACAAAAAGCGGCGACGAAATATAGAAATGACAATACCCAGTAAAGTTCAGAAAGAAAGTTGGATGATATATTATCGTAACCAACAATCTAAAGGTTATCTTTTCAGAGAGAAAGAAAAGAGGCAGTGTAACGCGTTATTTACGACTAGTGATTCCGGCGCAACTGGGATTTTGCAGCGGAAACACCTGCAGCAGAAGAAAGAAAATTCGTAAGCTGTGTAGCTTAGAGATTTTCTTCTCCCCTTTACAACAAATAAAGTAGCACCGGCAAATTTTACCCGCTTAGCTTGTCGACAGCGTTACACGAACTACACATAAATCGCTATGTAACGTAGAAGATAGATTTTTATCAGGGGAGCCAAGTTGCAGCCGTTCCAGGGACATAAAACCTTACTTAGCGAGCCACAAATCCTCGTAAGGCTAAGCCGAGATAAAACACTAAGCTCGCGGCACACCGAGCCCGCTCTCAAATTTTTCACCTGGGGGCTGCGCGCCGCCGCCGCTCTGCTCTGTGTGCCACACGGGATATTACTCACATATGAATTATGACGTTTTATAATGAAACTTGGGCTAACTTACGACCCAGGTATAACCAAACACACGGGAAAAGGCATGAATGAGAGAGTTACGTTAACACACCTGACAATTCTTCATGCAGGAGTAGTACCACAGCCTATACACATAACTGTGCTAGTACATATAACTTTAAGCTTAATGTACGATGTGAACAGAGCCATATGTTAGGATAGCCGTAGAGTGCTGCGAATCGTAGGACATTATTAGATCCCCAACGCAGTGTAAAATTGTATCATGATTTTAAGTCCACAAATTAGAACTCGTATACATACGCAACTAAGACATTAAGATTAAAGCTTTACTGAAGCTTCAGCAAACGCAGACATTTCCATACACTCACAAGAAGGAAACCATTACGTGTTTGCCGATGTGCTCATTCAAAAGCGGTTTTCGGTTGTTCAAACCGAGTTGTGGACGCGGACGGAGCTCAGCATCCGAGATCAGCAAACAGTGAAGAGTAATAAAGCCATTAATTCCGCTTTACGTGCAAATAACATAAATCAGACTGTAGCGCCGCCACCGCCGCGCCACCGCCCGCAAGACCGCCCGAGTACGCAGCGAAGCCGTGGCTAAATTAAGCGCCTGTCATACGTCCTGGCTCAGACGTACTCGCGCACCAACCACGCAGATTAAACCGATCGATTTAAAACTCCTACAAACTTGCTCGGCAGCTTAGAAAATACTTATACAAGATTGAGATTGAAAGTGCGGATTTCTTTCCCATTACAAAGTTTTAAACGTGATCGTCTATAAATGACTATACGTTATATATACATGACGTATTAACCAAGCAACGCGTGATCTCAAGATTGAAACTCAATTAGCTGTACTCATTTCTAATCCTCTATTTGTACATAACCTCCCTTTAAGGTTAACGATAATATCTTGCGAGCTGTAGTAAAGTGTTCACGAATAGAGCAGTTATTCTATACACATTATACATACTGTAGTATTACGTTATTAACCTAATTACATGTATGAAAGGAGTACCACGAGCGAATGATGTCACATAAATGTTTTGCGAAAACTGGCGAAAGGTAATTTACGAATAATTTCAGCATAAAGCTTTGTTTCCAAAGAAAAATATACAAAAAAGTGTTAGGTCAACGCTTTCCCACTGCGGGAGGAAAAAAGGGGTTGGTTTTCGTAAAAAGCTCCGAAAGTGATTCCCCTTCAAAGTTTATGTCTTTCTGCCCGGTACGAGTTCGCTGAATACAAGCTTTTTTATCTCTAAAAGTTAGCAGAGATTATAAAAATCATTAAAAGAAAAAGGGAACTCCTTTGGCAGCGATTCGAGTAAAAGTAACTTTATATTCACAACATAAACGATAAAATATCTATTCCATTTCGGAACATTAACCTAGACTTCCAATGTATTAAAGGGGTCGGAATGCACTCCACGGAACAATAACAACGAAAATATTATTGGCGATGTCTCGGGCTCGCCGGTCGGTCTCGTTCCGAGGATTAACGAAAATTAGATTTCAATAAGACGGCTGAGTCGAGGCAAGGAACAAACCTAAGTCGAAGCCGGGAAACGCGGAGACGGTCACGCTCCACCTTTTAATGCAATGTCAGCAACTCGAGCGCGCCTCGCAACCCCGCTACTTATAGGGGTCTACATGATTACCTACACACACAAACGAAACGCGTATCTGTAAATTGTTTTCTATCTGTAGGTAATCCGACTTTACCGAGGCCCTGGAATCTGGCAATTCGGATAAATGGAACAAAGCGGATTAGTCTTCCTTCTACCTTCTATTTTGTCATTTTGTGGTAATAAACTTTCTGCATTAGTTTTACTTTGATAGTAAAACACAGTGATACATTTAAAGTATCACTATCACGAACCTCGTTATTTTTACACAACTGTCTAAAAAAGGAGTGTTATGGTCATGTATGTAGGTATGTATGTTTGTGCGTTATTTTATTCCACCATAACTTCTAAACGGCTTAACCGATTTTATTGTATGAGATATCGTGAGATTCGTATTGACACCGCAAGTAACACTAGGTACATAAAATAAATAAAAAATCGGCCAAGTACGAGTCGGACTCGCGTAGACTTCATATTTTAACCTTTTTTGTTTTAAAGTGCGCGATTCCGACTCGCACTTGGCCAACTTTTTGTATTTGTTGTTATAGCGGCAACAGAAATACATCATCTGTGAAAATTTCAACTGTCTAGCTATCACCGTTCTTGAGATACAGCCTGGTGACAGACGGACGGACGGACGGACGGCGAAGCCTCTGTAATAGGGTCCCGTTTTTACCCTTTGGGTACGGAACCCTAAAAATTGAACTGGCGGTTTAAGACGCCATATTGTGAGATAAAACTTTTTTTTCTTCCAAACCCATCGAGTGGGATATCAAAATGAAGGGCTTTCAAAAACGATTCCCTAAATATGCATAACTTGCAGTTTTAATTTCAGTAGAATGATAAAACATTTAACGAAAAAAAACAATTTGCAGTCGGGTTTTTTCTTTTTTATTTATTCTATACTTGAATGTAAAAGATTATGAAATGTGCTCTAAAACTACTATATTTTTAAATTAATTGGTTTTAATGTTGGCGTAAGACAAGTACATTGCGAACAGCCACTAGGTTAGGTATGTATAATATAAACTGTTTTGACTCCAAAAGGATAACTCGTATTGTGGCGCAGATCCGTTAAAGGACTTAAACAAACAGCACTTCAGGGATTATATCAAGTTGAGCAGAAATAATTAAGATCTGATATCGTATTATGAACTAAATTTTCAGCTCACGTTTAATTTGGAACTAAGACCCTTGAGTGTAGGCGGAATAAATTGGTATTATCCACTTGTGATATAGTTGTACACCTTCTACATAGCATACATAGTAAATAAATGAATAGGCTCAAGTTTTAGGCCGATAGGGGACCCTCAATTATTATGGATTTTGAAGCGCTCGTATGTAGCGAAGTTTACTTAGGCGTTCTTAACCGATCAGCTAAGTTAAGCAACGGCCACCACGGTCATGACTTGGATGGGTGACCGCTAGTGTCTTTGCTACTGAGCGCTTCCGTTCTTTTGAGGAAATGTTAAGCCATCGATCGTACAGCATGGTGGTAGGGCATTTTGCGAATGCCAGCTTGTCTAGATATCACCCCCGTAGCAGATCTGTCACCAAGCACATAACCGTGTGTTCCGGCAGCTGTCCTTGAGAGCCAGCCTGGACAACATCTTCGACCAGATCATCACTTACCATCGGGTGACATAGTTGTCAAAGGATAGCCTATCTGCTATAAATTAAGTAATTAATAAACAATTATGGACGGTTTTTTGAAATATTTAAGGTTTTGAGAGCTTATATGAAAACAATTTATACTTATAAGTATTTAGACGCTTGCTGAACATATACTAACAATATTTCATATTTTAAAGATATCTTTGTTTTCAATAATACACACCAAGATATATATAGAACGGGTGTCATGGTATGGGGGTCAAAATGTTCACGCCTGTGGAGGTAGACTTTATTTTGACAGATGTGTCTGTGCAGCAAATGACGAAACTAACATATCTACTCAGAAAAATAGTAGACGGTTAAAAATCAATCGCAGGATTTATTGATAATAATCATTTCATACGCACTAGTTAAGAAAAATCTAAAACTTTACCAATAGTTACTGTTGAGGGCTGCATATTAAACAAAAGTTTTTCCGATGGAAAATGTACGGAGGTACAATCCTTATATGAAGGGAAACCATTGCTTCTAACTAAAAAAACGGTTTACATTTTACAGAAATGGATCTCTATGGTATTTGTAATTTGAAATCACCGCGTGTACAAGCCATCTCCTTAGAAAAGAAAAATACACATCTTATAGTGTTCGTGAATTTGCACGACAGTAGGTAAATTATAAAAAGCAAGAAATGTTACATTAGTGTCACGAACGATCCTACATCATGAATGTGAATAAAATCCTTACTTAGTATTCGAAATTTAAAATTGTTAACGAAAATTAGTTGTTCCACTAATTTTTGTTAACAATTTTAAATGTCATCACGTTTCAATAACATGCCATACAAGATTCTGACTTATCGCCACAACTTATCAAAAATACTGATCAAGGCACAGTCAATTGGCTGGTACTTGAATACTGCAATATACCACAACATCGATTTATATAATGGCGAATGGCAAGTAGACGATCGATCGAGAAAAAATAATTAAAAAAAAATTCAACTTTTACCTTTATGCAATCTTCGTACTGACTAGTGAGATCGTATAAATGATTAATTTTGATAGATTAGTGAACATTTACAAAGTTTCCTATATAAACATAAATACAAACCTTGCATAGCTTTGGCCTAACAATATTTCCAAGTCTAAAGCGTTTCTACCTATGATATTCATCAGATCCGGTGTTAGCGACAAGCATTGCGGTAATATGCAAATGCTTAAATCTGAATATTTTAGATAAGGCTAATCACATTTTCGTCAATAACAGCTACGAATCATCACATAAATGTCTGCATTATAATAGAAAGAAAACAGCATCGAAATCGAAGCAGCCGTTTGAAAGCTACGATGCTACGGAACAGAATAACTAACACACCTCATATTATGACATATTTTAAAAATAAAGTCGATTTATTGTCATACATTTTATAATGTATTGAATATTATATAAAAGAGCCTCGATAGTTTTTTTGATTACTTACCTACCTATAGAGTTTCCCTACCTCCCTAAAGTAAAAAAACAAGATAACTTCCCATGTGGTAGTTTATAAACGTTTAAACCCCTCCGGGGATAAAAACTGGTGACGGTATAAAAAATCAAGTAACAAACCTCTAAGATGTCCTTACAAGTAAAATATAGAAAATATATTCTGAATAAAAGTGTAGTTTTCCTAAATAAATAATTCCCCAAATTCACCCGTTTCAATTCAAATTGAAGGAGTATCGCCGTATTGAGATTTCTCTAGCCGCAATGGAAAAAAGAAAGAATACAAATAGGCACATAAACGGAAATGAAATAGCTTCATGAATCGTATGGACGTTCCACAACCACGCGAGGATGTTAGGTTAAAAAACTGACCAAGTGGGTGTCTGGCCTATCTTTTGTCCCGCAGTCCAAAAGCCCGTAAACGAAAAAAGTGTTTAGTTGGTTTTAATTTAAGAACTGGTATAAAAATCGGCGTTTTGAGTATTTATGGTATAAAAAGAGGATGTATTACAAAATATTATGCATATTTAAGATTTCCCACTAGTTCAGTTTTTGAGATAGACTCATAACAAGAATGGTCTAATATTAAAAAACTGACGGCCCTCCATTTGTATTATATACTTATATAAATAAAATAAAATAAATATATATTCGTGATCTACTCAACGAGTTCTAGAACATTACCATCCAACGTGCTTGCAACGGTGCTAAGTTTTTTTAGGCTACTGTCTGGTGTTTGTGTCCATACAGTGTTACAAATAATATTTACTACAATAGTAAAATAAGCAATATTACTTTTTATTTTTAGTCTAATAGTTGACAATGAGTCAACGTCATCCATAAAATATATAAATGTAGGGTTTGTATCTCATCTGTTTACGAGCTATAGGCCCGTGGCATACGGCCGGATAGACGGACAGACATACAGATTCAGAGTCTAATTAATAGGGGCCCATTTTGCCCTTTGGGTACGAAAACCTAAAAACAGAAATTATTAAGGTTTTTAGTATTAAACTACGAGATGCACAGACAATTCAAAATATTATTTGAAGATGACATGAGAGGCATCATTCAGATCTCGAGTTAGCATTATATATTCATTACATATTCGCACGCCGTTCACGTTCCCTATAGATAGCTCGCATAACTCTCGCAGGGATGCCGCGCAGCCCAAACGAAACAATAGCAGATTATCAAACAAAACGACGTAAATAGTCCTTGGAATAGGAGAAATAGGGCGCGGGTTAAGGGTCCGCAGGATATCCGCATCGCGACTCGAATTCTAGATGAGGCAACGATCAAACCATGTTTTCGGTTACATGTATAAGTGCCCGTAGCACACGTTGACATTTTTGGAGAGAACCACAAGTATTCCTATTCTTACAATGGAAAAACTATGGTTGAATGCGTCGTGCAATTGTTCGATAAAGGCGACTAGCCGACGCGGCATAGCGTTCTTTACGATCGGTTGCTCACTGAAACTTGAATCCCGAGACGCTTTGTAAATGTGGACTTTTGTAAAGTGGCCTTTTACCTGCATTGAATGACGAGAATGCCATCCACGCAGACCACTTTGAAAATCCGCTTTGTCTCGAAGTTTTTCCTGTAATACTTTTCGTAGCCTTTATACCTTGACTATTGAAATGAGATAACAACAACAATTCACAACTTAGATGAACAAATTCATTTTTTTTTTAAATCTAATAATAAAAATATATGAATTAAGTAAATTTATGTTTTAGGTTTATACATCTTAAATTCTAAAATAAAGATACAAACCGAATTTCCTGTGTTACTTGTGTGTTGTCGTAACTGGTTAAATTGGGTTACCCCAAAAGGGCCCCAAAGAAACTTAACAATAAAAATACAACCGAAAACCAGTTTTTGGGGGACAATTGTAGTAGTGTGACAATTCAATTATCCTTTAGTCAGAGCAACGCAATCTGGCTGCCTCTCAAAACAAAGACCCTGCTAATAGTATCTCGCGACGGATAAACAGCGCGACACCGAGTTTGTGTTGAAAAAATAAAGGCGCGACGACGCCCGAATAAATGAGAGCGGCGATAAACAGGAGGATCCGTTCCAAGCGGAGGGTCGATACCGAAATACATTATTCCCCGATCCGAGTGTTCCGATTCAAATTGAAAGAGCACCTCCAACATGAGATTTCTCAGGCGGCGAGTGGGCGCAGAATATAAATCGACGTATAACCAGAAATGGAAGGTCTACGAATTTCCGCTTCGTGGTAAACGGCATTCTGCCCTTAAAAGATATTAAACGAACACTGCATCTGGTCGTTAAATTTATCACAGAAAGAATGTACACTTCTTGAGCAATGTTAAAATATTGCAATTGCCATTGGTAAGCAACAGACTATTATCGACAAAAAAGGAAAAAGTTTCTCGCCGATGCTGTAGCGGTGAAAAAGAAAAGCTTTAATAGGAGTCTCGCTTTAGTTCAACGCAAATTAGATTTTAATGAGGACTTCAGCAATATTGACCGTTCGGGCGACAGCGTCGGAGTACTTACGGCACCGGGTTTTATAATGAGAATCGGCTTCTTACCATTCGTTTATTATGGTAACTAAAAGGTCCCAGAGTCCTTTGTGACTGGCATTGAATGTGCGTCACGTTTTTCCTACATAAAGTTATTTTAAACTCGTTGTTGAATACATTTAGTTGGGTATATAGTATAAACGGGACACAGCCTCCCCCTCATCGTGTATTCTGTCCTATTCGCAACACGCCCAGCCGATATTTACGTAACAGGCGGCTCCGCTGACTTCTGACACCGTCTTCTGCGCCGTAACAAAGCGACGTTATATTGAGTACACATAACAAATCTGCAACGTGTCATTCCGAAGACGTGCGGCCCGAAACTCAATTACCTACATAATATACTTTGTTTCTTATATATTAACACCATTTTTTCTTTACTTAAAACGTTATCAGACACGTTATAAATGTGGCGATTATTTTCTTATATAAAGATAATGTTTTTAGGCTCGAATTCCATCTGCTAGAAACGCATTGAGTAGACACGTGGGATGTAGATCGCATACGATCGAAATTTACTACCTCAAATATTCGGTAGCTAACATGGTTACGACACTCGAAATAGGTTTTACTTTTCATAGATAAAAACAATAACATATTATAAGTTATGACGTCATAATCATCATCATCATAAACTGGTACATTTGAATAAATTACATACAATTTAGACCGCATATTCATCGTATAATTTGAAGATTTGGGTGGACTGTGTCCTTTATTAAATGGCCTTGCTCGTCAAAATGTTGTCAATATTTTATTAAAATAAATTTGCCTGTTATATTATGATAGAAGATTTTTCTGACTCCAAAACTTCGTATGAAACGAAAACCAGTTTAAGTAATTATATTAGTTTTTATTATATACGATATCCATGCGAAGTGTCTTTACAAAATAAAAATTGCCCTTATGAACCCCATGGTTAATATTTTTATAAGTTTCTTTTGAAAAACATTTCCTTCTACATAAATTCGTTTAGAAAACATGACAGGTTATCCTCGACAAACGACATCGGACGCCATATTTGCACTCCAGCAACTGTGCAAAAAATACAGCTGTAATGCAAGTTTTCAGTTTGTATTTTTGTTAATTTTACGTTTGTTGAACTGGTGAACTCCAGACGAGATCTATATCAGACTGTTTTTTTTAAATATTTGGATAAGTATATTTGGAAATTCAATACATTGAAGATAAGCATACTAAAAATTTTACAAATAATGATCGGTTCCCATAATAACCTTCTTTGGTCTCAAAGAGTATAATTTAGTTTGTCTGTGTCTAAAATTGGTTTATTAATGCGAAATGACTACGGCATTGGCAGCGATTTGATGATCAGGATAAATTCAGCATGGATGAAATGGAGAGAGGCCTTCGTGAGAATACATAACCGGCGTGGACTAAAATAAGTAATATCAGACCAAGATTGAAATCTTGAACGGCCATATTATAAAAACTGAAAGATCCTGATGAAGGCATCCGATAGAAACCGAAACGAACTACCGAAACGAAGGAATTCTACGTTAAGCCTGTTCACACCTTCGACCTCATCATCATTTACCATTAGGTAAGATTGTGGTCAAAAGCTTACCTATCAGCAATAAAAAAAAAACATCGTCGATCGTGATATCGACTACGTTGTTTACGCTCTAGCACCCGTGTTTGTCAATCATAAAATCTCGAAGGACATTTGCCGGCCAAGTGAGTTTCTGAAACTTTTTTCCGAATTCATAAACTGCTCCGGTGTGTTACTTAAGTTATTTTCATATTGAAAAGCACACACAAATAAAACTAATTTAGAAAAAAGAACTTTAACTCCTGACGTCTTGTAGGTTCTGGATCAACATCGGTTCTGATCTGCTATTTACAATGTACTTGATAATGTTTACTCCAAGTAGATGAAGTGTCGAACGAAATATATCTCAGAAAGCATATCTGTGTTTCGGTCAGATAGAGCAAGGCCGGCTTAGAAGTCTCCAGGTGGTAATGGATGGCGTTCAGAATAGAACGGAGAACCCGTAAGTTACACAAGTCCATGGCAAACGTGTCAGGGGGCGAATTAAACCTTTTGTTTCGTTTACCCCGAGAAGCGGAAAGAGAATTGTGTAAGGTTTTCCTGCTCTAGAATATTCTGGATAGCCCGGGCATACCCTTCAGGTACGGAGAAGAATTCTCCAGCGCTTACACGCAGCTGGTACTCTCCTGGAATAATATCTCTTGAAACTGCACTGTTGAGGCCTCTGCACCTTTCTGGGTCTATGTACTCGAAGGTATGTAAAAATTTAACATGATATTTTTGCGACTATTACCCACGCGAGCGATGCAGCGGGAAACAGCTAGTAGCAAGTTAGTAGACCATACCTATACTAGAATTGAGTAATTCAAGTCCCTAAAATTCGAGATAACAATCGATCGAATATATGAGCTTGCATTGTGGATTTATTGGAGTCTAGTGCTATAGGTATATCTACATATATCTTATTCATTGGTGTAATTGTGAAATAATGCTATAACGAAAAAAAAATTTATAAAATGTATGAAAAAGTTTATTTTATGCTTCCGTCATTTTTATTTTATAATACTTTTTTCAACACAAAAACTGGGATGCAATCTTGTACGATTAAGTTCTACGGTTAATCAGTCAAAGCAATCGCATTACCTTTGTGACAAATAGAAATAGGTTTGGTCCAGTGCGCATAATAGGAAGTGAAGTGTAAAGAGGTACAACTAGGAGGGGGACATTTAGTTTGTAGAATACGATCAGAGAGGTGCCCGAAGCTACAGAAAGTGGGCCCGAGACGGGCCAAAGTGGGTGTCCGCGTACCCCCGCACTCTAACTTTATTAAGCACGGCTGAATCAAGGTGACGCGCCTTCACAATGCCCTATTCAGATTTAAATAGCTTTACGCCCAATTGCGCTTCAATATGGCGCCGTTGATCCCGGATAGTTGGCGAAGACATAATTGAACAGAGATAAGAGGTTAGTTCACACCGTCAATGTCGCTGAACAATTCCAACTGTTCTATTAAATCGCCGTCTATTATGTAACCATTTTAATAAGATACAAACGGTATTTGTGTCGGATAAAAAAAACATTAAAAGGCGAGTTAATATTCCTTAACCATCAAAATTTAAGAACAAAAAACTAAGCAAATTCGAGAAAATATAGGCACAAGGGGTCGTAATGAAGATACCTAACTCAAAAGAGCATCAACAAGATACTTCGTAGATTTGAATTACCTACCAAATAATGCCGCCTGCGCTAAACACACCTAATTTTAGAAGCCTTCGCATTAACTAGACAATATAATCCTTCAAGTTTGAAGTAGATTTCGGTAAAGGCATCTAACACACGCGTTACCATGAGAACAATGGCGCGAGACAAGTGGAGGGTGCGGTGGCTTCGGCCCGAGCAAAGTTTGGCAATTATGGCGACCGCATGTCTGAGAGCGACGCTACACTCATTAACGACTGAAACTCGACTCGTCTAGATTAAAAGTCCAAGATATACGGACCCAAGACGAGAAATACCATGCCACGTTCTGGATAAACAAATAGCGTAGTTAAGACTTCTCCGATAGTTGAAGAGGTTCGCTTTAAGGACTCTACTTCGAACTGTGTAGTTAATGTTCCGCTAATAACGCTCTTTAATAATGTTTGCTGCTTCCCACGCCGTTTATCGGAACATAGAAAAATCCTTTTGCTTTAAACCAGCACGTATAATAGGATGTCTACCCACGATTTGTAACGATCTGTATACAAACAGACGCTTTCGAAGGCACCTTTGATGTATTAGTGACTTGAGAAAACAATGGTTGGAGTTCTGTAACTAGTTAGCGGGAGCCACCGCCCCGCTACGAGTTCGAGAACATCTGAACAAATATTGAAGGTACTTATGATTTCTTCAATAGTTCAAGCGCTCTCAATTTAAGTGCTTGTTCCATTTCGGGAAAATATTTGGGAGCAAACATTTCAGTCGGCGCGGGCGGCTGCACCACCCCGAGTCGTTAAATTAATTCAATCCCAGTTAACGACTTCGCAGCCAAATACAAATTATAGCGAAACAGATCGTAAACAGCTAATGTAAAAATATATTAGCGGCAGTATCCGTGAATCCTCTCTCTTTACACTGCCCTAATATCCTAATTTATCCTATTTAGAGACGGTAATTATCTCCTAAAAAGTAACGTTCGGCTCAGTATCCATTTATTAGCATGTCAAGTAAATCAGTAGGTTTCTACCTCTAGACGTAGGTCGCTTTTGTTTAATGCTAGCGATAGTGAGATGGGGTCCCTTTGATTGAATATGTTGAGATAATGTACATACCCCACTCACAGTACATATGATACATATAACCATTTTCTACTTCATTAGTTCAGTAGATATGGAAGTTACGTGAACCAAATATGATTTATGTTTACATAGCTATAGTTTGTATACAAAAGTCACTGGATTTGTTCTGTTGTTACAGATATATTGGTTTCGTCAGAGTTATACCAAATTATTTTAGCATTTATGAACTTCGGAATTTTGTTTTTAATACTTGCTAATTTTACTTTATTATTTGTTATATACTTTGCTAATTTGAAACAGTCACTTTCAAATTAGTAATTCGCGAACACAACGACAGCAGGCAGCGGAGGAACGGCAACGGTAGCGAGCCCAAAATGTAAAACTATCGTCAAAAAAAATATTAATTTTTTTTTTAACAAAAAATGGCACCGACTTCAACACCCAAAAGTGTGAAATAACTTGTTGAAGTCGGTACCATGATAGTTCAAAAGTACCTATTATCACAATATTGTGGGCATGGTACAGACTTCGACAAGTTATTTCATACTTTTGGGTGTTGAAGTCGGTTCCATTTTTTGTTAAAATTTTTTTTTCAATCTTTTTAGTGTAACTCAAAAACGGCTTGAACGATTTTGATGAAATTTAAAATGGGACCAAACGACAAGCATCAGCTTTCAAACAAAAAAGAATTTTCAAAATCGGTTCACCCAGTCAAGAGATCTGAGGTAACAAACATAAAAAAAAAAAAAAAAAAATACAGACGAACTGAGAACCTCCTCCTTTTTTGGAAGTCGGTTAAAAATAACAGCCGCCAGCTCTCGCCACCTCTGCCGCCCTGCCGCCCGCTATCGCCGAAGTCGCGGTCTTAACCTCATTTGATTAATAACTTGGTGGAATCTACATTCAAATAGAACCTACTCCATTACTTAGTTTTATATTTATTAACTTCTGAGAATGTTTGCATTACGTTTAATATTTTCAAGGAATAAAAAGTACGTAGAGACAACAAAAATATATATTCTATCCATGTTGTTATATAGATGTTGAGTTAATCTAGTTATTTTTGGTATTTAATAGATTTCCCGTAAAATTGATATAAACGTTAAGGCGGTAATTAGGTAAAGATCGGGCACTGTGGCGTGCTTTACTGTAAGGCATAGATCTCCAACGACAGTCTCTGTCAGTGACGTAGACTAATGATGATTCAAATGAATGATATACACCCAATCAACTCTTTAGTTATTCCGCACAAAATTACGGTATCACATAGTTTCAAAATAATTTTCTACAGACGAAACTCGAATCTTCGTGAACTTAACACATATAAAGTGAAACTGGAATCTGGTAATCTGGTAATTTTCAAATGTATCAATATGGCGCTCCCCTGACTAACATTCGCCACTTTTCCTAGTCTTCGATGAGAGATATTTTTTTAATAGATGAAATAGAAAATGCACCTGTCTTTGAAAGCAAGTTCCGATCCCTATTTAAGCCTGTTTAATATCATCACTCACCAAAAGATGAGAAAAGTGGAAGCGAAATCAGTAAAAAAATTATGACGCCAAATGTTATTTTGGAAACTCGAGAAAGATCTCTCGCGTTAGGATACTTGTGGGTGGAATGAACAAATGCCTTCTTCTTTTCTTCTTTTAAATCGGCGCGACCGTTATATTAAATTTAGCTTGACCAGAAATTAGCCATTTCGATTGCCTTCTGGTAGACTTCGAGCAAATCATCGCGTGAGCAGATGGCCGAAAGGTATGGATGGACAGCGTGAAGAATGATATGTGATTAAAAGGTGTGTGAGTACTGTGTTGACTTCAACACAGTACTCACACACCTTTTAATACTTTTAATCACGGTTTTACTAATCGCATATTTCTGTGTGTTATAATTTATATTCTATTTCTCGGATTTCAATATGTCTGTGAAACAACCGATTCTATTATTTACTTATTAATTTAAACTGTGGTTGGCCGTGAAAATAAAGTTTCGTCACTAGAAAACAATATTAGTATAATAAAATGTCTAATAAGTCAACTAATTTCTAATATAAATAAGCCAAATGTGCCGGCAGCAAAAATATTTGTGATACAGCAGAAAAAATATTATAAGTTGTGGTGACCCCACTTAGCGTGGGACCTATCCCACTTATGACCGAAGTCATTAAGAAGAATACTGTTGACTGCGCGGTCGAAAGCAGAAACTGCTTGCAGCAAAACATCTCCTTGATAGTTACGATTTCTATAGTCCTACTATCCGTACATGCACTCTTTCATACGAGTAATCAATCCATTCTGACATATACATTATAATGACCGCCTTTAAAGAGCTCTTCGTTTTAATGTATTACTATTACCGCCAAAAATAAATAGACCAATATACACGCTCATAATAATTAGTAAGAAATCTCATGTTTTACTAACACAACGGCTCTCAAAGTCAAAGCCCAAAGTAATGCAATTTAAGTGTCTACGACGCTTTTATGAAGGTTGATAAAAATTTGAATGCTGAAATATATTATATTCTAATACTACATTCAGCAAAAAAAGTTATAGAGCCACTACGAGAAGAACGAGCAACAATATCGGGGCTAATATTTTAACGCATGTGTTCTCAAATACAAAAAACAAATATTTAAATAATTCTTCAATTAGGTATAGATATAACGTGGGCATATTTGTCTTTTAAATAATCACATAAACAATCATCGTACTACAGCTTCTGATTACAAACTGTGATATTGTTGGTTAGCATATTCAAAATATTTTTCACGTGCGATTAGAATTTTCCTTTTGTGAGTATTGTAATACCTTTCGGAACTTTATTATAAGAACGCACATTCCCCAAGGACTTTTTATTTGGTGTTTGCTAATCTAAAGCCAGACTCCGCTATTTTATCTTTATTACCAGTGTTCTAATCGTGATTATCTCTGTTTAATTTAAATTTACTCGTGTTTTTACCGACTTCCAAAAAAGCATAGAAAAGAAAGGTTCTCAATTCGATTGTATGTTTTTTTTGTGAGTTACGCGATTACTCCGCTAATTTATGAATTGATTTTGATGAATCCTAATCCACAGTATGGCGGCACCATAGCATTTCGTATATATTTTATATAATCTCATTCGGTAATATTCTAATTATGAAATACAGACTTTTATTGGCATATTTTATTTACATACTTCTTTAGGAAAATTCAAAAATTAAATTAAAGCATTATTCTCCTAACAAAACGATGGTTTAAAGGAGGTTTCAATTCAAATTAAGTTCACATTATCTGTGGTGAGCGCGCTGCGCGCGCAAACGCGCTGGTTCCGAGCCAATAGACCAAAAACAGACTTTTTTCCATTTTGACGCTATTTCGTACATACGAATTTGAGTAATATTTTGTTGGATAAAACGTTAGTAGCAAAAATGTCAAGCAACACGGACGATACTGATGAAAATTTAACTCCACCTGACATTCTAGAATTGCTAAATTTTAGGGGGTTTCCTTAAGTACTATCAATTTTCAACATCATGCATTAAAGTACAGGTGTCGTCGCAGTTTTAGAGCCCTAGCCTTGTAAGCGCAGAATGTACGGGTCTATTTGGCGGGGGGAGTGAGGTCCGACGGGAGGGGCGGCCGGGCGCCGGTACTTATTGGTTGATTAGGCGCCTTCTTTATTCCGCACCCCTTCCATACGTCGCGCGTCTCGTATGCACAGTTGCGGACAAAATGTTTCGATACGCTCAGTCACGGTAATGTTATCTATACAGTATCTTAACTCGGCTCTGTCGTTGAAATAACTACCTACAACTGCGCTGTACGATATGGCTACCCGCCTCCGGTATTTTAATTACATTTGCCTACTTTGTGTTTCCATATAGTTTTGTGGACCTGTGGACATAACCTGGAAACTGAAAGCTAAAATTATTTTATAATATTACCTGAAAGGTAATACTATAAAATAATTTTACTTATAATTAAAATCATTTTATAGTATTACCTTACAGTTTCCAGGTTATCTAAAAAAGTTATCTCTGTATGCGTTTTTGACGAATTCATGCAACCAAAAACAGCACAATATATTCTACTCGTCATATTAAATATGTACATAAATTTATTTTTAGTGAAAAATCGCGCGTTTATTGTTAAAAAAATAACACACCGTCCATTCGTCACTGCTGCACAGACACGACTGTCTGCGTACCGAGCGCGGGCCGAGTTCGAGGCGCGTAGGTATAACTCGCGTTTCGTCCGTTTGTATGAAGTTGAAATACTGTATAGATAACATTACCGTGGCTCAGTACTCATTTTGATCGATTCATAGGGAAAGATATCGCAAAAAGTGTTATGCAAGCGCATAAACTGGTCTATGAATTTTTGTATTATTGTAAAATTCTTCCGGTTGGGCTATGTCGCTATTATGAGGTCGAGACGCGGACGGCTTAGCAGAAAAATCAGGCGGAATATTTTTATATTATGAAATGTTTTGCTGGTGAAATGTTCACCCGTGGGGTGCCGAGGTACAATTGCACTCCTCCATATCTTCCTGTGGAAGACGTACGAGGCGGGAAAAATACGAGATGGTGGCAGCAGCGACTATGGAAGTACGGTCCGGGACCGTAGTCTTAATATGATATATAATATATATAAAATGTTAAATAAATGCTTGATTTGATATACATAATTATTTGATAGATAAAATGATAAAGTGATTTAATGAAAGCGAGCCGCGCGATACGATTGAATCGATGCGAATTGCGAACAAAAATGCTTACGCGGGTGAATGTGAGGTTGCACCGTACACTACCCATCTTACATTGCGATACCCAATAGGCCTGCTAAGCTTGGGGATTATGGCGAACCACTGTAATAAGGGAGGGATTTGTAAACGGCGAGTAAAACTAACAGTTTTATTAAAATATTTTTTAAATATTTCACATGAAAATGAACATACGTGTGAGGATTATGGCGAACCCCTCTAATAATGGCGGCATTTGTTCAACGGTAGATGGCTGTAGTACATGCAGATTTCTTAATTTTTTTTATTTGTTATTAATAATTCACTTAGAACGTACACGACGGGTAGCGCGAGTTTAAACGTTTTTTCACGGACCAAAAACAAAGGGTGCAATAAAAAATTCAAAACGTTTTACATATGTAATATAAACGGAACTGCAATACATTCAGATATGATAATCTATTAAGGCTTCCCAACAATAGTAAAAAAAATTACAGGTGTATGTATGTATTTATGTTTGTCGACGCTTTTTTCCGAAACATTTAATCGCACTGTGACTTTTATTGGCTTACATTTACTTCAACTTACGTAGAAGTGAAAGTTTCATCGAAATCCTTCAGCTTAGGTAATGCACTTACTTCGGAATCAGTTCAGTAGTTTTCAAGATATGGAATAAAAACAAATTATTGTATTTTTAACGATACCTAAATATTACGAAATAAAATATTCATAAAAAAATATTTCATAAATTAAGTAAATCATAATTAAGAAAAATTATATTAACCAACATAACTCCAAAACAAAGTATGATGCTGATTCAACATTTCTGAGTTTAAATTTTCATGGTCTGACTTCTACCTACGAGTACAAGTCATGTTGTTTAAATTTTGTGTAAGTATATTTTAAAAAAATCATATTGTTTTGTTAATTTGCCTTTGAACAAGATTAAAAATCTTTTTTAAACCTTTACTTACACCACAGATGAACTAAGTACCTACACCGCAGTCTTAGTAATAATGTACACGCATGTACACATACGCAAATCCTCCCACCACTTTTGCCAAGCGCTATAAATCCGCGACGGCCCTGTGTCTAATAGAATTTTTACATATACATTATATTTTTATAATTTATTGTATTAAATTTCTCAACCGATTCGTGTACTTGTTTTTTCTTTGTCTCAATACAGAGAAAAAATGCAAAGGAGCAGACAAAAATAGAATGTAAATAAAAGACGAATCCTTTCCATTTTTCCACGCTTTCTTTTTACCATTTATTGAGGAAAACCCAACAAAAACACAATAACAAATTAGTCAGGCCATATTTGAGTTTTTGCGAGACCAACGCACGGAAATTGATTTTTTACATATAATTTTTAGATTGATTCTGTTCCTTTATATATTTTCATTTATTCCTTTTCTGTGTACTGTACTGACCGTATAATTCCTGATTTCCCTTAATCCGTCTTTTTTCCTCCCTTTTTATGATTGGTTATGAATTTCCCCGTTTTAATAACTCCTACTTATCAAAAACAACAAGCTCCTATCTAAACATCAATCCCGAAACGCGAGAAAATCAAACTTTTAATTAAAGAACAAGAATATTGATACACGGTCCTTTCAATACCAACAATACTAACGAAGTTTAGAGTACTCACGAATGGTCCGATTTAATCTGTACACACATGGCATGCTCACGGGCGTATGGCTTAAAAGCGCGCTTCTGAAGCAATGATGGCCGTAATAGCTATGCTGCCGTGCGCAGGTTCATAGTTCGATACCCACCGCCAGCTTGAGCTTCACCGCATGGTGGATGTGGGGTGGGCATTTTGCGAATGCTCGCCTGGCTAGCTACTACCCTCACGTAGAAAATGTGCCACGAAGCACCTAACAGAGTGTTCCAGCAGCAGTCCTTGAGAGCCACTAAATGTACTGGCACATGAGACTCGCTGTATACCAACAACTGACATAGACCACTGTATGTCTCAGTGTGCAGGGCATACAATTCGTCACTAGTGAGGAAATGCATCCATTACAGGCCGAGGTTAGTCCACTTAAGATAAGGAAGACATAGAGCTTGTTCCTTCACAATCACATTAAAAAAACTATCCATCTATAACACCTTCATCTACATAAAAACTCATATACCTACAGATTTATGTTTAAAAGAATAAATATAAAGAGAGAGAATTACGAGCAATAGGTTTCAGATTTTTTACTTTTCGCTTTTCAATTATTGTGACAGTCGAGTGATTCTTAAGCAAGGTCATGGTTTGCCGACCCCACTTGGCGTGAGATAAAGGCAAGAGGAGAGAGGAAGAAGTCTTCTACTGCAACCTGCTTTGTGGCCTCTTTATCTGGCCCTTTTTATCTGTATTTTAATGTCTGTTCATGTACTTATCTAATATCATACTTCGACATTGATCTCCATAGGGTTGAATATGACAGGGTTAGGCATGGCGCAGCAATTACTTCTCAATTCTGAATTTAACAAGGAATGTAAGAAAATAAACTCTACTTCTTCGAAGTATCTAACTTTGTGTCCGAAAGAAAGGTATCCGCAAAACCTGTATTGGCTTACTTTTTTTTAACTTTGTTCGTAGCATAGGCTTGCAAGCATTTGCCTGTGTAGATTCTGATTAACATTTTATTTTAATCGGATTCTTATAGTTCCTACATTTTCCAACTATGAAATTATAATTTATTCGTTGCTTATAAGTAGACAGTCGTGTTCTAAATATTATACAGAAAGAAGGAATTCAAGGAAGGCGTTTTCTCAATATCTAATATCTAACCTGAATTTTATAGTAAAGCAGCGACACCATGACTCTCAGACTTTGTTCTTTAATTTCTCTTCTTTAAAACATAAAACTGATTGAAGCATAACAGCTTTCTTAAAGTAGAATGGGAGATTCCATAGCGGGGCAATATTTGTGAAGAACGATGAGGTCCGACCATAGACTAAATCAAACAAAGAAACTTGGTACCGCAAAAGTTTTGTTGTCTAAAGAGTCGCTCGCAACACGAAAAACGTAACTTCGTCGAAATGTAGTAGCTGCCCTGGAGTTCACACTTCGGTGAGATAGGATAAAGTAAACTCAGCACACCGTCCCTGAACGTCAGCCTTAGGTAACATGAGAACTAACCTGCAAGCTAGGATGTACAGCGAGTTGCAATAGCGTGCGGACGACGCCCAGGTGTCCCTTGTTGACAGCGATGTGGAGCGGCGTCTGGCGGCGGCGGTTCCTCGCGTTGAGGTCAGCTCCGGCGGCCGCGAGCGCCCTGAGGGCGGCGGGCTCGTCCCCGAAGGCGGCGTGGTGCGCGGCGCGGTCTCCGTCGCGGTCCTCCGCATCCGCCTCCGCACCGGCCTCTACTAGCGTGCGGATCACCTCCACGTGCCCGTTTTGTGCGGCCGCCTATCAATATTTACATACAAGTTTGATTATATTAAGGATTTCGTTCGTCAACGCAATCCACGTAACCTCGTCAATATTATTGGTTCTTCAGACATCGTGGTGTTTGTGCAAGTGTGGCGGACGTGTCCAACTTTACAGTTACATTAAAATAATAGTTAGATAGTTTACATTCATATAATAACGTTTAGTAGAGGGCGTACATTTTTAGACTAAATATATGATAATGATATACTCTATATGATAATGATCACTAGATTTCGGATCACCCTTGAGTAGACGTGTATAGGCAAAATGTATAATTTCAGATATTTACAATTTAAAAATATTTCGGAATATATGGAGTATGCGCTATTTTATAAATCAAATTTTAAAAAAAGTAACGGTGGTAAACAATTATTTTATATAATTTTTAGATAACGGCGCTTTTCGTTAAACTCGTGGATGGGAATAATAAACGACAAAATAATTGTCATAAATTAAAATCAAGAATTTTAATTTGTGTTTATGCAGACATTTTTCAACGTAGTGATATAGGTACTCGTTGGACACCCAAGGCGTAAGTATTTTTAAAATTAGCGCCGGCAGAGCAACTTATAAGCTGTTTTTTTTATTATACAATTGCATTTTTTTTTAATTGGGATGGTCAATAGGTCTAAGTAAATGTATAATTTTTAACGTGTTTTGCTTCAACACGAAACATTTCTTCTGGAGATCTTTACTCTTCCACCGTTTGATCGTGAAATTTATATAAGTATAACATATTTCATACCGACAATTTCGGACCGCGGTAATACTTTTTTATCATTGACTTTGACATTGATCATACTTTAGCGACACGGTTTCTACATAAAAAAGTAGCGATATTTTCTACATAAGAGTTGTAGTAACTTTACAAAAACATCCCATGATTAAACAAATTATACCCATAAAAAATAAAAGTATTTCATTTGTTTAATCATGGGATATTTATGCAGAAAACTTGTCGCTAAAGAACTAAACGGTGTTTTCCGTTGGAAGAGTGTGTGTGCGTGAGAATAAGTAAACATCAGGCAAAATGCTCTGTTGACAATTAATTCAAAAACATTTATAAAATCGTGCCATACCTTGTCTAATCTTCAGAAGTCCTTACAAAACAAACGAACAAAAAGTTGCGAAGAAGCATCACATCAAAAATTAAGGTATTTCAAGCTCAAAATCTGAATTAAATATTAGGAAATGAATCAACCGTTGCATTTTTAAAACTCACACATGTAAACATATTGAAAATTTGTGATTATAGTGGTTGTTTTCAACGCCAATTGTAAAGATATTTACGACATTAAATGAAATGATTGGCTGAATAGTGGACTGATACTACAGATCATTTATATTACCCAGTGAAACGGTGAGTGAATGAACTAGTTCACAGTTTGATAATTATCACTTTGAAGTATTGATGAATGATGCCAATATATACTATAAATTATTCTAATTGAAATTATTATATTTAATTTGAGTAACTAATTTGGACACTTGGACGGCAATAATGTGACTCATCGTAGACCATTACCTACATGCAGCTCGGATTTATCTGATGACTCGTCACTATTTGAATCGACATTTATGAGTTTACCTAATAATTCTGTAACTGAAAGTGATACTATTGATAATTTAAATAAAGATATTCAGAACCTCACAAAAAGTTTGAATACCGCTAAAAGTGAAATAGAGAATCTCACAAAAGAGAATTTTCATTTAAAATTAGAGATAGAGAATAGAAATAAAACTATTGAAGTGTACCAAAAAGCTGAGGCCTTAAAAAGTGTAGAAGTAAAAAAATCTACACGTAAATTAGACAAAAAGAAAAAGAAAATGTCAGCATTTTCTCCTACAAAAAGTTTTGAGACGGAAAACCATAGAAAATCTTCTATTAGTAGCACCCCAACCCAAGATACTTCAGGAGAAATACAGGTACAACCTATCAGCACATCTCCTAACAAATACACTAATCTAGATCCAGAAATCGTAACTATTGACAGAGTCTCAAAGAGTGTGGATAAAAATGGATGGTAACAAAACGTAGTGAGTACTGAGACTGATTCCAATAGGCCCACTAATCAGCTCGTATAAAAAAGTAACAATTCTGAAAACCGAGATATTAATGGAATCAACAATATACAACTTGAGAAGAAGAGGATTGTAATCCTTGCTGATCAACGGGGTGTGGGATTGCGCAAAGCGTTGCAATATTTATTAGGATTTAATTATTCAGTAACTTCGTTCTGGAAGGCAGGTGCTACTCTTACGGATGTGTTAAGTTCATATAAAGAAGAATTAATGGGATTGACCACGACAGATTATGTTATTTTATTAGGAGGTATGAATGATTGTAACCCGGCAAATTTAAAATTTGTTTTGAACAGCTTCTTAAATTATTTCAAATTCACAAATGTTATTGTTCCTGAAATTCCATACAGTAAATATCTCAATGAAAAATAACTTAACTATGAGTTGCGGTTTATATGCTCAAATTATAATAATGTAACTTATTTAGATATGAACTATAGTAGGTGTGTGCCGAATAAGTATGTTATTTGCATGGATATATGTAGACTTGTGAAGAAGGAGATTTTGCATATTACCTATAAATTAAAACTGCAAGAAAATATTATTTCTAGAAAAATGAGCAAAACTAAAGTAACTATGTTAAATAAGGGAACGCAAACTTCAGCTAATATTACAAATGAATTGGATAGTGATGAAATTGATGAGCTTGCCGATAAATCATTGTCAAATCAGCTTTTTCGTGCATAAGCACATTGATATACTTCACCAAAATATTGATGGAGTGATAAACAAATCGGATTTACTGGTGTTACATCTTGACGACCTTAAATGTAAAAACAAACATGTTGATATTTTGTGTGTCACAGAACATAATCCGTCTTATTACAAAACACAGACTAAATCAGGGTTTAAACCTAGACCAACAAGTCCGAGTTTGTTGCGGTACTAAGCAGTTAGTGCTTGACTTTATTACAAAACGCAGACCTATCGAAGACCAGTTAGTCCATGGTTTATATATTGATCATAGATTAAATACGAAAAAAGTTCATTCTCTATGACTCCCTTCGTTCACGACGTTCCGTGTATTACGCAATATAGATTTAGAATTACTGTTCCAGTTCTGTTGGGTCGAAAGGGTTCATGCAATGTCTAAGCTATAGGTTGCCGGGTAGCCTCTAATAACTCCAAATCGTCTAAATCCATGTAATCTTAGTTGTCAAAATCCATTTTTCTTTAAAAAAAAACGAAAAATTTGAGATATAATTTGTAACAAAGATCAAGATAATTTTAAAATGGCGAACTTGATAGCTATTTTTGAGGTTAGTACCATAGTTAAACTAGGGTCATCGGAAGACTAACTTTAGATCATAGATGATTCTCGAATCAACGATAAACTAGGTTTTGTAATAAGGATTTGACTTAAACGATGGTTCTAAACCAGTACTTTCGTTAGACCACAGTTGGTCTACGTTTTGTAATAAGACGGAATATGGTTAAAAGTGACACTGCTATTCTCCAAATAGCTAATTTTTCACTAGCAAGCTACTATTGCAGAAAATCTCGTAGCGGAGGGTCATGCATTTTGGTTCACCATTCTCACAAATTCAAAGACTTAACAGAAATTACTGAATTCTGTATTGATAAAACTATTGAATTAAGTGCTATAGAACTACTTGATCATAAGTTGATAATTATTTGTGTCTACAGATCACCAAAACAAAAATCTACTGACCTGAACATATTTTTGGCCAAATTAGTCTGTTTTCAGAAAATTCTCTTATAGAAAGAAAAGTTAATAATATGCGGCGATTTCAATATAAATGTTTTAAAAGACAATAAGTATACTAAACTGTCTATGTATCATTAACAAGTACTTTTAACTTAAAAATATCACTTCACAAACCGACTCGCCTAGCTAGGAAAACTTGTATTGACAATTTCTTACATAATATTCGTGGTTCGACGTGTGAAATACTTGAACTTGCTCTCTCTGACCATACGGCCCAGTACTTTAAATGTCCCGTCAAGGAATATTATCCTATAAGCTTCTGGTACGTGTTCCAGCGAGACATTTGTGAAGAAAACATTAAAAAATTTCAGGATTGTTTGAGTAGTTTATGTTTTAGTGATATTTGATACCACCAACTCTAACGAAGCTTTTAATAACTTTTATAACACGTATAAATTATTTTATGACCTCTGTTTTCCGATAATACGAGTCAAAAATCAGTGAAAAGAAAATCGAAATGGGTAACCAAAGGTATCAAGAGTTGTTCTAAACGTAAACGTCAAATGTTGTGGAAATATAGAAAAAAACATGATATTAACAAATATAACTTATTTAAAATATATAAAAAAAGATTGAAACAAATAATCAAACTCACACAAAAGTCACAAAATGATTATAAAATTAAAATGGCTAGTAACAAATCAAGGGCCACATGGAATATAATAAATAGCACTAAAAACAAACCCCTAAAAGAGGAAATTGCCCACATAAAGTTAAATAATGAAATATTAACAAAGCCAAAAGTCATTGCTCAAGCTTTTAATGATTTTTATGTGAATCAAGTACAAACTAAACGTCTACCAGTCACTTGTACATTACAATGGGATGGATCGAACTCTATGTTTATGGCTCCGTGCACTCCTTATGACATTCTATTATCAGGAATTTAAAAAATACTAAGAGCACGGGATATGACGGCATATGAACTAGAGTGATTAAACAGACAGCTCTCACTATAGCTCCTATCCTTTGTCATATAATAAATGTATGCATCAACTGTGGGAACTTTCTAGAAAAATTAAAAGTAACAATTATAAAACCACTTTTTAAAAAACAAGACAAAACTGACATCAATAACTATAGACCAGTTGCCATAGTTCCAGTTTTCTCTAAAATTTTTTTTATTTTTTTGATCACCATCTCACCTGTTAATAAGATGATATGACCGAGGATGGTAAACAGTATTTCGATACCTGTAAAGCTGTGTGTCCGCCATAAAAGCCATTGACATCGGCCTGCGCCCCATCAGAGCGCCCGAGGATTTCAGCGCATCTCGCTGCGTCTCCATTCGCCGCCGCTTTCACCAGCTCCTCATTAGCGTCGCCGGTCACGTGAGATTCAAACAGTTTCTTTAGAAGCGCCGACAGACGTTCACCTGAAAGTATTTTTTTTATTACTTAGTGAGGCCGAAATAGCAGGCGCTCAAAGTTTGTAAACAGTTTACGTGGCAATACATTATATAATAATATGTCACCCCATGAAATTGTCTTGGGGACCTAATCATTAGTTGGCACTGCTTCCCACCTCTCTGGCATATTTCCTTTTGTTGACTACCCGGCAACCGTCAAGGGAGTATACTTCATCAGTTGCAATAAAAAACGCCACAATTTCAAACACGTTACAAAATTTAGCCTTATTGAGTACAACGACGAAAATTCTTTGAGCACACAAGAGACTAACACTACCTACATAAAAAGATGATAAGAATTACCTGAAGAGTTCCCAGGTATACTCCCGTCGGAGGAGGCCACTTTGGTCACTGCGTTCGGATTGTACGTCCAAGAGGTATTGCACACCTCCACCTTCAGATCATTGTCGTGGTAAATTTGCTGCACGCGTCCTATCTTGCCGAGCGTCTGAAAACACATTAGTTAATTTATAACTGTTGAACACACAAAGAACTCCTTGGAGAAGTATAGCCCCACGAAAAGACAGATCATGAGTTGTTTAACAAAATCCATTCTATAGATCTCTAGCAGTATCTGAACCCTTTGTCTTTAATCTCGCCTCCCCCGATTACTTTCTTGTATGGCAGAAGCTAAAAAGTCAGTTACAAGAAGGAATGTTTGATGTGTGCTGACTGGAGCCATAGCCTTGGCCCACTATTTACTCGTTGTGTATAGTTTCTTGTATGGCAAGGCAGAAGCTAGAAAGTTAAAAGAAGTATGTCTATGTCAGTACATAGACATACCTGGGGACTCATTGTGTATAATTTCTTGTATGGCAGAAGATAGAAAGTTATTAACGTGAAGGAATATTTGTGTGTTGACAAAGCATCGGCCAACCCTTTACTCATTGTTTATAATACAGGTACTCTTTTTATAAATTTTAAACAGCAAGACAGCACCTATATTTAAGCTCAAGTGATTGAGTTGTGGTGTTAATAAATTATATATTTTCAAGCAATAAACACGAATATTTTCATAGATATGTAATTCGAATAAAATTAATACAGTAGATAGGTACATAAAAAATAATTTTTATGTACCTATCTACTGTATTTCATCAACATCACTTTTCGTGATGTTGGAGCAGTTCCCGGCTTAAGACTAGAGTGCTCGCGGCGCTTTCCATACAAACGCAGTGTCGTCATATTTTAAATACTAAGTGTCCAAACTCTTGTATATAAATGAATGTCCTTGAGCTTAATATCTATGCTTCTGATTTGCCAGATTTCCACTGCGCTTTCACGTGTATTATATTTCTTGTATGGAAAATTATATACAGGGTTATTGGAAAAATGCTAACAATTTCTTAGGGTTGACTTCTGCTAGTCCTGACAAACATTTTGGGATATAATTTTTTTATTGTGAAAAAAAATGTGTTTTTTTTATATTTTTTGACGGAATAAGCACGAGGTCCACCTGATGTTAAAAGTCTCTTGTGCCTGTAATGTATTATTTTATAATTTTTATTACTTTGCTTGATGTAAATATTCAAAACTCTATTCAAACGGAGCACAGCGCGGTCCAGTGTTGCCGCGGCGGGCGTTCTCGACTTGGAGTACGGTTTAAAACAGAGAAAAATAAATTTAAAAAACAAAAATAATTTTTGTTTTCATAACAAAAAAAATATATATCTCAAAATGTTTGGGAGAACTAGCAGAAGGCAACCCTAAGAGATTGTGAGCATTTTACCAAGAACCCTGGGTAAAGCTTCGTACTTACATACGGTGGTACTCGATACCTAGTTTTATTCAAAAGCGAGTAAAAATCAACGCGTGAACCGCAAAAATCACAATTCAAACACTGGCATCGAATCTATACGGTATTAAATAAATACAAATTTATTAACATCTACTCGAAGGGATTCGTCGAGCTTGACTCAAGCATTTATCCTCATTCTTCGAGTCAAACGTCAGTCCCCCATTTTCTTGAGTTGTCAAAACACATGTTTTGGATAATTAATGGAGTAATGATAAGAATTATTCATATAGAACTTCAGATCTCCTTAAATAATTGTAATAATATACGGTACACAGCTATGTGAGTGTGGCAGGGGGAATGAGCCTCGTGAAATAGCCAACTTATTTCAAAATAAGTTTAAAATAGAATCATCGCTAAGCATACCGTCGGCGCCAGTGTTCAATACTGAGGAGTTCTTGCCAATTGCGCCCGTACGATTTTCAGCTAAAGAGGTTGCTTGGTTGGTTGTTAAAGGTATGAAAAAAGGTAAATCGCCAGGGCATGACAGCCTTAGTATTGAGCACTTCCAGCATGCGGGTACTCATTTGTTTAGAGTATTAGCAATGTTTTTTAGTTTGTATCTCATTCTTAAACTTAAACTTAACTGCCTGACAGATTGTTTAAAAGACTCGTAGTTCCAATCGTCAAAAATAAGACTCGTGTATGCGACCCTGCCAACTATATGTCAATATAACTTACTACCATCATAGCGAAGGTACTGGACGGTCTGCTTGATAAGCACTTGTGTGAGCATCACCTGTGGGACGCTCAGTTTGGTTTTCAGCCTGCCTTGTCTACAGAAAGTGCTATATTGGCTCTCAACCAGACTGCTCAGTATTATACAAAAAGGAACACACCTATATAAGCCTGTTTCATGGCATTGTCGACAGCATTCGATTTAGTATCTTATGACAAACTATGGCAGAAGCTACGCAGTGAAACCAAACTACCCCGGGGGCTTATATTTATGTTCCAGTACTGGTATAGCAATCAGGTGAATTGTGTACGCTGGGGAGGGTCAGTATTGATGCATACAAGTCGGAGTGTGGTGTTAGGCAGGGTGGGCTAACGTCACCTCGATTGTTTCACTTGTGCATGAATCAGCTGATTGCTGAACTCAACAACACTTAGGTCGGATGTTCCATTGGTGGATGAAGTGTAAACAACTATAGTTATGCTGTTATAGACATGGTTTTGTTGACTCCCGCGATCAGTGCAATGCGAAAACTAGTCACAGTGTGTGAGACATATGCTTTGACCCATGGACTCAGATATAGTGAAAATAAGTGTGAGCTAATGTTATTTAAGTCTGGAAGTAAAACTTACTCTCACGTACCGCCTGTGAGAATAAACAATAAGCCACTTAATCTCACTACAAGTTTCAAGTATCTGAGTCACTGGCTCACTGATAATATGAGCGATGACTGATCTGGACAGAGAACGGAGGGCGTTTTGTATTCGCACTAACATGTTGGCCCGGAGATTTGCAAGATGTAGCAGTGATGTCAAGATAACACTTTTAGCATTTTGTCAGACTTTTTACACTTGCTGTATCTGGGTTTCCTATACTAAAAATGCGTACAATACTCTTAGAGTGTACAACAATGCCCTCAGGATTTTGTTGGGATTACCTCGCTTTTGTAGTGCTTCTGGTATGTTCGCGGAGGCAAGAGTCGATGACTTCTACTCCATCATACGCAAGAGAAGTGCCCCGCTCTTAAACCGCGTTCGTACCAGCTCAAACGGCATCCCGAACGCATTGAGTGATAGGTGCGATTGTCCAGTGTTGTAACACTTCACACAACACCTAATAGGTAATCTTTTACGAATGTATATATGTCACTATCAATAATTTTAAGTATTTATATAATCTCATTCGGTAATATTCTAATTATGAAATTAAATACAGACTTTTATTGGCATATTTTATGTACATACTTCTTTAAGAAAATTAAAAAGTTAAATTAAAGCATTGTTCTCCTAACAAAACAATGCTTTAAAACAATTTTTTAATTATTAAAGTACAATGTGTCCCGACCAAGGAGGTTTCAATTCAATTTAAGTACACATTATCTATGGTGAGCGAGATGCGCGCGCAACGCGCTGCGCTGGTTCCGAGCCAATAGACCAATAACAGACTTTTTCCATTTTGGCGCTATTTCGTACTTACGAATTTGAGTAATATTTTGTTGGATAAAACTTTAGTAGCAAAAATGTCAAGCAACACCGAAGAAACTGATAATTAAATTCCACCTGACATTCTAAAAACAGCTACGAAACTGACGAATAGTCTTTTGACAGAAAAATCAAGAAAAGCGTATAGCCACAGAGAGTTGAAATACAGGTAAAAAAAAAAAAATATAGCCATGAGATTAAATAAAGTAGTGTATGCAACTGCATATAATTAGGTATTAAAACACTCGTGTAATCTTATTTTGAAACTCGCCTGCGGCTCGTTTCAAAAAACTACACTTATGTTTTAATATCCTCTATTATATGACAGTTGCATAAACTACTATTTTTAAACTAACAACATTATGGGTCCGAGCCTGAAATAAATTATTATTATTATTTCATTATGTTCGCATGGCTGTAATCAGAGCGCCGATCTAACCAACCTTTTACCCAGCGTCCATTTATATGCGTTTCTTTTTATTTTTTGACTTGACAGCCACTGTCTCTTTTGACGACTGATTCTGTCAATACTGAACGCCGCGTGTCGTTCTATAGATATATACTGAAGTATAGCTCGTGCCGTAATGTTTACCAGACGTGATTGCTCTATCGAGTAAAACCTTATATGAGTACAGAGCTGAAGTAATATGTGTGTGTACTGACTGGCGCCATAGCCTCGGCCCACTCGCCGTGCCCCCGCTGCAGCGTCTTCACCCGCTCCTGGTCTGCGCAGACCTGCACGAGGTCACCAACTGCGAATCCGCCCCCCACCCCGCTAGCCCCCGCCCCACCCGCTGCCACGCCGCCCGATGCAGACGTACTAAGGTTGCCACTGCACACCTGCATAAAGAAATATAATTTTAAAGTTCAGTACTAGAAATCGTGACCCTATCTATTACTAAGTCTCCAATGTTAGTCCATCTAACCGACTTTCAAAGGAAATTACATTTTCGAACCGTAATAGGTTGAAATTATAGTTAGAGTATGGCGGATTGCCTTGCAAATAATAATATGAACAAAATTTAAAAATAAAGAGCGGTCCCCAAGAAAGGAACGTACTTATTGTAACGTTCCTATGTTTTTGATCACAATACCGTAGTAATTATATAGAAAGCGTCAAACTAGGTGTGATTACAAAGTATTAGCCAAACTGGGGGCTAAGAATCTCGAATGCAATTTAAAGCTTACCTTAGTCAGCACAGCGGGGTTGAACGTCCATCTGTTGCCACTGGGGTATGTGACGACAATATCATGGTCCTCATCGATCCCGACGACCGTCCCGGTAGTACCGAGACACTCGAACATACCATCTGTCCAGCCGCCGTGTCCATGCTGCAGCGACTGCACGATTTCAAGGTCTAAATCGACATTCACCTGTAAAATATAATAAAATAATTTCATATAACAGAAGATATGGCAAAGTGCAAGCAAACAGGATATAGAAGCAAAACTGATGTTCAATACCTTGACAGTACCTAAACTTTTAAGTGAAAATTGTGTTTGAATAAGTTTCATGGCAATATAAAAATATTAATTATTGGGAATGTTACAAGCATGTTTTTATTGTACATACCTGATCACCAACTTGTAAGCCATGGGGACCTGTCCGTCCTGGGCCAAGCTCTCCTAATAGAGGCAAATGTTCTTTGTATACATTTTGACCTTTTACATCATTTACAACCTGTAAATGAAAGTTAAAAAAAAATAAGACATCATAAATCATACAAGAACGTTGAACAGTGTTAAAGCTTCTAACAAGATTTGTCATGATTAAATTTGGATGGTACACAAAAACAAGGAGAATATTATCATTATGAGACTCCTGGTCTTTTAAATGAAATATATACATTACTATGAAACCTTCAGTATATTACCGCCTTTAGAATACTATACCTAGCACAAGATTTACAAACCTTCAAATCAGCCATTCCCTCAAATCCAACTCTGTAGAGGTTCTTGGCTCCATTGTCCCACACCACATAGGCTGCCGAGCGCGGACTAGCTGCCGACCAGTCCTGCACTTCATTAACTTTCCCACGTCTACCATTTCCCCCATCTTGGTCTTCCCATTGCCAATCAACCTGAAATAAGATAATTAATAGGAATTATTCTTAAAACTATTCGTAATAAACAACACAATCAAATATCATCAAATAATAATTTGTCAAAATCAGTACTACGCATACAATATATTAATGAAAAATTAAATCACACAAAGGGTTTTCAAAATGCAGTTTTGTTTACGAACATTTGAGGTGCCTTTTCTTCTCTAAAGGAATTGAATTCACAATAGTATATCCGTTATGTTAGCGGAAAACAGATTCCAAAGCCTCAAGCAGAGACACAAAGTTACTTGCTTATTTTACAGGCTTGATTGGCGTGATCAAAGTGCTGGCACTCATTTCTCTCAACGAATAAACATTGCAATCCAACGGGGCAATGCTGCCAGGATGTTGGGCACGCTGCCAATTGGTAGTGATCTAGAGCATTTGGACTGCCTATGATCCGGCAATGGCGTTTAGATTGCCTTAAAGGTTTCGTTATAATAACTTTAGTGTTGTATATAGTTTGTAGTGTTTTGTTAATAAAGGCTGGTTAAAAAAGGTAGATTAATTATTACATAGTTTTATGGTCTAAGGAATTAACCATTGGACTCTATTTTTGATAACTATACGAATGAATTAATATCCTCTACCAATTCGATAAAATTGGTCGAGATGTGATGGAAGATTTGCCTCTCTCTCGTAGGCCATTAACGTCTCGATGTGTGAAGAAATATATATACATACATATAAATAATAGGTTTTTACCTATGAAATTGCCATTCTGCAGTACTGGCCATTTCAAATCAAAATGTTTTTTGTTTGGCTAAGAATTCTAATTTCAAATTAATTTTATTTTAAAAACATGGAATTCTTTTTCCAGAAGTAATCATTTGTTTATTGATTAGTGTTACATTTTCATCGCATTTCATTTTTTTTCGTCATCAAGGATACGTTAAAAATTCGAGTAATTATGAAATATGAGTACCGTCGTGGCAGCGACGCGGCACAAGCGGCACGCAACATCAACGACGTTTACGTAGCTAACACTACAAACCAACGCACCACCTGTTATTGGTTTGCTCGCTTCCGTTCTGGAAATTTCGATCTGAAACATGAACCTCGCGGTTGTCCGAAGGTCTTTGGTCAACAATGAAGAATTAAAGGCGATGGTGGAAGCTGATGATACACAATCTACGGCTGAATTAGCAGCAGCTTTCGACGTTAGCGTCAAAACAATATTGTTCCATTTGTGTCAAATGGGCAAGGTAAAAAAGCTTGACAAATGGGTGCCCCACGAACTCAACGATCGCCAGCGCGAAGTACGCGTTGAGACGTGCCTTGCACTGCTCAACAGACACACAAATGAAGGAATTTTGAACCGCATTGTTACCTGCGATGAAAAATGGATTCTGTTTGATAACCGCAAGCGCTCAGCAAGTTGGTTGGATACTGGTTCAGCACCTAAACAATCCCTAAACGAAAACTTACCTCTAGAAAAGTGATGGTCACTGTTCGATGGTCTAGCGCCGGTGTGATTCATCACAGCTTCTTACCAAACGAGGTGAGCATTACTGCAGATGTGTACTGTGAAGAACTGAACACAATGATGGAGAAGCTGGCACATCTCCAACCAGCATTGGTCAATCGCTCGTCTCCGCTGCTCCTGCACGACATCGCGCGACTTCATACTGCACAGTAGACGGTCTCCAAGTTGCAAGTACTGGGGTTGGAAGCTTTCCGTCATCCACCCTACTCACCAGACCTTGCGCCTACAGACTACTTTTCCAGAATTTGGATAACTTCTTGGCGGGAAAAAAATTCAATACCCGAGAGGCAGTACAAAATGCCTTTGCAGAATTTGTTGCCTCCCGTCCAGCTGATTTCTTTAAGAAGGGCATCAATAAAATGTCTCGGAGTTGGCAAAGATGCATTGATTGCATGGGTGATTACTTCGATTAATACATATAAAAAATACATGAAAAAAAATTCGTTTAAATTTTTTCATACAAGACTGGGTTCATGGGTAAAGACCTAATATATAGACACTCTATTGAAGAAATTGTGATTGAAAATCCTCATTCATGTTTGAGAGAGATAGACGCCGAACTTTTTGTGTCTTACGAGTCGATTCGTACAATTTTAAATAATTACTTGGGTATGAAACATGTTGCCGCTCGGCTAGTCCCAAACGACCTGAATTTTCTACAAAATCTCAATCGCATAATAGAGTCGCTGAGGACATGCTAAAACGAGTCAATTCCAACCAAAAAATCATGAACTGCACTGATATTAGTGACGAGCCGTGGGTTTACGGGCTTGACATGCAAACTAGTCAACAAGCTTCGGAATGGCGCCTTCCAACTGAACCGAAACCGAAAAAAACACGCCAATCGGAGTTCTTACCTGAAGGTCAAACGGTAAATAAATAATATTATTTAAGCGTTATGCGGCGTTTAAGATAGCAAATTCGACGAAAAAGGCCAAATTTGTGGAAAAAAATATTATTGGAGTTTGCACCACGATACTGCGTCTTCAAGCAAGGCCATCACTGCAGTACTGTGATCGAATTATTGACCAAAAACTTAACAAATAACATCGATCGACCTTCTTCACCAGATTCGGCCACCAGAAAGAAGTCGGCTACATAAGACTTCTATTTCCTAAACTCAAATTACCACTTCGTGGCACCCGTTTTTATTCGGTAGAAGACAAAGGAGAATTCACGGCGCGCGAACTGAACTCAAATCCAGAAAAAGCATTTAAATAAATGTTTTGATAATTGGATTATTCCTTGGCGCAGGTGTATCGTTTCTGAAGGAGCGTACTTTGAAATTGATAAAATAAATTTGAATGAATAACTAATATTTTGTGTATTATTGATCTTTTCCCGGTACTTTTTGACAGAGTACACTCAGTAAATTTTGCACCTATGGGCAAGTAACGGAACATGTATATAATGTATATAAATGGTAGGTAGGTACTACTTAGGAAATATTAAAATGCGTTAATTGTAGATTATACAATGAATGCAGAAAACATGTGATTTTAGCCCCCGAGTTTGGCGACAGCTCAAACCGAAGTGATATTAAACACTTATATCGAGTTATACACTCAGCATTAAACTTCATATGCAAGGAAACGAATCAATAATTTTGCAAGTAAATCTCTTCAATTAAAATTCAACCTTTTATTATAAATACTAACGTGGTTTTCACTCATTTTAGTAAATAATACGGGATAACTCACGTGAATCCGTCAGATAGCTCCGAAGCTATCGAAATTAGTAGGCGTCCAAACTTTAATAGAGACGGAGGATGGTTCTTGTCACCTACTTGGAAGCCGTATCTTCATGGAACTGTATTTGTATGACAAGGACGGGTCTAGTGGAGATATAGTGAGCTCTTGTTGCTGGGACGTTCCCCATGCCAGCCAGGATTTCAGCAACGACGAAGAGGACTCGCATCAGAACTCGACGACACGACCAACTGCGACCCACCCCTCGCACCAACCTATGACGTCACGAGCGCTACGAGCTGCCGCCCGCATTGCTAAGCGAAACGTCAACGCGAGCGTCCCGAGCTCTCCTTCAAAAAGACCACCGAATCTGGTTGAAACTATAGTCGGAGCTATCTGACCAATTCACGTGAGTTATCCCGTATTATTTACTAAAATTCAAACTGACATTTGATGAATCAATCATTGATGAACCAATTTCACCTGGTCTTGTGATCCCTGCCCCTATGGTGTATATAACAATTTCGTAATCTGCTCGCGTTGGAGATCCTGAGTGAAGACCGCGAGGCCAAGCGGAGCGGCAGGGGCGACATGATGAGAGTCCTGCGAGAGCCCATAAAAGAGTATTTTAATAATGAAGTAGTAAATTTATATATTTTTGCCATACTCAAAACTAATTTTAATTATTCCATTAGAATGACGCATTAATAAGCCTTGTTTCCCAAGGGGTTCCACAGTCCACAGGGTAGGGGACTCCCCCTTTCCCTTTTTTGTGCCAAACGTAGCTAAATTTTTACCTTGCATCCTTTCATTTAATCGCGGCGAGAGAGGTATTTTCGATTACCATAAATATTCACACTGCTTTCTTATCATAAGACTATATCTTGAATCTTATGCTGTCTCGTAAAGTATTCGACATCAATACCTACATTAGTGCCAGCACTAGCATTCTTCTATTCGTTAGTTATATGTACTTTATTATTTTATACCCCTTGTTGTATACTAAGAATAGTCAAGCTAGATGTAATCTTAAGCCTGCACCGAGGCAGCGATACGTAATTGTGGTTCGTTTGATCCCGTGCTGTATATTTATTTCTTAATTTTGAGTTTTATAATTAATATATGTTATATTTAAGGATTCATTCTATAAATCATACACTTTGGAACTTAAAATTTTCTGTTTAGAAAAAAAACAAAGTTACCTACATCTAAAAACGAAATAAACCCTTAGTACGACGTAAATACTTAACGGAGAGTCATCCGTATTTGAATAATTAAAAAAACAACATGTTTTCTAAAACGTATACACATTACATTTTTCAAATAGGTATTTGTTTTTGTTATGCCAACGAAATACTCAAATTCACGCATGTTCCGCCCATCTTAGTCAGAGCCGCGATGCTTTGTCCCTATCTGCTTTAGTAATTCTTCGGCCGTCGGACGGGGACGGATGCTGTTGGAGTGCCTTACTTACGCACACATACGCGGCGCGCCTAAAAAGCTAGGTGCGCCCTTAAGAAAATGTCTTATACTGAAAGTAAAACCTCCGATATAAAACTTTTTTGAGATAAATTACCTACACCATGAATCCACCTCATGAAACAACATCATAGCCAATGTTGCAGCTATACTCGAACCGAATGGTCTGATGCGTGACGATGCTAAAAGACCTGATGGCATGACTCTGGTTCCGTGGAAGTGAGGACAGCCCTTAGTGTGGGACGCTACTTGCGTAGACACTTTAGCGCCGTCACATCTTTCTGAAACCAACGTGAGGGCTGGCGCCGCGGCTACTTCGGCGGAGCAACTCAAGCGGCGCAAGTATGCTAACCTCCTGTCACATATTTAAGCTGTTTGGTGTGGAGACGTTGGGTCCGTGGGGATCGGGAGCTCATCGTATTTTCCAAAACTTATCTGAGTGCTTGGTCGATGCGAAGCGTGATCAAAATTCTGGCACATATTTGGCTCAAGGAATAAGCATTGCAATTCAACGGGGCAATGCTGCCAGCATGCTGGGCACGCTGCCTACTGGTAATGGGCTGCCTGCCTGTGAGTCTGCTATGACTTATAGGTTATAAGTCATAGGTTATAAGTCATAGGTTATAAGTCAATATAACGAATAGATTCAGGCGTTACTTTGCGGAAATCCATATTTAATAATAAATACTTTTAAAAGTATCCTAAAAAACATTAAATAATATTTAAATAAAACACTTAAAAAAGCATAAAATTATATATCTAGTGACAATTCCGCCTAATTTTCCTGTCATCTACGTGACGTCACAAACATCACGCAGCCTAACCGGAAGAATACCCGACTAGTTTCGCTTCTAAACGAAGCATCTTCAGGAGGTCTTGACTCACCGAGCGCACGATCGAGAATAAACAGCCAGCTGTTTGTTTAGTTTTGTTTAGGGAGGACATAGATGCTGGCTACCGCCTGTGCGGTCGTCCAGCTCCACCGGGTTTTGGGCGAGGGCCTGGCCCTACAATAGCCCGGGAGGGAGAAGTGCCGAAGGCACTTCTCCCGAGACGGGCGTAGAAGGCGAAAAGCGCTTTCTACCTCCGTCTCCTGCGGACGCCGAAAACGTACCGCTACTATAGGAGGGGTTGACAGCGAGCTCAAGGGCACCACTGTGGTTCGGACCTCGGCTTGTCTCGCTGTCGAGAGACATGGGGGGGATCGGAGCAAAATGCCTCTGTGCAACTGCAGTGTTGCACAATTGGGCCCTACTGAATAATACTCTTTGACTATTTGGAGAGCAATTTATCGTGACCTTGTTTTTGCCTCGAGCTCGCCGGCGAGCTCGGTGTTTGATTGTGTGACCTCTGATTACCTCACACCTGGGGATTTTACCTCGACGACTTGCGGATAACGCTAAAGCTGCCAACGTAATGGCTGCGATGGGGTCATCCGGGTCGTGTAATACCTGCCGTGGTCGGCGACGGGGGGGTTTGAAAAATGGGATAGAAGAGGCAGTCGAGTAGTTCGATGCCTGGACAACCAATGGGTTCGGGTGGTGGGGCGCTCGATCAAAGTATCGGCGGGCGCAGTCCTTATTGAACTGCGCTAGAGAGGGAAGGTTTAAGTCGCAATGCAACTCGGTGTTCCGGATATACCACGGGGCGCCGGTTGCATTACGAAGAAAACGGTTTTGGATGACTTGAAGTTTATAAAGGTGGGCCTCACTAGCATGACTAAACACTACTGATGCGTAAGTCATGATGGGGCGGATGCAGGCAGTGTAAAGTGTCTTCTTATTACTAAGAGACATTTTACTCTCTTTGCGAAGTAGGGGACCAAGGCGATCCATTATGAAGGCCGCTCTGTTACGGACGGTTGTTATGTGATCGTTAAAGGTGAGATGACGATCAAGGGTGACTCCGAGGTATTTTGTTCTAGGAACCCAGGGAATGGGTTCGTCGAACAAAATAAGCGGTTTCGGGTAAGGGGAGCGTGTCTTCTCAGTAAAGCACATAGCTGTGCTTTTAGCTGGGTTGACCGCGATGCGCCATTTTCGGAACCAGTCACCGATCTCGGTGATGGCCCGTTGCATGACGAAATAGGACTGTCTGTTGACACAAACAGCCAGCGGCTAAACACGCCTTTATATAGGCCCGATCGTGACTCACCGTTCTTTGTTGTAGCTATTAAAGGAGTCAAATTGTATAATTACAAGTAAAATGTAAAGCATTAAATTAAGTACAGTTTAAATCAAATTGAAACGTAACAATTTAAACACTATTTGTAATTTTTGTTTTTTTTTTTTTTTCATAACGTGCCGAGCCAAGCCACCCGTCGAACCAGCAACCAGTGATGACGTCACGCTACGAGTCACGCCACCCACCGTGTCATCCCCACGTGTCCCGAGTAGCTACAAGCAGGTCCTGTGACTGTTTCATCGTGGAAGCTGCCTACTTGCCGAACCGAGCTACCCGCCGAACCAGTGTTGACGTCACTCTGCGACCCTTTCATAATATTAAGTTTAAAACTAGTTTTCTAATATTGTTTATTATATTATTCAACATTTCTCATATTTGTAAACACTAAACATACCGTATATAACTTAAAAAATATTCTGTTAACAATTCAAAAGCTTTTTTATGTAATTATCACTATAAAAACGTATATCTTTACCAATTGTAAGCTACAACAAAGAACGGTGAGTCACGATCGGGCCTATATAAAGGCGTGTTTAGCCGCTGGCCGTTTATTCTCGATCTTGCGCTCGGTGAGTCAAGACCTCCTGAAGATGCTTCGTTTAGAAGCGAAACTAGTCGGGTATTCTTCCGGTGACGTCACGTAGATGACAGGAAAATTAGGCGGAATTGTCACTAGATATATAATTTTATGCTTTTTTAAGTGTTTTATTTAAATATTATTTAATGTTTTTTTAGGATACTTTTAAAAGTATTTATTATAGTCAATATAACATTTGGACTGCCTGTGAGTCTGCTATGACTTATAGGTTGTCCAAGTACTTTTATTGTAGTAGCTGTAGTGTTGTATATAGTTTGTAGTATTTTGTTAAATAAAGGCATACTGCCGGTTATATCAAAATTATTTAAGAAGGTACTATTGCAACAACTATAACCTATCATTGAAGAATGGATACTAATACCTGATCACCAGAGATCAGAATAGGTAGAATGATTTAGGGTCAATGATCTCGAACGTATATGTTAATATGGATAAGCCTCCCAGATTTCGGAATTTTAAATTAATTCTTTTTTTTCCCGGAATATCAAAAATATTATGTAGAGGCGTAAGGTGAGGAACTTATTAATATGATATTTTTTTTTTCTGTATAACTTTTTTTTTTTTTTTTTTTTTTTTTTATATTATGGGTGACAAACAAGCAGGCGGCCCGCCTGATGGTAAACGTAACCGCCGCCTATGGACATCTGCAACACTAGATGCGCTGCCGATGCGTTGCCTGCCCAGAGAGGAATTTGTAGATGCCCCTTTTAAAATGGTCCATGTCGTAGCCTCGCGGAAAGACCTCCGGAGGTAGGTCGTTCCACATCCCACAAGTACGCGGAAGAAAGGAGCGACAAAAGCGAACAGTGTGTGATGTCCATACTTGCTGGATGTGGGGATGGGACTTTTGACGGTGTCGAGATGTGCGGTGGTAAAATTTCGACGCAGGAATAAGGTTAAAAAGCTCGTCGGAACATTCCCCAAAAAACACTCGGTAAAAAACACATAGGGAACCTACATCTCTGCGGAGACTGAGTGGATCCAGCCTGTCGGAGAGCTTAGGATCGTCGACTATTCTAGCGGCTCGTCGCTGTAGGGAGTCAAGAGGCTGAAGCTGGTATTTCGGTGCGCCATTCCAAAGGTGGGAGCAGTACTCTACGTGGGGCCGCACTTGTGCTTTGTAGAGTAAAAGCCGCTGACTAGGTGTAAAGTACCGCTTCGCCTTGTTAAGCACACCGAGCTTCATTGAAGCGAGTTTCGCTTTAGCCTGCAAATGACCAAATGACCTGCAACCACACACTTTTTATGCTCTTAGAGCGCCATAGGTGACCGGTATTTTATAGCAAAGAAAACTGTGGTGTTCAAAATCTATAAGTAAAAACCTCACTAAGTATAAATAGGGATCAAATTAGCTCTACATACAAAAAAAATAGGTAACTATAACTCGGGAAATGGGGTCTTTTGTCACCTTATATTTCGTATGCACAATTGCAACCAATCAGGACTGAGTATCTTCGATTAGCTATAAATACCATGAATAATAATAAGTACCTATAACTCGGCAAATAGGGTCTTTTGTCACCTTATCATTTGTATGCACATCTGCAACCAATCAGAACGGCGTATCTTCAATGACTTATTGTTTGTTTGTCAAAATATAGCGCGCAATTACCTATCTCATTTTCTTACTTCGGTTCGTAGAGTGCGTTTCTTTCTTTGCTGTGTTGTGAAGATCGTGATTTGTACGGAGTTCCTGGAATCTTCTTAAAACGACGAATTTGGCTTGGATCTAAGGACTTTAATTAGTTACTGAAGTAGTTACTGAATCACTATTTTAATAATATTATGTAACGCAATCCCGTGAATATCGGAACTTTCCGGAAAAAATGGCATATTCATGTTATGACGACGTGATGTAAGTACGTAAAATCATTCAGCCTATTTCGATCACTGCTGATCACCAATTTGGGTTCAAAAAAAAGCACTGTACAATACTACTATTATTATATGTTCTATGACAATACATCAAGCACATAGAATCACCAACATGATTGAAAACTCATTGAAAGAAAAGCAAGTTTTCTCTGCAGTAGCACAAGCAATCGATAAACTGTGGTATGATGAGCTAATTCATGCTGAAAAGTATGTTACTGAAGTACTTTGCTGATTTACTAGAACCTTAACTTACACAAAAATGACATGACATGAAGGATATGACAAGATCATTCATACTCACATATGAAAAAATTCAAAGATGGAGTACCACAGGGAAGTGTGCTTGGTCCAACTTTGTACTTATTGTACACATGTGATATTCCAAATGCCAAATACGTTGGCATAACACTTGATTCAAAGCTTTGCTGCAAAGCTCATGAGAAAAATACACACTTAAAGTGAGAATTTCGTCACACGATGTACTGTCTACATGGGAAGCATTCCTTTTTGTCTGTACAGAATAAAATTCCTTTGTACAAGCAACTTTTCATGCCAGTATAAACTTATGGAGCAGTTATGGGGCTGTACCAAACAAAACAACAGCTAGATAATCCAATAAATCCAGAATAAAGTACTCAAAGGTGTAATCAATGCAACATGGTACATTAAAACTGACAGCCTCCATATGTATCTGAAAATGGATGTTGTTGTGGACACATTCATAATTTTACTCTATTTAGCAGTTAAAGTTAAATTAATAACTCATTTGTCTGTGTTGTCAGCTAGATTGTAATGCAAAAAGTATGGAAAAAAATACTGTACCATAATAATCTGGTCTCAAACTGAAACTTTCACTTCCCCTATCTGTTTATTTTTGGAAGGATTTTTTTTTGAATAAATAAATTTTGAAGTGTTTTTCAATTTGTAAGTGGAATTTTTCCTTGGAAAGGCAGCCGGCACTTCTGGCCTCATCATCACTTACTTAATTTTTAATATTATGATTGCAATATGAACATACCCCTCTAACAACTCTGGCTCCAGGAAATATTCCTCTGACAGCTTGTTTTTTGCTTTTCCTCCTTGGCTCTACCAGACAGCGTTGTGCCCCTGGTGCACTGATACGATAGAACCTGTGCCTCAAGTTATGCTTATCCCCATGGTAGCATACAGAGCACAGGTCATAGTTACTGCATTCAGCACACTTCCAGCGAATACCTAAATAAATTATTTAAATTTAATAAACTTAGTATACAGTGTTATTGGTTACATAGTATATGGATTAAATATTTCACAATAAGTATATATGATTATATAACATATAACCTAGCAAGAGGATTATAGAGTAGTAATGATTACCAATCTGAAGCAATAGCCATTATGATACCAAAAGCCTTACATTGCAAGTCTTACATACAACACACATACTGCTAAGCATATCCTCAGCAACAGAGTTGTTCATAACTGTAAAAGTTGCCTGAAGTGTGTGATACATCTTTCAACACCTGCTTGATGGCTGGTTGTATAAAAAAATCTTTTGCCAACCTAACTGGTGAACTAACTCAGCAAAATTGTCAACATTGTGTGGACATAACAAAATTTGAACACAGAATGATATAAGCACACCAGCATTCTGCTGCTCTTTTATATTCAAATAAATAAACAAATAGGTATTCATTTATCTATCTACTGTAGTAACACAGGGTTAACACTTTGTTACACGCACCCTTAATTATCACATCATTTCACGCAAGGGGCATCATAGCTCCAATTATAAATGACAATAAAATATTAAAATATATATATATGCAAAAATCTTTTGATATACCTAAATTCAGCATTAATTTACACTGAAACCCGCAACTATCAAAATTACTATTCTGTCTCAAAGTAAAAATGAATACAACAATTCATAATTGTAACATATTCACTGGTAATACTACTTAGCTTGAACGATCGTTTTTTAATTCAAAATGTGAGAAATAGGGAGGTGCCAATATAACTAGTGTTGGTAAAAAAACAAACCAGTGCATGGTAATTGCTGCCGCAGCACTGACACATATTTCAGTATATAAAGGACAGCTATTCATGCATTCTGGGTACATTTTTTTTAAATAACACTCAAGTGTATTGGGCACACTTGTTCCCCGCGCATGTTATGGAGTGTTAATGGCACATCAAATATTAGCTATGCTTAACGCTAAAGGTTTTTTTAAGTACATTATTTACACACCAAAAATGGGTTGTTGTCTGCAAGTATCACACATAGTCCCTTCATGTTTGACGCCAGTTGGAGCACTGTCTAATATGCGCAAATCATATGCTCCAGAACATCTATAGTTAGCAGCTGTGCCATTATCCCAAACCACAACAACTTCCTCAGGAGATTCAAAATTTCTTACTGTCCCCACATGCCCTTCACCACCATCCTGAAAATGAATTCTGATCAGTAATTATTGAGTATTAATGTGCTATATAAAATATGCTTATGACATGTTTAAATATTTCAATATAGTAGATATTTGGATTTTCTAGTAATGTGTTTTATTAAGACAATAAGGTAAATGTAGGTATAGAAACAAACACTAAGAACTTTTTGAGGACTGCTTAACGCAAATTTAAAAAACTTTGGAATTTTAAATATATACGTGATAAACTGAGATATAAGTTGACATAATATACAGTGCGAATATTTATGGCGTTTATAAATATTTATTTCCGTGTTTATTAACAATTTTAAAGCTCAAAAAAATAAACAATCTACCTGTTTGCCCCACTTCCAATCTGGCCCTCGTATCACTCGAGCTCCAACCCCTTCCATCATAAATCTTGTTGCTCTAGAAGATGTGGATGAACCGGGTAAATTAGGCTCCATTTGAGTAATATTTTCCTTTCGGTAGGTAAATTTTATTAAATGAAAACAATTTTTGTTTCTATTTTGACGATCAAACCATCAGTTTTATGACAACATGTAAAAATATTAAATTGTCATTTGTCAACGTCGGTAAAGCAAGAGATGTCATATAATACTTTTTCTATTTTTGGTGTACTTGTTTTGATACTTATTCTTTGGGAATTGACAAAAAAAAGAGAACTATAGTCTGTTCAAACAGGAATTAACTTGGCCAAAAGAGCAGAACATAACGAAATTTAAATGAAAATTTGCCATAAAATCTAACTAAAACTGTTATAAAATCGTCGTGTTGTTTGTTGAGTGAATTTTCGTGTAATTTACTGACAAAATGCCAAAATCTGGGAAACTTTACACAGATCTAAAAGACAAATATTTCAATATGATTTAAAGTATATTACACTGAATTTATGATTTATTTCAATGATATAATATGTAGTTTTGTACATCAGCTTCAGTGCTGAACAACAGAAAATATAGATTATTTTTCTGATAATTATGCATTATATATTTTTTTATTGAGAGAATATCAATTGCTCTTTGTTAGCAGCATTGTAGTTACTGATCATTTTTTTTTGGTATTTGATTATTTTTTAACAGGAATTCATATAATATTCATAAAAACACCGTTTCTGAAGAAGTAAAAGAAGGTGCTATAAATAAAGCTGTGTAGAGCACACCTGAAAAGGAACTTCAAGGCAGACCAAATAAATAATATTTGAGGATTTTGACAAGTGTGCTGTTCTGAACTAAATTAGACAATTTCATGCTGTAAGAATAGAAGTCTATTCTTACAGCATGTACTTACGTATTTTATCAAAGCTGCATAGATAAGGCATACATTTTAGTGGTGGTCTAACCTCAGCAAAGTTTCTAAAGAAATGCTTTTCGGTAGCAGGCTTCAACGATTTTGATCCTTTATAGTTATTTTCAGAGGTGCGTTCCTCCTAGCCGTCGGCCAAGATATATTTTGGTCTAAACGCTACACGCCGTTCGAGCACTCTAATCGAACTTAATTTGATCTTGACAAGATTTGATCATACACGTTCCGGGCGACCTGTCAGAGCAAATTTTACTCTGCCTCGCTGTCAATTCCATATTTTGAAAGGAGCTTTATAGGTCGTTGTAGGTACCTTGGAGCAAATATAGCTCGACCAATATTTACTGGAACGCGCTCCAGGTAATGGACAAACATATATTCCACAGTAAGTAGCAACTCACTCTTAAAATTAAAAAAGATGGTGCTAGAAATAGTAACGTGTGGAGGGTACCTGAAAAAAACACATAAAATTAGATCGAAGGTAAATCATATTATATTTGCAATTTGCATAATCTATTTTATATATACCTAGGGCCTTATACAAAACAAAGTAAAATTTAAAGTTAAAAGTTGGCTAAAAACGCTATCATAATAATATAAAGAAATTCAAAAAATGTTTATTTAAGTACCCCAAATACATATATTATATGCTACGAATAAATATGTTAAAAGCGTAACTCTCATACAGTGACCGCTTTGATTTCGGACTCTTCGACTCCACAAGTAACAAAACACGCACAAGCTTCCAAATTCCATCGGATTGGTTAATTGATTTGGCGCTTAGAAATTATCGCATCTGATTGGTCGCGTCAAGGTCATGTTGCCGCGCCGTCATTCCAACCGCATTTTTATACAGGGAATTCTAAGACTAACAATGTTCTGAACTACTTTTTATCGTTTATGAAAGCTATTCCCGAAATTTTCATATCCGTATGGCTTCTCCAGAATTTTACAATACACTATAATATTTTTGCAGAAATAAACAACTCAGAAGAACATTGATAAATTGACTCGAACCCACGCGGCGAACTGAGAGCGCTGCACGGTACACTTTTTAAACCACGCCCGCCGCGGTACAGTTTGCGTTCTGTTGGTTTTGAGCTTGAATTACACTTCTTTACATTATTTATTCGTAGATTATATTATGTTAGATTGCCTTACACGACCCCATACATAACACATAAAGGATAGGTGCTCACACCCTCTCACACTCACACACTCATAAATAAGTTTTTACAAAGAGAGGCACGGTCCCACAAAATTGTTTATGAATCACTTGTATAAGCTTAATTTTATAGTAATATTCATTTATGATACTAAATTAGAGGTTAGTAGCAGTACGATATAAGGGGAGGAGCGCTGTATGCTGAAATACAGGTGATAAGCCTAGTTCAGCAGCAGATACTTAAATTTTCAAAATTTTCTAGCCCATTTATATAATTGTGTTATATACTCGTACCTACATTATATCTAACCTGAAAAAATATTGTATGTGCAAATTCTTTGAATAAACTAATAATATTATATTAAAATAATACACTGAAAACGTAAATGAGAGTATTAAACAAACGATTAGTTTCAACTGTCCGATATCCGTACGTCAAGGGGTAGTTTTTGTTATACATGCGGTAGGTGCCATATTTGAACGATAAGAATGAGTTTTAATAAATACAAATAAAAACAAATACAAGGATAAAATAAGTTTGTAGAGCGCAGTCAAGTTATCTACACTAATATTATAAAGAGGAAAGATATGTATATATGTATGTAATAATGACTTAACTTATAAACTAATGGACTGATTTGAAAAATTCTTCCACCATTAGAATCCGACATTATTCCTGATGAATATTTTATTTTATTTTACTTGGAAAAAAACAGCTTAAATATAGATAATAATAAGTACAAGGAAAATAAATTTACATAAGCCTTAAAAAGTTTTCACTAATATAAGTGAGATTGTATCAGTGTCTCTAACTACATTAACAGGATCATTATGCTCATTATGTGGTGTGTAAATTAATGTGAACATTTAAATTGATTTTAATACAGATAGAAATAGAGCCTAACAATCAAAGCCACATATGACAATATTAAATATAGGAAGAATTTCTTACAGTATTAGGTATTTATGTGTATTTGTGTCTCGGTATTTTTTTTCTTTTCTATTTTTGCTTTTTTGCTTCTAGTGAAAGTTTAATCAGCATCTTGTCAAAGTAATCCTTAGATATTAAGTACTTGAAAATTAATTGTTTCGTTGTGAATAAATCGATATGTTTTGAGTAATTTGCGTTGAAATTTTTCATTGCACGAATTAAAAATGAATTAGCACGATAATTCGTACAGCAGCGAGGTATGCACAACTGTAGGTAATTTTTACGACAAAGTGACCGCTGTGGCACCACAAAGCCGATTTGCCCTAGTAACGACGAACAGTCAGTTTTATTTGAGATAATGTTGTGCAGTAGTGTAAGGTCTGCCACTTCTCTCCTCTTATGCATAGGAAGAAGGTGATGGTGACTACAAGACTCCTCATAATCATAGCCACATCGTTTTGCCTTGTAATTCACATATCGTAGAAACTTTTTTTGAGGCCTTTCTAGAATATCGATATACTTATCGTACCGTGGATTCCAAACTTGTGAGGCGTATTCAAGTTGACATCTGACCAAGGAACAATATAGTATTTTCAACGTTTTTATTTTTTTGAAGTCTTTTGTAACTCGAAGCATAAAGCCTAAGGTTTTCATGGCTTTGGCACAAATGTTATTAATGTGTTGGTCAAAAAGAAGCTTGGAATCAAGTGTAACACCGAGGTCGATAACAGAATCGTTTCTCAACAAAGACTGTCCACCTATTTTATAGTCATACTGGAGTGCCTTGATTGATCTACTGAACGTGATGCAACAGGATGATGATATAGGCTATAGAATATTTTCAAGAAAAATTGAATTATTTTTTTGAAAAGTTTGTTTTATACACGTGCGAAGCCGAGGCGGGCCGCTAGTACTACATAAATTTTATTTGCTTCTGCATCGGATAACGAATTGAACTGTCAATGCAACATTTACTAGGATTATGAACAGGTTACCTAGGGTGAATGAAAAAATATATGAAAGTGATTTCCGGACAGCACTCGGGTAACTTTTTTTTTTTTTTTTCGGCGGGTAGGCTAGAGTAAAACACTTTACAAAAAAATCTCTCATTTTAATCAATTGAAATAAAATAGTTACCATCATTTGAATAGCCTAAAACATATGTGTAATTAAAATATAATCTGCAATACCTGCCGGGGACTGTTATCCATACTGTGGCACTATCACAAAACACTTTTGTCACTATTGAAAAATACTAAGTTAACAACTCAAACAAAATGGACGCCTTACAGCAAAGTGTGGCCGAACTACAAAGTCTGTTTCTTCAGCGAATGGACTCATATCAAAGTGAGCTTCAAGCAGCATCTCCTTCACCAACTGTAGCAGTCTTGTCAGCAGACTTTACTGCATTTCGTACTTTCATCATGACTGCACTTCGCTGCCTCCAAGATCAAGTAGGCCTGGTTATGCAGCAACAGGATGCTATGGAGATGCGAGGTCGACGAAAGATTCTTCTCTTTCACGGTGTCCCAGAAGCCAGAGATGAAGATACTACCTCTGTAGTGGTCAAGCTGGTAGCAGGTTTTTGAAGCAGTGATAGCTCAGTGGCTTTAGCTATGGACTGCCGCGCAGCAGGTCCATGGTTCGAATCCCGCCACGGGCTTGAGCTTCACCGCATGGTGGAAGGGCATTTTTGCGAATGCCCGCCTGGCTAGCGACCACCCTCAAGCTGAAAATCTGTCGCCAAGCACCTAACAGTGTGTTCCGGCAGCTGTCCTTGAGAGCCAGTCATTCTAGGTTAAGCCTGTTAACACCTTCGACCACATCATCACTTACCATCACGTGAGATTGTGGTCAAAGGCTTACCTATCAGCAATAAAAAAAAAAAAAAAAAGGTCAAATGAAAATTTCAGATTTTTCCGTCAAGGACATCAGTTACTCACATCGGATGGGCCGTGCCTCAGCACCTGACAAACCCAGACCTATTCTCTTCAAAATACGTGACCTTGATGCCAAAAATAGAATTTGGAGCGGTAAGACTGGCTTGAAAGGGTCTAATATCTCGCTGTCGGAGTTCTTGACAAAACCGCGGCACGACACTTTCATGGCTGCCCGCCAGAAATTTGGCATTCAAAAGTGTTGGACTAGGGATGGCTTCGTTTTTGTACTTGGCACCGAGGGTGTGCGGCATCGGATCAGCAATCTCAAAGAGCTTGAAAAGATTGCCGCGTCAAGCGCGCCTAAGACTGCAGGTACAGCTGCGGTCACCGCCAGAACCAAGGACACGGCACCGCCATCGAGAAGTCGACGAGCCCCTTCAGTCAGCAAGAAGTAGCTCCGTTCCGTTGTTTTATTTTCCACTTTTTATTTGTTGTATATTTGCAGCCCGCCGTGGTACCGGTTCTTCGGTACATATGTACCCTTTTTTCTGTTTTTTAACTATGGCCACAGACTAAGTAGTAGAACAAGATTACTATGGCACCTATCCAGCCTCGAATGTTGCTTCAAAAATATATTTCATTCACAAAGAATTTGCTGTACGAATTATGTTGTTTATGTATAATGATTGATGTAAATTCATACGTATTATGACATTAGATTTTTTTTTTAAATTTCTTTGTTTTGTCATACTATACTTTGTACATATTCCCAAAATATGTTTAATACAGTTTCAAACGTATGGCAAGTCTTATAATGGTTGGGAACCACGGTGGTGAAGCATTTATATTTGTGTGATTGTGTTTTTATTTATTTACATACTATTGTTACTTTTTTTTATATTATTGTTTTTGTGTTGTTAAATTTATTACGATTCCCGGCAGGTGGAGTTTTGATAGATTTTTTGTATATTTTACTTGAACAGTTATATATTTATCTATATATATATATATATATATATATATATATTACATTATTATTTATAAGTATAAATAGTACTTATTATTTTATTATATAATATTTATATCTCATATTACAAACTATGTTAAACCTATTTAACAATGCAGATAATACTGTTAGTGAAGAGTATTTGTCATTGTCTTCTAACAGTTCCCTCAGTGACCAGAGTTTCGAAAGCATCCCAACGCTCAACGATACTCTCGACGCACAGTTTTCTGATGTACCGAAAAATTTTAACGTGATTCATGTCAACGCGCAGAGTATTCCGGCACATTATCCCGATATGCAGGCATCTCTAGATCACAAAAATATTCACGCCATAATAGTCTCCGAAACATGGTTCAAGCCGTGATTACCCTCTATATCGTACTCCTTGCCCAGCTTTAACCTTATCCGAAATGATCGTACTGACAGCCGTGGGGGTGGGGTGGCTATTTACCTTAGATCACATATTCCTTTCTCAGTAGTCAGCACCTCATCCCAGCCGCCTACATCAAATGCCGGTGAGCATCTTTTTGTGGAAGTCCTTCTTTCACATAATAAAATCTTACTCGGAGCCTATTATAGCAGTTCTTCTTGTAATAATTACTTTTCATCTTTTGAACAAATTCTTGAAGATCTTACCCCTTCATATATCCATACCATTATCATGGGTGATTTCAATACCTGTCTTCTCAAACGGGATTGTCGTACTTCCTCACTTGAAGCTGTCGTTAATTCCTGCAACATGCATATTCTACCTCTAAATGCTACTCATCACTCCCCAAATTACACTCCTTCACTTCTTGACTTGATTATAGTATCATCCACCCTGCATGTTGCGAAGCACGGTCAATGTTCCGCCGATGCCTTCTCATATCATGATCTGATATTCCTATCTTATAAAATTCGCCCTCCTAAAGCAAAACCTAAAGTCATACTTCAGCGCAATTTTAGTGGCATGGACCAGGTTGCATTTCTTAATGATGCCCAAGTAGTCGACTGGTCTCCGGTATATAATGCAGCGACTGTGAATGACCAAGTTGCTATTTTCAACTCCTTATTAACACAGTTGTATGATAAGCATGCCCCTCTGCGAGCTATAAAATTAAAACACCTTCCAGCTCCTTGGCTAACCAATGACATAAAAGTGTTAATGCATAAAAAAGCAGTCACTAAAAGTAAATACAAGCGTCAACCAAGTGATGAAAATAAAGCTGTGTATGTTAAATCTCGCAATCGCTGCAATATGGTGTGTAGGGATGCTTTACGCCACCATGTTCACAAGTCTGTCGCTAAAGAGGACCCTGCCAAAGTTTGGAAATTTCTCAGGTCATTGGGCATAGGTAAATCACGACAAGAGTCTATTCCTAATGATTTAAATATCAATTCTCTCAACCAACATTTCTCTTCGTCATCTGATATTAACATCTCAGATAAAAACAATACCTTACGTTATCTTTCAACTTTACCGACTCCCGATCATTCTCCATTTATTTTTAATCAACTATCCGCTTGTGATGTTAAGAAGAGCGTAATTTCAATCACTTCCAATGCTGTTGGTGTTGATGGCATAAGTCGTAACATGGTTATGCCCATCTTAGATGTTATACTTCCTGTTATCTGTCACATTTTTAATAACTCTGTCTCTGATGGAGTATTTCCCTCAATTTGGAAGGACGCTCAAATTATTCCCTTGGCTAAAAAATCAAACCCTAAATCTTATTCCGATTATCAACCCATTTCTATCCTTCCATTCCTGTCAAAAGTTTTCGAGCGTCTTATCTACAACCAAATTAGCAAATTCTTATCTAGTCACAATCTCCTAAACCCTTTTCAATCTGGCTTTCGACCTGGGCATAGCACTGTAACTACTCTCATCAAAATTACTGATGATATCCGTCTTGGAATTGGCAACGGCCAACTTACCGTATTAACTCTATTAGATTTTAGCAACGCCTTTAACACTGTTAATTTTGACATTCTTCTTGCTCTCCTTCGCTCAATTAACATTTCTCCAACGGTAGTTGATTGGTTTCACAGTTATCTGTACGGGCGCAGGCAGCGTGTTCGCCTTGAAGATAAATACTCTTTGTGGTGTAACACGTCAGCAGGCGTCCCGCAAGGTGGCGTCTTATCTCCTTTAGTGTTTGCTTTGTTTATTAATTCCATTTCTCACAACCTCACTTCTTCCTACCACCTATATGCAGACGATCTACAGATTTATTCTAAGGCACCAGTGAATAAACTATCTGAAGCAATTCAGACTGTTAATGCTGATCTTGATCGTATAGCTAAATGGAGCAATTCTTTTGGGTTACAAGTAAATCCCATTAAGACACAAACAATAGTAATTGGTAGCTCAAGATTGCTGTCAACAATAGACTGGACATTACTTCCTCAAGTTTTCTTTGGTGGTATTGCTATTTCCTTTAGTAGCTCTGTAAAGAATCTTGGAATAACAATGGATCGCTATATGAGGTGGGATCAACAGCTACAAATCACCAGTCGCAAGCTATTTGCCGCAGCAGGATCCTTAAAAAGGTTGCGCAACTTTCTTCCAACAGCCACTAAAATTGCATTAGCTCAATCTCTTTTACTTCCTATTCTTGACTACGCTGATGCCTGCTATCTAGATCTCACGGAGGAACAGCTAGATAAACTTGAGCGTCTTCAAAATTTTTGCATTAGATTCATATTTGGTTTACGCAAATATGATCACGTATCTCAGTTTCGTTCTAAGCTCAATTGGCTGAATATACGTTTTCGCCGGAATGCTCATATTCTCAGTCTCCTTTACAATATATTGTTCAGTCCTACATCCCCGCGCTATCTCAAGGAACGCTTCGATTTCCTTCACTGTTCTTCATACACGTTAAGGTCATCAGAAAATCTCACACTTGAAATCCATCCCCATACGAGTTCGTTTTATAGCAAATCCTTCACTATTCAGGCTGCCCGCTTGTGGAATTCTCTTCCTGTATCAATCAGACAAGCACCGACTCTCAATATGTTCAAGGATCAAGTTAAAAGGTTTTATTTGTCCAATTAATTTTGCACTATATTTTTGTCAATTTCTATGCTATACATGAGATAATATTATAATATGTACTATATTTTTATATAATTTATAGGTATATGTATATATCATTATCTATTTATGTATGTTGCTATGTATATGTTTATATATATATATATACATAGCAACATACATAAAACAAATATATAAAAAAAATAGCATACATATAGGTTTTTATAATAATTAAACAGATACAATTATAAACATATATACAATATATATATATATATATAAAAACCTATATGTATGCTTTTTTTTTTATATATTTGTTTAGAAATTACACTAAAATACGTTTTATTTTAAAATGTTTTTATGAAATTTGATTATGTATTTGGACTACACCCGCCTCTATTGTTTTATTCGTTCAACTCCATCCTAAGGTTGCCTGGTAGAGATCACTTTTAGTGATAAGGCCGCCCATTGTAACACTATGTTATTATAATTTAATGTGTAAACTTTTATATTTCTAAAGTGGTGTAACAATAAAGAGTTTTCTATCTATTCTATCTATCTAACTTTTACATTCTCCGAGTGATTTCCGAACGCATCCTAGATAAACTCATGTAGGGCGTTCGGATAGCCTATCAGTTCCAAAAATAACACTCACAAACGCTAAAAATGATCACACAGAGCGTTCGGATAGGGACTTCGTGAGCATATACATCGTTTTCGCTCACCGTTCGGATAGCTTTGAAAACGCTACAAATGACAGAGAAAAGTGCTATTTTTGACCCACGTCTTACCATGGGATCGTTGTGATCGTTTTTTGACAACTAACATTTTATGAGAACTATTGTGGTTCCTATCATAAAGAATAGAACTGTCGATGCCTCCGACAGATTTAATTACAGACCCATATATTTGGCTTCAGTTGTTGCACCTATATCTTTAGCTGCAGTTCCAGAAAACGTTATTTTGGTTTTCAGCGGTTGTCAAAATAAATATAAGACGTTCGGATAGCATACAGTCATTGGTGGTCAAAAATAGCAGAAGCTTCTTTCCGAACGCTAAGATACAAATGTCACTTTTAAAACTGCTACAAACGCAAACAAGCCAAAACGAACGCACCAATGATAAACTCTACCGTGTCTATCACAGACTGTCACTGTCAGTCAGCTCAGCTGTTCGCCGAGATTTGTGATTTTGTGGTTGTGTGTGGTGATAAAATCTTTTTGAAATCGGAGATTTCTTTTTATTTCACCAATTCATAATTTAGAAATCAAAGCTTTATCATCAGCCTCAAACTTCAGACCTCGGCATATATAATGTCAACTAGCCGACACAAATACGAAAAAGCCAGAAGGCGATTAGCAGCAATAACATTTTTGTCAAATATCTCATTAGACGGCAAGCAGATTCAGTCGGCACAAGTTGTAAATAAGGTATTGTGCAGTGAAACATGTAACTCACGAATTGAAGCTGCGGATGTAAATAAAGAAAAGGGAAACGTACTGCGAAACAGTGTTCGAGGTCATAATAAAGGTCCGCAAGCCAGTCCCGTACATCGAATAGGTCCTGACAACCACTCTGTTAGCTCTGATTCCGAGCATGCATCAACTATCACTCCCGTTAAGGCTATAAATGCCAATTTCAGAGAAAGGTGATTTATATTTTTCTGTTGTGTAACCATGTATATAATACTCTCATCAAAGCATCTGTTGTTAATCTTATATGTCACGGTCACAGGTGTTCTTCAGGGACTACAGACTCTAAAGAAAAGCATTCATCCATCCGTGCTAAGAAAGGTCATATTGTCACTCTCTCTGGTATAACTACAGATGACAAGAGTAGCTCGGAAAGCCTAAATTTTGGTAAGATATGTACATTTATAGAGTTTAACATTAAACTATATTTCTTAACAGCTTGGCTTGTCGTCATAAATATCAAAGGGAAAAAAGGCTAAAATAATGACAATACTGAATTTACTTGTACTAACCCTTTCAAAATCAGCTATGAATTGTATTTTATTATTTATTAACATAACTTGACACCTAGATCAGCAGTAAATATATTTACAAATTTACCTGATCATTAATCAATGGTAATGGAAAATAATGAATGTTGTCTAATTATTTACAATAATTTCAGTTAGTTACTGGTATTATAGCAACTGAGGAATGCCTAAGCCATGGGCTATAACCATGTAAGTCACCAACCGTCCGGGACATTAAGATCGATGGTTAAATTATTTCAAGGGCTATCATTAAAAATAATAAAAAATCAAGATAACTTGAATAGAGCAAAATATGAGATAAATTTTGATAAAAATCCATTTCAATACTCAAAAAACATTTTCAATGAACATAGTGGAAAGCTTCTCGTCACCAATGAACAGATTTATGACCACTTTAAAAGCACACAATATGAAGTGCCCAAGCATGGGAGTTTATATGAGGATCCCACAAACCAAAGGCCACATGACCCTCATGTTGAGTTTAAAAAATGTCACAATGTTTGTTAGGACTAGCAGAAGTCATCCCTAAGAGGTTGTAGGCATTTTACCAATACAGTATACAAGTGTATAAAAAGTGTCTATTGGTTCATACACATCACTTATATATCTTCATTAAGATTTGTTCAAGCAAGCAAATACCAGTGGCATTTGGAAAAGCAATTTCTGTCCTAATTCCTAAAAAAGGTGACATAACTCATCCAAAAGATCCTTGAACTAACCAACACAATATCCAAAATATTTTTCTCATTGTCAGAAACTAGATTGACACAATTTATTATCAACAATAGATATAATATCAGGCCCAATCACCAGAAAGGGTTTTTGCTTGGAACACAATACTCTACTAGCGGAAAGTTTAAAAGATGCCAGAACAAATGAAAGACAAACAACGGTGTGCTGGATAGACTTACTGAATGCTTTGGTTTTGTGCAGCATAAACTGGTATTGTTCATTATGTAATGAAATGGTATAGCTTTCCACTTGTAGTCAGCGAAATCATCCCATCATATTATCTCCAATCAAAATTTGTTATGTCATTAAAAAAGGGACATACTAACAGATTGCAATACAATGTGCGTTTGTTCCAAGGTTGCTGCTTGTCAACAATAGAATTTAATATAGTAATAATTAATGTTTTAATTGACAAGCTCATTAGTCAAGAGAAAAAGTGGGGCTATCGGATTAACATTAACTGATACATTTACACCAGTTCATACACAGAGTCAATTGTAGCTTTTGCTGATGACCTTGTAATACTGACACATAATCCAAAACAATATCAGGAACTTTTATGAGAATTGGATGAGTTATTTGTGTGGACTGAGAACAAAACCAAGTATGTGCCACTGTCTGTGTAGATGGAATAGCAAATTTACCTCTTACAATGTGTCTCTTACTCTGTATGTGAGGAGAATGTGTCTCTACAATTGCTGAAGCTGTGCCATTTAAATTTCTTGGTAGAGAGACAGATTGCAAAGGACGCACACCATCTCTGTATGCAGTTGTGGATAGCTTTCTAAAATACCTTAGTATAAGGTAACAACCAATAAGTAAAATTAAAAAAGCTTGGATATACGACAACTTCTTAACATCACAGGTACTTCACGTCGGCCCATCGCCTGCAACTTTATAAGGCTCAGGTTCGACCTCACATGGAATACTGCTCTCACCTCTGGGCGGGAGCTCCCCAGTACCAGCTTCTTCCATTTGACCGCATTCAACGCAGAGCGACTCGAATCGTCGACGATCAAGTTCTCTCCGGTCGGCTCGACCCTTTGGCTTTGCGTAGAGATGTTGGATCACTCTGCATCTTTTACCGTATATATCACGGGGAGTGTTCTGAGGAACTGTTCCATTTACTACCTGCAGCTCAATTTCGCCACCGGACTTCCCGACAAAGCATGATGTTTCATCAATTTCATGTCGACGTCTGGCAGTCCACAACCCGGCGATTTTCACGGCATTTTTTTACCACGCACTGCCATATTATGGAACCAGCTGCCTGGTGAAGTATTTCCGAACAGTTACGACTTAGGAACCTTCAAGAAGAGAGCATATTCCCTCCTTAAAGGCCGGCAACGCATCCTCGAGACCTCTGGTGTTGCGGATGTTTGTGGGCGACGGTGATCACTTACCATCAGGTGAGCCGCCTGCTCGTTTGCCCTCCTATGCCATAAAAAAAAAAAAAATCACATCTGACTTGGACTTTTCTAGTTTAAAACATTACTAAATCCTTATTAACAATGCTGGATTTAAACATCATAAAAACATTGAAGTCATGGTTGGGGCTCGCACTTTAGGCAGACCCATCTACTTCATTTAGGTATCAAACTAATTTTGGGATGCAATTAAAGAAAATATAAGAAATAAAAGAAAGTCGCAAATACAATTGGAGCACGAAATTTCGGCTCGAAATAGCGTGCCCAGGTGGCCGAGTGGTTTAGGCATCCGGTGTGAAATCCTGCTCGGGACATAAAAAAATTGTTTTCCAATAATTTGTATAAATATGAAATTAAAGAAACCATCGGAGTGCTATAAACACTTCAGAGTTACCAAAACTCACGTCTTACTAAAATCTCAAGATGATACTGTCGCATCTGTCTCAAAAGACAAAAGTGCCTCTGATCTATATTCGAGGCTTCAATTCCACAAACACTGTATGATAGTTCTGGGGAAACCTCCTCATCATACAATCTGTGATATTTACTCAATAGTCTTAATGTTTCACTACTAATAGTGGGCCGTGAAGTGAGACCTTTTAGATAAAGTATATGTCCAACTCCAAGACCTAGCCTTGTACTGAATATCATACTGTTGTAACAAAAATAATTTGGAAATAAACTAATAAAGCCCTTTCATATGATACCCCTAGGTTTATAGGTGTTTTGAAATATTCAACCATCATTTAAGACAACACAAATTTTATTAAGATGCAGCAGGAATTTTAAAATTACTATAGCAATGATATACAAAAATATAAATGCTCTGGCCCTCAATTGGTCATAGAGGCTTCGACATAAAAATTTTAAGACCCTACATATAAGCCATTTTAGAGCAGGCACATGTATGTATCCTGAAGGTGGTAGGTATGCCTTAGCTTTGTCTAATTTGACATTAGTCAAAGAAATTATATGAATTCAATAAAGGTTTTATCATATCCAGCTACGAACAAATATGTATAGAAGTGTAACTCTCATACAGTTACTTACCACTTTGATTTATGACTCATCAAGTCCATAAATAAAACACGAACAATCTTCCAAATGCAACTGGATGGGTTAATTGATATGGCGCTTAGAAAAAATCCGACCGATTGGTCGCGTCAAGGTAATGTTGTTGCGCCGCATGGTACACTTTTTGAACCACTTCTGCTGCGGTAAGATTCGCGTACAGTTTTCTATTTTTATTGACAGTTTTTAAATAAGATTTTGTGATAAGTGCCAGGAGGTAAAATGGTCGTACAAATTTCATTCGGCCCCTTATCTAATAAATATTAAATAGCAGTCTAGACTTTGAGCCTGTGTGCCTTGTAGATTGCAATAGGCTTGCCTTCTATTATCCGGCAAAACATGGATATATTTAGGCACATCAGTGAAAATATGGTATGCACAATTATTACTAGAATTATGTCTATTTCCAGGTCGCTTCAGGGCTAGCAGTACCATTATTCCTGAAAATCATGTACTCACAAAGGAACTGCGTTTAGTGCGTCCCACAAAAGGAGTGTCATTCAAGGATGAAAGACTTGTTTTTACACCATCACGCGGGGTGCCTTGTGTTATATTCAGTACAATACCATATTCTAAAACTGTGCGTTCATCAAGGTATGATTATTTTTATAATCTTTTTTGTTTATTAGGGTTTAGAACCCCTATAAATAGTATTTATTCTGAGTGAGTTTTGCATAAAAGCAGCTGTGTGTATGAATTTTTTTATTAATTTACTGAACAAACACTTCTTTTATATCATACTACAAACTTACAAATATTGCAGCCTGTTCTTTTGAAATACAATATAGGACATAAAAAAAATATTTTTTTTGTTTTTATCATATACTAGCTTTCCGGGCGCGGCTCCGCCCGCGCGTATGTCGGTTATCGCGCAAAAACATTAACCTCTTTTTGCGCAGTTGGATAAGAACTATCCTATGTTTTTCCCGGGTCTCTCGGGAGTTACTTTCGCATTTATAATATTAGTACTGAAGTACTGATTTTAAATAATACCCTATAGTCATTGCATTCATATATAACTCTCTAGTCTCGTATTAATATTTGCCTCTAAAGATTGAGATCGATCTTAAGATGCTGTTTTTGACAGATTTTCCATAAATTAAACGTCGGAACGGCATCTTAATATCGATATCAAATTTAAGATGCATTTATTAATACGAGCTTGTACTACGTGGAAGGAAAATAAAATTATAATAGAAGAATTGAAGCTATTTACAAAGAAAACCTGTTAATATACTATTTATGTATAACTAGATGACCCGGTATTCTTCGTACCACGAACGTCAAATATTTGACAAGAAAGAATAGGTAGAACAGTTTTTATGAAGAAATGAAATTGTTGTTTTTACAATCTTTAACTGCCGCAATTGATTTTTATTTATAATAGAGATAATGGTGGTTACAATATCTGGGGTCTGGATAGAGTCCCCCTTTCAGTAGCAGTTTATGAGACTTGGCGGTCATCACCCTCCTAAACATATTGCAAGGAAGTGGATGATTCGTCATTCTAAGCCACCGCAAGCATGGAGTTTCCGTGACTTGGTGACTTTTCCTCAGAAATTGTTACCGTCATTATTATTATGTGTCTAGTTGTGTGTTAGTCACACATTTGCACGTGTCAGTCCTGCAATTACCTAAATGCTATAAGTACTGCTAAGTTCGTTTTTTTGGGCCAGTTCTGGATGCCAACTCTTTTGTATGCTGTATCAGCCAGATCATCCACTGCTGAACATAGCCTCCCCTATTTTAGGGGGTATTTGCCGTAATCCTCACGCTTGGTAGGCGTCTTGGGGATCGCAGTATAAAATGGCAGATTTTTATAGAAGGCACTATTGCCCACTTTCCAGTATTTTTCCCTTAGTCACCTCTTACGACACCCATGCACGGGAAGATATGGAGAGGTGTAATTCTAACCCGACATCCCACGGGGATCTCTTTTGTATAGTTTCAATCAAAACCTCTACTATGATTGAATCTCTCTGTTTTATGGTTATTTTCAGGTTGTAATCTCTTTCACGCTTTGCTTGTCCTTCGGGTAGAACACGATGGTATTAAAATAAAATACCTACAATGACATGTCTATGTGTCTAAACAGAAGCGGTATAAATTTCATTACTTTGATTGGGTAAACATAAAATTAGCCAGATATCATGGTGTTGGAACTCTTTTTGAAAGGGTCCTTTCAGTATTGATTATTGAAAACATGAAATGTTCTGCGAATCTAAGCTGGTCTTCCGCCTTGGGCACTGCTATCACGGATCGATGTATCATTTGACACTGCAACTATTGCACATTATAGATATGCTCATGAAGTTTATACTATCCCCTCGTGTGGACGATGATGACATGACTGGCTTGTGGTTCCTTGAGGGTCGTCTGTGGTCGAAAAGTGCGTCACTTTGCCTCCACTGAATTCTGGCGTGAAATAAGATTAATTTTTTACCAGTAATTGGGTGCTAGATATTTGCATACCAGTGTACCTTATTAGGTTTAATGACTGAAACCGATTTGTTGTTGTTTGTGTGTGCCATGAAGATGGATCCATGACGTGCATAACAACTCCTGGCTAATCTGATTTACCACCTGGCGATGGATATATCACTAGAGCGGGTGATACGTCGGTTTGCACATAGGATTTATAAGGCAACTGGTCTCTGATGAGCAGAATTTTGTTAGCACTGACAGCATTTATGTAATTATAAATTAATGTAGACTTTGATGAAAAATTTTGATTTTAGTCAGTCAAACATGATTGAATCTTTTCAGATTGCTGGAACGATCACTCTGCAACGGGGTGCGATCGAATCAAAATGCTCCGATCAATCACGATCGATTCAGGTCTACTCTACATACCTTGTATTGTTTGCACCATTCTAGGGCTAAGCTTTTATATTTTAGACTACCTAAGATAGAGGTATAAAGCTAGCCCATTGGCTAATAAAAAAAATTTAAATGTCATAGTCATAATCACTTATGCTTGCGTTCAACGTGTAGGCTCGCATAATTTACAATACTTAGTTTCTTGCTGTTCGCAGATCCGACCACAGAAAAGATGGTGTCCGCCGACGCAACACTTCCGGCCCGCGTCCTCTGTCGGCTATCACTGATAATGGTATGGATCCTTTCGACCTCCTTGGCTTAGAAAGAGAAGAACAAGGACAAGACATTTCCTACTCAAAGCTACTAATACCATCTCGAGTATGTCCCAAAGAGCAATACAAGAAAATGTATGACGGTGACTTCATTGAAAAAGCGAAAATAACGAATCGCCATCCTCATGTCATTGCCAGGTAATAAATATTTTATAAAACCAAAAAATAAAAATAAATATTTACTATGCATGTATTTAATGTAATTTTTTAAACTTAATTCAAAGAAGTGTGCTGCCTATTATGTGTCACTCATGTGCCTTTATCCACATTAGCAAGCAATCATGTGTAAGCAAACATTAGGAAAATCAATATAATCGATTTTTTGAAAGACACTCAGTATGTTTGTAGAATATATATACACAGTAATACATCCATAATATTATTAGATATAAAAGACATTATACTTCAATGCCTACCCTAGAAGATCATATGAATGACTAAGTTAGCTAGAATACACGTAGTAATAAATATACCTAGTCATGTTTAATAGCTGAAATGAACCAAGTAGGAAAGTTGTAACTGTCACAAACGTAATGTCACGGTGCTAAACAAAGATGTATTTACTTAAGATTAAAAACAAGTGTTCTCACTACTCACAGGCACATTTACTATATTGCATTGCCTTTGAGGCACATATTAGAGGCGCCTTCACACAATACATTATTTCAGCCAAGCACAAAAACATGTCATTAATTAATAAAAAATCAGTTCTTTCAAATTTCGCAATCGACTATAAATCAAATCCAGGAATACACGTTCCGTAAGTTACGAACTTGATCGCGGCAACAACTTTCTTGGACAAATATTTTAAAGAGAAGACAGTCCAACCAAATTAGATAAAAAATACACTAAATACCATTCATAACTAAGTCAATTAACTAGAGTGACGTCTACAATCCTCATTGCAATTTATGTAAAACATTAAGGTACACACACCTATACCTAACACTTTGGAAATATTAAGGGTGAGCTGGTCGGTCATGTTTCCATACAATCTTGAAGGGTGATTACTCCCTTTTTTGAGATTTTACGTCCAGAACTAAGTATGATATCGATTGATCTCTACTTTATCTCGGCTAGTAGCCTAGCTAATGAAGAAATCAATCGATGTCATACTTATTTTTGGACCTAAAACTTCAAATAAGGGAGTTATCACCCATCGACGTCTGTATGGAAACGTGACCGACCATGTGGTGATGATGTTTTTATATAGTTTTGGTATGAAATATTAATTATAAATCCCCCTGAATAATAAGAATAACTAGAGTTTTGTTGGCTAAAGATTAGTGTTCCAAGTTCGCCTTTTTCGTCTTTCTATGTTTTTTTAACGTTATCTTTAATCCTGTTAGTTGAAGAAAATAACCCGTTTCCAGATCATTGTTTTTGTTAGATATTTTGGGTTTGATCTGAAATGATTCTTACCTAGGCAATGCAGTGTTTTAGTTTTTATATTGGGGGTATTGAATATTTTCAATTTATTTATTCGCCAGGAACATAGTGGAATATCATACATACTGAATGCTCTCTCACCCCATAAACAATATATACACATTATATTATGGAGTTTAAATTTCATGTGTGTGCAATAATCACATTCATTTCATTACTAACAAATTTACATTTCAGGACTAAGTTATTGACGAGGCACAAGGATAAGAAATGGTAAAAAAAACCTGTAAAATACCTACTTTAATATACTTTAATGCTATGCAACACTTAGATTGGCTAATGCTATAATACGCTGCTAAAATTGGAATAGTAGGTTTTGTAGATATATAGTAAAGGGAAAGGATGCAAAACATTTCTGTATCACAAATGTGGTTTCTGGTACTTGTAAACTGAATATATGTTAGATTTACTATTATGTGGAGGTGTTTTAGTAATGTTATGTAATTATTATAGAATGTTAGATACTTATTTGATAGAATCTACTACATACGTCCTACCTAATTTACAGCTTCATTTAATACACAATAATGCATTCCACTACTAGACTTACGTACATGTCATAGCATTGTCACATATCAAGCTGATTTACGTCACTGTCCTATATCTTAAGAAGAAGAATATATACCTACCTACTGTATATTGACAAGAAAGTTGTTGAGTCTTAGAACCTACTCGTACCTATTCATTTCAGTAATATTCACTTTTTCTAAAAACGTGTGTCATTACTGATATTGTCGTAGCTTAGTGTTATATTACGAGTAGGTCTGTGGTTTTATATGACTCCATTAAAGGAAGAGGTTTTAAAATCCACACATTTTCTTTTCAATGTACAGTGCAAATGTTGCTTCTCTACCTTCTTTCCATGTGTGTGTTTGTGACTGCATGAAGTATCTATGTAATTATAGACCGACCGTGCGCGATGACACTTATTTAAGTCGTTAATGTTTATTTTCTCTGTTATCTCTTGTAATTTATTCAGTCGACATTTAGATAAAAATAGGGCTACTAAAAGAGACAGCTGAACCAGGCAGGTTTTTAAGTAAAACTTGGTAACACTGCTATAAATAGGCAGTCCAAAATTTGGCTAAGCTGGGCTAAGTGTTCGCATTAATTCTATACGACTTCGGACTAACTAATAGTAGGTACTTAGTTAGTGTACGACTTTCTACTAACTAATAGTAGTTAGTATACGACTTTTAACTAACTATACGTATAGGATCGTATTGATTCTAAACGAGTTACATTTGTTACATATATTGTCGAAAACCGCTACAATGATTTCAATTTATATTGAAGTATAAGGGGTTTTTGTTTTAGGAGTTAAAGAGGTTTCATCAGTTTAAAAACTCGATTTCACAATTTTGCTATCTAGCGACGCTCGTTCAACTCAAAGTTTTATATGATTAACTATAATTCCGTACTGCACAGTATTTAACTTAAGAAATTAAAACTATTAAATAAGTCTTCTACGGTCACTTTGACAGCTGTCATATCCAACGACTACTATAAGCACTTTGGCTTATGTTATGAATATAAGAAAATAATAATATGTGACGACTATTTTACGGTCATCTGATCAACAGAAACAGTATTATAGTAGTATTGAAATTGGTCGTTCTGCGTGACTGAAATTAGTCATTTACCATATTGGCTGTTTCACATAAAGGTTATTTCGCGTATCGGTCATTTAGTTCTATGCGTATCATGATGCGTCTGTACTAATAAAAAAATGTACTAAGAAACCTGGAAAACTAACGCATGATTTGTGAACGCTATACTCTAAAAATGCACGCGAAATCTATCATTCCACATGCATGCTAATATTTAAAATAAAATTTAGTTGTTTTACTAAAGTAAGGTTATCCTTTTAGGTGTTTTTCGTATGAATCGTCTCAGAAGCACACGATCCCGTCCTCCCCTCCGCATTCGTCTGTTGAAGTCAAAAGTTTCGATTGGGAGGAGGCCATGCTTTCTCAAAAATATGTAAGTTGGAGTATAAGCTACTACAGCTCCTGAAAAACAAATGATATTGTTCAGGATTTTTTTTATACTAATTTTAGGCCTTGACGACCGTATCACCAGGTTGTGAAATTGTGATCAAGGCAAACAGTCTTCACCTATGGGGAATGGCTCTCAAGGTCAGGTGCCGGAATACACTGTTAGATGCTTATTGACATTTTTTTGCAATTGAGGGTGGTAGCTAGCTAGGCCGCCATTTGCAAAATAATCTACTACTATGTATGCCAAGAACCGACGACAAGGCTTCACATGCCCTCCGAAGCACGGAAGCGCTAAGTAGTCAATGCTACTAGCGGTCACCCATCCAAGTAGTGACCGCAGAGAATATTGTACAACTTCTACCGCAATATGTCATCAGGATTGTATATTTCATAAATGAACTACGGGTAAATATGTAAAGAAAGAAATGTAAAGCTCAAAAACAGCAGAATCCTTATTTTATTAATTACCTTACGCGTGGTCAAATAGTGTACCGTGCAGCGCAACAACATTATCTAGACGCGACCAATCGGATACGATCATTCCTAAGCACCGAATCAACTTACCAATCCAATTGAATTAAGAAGATTAAGCAGTTTAGTTAATTGTGAACTAACCTCTCGGACTCTGGTGAGTCTGAAATCAAAGCGGTAACTTTACGACAGTTACACTTTTTTACATATTTATTCGTAGTAAATGGGTCTGAAAAATAACCTTACACCGGTATCAATACATAATTATTAGGTTCTTGTTTACATGCACTATATTCTATATTTCACAGGTTTACTACTCTCCTAATGTGCTGGATGACCCAGAACTGATTGCTGGCAAGCACAGGACTCTGCTGACCTTCACATCTTACATGACATCGATAATAGACTATGTGCGTCCGCAAGATCTGAAGAAAGAACTCAATGATAAGTTCCGAGAGAAGTTTCCACACATCAAGCTGACGCTTAGCAAACTGAGAAGGTAGGTACCCTATGTATAAAATGCATATATTTTTTTTCATAAGTATTGCTAGAGAAACACGGAAACGTCTATCCAGACCACAGCAAGACGCAACCTTGGGTGCATTTATTTTGGCATTGAATAGCATAGTATACAGGTCGTGCCACGGCGATGCCACATGGAGGGAAAGTAGGTACCCTGAATATTATAGATGGAACATTTTACAGAAAGAAGTCATTATTTGAATTTAAAAAAACATTTTAAACTGCATTCATAGATATTTAAATAATTACATGGTTGGACCGGGAATCGAACCCGTTACACGAGAAAAAAATCACCCTGTAGTTTTATCATACCGATCGAAAGATTTCATCATAAGGGTTATTTTTTGATAAATAGTGTCAGAAATAAAAGGTAGACCATGAATTTAAACACTTGATGTGAAATTTGGTTCAGTAAAATGAAAAGCTGACATTGCCGTAAGGACATACAATAAATGTACCCACTTGAAAATCATTTCCCTATTATAATTTAAGTGCATGATAAAGAAATACGTAATTAGTAGGCACCTGGTTGTATGTAACCAATCGAGCCGTATCCTGAGCCGATAAAGCCGTAAGTTATTTTGTCCATAGCAATGCGGCTGGCTGGTTATAAAGAAGTAATTCAAAATTTCACATCAAATGTTAAAATTCATGGTCTTCCTTTTATTTCTGACACTATGTTATTTAGCAAAAAATAATCCTTATGATGAAATCTTTCGATCGGTATGATGAACCTACAGGATGATTATTTTTCTCGTGTAACGGGTTCGATGCCCGGTCCAACCATGTAATTATTTAAATATCTATGAATGTAGTTTAAATTGTTTTTAAAATTCAAATGATGTCTTCCTTCAGTAAAATGTTCCATCTACAATATTCAAGGTACTTTCCCTTTATTTGGGACATTCGCCGTGGGACGCTCTGTATAGTCTCGACTTGTTCTTCTGCGTCCTAGAACATAGAAAACAAACAAAGTGTTTTAAGCCGTTTTAGATCTAAGATGCTATGCTGATCTAGAAAGAAAGTCCCTCTTATTCCAACGAGAGATCAAAAGAAACGAACAGAGAGATGCCCCACTAAAACCTCGTTTATTCTCTATAGCAGGTTGAATATAATTTATTTTTTCCAGCATCAAAAAAGAAATGCGAAAGATATCAAAGTACGATAGCGGCGGCATCGACCTTCTACCAGTGGCTCAAGCCTATGTGTATTTTGAAAAGTTGATTCTCGCTAATCTTATCAACAAAGACAACAGGAAACTGTGCGCCGGCGCCTGCCTGCTGCTGGCTTCTAAGATGAACGATGTTAAGGGAGACATGTTGAAGTCGCTCATTGATGTAAGTATTTTTATAAGTGCATTTTGATGCTTTTGAGGATCTCTAACTTTATTAGACAATAAGAACATTTTATAATATGTCTTCATTATGTCTATACTAGCTTTCCGGGCGCGGCTCCGCCCGCGCGTATGTCGGTTATCGCGCGAAAACATTAACCTCTTTTTGCGCAGTCGGATAAAAACTATCCTATGTTTTTTCCCGGGTCTCAAACTATCTCCATACGAAATTTCATTCAAATCAGTCCAGTAGTTTTGGCGTGAAAGCGTAACAGAGAGACAGACAGACAGACAGACAGACAGAGTTACTTTCGCATTTATAATATTAGTACTGATAATAAAATGTGTCTCTATAATATAATGAGAATGTACAATCTAATTATTCGAGCGCGTTACAGGTTGAATAGGCCTATTCTGGACCGAATTTTTGAGTCCACCATGTAACCCTATTTATAATTATAGTTATATATATAATTATATGTGTATATATAATTATATATGTATATATATTTGAAGCGCTCGTAGCGAAGTTTGCTTAGCCATTATGAACCAATCAGCAAAGCTAAGCAACGCCAACCTCGGTCATGAGTTGGATGGGTGACCGCTGGTGACATTAATACTGAGCGCTTCCTTGCTTCTGTCTCTTCTGGAGGGCACGTTAAGCCGTCGGTCCCGGTTGTTGTCTTAGAATGGCAGTCGTTATAGCATGGTGGTAGGGCATTTTGCGAATGCCCGCCTGGCTAGCTACCACCCTCTAGTAGAAAATCTGTCACCAAGCACCTAACGGTGGGTTCCGGCAGCGGTCCTTGAGCGCTAGTAATTCTAAGTTAGCCTGAACAACATCTTCAGACATGTTCAGACTGGTTATGACAAATAATTGGAAACTTAATTTAATATTAATTTCAATCCAATATTTTGTTTTATCGTGTAATGTTTAAGCTTCATAAAGGGTTTTAGTATAAAACAGTGTATTTGAACTATATTTGTAATTTAATTTCGCCTCAATAACAAAATAGTTATAAACTATGCCATGCTCGCAACAGTACGCGGTGACGACCTATTTCTGGACCAATTACTTCTCTGTGAAAATTTATTATTAATACTGAAAATCTGTCTCCAAACACCTAGCGGTGTAATCTGGCAGCAAGACTTGGAGCTAAATCCCTCCTCCTTAGTGTAGCAAGCTTCTTATTCCTTGCCCACCATCGATTATCACGTGATATTAGTAACATGCTAGTCAAACTGAATATCGAAGAATGTTATAAAATTTCTATTATAACCGTAGTAAAATATGTTATGTTTTTAAATGTTATTGTGACGGTACAAGCTCAAGGCCCACCTGATGTTAAGAAGACTAACCTCTGCCTATAACAGATGCATTTCGTCACAAGTTGTTGTGAAAGCGCAAATATATGGCGATATAACATTCTGCTTCGCTATATTATTAGGGGGGAATGTATACAATATATATATATATATATATATCTATGCCAAGCTGATTTGAAATGTCATATAATAGGGCTTTTGCCCAAATAAAACGGCCTCCTCATCTTCCCCATATAGCCGTCCCTTACCACCAGAACCATTTCATATCACCTTTGCATTGGTAATTACATATTTATCACTAAGCTATATTATGATAAAATTTGACTTACAAGAGCTCCAAAGTTATGCACGTTTTACCCGGCTACCACACTTCGACTGTGTATCTTGCTGGCTGTAAGAGCACTGACAGCCGCCATCTTGTTCCCCCACCCATAGTCATTTGACGTTTTAATTTGTAGCGGAAGTATTTATTTTATTTCCCATTTAATCAATTTTGTACTTTTAATTTAATATTTTTAATATTTTAGATATTTTATAATCGCGTTCGCGACACAAGTCACGAATTGCACTGCCCCCGTCACTTTGAGACATAGTTGTAAAGTCTCATGTGCCTGTAATTTCACTGACTCTCAAAGACTGCTGCCGGAACACACCGTTAGGTGCTTGGCGACAGATTTTCTAGTTGGTGAGGGTGTACTTTGCATAGTAAAGATTTTGCTTAGTACTTCACTGATATAATAACGTTACAGACAGTGGACATCCACTGTTCAACATTTTTTTTTATTATTTATTTATTTGGAATAACAAACAGCTACATTATACATAATATTTAGATATTGGTTACATTTACAGAATTTTTAGTAATGCAGCCAACGGCGCTATTCACATATTGATTAAACATATTGTGTAAAAAGATGCAGCCAGAGAGCTTTGTTAGTGCTATAAATAAATAAACAAACATTTGTCTCTTTCAATTCTTAATGAACGGTTATTAGACATTTGCATCAATCGGCATTAAGGGAAGTGTATCCGTAGTGTTGTTCGTATAAACGTAATTTCAGTGTTCAGCTTCGGTGAAATTTTGCATGCTTGTATGAAAATAAGAATTCTCATAAAACCGATTTATCCGAATAATTTTGAGAATACATAATTAAACGGAAAACTGGATAACCAGAAGCGTATAGAAAGATATATCCCTTGAGTAGAAAATTTGTATCCAAGCACTTAACAGTGTGTTCCGACAGCAGTCCTTGAGAGCTAGTAAACGACAGGCGCATAAGACTTAACAACTATGTCTCTGGGTGACGGGCTCAGTGCAAATCGTGCCTTGTGACGAAATGCATCTGTTATGCAGAGGTTAGTCCGCTTAACATCAGGTGGACCTCGTGCTTGTTCCGTCACAATAACATAAACATTAAAAATAGATTAGGCTCAAAGCCATGCATGCAAAATGTCAGCTAATTTATACACACGGTATTTAAAATATGACTAAACTACGTTTGTATGGAAAGTGCTTACTATACTTCCCTTATATAGCTCGTTTATCTTAGTATATGTCATCTTTCCAGCGCATCGAGTCTACGTTTAGAGTGAACCGAAAAGATCTGATGCGGTTTGAGTTCGCCGTGCTGGTAGCGCTGGAGTTCGGTCTCCACGTGCCTCCGTACGAAGTGTTCCCGCACTATCAGAGGTTGCTCCACGACTCGTGACACTGGCTACTGGCGGCGCTGGAGCCCTGCGTGGCGCACGCCAAGCGGCGCGCCAGCTTCGTGGAGACCCTCCGCGCTACCTCCTGGCTCAAGAACAGCATCTAAATTGCTTTTGTTTGGATGCTTGGACACTTTAAACAGGGAGTTTGAATAAGGCACGAATTATTTGCGAAAAAAATATGTTGTCCACTCATCAGTAAACAACCGAATCTGGTAAGAACTATCATGTACAATTTTAGATTTAATGTGAGGTACAGTACTACAGTACAATACAGTCCTCGTCCGGAATTATAATATTAACGTGACCTTTCATGAGACAATCACTTTGTTGCTGATTGTACTTTATTTATTGTTTGACAAGTAGACAGTGGCCGAAGTAGTCACTTTGAGAAGTAGGCTAAATGAGAATAGACTAAGTGAAGTTGTAAAGTCACCACGAGAAGTAGTCAAAATGAGAAATAGGCTATTTGATAAGTAGGCGCCTGGCGCAGAAAGGCCTAAACCATGTATGGAAGCGGTTATGGGAGTAATAGTAATATGAAAGACATTGTGAAAATAGAAAATGTTATGAAATCAGAATAGGCGATAGTGCGAATGTTGGTAGAAAGAGTTGTGAAAATGGTTATGCTGAAGATTGATTTCAAAGGTGGATGTGTGGGTCAGGTTTTTCTTGCGGTGCATAATCTGTTTTTTTTCTTCTTAAAAGTAGTGGTTTAACATACTAATTTATACTATATATGGAGTAAGCTAAAACCACATTCGCGCCCTGAAATCTTTCTAACAAAATTCCAATGCTTAGTAATATACTAGTTCCAGACTGAATAGTTGAGCTTCGAAAAGAAAAGATAGGAGGTGTAGCGTCGCTGTCGCTGTAAGATCTCTTCATAACGGGTTAACGAACAAAATAAGATTGAATGCAGGAATAAGAATTAATGAGTTAGATCAACTGCGCTACGCCGTTAATACTTGAGTATAATGATGTCATTATATCTTGTAAAGGTATTATTCGGAACGTCGCTGCCGACTGCAACTGCGGATGCAAGTGTAGCGCGGTACTACTGGTTTGCATGTGTTCCTATGAAAGGGCTTCTAGCGCTTACCGTCGGCGGCGGTTACGCTTATATACGCGTACAACCGCTGCACTCGCAACCTGTGATTGCAGTCAGCAGCGTTGTTCGGAATAGTACCTTAAGACGCTGTTATTTTTTTTTTGTTATTGTGACGGAACAAGCTCGAGGCCATCCTGATGTTTACCTGTATCCTCTGCCTATAACAGATGCATTTCGTCACAAGTCACGAATTGCACTGCGCCCGTCACCTTGTAGTTGTTATGTCTCATGCGCCTGTAATTTCACTGGCTCTCAAGGACTGTTGCCGGAACACACCGTTAGGTGCTTGCCGACAGATTTTCTACTTGAGGGTGTTCGCTAGCCAGGCGGGCATTAGCAAAAAGCGCTTCCACCATGCGGTGAAGTTCAAGCCCGCGGCGGGATTCGAACCATGGACCTGCTGTGCGGCAGTCCGTAGCCAATGCCACTGAGCCATCAATGCTGACATTTTGTCACTAGCGGACTGCGTAGGAGTAAAATAGAGGCAGCGATGGTGAAATTGCGATCAATTTAGGTAAAACCTGAAAGTAAGCTTAATAACATAAAAGTAATAACGTAAATCGAAAATGTTACTTTTCTTGTCCCTTTTGATATGGTTTTGCTATTTTATAAATATATTTTCATACAGATTCATACGTAAATAATACAGATATTCACGTTACAAGTGTAATTTAGAGTCAACTTTGCAATTTTATTATATCGTGAAAATTTTAAGGAAATTTGTTTCGGACTTTTCTTGGCTTCAGATAATGTGATCAAAATTAACATATAATTTTCTTACTGCAACAAACTAAATATATTTTCAAAACGAATTTAGCACTTTTCAGCGTCTCAACTCACCACTGATGGATGTGTACCGATTATGCATTAATTGAGAGTAAGATACTATAGTCTGATTTTTTAACAAACTAGTACTAAGTATGTCTCTCGCACATTTCCGATATTGACAGAGTGAGATTGGTCATTGGTCAATGCCTTTGTTCTTGTTTTGAAATTGTTAAGGCCCGTTCATATTGCATACTTCTAAAATTTACTACAGAAAAAAATACGTTATTATTTTATGGTTTAAATTTGCATACATAGTATATTCGTAACAAAATTTTCTGTTCGCGTTTATGATATAAAACAATATTGTAATAGTATATAATTATATTATGCATTAGAACATATAAATCAAATAATTTTACTACAATTCTTATAATCTTAATAATTATCGTCATCCTTCTGGTGAACTCTCTGATGCAGATACATCAATAATAAATTGCTCTAAAATATTTTGTACATGGTTGTCGACTCCGTACATCTTTGTTTCTATCTTGGTTATCACATGATTGAGACATGACCATCTTTTTTATCTATCCACTTTAGCTACTCCTAATAACAAAAGAGTTCAGACTTCTTAAATTTTATAACTTTTGTTATTTCCTGCCATAGCCCTTCACTAGAGACCAAACGAGTTCAATTGGATTGAGCTCACAGTGATACGTCGGCAAAGGTATGACGAGGCGATTTGTTAACTTAGCTACATCATTTTTTTCAAAAGAACAGAATCGGTCGTTTTGCTTACCCTAATTCAATAGTTGCAACTTTAGTATTGATTCGTCACAAGCAATATTTATCGACGCACAGGTAGTCGAAAACTCAACTGAATGTACCTACATATAACAATACAGAGTTCGTGTGGAACGGACTTTATCTTGATTACGTTGGCCAATAGTAACGCAGTAAAATTTTTAGTACGCGTTTGTTAAAAAAAATAGACTATAAAAGTTAGTATTACTAAAACGAATGGGATGATTTTTGGTGAGGATGGAGTACGAAATAGTATCTAGTAAGATATTGTGATTTATGTGTACAAGTTGAAAGGAAGAAGAATTTGTGTATCTGCGAACTTTGTTAATGGAGAATAAAAATCATGAGGGAGATTTTGAAAATCTACCGGGCTCAGTTCCAGACTCCGGACTTCTAGTGATTGTTTCTTTGTCTGAAAAACCTATATAAGATCCGGAATTCAATCCAAGGATCTTGAAATACAAAACCGGGGCTTTTATATGCACAAGAGGCCGACATTAGGTGAAGTTGTAAAAAAAACATTGATTATACAATTTCCTTTCCATTTTTTCTGCTTTTTCCATTATATTTGCCTCGAAGAGTTCCAAGTCCTATGTAAAGAAAATTTCTGACGACCTTGTTTACATTGATGATAATATGAATACCTATATTTTCGCAAATTATTTGTGCTAGGTTTATGTTATCGGCAAAAGCCTGTGTACAGTAAACTTTTGTTTGATAAGTGTTGAATTAATTTACTAAACTAAAATGCTAAATATATCAAGAGCGTGCTGAAATGCGTCAGTTTCATGTAAAACAAATTTTATATGTCTAAAGTGTGATAAGGAGCGATTTTCCATTATTTACTAAGGTATGTAGAATATACTTTATACAGGGTTATTGGAAAATGCTTATACCTTTTATAGTCCATTATTTTAGTATATCCAGAATTTTAGTTCTATGACTTTAGTTGAAACCTAAAACATTTTTCATCAAAAGATCATCATAATTAATGATATTTTAGTACTGTCTGTGACTTTTTAGTTTTGTGTCTCGTAATAAAAGAAATAAGCAACAAAACAAGCAAGCTAGAAAACTCGGCTACGTACTTATGGGTAGAGAGGTAGTGCAACCTTCATTATGATCATACTGTAACCCATATTTGCTATAAATATTATTGATTCTAGCGTAGCAATCGAGGCTTCACGTACTAAAATATATTTGTTAGGATTAACCGAAGGAAACCAAGTGGTTGTTATAGCATTTTTACAACAACCCTGTATATAGCCTGTCCTGATAAATAGATCAAAATTCTTCTATAAAGCTCCTCAAACTGATTATATCCCGTGCAATAAAAAAATTACAAATTTACGAGAGAAAAATTTAAGTCATGTACGGGATCGAACCCGCGTCCATCCACCCCTTTAGACGGGGTATGCTCTAATCCAATTGAGCTAGCATGACAATGAGTCATAACTCAATTTTTTCCTATCGTTCTTCAACTATCGTATTGGGATGAAAATAAATCCTCTCGTAAATTTGTAATGTAATCCGCAGCGTTATTGCAAACATAAAAATATTAAAAATATCCCTTGCACTTTATGCTTGTGAAGAGAAGTAATAGTTTTACTTAAAACTGATTCGTTTCGCGCCACTCTTTATTGTAACGGTTAGTTGTGTGTACTTAGTGTACGAATAAAGCTAATTTCTCAGATATCATAGCCAAATAGATATTAAAAAAAAAGATTGAATCTTTTTTTGATGTGCCGCTAACTATCCTAAAGAGAAAACAGCTAGATATTTGTTATTGTTGAAGTTTACTATTTTATTAACCCATTAACAGAATCTAGTGTAGCGTGTATATTTAGGACAATACACTATGTATAATTACTACAATATTTTAATTAGTAGATTATAAAGAATGGTTATTTAATGCATAGGTACAAGAAACTGCCCGCCCTGCCAACTAAGGGATTATACAGACAATGCATACCCTATACTTTGTAACCCGGTGCGACGCTACGGTAGCAAACTGTGTACCGCGTATGAACAATTAATATTACAGAAAATTCAGTAACTCTATAATTGCACAAACGTCGCTGCCGCCGGGTTGGAAAGTGTACCTTCAGTAATGTATGACACTATCGATTACAAGACGTGTTGTCCTTAGTGTCTAAAACTATTTTTATTGGATCAGATTGTATTAGTTCTTTAAAGTTTTTTCTAATAAAGCACTTAGTTACTAGTTGTAGTAAGTAGTTACACTTTGTTGAATATTTTATAATGTTCTAGTCATAATTAATATAATCAATAAGAGTGTTGTGCTTTGAAAGTTTAAACACTATAACTTGCCATTTCAACGCACACTGCCTACGACGTGTTTATTAGTTTTTATCAAATTGACTATTAAGTATTTTTAATAATCTAATTAAGCTGTTCGTACTTTTATCAGATTCTCAAACGTGTTCTATGCTATGCTAGCGTAATTGTGCCACAAATTTAAAATTAATTTATTACGGATTTGCACTTTGTTTGAGAATTATTTGAGTACATATTACAGAAAAGAAAAACCGTACTTAGTACTCTGTGTACTCATAGACGTCATTTAATTTTTAACAAGCACTAAAACAATAAAGTGAGTTTCACAGGTATAAAAATATCAACCGGCAACACGCAGGCTAGGGATCGAAGACGTCGATTAGGGTTTCCTGTATTTCAGATGCTTATCATCAGGGCGAACCCGCAACAGCATTTGCGAGCTTTTTGTTAAATATTAGTAATTTATGGTTGTTATTTACGTTACAATATTAAGAGAGTCCAAATACATCACCATTTTGTTTAACATTTTTCAACAAAAACAAGTCGGTACATAAATAAACGAGTATAGCTTTTTGATAATTTGTACTCGCTCATTAAAAAACAGACCACCAAATTAACTAAAAACTTATGCCGCCTAAACGTGGTCTTAAGCTTGTGCAAAAATAATGGCAACTAAGTCATTTAAACTAGTATTTTCGAGTCTCGTTCGCGAAGGCTGTAGTCGGTCTATGCAGCTCAATTTTACGATACTTTTATCACCTATCAGGGATTTGGCAACTGCATTGATGCTGCATTGCGTTTGAGTGTGATATAAAAATGATGCTTGTAACGCAAGCAGACCCCAGCTCCAATTTTACTTAAAAAAACGAATTCGCTAATGCTAAAAGTATCATGCGTGCTGCGGCACAACTTTAGTCAAAGTTAATACAGTTATTTATAATAATATTTAAATATGTGGCAGAGCACGTTGATTCTTATTTTCTTGTAGTTTGTACGCAGCTAGAATAGAATGTAATGATGTTTAATAGTTTATGATACAAGTGAGCTAAGTTGCTCATTATACACGTGGGTTGCAGCGCGAGCCGCAGGCGAGGGCGTAAATCAGTCGAGTGTATAATGAGCAAGTTGCTCACGAGATTCATACGCACGTTTTCAACACCCTTGCGAGGAAAAAAAAATATTGCACAAATGCGATACAAACAACATACGAAAACTAATTGGAAAATAGCGCGCAAGCTTATTTTTTGCGGGCGCAAATGTATGATGGTTGATTACATTGTTGTTACAAATCTGTAAAAATGCTATGTTTTCTCGCATATAATATGCAGTTAGGTATTAACTTAACTTTGTAGGGATAATTCTATTACGCATAAGTGTATAATATTATTATGCACGAGGGTGTTATAGTTCGGTTTATGGCCCTAAGAACGATATAATAAAGCTCACTTTACGAGCAAGGGTGTTGAAAACTACTTTATGATATTAGCAGCATAAGATACAACGATAAAAAGATAATGTACTTACTCAATGACAGCCAAATATTGAATCTGTGATATAACACGTGCGACACGTAAGATATGTAATATTGTTTGTTCATAGATGTTAGTAGGATCGTGATACAAAGTGAGGCCTATTTAACTAAGATTATCTTGAATGTTATACTTAAGATGTAAAATAATGTTGATTTCAATATAATTGCAGGTAATAAAGCGAATTTAATGAACATTGGACGTAAATATCTGAAATATAGCAAATTATTAGCTTAAAACTTATTGAGTGTATTTTTTTATATGTAAATATTTTTAGTTTAATTTGTATGTCAAAACATATCCAAGCTATAGCCAGTAGCCAACAAAGAATGTATCAGAGTTATTTTATTGTTTATTGTAAATAAATAAATTGTACAGTATTATGTATTTAAATAGATCGCAAAGATTTGTCAATATGAAGAACAGCGGACCTATCCCTTTAGTCAATTGTTCTAAGCTATCGTATTCAGAGTTCTCTCCTCTCCACGATGCGCGCCATGGTCTTTCAGAGATCCGTGCTGTGCAGCAGAGAGACTGCTCTTTTCTAGATGTACAAAGATAAGAAAGGATTACCTACAAAAAGTTCGCTCTTCAGAGTTTAAAATAAAAATCTTTATTTTTCCTACACTGATGTTCAGGCAAGACTGTCGAAATTTTGAATGAACTCGCGCGCGAACTGTAGCTGCAAATGAGTATTAACCTTGTTTTATCTTAGTATATCTTATGTAATTAGTATTGAAATTCCATCCTTGTATATTATATAAATAAAAGTGAAAACCTGTGTCCGGGGCCGAATAAATATTTTTACAGAGTTAATTTACTCATACATTTTGTGGATAGAGCATGCTAGAGGCGCATGCGTTTTCGTTGTGTACTAAATCTTACAGTTCATACAATTTTATTTACAATTTAGGGACTTTATTAGAAATAATCACATGAATAGAGGGTAGGTTGTAGGTTGGTCCCCTAAATAAAGTAAGTATAAAAATTTGAGTGAAATACATATAAATACAGTTACGATTTTGTGATTGCTGAAAAAATCTATTTTAAGTACATAATATATTGAGTATAGCACGAAGTGTTTAATGTTCTAGCTAATTGTAATATAGGTGATGTTTTATGAATTTGTTTGAATTAAATATATGAATAATTACAAGGTGTTTTTTTTTGTTAAGATAATGAAAGGAAAGGTGTAACTGACATATAACGCAAAGCCCGAACCAGTGGACGTAGACATATTTTGCTATTTGGAGAGTGTATGTACAGGAGTGAAAAATATACACAAAGAAAGGTTTTTGTAAAATTTGTTTACGGAGTTTATGAAAGAAGTGAAAGATTTAACAAAATACGGTCATTTTGCGGTTCCGGACGGCTTAGTTCGACTGTGGGTCCAGTAGAATTTTCAAGAAGTCGTGTTTCTACTTCATAACATCAATGGATTTGTGAATGCTTTTGTTTCCACTCTTGTCATAATGAGTGTGACTGGATATCTCGATGTTTTTGTCATAAATTAATACATTAACGTCCTTTTTATATCAAAATTATATTGCCAAATATATTTTGGAACTATAAACTATAAAAAATAAAACAGTGTGATGTGACTTAAACCATTTTTAGTCATTTTTCTCCGTGGTCTAAGAAGATCACCCTCGCTATGCTCGAGCGCTAATGTCATCCTGTGCAGATGAAGATTTAAATTTTTTGGAGAAAAAAGGCGGAACTATTTTAATTAGCCACAGTTATTAGTTCTATAAACATAAGGGTGGTTAAAAGAAGGATAATGGAAAGAAATGTTCCATCCCCTCCTACCAAAATATTGCAATTGAGTAATGCAATAATATATTCGAACTCCTACCAATCGGAGTGCAGATCAGAGGACAAAAAATAATCCACATTTTTATCATTACTTTTTACCCACGAGATTTTGTTACAATTTGTATGAAATATAGCAAATTATTAGCTTAAAACTTATTGAGTGTATTTTTTTATATGTAAATATTTTTAGTTTAATTTGTATGTCAAAACATATCCAAGCTATAGCCAGTAGCCAACAAAGAATGTATCAGAGTTATTTTATTGTTTATTGTAAATAAATAAATTGTACAGTATTATGTATTTAAATAGATCGCAAAGATTTGTCAATATGAAGAACAGCGGACCTATCCCTTTAGTCAATTGTTCTAAGCTATCGTATTCAGAGTTCTCTCCTCTCCACGATGCGCGCCATGGTCTTTCAGAGATCCGTGCTGTGCAGCAGAGAGACTGCTCTTTTCTAGATGTACAAAGATAAGAAAGGATTACCTACAAAAAGTTCGCTCTTCAGAGTTTAAAATAAAAATCTTTATTTTTCCTACACTGATGTTCAGGCAAGACTGTCGAAATTTTGAATGAACTCGCGCGCGAACTGTAGCTGCAAATGAGTATTAACCTTGTTTTATCTTAGTATATCTTATGTAATTAGTATTGAAATTCCATCCTTGTATATTATATAAATAAAAGTGAAAACCTGTGTCCGGGGCCGAATAAATATTTTTACAGAGTTAATTTACTCATACATTTTGTGGATAGAGCATGCTAGAGGCGCATGCGTTTTCGTTGTGTACTAAATCTTACAGTTCATACAATTTTATTTACAATTTAGGGACTTTATTAGAAATAATCACATGAATAGAGGGTAGGTTGTAGGTTGGTCCCCTAAATAAAGTAAGTATAAAAATTTGAGTGAAATACATATAAATACAGTTACGATTTTGTGATTGCTGAAAAAATCTATTTTAAGTACATAATATATTGAGTATAGCACGAAGTGTTTAATGTTCTAGCTAATTGTAATATAGGTGATGTTTTATGAATTTGTTTGAATTAAATATATGAATAATTACAAGGTGTTTTTTTTTGTTAAGATAATGAAAGGAAAGGTGTAACTGACATATAACGCAAAGCTCGAACCAGTGGACGTAGACATATTTTGCTATTTGGAGAGTGTATGTACAGGAGTGAAAAATATACACAAAGAAAGGTTTTTGTAAAATTTGTTTACGGAGTTTATGAAAGAAGTGAAAGATTTAACAAAATACGGTCATTTTGCGGTTCCGGACGGCTTAGTTCGACTGTGGGTCCAGTAGAATTTTCAAGAAGTCGTGTTTCTACTTCATAACATCAATGGATTTGTGAATGCTTTTGTTTCCACTCTTGTCATAATGAGTGTGACTGGATATCTCGATGTTTTTGTCATAAATTAATACATTAACGTCCTTTTTATATCAAAATTATATTGCCAAATATATTTTGGAACTATAAACTATAAAAAATAAAACAGTGTGATGTGACTTAAACCATTTTTAGTCATTTTTCTCCGTGGTCTAAGAAGATCACCCTCGCTATGCTCGAGCGCTAATGTCATCCTGTGCAGATGAAGATTTAAATTTTTTGGAGAAAAAAGGCGGAACTATTTTAATTAGCCACAGTTATTAGTTCTATAAACATAAGGGTGGTTAAAAGAAGGATAATGGAAAGAAATGTTCCATCCCCTCCTACCAAAATATTGCAATTGAGTAATGCAATAATATATTCGAACTCCTACCAATCGGAGTGCAGATCAGAGGACAAAAAATAATCCACATTTTTATCATTACTTTTTACCCACGAGATTTTGTTACAATTTGTATGAAATATAGCAAATTATTAGCTTAAAACTTATTGAGTGTATTTTTTTATATGTAAATATTTTTAGTTTAATTTGTATGTCAAAACATATCCAAGCTATAGCCAGTAGCCAACAAAGAATGTATCAGAGTTATTTTATTGTTTATTGTAAATAAATAAATTGTACAGTATTATGTATTTAAATAGATCGCAAAGATTTGTCAATATGAAGAACAGCGGACCTATCCCTTTAGTCAATTGTTCTAAGCTATCGTATTCAGAGTTCTCTCCTCTCCACGATGCGCGCCATGGTCTTTCAGAGATCCGTGCTGTGCAGCAGAGAGACTGCTCTTTTCTAGATGTACAAAGATAAGAAAGGATTACCTACAAAAAGTTCGCTCTTCAGAGTTTAAAATAAAAATCTTTATTTTTCCTACACTGATGTTCAGGCAAGACTGTCGAAATTTTGAATGAACTCGCGCGCGAACTGTAGCTGCAAATGAGTATTAACCTTGTTTTATCTTAGTATATCTTATGTAATTAGTATTGAAATTCCATCCTTGTATATTATATAAATAAAAGTGAAAACCTGTGTCCGGGGCCGAATAAATATTTTTACAGAGTTAATTTACTCATACATTTTGTGGATAGAGCATGCTAGAGGCGCATGCGTTTTCGTTGTGTACTAAATCTTACAGTTCATACAATTTTATTTACAATTTAGGGACTTTATTAGAAATAATCAAATGAATAGAGGGTAGGTTGTAGGTTGGTCCCCTAAATAAAGTAAGTATAAAAATTTGAGTGAAATACATATAAATACAGTTACGATTTTGTGATTGCTGAAAAAATCTATTTTAAGTACATAATATATTGAGTATAGCACGAAGTGTTTAATGTTCTAGCTAATTGTAATATAGGTGATGTTTTATGAATTTGTTTGAATTAAATATATGAATAATTACAAGGTGTTTTTTTTTGTTAAGATAATGAAAGGAAAGGTGTAACTGACATATAACGCAAAGCCCGAACCAGTGGACGTAGACATATTTTGCTATTTGGAGAGTGTATGTACAGGAGTGAAAAATATACACAAAGAAAGGTTTTTGTAAAATTTGTTTACGGAGTTTATGAAAGAAGTGAAAGATTTAACAAAATACGGTCATTTTGCGGTTCCGGACGGCTTAGTTCGACTGTGGGTCCAGTAGAATTTTCAAGAAGTCGTGTTTCTACTTCATAACATCAATGGATTTGTGAATGCTTTTGTTTCCACTCTTGTCATAATGAGTGTGACTGGATATCTCGATGTTTTTGTCATAAATTAATACATTAACGTCCTTTTTATATCAAAATTATATTGCCAAATATATTTTGGAACTATAAACTATAAAAAATAAAACAGTGTGATGTGACTTAAACCATTTTTAGTCATTTTTCTCCGTGGTCTAAGAAGATCACCCTCGCTATGCTCGAGCGCTAATGTCATCCTGTGCAGATGAAGATTTAAATTTTTTGGAGAAAAAAGGCGGAACTATTTTAATTAGCCACAGTTATTAGTTCTATAAACATAAGGGTGGTTAAAAGAAGGATAATGGAAAGAAATGTTCCATCCCCTCCTACCAAAATATTGCAATTGAGTAATGCAATAATATATTCGAACTCCTACCAATCGGAGTGCAGATCAGAGGACAAAAAATAATCCACATTTTTATCATTACTTTTTACCCACGAGATTTTGTTACAATTTGTATATGGAGCACGAGCCCAAAAAATTCGAGAAAATGGATTTTGCTAAACGTTACTCCAGCAGGAAACGAAATATCTCGAAAACCTTACGACGCACAAATTTAATTTTTGGTGCACATTTATGCACAAATATAAGCTATCTGTCCATATACTTAATTTTTCTTTCCGATCATTCGATCAAAATTTTCCTGCTGGAACAACGTTACTCCAGCAGAATTGGTTTTTCCTTTTTTTTAACAAAACGGCAAAGTGCACAAATTTATTATTTGGTGCACATTTACAGCGTATAACGCACTAATTATTTGTAGAACTCAATTTATTCCAGGAGTGATTTTCTTGCTAGGGTAATGCATACAAAATGTACACGTTAAATAAAACTAATATCTTGACTCCACCATCTAAAATTAATATATACCTAATAGATATTAAAATCCTACTAGCCCCACTAGTATAATAAAGAAGTGTCCCTATACCGACTAAATAACACACGGTGTTCCAACTCTACCGCTTCTCGGCGGGCCGCAGGGACGCTTTAGCGTTCAACCACGAACCCGCCACGGTTGTCCGTTTCCGGACCCCTCCTGGGGTGCTACCCCTCACGACGCACCAGAACACATGGCACGGTGCTACCACCCGGGAACCAAGCCTGCAAATGGGCGTCAGACAACCCCGCTACCGACATCTAAGGTCCCCTGCGATACCTCGGCCTGCGTCGTCGTTGGCACTTGGCAGTATTCTTAGTCACCTACGCTGTCTATCACGCGCGCCGTCATATATAGGAATCTTACCGGGGGCTGAAGCTTATCATAGCGTGGAGATAGGTAACACATGGTGCAAGCTCGACTGGGTAGCTACCACTATCAAGAATGCCTATGTTTCCAATCCTCAACCAATATGACTTCGTATTGGTCGCCAATGTAATTAGCACATATAGGTACTGTGATGTAGTCACGTAATTGATGGAGATGAGCTGGACCTGTAACACAATGAAATAGTTAATATAACAAGAATAAATAAATAATTTATTCTTCAATTTTTTTCTAATTACATAGGTGTTAACGTGTAAAATGGATACCACAATAAAATGTTTATTATTACACAACTTAGATTCAGGCCAGTGAAATTGCTTCAGGTGCCGTGGCCCGTGAGCCACCGATGTCCTAACATCAGTAATAAACTGAAACACTATCCGTTCCCAATTATACATAACTAGTTACTTGTTTATTCGTTAAATATTGTGGTAGTAATCATTCACGCGTACGACGAACGGTCGCGGCGTCATCGATCGAGTGCTATCGACGAGTTCGCTACTAAGATAAACATAAAAAAAATTTGCTGATATGAGTTTCAAGGTATTTACATTTTTCATATGTTTTGAGTTTTATGGTGGTAGCGGGTGGTAGAATCTTATGAGGTAGACGTCTAAATGGGTAGCACCTTTGTCATTTAACAACAGCAATATTTTCAGTGTTGTATTTTTTCATACAGTAATGTAATAGGTATATGTAATAATAGTATACCAGGAAATTTCACATGATCTGAAAAAAAACCTGTTCTGTTCTGTGCTTTTTACAGGCAAAACTACGATATTCGTAGGGGCAGAAGGAGTAGTAATTTAGTTTTTCGACCATCTCAATATGTGCCGTATTCCACTTGACGCGATTATCGATAATTTTGACCACATTTTGATATCTATGCCTATGGTACATTTACAGTTCGACCAACTTATGTGTGAACTCTAAGTGGGCGCTGTTGGTTGAGAAACACCAAATTCTTTTTCTAATTTTCGTAAGCAATTTCGTAGTTCCTTTTTCTGCCACTTCACAGATAACTTGGTTGAACTGTAATTACAAACATTTAATATAACAATAGACTCAAAAATGTGGTCAAAATTATCGAAAATAACGATAGTGGCGTCAAGTGGAATACGGCGATAGTCGCACAAAAATAGTTTAAAACTGTAAATTTTGACGGCCCACCATTTTTATCAATTCATATATATATTTCAATAAAAAAAATACATTTGTAGGTTAACTCTGCTTGTTTCCTAAGCTCCGCTAAGCAGTAATGCTAGCATCATTGTGTTCCGGTTTGATGGGTATGGTGCCGGTGAAATTACAGGCACGTGAGACTTAACAACTTTCTGTCTTGGTGACGGTTGCAGTGCAGACCGTTGTTATAAACAGAGGTTATCACCATGTGGGACACGTCCATTTTCCATGACAGGCGCATAAAAAATAAAACCGACTAATGGCGAGTTGGACTCGCTCACCGATGGTTCCGTACCTACCAACACAGAATGTTCAAAAATCGTAAGTTTTTCATAGAGTTCGAGCTGTGTGATATCCTTAGCGGGAGGCTGACCCGCATTTCGCCGGTTTTTATATTTATTTGTTACTATACAGTATTATTTGTACCCATTACGACTCCAAAGATTAAAGGCCTCTAAAAAGTCGGAAAGTCTCGTGCCATTAACAACTTGCAACCTTCCATAACAAATAACTGTTTTAGGGTATACGATCTTATATATTCTAGCCCCACTTGAAAATAATTGAATTGAATTTCTACTCCATCATTTGGCTTTGGGTCAACGTAATACATAAAATATCAAAATGTCAGGTCAACTCATTCCGTTTACGAGCCAGAGATCCGTGACATATCAGTCATAGTAGTCTCATTAATACAGCTCAGTTTTTCCTTTGAGTACGGAACCCTAGCTTTGTATACTAATATTTACCTTTACATTTCAGGTCCTGTTATTATCTGCGTTGTGCATCCTGTGTTCCTGTTGGGGAGACAGGAGTTCTTCGGAAGATATCCAGGAGGAAATAGTAATGCAGCCGCTGAATGCCCCATCAGATGATCTGGACCAAGATGCATCTATATGGGGCGATGCTTGGAAAGCGTGGAAAACTAACAGACAGGGTTAACATTTTATGCAGTGCACCTAATAAGTACTTTATATCTATATACTTAAACTACGGTACTTGCTTGCCAACTATATACATTATACCTAAGAGACTTTACTCAATACAGGTATATGTACCTTTCTTTGTATGGAAAATATGATGCCCATCGTTGTAGGGCTGTATTTTTCGAATGCTCGTCTGGTTATCTATGACCCTCAAGCATATTCTATGCCTTAAGTATAAAATCTATTTCAGCACTTTCAGCGCGTTCCTTGAGAGCCAGTGATTGTTGCTATAGCTTCAATTACTTACAAGCTCGGGAGAATTATGTCAAAGGCTTTAAGCTTATCATCTTCCTACTATTATAATTATGTTAAGCGATACCCTCTGCCTATAACAGATGCCTTTTTTGACCCACTGCACTGCGCCCAAGACTGAGACACAAAGTAGTTAAGTCTTATGTGTTAGTAATTTCACCTTCAATTTAAATATCATGCAACACCATACATGATGATGGCAGTATGCTGCTCATTGGGCGCATTTTACTATTCTCTTGTTGGATAACGGTTTTTAAGAAATAAAATAAAATATGAGGTGCTTTATTCTGGCAAATTGGCCTTGACCCCGATACGTAAACTTTCACGACTCCGATAATTAGTCGAATTGTCATACTATTAGACTACAGTTAAGTTCTGTGCTACGGTAGAATTCCTGGTGAGTTGTTGTTTGGGTGGGTATCACCAAACTAGGTTAATAATTTAACTACTAAGCAATTAATTGCTTTATTCCCGGTGAAGAAAAAGGTATTTTACGACTGAATTTCTTGCGACTGGGCGCGGATAGAACTATTTTGATCTGAGCAGGGAAGGGTTACCCCACATTTTTTTAAGTTTTTATCTAATTTATGTAGTATACAGCATCTTGCTGCACTGAGAAAAATGTTTCAACAGGAATTGGCCTGTTGAGTGTGTTCCTGTTGTTGTGACAGGAAACTCCCGTTACAACAACAGGATAATGTCTTGTTGTCTTAATCCCTGTTATGGCAATAAGACAAGCTAGCTGTCACAAAAGGACTGAAAATTGAAGAAAAAAATTCAACGGGATTGCCTTGTTGGCACAAACGGACTGTCCTGTTGGTGAAAACTTAACAAGATTGCCCTGTTGAAAGAAATAGACTGTCCTGTTCGGACAACGGCACGTGTCTATTTGGGACAACAAGACATTTTCCTTTTAATCCAACAATGTAATCCCTGTGTTGCAACAAGATAGCTGGTTATGAGAATGGGTTTGCCAACGGGATGCTCCCATTGGTGCAACAGGGACAGCCCTGTGACGACAACGAGAGCACTTCATGTTGTTGTAACTAACTTGCTCCTGTTGGCCTAAAAGGAAGATTTGTGCCTTTTTGTGGAAATCGGCTTTCCCTTTGGTGCAAATAGACCCAGCTCCTTAGTACCAACGAGATCATCCTGTTATTGTAAAGGAAAATTGTCCCATCGCAGCAAAAAGCTATACTTTTGCAACAACAGGTTAGACTTAATGAGATATATATTTGTAGTATCATGGTCAATCCCAATGTCTCAACAAAACTTTAATAATAATAATAAATCTTTATTTACAGGTAACAGGAATATGTAGGAATATATATATATATATATAGTAAACACACAAACTCACAGAATTTATACCTTAGAGACGAATGTAGTAGATTACATAGATAGGTATACATACATTTTGAATTGAAATTAACTACACTATCAAAATTGTTTTGGCATTCAATTCATCGGTCATGAAGAAACCTGTTTCCTGTTGTCATAAAAGGTATTCCCGTTGTGCGTGTAGGTGCATGATAATCTTAAAAATATCCTTTTGGAGTAATAAGAAATAGGATAATATAAATAGTTCAAAAGGATTTCCATCCAATGTCCTGTAGGACTAACGAGATCTACAATTATCTTGTTGGAGGAACCGGATAGCTTATTTAGCCTAACGGGGTATCTTCTTGGGGGTGAATCGGCCAAAAGCGGAATCCCTTTGGAGTAATAGGAAATAGGATAATATAAAAAGTTCAAAAGGACTGTGTGGTAAAACCGCCACATATGAGATGGTCACCCTGATTTTTGAATTTAGTGTTCTTTTGGCGTTGCATGTTGAATTGAGAAGACACGATCTTGAAATAATTCATCCAATTATAATTTAATTTTGAAATTCTATTTTCGTCATGGATATTTCTGTTGTCCTATGTGAAATCGGTTACAGTGCCTTGGCAGATACCTTTATCGGTAAGTGTTATTATTTAATTTTTTTGTTGTTGTGGAAATGCTTGGTTGCACGCATGATGCTTGAAATGCATTACATTATTAACATGTTTTCATACATTTAGGTATTATTACTAACGTATAGATAGAGTAGGTTTCCTAAACCGCAGAGCGTGGCGCAAAATGTTTATTTGCGGTGACTTCACTAAATGTAGTAATAGTACCACAATGTTTCCATGTAGTTTACAAATGGGTATAGTAAAATATAACGTATTCCACAATTGTCCCAAATTTTCATTAGCATATACTATGTGATAGTTTCCAGAAACAATGTTCTCTTATTTTTGTTTATTTGAGTGACAAAACCATACCGTTGCCCATGGCGTATAAGCACTATAAGCTAAGATATACTTTTTTATTCACATAATCCTAACAGTACTTTTACAATACAATACAATACAATAATTTATTTATAACACCAGGTTACAAGTCAAAAAGTTCAATAATTATGATTACAATTAATTATTAATTGCGATTAAAACATAATAAATTATTTGTTAATATAAATAATGAAAAGGAAGAATAAAATTATACAATAAAATATCTAAGAATAAATTTATATAATTGGCAGTTTACAAAACTCTTCTACAGAGTAGAATGAGTAGTCAAGAAGCCATTTTCTCAGTCTTGATTTAAAAACCATGGTGGAAGTTGCGTCCCGTTTTATCGAGTCCGGCAGCCGGTTGTATATGGAGGGACCCATAATATATACAGACCTTTCCGATTTGCACAGCCTGTGCTTGGGGGTGACAAGGGCGCGAGCGAACCTGTTACTTCGGAGAGCGCAGTAAGTGTTCACGCCTCTCCCGGAACTTGTCAATATTATTGTGCGTGAACAGAGCGACTTGATAAATAAGTTCACAGGGGAGCGGCATGATTTTCAGCTTCTTGAACAGGTCTCTGCACGACACATCATCGGACACACCCACGATGGCGCGCACCGCTCGCTTCTGCATGACGAAAGCTCGCCCGACATCCGCGGCTCGCGCCCACAGCTCCACACCATAGGTGAGGATGCTGTGGACGGTTGCAAAGTAGCATGACAGAACCACGCTGCGAGAAGCGGTGCCAGCGAGCCGTCGCAGTGCGAAACAGGTACGGCCTAGCTTGGAGCACAGTTCGTCTATATGAGCCTCCCACGTGAGGCCACTATCAATGTAAAAGCCCAGTAATTTTGTTATGTTGACCATCTGCAGCGCGGTGTTTCCTGCGATCACAGTACAGGGTGGTGAGATAGTGCCGTTAAGGCGGAAGATCATAAAGCAGGTCTTATCTCTATTGAGGGCCAAACCGTTCGATTTAAACCATCGCTCCAGCCTTCGAACCACATTATTTAGCTTAACCTCCAGTTCGAGCATTGACGGCGCAGTCACTATAGCTGCGACATCGTCAGCGTACATGTAGATCTGCGCGTCGCTCACAGACTCTGGTAGGTCATTCAGCAACAGGCTGAACAATGTATTCGACAGGCAAGAACCTTGCGGCACACCCATGGTGTTCTCCAGCTCTGACGACCTTACACGCCCATGGTCGCCGACCACAGTCTGCGTACGTTGCGACATAAAAGACGTCAGCAGTGACAGCACGGGGCCTCGTATGCCATAGAAATTTAGTTTGTTGGCGACTAAGTGGTGGTCAGCAGTATCGAATGCGCGCGAGAGGTCGCAGTATAGCAACGCTACTTGCTGGCCAGCCTCGCGGGCGTCCAGCACACGCCACACCACCTCTCGCATTAGGTCTGTTGTTGCACGCCCGGCTCTGTAAGCATACTGCCTGTCGGATAGTACGCTGCACTCTCCTATGAAATGTACAAGTCTTTTATTGAGTCCTACCTCAAAGATTTTACTAATAGCGGGTACTAATGATATTGGCCGGTACGACTCGATATTAGATTTTTTCCCTTTATCCTTATACAAAGGAGATATTTTTACACGTTTAAGGGCGGTCGGATACACGCCTTTGCGAACGCAGGCGTTAAATAGGTAGGAAATGATGTGCCCCATTTTTGCTTACAGTTACAAGACGACTTTGAAGAATCATACGGATCATACCCCGATTCAAGTTCAAAATTTCAAGACAATTTAACGAGTTCTGGAGCTTGCTAATGCCAGGCTGGACTACGGGCCGTGCAAGGAGATTAAATATATCCTTGAGGAGGCGTGCTGTAAGTATCAAAGCAGGATTATAAAAGAATTTAATTAAATTGCATAATTTTTAGCCATACTCAAATTATAATTCTATTTAATTTGGTTGGTTTTTGAGTTGGTATTATATCGAGTAATAAATTTAAATTTTCATTTTGCAGGGAGTGAAGATAGAGAGGACCTAAGTACAGTATGGCTTATCAGCAAGTTGCTTAACTACGGAACCACCATCCGCTGCGGTAAAAGTGTCTGGAGACCAGCTCGAAGCGAGTCAGTCAAAAAGATTGCAGTTTTGGTTTCCGAAGAGGCTGATAGAAGTGAAATACCTATATGCAACAAGGGTTGCTCTCCACAAGGAATATGACTTGGTGCTGCAGCCATTTATCATAGTATATGGTAATAATAATAGGTTTCAAACACTTTTCAGCGATCATAGTCACGGGGTGACTAATGGATTTTACATGTCGCCCCGAGACCACGAAACGTCGGGATAAAAATAATGTTAAAATATACGCGATTTAAATCGTTTAAAGTTGTTTTATAATTTGTCTTTATTGCCAAAACTTAAGAAAATATTATATTGTAATATGTATATGGTATAATGTTTTGTCTATCAGCTGATTCGGGTCGACTCTTAAGTGTGTTTATTTAATAGGAATATTCTAATGTGTATGTACATATTGTCCGATGAAAATATTATAATACCTAATGTTTTCTCTATCAGCTGATGCTAAGTGTATTTAACCTCTAATGTTTTGTTGAACTGGTGTAACGTTTATGGTAATTAAAGCAACTGTTTTATATATGTAATCTCTGTATTATTATTTCAGCTCATGGTAGTCCAGAACTTCCTGTTGGCCTGTATGCTTAATCCTGTCTATTGGACTCAAGAAAACTACTGATCAACCCGAAAAGGCCTCATATTCGTTCACTGTTTGCGTGCAACACGTACAACGTGATCTCCTGCTATTCGTCTTTTGGAAACTGTGAGTCTAGGATTATCCAGAACCGGGTAACCTGCTGCAATGGATGTGATGTTTGGACTTCTTACTACATAATATGTTATATTAGGGGGGAGATCTATATTAATATGATGAAGAAAAGTGCATCGCTAATACCCCTGTAAGAACAACCAACATCATGCCCATTCCAGTACATCACCCTATTCTGGATAATCTTGGAGTCTATTTCCAGAGAGCGAACAGGCGATACAGTTATCGCAAACAGGTGAGCCCACGTGATGCCTTTTAGTTCAATGAGAAATTTTATTGGGTCCAAAAGAAGAAATACAGGCCAACAGGATATTCCGGAGAGTGTCCTGTTAACCCATTGAGACCATCCTTTCAGGGCAACAGGACACTCTTGTTACAAGAATAAGACTGTCCTTTTAGCCCAATGAGGGTGTCCCGTTAACCCAATGAGACCATCCTTTTAGGGGAACCAGACACTCCTGTAACACGAACAGGACTGTCCTTTTAGACCAATGAGAGTGTCCCGTTAACCGAATGAGAACATCCTTTTAGGCACACAGGATAGTCCTGTTACACGAACAGGACTGGCCTTTTAGCCCAACGAGAGTGTCCCGTGACCCCAATAAGACTATCCTTTTAGGGCAACAGTATACTCCTGTTACACGAACAGGACTGTATTTAGCCCAACGAGGGGGTCCCGTTAACCCAATGAGAACATCCTTTTAGTGCAACAGGACTGTCCTTTTAGCCCAACAAGAGTGTCCCGTTAACCAAATGAGAACATCCTTTTAGTGCAACAGGACTGTCCTTTTAGCCCAACGAGAGTGTTCGCTTAAACCAATGAGACCATCCTTCTATGACAACAGGACATCATTGTTATATCAAGGGGAATGTCCTGTTACCCAAATAGGATTGTCTCATTGGGCTTAAAAGACAATCCTATTCGTGTTATAGGAGTGCCCTGTTGCCGCGACAGGGCAGTCCTGTTGCTCGGAATTTGCCCTGTGATGACAACAGGATTTTCCCGTTGCCACAACGGGAAAACCAACAGGATAGCCCGTTGTCACCTTTTTCCTGTTGGAAAATTTACCTTGTCGCAACAACAGGACCCAACCCAACAAGATTCTGCCTTGTGGCCACAACTAGACAACCCCGTTGTCACTTTTTTAACGGGACATCTTGCTTGGATTAACAGGAGATTTTTCTCAGTGTGCGGATATTTAATAGGTTTTATATAAATAATATATAAATTTTTAACATTGTTTTTTTTTTCTCCTTCAGATCAACCCTCTTTGTTTCAAAAGGCGTTGGCACATTCTTCTCAATTCTGGAATAGCGACAAACATCAAGATATGACTGATAGACGCAAACTAAAGAAAAAAATAAAATTTCTTGTAAAAATACATAACTATCAAGTGTAAAATCTTTCTCATGTAAACATAAGTAGGTATATTTTATTATAATATTATAGTATATTTTATTATAATATTAATATTTTATTATAAAGATAAGTGTTCTTATTTTATATCACTTTAAATCATTTTTCATCAGTCGGGCTCGATATTTAACTTGAAATGCTTAAAGGAAATTCGATTTTCTATCCCGGGGGATACAAAATCACTTATGGGATATAATGAAATTGTTATTCGAACTTGGTTCCTTTACATAATATTCGTACCGTGATAATATTATTGTTTATGCATTACACAAAGAAGCACCCCTAATACAGGGTACCTATAGTACTTGTAAAAATGTGCACATGGTTTTTTATTCACACAAACACTAAAAAATTCCAGAAGAAAGAATATAATATATATATATTATTTTTTTATTGCTGATAGGTAAGCCTTTGACCACAATCTCACCTGATGGTAAGTGATGATGTGGTCGAAGGTGTTAACAGATAGATAGATAGATAGATAAACACTTTATTGAAACACCTTAAAATTAGTTAAAGCAGAAACACAATTTAAAATATTGTAACAATTGGCGGTCTTATCGCTGAAAGCGATCTCTTCCAGACAACCATTGGAAGGAGAGACATAATCGAAGAGATCCAAGGGATGGCGGTGAACAATATAATATAGTACTTACAATGTCAATTAACTTATATTTTACCTACATTAAAGAAATAATATACATATACTTACATATAATATACGCACATATATAATAATACTATATACATTTAAATATACACTTTATTAATAATAAATACATAAATATATAAAATATTATATAAACATACATAATAACATACAATATAATATTTTGTTTGTTATTATTCAGTATTCATATATAAATAATGAATGATGTTCACGAGTATAGGACTCACATTAACAATGGAACAACGTATATATCTATTTATAGGAAGCTAACGAGATACTAGATAAAAGGCTTTTACACGCTCTTTGAAAACAGCTAGTGACTGAGCACGCTTTATTTCAAGAGGCAGTGCATTCCACAGTCTAACGGCTTCAACAGTGAAGGAGTGATCATAAAACGAACTGCTGTGTGAAGGCATGTTCAGCATAAGATTTTCCGATGATCTGAGATCACGCGTATGAGAGGTGCTGCAATATTCGAAACGCTCTTGAAGGTAATGGGGGGATACGGGATTGAATAAACCTATATAACCTAATAAAAAAGCTAAAAAGAAAATATAAAAAAGAGCAACTCAATAAATCTTCAAACAACAGTAAAGCCTTATGGAATACTATAAATAACATAACTAATTATAAATCTACAAAAACACCAAACATATCATTGCTTAATACAAAGACTTCACCTAGTGAAGTCAGTAAATTTCGTAAACACTTTCTTCTCTAACGTTGGTAAATCCTTGGCTGAAAGCATATCTCATCAAAATATAACAAATAACTATTCATATTCAGCTTTTACTCTGCCTTCCAGTCAAGCTTCATCTTTTGTGCTATTAGAAACAGATCCCAAAGAGCTTCATAATATTATAATGAATCTTAAAAATGAAAGTGCACCTGGATGGGATAACATACCTACTAAATTTTTAAAACTATCCAAACATATTTTAATTCCAGTTTTATGTCATCTAATAAACTTATGTTTCAATACAGGCATTTTCCCCCAACTCCTCAAACAGTCTATAGTAACACCAGTCTTTAAAAGTGGAGAGAAAGATGACATTAATAATTATAGACCTATATCAGTTTTACCATCTATTTCGAAAATATTAGAAAAAGTAATTAATAACCGACTCTTAAATTATCTAAATAAATTTAACATTTTATCATGCTGGCAATACGGTTTTAGACAAGGATTTTCCACAGAAGATGCCGTTGCAGCTATATGTAATCTTATAGTGCAACAAGTTGATAGTGGTAACAAGTGCTTGGCGGCTTTCCTTGACCTCAAAAAAGCATTTGATACGGTGTCTGTAGATATACTTATAAAAAAACTAGAAAATGTTGGGGTACGAGGAATGCCACTAGCCCTTCTGTCAGACTATTTACGTGAACGTAAGCAAAGTGTTAAAGTGAATGAATTTGTTAGTGATTATAGTACTATTAGTTATGGTGTGCCTCAAGGAAGCGTACTGGGCCCGACATTGTTCTTGATCTACATAAATGACCTCTGTAATCTCAAAATTAAACACGCGAATATTTTTACCTATGCTGATGATACTGCAATCGTCTTTACTGGCACATCCTGGCATGATGTTAAAAAAATAGCTGAAGAAGGACTCTCTATCACATCTAAATGGCTTACCCAGAATTTGCTTACCCTAAATATCTCTAAAACTAATTTTATGACTTTTAGTAAATATAATAGCAGCCAACCTCATTCCGAATATAGCCTCAAAATACACAAATGTAACCTCGTTGACTCTTCATGTGACTGCCCTTACATCTATAAAGTATCAACCATAAAATACCTTGGAGTCATGATTGACCAATGTTTGTCCTGGCATGCTCACATTGAACTTCTCATGGCCAGGGTTCGTAAATTAATCTGGATTTTTAAAATTCTACGTCATGTTGCATCAAAAGACTTAATTAACCAAATCTACTTATCTTTAGCACAATCAAAACTACTGTATACCAGTCTGGGGAGGAGCTACTAAGACCAAGTTCTTGGAACTCGAAAGAGCACAGAGATCTTTATTAAAAGTAATGTATTTTAAGCCCTACCAATATTCTACAGACATGCTTTATTGAGAGTCCGGATTGCTATCCGTCAGAAAACTCTACATCCTAAATGCCGTTTTAAAGCTACATAGATCTCTTAAATTCAACCCTATTAATCTGACTAAGAGAAGAAAAGGTAGCGTAGCTGCTAAAGTCACTACTTGCTCTCGATTTGCATCGAGACAGTATGTTAAGCAATCTACCTAGGTACCTCTATAACACCATAAATAAAACTTTGAATATATATCCCTTAAATAATTATACTTGCAAAAAATCCCTCAATAAATGGCTATTGACGCTAAGATACGAAGAAGTTGAAAATCTTTTAGAAGTTGTTTCGTAACATGCATTAAAACGTAAACTTTACACATTTATCAAATCATTCATACTAATATTCACATCATTATACTTTTACTCACATACTCACCATCCTCCTGACACACACTTACACAAGCCTACACTTATAAATACACACACGCATACTTTCACATTAACAGTAATATAAACATACATACACTCTCATTCACACTCTACATACATATACAAAACATAACCTAATATTTAAAACATATATATATATATATATAATATACTAACTTTAATTTTTAATAAGTATTCTTGATTGTAACAAGCATTTTTTCATATACAAATTTTAATTCTCTGTAATTCACCATTTAATCACAATTATCTTAATACGGAAGAGCGAGACCCTCTGACACAGGTATGTTAATACTTAAAAGAGAGTCTCAAACATATAAACTGTAAATTAGATTAAGTTTACTGAAATAAATATTTTGTATTTGTATTTGTAATAAAACGTTATACAGAAGAGAGAGAATATGAGTATTCCGGCAATGACGAATGGGTAGCCACTTGAGCTTAGTGCGAAATTCAGAAACATGGTCGTATTTGCGCAAGCCAAATATAAACCGTATAGAGAAGTTTTGGAGGCGCGAAGTTTATTTAATAGGTCCTCCCTGAGGTCTAAGTAACAGGCGTCTGCATAATGTAAAATAGGGAGCAAGAGTGACTGAGCAAGCGCAACTTTAGTAGCAGTTGGTAAAAAGTTTGTAATCCTTCTGAGAGATCCTGCAGAGGCAAATGTCTTGCGACTGACGGCTTCTATTTGTGGGATCCATGTTAGGCATTGGTCAAAAATAACTCCAAGATTAGTGACTGTTTCACTATAAGGAATTTGTACTCCCTCAAATATAACCGGTGTCAGAGTGTTCCAGTCAACATTACAGATGGTTCGCGAACTACCGATAACTATAACTTGAGTTTTTAGCGGATTTACTACTAGACCATAGGCTTTGCTCCAGTCAGATATGTGTTGTAGGTCATTATTAATGGCATCAACGGCTTCTTCTAAATTATTGAGTGAGGCTTGTGAGTATATTTGGAGATCGTCTGCATAGAGATGGTAGGAAGAAGTAATACTTTGGGATATTGAATTAATAAAAATTGCAAAAAGAAGAGGAGATAATACGCCGCTTTGAGGTACACCAGCAGTTAAGTTGCACCAAGAGGAAAACTTCTCATCTAGGCAAACCCGCTGCCGGCGTCCAGGCAGATAACTGTGAAACCAGTCAATAGCCGTTGGAGATATGTTAGTAGAGCGAAGTATGGCTAAAAGAATATCGGAGTCAATGTTGTAAAATGCGTTGCTGAAATCGAGTAGTACCAACACAGTCAATTTTCCGTTTTCCATTCCGAAACGAATATCATCTGTAATTTTTACGAGAGCAGTCAGAGTACTGTGACCTGGCCGAAATCCAGACTGGAAAGGATGAAGAAGATGGTTAGTGACAAGGAAGGAGTTTAATTGTTTGTGGACAAGACGCTCAAGGACTTTGGAGAGAAAAGGAAGAATGGATATGGGTCGATATTCAGAAAAGGATTTGGGATTGTGCTTTTTTGGAAGTGGATTGATTTGTGCATCTTTCCATATTGATGGAAATACGCTATTTGATACAGAATAGTTAAAGATAAAGCAAAGAACAGGAAGAATTATGTCTAGAATAGGGATAATCATGTTCCGACTAATGCCATCGACTCCAACTGCATTCGACGCAAGGGACACTACACTCTTCCTAACATCACAAGCGGTAAATTGACGAAAGAAAAATTTAGAATGGTCAGGAGTTGCAATATTAGAAAGATGTTGTAACGTTCTTACTTTATCAGATGCTAGTAAGCTGCTCGATAAAGAGATGATTATTTAAGGAATTTATATCTAGATTACTAGACACTGACGTTTGGCGTGATTTACCGACTCCTAACGACCTGAGGAACTTCCATACTTTAGCAGGGTCCTCATTTTCTACAGATTTATGGATATGGCGACGTTGTGCATCTCTACACACCCTATTGCAGCGATTCCGATACTGTTTATACTTTTCTTTGTTAAAATCGTCGGGCTTACATTTATATTTGGATTTTGCAACAGTCTTTTTGTGCATGAGCAGTTTTATTTCATTGACAAGCCACGGTGCGGGTTGATGTTTTATTTTAATTGGTCGTAAAGGAGCATGTTTGTCGTAAAGTTGAGTAATAAGGGAATTAAAAATGGACAATTGGTTATCAATGGACTCCGCATCTGTAACAGGTGACCAATCAATTTCCTTAGCATCCGCAATGAAGAGTTCTTGATTCATGCGCTAAAGTTGCGCTGCAGAATAATAGTAGGCTTTGGCTTAGGAGGTCTAATCTTGTAGGAAAGAAAAATCAGGTCATGGTAGGAAAAAGCATCAGCGGACAACTGACCGTGCTTTGCAACGTGCGTCAAAGATGAGACAATTATTATATCGAGAAGCGACGGGGTACTATTGGGAAAATAATGAGTAGCGTTAAATGGAAGAAGGTGCATATTGCTTGAATTAATGATGGATTTTAAACGGGAAGAACGATGGTCATTTTTTATAAGACAAGTATTAAAGTCACCCATGATAATGGTGTGACTATATGAAGGAGAAAGATCTTGTAGGATTGCTTCGAATGAGGCAAAATAGTGGATATCGTTAGAAGGGCTATAATAGACTCCGAGAAGAATTTTGGTGTGAGAGAGAAGTACTTCGATGAAAAGGTTCACCTGCATTGAGCGGTGGAGGCTGTGTTGACATGCTAACTACTGAAAAAGAAATATGAGCTCGTAAGTAAATAGCTACTCCACCGCCGCGGCCGCTGGTGCGATCATTACGTATCAGGCGAAATCCAGGTAAAGGATATAAGATCGAGGGGAGACATGGTTTAAGCCATGACTCGGAGACCATTATAGCGTGAATGTTTTTATTGTCAAAAGACGCCAGCATATCTGGGAAATGAGCCGGAATACTTTGGGCATTAATGTGAATAACATTAATGTGAATAATTGTAGTTAACAGGCTTTACCTACAATTACTGGCTCTCAAGGATAGCTGCCGGAACACACCGTTAGGTGCTTGGCGACAGATTTTCACTTGAGGGTGGTCGCTAGCCAGGCGGGCATTCGCAAAAATGCCCTTCCACCATGCGGTGAAGCTCAAGCCCGCGGCAGGATTCGAACCATGGACCTGCTGCGCGGCAGTCCATAGCCAAAGCCACTGAGCTATCACTGTTTCACAAAAAATAAAATAAAATATTAATAATCGTCAAGAATTAAATTATCGTTAAATTAATATATTCTTCTATGACGGAGGTCTTGTTGCTATCGTAATTTTCCTTCATTGGCGCGTTGACAATTAATCAATTATTAATTACCTGTAAGTCTATACTTACATGTAATTAATAGTATTCACTATTCTGTTGCGAAATCTAAAAGATCCTCATACCATAAGACAAGGTCTTATAATAATTGTTGTACATGAGTAGTACGTTAGTAGCTATTAGTGCATAATATAATATCTACGATATATAACCGGACTCCGCTGTGCCAAAAAAATATTCTAAACCTGCTCAGCAATGCTTATAATTTAGACTATAGCGAAAAAATCCTAAGTAATCCAACCTTTTTTGAGCAAAATAAGCCTCCAGCAATTTTCTTTGATAATCCATTGCAGTTGTCAAGTTTACTTTGATAACTGATCAGGTTTTTTTACCGACTACAAAAAATTTGGTTCTCAATTCGTCTGTATTATTATTTTTTTTATTTTATATAAGTTTTGACTGGGTGAACTGATTTTGATAATTCTTTTTTCATTTGAAAGCTGTCCCATTTAAATTACATCAAAATCGGTCAAGCCGCCTTTGAGTAACACTCCAATAACTTAACAATATTTTCTTATATTGATGATCTCGTAGTCGTTGACAGTGAATGACAATCGAACCCGTAAGTAGCAAGGGTCACTAAAAAGAGTGACAAAAAAGTTTAACCAAAAAATGAAACCGACTTCAACTGTGACGTAACTTGTCGAAGTCGGTACCATGCGCATAATGTTGTGATAATAGGTACCTACTTTTGAACTATCATGGTACCGACTTCAACAAGTTATTTCACACTTTTGGGTGTTGAAGTCGGTTTCACCTATTGGCTGAATTTATTTTTATAATGCTGACGGAACTAGCACAAGGCTCACCTGGTGTTAAGCGATAATATCTGCCTATATATACTTCATGCATCTGTGCATGAAGTTCGTCACAACACAAGTGGCAAACTGCACTGCGCCCATCACCATGAGACATACAATTGTTAAGCCTCATGTGCCTGTGATATCACCAGTACCTGTGGTATGGGTCCACATAATTCAAACCGGAAAACAGTAATGTGAAAATAAATATTCTTCACTTTTTTTGTATTTAAATAGTACCTAATTTACAATATGATGTACCTATCATCAGATTGTAAATTACTATTTAATTACAAAATAGGCAGATATTATCGCCAGGTGAGCCTCATAGTTTCGTCAGCATCATAAAAATAAATTTAACCAAAAGGTAGAACCGACTTCTTATATTTACGCAGCTATATCATTCGACGCCATTAGTTTATAGGACAACAGTGACAGACAGACTTGTAACTGAATTCTGGGATTCTCACATGACATGGTTGTGACATTTAATGTTTTCTTTTAATGAAGTTTATATATATATATATCTTCTTTTGTTTTCTTTGGATTTTCTGTAATACCTATTTGCATAGTATTAGCTAATGGAATTAAAATATGGATTAAAATGTATGCATCGGGAAATTAGTCAGGTAATCGCTATGGACTGCCGCGCCGCAACATCCAAAAATGTGAAATAACTTGTTGAAGTCGGTACCATGATAGTTGGTAATTTACAATCTGATAGGTAGGTATATCATATTGTAAATTAGGTACTATTTAATCAGTAAAAATGTATCAAAATTACTTTATATTAAATTTAGGTATCGGTGCATTTATTTCATTCCAATGGCGCACGACAGTCAGACCTCCACCCACAGTATCATAGAACATATCAGGTACGGTATGAGCCTGTTGCTACTATCTCTCACGCCATGCATCACCGAAGCCGAACGTTTACGCAGTATTGTTTCAAAACAATCCGTAAGAGCCCGGTACTTGACTGATGCACTACAGAATCGAGACAATTTCAACAACATTCTGAATCTATTATATTCGTATGGCATTGAAAATCTTCTGTTTATAGTTGGTCCACAGACTGCAGATGTACATAGTTTGGGTTTAATAAACATTGTTCGATTATCCTAGGGCACGTTTGGCATAATTTTTTGATACCGTTCGGGATCCTAAGCGGTTGTCCGAACTGCAATTGGCCGGTTGTTTATTAATTGTTGCTAAACGACATAAGGTAAATACGTGATACAAAAAATCCTGCCATATTTTATAATGATCTCATAATATATTTGCACCGTAACTCTTTTTACCTATTACTTAAACAAAATAATGGCCTTGCGTAGTATTATTAGGCATGGATTGTTTAGCCTTTTCAGCTCTTCGGAAAACTATGATAACATCATGGAAGTAATAAGTACTATTGTACGTAGTACTTATTACTTCTATGGATAACATCTATACTTATAATAAAACTGTAACAGATCCAATTCTGTAAATTGCAGATATTTTGAAAATAATTTTTGAGAGCCCTCTGTAGCTGATAATGGTGCCAAAACTGTATTTTTTTATTTTTGTCTGTCTGTCTGTATCCCGGCCGCGCTTCACTCCAAAACTACTGAATAGATTTAAATGAAACTTAGCACGATTTTAGTTTATACTATGAAGAAGGACATAGTATACTTTTAAGTTCCCTTAGGAAAGGGGATGAAAGTCAAAATGTACACTTAGTTGCAATTCATTGACGCGAAGTCTGATTTCAATCATTATTTTTTTGTTAGAATAGTGGTACTTTAAACTTGGTACTTTAAGCACCCCACACCCACACGGACAGCCCGGCACCCCACGGGCAGCTCGGCACCCAACAGGCAGCCCAACACCCCACGGGCAGCTCGGCACCCCACGGGCAGCCCAGCACCCCACGGGCAGCCCGGCACCCCATGGTCAGCCCAGCACCCCTCGGACAGCCCGGCACCCTTATTTAGTTTTGCAAGGTTGCTAAGATAAAACTAAAATCTGGAACACTCACCACAATCAGTTTTTTGAACTATCTATCTTTTGCCGGATACATTTCGGAGACTGCGCAATGGAAATATTTTTGTTCTACCGCCAAACTAAATCGCCGTTTTGAAATCGAAATTCTAAAGAAACGTACGTAAACAAAGTACTTTGCTTCAACATTTATTGTGCGAACTGTGAAGGAACTCTCTGAGTATTTTAACTACTGTCTTCTGGAAAATACAACCCGGGAGTTTACAAATTCAAAGTAAAAAGCTCCTTTCTGTGCTATGCTTTACTTAAGAGGGCTTCACCGCAGACCACAGCGTTGCTTAAATATGAACTGTGCTCAAATTTGAATAATTAGTCAGCAGGTACGACAATCGCGAACGAAGTTGTGGGTACAGCTAGTTACAAATAAAACTCTAAATGCATTTCCTGTAAATACACATAAATTTATACAGTTAGGCATATTACCAGATATTTATATCTGCAAGAATTAACTTTTGCTAGAAATTAACTTTTAAGAATGAACACGTTTTATTATACGATGCACATATGCATTATGCCTTGCAAACATCAGGTTTGCAAGGCATATGTATTTACCTTGTTTAATAAAAAAATAATAATGATACATTTTTGGCTGTAAATTTTCATTATATAACAGGTAATTTCCAGAGTATTGACACCTTGGTCAGTCCATTATTTTAGCTAGAGGCCTTATAATGCTCTAGGCCTAATTTCTATCACGTACCATATATTAGTCTATAATTATACGGGCTTGTTTTATGGCATTTTTCATCACTTCGACGAGAAGACTTGAAGGCTTCCAGAGTCTCGGGTTTGTACACGTAAACACGGGACTTCAAAAAACCCCACAAAAAGAAGTTAAATTATACGATTTTAGTCGAAAAATCGTCCAGTTCTTCCGCGAGATTGAGGATGGCTTGGGCGTAGGTCACGCACGTTTGGCGGTCGGCCAGGCTGCAGCTGATGCACGGACTGGACTTTGTACGGGAACATGCGCAGGTTTTTGACCAAAATTCGCCTTAGGGACGCCCGGCTGATGGCTAATTGCGTGGCACGGCGTCTGGTCGATGTTTCCGGACAGAACGGGCGCTCCGGGGCCGGCCGCTCTTGGAAATGTCTCTTGTGGTCCCATACTCTTAAAAAGTAAGTGGCCAAACAGCGCAGTGTTTGCACAGTCGGTGTCGGACGGCCGGGGAATCGGCGAAAGAATTCGCACTGCGCCAACACCACAGACGAATTGTTACGCAAAAAAATAGACACGATTGTTCCGCGTTATTGGGGGGTTTATCGGTCCATGCGTATATTACTTTTCTCTATGGGTCCATGGCTTGTTCACTTGTATTCTGCATCTGTCTAGTCCACAAATGTCAAAACAGATTTGACATTGGCGGCCATTTTCAAAAATGAGAGCGTCTTCCAATCGGGTGATTTCTTTTGGCCCACCTTGTATTATCGTTAAAACGATAGTGCCAAAACAAAAAACGTAAAAAAAATCACGTTTCGTGTATGGGGTGGGGGCCCTCGAAATTTTGCTATTATTATCATTTGATTAGCAATTTGTCATACACATAGGTATGCTGGGAAAATCTAAATCGGTTTATATATTACGGCTATAAAAATACAGCCATTTAAAGGTCGGGCGTACGGATGGACAGCTGAGGCTTAGCAATAGGGCCTGTTTTCTAGTACTGAACCCTCGGTGTTTGAGTTGACTCGCACTTGGCCGATTTGAACTTTGTTTAATATGTACGCAAATTGGCCAAGTATCTATAGGTGTTATGTATAGTTGTAGAACGTTATCATCGACAGGTAGAAGACGTCCACTGTTGAAAAAGGCCTTGTAGTACGTGTAGGTCACAGGAAAAATCCTGTGCTATGTTCCTTGAGCATAATAGACCTATTTACTTTATAAATATATGATAGCGTCAATCAGCTGACAGTAGCATTATCGATTTATGACGTGTTGTTGATTCAGTGGAGTCAGCTGATTTTTGTAAACAAACAGGCATATTAAGATTGCTTAATCCAGCAATCTATTATTTAAATAAAATATCCGACTTTTATTTCTATTTTTGCTATGTTTTACGTTGATTCCCAAAGAACGTTGACTAGACGAGAGAGTTCCCTGTTGACATTGAGACGAGACTCTAACGATAGAGAAGCAATAAACATCCAGCGCAACAACTCTACAGCAACCACAGCCAGACTCGTCACCGAATCTACCACTTCGATTGTGGTCAGAACAAAGGGTTCGGTTAGAAATGAACTAATCACTATGATGTTTGAGTCTATGTTGGACTGCATTGTAAAATCCTGGGATCCCATAGTTCCAACAAAAGTAGAAGAAAGCATTGCAAACTGGGATAACGGAAAAACGCCTAGTGAACTTACTTTCGCCAAGAAGAAAAAAAAGGATATTAATACTCCAGGTATACTACCATAGTTATCATATGTAGGTAACATGTATCACATAAACTGGATTTACGAAATATAAGAATACCTTATTCAATACTAACAGATTAGATTTCCTATGACGAAACCTATTGATATGAAATAACTTTCAATTAATTCAGTACATATCTACCAAAATAAAATATTGTTTCATAGGAAAACAATCAAGAACAAAAAGGAGCCGATCGAAGTCGGAGATTTTAGAGTCCGTACAGGTAGGAAAATAACACAAATGCTTTCTTCTTCTTTTACATGTATATCTTTTCTCCATAATAATTGTATGTGGTACAGGTAAGTACAAACATGTCATATATTTCAGATTGACCCTCTCCAAATAAGCTGGTGGTCGTCACCAGATGAACGAGCAATAATCCATTTTAAAAACGGTAATGTGTACGAGGGGAATATTTCAATGAAATGCATGCATGGAGAGGGTCGGTTTCAATGGGCCGATGGAACTGTGTACCTGGTTCGTAACTATACACTTACGTATGTGAGAATATTTGAGAAAGGGTGAATAAAATCAAACCGGCTGTAATTGCGTCATATTGCAAATATGTAACAGTTTGAAAAGTATTATAATTACCAGTACGGTAGTATTCAAACTGTTGCCCAGTAGTTAAATAATAATTTGGAATGGATTAATTTCTTCCTAGATGAGAAATTAATTCAGTACCCGTTTGAAAACATCGCGCTCAATTCCTAGTAAAGTACATCTAATTACTAGAGCCAGTAACTCTAGGTTAGCCTGAACAACATCCTCGACCACATCATCACTTACCATCAGGTGAGATAGTGGTCAAAGGCTAACCTATCAGGCATAAAAAAAAAAAAAAAAAAAAAAACTATAGATACTGTTCAGATGTTCGTACAGTTGGTGGTTCAGTAAAGTACAATTAGCTGGTTGTTGTCTTAGGATGGCAGTCGTCACAGCATGGTGGTAGGGCACTTTGCAAATGCCACCCTCAAGTTGAAAATCTGTCAGTCATCTGTCCAAGCACGTAACAGTGTGCTCCGGTAGCTGTTCTTGAGGGCCAGTAATTCTAGGTTAGCCTGAACAACATTTTCGACCACATCAACATTTACCATCAGATGAGATAGTGGTCAAAGGCTAACCTATCAGACATAAAAATTAAAAAAAAGAGATCTCCCCGTGGTGTTACGGGCTAAAATTGCACCCCCCACATATCCCGTAGGTGTTCTAAAAGGCGACACCATTAACTGCGATCCTTAAGACGCCCAAGCGTGGGGATTATGGAATCTCCACACCTCCGCACAAAACGGGAGACCTTAGTTCAACGGTGGACGTTCCAATTGGTGTGACGACAATGAATCAGTGGAACAGTTAACGATTCATGAAAACCTAACTCTACTAGTCTGGCTTCGATGATCAGCATCAGACGTTACCAGCGGGGTGATCACGTATCTTCTGTAGCAATGAAATGCTGATTGCAACAATCAAAAATGACAGTTTTGACAGATCTTGTATCAATGAAAAAAACAGATAGGTAACAGACCTTCTTGTGCCCAAACGTTAGTCGCCGACCGTTTTTTTCTTTTATACCTGAGACGATAACTGGCATATACATTGATCGATTTAAAATTACGTAATATCCATTCTACTATCTATAGCGTTGTAATAACATAGTATATATACAGGTTGAACTCCCATGGTCAGTATGTCCTTTGATTTGATATTATTATTATTCTAAAATCTAATTTAATGTTTGAAATCTGAGTAGATCAAAATTTAAGTTAATATTGCCATTTATTTTAAAATACAAGTAATAATTTCTTCTTCCTGAACACAATTTAGCCCAAAATATATCTTCCTCCACACAGCTTCAATTCTAGTGTCTAATGGCCAATCTACACTTTGGATACTGCAACACGTTTCATACGCTTGATATATCCTGTAAAATAAAACCAAATGTAATAAAGCGACTATGATATTTTTAGTATTTTAATGTTTTGCAATAACGCATGCTCTGCGGATAACATAAAAAAAAATACGAGAGGCAAAAATGAAGTCATGAGCGGGAAAAAATAAGTTTCTCCTCTCTCCGAATACTAAAAATAATAATAATAATAAGAAATTACTACTTGTATTTTAAAATCTATGCCAGTATAAACTTAAGTTTTATTTATTTATTTATTTCTTAGGAAGACCAACAGTATAACAAATATCTTATATATAACTAATAACAACAGATAACCAATTATAGGTCCTCACGGATAGCTATCTTATAAATGACATTCAAATAATGAACACTAGGTTACAGCTTAGTATTTTTATGTTTCGACTGCTGCTTATGACAAAATTCAAACATTTAGTTGAAGAACTCTCTGCTACAACCGCCTAGCCGATGCAATGCTTGTACAAAATAAGTCTAGGCCAACTCTCTTGTTTATCTCATTAAAATTTCTGCTCACACGTAACAGGTAAGAATTTTGCCTTTATTTGTTTTATTTAGATTTTAGAATAATAATAATATGAAAGAAAAGGAAATACTGACCATGGGAGTACAGCCTGTATATATACTATATATTTACAAAATCTTTAGTAGAATGGATAGTACGAAATTTTGATTCGATCAATGTATATGCCAGTTATCGTCTCAGGTATAAAAGAAAAAAAACGGTCGGCGACTAACGTTCCGACGCATGAAGGTCTGTTACCTATCTGTCTTACAAAATTTGTCAAAACTGACAGTTTTATTGTTGCAATCAACAGTTCATAGCTACAAAAGATACATGATAGCCCTGCAGTTTTAAACTTTTAGACGTTTGGGGTTCACTTCTTGTCAGGCCCACCTCTTTTTAAGAGTATTTATTTGCCTACCTACGGTAAAATTATGTTTAAAGTACAATTGACCCGCGGTAATCCAGCGCCTGTTTAATCCGAGACCCTTTCATCCGACATCCCCATAACCAGAACATGGAGAGTTACAACTACAACATGTAACGCACATTTATTACGGCAAATCTCCAATGCATTCTTTTAAAATGTTGGCTTTTGACAACACTACAACAACAAAAATTAATATAGTTAAAAAAAAATACACGTGTTTAATGTTTCTTCGCTTTAATAAAAACAATAATTAAACGGGAAGTTCTCGAAATTTGAGTTGCACGATTCCACCCGGCCTGCCGGAGTGACGGACCGCTTTTAAAAGAATAATACTAAACGGGAAGTTCTCGAAATTTGAGTTGCAAGATTCCACCTCACTCCGGCCGGCCGGTCGGCCGGCTGGAGTGACGGACAGACAGATACGATTTTCATCCTTGACATTATGATACTTGGCGTATTGCCTTCATGGCTGTTTTGATTAGGTACTAGACGTTTCGAGTTTATGACATTATGCTACATGAGCAATTTGCCATTTAGATGCTTGACATACCTACTCCTAAATAGTCAATTTGCCTACTTGGTCATTTTGCTAAGCAGACGTTCCGATACGGATAGATTATTACTCGTTTTTGACGGACCTACAAAGGTCCTTTTCAAAAAGTTTCGGTATACAAGAATTCCATAGCAAAACTCTACAGTCTGACAAATTCGACTATTCGACACCACCGTGCAAAACGTTTGTCGGATTACCGCGTGTAACGTTTCTTTTTTCTGGTTAAGTTATATTTTCACGTTCAGGGTGCTCACTCTTGTACCTACCTGTAGATCATTCTGTGTATGAATGATTATCCCTTCCGATGCCAAGCTTTTTTTGACATGACCTCAAATTGCCAATATAAACATGGCTGCCAATTATTAGAATTTTTTTTGAAAGTGCAATTTCAGCAATTAATTTATTAATTATTTTTTTCTACACATATAAACCTATATATCGTCGTAATTCTTATGAAATAATCTACCTGGCTCTATTAATTTTGTAATAAAACAATTAAACATATCCACGATTTTAGCAACTAAACCTAAATATGGCAACCAATTTCTTCAACAGACATAATCTTTAAATTTTTAACAAAGTGCATGACTATCATTAAAAATCTATGTAGAACAGGTTAATTTCCATACCAAATTTAATCCAAATCGGTCGAGTAGTTTTTAAGTTTATGCGTTGCATACAAAAATACAAATCTTTCCTCTTTATAAGGATATTTAGATTAGTATAGATGTAGATAATACCATATACTATATCAGAATATAAATTAACAAAGATAAATACATCAATCCACAGGGTCAATTCAAAGATAACGAAATCACTGGGAAAGGCATGATTCAATGGAAAGATGACACTTGCTTCGAAGGCGAGTTCGCCGGCAACATTCGCCACGGCCGCGGCCTCTACGTGGACTCTCGAAACCAGAGGTCTTACGTAGGGGGTTGGTATTGTGGAACTAAGCATGGCCAGGGTCTTATACAATACTCTTCATCTTACAATTCTTACGATGGAGAATGGACACATGTAAGTGGTAAATAAACGTAATTTCACAAAAATATTATTTTCTGTTCTTTGCTGGATCTGGATGGATACCTATAATAGTCAAAGCCTTGGCTTTGACTACTATATCCTGCTTGATGTTAGGTGATGATGTCGTTACAGATGTTAAACTGGCAAATATTAGAGCTCAACATATTCGTCTCGTTGGGGATTCGAAGTCGCGTCCTCCGGTTTGACGCAACATGCGGTTAATCTTAAATCCATTGGATTTGAACCGTGAAACTCCTACTCAACCGTCTATTATTATCACTGGCCCCATTGGGCGAAATGTATCGATTCAATTCAAATTAAATTTAGGCGTCTACGACGCTCTCATGAAGGTCAATTACAAATTGTAATATTGAAATATTCTACATTGTTCTGCCACGTTCAGCAAAAAAATTTATAGAGCCACTGCGAGAAGAACGGGCAAGAAACTCGGGGCCATTCTTTTAAACGTCTTTTAACAATGTGTTAATACAATTATAATATTATTATTATAAATAATACAATTATTATAATATTTGTTTAAATTACGTAGGTAATTTAAACAAATATTTGGTGATAGCTTGGCAGAGGCGGAATTTTCCAAGCATTTTTGTCGTTTAAGTAATCAGAAACTGTGTGGTAGGATTTCTTAATTAAAATGTTTTTCACGTGCAACTTGAATTTTCCTTCTGTGAGCATTGCAATATGTTTGGGAATTTTATTATAAAACTGCACACAATTACCTAAAAAGGACCTTTAATTTGTCTTTGCTAGTCTAAAACCTGGTACTGCTATTTTATATTTATTCCTAGTGTTGTAATCGTGGTTGTCACTATTTAATTTAAATTTACTCATTCTTTTCCGAACATACATAATATTTTCAAATATATACAGACTCGGTAAGGTGAATATATCAATTTCTTTAAAAAGAGCTCTTAGAGATTCCCTAGGATCCATTTCATATATGGCTCGAATTGCAAGCTTTTGTAAGATAAAGATATTCGTGGCAAACAGCGTATTAGGTAGCTACTGCGGACTGGACGGCCTATTGTTGTCATGGGCAGAGGCTGTATAGGAGGGGCTGTAGCATTATATGATCAGGCGACCTCTATAATTTCATCTCAAAATCAAAAATTATATATTTGTGTTTAGAATGTTCGGCATGGTTTTGGATCACGAGAATATACCGCTCAAAGTGGCTACAGAGGAGAATGGGACAACTATGTCCGAGAAGGAAAAGGCTTGATGATATGGCCAAATCATGACGTAAGTTCTTTGCATAGAAAGGTTAATTACTACCCGTGAATTCGTCAGCTATGAACTTTCATACATCTACTTAGCGTGTTGTTGCATCGGAAATATCAGAATAAAAGATTTTTTGTGGTATTCGAGCTGTAAGGCCATCCCTTCTTCGGCTCGGCTCTACAAACTTATGATCTCAAACCATCCTTCCTATCCCATTAGTGGGAAGGTTGCAACCGAAAAAGAAAATAACACGCAAAAGTAACTTCATGGAGTAGTGAAACCACAGCGAATAGACCAATGGTTCTTATCAGGTATAACCTTTCCACCTGCGCAAAATTTTCTCGTCTCGGTATAAAGGTCATGTAAAGTAACTTTTTTCATCAACAAACATAACACCTCATTCTTTCTTACCTGTTACACGCACGATGACGGTGGTGCATGCTTCCATTTTTCAATGATACTTTTGTTACATTCCTATATAGGTTTTTATATAGGTGAGAATATGTTTTATAACATTTTGTTTTAAAGACCTAATGGGTACCTACATACCTATATACATTCTTAAATGAATAGCAAAAGCTTTTCATTACATCTTGTTATATTTAAATTACATATTCTTTTAAACAGTTTTACAGCGGAGAATGGAACAATGGAGTTATGTCCGGCTCCGGAATTTACATTTGGGATGCATTTCATAACAATACACTGTCTCTACCATCTCTTGCCTCCTACCGCGGTCAGTGGCAAAAGGGTGAAAGGAATGGGTACGGTATCCTCAACTTCGGACTTGGCCTAGGAGCACATTATAAAGGAGAGTTTAAAAATAACAAAAAACACGGTGCTGGGACACTAATTACTAATGATGGACTGATAATTCGGGATAAAAAACTATTTGTAGACGACACTCTAGGCCCAATGTCATCCTCAGAACAAAACAGTAACCCTGGTCAAGATAACAAACGAAATAACCAGAAGGAGCCCTTTAAATTTGATATTTGCGATTTTAATGTAGGTCTGTATTATCATATTGCGCAAGCGCTCAAAAACATTGACAGACAGAGTGAAATAAGAACTAATATGGTCAACGACTACATAGATAATAATAAATTTTATAAAACAGACCCCTATACAGAGTACCGGAGAGATACGATTAAAAAAAAATCATTTGACACTCGGGATTTAGATGATATAATAGTATTCGAGGACAAATCTCTGCGTAAATCACTGAGATGTTATGAGACTGAGTTGAAAAACATATACTATCAATATTCAACAATCTGCAACACGGAAGATATTAACTTTACACCAGTAATGATACGCTTGTTTTTGTGGCAATTCTATTACGATTGCGACGTACACGAAAAGGGACTTAGTTTAGTTGAAATCGATAGAATGTTTCATCAGAACCCCGAATGGCTTTTGCAAAACTCTCACAACCCTTTCGAAAAAATATTTTTTTGGCAATTTCTGCACAGTTTGATTTTTGTATCAATGAAATTATACGCCAAAAGAAACTTGCCAGGCGTTAAGCCTGATACAATATTAGCGAGCGCCTTTAGACATTTTATGGAAACGGATGCTTTGCCTGGCGCAGGTCGACGTAAAGGTAAATGTGTAACATTATAACAATTGAATTTAATTCATAATTCGATATCGGCTCCGCGTGATAGGTAAGGGTTGGCAAGTGTCTTCATAACTCATTCCTTAAAATCGTAGTTTCGCTATAACTATTTTAATTATAAGTGTTTTAGCTCGGTAAAATTTTGTATGTATGTCGTTGAGCCTACTAAGCCTCTGGTTTGCCGTAGTTTTTCCGTAAAATTATCTATTTTAAAAATGATTTATTGACGCGAATTCTTTATTGAAACCAAAAAAAGTTAATTACGGAACATATCTAAGTAAATAGCTTGAGGATAACGATGTATTTTTGGCACAGGTCGTTTAGCCAATGGGTATGGTAATTTTGTGCCATTGAGAAGTGCGTATGAGCTGTATCGTGATCTTGGAGAGCCACACACCGTGCGAGTGTTCCTTCGCGCCGTGCGACAGCCTCCACATCACCAGGATTGCCCTCAGCCCGCCCTATGCGAAGCCCCGGATAATGCTACACCCATCGGTCGAAACGCCTATATCTACGCAGATAACCTGACTTTTATAACTGGTAATTATTTTATTAGGAATAAATACAAGTTACTTATAGTTTGTGGAGTCTTAAACTACTGGCCAAGTGTCAATCCGGTCTCGCTCTTGCGGAACCTTTAGGTTAAACATTGGCCTAAAAGTAAGGTTTTGGTCACAGATTCAGAACAACATTATAATTCAGCGTCTTTGGTATATCAAGATGATATACCAAAGATTTTGACATGATAGGTATACCGTAATTTGAATTTTTCTAACTTGTTTAATTTCTGTGATAAACAAAAATAAAGTGGTCTAATTCGCCCCAGCATCATTTCAGTGGGGGACAAGAATTAAAAATACTTGTTTGCCCTGGCAAAGTGCACTATGTTGTCCACCAGGAATAAACCAAATTTACAACTTTGACGGCCTCCCATTCATTAATATTTACATTAAAAAAAAACTGTTTTGTTGATGAGCTAACCTCACATGCTATGGTGCATTAAAGTATTTTTTCGGCTAACATCGCCTGTATTGATATTATAGCCCACTTAAAAATAATATAGTTAGATTTCCAACCAACAACGGCTGTTGGTTCTGACGTTGGTATGATACATTTACCACATTCTGACGTCACGTAGGCATATCACGAAATTTTCAAGGAACTATATATATATTTTACAAATTATTGGATTACAAAATTTTATGCCCAAGGCGTGAATCGAACCCGCGTCCTCCGATAGATCTTGGGCATAAAAAATATTTGTACTCTAATAATTTGTAAAATATGATTTTCGCACGCGATAGTGCTTGTAACCATATTTAGAAATAAACTATATATACATATATTTGTTTGTTTACATCAATAATATTTTAAATAATTATGTGTTATTTGTTATATTTTTGCAAAATTACGTGATCTTACGTGATTAATCTGTACAAAACAAAGTATTAGCTACAGAGCTACAGTAGTTTTGAAAATATAATAGCTCTAATTTTCCCATTTTTCCTTGGGCAAACGCCTTACGCATTTCCGGGGGGAAGCTCGTGGTTATGTGGGTCTCCCTGGGCTGAGTACCGGTATACCCACTAAAAACCAAGCGGCGGGTACTCTACGTCTTATGTGGGGTGGAGCGGGGTCGCTTGCCCATTCTACCGCAACTACCCCAAAGTGATTTTTACTCTCTAATTATTCCTTAGATGAACCTATGCCATACCTGGATGAAGACCAATATGACTGTGATGTGGAAGAGAGAAACAGACTGAAATTGTTCAATTTTGGAAATTTATCGACCAAAGCCATTATCAAAATATTCTCTCATATATTTCCAAACATATATTGCAACGGTAAAATAATGAACCTGGATATGGAAATAACATTTTACGAGTTTTTCGAGGCGTTCCTCGCATGCACAGAAGAGAGTATTCGCGTCAAAGAAGAAGAATTGCGCTGGAGGGAGAGGTTCTCTTTAAGCATTGAAGATATTCGACGGGGAACGCGTAAAACTAGTGTCGCTGGGTCGAGCAGGATTCATAAATAAATATTTTTATGCCTCGTACTTATTGGTATTTTTTATATTGTTCTTCCACTCTATATTAGAATCTGAATGGCGACACATCGAGGTCTGAACAGTTTCAGAACCTGACGTACCTATGTGATACGAATTAGACGACAAAAGTTTAGGTAATAACTTCTGTAGTTAGTTTGGCTCACAGAGCTGATGCAACCCCTTTAGTAGAAGCAATAACATTTAGTAATTAATAGAAAATGACAAAAGAATACGAAACAACTAGCGTGAATTTAAAATCTGGCAGTAATTAATAATGCTTTAACTTTTTCTGGTGAAAACTTAATAATCAACTTATTACATGCATCCGCGGGGTCGCCACAATTTCGCGAAAAATTATCTAACAATAGTTGCCACTATTATTAAGTTAAAAGAAATAAATTAGCTGTCAAAGTCATTTGCTAAATGAAAATTTATTTCCTGTTCTGAATAATCAGAATACATCGTTTTATATAGAACGCCCTATCGAGTACCTATGCCAGTCGACTCTTCAACGATGCCGAGCAATTACTCAACAACAGAACGGGAGGCGCTTGCCATAGTTTGGGCAGTCGAACATTTTCATCTCGATGGCCAGCCAGTAATCATAGGAAGTGATCACCAACCCCTGCGTTGGCTGCTCTCTTTAAAATCCCGAACAGGTAGGTTGGTTAGATGGGATTTAAAACGTCAGTCCTTCGACGTTTAAGTTCAAGTACGTCCCGGGAAAGGAAACGTCGAAACAGATACTCTCAGCAGACCAATCTGTTCAAGCGATACCGTCGACGATTGTGGTATTTGCTTTATTATCGGTGATTTGCCTTCGAAATCTCCGGACCAGATATGACAAGAACAGCTGTTAGATTCCGAGCACGTCACATAGCTCACGACACCGACAGTTTTTCTATACGCACACCGCTTAACTTATAGACTATAATTTAAACTTTTTTTTTATATAAAGCTAACTCTTAAATTATAAATAATAATTCCCGAAAAGCTAGAAAGCGAAATTAGAAATCATTGTGATTATTTTTAAAATTTCCGCAGCTGTATAGCCACTTGCGGTTATACGTCAAACATAGGTAATCATACATTTTAAGAGGATTATATAGCGCGTACTTCTCCATACAAAAAGAAAACGCCAAAAGAGCTTTTTCTTTTTGTATGGAGGAGTGTGCGCTATGTAATCCTCTTAAACATTTGAGATTGTGTTGAGTGACTCAAAAAACATTTTAGTAATTTTTTAAATTCATAACTCAGAATTAGACCCCAATGCAAAAAGAGGGGTCTTTGTGTTAGTTGTGCATTGTAGCATCCAAACGGACCGACCGCTTTGAATGCGGTTCATTGTCCGGATAGTTCTTAGCTACGTTTAATCAAAATCTATTTATCCAGTTTCAGGATAATCAGCTGTTTATGAATAATTGAAGGAATTTAACCATTAAATAGATTAAATAGAAATGAATATGACCTTCTCTCGTCTGATCGACTTGAAATTGGGTGTTGGGCACATTAATATTAGTTGTGAAATTGTGTATAATGTATATATACCTAAGTATATCAACATTTTGTCACATATTATGTTTTGGAGCAGTGTGCATTAAAAGCAATAACTAACTATTAAACGGGATCGCCAACTCCTCAGATCCATCTTCTCATCCCCAACTCCTCAGATCTACCTTCTCATCTCCAACTCCTCAGATCCACCTCCTCATCTACAACTTCTCAGATCCACCTCCTCATCCCCATTTCCTCAAATCCACCTCCTCATCCCCAACACCTCAGATCCACCTCCTCATCTCGAACTCCTCAGATCCACCTCCTCATCCCCAACTCCTCAAATCCACCTCCTTATCTCCAACTCCTCAGGTCCACCTCCTCATCCCCAACACCTCAGATCCACCTCCTCATCTCTAACTCCTCAGATCCACCTCCTCATCTCCAACTCCTCAGATCCACCTCCTCATCTCCAACTCCTCAGATCCACCTCCTCATCCCCAACACCTCAGATCCACCTCCTCATCTCTAACTCCTCAGATCCACCTCCTCATCTCCAACTCCTCAGATCCACCTCCTCATCTCCAACACCTCAGATCCACCTCCTCATCTCTAACTCCTCAGATCCACCTCCTCATCTCCAACTCCTCAGATCCACCTCCTCATCTCCAACTCCTCAGATCCACCTCCTCATCCCCAACTCCTCAGATCCACCTCCTCATCCCCAACTCCTCAAATCCACCTCCTTATCTCCAACTCCTCAGATCCACCTCCTCATCCCCAACTCCTCAGATCCACCTCCTCATCTCCAACTCCTCAGATCCACCTCCTCATCTACAACTTCTCAGATCCACCTCCTCATCCCCATTTCCTCAAATCCACCTCCTCATCCCCAACACCTCAGATCCACCTCCTCATCTCGAACTCCTCAGATCCACCTCCTCATCCCCAACTCCTCAAATCCACCTCCTTATCTCCAACTCCTCAGGTCCACCTCCTCATCCCCAACACCTCAGATCCACCTCCTCATCTCTAACTCCTCAGATCCACCTCCTCATCTCCAACTCCTCAGATCCACCTCCTCATCCCCAACTCCTCAAATCCACCTCCTTATCTCCAACTCCTCAGATCCACCTCCTCATCTCCAACTCCTCAGATCCACCTCCTCATCTCCAACTCCTCAGATCCACCTCCTCATCCCCAACTCCTCAAATCCACCTCCTTATCTCCAACTCCTCAGATCCACCTCTTCATCTCCAACTCCCCAGATCCACCTCCTCATCCCCAACTCCTCAGATCCACTACATCATCCCTCGGCGTCGGTATCATTGTTGGAATAGGTTTCGGCGTCGGCGTCGGTGTCATTGTAGATATATGTGTGGCGTTGGCGTCGGTGTCATTGTTGGAATCGGCGTCGGCGTCGGCATCGGTGTCATTGTTGGAATAGGCGTCGGTGTCGGAATAGGTGTCAGTTTCAGCGTCGCATCGGCGTCGGTGTCATTGTTGGAATAGGTGTCGGCGTCGGCGTCGGTGTCATTGTTGGAATAGGCGTCGGTGTCGGAATAGGTGTCATTGTTGGAATAGGCGTCGGCGTCGGAATAGGTGTCAGTTTCGGCGTCGCATCGGCGTCGGCGTCGGCGTCGGTATCATTGTTGGAATAGGTGTCGGCGTCGGCGTCGGTGTCATTGTTGGAATAGGCGTCGGCGTTGGCATCGGTGTCATTGTTGGAATAGGCGTTGGTGTCGGAATAGGTGTCAATTTCAGCCTCGCATCGGCGTCGCGTCGGTGTCATTGTTGGAATAGACGTCGGTGTCGGAATAGGCGTCAGTTTTGGCGTCGCATCGGCGTCGGCGTCGGCGTCGGTGTCATTGTTGGAATAGGTGTCGGCGTCGGTGTCATTGTTGGAATAGGTGTTGGCATCGGCGTCGGTGTCATTGTTGGAATAGGTGTCGGTGTCGGCGTCGGTGTCATTGTTGGAATAGGTGTCGGCGTCGGCGTCGGTGTCATTGTTGGAATAGGTGTCGGCGTTGGCGTCGGTGTCATAGGTGTCGGACGGGAACCTGAAAACGCTTATCGCGTAGCCGAGTCCGCGTGCTCATTGCGGAAATATGTTTAATATATTTATAAGCCAACAATTGTTCTTAACTTTTCCCTATATACGAGTACTGTAAATAAATATGATTAAATTTTTCAATAGGTGCCGGTTTCGGCGTCTGCATCTGCGTCGGCGTTTGTGTCGGTGTCAGAGTTACATTGGTTTTATAATAATAAGCTAATTTTATTTTCTTTTTTATTGAATATTAATTGTTTTAATTGTATGTGTCTGTCTGATACGCTTCAACCATACATCAATATGGCAAATTGACGAACAGGCCAAGCGACAGTTTAGGTTTCACAAATTTTCTTAGCCATTTTCACTTCTAATCAACCCTAGCAAAATATATTATTGTGATGTATTTTCGTTTTAAAAGGTATATCCAGATACCAATTATCATCATTATCACTTCAAAAACATTGACCTTTCCATACAAAGTTTAATCCCCCATTTCATACCCTTAAGTCATCCCTGTCAAAAAAAATTTGATCATGTATTTTTTATTTTGAGTGTTCTATCCAAATACAAATGTTCAATACTGTAAGTTAAAAAAAAGGACTTTCATACAAACGTTTTCACCCCCTTAAGGGTTGAATTTTAAAACATCCTTTCATTGTACACCCCTACGCATCAAGACAAATACACCCTAGAAATTTCAATTATCTGAGACTGGCAGTTTATGGTGTGCGTTGTCTGTCAATCAGAGTCAGGACTTGACATGGTGAGGAGTGAGGACGGACGATGCGTGTCGTGTCGAGTATCTCTGCTTTATTATTATTATGATTATTTTATAAAAAAAAATCCTTATGATGAAATCTTTCGATCGGTATCATAAGTCTACAGGTGATTTATTTTTTTGTGTAACGGGTCCGATTCCCGGTTCAACCATGTAAGTAACTATTTAAATATCTGTGAATGCAGTTTAAATTGTTTTTTTTTTTAATTCAAATAATGTCTTCTTTCAGTAAATTATTCTATCTACAATATTCAAGGTACTTTTCCTCCATGTGGCATTGATGTGCGACGCCTGTATAATATTTTATAAAATAATTACTTATTATTATTAAATATGAATATCCGCAAAGTAACGCCCGAAAGGGTTAATGATTTTACTTACCTACTTATGTATTATAAACACTGTTGAGTTTGATGTTCTTCTCACATACATATGTTCGCACAAACAGCGCGCCGAACGAATGGCAGCAGGTTCGCCTTCAACAGCGTTGTGCTTCATGGTGGTCGCATATCTGCCGCGTGCCGGTGTGCCTCAGGGTGGCGTCTTATGTCCTTCTCTCTTAACTATTTTATATTAATAGTTCTTCGCCTTACCACCTAGGTATATATATACAGATGACCTTCAACTATACTGTCAAGCACCTCTACTAAATTTTGTCTGAAGCAGTGGAAACAATAAATAATATACAAAGATCTAAGTACGAGTATGTACTTAGGTACTCATCGCAGATATTGTAATGGAGCAAGGTCATTTATAACTCAATTACCAGTCAATCCCCTAAAAAGGTACTTAAGTACCTGTACCTACCATTATTACGAGTACTCGTAAGAAGTTCTTGCTTAATTTGAATTTAGTGCAAAGTAGTTAGTGATGTTCTTTTTAAGGAGGACATAAGTAGATGCGGTAACCGCTGTCGACCGTTCAACTCTACCGGACTTTGGCCGATGGCAGGCCCTAGTGACACCGTTGTATACTATATGCCTGATAGGTTAGCCTTTGACCACTATCTCACCTGATCTGGAAAGTGATGATGTGGTCGAAGATGTTGTTCAGGCTAACCTAGATTTAATGCCTCTCAAGGACAGCCGGAACGCACCGTTAGGTGTTTGGCGACAGGTTTTCTACTTGAGGGTAGTAGCAATACCTAGTCTGTTTTTTTTTAACAAACGAGTACCAAAAATTTTACTGCGTTGCCATTGGCCCACGTAATCAGCATAAAGTCCGTTCCACACGAACTCTGTAGTTACATGTAGGTACATTCAGTTGAGTCTTCGACTACCTGCGTGTCGAAAAATATTACTTGTAACAAAACAATACTAAAGTTGCTACTATTGAATATTTATATAATAGGTTAGCAAAAAAATATCGTTTTGAAAAAATGCACTAGCTAAGTCAACAAATTGTCTCATCATACGTTTGCCGACGTATCACTGAGAATTGAAATTGAAATTGAACTCTTTGGTTCAAGTGAAGGGCTATGGCAGGAAATAACAAAAGTTGTAAAATGTATGAAGTCTGAACTCTTTTATGTTACAAGGAGAAGCTAAAGTGGATAGATAAAAATGGTGGTCATGTCTCAATCATGTGATAACCAAAATAGAAACAAAAATGTACGGAGTCATAGTTGTTAGAACAATTTATTATTGACGTATATGCAGTAAGTTCATCAGAAGGATGACTATAATTTATAAGATAACAAGAAATGTAGTAGATTTGATTTATATGTTGTACTGCATAATATTATACTATTACAATATTGTTTTATATCATAAACGTGTACAGAAAATTTTGTTACGAATATACTTACTAAATATGCAAATTGAAGTCATAAAATAGTAATGTAATTTTTTATATAGCAATATGAACGAGCCTTAACAATTTTAAAACAAGAACAAAGGCATTGACCAATGACGGCAATGACCCATCTCACTCTGTCAATATCGGAAATGTGCGAGAGACATACTCAGAACTCGTTTTTAAAAAAAAAAACAGACTATAGCCAGGCGGGCATTCGCAAAATGCCCCACCACCATGCTATAACGCCTGCCATCCTAAGACAACAACCGGGACCGACGGCTTAACGTGCGCTCCGAAGCAAGTGCACGCTCAGTAGTAGGTAATGTGACCAGCGGTCACCCATCCAACTCCTGACCGCGGCGGACGTTGCTTAACTTTGCTGATCAATTCAGAATGGCTAAGCAAACTTCGCTACGATCGCTTCAAAATGTACTACTTAGGTAAATACTTTTAGTGAAACCGTTGAGATTTTGATAGGCAATTATACTTAACGGATGCTTAACTTGGGACCCTCAAATAGCATTTACTAGTCTACTGGTAAGCTGCTTGTATCTGGCGGAGCTTTACTTTAAACTTTAAATTAATTGTTACAATAATCCATTATTTATATAAGCATACGAGATAATATGATTTCTTCCATAATTTATCAATAAATAAATATTCATAATGCAAAAGAGGCATTTATTATCAAAAATAAGCGTCTCTTGTTCTCAGTAGGTAGGTATGTACCTAACATGGAGTTTCCTAACACTCTATACCTACCTACAATAAATCGTTGCATTTACAAACAAGGTTACTTTTGCTAAATTGTTATAAACTTGGTTTATTATTTAGGTACGACAGTTACAGTTTTTACGTAAGTTTTATATTAGCGTAACTAATTTACATTTTATGTACCTTTTTTTTTCTAAATATATTACAAGCACTATCGCGTAGGTACTAAGCGAAAATCATATTTTACAAATCATTGGAGTACAAAATTGTATGCCCAAGGCAGGAATAATTTGTTTGATATGATTTTCGCTTAGCACGCGAGTGGTTGTAATCATATTTAGATATATAGAAGGGTAGCGACATCATACCGAGAGTTAACGGGATTATAGGTATAGCGCGTACTTCTCCGTACAAAAAGAAAAAGCTCTTTTCTACCTCTTAATATTGCCCGATAACGGTGATTTTTGTGTTCGTGTATTGAACATATCATTGACTAGGCTTGTACGTTTTATTTATTCCAGTTTTCTAAATAACTTTAGTTTAATCTTATATTCTGATAAAATATATTTGAGAACAAAGGAATCCAACCATTTGATTTGTCGAAAATAAATTTTAAAATTGAATGATATTGATTTACGATTTGTTAAACTTCTCTCATTTCGTTAATGATACCGTAACTTTACAATTATAACTATTATTTTTATGTAACATATATGTTATTGTTACATATAATACATGTAACGTTGTATGTCACTGTGTGACGAAACATACATATACCTAGGTAGTCAGCACCTACCTAGGTATATACCTACCGCTAAAACTACGCTTGCAGTGTATGCTGCACAAGTCTCTGTTACTCACAATTATCCTAAATTTATATTGGAATACAAAATGTTTTGCCCCGGGCGGGAATTGAACCCGCGTCCTTCCGATTTCGCGCCGGATGCTTTATCTATTAAGCTACCGGGGGTACGGCTGTGTCGCCGAAATTTCGTACTCCAATCGTATTTCTTAAACCGTCATAGGGGACGGTGCGCGGCTATCAACCAGACTACTAGACTTCATCTGACCGAAAGAAGTGTTTTTTCAAACACTTAACTCTCGGAATGATGTCGCTACCCTTCTATATTTCTATATATTATGATTACAAGCACTACCGCGTACTAAGCGAAAATCATAAATTTATATTGGAATACAAACACACAATCACAAATCACAATTATCCTGTCGATTGATATCTCAATTGTGCGCTCAAAGAGTCAAAACGACATGATGATGCTTCATGAAGAATTTAAACGCGTCTAGATTCTGCGCGTATACTCGTGTACAATCGGACGGTACATAGCTACATATAAATGAGTACATAATATTGATCACATTCGTTTTGTGACAGCGTAGGTAGGTACCTATTTATGTAAATGGCGGAGTCGCCCGATGTTGCACTACTGTAAGGAGCAAATTGTAATACCTACTTATTGTGCTTACATAGTACCTACCTACCTAATTACATTACCTTGGTGGGTAGCTATTAATTAATAATTATGTGCTCGTAATTTTGGATCGTGGAGACTATTATTCTGGCATCTCTAGGAGATAATTGTGTATTAAATGACTAAAGTTATTATGTCAATCCTAAAAGCTGTTGGTTTTACAGCGGCGCGGCGCGGCAAGACCCCGCGGCCTACTTGTTCGTATATATGCTACGAATAATAATATACTTTTGATGCTCATATTTAATTATTAATAATATTATATTCGTCTATGCTCTAATCAAAATAGGGGTGAGAGATTATTACACGCTGCGCTGCGCTGCGCTGAGACTAACGCGAACAACAAATAAATAAATGTAATTCATTAAGCGGCAGGGGGCGCCCCTTTTTGATACAACTTATATTAAGTATTCAAATTATAACTAACGAACAAACGTCACTCGTGGCGCGTCTCATCGTACTCCCGCTGCGGATTGGGATAAAAACAAAACACACTTTGTGTGTTCTTTTACAATAATGTAAATGTTTTAACTTTTTACTACAACATGTTAAAGTCAGGTGTTCGTAAGTAGGTAGGTACCTACGTAATGTGTGTAAGTGTATTTTCCAGAGTACCTATCTAGGTACAGTTTTCTCTCGGATTCGGAAGCTTTTCGAACGGTATTGTACCTTGTACTTGTATGAATGTTATTTAGAATACGAATGAAAAAGTTTCCTTGCAAATATGAATTAAGTACCTACTAGGTATGCAGATCATCACATTATGTGCACCTTCAGAGGTCGACACCCTTTGTTTACCGACCTCCAAAAGAGGTGGTAGTTTTCAATAGAACGCGTACCTAACTAACTAAGATTTTTTTACCTGTAGATGATTTGTATGCCTTCCATATTTACTAGACGAATTCAGGGTAATTACCTGAGTACCAGTAGTACTACCAGTCTTGCACTTCCGAGCATCTGGTGAATACCTACATCGCCGCTAATCGTGTTTTTTAGGAATAATCTGTGGACAATATGCCTTCCTTGTGTCTTAGACTCGGCACCAATTATACAGGCACTGTGAGAGATAAGAAAACTGTTTAATTTCACGCGTAATTATAGCTTTTATTGTTAAAACAGAAAATATCGTCATTTTGTTTTATCTTAGAACGAATCTCAATGAAATGGATGAGCGACATATGTGTATCGTTTGGTGTGAGAGAGTGAAAGAGATCGCAGCATGATCGGAACGTCTCGTGGCGGTTCGGTGGTAACACGAATTGCTCATTTATCTCTTTCTAACAACAGATATGATGCATAATATTTGAACGTTCTTTTCTTGTCATTACAAACTGCATATACATGGGCGTAGGTATGTATATAGGTAAATTCTAGTAAGCTTTTAGAGGTGTTCGGATATAACTAATCTATGTATTTCAAATCTCTGCCTAACTATACTTACCTTTGCTTTGCTAAAACCTTTGCTTCTTAAAGCTTTGTTTTAGAACACTTGTTTGGGAATGGGGCCCCTAATGATCCCCGTAGTCCCAAACTATACCACGATGTAGTGGTGTATTCGACTGGCCTCCTGGAATGTCACAGGAAGACACCACCGATATATAATTATGCCCTTAGGCACGTGGGAAAAATGGGCGGGAAGGACCTACTTTCAGAGGACCCGCTCGTCGCTCCGTCACAAGAAGCCTATCACTAAACACACCCTACAAATTATTAATTGATCAATTAACAAATGCTATCGATTTTTTGTAAAGGATACGCTCCTTTGTCCTCGATGTTGTCCGCCCGCCAACAGCTTGCTCATCCATCCACCAAAAGGAACGCACGGCGTCCAAAATAACGGTCACTCACACAAATAAACCACATGTTTATATTCACTAATATCTATAGCAATGCTTGCTAGCACATCCGATCGCCGCGACCGGAAACCTGTCTAACTCCGTTTGTTTGGAATAAACGTACGTCCGCGTACGAGAAAACCTTAGCGCACTGACTGCCCTTCAAAATCAGAGGTGAACGCAATTATAGACTTTATAAAGTTAAAAAATCATTTTTTTTTTTTTTTTTTTAAATTTTATTTTAAAAAGAAGATCAATTTATTTAACTGTCGGCGTCGGTATCAGAAAGGGCGTCGGCGTTGGGGTCAGTAAAAAAATAAGTGTCAGTGTCGGAATAGGCGTCGAACTCGGTGTCAGTGTCGGAAAAGGTGTCGGTATTAGAATTGGTGACAGCATCGGCGTCGGTGTCCAAATAGGTGTCAGTTTCGGCGTCGCATCGGCGTCGGTGTCATTGTTGGAATAGGAGTCGGCGTCGGCGTCGGTGTCATTGCTGGAATAGGTGTCGGCGTCGGCGTCGGTGTCATTGTTGGAATAGGTGTCGGCGTCGGCGTCGGTGTCATTGTTGGAATAGGCGTCGGTGTCGGAATAGGTGTCAGTTTCAGCGTCGCATCGGCGTCGGCATCGGCGTCGGTGTCATTGTTGGAATAGGTGTCGGCGTCGGCGTCGGTGTCATTGTTGGAATAGGCGTCGGCGTCGGAATAGGTGTCAGTTTCGGCGTCGCATCGGCGTCGGCGTCGGTATCATTGTTGGAATAGGTGTCGGCGTCGGCGTCGGTGTCATTGTTGGTATATGTGTGGCGTCGGCGTCGGTGTCATTGTTGGAATAGGCGTCGGCGTCGGCATCGGTGTCAGTTTCAGCGTCGCATCGGCGTCGTGTCGGTGTCATTGTTGGAATAGGCGTCGGTGTCAGAATAGGTGTCAGTTTTGGCGTCGCATCGGCGTCGGCGTCGGCGTCGGTGACATTTTTGGAATAGGTGTCGGCGTCGGCGTCGGTGTCATTGTTGGAATAGGCGTTGGCATCGGCGTCGGTGTCATTGTTGGAATAGGTGTCGGCGTCGGCGTCGGTGTCATTGTTGGAATAGGTGTTGGCATCGGCGTCGGTGTCATTGTTGGAATAGGTGTCGGTGTCGGCGTCGGTGTCATTGTTGGAATAGGTGTCGGCGTCGGCGTCGGTGTCATTGTTGGAATAGGTGTCGGCGTCGGCGTCGGTGTCATTGTTGGAATAGGTGTCGACGTCGGCGTCGGTGTCATTGTTGGAATAGGTGTCGGCGTCGGCGTCGGTGTCATTGTTGGAATAGGTGTCGGACGGGAACCTGAAAACGCTTATCGCGTAGCCGAGTCCGCGTGCTCATTGCGGAAATATGTTTAATATATTTATAAGCCAACAATTGTTCTTAACTTTTCCCTATATAAGAGTACTGTAAATATATATGATTTAATTTTTCAATAGGTGCCGGTTTCGGCGTCTGCATCTGCGTCGGCGTTTGTGTCGGTGTCAGAGTTACATTGGTTTTATAATAATAAGCTAGTTTTATTTTCTTTTTTATTGAATATTTATTGTTTTAATTGTAAGTGTCTGCCTGATACGCTTCAACCATACATCAATATGGCAAATTGACGAACAGGCCAAGCGACAGTTTAGGTTACACAAATTTTCTTAGCCATTTTCACTCCTAATCAACCCTAGCAAAATATATTATTGTGGTGTATTTTTGTTTTAAAAGGTATATCCAGATTACAATTTTCATCATTATCACTTCAAAACATTGACCTTTCCATACAAAGTTTAATCCCCAATTTCATACCCTTAAGTCATCCCTGTCAAAAAAAATTTGATCATGAATTTTTTATTTTGAGTGTTCTATCCAAATACAAATGTTCAATACTGTAAGTTAAAAAAAAGGACTTTCATACAAACGTTTACACCCCCTTAAGGGTTGAATTTAAAAACATCCTTTCATTGTACATCCCTACGCATCAAGACAAATACACCCTTGAAATTTCAATTATCTGAGACTGGCAGTTTATGGTGTGCGTTGTCTGTCAATCAGAGTCAGGACGTAAGTTCGGTACTTGCGCTGCAGGTTCGCCTTCAACAGCGTTGTGCTTCATGGTGGTCGCATATATGCCGCATGCCGGTGTGCCTCAGGGTGGCGTCTTATCTCCTTCTCTCTTAACTATTTTATATTAATAGTTCTTCGCCTTACCACCTAGGTATATATATACAGATGACCTTCAACTATACTGTCAAGCACTTCTACTAAATTTTGTCTGAAGCAGTGGAAACAATAAATAATATACAAAGATCTAAGTACGAGTATGTACTTAGGTACTCATCGCAGATATTGTAATGGAGCAAGGTCATTTATAACTCAATTACCAGTCAATCCCCTAAAAAGGTACTTAAGTACCTGTACCTACCATTATTACGAGTACTCGTAAGAAGTTCTTGCTTAATTTGAATTTAGTGCAAAGTAGTTAGTGATGTTCTTTTTAAGGAGGACATAAGTAGATGCGGTAACCGCTGTCGACCGTTCAACTCTACCGGACTTTGGCCGATGGCAGGCCCTAGTGACACCGTTGTATACTATATGCCTGATAGGTTAGCCTTTGACCACTATCTCACCTGATCTGGAAAGTGATGATGTGGTCGAAGATGTTGTTCAGGCTAACCTAGATTTAATGCCTCTCAAGGACAGCCGGAACGCACCGTTAGGTGTTTGGCGACAGGTTTTCTACTTGAGGGTAGTAGCAATACCTAGTCTGTTTTTTTTTTAACAAACGAGTACCAAAAATTTTACTGCGTTGCCATTGGCCCACGTAATCAGCATAAAGTCCGTTCCACACGAACTCTGTAGTTACATGTAGGTACATTCAGTTGAGTCTTCGACTACCTGCGTGTCGAAAAATATTACTTGTAACAAAACAATACTAAAGTTGCTACTATTGAATATTTATATAATAGGGTTAGCAAAAAAATATCGTTTTGAAAAAATGCACTAGCTAAGTCAACGAATTGTCTCATCATACGTTTGCCGACGTATCACTGAGAATTTAAATTGAAATTGAACTCTTTGGTTCAAGTGAAGGGCTATGGCAGGAAATAACAAAAGTTGTAAAATGTATGAAGTCTGAACTCTTTTATGTTACAAGGAGAAGCTAAAGTGGATAGATAAAAATGGTGGTCATGTCTCAATCATGTGATAACCAAAATAGAAACAAAAATGTACGGAGTCATAGTTGTTAGAACAATTTATTATTGACGTATATGCAGTAAGTTCATCAGAAGGATGACGATAATTTATAAGATAACAAGAAATGTAGTAGAATTGATTTATATGTTGTACTGCATAATATTATACTATTACAATATTGTTTTATATCATAAACGTGAACAGAAAATTTTGTTACGAATATACTTACTAAATATGCAAATTGAAGTCATAAAATAATAATGTAATTTTTTATATAGCAATATGAACGAGCCTTGACAATTTTAAAACAAGAACAATGGCATTGAGTATTGACCAATGACGGCAATGACCCATCTCACTCTGTCAATATCGGAAATGTGCGAGAGACATACTCAGAACTCGTTTTTAAAAAAAAAAACAGACTATAGCCAGGCGGGCATTCGCAAAATGCCCCACCACCATGCTATAACGCCTGCCATCCTAAGACAACAACCGGGACCGACGGCTTAACGTGTGCTCCGAAGCAAGTGCACGCTCAGTAGTAGGTAATGTGACCAGCGGTCACCCATCCAACTCCTGACCGCGGCGGACGTTGCTTAACTTTGCTGATCAATTCAGAATGGCTAAGCAAACTTCGCTACGATCGCTTCAAAATGTACTACTTAGGTAAATACTTTTAGTGAAACCGTTGAGATTTTGATAGGCAATTATACTTAACGGATGCTTAACTTGGGACCCTCAAATAGCATTTACTAGTCTACTGGTAAGCTGCTTGTATCTGGCGGAGCTTTACTTTAAACTTTAAATTAATTGTTACAATAATCCATTATCTATATAAGCATACGAGATAATATGATTTCTTCCATAATTTATCAATAAATAAATATTCATAATGCAAAAGAGGCATTTATTATCAAAAATAAGCGTCTCTTGTTCTCAGTAGGTAGGTATGTACCTAACATGGAGTTTCCTAACACTCTATACCTACCTACAATAAATCGTTGCATTTACAAACAAGGTTACTTTTGCTAAATTGTTATAAACTTGGTTTATTATTTAGGTACGACAGTTACAGTTTTTACGTAAGTTTTATATTAGTGTAACTAATTTACATTTTATGTACCTTTTTTTTTCTAAATATATTACAAGCACTATCGCGTAGGTACTAAGCGAAAATCATATTTTACAAATCATTGGAGTACAAAATTGTATGCCCAAGGCAGGAATAATTTGTTTGATATGATTTTCGCTTAGCACGCGAGTGGTTGTAATCATATTTAGATATATAGAAGGGTAGCGACATCATACCGAGAGTTAACGGGATTATAGGTATAGCGCGTACTTCTCCGTACAAAAAGAAAAAGCTCTTTTCTACCTCTTAATATTGCCCGATAACGGTGATTTTTGTGTTCGTGTATTGAACATATCATTGACTAGGCTTGTACGTTTTATTTATTCCAGTTTTCTAAATAACTTTAGTTTAATCTTATATTCTGATAAAATATATGTGAGAACAAAGGAATCCAACCATTTGATTTGTCGAAAATAAATTTTAAAATTGAATGATATTGATTTACGATTTGTTAAACTTCTCTCATTTCGTTAATGACACCGTAACTTTACAATTATAACTATTATTTTTATGTAACATATATGTTATTGTTACATATAATACATGTAACGTTGTATGTCACTGTGTGACGAAACATACATATACCTAGGTAGTCAGCACCTACCTAGGTATATACCTACCGCTAAAACTACGCTTGCAGTGTATGCTGCACAAGTCTCTGTTACTCACAATTATCCTAAATTTATATTGGAATACAAAATGTTTTGCCCCGGGCGGGAATTGAACCCGCGTCCTTCCGATTTCGCGCCGGATGCTTTATCTATTAAGCTACCGGGGGTACGGCTGTGTCGCCGAAATTTCGTACTCCAATCGTATTTCTTAAACCGTCATAGGGGACGGTGCGCGGCTATCAACCAGACTACTAGACTTCATCTGACCGAAAGAAGTGTTTTTTCAAACACTTAACTCTCGGAATGATGTCGCTACCCTTCTATATTTCTATATATTATGATTACAAGCACTACCGCGTACTAAGCGAAAATCATAAATTTATATTGGAATACAAAATGTTTTGCCCCGGGCGGGAATTGAACCCGCGTCCTTCCGATTTCGCGCCGGATGCTTTATCTATTAAGCTACCGGGGGTACGGCTGTGTCGCCGAAATTTCGTACTCCAATCGTATTTCTTAAACCGTCATAGGGGACGGTGCGCGGCTATCAACCAGACTACTAGACTTCATCTGACCGAAAGAAGTGTTTTTTCAAACACTTAACTCTCGGAATGATGTCGCTACCCTTCTATATTTCTATATATTATGATTACAAGCACTACCGTGTACTAAGCGAAAATCATAAATTTATATTGGAATACAAACACACAATCACAAATCACAATTATCCTGTCGATTGATATCTCAATTGTGCGCTCAAAGAGTCAAAACGACATGATGATGCTTCATGAAGAATTTAAACGCGTCTAGATTCTGCGCGTATACTCGTGTACAATCGGACGGTACATAGCTACATATAAATGAGTACATAATATTGATCACATTCGTTTTGTGACAGCGTAAATAGGTACCTATTTATGTAAATGGCGGAGTCGCCCGATGTTGCACTACTGTAGGGAGCAAATTGTAATACCTACTTATTGTGCTTACATAGTACCTACCACGGATTTAGGAAGGGAGGGGATATGGCGCGAGGCATTTATTCTACTGATCCGCATGTCGCAGTTTTTCAATTATCTATCCCCACTGCGCTACACGCCTACAAATGAAACAATAAACTCTTAAAGTAATACACTGAACGCAGGGCTCCCATTAGCTACTTACACCAACTAATTACAATGCACACTGACAAATCAATCAATGAAAGCAAAGCGCTCGGACATCACAGTAACAATAAAAATTACCCCTACATGCATACATTTACACGTACGCTAGGGCTTGATACTATCGGTAAAGTGGTATCGAAATAAAAACTACATAGTTTAACTGAAGAAGTAATTGAGTATAAAATAACATTTCATGCTACATATATTCAAAATTCATGTTTTATTTATTTTCATGTCACCTAAAATTTTATGAAAATGTAAGTAAATAATATGAAAATATAATTGAATATAAAATAAAACAACTTGCAGTTGGTTTGAACCGTTTTAGGTTATTATTTATTGGATAAATAATACTTGACAACACATAGTATGTATGTAACTTTATTCGTTTTTATATTTTTTAAATTAATTTCACACGTACTTCTGTCAAAGCTGTCGTGGTTTCGGGGCAATTCGCATTCTAGGGGATTATGTAGCTCCAAAGAACAAGATGCCTTTGAGTCGACTTTCTCCGATTCCTAAAAGTTATGAATGCAATTGAAAACGCAGTAACTGTAGTCGGCGTACTATAGTCACTACCTGCAGTATGCGATCGGCAAGGAGGGTAATCGACGCGCTGCGCTAGACGCAGTAAATATTATCTTGCAGATAAGATTTCGTCACCAGATTTTAAGAAGTTCTCGATCGCCCTCCTTACCGCTCGCATACCGCAGGTGGTGCCTAGCATTAGTGGGTGGACTATACTAACAAAGATAATACATTTTATATTTCACATCATGCATTTTTCGTATAAAAAATAAAAGGTATGTACCGAAAATATATGAAAAACTTTTATTTTTGGGACTGCTCAATTAAAAAGTCTGCCACTTTTGTTCAAGGGTTGAAACATCTCTTCCCTAAAATGGGCTGAACATATTCTGCTATTTTTAAATGGTAGCCAGGTAGATCCCCTGCCTGTCGCTTCAATCCATTTTTCCTTAATATTTGGATCTTTTGGGAAACTGACAGAAAATGTATGTTCTGTTTTAAAAATATCTTCCACTTTACAACAGTCAATTATTATAAGTAGTCTCTTTCCAAATAACGCTTGCAATATTGCTTCAAAGTTTATTAACAACATTTAGCAGGCTCGTTACAGTATCGATTGATCGTTTTAAAAATATCTTCCACTATACAACAGTCAATTATGATAGGACGTCACGGACGGCCATACGACGGCATACGCTCGCATAAAATTAAACCGTAAAAATATAATATTGTGTTAATTCGCTGTTGCAGTGCTATCAGTGAGCGATATTTGTAGCAATTCGTGTGTGAAAGTGTTGGTGTGTACTTGGGTGCTCGGGATAGTGCATTAATCTTTGATAAAGTTATACTAATTATCAGCTTCGCGAATGCTAAATGTGGGTAGGCTTTTGATATCAACTCGGAATTGATAATCTTGCTCTGGAAACATATTTTAAAATAGCGCTAACTAGTGGAAGATTTACGAACAAATTAACTTCTACATTACGTTTGAGATGGCTAAGTGTGCGGCTTGTGGGAAGTTCCTTAAGCCGACGGCAGGTACCGCCACATGCACCAAATGCCCGTGCATATACCACAAAAGCTGTGTAGGGATTTCTGACAGCGCTAACATTTGTAAAGATTGGATATGCCAGGAGTGCAATAAGAAACATCGGAAAGGTGACAATACTCGCTCTTCTGCTAAGGATATTTGTGAAGCTCCTTTTTGTCTGCCCATCTGTGAAAGTATAGTTTCTGGGTTGCCCCCCGCCGAAATTGTATCTACACTTCCCGCGGTGGTGAACCATGTTGGGGACACAGATGTCCAGAGTATGCGCCGTGAACTAGCTGAATTCATGACCGAGCTACGCGACTTTCGTAAAGAATTTCGTCAGTCCATGGAGAGTATTGGGTACCGTATGGATGGCCTAGAGCGAAGGCTTGAAATAGTCGAGCAGAAAAGGTTGACAGTAGAAACCACCGAAGTAACGGAACTACAACAGGCAGTCGTCCAACTGAAGCAAGAACTCAATGATCGCGATCAGGAAGCCCTACAAACTGATCTCGACGTTGGCCACCTTCCAGAAGAAAGAAATGAAAATCTGGTGCACATCTTCACCGTCTTGGCTGCTAAGCTGGGTGTCACTATAGAGAACCGCGACATAGTGTTCGCCGAGCGAGTTGGAGCCGTGGAGACAAGCGGTGTCGGTGCTGGCGCGGGCGGTGCTGCTGGAAGAGTGAGGGGGCGCGCACGCCGCATAGTCGTGCGGCTGGCGCGACGACATCTGAGGGACGAACTTTTGAGTGCTGCACGCGTGCGCCGCAACTTTAGTACTTCTGACATTGGTCTGGCGGGTCCACCGCAGAGGGTGTACCTAAACGAACGGCTGACAAAAGCAAATCGCCTACTTTTTCGTCGCGTTCGAGAGGAAAGTCGTAAGCGCCATTGGAAGTATTGTTGGACCAAGAAAGGTCGCATATTTGTGAGGCAAGGTGATGGTAAGCCTGTGTTTGTCATGAGATCAGATGCCGACATTAGTCGTGTTTTTGAAAGTGACACTGTTTGAATATTTTGCTAAAAATAAAATTTCTTTAACTTACGTATCGTATCAAATCGTATTTGTCGACACTTTGAATTGCTATTTAATAAACCATTTGAGTAGGAACTTACATGGCGATATAATAGTTATAATAATATTTTACTCTCACAGTTTTATTATTTTATTTTTTTTCTGTGTAAGCTACGCTAATTTTATATGTTTGTTCAAAATAGTACCTATATATAGCACATTGTGTATGTCATATTCTGTCAAATCTTGTTTTAAACCTCATTATGGCTAACAAACTATTAAAAATAGGTTTGTTTAACGCGGGTTCCCTCGGCACAAACCATGATAACTTTGTAGCTGCAGTAACTCGAAACGACTTAGACATTCTGGCAGTGAATGAGACTTGGCTGAGAACAGGCGAGGAAAGTCGTGCCCCCGCAATTCCTGATTATCGTATCCGTCATGTACCCAGAGGAGCAGGCCACCGTACGCGTGGGGGTGGCGTTGGTTATTATATAAAACGGAGTGTTGGCGTACGTACTTGGTCTCACCCAGTAGATCCACTGCATAAAACAGTTGAGCAAATGTGGTTGTTAATGACCCTGAATGGCAAAAAATTTGTTATTGGTACTGCTTACCGTCCCCAGTGGGTCAATGTGGATTTATTTTTAGACGCTATTACAGATTCTATTACATGTATACCTAAATATGATCATTTAGTTTTAGTTGGTGATTTTAATATTAATTTACTTAATAAAGATGATGGAAATACAATAAAGTTTAATGCTTTTTTATCGTCTCTAAATCTGTCACAGTTGGTATCTGAACCAACTCACTTTACTGACACAAGTCAGACTCTAATCGATCTCGTTTGTACGGACTTAACCGCTAGGAAAATTACTTTGGAGCTGGTAGGTACTCTTTTTGGACACTGCCTTGTGACTTGTGAGTTCCATGTTAAACGTATAAAGAGTTTGCCTTTTACCATTACTTATAGACCTACTAAACATATTAGTCTCGATTAATTTAACAGAGATTTGGAAGACATACAATGGCATCAAATATCGGCGTCTGTTGATTTGAATGAAATGGTTAGCATTTTTAATCAAAAAGTTTTGGCTATTTTCGATTTGCACGCACCTATGAAGATTATAGTTGTCAGAGAGAGGACGAAGCCTTGGATCACTGACACGATTAAGCAAATGATGAAATTACGCGACGAAGCTTCAGCGATTTATCATAAAACTAAATTGGATAGGAAAAAAGATTATTATAAGAGTTTAAAATCAACCGTAAATGTAGCACTGTATCATGAAAAATCAGCTTACTTTAAATACAATATTAACTGTCATATCAATAATCCGAAGAAGTTATGGAAAAACATAAGAAATACCTTATTGCCTAAAAGTGACATTGAACTGCCTTCTTGCTTTAATAATCCCAACGTAATAAATAAACATTTTTTGAACATACCTGACCCTTCTGGCGTAACTATTTCTCAACTGACATACTTTGAGTTTCATAGGTTTAGCGATGCAGTATTCCACATAGAGCCTGTGAGTTTAGACAAGATAATAAATATAATGAAGAGTTTAAAATCGAATGCAGCAGGTTGTGATAACATAAGTTTAGACATGCTCATCATGACGTTTCCTTACACAATTGACACAATAAAAGAGTTGATTAACAGGTCAATATGTACCTCCACATTCCCTGATATTTGGAAGGTAGCCGTTGTGCGTCCATTGCCTAAGCACTCAAATCCAGTTGACGTCAAAGATCTCAGACCAATAAGTATATTGCCATGTCTTTCAAAGGTTTTGGAAAAAGTAGTATGTACTCAATTAACTGAATACTTAGAAATAAACAATATTTTACCTGAGGTACAGTCTGGCTTCAGAAAAGGCCGGAGCACGGCAACTGCATTACTGGATGTCACTGATAACATACTCTCATCACAGAGTAAGGGAATGTGTACCTTGCTGGTTTTACTTGATTTTTCTAGAGCTTTTGATTCGATAAATCTTAATCTTTTAATATCTAAATTAAGTTTTTATGGTTTCGACTATAAGGCTTTAAAATGGTTCAGAAGTTATCTCACAGATCGTTGTCAATATGTTAAACTCAGTCGTAACGACGGTTCCCGATTGGAGTCTGACAAAGTGGCTGTGAAGAGAGGCGTCCCTCAGGGATCTATACTGGGACCGATTTTATTTATTTTGTACGCAGCTGATATATGTAAGCATATAAAGAAATGTAAATTTCATATTTATGCAGATGACATTCAGGTATACATTTCTTTTAAGCCTTCCGAAATTGATCATGCAATATCCGCTCTAAACAATGATCTATGCAGCATAACTGCATGGGCGCATCAAAATGATCTTTTGCTTAATCCCACCAAAACCAAATACCTACTACTTGGTAGTCAATATCGATTAAGTAACTTAAGTCCAACAGCAAGCGTGATGCTTAAAGATGAGCCCATAGAGCAAGTCCAAGAAGCGCGAAATCTGGGCTTGCTTATGGACTCTGCACTGCGCTTCGAAAAACATGTTGGGAATGTAGTAAAAAGTTGTTTTTATAAGCTCAAAGTGTTATACAGAATGATGCTATTCCTAAAGGAAGTTTTACGTATTCAGTTAGTGGAGTCACTTGTTTTGTCCAAATTGAATTATGTGGATGTAGTGTTTGGCCCTCGCTTGCTAACAAGAACCCAGAAACTAATTCAAAGAGTCCAGAATGCCTGTGCACGATTCTGTTTCGATATACCTTTCAGAGCTCATGTTACTCCATATATAAAAACTGTCTACTGAAAATGAAACAACGTCGCAAACTACACTTAGCCTGTATTCTTTTTGGTGTTATAAAACATAAAAGTCCAAAATACTTATTTGAAAAATTATCCTGGGTATCAGATCACAGGTCATTTGGACCGCGGCAATGCGCGATTCAGCTTTCTACACCTCAGCATGGCTCAGCTGCTTTTCGTGGTAGTTTTCGCTATGCTGCGTCCAAATGCTGGAACAACATTCCTCCGCCGATCAGGAACCTGCAAAACATTAGTGGGTTTAAAACAAAATTAAAACAATTCATATTCAATCACCAAAAAGAACAGGAAAATCTGACACACGACACAAGTGCTATATAGAAATTTACTAATTAATTTTTACCATATAATAAATAAGTAGATACTTACCTTGTTGTAGTTAGTGCACACTTGAATTATGTTTTCAAACATTATTTTTCACCATTTCAAGTGGGATTCGTGGTAACGATGTACACATGTTTTTCAATTTAATTTTCTGTTATTTGTTTTTATATGTTATCCTCTGAATATATATTTTTGTGACAAAGGTTTTAGCCAATGTAAATTTTAAGTTTCTTTTTCCTCTGTAACTGCATTTTAAATCATTATTTTAATAGTATGTAACGGTTATCGTGTTAAGAGTTTTATTTTGAACTGTTGTAGCATTAATCCTCCGTGACGTCACGAAGTGGCTCCAGCGGAAGACCAGCGCTAGTTTTAAATTAAACTAGCAAATGCTGAGTTGGAGACCAGTTTATGATGTTAAGCAATTAATCGTATGAATTATATTTATATCTTTTGTGTTTTTATGTATAAGTATTGCTGATGTCATAAATAAATATATTTTTCATTTTTTTCATTATTATAAGTAGTCTCTTACTAAATAACGTTTGCAATATTGCTTTTAAGTTTATTAACAACATTTAGCAGGCTCGTTAAAGTATTGATTGATATAAGTATTTCTATAATGTATCGACCACATCACTAACTCTCGGCCGATAGCAGCGGCCGTACTACGCGACGATGCGCGCTTTCAGAATATAATTAACGCAATTCTACATTGCGGCATTTGCTTCTTGAGTCATAAATAATTTTATAACATTAGGAGCAATGGATTTCGATAATGAATATGCTATACTTTTGTCGCCTTTGGAACATTTTAAACGGCTCTGTTAACTTCGTTTGGAATTATGATGGATTTTAAATAATAACATGTGAATTCTTGTATTTACATGTCAAATGATATTCCATTTATGCTATAGTTCACCTTGTCACTTTTGTTCTTGCACGTAATGACAGCATAACTTGGCATTTGGTGGTAATTACACGAAGTTTGCACGACCGTGGACAAAGTGCGACTGGCGCGCCGATATTTACGATTTTAACCAACAAGTTCTCTGGAACTCGTTGCTGCGACACGTGTCACGCCTCCTCGGCATATCCCCTCCCTTCCTAAATCCGTGGTACCTACCTACCTAATTACATTACCTTGGTGGGTAGCTATTAATTAATAATTATGTGCTCGTAATTTTGGATCGTGGAGACTATTATTCTGGCATCTCTAGGAGATAATTGTGTATTAAATGACTAAAGTTATTATGTCAATCCTAAAAGCTGTTGGTTTTACAGCGGCGCGGCGCGGCAAGACCCCGCGGCCTACTTGTTCGTATATATGCTACGAATAATAATATACTTTTGATGCTCATATTTAATTATTAATAATATTATATTCGTCTATGCTCTAATCAAAATAGGGGTGAGAGATTATTACACGCTGCGCTGCGCTGCGCTGAGACTAACGCGAACAACAAATAAATAAATGTAATTCATTAAGCGGCAGGGGGCGCCCCTTTTTGATACAACTAATATTAAGTATTCAAATTATAACTAACGAACAAATGTCACTCGTGGCGCGTCTCATCGTACTCCCGCTGCGGATTGGGATAAAAACAAAACACACTTTGTGTGTTCTTTTACAATAATGTAAATGTTTTAACTTTTTACTACAACATGTTAAAGTCAGGTGTTCGTAAGTAGGTAGGTACCTGCGTAATGTGTGTAAGTGTATTTTCCAGAGTACCTATCTAGGTACAGTTTTCTCTCGGATTCGGAAGCTTTTCGAACGGTATTGTACCTTGTACTTGTATGAATGTTATTTAGAATACGAATGAAAAAGTTTCCTTGCAAATATGAATTAAGTACCTACTAGGTATGCAGATCATCACATTATGTGCACCTTCAGAGGTCGACACCCTTTGTTTACCGACCTCCAAAAGAGGTGGTAGTTTTCAATAGAACGCGTACCTAACTAACTAAGATTTTTTTACCTGTAGATGATTTGTATGCCTTCCATATTTACTAGACGAATTCAGGGTAATTACCTGAGTACCAGTAGTACTACCAGTCTTGCACTTCCGAGCATCTGGTGAATACCTACATCGCCGCTAATCGTGTTCTTTAGGAATAATCTGTGGACAATATGCCTTCCTTGTGTCTTAGACTCGGCACCAATTATACAGGCACTGTGAGAGATAAGAAAACTGTTTAATTTCACGCGTAATTATAGCTTTTATTGTTAAAACAGAAAATATCGTCATTTTGTTTTATCTTAGAACGAATCTCAATGAAATGGATGAGCGACATATGTGTATCGTTTGGTGTGAGAGAGTGAAAGAGATCGCAGCATGATCGGAACGTCTCGTGGCGGTTCGGTGGTAACACGAATTGCTCATTTATCTCTTTCTAACAACAGATATGATGCATAATATTTGAACGTTCTTTCCTTGTCATTACAAACTGCATATACATGGGCGTAGGTATGTATATAGGTAAATTCTAGTAAGCTTTTAGAGGTGTTCGGATATAACTAATCTATGTATTTCAAATCTCTGCCTAACTATACTTACCTTTGCTTTGCTAAAACCTTTGCTTCTTAAAGCTTTGTTTTAGGACACTTGTTTGGGAAGGCCCCTAATGATCCCCGTAGTCCCAAACTATACCACGATGTAGTGGTGTATTCGACTGGCCTCCTGGAATGTCACAGGAAGACACCACCGATATATAATTATGCCCTTAGGCACGTGGGAAAAATGGGCGGGAAGGACCTACTTTCAGAGGACCCGCTCGTCGCTCCGTCACAAGAAGCCTATCACTAAACACACCCTACAAATTATTAATTGATCAATTAACAAATGCTATGGATTTTTTGTAAAGGATACGCTCCTTTGTCCTCGATGTTGTCCGCCCGCCAACAGCTTGCTCATCCATCCACCAAAAGGAACGCACGGCGTCCAAAATAACGGTCACTCACACAACTAAACCACATGTTTATATTCACTAATATCTATAGCAATACTTGCTAGCACATCCGATCGCCGCGACCGGAAACCTGTCTAACTCCGTTTGTTTGGAATAAACGTACGTCCGCGTACGAGAAAACCTTAGAGCGCACTGACTGCCCTTCAAAATCAGAGGTGAACGCAATTATAGACTTTATAAAGTTAAAAAATCATTTTTTTTTTTTTTTTTTTTTAATTTTATTTTAAAAAGAAGATCAATTTATTTAACTGTCGGCGTCGGTATCAGAAAGGGCGTCGGCGTTGGGGTCAGTAAAAAAATAAGTGTCAGTGTCGGAATAGGCGTCGAACTCGGTGTCAGTGTCGGAAAAGGTGTCGGTATTAGAATTGGTGACAGCATCGGCGTCGGTGTCCAAATAGGTGTCAGTTTCGGCGTCGCATCGGCGTCGGTGTCATTGTTGGAATAGGAGTCGGCATCGGCGTCGGTGTCATTGCTGGAATAGGTGTCGGCGTCGGCGTCGGTGTCATTGTTGGAATAGGTGTCGGCGTCGGCATCGGTGTCATTGTTGGAATAGGCGTCGGTGTCGGAATAGGTGTCAGTTTCAGCGTCGCATCGGCGTCGGCATCGGCGTCGGTGTCATTGTTGGAATAGGTGTCGGCGTCGGCGTCGGTGTCATTGTTGGAATAGGCGTCGGCGTCGGAATAGGTGTCAGTTTCGGCGTCGCATCGGCGTCGGCGTCGGCATCGGTATCATTGTTGGAATAGGTGTCGGCGTCGGCGTCGGTGTCATTGTTGGTATATGTGTGGCGTCGGCGTCGGTGTCATTGTTGGAATAGGCGTCGGCGTCGGCATCGGTGTCAGTTTCAGCGTCGCATCGGCGTCGTGTCGGTGTCATTGTTGGAATAGGCGTCGGTGTCAGAATAGGTGTCAGTTTTGGCGTCGCATCGGCGTCGGCGTCGGCGTCGGTGTCATTGTTGGAATAGGTGTCGGCGTCGGCGTCGGTGTCATTGTTGGAATAGGTGTCGGCGTCGGCGTCGGTGTCATTGTTGGAATAGGTGTTGGCATCGGCGTCGGTGTCATTGTTGGAATAGGTGTCGGTGTCGGCGTCGGTGTCATTGTTGGAATAGGTGTCGGTGTCGGCGTCGGTGTCATTGTTGGAATAGGTGTCGATATCGGCGTCGGTGTCATTGTTGGAATAGGTGTCGGCGTCGGCGTCGGTGTCATTGTTGGAATAGGTGTCGGACGGGAACCTGAAAACGCTTATCGCGTAGCCGAGTCCGCGTGCTCACTGCGGAAATATGTTTAATATATTTATAAGCCAACAATTGTTCTTAACTTTTCCCTATATAAGAGTACTGTAAATAAATATGATTTAATTTTTCAATAGGTGCCGGTTTCGGCGTCTGCATCTGCGTCGGCGTTTGTGTCGGTGTCAGAGTTACATTGGTTTTATAATAATAAGCTAGTTTTATTTTCTTTTTTATTGAATATTAATTGTTTTAATTGTAAGTGTCTGCCTGATACGCTTCAACCATACATCAATATGGCAAATTGACGAACAGGCCAAGCGACAGTTTAAGTTACACAAATTTTCTTAGCCATTTTCACTCCTAATCAACCCTAGCAAAATATATTATTGTGATGTATTTTTGTTTTAAAAGGTATATCCAGATTACAATTTTCATCATTATCACTTCAAAACATTGACCTTTCCATACAAAGTTTAATCCCCAATATCATACCCTTAAGTCATCCCTGTCAAAAAAAATTTGATCATGTATTTTTTATTTTGAGTGTTCTATCCAAATACAAATGTTCAATACTGTAAGTTAAAAAAAGGACTTTCATACAAACGTTTTCACCCCCTTAAGGGTTGAATTTAAAAACATCCTTTCATTGTACACCCCTACGCATCAAGACAAATACACCCTTGAAATTTCAATTATCTGAGACTGGCAGTTTATGGTGTGCGTTGTCTGTCAATCAGAGTCAGGACGTAAGTTCGGTACTTGCGCTGCAGGTTCGCCTTCAACAGCGTTGTGCTTCATGGTGGTCGCATATATGCCGCATGCCGGTGTGCCTCAGGGTGGCGTCTTATCTCCTTCTCTCTTAACTATTTTATATTAATAGTTCTTCGCCTTACCACCTAGGTATATATATACAGATGACCTTCAACTATACTGTCAAGCACTTCTACTAAATTTTGTCTGAAGCAGTGGAAACAATAAATAATATACAAAGATCTAAGTACGAGTATGTACTTAGGTACTCATCGCAGATATTGTAATGGAGCAAGGTCATTTATAACTCAATTACCAGTCAATCCCCTAAAAAGGTACTTAGGTACCTGTACCTACCATTATTACGAGTACTCGTAAGAAGTTCTTGCTTAATTTGAATTTAGTGCAAAGTAGTTAGTGATGTTCTTTTTAAGGAGGACATAAGTAGATGCGGTAACCGCTGTCGACCGTTCAACTCTACCGGACTTTGGCCGATGGCAGGCCCTAGTGACACCGTTGTATACTATATGCCTGATAGGTTAGCCTTTGACCACTATCTCACCTGATCTGGAAAGTGATGATGTGGTCGAAGATGTTGTTCAGGCTAACCTAGATTTAATGCCTCTCAAGGACAGCCGGAACGCACCGTTAGGTGTTTGGCGACAGGTTTTCTACTTGAGGGTAGTAGCAATACCTAGTCTGTTTTTTTTTTAACAAACGAGTACCAAAAATTTTACTGCGTTGCCATTGGCCCACGTAATCAGCATAAAGTCCGTTCCACACGAACTCTGTAGTTACATGTAGGTACATTCAGTTGAGTCTTCGACTACCTGCGTGTCGAAAAATATTACTTGTAACAAAACAATACTAAAGTTGCTACTATTGAATATTTATATAATAGGGTTAGCAAAAAAATATCGTTTTGAAAAAATGCACTAGCTAAGTCAACAAATTGTCTCATCATACGTTTGCCGACGTATCACTGAGAATTTAAATTGAAATTGAACTCTTTGGTTCAAGTGAAGGGCTATGGCAGGAAATAACAAAAGTTGTAAAATGTATGAAGTCTGAACTCTTTTATGTTACAAGGAGAAGCTAAAGTGGATAGATAAAAATGGTGGTCATGTCTCAATCATGTGATAACCAAAATAGAAACAAAAATGTACGGAGTCATAGTTGTTAGAACAATTTATTATTGACGTATATGCAGTAAGTTCATCAGAAGGATGACGATAATTTATAAGATAACAAGAAATGTAGTAGAATTGATTTATATGTTGTACTGCATAATATTATACTATTACAATATTGTTTTATATCATAAACGTGAACAGAAAATTTTGTTACGAATATACTTACTAAATATGCAAATTGAAGTCATAAAATAATAATGTAATTTTTTATATAGCAATATGAACGAGCCTTGACAATTTTAAAACAAGAACAAAGGCATTGACCAATGACGGCAATGACCCATCTCACTCTGTCAATATCGGAAATGTGCGAGAGACATACTCAGAACTCGTTTTTTTAAAAAAAACAGACTATAGCCAGGCGGGCATTCGCAAAATGCCCCACCACCATGCTATAACGCCTGCCATCCTAAGACAACAACTGGGACCGACGGCTTAACGTGCGCTCCGAAGCAAGTGCACGCTCAGTAGTAGGTAATGTGACCAGCGGTCACCCATCCAACTCCTGACCGCGGCGGACGTTGCTTAACTTTGCTGATCAATTCAGAATGGCTAAGCAAACTTCGCTACGATCGCTTCAAAATGTACTACTTAGGTAAATACTTTTAGTGAAACCGTTGAGATTTTGATAGGCAATTATACTTAACGGATGCTTAACTCAACCCTCAAATAGCATTTACTAGTCTACTGGTAAGCTGCTTGTATCTGGCGGAGCTTTACTATATGGGTCTGGCCGTCAATTTTGCCACTTTTTTCTCGCTCTCGTGTCTCCTTACGTGTTTTCAATATCTATGATGTAGATGAGTTTAAACTTTAAATTAATTGTTACAATAATCCATTATTTATATAAGCATACGAGATAATATGATTTCTTCCATAATTTATCAATAAATAAATATTCATAATGCAAAAGAGGCATTTATTATCAAAAATAAGCGTCTCTTGTTCTCAGTAGGTAGGTAAAAGCTGTTGGTTTTACAGCGGCGCGGCGCGGCAAGATCCCGCGGCCTACTTGTTCGTATATATGCTACGAATAATAATATACTTTTGATGCTCATATTTAATTATTAATAATACTATATTCGTCTATGCTCTAATCAAAATAGGGGTGAGAGATTATTACACGCTGCGCTGCGCTGCGCTGAGACTAACGCGAACAACAAATAAATAAATGTAATTCATTAAGCGGCAGGGGGCGCCCCTTTTTGATACAACTAATATTAAGTATTCAAATTATAACTAACGAACAAACGTCACTCGTGGCGCGTCTCATCGTACTCCCGCTGCGGATTGGGATAAAAACAAAACACACTTTGTTTGTTCTTTTACAATAATGTAAATGTTTTAACTTTTTACTACAACATGTTAAAGTCAGGTGTTCGTAAGTAGGTAGGTACCTACGTAATGTGTGTAAGTGTATTTTCCAGAGTACCTATCTAGGTACAGTTTTCTCTCGGATTCGGAAGCTTTTCGAACGGTATTGTACCTTGTACTTGTATGAATGTTATTTAGAATACGAATGAAAACGTTTCCTTGCAAATATGAATTAAGTACCTAGTAGGTATGCAGATCATCACATTATGTGCACCTTCAGAGGTCGACACCCTTTGTTTACCGACCTCCAAAAGAGGTGGTAGTTTTCAATAGAACGCGTACCTAACTAACTAAGATTTTTTTACCTGTAGATGATTTGTATGCCTTCCATATTTACTAGACGAATTCAGGGTAATTACCTGAGTACCAGTAGTACTACCAGTCTTGCACTTCCGAGCATCTGGTGAATACCTACATCGCCGCTAATCATGTTTTTTAGGAATAATCTGTGGACAATATGCCTTCCTTGTGTCTTAGACTCGGCACCAATTATACAGGCACTGTGAGAGATAAGAAAACTGTTTAATTTCACGCGTAATTATAGCTTTTATTGTTAAAACAGAAAATATCGTCATTTTGTTTTATCTTAGAACGAATCTCAATGAAATGGATGAGCGACATATGTGTATCGTTTGGTGTGAGAGAGTGAAAGAGATCGCAGCATGATCGGAACGTCTCGTGGCGGTTCGGTGGTAACACGAATTGCTCATTTATCTCTTTCTAACAACAGATATGATGCATAATATTTGAACGTTCTTTCCTTGTCATTACAAACTGCATATACATGGGCGTAGGTATGTATATAGGTAAATTCTAGTAAGCTTTTAGAGGTGTTCGGATATAACTAATCTATGTATTTCAAATCTCTGCCTAACTATACTTACCTTTGCTTTGCTAAAACCTTTGCTTCTTAAAGCTTTGTTTTAGGACACTTGTTTGGGAATGGGGCCCCTAATGATCCCCGTAGTCCCAAACTATACCACGATGTAGTGGTGTATTCGACTGGCCTCCTGGAATGTCACAGGAAGACACCACCGATATATAATTATGCCCTTAGGCACGTGGGAAAAATGGGCGGGAAGGACCTACTTTCAGAGGACCCGCTCGTCGCTCCGTCACAAGAAGCCTATCACTAAACACACCCTACAAATTATTAATTGATCAATTAACAAATGCTATGGATTTTTTGTAAAGGATACGCTCCTTTGTCCTCGATGTTGTCCGCCCGCCAACAGCTTGCTCATCCATCCACCAAAAGGAACGCACGGCGTCCAAAATAACGGTCACTCACACAAATAAACCACATGTTTATATTCACTAATATCTATTGCAATACTTGCTAGCACATCCGATCGCCGCGACCGGAAACCTGTCTAACTCCGTTTGTTTGGAATAAACGTACGTCTGCGTACGAGAAAACCTTAGAGCGCACTGACTGCCCTTCAAAATCAGAGGTGAACGCAATTATAGACTTTATAAAGTTAAAAAATCATTTTTTTTTTTTTTTTTTTTAATTTTATTTTAAAAAGAAGATCAATTTATTTAACTGTCGGCGTCGGTATCAGAAAGGGCGTCGGCGTTGGGGTCAGTAAAAAAATAAGTGTCAGTGTCGGAATAGGCGTCGAACTCGGTGTCAGTGTCGGAAAAGGTGTCGGTATTAGAATTGGTGACAGCATCGGCGTCGGTGTCCAAATAGGTGTCAGTTACGGCGTCGCATCGGCGTCGGTGTCATTGTTGGAATAGGTGTCGGCGTCGGCGTCGGTGTCATTGCTGGAATAGGTGTGGCGTCGGCGTCGGTGTCATTGTTGGAATAGGTGTCGGCGTCGGCGTCGGTGTCATTGTTGGAATAGGCGTCGGTGTCGGAATAGGTGTCAGTTTCAGCGTCGCATCGGCGTCGGCATCGGCGTCGGTGTCATTGTTGGAATAGGTGTCGGCGTCGGCGTCGGTGTCATTGTTGGAATAGGCGTCGGTGTCGGAATAGGTGTCATTGTTGGAATAGGCGTCGGCGTCGGAATAGGTGTCATTGTTGGAATAGGCGTCGGCGTCGGAATAGGTGTCAGTTTCGGCGTCGCATCGGCGTCGGCGTCGGCGTCGGTATCATTGTTGGAATAGGTGTCGGCGTCGGCGTCGGTGTCATTGTTGGTATATGTGTGGCGTCGGCGTCGTTGTCAGTTTCAGCGTCGCATCGGCGTCGTGTCAGTGTCATTGTTGGAATAGGCGTCGGTGTCGGAATAGGTGTCAGTTTTGGCGTCGCATCGGCGTCGGCGTCGGTGTCATTGTTGGAATAGGTGTCGGCGTCGGCGTCGGTGTCATTGTTGGAATAGGTGTCGGCGTCGGCGTCGGTGTCATTTTTGGAATAGGTGTCGGCGTCGGCGTCGGTGTCATTGTTGGAATAGGTGTCGGTGTCGGCGTCGGTGTCATTGTTGGAATAGGTGTCGACGTCGGCGTCGGTGTCATTGTTGGAATAGGTGTCGGCGTCGGCGTCGGTGTCATTGTTGGAATAGGTGTCGGACGGGAACCTGAAAACGCTTATCGCGTAGCCGAGTCCGCGTGCTCATTGCGGAAATATGTTTAATATATTTATAAGCCAACAATTGTTCTTAACTTTTCCCTATATACGAGTACTGTAAATAAATATGATTTAATTTTTCAATAGGTGCCGGTTTCGGCGTCTGCATCTGCGTCGGCGTTTGTGTCGGTGTCAGAGTTACATTGGTTTTATAATAATAAGCTAGTTTTATTTTCTTTTTTATTGAATATTAATTGTTTTAATTGTAAGTGTCTGCTTCAACCATACATCAATATGGCAAATTGACGAACAGGCCAAGCGACAGTTTAGGTTACACAAATTTTCTTAGCCATATTCACTCCTAATCAACCCTAGCAAAATATATTATTGTGATGTATTTTTGTTTTAAAAGGTATATCCAGATTACAATTTTCATCATTATCACTTCAAAACATTGACCTTTCCATACAAAGTTTAATCCCCAATTTCATACCATTAAGTCATCCCTGTCAAAAAAAATTTGATCATGTATTTTTTATTTTGAGTGTTCTATCCAAATACAAATGTTCAATACTGTAAGTTAAAAAAAAGGACTTTCATACAAACGTTTTCACCCATTTAAGGGTTGAATTTAAAAACATCCTTTCATTGTACACCCCTACGCATCAAGACAAATACACCCTTGAAATTGCAATTATCTGAGACTGGCAGTTTATGGTGTGCGTTGTCTGTCAATCAGAGTCAGGACGTAAGTTCGGTACTTGCGCTGCAGGTTCGCCTTCAACAGCGTTGTGCTTCATGGTGGTCGCATATATGCCGCATGCCGGTGTGCCTCAGGGTGGCGTCTTATCTCCTTCTCTCTTAACTATTTTATATTAATAGTTCTTCGCCTTACCACCTAGGTATATATATACAGATGACCTTCAACTATACTGTCAAGCACCTCTACTAAATTTTGTCTGAAGCAGTGGAAACAATAAATAATATACAAAGATCTAAGTACGAGTATGTACTTAGGTACTCATCGCAGATATTGTAATGGAGCAAGGTCATTTATAACTCAATTACCAGTCAATCCCCTAAAAAGGTACTTAAGTACCTGTACCTACCATTATTACGAGTACTCGTAAGAAGTTCTTGCTTAATTTGAATTTAGTGCAAAGTAGTTAGTGATGTTCTTTTTAAGGAGGACATAAGTAGATGCGGTAACCGCTGTCGACCGTTCAACTCTACCGGACTTTGGCCGATGGCAGGCCCTAGTGACACCGTTGTATACTATATGCCTGATAGGTTAGCCTTTGACCACTATCTCACCTGATCTGGAAAGTGATGATGTGGTCGAAGATGTTGTTCAGGCTAACCTAGATTTAATGCCTCTCAAGGACAGCCGGAACGCACCGTTAGGTGTTTGGCGACAGGTTTTCTACTTGAGGGTAGTAGCAATACCTAGTCTGTTTTTTTTTTAACAAACGAGTACCAAAAATTTTACTGCGTTGCCATTGGCCCACGTAATCAGCATAAAGTCCGTTCCACACGAACTCTGTAGTTACATGTAGGTACATTCAGTTGAGTCTTCGACTACCTGCGTGTCGAAAAATATTACTTGTAACAAAACAATACTAAAGTTGCTACTATTGAATATTTATATAATAGGGTTAGCAAAAAAATATCGTTTTGAAAAAATGCACTAGCTAAGTCAACAAATTGTCTCATCATACGTTTGCCGACGTATCACTGAGAATTTAAATTGAAATTGAACTCTTTGGTTCAAGTGAAGGGCTATGGCAGGAAATAACAAAAGTTGTAAAATGTATGAAGTCTGAACTCTTTTATGTTACAAGGAGAAGCTAAAGTGGATAGATAAAAATGGTGGTCATGTCTCAATCATGTGATAACCAAAATAGAAACAAAAATGTACGGAGTCATAGTTGTTAGAACAATTTATTATTGACGTATATGCAGTAAGTTCATCAGAAGGATGACGATAATTTATAAGATAACAAGAAATGTAGTAGAATTGATTTATATGTTGTACTGCATAATATTATACTATTACAATATTGTTTTATATCATAAACGTGAACAGAAAATTTTGTTACGAATATACTTCAATATACTTCGCTACGATCGATTCAAAATGTACTACTTAGGTAAATACAACTCCTCAGATCAACCTCATCATCCCCAACTCCTCAGATCCACCTCCTCATCCCCAACTCCTCAGATCCACCTCCTCATCTCCAACTCCTCAGATCCACCTTCTCATCTCCAACTCCTCAGATCGGCCTCCTCATCCCCAACTCCTCAGATCCACCTCCTCATCCTCCACTCCTTAGATCCAGATCATCATCCACAACTCCTCAGATCCACGTCCTCATCCCCAACTTCTCAGATCCACCTTATAATTCCCAACTCTTCAGATCCATCTCCTCATCTCCAACTCTTCAGATCCACCTCCTCATCTCCAACTCCGCAGATTCACCTCATCATCCCCAACTCCTCAGATCCATCTCCTCATCTCTAACTCATCAGATCCACCTTATCATCCCCAACTCCTCAGATCCACCTCCTCATCCCCAACTCCTCAGATCCACCTCAACATCCCCATTTCCTCAGATCCATCTCCTCATCTCCAACTCTTCAGATCCACCTCCTCATCTCCAACTCCTCAGATCCACCTCCTCATCCCCAGCTCCTCAGATCCACCTCCTCATCTCACACTCCTTAGACCCACCTAATCATCCCCAACTCCTCAGATCCACCTCATCATCATCAACTCCTCAGATCCACCTACTCATCCCCAACTCCTCCTCATCATCCCCAACTCCTCAGATCCAGCTCCTCATCTCCAACTCCTCAGATCCACCTCCTGATCCTCAACTCCTCAGATCCACTACATCATCTCCAACTCCTCAGATCCAACTCCTCAGATCCACCTCCTCATCTCCCACTCCTTAGACCCACCTAATCATCCCCAACTCCTCAGATCCACCTCATCATCATCAACTCCTCAGATCCACCTACTCATCCCCAACTCCTCCTCATCATCCCCAACTCCTCAGATCCACCTCCTGATCCTCAACTCTTCAGATCCACTTCATCATCCCCAACTCTTCAGATCCACCTCCACATCTCCAACTCCTCAGATCCACCTCCTCATCCCCAACTCCTCAGATCCACCTCCTCATCCCTCACTCCTTAGACCCACCTAATCATCCCCAACTCCTCAGATCCACCTCCTTATCCCCAACTCCTCAGATCCACCTCATCATCATCAACTCCTCAGATCCACCTACTCATCCCCAACTCCTCCTCAGAATCCCCAACTCCTCAGATCCAGCTCCTCATCTCCAACTCCTCAGATCCACCTCCTGATCCTCAACTCTTTAGATCCACTACATCATCCCCAACTCCTCAGATCCACCTCCTCATTCCCAACTCCTCAGATCCACCTTCTCATCCCCAACACCTCAGATCCACCTTCTCATCCCCAACTCCTCAGATCCACCTTCTCATCCCCAACTCCTCAGATCCAACTCTTCATCTCCATCTCCTCAGATCCACCTCCTCATCCCCAACTCCTCAGATCCATCTTCTCATCTCCAACTCCTCAGATCCACCTTCTCATCCCCAACTCATCAGATCCACCTCTTCTTCCCCAACTCCTCAGATCCACCTTCTCATCCCCAACTCCTCAGATCCACCTTCTGAGCTCCAACTCCTCAGATCCACCTCCTCATCCCCAACTCCTCAGATCCACCTCCTCATCCCCAACTCCCCAGATCTACCTTCTCATCTCCAACTCCTCAGATCCACCTCCTCATCCCCAACTCCTGAGATCCACCTCCTTATCTCCAACTCCTCAGATCCAACTCCTCATCTCCAACTCCTCAGATCCACCTCCTCATCTACAACTCCTAAGATCCACCTTCTCATCCCCAACTCCTCAGATCCACCTCCTCATCTACAACTCCTCAGATCCACCTTCTCATCCCCAGCTCCTCAGATCCACCTCTTCATCTCCAACACTTCAGATCTACCTCATCATCCCCATTTCCTCAGATCCATCTCCTCATCTCCAACTCTTCAGATCCACCTCCTCATCTTCAACTCCTCAGATCCACCTCCTTATCTCCAATTCCTCAGATCCACCTCCTCATCCCCAACTCCTCAAATCCACCTCCTCATCTCACACTCCTTAGACCCACCTAATCATCCCCAACTCCTCAGATCCACCTCATCATCATCAACTCCTCAGATCCACCTACTCATCCCCAACTCCTCCTCATCATCCCCAACTCCTCAGATCCAGCTCCTCATCTCCAACTCCTCAGATCCACCTTCTGATCCTCAACTCCTCAGATCCACTACATCATCTCCAACTCCTCAGATCCAACTCCTCAGATCCACCTCCTCATCTCCCACTCCTTAAACCCACCTAATCATCCCCAACTCCTCAGATCCACCTCATCATCATCAACTCCTCAGATCCACCTACTCATCCCCAACTTCTCCTCATCATCCCCAACTCCTCAGATCCACCTCCTGATCCTCAACTCTTCAGATCCACTTCATCATCCCCAACTCTTCAGATCCACCTCCACATCTCCAACTCCTCAGATCCACCTCCTCATCCCCAACTCCTCAGATCCACCTCCTCATCCCTCACTCCTTAGACCCACCCAATCATCCCCAACTCCTCAGATCCACCTCCTTATCCCCAACTCCTCAGATCCACCTCATCATCATCAACTCCTCAGATCCACCTACTCATCCCCAACTCCTCCTCATCATCCCCAACTCCTCAGATCCAGCTCCTCATCTCCAACTCCTCAGATCCACCTCCTGATCCTCAACTCTTTAGATCCACTACATTATCCCCAACTCCTCAGATCCACCTCCTCATTCCCAACTCCTCAGATCCACCTTCTCATCCCCAACTCCTCAGATCCACCTTCTCATCCCCAACTCCTCAGATCCACCTTCTCATCCCCAACTCCTCAGATCCAACTCCTCATCTCCAACTCCTCAGATCCACCTCCTCATCCCCAACTCCTCAGATCCATCTTCTCATCTCCAACTCCTCAGATCCACCTTCTCATCCCCAACTCATCAGATCCACCTCTTCTTCCCCAACTCCTCAGATCCACCTTCTCATCCCCAACTCCTCAGATCCACCTTCTGAGCTCCAACTCCTCAGATCCACCTCCTCATCCCCAACTCCTCAGATCCACCTCCTCATCCCCAACTCCCCAGATCTACCTTCTCATCTCCAACTCCTCAGATCCACCTCCTCATCCCCAACTCCTGAGATCCACCTCCTTATCTCCAACTCCTCAGATCCAACTCCTCATCTCCAGCTCCTCAGATCCACCTCCTCATCTACAACTCCTAAGATCCACCTTCTCATCCCCAACTCCTCAGATCCACCTCCTCATCTACAACTCCTCAGATCCACCTTCTCATCCCCAGTTCCTCAGATCCACCTCTTCATCTCCAACACTTCAGATCTACCTCATCATCCCCATTTCCTCAGATCCATCTCCTCATCTCCAACTCTTCAGATCCACCTCCTCATCTTCAACTCCTCAGATCCACCTCCTTATCTCCAACTCCTCAGATCCACCTCCTCATCCCCAACTCCTCAAATCCACCTCCTTATCCCCAACTCCTCAAATCCACCTCCTTATCTCCAACTCCTCAGATCCACCTCCTCATCTTCAACTCCTCAGATCCACCTCCTCATCTCTACCTCCTCAGATCCACCTCCTCATCTTCAACTCCTCAGATCCACCTCCTCATCTCTACCTCCTCAGATCCACCACCTCATCTCCAACTCCTCAGATCCACCTCCTCATCCCCGACTCCTCAAATTCACCTCCCTATCTCCAACTCCTCAGATCCACCTCCTCATCTCCAACTCCTCAGATCCACCTCCTCATCCCCAATTCCTCAGATCCATCTCCTCATCCCCAACTCCTCAGATCCATCTCCACATCACCAACTCCGCAGATCCATCTCCTCATCACCAACTCCTCAGATCCATTACCTCATCACCAACTCCTCAGATCCATCTCCTCATCTCCAACTTCTTAGATCCATCTCTTCATCACCAACTCCTCAGATCCATCTCCTCATCTCCAACTCCTCAGATCCATCTCCTCATCTCCAACTCCTCAGATCCACCTCCTCATCTCCAACTCCTCAGATCCATCTCCTCATCACCAACCATTAAAAGTATTAAAATTCATTTGAGAAATAAATGATTTTAACCGTATATACAAATGCATCTTCGTCCTTCTATCAGAGATGCATTTCCTGGCATACCGCACCTCGCACATTTCTTATACTAGGTAATCTGTTGTTACGCAGTCTCAACATGATATAAACATGTACAAACGTTCACAAAATACATAGATTTGAACTTCATGAAAATAGTGGAACCTCGTTTCTTGAATGAAATCTCCCAAGAGAATGTAATACCTACCTACGTAGAAAGATTATAGTAATAGAAGCGCTATGAGCGTATATCTAAGGGATAGCAATAGTTTATGACGTTCTTTATGGAAATGCCAGGTGAAAGATTTAACCATATTGATGGGGTAAAAAGCAGCACCAGATTTAATTTAATTATATTATATTATATAGTTATAAAACCTAAGGTATTGGTTTTGGATTTTTATGATTGTTTATAGAATTTAAACTAAAGTTGTAAAAATGATTTTACACCCGAAGATATGTTTTCCTTTTGGCTTTCCTATTATAGTCTAAATATGGGAAATTATTACAATCACGTCATCTAAACAACACCCAGTAAACTGGAAGTATAGAACTTATTGGAATAAATAGTGTTGGAATTGAGTCCGTTCTAAAATAAGATACATTATGTGTTGTCTTGCGAAAGCAATGAGATTCAAAATGTTCGGAGCATATTCGAGCATTCCGTACTTTGTACGTTATGTTTACGTTTTTGTTTTTTTTGCCTCCGGTAAACAAAATCCATATAATTATCTGGTATTAATTTTTTTTTAACTGGCAACATAGAAATAACATAAATCTTATGTACATAATATAAGTAAGTACGAAAGTTTTGACGGAAATTTTTATGGTGCACCATTGTATTATTACTAAAATTTGCGTATTCTCGAATAAATTTCTAGACAACATGCGAGTGAGAAATGCAGTTAATCTTTACTTACCTTGTTGCCTAAGCTTCTAGTAATGATGATGATTTTGACCTGACTGTGACAGATTTTGACTGTTTCAGCACAGTCATGAATTAATTTACTATAGTGAATAATATACTTCAACACTTTTCATACTTGTTCTAAATAGACAAAATGTATGGAGTCAAAACATTAAAAATGTAAACCATTGTTAGTAAAGTAAACAACGGTTTAAATGTATTTTTAATGCTACAATAAACTTGGACTGACAATAAAAATGAATTTAAATCCGTTATTTTCCGTAAGGTAAGCTAAGTATAAACTTGTCGAATATATTATGGGGCTGTAGTTTTCGTGAGATAAATAAAAAAAATTGTCTTTTTATGGGAAAACTACTTTCTGGGTAATAGTATCCCAAACTCAATGGAAAAAAAAAAATAATGAAGATGCATGAAAATATTGGGGTCACGTGTAAGCCAAGACTATCTTCTCTAGTCGGTTATACATAGATTTTGCATAGATTAAGTAGGTTAGGGGAACCGGTCCACCGGCCGGCACCTATCCATCGGCCATTCCTGATCCTCTTGCAGTATTATTTAGATATTAGCTACTTACTATTGCAATATAGGAACGAAAGTCTTGTGAATACTCTTTGATTGAATCGCCTGATACCCTAAAGCATTATTCGGTTGGGTTACTATAACAAACGATTTTTAAAGAATTGTTTAATTTCACGTTGGCAGATGAGAAAGAGTTACGCACGCAAATACAAAAAAAAAAGTGACTCGCCTCTCGTTCAACCATAAGTTTTTTACTGTTATACTAAGTAAATGTTGATTGTTAATAGTTTTATAGCTGAAGAGAGCAGCTAGAGTCATTCTTTCATAATTATTTTAATAGTATTTGATTTTAAATAACGTTTTTTTAAAATAATGTATAGTGAATTATAGCTGATAGGCTAGCCTTTGACCACCATATCACCTGATAGTAAATTATGATGTGGGCGAAGATGTTGTTCAGGCCACCCTAGAATTACTAGTATTACTATTAAAGTGTAACAAATTAAATCAAACATCAAAGTATAGTTTAAGTATGTACTGCCAAAACTATGAGGATGTTGGAATAAATGCGTGTTGGGCTAGTAGGATATTTTAAATAGATACATACATACATATTACACATAAAAATGTTTTTTTTTAAATTAATTGTATGGATACATTAATTTTAAATCAATTTTAAATGTTCCGACCGAAAACTGGGTACTGCTGACCGAAAACTAAAAAAAATAGCCGAAATCCGGCGATTTCGCTATATTTGGATTTATATATTTTTCTATAAAGAAGGAAGCACTTGACGTTCCATTAAATATTAAATACGTAAACTACATTATATAGGGTACATATATCAATAAACAACGCAGGGCTCAATCAATTGTAGATTTTTTTCTAGCGTCTTTAAGTTGAATGTGCCATTAAATGGCCGTAAACTGAGTATTCTACCCTAGTCATCTTGCATATATACCCTTTTATCTGTTGGGAGCCAGTGGTAACTGGCTCCCAACAGATAAAAGGGTATACGCGAAAAGGATAAAAAATATTTATATCTGTCTCGCTCATTATTATTGCAGTTATGGTATGTGCATCCTTCTCTAATAATTAGTACAATTCATTACGCCGATTCTATTACTATAATCTTTCTACGCCTACCTAGAATCATGGTACAATAATATACTACGCCAGGTATTACACTCCGAGATCGGATGTCAAGTAACCGGGACACAAGCTTGTCAAGCATACCATCATCACTTCTATCAACGGCTCTCAAACTTTATACCAAATTTGAGGAAATTCGGGGGCAGTAACACAACAGTTAATAGATTTCACCTCTTTTTTAATAAAGAAAATTACGTGAAATTACTGATTTTGATTACACAGATTAGTGATTCTTGAATTAATTATGGTTATCAAATTCGTACAGAGTGTTTGACACCGAATAGTTTTCTTATAATGGGTACCGTCGAAGCTACTAGGCCTAAATTTTTCAGACTGAAATCAAGTAATAAGTTGTTTAAACTTATAAGTCAGACAACAGGGAAGTGTTTTGACATAGCACTGTATTACCAAAATATAAATCGCTTCCCTGGCAAAATACTTGAAATTGAAATGTTCTTAGATAAATATCCTTTTGATATATTATGTTTCACTGAAACATGGCTAAGAGCAGATAAAATGTTATTTAATGTTAAGAATTTTAGTGTAGGCAGTGCGTTTAACAGATCATCTGCAGAAGGAGGAGGGTGTATTATCCTTGTTAAAAATAACTTAAAATTTAAAGAACGCCATGACTTAGTCAGATGTTCTGTCGAACGTGTCTGTGAGGTTGCTTGTGTGGAGGTGGACAGGCATATTGTGTTGTGTGTATATCGACCACCAACAGATGAAGGTCGTGCTCAAAATTTTACAGAATTCTTAGCCACTCTGGAAAGTATATTACTAAAAATTTCCAAATGTAAAAAACCCATATTTGTATGTGGTGATTTTAATGTAGATATTTTATTGAAATCTAAAAATAAGACTGATCTTATTTCATTGTTTAAGTCATTTAATTTGAAATTTCTATTCTGTGAGCCCACTAGGATAACAGACACTTCTGCTACCTGTATAGACAATATATACTCGAACTGTAAGACTACACAAAAGTCAATAATGAAGGGTGTTAGATCTGATCATGAGGGTCTGGCAATTAGATTTGATGGAAGCAGAGAAACAGCGAGGTATGAAATTGAACATAGGCCGTTAACAACCAGTAGGCTAGAAATACTCAGTACCAATATAGGAGCTAAGCTTGCCATTACAAGTTTTTCTCATAGTGACCCGAATGACATTTATAATACACTCGAGAGCAATGAATCCGGGTCACTTAAAGAATGTTAAAAATCTCGGAAACTAAAAATGATAGGTTAATGCAATAAATTGTATTTAATAGACAATGTAATACTCCTTAAATGAAAGTAAAAAAAATATGAGTCACCATACATTTTATTAACACAAAATTACATAAAGAAAAAAACTGCTGATCTCTCCTTAAAACAAAAATAGGAAACATGAAATTTTTGAACTTTATTACGATTTTCTTGAATTTTAATACTTCGTATTGCCTCCTCGTGCTTCCAATACTGCGTTTACGCGGTTTGGCACGCTGTACACCAAGTTCCTTATACGATTTTGGGGAATATTCTCCCATTTCTCTGTGAGAGCAATTTTGAGCTCACGAAGCGTGATTGGGGGAGGGTTTCGTTGTTTTACGCATCTGCCTAGCTCGTCCCAAGCATGCTCGATCGGGTTGATATCCGGGCTGCGCGCTGGCCACTCCATACGAGTAATGCAATTCACAATCCTACCTGTATGAGGTCGGGCATTGTCATGCATAAATATAGCATCCTCACCTAAATTGACCATAATACCAACGTGATCATTGAGGATTTCTTCCACATATCTTACGCTAGTTAAAGAGCCGTTTTCTATGATCACCAGCTCTGTGCGACTTTCAGAAGAAATTCCGGCCCACACAAGTACAGACCCACCACCGTAGGCTACTTTTTCTTCGATGCATGCTTGCTTGAATCTTTCCCCTGGTCTTCGATACACTCTGTGTCTTCCATCGTGCTTGTAGAGCATAAATTTTGATTCGTCGGAGAACATAACTTTTGACCAATCTTCAATACTCCAATTTACGTGGCTCTGGGCATATCTTAGTCTCGAAATACGATGCCCACGCTCCAGTTTAGGGCCGTTTGCAGGTCTAAGGGGTTTTAAGTTAGATTCAGCAAGCCGACGTCTTACTGTCCATGCACTTGGGTTACTTCCTCCGAGGCGTCGAAACTGATTGGTGAGTTCAGTTCCTGTGAGAAAGCGATTTCGAAGCATAGTGTTCACCAAGTATCGGTCTTCTCGTGCTGTGGTACACCTGGTTCTGCCCGTTCCTGGTCTGCGTAGGTTAGAACCAGTTTCTTCGTAACGTCGGAGAACTCTTTGTACTGTTGACAGCGACACACCGACAGTCCTGGCTGTATCGCGCTGACTCCGGCCGGTTTCCAGCATTGTAAGTATTCTGGTGCATTCTTCAGGCGTAAGCGACATAATTTCAGCTTGAATAATGAATATAGAGCACTATCAACATGGTTTATGTACCCACATAAATGACAGATTACAAACAAAAGCAAAACCAAATGCTGTAATTTCGTAGTTCCATCTTCGAAAGTGGCCCTTTTTCAAATTTGATTTTTTTATGATATAACTTTACAATAACTAAGAAGTTTTAATACCTTCATTTAAGGAGTATTACATTGTCTATTAAATACAATTTATTGCATTAACCTAGCATTTTTAGTTTCCGAGATTTTTAGGATTCTTTAAGTGACCCGGATTCATTGCTCTCGAGTGTAGTTTATTTTCTTTAGTAAATACTGAGTTTCAAAAAGTTTGTCCAAAAATAAAGAAACAAGTAAATGGAAAGTTGAAGTTCGGTGATTGGGCAACTACAGGCATTCGAAAAAGTAGAGATTATTTGTTTGATCTGTATCGCAGGAAGAATTTGACATCCTGCAAGCAGTTTTGTGATTATGTTAGGAACTATTCAAAAATGTTTAAGTCTGTTTGCTTGTGTGCTAAATCTCTTTTTATTAGAAACAAAATTAGCAAGTCTAAAAATAAAATAAAAACCATTTGGAAGACTATAAATACTGAGACCGGTAAAAATAAACCTAGAGATTCTACATATGTCTTAAATGTTGATAAAAATCAAATATCTGATCCAATACAAGTGGCAAATATATTTGACAATTTTTTTTCTAACTTACCCCTAGATGTCACTTAGTCATAGGATGCATGTCCCGATGTAGCAGAAACTCTGCCAATACATAATTTTCCCTTCAAATCGCCGGACTTTTCTTTCAGACACACAACAATATTTGAAATTATAAAAACATTTTAAAATTTAAACATTAAGAGTACCGAAGACTTGTGGGGTATGTCAGTCAAAGTGGCAGAGTCTATAATATGCATTATTGCACCATATTTAAAAACAATATTCAATCTTTGTGTTGATAAAGGAAACTTCCCCGACTTAATGAAACAAAGTAAAATCACTCCAATTTTGAAGTCGGGAGCTACATCCGACCCTTGCAATTACAGACCTATTTCTATCTTACCAGTTCTGAGTAAAGTAATCGAAAAAATTATGCTCAAACAACTTCTATCCCATTTTAATGAGCATAATATATTGAATGAGAATCAGTTTGGTTTCACAAAGAGCAGATCCACAACAGATGCAGGTGCTCAATTGATGTCACATATACTTAAAGCCTGGGAGAGTTCACAGGATGCTATTGCCGTATTCTGTGACCTTTCTAAGGCATTTGACTGTGTAGAGCACCGCACTCTGATTCGAAAACTTTCACATTATGGTATTCGTGGAAAAGCTCTGGATCTTATAAAGTCATATCTGTCAGACAGGCTACAGAAGGTTAGAATAAATGGCAATACTTCTTCCGGGTCTTTGGTAAGAATAGGAGTACCGCATGGATCAATTTTAGGACCTTTTCTGTTTCTAGCATATATAAATGATCTGCCTTGCATGGTTAAAAATTTCTGCGATATAGTTTTATTCGCAGATGATACCTCCCTGATTTTTAAAGTAGATAGGAGGGATAGTGAACTTATTCATGTAAATAATGTGTTATCTATGATCTCTAAGTGGTTCGCGGCTAATAATCTTCTCTTAAATTCAAAAAAGACCAAATGTTTCAAGTTTTCTTTACCAAATGTTACTTATGTTGAACCAAACATTAAGCTTGGCCTAGAAAAACTCTCTTCAATGCGACAATGCAATTCTTGTGACAATGCGACAGTCTTCCTGGGAATTAAAATGGATTCAACTTTACAGTGGAATCCACATATACATGATCTATCCGGAAGACTTAGTTCTGCTGCATATGCAGTTCGTAAGATAAGACAGCTAACAGACGTAGCTACTGCTAGGCTCGTTTATTTCGCGTACTTCCACAGTATTATGTCTTATGGTGTATTGCTGTGGGGAGCTGCTGCTGAGATAGAGAAAATCTTTATCTTACAAAAGCGTGCAATTCGAGCCATATATGAAATGGATCCTAGGGAATCTTTGAGAGATCTTTTTAAAGAAATTGATATTTTAACTTTACCAAGTCTGTATATATTTGAAAATATTATGTATGTTCGTAAAAATTTTAGCAAATTTAAATCAAACAGTGACAATCACGATTATAACACCAGGAATAAAGATAAAATAGCGGTGCCAGGTTTTAGATTAGCAAAGACAAATAAAAGGTCCTGCTTAGGCAATTGTGTGCGGTTTTATAATAAATTGCCCAAACATATTACAACGCTCACAGAAAGAAAATTCAAGTTGCATGTGAAGAATATTTTGATAAAGAAATCTTACTACACAGTTTGTGATTACTTAAACGACAAAAATGCTTGCACTGGTTCGCCTCTGCCAAGCTAGCGCCTGTAGTAAATTAAGTATTGTAATAATTTTACTATATAGTATGTACTTAACACATTGTTAAAAAACGTTTAAAAGAATGGCCCCGAGTTTCTTGCCCGTTCTTCTCGCAGTGGCTCTATAATTTTTGTTTGCTGAACGTGGCAGTACAATGTAGTATATTTCAATATTAAAATTTGTAATTGACCTTCATAAGAGCGTCGTAGACGCCTAAATTGAATAAATGATTTTGACTTTGACTTTGAGTAATTGTTTCCTATGCTATTAAAAATGCAGTTATCTGTTTTTTATTGTTCAGTTTAGTTTCAATGAAAACTCAAAAATGTCTGAATTATAAACCAATTATGTAGGTACGTTATATAACCAAACAAACATTACATACCATATTTAGTAGTTGTTTGAGGTCCACAATACAGACTATTTTCTACGAAATGAAAAAAAACGCAATTTACTGCCTCGTCTACTTCTACTCTTTACATTTCCGAATAGAACAAAGAACCATTTTTATGCTTTTATTATACCAGGTCGTAGCTAACAGAAATGAACACCATACGGCCCAACCACACAACACACAGTTTGCGAATCATGAAAAAAAACGCAATTTACTGCCTCGTCTACTTCTACTCTTAAATTTCCGAATAGAACAAAGAACCATTTTTATGTTTTATTATATCAGCTCGTAGCTAACAGAAATGAACACCATACGGCCCAACCACTCAACACAGTTTGCGAATCACTGCGCATATGTGCATGAGCGAGAGCGAAACAGATGCAAATAATATACGTGAGACATAGGCGGCGATATTTGTCAAAATGGTGGAACCATAGTGAGACAACTTTTTTCATATCATTTACTGAGATGAACATTGATTCATGTGTGACTTTCTATTAGACGTTTGAAATATTGTATTGATATTTTATAACAAAACATTCACATGAAATAGAACCATGAACTTGTATGCTGCTGCAATCATGTTTTAATAAAGAGCCAATTTGGTAGTGACGCAAGCCTGTGATTCTTCGGGAGTAGAAGACCTTGTTTTCTTAGACCATGCCTAGAATTATCTTTGACATAAACAATGTATGGCCAATAAAACTTTTAAGTTTATTATTAATATTGTACATACGTATTTTCTACTAATTTTAACCTTTCCCAAACTTTAATTTGCGATAGGAAGTATTAGTTATATTAGAGATATAATAAAATGACAGAAGCACCAAAATCTCGCTTCAAATGTCCTAAGGCCAAGAAGCCCCAACAGATATTATTTTCTAAAAACCGTTATGGACCTAAGACGAAAGTAGAGAATTGGGATTATTCAATTCACGCAGAGAAGAAGGACAATTACGTGTATCGTGACGAGCTGAGTAATCAAGTTAGTACTTACCTGAGATGGGGGACTGAGGATCAAGGAGTGCGAACAACGGAGACTCGCCATATACTTGCGCATGTGTTTACCAAAACTGATCCTGTCTACTCATTCAAGCCACTTGTCAACTTCACGTCGTATCCGTGCACCGAGTGAGTATGTTAATCTGTGAGTAGTACAGAAACATTTTCCTTCCGATGTCCGACTGAGTTGATGATAAAGACCAAACGGCTTACCTTTTTCAGCCTCACGATTAGGATAAGTAGGATCCGAAACGATATATACCTAAGTAAAATCCCCTCATTTCAACCACTAACGTAGGTATTGCTAATGAGTACAACTTTTTTATGAGATAGTGACGGAACACGCACCATGCCCACCTGATGTTAAGCGGTAACCTCTGCCTATAACAGATGCATTTCATCAGACGACTCAGTGTGACGAACTGCACTGCGCCCATCACCTTTAATATCTGAAACCATAGAACATACTTACAAAAAGGTGGGCTCTCGAATCATTTTAGCTAATATTAAGTTAGCTAATAGCTATTTTTTGGATTTCCAAAAGAATCGGACAAAATTTAGAAATTCTGAAGAAATCGGACCTTATTACCGCACATCCGATTCTCAGCGGTTGTCGGCCTGGGATACTCGCTCTATTTTCTTCCTACATAATGCCTCTAGAGAAATTATTTTTACGTAAAATCTAGGCTTGTTTTTACCGTCACGATCAGAGGACCACCAGACAAATTCGAAAAAAATATTACATTTTTGAAAGAAAATAGTAGGCCAAAAAATAAACTAATCGGCTCAGTTTTGGAGGAGAAAACAGGAGTATAGGAAACGTCAATCTCGTGAAGATTCTTCTAATTCCTCGCAGGGCTCGTTCCCTCTGTCATCAAAAACTACTTACGTATACGTAGTATACCCGGAAAGTTCGTAAGTAGAAGCGCTCGTAGCGAAGTTTGCTTAGACATTCTGAACCGATCAGCAAAGTTAAACAACGTCCGCCTCGGTCATGAGTTGGATGGGTGACGGATGGTGACATTTACTACTGAGCGCTTGCGTGCTTCGGCGAGCTCGTTAAGCCGTCGGTACCGGTTGTTGTCTTGCAATGGCAGTCGTTACAGCATGATTCAAAATTAGAATCCTGAGCGTTAGCGACGGAATCAAAAGAGCACGAGGTGAAAAATCTTTGCACTCGAGTGCAACACGTAACTTTTCATTCCACCTCAGCGAGGAAAGCCGCGTAAAGAACCGCGTACAAAGCAAATTGAAAAAAGAACACCAAGAAGGTTCCGAGTCTGAGTTTTTAACAAATTAAAAAAAAGTTGTATCATATATTCGGCACCATAGAGGTAGCAGTAAATAGGTAATGTTTTTTTTTAATTCACAAACTTAGTGCACACGATGTTCTAAATTCAATTTACTTTATCCTCTAGAGAATAAAAACGGCTTTTCCACTCAGATATTGAAGATTAAAAATACTCTTTCCGAGATGGTGGGATCAAAAACATATTTAAATACTAAAGTCCTAAGATAATACACAGTATAATGAATACCTTCCATTAGCAGCCGTACTAGGTGAACCTGTTTTACGTCTGCTAAGTGTATACCTACAAAAATGCAAATCTTCGACCACATCATCACTTCCCATCAGGTGAGGTAGTGGTCAAAGGCTAACCTATAAGGCATAAAAAGAAAAGTTTCTAACATGACGTCGGCTTATTTAGAAATGTAGGTGGCATTGTCTCTTGCTATATTTTTACCTTAACTTAACTTTTAAATAAGTATTTCTTATTATTAATTATGGGTTTCTGCAAAGTAACGCCTGAATCTATTAACTTTCTTTTCTACTTATCTAAGTAGTATAAGTACGTTCCACCTTCGTGGGTACCACCACAGTGTCAAACATTCTGCTTCGAAGCAGTGTACCTTTTGTGCAAACACTCCTAAGTTTAGGCGTAAAGGGCATTGAAGCTAGTGAAATTGTTGGGCAATCGTCTTGGAGTGACGAGCGCAGTAGATGAAGCAAAACGATTACGGTGAGAAATCGTAATGAACACCCGTTACGCTTACCATCGAGCGTCCGAGTAGACCGCCTCATCTCATCTCTTTAAAAACACTTTAAATCTTGCTCCAATATTTTGTAAAATATGATTTTTTCTTAACACGCGATAGTGATTTTAATCATATTTATAAATATAGCGACGTCATTACGAGAGTTAAGTGTTTGAAAAAGCACTTCTTTCGATCAGATGAAGTCTAGTAGTCTGGTTGATGGCCGCGCACAGTCCCCTATGACAGTTAAAGTAATACAATTGGAGCACGAAATTGCGTCTCAAAAGAGCGTGCCCAGGTGTCCTGCTGGTTTAGGCATCCGGCGCGAAATCAGAGGACGCGGGTTCGATTCCCGCCCGGGGCATAAAATTTTGTGCTCCAATAATTTGTAAAATATGATTTTCGCTTAGCACGCTATAGTGCTTATGGTCATATTTAAAAACTTTAAATCTGTTGCATACTTCAAATTATTAACCTACTATATTCTGCAGCACTCCAGGAAGAAATTTATTAATGAAAAACGCGGACTTAGTACACCTTGCCCCCGACTACGGTGTCATGGATTATGTGACTAGTCAGCAAGATGATTACAGAAACCCTCATCCAACTGTGTTAAAACCGGTAAGTACCTAATTTTACTCTTATCATCTTTGGTTTTGGTACCTACTTAAGTACTTAGCCAATTTCAATATTCACTAGTTTTGTTCTTACAAATTTTTACAGCACAAGATACTTGTCATCTAGAATCGAACCCGCGACCCCCGGTTTCGCGGCCTGGCGCAAACCTCTATCTAGGCTATGGGAACAGGTTCTACAGAGCCGAATCTTCTGCTCTAATTTTATTACCGTCATAGGCTACGAATATATTAGGTATTATTCGTAGGTCATAGAAGGCGGTGCGGTCAGACTATAATTCATCTGATTGATAAGTGCTTTTTCAAAAACTTTACTCTCGGAATGATGTCGCTACCCTTCTATATTACTAAATATTATTACAAGCACTATCGCGTGCTAAGCGAAAATCACTATGAAGCTATAAGAGCACAAAATTCTTGAATCGAACCCACGTCCCCCGTCTTTGCGCCGAGGGCACCGATCTTTTAAGCTATCGAAATATACTCATGTGAGCCGAATCTTGTGCTCTAATTTTATTATTTTTTTAACCATCATAAGGAACGGTGCGGTCATCGATCGCCCAGATCACAATAAACTTCATCTGTAAAACACTCTTGGAATTGAATTACATTCGAGTCGGCGTTTAGCTAAATAAACCGTTTTCGCTATTTTTTCTTGGAATCGTTTCTACTCACTGTACCTCCTTAGTTAATTCTTGCTGTGAAGTATGAGAGGGCAGTTGGACGTCTTCTTTCCGAAAGAATCTGAAGTAAAAGATGTACTTACCTACCATTTAAATCCAGTTCGTGCAGGTTCCTTTTTTGATGTGGTCTCAGCTCAGTAGCAACCTAATCTTAAGGAACTGGGCTTATCTTAATATATTTGGGAACACTCTGATATTTTATATATGCCCCTATTTATATATGTCTAAATATGCCCTACGGGGCATCAGCAGTCCAGTAGAATTTGGTACAATTTGTGCGGTGAACAATAACAGTTATTTTTATAAAGTTACTCTAAAAATATAAATGTGTTACATACGAGTATTATATGTTAGGTATATAACTTAGTAAAGTACTTACATAACATAATAGGAAGAAGCAGTGATATTCGAACGGTAATAGGTATGGACTGCCGTGCCGCCGGACATTTTTGTGGAAGGGGATTTTTGTGAATGATCGCCTACCTAGCTAACCACACTCAATCAATTAGAAAATCGATTGCTAAGCACCAATATTGTGTTCTGGCAGCACTCCTTGATCGCCAGTAGATTACAGGCCCATGAGACTTAATAACTGTTAAAAATGATGGACGCAGTGCAGTTTATTACTTGTGATGTAATGCTTCTGTTACAGACAGAGGTTACCGCTTAACATCAGGTTGGGCTTGTGTATGTTCTTTCACAAAAAATTTAAGATTAGTGGATTTTGGTACTTTTATCTTGCAAAATAACTGAGGCCCTGTTCAGCTCCAAAATGTGTTTTCAAGTCTATCTTTGAGCACTTTCTCATCTGATACTAAAATTCGCCTTTGACTTGTTTCAGTTGACTATGGAGTCACCTATTTGGTTAATGAACCGCGTCATCCGCTCGGACCTGACCCACAACCACGGCACGGCGCCTCCACGCGGTGACTACCAGTGCCTTGACACACATACTCCCATTGGGCACATTCGACAGATGAGGCACTTTCGAAACCAGTCATTCAACCCTGCCACATGCCTCCAAGACTTTCCCCCAAATCCTATTGATACTAAAGAGAATAACAATTAATTTGACATGTTTTTTTATTAATCACATCTCGTACATACCAGAAAGTACAAACTCAAAACATAATAATAAAATGAGATAAAACAATGCATTATTTTAACTAAACAGAAACTTAATCAAAACCAAACTAAAACAATAATAACTAAAAGGCTTACCAATTTTCATTTAGAAACTAGGTCTATATAATTATGCTCTAGACACGTAAAAATCAATTAATATAAAAACAGTGCATGATGACCAATTTTGATGTTAAGATAATTAGAGGAGGACCTTCTTCAAGGTGTATGTAAAATAATCAAAAATCATTAATAATAAATATCAAAATATAATAATGTTTAATACAACATTGACTTACACTTTGTATTGTATTGAATTCCTCATTTACTAACAAGAAATTAAGAGAGTATCCTCTCTTCAAAGGCCAACAACACATCCTCAAGACCTCTGATACATATCTCCAGGTGAGCTATCTGCTCGTTTGGTCTACAATCCCATAAAATATAAAAAATTGGGTAATTTCAAAATTCACTGGAGTAAACTATGATTACAAATTAGAATAATTAACCGATATTTCAACATCTTATTCAAACAACCAGTTCATGTTACCCAAGGTAAAGAAATTGTTACATCAGTAATAATCTGTAATTATTGTAAGAGCAGTAAATAGAAAAGCAAAAATATTCTATTAAATTCCTCAACTGTTTGTAAAATAGCTTATAAACACAGCAAATTAAAATTTTGACAAATTATAGTATGATGAGGTACAAAAGTTGCCAGTGTTTTATTCTAAGATAGTTTACAGTAAACTTGATGCAAAATAATTATAATTAATGATTGCGCCTCTTTTTGAAACCTGTGCCTTTCTTAGACTTCAGTTTGCGTTTGCTTGATGTGCGCTGTTTACTACTACTGCCTGTTATTTCATCTGCTAATATACCAACAGTTGTGAGTTTTTTCCTGCGATTCTTCTCAGCCTTTGTGACAGGCAAACGGGTCAGATAATTTTCTTCATACTCAGTCTTCTCTTGTTCATATTTAGATATAGAATGTTTTACATGGTTCCCCGTAGTGACTTCTAAAGGAGCCTCTGAATATTCTTCTCGAAGCTCTCTGATTACACTGGAATTTAAGAATTGTTTCCTGGATTTCTCTTTGCTTTTTTGTTCACTGTCAATTCTAGATGTTGTTTCTTCAAAATGCACAGCTGCCAATTTTGGAGGCACATATATATTAGACTTGCTAACTTTACGTGTTCCTTCTTCTGAGGCATCACTAGATTCTTCTTCTGAATCATTTATCTTACTAACTAAGTTTTCAGGGTTAGCATGATATGTCTGAGGATCATCTTCAGAGCTAACACCAACAACTGCAGTTTTGACCAACTTATCTATCTGATATTTCAATTTAGAATCAATTGGACGTATCTTTTCCAATACTGTTCTTATCTCAATTAATCTATCTATGGATGGATCAGATTCTATCCGTTCGCCAGAACATTTACGTAATACAATATATGTCAGATTTATCAAATAGCTGAGTAGCATTTGATATTTCATTTCAAGGAAACTCAGACCCTTATCAGTTGAGATTTCACCACTTTTGACACGTACTAACATGTTGTCTACTAATTGTGAGACTTGCTGGACATTTGAATTCATTTCCTTGAATAGTTTAACAGCTTGTGGTATGTCAGGTTGTTCCATTTCATCGCTAGCCTGAAATAAGCAAATCTTGTTGTTATTTGTGGAAGAATAGTAACTCCTTCTAAAACATTATATGTACTTACTAGATTGATCAGCCTAAAAATTAGTCTACTACCCTACTTAAAATCCAATCAAAATAGGGCTCGGCTTAAAAATCGGTATACACCACATACACACGTACCTTTATTCTTTTTTACAGATAGATATAGTTATCTTGAATAATCACACGAAATTTTATCTCAATATAAAGTTTTTGAGACATAAATGAATGAAGTTTTAATTTGAAATTTCATTATTTGCGTATTTTGCAGTTCTACTAAGTACATGGCGTGACATGGTACTCGTCTAACTGTTCCTGACCGCGAATGATTCAGGTGGCTTAGATTAGGCTGAATGGTGTCACAGAACCGAATCAGAGCACCCACCTTCCAAGCAGTCCTGTCTGTCCTACCCCTAGTGTTTTTTTACCTTTATTTAGAGTGTTTTTTGTTTAACCCGAAGCTGCAAAGGCGTAGCGAGTACACTGCGACGAGGTAGCGAGAAGACTAAAGCACTTTTTCATGCACATTTCACTTTTTTATTTTCATGAAGAAAAAGCTAATTTTGAGATATTTTATTAGTACTCAAAAGCTATAGGTTTCTGTAACCCCCCTCCCCTCAGTGGGGAATATTTCGCCCTCTTTCCCCCTTCCCAATGTACATATTATGTACATTTACCATATCTAAAGTCCTTCCAATGTATGTATTACACTTTTTTTTAATTATTATTATTTAAAAATAAATAATTCATATATAAATATAATAAATAATTTAGTTAAAATATAATCAATAATTTAATTTCAATATATAATAAATAATTTAGTTTCTGTAATCCCCCACACGTATGGGGGGATGCTACAACCACCCTTTCGCCCCTCCACCCTTTCCTATGGTACATATGTATGTATACCGATTCTAAAGTCCTTCCCAAAACAGCTTAGAACATTATCCATGCCTCGAGAAAAGTTTGGCCGAAAATGTTAGGTTAGTTTGGGAGCACAAAATCTATGTCTACCTAATAAAACTGCGCCAATACATGAGACATAACATTGAGGCTTTTGAAACTAACAACACTAATATTTGGCAACCAAATGGAAGAACGGTAGAAGTGATTAGTGCTTACCTGAACCATGTTACTAATATTTATTGTACCTAAACAAACAGGAAGCAAAAATTGTTAATGCTGAGTAGGACCCACTTATCAAAATATATCCAGTCAGTTACTAAAGTTACAGTTTCTCGTTATCCAGTAATCATTTTTTATGGTGAAAAAAGAAAATAAGCCATTGCATTGCTTTGCTTTCGCACGTACAAAATCGCTAGAGAGAGAAGATTCAAGATAATACTTGTGCAATGTGCGCGGTCAGTGTAGAGAAGTGAAATAAATACAAAATACAAACTATTACCGACAGATAATATAAAGAGGACTATAAAGAGTATATAAAATAGTACTATAAAGAGTATAAATCGAAGAGAAGCCAATGTGGTCAATTCTTAGAAGTAATAAGTACTAAGTACAACAGGAATGAGCTGTTGTTGCAATATTGAAGCCGAACGAGAGCTCAGTAACTGTACCCCTTATCACAGATTACAGACCCAGCCCCTTATCCCTCTCTGGCAATGGTGACAATATTGAAATATGATTTAAGGACAATAATTTTATTATAAAAAAAATATTTGTGATCTGACGTCAGCAGATCATTGCTTCAGATGGATTTTAATCGAAAATGCTAATGATAAACTTACCCTTTGCGGCACTGTACATTTCCTGTTTTTGCTTGCTTTTCACACTCGCGTTATATAGGTAAGTACTTACCTACTGGTCCTTGTGGTACACGACATGCAGTTGGACTGAGATAAAATTACGATAAACTACCTATTGTGATATATTTCTTTAATTAGGTAATAAAAACAGTTAAGTTTACATTTAAGTGTAATTCTAAATCAGATATTGTTAAATAAAACAGTCTTGTGAAGTTTCTGTCGCAAACCCAGCTTATTCCTTATATGTTTCATTGTTTCTAATTTTGTATTATGAGTTAAACTAACATTAGGATAGAAGTCATTGTAATAGATAAAGGAATAAAAAATACATAGGTATTTAATTTATTTGTTGTTGAACTAGGATTTGATAGTCATGCATGTTCACCGTAATTCTTCACTAACAAATTATGTTTAAAACTATTACCTGTGAAAAGATTAACCACAACCAGGATAATACTCGCTACCGCAAGCCTCCACGACATAAATTCTCCCCATTTTTACTAAAATTCTTCAAAAACATCCCGAAATAAAAAAACACTCCTCTTTTAACGTCCGAGTTGGCAATTTCATGTGGGGTTGTCAAGTCAGGTGTCCGTATTTCATACAAATAAAAGAAAACCTATACGGCAATCGCAATTTTTTTGTGTTAGTAAGGCTTTACACGTAGCAACAAATAATATTGCTTTAACATGTTGGTACTAAATTATTATTTATGTTTAGAAACATTTTAGAAGTAAATGTTTTACTTCATTACATTACATCAATCGCATATTTTTCGACAAACAACGAAAGGATTGAAATCCACTTAACTCTGCCAACTCTACGTCGCTGCTAGAACGGGACACAGGGTTCAGTGGTAGCCTTCTCACTCGGCTTCATTTTTATTTTGCGCGCAACAAGACTCTTACGCCCTTAACATAAGGTTTTATTTTCTTTATTTTAGCTGCATGATGCACAGATTGAGCTCATTCCTGTTGTACGTAGTACTTATAACTTCCATGGGTCAATTCTATTTCACAAACATCACGAACTTGATTAAAACCATAGAACATGTTATAATACTACGCCTAGATCTTCGTAAAACTTAACTTTGGTCTTAGTCCTGTCAGATGATATTTTTTCTGATATATTGAATTCGCAACAATTGATTGCCGTGATTTTCAGCTTAAGTAATGTTTAGTATGTTTTGAACGTGCCAGAAATTTCAAACATGCCAGAAAAAAATGAATGCTCACTGAAACTGAAGCAGTCGATTTGCTTCTGGCGTCTTTTGTTTTGTGACATGGGCTATTTGAGTACCAGCGGGGCGATTACGTATCTTCTGTAGCAATGAAATGATGATTGCAACAATCAAAAATGACGGTTTTGACAGATTTTGTATCAATGAAAAGCGCAGATAGGTAACAGACCTTCTTGTGCCCAAACGTTAGTCACCGACCGTTTTTTTTCTTTTATACCTGAGACGATAACTGGCATATACATTGATCGAATTAAAATTTCGTTATATCCATTCTACTACAGAGTTTGTAATAACATAGTATATATACAGGTTGTACTCCCATGGTCAGTATTTCCTTTGATTTCATATTATTATTATTCTAAAATCTATTTTTTTTTATCTAATTAAACCAAAATTTAAGTCCATTTTGGCATTTATTTTAAAATAAAAGAAGTAATTTCTTCTTCCTCCCCGAACACAAATTAGCCCAAAACATATCTTCCTCCACTCCGCTTCAATTTTAGTGTGTAATGGCCAATGGGTATCTACACTTTGGATACTGCAACACGTTTCATACGCTTGATATATCCTGTAAAATAAAACCAAATGTAATAAAGCGACTATGATATTTTTTGTATTTTTTTTTATGTTTTGCAATAATGCATGCTCTGTGGATAACATTAAAAAATTAAAAAAATTACGAGAGGCAAAATTTAAGTCATGAGCGGGAAAAATCTAAGTTTCTCCTCTCTCCGAATACGAAAAATAATAATAATAAGAAATTACTATTTGCATTTTAAAATATATGCCAATATAAACTTAATATTTATTTTATTTTTTTTCTTAGGAAGACCTACAGTATAACAAATAACTTAAATATAACTAATAACAACAGATAACCAATTATAGGTCCTCACGGATAGCTATCTTATAAATGACATTCAAATAATGAACACTAGGATACAACTTAGTCTATCATATCATGTGAATTTAATTATAAACATTAAGCTTATCATTAAATTCACACAGTTAGTCGAAGAACTCTCTGCTCAACAACCGCCTAGCCGATGCAATTGCTTGTACCAAATAATTCAAGGCCAACTCTCTTGTCTATCTCATTAAAATTTCTGCTCACACGTAACAGGTAAGAATTTTGCCTTTATTTGTTTTATTTAGATTTTAGAATAATAATAATATGAAATAAAAGGAAATACTGACCATGGGAGTACAACCTGTATATATAATATACTATATTATTACAAACTCTTTAGTCGAATGGACAGTACGAAATGTTTAATTCGATCAAAGTATATGCCAGTTATCGTCTCAGGTATAAAAGAAAAAAAACGGTCGGCGACTAACGTTTGGGCGCATGAAGGTCTGTTACCTATCTGTCTTACAAAATCTGTCAAAACTGACAGTTATATTGTTGCAATCAACAGTTCATTGCTACAGAAGATACATGATAGCCCTGCAGTTCTATACTCAATTTCAAAGGTAAACTCGCTTTTTAGCTGCCACCACCTACAACAGCTATATACGCAGTATAAAATCGCGAAAGTGAGTGTAGTTATTAAAGCACAACACTTTAATAACTTCAGAGTAGAGTCCTAGGAAGTACCTAATTAATATATCTTGAATTTCCAGGGTTCCGTACCTCAATAGGAAAAAACGGAACCCTTATAGGATCACATAGTTGTTAGTCTATCTGTATCTCTAGGCCCTTTTTCTCAGGAATGCGTGGAGGTATCAAACTGAAATTCATATCAAATGACTCAAATTTACTGTCCTTTGGAATTGCAAAAAAAAGTCAAACTTCTACGCTAATGCAATCAAAACCTACAGGGAACTTCCTGTGAACTCAGAATCATGAAATTTGGTACGAAGCAACGTCTTATAGCTAGATAAAGGAAAAATTGCGAACAGCCTACATTTTTAGTTACATAGTATAAAACATATCAGTACTAATATTATAAATGCGAAAGTAACTCTGTCTGTCTGTCTGTCTGTCTGTCTGTTACGCTTTCACGCCAAAACTACTGGACCGATTTGAATGAAATTTGGTATGGAGATAGTTTGAGACCCGGGAAAAAACATAGGATAGTTTTTATCCGACTGCGCAAAAAGAGGTTAATGTTTTCGCGCGATAACCGAATTACGCGCGGGCGGGGCCGCGCCCGGAAAGCTAGTTTTAAATAATTTAAAAATATTATGGATTTCATTAAGCAATAAAAATACCATAACTTTTACTTATATACCCGCATCTTAAGGTTAGTATGGAACCCTTGATGCGCGAGACCGACACGCACTTTTTTTTATAAACCATTCCTTGGCTAGAGTTTCCAGCTCATAGGACTGCAACTCGCGTGCTCCCGGTTTGGTATGTCTATTTGAGTAAGCTACCGGTTTCAAAACATTAAGTTCTCTCAATTTAACCAATGTACCCTTAGCACTAGCTAACCATGATTCATCGCAACACCATTGTAATATGACTGGACTGGATCCGTATGTATACTTCGATAATGTAACCCAACGTGCGAAAAATACCAAAAATATCGCGTACTGCGGAAATTGTTGATAATAGAGATTTAGTACCTCAAACCACCGAACAAACTAGGGAAGTAATTCAGTTCTTACTCGTATCGTCAACACTTACAACAAAAGTTTCTTTAATCTTGATTCATTTTCAAGTCACAAATGCTTATTCAAAAATGAAATACGGAATCGTTTCTATGCTGCTAGTGATATCAGTCCGACCATAAACAGAAACAATTTTCAGTCAAGTTCTCCCTTGTTACCTATAGTATCTCCCCCCATCCACACCAGCTCGCAAACAAACACATTCACATACACCCAGTACACACAAATAACTAAAAACATACAAAATCCTATGCATTGGTTGCAATAGGAATAATTGATTTGTAGTAATAGCAAATGTTACATATAAATTTAATACCAGTTACTTTTAACTAATACTATTGTAAGTACTTATACTTCCTATAAAATTAGGGTAACTTGTTAATGCCCCTTCTTTTCAGTACATGTAATTAATTATATATATTTGTAAATGCTGTCGGTTCCCTAAATAAATAAATGTCACCATAACTACTTTTTAAATGTTTAAATTTATAATTATTGAATGTTTTTTTAATACGTGCGAAGCCGGGTCGGACCGCTAGTGCACACCTAAATTCGTCAGTAACAAACAAGATTTCTGTTCCAGCCTAAACATCGTCAAGTTTTAGAGTCAAAACTTTTATCGATTAGAATAACGGAAGTTTTCTGAATATTTTAATAACGGGCATTATTATATAATGACTACATCATTGAAATATTCAGTTAAGCATCCGAGAATCAGATTCACGCATTTATAATGTACTCACTCCCAATATTTATATACGCAAAAAAAAATCTTCCATAAACGTACTCCAATTTTTTTTTATAATAATCGTTAGTTTTACTAATGGTGGCGATCGACAAGGTTTTCCGCGTAACAATAGCCGTTTTAGTGTTTATCTGTTTTAACGTTAAACTTTTAATGGACCTTCATAAGCGCGTCGTAGACGCTTAAATTGAACAAATGAACGGGAAGTCTTGAATGATATTGATTAATAGCTTGGAGCTATAAATAACCGATAACAAAGTCTCACGCCATTTTTTTTAGACAAATCTACTTTTTGAAGTTTTTAATGTATGGTCTTTTTCTAGTCTCAATCATTAATGCTAGCGCATTTGTAGGATTTCTTGAGACAACCTGGCTAGAGAATCAAACGTTGGTATTGTATTGTAGACTTTTTTAATTCAAACGAGAAACTATTGTTGTCGTCATCACTTAACGTAGATAAAAGTTTAAAATATAAATACCTCGTCTGCTGGAAGTAGATTGACCTATTACTACCTTAGCCGCTGTGCCCGATGTCGCATCAGGCGAAGTGGAAACTATCTGCCACGTCAATGTCTGTCTTCTTACATATTTTGAGAGGACGCCCGTTTGCAGGTGCTCATGGCAACGACGCTCTTGGTTTTTTCCGCGCGCAGTCATCGGTAGCAGCTTCCTTGTCCGATCTCATTTCCTCACAAACAGTAACATTTTAGTAATTAAATCTGCTTATGAATAATTTGCACAATTAACTAGTGGTCTAAGTATAATTGTGACTTTAATACTTATTGCGTACAATATTATTCCAGTAAATGTATCTCATAGTAAGAAATTTTTTGTTTGAATCTATAATATATCAATTGCAATATGAAATTATGTACCTGCTTTAACGAAAGTATGCCTTGAAATAATAAAGAATATTAGGTTATTCAAAATTTAGTTATTATTCAGAGCGTATAATCTCGCTTGGCACACATCGTCTCTTATTGCGAAGCATACATAGCTCTTCGGTGGCCTATCCAGTCTTAGTTACTATATAGATGGCGTACATAGCTCCATTAGGCATACATAGCCCCATTAGGCATACATAGCCCCATTAGGCATACATAGCCCCATTAGGCATACATAGCTACTTTCTGGAGGAGCATACATAGCTCCCTTTTCGCCTTATCCAGCCTTAGTTACTGTACAGACTAAACCTACATAGTTCCGTTAGACATACAAAAATACATAATCTCTTGAGGAACATACATATCTCCTTAGTAACTAAACTGGCTTCAGCACTACAGATGGGGCGTACATAGCTCCGTTGGTATCTTTCATTGAATTTGGATATTATTTTCAAAAATGGGTAGTATTCATTTGTGCCTTGAAATAAAATGAAATAAATAAAAAAAAAAAAATTATAAGGTCCTTCTGCCACGCCTTGCCACTCGTAAATGTCTTTTTTTCATATAACTTTATACGTACATTTCCAGCTAGATATGCAATTGTATGCCAATGTTATTGCGCAGAACAGCATTATCAAAGAGTCGCCTTGATCAAATGGTACACGCAATAATTCTGCACATTTATCAGAATAACACTGCCAAAGAGTTGTTTTAACCAAGTGATAGTCCAACAACATACTAGGGTTTCTATTTTCGCGTAGCAGTATAATGTTACGTAGAAAAATCATCTGAGGGTAGCCCTGATCAAGATATTTCTACCAACATAGCAGAATAACATTGTCAAGAGTGCTTGACCAAATGTTAACCCAGTTTAATTACTTCATATTTCATTCGTGCTGTTTTTAAATATATAGAATGCTTTTAAAGCAGGCGTGGCAAACGGCCGTTTTTATACTTTTTCTGAAACTATAATCGTAATATGATAACATAATTTTACATACCATTTTGTCCAGGATATAACGTAGGTACGTTTCACTTCTGACTTATAATGAATTTAAAACCATTGTAGATAATACTTCCAAATTACTTTATTCCAAACTTGTCTCTTGCCAGAATGACCATTCGACTGACTGACTGGTTTCTTCCTCCTGTATTTTTCCCTCCAAAATGCTATAGTGGTAAATCTTTTCTGATTGGTCGATCGAGCTCAATAGTGATTGGTCGATTTTGAATAACCGACCACGAGATCGTGTGTGTGTTGCCACTATTTAAAATACCGAAATATTGAATAAAATATTAGTTCAGATGAAATAATCTATAAATCCATTGAAAATCATGACACAAACTTGTACAATTTCAAGCTAATACTTTTCACCTCGAAGTCTCTTGCCAGAATGACCATTCGACGGACTGAATGGTTTCTGCCTCCTGTATTTTTCCCTCCAAAATTCGATAGTGGTAAGTCTTTTCTGATGAATCAACATTTATTTATTTATTATTATTTATTTATTTATTATATCTTAGGAAGACTATCAACTACATAGCTTAAATAAGGTAAAGAAATATATACAACGAAAAAGTCATTTACAAGTCTCCACATTTAGAGGTAAAATGATTAAATAACAGTCCTAATAATATAATGTTATGACAGATACGGAATGTAAGCTCAACACGTAGACAGTAAATATTATCTATGTAATATTGCACTCACAATATAACTTATACAATATAACTTTAGAGTAGAAAATCTTAATTCTAAGAATGTAACTAAATAATTCAATTCAATCACTTGTGTGAATCAAAGAAAGCCTTGCTAAGTTGCCGTTTCAATGAAGGTAGACTAACTGTAAAAATGTCAATATCAAGGACTTTATTATATTCATTGAAGGTTTTGCACGCTCGGTACAAATAACTGTTCTTGCGGTAGTTAGTAGATACGAAAGGAACATAAAACAGAGGACTATTACGAAAAGATCTGGCAGGTGTATATAAATGGATTTTGTTAAGTAGCTCAGGGGAGTCAATGGTGGAGGTCACAATTTTTTTGAGAAATATTATGGCACCATATTCGCGGCGCTGTATCAGAGGAAGAAAATGGTGCCTGGCGCACTGTTTTAGGTAATCTTTTTTATAATTTAAAAACCTTAGAAATTTACGCTGAACGCGTTCCAGATTGTCAATATAAATAGCGTATCTCGGATTCCAGACCTGGGACGCGTACTCAAGGTGACAGCGTACAAATGTACTATATAAAATTTTAAAGCTTTTGAGTCTTTTAAAGTCTTTAGATGCTCGTAAAATAAATCCTAGAGACTTAAGACCCTTGCGAACAATGGACGAAATATGGTTTTGAAAAATAAGTTTAGGGTCATGAATAACACCCAAGTCCCTCATTTCAGTTACGCGACTTAAGTGATGACTTTTTAAGGAATAGTTGAAGGTAATCGGAGTCGGTTTTCGAGAAAAGGTCATAATTGTACATTTATCAACGTTAAGTTCTAATTTATTTATGCGACAGTAATTGTCTAGATTAATTAAATCTTGCTGCAAAAGCAAGCAATCATGACGGTTGGTTATAGTTTTTAGAATTTTCATGTCGTTCGCAAAACTAATCAAACAGGAATTGTGAAAACAGGAATCTATATCGGATATAAATAACAGGAACAGGAGAGGTCCCAGAAGGGAACCCTGTGGGACGCCACTAGAGACACACATCCACTTAGACATATAGCTTTCCAGGACTACCGCTTGTGAGCGGTTGTTGATATATGAAGCAAACCACCTCAGTAAGTCCCCCCTGATGCCGACGTTTTGTAATTTGTGAATTAAAATACTATAATCTATTTTGTCAAAGCATTTAGCGTAGTCTGTATAGACAACATCAACTTGGTTCCCTTCTTCCAGGCCACCAGTAACAAAGTCGTTAAGCAGTATAGGGTTACTGACAGTTGATTTCCCTTTTAGAAAACCATGTTGAGAAGGAGGTAGTGAGTTACTTAAACACGAGTACAGTTGTTCGTAAATTATTTTTTCAAAAATTTTTGCTATTATACACAGTTTAGAAATGGGCCGGTAATTGGTTATTGCATTTTTAGATCCTTTCTTATGAAAAGGAGAAATGTAAGCTTTTTTCCAAATAGTTGGCATATAACCTTTTTTAATCGATTTGGTAAAAAGAATTTCAAGGGGGATACATAGTTGATCGGCACATTTTATTAATAATATTGCGGGAATAGAGTCAGGACCAGCGGATTTAGAGGGATCTAATTTTATGAGTTTGGATTTTATCAAAGATTTTGTGATATAAATACCAGAAATATCCGCGTCTATGCTCGTTGGGTATTGATCAGTAGATGGGATAGAATTAGTGCTAGGAGGTAAAAAAGTTGAATGAAAATAATCGGCAAAATAGTTACAAATTTGTGTACCTGAACTAGAGCTATTATTGTTGTATGTCATAACGCTAAGGAATGAACTACCTTTGGATTTAAGGTACCTCCAAAAGTATTTAGGGTTATCTTCTATGGATTTTTCAACATTATTAATGTAAGTTTTATAGCAATTATCCTCTAAACTGTTAGCTCTATCGCGTAAAATATCCATCGACTGTTTATCTGCAAGCATACCATATTTCTTATATTTACAATAGTGCTTATATTTTTCTTTTAGAACCTTGATAAGTGCAGAAGAGTACCATGGAGGGAAACTCTTATTACGCATGAGCTTTTTAGGCACGTATTTATCACGCAAATTTTCCAAAGTTTTATAAAAATAATTAATGGATTCATCAAAGGTCATAGCGAGAAAAATTTGATGCCAATTGATTTCGCACAGGTCGAGATTTAATGCATCGAAATTAGTACGATGATAGTTGTATTTAATGCGAGAAGCCGGTTTAAGCGTCTCAGTATAAGATGAACTGATAGTAATACCTAAAGCTTTATGGTGCGAGTCCAGATCAACTAGCGGTCTGTCAATGTTATTGACGTTTATATCGTTGTTACAAAGGACTAGATCCAGGATCCTACCATAATAATTTGAAACATTGTTATATTGGTGCAAATCCGTGAGATCCAAATACTCTAAAAATTTAGACTCATTTGTACCACTGACTAATGAAATATTAGGCACTAAATACTCACTGTCACTTGAAGGGTGCCAGCAAATAGAACTCATATTAAAGTCACCGAATATTGTGAATGTGTCAGAAGGATTGCTTAGAATAATATCTTGTAATTTTGATAGAAAATTCGATAGTTGCTGAGAAAAGCTGAGGCCCCTATTCTCATCGCAAAGGTATATCACACATATGTGTAGCCTAGTTTTACCCATCTGAACAGTGACCCAAAGATCTTCGGCTGTTGAATACCATTCGGGGCGAGAAAAAGCATGAAACTCCTTCCTACAAGCCAACAAGATGCCTCCTCCTTTCGTCTGTTTTGTGACGTCATAGCAGCGATCACGCCTTCAAATCGTGTATCTTTCGTCAAATAACTCTGCATCGACTATATTGTCATTCAACCACGCCTCTGTTAACGCAATTACATCAAAGTTCTCAAGGCGTAAGTTACGGCGAAACTTTATGTTTTTAGTTCGTAGACCTCGAACGTTTTGGTAATAACAATACAGATTGTACTTATCCATTGTCATCGTATAACAACACCAAAATGCAATACATATTATGCATACTTGATAAAAATAAGCAATTAATAAAAACAATATTTGTTGAAATATAATAAAAAAATCCATGCCATTGAAAAGTCAACAAAAATAACGATGTAATGATAGTAATGCACTCGGCAGACTTACATTGTCGGTCCACGAATAAACATAAATATTCCCAAAAATAATTTGCACTATTTAACAGTAATATTAATGTGCAACAATAATAGTCACCTTTAGGATATACACATCGCAATCCATAAACCATAATTTCACAATAATATAGGTGGACAAGTATCGATGTTGGGATTGGTGATAAATTGATATCTGTTTGGTCTCGTGAACCAAAATGTCTGAATATCCAACAGTAACTAATCGGACCGTGGATAATGTACAGACACACAAAGCGTCTCAAAATATTTTTATTACATAACAACATCCGGGTGCAAGACATATTACGCATGTTTGATGAAAATAACTGATTAATAATAATAATATTTATTAGAATATAATATAATTTGCTATGTTGTTTTAAAGTCAACAAAAATAACGATTTAAAAATAGTAATGCGCCCGGAAAACTTAAATTGCCGTTCCACGAATAAACACATATATTCCGATAAATGGTTTGCACTACCCAAAAAAAAATATTGATGTCCTACAAAAATAATAATTAGCTATAGGAAATGCAAATCATAATCCATAAACCACGATTTCACAATAATGTAGGTAGGCAGGTATTGATGTTTGTATTAATGATGAAAAATTTATATCTAATTGGTCTCTTGAACTAAGATGATTAAATAGCCAACAGTATCTAATCGGACTGTCTACAACATACAGACACACATAGCGTCTCAAAACATTATTATTGTATAACAAGGCCCAAGTGCTAGACATATTATGCATGTTTGATAAATATAGCTGACTAATAAAAACAATATTTGTTAATATATCATTAAAATTTCTATATCGTTGTGGAATCAACAAATATAACGCTTTAATAGTGGTAATGTGCTCGGAAAACTTGCATTGCCGATTAATGAATAAATATATATATTTCCATAAATGACTTACGCTACTTAAAAATAATATTGATGTCCTACAAAAATAATAACCGGCTTTAGGAAATGCAAATCGCAAACCATAAACCACAACTTTACAATAATGTAGGTAGGCAGGTATCGATGTTTGTAATATTGATGAAAAATTTATATCTATTCGGCCTCGCGAACTAAAATATTTATATATCCAACAATCCAGAAAGTATCCAAACGGGCCGACGACAATATACAGACACAAACAGCATCTCGAAATATTATTATTATATAACAAAACCCAAGTGCAAGACATATTATGCGTGTTTGGTATGGATAACTGATTAATAAAAACAATATTTGTAGATATATAATTAAAATTTGTATGTCGTTGTAAAATCAACAAAAGGTGTGATTTAATAGTAGTAATGAGCTCGGAAAACTTGCATTGCCGATCCACGTATAAAATATATATATATTTCAATAAATGATTTGCATTACTTAATAATAATATTGATATCCTACAAAAGTAGTCAGCTTTAGGAAATGCAAATCGTGATCCATAAACCACAATTTCACAATAATATAGGAAACCCAGTATCGATGTTGGTGTTGTTGCTGATAAATTGATATCTATTTGGTCTCGTGAACTAAAATGTGTAAATATCCGGTGTCTAATCGGACCCTCAACAATATAAAAACACACAAAGCGTCTCAGAGTATTTTTATACGTCATCGGAATAGAGGCAGATATTTGAACGTTTATGTGAAATATCAATACAGCTAGGTTAAAATAATGGTAACAGTGGTTAAGCCTTGTTGACATACGAAATAAACACATCATTAAAGAATAAATATTTGAATTTATAAAGCAAATATTACAAGTTATTATAAGAAATTGCAACCACGAGTAATATACGAGTTTGACAATATTGTATGTTCTGAATTGGAGTAAGGGAGATAGCACGAACGGAGCAGCGCAAAGCATGAAGGAGATGGTTAGATCTACTACAAAACCGACCGCGTTAGGAACAGTATCTGATAGCGAGGTGCAACTAACAATGCAATAGCTGGAATACGAAACAAAAGGCGGATTAGTGAGTGCGGGTATTAGCAACCTTTGGTCCAACACAAGTGACTCAATTTTAAATATACAAAGTAAATAACTAATTTCAGCATAAAAACACTGCAGATTATTATAAAATAATTTCAGAAGGTACAAAATAATATTATTATGCAATAAAATGAAGTTAACAATTGAAATATGATCTAAACGTTTTGGGTGATAGACTACAACAATTTGTTTAAATCATACTCAGAATTGACAATAATGATGTGAGATGTATCATTCTTACGTACGTGGATCTTAGAAAATTTCACCCATACATACTGATAGTCTTTATCCTTGGCCACTTGTTTCGTTTTTGTAAGTAGCTTATTGTACTCCGGAAACAAATGGTCATTTACAAAAATGCGTTGGTTTCCTTCTCCTGTGAACCCTATGTCAGACAGAGTAAGTGACTTTGACAGGCGCGCCGAAGCAATGAAATCTTCCTTCACGTATCTGTTTAAGAAGCTGATAACGATAGACTTGTCTTTGTTGTTAGAAAACGTCGGTATTCTGCTTACATAATTTATTTGGTTTTTTGCTATTTTATAATTAATATGAATGCCAATCTTGTCTATTATGTCGTATAAATTTTCCGATTTTTTTGTTGGTACTCCTTTTACTTCCACATTGTTGAGTCGATACCATTGATCACGGGATAGCTCATTCCGCTGACAAGTAAGAATTTGTGATTTGAGCTCCGTAAGGTCGCATGTCACTGCCTCAATTGAAGTTACCCGTGAGTCCATTATATTAATTTTAGTCTCAAATTCTTGCAATTTTTTGGAAGTACCTTTGTATGATTCCTGAAGTTTATCGATGTCAGCCTTAATAACCTTGACGTCTTCTATAAGGGTTGGCAAAGACTCTAATTTCAGAGCCATAGAGTTGAGCTTGGCCATGATAGCTTCCAAAGAAACGTCTGGACTCTGGGCTGGGGTAGGCGCAGGGGACAGCCGATCCGTCTGCAGACGGCATGAAGAACATCTCCACGCTGCAGGCTGTCTCTCCGCTCCGAGCCGACGATAACCTGACTCCGTTATGTTAGCACAAACAAAATCAAACCACTTTTTACACGCACTACATTGAACGCCATCGCTGAATTTATCACCACAAGAAGCGCAATTTGTCATTTTGATCGAAAGGGTTGACGACTTCTGAAACAAGCTCAGCTTAGCTCCCGTGTACGATTAGATGTATTGTTCGAGCAAATACTTGCTGACGACTGACTTGTATGTATGAGCCATCAATCCCAATTATTATAGAATTTCTAACTAAGTTATTTAACGAGGGTGCTCAGTATGGGACTGTTAATAGCCATAGAGCTGCGCTCTTCCTAATTGACGGTAATACTTCTGATGATGATAGGCTCATAAGATTTTGTAAAGGCATATTTATTATAAGCTGAGGCCACCGCTACCACGGTATAATGCTACATGGGATGAAGCCTGGTTATAAATCATCTAGCTTCCCTGTATCCTAATGAAAGCCTAACACTGGAACAACTTTCAAAAAAAGGTGCTACCCTGCTTGCTCTTGTAACCGCTCACAGGGATTAAACGCTATCTAAAATTAAAATCGATCAAGTGATTGTTTTAAAAAATCAAATTATTATAAAAATAACAGAACTGATTAAAACAGCCAAAGTAGGCACACTGCAACCTACACTGTATTTACCTTTCTTTGACGAACGACCCGAAATATGTCCGGCAAAGACCCTTTTGGTATACATAAATAAAGTTAAAGACTTGCGAAAGTCAACGCATCTTTTTACTCCGTTCCTAAGCCTCACACATGTGTTTCAACACAAACACTTAGTCGCTGGACTAAGTCCACCTTGAAAGTGGTATTGACGTGTCTGTGTTTACTTCGCATAGCACAAGGCATGCTTCAACATTTATTGTGCATAAACTTGGAGTCAGTCTAGATGTTATTAGACAAACTGCCGAGCGGCGATTCCACTACCTTTGCCAAATTTTATAACAGACCTGTTATCAAAAACGAAGATAACTTGGCATTAGCGAAAACATTATGTTCTGTTTGATTTATGCATCTGATGCTTATTATAAATAAATACAAAAGAATTGTAATTTTATATTGTAATATGCTTAGTTTCAATTTTCTTATGAAAAATAAAATAATATGAACTGTGTCATCATTTTCTTTTACAATATTCTCTCCGTATGCTCTCAACATCTACATTGTGTTCAATAATATTCTCTTAGTACTTATCTCAAGGACGAAGCACGAGTATAATTAATGATTAAACAATTTTACCTGTACGTGAAGTTCTATCATAATTATACAAAGTGCTACGTCCGCAGAGATTAGTACAAATCACCCACCCTCCCTAAGCAGCCCTCATGAACGGTGGAAGAAATATCCAGAATTCTCTTAACTAAATCTAGAGCTGCCGACTGACTTTTTTTGTGTTGCCATCTTAGGAAAGGCATTTTTTTCTAAACTATGGTGAAGAAGTGGTGTCACGTGTGCGTTACTACATTGTGTTCAATAATATTCTCTTAGTACTAATCTCAAGGGCGAAGCACTTCGTATAATTATGATAAAACTTCACGTACAGGTAAATTCGTTTAATCATTAATTGTAATTTATTTATAGGTAAGTAGTTAAAGATCTATATATGTAGAAAGAACACAAATACTAATGAGGATAAATACCTATAATAGGGAACAAAGAAATTAACGTAAATTTTAAATATGAGTATCTAACTTCTAGAACAGTAGCAAGTCCTCTCGCTGATCCATAATTACATAGGACCTTAACTCTTACCATGTGAAAATGTACTTTAAAATCCCAAACCTAAGACCTAAAATTGGTTGAGGCATAATAGCGTTCTCAGAGTAGTATGGGAGATTCCCTAGAGGGTACGATTTGTGATGAACGATGCGATCCGACCATAGATTATATGAAACAACGAACTTCGTACCGCAAATTCGATTTTTGTTGTCTAGTGTCACTTGTAACACGAAAAACGAAACTTCGTTGAATTGTAGTAGCGGCCTCAACACCTAGGCTTCAGAGACGTTCAGGAATTTCGAGTGTTAAACAACCAAACGAGTCTAAAAAAAAAGTTAATCCGTTCAGAGCTTTTATGATGGTAGGTTGATCGATTAGTATAAAAAACTGAGACAAAATCGATAAATCAAGTCGTCATCGAATCTCACGGACAACCCTAGATTAGACAGACGAATCCGGACGATGGACGAAAGAGGGTTCTTCATTTCACAGCTATTTCAAGGAAATCGTTCACAATTCTTTCATAAAACTCATTGATTATCCCAAACAAGATACATACAGAAGGAATATTTGAGAGAATTATTATAATGATTTAGCTCACACCTATAAACTTCGCTAAGCCTCAAGATGTTTCGAGTTGGTACCCAGTGCTGAAATGGCTTTTATTACATAAATTGTGATAAAATGAATAATATTTTTGAATTGTTATTTACATGTGTCTTTCAGGGATCGTTTCAGTGGGTGTCATTTTTTTGCATCATTCTTCAATGCTATGGATTTTATGTGCCAGGAGTGGCTCCAGTGGAGTTCAAAAAAGGGCAAAAGATTGAAGTTAAAGCAGTTAAAATGACAAGTATACACACGCAACTGCCTTACGAATACTATTCATTGCCATTGTGTCTTCCCAAAAATGGTACATTTGTGTATAAATCAGAAAATCTTGGTGAAGTATTACGAGGAGATAGAATAGTTAATACACCATATGAAGTGCATATGGCTGAAAACATTAAATGCAAGTTGCTCTGTCACCATAAAAATAATCCCATTAACTGGAGTGTTGAGGAATCTGAGAAAGTAGCCAGTCGAATAGAACATGAGTACTTTGTTCATTTGTAAGTAAACCTGAATGTCAACATGATTATTATTGTGTGAATATAATATGTATTAAATCATGTAATGTATAATTTGTAAATGGTTCAACAATTATTGTTTCAGATTGGTTGATAACCTTCCAGTGGCCACTAGAGTTTTTAACAGTGACACTTCTGAAACCAATGTGGAACAGGGCTACCGTCTTGGTTTCATGTCAAAAGGAAAGGCTTATATTAACAACCATTTAAAGTTGTTGCTCAAGTATCATAAACATAGTCAGTAAGTAGTTTATATATTTAAAGAAAAATCCATGATAAATTTTATATTTGATAGTTTTCTTGCTACTGCCTTATATTTTTATTTTATTTAAAATATTAAAAGAGTTCAAAGTATTCTTGGTGTCGCAACTTTTTTGTGAGTAACCAAGGTAGTTGTGTCTATTAGAGAATTTTGTTGGTTTACCATTATTAGTTATTGTAGGGTCATTGCGTTAGTTAGCCGGCCGGCGTTACTTTTCGGCCTTTTGGTGGAAGTCTTAAAGTAAAATTAAGAAAATAGAGTTTTTACAGTACTTTTTCATTCTTCTTTACGTTCAATATCACTTAAAATAGTTGGACAACATCAGATATTTTTTTTACGCGGGTAGCATGTACAAGTAATTTATAATAAATAATTAAAAACGACACCGGCACTGGATGGTGACTGCGTGCATGAATTTAGTAAAAAAAATAGTGACGCGCAATTCATTTCAAGGTAAGTTATTTTATGTGGTTATGGGAAACAATGTAGATGTTCATTATAGTCTATGAAGAAATAAATGAAGATAAGGTACCAATTGTTTTTATTGCGATATTACTTCAAAAACTATAAAAAAATAGATGGCCGAATATTAACATATGAATTTATTAAAAATTTTAGTTCTCGGCCTAGGGGCCGAATACTAGCTTATGACTACTTAAATTATTTTTGTCTCCTATTTTTCATATAGGTCCGCTATATAAAACTCCTTTTCAATTTACTATTGCCATACACTTAAAGATCCTGGCTATCAGTTTTCGGCCGCATTAAATACGATAAAATAGATGAATAACAGTTCTATTTCAGTAATGGCCGAAATCTAAAATTGCAACAATATTTTGAGTTAGTTTTCGGCCTATCAAAAATGTATGGAGTAAAATTAGGCCGAAAACTGAATGGATCCATCAATTTCCCGGCCATGTTGCTAAAAAAAAATCCTAACGCCGATAAAAATATATATTATTATTGCATAAATATCTTTCTTCATTGTTTCAAGCTTTTATTAGAAGTATTGGGTTGGAGTACGTAAATCAACACTAAATGATAAAGTGTGAACACTGAATAATAAAATAAACTCAAACAACGAAACTACTGACGATTTAGGCTTAGATTTGTGTATCAATTAAAAAAAATGTCTGTCTAGATGGCACCTCCAGAAGCAAAACAAAAAATAACTCAATATTCAAAGAAGTCTGTTATCTGGGCGCTTAGGGATATCAGAGAGAAAAAATTGTCTATAAGGGAAGTTTGCCGACATAACGGAATTTCTATACAAGATCTTATCTCTGGAAGAACTAATGATACAATAAAAGCGTGGCCTAATCCTTTTATCATAAATGAAGTCAAAAAATATCTCGTAGATTGATTATTGAACTTAGCAAAGTGTAGTTTTCCTTTAAAGAAATCAGATTTACCAGACACATTCCAAAAAAAAATTATAAGACTGGGAATCCAAAAAAAAACAAAATGATCACGCTGGACAATCCTACTTCTTAAGCTTTCAAAGTCAAAGTCAAAGTCAAAATCATTTATTCAATTTAGGCGTCTACGACGCTCTTATGAAGGTCAATTACAAATTTTAATATTGAAATATACTACATTGTACTGCCACATTCAGCAAACAAAAATTATAGAGCCACTGCGAGAAGAACGGGCAAGAAACTCGGGGCCATTCTTTTAAACGTTTTTTAAAAATGTGTTAAGTACATACTATATAATAAAATTATTACAATACTTAATTTACATTACGTAGGTGTTAGGCGCTAGCTTAGCAGAGGCGAACCAGTCCAAGCATTTTTGTCGTTTAAGTAATCACAAACTGTGTAGTAAGATTTCTTTATCAAAATATTCTTCACATGCAACTTGAATTTTCTTTCTGTGAGCGTTGTAATATGTTTGGGCAATTTATTATAAAACCGCACACAATTTCCTAAGAAGGACCTTTTATTTGTCTTTGCTAATCTAAAACCTGGCACCGCTATTTTATCTTTATTCCTAGTGTTATAATCGTGAGTGTCACTGTTTGATTTAAATTTGCTCAAATTTTTACGAACATACATAATATTTTCAAATATATACAGACTTGGTAAAGTTAAAATATCAATTTCTTTAAAAATATCTCTCAGGGATTCCCTAGGATCCATTTCATATATGGCTCGAATTGCACGCTTTTGTAAGATAAAGATTGTCTCTATCTCAGCAGCAGCTCCCCACAGCAATATACCATAAGACATAATACTGTGGAAGTACGCGAAATAAACGAGCCTAGCAGTAGCTACGTCTGTTAGCTGTCTTATCTTACGAACTGCATATGCAGCAGAACTAAGTCTTCCAGATAACATTTTAAAAACCATCATATTTAGATATCTGAGACAAAGTTGTTAAGTCTCATGTACCTGTAATTTTACAGTACATATATCATGCAGCAAACGAAATTATGACAAAAAAGTGAAGCAAGACCACTGTGAAACGGAAATTACAACACCAAACCTTACATCAATCCAAAAAGCACTGACACAAACCAGAACACCAAATTTTACTTAAAAAGATTCTGTAAAAGAAATAAAACATCGAGAAGCCCTTAGAAAATATTTGGTTATACCAAACCATCCGCAGAAATAATAGAAATAGATAGAAATAAACAAATATTTTCTACTACATCAACATCTGGTGTACGGGCACATACTCGTACACCAGCTGTAATATGGCGTCAATTTTTACGAGGATAAAGAGAAGCTAAAACTAGAAAAAAGAACTTGGTGTCTACCAACTTCTTGGTCTTTACCAACTTTTTCACTTATTCTAAAGGCAAGAAAATCTGAAATGAAGTGAATAGAAAAAGATCCGTTAAAGCAGTCGAGGAGAACAACAGTTTTGAAAAGAAATGTGTCAAAAAAGAAATAAAAAGCAATAGAAGAAAAGCTAATTGCTATATTTTTAATAAGCGACACAGAAGATGCTCTAAATTGTATAATTTAAGATGTTGGGGCCCAAATTTGAAGATATGCATTAAATATCCTTCAAATGCAATGCATGATTAAATCTAATTGAAAATTAATTATGAATATATTATATATTGATGACTAGTTTTTTACAAGAACATTAAACTTAACTTCATAATTAGAAGTAATTTGAAGCTTTAGGTTCAATACGTATTACTTATTTAAGAAGAGTTTAAACAAAAATAATCCCATAAATGTTACATTTTAATAATAACTACTCATACATATAATGACGGTTTTATTAAAATGACTAAGATATAAATACAAGGGACATTTTTTTAAAATAGAATTGAGAGAGGTGCCTGACTATAACGTTATTTTTATTGTGATATTGGCGATAATAACCATTAATGATTTGAGAGAATTTATGACTGTTAGTTAAATAACTAACATTCAGTAGTTAGTTAATTATTAATCATAACATGACAAAGAGCAGTATCTAAAGAAAGTGTATATTCCCTTGGTAAAGGGAATACTTAAGGTATACTTTAAAAAAAGCAGGTGTTGATTATGGCAACGAAACTCATAATAATATAACTAAACTAACTCTCTGACATCTTTCATGTAATTTGTGAGTAAATTGAATAAAGAATATAAGTACTCGTATCAATTTTGTACTTATTACGGACTGCCCTTAGTTAATTTTAAAGAATAAATCCATGTTGTCTTGTCATGAATCTATTCCTGGATGAATAATTAAATCAATTCGAAATGTAGAGTTCAATCTATCTGATTTTTAATGTGAATTTATTTATAAGATTTTAATTTTAAGCAGTCATATCACAGTGGCCGAAAACTAAAATATATGAGGCCGAATACTGACACATACGGCCGAAAACTAGCGTTTTCACCACTTTTATAATTAAAATTATGTAGTAAAATAACTCAGCTCCTTGAAGTCAAGAAATTTTGTGATGGAAAACTACAATATATAAGCTACCAAGAAACATAAATTGTGTAATTATAATCCTTGCAGTTATTTTTTGGCGGTATCTTAAAGTTCGTGTTTCCGATAAAAGGCCGAAAACTGACGTAATCACCCTACTTTGGGTGCATAAGTGTGATGGAAAAATTTTTACCAATGTAGAGCATACACCTTTATTAAATTCCTGACAAAACAAGGAAAAACTACAAAGTCATGGTAGCTGTTTACATGTATTCCCCTCCTCAAATGAATTTAAAAAGGGTAGAAAAAGTATTGAATATGACCCTCAACCAGTCCTGTTTCTGTCACCATGGAAGAAAAAATTAAGAAGGTCTATAAATTTGTAACTAAAGTAGCTTGAATAAAAATCAATTTGTTAGCAGAGGCAAGTGCGAATTGATAGTTTTATTCAATGCTTTTTATTTTTGCTGTACCATAAACATGCTAATACATGCATGCATCAAATTGGCTAAATGTTGGTCTAACATGTACTAAGAATTCCAATCTGAATAAAAAAAAAAAAGTTTTATGTTTAAATATACATAGTTAACTACTTAAGGTGGGGCGTGTGAAAGTGTAGTTTGATAGTGTATATTGTTATGGTTAAAGCGTTTGCTTTGTACTTACAGAGACTCCTATAGAGTTGTGGGATTTGAAGTTGAGACAATATCAATTGACAAAGATGACTTGACCTTTGTGGATGATATGTGTCAGTTCCCAACGGATTCAAAAGCTCAACTAGTGAATGAAGATACAGGCACTAAACTTTACTTCACATACTCTGTGGAGTGGAGCGAATCTGAAATAAGCTGGGCTTCACGGTGGGACATTTACTTAGGCATGAAAGATGTCAAAATACACTGGTTTTCTATTATCAACTCTATCATTGTGCTTTTTTTCTTATCAGGTTAGTTGTTCACATTATTTACTAATATATGAATTTTGAACAATCACAGTGGCAACTTAAGAGTTTTGAAAGGTTTGATTAATGACTATACAGAACATTATATTTTGTTTACAGCTGAGACCTTTAATGAAACACAAAATTTTAAATTGGATAGCCTAACTTACCGAAGAAAATAAGTTTGAATCTAGTGATATCAAACCAATTCTGATACTTACTTAATTTTAATTCCTTAAAGGCATACTGACAATGATCATGGTGCGGACGCTGAGACGTGATATCGCCCGGTACAATTCTGACGAGAGCATTGATGACATGATGGAAGAAACAGGATGGAAATTGGTACACGGTGACGTCTTCCGCCCACCACCGAAGAGGATGCTTTTCGCGGCCGTCATTGGCAGTGGGATACAAGTTTTCCTTATGACACTCATTACTATTTGTGAGTATTTCTACTTATAAAACATTTTACATCGAGCGAGCACATAGATCTTCTGTTCCAGCTCCAGCAAATGCTTTATTTGTATGCCTGTCCGCAAGATGTCTGGCGGTTTTCATCTACAGGTTGGATATCTCAACCGATTCTCTTGAAATTTTGTGAGGTTTGATAATTGTAAGTTATCGACGGGAGATATGGGGATTGAAAACGTAAAAAATGTCATAGTCGCGAGGGCTACAGCTCATAGATCCACTTGTCAATGTTTTTTTTTTTTTTTTTTATGCCTGATATGTTAGCCTTTGACCACTATCTCACCTGATGGTAAGTGATGATGTGGTCGAAGATGTTGTTCAGACTAACCTAGAGTTACTGGCTCTCAAGGACAGCTACCGGAACACACCGTTAGATGCTTGGCGACAGATTTTCAACTTGAGGGTGGTAGCTAGCCAGGCGGGCATTTGCAAAGTGCCCTACCACCATGCTGTAACGACTGCTATCCTAAGACAACAACCGGGACCGACGGCTTAACGTGCCCTCCGAAGCACGGAAGCGCTCAGTAGTAATGTCACCAGCGGTCACCCATCCAAGTCATGACCGCGGCGGACGTTGCTTAACTTTGCTGATCGATTCAGAATGGCTAAGCAAACTTCGCTACGAGCGCTAAAATGTTAATGTTATGTTCGTGTTGATGTTATGCATGACCAGTTTTGCTGAACTCTCTCGAAACGGGAGTTTGTATCATGTCACGACTACGAGTGCATTGTCATATCGTCACATGTTTGAAATTACAGGCACATGAGACTTGACAACTGTCTCAAAGTAACGGGCGCAATGCAATTCGTGACTTGAGCCCAAATGCATCTGTTATAGGCAGAGGTTAGTCCGCTTAACATCAAGTGGGCGTCGAGATTGTTCCGTCACGATAACATAAAACAAAAATGTTGCAGGTGTGTTACTAAACGTTTTCTGCTTTAGGTATTTACGATCTCTTTTGTTTGTTACCAGTTATCGCTATGCTGGGTATGCTGTCGCCGTCCAGCCGTGGCGCATTGATGACGGTGGCTATATTCCTATACGTATTCATGGGGCTCATCGCAGGCTACTATTCGGCGCGGCTCTACAATACCATGAAAGGGAAGCAATGGAAGCAAGCGGCGTTCCTAACGGCTACACTCTACCCCGCCATCGTCTTTGGCACTTGCTTCTTTTTAAACTTTTTCATAATGGGCAAACATTCCAGTGGGGCGGTACCCTTTTCTACCATGATGGCCCTTTTATGTTTGTGGTTCTGCATATCGCTACCGCTTGTGTATTTGGGGTACTATTTCGGGTGCCGAAAACAACCATTTCAACACCCTGTAAGGACCAATTTCATTCCAAGGAAGGTTCCAGAGCAAGTCTGGTACATGAATATATTAGTGTGGTAAGTGTGACTGATTTACTAACTACTTTATACTTATATCAGGCCTGGCTCACTCCGCACTTAAAAGCTCTAGTAGCTTCTAAGTGCGGAGTGATATACATCGGCGTATCCGTATTATTCACCGGTGTGTGCCGCGTCAGAAGAGATAAGAGCTATGCGATAGAGACGCTTTGCAGGTGAATATAAATATTAGGTACTCCGTGCTTTGCGACCTCGATGTGCTCGAAACGCGTGATGATATTAACAATTCTTAAGTAGATGCATCTGAGGAAGGCTAGCAATATGGTTGAGGACGGCATCATCCAATAGACACACCCTCATTGCTGCCTGTGGGTGTCGTAAGAAGCGACTAAAGGTAAAATACCGCTAGGTGGGCAGTAGCGCCTTCCGAGTAACTGAAATCTTAATCTGCGATATCCAATAGACTGACAAAATAGCGAGCACCTACCTTGACAACAAGAAGTACGAGCTGGCTACTGAAAGCCGCAATATGGGAGACATATCACCGTCATACAATATTTACACAGATGGTGCGAAAAACAAAACAGGTGTAGGCTGTGGCTACTACTCACCAGAACTTGGAATCTTCGGCTCAAAAAGACTGTATAAGACGACAACAGTAATGCAATCAGAGGCAATGGGCCTACTGCTAGCTGCGAGGGCAATATTACGTCTAGAATTAACACCCAATTTAGAAAGTGACCATGAGGATAAATTCCTAATTTTCACTACGGACAGTGCGGCAGTAATATATGCACTCAGAAAACCAGTAACCAGGTCTCGAGTTATTGCTGAGTGCCATGCTGCCCTACAAAAACTATCAAAAAATTACAAAGTAATTATAACATGGATGAAAGGACATAACATGTGCCCGGGTAACACCATGGCAGATAATCTAGCCAAAGACGGGGCAAAAAAACAGGTATGTGATGACGCAAAGAGCCTTTGCAAGCCATCAGCAATGGAGATACGAGAACTTTTGCGTCGTCACACCGAGAGAGAACAACAAGACTTGTGGAATAAGTTAGAAGACTTTAAACATGCAAAGGCCATGTTTCCAACTCTAAACAAGAAGCTGACAAATAACCTGCTAAAGCTACAGCGGGATCAATTGCGCCTTGTTGTAGGTCTATTTACAGGTCACTGTAACCTGAACTACTTTCTGCATAAAACTGGAGCAACAGACAGTCCTCTATGTAGAGGCTGTATGCGTGAAGAAGAGACCGTGGAGCACGTGCTGTTGCACTGTGAAGCCACGGAACAAATAAGAGTTGAAACGGGACTACGTGAGCCATTCTCACCAACGAAATCCTTACCACCACCACATACGCCACTGGAGCAGCTATGCCAGCGACCCAGAGTCCTTCTCCGCTACATTAAGGAGTTGGGATGGCTTGGGTAGAAGCTGGCGGGGGAAATGCACAAAACACCCCAAGCGGGACGGCAGTGCAGGACTTATTCGCCCCAAGTAGAATAAGAATAAGAAGAATAAGAATATCCAATAGGCCCGCCAAGCGGAGGGATTATGGGAAATCACCCCTTAATGGGAGAGGATGTGTTCAGCAGTGGACAATCCAGCTGATACAGTAAGTCTTGATATATCTCAGTCTACCCAGATAAAAGGACTGATAAAATCCTGATATCTGCACTAGAGGGGCTATTAGTGGGACGCGAGTCCTTAACCAATAATTTGCCTTTAAATTTTGTGGAAATGATGTTCGCTAATGTAATAGTGCTTAAAAATTTGGTTTAGAAATTTATAGCGATATCCTTACGAAAATAAAACACAGATTTTTTTCAAATGAAGTCTAGTAGTCTGGATGGTGACCGTACCATCCCACATAACGGTTAGAAATTAATTAGAATTAAAATCTGGTATCAATAGTGCTTAAAAATTAAGTTAAGAAATTTATAGCGATATCCTTACGAAAATAAAACACTGATTTCTTTCAAATGAAGTCTAGTTGTCCGGATGATGACCGTATTATACTATATAACGGTTAGAAATTAATTCGAACTAAAAATCTAGTATGAATAGTGCTTAGAAATTCATAGCGGTAGCGACATCCCTACGAAAATAAAGCACTATTTTCTTTCAAATGAAGTCTAGCAGTCCAGATGATGACCCTACCATCCCATATAATGGTTAAAAATAAACCATAACTAAAAATCTGGTCTCAGTTTATTACAAAACTAACAAACAATGATTTATCTTTCAGTATAATGATGGCTGGAGTGCTGCCCTTCGGAGCCGTGTTCATAGAGCTGTTCTTCATTTTCAATGCACTCTGGGAGAATCAGTTTTATTACCTGTTTGGATTCCTGTTCCTCGTGTTTTGCATTTTGGTGATATCTGTGTCGCAGATATCCATTGTAATGGTATATTTCCAACTGTGTGGAGAGGTAAGTACCAATAAATCCAACAAACTTGATTTCACACATGCGAAAGTATTGTATTTACCCATGGTTTAATTTTTACATTTTCAGGTATATTCTCATCGTACCTTGCAACCTATCGCTATTGTAAAAAATTACGGAAATCTTATTCTTAAATTAGGAAATTTTGTTTTTAATTAATTTGAAAAAAAAATACACATATTTTGGGCTTGAAGTCGGTTTTTTCATTGTTACGTTTTTTATCTTCATAATTTTTATATATATTTAAAGTGACTATGTTGTCCTTGTCTGTCAAAACTCTTTTCCTCAAAAACGCGTTAAGGTCGTGATCTAGTTGAAATGTATATCAAATACCTCAGGTCTAAGGTCTCTTACAGATGAGAAAAAATCAAACTTGTAAGTCAACTCGATTGTAAGATATTATTATGATCGTTTCCTTCGCATATTTCGCAAATTTTGCGATTTCACATGAGAATTAAAACCTACACCAAAACCTACCTTTACAGAAAACATTTGAAAACTGTTACTATGAAGTTTAATGACAGAAAAGAGAGCATCCCGTTTTTTGATGTCATATTTTTTTTGTCATTTTGAAGCGCTCGTTGCGAAGTTTGCTTTGCCATTCTGAACCGATCAGCAAAGTTAAGCAACGTCCGCCGCGGTCATGAGTTGGGTGGGTGACCACTGTTGACATTACTACTGAGCGCTTCCGTGCTTCGGAGGGCACGTTAAGCCGTCAGTCCCGATTGTTATCTTTGCATGGCAGTCCTTATAGCATGGTGGTAGGGCATTTTGCGAATGCCCACCAGGTTAGCTACCACCCTCAAGTAGAAAATCTGTCGCCAATCACCTAACGGTGTGTTCCGGCAGCTGTCCTTGAGAGCCAGTAATTCTACGTTGTCTGAACAACATCTTCGACCACATCATCACTTACCATCAGGTGAGATAGTGGTCAAAGGCTAACCTATCGGACATTAAAAAAAACCTAAGCTAAGTGCGGGTCGTAGTCGGTAGCCCCCCAAAGATCTTGAAGTCTATAGAAAATAAAGATTTTTCTGTATACCTAGTCTGTATTGGCACGGAACCCGCTATGGGCGAGTCTAACTCAAGCTTGTTTGGTTCTTAATCGACTTATAAAAAGGAGGTTGTACTCAATCCGTCTTTTTTTATACAGGTCACGGTTTTTTATTCAAACGTACGCGGTTTGAGGGCGCCGAGCTGCGAAATCACTGCGCGCCGCGCGCTCGCCGCCCTCAAACCGCGTACGTCTGAACAGAGCCTTACGCCTTTTTTGGTATGTTTAATAAGCAAAGTCCCTTTGCAGTCCCAGAGTACAATCGCCATGAACTTTCCGTCCGATTTCGTGGCTTAGAACTTCTTCGGACTTGCTGCATCCTTTGTCCCTCTGCATTGTCTCCTGTTTGCTCAGGGTCTTAGTGATTAACTCAGGTTTCGTCTCCGGTAAAGATGCGATGATTTTCACCACAAACCTCCAAAAACTTTTTACCAAAAATCAATTAGCTTTTGTTTTAGTGGTGTGAGCATTCGGTGGCACCCATCTTGCACTGACTTTTGACTTTACTGAGTTGATAAAGTCATGATGTCTTGAAAATATGTCACCTACGGATAGCTTGGTCATCTCTGCTAACAGATTTTTATTTTAACATTTTCAAGTACAAGTTTCTCGATCGTTTTCACGTTTTCTTTTGGAGTGACAGAAACAGGACCATCTTCAATGCCAGTGTTTGTTTTTCCTTGTTTAGTTCGGAATTTAAAAACAGCGCGGTGCTCGATTTCGGTCAACATTTTGATGCACTCGAAGGACGATTGTAAAAAAAGTAGTAAATAGAAACCCATGAAATTTTTGGTGTCACCTTGGATAATGTCATAGACAACCATAGACAAAGTAAAACCTACCCTCATCACTAACAAAAAACTTCCGAAACTACTTCGAACACCCTTTACATATGTAGCTACGCGTAGGAGCGTTATATTTGCTTTATTTATTAAAAAGATACATTTTTACGACAACTTAATAAGGTGTCGATTCTAAAAAAACAAGTATAAAATAATTAAAAAAGTAAACAATCTAAATTATTTATTTTCGTTTGAAGTTTTATCGTTTATTTGAGGAATAATATTTTTAAAATCCTTCATTTTGATACGGTGGGTTTGGAAGATGTTTTTTTTCTTATTACATGGACTCTAAATTCCATCAGTTTTTTATGTACATAGTGTTACTTGCGCTATCTAGACGAATCCAACGTTATCTTTTACATTAGGATCGGTTAAGCCGTTTAACCCTTTCGCGAGCAGTACTAATTACGTGGCTAGTTTCGGTTTTGACTATTTTGGATGTTGCTATAAATTATTCTTAAAATATTAACGATTAATTTTACCCCCCTAACCATAAGTAAAATGGGGCATGGCAATATGCTTGCCAATGCCCGATTGTACCACATTTTGTGGCAAAATTGATGCCAGTGCTCGACTTCATTTCTTAAATTTATTATTGCCAATGCTTTACTGCGAAATAATCATGTATTTATATGAAATAGTTTTATTATATTTAAATTTATAAAAGGTTAAGGTATACATAAATAAAACATATTTTCGTAAAATAGTATTAATTTTTGAAAAAAATAAGGTTATTTAGTAATCAACATTGAATATGTACTTACGAACAAATCAGGCACATTGCGTTTAATTTTTTTATATAAATGTTATAATGATATACGACTTAGAGATCAAAAAGTAAATAAAACAAATCACATATAATTACAACAAAGACTTACGGGACTAATAAGGAACACTATAGATTGTTAATGCTGATCTTGATCGCATAGCTAAATGAAGCAATTCTTTTGGGTTACGAGCAAATCCCATTAAGAGAAGGTAGCTCAAGATTAATGTCAACAATAGACTGGGTATTGCTTCCTCAAGTTTTCTTTGGTGGTATTGCTATTCCCTTTAGTAGCTCTGTAAAGAATCTTGGAATAACAATGGACCGCTATATGAGGTGGGATCAACAGTTACAAATCACCAGTCGCAAGCTATTTGCCGCAGCAGGATCCTTAAAAAGGTTGCGCAACTTTCTTCCAACAGCCACTAAAATTGCATTAGCTCAATCTCTATTACTTCCAATTCTTGACTACGCTGATGCCTGCTATCTGGATCTCACGGAGGAACAGCTAGATAAACTTGAGCGTCTTCAAAATGTTCAAGGATCAAGTTAAAAAGTTTTTTTTTGTCCAATTAATTTTGCACTACATTTTTGTCAATGTCTAGGCTTTGTATGGGATAATATTATGATATGTATGTATCTTTATATAATTTATTTATATATATATACGTACATATGTATATATATATCATTATCTATTTATGTATGTTGATATGTGTATATATTTATGTATATATATATTTATGCGTATATATATTATGTATTTATTTATTTTAAAAACTTACATCCTATTTTTATACATTTGTTTAGAAACTATAGTAAAATTCGTTTTGTTTTTAAAATATTATTATGAATTTGTACTTTTTTCATTGTTAATTGTTAGACTACACCCGCCCCAACTGTTTTGTTTATTCAACTCCATCCTAAGGTTGCCTGGTAGAGATCACTTCTAGTGATAAGGCCGCCCATTGTAACACTATGTTATTATTATTTATTTAAATGTTATGATGTAAACTTTAATATTTTATATGTGATGTAACAATAAAGAGTTTTCTATCTATCTATCTATCTACTATACCAGCCTCAACGTAATTGAACATCTTAGTCTTATTATATCACAAATTAAATCGCATAGGAGATCAACAAGTAAATAAGATAAATCACATATAAAGTCTAAAGAACATTGCTAAGTGATGGTGGAATAAAGGAAAAGAAAATCACAAATAGACATACATATGAACTCTGAAAACATAACTGCGTGTTTTTTGCAGTCATGTATAAAAATCTAATACTTTTATACCATTATAGTTCTTGTTATGTGACCAAAGTATAGATAAGTACACAATAGTGTTTTTTTTTTAATCTTTATTACTACAAATAATGGAGGGTTTGATCACACATGATCATGCCACCCTCATAGGTCATATCACATCTTACGTTCTACGCTTAATAGCTAACTGCACAATTTTGTATAGCATTCTAGCCTCCTCTGATTGAGGAAATGCTAGGATGCTATTGCATTCACCAACCACCCGTAGGTCAACTCCGTTTTCGTAACACAACCTTGACCTCTCAGCTTCGTTCCGGACACATTCCACCAATATGTGATACACATCCTCAACAATGTTACATTCAACAAAATTTGGTGAACTCAACTTACCCATAAGAAATGCAAAACTGTTTAGTGGTATGTGCCCAGACCGAAGCCTCAAGGCAATTACAATTTCTTCTCGTGTCATAGATGACGTAGTAAACCACGGCGCACGACTGAGACCTGGTTGAATGGTCTTATACCATATACCCTTGGTCACTGACCTCTCGTCAAAATGTTCTTTCCACATCTCAGTACTCTTATCCCTAACTAGGTATAAAAGATCAGTGAACAATGGCCAACAAGTATAGGTTATTCCGTTTGTTAGGGCGTCTTTGGCTAGTCGGTCTGCCTCCTCATTCCCCGCTATGCCTATATGTGACGGTATCCACTGTATTTTGACTATTTTATTATTGTGAGCCAATTTGCGTAATGATTCCAGAATGCTGTAGGCTATCGGAACGCCTCGAATATTCGAGGTGCACCGAGCCAGGTGTAGAATGGCACTTTTGGAATCAGTCAAAATTACGTATTTACCTGCTATGCAGGAGTCAATATATGAGACAGCCTCTGCTATGGCTATCAATTCCGTATACATAATGGATACTTTAACATATAAACATAATTGTAGGGAAATGTTGGTTTGTGGGTCAAAGACGGCTAAACCACTCTTACCATTTGTATCCTTAGATCCATCTGTATATAATTGGTAATAATCACTGTACTTTTGACATAATAATTTCGCACAAATTTTTCGTAGTTCATTAGCTTTATATCTATGCTTCGCCTTCTCAACTATTTCAATATTAGGTTCCACTACCACTGAAAGATCCACATTGCTGACCCACGTGTCCATAGCAAACATCTCTAATTGTTTTGTGGTATGTATTGATTTAGTTTTAAGATAATCGTGAATTGTGACTAATAATGGCTTACTTCTTCGTCTCCAGTAAGTATTTTCACACAGAGTGAGTAATTTATCTAATACGTTTATAATTTCCGAGTCAGAAAAAGATTTACATTTTAACCAGAACTTACCAGCAAGATAATGCCTCCTAGCATGAAGGGGGGGAAGATGAAGTTCGCATTCCATTACGTGTATAGCTGTACTCTTTATAAATCCTCCAATGACGCGCATACATTGATTTTGAATTTTATCTATTTTAAGTAGGTGTGTTTTACAGCTGTTGTCGTAGAATAGGCTTGCGTAATCAATCCTACTGCGAATCAAATTAATATAAATACGTCTTAGATTTCTGGGATGAATGCCCCAACTAGTTCCAGCCAATGCTTTAAAAACGTTTACTAAACCTAAACTTTTGTTTCTCAGCTCATTAATATGTTTTGCCCAACGCAAAGATCTATCTAACCATAGTCCTAAATATTTAACTTGATCAACTACTTGTACTGTCTTACCGTCAATAAAAATGTCTAAGCTTACTTTACGGTAACCTCTTTTAAAAATGCAAACTTTGGTTTTTGTTGATGAAATTTCGAGCCCGATTATAAAAAGTAAATCAACCAATTGATTTAAGGCTTGTTGCAATTGAACCTTACCCTCTTCTAATGTGTCAGAATTGATGTATAACACAAAGTCGTCTGCATATTGTGATATGTAAACGTTTTTTATATTTTTGCAAATATTAATAGTAGCTATGTTAAAAAGTAAAGGAGATAACGGATCACCTTGAGCTAGACCACGACATGTACTTCTACAGTTAGAATAGGAATCTACCTCCAATTTGAGAAAACGTTCCTTTAAAAATGTCCATAAATATCTACATATCATTGAACTAATTTCCAATTGTTGCATAATGTGTATAAGGTTATAAACGTCGATGTTATTGTATGCGTTATCGATATCTATAAACGCTGCGACGCACACCTGGTTTTGTGAGAAACCGGTTTGTATTCTGGAAACCAACAATGATAAGTTGTCCAAAGTGGAGCGACATCTTCTGAACCCTGTAGTATCCGATGAGAGAAGGTTGTTGTGTTCGATGAACCACTCTAATCTTTTCATTAAAATGCAGTGAAAAATTTTACAGACGCAAGATATCATAGATATGGGGCGAAGTGAACCTGGAGACCGAACGTCACGACTTGGTTTAGGTATTGGTACAATACTGATATCTCGCCACTGATTAGGTACAAAGCTGTTCGAGTATATCTTGTTATATAATAATAATAAAATGTTTTTGCCATTCTCAGGTAAGTTAAACAACATTGAGTAGGATATTTTGTCTCTTCCGGGAGATGTGTCTTTATGACGCATGCAGCCGTCTAACTCACATCTAGTTATTTTAACATCTAAGCATGTTTTGATGGTATTAAAATGTGGGTCGCATGGGTATACATAGTCTGGTGTTAAAATTTGCAGAAGTTTATCTGCGCTCTCTGCGTTTACGCGAAGCCTTGGGATTTTATATCCTTTTAACCATTTAATTCTACGCCAAAGCTCATTTTGTGTGATTTTTCCATCTAGCGACGAACAATATTCACGAAAGTTTTTAATTCGTTCTTGACGCATCAGCTTTTGTGTTTCACGCAGTTTTGTTTGCAATATATCCAAATTTCGCGGGGTAGGGTTGCGGCGGAGCGTGGCTAGGGCTAAACGTCTTTCAGCTACTAATTTAGATAGGGACGGTTGCCAGTATGGTTTAGGTATAAATTTATGGCATGGGTTATGGTTGATTTTAATTTGAGGTATAAAACGGTCTGCTGCTAGGTTAATACACTTTATAAAATTATCATATAATGTTTGGAGGCATTCATAGTTATAATTAAAACCTTCAAACATAATTTCTAATAACCGCCTATAGGAGCTCCAATCTGCATTTTTGTAGTTACGCCGAAAAGTTTTATTGTCATAATAAAATTGCAATTGTGTACTTATCTTAATAATTAGATGGTCACTGCCTAAATTTTCATTAATAGTCCCCCAGTAAAATTTTATTGCGATATCAGCTGAAACTAAATACAAGTCTGGAGAAGATTTTTGCAAAATATTGTTCACTAATTTAATGCGTGTAGGGCTGCTACTATCATTCATAATAATAAAACCACTTCCTGTTACTGCGTGCAATATTTGTGAACCTCGTGTATTGGTTTTATATGACCAGTTCGTATGGTGGCCGTTAAAATCGCCTAGTATTACGCAATTTTTGTCTGAAATACTTAGTAATCGCTCCCAGTCTGTTTGACTAGTGCGAACAGTCTGTGAACAGTATATAGATGCTATATATTGAATATGTTCACAGTTAAAAAGTTTAACCATAACTACTTCGATGCCAGTATTTATATTATTTACTTCATAGAAACAAGCTTTAATGGAACTGTGTATTAGTAACACTACGCCGCCGTACGAGTCGGGTCTGTCATTACGATATATATTATAACCATTTACCTTAAATGGACTACCAGGTTCCAACCATGTTTCACTGATTGCAGCAATGTGGATCTTCTCTTTGTATAAAATATGCTCTAATGATAACATCTTAAGTCTAAGACTTTGCGCATTCCACTGTATAATATTAAGATTAATAATTTTAGGGTCGTGATCCATCATGTACTGAATCCAAAATATTCCAATAATGACTTCAATATAGGCCAGTCCGAAATATTTTCTACTATCACTAAAATTAACCATTCAATGCAACACTTTATAGCACTCTGTACCTTCTCAGGAATGGTCACTCCCCTTAAAAATAATATTTCTTTCAATCTACTTAAGAGCTCACTAAACTTCACTTCTTTCGTTTCCTTCTTTCCTTCTTCATCTTCTGCCATTTCCTGGTAGATGTGCGCGTCGTTATTAGTTTCTGTCTCGAGCTCAACAGCAAATTCGTTTGAGTTCGATGTCGTTGTTCTCGGCTCCTTACCGCGTCTTTGTTTTTTAGAAGTTCTCATATAATTGTTGCTTTCTTGGTGTACCGTCGCTTTTGCAACCACTTTAGCAAATGTTGGTGTACTTGGACTGGGTTCGATAAATGCTGTCGTACTTCTAGCAGAGAAGGAATTAGGGACGTAAGTGTTAGTTTGCGGTTTAGAACACTGATCTTCTTGCTGTAGGCCACGAACCGGTACATAGATTGTCAAAGCGCGTCGATATGTGCAGTTAAACTCTGACATGATCTCTCTTAGCCTCTTCTCTTTTAGGTAAGCCGGACATGATCGTATTAAGGACATATGGCGACCCTCACAGTTGACACACTTAAATGTAGTAGTCTCACAATTGGGGTGGTTGTCACTACATTTCGGGCACACAACTTTCTGTGAAGGACATTTTTTCGTCGTGTGACCGAGCTTCCAACAACGAGAGCATTGGGACACTGGGAACACATAGGGCTCAACCTTTATGCGTAAACCATCTACATTTATGAAAGGTGGCCGGAACGACCCCTTGAAACATAAACGAACCGATTCACTGGGTTTCCATCCAACACCATCCGAGCTACGTCGCATCAATCTACTAGCACTCTGTAGTTCACCAGGTTCTGGACATACTATGCTTTTAAATATTTCTTCCTCCGTTAAGTCCATATCTACATCTTTGATAACTCCATACGATAAGTTAACCTGCATAGCTCTCTGGATTCTCCATCCTTTTCCCGTTAGAGTCTTACTCTTTTCTAGTTTCTCCGCACTCAATTCATTACTTAAGTCTACTCGAATTTTATAGGGATTAACATACTTAACTTTTTCGATATCTATTATATCTATATCTTTTAAAATTCTAGCAAGCGCGAATTGTTTTGGCAAAATTTCGTTGGACGAAATATAAATTTCAATGTTTTCCTCACCCTTCTGTGGTTTATACTTTTTTTCCTTATTCTTCACTACTGACCATTCCTCTTCTTCTAACTCTTCTTCTCTTTCTCTCTTAGTAGGTCTTATCTGCTCCTCATTATTTTCTCTGTCACCATATGATATAAATTCGCATTGTTCCAAATCCACCACTTCTGTAATCATTTCTTGTTCGCTTAATGAACTCACGTTGCTCATATCTCGTTCGATATTATCTTCAGCCATGGTAAGCGGGCGGCCGCTGGAGCCCGTAGGTAAGAACCTAACGGTGCACGCTAAGCGACGGCGCGCGAACTACGTATATTAATATCATAAACACAGGACGCGTTCACCTCGTTCGAGTACCGAGACGAGACTGTACACAATAGTGTTAGAAATGTAACTTTTTGTTTATTGTTTCAGGACTATCACTGGTGGTGGAAGAGTTTTATTATCTCTGGAGGGTCGGCTGTATACATATTAATTTATTCCATATTTTATTTCTTCACAAAACTGGAAATCACAGAATTTATACCAACGTTACTCTACATAGGATACACAGGTGGTTAAAATCAGAAAGACTTACGTTTTATTACTTAGAGTAATTTTAAAGTATGTTTTTTAACTTATTCGTTTATTTTTCAGGTCTCATGGTTCTAACATTTTGGCTTCTAACAGGCACCATAGGATTTTTCGCCGCTTACACTTTCATAAGGAAAATCTATGGTGCAGTTAAAATCGACTGAGTCTCGAAGTCACTACATTTGCTATGACAAAATAATATAACACTAGGATAAATCGAGAATGAGTGACGAATTGAGAGAAGAACAAAGATCTTGCAAAATCATAATTTGTTTGTGTTATCAATTTAAAATAATTATGTAAATAAGTGGGTAGACAGAAGTTGCACTATAAGGCATTTATTGATGAGATTTTAGTTTGCGTTAGTGTGTGTGAGTATATCCTATAATGAAGAGACCAAAGTATGATAGTGTGACATTGATTGCTAAAACACATTTCTGTTGCTTTACAATTAAAAATAATTTTAAGCTGAATATAATTTTAAAATAATTTAAATGACTTAGACTGATCGTTTTAATATACTGGCTACACATACAATGCATTAACCATGTTATCAACAAATATTAAATTATTGCCACATAAAAAAAGGAATAACCTACTGCAGCCATTGAACTTATAAAAAAACGGTAGAAGCGGCACCCGTACCTGGAATATGGCAAAGTCAAGTCAGGTGACCTCTCCTGACTGAGCTTCAGTAGTGTCCCTATGTACGTCTATTGCATGTTTGTCTTCCTGTCTTTGTCTTACTTTAAAACGTATCATATACAATGGAAGTTTAGCTGTGTGCATTATATGCTTGTGTTAAATATTCGCCACATTAAATTGTCGCGACCTTAGAGCGTACCAAATCTTCCTTTTTTATTTAAATCGATGACTGCAGCTATTTAAATTTGGAAGAAACAATTGAATATACTCATAATATGGGGAAACTCGTCTGCAGCGGTAAATTCAATATATAAATATTTTTGATCGCGCTTGCAGGTTTGGTACTTCTACGTTTACATTTGGTTGATTTTACATGATTATGGTTGTTACATTGATGGAGTTTAAAGAAATATTGCTTGCATTATTTTGAAAACGTAATGATTACTTATGCACATGATTCAATTATTTACCCTTAATTAGTCAAAAATATAAAAAATACGTTCACCTATACATAAGAAGTGTAATTAGTGCAATACGTTTTAAAACAACATATTGGAGTAAAAAATCTTCAATCAAGTACAAAAGACGACGTGGCAACATAACCAAGTTTTTTTTTTATTTCTCTCTATAGACTTTGTCCACCTTAGTGTGTTTTCATTCTCAAAAATATGATGTCTCAACTGGAAAGCAATACCTATTTAATTAAGTTGCAGTCACTTACCTAAGCTAGAAAAATAAGACGACCTAGCAACGAAACTAAACATTTTAAAATATTAAATGTCCCGCCATAGACGTCAACGTTCGAACCTTAAGTGTTTCCATTTAAAAAAAATATGATTTCTCACCAGAAATCAGGACCAAAAAAGCAATACCAATCGTAAAACTTGATAGTTTTGCGTACATATAATGTATTTTTTAAATTTCGCGCCTACTTTATTCTTAATGGGCTTGTGGCGGAATGCCTACCGTAACTTCTATTACAGATTCATTTCGTCTCATGTGACGAAAAACATTGCGCATCACCCTAAACACACAGTTGCTAGTCTCTTGTGCCTGTTATTTACTACTTGAGGGTAGTAGGTAGTGTATTCCTGCCGCCTGCGCCAAAATGTTTTTTTTTTTAAATAGGCTAAGATACAAATGTAAATTCACCTACTTTCACATTTTTTAAGTAAATAACGCCCCGTTAGTGAAACTTTTACTGAATTTACGTGTCTTATCTATTCAGTATTTTTTATAGGTTTAGTGTTATTGCAATATAAAATTTCAGAAGTAATGTTTTCTTGGGCATTAAATAAAAAAAGCTTTTTGCTAGGCCACTTTATGAAAGTTACTTCTTTTATTTGCCTGATAGGTTAGCCTTTGACCACTATCTCGGAGATGTGTTCAGGCTAAGATAATGATACCCATGGAAATGGAACTATACACAACACTACTGCTAATACAATAAAAGCATTTAGACAACCTATAAGTCATTGCATACTCACAGGTAGTCCAAATGCTCCAATTCACTACCAGTTGGCAGCGTGCCCAGCATACTGGCAGCATTGCCCTGTTGAATTGCAATGCTTATTCGTTGAGCCAAATAGGTGCTAGTATTCTGATCACATGTACGTCGACCAAGCGATCTGATAAGTTTTGGTAAAATACTATGAGCTGTCGGTCCCAACGGGCCAGACGTCTCTACACCAAACGGCTCAAATATGTGACCATACTACTGAGGTTAGCATAATATTTGAGCGCGCCGCTTGAGTTACTCCGCCGAAGTAGCCGCGGTGCATACCAAGGGCCGTTCTAATTTCCACGGAACCAGTCATGCCGTCAGGTCTTTTACGCATCAGACCATTCGGTTTGAGAATATCTGTGACATTGGCGCTGGTAAAAGCCCGACGAATGATAAACCCTTAAGGCTGGCATGGCAGGAAATTCGACCAGCACTTCGGGAGCAGGAGAGGCCATGGTGACCGAGTTGATCAACTACAATACCACACTGGCAGTGATGTGCAGCACAACACCTTGTCCCCAAGCGTAAGCTAAAACCGAGATGAAACGCGGATGGATCTATAAGGCTACCAGTTTTGTAAGAAAGAATGGTCTGTACAAAAGACCAGATTCCCACAAAGAAACAGCGGGAATATGAGCACGATCTGTTATTAAAATTTTGCGTATCCTTATGCCCCCCAAACACAAGCAGGGAGGGAAGCTTGCACCCAAGCCCTATCATCTTAACATTCAAAATAGACACTAACGTACCATTTTCTAAGTTATCTAAGCTTAAAAGAAGCTCACTGTGTTTCCACAGTTGACAACATCTCAAATAGTATGTGAATTTAGGAACGAAAAGGCATACCATTTGAGCATAATATGGGCGTTAATTTTGAATAATCTGCTAGAAGCATTTCTAAACTTTTGAATTTGTTCTTCGACAAACGGTGATAAAGATTCATCAAGAATCGGTGAACCCAACAGACGGAGTGAACTTATTTTTACTAATTTTATACCTATTAGGCGCAATTAAGTTTTTCAATATGTAATCGGAACTTTATCCGGACGAGTATCACAAACAAAAAGTTCACTTAATGGAAAAAAATAGTTCAAAGTCAACAAGACGAAAATCGTCTATAAGTAGGTACTCGCAAGTCATTCAACAAAGCCTCCGGTGTGAAGTTTTGATTGGAGACGTTGAATGATTGAGGATGCCAAGGCTAAAGATGGATGGTCCCAGAGGATATTGTACTTATTTAATAGGTACTTATTAAATTTAATAAGTAGGTACATCTGTTACAGAATTAACGTATTTTTTATATTTTGACGGTTTTAGGCGTAAGGTTACATGTGTTCCGATATATAATATGAGCAATATTGTTTTAAACTCGAGAATGATTACTAATTTGTCCAGCTACGAGTGCGATAAAATTGTTATGTTATTTTACCTCCATGATCAACATCACATTCGGTACATATAGAGCTTAGGAGCACACAAACATGTGCGTAGGTTGCATATATGGTTGAAAACATAATACAATGTACTCGTATGTGTATTGTGTACATACATAGGCATAATATGTGCACGTACTTATTAAGTAACGAAAACGTGAAAGATAGTAATGTATAATATTATTTTTAATAGTTTGTTGTACATCTATGACGACAGTTTAATATTTTGACAATAATGGTCACTTGGATAAATCGTCTATTAATGACTGTTCATGGGTTAATCAATAACGTAAGGTTATCAGATCTAGTTCGTTACACAGTGATAAAATAATTTGCAAAGCTACCCTTACTAAATCCGTTTTGTAATATAGGTATTTAGAAAATGATGTACCTATGTGTATTATTTTTCCCTACATCAATTATTATATCTGTTTTACTCGTTTCTTTTAATAATCACTCTCTAATGAAGGTTATCTATGTTAGCTGTATAGCGCAAGCAAGAAAAAGTTACTAAAATCTGCTTACATTATCGCCTAGAAGTCTTGGAACCGTCCCGTGTTTCGTTATTTACCCAGTGCACATGATTAATTGGTCTTGAATTATATTTTATTTCGAATTCAAATAGTAACGGACTGTGAATAAAGTGATTATGAACTTAAAACTCGGCGTTCGTCATGCATACTGCCTTGATCCTCCTATATTAGCCCAAGATGTCCAATAATCAAGACTATAGGCCATTAAACATTAGAAGTGGGATCACAGGAGATATTACCTAATGACGATCCAAAAAATATGTAACTGCGTGAATTGATGAATTTGTGAAACGCAATAATGATGGAGTTAATCAAGCCCTAGGGTGCGTTCTTATTTGTCGTCCGACGACGTCCGACGACGCCCCGAGCGTTTTTATATGCCCGGAGCGATCGTCCGATGATCTTCCGGAGCGTTCTTATATATCGCTCGACGACGCACCGGTCGCCCCACGAAATCGGTGGATAAATATCGCCCTGACGTTTCATTTGACAGTTGGGACTTGATTTTTCCTTGTTTTAAGTTACTTTTTGTTTACGTAGACTTCTGTTTACAAAATTTTATTATTATTATTGTTATATTATGTATGTTTGTTTTAGTTATGTATTCTGGAAAAGTACATAATTGTAAATACATTTCTTCCGAGTCAGTGAAACATTTTAAGTAGTGTTCTTGATACAGATATGATACAGAGCCGTTCTTAAAAGGCGGACGACGAGCGTCGCTCTGCTTGGAGCGATCATCCGTCGTCGGACGACATATAAGAACGCACCCCTACATAACCTAACCTATAATGTTTCTACAGTTAAAATAAATATTTTATTATAAATTATGAAAATTAAAATAAGTAGCTTTAAAATGACATTTATACATATAATTTAAAATTTTATACTATGTGTTTATAATTTGTATTGAATTTTCTTATATATCAATAATTCAAGAAATTTTAACTTAAAATAAATTTGAATTGAAATTGCGTTCATACTTCTGTAAGACTTAAGTAAACTTTTAAGTTTTAGCGGAATGACATTCTTATTTTTACGATTATTGCTAAAATTGTACCTACCTAAAACTTATGAATAAATAAATTATTATGAATATGAATTTAAAAAAACCTCCAATTCGAGTGCGCGCTACAACTGAACTAGCAGAAAAAGCCCGATGCAGACGTACGTTCGTATTTTATATCGAACTGTGCGGAACTGACAATTCACTTCAAGGCTTGTGAAACTTGTGCCTGTAGTCAGCAATGTATAAAAGTAGCTATCACGATCAAATGATAACGTGATGTCAAGATCCAGATTGCGTTTGAAATCCAGAACAGAATATGTCCGCGTCATGTTTATCTTTGATATACACAAAATCATTATTAACTAATATTTTAAGTAAAAATTTAATTCATATTTTAGAATATTTCTTAAAAAAATATATCTATTGAGATATGTATTTTTTTCTGTACCAAGTAGGTATTGATTGCACAGGGGTATGTACGTAGAGTCTACTGGCGATGAGGTATGAGGCAGAAGTTGGAGGCATTCGATAGGCTAGCTAGATTGGCCGTAACCTGATACAATTTAGCCCTGCGCCGCCGTGCCGCAACCGCAATTATTATCGCGTATCTTCTATGATAAAGATTTGCTTTGACCATAGACAAAAGTATATTGTTTACGTGTTCAATAAACCATTGGCATGAGACGTGCCTTAACGTCAAATCATTGAGTTGTCATTTGTCACGTCCTTGACTGACAGTTTTATAGGATAGAATATAGATCAGCCGGACAGTTTTTTTTTAGAAAATGTCGCATTTTCATACATAGTTGAAGTAAATATATTTGTTTTATGTTGTAAGTTTATAGCCGTATTATTTTATTTTCTATATTCTTTACGTACAAAATGGAAACCAAAGTAGCTATAGTGACCGGATCCAATAAAGGAATTGGGTTTGAAATTGTGAAAGGTTTATGTTCAAAATTCGATGGTGCTGTGTACCTCACATCTAGAAATGAAGAAAGAGGACGTCTAGCAGTTCAGAGACTACAGGAACTTGGCCTGAAACCTTTATTCCATGTATTAGATGTCACTGTTGAAGACAGTGTCGAAGAGTTCGCCACCTATATTGCAAAACATCACTCGGGGATCGACGTTTTGGTAAACAATGCCGGTATTCTAGACTTTGATAAAACGGTATCATCTTACGAAGATTCCAAAAAGCTTATAGATACAAACTTCATGAGTTTGTTAACCATCACGAAATTTCTTTACCCGCTCTTGAGAGATAATGCTCGGATTATCAACATAAGCAGTGATTGGGGCCTACTATCAAATATAAGGAAACAACTGTGGCTAGACACTTTAGTGAAAGAAGATTTGAAAACTGAAGAGATTTTACACTTTGTGAATGACTTCCTCCAAGCGACAAAAAATGGCAGAACATCATTTATTTCATTTGCTGGTCATAATGGTGATTATAAAGTGTCGAAAGTTGCTATGTCAGCATTAACGTTTGTGCAGCAGAGAGAGTTCAATGAACAAGGGAAAAATATCTCAGTAAACTGTGTTCACCCAGGTTTTGTGAAGACTGACATGACCAAAAGCATGGGTGACTTTTCTCCTGAGAGAGGGGCACGGGCACCTCTGTATCTAGCGTTAGAAGCTCCTCAAACACAAAAGGGCACCTTTGTGTGGCATGACTGTCACCAAGTCAACTGGGATGATTAAAATTTCAGATATTCTCATACTTTATAAACTTGTTTATTCTGTGACTGTGATAAGTGTCACATGCACTTTAAACTTTAATATATGATTTTTCTTTAGTTAAAATGTGTATATCTTGACTCCTTTTTGCCTTTATTGTGGACCATTTACATCACCTTGTTTTATAAACAGGTTACATTTAACTAGCATCAGTTGTTTAAAATCACAGTTTCTTTTTGATATTACGTATTTCTTAAACAGGTTCTACAGTCAGTATATCACATTTTATCAGCAATGCCTAACTATAAACTATCACTTTATTTATAATATTAGTATGAGTTAAAAGACTTAATCGCTGAAGTTCGGCTGTGAATATATCCACATGATAACTATAAATTTATATTGTTATGATTTAGTTACTAATATCAAATATGTAAGGGTTAAATAGTTCAGATTTTCAAATAATTACTTAAATGAATACCTTTCCTTAACACATATATATTTGCCATATAACTACAATCTCCCTTTTATATGAGAAATTTCATCAACAATGTTTATACATAATTGAGAGTACTGAGATGATGGAAATGTAAGTTGTACGGAACCCACTTAACATTATATAACAACAGTAAATGAAGAATGTCACAAAATAAAAGTTAACCAGTTGGCACAATAATTATCAAGCTGTGCTTTCATGTGCTGTTACTCACTGATAGCTTATCAATTAGTCCAAAGGTCAGAACAGTTTCATAGAGAAAACCGATATCAACAAGATTGTTGTTAATAACTGCACAATATGCATAATAAGTACTAAGTTTAGCACATCAAGTGAGGATTTTTTTTACTTAGGAAGATTAACTTTGGTAGGAAGATAAAGGTAAACTTTGATAAGAAATCTATGAGCTTAGCAAATTTCTCCAAAATCTTTCAACTGTTGATCAAGTTGATTTTCACAAACTTAAATTTACCTACACTACTTCATTCTTTATCATGGCATATTCAAACACAGAATTATTTTTGATTTGGGGGTGTTGTCATTTAGATATTCTGTATCTGTATATTTGTAAAAAATATTATTTAAATATATAGAGCAACATGCCCCTTCTCATGTGGATGTGAGAAGGGTGTTGTGTGCATTAGACGCACAACAGGGTTGTATACCATCTTAGTGCCCTGCCAGGGTTTCATGCAATGTTACAAAATTACAAATTTACGAGAGAAAAAATTATAGTCATGTGCCGGATTTGAACCCGCACATGACTATAATTTTTTCTCTCGTAAATTTGTAATTTTGTAATGTAATTCGCCTAGCAGGCGTTATTGCAAACTTAACAATATTAAAATTTCATGCAATGTGTTCTTGTGTTCCTGTTTTTTATGTTGTTCAATGGGGCAATGCTGCCAGCATGCTGGGCACGCTGCCAACTGGGAGTGGGCTGGAGCATTTGGGCTGCCTATGAGTCTGCTATGACTTATAGGTTGTCTAAATGCTTTTACTGTAGTAGCTGTAGTGTTGTATATAGTTCATAGTATTTTGTTTAATAAAGGCACTAAAACGTAATATCAACGCAGTTTAGTGTTAGCATAAACATATTATTTGTAATATGTTCTCGTGTTTAGTCCAGTGTGTTAGAGAAAACATTTCATAGACCCTGAAACTGTTCCCAGTCATTGGCAATAGGCTCGCCCTCTATTACATGGGACCAAAACCCTATTGGCGAAACGTAGGCGCTTACACACCTCTGCCTATCCCTTCAGGGAATACAGGCGTGATTATGTGTATGTATATTATTCGAATATATAGTGTATATTTAATGTCAAGAACTGTGTTATTCAGCTGGATGACATTTGGCACTGGCAACACATAACATATGCCTGTTCAGGGAGGACCACAAGATACTGGAGGACAATATGGAAATTATGCTGGGATGTCATGGGAATATCGGAAGTGTGAAGCATGGATAGGACACCATAATCCTTGACTCTGGATAATTGTTAAGCATACTATGAGAGTCCAAATAACATTATGTTTTCATTATTTTGAAACGAGGTTTCTGCTAGCGCCCTTCTCTCTTTCCTGCGAATTTTTAGTTTAGCCACAAATATGCGAAAATATGTAATAATCTTTCATCATCCTATCCTTATCCCATATTTTTTTAACATTTTTACACTAGTATTTTTTCTAACTACACAAGAAAATATGTTTTGTAGAATGTGTTGACTATGGTTTTAAGGCTGGCAGTTTACCTGACGCTAATCATTCTTGGGAATACAAATGTTGTTATTGTTGTTAGAATACGTACTCGCTGCCTTTAGGCAAAGAACATAACAATATGCTCTAAGTGAGAATGTTATTATTGTCAGAGCCATATTGAGTAAGTATTGGCATTTGCTGATCATTTATTGCATTATTTTTCTTAGTCGCACTTTACGACATCCAACAGGAATATATTATAATAATAATATATTTATTTCAACAACCATAATGTTACCTTTCTTAAAACGAATTAATGTAGGTACTTTATTTATTAAAAATAAATTAGCAAATAAAAGTATACTTAATTAAATTTATATATAGTCCCTGGTCTCCACACTAGGATTCCCTGTGTTTGAAGTTTAAGCAGATTTTATAATTTACTTTATAAATATTTAAATTAGGAATTCCCGCAATGGACGCTTTTCCGAATAATTTTGAAAACGTGTAATGCCTATTACGGAAAACTGACATACCAGAAGCATAAATCAGTTCAAGGACAAGTATTGCACATGCACAGCGGCGGCCTTACGCATTGCGAGGCTCCGGGCGGCAGGTGATGGTAAAGGAACGAGAGGGAAAAATTGAGTTAGGAACCATTGTCATATTAGCTCAGTCGGTCAGAGCATATCTCGGCTATAGGGGTGGATGACGCGGGTTCGAATCCCGCACATTACTACAGTTTTTCCTATCGTATATTTGTAATTTTGTAATGTTATCTGCAAAGCATGCGTTATTGCAAAAATATTTTTTTTTTAACTATAGGGCTGCGTCATCAATTACAAGTTTAAAGCTAATTGCAAAATTAGTCTTGTTTGTAGTACGACGTAAGTTGAACTATAAGTGTCGCTCCATCCCCATACGATGGTTAAGGAACGAGAGGAAAAATTAGAGTTATGAACCATTGTCATGTTAGCTCAGTCGGTCAGAGCATACCCCGGCGAAAGGGGTGAAAGAATCCTGCACATGACTATTTATTTTCCTATCGAAAATTTGTTATTTTGTAATGTGATCCGCAAAGCATATCTACGTTATTTCAAAAATAAAAATATTTAAATCAGACAGTTTTCTTACACTTTTACAGCTTACTCAATACTTCAAATACTAGGTATAATATACACTTTTCCAGCTCACTCAATACTTTAAGTACATATAATTAAATTTTATTGAATAGGTAATTTTATTGAATACTTTCTTATGGTATTTAAAGTAATTATTTTCTAACTCATACTGCAAGCAAAATTATTCCAAGGTGACAAGAGTTGATGAACCAAATGAAACACGAGGATTCCCCGTGCAATAGAGGATAGAGAAGCAGATTATTATGTCCCGACCGACTCCCGACAAGAAAGTCCTTTTTAATCGCATAACATGCGATTAAAAAACGAAACCGATCTTCAAGTATTTCGAGGTGCGATATTCAAGTAGGTACACTACATAATTAATTTTTCAATTATATTTGAAAGAATGAATTAGTTAACTAACTTTATTTTAATTAACCGTTATATTTACCTTAATAAAAAAAAATAAAGATCAATAGTCAAACATAAAAATATAGGTAAAAACAAGTATATTTTAAAAGGTGCGAGGCCCCTGCAAGAGCGAGGCCCCGGGCGATTGCCCAGTTCCCCACCCCCTAAGGCCGCCACTGCACATGCATTTCACCGAATTTGAACACTGAGATTTTAAAATATGGTGAAACTATCTACGTTTGTGTGGTAAGTACACATCATAATACATACTAACTATAAACACTAGAAATAGGACAATTTCCGCCGCCGCGCTATATTTTGTTAAAATTTCAAACGGTTTTATCTCTCCTCCTTGACGATATTTTTTTTATAAAATGATAATTATGAGACTTAAGATTTAAAATGAGATCAAAAATTAAAATCTGATTTAGCACCTGTTCAATAAGTATAGCAAAGTCACACAGTAACATGTTGCCTTGCAAGAAAATTAAAATTAGATACACTTATGTACTAACGCAATTTAAAAAAATATAAAATAATTTTTATTTTACAACACACAGTAGTATCTACACGCGTAATTTTATTTATAACAAGGGTAAGGTCTACACGCGTGGTTTTATTTATAACAAGGGTAAGGTAGAGCAAAACTTCTAACTGGTAATTTATAGGTACAAAATACTGAGCATACCCTACACGCAGGGATTTAAATACCGCTTCATAAAGGTTACCGATTGAAACGATAACCGTATGTATGGGTAACAGATATAAACGGTCACCGCAATGAAACGGTTGTACCGTTTCCTTTACGATTACCCATATGATTACGGTAAACGATATAAATACCGATACGTTTCGGTATGGCACTAGTACAGTTGTACTAGTGCCGCCTCACATCAGCCGATATTATTATTAAATAGGTAGGCATACCTACTCTTGCAACTGACACGGTTATAATAATGAGTTACAGTTTTAGGATTTATCAAATAATCATACAGCCACTAAGTATTTCACGCGCGCCTGGCTAGCTGCCACCCTCAAGTAGAAAATCTGTCGCCAAGCACTTACCGGTGTGTTCCGCTATGTGTCATTGAGAACCAGTAATTTTGCGTGGTGGTAGAGGATTTTGCGAATGCACGCCTGGCTAGCTACCACCCTCAAAGGACAAAAAAAATAATGCCTTGGAAAGATCTCAAAATACGCCGATATAATAATAATATAATTAAGTATATAGCCGATATAATCAAGCAGACTTCAAGAGTAGATTACATGCCACAAGTGTTTTGAAAACATCTTCCATTGCCCTAAATGTCGTTTTTTCTGTCGTTCTTTCTTTTCGGGTAGAAGTTTTTTTTTTTTCGCATAATCTTGCCTTATTGTGACTTAAAACAGATATTTTTGTGTCTATTGTAATTGCACAAAAAGCAATAAGAGCTAATAAAATTATAGCGGTACTTCAAGAGGGGTGTAGCCAATGTGTGAGACGTCACAGCGGTTATACGAGAATCGTCAAAGCACCCAAAGAACCTGGAATCGATACCAAGAGACACGTTGCGTTCAGAGAAGACAAGGGTCTGGGAGAAAACGTTGCACAACACCACGACCACCGCTTTTTAGCGACTCAAGTGCTGAGAAACCGCAAATGGAGAAATATAGACCTAAAAAGAAACCTTGAAGAGTTACGAGGAGCACCAGTTACCCTATGGACTGTGTATGATAACAAAAATTGCTTGCATTTGAAAAAAAAAAGGAATGAGGATAGTGGATAGGTACTAACCTCGGCCTGAGATCCAATCCTCTCGATCCCTATACGCTGGCGAACACTTTTTACACTGATATTAGGTAGATATTTGTTTTAATATTTGATTTGACAGGATTTGTTATTGTTGGTGCTATACAAATTGAAATATGGGCCCATTAGAGTAAAGATGGGAGATTTTACCAATTTAATTTAGTTAGCACTCGCGCGCGCTCACACACGTCTCTCGTATCAAGATTTCTTTCTTTTCCGTCGTGGCGCCACCACACGGCATAGCTTGATATTGACTGGCGCGCAATTTAAATCTTCTTTCTTCAAGTCGTGTTTGGCCGAGGTGAAATGAGGTTAAGGGAAAGAATTGCAAGCTTTAACATACCACCCCACTTGAAATCACTTAGGGATTTCACATATACAAACCGTTAGAAAAAATTACAGGACTATCAGATGGACAAGACGATAAAATCTCATTCAAGGGAATAGGAATTTAGAAACGACAATAAAAGTCGGAAATTAAAGTACACATTGTGCTCCGATTAACCAATTATGGGTGAACTTATATTAATGCCTACTCTACTTTGTGTTAGTTTTTGAAGCAACTGCCATCGCTTACACGGTGGAAGATACACATTCTGAAGCTGAGGTTCGGGCAATGCTACTAGTGGACCTCCAATTAGAAAATAACCAGGTGTCAATACGTCTACTTCATCAGGATCAGTAGATAACATACAAAGTGGACGAGAATTAAGGACAGCCTCGATTTTAGTGAGTATCGTCGTCAGTTCTTCATAGGTAAGAATCTGAAGACCCACTATACGTTTAAGGTGGTATTTCATAGATTTTACTCCACTTTCAAAGATGCCACCAAAGTGACTGCCAGTGGGTGGATTAAGTCGCCAAACTATACCACGTCTTGATAGATCTATGTCAATTTCTGATTTGTGATTTAACAGAAACTGCTGAATCTCGTTAAAGTAACGCTTGGCTCCAATGAAATTTGTTCCACAATCAGAAATAATTTGCTGGCAATATCCTCGACGTGACACGAATCGATCAAGCGCCGCGATGAAGGCTGGGGTCGATAAATCGGTAACGACTTCAAGATGGATCGCCTTCATGGCTAAGCAGACCATCACACAAACGTACACTTTGTAGGTAGGAGCCTTACGTCTACGGCTTTCTCGGACGGTGAACGCACCGGCAAAATCTATACCAATATTTTGGAAACACCTTGAAGGTTGGACTCTCAGTGACGGCAGATCACCCATTAAGGGTTGACAAGGTTTTGGATTTACCTTGTAACACGTCACACACTTAGATATGCGAGAACGGATCAAATTGCGTATGCCCAGGATCCAATATTTTCTTTGTACAAGAGATTGTAAGGTACGTGGTCCACAATGAAGATACAGTTTATGAAAATAATCTATCAATAACAGCGAAAGTCGGGAACTTTTGTGTAGCAACCATGGATTAATTGACATTTGTGGTAATCTCAATTTTTTAAACGCCCTCCCAAACACAGAAGGTTTTTTTCGTCAATATAGGGATTTAGTTTTTGTATGAAACGAGGACATGGTTTCTTATATATAGTTTTGATTAAATTTATCTCAGCTGAAAAGAATACTGCTTGCTCGTGTTCGACTAACTTCAACATTGCCGTGTCAAGCTCTTTTGCCGTTAATCCTGAGTTAACGCGCTTCTTTTTTGCATTATTAGCAAAGCGTAAGCACCAGGCTAGAACACGTTGGATTCGAGTCAGCGAGGAGTGTTTACGTAGTAACTCAGTAATTACGCTTGATTCATCAGGGGTGGCTGCTGGGAGTGAAATTCTGGCTGCAGGTTTCAATTCCGGAATAGTATCTAGTTTTAACGTTTCTCTTTGCGTAGGCCAGGTGGCCGGATCGGCAGTCAACCACGTTGGGCCAAACCACCAGATTGGAGAGCCAATTAGTTGCGAGCAGCTCAAGCCACGACTGCACAAATCCGCAGGATTGTCAAGAGAACCAACGTGTTGCCAGTTCCGGACATCGATTTCATCATTTATTTTAGCTACGCGATGAGATACAAATGTTTTAAGCTTGTATGGTGGAGTATTTAACCAGGCTAAAATGGTGTTACTGTCTGTAAAAGCAGTGATTCTGGTAATAGGGATTCGTGAATGTAGCAGCTGAACCATATGCTTCAATACACGTGCCAGTAGCCCTGCAGCGAGTAGTTCAAGGCGATTAACTGTCAAAGGTCGTAAGGGTGCCACTCTCGATTTCGCAATCAAAAGATGAGAGGAAGATACGCCATCATCTGAAGATCGCATAAAGATACAACAACCGTATCCTTTGGTGGATCCGTCAGAGAAACCCACCAGTTCAAATCTTGATGCGTTAGACATCACTACTTGTCGCGGGATACGTACTTCCGGTAATCTGTGTAATTCCGAACAAAAATTCTGCCATTGTAGTTGAACCTCATTGGGTACAGGATCATCCCACTGCAATTGAAGTCGCCACAGGTCTTGTATGAGTAGCTTAGCTATGAGTACGACGGGTGTAAGCCAACCGAGAGGGTCGAAAATGCGGGCAATAGTTGATAAAATTGACCGCTTTGTAGTACATTTCGAGTCCAGTTCTGAAAGCGAGTAGGTAAACAGATCTTCAGACGGATCCCACTGTATACCCAGGATTTTAAGTGTGTGTTGATTGTTTTCGTCACAAAATGTTTTTGGTACTTGACAATACTCAACCGGTAGGTTCAGAAAGAATTTCAAGGGAGTTGCTAGTCCATTTTCTCAATTCGAATTTCCCACAGTTTAATAACTTTATCAATTCGTCTTTCAGTTTTATGGCCTTTTTTACAGATGACGCTCCAGCGGTGATATCATCCATAAACGTATCTTGCAAAAGGATAGTATCGGCTTGAGGCCATTGCGGACCATGGTCTTTAGCCAGCTGATGCAACGTGCGGATTGCCAAAGAAGGGGAGCTACTCACGTGACCGTATTAAGTTCAAACTCTTGAACAGGATCTTCGAGAGCGTCTCTCCACAGAATGTGTTGGTATTTTCTATCTTCCGGTCTGAGTTCAATATTTCGGTACATTTTTGATATATCTGCAGTGAACACAATATTAGGAATTCTAAACTTGGTGATAATATCCACTATATCATTCTGCAATTTTGGGCCAATGTGCACTATATCATTGAGTGCAGTTCCATTTGATGTTTTTGAACTGGAATCGAACACTACTCGCAGTTTTGTCGAAACGCTATCAGGTTTTAAAACACAATGATGTGGAATAATGTTTCCACTGTTTTCTGTTTTGCTAACGAGCCGCATGTGACCCAAGCTAGAGTACTCACGCATAAAGTCAACATAGTCTTCCTTAAGTTTGACTTGACCAGAAAGCCGCTTCTCAAGCTTAAATAGCCGAACCAACGCAGAATTATACGATTCTCCAAGAGTAACGCCGCACGGCTCTTTAAGCAATATCGGTACAACATATCTACCGTCCGGTTTCTGTTGAACTAGACTTGAATATAATATCTCACACTGCTCATCCTCTGGGCTTATGATGTTAATAGAGGGTGGCTCCTCAATTTCCCAAAAACGTTTTATTACTTTGTCGAGGGCGAGGGTGGATACAAATAGGGATGTGGTCGTTGGTGGCGGTCGACATTTTGGATCTAGTTTTCCTGTTATAACCCAACCAAATATGCTGTGGATCGCATTAGGTAGACCGGGGCCTAAATTAAGGCGTTGCCCATCGTAAAGGTCGTGGAAGGGTTCAGCCCCCAAAAGAAGGTCAATATTGTTAGGTTTGTCAAATTCGTCGTCAGCTAATGTTAAGTGTTTACAAGAATCTCTAACGGTAGGAGGCACCTCCACTGTAGGCATTTGATTTGTAATAGTGTTCACCACAATAGGACAAATGTCAAAGCGAGGATCATCAGAGTCACGTGGTTGTGTACAACACGACGTTACTCCTGTTATTTGATGTACAAAATTTTGTCCTAAGCCTGCGACGGCTAAGTTGCAGCGGCGTAAAGGCAACCCCAGACGCTGAGCGCAGGCAGTCGTCATAAAACAATCTTGTGCCCCACTATCAATGAGTGCTCGAATATTCATGGTGCCTCCAGGACCTTGCACGCGAACTATGCATGTACCAAGAAGAACTAAAGCGCGACTGTTCCCCACATGGGCGCTCGTACTTGTTGTACTCATCGTTATGGCGGGATTCGATGCGGTCGCCAATTCTACCACAGTTATTGGTTCATGCAATAGTGTATGATGTCGCGCGTTGCATTTTGTGCAGTTAGATTTAGAAAAGCACTTATCCGCGCTGTGATTTGGGCGTAAACAATTAACGCAAAGGCTTTTCGATTTAACTACCCTTTGACGACCCGTTAGATTGTAGGCATGAAATAAAGGACATTTATAAATTCCATGAAGCGAAAAACCGCAACAAGCGCAATCGGGGAACTTGTTTGAGTTGTTATACGAAACTGACGCTGAGTACGTTCCTGTAATTGCATGCTCATCGTGTGGGTTTGAATACGCTTCTACATCGGAGTAAGGTCCTACGTCTGTGTAGGGCCCCGAATTCAAGTACGGCCCTGGTTCTGAGTACGGTCCTGGCTCTGAGTCCTGGCCCGTGCTCGAGTTCGGACAGACCCCATCAAAAACATTCGGGTGTGGTAAAGATCCAAGTGTATATTCTGAGTGCGGCCCTGAGTTCACAGGGGAAGAAGCGGCATACGCGGAGCGATATGCCTGGTTATTATTTTTACGTATTTGCATATCAAGGTTGCGATTACCTTGAAATCGGGGTTGCACTCTTTGTTCTCTAGCCATTTGAGATGAAACGCACGTTTCGCTTGCCTCCAGTATTTTTACATAATCTTGAAGAAACTGTAACAAGTTGTCAAAGGAAGGTATCGCATCTTTATTCTGAGACTCAAAACGCATCCGTGTATCAAAATCAAGATTACGAGATGCCAAATGAAAAAGTACGAATTCACCTAACTTTTCTATTTTGATTGCCTTTAGTGCATTGACTGATTCGTACAACAAACTTGACATGTTTCGTAAATCTTTTAAATTACCTACTTTCATCGCAGGGTAGGTACATATCTTATCTAGATAGTTTGTGGCTAATATGCGTTTGTTTTGAAAACGGCTCACGAGCGCATCAAAAACAACGCTGTAATTATCAGCTGTAACCGGTACAGTACACCCTTCGCTACTGACAAAGCGGAACCTGAGAGGCAAGACAGTAAATAGTGAAACTTTTCGATCGATGTTAAATTGTTGTTGTCGTGTACTAAAGACAGAAAAGTGTCGTAAAACGTTTGCCATAACTCTATATTTCCATCAAATTTACACAACTCGATCTTGCCTAGTCTAGCTTGCCCGATCGGCTTCGAGCCGACCGCGTTCGTGTCATCGATCGCACGGATCGCATCAGCTAAATTATCTTCGGCCGCGGTATGAACGCTGTAGTACAACATATCAAATGATTCCACTGATTTGTAATCAATAACCTGTTTTGGATCGATTTTCAGTTTTAAGGCGTTTATTTCATTCACTACTTCTATAAATTCTGAACGAACTGATTCAATACGTTTATACCTACTCTTAAAAGCACTTTAGTTTTATTTTTCTGAATCTCGTTTGATAAATCATATAGAATCTGAATTTCGCGATATATGTATTCTTTTCGAGTAGTAAGTAATAATAATTGAGCATTGTCATCCGCAACCATTTCACAAACTTAAACACGAATGGTTGTTCAAAAGGGGGTACTTAAATAACACGACTATAAAACGTAAAATGTATTATTATACAAGTTTAATTGGTTTTTCTGAGCACAAAATGCTGTAACTAGTATTTTATTTTGCACTTAGGGATGTATGAATTAACTGATTAACTGTATTGTAAGCAGTTTTATAAAAGTTGTTGACCTGTATTATTGGAGTTTTTTAATAAATTTGAACCCAAAATAATCCATAGGACATTCGCGCTCGAAGTGACCACTTTATGTATGATAACAAAAATTGCTTGCATTTGAAAAAAAAAGGAATGAGGATAGTGGATAGGTACTAACCTCGGCCTGAGATCCAATCCTCTCGATCCCTTTACGCTGGCGAACACTTTGTTTACACTGATATTAGGTAGATATTTGTTTTAATATTTGATTTGACAGGATTTGTTATTGTTGGTGCTATACAAATTGAAATATGGGCCCATTAGAGTAAAGATGGGAGATTTTACCAATTTAATTTAGTTAGCACTCGCGCGCGCTCACACACGTCTCTCGTATCAAGATTTCTTTCTTTTCCGTCGTGGCGCCACCACACGGCATAGCTTGATATTGACTGGCGCGCAATTCAAATCGTGTTTGGCCGAGGTGAAATGAGGTTAAGGGAAAGAATTGCAAGCTTTAACAGACTGTGAGGGTTTTTTAGTGACTGATATACGTAATTGACGTCCAGCTTGGGCCCCTAAGTTACTCCGTGAGCACTGAATTGCTCGGTTGAGGATCGCTAGAAATTGCCTGTCTTGGACACTAGGTTAGCTGGAGTATCGTACTTTCTTCCGATAAGGTTCGAATTTGTCTGCATGGTGAGGTCAGACATCAGCGAGTCGGTTCGAGCGGTTCAGTGTTACGTAGACCAGAGGAACGCTATGTCGACGAGTGTTTTGAAGAAATCCCCCTTATGGTGGAAAGTCTGTTATGTTTTGGGCGGACGTAACTTCCAGTGATCGTACCGAGATAGTATTCATTGAAAATGGCTCACTTAATTAATGCTCAAAGGTATTTAACAGAAATCCTTTGTCAACATACATAATCCGCAGAGACTGATTGGTGAAGATACCATTTACATGGACGATAATGCACGGGCCCAACGCTCTGGCGACGTAGATGCTTATATGCAAGAGGTTGGTATTCGTCGTTTGGATTAAAATGAGCTAAAACGTGTGGTCTCGGCTGAATGAGAATAATTCCCCAGGACACCATCAAAAGCCTGGTTGAAAGCCAAGACGATGCAAGGGGAGGTTATACTCGTTACTATTTTTTATTTGTTAATGTCTTTTTTTATAATAATTCCATAAAAATACTCGTAGTCTTAATTTCATTGTACCTACTCGATAAAAATCCATTTTAATACGGCTCTCTATTACATTGACTAAAACACCGATTCTATAGTATTTAAATGTTAAAAACTATATTCTCATTGATAATAAGAAATTTCTAGTCGTCTAAGCTAAAAATATTATTACGTAAAAAATTAATACTATCCATAGAAAAGCCAATGAATGTTAGGTGCCCATTTTTTTGCATAGCAGTGTATATAATAACTATATACCTAAATTAAAATGTGCCCCGTAATGTCAGTCCCAGTACTCAATACTAACTCACCAAAAAAAAAACTATAATCCTAGTATAGTGTTCGAACTATATGACAAATCTAATTTAGAAAAATTCAGGGATGCTCGTGACGCCAGGTTTTTTTTTAAATTTGTAGTAACAATATAGAGATTTTGGGATCACAAGACTGCACTTTAGATCGTATGGTTATATTAAATGTATTATATATAAGTAGGTATATATTAGGGTCAACAGTAGTAGACAATACCTACATTCTATCGAATGTAGGTATTGTCGACACTTATATACTGCTATATATCCCATATTTAGAACATCGATACAGAATATCTTCTGGATGCTAAATATGGAATCGATGACATGATTTCTGAATTATAGATCGGTTCACCTTTACTATACTATGAATCGGATCAAACAACACATATAGGTAGCAGCTCCATCAGGCATTAAATCTTATTAAAGTGTTCCATGCATGTGCAGTTCTTTGTATGGATTCCATCGTCATCACAGTTTTCCACTTCCCTAATTGCATTACAAAATCGTATTGGTGGACGGTAAAAGGGGTAGTGCACTGAAAACACGTAGGGCTTCTCGTTGGGGTGATGTTTGTAGGTATAAGTAAATATTTCTATGTAAAAAATAAAGATCTACATTTCAGTATGTATACGAATATTAACAAAACACTACATACTAAGTATATACAATACAAGACTACAGCTATTATTATGAAAGTATATAAAGAAAAGAAAGAAGTATGTAATTCAAATAGCATTTTTGTAAAAACTTTTCTAAATTTTGCGCTAGGCGATATTCTCTTTCGTGACTTTCTGGGGGAGTCTCGGCTGCAAAGCCTCGAGGATCGCCGTAAAGTCGTTTGTATAACGGTCTTTTTCCGGATAAATTTCGGTGAATGTGCACGAGAACTGCATGACTTAGTTCCGCCCTCCCACTTCTTCCATCGGACGTCCAAACAAACGCAGAGGCGTCATACGTAGGTACATGGTTGATATTCTCAGGACTCGTACGAAGCGCTTCGCTTCCACTTTTCTTGTGTGTAAGTACTGCGAAAAAGTCGAATGCATTGCCGTGGTCAGTTTTCCCGATGGATACAACATGGGTGTCTTCAAATCCAGAGTAAATAGGCTTCTAGGTACCTAAGCGTTTTCCATCTTACACCACATCAATGCTTAACATCGGAAAAAACGTGGTCAAACGTGAACCTATTATGAATAAAAAATAAAAACAAAAGTTCGTAGTTTTTTTTACTGTACATATGTAACTATATATTAAGCAAAAATCTGTTAGAGAGAGAGAGCCTCAGTAATGTCAGCTGAATTTCGCCCTAGGATCTCCCGACAATGCATGATGCTAAATCAATTTCATGTCGCCGCGCCGCCGCCGTCTCGAAGTCCTCAATAACGTTGCGATTCTCACGACATTTTCTGCCTCGCACTGCCACAATATGGAACCAGCATGTGATGTACTTACGAACCGATACTACTTAGGAATCTTCAAAGAACGCACTATCCCTCCTCAAAGGCTGGCAACGTATCCGCGACATCTCTGGTGTTGCGGATATTCGTGGCCGACGGTAATCACTTACCACCAAGTGAGCCATCTGCTAGTTTTCCTTCCTATACTATCATTAAAATAAAGTTTTCGAAAGAAAATTTATATGTATTATGTAAGGAACCAGGATTCAGAATAAGTGCAATCGAAAGAAGTTAATATACCGTAATTCGCCAATTCGTCCCAATAACTATAGCTAAGAAGTTTGACTAGATTTTTTTCATAATATGTATACCTACTGTATGGTATATATAGATTTTTTGAGATATAAAAAGCGACCTAGCTATTGTCTCATCTCTGGCTAAACTTGTTTCCCGCAATTCGCCCGGGTACTCTTACCGTTATAAGTGACTGAATATTACGAGTATTAAATAACCATCCATATTTTCTTTATTATACTAAGGTGATGTTCTGTGATATCAACAAAACAAATGAAGTACTAAGTAATTGCTTTGGAGAATACGAATATTACAAAATTGTTTCACTGCCGCCACCACGTATACGATATACCTAAGTAGGTAGGTACTTATCTGACGGACTCGTATGAGTGGCGATCACGCGACACCCGTTATTTTGATTTCTTAGATATTAACCAAATGAAAACGTTACAAATACGATTAAGTCGGAGTGTTGTTGGTATGTGGTAGGTAATGAACATTCCATATCAGGTAATTGTTTATTTAGCTAGCGGAGTTCGCTCGGTGAACGCCCGTGGTGGCAATCAAATCAACTTATCGAATTAATCTAAAATTGCCACTTTCATATAAATTATCGTAAGATTGCCATTGTAAGGTAAAGTAATATTAGGTACCTATAAAGTAATATTATTTGTACATATTAGTTAATGACATCTATCAAAGTGTACACTCATTTTAATATACACAATTATTATTTACATTACTAAAAGCAAAGTCATGAAGGATTCGTAGTGAAGGATTTTAATTATTGGGCAAGCGAATTTCTGTTGTAGATAAACACTTATATTCATAGATAATTACCAAATGCGTATGCTAAAAAACTATTTATGTTTCGTGCACTTATTCTAATCGTCTAAGTTCTTCACATATCGCAGCGTGTAGGACAGACGAAGCTTAAAAAAGACGTTATTATATTTACCTCTAAATTAGTTTTGAGCAGATTTTGTTGATTCTTTCTTTGTTAAATACGATATATATATGTAAGAGTCATGCTGAATACCTTTGGCAATTACTGATATGCTTGGGTATCGATGTTGTACATTACTTTGTCATATTATTTATACATGTGAAGCAGTGGCTTAACAATTATGTTCTCGTGGTTGAGGGTACGATAAGTGAAATAAAATGTTATGAAATTTTAATAAATATGTATTTATATTGAACTGCCTAAATAAATTACATAAGTACAACCTAATCACGAACTTACAGATTTGACTGGACGTTTTTCTTACTTAATATTCGGTAATGAAACACTCAATAGTAAAAAAAAAAACTGTTTTTACATTATTTATAATATTACAACTTATAATTTACTGAAGTTTAGGTACGACGGTTTTACCGCCCAAACTTGTTGGTAATATGACAAACTAGACTAAGTAAACTACTTATTACAAACTCGGTAAATGCTCTACAGACTCAGTCAGAAATTACGCCAACTTTACGGTTTTATTAGAAATTATTGAAGCTTTCGCTGCGCTCTCTTTGGTGTTCTAGCCGTTAGTCTACGTTCTGGCTAACTCAGGGTAGCTTAGCATCGCTACTTCAGGATATGTGCATATAAGTCACGTTACCACAGCTTATAGGTAGGTAGGTAAATTAATTGATAACCTATAGGTTTGTGGGTTTTATGGGTGTTTCCTGAAGCAATCACATTTAAGTACTTATCTGATATAAATGGTAATTTTTATTTATCTATGTGCAGTCTCAATCAAGATAAAAAAATAGCCTCTTGCTAAATACTTGTTGAAATGCATGTTAGGCGTTAAAATAGTTAATTTCTTTCTTATAATATCAACTAAGTAGGTATGTATATAATTGATACTAGCCGAACATTAGATGCTAAACAATGTACGTATATAATACAAAAATAAATCAAATTTACTCACACATTACATAATGCTTGGACGGAATGATAAGTTTGACTCCCAACCTCAGTTTCTACATTAAATGCATTTATAAGCCAATAAGTTTGGTCGAGTTCTTATAAGCTCTTAATAATATCGTTAACATATAAAATAGGAAAACTTAATTTTAATATGCGATGATACATGTTTTAAAATGCTCTGGTAACAGACCACAAATGGTTCGGTAACATGTTTATGTTGCAATGGTAATAATTCAACTAATGTAAACATCACGTTTATGTGATTGTTGTACATGAAAGCTTGTTGTACCAGAATATACGAGTATATAACCATCATAGACTTCTTGAAACTAGAGGTACTAGCTAATTTATAAAGTCATTGTATGTAATAACAGTCGTATACTCATTATAGTTAATAATTAAATATACAAGGTGCTTACACACGGTCCTGTTTAGATATACTGGCTAATTTATTCAGTTTTTCAACATGAAAATACTCAAAATATAGCCGAGACAACCTTTACGAGGAAATCTTTATGTATTACTTGATATGAGTTACACAAAATGTGAAGGTAACCATCGTAGCGTATACAACATTAACATTTTATATACTTGTATGTATTTTCATAAGTATTGAAAACAGGCTAATGTTAAGCAAGTAGGTTAACAACTTACATAAAACACACGTAAAATGAACTTTACCCTAAATAAATAAAGCGTTTCACACTCGACTAAATAAGACACTTTACTTTGGTTTCCATTAGACTAAAAATACTATAAGTATACACTTATTTATACCCTAAGTAAAATGTATCTGTACTTGACTATTTCTGAAAAGCTCTATCTGGCGGATAATTATTTTAAAATAAAATAATATTTTACTCTGAAATCCAATGATAAAAATGTGTTCAAAAGAGAACTTTTCAAAAATCAGGATTAAGCTTCTGGGAACCATCACATAGTATTGGCATCACTATGAACATCCATAAAATAGGATGGATTTGATATTATATTATCATATCACTGATGTACTGGACGGAGAATCGTTATAGGTGCATCATAATACAATTATTGACATCACACGTAGGTATTCTTATACAATCACCTACCAATATAACATAATCTTAAATACATTTATAATATGAAAAATACTTTCATTATGCTAGAGCTAAAGGTAACAATATTTACAAACGTATGGGCATTTTAATACAACCATTTAATTTTGTGATCAATAACTTACGCTTAGGCCACTACAAAAAGAATATTTAAATCGAAATCTTTGGCCTTCAAATAGACAAATAAAATCAATATGTATTTTTGTCAATTGACATTTTGTTCAATAATTTAGTGGTTTATATAAAAAGTTTAATTTATTTATATTTAAAAACGAATATTAAAACCCAACTCTATTTTGAAAGGTGTTTAAAATACTATTATGCGGGCACATAAAATGTGCTATACAACTTCTATTATGTCCGGAAGTATTTATAAGGAGAGTGCGAGACATCGCGGACTAAATATTGTCGCGCATTGGCTCCACGAGCTTGCTAACTCATCGATTTACTTATATAGTTGTAGGTACATAACATCACTGAAAGTTTAGTAAATTTATATTTGTAAAACTCAATGGTAAATCCATGTAGTTGGTAATTTTAATTGGTGATGAGTGGTGTCAGAGGTGTGGAGGTTTCATCGTAGAATCTGTATCGGTGGGGAAGGTTGAGCGGAGCGGGCGGTGGCGCGTGGGCCTCGACGTCGCAGTGCTGCGAGTCGCGGTGCCGGCGCAGGTCCACCTTCCGTTGGAATGCCTTCTCACATAGGCCGCACGAGAAGGGCTTGTACCCGGTGTGCTTGCGCATGTGCGTGATAAGGTTCGAGCTCTGGCTGAACGCCTTCGAACACACGACGCACTTGTGCGGTTTCTCACCTGTAACATTCATATAATAATAATCAGTTCAATAAAAATGTCAGGTCCATCACATCATATTAAATGGTGGTGGTTGCGCTGGTGCTGGACTAGAACTCGTTAAGACAAATCTAATAAGCTCAAACTCGATGGGTGTGTTTGGGCATGTCGATACCTTACAGCCCTATCATCAGATTAACACGATGGCACCATACTTTTGTATCGTCATCATTGAAATATTATCTAGTTTTAAGACGGTACAAGAATCAGAAATAGATGAAATGCAGTTTATAGCAATTAAAATTCTGTCCTAATTAAAACGTGTTGAAGGATTAATAATTATTTCTAATAGGTACACAAATATTTAAACTTGAATTGGGATGTCTATTTCGGTGTGGTATCAGTTTTTAGCTCTTCATTGAACTTTATAGAGACCCTGTTAACTTTTTGCCAAGATTAGGCATAACTTCATAAGCGCCTTTTACTTCTTACATAAGTGATGAAAAAATTAAAAATCAGATTGACATCACTCATGCATTAATAATATAAATTTACATATTTAATCAAGTAATCGTTGGTAGGGATGCCGATACGACCATGTTAATTCACCGCTTCCAACTCTAACGACCTATAATTCCGCGGTTGCCTTCGCTACTTCAATTCGTCCTTACGTAATTCATAAATTATACCTAGATATCGCGACGGCAAGTAATTAAAGCTTGTGTAAGTGGACCGATACTTGTCATATCATCGGCTATTTATTTATTAAAATGCGGTCCCCGAACTGATTTAGTATGCAGTATCGCCACGTAGACAGTATTTATTAAGTTTTACGGTAATTGTTCACAGAGACTCGACGAAATGTCGCGGTAAAATATCCCCTTACTATTCGTGGCCCAAGACAGAAAACATAATAAGGGAAAAAAATGCAAATGTCGTTTTATAGATAGAGCAGGATTGGAGTATGGTTTTTGTGTCTACCGTGATGGACTTGCACGTGAAGGCTTGCGAAGGCTACGCGGCTAATTGCAGCGGAGCCGCATTTTGGAATATTGATGATGAGGCATTTATCGGGAGGACGAGCGCCATGTACGGACACTGTAAATCATTCGGAACGGCCCGGCGACGTGACGAGATGTCTCCGACCAAGACAAATATGTCCGCCACATTTTTTAGCTACTATAATTCGTCTCGTTGAGCTTACTGGGAGCAGTCAGCCCGTTTAAAAACGATTCTGGCTTTTTATTGATTTCATTCTACCTATTATTTTTATATTTGTAGATATTCGGAGATATAAATCTCGAGTGTGGCCCACCAAACCTTTTTAAGCAAAGATTGATTGATGAATTATCGGATCTATCAAAGTTGGGAATGATTGAATTACGGGATTTATCTGTATCTAGTAACTTATTTGAATATGTCGCAGTAGGTAGTCTGCAAAACTTCTTCACAACGCATAAGCAATATTCAGCAATATATAAGGTAGTATACTTAGGCAATATTATTTACCAGTACAAATGCGCATTAATAATTTAGTCTGGAGGGGTGCGCCTTCACAACAAACAGTGAACAGTCTGCAATCCTATTTCAGCTAATTTTACTAAAATAAATTATATAAATGTTGATCTTGTACGATCTCAAAAGTATATAAGATAATATAATAAATACGTAGATATGATCGCAATCACAGACAAGGTAGAAACGGCCGTCTGAGTCGCCGCGGGCTCCTGTGCTGGGTACTATAACCGCACACTTTTTGCTCATTGGAAATTCATTAACGCACTGAGACCGGCCAAAGCCGCGATTTGCCGTCGAAAAGGTAATTGTACAGCATTTAAATGTTTAATTCCCAGACATCGTCTCCGATGTGTCGCTCGATTGCTTTTATTGGTCGCTCGTACGTTTTCGATTTAATGAACTTGTCTACTGGCAAAGTGTCCAGTCTATCCTACGGTTATATGGGCCTGCTAGTGCCAGATAATGAGTGGAAGGATAAACTCCGTTAACGTCTTTAGCAGCTGTTTGCTGACATTCCGATTAAGGAATCAACGTTGGCCATATTCCCATGCTTTTTATCTCCAGGTATATCAGAAATGTTTATTTTATTTTGCAGATACTTGTGCGCAAATAATATATGAGACACGTTACAAACTCTACTCTTTGACTCAACTCTGAAAACCTTTAAGGACGATACCTTCTTAGATTATTACGTACTTGGTAATAACCAAGATTCAAGCGACAAAGTTACGATAGCTAATAATAGGGTGCGTTGAAGTTATCGTTATAAATGAGGGAGGAACACGTTGACACTTAAGAAAGTTTGTAGAGCAGTTGTCATAATAATTCGAGTTACGCGATATGTTTTGAATTGTAGATAATTTCGTTCGTAACTTTGGAATTGTTAGGGTGCGTCTCAAATTACTCGTAGAAGTATTTTCAAACGGAATATGCAGATGTATTTAGTGGCGACCAGTTGCTGATAAAAAAAAGATATCTATGAGCTGCCGAGTTCTTGATAATAGCAAAAATTTTGCAGGGTTATTGAAGTAAGGTTTTCATTGTTTTTGCTGCATCTTTACCATGAAGCATAGATCACCACGGAAATATTCTAAATTCAAGTAGAATTAACTAAGCAGATTTTTCCTTCTGAAAAAAACATTAAAAAGTGAAGTAAACCAACCTGTATGAATGTAGGTGTGTTTCTTCATGTCTGACTTCTGGTGGAACCGCTTCCCACAGTACTGGCAAGGGTAGGGCCTCGTGTCAGAATGGATGAGCAGGTGCGTCGACAGTGTGCTCGAGCGTTTGAAGCATTTTCCACATTGCTTGCACTATGACCGAGAAATAATATCAATATTTTAATATAATGAAAGTAATGTTTAAAAATTAAAAAAATATTTTAGCTGAAAATTATGAGACATGGTATGTACACGAAATTAACCAACATAACTCGTGGAAGTCGGTAACGTGCTGATACAAAACAATCACATTCGCAAAATGCGTTTCTAAGATGCGGTGAAGCTCAAGCCGCTGCCTGGAAGAGATTGCTGCCCTGCAAGATTGTACCAATTTTTTTGTAGCTAGAATTAATAATTTTATAAATGAATTAATCTATCTATCTAACCCGGCGATAGGGATCATTCCACCTTGTTTGGACTTGCGGTTCGGCAGTCCGCAGGTATTCCTGCTCGAAAACGTAATGTAATAAGACTTATTCCCCATACTTACATATACCTAATTATCGCAGTGACATATTAGCACGTTCGTAACGACGGAGTAATTTATCCGTACATTAGTGAATTCATAACAACAACTCTATATATCAGCCCGATAAATTTCTTTATCACACGTATAAATCCTTTTCTCGGACCAACCGTAGAGTTCAACATATTCCAGCTATTTAAGAGTTCAGGGAAATGTAACTTTTTACTAAGGAAATAAGCATATTTTTAAATATCAGTAACTACTAATTCAAACATGTTTTTAATCACTCAATTGATAAAGATAATAAGTTAAGTAGGCAACTCATTGTAACATTATTCTGGGAAACGGTTGTAGGTATGGTAAGGTACACTCGTATGTATAAATTAGAAGCAAAGTGACTGTCAGTGTCCATCACCTTTCCACCGCGACAGCCACTAATATTAAACTAATAACAGACTGGCTATATTAACCCTTTCTACACTTTTCTTTGATTTCCTTAGCTCTTTTTCATTGCCTAGTAATTAGTCTTGTGCGAGTTATTATTTTGTATTTTTTATGTAAATTTATAATGAAGCACGGTGCGATCAATAAATGTTCCTTGAGAGATAAAGAATTCAGTCACGGGTATTGAGAATTTGGCTGATAGCTATACTGACACATAAACTTAATATAAGGAGCTACAGACGGTATAATATGAATAACTTGTTTGGAGACCGATGTTCCCGCATAAGAAGTTAACGCACTTAGTTTAAACATTGGGTATTTATATCCGTTAGTGGTACTGGGAGCTGGCAAACAACCTATACAAAAGACAAAAGATTTCCGAGCACGGTTAGTAAGGTATATGTCACAATGATTCTTTTAGATTTATTTGATCAGATGTTTTCGGAATGCAGTGGTTCGCTTTTGAAAAAGTACTTTACTCAAACGAAACACAGATTAACGCCGTTAGTCACGGCCTCTTTATTGTGGCGTGTTTCACAACTTGTAGCGTTCGATGTATTTTCATGTGTGGTACCTAATATTTGTATGGCTCTCGAAATATCTATGTACAAGTTTAAAAGTAGGTATCTACTTATGTGTAAGTCGTATAGAGCTTGCTAGATGTTTTACGGTAACTGCTTTTGGTTTGCATCTGCTTAAAGTTTCTTCTTTTTTACATTTTAATATCGGCGTTGTCTACGCACCTTATACCTACATAAATCGTCATCGCCACGGTTCTTTTCTTATTTTGTTACAAGCGTATTTTTCGATCATTAATCATTGGTGCCTCCGTACTATCAGATAAATAATGAAAATTATCGTTAATAAATAAATGCATAAAGAAAGCGCGCTGGCTATTAGCCGGTCGGTTAGTCGTTAAGTATGCGGTATGATAAATCCACAAATCCGCGGGTGCGCGGGCGCTCCGTCTGTGACAGTTGGCAGGGCAGCTGCCTCCACTCGCGCTTCACAAAAACCGCTACTTTTTTGGTCGCCTTTTTATAAGCACCGATGCACTCTCTTATAAACAACACAGGTGCTAGGGTATGACCGTCCACATATGGTTATCGGTTTGTCCCGCGCAGGGAGGTGATTTTTTATGATACCTGGCTCTATCAAAAATAAAAAGCTTGAATGTAATTTTTTACAAAGCGATAGTTATTATGTTTTACTGCTAGCTGTAAAGTAATTGCAGAATAATTGAAGGTTTTTAAACAATTGTGATTGTACAGATAATATAATACTTTTTCTGTGTAACCGTCACAAATTTGATTCCAGATGAATAAAGTGCGACGCAGTTGGAGCTTTCTGTGCGTTATGAAAGAAGGCTTCGCGGCAGGCGCGGTCGCGCGTTTACAGTAGTTGAACAAGCCCTGGCGGCGCGTGGCAGGCGCGCGCCTTTCCGCTACTTGCATTTTCATTGCTTCATACATGAGGGTTAATTACACGTTATATTGTTGTAATATTATCTTGATAGTTTTACAATTAACACCATAATATGAAACCAAAACTATTCACAAGCGTTTGTTTTGCTCGGTACAACGCATTACCCGTACCTAGACTTGGAGTAAAATTTAAATTAGAGTCATTCGATCTAAAATAATAATGACAGAAGTTATAGGTACGTTCTTCAAACTCACGCTATCAAGATGTTTTTAATTTAAAGGTAATTGTAGAAAACGTCGAGCGACAACATTTATATCGCCGTATGACACAACGTAATTATTCGTCCAATTATAAACATGCCTCGTCGTGATATTAAAAGATGGAATTTTGATTAAAACCGATGGGGAGTTTTATAACAGCGTGCGCGTAGAAAAAACGAAATGCGCAAAAATGGCGAGAAGACGAGTCGAGAGGCTCCGTGCGACCGCGACCCGTTCGGACGCACACAGTACTTATTAAGACAGGGGCAGTTTTTGCTATTTGATTTGTTAAAGAGACTAAAACGGATACTGGTTTGCTATTTTAAGCCTTTTTGAACGGAAACTGTACAGTTATCTTGTACTAGTAAGAAGAGGATGTCGCTATCGACCAGTAGGCAGATTGCGATTATAAAACCTGTTAATAGTTAAATGGAATGGTTACCTGGAACGATTTCTCGTTTCTGTTTTCGTTCTTGATCAGCAGTGAGAAGCCGATGTCTGGTGAGGTTTGGGGTGGCATGGGGTAAGCTTGGTGTGCGGGTGCCGAAGGGCAACGGCGTGGTGAGGGGCTCGTCGGTGGCTCTCCTTCGTCAGGGCTGCTGCGGCATCTCTTCACCAGCTCTAGCGGCGTCTCTATATCATCTCGAGGTTCCCATTTAAAGATTGGTGAATCATCCCGCAAATTTACTTTTTCACGTTCACATGCACTACCAGGGGACCAAATGTGGCGGTTCTTCGTAGATAGATTAAGGGGCAGTTCCTCTTCGTCATCTGTAGAACAATAGCTAGCTTTAGCTGAATCCAATTACATTTTATAGTTACGATTTATGATTGATACCCTGAAGTGATCTATATATTTATAGATTGACGTAATTTAGTCAACTAACCAGGCGGGCATTCGCAAAATGTCCTAACACCATGCGGTGAAACTCACGCCGGCGCGGCGGGATTCGAACTATGGACCTACTGCGTTGCAATCTATAACCATTGTACACCATCCCTGCTACATTAGGTAATGTAGGTGCCTATATTACTTAAGTATACTTTAGCAAGTATTTTTATTACAACATACAAAGTAAATATATTGTAACATTAGGTTGCACTTACGTTATTAAATATTTTCTTTGCATAATTGGGAACTTTTTGTCATTGCGATACAGATGCTCTATAAGACAGTGACAAACAAGGTGATGTTTCAAACAAAATAAAACATAATGTCGATGTGTTATCTCCCGCGTGTTCTTCACGCTTTTATATCGGTAAATTTAAAGTCGGACGAGTCAAATCGGTCGTCTGTAAAATGACTTATGAAATCTGTACAGGTGCGACTTTGTTTGCTAACGGTTACGTCAATGTTTACTTTGAAATGTACATTTTAGTTCCCCACCTACATAGTGCACCGCCTTCGTATATTGATGAGGTGACGCTCAGGAAGATCATCTAAATATACAACAACTAAGCTCCAATAATCGTTCGTATCAATAATATGTTCATTTGTAACTTTGTTATTAAAACGACATATCTGCCTGGTTCTTGCCAAATACCTTATTCAAAAAGAGCTACTTTCCTCAAAACGATAACATGCAAATTAAACACATTTGAAAATCAAGTGCTCAAGGAGTTTCGGAAGCCGTTATCTATGAGGTTGAACCGTAACCGGTACGAGGGCGGATAACAAACAAGCAATTGGAATACTTAAAGAATTTGAAATGACGACATGAAGTCGGCGATATATCGGAGGTATACTCATTTTCCTTGGGCTAAAGGTAGAGCACACGGTACAAGTTTAAGTAACGTTTTAATGAGCTATTCTGTCTCACATACATACATTGTCATAACGTGTTAAAACGTCATGTAAAGTATAAGTATATTCTCTTCTAGATGAATTTAGTGACTTTTTAAGAGAGTTGTTTCGACTTGACTATTGTCGCATAAGTCCCTCGTGTGAAGATGGTGCCTTAGTATGTTCGCGAGGTAAACGACATGTAAGCGACGTCGACATATCAGCGCCTCGAGTTATTAATCGGTGCCTTACACTGATAGCTATTCTAATGAGTATACCCAGAAGAAGTATGGTAAGGAGGGCGAGGCGAAACGTTTTGAAATAACACAGTCTTATTACCATTTTGTGAATTCTTGAATTTCTTTAGCATTTAGCGATAACAGTTTGCATTTGAGTTGTCAATTTTATTGTTGCCAGTTTACCTACTTAGTGCTTTTGGATTTGAATTTTGGTTTTATAACATGACCTTCATTTCATTTCATTTCATTCATTCTATGGAGACTTAAGATTGTCCTTATACTTATTAAAAAATTTTGACTATAAATAAAATACAATAATGTATCAAAAACTTAAGCTTAAAAACTTAAATAAATATCTCTATCTCTTCTCTATATGTATAAAAATCAATTGCAGTTGTTTGTCTCGCTAAAACTCGAGAATGGCTGAGCCGATTTAGCTCATTTTGATTTTGAAACGTTTGTCGTAGTCTAGGGAAGGTTTAAACGATAAGAATATATGGAAAAATGGCGAGGAAGATAGAAATAACAACAATTTAATTTTCCCATATTAACTGTTCTACCTATACTTTCCTGTCAAACATTTAACGTTCGTCCGTTAGTATAGGTGATACGAAGTACACCGGGTCATCTAGTTTGCAATAAAATACATAAGCATATGATCCGACAATTGAAGAACGTATTTTGAAGAATGTCGACCTAATAATATCTAAGTTAAAATATGTTCTTGTAAAAGTAAAATGTAAAAAAAATATCCTGATAATATGAGAACTAGAACTTGTATTCTCTTATACAATCATGCCTTTCCAGTTCTTGGAGAACATGTTTAAATCATATCAAAAAGATCAAATTAGGAGAACTTTGTACAATAGAGGTGTACTAGGAAACAAAGTTCTCGGAACGCTATATCAAAGAGTAGACACCATTTACCTTCTCTCGGAGGCGTGTGACGGGAGTGGTCCATAGTCCGAGGATACTGCGGTGGAGTTCTTGGCATGAGCAGGGGCCATACTCCAGCCCCACTGTAGAGCGCGCCCAGCCCACTGCAGTACATCAAAGCTCCGAGCTCTGAGGATAGATTATACTTTGAAGAAACATTTATATCAGGTTGTTTCTTCTAGGAACTTCTAGGAAACCCACACTACAATAATAAAAAAAATATTTACTGACAATTCCATAAATCATCAAAAAAAGTTTCCTGCATATTATATGCACTGCTTAAATGTTCTCTAAATAAAGGTATTATAAAGGTAGATTTTAATAGATCTTGGTGAAGGCTCGTACACGGAACAATATATAATATCGGTATTTAAATGATAGCAACGTATATTAAATCTTCTACATAATTACTTTGTGGCCTCTAGACTTGTCTACAGGATACAGGTCATACGAATAAATATTTAACAGATATAAGCAAATAAAATTAGAACGTACCAGTAGCTCGAGCATACTGCTTTAGCGCCCTGCCAGCTATCTCTATATCACCTAGCTGGAGCAAATCCAGCCTGTGGTGAGATAGGTGGTCTGGTGAGTGCGGGGGCGAACGCTGTGATGGCAGCGAGTGCGGGGAGAGACTGCGTTCTGGTGACGGGAACCGGTGAGCTGGCGGCGGAGACGACCCTTGGAACTGCTCGGCCAGCCGGGACAGCAAAACGTGACGGGACATCCTTAACCAACCAAAACATTTTTAAATTAAGAACTCTCCATACCAAACTCCGTTACACGTTTGTATGTGACTAATTTGGAATCCCCCATCAATTTCATCAATCAATTTCCTATCGATGTAATTTTTTTAAAATTCATTTTGTATAATGTATATGCAGCATATTGTCAGTCGCGTTCACAGACTTTCTGCAAATACAAAACAATAGGAAATCTTATAATTATTAGTAAACTCATACAAGCACATCATATCGACAGCTGGGTCAATAAAATGACGCCGGAAAAAATAAGGTTAACAAGCAATAAACACTTTCCTATAAGGCTATTATCAAGATTTCATAGTAGTCTGGTAGTGATCAGTGAAAGTGGCAATATCACAGTTTTGACGTGACTGATGTCATTAGTGTCTTTCCTGGGTAGAGTTGTGTAGTACCTCGGCGCGCCGCTCCGCATTCACTACCCGATTATTACGAACGCTTGTTTGTTGACAGCGAATCGTATTAAAAGCTCAATCAAGCAAATGAAGAATCAGAATAATGGACGGCATTCGCGGCGCCCGCTGCGTACGCGCATTAATAATGCAAGTGACGACTAAAACAATCTTCATTAGGCCTGACACACATTACATTACATACATGTTTACAGTAATATCGCTCGCCTGTGTGCGTTTCAATCCAATATGCGTTCGACGAAGGACATTAATTCCATTAGGGATTAAACTCGAGAAGTAGGTGAGCCTCCGCTTCGGGCTAAAACTATTGTCTTTGTAAATTATAAATAATGATTTCGAGCAATGATTTGCTGAATTTCCTAATTACAATAATGCATAGTCGGCATGGGGCTTACTAATGGTGGGCTTCAATACAAGATAAAGATCTCACTCGTGTTATTCGTTTCATTTTCTTGTCTTACAAATGTGAGCAATTGATTGTAGCTATTACTGCTAATTGGCTGGAGTTCTACGCGAGGGTTGTGTGTCGCAATTTCTTGTTTCAATAAAGCAAGTCTTTATTAGACGGCCAGTGGCAATTACCTATCGCGACGCTGCCACCTATTTTCTCCTTGCCCATTACGTATAGCACTATGGGAATTCTAACAAGTGTCTAGAAAATCAATCAGCGGAAAGGAATCATAGTTTATGCTATGCAAAATCGGGTTTTATTTATTATTGCGGTTTCATAAGTGCTACGAGACTCGTAGCTGCTACGAATCTATGTTGTTAGAAAAATTAACTAAATCCTGTTCTACACGTATGCATTCCGTTTTATTTGGGTTATTACAACCAATTTAATGATAATATGTTATAATAATGGCTTAAGGCAAAAAAATAAATCTAATAGTATTTGTTATAAATACGTGTAATACATAATAATGACATACAAACGATTCGATGTGTAGCACTCTTCAGGTCAATTTTAAAATCTAATTTAATAGTTAACAATATGGTGATATATTTCTCTTTTTATAGCACAACATTTTAAACCACAATTTAAATTAGTTTCTTTTTGATTTTAACTAGATTTTATTTTTAACAGATGTTATTTCCGATTAATATTATTTGAAAGTCACTTATGTAAATTGACATATATTACTTCTACCAATAATTACTTAAAATACGAGTTTTTAATAAAATTCAATGTTCAGTAGAGAATCTAAAATCTAGGAAAAGTGTCTCATAATCATATAAAATCGTAATTTCACAGACTTTTGGTTATTTTTTTGTTGACCCCAGAATCTCAATTAAATGAAATAATACTTTTTAAGGTCAAAGGTTTAGGTATCCCGTTAAAATTTTCACAGAATATATGTTATACGGCAGATTGCTTAAGCCTGCACCGAGGCAGCGATACGAAATTGTGGTTCGTTTGATCCCTTGCTGTATCTTTATTTCTTAATTTTGAGTTATGTAATTAATATATATTATATTTAAGGATTCATTGTATAAATCATACACTTTGGAAACACGATTACTTAAAATTCTCTCGATAGAAAAAAAATCCAAAGTTACGTCTAAAAAACGAAATAAACCCTTAGTACGGCGTAAATACAATTAACGGAGAGTCATCTGTATTTGAATAATAATAAAAACAATAGGTTTCCTATAACGTACACACATTACATTTTATTAATAGGTATTTGTTTTTATTCAACTTTACTCAAATTCACTCATGTTCCGCCCATTTTAGTCAGAGCCGCGATGCTTTGTCCCTATCCGCTTTAGTAATTCTTCAGCCATCGGATGGGGACGGATGCTGTTGGCGTGCCTTACTTACGCACACATACGCGGCGCGCCTAATAAGCTCGGTGCGCCCTTAACACATAACAGTGATTACAAAATAGTGAAAATAGGCGGTAAATAATTAATAAATAATAAACCATACTTAAAACGTATGGTTTTGTGTGTGCTTTTCTTTTTGCGCTACTGTAAAGACCATACATACAAGCCTTAAACTGAGTATTATTACAATATAATATCTAAAGTACAACAACAAATACAAAAAACCGGCTAAGTGGAAGCCGGACTCTCGCTATATATCTCGATCTGTATATAAAAAAAATATTTTTTGGTATATTCTATGTAGGAGTACAATTTGCACGTTTTGAAACGCTCGTGCCGAAGTTTGATTAACCTATCAGCTAAGTTAAGCAACGTCTGCCGCGGTTATGACTTGGATGTGTGACCGCTAGTAACGTTACTACTGAGCGCGTACGTGCTTCGGAGGACACCTTGAGCCGTCGGTCCAGCGTGGTGGTAGGGCATATTGGAAATGTAATTCTAGATGCCTTAACAACATCTTCTACTGCATAATCACATTAGGGGTGAAAACCTAGCGTATAAGTATTAAAAAATATTTCTTTAATGTAATTAAAATAATTTTGCACGAATTTTTTTTGTAATACGTATGAAATTGTAAAAAAGACATGTTTTTAAAGTTCTTCTAATCACCCTCTGCTGCAAAAACTTGAAATAATAATTTATTGTAGCCGATCTCATTTCGATCGAGTAATCAAGCCTTTAGAGCACACACATTATTTGCCCGACTTCAACAAATTTTTCAATCCTTTTTGGTGTAGGAAAGACGGTTGATATATATATTATATAAGAAATCTATTTGTCTCTTTTGATTGGTCTGTGTGTGCATAATGATATGATGAATTATGGTTATAAGAAGAAGCTTATTGAATATAAAAACGGCATCAAAGTTTATATGGTCCGAACGTGAAGTGTTCGCAGTAGAAAATACTCTCACTTGGTCAATTGCCGTACAATTTATTAAAAATTTCAGTGAAATGCTTGAAATACATTAAATATTAAGGAAAACAAAGGTATCACCCCCTGCAAAATGGTGGTTTTGTAGAATTCAGTGCCATTCCCAACAAAGCGCAGCCATCAGCATTCTTCCTTTTTTATTTAGTTGAGACACTGGTCTCTAAAATGCAGAAGTCTATTGCATTCAAGTGAAACAAGTACTTATGGATGCCGCTGATTCTTTGACTGAAACTAAGAATGTTATCTTTTGTAAAAAAACATAATTTGGACTGTTGACGGTGATGCCGAGTTGCATCTTCTGAGGAACTGATATCTTAAACTGCGATCTGCAACACGCTTGCCAAGCGTGGCGTTATGGTAAACTCTCCCTTAATGGGGAGGCTGTATTCAGCAGTGGACAATCCGGCTGATACAGTACAGTATAAGTGCCGACTGCCGACTTGAATTTAAATTGTGCGTAAAATAAATAATATCAGTATGATAAATTATCGGCTATGAACGACAACGCATGGATAGGCTGTGCCAAAAACAAGAGCAAATTATAGATCCTCTTTAAGGTTAGCATTCACGTAGCGCATTCAGTAGAAACGCAGTTCCATCATATAATAATAAAAAATCTAACGTTACGATTTTACTGAATAATATTGAATATAAGAACATAATTATAAAAATATACAAAAACTGTAAATTTCTTTCTAGTCTAATTTTTATATCTATTACATTTTTTTTATTTATTATTAAATTCCATCATAACAATGGTTTAAATCTGAGAAGTTTGACGGTCCCGACCTTCTTTATTATTTTAGTTAAAAAGGGACTGTGCTCAATGTTTTCTAGAAAATAACACCACGTGAGGGTGTTGAAGATGGGTTAAGAGAAAAAATACACATATGGTATCCTCATAAAATACTTTTATAGAATTTAAAAAAAAAAACAATAGATCATGTATTAATATTCGGTTTTTAATCGATAAAAAACGGCAAAAGTACGCAGCAATGTAGGCAGTTTTCCTTTTTGTGCCCATTGCAGTAGAGACCATGGGTGCATGGGCCGCTGAGGCCAAAAAGCTATTTTCTGAGATTGGGTGCAGGTTAAGAGAAAAAACTGGTGACTCCCGCTCCAGCTTGTACCTGATGCAGAGGATAGTCATTGCCATTTAGCGCGGAATCGCTGCAAGTGTTATGGGCACTTTTGCTCCGGGAGCGATCAGGTCAGGGGTGGGTTGTTTGATTAGGCTAATTTTAAAGTTGACTTAATTATTATTAATTATATTTGCAATCATACAAAAGAGCATTTTAGTTATCATGGAAAACCGTTTTCCAGGTCTGTAACTTATTCCATTTACGAGCTAGGAGACCCGTTACGTATGGATAGTCAAACAAACAAATACCATAGAGACACTAATAGAGCTCCGTTTTGTCCTCTAGGTACGGATCCCTAAAAAAGATAACATTAATAGCTAACTGTATCAAAATAGGATTCCATTTGGAACCGGACATATTCATAGGTAGCTTATCTACTGTAAAGTAAACATTATAATAAAAATTAAATTAACAGGAAGGTGTTTTAAATCAATTGATCGCATTAACACAAATATATTATCATGATGTTGGAACATCTAGGAAATTTCGACGATAGAAGTATAAAAAATCGGCCAAATGCGAGTCGGACTCGCGCACGAAGGTTTCCGTACAGAAATACATCATCTGTGAAAATTTCAACTACCTACAGCTATCACCGTTCTTGAGATACAGCCTGGTGACAGACCGTCGGATGGACGGACAGTGAAGTCTCGGTAATAGGGTCCCGTTTTTACCCTTTGGGTACGGAACCCTAAAAATGGACAGCAGATAAAATTCAATAATTCAAAACATCCAATAAATAAATGCGAGTTGGACACGCACATTTAGGGTTCCGAACTAACATAGACCCGTGGGGTGCCAGGATAGAATGTCACTCTCCCATTTCTTCCCGTGGGCGTCGTAATAGGCGACTAAGGGAAAAACACCGGAAGGCGGGCAGCAGCGCTTTCTTGTTGAACTGATATCTTAAACTGCGATTCCCAAGACTTGGGGATTGTGGCAAATCCCCCTGAATAGGGGAGGCTGTGTTCAGCGCTGGACAGTACAGCAGTGGTACAGTACTAACACAAATAGTATCAAAAAAGTTTTTTCATACAGTTCGAGATCCCTAGCGGATGTCCGACCCGCATTTGGCCATATTTTTTTATTCGTTGTTATAAGTTAGATATATGAATTTAGTGACTTCTCGTTTAACGCCTGTATGTGTTACTATTTTTACGATAGAGCAAGAAGTAATAACTTTACTCCCTTATGTACTTAACTTGATGTTAATTTTATTCTATGCAATCCGAAATAACTAACACGTATTCTATCGGATACTATTACGCGTATTAATATTCAGCCCTTTGAAGGTTACTACGATGGATGGACAGATGACCAGCAGAGGTTTAGTGATAAGAGTATGGTCCCGTTTCAAGTTCAGAACATTAAAAACAAAACACAACGCAATATTTAATATAATATGCTACAGTTTCAAAAAGTTTACATACCTCGATGCAGTAAAAATGTTAAAATAATACCAAATCGCGGTTGTTGCCATATAAAAATAATAATAGGAGTCTGCAGTTTTGCAATATGTAGTCACAAGTGTCTTCTTGATTACCTACCTACTCGAATCATTTGTACGTAATTTATATAGATGCAAAACACATGTTCAAATTTGGTTTTCTTATATTTGTTTATTGCTGCGTTAACATATTGATAGGTACGTGCACTTAAATAATTTATTCAAAATGCAACTCGTTTTAATTAAATATTATATTTTAATGTTACATAATTTCAATTCACATTGCGTTTAAATATACTAGAGCACCAAATAGAACTGACTACTTACCTGCCTGAATTATATCAGATTTATATAGAACGAGAATATATAACTATCTTTAAGTAAGATAATTTACACACTCACAAGCTCCATAGCAAGTATTAAGTAGACAAATTAATTTAAAAAGTTATTTGTAAGCACGTTAATTAAGTATATACCATTTTTTTATCTAGTTGTTTAGTTTACTACACATATAATATAGTATATCATATTTTGTAAAGTCCTTTTTGAATAGAAAAATGCCAGGACAGATATTCACACATCCTAAATGTCAATGTTTAATTTTCATTGATTAATAGATCAGATTTGGATTCAATTACTACTCAATGTTATAATGTTTTTACCACTGCCTAATCATTTTTTATAAACGTTTACAATATTAAAATATGAAAATGATTTTAATGTGAATTATTTTTATTATATTACTATCGAATATTTTATTACTGGCGCTTAGTAATATTTTAGTTTAATATAATAAAATAAAAATGATCATATTCATTTCACATTATTTTATATAAACAAATAGAAACAGAAATAAATAATATGCCAAAGATATATAAATAAATGACAGATAGAATATGTATACAAATCAATTAAATAATTAGAAGTTTGTCAATGCATAGGCGGTTACCTTGGGCGGGAAGTCTACGTTGCTACGAAGTTCTTCACACACACTGCTACGGTAGAGCACTATTCAATCTTTGTAATAATGTCAGTTTTCACAGCAAATAGTCATTGTATGTTGAGGTTGAATCGCGAGCAAGCGGCAAACGCTTCGATACGGGCGCGTGTATCGGAAGGCTTTGCTGGAGCGAAAGCACCGGAGCGCACGGTGCGTCTCGAGTGGCGCCTGGCACCTGACTGGGCTGACTGAAATGAGGCTCGCGCGCCCCGACCTACCCGACTACCAGTCCACAATAACGTTCTTTTTTCAAAACTCTGCTTACAAAAAAAGAGGTCGACGGAGGCTGCACTATAAAGAAATGATTTGATGAAACGGCCACTTGACAGGTGGCTCGCGTCGCATCCTCGCATGCACCAGTTAATTGTTGGTTGCGTTTACGTCGACGGCACAGAGGACGTACTGAAAAATGGCTTTTACGTATTAATGTTCTTAAATAAGTGGTTGCTGCCCGTGTGACATTAAAACCCTCGCATTATTATGTATCGCAAAAGTTAACTGCGGCTAGACCGGTTCGTTAGGATAAGGCTCGATAACTTTTGAGTCTGACTAGTGGTTATTTAAATACGTGATTTGTTGATTTCGTCAATCGGAGATGATGTAACGTAAAACGTGCCGAGCTTAGATTTGTTTGTTCGCGTGCCCCGCCCCCTCGCGCCATTGGCTGCCATCTAGCGCTGGGCGGGGCGTTGCTTAGATACCAGCTTAGAAGCCTTTTCATGAATTGAAACGAATCTCCGTTGTTACGTTGTGCTCCCGGAAATCGTATAAAGTATCAGATTTAACGTGTTTATGATTCTCCATAGTACTCCATAGTACACTCCATAGTATGATACTACTAATAGGTTTAATAAATACATCTACGATTGTTACTAGCTACTGCCCCTATGTATGTCAGAACAAGATTCTGACATGGACACTTCTTAAAATTTGGAAAAAAAATTTTTCACTTCCGAGTTATTTAAGTATTTGTTTTTTTTATTTATTTAAGTCATTTAAGCCGCTATCACACATTTTATGGATTAATTGTTTTTAAGTGTTGTCCGAACACAATGATGGGCAGACATACATTACTATCGATATCAAATAGAGCTGTTAATGTGCTTACATAGGGCTATAGAAACGTTCTTGCCATAATTCCTGTGTTTTCAGGCCGCTTGGAGATCGCAGTAAGTTTAAATATTATAAGTTAACCGGCAAAATACCCACGTTTGGGATCGAATACATCGACCCGGGTTCCTGCCCATCATGCGGCAGTGTTCACCGGGAGCCAGTAGACGCAGCTGTACACTTGCCCTGATGAGCATCTGATATGCTCGAAACCCGGTTCGACGTATTCAATGTTTAACGTAAGGTTTTTACCGATTAATTTATCATAATATATAAATAACTATCTCTGAAACTCACGAGAATTTTATTTCAAAAATCGCAGTAGGTGTTGACAGTTCCACAGAAACCGCTGCTGTCTATCATCTGATAATTTTCTCTTTGATTACTCTGACGGGAAGAGATGTCGATTGCAAATTCAACCCTCCACGACATTTACATTTCTCAATAGCTCTAGTATAACATCATTGATAATGTGAAAGTTTTAGTGATGTGATTGTGATTTCTGTTTTAACGCCTAGTAAATCCTAAGAAGATGTTTAAACGTTCAATGGCTCTGGTTACAAACATTGTGAGATTAAATTAAGCGATTGTAATAACAATCTCGGGAATTCAATTAAGCGACTAATCTGGTTTGGTTACTACGTGTTACGTTACATGAGGACGTAAGGTTTCAGGGGGAGGTGCTTCTGTTAATATAGCTACTATCGAGGGAGGTAGGTACTTCCAGTTACTATTATAGGCGGCTACACCAGTTTTACTTATTTCAAGTCAGTACGTTTCACAGTACAAAACCTGTTGCCAAGCACCTTACGATGTGTTCCGGCAGCAGTTCTTGAGAGCCAGAGTTATTACAGGCACATGAGACTTAACAAATGTGTCCCAGCGAATGCACCAGCATTGAATTTAGAAGCTATATATATTATTATTTCTGGCAATTAAATACTTTTAATAGTTATGTACTATAGTTCGTTGTGTCTAAATTGGACTACAAACAGTATATTTTAAAATCTACTACATAGGTGGATCATGGGTAGAAAAAATTACCAACGTACAGCCAGATGAACTATTAACATAGAACCAGGCAATCAGATGACTTCTTAAGGAAGAGATCTCTGTGGGTACCGTGTCTGTTAGCCTCCTAGAAGTAGCGTGAAAACCACTACCTACTCTGTATACGCCTAATTGGCACTGTAGCAAAGTTGAATTGACCGAAAGAAATATTTAGGAAGTAGGTAATGTCTCGGAGCACAGTGACACTTATTAAATTATCATAAAAACACTGTTATCTGTAGAAATTTCCGCTTTAACGGGCACTTGGGTATAAATTATGGATAATTGCTAAGGATTTTTTCATTTTATTTGTAGATGATACGCTAGCCTTTGACGACTATTACTGTCTATTACTGATAACTGGCTCTCAAGGACTGCTGCCGGAACAAACCGTTAGGTGTTTGGCGACAGATTTTCTACTTGAGGTTGGTCAGGCGGGCATACGCAAAATGCCCTACCACTACCCATGGTTATTGTTGTTACATTGTTATACTTATTAAGCATGTCTATTGGCAAACTAATGACTTTCTGTAAAAAAAACAAAGCTATAGTAACTTGTTTTAGGTGTGTATATTGCATGTAATCTCTAAAAATAGGTACCTAATTTATAATCTACGTATGTTGGTAATACATATACTTCTGATTCAGTTTTTTCCTTTCTTCATTCAAATTTTTATTAATCTGCTACACTTTTTAGAACAATATTTATTGTTAAATAAATAAATATCATATTGAGTTAGAAGAATAGTAACATAAGGTTAGGTTAAGATAGCTTCTCCATTCCAACGTCGAAGCATTATTATTTCCATATATTACACATTAAGCCTAGGTAATAAATAGATTCATTGAACACTGATATCGATGAATCTATTTATGACCAAGCCTTACAAGAGAGGTGTATTATTTTATTATTTACATATCTGATAACGTACGAGATTTTTACTGCTAATCAACTTGCTGTTGAAGCTATCGTTAATCTTTCACGATCAGTGGCTTTGGCTATGGACTGCCACGCAGTAGGTCCATGGTTCGAATCCCACCGCGTGTTGAGCTTCACCGCATGGTGGAAGGGCAATTTTGCGAATGCCCGCCTGGCTAGCGACCACCCTCAAGTAGTAAATCTGTCGCCAAGCACTTAACGGTGTGTTCCGGCAGCTGTCCTTGAGAGCCAGCCATTCTAGGTTAAGCTTGTTAATACCTTCGATCACATCATCACTTACCATCAGGTGAGATTGTGGTCAAAGGCTTACCTATCAGCAATAAAAAAAAAGAGTTGTGCATGTTTGAACACAATCTTGGTTTCTATGAATGCACCTGTTGAGAAGAGTTGCTGCTCCAGGTCTCTACACAGCTAGGAGTTCTTAATCACAATTGAAGCGTATTGTTCCATTCTATCCTTATCATATTCATAAAAATGATTATCAATTACTTTAATGTAGTACAAAAATTTAAATTATTTGCAATTAAATGAAAAATCAGAACATATAAGAAGTTCAGCGAAGAAAATTTATTAAAAAATATATAACAAAAAAATGGAACACACCCAAAAGTGTGAAATAACTTGTTGAAGTCAGTACCATGATAGTTCAAAAGTACTAATTATCACATTATTGTGCGCATGGTACCGACTTCGACAAGTTATTTCACACTTTAGGGTGCTGATGTCGGTTCCATTTTATGTTTAAATTTTTTTTCACACTTTTTAATGACCCTTGCTACTTACGGGATCGATTGTCATTCATTGTCAACGACTATATCATCAAGATAGGAAAATATTTTTCGGTTATTAGAGTGTAACTCAAAAACTGCTCGACTGATTTTGATAACATTTAAATGGCACCAAACGACAAGCATCAATCTGAAATTTCGGTATACTATGAACCTATCATGTCCCCTATAATTCTAAGAACGCTGATTCATAACGTTGTTTTGAGGCTGTGACCAACACCAACAAACTGTTTTTACGGGCTGTTGGAAACTTGGAATGCAGGACCTTAGAAGAGTGAGGCCTGACTCGCTTTTGGCCAGTTTTTTAAGATAGTAACCTAACTACGGCAGTGTGAGCTGTTATGTTGTCGTGCCAGTTTGGTTACCCTACAATCAACCAAATTTTAGTCCACACAGTGCACATCAGGGGGTTAGTAGTTGATGCAAGTCTGAGGGCTGTAAACATAACGGGTAGCGCGTGGCGGGCGCGAGGCTCGGGTGGCGGGGTGCGGGCGCGGGGAGCGGGACGGAGCGGGCGCGTCACGGCCCGTTAGCGCGGATCCTCGGCGCGTGCACATGTCGCCGCGGCACGCGTCCACACAGCTTTTTATAACTCCTTTTTCTGTTACCGTTTTCGTTTTGTTTTATTTCTTTGTTCGAAATTCGAATTCATGAAGTTTTTGCTTTAGAGAATACATTTCATTTCCGTTTAAAAAATCAAGATAGTTAAGTTTACGACATAGGGTATCTTGATTTTTAATAAATAGTGCTGCACTGCTACTTAATAAAAAAAACAACCTGACGGTAGATATACCGTGGATCGTGGATGAATTCGAGTCGACAACTTATCGCTGTATTCTGATGTACCTCCATTGATGTTTTTTACACGGCTTGGATGAGTAATCACGTTAATAACTATGCAAATATTTAACCACGTCCATAAAGTATGCAAGTACGTGGCTGATAGATAAGTAAATCAAAATAAAACAGTTGAAGGGTGGTTTGGCTCAGCTGCTAGCTGCGCAGAACCGGTACTGATGCGCGGCAAGGCGGCTGTCGCAGACGCGGTCGCCCTTCGCCATTCCTTACACTCAACTTTTATTAATTGGGCAGATGAGAGCCACGGCTTCCATGATGAATGCTTATCCCTTATAAGGACAACAGTTCGCGAAACCTTTTATAGATTCTCAATTAAAAGCGTCTATTATAGTTAATAGTGCGATTGGACATTGTAATTTATAGAAACGAGAATATTTGCTTTAAGTAGGGATAAAAACAGGTAATATAACGGAAAAGACGATTAAATAAGTGGAATAAAATATAGCGTGGGGGTGCGGGCGGCAGGTGGCTGTAGGAATAGTGTTGTCCGGGACTCCGAGTCGATAACCATATCTTCCAAATACTATCTATGTAAGTACTGTTATTAGGTCTTTTGTGTATGTAAAACAACCACGATAATTAGTCTCTATTTGTTAACTTCCTATATACCTGCATTGTATTGTATGTAATATAGAACCAATACTTCTTGACACTGGCTACTTATAAAAATAAAAAACACACGAAGTAGAAGTGCTTTAACTGCTAATCATGGGTTCGTGTCATCTGTTCTGAGCTACGTGATACCGAGAGTGTATTTAAAATTAAAAAAAGGTGTGTTTGAGTTGTGAGCAAGGCGTGTTTTAGATAGTTTAAGAAATGTACTTACACTCATGTTTTTAATTTTGTGACGGGTATATCCACGCACGAATTAACATCAAAATATAATATTTTGACTAACCTCGACGTTTCGATCAAGTTGCATTGACCGTGGTCACGAGTAGACTGAAGAAACGGGTGTCATCGTCTTGAGGAGCGGCGGGAGCGAATTAAATCTACCCCCGTTAGGTTTTCGATAATGTCTTTATCACTGTCACCTCGACACACTACACTAACAGTATCAGAACTTGCACGCGGCGGCAAATAACGTCAGAAAATTAAAAACATGAGTATAGTTCACGAAAGTTTAAAGAAAAGTATGTACTTACACTTCGTTGTATGTATAAAATATGTGTGTTTTTGAGAAGAAATCTTCGCAAATATTTCTAAAACTATAACGAGATTTACTTAAGACAAAAAAGAGCTTAATTTCATTACCTACTTTACGTTAATATAACATATACAACATGTGCATAATTATTAATAATTAATTGTAAGAAAATATTAAAATGCAATAAGGTAATAAATTTATGTTAAACCTAAAAGATTGGTTACTGGAGAATTGTTTATGTGGTGTAAATGAATATCTTCATTATTAAAATATTGTAATGTACATAATATAATTTTATCTCGAATTTTCAGGTTAGCCTTTGACCACTATCTCACCTGATGGTAAGTGATGATGTGGTCGAAGATGTTGTACAGGCTAACCTAGAATTACTGGCTCTCAAGGACAGCTGCCGGAACACACCGTTAGGTGCTTGGCGACAGATTTTCAACTTGAGGGTGGTAGCTAGCCAGGCGGGCATTCGCAAAGTGCCCTACCACCATGCTGTAACGACTGCCATCCTAAGACAACAACCGGGACCGACGGCTTAACGTGCCCTCCGAAGCACGGAAGCGCTCAGTAGTAATGTCACCAGCGGTCACCCATCCAACTCCTGACCGCGGCGGACGTTGCATGCTTAACTTTGCTGATCGATTCAGAATGGCCAAGCAAACTTCGCTACGAGCGCTTCAGAAAGTATAATTGATTTTATTTATAATAAACTTGCGGTCCGCCCCGGCTTCGCACGGGTTTTTAACAAAAATTTAAAAAATTGTAAATTTAAACACTCAAAAAAGTAGTTATTGTGACAAAACTGTAAAAGTTACACTTATAGTATTGCAGACTTTCTTGTAGGTATTGATGTCTTCTATTAAATTATAGTATTATAATAATAACCCATCTATCTATAGATAGATAATAATATTATAATATTATATTATATAATATAATATTATTATAATAATAACCCATCTATCTATAGATAGATGGGTTATTATTATAATACATCACTTTGCTCTATTATCAACAATTTCCGCAGCGTACGTGATATGAAGTTTTTTTGGTATTTTTTTCGTACTTTGGGATACATTTACGAAATTTTCATACGGATCCCTAACTTTATGAATTTTTTTTTATTATATGTTCATCAGGGTTAAAGTGAAATTCTAATGGTGAAAGAATTTTACCAGTAGTTTCAGAGACTATTCAATTCAAACAAACAATCAAATCTTTCCTCTTTATTATATTAGTTTAGATAATTAATTTTATGACAGTTAACTAAGCTAAAGTTTTTATAGTAACTTTTGAATTTTATAATACCTGTACATAATTATATGTATTATAAGTTTTTTTTTGTCCTGTACATAATTATATGTATTATAAGTTGTTAATGTCTTTGAGACTTTATATTAAATTGTATGCTAGCAAATAAATGATTTGATTTAATCAGTGGTATCATGCATGAAGAATACATAAAAGTAAAAAATAATAATGATATGAGATTGAGTGCATAACTTTTTTTGTTTTGTCCCTAATATTGTCTTCATAATAAGTAGTCTCGTCTACTAGACAAGTAAAAAGTAACCTATCCATTTTCCCTGCCTTCTCATACGATTTCTTAACTCGTATAATTGTGCTCCAGAGATCGACAATACACGGATAAGTGTCGATACTGGGCCATCCCTAGTAGCCCTCAGCCCTCAGTCTTGGACGACAAGATTCACTGCGCGGCGGCATGTGCGCCCTTAACGGATTTATTGGAAACCACGCGTGCCCTCGCCAACGTCAACCAACTGTTTTCAAAACAGTTACTTTCACAAACACAAAAACATCTAATAAAAACACTTGAAAGAAAGCTCTTGTCATGATTCAGTTTAAGACCGCTTCAATTAACTTGGATCCTTGCTTGGAGTTCTTTTTATTAATAAACTACTCTTCTTCATCTTAACTAAAGTTTTAAAATAGAACGCATAAAGTAAATGGGTAACTGTTTGAACCGCAATGTTATCAAGATTTGCGATAATTAAGTGCTTATGCCGGATCAATTGGCAAGTTCAGCTGAGGTAATAGCGGTGATTCAGCAGTTGGGTTCAGAGACAATGGTCTGTGGTGAGTCAGATGTCATATGGCATGCATGCGTCGCTCATCAGAAACCGTAAAAGCTTTGCACTTGCGTACAGACTACAGACGCGGCGCGCGCGCACCGCACAAAGCTCGCTATTGTCAGTGCCGTGTACAGAGCGTGCGCTGCGCGCGCCCACACCCACTTATTACAGCGGAAAACTCACTTCTTCCTATAATAATTGCGCTCTTTCTGTCTGCTCCCATATTCAGCGAGCACATGCTCCCGACTCCGAGGTCGCGGCATGTTGCGGTTTTCGATTACTGCCTTTATAATAGTGTAATAAGTACTTAACCACGTTCTCCGCAAAATCTTTAGTTAATATTATTTTATAAGTAATTTGTTATTTCAACATAAATCAGAAATCATGGGTAAATTTTGTGCTTTCAAGGAGTTCTAAAGATTATGTTCGTCTTTCGCCTGGTCTAGTACTTTGTAAGTGTGTATTTCTAAAGAACAAAATACTTGACTTTTGGTTATTGTAAGCTATCAAAGGCACTATACACAGGCATGCGTACGTGTGCTCTTTGACAATTTAATAGCATATGCGCTTGCACCTGCCATTGCAAAAAGTAGGCGCACGCTTCAGGCAGCGAAGCGCGGAATTCGTCGCCGCTATCGTCCTTCTAGCCTATCTTATACGCTATTTATTGATAATTGATTGGAAAGGTGCATTAAGTCCTTCGCATTATGTTTTTATAATGTTATCCTTACATGGATTTCTGTCTTACTGGCGCGTATTAAGTTTATTTATCTCTCAAATGTCCCATTTACATATTTCAGACATCCTACTTAGTATAACGACTAGATTACTAATCAGATGCTTGTATAACATAACAATATGTTATGACCCCACATTCATAAATAAAATAAAATGTAATAGAGGTAGGTAACTGTTTAAACCATATTATATTTAGGTACAACGAAATAAAAAAAATTAAGTAAAATCCTTAGGAAGGAGTCGTCATTGGTAAAATTCGAATAATATAACATTTACGAATGATTAGAACACACAAGCAACAGCAATACTTATTGCAATTTTGAGGCGCTCGTAGTGGAGCTTGCTTAGGTGCTCTTAACGGAAGTGTATTCATTAAGCTTTCCATACAAACTTAGATTCATTATATTTTAAATACCAATTGTTAAAACATGCAAATTTGCATGCACATATCCTTGATCCTAATATTTATCCTTCTGATTTGTAAAAAATTGGAAAATACTTAATTTTACTGGTTTCCGAATTATTCGGCAAAATAGTTTTGTATGGTATTTCTTATTTTCACATTTATGTAAAGAAAAAACGAAAACGTGACAAAACAGAAGCATGGATATGCTCAAGCACCTCCGTGCTTGAGCTTGCTATAGATCAAGGACATCCGTGCAAAATTTCAATGAGTTTAATTTTATTAGCTTCTTCCTCCGTGCTGTTTCGATGACACACTTTAGTACATAGAGTTGTGATTTTGTTAACTGCCGCGCTTCTTTTATTCATGTATATATTTATCCCTCATAAATATATTCATAAGGAGAATATCATCCATAAAAATCGATATACCTATTTGTTTGTATTGTTGCCGTAGACGTAGAAAGTATCTCACACAAACACACAAAATTTGTAAAACTTGTTTGATATATTTACAGGGCCTTTAAGTTTGTGAGGCATGATGATCAATTATGTTTATCAAACTTTACGTGGTCGATAATTTATTTGAACATCTGCAGCTTTGCTTGACATATTCGTCAAGAATGCAAGTACGTTGTTTGACGTGTTTGATCTGGTTTCAGGAAAATGTGACGGCGTGTTTATCATCTTCATGTATGCGGAGGTATTTCTCAAACAAGATCTTACCTACAGGAAATTTTGCCAATTTTGTGTAATAATGTCTTGTTTGATCGTTTGTTTACGCTCTTTTCATGAAAACTCACGTTTTTATATATTTAGTTTGACAAACGCGTCAAATCCATCAAATGTATTTTTTATTTTTGGTGTAGAGACGTCAGGTCCGTGGGGACCGGGAGCTCATCGTATTTTCCAAAACTTATCTGAGCGCTTGGTCGATGCGACGCGTGATCAAAATGCTGGCACATATTTGGCTCAACGAATAAGCATTGCAATTCAAAGGGGCAATGCTGCCAGCATCCTGGGCACGCTGCCAACTGGTACTGGGCTGGAGCATTTGGACTGCCTATGAGTCTGCTATGACTTATAGGTTGGTTGTCTAAATGTTTTTATTGTAGTAGCTGTAGTGTTGTACCTATATAGTTTGTAATATTTTGTTTAATAAAGGGATACCGCCGGAAAAAAAAAATATGTATATCATACGGTTGTCTAAAATAAAATTTGAATAGTATTTTTCTGAACTAATCATACATTTTACGTTTTAAGGTTATCAGGTAGATGATTAAAAAATACAATAGACATATTAAATTCACTTTTAAGGAATTATGCAGTTTTTAATTTAAGGACAAGATGATCGCCCTTCTCCTTTGTTTTACAATTGTGAGTTGAAGTTTTTTTACGTAATATTGATAATAGTTCCATTTCTACAAGATAAGACAAGATTTAAAAATATCTAATGCGCACAATATCATAATTTTAATTTGTATATAATATGGGCGGCAGTTCTCATCCATTCTTATATCGTTGATTGCTTTAATGCACTTATGTAAAGTCTAATTCTATTTTGAAATAGTCGGTCAGATTTCAGAGAAGTTGATATGAAGATGTCACTTCATCAACTAGAAAAGCGCTGATGACCTTCAAATGGCTGTAATAGTGGAAGTTAATTTTGCGAATGTTCATCTGGCTAGCTGCCACCCTCAAGTAGAAAATCTGACGCCAAGAACCTAACAGAGTGTTCCAGGAGCAATCATTACGATGTTCGTCACAAAAGACGAACATTGCAAAGAGAACAAAAATTGCTTATATTATGTGGTTACATTTATCCTACTTCATTGTGATTTAAAACAGATATATAAAATCAAAAAGTATATAATATGTAATTAATATAACATTAAATATATAATTAATATAATATAAATAATTTTTTTTATAAGTCATGATAGTTAAAGTACTTATAGAACAGTTTCAGTAGTCCTTACGATTAGCTCACCTAATAATAATTATAATAGCTATGTATGGTGGAGCTAATGCTAAGGACTTACTTCTACTGTAATTGTTTTTATAAGTGATTTGCAAACATATTTTTTAAATTCCATTATATATTAAACATATCCTTATATACTTTTAGATTTTAGATTTGAATTACAACGAAGTAGGATAAATTTAAACATATTACACATATAAAACAAACTATTTTTGCTCTTGATAATTAGGGCATTAAATTTAAATCACATACAATCAATATGAAAATAATATCGCGAGAGGCGTTATTAAAATATTTTTAATCGTTTCGCTTCTGTGCGCGTTCAGTGAAGATGTCGGGCCGTAGATAAGGTAGTAGTTAGTGTGAAGCGGGTCGAGTTAACGCGTGCCCCGCAGCGTTGTCTGCGGTCGTCGTCCATGTAAGTCTTAATGAGTGTTTTAACTACTGTTGGTAAATCAACTTTACGTCCTTCGATCTGGGTTCTGAAGCGCGCCGCCGCCGGCTCTCGTCAGCTGCGTAATCGCTCAGTAATTGTATAATGTACCTATCTACCTACGCATTAACCATATTATTTATAGCAATATTAAACTCGAATGATGGCTAAGCAGAAAATATATTATGAGATCAAAAACTCAAATGAAACTGACAAAGACCCTCTCATAATGATATGATCGCTCATGTCACAGTTGTAAATAGGGAACGGTTCTAAAAGGAATCGAAAGACAATTCACGGAGTATTTTTAGTGATTTTCAGGGTTATATTTTAATTATTAATAATTAGTTGCTGAAAAAAGAAACATAGGCAAAGAGTGTATCTATAACAGACCTAGATTATATGCAAAAAATAAGCTTTTAGACATTATTCAGGAAAAAATAAGGGAATACATTTGTATGTAGAATCGGACTCCACGTTAACCCTTGATAAATCATCATGATTTGTATTATAAATCAGTACTATATTATAAATGCGAAAGTAACTCTGTCTATCTGTCTGTCTGTTACGCTTTCACGCCAAAACTACTGGACCGATTTGAATGAAATTTGGTATGGAAATAGTTTGAGACCCGGGAAAAAACATAGGATATTTTTTTTCTAACTGCACAAAAAGAGGTTAATGTTTTTGCGCGATAACCGACATACGCGCGGGCGGAGCCGCGCCCGGGAAGCTTGTGTATTATAAATTTTTGTATGTATGAGCTAACTTTGTATCATACTGTGTATTTTTATATTTTATCATTTATTTGTTTAAAAAAGAAAAAAGTATTTATGATATTACAGGTACATGCCGCATAATATGAGACCTGACAATTGTATGTCTCAGAATGATGGGCGCAAAGACGTTCATCACTTGTGACGCAATGTATTTGTTTTTGAGCAGAGGTAACCGCTTAACAACTGGTGGGCGTCGTGCTAGTTCCGTCAAAATTCCATTGAAATCAAACAAACGCTAGTAACGACCGTTACTGCCTAAATTTTGTGATGATCCGCTATCTCGTCTTAGTGTAATCTGCTATCTACATATACAAAATTAGTCGGTTGTCTATGATGTATACATATAAGCTGAATTATCTAAATTCCAATACACCATGCTGTAATAAATAATAATAATAATTATAATTGCCAGCATGCTGGGCACGCTGCCAACTGGGAGTGGGCTGGAGCATTTGGACTGCCTATGAGTCTGCTATGACTTATAGGTGTCTAAATGCTTTTATTGTAGTAGCTGTAGTGTTGTATATAGTTAATACACCTAAGTACATAAATACATAGGCTATGCAAACTATTTATAATAAATACAGTTATATTTAAAATAAAGCACCTAACAGTGTTTTCCGGCAGCTATCCTAGAAAGCTAGTAATTTTAGGTTATCATTAACCGAATTATCACTGTCAGCACAAAATAACGTAATTTTACAAAAGTTTCCTTAGCTAAACTTTATTGAAAACAGATTATTTTATTCACTACAATATTAAAAAAGTTCACAAACAATCGAAATAAATAGCTCGCAGCACTGTCGCATACGGCAACACGAATTTCGGTTATAAAAAATTGGGTTATCGCAATTAACCAGCAAAGGTGCCGCGATTTTGCTGGCGGATAATGAATGAGCAATCACGCTTCTTTGATAAGTAACCAACTTGAACAAATAAAGAAAGACTCTACTTTATGGCGCCATTTCCCCTCTGTGGGCTCTTGTTTGTTTCCATGGGGGAGGGGAGGTATACCAGCCGAGAATAGTTGATGATACTCAGTGAGGAGTAGGTACCAGTCTAGACAGGTCTGTAAGGTCAGTGTAATTTCCCCTCTGAGGTGTGAAGTTCAAGTGTAGTGCGGGAGGTGACGAAGGTTTTGTAGTGTTGGTCGGGATCGAGCAGCGGGGAGCAGGCAGGCAGGTGGCGCGAAGGCCGATCGGGACCAGGAGCGCGTCGCCTCCAGTTAATTGATTCCAATCTGAGGAGCGGTTGGCGATAATTCACTCAGTAAGTACGAATTCACTCTCGTTCTTTTATAATTATGAGTAACTAACGGTACCCTTTGTGCTTGGAAAAGGTTTTGCAACTTTAATCCTTCTATGTTTGCTATACTGCTGAATTGTTCTTAAGCAGAAATGTCACTTCTTCATGCCACTTCCAATGAGTAAGAAGATTTCGTATGTTCGTATTTCATATCATACAGATGTATACTATTATAATTTCGACGCCTGGACCAACAAAGAAAACAAGTTTGCATACTAAACGGACCTCCGTCGAAGAGCTGCGATTTAATTGCAGACATTAATCCTTTCGGTATAGTCCTTAAAGATTAAAATGACAGGACTTTTAAGGTATCATATTTATATCAATATAATTCTTCGGAAGGGTTTATAAATTCCTGTAACTAATTGACGTTGTTGTCTAACCACAACAACTTTTATTTGTTCTTAACCGCGGACTATTCTATCTTTTTATAAATACTTTTCTAGGAACATGATGCGGTACTATGATTTTGAAACATCAATTATTATTCAATATACTTATATGGAGGACAGATTTTCCTTTTTACTATGTTCATGCCAAATTCGTAGCAGCAACCCCCTAATACCATAAAAAAGAGTTAGTAGTCACATGCTGATAATTTGGAGCAATTTTTTAAAATCTATTTTGATGAAAACGTCCTAAACAATTCACGAATTTCTGCTTGTTATTTTAACTCTTAGATTAGTTTTTGGATTTTACTTCTCATCTGAGATAAAGTGGTCTTATTTAATATATTTAAAGTTTGTATTTCTTTTGGCCTAACGAGCGTTAGGCCAAAAGATTATCCGGAGAAAAAAAACCTTCGCCAATACTTTTTCATCCAAACAGACCTGCCAAGGAGTTATTTTTATTAACCGACTTCAATAAAAGGGCAATTTTCTCAATACGTTTGTTTTTGTATGTTTATTTCCTGAGATCTCAGTCATTTATGAACGGATTGTTTTGGATTATTTTGTTTTTGTGGTGGAACTAGCACAAAGAAGCATTTCGTCACGAGTGGCGAACGCACTGCAACCATTACCTGATACATAAAGTTGTTAAGTCTCATGTGCCTGTAATTTCGCAGGCACCCATACCCTTCAAATCGGTACACAGTGTTTCAAACATCAATGCTTGGCGGTAAATATAGGTATGGTGGCATCATTTCCCCGGTCAAACTCATTTACAAAGAGTTCTACTGCTACTATTTAGTCCCATAGAAACTTCAACGAAATCGGTTCAGTGTTTTGATTGTTTAAATCAAAATAACTGGCAAAAATCTACTAAGTAACTAATAAGGCTGTGAGGCTAAGTTGAGTGAGTGCTTGGATGACCCAAGTTTTTTTTTTTTTTTATGCCTGATTGGTTAGCCTTTGACCACTATCTCACCTGATGGTAAGTGATGATGTGGTCGAGGATGTTGTTCAGACTAACCTAGAGTTACTGGCTCTCAAGGACAGCTGCCGGAACACACCGTTAGGTGCTTGGCGACAGATTTTCAACTTGAGGGTGGTAGCTAGCCAGGCGGGCATTTGCAAAGTGCCCTACCACCATGCTGTAACGACTGCTATCTTAAGACAACAACCGGGACCGACGGCTTAACGTGCCCTCCGAAGTAATGCCCAACCAGCGGTCACCCATCCAAGTCATGACCGCGGCGGACGTTGCTTAACTTTGCTGATCGATTCAGAATGGCTAAGCAAACTTGGCTGCGAGCGCTTCAAAAAAGTAGCGCTTCAAAGTATTAAAACTTAGTAAACTCCAAGTGCATTTCCGTTTCATACTTATCAGTTTTGTGTTTTTTATAGTTATTCGTTTTTTTCGGCATAACATCTCAAAGAAATTTATTTCACACACACACGATTAAATTTTGAACTTACATTTGAACAATAAGGAAACATTGTCACAATTTCCGGTATCGGTAGGTATACTTGGAAGCATAAACCAAACTACTTTATTCCTGCTCATTTTTTGTTCATAATTTTGACACTATCCTATTCTAAGTCATAACTTTATATGATTCCATTATATACATAACAGACACGCTAAGTGACAAGCTTTAACATTTCATAGCTGTCGTACCTACAATCATTATTTCAATAGAAAATGTGCGTTGCTAACTGCACTTAGCTTCAGCTGCTCTTCAGAACGTTGTCATAGGCGCTCTAAGCGTTAAAATAAAACACTTGTAACTCGTCCGATTAAAATCAGACACAAAAAATGCTAATCAGGGGGCGAGTGCGTTAAAGGTAGCCGTTGCCATATACGTGCATACCATACTGCAGCCGCTATGAGAGCGGTCTGAGTAAGTGCTTGCACGTTATTTTAATTTAAGCCCTTGAATTGTAAGGGAATCGAAACCTTATCCTTGCGGTATAACGGTTAGTAGTAAAAGACTTTGTAGCTTGAAGGCTTGCAGCACGCGTCTAATAATTACCAGTAAAGGTCGAGTGCGCACATTGAAGCGTCACTTGCTGTAGTGTCAGATACTGCTTAAAAACTAATTCTTAGATATCGTAGAAAAAAAAAGTATATTTTGCCTTCGAGAAAAAATTTCAAATTATGAACTATTATGTTTCATATGGAATAGCTTTTATAACTGAATACAGATAAAATCGATATCATAGTTATTAAAATACTGAGAGGTCAATTTCACGTTATTATCGCTAACTTCTACAAATAAATACCTTCTGCTTTTAAGTGTCAAAGTGTTTTTTTATTTCTTAATATATGGCTGTTCAAATTGTGAACATACTAAGTTTGGGCATATTTTTGTGATAAATAAAGTTAAAACTAAACCTACATTAATGTTGTTTTGTAGGACCAATTTTTATAAATTTTATGGTGATAACGCGCATTCTTTTTGACTTTCGCAATACGGAACAAAGAAACAATGGAGTACTGCAATATCGCGCAGTCGATCGGGCCGCGGACATGAATTTTACCCGTGGACGTAGGGAACTTTGCTATTGCTTGCCTGCCTATACGAAGGAGATATATCTGTCAACAATACACCCAATGGTGTATTCCAGTAGCTGTCCACGAGGGCCAGGTTCCATTTTAGGTTAAGTGTGATCAACACCTCTGTCTACATAATGATCATAAAATCTCTGATGATTTCTTTTCTGCATAAAATATACCTCCCACATTTATTTATAATATAATTTTCTTGTTTCTATATTCAATATACATTACAAAGAAATTCAATAGCTTCATACTCACACTACAATAGAAACAATATAACTATCCTTTTATATTACGATATCTTATGAAGGTAAAAAATACCTACTATTACGTTTCTATGTACTTAGGTACTTAAAACTGCTTGAATATTTGACTTCGCTGTACATAAAGCGCCCCGAGTTATATCTTCCTATTCAGGCACTGATAGAAATTTAAAATAGATTTCAATGTTAACCTATTGTTAGCAGGTACTCTAGATGTTAATTAAAAAAATAGTACTAGGTGTTAATTAAACCAAATAAAGACTTTCATTTGGTTCTTAGATAAAAGTCCAGAAAAACTTGTAATAGTGTTTCTGTAACGTATTTTGCTGGTAAATGATTTTACGAGTACTTTGTATGTTTATAACGACAACGTGTTGATGATTTCCAGAGGTTTAAGTAGCGTTTAACTGGTTAATAAGTGAAGTTTTTCATTGGCTATCATACCGAGTGAACGTCGTAAATGCTTTTTACGATTCCATTAAAATATACGCAGATATGCAAAACCAAAGCCAAGTATCGGTGGTCGTATTTCTATAGTAAATTGCCTAAGGACAGAGATATTCTAAAATTAATACCTTAAAGATTTTATTATTGCTTTAGGTGTATAAACCAGCCGGCGCCATATCTACGATTGCTTATATAAACTAGTTACTAGGTTAGTAAATTATGGTTTAGTTTATTTACAATTTAATCAAATTAAGCATTAGGACGTGACTGTCAATAAATGTAGTATGTACCGTAGCATTTCTCGATGTGTTGTGCCAAAGAGTTAAAATATGAACGTATCAAGCAGGTACCTATTAAATATATGTATCATTTATTTTAATCGTAAAGAAAATTACAGACGTGTACCTACAGTAAATAAATGTGTGTTGTGTACAGTAAAGAAGATTATTAAGAACTATGCTTTAATAATTTCATCTGTGCAATCTGCTAGTTACTTATTTTTATTGATTAGTAGCCTATACCTACAAAATATATAAGGATGAATAGAATAATCGAATATGAAATACCAACGTACCAACTTCGAACTAATCGATTCTTAGATAAAAAATGAAGGACCTACCTATATAATTAAATTAATTAAATTATTAATTAAATTATTAATTAAATTAAATCCTTAATGCGGCCCTAGGATCCTATAAGAAAGTCACCGCTGAAGTTAAAAAAACAACATGTTCGCAGAAATGCCGAACTGCCGAAAGGCTGCCGAAGTTTCCCTCTGGTAGTAGGGTGTTTTGGTCACTGCTCGGAATTTCGCCACTGCACATCCCGATATCGTCAAAAGGCTTATCTTCACATTTTGAGAAGCTGGAAATACCACACAGTTCTTTTCTCTCGATTTTTTCCTCTGCGGACCTGCAGGATGGCCGATAACCTTCAAAAGTGTTTCCACAGTGTTATAACTAATAGTGTTCTAAGAATGTTTACAATATCTTCTCCAGACCAGTAAAACGCCAGCGCCTCCACCGATGTTGCAGTTGGCGCTGGTTGAGCCGCTAATCCATATATACTCCTATATATTTGTATATATAATATATGTCATTTAAAAAGCATCAGAAGACGATATGTCACCTGGTATCTTTATCCGTGTCAAAGTGATGAGTGAGTACACCTACCTTTAATTATCTTTCGATAAGTTGTTAAATCGTCCCGGTCACGGAGGCCCGTTGATTGTCCAATATTGTAATTACGTCGACGGGCGTGTGTCGACAACAAAACCCCTAATTGTGGAAGTATGTGAACTTTGTTGTCATAAACACCAGCTGCCTTTAAATAACTAGTTTTCAAGAATCAGTAAGTTGAATATACATCTATTATATTTCAATTAAATCATAAAATAGTATTAGTTATATTGGACAACATTGATCGTCATTAAAAAAGAAAATAGGAAATCATAGCTTACCAATTAGAAGAAGAGTTATCTCAAAAGTAGCGCAAGAAATGGAAAAGCTGGCTGAGGGGTAGCCATGGGACAAATTGAAAAACATATAACAAGACTAGAATTTAGTATACACGATTATGAAGCTCTAATAGCATAACTTGCTTCGTAAATCTTAACAGATTGACTAAGTTAAGCAACGTCCACTGCGTCATTACTAGGATGGGTGGCCGCTAGTGGCATTTCCTACCCGTTTACTAGGCCATGCTTCTGAAAGCTGTTGATGTCTCCAGATGGCAGTCGTTATAGCATGGTGTAACAGCATTTTTCCTGCTATCACCCTCATTGGAAAATCTGTCACCAAGCTCGGTAATGGTGTGTTTTGAGAGCTAGTAATTCTAGGTTCTAGGTTAACATATTTGACCATATCTTCTCTACGATCAGGTGATATTGTGCTCAAATTCTAACTTACGTCATTATAAAATATAAAAACACCACACAACAGTATATTTTCTCCACCAACATAACAGGATGACACAAGAACATATTTTTAGTACATTGTGTATTAAGGACGGTAAGTAAAGGAATCACGATCGAAGCTCTAGTAGAAGTCCGAAGTGGAAGACTGAGACAGTAGAGGTTCGTAATTTCCGTAATGCTCGTGAAACATACAATGTTTTTCATCACCGTTGCGAATAAATAATTATGAATTATAGCTTTAATACACAAGTCAGCACAACTATTATTACGAAATACGTGAACTTTTTTTTAAGCGGATGGCGGGCTTTTTGTTTACACCACAGATTGTACAATTTTTTCGTTCAGAAACGTTAAGGGCAAATACTTACGTAGATAAACAGACATGACTGTGTGTAAAAAAATAAAATAATTTCTACGTTTTGATACAAAAAACTATTAAAATTGATTATTAAGAACATTATAGTTGAGTATTTAAGTATCATGTAGCGAGATTGAAATTAAATCTCTGTTAAGATAACATTTTAAGACAATTATTCAATTGCGTGTGGAGCATTCTCAAGGAGGTTTAGAGTTGGGCCCGCAGCCAACCTTAAAACCATAGACAAAACTTTTGACAATAATTACTTAGTGGATCCTTTACATTGTAACGATCCCGAAAAGACATTGTTACGGACCCGCATGTGTGAGATAAGATAAGAAAGATGAGAAAACGGATGGAACGGGGTATCGACCATTGATTAGATTCTTAAGCCGAGAACTGTAGAAGACATCAAGCGTTTATATCGTTATAAAGCGCCTCAAAAATAACGCACGAATGTTCAATGTTTAATTATTTCTTTCAATGTTTCTTTGACGGTGAGCCGTATCGGGTAATATAATTTTTTTTATGGTTTTTATGATGTTTAAAGCTATATTCAGGAGCATCGATATCTCCGCACATTTACATTTCAAACTAAGTTTATCGCATTTTTATTGTTATTTATACAGATGTATACCAACTTAGCAACAAATAAATGACGTTAGCATTGACTGATACCACGTATTTAATAGAGGCAACATAGTGCCATGAAAAAATTAGGATAAGAAATATTATGACTAAATAAGTATTAGTATAAGAACGGAATATACAAGTCGTCATAATTTAAAAATGTCACACATTTAGAAACTTACCTTTAATGTTTATAAATCAACAACATCCTTACGAGTAATGTGTACCTATATTTTTTCAATATTTAATATATTCATTATTCCAGATATCATCTAAGTAATTAATTAGCATATTTATTCACCGGCGGTATGCCTTTATTAAAAAATACTACAAACTATAAATAACACCACAGCTACTACACTGAAAGCATTTAGGCCACTCAAAGGCAATTGCAGGCCTACAGGTTGACGAAATGCTCCATTCCTCTACCAGTAGGTTTACCCGTGCAAATTTATTGATGGTCTTGGTAGGTCTTATATAAAAAAATTAAGTTTGCCCCTACAAATGTTTTATAGGGGACAAGAGGAAATAAATTCCTGTTCGGGCCCACGAAAATTTTATGGGGGACAAGAGGAATTAAATTCCTTTTCAGCCCCATGGGGGTGAAGAATTGGGGGACAAAAGGAATAACCCGGTCTTTCCATACAAACGTAGTTTCGTCATATTTTAAATAAGTGTTCAAAACCTGTATATATTGCGTACCTGTCCCTGAGCCTGAAATCTATTCTTCTGGTTTGCCAGTTTTTAGTTTCAGAAGTCATTTTATCTCTCAATATGAGAATTCCCATTTAAGACAACTGGGAGTGGGCTGGAGCATTTGGACTGCCTATGAGTCTGCTGTGGCTTATAGGTTGTCTAAATGCTTTTATTGTAGTAGCTGTAGTGTTGTATATAGTTCAAAGTATTTTGTTTAATAAAGGCATACCGCCGGAAAAAAAAATTAAGATGAATTTGCCAAATAATTTTTAATATACATAATTTTATAGAAGGTGACTAACCAGAAGCATATATTTTAGACTCAGGACAACCATGCAAAATATCACCGATGTTTGTATAGAAAGCGTTATGAAGACACTTTCCTTAAATATTAAAAACACAATTGTCCTGCTAAAAAAATAGGTATAAATAGTGTCTCAAGGGATAATGTAAGGGTTCAAACGATACCCGATTCATACAACTGTCCAGATATTTATAAGTAAAAACATTACACTACTTTTCGGCAATCGCATAAAAAGTTCAACGACGAAATTAGGCATAAATTGCGTGTATAAATTGGTGTAAGCCGTACTATATAAAAAAAACTAGACAATAAACAATATAAGACCGGTATCCCTTTGCATAATCGTATTAAAGTATAAGCGTAGAAACTTCCTCCTTTTTAGACGGCGGTAAATAAAACTTTCGCGCGGTGCCACCACGTTAAATCGTATCCGACAATGGCTGGATCTCTAGAACTCGTCCGCGCGCACCTGCGACAATTTTTATAGTATAAATTTGCATTAATTCATTTAGTCCTGTTTTCCAACGCACGGCGTATAAATGGGTTAGCCGGTAAGTGGTATCTAGCTGGCGAGCGCAGGCCGGTGCGGGACGTCGCGCGTCGCATGTCTTGCGTCCTGCCTTAATTGACGGTCTGCTTGCGATTTCCCTACCACGGGTTTTGTTATACAGTTATGATACTCGTTCACGTTGAAAGTAAAAGTTAGCATAAATTTCACTGTGTCGTATTATTTATATAAGGTTGCTTGAATAGATTCAGGCGTTACTTTGCGGGAAATTCTACTTTACGCAATGGATTTAAAACTATCCAGGGCTACTCGTAGGTGGAGATTGTAGGATGAATCTGACCACTGTGAAAATGAATGTATACCCTATGAAATGAATAGTCTAGCAGCGGAGTTAAGAACAATTTGTAATATCTGAACGTAAATTATATGAATTATTAAATACTTCGGGAAATTGTTACTCGTACGTACCTTCTAGCCACACATCTCACTCTGTATGTACATCAAAGTTATAGTAGCCAGTACAAGTTCTTACGTTGCAGAATCTTCATAAAATAGGAAATATTTTTTAAGTACCAATATTTAAGTATGTCTTACCTAATATATGGTACATAATTTACCTATAAAAAAACTGGACATCTTCCAGTTCAGCCTCGTAGAGTTGCGCGATGTAAAAGTCCGCAAAAGAAAAAATGTTTATTGGTTTAGACCACAACAGCTTTAAAACCATATTACAAGTCTGTCTTTTTAGTATTTGATAGTAAAGTAGCGAATATGGTTTTTATACATCGATATTTATCATTATTTACTGGTTTAATTTTTGAGAAAGACCCCGTAACACAAATTGACAAAAATATACTATTATACCATACTATCTTAACATATAAAAATTACGTGTCACGTTGTATGTCCGCGATGGACTCCTAAACTACTGAACCAATTTTAAATTTGATTTGCACACCATGTGCAATTTGTTCCAAATTGAAAGATAGGATAGCTTACATCTCAATTTATAGTAATTACCCGTCCGAAGCCGAGGCGGGCCGCTAGTAGAAATATAAAATCCTTAAACGATGATACCCATGCTATAGTGTACAAAGGTTTTTTGAATACTATCATAAGATAGTTTAGGGGGTATCTAGGGCATAAGCCCTAGATACCCCCTAAAATTCATATTAAATATTTTTATCAAACACATTTGCATCACAGTGCTATTATTGCTATGTTATTTCACTGTATAATAAATTATTACTTTATTAATCTTCTTTGAGTATAAGCATCGGTAGGGGTATATAAATAATATAATAATAGTTGTGTTGTTCAATAAATGAATTTTTTGAGTGGATTTCTAAAATATCAATTAATTTTTTTCTAAAATATTTTTAACATAATCGTTCTATAGTGAGCAAAAAAGGTTTTTTTGAATACTATATTATGCATCCTCCCTAGAATCTAAATACATTGTAAATTACATTTGCATCACAGTGTTATTTTATTATTGATATGTTATTTCGTTGTGTAATAAATTAATACCTTATTAGTCTTTGAGTATTAGCAACGGTAGGGGTACCGTAGTAAGGGTAATCACTGGTAGCAAGGTATCATTCGTGTAATCCATGAAGCAGACGCGCTAAAGACTGGTTCATAGACATCTTGCTATCTATTACGTATGGAGGTATGTAAACCTTTTTACAGTTCAAAGGTGCGAGTTACACACACCTGACTGCGCTCTATGTAATCAATATTACATAATATATTATTTTTAAACAATGATGGCTAGCCATAGTTTGCCACACAGGGGTCCCTGGTTCTAATCCTGCTGAAGTGTTGAGCTTCACCGGATCATGGTAATGCTTGTCTGGCTAGCTACCACCCAAAAATTAAGTATTCCGGCGGCAGTCGATTAGTACCAGTTTTTGATATAGGTTTTGCCTCTTCAAAATCTTCCACCACATTTTCACTTACCAACAAGATAAATAGTAGTCAAATGATAACCTATCAATTAGATAAATATTTAAACTATATATTTTCTGGTGTCCTAGAAACCTGTAATCTCGATGTAAAGAATGAGCTAATAATAAATAGATATATCAATAGCACCATTAATTAATAAATGAGTATTTTTTAAGAATTTTATTAATTAAAAGTTATGAATCGCGATAAAAAGTTAATTTCTCCAAAATATTTCACTTAAAAAAAAGGAATTCTAAGAATGTAATGCCAATGATTTTCATAAAAGGCTTTGTTACATCTACCAGATGCTGCAATGTGCAAGCTGAAATGTGTCTTGTAAAAAACTCGTATGTTGACCTACTGTTTTAAATAGAAGCCATGCTACTTTTAGATCGGTTACTGGTCACTTGGAACGCGTTAAAGAACTCTCCAACAGGTGCTAGCATTCTATTCCTAACATGTTATTAGACAAAGCAATGTCAATAAAAACCTTACAGCTTTAGAATAAGTAGTAGTTGTCCCTTTCGAGTGATTTACGCAATTGCAGAGCAGTGGCGAAGAGTATTATTTTTTTAATTAAAATGATTAGAATATCCATTGTATTTATTTTATAGGCAATTATTTGACGAGTAAAGCTCAGTATTTTTGCATAGTTTTATAAAATCTCTATAATTATCATAGGCGGCTGGCTTGGCATATTCCAGAAATCACATTTGCATCCCCTTAGATCACTAAAACTACTCTTGAGTACCTAATTTCTAAAGGTAACTTCACACACATTAAGAGTATTTTTTGGACATAAAGTCCATAAATCCCCTTTACCATTTACTTACAACGTTAGTGACCTCACATAATAAGCGCCGTCACATCTTTCTGAAACCAACGTAAGGGCTGGCGCCGCGGCTACTTCGGCGGAGCGGCTCAAGCGGCGCAAATATGCTAACTTCGCTATGGGTTACATATTTGAGCCGTTGGGTCCGTGGGGATGCGACGCGTCATCAAAATGCTGGCACATATTTGGCTCAAAGGATAAGCAGTGCAATTCAACGGGGCAATGATGCCAGCATGCTGGGCACGCTGCCAACTGGGAGTGGGCTGGAGTATTTAGACTGCCTATGAGTCTACTATAACTTATAGGCTGTCTAAATGCTTTGTTTGTAGTAGCTGTAGTGTTGTATATAGTTAGTAGTATTTTGTTTAATGCATACCGCCGGTTAAAAAAAAAATAACCAACATTAGTAGAAAATATAATGTATAATAAATTAAGATACAATAAAATTATTGGCTTATTTTTTTATGTAACCTACATTAGTAGAAAAAAGACACGAAGATGAGATTTAAGACTATGTTTTAAATATTAAATAAATTAAAATTACAGGTTTCTTTGTGTGAAATAATTTCATTTATTGTATTTGATATATCATCATCTTCATCCCCTTATACCATTTATATACCGGTCGGTAACTTAGTAAATAAATGGTTAAGGAGATTTGTGGTCTTTTTGTCCAAAGTCTTTTTTCTTTTTTGATGTAAAGAAGATGTCTGGACAAAAACTGCATAAATCTCCTTCGCAGGGGATCGTGCGGTTTATTTCAGATATAGACGATCGTCATTATCTCACTGGATGAACTTAGCAGTAAAAGATAAATAATGCGCCAAATGAGCGGTATGCTTCTACTCACATCGGTTAAGTAGGCCATTAGGCATGATAAACATAATTTTATGATAGGTATAAGGTATATTTGTTTAAGTAAACAGAATAGGTACATTTCTTTACATATTGTATAGTACATTACAATTAACGTTACTTTTCAAATTATTTGGTACGTAAAAGTATAAATAGATATTAATATATACATATATATATATATATAATATAATATAAAATAATGTCCGTTTAAATTGTAAGATGGCATAGTTTGTTTTTTTCTCCATTCATAGGTTTTTTGGAAGAGATTATTACCTATAAAGCCGCCATGTTTAACTGTTGATTGTGCTTTCTTATTTCAGTTAATGTAATTTAGTGATGTGTATAACAAAGGCATGGCGTAAGTTAGTCTAATAATTAATAAGAAAGGATTTGGGAAGCATACTTTAATAATCTACGGTTTTGCTTATCTCATCCGGATAAAATTAGCTAAACAATCTAGGTACTTAGCTTCGATGACCGAGCGGCTAAGGCGTAGACCCGGGGTCGAGGATTCGCCTCCCGTTCGAAGTAAATATGTGCTAAATAAAGGTGTAAAAAAATAAACATAAAAATAAAGGCGAATTGAGCACTTCCTCCTTTTTAGATCTCGGTTAAAAAAGAAAACCTGTTGAAGTCACACTTAGTAAATAAAATACTTGTTTTTTTTATAAAGCTTTTTCATTCGGATTGTTAATTCTATTCCGCTGGGCTATTACACACACGTGTTACTTACAAGAGAATACACTTAAAGGGGCCTATAGGAAGGCATGTGTAGCAATAAAACATTGCACGTTATTTTAAGGATGCGGGTTAACCGTCTTTAATGTGTTTTTTAATTATTTTCCCACGAACTAAATTGATTATTTACCGAACTAAGAAAGTGAAGTAGTAATAGAAGTATTTGCGTTTACTTTTTCAACCTTTAACACCTAATATAGGTAATAAAACGGCAAACTAAGTATATATTTTAGATGTTATTTAAATTAATGTTTTTTATTGATTCTTTATGATCTCACACAGATAAAAAAATCAACTATAAGCTACACAAATGGAAGAGGCATGATATGAGCAAAAAACAACACGCATGGCAGTGAAATTAAAGCTTTGATCAAGCCATGGGATAATTCGGATCTATTTTAATACATTTTAGTTTCTATATATATTAGATATACTATTGCCATAGTTTGATTTATGACAATTCGTCAGTATATAGCAATAACAATATCCGAGATTTTCGGTACAAAAAAAAACAGTAATTATTATATTATTCATAACTTCAATATCATTGGATGCGTTACTACATTCCTAAAGTAAATAGGTAGGACTGTTGTTATAATTATAAAATAAGATTTGTAGTATGTATAATATGTATTTGTACTACGAGTAGCTTCCACTCGCGGCTTCCACTTCGGTTATAATCTAAGTACTGTACGTATTTTATCTGAATCTATTCAGCATATATTGAAGTGAATGAACAATCACATATTCTGCGTAGAAACTTTTCCGCATTTATAATATTGTAATAGTTATATCATTGTCTAACGAATGTCTACGTACGTAGTACATAATAGTACCGTTCGTAGCGTTACTTTGCGTGCTACGGTACAGCTCTGCACCCATATAAAAGACATCAACGACACTGTGTCTACAACAAGCACTTGTTCTAAAATAAACTCTTTTGCAAAAAAAACGGGCAAATTAGATTTTTTTTCTACTTCAATGAAGAAGAACAAAAAATAGGTTTTGTTAATTTGACGATGTATTTTCATGTTTTTTGAAGCATCCTGGCATGATTATTTACGTTCCAAATTTAAAATTTGAAATTATTAAAAGAAAAATAGTGATTATTGTGGATTATTCTAAAATTGCTTTACTAATGGCGCGATTTGCATTAACGATTTTTAAGAGCCATTTCACGAAATCACGCTACTGACGTTTAGGTAAATGCCAGCGCATCACTTACACAAGTGAAAGATGCAACGACGGAATAGCGTGACTGTGAGTAACTCATTTTGATATCTGCACTCATTAATAAATAAATATAAGTTGTGATATAAAAAATTGTGTAATTGGCATGAGTAAACAATGATAATTTAGAGTTATGTTAAATATTCTTTTCTGACCAAGAAAACAGAGTTAGTATCACAGTTAATTGAGATTAGATTAATTGAAGAATGCACTTTCTTTTTCAATATAATATCTGTTTGGAATTACACTTTATTTAACGCAATAAATCGTGTTAAAATGCTTATATAATTCGTGGAAATTGCTGCAAGGTCTTTAATTTTTATTCCATAATTATGATAAATTATCGATATTCTAGTACATTAAGTGTCAACAAGATTATATGCCTGCTTTATAGATTTTTTTTTTAAATTATTTTTTTGATGAATTTTTATACAAGAGATAGAGCTCAGAAGATGGCTATGTGTACGTTAATTCGTAAAACAAGGTGCGGGAGATTGGTCACTACAAAATACTTGAAGTAATATTTGTAAATGTGGTACATTAACTGAAATGAGAACAAATTATTCTATTTTTATCAATTATTCAACAATTTGTAGATCTTTCCTATGATAGTAAATTAAGCGCTTAAAATCTTCGATAAACGCATCAAAATGTGAAATGCCTCTTAACTGATTACGATATTTTAAAACTTTTTGGATATTTTCTGCAAATTAAACAATTTAATCTTTCTTTTTATATTAAATACCATTTTTTGATATGAGTGATAAAGCGATAAGGGCTGGTAAAATTATAGCCCTACTTGACGAAGGTTGTTCGCAAACTTACGTGTCTCAGCGGCTAAATGTGAGTCGTTCAACTGTCCAGAGGACTTGGCAACGGTATCAAGAGACTGGTTCGGTCAAAAGAAGACCCGGTTTGGGAAGAAAACGATGCACTGAACCAAGTTATGACCGCTTTTTGGTGAGTCAGGCGTTGCGTAATCGTAAGGCGTCAAGTGTGGACCTGAAGAAGAGCCGTGAAGAAGTAAGAGGAGTAGCAGTTAGCTTGTGGACGGTCAGGAGGAGGCTTTTGGCTGCCAATATCAAGAGTTACCGACCAGCTCGGGGCCCTAAATTACTCCGTGAGCACCGTGTTGCTCGACTTCAGTTTGCTCGGAACTGTGCTTTATGGACTCCGGAGGACTGGAATAAAGTATTGTTTTCTGATGAAGCTAGAATCTCTTTGTATGGAGATGACTGACGCCGGCGAGTGCTGCGAAGACCACGGGAACGCTATGCGGAAGTGTGTTTCAAAGAAATCACTCCTTATGGCGGAGGCTCTGTTATGTTTTGGGCAGTAATTAATTCGACGGAGCGTACGGAGTTAGTTTTCATAGAAAATGGGACATTAAATGCACACCGGTACATAATGGAAGTCCTAATTCCATATGCACAACCCACATTGACTGCATTTGGGGAAGATTCCATTTTTATGGACGATAATGCTCGCCCGCACCGTTCTGGCGACGTGGAAGGCGTACATGCAAGAAGTTGGGATCCGTCGTTTAGATTGGCCAGCTCGAAGTCCTGACCTCAATCCAATTGAGCATGTGTGGGATGTTCTAAAGAGACAGGTAAGAAAGATCAGTGCAACCTGTTCCACAAAACATCAGGGAGCTAAAATGAGTCATTGCAGAAGTGTGGGAACGTATTCCTCAAAACGTTATTAAAAACATCGTGGAAAGCATGCCCAGAAGGATTCAAGCTGTGATTTTGGCAAGAGGAGGTCACACTCGTTATTAGGTTTTTACATTTGTAACTTTATTTAATTAAAAAAAGTAAAAAAAACTTGTCTGTATTGCCGACCACTTCTTATTGTTTGGACGTGTACATCGATTTTTAAGAATCCATCGGTTTTTTTTTCTTTTCATTGCTCGAATTCACTTCACGCGCATTAATTTACACGATTATAAGTATACAGACTACGTCAAAGAAATAAATTTCATTTAATTAACTAAAATCGACCTTAGAACGTAAATTTCCTTAGGTGCCCGTTTTTTTTGCAAAATAATGTATTTCGAGCTTGTGAAAACTTTCTAAGTCAGGGGCATGCGTAAAAAGATACCACAACACTTTTTACATCAAAGTTATAACTTTGATAGTATCTTTTAAAAAAAAAGTTTTTAGAGAATTAAAAAATCGTGGAGGCAGTGTTATTGCTCTAGAACTCGTACGGCCTACTGGATTTGTCACGGTTACAAAAATGAAGATGGTCTTTTTTAAAATACATTTTTGTATTCTTTCGTGTAAATATTTACCAGTCAAATAATGTTACTTGTTAGGGTTACTAAAACATACTATAAATATAGTTTGTTTATACTTGTTGATACCTGGTGATACTTTCATCAGTTAATCTAATAATATTTTTTTTTCTAGGATCGGGTTTGGAAAATTGTATAATCTCCCTGCTGAATTACAAGAACCTTTTGACATATCGTAAACCCCGCCCTCCAAAACCAAGCCAATATATTATGTAATATTTTTTTGAACAGAAATTCTAGTCAAACTATCTTACACTTTTTTATTGTACCCATTTACGCAATTGCAACGAATTGAATTGGAGAATCGCATATCGAACTCGCTCTTAAGCTGGTTATATCTCTAAACATAATTTTTCGTATTTGTATTTATTAAATATAATTGAACCTTCCTTAATACAATGAAATTTCCAGTAAACTTTATGTCTTTGTTTTGCTTGGTACCTACTTTATAAGGTTTGGTGGATACCCTTTGAATCATCGATGGGTCGCCATATGGCGGCACATGCGCCTGCGCCGCCACGCTCGTGCCTCCGCCAAATTGCAGGTTCTTCGGTGCAATCCCTCTCATTGAATTAAACAATGGGACTTTACGTTAATTGTCTATCACGCTGCTAGGTTACATTTCACCCTAGCGAACTAAATAGATTAAAGAGAACATAATCTGTACGTTTGGTAAAAATATTTTGTAATTGTAACTGTTACAAAAAAAAACAATTTTACATGTGTATTTAAAGCTTTGATATTTAATTACCATATGAAAATCAACAATCAAAATCATAACATAGAACGATTTCTTGACATTATTATTACATATCCTAGTAACGTTATTATTTCCTGAACTGAGGAACTACATCTGCAGTTTATTAATGATATATCATAAATATACGTCATTCTTAACGAGATGAAAACTACGTGCGTCGAAAGGCATGTCGAATGCACGAGATTAATTTCAGGGTTTCGCGTGACGACATTTTAATTGTTACACATTGTTTTAGATTGGGGTAATATGCGGAGGCGGCGAGCCGTTATCTGATGAAATATGTCCGTTATGATTGGCAAACAAACAGTATGGCGCGGCCATATGTCGCGGCACGTGCGCCCGCGCATCGCGTCGCGGCCCGGCCGCTGCTTTGCTCACTCATCGGTGAAACTGTATACATAGCCTTCAAAACTGATTAGAATATACTTTTTAACAATCAAATTCAAACCCATCCTTATTTATTTTCTGGGTTAAAATGGTTTCTGGATCAATTCAAATAATAAAAAAAATTGTTAACGATCACTTTATACTCTATGTAGTTAATTTATTTGCAGTAGAAGTCGGACCAAGGGGTATACCAGTAAAACTTACTAAAAGAGGCTAATCAAGAACAACCGTTCGAAGTTTCGAACCTTGAATCCTAAGCGGCATTATTAAGACCTTCCGAAATTAGGTTAAGTGGGGAAGAAGAAACCCTAGGTGTATGTCACAGGCAATTGAGCTCTTTGATCTGCAACGCGATGGACCCGGAATTCGCAAGGTAGTAATAGGCAACCCGGAATGCATGGAATGTTAAGTAATGTTATCCAGGTTACTTGAATGAATGAAATAAAATATATATAGGTAATTGAATTTAATTTCTTTTGTTATAATTTACATATTTTGTCATTTGTTCCAACAAATTGTACATACTCGTGAGCACTATGGAATTATTATGATATATTAAATCTCTTGACGTGTCTTGACCTTTGCCAAGTCTATGTGCGGGGAAGCCAGTGCGCGTCCATCCGTCAGCGTAATCGCTAGTTAATCATTTTTCGGTTGATGGGGTTCATTGTGCTGCGCTATACACGGATTATAATTCATAGCCAAATTGAGGCGTGCAAAATTTTTCCAATTATACTTTTTTATATCCTTAGAAGCGTCGTCAGACTGATCAGGGGTAATTTTTTTCGGTCTACTCATGCCATCACAAAACTGTGCTTGTTTAGGCATGATATGTATCGCTTGATTTTTATCATGCCAAACTTACTGAATGACTACAAGATGTAACGACTGGAATATACGAAAATATGGAGAAAAATATGAAAATCAGTACTAATATTTATATTATAAATGCGAAAGTAACTCTGTCTGTCTGTCTGTCTGTCTGTTACGCTTTCACGCCAAAACTACTGGACCGATTTGAATGAAATTTGGTATGGAGGTAGTTTGAGACCCGGGAAAAAACATAGGATAGTTTTTATCCGACTGCGCAAAAAGAGGTTAATGTTTTCGCGCGATAACCGACATACGAGCGGGCGGAGCCGCGCCCGGAAAGCTAGTACTTAATATATTTTAATATTTACCCACACTTCTGTACAATATTAAACTGTGTGTTTACAATGAACATTAAAACCATTGAAAAAGTCTAATGGAATTATAGATAGAGATTATCATGTTTATATTAGACTTACACGTCTTTGTAATACGTACGAGAATGTTGCATTTGAGCTTAATACGTAATATGGAGTTGTTGCGAACGAAATTTGTTTTAAAGTACATGCAAACGAAACCTGGATGACAAGACTGAAGCATTTAGTACATTAATTTTATCATATACCTAATACTTCTAAAGTCTCCCCTATTAGAGGGGAGGTTTGACATAATTCTCACGCTTGGCAGGCATTTTTGGGAACCGCAGTGTATGATGGCAATTCTTCAGAAGGTTGCTCTCAACCTCACTTTCTGGTAAATTTTGCTTTCACCGTCTCTTACAACTATCACGGGAAGATATAGAGGGGTGCAATTCTATCCCGGCACCCTACAGGACAATTAACTAGAATTTATGCTTAGATATTTTATCCATAGGTTGAATGGATTTGAACAGTTAAAATCTTATATTGTAACATGCTTCTCGCACAATCTTTTCTTTAGTCAATATATCACTTTAATATTTCTATCTATTTATCTATCTATATCAAAACTAAAATTTTGAAGTAGTCTAGTCTTTCATTTCGGCCCTTAAGGTGCTGACAAGTGTAAAATACCTTTGAACAGGTATTAAAAAAAATACTACGTGCGTCAAAATATGAAAAAAAATTATGTTATCCTACTTTCTAAGGCATGTTGATTCCAGAATACGTTTGTTATTTTTTTTCTCTATAGAATAAAATTGCAACGTTGACTATTCATTTAATTTAATTTTTATGTATAAAACTACAGCAAATATTATCAGGATGGACATGTAACGTCACATTTTAGATTTAAATGATTAGTTTTGTGTGAATAATGAAACATTTAGTTATCACCAGATTTCACCATCCTTTCCTCTCTTACACTCCTACGCAATCTGATAGTGACGGAATTTTAGTATTTGTCATCGTCTTAAGGTCAAAATGACATGTAGCCACACGCAAAAAAATATTTGTGAGCTTTCCTGGGGTGCACTGTGCTCTGCACTCTCTTATTAATAAAAGTATCGTAGTCATTTCTAAAAATAAGTTTGTTTAATTTATGCCTGAATCTGTAATGATTTCACTCAAACGATTTATAAATCGTTGCAGGAAATGGTCGTTGATAGGCCGAAGATTAGAAGCAATGCCAATTTAATCTGAATCGTGGTATTATATGCGAGGTGGTATAAATACCTATTTGAAAAGTACTGATGTGTATCTTACAATGTATCTTTCTTACTGATGGCTGCATATATATATTAAATGCATCCAGATTGTTATATACATCCGGGATTTATGTTCTTAAATACATAAGAAATGTGAGGGAAGAGGAGTGCCATACCAGGCAGCTTTAGATCGATTAGAATCGTAAATACTTCAGGTTCCAGCAAAGCTCTTAGATTTGTTTCTTGCTACTAATGTCTGGCCTGAAGGTATCCTTTCTCAGTCTATGTTCGTAACTGAACATTATTATCCGATACTTTAGGGAAGCAAGACCGAATGAATCCTAGAACATAAAAGGTAGTATGCGTAGTGTTCATATGTTAGTCTTTAAAAGATATATATTTTATGGGTCGTTATATACCTACACTTTGTATATATAGTTACATGTACAAACAGAACTCCCACGAGCTTATTGAAAATCAAACAAAATATTGTTGTACTAACCTATTAACATATACTAAGTAATATTAAACCTATATATATTGGTCATATAAATAAGCTGAATTTCAAATCAAAATCATCAAATTGTAATGTTGTCAGACTACTTATTGCTAATATTGACATTTCCGTATTTAAACTTATCACACCAATTGATAGGCAATCAGCTAAACAGTGTGGCCATAAAATCGGCGCGTACATCAACACGCCCGTATCGCCGACCGCGGCAGCGACCCTAACTCTGACATTGAACTCGACAAGGGGAGAGCAGGCCAATTTCTCTGTTTTACATTTATAATATGGTATGATAAAACAAGCAATGATCTTAGAATTTTAACTAAAAGTCCCCGTAGTGTTCCCTACTTACGAATAAGCCCTGATATCTTTCCTCCAATGGAAAGTCGTAAAATCTGACCATTAAAAAATAATGCGTCATGTGATCAGCATGCCTCATCTTGCTCTTTATAATCTTTTGCCTACTAAGTAACTAACTAGCAACAGGTATATTATCAATATGAAGTCCCAAGATGGACTATGTAGCACTTTGTTAAATTGACAATTATTTAAATTTTTGACATTTTATTGAATATTTAACGTTTTTATAATTTTTTATCGTTAGTGTAAGTGGTGTTTCTAACCGTTCTAATTGAATAAATAAATAAATAAAATCAGGCAGGCGGCTGGCCCTATACACCAATACAAAACTTTTGATGAGTAAAACATAACACCAGTATTCAATACTACCGTTCACTTGAACTATTTTTTTTCATGTATACCAGTCGTTATGAACTCGACATACTCAAAAACAAAGCTCTTCCACATCTTTATATAGGCAGATTAATTTAACGCAGTGGAAACTCATTTGAGGGTACATAATTATACTATTTCTTGCCACACAGAGGACATAATATATATTTTAAAAATATGTTTTCAGTAATAACACGGTGGACAAAAAACAATTTATCAACATTTTGACTTTGAATTTATGGCTAATAGGCTAGCCTTTGACCACTTGAACGTAATGGTAAGTTATGATATTGTCGAAGATGTTGTTCAGGTTAACCTAGAATTACTGGCACTGAAAGACTGTTGCCGGTGACATCGTTAGGTGCTTGACTATTGGTCACTCGTTCAAGTCATGACCGTAGCCAACGATGTTTATCTAAAAAAGCTGGCCTAGCCTCCCTCCTAATATGTTCACGTTAGTATTTTAATAAATCTTTCGGGAAATCTGTCTATTAAGGTGGTAAGGAGTTTAATGATTATTTATTTTTTCCTTTTTTATGCTACTTATGTGTAGCAACACAGCCCCCCTAACATTAATATGAGTATGCTGCTCATTAGACGGATTTTTTCCCATAATTATCTTTAACGACATCCTACAGCAGGATATAGAATAATCCTTATATTTTTAAATTAGGAACTGTGTGACGTAAAACAAAGAACATTTTCATCCCACCATCTCGGAAAGAGTATTTTTAATCTTCAATATCTGAGTGGAAAAGCCGTTTTTATTCTCTAGAGGATAAAGTAAATTGAATTTAGAACATCGTGTGCACTAAGTTTGTGAATTAAAAAAAACATTAAACCTATTTACTGCTACCTCTATGGTGCCGAATATATCATACAACTTTTTTTTAATTTGTTAAAAACTCAGACTCGGAACCTTCTTGGTGTTCTTTTTTCAATTTGCTTTGTACGCGGTTCTTTACGCGGCATTTTTTCACGTCATTGTTAAACCTTATATTAAAAACAAGAAACTTGAAAACAAATGAAAAAACTAAAATGAGTGATTCTAGCGACGAGGAAGTTTGTTTGACGCCAACAGAATTGACATACCTAAACGGAAATAAAAGTGTACCTATCTTGTGATTGTAAACGTTTTTTTTTGCATTTAGTCATTTCCTCGCTGAGGTGGAATGAAAAGTTACGTGTTACACTCGAGTGCAAAGATTTTTCACCTCGTGCTCTTTTGATTCCCTCGCTAACGCTCAGGATTCTAATTTTGAATCACTCGCTGCGCTCGTGATTCAATTTTAGAATCCTTCGCTTGCTCGGTCATCAAAATTGAACACGCGGTTAAAAAGCAACTTTGCACTCTTGTATAACAAATAACTATTATACATTGTAAAGAAGCTACATAACAATTCGAATTATCGTTTTCTCCCCTAGAGCCCCCCAATGTGGTGTTGCGGTTGTAGACAGTAGCGCGGCGGCCCGCATGCCTGCTGCGATGTGATTTGCATGCTCCTATGCCGGCTGATACCATCATTGGTCGTGACTAATAGGTAAAGAGCACGTTGTTTTAGAATTTTTGGAAGTTTTTGTACTTGGTTCTGTAGAATATCTACACCTACATGACTGCTTGAGTGTGTGTATATTTGTATGTATTTACGTTTGTTCAACGATGACTTTATAACGCCCGGCGCCCGCTGACACCTGAACTTCGTGAATTTTGATAAGAAAGTACTTACAGAATATATTTAAGTACATACCTTCTAAGTCAGTAAGATTTTTTGATTAGAGATTAAAAGGGGATTAAAAATTTTATGTTTACAAAATAATTCGTGTTTGCTGACAAAAAATCTAACTCAAGTAAAGCTTTATATTTAGATCAATATTTTTTTGTTAGATTTGAAGCAAAGTTTAAAGCACACAATAAGTACTACAGTTCTATATGATGAAAATAGGGCAAGGTGCAAGTGGTCCCTCTTTTAACGTTCCTGTTTTAAAAGCAACAGACAATGGTCATCACCGTCTTCATACCCATATCTCACTTATGTGGGGTATTTGAATCAAGAAAGTCTTCTCTAACACAGCAAGGACAACAGAAGAACATAATAATAGTACATGATACAAGTGAGCTAAGTTGCTCAATATACACGAGGCTGTGGGTTGCAGCCCGAGCCGTAGGCAAGAGGGTAAATCAGCCGAGTGTATAATGAGCAAGTTGCTCACGAGTTTCATACGCACTTTTTCAAATGCGATACAAACAACACACGAAAATTATGGAAAATAGCGCGCAAGTTTATTATTTTGCGCGCGGCAAATGGACTTGCTCCCATCCGCCCCGTTGTCTTTGTCCCGTTAAAGGGGCAGCTACTATATGGTTGATTACATATAAATCTGTATTACCCGGTTAAATTGAAAATGCTCTGTTTACTCGCATATAATTTGCAGTTAGGTACTAACTTAACTTTGTAGGGATAATTCTATTACGCACTAATGTATAATATTATTATGTACGAGGGTGTTATAGATCGGTTTATGGCCCTAAGAACGATATAATAAAGCTCACTTTACGATCAACGGTGTTGAAACACGATTTACTTATTATTAACCGGCTTGGACTCAATTACAATACATTTTTTTTCATCACACTTGCACGTAAACAGTATCTAAACATAAAGGTTAACTTGGCCATAATACCCCATTTAAAACCCTCGAGCTTTCTTTTTGTCATGAAAAAAAGTCGGTATTTTTTTTTTATTTATAGCACAGCACACTGGTCATGCAAGTACAACCAAGGAGTTTACACGCAATTAATATTTGTGTTAATATGTTATATAAATAGGAATTTCATCGCAATCTCACTACATGATACTTGAATACTCAACTAATGTTCTTAATAATCGATTTTAATAGTTTTTTGTATTAAAACGTGGAAACTTTTTTACGCTCTGCCTTGGCTGTAGTAGATATACCTAGGTAAGTATACACCCTTAATGTTTCTGAACGAAACATTTATATAATCTGTGGTGTGGGCAAAAAGCCTGCCATCCGCTCACAAAAAAGTTCACGTATTTCGTAATAATAGTAATTGTGCTGACTAGTGTATTAAATTTTTAACTCATAATTATTTACTCGCAAATGTGATGAAAAACATTGTATGTTTCACGGGCGGTACGGGAATTACGAACCTCGACTCATAAAGCCCTCAGTCTTAGACTTCGGGCTTCTACTAGAGCATCGATCGTAATTCCTTACTTACCGCACTTAATACACAATGTACTACACCAGGTTTAGGAAATTTTAATGACTTTGCTTGATAATACGAACAACAATATTTTGAACTCGCGAATACCACAATCCTGCAGACTGGTTACCAAACTTAGCTACATGCGTGAATCAGTAAAATTATTGAATTTCCCGCAGGCGTGAAATTACACTTTAATTGGCTTTAGTTGACAGCGAGAACAAAATTCAAATTTGGTCAGGAAGTTTGAGTTTTCTATGTTCTGATTGGTCCGGGTTCGTGCTTCAGATAAATGAGGTTAATTAGGTAAACTATTGAAAAGAATAATATGATGCAAAGGTTATAAACCTTTGAGGAAATATAAGTGTCCATTGCCCACGGTCGGCAAGTTTCGCGCCTACCCTCATTCAACAATTTATTATATTTGTCATATTTTCATTACTTATAAAGTTAAATGTGACCTATATATCCAGTAACTGCATGAAATATTCGTAACATTATAAAAAGAATATATTCTTTTATTTAATTCAACTATATACAACAGCGAAAAAAAAAAAGAAAATTTTAAGATTTTATGGTGTTATTTTGGAAAATTATGATAAATATTTTTATAATTCTATTTGTCACATATAATGTGTTATTTACAAAATCCTGATATTAAAAGCTATAGCAATAATACAAATAAATACGCATTTTCATACAAAATCTTATTGATAAAATACTTTGAAAACATGATAACATTATTTTAGGAAATTAGCATTTCATTTAGGCAACTATAAAAAAAATCACGAGGCAGAAAGTAAATAATGGGGCTGAGTTTTGGCCTTTGTATGAAAAATGTTTTTGCTAGCAACAAACAGGAGAAGACCAGAACAAAGGTATTAAAAAAAATACGGTTCCCGGCTTGTCTGACTGACCCTCCGTGGGGATGCTCTCATTACCCGTTTTCTGTAAAATTATGAACTATCAAATCATTAGGAATAATCTTTTGGTACGGGAATTCTATATTATATCTAGATATTACATTAGTGATGAGTAAACTGGCAAACCAGAAATGTAGATATACAAGTTAAAAACATGCATGCTAAATTTCACCGAGTTTGAACACTTGTATTTAAATTATGACAAAACTGCATTTATATATGTCAATAGCAACAAAAAAAGTGCGTTGGAAGAGGATTGCTTTTAAACAATTGTCGAAATCAATACTCTCATGCAAAGTAATTCAGGGAGTGCGCAGACGAGAAATATATAACATGGAGTTTTGGCGTTTACTTTTATATACATTAGGTACTTCAAAATGTATGCCATCTGTATTAATTATATATCTTATCGATTAGGCGTAACCTATATTGCTTATCTAACTCAATGTAAAAAACTATAGATACCTATTGTAGTATTTTCGAACAATATTCCCAATCCGTAATTAAGATAAAATAGTGAATTTTATCCCTTACCTAAATTAGTCATTTGATGTTTCCCACAGAAAAAAATGTCCAAATAGCAAATACCCATAACAGATAAGATTGCAAATGTTTATTCACACAATTAAAAACACCATAAGGATAAATCATTGGATTGGGTCTTCATTTTCAATTTAGATAAAGAAATTGTTTTATAATAAAGTGGGGTATTTAATAGCTAGAGAGAAAACTATAAATTTTAAGTGTTCCATTTATAACAAAGTGACGAATATATCTCTTGTGAAAGATTATGGCCATAAAATAAATAAACTCATTTATAAGTGAGGGGTGTAATTGTGCGAAGGGCAGTTCCACCTGTTTTTAAAAGATATTTACGAGTATTTTATGTACTTAAATCTAGGATAGTTATATTTATACGACAAAAGGGATTTCAGCATGATTGTACATGCTGTGCTGATCAGGTGCTGCTGTAATGCGACGCTGTAATGCTGACGCGTAAGGTGGACATTGACCTTGTTACAGGCAATTGAAGAGTTTTAATTTAATATTATTTTTAACAGCTTAGCTAACTATTCATTATTGACTTATTTCACCTAATTATTGTTGGTTAGAGGATGTCTCCAAATTAGTTGAATAAAAAAACTACAGAAAATTATTAATGTAATAAAAATAATGATAAAATTATGATATTATAAATTCGAAAAGCAGGGTATAAATGAGGGCCCGGTCCGGATAACATCGGTCGATTTTCTAATAAGCTTATCATGTTATGGTAATGTAACACTTGTTGATGGTGACCAGTACAATTTGGACGAGTGGCAATTAATTTACTAAGCGGTTTGCATCACTGAAAAGGGTTTTTTCTAATGGAATCGATTTGCAACACAGAATAGTATGAAATAACTTGTAGAATTCAGGCTATGAAAATGTGAGCTTAGAGTGTTTTGAATCGGTATGGTACTAACTTCAACTATTTATTTATACATTGCAGTGTTTATAGTTAATTAGCCGGTTGTTTTTATTAAATAAATTTTACTATCGGGCAGTGATTAATAATATTAGTACTCGTAGGTATCCAGAAAAATTACAAGCTGCCAGAAAACCTTACAAAAAAATTTAACTTTTTCATGTCACCGAATTCTTTTTTAAATTATCTACTGACTTCTTCTAAAGCTATTTAAATGTGATTACTCTGCCAATAATGAATTGATTTAATTATTAGTTTTGTTTCGTAGGTACCTTTTACTTAATTAGTGGCTCCATTTAGATTTTCATTAAAATATAATAAAGTTAAACGCATTTGACAATTTGCCTATACCTCTATGACATAGTATTTGCAAGTTTTGTCGACTGATACCAGTATTGTGGGATTATGGGTGAGTGTAAATCGATAATGTAAGCAGACCCTACGTCTGACTCACTCAATTCAGTTTAATTTATTTACTGTAAAAAATATCCATATTATAGTTAATTTTCCACACCATTATATATTAAAATAAAATCTTATTGGAACTTATTATTGTAACACTAAATAAAATTTATATAAAAGTAAAAATAGTGAAGTTAAAATCGTACTATACTAAACTTAAATCTGATTATTTACTATGCACATCGTTGGAATGGGAGCACATACATCTTTTTTAAATGGGTAATTAGAGGACCATCAACCCTGCTCCTACTCTCAGGTCGTGTTGCCGCTGTCGCGCACCCGCCGTCGTATCTGGGAGGACACACTCCTACACATGATAGCTATGATATAATCGATATACGTCTCAGTAAGAAATCCTGATGCCCTGCAGAAACGCGGTACCTTCAATTGCATCCTGAACGTGTTATAGTTCGGGTCCTTTTTTTTATTGATTGCACGCAAGAATCTACTTTAATTACATTCATTTACGATACAATATATTATACTTATATTAAATTATTACTTACACATGCATAGTATCTAACCAGTTTACAATGTAGATATATATAAAAAGATAGCTACCTACATTTCGCTACCCATAATCAACCTTTACATGAAAATATTATGTATTAATTTGTAGGTACTATGTAAAAAATCATCCCTGTTCGTATACAACTATTAACTGAAGAAGGTTTAATTGCACACACGCACCTGGGCCCGCAGGTGGGAATCGCATTTTGGGGTTAGCGCTGCTTTGACACCGAACCACCACTGCACTACTGTGGGAACTGACACGAAGCTAATAGGCTATTGTTTTATATTTTTTGGTATTCGAGCGATAGTAGATGATGTAAATTACAATTAAGTACGCAAGAGGGAACGATGAGTGCAAGGAATAAGAAGAAAATTCACAAAATCGACATTTCATATTACCCTATTTTCTCCCCCAGAATTTCACTGATTCAACTATTTTTCGGCATTACAATTTTGTAAAAATAGGCTTCTATACCTACCTAATTTTCATATATGCCCCGACGATGCAGCGCCTCGGGGATGTTCTACAAGTCACGTGTTGATTGTTTCTACACCAACTTGGGGAAACGATGCACATTTATGGTGCGCAGGGTCCAGGCCAGTCGCAGCAGCATTCTAATCATATTTGCCAATACATTTGACTGACAGTACAACAATCATTGCTGTATTGTTCATAGACTGACTAATAAATAAAGAGCAGAATCTCAATCATTTGTTTGACACGATTTGAAACATAATTATTATTGATATTATTTCACTTCAATTATTTTCAATTATTTAGCTTTCCCATTTGTTCATTGTAACAGTTTGTTTTCTTTATTTATAATTATATTATTCAAATTGTATTTTTATCAACATGTCTAGAACTGGTTGAAATAAATGAAATTATTATTATACGTTAAAAACTTTTTAAATTTGTCTGCTTAGCCTCTGACCATAGCGGTAAAACTTTTTTAATGATTTTCCGGGTCATATTTTCTTTAGTAATTATGAGTGCTAAAAAATGAAATGACAGGGGCGTGTCTATAGCGAGCCTAGATTTTAAGCAGAACAAATGATAGCTCTACACTCTAAGGGCAATATTTAGGAAGAAAGTAGGGGAATACATTTCTATGGAGAATCCCATGCTTCCGTCTCGTTTAAGTGTTAGGTATTCCTATGGGTATCATAAATCACTAAGGCATAATCAACAACTTGAAAATATAAGTTATACAAAAGCCTGCTCACGATACGTTTTGTATTCAATAATTTCCCTATGTGCCGGAAAATAATAAAGTGAGTCAGATTACTAATGTCTGGGTATTTTAGTATATGAAATGTGGATGCCGAGTCCTCAATTTACCAATAAACAGTTAACATCTCTTGGTAGTCTGGCTTTATCGTCACCATCTCACCCTGATATTAGATTCTACTAAAAACAGCCAACTGGGCTATTCTACCGCTATTTATTAAATAGTTATATACCTAGCTTATAAATTATAAATGTGTTCTGACAAAAAGGGAACGTGAGGGCTGGCGCTGCGGCTACTTCGGCGGAGCAACTCAAGCGGCGCAAATATGCTAACCTCGGTATGGGTTACATATTTGAGCCGTTTGGTGTAGAGACGTTGGGTCCGTGGGTACCGGGAGCTCATCGTATTTTCCAAAACCTATCTGAGCGCTTGGTCGATGCGATGCGTGATCAAAATGCTGGCACATATTTGGCTCAACGAATAAGCATTGCAATTCAACGGGGCAATGCTGCCAGCATGCTGGGCACACTGCCAACTGGGAGTGGGCTGGAGCATTTGGACTGCCTATGAGTCTGCTATGAATTATAGGTTGTCTAAATGCTTTTATTGTAGTAGCTGTAGTGTTGTATATAGTTCATAGTATTTTGTTTAATAAAGGCATACCGCCGGGAAAAAAAAGGGAACAGAAAGTTTAATAGTTAATTTATTAGTGACTTGCTTCAAATCAGCTTGTAAAGTAATAGCCAGGTAACGAACACCCAGCGCCATCTACGAAATAGTTTTCAGTTATCATTTGTTTACATCGCGCTCCATTTTTAACCGACTTCCAAAAAAGGAGGAGGTTCTCAATTCGTCTGTATTATTTTTTTACTTTACAGTATAGTTTTAATAAGCTGCCAGCAGATTGCCACCAAGGAGACTATTATGTTTTATTATTTTTCCTTAGAAAAACAATCCATGGAGTTTCTTACCTACAGAGTTAACGGTAGGAATCATATAGGTACCTAATAACCTCCTTACTTTGAGCGATAATCTTACCAGAGGCCATTGCCTTTTCTTGTTATTATTTAATTCAAATGCGCAGGGCATTTCAATTGAACTACCTACTTACATAATATATCAATAAATAGGTATTGATAAATGTACATCTGTATATGATTCAAATGTCTACTGAAAATTCTTATGTATTCCTACTCTGGTCTTTTGTACATTTTATTACCAACGGGTGTAAAAAAAATTGTATGCGCGCGGACCCTTTTTCTTGTTCTATTTATCCCGTGTCATCCAGCACCTCGAGGGGACTGGGCCTCAATTGTCAGAGGCTATGCTTTCAGATTCAGGCGATGTACGATATAGTACCTATCCTGCTGCCATAGAACATATAACAATACTACGCTGCTGCTGCTTAGGGGTGGACACAGTTGGCTACTCTTTTGACAGTCAACACCTTCAAATACTTACTCAATAATGTCCTCTGTTTCAATTAATTGCAAGACGCAAAAGTCTCGCAGACTCAGTCTCGTTCTTGCTCAATTCTTGCAGGGTCAGTCCGATTCTTGGTCATACTACAATGTGGCGGTATAGCTCTCGTAAAAATGAAAGAATAATTTCGGGCAACATTAGTATGATTTCTAAATATTATGATTACAAGCACTACGGCGTACTAAGCGAAAATCATAAATTTGGTTTAAGAAATACAATTGGAGCACGAAATTTCGGCGACATAGCCGACCCCCCGGTAGCTGAGAGGTTTAATCATCCGGCGCGAAATCTGAAGGTTTAATTCCCGCCCGGAGCAAAACATTTTGTACTCCAATAATTTGTAAATTTAGAACATTAGTATGAACTTAGCTGCAGATTTTCTACCAGAGGTTGGTAGCTAATCAGGCGGGCATTTGCTAAATTCCCTACCACCATGCTATATCGAAGCCTTCCTAAGATAACAACCGGGACTGAAGGCTTAACATACTCTCCGACGCACGGAAGCGCTGAATGCCGGGTTGGTTCTGCCTCTAGCGGTGACCCATCTAAATGAAGACCGGCGCAGCGAACATTGCTTAACATACTAAGTTGATCGGTTAACAACGACTTGGCAAGCTTTGCTGCGCTTCGAAAGTGAAAGATCCGTTCTACAAGAATAGGTACTTTAATTAAGTCCAGCAACGCATCCTTGATACCTTGGTATTGAGGATGTCCGTATGCGACGGTGACTACTTACCAACTGGAGAGCCGCTTGTGTGTCCTCCTATCCATGCAAAATGAAAATAAGACGTACTCATGCACAATTATATCAGATATAATTCACCAGATCATCACATGAAATCACCTTACAGATGATCATAGTTCCCTCTAGTTACATTCATCCATTGATACCTACCATGTCAACTGCATTCGGTGAATTTTTATATAATATACTTTCAAAATAGGTGGTTTTTCAGGAAATCAGCTGTACCTATGTCTTTTGTATGTTTGCTACGCGATTACACTGTCAATTATTAACGGATTTTGATGAATATTTATTGTCAGGTAGAGTATTCCTCCTGTTTTTTTTGTTGTCCTGTTTAAATTTCATCAAAATCGGTTGAGTAGTTTTTAAGTGATAGACAATTCAGTGAAAAATGTACTTGCATACCTGGATGATTTAATAGTACCTAAAAACCAATAACTGCTTATTTCGAGCGAGTTCATTGGATTCTCAAAACATAATGAAGGTTTCCATAGAAAAAAAAGGAACCAACATTTAAAAGTACGAAATAACATGTGGAAATTGAACCATGATAGTGTTTGGAATGCGGTCAGTGTTTGGAATTTCCACGGTACTGACTTCAACAAGTTATTTCATACTGTTCTGTTCTGTTTTCATTTCTATATTTTTTATATGGATACTATCAATATGTTTTATTATGAACTAGCTTTCCGGGCGCGGCTCCGCCCGCGCGTATGTCGGTTATCGCGCAACAACATTAACCTCTTTTTGCGCAATTGGATAAAAACTGTCCTCAAACTATTTCCATACCAAATTTTATTCAAATCGGTCCAGTAGTTTTGGCGTGAAAGCGTAACAGACAGACAGACAGAGTTACTTTCGCATTTATAATATTACTACTGATTATATGAAGTGATATAAGAGATATAGGAAGTTATTGATTATTGGTAAAATTACACTGTAATATTTAATTAATATAGACTTAACATATTAGAAATTATTAGACTTAACATATTATTTAGAATAAAAACGTCGAGGTATTACTGATTTTAAACTAAGTTTATTATTACCATAATAATGTAAATGGAGCCTAATGGTTGAGGTATTAACAAAAAATCGAATAAACACTTTCTCGTTTATTTAGAATAATTCAATATGTAGTAGGTATATCACATGTCGGTATGATTATGTCAATAAGCACGAAAAGCTTTTTAACCAGATAATAACAGTATCGACTCTTAGCTTCTAAAATACATTAAATTATGTAGGTGGAGTTATCAAGTAGGTAGGTATACATTAGTTTTGTGATGTACATACATGAAGGAAGTATATGACAAAGATAATTCTAGAAAGATTAAACATGAAGCATATATTAGAATTCTATAGACAATTTAGATTTTCTATTCATCTCTATTTAGGTTTATTGATAAAATTTTAGTTCGAATGAAAATAACTAAATTTAAATCAGTTAACTTCAATGATCATCTATTAGTGAAAATTTGATTCTCCATCTATCTTTACAAACATGAATATTTTAAAATTTTATTGGATCAGTATGCACCGCCTAATAAGTTAACATATCGTAAAGAAAATATATTCATCATTTTATACGTTCCTAAACCAGTCTAACATAATGCAAGATACGATTATAAAGATTAGCGCATGATTGTATGGTTAAAACATATAAATCATTAATAGTGAAATAAATGTCTGTATTTTGTTAAAACTGAATGATTCTAAAACATCTAGTCTTAAACCTGCCACACACTACGAAATCGAATGCGATTTGAACAGTATTATCGAACGGTCTCGATCAATCGTACCACGTGTGGGAGGTCGGTTCAAAACTGTACAGTTGAACGGAGTAGTAATAAAAAATCAAATAGATAAATTGAATTGAAGGAAAACTACCGTTAAATCGAAGCGTGTGTTTCGGCCGGCTTTCAGTCTTATTGGATCCCAATGGCAGACTGCTTGGCCGTGTAGTACATAATAGTGAGCCGTTTAGCTACTAAAATAAAAATATAAATTATTGATAATTAAGTAAAAAATAATTAATATTGTATTTATTTTCATATCATATTTTTTTTTTAATATTTATGTGTCCGTAGTCGTCGTTTTCATATATTTTCCTTAGGGCGACAACAGCTCTCGATGGTTCGTTCTCGATCTGACGTAGTGTGTGGTAGAAGCAAACCTATAGTGTTGGACGTAATCGGTGATCGCATTCGATTTCGGAGGGTATGTGGGACTAACTAGCCGTGCATGAAGACAATGTAATAGTCACTACGTAACTAGAAAGTGCTTGCTGTGATATGAGTGATGTGATGCTTAAATACAGACGTAGTAACTATTGAAAGTGTTATTGCACAGTCTATGGAATTCTCACATAGGTTTTGTTTTAAAACAATCTGTTTATAAGCTGTCTTATCATTGTAATTATTTTGGCAGTTGCTCTTATTTTTCTTCTTTTTACTTTAAATCCCTCTTCATTTTAACGAAAAGTATGCGGAACCGGTCATGTATTTAATGTTAGTTTTTAAAGGTAATCTTTGACTGTTGATCAATTTTTAAAACATAGAATTAACACATTCTTGATAGTGTTAAGTAATTGCGATGTAGATGAAAGGTTTGTTTCTATTCGTACCTAATGAAAAATTTATAGAGTTCCCAACGAGTTACATTGTTTCTCGAAGTGAAAAACAAATCCGTTCTCTCGAGTTAACTCAAAATTTCGAAGTGACTCGTTAAACTTATATTTTCATGCGGCTTCCCAACAAGTAACCGGTGTAAAGAAATATCACAAAAGAAATTAATATAAGTAAGTAAATTAGTTTAAAAATAGCAATATACCCACAGTAATAACTAAACAGAAAAATCCTTCCAAAATGGTCTTTATATACAAACATACTATAGATCACATTAATTAAACCTACTTATTGCATTGCGTTCAATATTAACTACAGAGCTATTTGGAAAGTAAAACATGATAATTATTAGCAGCTGCAATTTTTACATACGATACCTGAGTTATATTATAGGTAATATAGTAAAAGTAAAAGTTCTCTTATAGAATTCATACACACGAATGTTTAAAATTGCTGATCCATCTGAATCGAATCGCATTTTGAAAACGTGCAAGCTTTTATTTTGTAGTAGATGTATGTACTTATTTACCTATTGTTGTTAACTGAAACGATCTTCATGCGACGGAAATACTCTGTCGGACAATACGCGGCATCCTCAATATAAAATCACACTGAATCATTTCATGCGTCGTGTATAGAAAAAGTTCAGTGAGTCCGGTACACGTAGAACATACAATACTAGGTAAGACGCCATGCTGAAGTGATCCCAAGTCAATGACTTCTTGATAAAAAAAACAATATAAAAAAATATTGTTATGTCAATGCTAACTGTACTCGATCATTAAGGACGTGATACCGGCAAGTATACCCGATTCAGGCTTTATTGCGACTATGAAGTAAGGGGTAAGGCGTTGCGCAAAAGCATTAATGAGGTTGATGATGTGAGCAGGGGCAAGATGTTGAATGCTAACCCCTATCTTGCCCCAGTGACTGGAGGACTGCTCACGGGGGGGTTTAGTGGGTTCGAGTCCCACACACTACCGTGGTGGAAGGAAAGTACGAAGGAAATTTCACATATCGAAAATTATTGATTCTGTGAATGACAGTGTCTGCGCAAAGAACGGCTCGCAGCCCACTTCACAGCCGCAATTTATTTGAATACAAATAAACCTCAAGAGTTTTCTAAAAGCGTCGTGAACGATCGTGTTTGCGGATATTGTACTCGTTATACATATATATGCAATAAATAAGGAATAATTGTTTCCTTCTCTCAAAACGTATACCCACGATTTTCAACGATCAAAACGACATACAGTGATACAAAGTTTCGCTTCTTGACATTAATAGTTCACGCAACATTTTTCTATTTATTTTTAAGAAAACATTTATTTCGGACCGTCGTTTAATTAAAACTCGTTCATGAAATAGAAAACGGCTGATGTGCAGCCATTATGAATATAATTTTGTGGTAAGATACCCAACATAATCGTACTTGTGATGCTAATATAATGATTAATATATTCGCTAAAATATAATGGTAACTATCGTAACTTATATTAACCTATCAAACGATGTTGCTTGAACATAGAGAAGACATTAAGGTAACTACAAAACTAACATAACATACAGGTATTGTTAGGGAATTTAGGTTGAGATCCCAAGTTTTATACGAACATAATTATATAAAAAAGTAAAATTATTAAGATAACCAAGTAAAGTATATTAAATGAGATGCACGATTGAACCCAGTTAGGTAGTCAGTAATAACCTGAACAAGGTTTGATACAAATGGTACAACAAATCAAAACTTTGCTACTGAAATATGAGCATTTATACAATTAAAGATTAATTTAAATAGATAAGATATTTCAATTTAAATGAAGTACCGCCTGTTTGAGTTTCAAAAATCATTTTATTTTTAGTAAGAACCAAGGCAAGATAAATGTCTATTGAAGCGGAAGATGGTTTGTTATACATTTAATTTAAAAAATCCTATTACTTTGTCTTTATTACAAGAACTGTCGTCCAAGTCCTTGCTACGCTAAAAGTTAAGGCTCAAAGCCGTGATCATTCAACTTCTAATCAAATGCCTGTTTCAAATAAAAATTGCATTCTAAGGCATCCATTCTTCATACAGGAGTATAATTTACTATTAATATCATTTTGGAATATACCTGTTTATTAATACGATGACCTATTACTCAACAATAAAAACAATAATCTATACACGGTTCAAATTATAGCTCCCGGGAATGATATGCAAAACGCCTGCAATCCAACGAAAATTAACCTTTTTCATGAAGTATAACGTATTACAAAACATTTACCAAATCCGTAAAAATTGTCTTTGACACTTGCCCGTTTAAACGCAGTTAAGTAATGAAATCGAAAAATACGTTAGTATAGTGACAATTGATTAACTGTCACTTTGACAGCTGACACGTCTTAGCCCCATGCAGTGTTAATATTTGGCATATATGTCAAAACTGTTGAGACATGGATACCGATGTTCCTTTACTTATAGTTTTATTGTCGAGCAATAGAGTAATTATATTTTTTACAAATTGTACTATAGGTATGATACCAATTGCATTATGTCCATCACCTACTTTGGTTACAAGCTGGTATGATCATTGTGAACATGATCAGTGGCATGTGCATGCCTACAAATTGTGATTACACTAGTATATAAACAGTGAATTTAATATACCTTCGGGTAAAGCAATAAGGGTTATTTTTAAAGCGTTCAATGGCATCTTTACTGATTGAAAAGTACATACCCAGTTATAAAATTGTATAAGATGTTTTATAACTTCTCTCTTAACATCAAGGATTTATTTACTGCCTTAAATATGCAGTCTACAGAAGGCATTAAACATTTATTCTATTTGCTCTACTATTTTTCATAACTGGGTATTTTCAATACAATATGCTATTTTATTTGTTATATACTGTATACTGGACAGTATACAATAATTATATATGGTATATCTAACATTTCTTATATACTGTACCCGAAGGTAAAACTTCGCCTATACAATGAGCAACTATCATGAAAAAATATTTTATCTAATCTGCGAATAATAGCAAAATATATCTCTAGGTGGGTTACAAGGTACATTATCTATTTTAAAGCAGAATATGTGTTTCAAATATACATACATTTTGATAAATATTATACAATTACAGTATTTTATTGAAAAGTTTTTCACAGAATATCAATACCACTTATATTTACATACTGATTATATTCAAAACCGCCTGTATATAGAGAAAAATATTAAAGATAACCGTCGATATATTTAAACTAATTAATAATAAGTGATTAAGAATAGAAAATAATTATTAATAATAAGTGATAAATTCATATTGTAGGAATCATTTTAGATATTTTGGTGTCCATAGCGCGCAGCTGCCAACTTCATAAGCATATTAGTAATTAGAGTTATTAATCACTTATGTCATTGGTAATCCTTTATTATGATGTTTATATATAATATATAGAATATATATAGAAACGAACAATCCAAATGATAATAACATTACCAAAGTCATAAGAAAATAAATGAAGTCAATGTATGTTTTGAGATCTTGCTGGCAAGGTGTTAATAACGTCCATAGACTAGAAAACTTTTGGAATGAAGTAGAAAACATTAGGTGTTAGTATGTAGTAGTAGTAAAACGTCTTAGAAGGCTGATTTTAAACTCCTACGTTACGCTTGTTTTAGATCCACAATTATCCACAATTGCATTTACCTCAAATTGCTCATTGCTTCAACCATAGATCTCATATAGTGTGAAGAATCGATAATAAGATTTCACTGTTTGGTCGCTTATATCACTGAACAAAAAAAAAATGGTCAAGTGCGAGTCGAGGCTCGCAATTATTTATTTTTGATCACATCTTTAAACTACATTGTAAATTGGCGTTTTCAGTATTTTTTGGTAGTCAAATAGAGGATGTGGTATGCCAAAATTTCAGATTTCTAACGAGATCTGTTTCATAGATAGACCCAGTAACAAAAATGGTCTAAAACTGACAACTTAGACAGACCTCATTAATTTACTTTTTCAGAAAAAATAAAACTAGAATAATATTTGTACTGTACTTAATGAGGTCTCATGGGTTTTCATCATCCCACAAGCTAGGGTGAGAAAAATTTGCATGTGTCATGTATTGGAGCCCTCGTGAAAAATATTATTTGAATTTCTAGTCCATCTTTGGGTCAACTTTCTATACCAAATATGAAAAATGTTAGGTTTGTCAATTCTAATGAACAGTATAGAATCCAATAACTCTTACGTCCACTAACTAAATAGTTACGGCTGATTTTTTAATTCATACTTTGTTAAGTCATGTAAGTAATTGAATCCACAGTTAGGATTTTTAACAGTTGTCATAAAAATGCTCTCCCGATTTTCTGCGACATTTGACAGATTTTTTAGTAATACATAAGGTCTGTGCGACGATCCCCAAATGAGTTTACCTTGAAAATAGAACGTGCAGTGTTTGAGTTTTCTAGTCTGTGGTATCTCAAAAACTAATTTCACACAAAAAAAACGGTCGAGGCATAAACAAGAAATAAACCATATGGAGATTCTCATAGAAGGTGCTGCCATGCAGTGACAATCTACGACTCATCGCAATTTGAACGGGCTCTAGTAAAATATGTTGGACTATATTTTGCTTTGACTTAATAACAAATGGATTTTGAGTTGGCGCTCAAATGCATCAAAACCAAAAGAGACAGAAAACGAATGAAAAGAAACAATGGCGTGTCAGTCATTGTTTCATCGCCCAGTACACTCTCCAGTAAAGTCCACAATCTTTTTAAACTTGACTAAACTAGTGAAAACTAAATTAAATAACATATAAAGTTAGTAACCTGTCAGATTTTCAATATGTAGGCTATTATTTTACTAATCTGAAATGATAATTTAAAAAAAGCATAGTATTCGTACATTTTCTTGCAAGCAAAATAATGTGTTTTACAGACAGAACCTGTCAGAAATTTTGTCGTTCAGTAAATTCAATAACGTAATGTTACTTTTATAATTTTTATTCTTTTCCTCATGTCCATTTGTTAGTGAGTCAATTATTATTGAGTTAGTTTATTCATATATTTTTTGTCGATGAGATACTGCAAGTATGTTGTAAACGTATACTGCAATTGGAACTTTAAATAATCCGCAAAATATCAATAGTTTTTGAGTCAATCGCCCGTGAGCCTAGTATGTTGTGTCATGATACGCTGCGAGCGCGTGCTTACGCGCTCGCAATTTCGTGTGACAAAATGCTTCACTAACGCGCCGCCATGCGCCACGGGCGCTGTACTTGCGCTATACAAATCTGAGCAAACGCGCGCGCAGCGATGAAAAAACTCGTACTAAGCGCACAGAGACCGATTTATTTTTTTAATATATCGATTAAAAATAAAGAATTAATGTACGATATACATCTAGAATAGGAGACGATTTTAGTATCATTAGATCGCATTTGCTCAATTTAAATTATCTAATTCAGTTATTGTTTAAGAATAAATTTTGTTACTTCTACTGTTATAATAAACCGATGAAAAATATTAAGCTTAACAATGGTCCCACAAACGCAGCACATTTATGTAGTAAAAGAAGTTTTCAATTTTTCCTTTGATTGTACAAAATAATGATAGATTTGTTCTGTATTGAACAAATCTATCATTATTTTTCTAAGTCTATTGAAGTTCTATGAGTTTTAACAAAGTAATAATTAAATAGAAAAGTAAAAATCGTGTAATAATGCTGAAGTTAATGTCATATACTAGTAAAACTTTTACAACTAGGAAGTCAAAACTTTCACATATAAAGATTATAATATGTAAAATACTGGCAAAAATATGAAATATTTTGTAGTATTTCACAATACAACCGATATTAAAATGTTTGCAATATTATATGAGACATAGAAGAAACTATCGGGCCGATGAGGGCTTAAAACATATTTAAGCCAACATTTATTGCGACAAAGTTATAGCGAAAATGTTTTATTGCGTGTTTCTAAGATTTTTATCCAAATTTATCTGAATGATTTTTTAAACATTTGTAATACGAAAGAAATATCTATGCTATTATCTATTAAATATCAATGATATTATCTAAGAAATATCAATGATATTATCTAATAAATATCTGTGATATTTCTTGTAAATTTGTAAGGCTAGTGGGGACGTAGGTACATATCAGTAGTATTTCATTTTCACGCTAATCAAGAAAATAATATCTGTAATATTAAGAAATATTAATATTATAAAAAGAAAGATCTTGTTTTTATTTATTTTAGTCCACGGTTTGCATCCCCTTACTCTGATGACTGATGGTGGTTAACCACTGTAGAATCATTTAACAATTTTAGAATAGGAAAAACTGTGTTTGTTTGTATTAAGTCAAAAGTTATGCATCTATTGAATGATATAGCAGAATAAATTGAGCAAATGCGATACACTTTGAACGAGTGTCCATATTTTAATATCCATCATCGTAGTATATACCTAAACAATAAGAACAACGTAACGTTACAATAGTACCTATAGGTGTAGAGAAGTGGTGCTTTACTTGTGCACTAAAGATGTGAGCCTCTTCATGCCTGTCTTCGCAGTACCTTTGGTTTTCTTTGTCTGTTCCTTAACACCCCTGTAAACAAATATATGTAGGGTTAATAGTGATGATTCTAATATCATTAATATTATGTAAGTAAATTGCTTTTGGAGAATTAACAAAATGTTACCAAGGCAAATGAATATTAAGATGTAGTACAATAAGCATGAAGAAATTTGGCCAATGACATAATCGTTTATCTTTGTCTTTTGCAAAGAATGTTATTGCGGTTTTAATAAAGATAAGCGATTTGGATATTTGATTCAGGATCTACGAAGGAATTTAAGTTGCATGATAGAACTTGTTACGGCATATCTTTTATTATATAAAATGAGTCAGTCAGTTACATATATATCATCAGTAAATTTATAACTACAATAACTTATAATAATCGCATTATATGTACTACGCACAAGATTTAACGTGACGATTGCTCACTTTGTTCGACTGAACTGTACTGATATCCTGCCACATTACTTTACTGTGGCCTCGACATTTATGCAGTGTAGACTCGTACGGAGCGGCGCTAATAATACGAGAATACGAATCAAAGAACCTAGTCGTAATTAACATTTATGTACCCAAATATTTAAAATTTTGTGTTTTTCAAGTGAATAAATGTAAATATATCGTAATACCACTATAGAAAAAAACTTAATTTTAATGTCACGTCTACAATCACAGAACTAAAAAGCGTTACACAAATACCAGTCAGACTTATACACACTCGCCTCGAGAAAACATTTTTTATTTGGAAGAGCTTCTCTAGTACGTAGTACTTATATGTCAATTCTTGTAATAGTAATAGATATCTACCTACACAAGTTCTTAATTAATATGAATGGATGTATCTATAACAATATCTAATCTACAAAGCACGGAGAAGCAACTTAGAATGTTTAGTATTAAATCAAAAATTTATCATCACGCTATTTTATATTAACTTTGCAATATTTTCAATTGTGAAATGATCCAACTGATTTCAGTGTTGATAAAATATGCATGCATTACTTTAGTCATTCACTTTCTTCGCTTGAATCGTCATTTTCTTTATTCACGACTTCTTCGTCAATAATGTGCTGCTTCGGAATTTTCCTGCGTGCAAGTTTGTCATTTTTTATTTTACATAAAGCCATGCAATCTAAAGAATTCATAAAATTACACTATTAACAATACTGCATGAAAAATGATATCTGGTAAATGTCCATCACGAGCACGCTGACAGATGTCGATTCTTTCATCAAAGTTTTTAATCACTTTTTAGCAAAATGGCGGGTCTATTTCGTTAATCACATGACGGATTTTGAGTTTCAAGGCTGCAATCGTTTCGATTGGCTCCGTATAGTCTCTGTCCTTAACATAGCCCCACAAAAAAATAATCCAGTGGTGTTAAATCACTCGGTCTGGTGCCGTTGAATTTCGTAAAATTATGCGATCGGAAAATTTCGTTTGCAATAAATTGATCGTTTCATTGGCTGTGTGACATGTGGCACCGTCCTGTTGAAAACCGCACATGTCATTGATATCCACGTCATCAATAATAGGCTAAAATTGAGTCGTTAGCATCTCGCGATAGCGTCATCCAGTGATTAAAAACTTTAATAAAAGAATCGACATCTGTCAGCGTGCTCGAGGTGGACATTTGCCAGATACCATTTTTCATTCGTAATTGCCAAACTTTTCTCTTCATAATACAATAAAAATTTGAATCATCTTCATCTAAATTATTTGTTTTAGAAAACACAGTTCTTATTGAAAAACCCTTAATATGCATATATACATTATATATCTATATCTTTTACTCTACAAATGAAAACTCACCTATTTTAATAATATGTACTTATAAGAAAGTGATAGGTTATAGGAAAACTCAAAGGTCTACGACAGGTTCTAGAATGTCAATCAGACAAGTAGGCTTCCTTTAGATTTTCAAATGAGTACTTGCCTTTACTAGGCTTTGAAGAGGATTACTGAAAAAGCGATCAGTTCAAATGACCGTTGACGGCTGCTCGTATGATCTGGTTTTACTAATGCCGGTATTTCGTAGTCTTTGCTACGCTATTCCAGCTGCACGAAAACCTTTTCCTAAAGCCCACCACTTGTGTATCTTAACGACAGCTACCTTAGTAGAGTTTTGAGTCTAATGCGCAAATTAGTGGATTTAATTTGGGCAAATTTAGTTGTCAGCCCATGACCGAGAGATAAGATTTCTACATGGGGAATCAGACCATGTCCAGCGACATCATTCGAAAGTGTTGTTCGTTCAATTATGACATTTACACTCAAATACAGACAATAATATCAGGTGGGATCATCGATGTTGACGGGAATTTCCTGTCCCAATTCGGTCTAATAGTTACTTCACCAGAGAGTGGTCCAGTATCGATAGCAGATATGTAAAGATACTCACAAATATCGGGTGAGGTCCTCTATGTCGACGAGCATGGAGTCCTGTCCCATATGGAGCTCATCGCGGGCCATCAGCAACTTCACCAGGGAGTCGTTGAGCGATTCTATTTGTGAGTGCAGCTCATTCACAATCACCTGCAAAGCAATCATATAGCAGTTTATTACAACAGTTATTCATGTCGGATCAATGGGTTTCAAAGAGAGGAAAAGATATTAATATAATATTTTTTTGTGACTGTAATAACATATATGAAAATAATAAATTAATATTTTAGAATAATATTTAAGATATACAAATATAATCTCGTGACAATTCCATCTAAATTTCTCAATAAGCCGATTTCGATTGAGAAGAACAGTTTCTCGACCGTACGCTCGAAGAGTCAGATCTCCTGAGGATGCTTTGTGTAGAAGCTGGAAGCGTCTAAAACTCTTCCGCTTAGGTTAGACGGCGTTTTTGAGGTCACTTTGGTCTAGTTAGAAATTTAGGCAGAATTGGCTAGATAGTAATAGTATTTTTATTATACTTTACTGAAATGCTTAGGTAGGTATTTAATATTTAATTAAGTATTTTTATACAACATTTGTTATTAGTAACGCCTGAATTTATTAATGTATAACCAACTAATAAACTAACCTTAAACACTACCCTATGTGATGCAGTTTTTTATGAAATGCAGATGAGACGAACTAGTTGACCGCTTGACCGGCAGTAAGTATAACACCTGCCCATAACAGACTTGGTGTCACCCAGATTCAAAGGACACAGGACTGTGCTCGTCAACCACGAGATATAAGTGATGTTCATATCGCTTGTTTGCTACATACACAAAGTTACTCGCAGTCACTCACAGTATTGTATCTGTGTGGTGATTGATTGATTGATTGTATCGGTAGTGTTTGCACTCTGTGTTACGTGGCAGAATGTCTGACGCGGCGGTGAACTCTTGCTCAAGATGCCACTTGGTAACATGGCGAGTTTGGTTACAAAAAGCTTCTTCATTAGTGCGCGCGAAGCGAGCCCTATCACTACCTGACATTTTGTGGCCTCTTTTACTGAAAAACTATCATGCCTATAAGTCTGTGTCTTAACATATTAATGTAACATCATATCTATGAGTAGATGTTATCAGTAAAAAAAATATAGTTTTATGACCATAAAAAAAAACAGCATTAACAATTTTGCATTCATTGGTTAGAATGTTATTGAACTACTAACGCCATCTGTTAGAAATCGCTGCAGCAGAACTAAACTCAATACTCAAACACATCGTAGTTAATATACTATATGACACCACTAGAATCAGGTTGTAAAATAAACGCGAGCCCTAACAAAGCTCAGCTTTTTGCTAGTTTAATATAAATATATATGTAGGAACAAATATACACTTAGTTTTTCTGATTAGTGCCATCTCTATACCAAATATCGTTTATCATCGGTCATATACTTGTGTTTAAAGTTACCGTCGAAATGTTACGTAACTTTGTACTTCCTTTTGAGCAACACTACAGATCAGTAACATCTGCCCTTGACAAAACCTTTTATTAATAACATATATACTTTTTTTTTTATGCTTGATAGGTTAGCCTTTGACCACTATCTCACCTGATGGTAAGTGATTGTGGTCGAAGATGTTGTTCAGGCTAACCTAGAATTACTGGCTCTCAAGGACAGCTGCCGGAACACACCGTTAAGTGCTTGGCGACAGATTTTCAATTCGAGGGTGGTAGCTAGCCAGGCGGGCATTCGCAAAGTGCCCTACCACCATGCTGTAACGACTGCCATCCTAAGACAACAACCGGGACCAACGGCTTAACGTGCCCTCCGAAGCACGGAAGCGCTCAGTAGTAATGTCACCAGCGGTCACCCATCCAACTCCTGACCGCGGCGGACGTTGCTTAACATTGCTGATCGATTCAGAATGGCTAAGCAAACTTCGCTACGAGCGCTTCAAAAAAGGAGGACGTTCCCAAATCGAGAGTACTTTTTTGTGTGTGTTAGTTACCTCATAACTCTTTACAGGGTATTTTTGAAATGAATCTTTACAGGGCGTACCAATTTTGATGTCTTTTTTATACATTCGAAAGCTGGTGCTTCTCATGTGGTCCCATATAAATTTGAGTAAGATCTGACGAATAGTATTTGAGTTACCCCTAATAATGCGTATTTTATGTACGAAGACGGTTGATTTTTGTGTTAAAATTTTACATCTTATAATAATAACCGCTGTGAATGTAACGGCGGCAACCTATTAATAAATTAAATATTAACGAATATCGTTCAAGTGGAATCGTCAATTAAGCGAACAATTAGTGCCGACAAATAACTACCCTTCAACCGACATTGAGTTTTGAGTTACGATTAACACGAAACCATCAGGTAGTTTCACACAATGGTCATTGTGATTTGGGCTCAAATCCATTGTTAATGTGGCCGCGTGACCTCTGTACACGCAGAGGTTGTGTTACGTACAACTTGATGTTCAGTTAGTACTATATCATATTAAGATTTTGTATATTAAGTGTATGTAATATGTATGTTTTTATAATTATGATACGAGGTAAGACAACGTTATATAATGTGTGAAATATGTAAAACTGTTGTTGTAAATACACGTCTATTAATGAATTACTTGTTAAAAAATAAGCCAACTGCAGATCTTATACATACATGTGTACCTCCAAAACCGGCTTGAATGGTAATGTTTTTTTTTATCAAAACAAAAAAAACTCAAAATGTTTGTTAGGACTAGCAGAAGTCAACCCTAAGAGGTTCTTAGTATTTTACCAATAACCCTGTTTAGGTGAGATAGGAATCGGAGAGGCGGTAGCCGCCTACCGTCTGGTTTCGAAACAACTAAATTAATTATTTTTCTTGATTTAATTCTGGTTTTATTATATTATAAATCCTATTATAATCCTATGTTTTCTGTATTATAATATGGACTGTGTTATGTCTGAAACTAAGATATTTTAATTTGATTTGGTTAGGGTTTGACCATTTTCTCATGCTTACATTTTTTACACATTACACTTGTGACCTGGCCACCATCTACTAGGGCATCTGTTGTGAAATCATATAACGTAACGGTGTGCTTTGGCAGGTTTTCTCTAGAGTCAATTCTATTTTATAGGCTTATAGACTGCTACCATCCGCGCCTGTTACCTTCAAGTTAGGTGGTGGTGATGACAGTAATGCCTACTGTGCTACTATGAATTAAATTAGAGTCGCAAAAATTAGACACAATAACACTTTCCATATGCACGCCATTGTCTATTTTATAAATTAATTTTCAGCACGGATTTGTTATATCCTCAACAAATCCGGCACATTTCAGATTGAGATAGACGTAAAAATTCACTATCGTTTAGTTAAAAAAAATATTTGAAAACAGCTGCATTCTATTTCTTTTTTACTTATTAATCACGCAGTTATGAAAAACGCACGGGTTAGTTGCCAAAATGTCCGTAGGTATATATTCTATCTAAATCCAAACAAAGATAATCTGAGGAGTTTGCTTTCAAAGGCAAGACCAAAACCAGGAATCACCCCTTAAATAAAATATACAATACTATACAGTAACATATAACCTAAGTTTCGTTCAAATTGTTGTTGGAACTACTAACGCACCATATTCTATTTTTACATAAAGTGAACACGATCATTTTTAACACTCGCTGGCATTTGCTAATAGTTGTCTAGTTGCTAATTGGATATCTTCAAATAGTATTTAACAAAACAGTAATTAATTAGCTTTCAAGTAATCCTTAATTCTGGTTACACAACTAAAACCATTGGAATACAAATCTACTTAAAAAAATTAAAAAAAATTAAAAAAATATGTTGGGAGTTTATTTGCCAACATTTTATTATTTCTACATTATAGAGTTCACTCATCGATTACTGATATCATCATGAACTTTTTATGTCGGAGACGGTAAAAACAGAGATTCAATTTTAACTTTCACTTTTAGACATATTACTTATCAATATAACTAGCTGAATTTTTAAATATCCTGAGTATGACTGAAACTGTTTATTTTGTACCACGGCGAAGAAAACGTGCAGGTTTAGTTGCTGGAAAGCAGTGGACCAAAAGCTTTTACATCTCGTGTTTTAAAGTCTTGATTCGCTCAGGGTTCTAACTTAGAATCATAAATTCAACAACAGACTCCTTCACTAACACGAAATTCAAACACTCGCAGCAAAATGTTTTTTGTTCTCTTGTTGTGTCAATAAGTATTAATCAACCTCAGGCGATATAGTTTCTCGTAAAAACCTACGTAGGTACAACCATAATGAAAAAAATCTAAATAGTATTTAAAAAAGTCCCAATTGTTACTTGAGGGTTAATGCAGCAAGGTCTTAGTTTTTACACATTTATTTTCTAGTCACCAACAATCTACAAGTTTAGTACCAGACGCCGGCAGCGGTGGCGGCAAGGTCAAACAATAGTGTTATGTTATAAAAACCTGTATTATGATGAATTATTGTACTTTTGTATTCGATTTAAATAACTTAATTCGTGATGAGTCACAAATGTGTTACACTCGAATGTACACGAGTTCTTTTAATAACAATCTATACTTATATTATAAAGAAGAAAGATTTGTATTTTTGTATGCAACGAATAAACATAAAATCTACTGCACCGATTTGTATGGAAATTTGGCATGGAAATAGTTTGAGACCCGGGAAATATACATAGGTATATCATGCAGCGCGTTTCAAGCTTTAAACGATGGATAGGCTACATCGATGACTGTGAAACGCAAAGATAGTGTTTTGTTTAATAAATATGTTCTGAGTAGTAAATAATCGGAACTTACTGGACCATTCTGAAACAGGCCCTTAGTGTTACGTATATTGCTTTCAACAGCGATTTTCACTCACCCAAAACAGACAATAATGGTCAACATTGACAATCAAGCGTATGCCTCTATGACAAGCAATTACTATGTCATAGAGGCATAGGCATATTAGCAATTTTTTTTTCAGTTATTTGAGTGTTGAAATAACGATGCAGATGAAATTTAAATGGGACCACCTCTGCATTATGTTATGACCTACCGAATAAAAAAGATAGGTATATCATCGAAATCAACTCACAATAGTCGGAGTAATCAGTACTAATATTATAAATGCGAAAGTAACTCTGTCAGTCTGTCTGTTACGCTTTCACGCCAAAACTACTGGACCGATTTGAATGAAATTTGGTATGGAAATAGTTTAAGACCCGGGAAAAAACATAGGATAGTTTTTATCCAACTGCGCAAAAAGAGGTTAATGCTTTTTGCGAGATAACCGACATACGCGCGAGCGGAGCCGCGCCTGGAAAGCTAGTTGCGTAATAAAACATACAGTCGAATGAAAACCTCATACTTCTTTAAAGTTGGTTAAAAAAAGAGAAAGTTCGCAGAGTTGTAACGTCGGTATTACTCGCAGGGGTAGGCAGATGTGTATAAGCACTCACGTTTTTTCAGACACGTTATGATCTATTAACAGGGGGCAAACCTCTTGGCGTCTACCGGGAACAGTTCTAGTAGACTCTGGACTTGTCTGAATATACCAATAACTTTCTCGATGCGGCTATCGAACTCAACTCTAGATGGCAATGCGGCTCTTTTACACACTTACACCAAGGAGGCAGTACAGGGCCTTTATTTTTAATCTGTTAATAATTTATATCAATAAGATTAATGCTGAGGTCAAAATCCTCCCCAAGGTTGTCTCGACCTGCTTTCGTGTTGCATTCTCCCACGCTGACGACACCTACGCTGTTATTTTGTGCCTGCTGGTGTGATGCGCCATCGGTTTTCAATGTATCATCACTGCTAAGTTAGCATGCATGATGTTATTTTAGATTATATCTATAAGTACATATAAGTTCTACCCAGTGCGTAAGTAAAACTTTGAAAATGCAGAACTAAACTGATTGACCTGACAGGTACACTTACTTGCCATGCCTATAACTATATAGATAGGGCACGTGTGTAGTTTTAATTGTGAAGTCTTGAATTTACCTATTTATATTTAGCTGTCACCCATGGCTTTCCCGTATGTAACATCATACCCTACTCAAATGTTTAGCGCAGCAGTACGGGTGGTCATTTTGTTTTATATTTATTAGAGATGGATCGACTATCACTTACGTCAACTAGCCGCTGGTCGACTATCCGGTTGCAATAAAACCGACTAATCGCTTTGGTTATAGAATTGTATAATGCTCTACAAGCCGACTAAAATTAAGTAATAGACAAAATAAGATTAAGCAAAATAAATCTTTATCCACAAATTTATTCTTCTTATTGAAACAAAACTTATTGCGATTTCACCATTGTTGCCTCTCTTTTTCTAAATTATAAATTCTGAAGCAGCGGCTAAGGTTTAGCATTAACCAAATCATTTAAATTAACCCATTCTAGCCTGCTTTGATGCTATCCTTGAGCACACCATCACTCACCAATGAGTACAACAGTGGTTAAGGACAAGCTTAAAAATAAATTAAACTATATGCTAATAATTTGTATTTTTATTGAACATTGTCCGTACATATATCATACCCTTACTTGATAAGCGGGGTGAGTATTAACCTATAGTTTAGACTTACAATATCAAAGAGTATGAGTTTGTACTACACTATGATGTATATTTAACTATTAACATTCATTGCAAGAGTTTTAACACAGAAATCGTTAACAAGATGATTTACAACAGCAAAAACGTTAAATACATTGCTTGAGTCTGTTTCCGGGTGTGAAAAAAATAATCAGGTTAGAAACAAACATATGTTATAACAAAATATGTATATGTTTTCGTGTTGTTTTTTTTTTGCCTTCAATATATATTATATAAAGTATTAAATTACTTATGTTCATACAGCATTTCTATTAAACAAGTAAAATTTTATGTAGGTATTTGGAGTTTTATACAAGTTTCCAAATAATAACCACTTGTTAGAACAAAATAAAGTTGTATTGTAAGATACTTCAGCACTTGGTTCATCCCTGAACCCAGCATATTCTGAGAAGAGACATCAGTCTCATCTGGGGGAGATACATTTTTAATGTTGTGTTCAAAAAATTCCTTTAAAACTGCTATAGGACCACCAGGTTGGCTCCCTGATATCTTTCATTATTATATTTGTATAAATAGTACCTGTAACTGCGCAATGTTCATGTCGGTGAGGAGTTGGCGCGAGACGCGGCGGCGGTCGGGCGCGAGCGGCGCACTCGCCTTCTGCATGCTGCGCCGTAGCATCTCCGTCACTGGCGACACGGCGCGTACGCGTCTCTCACGCTGTAACAATCAACATCCTTCTCAGTTACTACTAAACTAAGTAAATTATCAGACACTGAATAAAATATGAAAACATTCATTAAGAGAAAAACAAGTAGAGAATGTGAGCATATATAGATATTGTAAAGGCATACCAACATCTGTCTTAGTTCCTACTACACTACATTATCAGACATTCTGTTTTAAAACTATTACATAAAAACATCATAAAACTGCTGAGCATGGTCACGCAATCAGTGAAGATGAGCATAAAGAAGCTTCATACCAAGTTTAAAACCCAATTTCCCCAGATAAAGAACCCATGCCCTAATAAAGAATACTGTGTTTATTCTATGGCTAGGTACATTTTTCAGTTTCTGCTACATAGCAGAAACTGAAAAATGGATAGTAAAACATCTTATTTCTTGCAAAATTACAATGAAAGGCAATTTTTTATCCACGAGCAGGATTTGAACCCACAACCATCTGCCCCCAGATCCAAGACATGCCCTGCCAGTTGAGCTATTGTGGTACTCACCAGTCATAGCTCAAATTTATCTTTTTGTTCCTATTGTTTAAACACCATACGGGGATTGTATGGTGTTTAAGCAATTTAATCTTAATTGTTTTTCTTCTATTTTTATTATTTTCTTGATATATATTTATCTACAGTACAATTTTCCTGCTGTCTGTGCCAAATAATTGTATTGAAAATGTGTAAAAAAAGATTACACTTAGAATATGAGCGAAAATCACTTCAGCTTGTGCTTTCAAACTATATAAAAATACAAATTTATTATGTTACATACGAGGGATATATTCATACAAACCTCCATTTGTATACGGGCCATCTCTTTTGCCTGAGCTAAGGCCATACGGGCTTCAGTTTGTAGAGTAGACTGTAGCGCATAGAAATCAGACTCTTTCATCTCAATATGGCCCAGAGAATGTGATGATCGTGACTTTGTGGTCTTCACAGTTAGAGACGAAGGACGTAGTTTTGCACCTAAAATACAACATAGAATTTCAATAGAGATCCTCAAAATGGTTGCCATCCTCAAACAACAGAAAGTTCTTGCACAAAGTTTTGTTTAAGATAGTAAAATATTTAATAACATTGTATATCAAGGTCACCCTTTGTTTATATCAAATAATGAAGGTAGTAATGAGTATTGTGACAAATTAGAATTAGCACACAACATTGAAACAATGCCCAGGATGTACTTACCACTCTGTACTGTGCTTATTTTGTCATGTTTTGTAATATTGACTGAGAGAGGCCTTGTCTGGTATGGATGATTGGAATTGTAACTACTCTTGCTGAAAATACTTGAGCGAGAAAGACTCTTTGTACTATAATTTACATTCCTGTCGAACTCCGAGGCTTGAGACTCAGTGTCCGATGCTGTTTCGTTCATAAAACATATTTGTAGATTCATCCCTGTATGACCACACCACAAGCACATTTATTAACAATAGATGATCACATGAAACAAATAGTATACATAAAAAATAATTATGTTAGCAGTGGACCTAAAATATATTAAATGAATCAAGCCCAATACCATATAAACCACATGTTAGGAAATTTGAAGCTGTGCTACCCATATACATAGAAATACCATGTGAAGAGAATAATAGGAATGGTTTAAGTAGCAAGCTTACCACTTTGAAGTCGTGAATGAAGGCTGGGTTTCTTCCCAGGACGGTCTGTGTGTCCCAAACTGTAATACTCCTCTGCCTCAGCTCCCATTGCCAGTCTCCGTCTAATTTCTTCTCTATCATTACGTTTCTATAACAAAATTTGTTGATCATTACTAAAAAAAAATTATAAGAATAATTTGAGATCATACCATGAACTAACTTTCTTGTCATAAGGAGTATCAGCAGCGACTGTAATAATTCTGGTAAATTTATCTAAAATGTTAGGATTGTGGTCTATTACCACAGGCCATTCAATTTCAGTGTGAACACTATCTGCAGTACTTATGGCTCTGGGGCTCAAAGCTAAATCATTAGAATAAATGGGTTGGCTAGCAGGTGGGTTTGGCGCCTCTGGCTTCGAAAATTTGATCTTGAACAGGTGGAGTCCACGTTTCAGGCCTGGCTTCTCTATTTTATCAATATTATCTCTATTCTCTTCGGCTGTTTTGCTGAACTTCCTTTTAATATTGCTAACTATGCTCTCGAACATATTTAAATCTAATCAGTCTTCTGTATTTTGGCAATAATATGGCACGGTTTTGTATTGTGTACAATGAAAGAAAAATAAACATGGCAATGCAATGGCAGCTGCCTGCTGTCAATCCCGTTCCTGTCAACATGACATTTATTAGGGCAAGGTCGAGTCGAGGGATGCTCCATTTATTTTTTATTCTCTATAATCTATGCCCTATTGTAATCATAAAGTTAGGCATAATAACATTAAAAAGATCAAATTAAATAACTCTGATTAAAGTAAAGACCCTAAGAAAATATATTTATCTATAAATATGTAAATATGTGAATTGTACTTACGAGACAGCAAACATTGTCAACTGATTCGTGATTATCGTAAGTAATTGTGTATAAATCCAAAAGAAACCTAGTGTCTTTTTTATAATGTCTTTGTTCTGGGATATACGGCAACGACGCCATCACTCAGTTATAAATTTATATATAAATTAGATATCACAGCACTTAATAATGCACAAAGTAACGTGTAGTTCTAACTTCTAATAAAAACAAATGACGATCGCGCACGTTACGAAATTGTTGGCATTGTCAATTCAACCGAGAGACTGGGTGTCTGCTGCGACGCTGATTCATAGTAGAAAGCCGTAGGTGGTACTACCTGAGTAGATATTGGTAATTACAATTACTGTTACACATGGCCGCAGCAGACGTGGATCAAGCGCGAATGTGCATTTACCGTTACCGGAACCACAGAATAATTAATAATTCAGGCCGGAACTAGTGAACAGCGCGGAAATTCAAAACCCTGAGTTTTATATCTATGCAGTTTAAATATGTTAACAATAGTGGTCATACTTAACTGATATAGAGCTCATAACTAGCTACATAGGAGCTTATTTAATGAAGTGAGTATCTAATTAGGTAAACAGCTTAATTAATTTTATTTCCCCTAAAAACACAAAAGACAATGCAAGAACACATTAACGTAATAGTTTTGACTTCAGTTCTATGGGTAGCCTACCTAACAATAACCTTCCTTCAGAACTCCGCTAGTAGGTAAAGCTTCTTCCACTTTCTGTAATGAATAGCGATAAGTATGGTAGTAAATAAGCTTTGTTGTGCGCCTAATAGAAAACAAAAACTAGTACCTGATTAGTGTCCTACATAATATAAACTGGCTTTATTAAGCTAGTGGGTACCGCTAACATATCATATACAGCACCTGGTACTAACCGCGGCACAGTGTGTAATGAAACCCAAAGACAAGAAAGGGCAGAACTCTCAAGACTCATTTTGTTTTGTTTATTTAAAAAAAGATTACAAATTAGAGGCGATAATTGGAGTAACATTTATTTTATTTATTTATTTATTAATAACAATTTGTTATAAAAGTATTATAGATACAGGAGAATTTATAAGATTATTTTTAATAAGAATTATAAACTAACTAACCTATACAGTTAGTTAGATGGGTAGAGTACTGTTAGATATTGTTAGTTTTTCAGTGTTCTGCCATTGCATCTGAATTTTATAAATAATATCTTTCAAAATAATCATGCAATTATATTATGGATTAACGAACAAACGTAAGATTATTTTGTGTTAAATTCGACCCAAAAATATGTCAGTCTTGTTTTCGACCACTAACCGACATTACTTTCGATTTCATATGCAAGAGTATTTGAAATCGAAAGTTTCCGTGACAGATTTGAAACTTATTCACTTAAATAATAATTGGTGGATTTTGGGCAATTAGCTCTTTGACAAACCGTTAGCAAAAAGGCTTTTCGGAAACCCAAAATTGATTAATTGGCATTTAATCGGAGATTTGACATTAGTGTTGACAAACAGTCATTATGTTGCACAACGTGGGTTTGACAATGGATTAACAAGCATGTAACGTCATTTAGTGCCATATTTGTTTTGTTTATGAAAAACTAAGTTGAAAATCACATAAATAATTCTCCAATAAGTACTATAGGTTAAAGATGAGTTCTTAAGATAATTTTGAAAAAGGGCTACAAGCTAAATCCAATGATTTGGTATTTTGTTTCAGAATTGGACACAAATATAACTGGAACACCATAACCGTTACGATTCATATTTTTTTTATTCATGGCAGAGCTAATAAAGTTATGTATTCTTCCTTTGTGCAAGCTGCCCGAATTAACTTCCTAGGTTCGTACAAATTGTGAAGGCATTATCGATAACATCATTCCAAACAAATAAACAAAATAAAATAGGACCTTTCTATCGCTTTGGAGCTAACCCAATTATTTTCAGTCATTTTATGCTAAAATCTTAAAAACAAAAACTAATCTTATTGCAATAAACCCTCATCAATTTACTGAAACCGGTGTCTGAAGAAGACATGCAAGTACTAACCACGATGACAGAGCAGGATCTAACAGAAGAGAAAAGAGTCATATCTGTTGTTGAAAATATTTTTGTAAATTTAATTTAAATCTATATTACCCGGTTTAAGACAGAAACAAATCCACACGAAAATGGTGCTCTCCCTCGCACACTATAGAGCATAGACAGTGATAGTGTGCGAATGAGAGATTTAGTTGCGTCATTTTCGTTTTGAATCGTTTCTTTATATCTAAAGTTTTTTTTATCTACGTTTTCTTTACTAAACTGGGTTATACTAGGTTTGATTATTTTATTTTTTCATTTTCTTGTCATATTTCAAAATAACGGACGATTCATGAATTAAGGTACAATTTCATCAAAATTTCGATTTTACACTAATATACCTACCTAATAGTGTAAAATGATGAAAAATAATATATAAATTAGATGCTAGTACGGTACTATTGAGTAGAGGAAAACGAAAATGGGTAACTATAAATATATCAAATACGAAAATGTTTTTCACTTTCTCTCAATTACAAAATGTTTTGATAAAATATGCTTTTGTATTATTGTAATATACCTATCCATTAAATATCTAAAATAATTGGGGCCCAAAAAAAATTTCCTGATATTTTTTTTTTAAATTTATTTTACTGTAACAGACGGATCGTCCACTGCTGAACACAGCCTCCCATATTAAGGGGGTATTTCCCATAATCCCCGCGGTTGGCATGCGTCTTGGGGATCGCAGTGTATGTTGTCAGTTCTTTAGAAGGCGCTGCTGCCCACCTTCCAGTATTTTTCCCTTATCCGCCTCTTACGACACCCACGGGATGATATGGGGAAGTGCAATTCTAACCCGGCACCCCACGTGGCATAATTTATTTTAATATTATTGATTGTTATTGAAATTTGTTTAAAAAAAAAAAATATTCCTTGTTTTTGGCACTTGGGAGAACCAATTTTTTTGCATTTGAAATCTGAACTACCGTTGGTTTGTCCCGTTAAATACCTAGAATTTAATATTTTTAGGTTCCATAACACACTGTGCGCGGGTTTCATTTACGCTAGAGATGAAAATTTTGTGATCAAAAAATTTGTAAATTATATTGCTTAACATGCGGTGGTGATTGAAATCATATATAGAAATGAGAAACCGTAATCCCACAGAATGATATTTACAAAGGCCATTATACTTTGCCTACCATCGTATATATAACATTTTTACTTTGCTTTGCATCGTATCGCTTCCAAAAGCAACCGATTAGTAAAGCTAGCAAGCCAAACCCGTGTAAATAAAAAAAATAGTTATAAAAATCTTTGTCCTTTTTAAATATTCTATCACATATATACCTATCTTTTTTTCACTGCTTCGTTTTGTCCAGCAACAATAACTGATGGATGAATAAAAGATCTGGAATAATTATCATTGTACACGTAAGACTATATTGGCTAATATTATTTAATTGAGCTATTTTTTTAAGTAAAAATAGACAAAACAATTTTTTTGTCTAAAATAGTTAATACTGAAAAGTTTACACGCTCGTTTTTTTAAAATAACACAAAAGCATTCATAAAAAATATTGTACTTGGGAAAAGATTAAATAAATTGTCGTGTTTGTTAGAATTATTATAATATATTCTGTTTGACCTGGATTAGATCTACTCTTTTCTTGATTTACTTAATAGTTCCCTGGCGAGCGCGATTTAGGTATAATGGGTATAAAAAAATCTTTGCAAGTGAAGCCAGTTAAAAATAAACATATAATACACACCCTTCTTTCGGCTTCCTTTGCTGCCTTTAAATGGCTTTCAATAGCATCTATGTCTAATTTTGGGAGAGCCGTCTCTATGTTGTACACGTCGAAACTCTCTGAAATTACAATTACAAAATAATCAATATAATTCCAATTATAAATCGTCAATAATGCTGCTAACAGCCATAAATACATGGGACAGTCACTGATTATATATTTTAGTGATACAAGTAAAAATGAAAATTTATGAGACAGCGGTTTTGTTGCATTTATTGTGTTGCAACATAAAGTACCTATATTTTGTATACACAATAAATCCAACAAAACCGCTGTCTCATAAATTTTCATTTTTACTTGTATCACTAAAATATATAATGGAAATGTTTCTTAGGTAGGTACCACAGACCAAAAACCCATTCATAGGTTAGACCTTTGCTGCATTAGTAGATATTTAATTAAACTTAGATGTACTTGAATATATTTTTTATAATCAATATTCGATTTAGCTTAGTAAGTGCATACTTAATGCACTGACTATAAGCATAACTTCGGCGTTTTTCGATAGATTACTTATTTTGTACAAAGTTTTTTTTATGTGGTTGTGACGAAACAAGCAGGAGGCTCACCTGGTGTTAAGCGGATTAACCTTTGCCTATAACAGATGCATTTCGTTTTGTTACGAATTGCACTGCGATCTGTAGTGTGGACTTATTCAGTTGTCTTAAAAAAAAACAACTTATGGACACACACACATTTATTTTATTTGAAAAATAAAATTATAAATTTACACTTGACTTTTAAAAGTTCCCGCAACTCACTTTGGTACTAATTTGGGCAGAGGTTCCACCTGAAAGGTATACTGGTACTGAGTCTGGTGACTCCTGGAGTTATCACAATAAATCTGAACACTTAATTTTGGAAGGTACCGTTTATATAGAGAAAAATACTGCTGACAACGCGTAAATAGGTTTGTGAGGGATTCGGGCCTAGGTCAGCAATATATTAGGTGTAACAGATCGTCACATTGAGACAAACAGTTATTGTTAAGTCTCATGTGCCTGTAATTTTTCTGGCTCTCAAGCCCTGCTGCCGGAAAACACTGTTAAGAGTTTGGCGACAGATTTTCTACTTGAGAGTGGTAGCTAGCCAGGCGGGTATTCTCAAAATGCCCTTACACCATGCGATGAAGCTGAAGCCGGCAGTGGGGATCGAACCAGGGACCAGCGGCACGGCAGTCCATAGCAATAACCGCATCTCCATAGGTATTCCGCCATCATTGCTTTAAAAAACTTTTCATTTACTCTTATATAATGTTGACGGATTTGTTTGTTGAAATATTTGGAATATGAAAAATACCTACATTAATATCCTAAATGAAAAAAAGGTTATACAAGGTATAAAGTCAATGGTTAAATTAGCTTCATTCCAATTGTCTGAACAGGAGTTTTCCCGTATTACGACACCATCAGAAAAAGAGCGCTTTGTTTCATGCTTAAAATAATCATATGCAGGTACGAACTATCACCGACTCACAATCGCATTAATATTGGCTATCATCCTACTCAATGAACGAATGAAATATGTATCATGGATGTGCAAGCGAGATATAATATGTGTATTATATAGCGCTATCCTGCTAGCACTGTTCCGAACTACGAAGTTATTCGTGAAGTAAAACGGTTTTACGACATTTTTGTATATTTTTCTGTATTAATGATGTTCATTTTATTGCTGCACAACAGCTGCCTGTGACTTTATTAGTTTTGGACTCGCACTATTAGTACATTTATCGTTTGTCACGTAATATGTTAGATACACAAGTAAAAAATTGCATTTAAGTAATTATTGTCAAGTACCAGTCATCTAGTAAACTTGCCAAATAGTCACAGATGTATTTTAGTAAGGAGGGGTTGCCAGGCTTAAATGTCACCTCTCAATCTCCCCCCTTGAGTGTCGTAAGACGCAACTAAGGGTAAAATACCTGAAGGTAGGCAGTAGCTCCTTCTCAGGAACTACAATATTACACTCAAACCACCAAGACGCCTGCCATGCTGGGGATTATGGCAAACTCCCCTTTAATGAGACAGGCTGTGTTCAGCAGTAGGCAATCCGGCTGATATTGTACTTTAAATTTATTTTGTAAAATTGTCCATATCTAGTTTAAATCTGTTAGAAAGTAAGTTTTTAAGATGGATTCTTCTTTGAAACAATAATATTTCTTGTCAAATATCACGTCAGAGTAATAATAGGGTGAACAATAATTTGTTGTGACGTCATCAAAATTCCAAGCGATTACATTATCGTTTGTAAGCTTGCTTAACTTACGTATATAGGTAGAGGTATATAATTTAGCAGTAAGATTATTATTACTACTATAAGAGGTAAGAGTAGGCCCCAGATCCACTAAACAAAATCAATGCCTTAAATCTGCAAATGGTAATTAGAAAATAATCGACAGTATTAATTTATCGTTGAATGGATAAGCAATTTTTTATTGAAACGTATATTATATTATATTTTGTACTTAAATCTGCGGGTTTCAACATTTTCTTTTAGCACCTAGGCTTGAAACTGTTTGCAGAACATTTGAACATTAACTTTAATTTGTATTTCAGCCTTAATCTGATTCTATTGCGGCTTTCAGTTCATGTAACATTTTCAATGCCTGCGAGAAAACTCTTTCAGATGATGCTTTCGTGTCACTCTGTGAGGCGAGGTGACCTCTTCACCGTTTCGTACGCTCCTTCCTTTACTGTCATAAACTTGAGTGATATTTTTTTGCTGGCGCAACGCACCCTATGATGGCAGAAAAACGGAGCATCCGCCAAAAGGGGGCACAACTGGCTACACTACTAACAAACTTGATCACAATCACAGAACAGGTAAGAGAAGTACAGCCTTCTAACTTTAAGCAGTCCAAAAGTGGTTAGCACTTAACTCGCGATATCAATTTCTCGAGTTTTGGGTTACGGTACGAGTCACCACCGTACTGTATTGCACTAGAATCTATCAAACTTAAATACTGGCGTTTGCTCATACACAAGAAAATCATCCAGTGCTAAGTTTCTTGGGTCAGAAAACGGTCTATGTAAACTATAGTACGTAATTTTTAGAATTAAGTAGGTACAGACTAATTTTCTTTTCGAGTACAAAGTGAGAGTATACCTAAGCATTATACACATCATTTAGGGTGATTTCGTAGGGGTAAACTCCTTCGGAATCACCCTTATTCAAGTCAATACGTTCTGATGATGTCATAAAGGTTTTGACAGCAGATTTATGGCTGGCCCTCGCAATATAAACCTCTTTAAGAATATCTGTGGCTGTGTCGGTCAAATTCAAATTCAAATTCAAAATCATTTATTCAATTTAGGCGTCTACGACGTCCTATGAAGGTCAATTACAAATTTTAATATTGAAATATTCTACATAGTACTGCCACGTTCAGCAAAAAAAATTTATAGAGCCACTGCGAGAAGAACGGGCAAGAAACTCGGGGCCATTCTTTTAAACATCTTTAAACAATGTGTTATATACAATATAATATGACTATTACAATAGTAAGTATACTAACTACCCTTAAGCGAATAAGGGCATTATGTTATAAAAATTGGGTTTCTGTGTGCTTATGCGCAGCAATACCCAACTTACGTGAACATGTATGGCATACTGCTCTTTTTTGCATTCATTGGGAGTATATGGAATAGTTATTAGTAGGTAATTTATACCAGGACCTAAGCATTGAAGAAACAATATAACATTAAAAAAATGATAGTTTTGGACTTACCCAAGTCAATATCTTTAGTGCTATCATTTTTACGGACGGATGAGTGGCTTTGAGCACTATGGTAGCAGTTTTTACTAGGCGTCACATCTTTTTGTCGATCCCGCGGCGCTCTGGAATCACTGAATGACCACATTATATTAAATATAAAACTAGGTATATATATATATATAGGCTAATAAGCCTATTTGAGTCGCTTATTTTATCGTTTCTGTAAAATATATAGTCACTAACAACCGTTACAAACGGGGAATGGCAATGTACAGTATATTATACGATGACTCTCCCGCTAAATATACCAGTTGTGTTTTTGTAATACGTCATCATCACTTCTATTTTGAACGTGTTAACTGTATAATCAATGGTCAGACTCAAGAAAGTTTATACTGTGTATGTTTAGTGTCTGAACCCAAACAGAATGTTCTTTTTTAATAACTTGAATAAGTGTACTGATGTGACGCAGGAGTTATTCTACCTTGTTGTAATAGCAGATATTATGCTATCAGGAGTTTACTTACTATGTACTTGATTACTGCAGCTTTTGGTAGTATCTTTTAAATAGAGTTTGCAAAAGACTTCGCATGCTCAATTTGGCTTTTCGTCGAGTTTTATTCTGTGCTTCAAGTAGAAAATATGCAGTTGGCAACCAAACGGTATTTTCCGACTATTGTGTTGGGAGACTTGCATAATAGATTTAGCCTGCACTTCAAGTTACTTCTTAACAGAATTGAATCATTGTCATTTTCTAGCCTATGTATAAGCCATGAAAAATTATGAAAAACGGCTGAGAGATGGAAGAGCTGGGCCAAGCTCAGGGCAATTAGAAAAAAAATGGCTTCATTTTCAAGCACAAAAGTACCCACCCCATGCACATATAATTATATTTTTGGTCTAGGCTTGATATTCCACAAAAAATATCGTAATATAAGGATTTTACTTATATCTTTTACAAACAGGCGATAGACGTAACTATAAAAATTAAAAGACCTCCATTTTGCCCTTCGGGTACGGAACCCAAAAGTTTAATATAATTACAATATATGTATGATAAGTCAAATACTGGATACTTACGCTGGAGATTTCACAGGAAGATTCCGCACAGTATAGTCTTTATATCTATGATTTCTACAGAATTCGCTATTTGTTTGTGTATTTACAGGGCTAGTAAAATTGTAGCTTCTTGAGGCATTGCCAATTTCATTGAAATTACCATCTTTATTTACTGCTACGTTATCTTTTTTTCTATCGGTCCATAACCTGTCACGTTCACGCATTTCATCCAACTTAGGAATGATTTTCCTTAGCTCAGTGCTTAATTGCTTAATAGTATTTTCAACGTTTTGACTTAATTTATCAGGGTCGTAGTCACTAATATTGATTTCCTCTTTTCCGTCTGATAGAATAGCGTCATCTATCCGCTGATTGAATGTACTGTCTATGTATAAAAATGTAGGCCTACTAAGGTTCATTTCGGTCCTTGTATTCTTTTCATTCTCTCTATTTATTTCACTGTTGTCTCCATTGACAGAAGTATTTGGACTCTTTATTTGTGTATCTTCATAACCTTCACTGTTAGTTTCAACCAGTTTTTTTATTACATGATTTACAACATCACTGATATTATTAATAGTATTTTCTATGGGTTTAGCAAAAGTATCTTTAATATCCTTTCGTAATTCCTCCAAATCGTCTTGAATATTTATATTATAATTAAGTAATTGTTTGATTTCATCTTCCACTTCCTTGTTAAAATCTCCTATGATATCTTTTGTATTGAAATTATTTTCAATATCCGTATCAATACAATCGTAACTGAATGCATCAGATTCATTGTTGTTATTATTTTTTGATATAGTTTTCAAAAGATCTGGAATATCATTTTGAACTTGGCTATCTAATGTTTTAGTTTTTAGGTACAAATCTTCACTTGGAGTGAAAATAGTTTCTTTGCTTATATTATTGTTGTTAATATTTTTACAGTCAGATCTTCTAATTTTCTGATTGTCATCAGGCTCATACGCTAATTCAGTAATATCTATGTCAACGTCGTCATCAGTCATGTCATTTTCTGATTGATAAAAGTTTTCTATGTTCGAAGAATAATCCTGATAAAAAAAGAAACATATTTATTTGAAGTGTACAAAAGAAGCGGGCTTCTTTGTTGAGCTAGTAGGTGAAGGCACTATTAGGGTTTCATTGCAAACATGTTTGTTTACCTGTAAAGTGTGTGCCAAGTGTTGGAAGCCAGGGTAGTTAGGATTTACGATTCCTCTAGGGACTGCATGCACGCCCTTTTCGGACATGTCATCTGTGTCTGAATGATCAAATACTCGATCGTCATCAATAGGTGTATCATCAGAGTAAACATTTGACTCATCTGTAAAAAAAGTGTAAATATCAACACAATACAAGGACTTAATTGTAAAATGTACAGTTAATTTTATAGATAATAAGGTACAAAAATCTTACTTCTTCTTGGTATACGGAAAATACTAAATAAAACTGTAAAACTGAGCAAATGGAAAAACCTACTCGTGGGAATCATAATATTTATAACTCCATCCAAGTGTTCTAAATATTCATAGAGTAAGGCCGTTCAGCGTTATATTTAGGTAAATTGCTTCTCTGCCTTACATATTCATTGAGAGCAGTAGGTAGCAGTATTCATACATAAATCATCAATTACTTACGAAAGTAATACTTAAAACCTATAAAAAAACATTGAAAAGTGAAAACATTCATATAATTCAGAAATTGCTATCATTCCTATAAAAATCTGCCGAAGCCAATATTTACTTTTAGTTTGACTTATACACAAATTTTAGACAATTTTGCATCCCAGCCAATAACTTGTCCGGACTAATAAACTGGAGAGAAATAACGCAAATTGGCTCCAAATAATTAATGTATACGTTAACTATGAATTATATTATTTGGTTATGGTGGTATTATGTAAAACATATGCTTACCTATAAAACCATTACGCTTAATAACTGTGGTATCATTTGAATCATCCAGATTGCTAACTTTACTAAGTGAAGGCGTACAATTTATATTGTTCTGAGTGTTGATTCTGTACTGTCGGTTGCACACAACGAACTCTAAATTGAGCTTAGCATCCCCAGTTTCTGTCGTAGTACTGTAATTTATAAACGTCTCAGTTGTTTCCGTAGAGCTGTAAATAGCGCTGCAGTTAGAATTAAAGTAGGAATTGTCGGTTCTATTCTCATACGGGTTGGAGTCCGGGTGCGACGAGAGCCAGCTTCTATTTTCATTGAAAGCCTCGCTCGTGGCCACTCGTGGGTTAAAGGTCACGTTCCCGTTGTCATTTGCTTGGCTGATCCTCATTATTACCTGAAGCAAGGAAAAAACGGAATAAATACTTATGTAAGCAGTCAGTAGCAGTGAACTTGCGTAAATATAGTGTGTCTGTCACTGCGTTTTGTATTGATCAATAAAAATCTAATAATTTACTATTAAAACCTTCCATAACAATAGTATGATGTCTTTTTTTTATGATTTCGGGATAGAAAAAGCACGAGGCCCACTTAGTGTTATACGGTAAACCTCTGCCTTTACAAGACGCAGTTAATCAGAAGTAGGGACCTGTACTGCACCCATCACCTTGATACAAAAACTTGTTCATGTTCTTGTCATTTAATTATCTTCTAGATAACATGCAATAAACACAAATAATATAATGCGACTGTTTGTGAGTAAGTGTGCATGTTTCTCTTCAGGCCGTAAATGATGAACAGATATGGATGAAATTTGATAAACAAGCATAATTTTGACCCCGATTAGAAGTTCCAGACTGAGCTCGGTGTAATCCAATTCCTGCAGAAGCTACTTTTATAATTTTATCTTTATCAGATTTCTGAATGCCTCCTTGATGGATGTGTCGGTCAAGAAATCTAAAGATTTCTTGAACGGTTCAATAATCTGGTCGAATGATTATTGAGCTTTTTTGACAAATAAATTCCCTAGTACAACTTATCTTTAAGTGGCAGCCGCTTGTCACATGATACCAAAACATATCTGATAAATATGGTTGTTTTCACAATTCAGAGAATTTGTTTATGGGCGTAATGATATGTTGATATATATTATATGAAGCAGTAAATCAAAATAAAATGAATGATTTGAGAGCCAGTCATTTTAGGCTAGCCTGAACAACATCTTTGACCACATCATCACTTACCATCAGGTGAGATAGTGGCCAAAGGCTAGCCTATCTAATATAAAAAAAATAAAAATAAATAAAATGATACCTACTTCGTAATAAAATAAATACAACAAAGTAGGCACATACCTACCAACCTAATGTTTACAGATACGAAAAGAGTTGATTAAGGTAAGTATTATGTGTTCACAACCTTTTACATGTCAGGGCGTGTTTCAGTACCCGACATGCATTAAATTACCTAAATATTTCTCACAAGTAGCACATTGTAATTACTAACTTGTCGCGTAACTAACTTACGGTTTACGACGTCAAGACAGGGGTCGTACACATAGTTCCGCGAAATTAAAGGCCCGTAGATATGTATATCAACGTACATATGCACAGCTCATCTTAATATTAATTTAAGCAGCATATCCATTTTTATAGCAATAATTACTAGTAAAAATAATCGGAAGCAATGATAGCTATGGACTGCCGCACTGCAGATTCATGGTTCGGTCCCCACCGCCGCGCCGGCTTGAGCTTCACCGTATGGTGGAAGGGCATTTTGCTAATGCTCGCCTAGCTAGCTACCACCCTCAAGTAGAAAATCTGTCACCAAGCACCTAACAGTGTGTTCCGGCAGCAGTCCTTGAGGGCCAATAAAATAACAGGCACATGAAACTTAATAAGTTCGACCTGTGATGAAATGCACGTGTTATAGGCAGAGGTTACCGCTTATCATCAGGTAGGCCACGAGCTTGAACCGTCACAATCACATTAAAAAAATAGTATACAAAAATTGAGGAATTAAATGCATACAGAACAAAATTCTACCACAAAACCTTTTGAGAAAAGATAAAAATCAGTAACTTCAAGGAACCGTTATATAAATCAACGCTATTACTAAAAGGGCTTAAAGAACATCACGCAAAGACGCAATATGTGATTGATGGTATTGTAACGTGAGTGAGAGCGGTGAGGACATCAAAATGAAAAGCTGTTCGGTAAATTCGTCACACTCAACCGCTACCTACCTACCTTTGTTAGTGTTACCCTTTTTGTGCGCCGCCCGTATTGAAAGCTGAATTTAAGATTCTGGATAATAAAAGTAAAACGTTTTTGTTGTCCTAAGACTTAGGTATTAACAAAGCCAAGCAAAGCAAGCAAAAAAAAGTTTAGTAGTTACTTTTGCTTTACTTTACTTATATCAACGATTCGAAAGGAGTTAGAAGCCACCATTCTGCGTTGCTGTGATCCTTGATAGACTGTTCGGGTATGTACTTACCAAGACATCTAACAGATAATATTGTTATTTCTAAATTAATCTCTATTGCCGGATGTTGCACTGCTAAACTCAGGCTCCCCACAGGGGGTTGCCATAATCCCCACGCTTGGCAGGCATCTTGGGGATTGCAGATTAAGATAGCAGTTCCTCAGAAGGTGCTGCTGCCCACATTCCAGAATAGTATATTTATATATATATATATATATACTATCTTCCACCCTTTGTCACCTCTTACGACACCCACGGCTGGAAGGGATTAGGGGGGGACATTCTTGTCTTGCACCCCACGGGGCACCCGAATTAAAAGATACATGTAAGCTATTTATAAATCTTCGGTAAGCAAGTAGGTCACGAAGCGGAAGTTTGTATGCCTCACTAATCACTGGAAGCCGTTCGGAGAGCAAAGTGATTGACAATTAACGGGGACAAATGGAGGCTTTTTGTTCCTCCAAACCCTGATTCGTTACTGTAATGAGCTTTTGTTCCTGATTAAAACGGAATAAACTAGACTAAAAGTAGATGATAATAGGTAAGTTAGAGCTTTAAATGCATGTACTACCTATCATTTACAAATAAAATGTTTGGATATGTAGATAGGTTCTGAGAAAGGGCCTAGTCATGACTACCCAATACACACGGATGTGGATGAAGAATGCAATGAGACTGAAGGAAGCAAGAGACATTTACATAGTAGGATGTGGGAATCCGTGATATCTGTCTACCTCTCTAGGAAACAGACGTAAAAGTTTGCATATTTCAAGAAAGTTTTTGACTAATTTATTCATTCGTATACGTTGTAAAAGCCTTTTTTGTGCTTGCATTTCGTTAACAATGGCTTCTATTTAGATTTTATAAAATATATTTTTATTAAATAAGAAGGTTTCAATTTTAAAAAAAAAACTATGTTTACCTACTCGATTTCTAGGTACATACGAGTACATCAACAAAGGTGTCTTATTCTGGGAACTAAATAAATTACTTAACCGTATAAGTAATTTATTTAGTTCCAAGAATAAGATTTCTACGTGTAATATCGTCGTAAAACGGTTAGGACTTATTATACATAATCATTAGATTTTATGTTCTAAATCAGTGGCGTACTTAATGCGCAGTGAGCCGGATATTGTAGGCGGCCGCGCCCGTTCTTCCGCTAGATATCTCCATGTTTTTATACCTTCCTAGAGCGGTATATATTGTGTAGACAAACTTAGAGTTGTTTTTTTTATGCGATTGTGACGGAACAAGCACGAGGCCCACCTGGAGTTAAGGGTATATTTTAGACGAACGCCCCCATACAAAACGCAGCTCCAATCTCATTTTAATAATAGCGAATAAAACTCAATGGTTTTTTACCTACGTAATCACTACCCTAATATCTAGGTTTGTGGTGCATCAGATTTTCATTAAATTATACAGTTTTGAAATTACACTTGTTCAAAAACTCGTAATTTTAGATAAAAGAAAGATCCAACTTTAAGCATCTCTTTAAAAAAAATAAGCAAGTTTTAAATATTTCGATTGCACCACAAACATGGGGAATATAATGAACTTTCTATATTGGGAAGTTATTCATACATGTGTACTATACTTTATAAATAAATCTGGAGCTACGAATAACTGGCTCAAACTCCTAAAAACGAGTGCTATACACTAAACGCTATATCATAAAATTTTAATTATTAGTCCAAAAGAAAAAGGATTTAAGCCAGAAACGATAGGTCTAATAATACACTATATTTGCATGCGAGTTTTTTTTTATAACTAGTTGAGTTTATATAAAAGTTCACGCTTAGGCTGGCCGGTATATGTCCTTAAGCAGTAAGTAACCTCTGCCTATAAACAAATACAGTTTGTCACAAGTGATGACCTGCACTGCGCCCTCAACCTGAGATATGAAGTTGATAAAACTCATATGCCTGTAAAGCCACCGGCACCCATGCCCTTCGAACCGGAACAAATAATGCGAACGGTGCGAACTGGTTGACGGTAGAAATAGGTACGGTGGCCGTACTTCCTGGAACGAACTCGTTTACAAACAGTATTAAGTACCGTTTTTTTAATATTTTTATGTTTTCAATAACGCATGCTCTGCGGATTACATGACTTACATTTTCCTCTCGTAATTTTGTAATGTAATCCGCAGAGCAAGTGTTATCGCAAACATGCTGCATGGTGGAAGGGCATTTTTGTGACTAGCGACCACCCTCAAGTTGAAAATCTGTCGCCAAGCACCTAACGGTGTGTTCCGGCAGCTGTCCTTGAGAGCCAGTAATTCTAGGTAAGCCTGAACAACATCTTCGACCACATCGTCACTTACCATCACGTGAGATTGTGGTCAAAGGCTTACCTATCAACAATAAAAAAAAAACATAAAAATATTACAAGTATCTTCTTCTTCTTCTTCTTCTCTTTATATAAAGCTCGATTACCATACACTGACTGACTGACTGACTGACTGACTGACATAATTGTTCTCCCAGAAGGAGTCAAGTAGGAAGAAAGTGATGTATGGGAAAAGTGTAGAGGGGGTTTAGGTGAGTATGGGAAAAATCCGAAAAGTTGAAGATGTCGTCTGCCAAGTAAAATTGAAGGGCGTATCTCGGAAACGGTAAGAGATAGGTAGGGGGTGCTCGACCAAATGTCATAGGGGATCGGGAGAGCAGTCGAATGACATCTGTCAAAAATCCAAAATGGCGGATTTCAAGATGGCCGCCATACATAGTGCACATATTTTCTGCCGTATTAGGTGTTTTTGTGGGATTTTCGACTGAATTTGGAGTTTTTATCCTATAACAGTGGAATTTTTGAAATCTGTAATTTTTTGATTAGTCTCAGATGCTCCTCTCATTCTTCATACTGCATTTGGAGTATTATACCATACATTTTCGACTGTATTTGGAGTTTTTGTGGGATTTTCGACTGAATTTGGAGTAACGGTCCTACATCAGTTTATAGCGAGCCCGAAGGGCGAGCTTCTGGTGAGGCCGAAGGCCGAACTTCGGTCCGCGAGGCCGAAGGCCGAGCGTATGGTGCGCGAGCCCGCAGGGCGAGCGCATGGCGAGGCCGTAGGCAAGACAGACACGCGACAGTAGGTCGCAAGACACTAACACGGCTCGCGTGTTAGTGTCTTGCGAGGCCGAAGGCCGAGCTCCGAATTTACAAGCTCCTCTCATTCTTCATACTGTATTTGGAGTATTTTACCATAGATTACCGACTGTTTTAGAAGTTTTTGTGGGAGTTTTGACTAAATTTGGAGTAACTGTCCGAGGCCGAAGGCCGAGCACCGACTTGAGGGTATTTTTCCACATCCCCGACTGGTCTCCATGGCAACTGCCCGCGATAACCAAAGCACCCACAAGTGGGGTTCCTTTACCGAAGTGACTCAGAACCTTGGTACGATTCTGACCGTACCACTTTTTTATGGCAGTAGGGTAAATCTGGTTTGGTGGCTACAATTTGGTTCTTTAATGTATTAAGAGTTTATATGTGATCCATAATTCTATTGGAGTTTTGAACATGCTTTTTTTCAAGTTAATAAGGTGCTTTTATGACAGTTCGTACTGACTCAAGATAGATGCGGGCCGCTTGCGGCCCGCACACTGCCCGAAAAACTAGTTATTATATAATACTTGTAATTATACGTCATCATTTACAAGTTTAAAGCTAATTGCAAAATTTGTCTTGTTTGAAGTACAACGTAAGTTGAACTATGGATGTCGCTCCATCCCAATACTATGGTTAAAGAACGATAGGATTTTTTTTAGTTATGACTCATTGACATGTGAGCTCAATTGGTTGGAGCATACACCGGCTAAGGGTTGGATGGACGCGGGTTCGAATCCCGCACATGACTTAAATTTTTCCTTTCGTAAATTTATAATTATGTAAAGTTCTACAGTTACTAATATTATATTTCACAAAGTATTGTCAAGGTAGGACAAGGAATAACAATCAAACTCAAACAAAAGAAAAATAATTAAACTACCTATGCCTATAATAATAGTATCGTAAAAGTGTCGTTATCCGCCGTTTCCACGGATTTCATTTTACCAATCTGTTTTTATAACTGTTTCACGCTACGCTTTTATTAGTATGCTTTGTAATATTCGGTAATTTTGTCGGTATTAGTATTCTTTATCTCTACTACCCTGGCAATTTTTCATAACTCATATTGTTAAGTATCAGTATACCTAATGCTACTTTTATTTGTATGTAAACATAGACTTCATAGCATATCATGATTAATTTAAAATCATTGTTGATGATATGTAAAGTAATAATTGTTAATCTGTTTTTCAAAACAACAACCTTTACGCCATTATGTCGTAGAGCAAAGGGGAAGGGAATAATTACGAGCCGCCTTGCCCCATAAGCTGACCCCAATACGACCAAACAACCATCCGAATTTTAACTAAAAATACCATTACGAAGAAAGCTACAGACAAATTATTGCCAGCCTAAACGCTACGTGTATTCCATACTAACAACTATTTTAGGAGAATATTCGCTAGTAGAATGAACAACAGTTAATTTGGAATCAGTCAAAAAGATGATAACGTCGTTTGATCTTAATTACATTCACTGTCTACACCTTTTCCAAACTTCGACAAAGCGTGGAATGAAAAAGGAAGGAAACCATTTTTTTTGTAATTTATTGAATTGAAGCGTCTCCTTTGAGTAAGGAAAAGTATACTCGATGGGCGTCTACGACACAGCTATGAACGTTAAAAACCCTAGAGCCGTACTCAGCAAAATGATTTTTCGCCAACGAAAAGTTGGTATCATTTTTGAAATGTATTTTCTTGCTTTCATGCTTATAAAATATTATTACACGTGTACGTACAACCTGCATATATTATTAATCTATCTAACTAAAATGCAGTTATTTAAAACTAATTTTATAAATTTTTGCGTGGGTCTATGTCTAAACAAAGCAATAGTCAAAATCATTAATTCCGTTTAGGCGTCTACGATGATCCTAAGAAGGCCAATTACAAATAATATCATTTAAATATTCATCGTTACCTACCGTACGTACCTACGTTTACTACCACGTTTCAGCAAAAAAAGTTTTATAGAGCCAATGTGACAATTGAACTGAAGGAGGATTGCAAAGCAAGTCAAGCATAATTTTTTGTTACAGATAATTAAACTTTGGCACCGCGTACTACACACATTTACTTATCTTGGAATGAAACATTATTATAGAAGTTGAGATGGAGATAGGAGATTATGCGTTGTTTATTTGTACCACATCTCTGTCTTCCCTGACTAGTTTATATCGTCATCTGCGAAAAATCTATATCACAGAGGATTTCCGAACATTCGGAATATAATTAAATACCTAAAAATAATAAAGGCCCTAGTATTGGTCACCCAATCTTCAACAAACACTAACTGAAGGTGCTTGGCGACAGATTTTCTGCTTGAGAATCTCTAATTCAATAGTAGGTTTTGGGTAACTTTCTACGTACAACATCCTTTCAAGTTTATCACTGGAAAGAGATATCAGCTAGAAACCCGTTCAGTATACACGGACAAACAAACAGACAGCAAAGCTTTTATTTTTCAGCACGAAAGCTTTCATTCCCTATGAAGTCCTAGTAGATAGTGAAGGTAAGGAAATAAAAATAATAGAACTTGTTCTAATAAATAAAAAAGTTCATCGAATCGTACATTTTGAGCGCTGCCACGCTATCATTATGATAGCGTGGCAGCGCTCAAAATGTTCCAATTTTAGGTTGTTTAATAAGTGCCGTTTAAATATCTTTAGCTTGAAAACTCCCTAGATAAGTAGAGAATTTAATTTAATTCAGCCTCAAACCGCACGGTATCTAAATGGTTCTTTAGAAATTCTCCCTGAGTTATAAACACGATCTTATTCTCTGTAACGATCTTTTGATCTCGACATTTAATTTGTTCTAGCTAGCTGAGTTGAATTACTTTACGTACTAATTATGATCATAATCGTCTTTATGTCCTCATTCCACTTATATGGGGTCGGTATAACATGTATTTTCTAACAATACAAAACCAATATGTTTTCGCTAAAACAAAACATAAGGCCATAATTCGCTCCGATAAAAAGTTTTGTATTCGGTTTTGTTGCTGGCCAGTATTTCCATTTGTCGCCTTTTTCAATACGTCGCGTCGTCCAACAAACAGTATACTTAGTTTAAAATTATTGTGTTGAGTTAATACACAACATAATATACTTTTTTATAGCTGATCGAAGCCAAAAAAGTCTAGCATTTGACTACTATCTCACTTGATGGGAAGTAGTTCAGGCTAATCTAGAATTTAAATGTTCCAATTTTAGGGGCAATGCTGCCAGCATGCTGGGCACGCTGCCAACTGGGAGTGGGCTGGAGCATTTGGACTGCCTATGAGTCTGCTATGACTTATAGGTGTCTAAATGCTTTTATTGTAGTAGCTGTAGTGTTGTATATAGTTCATAGTATTTTGTTTAATAAAGGCATACCGCCGGTAAAAAAAAAATCTAGAATTAATGGCTCTCAAGGACAGCTACCATAACAGAATTTCTACTTTAGGGTGATAGCTAGCCAGGACATTTGCAAAACCACCATACTATAACGACTGCATAAGGAGCCCTCCGAAGCACGGATACGCTCTAGAGTAATCAAATAAAACAGTCAACCCATCCAACTCATGACCGCTCAGGTTTAACCTAGATGATCGGTTAGGAACAAAACAAAATTTAAGCAAACTACGCTATGAGCGCTTCAAATAAAATAAATTATAAAACACAAGGAACATAAAATGTACATATCTCATACACAGAAATTATGCATACATTACATGTCCTTTTTAAGTTTACTCAAACATTATACCTATTAGCTATAGCTACATCTATGCAGGTATCTGATCTATTTTGAAGTGCTCGTAGCGAAGTTTGCATAGCCGTGCTGAAACGATCAGCAAAGTTAAGCAACGTCCGCCTCGGTCATGAGTTGGATGGGTGACCGCTGGTAGCATTACTACTGAACGCTTCCGTGCTTCGGAGGGCACGTTAAGCCGTCGGTCCCGGTTGTTGTCTTAGGATGGCAGTCGTTATAGGATATTGGTAGGGCATTTTGAGAATGCCCGCCTGGCTAGCTACAACCCTCAAGTAGAAAATCTGTCGTCAAGCACCTAACGGTGTGTTCCGACAGGTGTCCTTGAGAGCCAGTAATTCTAGGTTAGCCTGAACAACATCTTCGACCACATCATCAATTCCCATCAGGTGAGATAGTGGTCAAAGGCTAACCTATCAGGCATAAAAAAAAAACTAAAAAAGTTCTGTAAATTATAATAATAAGGTATCGAAATTAAAGTAGCATACAGAATTCAAAATATTATTTAGTAATATCACAGTATTATCTCGTGCTTGTTACTTTTTTGAACTATCATTTATAATAATTTGTGTCCTATAATAAATTTGGTATACCTACATAGCCTCTAATCCAGAACCTAAATTATATATTCTTATAAAAATGTAAGGCAAAAGAGCCGCAATTTAACCTTGTCTGACAAAATACAAAGCTTCCTTTGTATCTCTAATAATCTCGTTAGGATGCCTAAATAAAGCAATTCTGCTTTATAATTGTTAATTGGTGAGCTATAACGGTCTTTGTTTAGGATAAATTCTGGACGAAATGGCCACTCGAGCTCGCAGGACTGTGGAAAATTGTTATTAAGCGTGTCAAAAATTAGGACAATAGACATTTTTCTTGTGTTCACGTAGTACCTAGTGTTGTTGTTGTTAATTAAATGTTTTATTTAACAAATTTTATTTATTTGAATATTTATTTATATATTTTTTTTTTTATGCAAAGGAACTTAAGTCTCATTATATTATAAAATCAGAACAGCCATCGCCTTTAAAAAAAATTTCTTTGCCGTTACGATCATTGAAAAAAATATCAGTCAAGTGCGAATCGGACTCGCGCACGAAGGGTTCCGTACCATTAGCTATACAACATTAGACTTCATATTTTAACCTATTTTTGTTTTAAAGTGCACGAGTCTGAATCGCACTTGGCCAAATTTTTGTATTTGTTGTTATAGCGGCAAAAGAAATACATCATCTGAGAAAATTTGATGCTTGTCGTTTGGTCCCATTTTAAATTACATCAAAATCGGTCAAGCCATTTTTGAGTCACACTAAAAAGATTGAAAAAAAATTTTTAACAAAAAATGGAACCGACTTCAACACCCAAAAGTGTGAAATAACTTGTCGAAGTCGGTACCATGCGCACAATATTGTAATAATAGGTACTTTTGAACCATCATGGTACCGACTTCAACAAGTTATTTCACACTTTTGGGTGTTGAAGTCGGTTCCATTTTTTGTTAAAAACATTTACCCTTTGGGTACGGAACCCTAAAACTGATGAAATGTCACTTTGAGCTACATTTTCAACATATACACATATTACACTTATTTTAGTATCATAACTTCTCGAGGTAAACATTTCTGTGTGAAATAAAGTTCTGTTATGATATGGAAGATGTGATTTGTATCTTATTCTTAACGATATTTTCTAGAAAACCATATATTTCTATAAATATAGTTATATATTAGAGAATGATTTTGAAATAGAAAAATGGCATCCTACGTCCATGATATTATAAATGTTTCTTGCATTTCGCACTTTCCATACAAACTTAGTTTCTTCATATTTAATATGAAGTGTTCAAAAACTCAACGAAGCTTTGCATGCATATCCTTGAGTCTAAAATCTATACTTCGGAATTGTCTAAGGTAAACAAAAAAAAATTAAAATTGTTTGGCAAATTGGTTTGTATGGTTTTCTTCTTTTTAAAATTTTGAGATAGAAAACTGGCACAGCACCAGCATAGATATTAGGTTCAAGGATATGCATGAAAAATTTCAACGAGTTAGAACACTTGGTTTATAAAATATGACGAAACTAATACGGTTGTATGTAATGAGCTACGAACACACTAACCTTAAAGTATTGTATTATGTAAGACTAGCGGTCCGCCTTGCCATCGCACGGGTATTTAACAAAAAATTCAAAAATATTAAATTTAAAAATAAAAATGTTGTTATTCTGACATGACTGTAATAGATAGTATTTTAGTTGTTGCTTATAGTTTTTTTTATAGATATTGATGTCTTCTATAATATTATAGTACCAACATCACTTTGCTCTATTGTCAGTGATTTCCGCAGCGTACGCGATATAACGACTTTTTTTCGTACTTTAGGTTACATTATCGAAGTTTTCATACGGATCCCTAACTTTTTGAAAATCTTCTATAGCTTATGTTTATCAGGGATACTGTATATAAGTCATTGGATGCATGTCCCGATGTAGCAGAAACTCTGCTAATACATAATTTCCCCTGCAAATCGCCGGACTTTTCTTTCAGACACACAACAATATTTGAAATTATAAAGACATTTAAAAATTTAAATATTAAGAGCACCGAAGACTTGTGGGGTATGTCAGTTAAAGTGGCAGAGTCTATAATATGCATTATTGCACCATATTTAAAAACAATATTCAATCTTTGTATTGATAAAGGAAACTTCCCCGACTTAATGAAACAAAGTAAAATCACTCCAATTTTGAAGTCGGGGGCTACATCTGACTCTTGCAATTACAGACCTATTTCTATCTTACCTGTTCTGAGTAAAGTATTCGAAAAAATTATGCTCAAACAACTTCTATCCCATTTTAATGAGCATAATATATTGAATGAGAATCAGTTTGGTTTCACAAAGAGCAGATCCACAACAGATGCAGGTGCTCAATTGATGTCACTTATACTTGAAGCCTGGGAGAGTTCACAGAATGCTATTGCCGTATTCTGTGACCTTTCTAAGGCATTTGACTGTGTAGAGCACTGCACTCTGATTCGAAAACTTTCACATTATGGTATTCGTGGAAAAGCTCTGGATCTTATAAAGTCATATCTGTCAGACAGGCTACAGAAGGTTAGAATAAATTGCAATACTTCTTCCGGGTCTTTGGTAAGAATAGGCGTACCGCAAGGATCAATTTTAGGACCTTTTCTGTTTCTAGCATATATAAATGATCTGCCTTGCATGGTTAAAAATTTCTGCGATATAGTTTTATTCGCAGATGATACCTCCCTAATTTTTAAAGTAGATAGGAGGGATAGTGAACTTATTCATGTAAATAATGTGTTATCTATGATCTCTAAGTGGTTCGCGGCTAATAATCTTCTCTTAAATTCAAAAAAGACCAAATGTTTAAAGTTTTCTTTACCAAATGTTACTTATGTTGAACCAAACATTAAGCTTGGCCTAGAAAAACTCTCTTCTGACAATGCGACAGTCTTCCTGGGAATTAAAATGGATTCAACTTTACAGTGGAATCCACATATACATGATCTATCCGGAAGACTTAGTTCTGCTGCATATGCAGTTCGTAAGATAAGACAGCTAACAGACGTAGCTACTGCTAGGCTCGTTTATTTCGCGTACTTCCACAGTATTATGTCTTATGGTGTATTGCTGTGGGGAGCTGCTGCTGAGATAGAGAAAATCTTTATCTTACAAAAGCGTGCAATTCGAGCCATATATGAAATGGATCCTAGGGAATCCCTGAGAGATATTTTTAAAGAAATTGATATTTTAACTTTACCAAGTCTGTATATATTTGAAAATATTATGTATGTTCGTAAAAATTTGAGCAAATTTAAATCAAACAGTGACACTCACGATTATAACACTAGGAATAAAGATAAAATAGCGGTGCCAGGTTTTAGATTAGCAAAGACAAATAAAAGGTCCTTCTTAGGAAATTGTGTGCGGTTTTATAATAAATTGCCCAAACATATTACAACGCTCACAGAAAGAAAATTCAAGTTGCATGTGAAGAATATTTTGATAAAGAAATCTTACTACACAGTTTGTGATTACTTAAACGACAAAAATGCTTGGACTGGTTCGCCTCTACCAAGCTAGCGCCTAACACCTACGTAATGTAAATTAAGTATTGTAATAATTTTATTATATAGTATGTACCAAACACATTTTTAAAAAACGTTTAAAAGAATGGCCCCGAGTTTCTTGCCCGTTCTTCTCGCAGTGGCTCTATAATTTTTGTTTGCTGAACGTGGCAGTACAATGTAGTATATTTCAATATTAAAATTTGTAATTGACCTTCATAAGAGCGTCGTAGACGCCTAAATTGAATAAATGATTTTGATTTTGACTTTGACTTTGACTTTGTTGGATTCTCATGGTGAAAGAATTTTTCAAATTGGTCCAGTAGTTTCAGAGCCTATTCAATGCAAACAAACAAACAATCAAACCTTTCCTCTTTATTATATTAGTTTAGATAAGCTTGTAATGTTGTACAGGTCTTAACCCAGCCAAAATATGATTATATTTTAAATATGGAATATATATTTAAAGACTTTTCTCTGCGGCATTGCCCCATAATCGATATAAAATATGTAAAGAATACATACTTTATACCTTAATACTTTGTATGTGTTACTTTAGCTTTCAATACGTAGTTAATAATATAACAGTACGTACATAAGTTCGTCAAGTTATAAATTTTTTATGCTATCCTGAACAAGAACGAGGCCCACCTGATGTAAAGCGGTAACCTCTGTCTTCTATAACAGATGCATTTCGTCATAAGTGACGAATTGCGCTGCACCTATTACCTTGACATGTACCTGTAATTTATTTTATTAACACGTTCTCTGCTAACGCGGTCAGTGCTGACCGTCAGTGAAGTTTCCCTTTAGGCCTATTAAAATTTTTAAATCTGTATAAAATTACTAAATTGTTTTTTTTGCTTATATGCTTTTATCTTTTACTCAAATGTTACTTAGTAATAACAAAAGTCAATTTGAGTCACTATTTATGGAAATAATTAACGTCAGGCAGCATTGACTGACGCGGCCTACAGAGAGAAAAAAACGGTTGGCCGTTACAGGGGGCCGCGCGGGTCGCGGTGTCGGGTAGCCCTTCGCGCTCCCCCGCGTTCATTTGCGCCTGCAGTTGCCGTCCGTATTTTGAATTGAGACGCCGTGCTGTGCTTATAAATTTAACATTCGTTACTACTGCAGTGCATTTATTGGGTTTCATTGGTTAATTTTTATCACTATGGATGAATTTGACGATTTTGAAATTACGCAAGATATCTTAAAACAAATAGATAATATAGAAATCGATCTTCTCGACAAAACTTTAAACCTAAGTATCAGTGATGATGAAGAAAATATTCGACCCCCCCGTATGAAGAATAGGCGTTTGCGGATCATGTCTACAAGTGAGGGTAGTGAAGCCGAAATTAATGCCGCAATCCAGGATTTACAAGCTACTTCATCGTCCAAGTGGACAGATCCCAAAGGTAATCAGCGGAATATAATTCCCTTTACTGAATGTTGTGGCATGCCGGTTTCTATTCGTACTCTAATGATTGATAAATCTCCAGCTGATTTTTATGCACTTTTGGTGACGGATAGCCTTTTACAAGAAATCGTTGAATGTACTAATGCTTTCGCAATAACTAAGATAACTAACACTGATGAAGCTTCGAAAAATGCAAGAATTCGCTTATGGTCTGAAACGAACCTTTCTGAGATGAAACATTTTTTCAGCTTGATTTTGTACATGGGTTTGGTAAAGCTTCCGAAACTTGCTGATTATTGGTCCACGGATGAAATCATTGGCCAAAATTTTCCTCGATCTGTAATGTCTAGAAATAGATTTGAGCTGCTCTTACAAATGATCCACTTTTCCCAAGATGACGATAGTAACAAATCAGACCGACTTCACCGCGTTCAACACTTACTGGATATGCTGAATATCAATTTTAAAAATAATTTCGTCCCAGGTCAAGACATATGCGTGGATGAGAGCATGGTTCCGTTTAGAGGACGCTTGCTATTTCGCCAGTATAATAAGCAAAAACGTCATAAGTACGGGATCAAACTCTTCAAACTGTGTACCGTACCTGGTTATACATTTAAAATAAATATATATGCTGGTAAACAAAACGAAGAAGTGAATGTCACGCCTCAAAGAGTTGTAATGAACCTTTGCCAGGACTTACTTAATAAAGGATATTCGTTATACACAGATAACTGGTACACAAGTGTACCCTTAGCCAGAGAGCTCCTGGAAAATGAAACACATCTAATTGGAACTTTACGAAAAAATAGGAAGCATTTTCCTAAGGTTGTCGTTTCTACGAAGCTGAAAAAAGGCCAGTTTATAGCGAAGGAAAGTGAGGATGGGATAACTGTTTTACGATGGAAAGATAAACGTGATGTGTTAGTACTTTCCACAAAACATTCAACACGTTTTGTTTCCGTTACCAAAAATAATAAAACCATGATGAAACCGGCTATTGTTGTGGATTATAACAAGGCAAAAGGAGCAGTGGATTTAGCTGATCAAATGGCAGCATATCAAACTCCATTAAGAAAGTCCCTAAAATGGTATAAAAAATTGGCATTTGATCTCATTTTGAATGTCGCAATGGTAAACGCTTTAGTTTTGTACAAAAGCGTCACAAATAAGTCCATGCCTATAGTAGATTTTAGAAAAGAAATACTAAAAAGTTTTATGTCAAAACCTTCAATACCCAGAGCACCTTCGGGCCGAACGACAAGAAGAAAGCACGATCTTCAGAAAAAAGCAGGACCTTCTTTGAAGGTGCGTCGGTCTTGTGTAGAATGTTACAAGAAAAATGTGTCTACATTTGGTCGTGTAATAGCCAGAAACAAGACCAAAAAAGTACCTACTTTCTGTAATGCTTGCCCAGACAAACCATTTCTATGTGTTGAGTGTTTTGCCAACGTTCATATATAATTTTATAGGCATTTTTCATTACTGTTCCTTTTTATAAGCCTATTTGGGTATCGTTTTTTCTGCCAAAATGTTAGAGAAAGTTTTATTTTTCATTAAGTTTTAATTTTTAGAAAAGGCAAACTATTTAATTTTTTGCCAAAATGTTAGAGAAAGTTTTATTTTTCATTAAGTTTTAATTTTTAGAAAAGGCAAACTATTTAATTTTTTTGTGGTTTTTTCAATAAATTTCTTTGTATGGTAATTGTTGTTTTTCTTTCAAAGTTAAAAAAATATCAAAAAACCAACTTGATATGGAGAAACTAGTGGGCCACGCGGGTCAATTAATATGCGATTTAGTTTGAGAGCACTGCCCAACGGCCTGTAAGAACGAAATGAAAACTCTCTTAAAATGCGGTCATCACTGACTGACGCGGCTTGAACTGAAAGTCTATATGTCAACCATCACTGACCGACACGGCCCGGACAGGAAACTGCGATTTTTTTCTCGGCAAAGAACGTGTTAATATTTTTATTTTATGATATTAAAATAAAAATGCCCATGTGGTCGTTAAATTCATCCTTCGAATATTTCGTATATATACTATATCAGATTGTAATGTACAATTTGTAATCTATTATTTTAAGGTGGGAGTCAATTCTTATATCCTAATTGCTTACCTTCCGTGGCCACGCTTGCATAGAATTTTATTTCCATCCTATTTTATTTATTACCTTAACCCCTAACTGCCTACCACCCTAACTTCACCCCTGAGTTGCAGAACACTTGCTTCTACCCTTACCTATAACAACTCTTACACTTATCAATCCTTATTTCTACCCTTTCCTTGTATCTTACTTCTACATAACCCTTACCCTTATTCCCTATCCTTATCCCTACCATTATTCCTGACCTTACCTCCACCTTAACTTGTAGCTATCCACGACGGGGTTTACCATCAGATCAGCAACATATATAGGAACCATCCAAGTCTTCTCAAATATGCGGGTTATGTACGCAACCTGCTCTCTTTTATTTTAGCCGCCAAGAGGAAGAATTTCTAACAGAATACAACTGCTTTTTATTTATGTCGATTTATTGACAGACTAACCTACATAAATTTACAAATTATTGGAGTACAAAATGTTTTGCCCCGGGTGGGAATTGAACCCGCGACCTTCCGATTTCTATGATTTTCGCTTAGTACGCGGTAGTGCTTGTAATCATAATATTTAGAAATAGAGTAACCTACATCATAATAAATTATAACAGTGTTTGTAAAATATTGTGTAACATCAATTTAACTTGCAGATGTTAAAATCTCCATATTTTTACATGCCTTTATACTTCTTTTAGAAATTAAATTATAATCTTATTACTATATTAATCTATGCTTGAACAATAGGTATACCAAATCAAGTGCTATACACGCGATGCAATAGAATTTTTCTTACGAATATCAACTCTTCATGACACACCACCATCCCGTTTGGAGCTATAAAATAATGAGTGAATCTTTTTTTTAATGTATTCCTTAATATGCGATATAATGTGCTAATTCAGTTACATACTTTTATTAAAACAACCATTTTTACCGCTTTAGGTATTGCATTTCCAACAAACGCACGACGTATCATTGGTATTGTTTTTTAAATTTCTATGCTGAAAAAATTGGCACATAAAATGTAATTTTATTTTTATATTTCATGTGCTAAGTTCTCCTCGATTGCTGTGACAAACCAGTAAAATTATTCATACACACCTGGAACTCCTATTCACACCCTCATAGGTTAAATTTTCAAAACAGCTTTACTAAACTTTTATAATTATTTGTTTTATGTGCTAACATTTGATGTGCCAAAACAGAAATATTTTATACAGATTTAAAAACTCTTACAGTTTGAATTGAAAAAAATTTTGAATGAATCTTTATTTTTTACCTTTTAACTCCTCAAGGGATTGAATTCCATAAATCTTTCCTTAGCACACCATCATTATATAAAAAACAACACCCTCATATTTTCAAGTTTCTTGCTCCAGTAGATTAATTTGAGATGATGATAATAAGCATATAAAGATTCGTCATTTTGTGAGTGTGTTTATTATGCACTTATGAAATGTAAACAACTTATTTTCGTAATTGATTGTACGTAAAATGAATAACTATAAATTCTAACTAAACCCTGAAAAATAAGGGCAAAACCGCAAACAGAAAGTTAGTTGTTTGAAAATTGCTGACATAAATAAACAAGTAGACGCGACAGCTGCTCGTTCGGAAAGAGAAATTGAAATTTTCCCCGGAGGGCAATTCCAGCTTAACCGATATAATTTTCAAAATAGACTCGTTTTAAATTTGATGTCCATGTTGAAATTGTGGATAATATAAAAAATCCTACCAATATTATAAATGCGAAAGTTTGTGAGTGTGTATGGATGTATGGATGTTTGTTACTCTTTCACGCAAAAAACTACTGAATGGATTTTAATGAAACTTTACAGTAATATAGCTTAGACATCAGAATAACACAAAGGCTATAATTTTTAAAGATATTGTGTGAATTGTCGAAAATATAACGATGTGTCAAGTAAGTAAGTAAAAAATCAGCCATATGCGAGATTCTGGGGTGCGCTGCAAAAACCTTAAGTTTCACACGTACATAATGTATAACGGAAATGTTTATCTTAAATTTTCCTACAAAAAAGCCCGCGACAGCATATATCTATATTTTATGTGTAAGCCATTATCGCCAAAATAGTGAACCATATATCCTAAATTTAGAGCAAGACAAGTTTTTGACTTGATCCGTAAAAGATCTCAATGAAGGAGCACATTTAATTTCTAGCAGAAGTAGATTTCACAGTCTGACAGCTTCAGCGGCAAATGAATAGTGGTAAAAGGTAGTTTTAGTTGCAAGTTGTTGTAGCGTTAAGTTTTCTAACGACCGCAACAACAGAGAATGGCTAGAATGAAAAAAAAATTGTTCCTTGAGGTAGCTCGGGGAATATATGGAGCATTGCGGCGACGACGAATAGGTACTTGAGCTTATTGCCAAAATCGGAGACATGATCATATTTAAATCTAAATCTTATACAAAAATTTATGGCATGGGATAGTAGGCGCTGGATTAAGTAACACATATCATAATTTTTATCATCATCATCCATCACCACGCGGGTGTAACTGCGGGGTGCAGCTAGTGATATATAAATAACAAAAAAAAACGATAAAATTCGTTAAGCCCTTACGTAGTGGTAACAAACACTTTTATTTTGGACTCACTTTTCCTATAAAAATTTAGAATAATATAATTAATTAAGTATATAGTTAAAAGAAGTAATATTTATTTTATTGCTGATAGGCTTCGATCATAAATAAGCTGATAGGTTAGGTTAGCCTTTGACTACAATCACCTCTGATGGTAAGTGATGACATGAACATGCTTATTCTAAAATTAATTTTAAGGACAGCTGCTAAAGACATGGTTAGGTGATGAGAGACTGATTTTCTACCTGAGGCTGGTATCTAGGCAGATGAGTATTTGCTTTACCTAAATGCCCATTCACAATGCTACAACGACAGAAAAAGCAAAGCTGAGAGCGGAAACTTGTAGACATATCGCATAAATATGATAATAATTATTTTTTTGTGCAATAGTACTTATGTATTTTTAATTGAGATATAAAGGAAAAAATATATCGAAAATGCTACTCGTAGAATAGCCCCCCAGTTAACTGGATACTCTTGGCTCAGTCCCACCGCCCCTTTGATATCAATCAACTCAGGAACTTATTTACAAGTGACCTTTCACGGAGCGTAAACACCACTGCTTTAGAAGTGGCTCAAACGCGCATATTTCTACCCCAACCTACTGACCTGAAGTAAATCACGTAAGGATAATATATATCCTGCACATACCTATATCATTTAATCAAATATATCTTGCACATATATAATTTAAATAATATTCACACCGATTTTACTTACGTTAATACAGTAAATAAGTAGTGCTTGCGCGGACGCGGTCGGGAGCGCACGTACTCCATGACGAAGCGACTCTGAAAGTCGCGAAACCGGTCGAGATCTAGCTACTCGACTGTATTAACGTAAGTAAAATCGGTGTGAATATTATTTAAATATGTGTAATACTTACGAAAGTTTTAATAACTTATATAATTTATTTGGACTTCCTATGAGTCTGTAATGAATATTTTTATTATTATTTTTATTGCTAATAGACATGCATTTGAACGCAGTCTCACTTGATGGTAAGTGACGACGCGGTCGACGGTGGAGCATGCTTGCCTATAGAAGATACTTATTAACTCTAGACTGAAGTCTTTTGGATTGCAGCTCTCGGGGAACAAAGACGCTGCGTAGGGGTGTTGCATTCTTTCAACTGTTCAAATTATGAACGTGGAAGCAAATCGCTTTGTGCGGACGTCTTGTGGTTCGGTAGTGGAAAGGAGATGCAGGAATTCAGTTATTAAGGTTATCTAAATGCTTTCATTTCAGTAGCTGTAGTGTTGTATATAGTTCGTAGCATTTTGTTAATAACGGAGTACAGACGGTAAAAAAATCTTCCTACTTTTGACATAACACTCTCATCGGTTGGAAGAGAAACCTTTGCTTTTGCAGTGTAGACAGGCAAAAACGTCAGACATTGATCTTGAGTATTATTATATTGTCTACGAATCTAAGATTATATAAAATAATAGCTCTATGATTTATGGCATGAGTGTTTTCCATGTTTATTATTGATAGTGAAAATAAAGGTATCGTTTACAATATATATAAATTATGATTTGTATAAAATATACTTTCCTATATAATTAAACAAACTTTCAATAAGTAAATTGTTTTTGTACTAATTACTTATTTATTTTATCATAAAAGATTACATTTTATTAGATTTATGTATGTGGAACATTTTATAATTGGTTGATTAAAAGTTCAAGGGTTGGACTCCCACACTAACGGCTCCGTACCAACACAGAATGTACTAAGCTTAAGTTAGCAGGACTCCAATTTGCTCTTGGCCGATTTTTAGTATTTATTGTTATAGGTTAGATATATGACTGTAATCATAGCCTGATGACATAAATAGGTATGTATTAAGTACCGTGTTTACGATATAGCTAAAAATAGACCTTTTATTTTTAACTTTGTGTTATTATTATAATTTATTTGGCAAACCGGCATACTGAAACGTATTCTGGTAAAATTTTAACTGGCAACTTAATATTACTGTTCCTAACACAGCCCTGTAAAGGTCGAGTGGACGGACGGACGTCAGATAGTACCAGTATATATCAGTTATTTTAAGCAAGACTTGTTGTTTATGGACATAAGAAGTGATATCTAAATTTTGTATAACTTTCTTCTACAAATACGTGACGATTGAAAAAGCAGGCCTTAGTCAAATAGCCTCTTACATTCCCTGATACTAAAGTGTCCCCAGGGAATTAGTTAATAGGGTTTCAGAATAGATAGCAAACTGACTAAAGTCAGCATTAAGTACCATAATTCAATACCGCACCATTACCACGCTCCAATGTAATGATTAAATTGATATATAGATAGATAATATTGATATATTTACATTTAGTACGTACCTTCTTATTATTAATCCGTTTTTTAAGGACATATACCCGCCAGCCAAACCGTGAACTTTTATATAAACTCAACTTGTTATAAAAAAAAACTCGCATGTAAATATAGTGTATTATTAGACTTATCTTTTCTGGCATAATTTAAAAAAATTAAAATAAATCTGAAAAAGAAGAATCTCTAAAAAAAGAAAAAAATCTTTTGGACTAATAATTATTTTTTTTATTATATAGCGTTTAGTATATAGCACTCGTTTTTAGGAGTTTGAGCCAGTTATTCGTAGCTCCAGATTTATTTAAAAAGTATAGTACACATGTATAAATAACTTCCCATTATAGAAAGTTTATTATATTCCCCATCTTTGTGGTGCAATAGAAATATTAAAAACATACTTATTTTTCTTGAAAGAGATGCTTAAAGTTGGGTCTTTCTTTTATATAAAATTACGAGTTTTTGAGGTAGTGTAAGTTCAAAACTATAATTTAATGAAAATCTGATGCACCACAAACCTTGATATTAGGGTAGTGATTACGTAGGTAAAAAATCATTGAGTTTTATTCGTTATTATTAAAATGAGATTGGAGCTGCGTTTTGTATGGTTCGTCTAAAATATACCCTTAAGACGGCGACGGTTTAATAATAACATCTTCTTCCTAGCCTTATACCACTACTTTGGGGAAGATACTCGTACATTATGTCTTCTTTAACAGTACAGACTACACAAGAACATTGAAAAATTATTTTCACTAATAACACAAAAGGATAAAACAACTACTTAATTCAAGTGAATAATATGTTTCCTATAATGTCGAAATGATTCATCGCTAATAATCTTCTCTTAAATTAAAAAAGACTTAAAAAAATGTTTCAAGTTTTCCTTAGCTTGGCTTAGTTAACTCTCTACTGACAATATGACAGTCTTTCTGGGAATCAATATGAGTTCAACTTCACAGTGGGATCCTCACTCTTTTACATGATTTATCCGGAAGACTTAGTTCTGTTGCATAGGCAGTTTTTAAGGTAATATAACTGATGTAGCTACGGCTGGTCAATTTTACTGCACGTACTTCACATTATACTGTCGTATCGTGTATTGCTGTGGGGAGCTGCTGCTGAGTTAGAGACAGTCTTCAACTTACAAAAGCGTGCAGTTCGAGGCATATATGAAATAGCTCCTACCGAATCTCTAAACATATATTTTTTTTGAAATTGATATTTTATCTTTAGCTTGTCTATATATTTGAACATCTTGTATGTTCGTAAAAATTAAACAGATATAATCATGATTATAACACTAGCAAAGAAGATAAAATAGCGGTGCCAGGCTATACTTATATTAGCAAAGACAAATAAAAGTTTCTCAGGGAATTGTCTGCTATTTCTTAATAAAGTTCCCAAAGATTCTGAATTCCGCCGCGGCCAAGCTATCATCTACCATCTTCGTAATTAAAATAAGTATTGTAATATTTTTATATAAAAGATTTGAGTATCGACTCATTGTCATGTAGCTAACAAGACAATGAGTCGTAACTCAAATCTTTCAGATTTTCGATCAGAGCATACCTCGGCTAAAAGGGATGGACGCGGGTTCGAATCCCGCACATGACATGAAAATTAATCCTCTCGTAAATTTGTAATTTTGTAATGTAATCCGCAGAGCAAGTGTGGAAGATGGGGTGTAGTAGTTACCAGTTGAGGTGGTGGTGATACGGTGAAGATGATGGGCGTTGATGATAATCAAAACCAATGTACACTCCACAGTCAATGTTTATTACACCAATACACACAGTCCACAGTTATAATTAATATAGTTAAGAAGGCGATGTAAGTTATGATAAAGCACAGTAATGAAAGATGAATGAAAGACAGTTATAAAGAAAGACGTGAAAAGTAAACAATGCGAAGCGATAGATAAATTGCATAGAGCGTCGTGGGCTCCGCGTCGCGTAAGCGTTTGTTACGGACTGACGTTAGATCGGCCGGCGGCCGGGCGGCGGCGTTGAGCTGCTCGCGCGCCGATGTACTTATATCTATACGAGTATGAGATCCCGTTATCATCGAGCGGCGCGCGGCTCCAATGTACCGTCCGCTGTTGGCACGGCATTTATTTGTCAGTATTATGTTTGTGTTATTGTAATGAATGTATAATAATTAAGTGTAGAATATTAATTGAATTAATTATAAATATTACTTGTACATATATAAATATTAGGAACTGTGTATACAATATAAATAATATATTATAGATAATGATGTTTATCATTGAATGTTATGAATGTGAGTGTGAAGTTATATATATTTAATAAGTTTGTATTAAATAACGGCACGTTATTATGTGGGAGTAGGCCACATCACTCCCCCCCAGAGACCTGGTTAGGGGCGATAAAAATCTGGTAAGCGGACTATTCGTCCAGAACGTGTGGTTTTAGGTGCCTGTGTAGTAACATCGTCAGGTGTTAGGTCTGGTGTATTATTTGTACAGTGTTCGATCGGCGGATACTGAAATGTTTCGCCGGACAATTCCCTGGCGTCGGATAATATGTACGCAGGTTTTAGTCGGTCCAGAGAGACATTTACAGGCTTTCCTTTGATTAGGAGCTTGAAAAATTTATCTCGTCTCTCAAGGACTTTATATGGACCTGTGTAGGCGGGTTGAAATGTGGCACGCGAAGCATCTTCACGAAGGAAGACGTGTTCGGCAGTAGAGAGCTCCTTGAACACAAATACTTTTTGGTTGCTATGGCGAGACGCTGGGATTGGTTTGAGTTTTTCGGAAAATGAGCGTAGACGCGCAGTAAAATCTGACATGTCAGATGTACATGGCACGCTTGGATCGAAAAACTCTCCAGGAAGTCTCAGAGGCTCGCCATACAGCAGCTCCGCCGAAGAACTTTGTAGGTCTTCTTTATAGGCACTACGAATGCCTAGTAACACTAGAGGCAATACCTCAGTCCAGTTCTGATCGGCGTGGCATGTAATAGAGCATTTGAGTTGGCGGTGAAATCTTTCCACCAAGCCATTACATGCCGGATGATAAGCGGTGGTTCTTCTGTGCTGGAACCCGATAGTTTTTGCCAGATATTGGAACAGTGCGGACTCAAATTGACGACCGCGGTCTGTCACAATATCTGTAGGGCAACCATATCTGGAAATCCAGCCAGAAATTAAGGCTTTCGCCACCGTTTCCGCAGTGATGTCGGGAATGGGTATGGCTTCCGGCCACCGAGTAAATCGGTCTATAGCCGTCAGGCAGTACCTGTATCCCTGCGAAATGGGAAGAGGGCCAATCAGATCAATATGAACTTTTTTAAAACGTTCGCGAGGTAATTCGAAAGTGCCTAAAGGGGCGGACACATGACGAATCACTTTTGCGCGTTGGCATGCCAGGCAAGTACGTGCCCACTCACGACAGTCTTTTCTAATTCCGGGCCATACAAATCTCGCGGCAACCAATTTGGCTGACGCGGAAGCACCGGGATGACTAAGTGAGTGCATGCTTTTAAATACTTGCTTTCGGAACTCTCTTGTGACGAAAGGCCTGGGTGTCGGTGTGCTGATGTCACAGAACAAAGGTATGCGACACCCAGGATATTCCATCATTTTGAGACGAAGAGAGGATCCATCTGCCAAATATTGAGCAAGTTCTGTGTCACTTTCCTGGCTATTGGCAAGCTTGGCTAGGCATATTGGAGCTTCCAGTTCATCGATGCGACTTAAAGTGTCGGCTACGACATTGTCTTTGCCGGAAATGTGCTTCAAGTCGGTCGTGAACTGGGCTATAAAGTCCAAGTGCCTGAACTGTCTAGGCGAACAGGTATGCTTCCTCTCGTGGAATGCATAGCATAGAGGTTTGTGGTCGGTATAGACAGTAAAGTGCCTCGCTTCCACCATGTGCCTGAAGTACTTGATACTTTCGTAGATCGCCAAAAGTTCGCGATCATACGGTGAGTACTTTTGTTGGCTCGGGCTAAGTTTTCGCGAAAAGAAAGCTAGTGGCTGCCACACATCATTTCGGAGCTGTTGTAAGACAGCGCCAATGGCCACGTCCGATGCGTCTGTAACCAATGCAAGCTTGGAATGGCAATCTGGATGTGCCAGAAGAGCTGCATTGGAGAGGCTTTCCTTGGTCTCATGGAAAGCCTTCAGAGCATTTTCGGTGAGATGGATTGGTGTGGAGCCTCTGACACCCCCCACAAGTAAGGCGTTGAGAGGCGCTTGTATTTGAGCGGCATTCGGCAAAAATCGCCTATAAAAGTTGGCCATGCCCAAAAATCGCCTGAGGGTCCTTACATCCTTAGGTGGGGGAAAATCACGTATGGCTTGTACCTTATCGTCCAAAGGTTTGGTTCCGCTCTCAGATATTGAATAACCAAGGAAGGTTATTTCTGGAGCACCGAAAACACATTTGGAGACATTGATTACCATGCCATAGGTACGAAGTCTTTCAAAAACTTGCCGTAGGTGGTTTTTGTGTTCCTGTTCATCCCTGCTGAAGACCAGGAAGTCATCCAAATAGCAATAGGTGAAGTCCAGGCCGCGCATCATCTCATCCACAAACCGTTGGAACGTTTGAGCTGCATTTCTTAATCCAAATGTCATAAATGGAAAATCAAACATTCCAAACGGTGTGGTGATCGAAGTTTTGGGGATATCCTCCTCGCAGACTGGAATCTGGTTAAAAGCCTTCACCAGGTCGATGGTACTGAAGACCTTGCAACCAGAAATGTTCTGCGTGAAGTCATGGATATGACGAATCGGATAGCGGTCCGGAATGGTCCGAGCGTTGAGCTGACGGTAGTCTCCGCAAGGGCGCCAGCCGTTGTCCTTCTTCGGCGCTAAATGAAGAGGCGAAGACCAGGGACTATCCGATGGACGTGCAGTACCATTATCCAACATAAGCTGGAACTCATCTCGCGCGATTTTCAGCTTATCAGGAGCTAACCTACGAGGGGCAGAAGAAACAGGCGGGCCAGGTGTGGTACGTATGTGGTGTTTCGTGTTATGTTTGATAACGCGTGGTGTGCCAGCGGGTCGCAAGATTTCGGGGAACTCATTCAAAATCGCGTGATATTGCGTATCTCCAGTCAAAACCTTAACAGACAAAACAGTGTCTACATTGTTATCAATAAGAGCTGTAGCTGACAATGATGTGGTATTATCTATTAAACGGCGGTTACGAATATCGACAGTTAAATTATAAAAATTTAGAAAGTCAACGCCAATAATAGCTTTGGTTACATCTGCAACTACAAAATTCCAAGGGAAATTACGCCTGAGGCCAATATTCAGATTAAGCTGAATGTAACCAAAGGTATTAATGGCGCTTCCGTTGGCAGCTGACAGCTGGTAGGTTGTCTTCTCTCGTCGTTCACGAAGCGCAGTTCGAGGGAAAACGCAGAGATCGCTTCCGGTGTCCACAAGGAATGGTACCTTCGAGCTGCGGTCGGTGACGAAAAGGCGACCAGTGGAGAGAGGGCAATCAGACGTCGCCATTATCGACCGCCCTGTGCGTTTCCCGCTGTGCCAAAATCGCAAGGCTTTTGACATTTAGCGGCCTTAGCACCATACTTAGAATGGTACCAGCAGAGTGGATACTTGCGGTACGCTGAGTTTGAGCGGGATGTAGAACGACTGCGTCCAGTGCTGGTGTTATGCTTGGAGCGGTTCTGAGCACGGGGCTGTCTTCCTAGCTGCAGTGTCAGGGTCTTCACGGCTCGTTTCAGTTCTGCAATCTCGCTAGCCATGGAGTCGATGACGGAACCTGGTGCTGATGATGAAGTAGATGCAACATGTCGTGCGGGCATCACGATGTCCTGAACACGGTCTGCCAGATCAGCCAAAGTTTCAAGACTGCTTTGGGGTTGAGAGGCTAACAGGGTTTGGATGTTGCTAGGTAGACGGCTGCTCCATATAGTCCTCAGGAAATCTTCAGGTACGTTAGAACCGGCCAGGCTTTGAAGGTGCCTCAGAAATTGTGAAGGTTTCCTGTCCCCAAGATCTTCGTGCATAAGGAGCTGGTGAACCTTCTTCTCCTTTGAGGCAGAAAGTCGTTTAATAAGCTCTGACTTTAACTTATCGTACCTGTTATTCTCTGGCGGAGAAATGATTATATCCTTTACTTCTTTGCTGTACTGAGGATCTAGGTGTCCAATGACGTAGTTAAATTTAGTAGCGTCGGATGTAATCCCTGTGATCGCAAATTGACCCTCTATCTGTGCAAACCATATTTCTGGCTCTTCAGGCCAAAAAGGTGGTACCCGTACACCGACCCGACAAATCTCGGATGGTGCAGTGGAAACGCGCTCAGCCGATCGACGACAGCGGCGAGGTGCGGCTGCAGCGCCATTTTGCGAGTTTACTGTGTCATCTGAACTGTCACTCATTTTCACAAATATATAGCTTAGGTATTCTTACGGCGTTTCAGTTGGGGTCACCAGTTGTGGAAGATGGGGTGTAGTAGTTACCAGTTGAGGTGGTGGTGATACGGTGAAGATGATGGGCGTTGATGATAATCAAAACCAATGTACACTCCACAGTCAATGTTTATTACACCAATACACACAGTCCACAGTTATAATTAATATAGTTAAGAAGGCGATGTAAGTTATGATAAAGCACAGTAATGAAAGATGAATGAAAGACAGTTATAAAGAAAGACGTGAAAAGTAAACAATGCGAAGCGATAGATAAATTGCATAGAGCGTCGTGGGCTCCGCGTCGCGTAAGCGTTTGTTACGGACTGACGTTAGATCGGCCGGCGGCCGGGCGGCGGCGTTGAGCTGCTCGCGCGCCGATGTACTTATATCTATACGAGTATGAGATCCCGTTATCATCGAGCGGCGCGCGGCTCCAATGTACCGTCCGCTGTTGGCACGGCATTTATTTGTCAGTATTATGTTTGTGTTATTGTAATGAATGTATAATAATTAAGTGTAGAATATTAATTGAATTAATTATAAATATTACTTGTACATATATAAATATTAGGAACTGTGTATACAATATAAATAATATATTATAGATAATGATGTTTATCATTGAATGTTATGAATGTGAGTGTGAAGTTATATATATTTAATAAGTTTGTATTAAATAACGGCACGTTATTATGTGGGAGTAGGCCACACAAGCGTTATTGCAAACATAAAAATATTATAATTATAGGGTTGCGTCATCATTTACAAGTTTAAAGCTAATTGCAAAATTAGTCTTGTTTGTAGTACGACGCAAATTTAACAATAGATGTCGCTCCATCCCAATACGATGGTTAAAGAGTGATTGGAAAGATTTGAGTTATGACTCATTGTCATGTTAGCATAGCCTGGCTAGGTTAGGGGTAGATGGACGTGGATTCGAATCCAACACATGACTTAAATGGATTCATACTGGTCATGTTGACCTAATCTAAGTACCAATGTAATATTTTTTCACGGTAGTAAGCGCCGGGATAACAGGGAAGCCCTGAAAGATTAATAGCATTAACTTGCAAATGTAAACGTTAATAGTTTTAATTATAGTTTATTAGATTAGCTTATTATGTTGTTTATATTCTTTATGGCTGATAGGATAGCATTTAACCACTATCTCACCTAATTGTAAGTGATAATGTGGTCGAAGATGTTGTTCAGGCACACCTAGAATTATTGGTTCGCAAGGACAGCTGTCGGAACATTACATTAAGTCCTTGGCGGCAGATTTTCTACTTGAGGGTGGTAGCTACCCAAGGGCATTCACAAAATGTCCTACCACCATACTATAACGACTGCTATCCAAGACCTGAGTTCACCAACATAACCATTGATTCCTGAATCACTCCAAAGTTGATTTACATACTGCGTTTTTAATGTTCACCATCCCTAAAATCGAACATTTAACTAATGAAACGTTTTGAATGTGTGGTATGATACTACTTTGAAAAGGTGGCAATATTTCTGCGAACTACATGATTTTAACTGAACGACGCGACATCCAAATATAGGGTAACTACAATATAAAATGCATGTTAAATCAATGCCATGTGTATATCGTTTGTAATTCAGTATCACTTTTTTTGTTTATATCTTCACTTTTATGCGTTACCTATTTTGTGGTAATTTTAATTCACTATTGTGCTTTGGTATAATCAGTAAATATGGAAGATAACCGTAAGATTAACTTTTTTAAATTTCAACAGTATTGAGAAGTCTGTACGTACAGGGCAAATAATAAAATATAAACATAGATTAATGAAAACAAAACTTGGTATATACGAGGTACGCGTAAAAAATGCTCAATATTACAAAATTACAAATTTACGAGAGAAAAATTATAGTCATGTGCGGGATTCGAACCCGCGTCCATCCACCCCTTTAGCCAAGGTATATTCTAACCAATTGAGCTAACATGACACAATGACTCATAACTTTAATTCTTGTTCTCGTTCTTCAACCATCGTATCGGCATGGAGCGACATTTATATTTCAACTTGCGTTGTACTACAAACAAGACCAAGTTTGCAATTGGTTTTAAACTTATAAATGATGACGCAACCTTATAATTTTAATATTGTTAAGTTTGCAATAACTAACGTATTTCGCCTAGCTGGCGTCATTGCATACTTAACAATATTAAAATGCTCAATATCCTTAAATCCACTAATTATTTAATTCAAAGCTCTTGCATTTAACCAAAAAGTGATAAATATAGCATGATTTCACTAAATATAATGGTTAAAATAGGTTGATACAAATAGGTTAGTTCAAAATAAACAGTCGATTTTAGCCTTTATTCAACGGTTATTGTGAGGTGAACGGTATAATAATTTCAAAGGGCCGTTTATGAATTAAACGACTGTTTAACAATTAAACATATGTTGGTGAACTTGGATCTAAGACAATAACCGGGACCACTACTATAAATGTCCTCAGAAGCAAGGAAGTGTTCAGTCCGAATGCCACTAGCGGTCACCCATACAAGTCTCGGCCGTAGTAGACGTTGCTGAACTTACTTGGTCGATTAATAACGACTAAGCAAGCTACGCTACAAGCACTTGATAACCCAATCCAAATAAGTTATATATTATGTGTCTTAGATGTTACTTAAACTACTATTACGTTCGTTCAATAATTTCCAAATACCGGTTGGTAACGTACTGTAGAATTATTTTACATCGATGCCCTTCTTATCCTAAACACTTGACGATGATTGTGGTATAAACGAATGTGAAACAACTGATGATTGACCTAATCACATATTGTATAATGCAAAAGAAAATGATTAGAGAATAGATACTTACGTAGTTGTAACTTAAGGAATTGTATTACAAAATTTAGTTACGACGCAGTAGGCAATAATTCCGTAACATAAATATTTGTTATTCTGTTATTTGACATAAAAACAAGCAACACGGCAGCTCGTACACTTTACGAGCCACAAGTTCCACGAAGGCTGTAGCGGACGTCCAGTAAGGTAATGAAAATTTCTTTTATCGATCACACAGCCAACGTTATTCTCTGCGTTACGTTTTCCGTAGCACAAATACGTAGCAGCGTAGTGGCGTAGCCCGTAGTAACGTAATTACACCGTATTAAACCCTACTAGCGCTTCTTAACAACAAAATATATACGAGGCATTAACCGCAGTGCATATGAAATAAATGAAAACATAAAATTATGCAGCCAGAATATATTTTTTGGAGATATCAATACTATTCATCACATATATATGACTTGATTGAAAGAAACACATAATTTAATATTTAAATTCTATGTGCCTCGTCGCATTTTAATTTTTTTTTTGAGAACAAGTTTTTACTTTATTTTGGTTAATTTCGTGTATATATATATATATATATAAAATACTTTTGTCATGATTTTCAATGGATCTATAGATTGTTTCATCTGAACCATTTTTTTTTTTTTTAGGGAGGACAGAGATGCTGGCTACCGCCTGTGCGGTCGTCCAGCTCCACAGGGTTTTGGGCGAGGGCCTGGGGGCCAACTCCCACCTTTTACGAAAGCATCATAAAAAAGTAGCGCTTTGTTTCATGCTTAAAATAATCATTCGCAGACACGAACTATCACCGACCCACAATCGCGTCAAGCAATATTGTTTTGATCCTACTTAAAGAACGAATGAAATATGTATCACGGATGTGCAAGCGAGATACGAGATGTTTATAATATAGCGTTATCCCGCTCACACTGTTCCGAACTACGATGTTATGGAACGGTTTTACCATAGCTTTACGACATTTTTTGTATGCTTCACAAAAACTGTCTGTATCTTTTTATAGTTTCACTCATCAAATAATTTTGCTGCGTTTATTTTAAAGAATAATAGAAATAAAAACATTAATCGTAATTTACACATTAATTAAACCCATTTTCGTCGTACAATAATCAAAATCAAGGTTAAATCCGCTGCTAGAAAGTAACTTTTTTAAGATGGATAAACATGACGGATTTGTCGTTGGAACAGTAATACTTCGTATTAAATGTCACGTTAGAGTTCGCGAAAAGAGTGAACTATTTGTTGTGACGTGATCAAAGCGTCGAGCGATTCCTTTACCGCTTGTAAGCCTGCTTAATTGACGTGGAGGTATAAAGTTTAGCAGTAAGATCAAGTTATTATTACTATAAGAGGTGAGAGTTGACCCCCTGGCCCTACAATAGCCCGGGAGGGAGAAGTGCCGAAGGCACTTCTCCCGAGACGGGCGTAGAAGGCGAAAAGCGCTTTCTACCTCCGTCTCCTGCGGACGCCGAAAACGTACCGCTATTATAGGAGGGGTTGACAGCGAGCTCAAGGGCACCACTGTGGTTCGGACCTCGGCTTGTCTCGCTGTCGAGAGACATGGGGGGGATCGGAGCAAAATGCCTCTGTGCAACTGCAGTGTTGCACAATTGGGCCCTATTGAATAATACTCTTTGACTATTTGGAGAGCAATTTATCGTGACCTTGTTTTTGCCTCGAGCTCGCCGGCGAGCTCGGTGTTTGATTGTGTGACCTCTAATTACCTCACACCTGGGGATTTTACCTCGAAGACTTGCAGATAACGCTAAAGCTGCCAATGTAATGGCTGCGATAGGGTCATCCGGGTCGTCTAATACCTGCCGTGGTCGGCGAAGGGGGGGTTTGAAAAATGGGATAGAAGAGGCAGTCGAGTAGTTCGATGCCTGGACAACCAATGGGTTCGGGTGGTGGGGCGCTCGATCAAAGTATCGGCGGGCGCAGTCCTTATTGAACTGCGCTAAAGAGGGAAGGTTTAGGTCGCAATGCAACTCGGTGTTCCGGATATACCACGGAGCGCCGGTTGCATTACGAAGAAAACGGTTTTGAATGACTTGAAGCTTATGGAGATGGGCCTCACTAGCATGACTAAACACTACTGATGCGTAAGTCATGATGGGGCGGATGCAGGCAGTGTAAAGTGTCTTCTTATTACTAAGAGACATTTTACTCTCTTTGCGAATCAGGGGACCAAGGCGACCCATTACAAAGGCCGCTTTGTTTCGGACGGTTGTTATATGATCGTTAAAGGTGAGATTCCGATCAAGGGTGACTCCGAGATATTTTGTTTTACTAACCCAGGGGATGGGTTGGTCGAACAAAGTTAAAGGTTGCGGGTAACGGGGGCGAGTCTTCTCAGTAAAGTACATAGCTGCACTTTTAACTGGGTTGACCGCGATGCGCCATTTACGGAACCAGTCACCGATCTCGGTGATGGCCCGTTGAAGGGCGAAAATGGACTTTCTGCTGATACGCCACCCAGTGGTATAAATAGCGGTATCATACGCGTATTGGGCTAATAGGACGTTTGGCTGAGAGCGTGGGATGTCGCTGGTATACAGCGCGAAGAGAATGGGTGATAGCACGGAGCCCTGAGGGACTCCGGCTCTGACTGGGTGGGGGGAGGAGAGGGTGCCTTCCACGCGATAGCGAAAGCTTCTGGCTTTAAGGAAGTCTTGTAGGATGAGCACAAGACGTTCTGGCACGCCAAGTTGGTATAGCTTGTAAATCAAGCCATTGTGCCAGACTTTGTCAAAAGCTTTCGCTACGTCGAGGAAGACTGCTAGCGTTGTCTGGGGTTTGGGGTACTTGTTAAAGCCCTCAATGATGTGCTCCGTGAGGCGGTGCACCTGTTGGACGCATGAGTGTCCGGGTCTGAAGCCAAACTGCTCATCTGGAATAAGGTGGTGTTCCTTAGCATGGGACTGGAGACGGTTTGCAAGTAACCGCTCGTAAAGTTTGCCTAAGGCACTGAGGAGGCTGATGGGGCGGTAGCTGGTGGGGTCAGATGAGCTTTTGCCTGGTTTGTGAATGCCAATGACATTTGCACATTTCCAGGTGTCTGGGAATAAGCAATGGCTCATAGCAGCATTGAAGATGCTGACTAGGAGATGGATGAGAGGAGGAGAGAGGGTTTTAAGAACCCTGTTGGAGATGCCATCGGCACCGGGGGATTTGCGCGGTCGGAGGCCCTTGATCAGTCTCGCCACCTCAGCGTAAGTCGCTAAGGTGATTGGTGGGAGTTCAGAGGTGACCACAGAGCTTTTACGTTCGACTTCAGCATCCACCGAGTCGAGGTGAGCTTGGTCAACGTGATCTACGTTAGGGGAATACTGAGCCTCTAGGCTATCGGCTAGGCTTTGTCTTCGTCAAAGAACGCTGGGACTAGTGGGACTGGTCTGTATAAGGGAGGCATGTCGTTATAGTTACTTCCTTTCATACCTCGCGCCAAGTCCCAATAAGCATGGTGGCTTGGCACGAGGTTTGAAAGTTTGTCACCCCATTGTTGATCACGCAACTCAGACATGCGACTTTGAACCATGCGTTCAAAGTGGCGTTTCTTTGTTTTGTTCTCTTTACTGGGGTAAGAGTCGTAATGTCGGGTCACTGCTTTACTTTCCGTCACTAATCGTCTCACATCCGCTGGAATGACAAGGCGCCGGTCGTCCGGCACCATGACCTCCTTTGCGGATGCACCTACTACGGTGGAGAGGTGATTAGTGAACGAATCGATCGCAAGGGTTACGTCATCTTTAGTCAGGATGTCGTCAGGGATCTTGTCAAGGTCCGGTGAACTGATAGCCTTTAGGGCATCGCCTACTTGCTTCCAGTTCACTATTGTCTTAGTGGGGCGGGGGAGGTCTGTCGTTGGGTCGGGACCTAGTCGCAGTATAATGGGTCGGTGGTCAGAGTGAAGCTCGTGAACCACTTCTATGGAGCGTAACTGAAGTGTTACGCCTCTGAGTAGTGCCATGTCAAGCAAGTCAGGTCGAAAGTCTTCCATATGAGGGTAGTGAGTGGGCTCAGTGGGCGCAATTATGTCAAAATTAAGTTCTGCGACTAGTTTTTCAAGTGCAATACCTCTGGGATTGTTGACGTTACAATTCCATAGGATGTGCTTACTATTGAAGTCGCCAATCAGAAGGACGGCGCTTCCTAAAGAGAACAATGCTTCTAAGTAAGCTCGGACGATCGGCTTTTGGCAAGCTTGGTAACAGGACGCTATGACTATAGGTTGATGACCAGTCATAGCTAGGAGGCAACAAGATGCTTCCATATTAACAAGAGTCGGGGTAGGTAGGGGAATGCAGTGCAGGGACCTTTTGTAATAGATAAGAGTGCCTCCCCCACGGGAGTTCACTCTATCATCACGTACCGTTCTGTAATTGGCAAACCTAGGGTTCGCCTTCCCCGGTTTTAGAAGGGTTTCCTGCACGCATATGATATCGATAAGGTGGGTACAACAAAAGTCGTGGACGAGGTCACGTTGTCTGAAGAGGCCGTTAGCGTTAAATGACGCTAACGAAACTGAGTGCGGTTTCGTGCGTTCGGTTGTACTACCCATAGTGGTTGTACTGGGGAGGGGCCTGGGGAACGAAGCGCTTAAGGGCGCTAAGTAAGTTCGCGTGTTCCAATGTGTATTGGATCACGTCCGCTGGGGATTGAGCGTATTGCATCTTGTGGAATAGCTCTTGTACCTCATTGATGTCAACCGACATAGCCAGGTCGCTGACTAGGTTGATTGCCACTTGAAGAGGGGCAGCCATCAATGGCATAGGGGGAGCTTGTGGCCGGGAAGCGGCGCGGGGAGGGGCGCGAACGGTGTTGGCAGCGGGTGCCGGGAGCGCGGGGCGAGCCGGGGCCGGTGCGCGGGCAGGGGCCGCGGCGCGGGCGGGTGCGGGTGCGGGCGCGGGCGCGCGGGCCGGGGCGCGGGCGGTAGCGACGGTCTTAACCATACTGGGTGGTTTAGACCATGCGTTACGGGCTGGGAGCGGCGCGGGTATTACCTGTGAGGCAGGTACTACCGTTAGTTTAGGGCTGACCCGTTGGTAACGGTCATATGAGGGGCGGGTCGGCCTATGCCTTGCCACCCTGTGGTTTATGCGTGGTGCTTTTGGGCAGCCGCGGTAATTCGCGGTGTGTCCTTGAGCGCCGCATAGAACGCAGCTGGGTGGGTCCGGCGAGTCCCGAGTGCGAGTGCACGCTGCTGTCGCGTGATCGCCTAGGCACTTAACGCACCTAGCGCGAGCGAAACAGAAGCGGGAGGCGTGCCCGTATAATTGGCAGTTATGACACTGCGAGGGACTCCCATTTTTGTATGGGGCTTGGACATCGAGTCCTGAGAGGCCACAGACCTTTTTTAAATTAAAAATGGCCTTGCCTTCAGGTGTGCGATCTAGTACTACGAGTACTAGATCGTAGGGACTGCGGTCCTTCCCGCTGTACATGCGGTGAACTGCATGTACGGGGAAGTCTTGTGCCTTCAGGTCGGCACTTACCGAATCGGTATGTACCTCCTTGGGCACACCGCGGATGACAACTCGGAGGACTTTCTCCTCTTCGAGCGCATAAGTATGAAAGCTTATGCTCTCTTTACGGAGGAGCTTTGTTAGCGCTCTGTGGTCGCTAATGGTGGACACTTGGACTTTAATGCCCTGCTGTGTGGAGCGGGCATTAGTATAATGGATCCCACGATCCGAAACTAAACGGGACAGCATGTCCCATTTGCTTTTGTCCTGGATGAACAAAGGCGGAGGCGGCTTTTCGCGACGTGCGCTCGCGTCCTGAGGGGACGCGGCGGTAGCGGCCGGAGCGGAGGGAGGAGACGCGGGGCGCGGGGCGGGGGTCGGCTTCTTGCCGGAGGCGGGGGCCTTAGCGGGTGCCTTGACGGGAGGGGCGGAAATTGCGCAACTAGCGGCTTTAGGAGCGCGCTTGCGTTTTCGATCTACGACGGTATAGCCGTCGTTGTCTGAGTCCGAGTCAGTGCGTGAGGCGCGGCTCGGATCTACATCCATCTCCGTTTCGGAGTCCGTAGTGGGCTCGACAACGGCGATGGAGGGACGGGTGCTCGCTGGCCTCCCGATCGGTGAGCGCGAGCGAGACCTTTCACGGGGAGGGGCTACCACCGTGCGTCTATTATCTGGGCCCGGAGCGGGCGAAGCCGGGCTGTCCTCTGAGAAGGACCGGGTCAGAGGAGGGGCGTTGGCCTCCGGGATTAAAGTCCCAGAGGGGGCAATGAGAGTGTCCGTGAGGCGGGCATTCGCTTCCTCTTCGAGGAGTTGCATATGTGCAACGTACAGATCGGGGTGGCGGAGGGCGAAGGTCTGAAGGACCTCCACCTCACCGTTAGAGGGACGATGCATCCTGAGGGGAATACTCAGGATGGCCTAACGGGTTCTGTCTCCCTCTCGCACGAGCTCACTTGTGTGAGAGGGAGTGAGTACCTATGGTGTGCCCTAGTTGTGTACCCTCTCCGAGCTTTTTTCTCGGCGGAGAGGGGTGATCCTAATGCTGCTCCGGGGTTGACTAGGGGCGACCCCAAGGCCAGTTGTCCCGGAGCCCAGCTTGCTTCGGCTGACCCGTGAAGCGGGAAAGGCCACGGTGCAAGGTTAAACCAAAAACTCAACAGTCATCATCTGAACCAAAATTTTATTCCATATTTCGGTATTTTAAATAGTGGCAACACACACACTATCTCGTGGTCGGTTATTCAAAATCGACCAATCACTGTTGAGCTTGATCGACCAGTCAGAAAAGATTTACCACTATCGCATTTTGGAGGGAAAAATACAGGAGGAAGAAACCAGTCAGTCCGTTGAATGGTTATTCTGGCAAGAGACTTCGAGACGAAAAGTACTAGTTTGAAATTGTACAAGTTTGTAATAAATTGTATTTGTAAGTATTATTTACATTGGTTTGGAATTTATAAAAATTTTAATAATTATGTGTTAATTTTTTTTTAAGTTGATTTAATTTGTTTTAAATTACTTTTTCATTTCGTCATTTTTCGTTTTAAGTAATTGCTGGTATAATTTTTGTAATGAGGAGTTAATTAAGAGTTTTCCCTATAGTGTCCCACCTTGAAACTCAAATGAATAAGCTAGGCCGTCACACTTACATATTACTTCCATATCCTAAAACTGTTGAACCGAATTTATAAAACTTACTCTGTACTCTAAGCTGATGTAAAAGTATGTTAATAAAAACGGCTACACTCCGATTAATAGTAAGAAATGCGTGGACAAAAAAAACATACTTACATTACATCTTATACATACGTCATACATACATACACCTGGTCTATATTAACTTGTATATTTGTTTGGAAACCCTATATTATTATCATTTATGAATATATTGCAGTTCTAATAAATACATACCTACGCGTCGAATCGATAACCTAATTCATTGAAATCGATTGACCTTATCAATAAATATATATATGGCGGAATGGTTACTAACAGAATTTGGATTTCCGCAGCATAATCATATTTTTTTTTATACAGAGTAGCTTATTTTCACATCGATGGCGTTTATATGTTATTCTATGCTGATGGTAGAGCTTTTGACTAATTATGCGTGTGCAGAACTAGGTACCTACCTAAGTATTACGTGTGCAAAAGATGGAGATTTTATTGTTCAATATACGCAGTGCTGTGTTGTAAACCAAATAAGGTGTACATTACAGAGAACTTAATGTCAAATTACAGAGAATAGAAAACATGGGAATGATATTACAGGCACATGAGACTTAGCAACTTTATGCCTCAGGGTGATAGGTGCAGTGCAGTTGTAACGGAACTCATCTGTTATAGTCAGAGATTACCTCTTAATACAGAGTAGGCTTCGGGTTTGTTCGGTAACCTTTCACATTGAAATATGGGAATATATACATATTTTTTTACATAATATTATGACAGGTATTATATTATTGTTACTATGTTGATATACACTGATATTATAATGATGATAGATTTGTATGTAACGAATAAACTTAAAAACAACTGGACCGATTTGAAACATCCTTTCACCATTAGAATCCTTCATTATCTTGATGAAAATAGATTCTTCTTTTCTTATATATATTATATACTAGCTTTCCGGACGCGGCTCCGCGCGCGCATATGTCGGTTATCGCGCAAAAACATTAACTTCTTTTTGCACAGTTGGATAAAAACTATCCTATGTTTTTTCCCGGGTCTCAAACTAAACACATCAAAAGTGCTTAAGGATCATGTATATTTTGAACTATAACTGACTTTTTGGGCAGAAGAAAGAAACACAGATTATAAAAAAATAAAAATAGCAAACATAAGATGTTTGCTATGTTTATTGTAAAGTTATATTAATTTGTAATCTGTGTTTCTATCATTTACCCAAATAACACAAACAGCGATTTGGCACGCTTAAAATCAGTCCATTAAATCACTTTGAGAATTGGCCGCCAACTTTCAAAAACTAGTCAAAAAGCTGTTGTGGGGTATGCACGGCATCCATACTTTGGCAGAGCTCTTCTTTGTAGCATATCCCATGCATGTTCAATGGGGTCGAGGTGGTCTGGCGATTGAGCAGGCCACGGCAGAACGTTGATGCGAGCATCGGGAAAAGTTACGACTCTAGCAATGAGTGGACGTGCATTATCGTGCATTAGACGAAACGAATTACCCAAACGGCTTTGCAAAGGGATGATCACTTCTGAAACAATACTCTCCGCATAAATCTGAGCGTTGAGGTTGCCCCTGATCCAAACCAGATCTGCTTAAAACTTACTTGATTTACTCGAAAACGTACTTGATCCCTAGGCACTTTTGATGTGTGTATTTCCATACCAAATTTCATTCAAATCGGTTCAGTAGTTTTGAAGTGAAAGCGTAACAGACAGACAGACAGACAGAGTTACTTTCGCATTTATAATATTAGTACTGATAAAAATATCGAATAACAGATGTGCGTGATCATCCATAAAAATATAAGTCAGAATGCATTTCATAATGTGTTTAAGGCTATTAACGTACATATCACCATGTTTAGACACAAAATCATTACAACTTAAAATAACTGGTTTATTCTCAATGTATAGGTTGTAAGGGGTACCAATAAACAATCTCCAGATTCTCATATAGTCATTCCAATTCTAGCCTTGCAGAATTGATCTAATTAGTTATAACATGTCGCTGGCACGTGGCGCATCCGCCATAGTCTGTGCGCCAGAAGGCGCTGTCTCTTTGCATCCCCACAATTATGGCTAAGAACTCCTGACATGGTGTCACAACAACTATAGTAGAATCCATGAAATAAGACAACCCTCAGCACGTATAGGCGTGTGTCCAAATCTTCCAATCATTATATCTAAAAATGGTTACAGGACAGTGCTATCGTAAACTGATTAGTTCACGGTCCTCGCCTTCAATGTTAAGTGTCAAACCGCTTATAGCAAAGTGTCAGTAGTATTCAAACTGTCAGTACAAACAGCACTAACATACCTCTGTGACAAACCCATTCTAGCAGCCCGCTTGACGTTTCTGAACGATAGTCTAGTTTGATAACACGCGATGTGGCGCAGTTTTCACCCACGAATAAATACGTAAGTTCTCGTAGGTTTTCACGCTTCAAAACATACACGCGTCGATTTAAGAACCTTCCTTATTTATTTTTAGTCAGATAGAAAGCACAACACGTAGCATTTGATAGTATCATACAAAAAAAAAACACTGAAATAGTACATTGTTATACAAGGGTCGAAAGGAATCAAATCCCATACGAGGTATTTAGACGGCTTTAGTACGAGTAGGAATTAATAACTTTCACCCGCGCTAAGCACTCTACTTTTCATTTCGAATGTAAGGGAAGTATAAAATAGTCGTATTTCTAAAGAATATTATTTAAAAATAATAACATTAACATACTTGCTAAAAATTAATTGAGGGGTTAGAACCATTTGTGAAATTTTAAGTAAAATTTTGTTTGGAATATTTACGGGCGGCTATAGTCTGAATAGAAGTTGATGACTTCCACTCTGCTTTTCACTACTAATATATGGGATATATAAAAATAATGAGTTTTTTATATTATTTATTTTGATTATAATAACTTGAGCAGTACCTATTTCAAATTAATGCGGCTTTAGTCCTAGTAGGAATCGATGACTTACACGCTAAATTAAGCACTTAAGCTACTTAAGCACTCTACTTTTCATTTAAAATATTACTACCCTGCCAAATTATATAATATTTTTTTAAATTTTAAATAGGAAATGCATTTCCTTCGGGGCCAACCCGCTAAATAAGAGTTTATTTGAAATCACACTACTTATAAACAGAATTAGTGACTAAAAATGTTATACACCATACACTAAGTTTACAGTCACATTATAGTAATTATGTTTTGACATAGTTCTTTTAGCCTATACCTCAGACAAAATAGAAAAAAATACGGAGGCTCGTAAAACATCCAACGGAAGCCACACTTCTATACATGTGTGCGATAGAGATGTTGGCATATGAAAGGCAAAATAACTAAATTGTAGGATTCATGCGAGAAAATTTTTTGAAGATATAAATATACAGCAAAATCTGTTCGTAAGAATACTTCGCAATAACATAATAATATTTATATTTTGTAATATTATAATAATATTACACAATCTTCACGATTATGTTTCGCAATATTTTTGTAAGATATTCTAGACTACGTTCTCTAGGACAATAAATAATTGACCAAAGGCGTGTTAGGTTAGGATGAAACCATACCATATATGTATATGGTATGGTTTCGTCGCAGGTGCCATGCCATGTTAAAATGTTAAAACGATCGGAACAAATCATGCTACTCTTTGATGGTTTCCACCCTTGATCATTGCGATTATTTCTAACCATGGATAGCCAATCATCTATATAAGCACCTTATTCCTTATTCCACTCCGAAACCACGTGCAACTGTGGTTGCACGCGGCACTCACTACTTTTTACCGGACGAACTTTTTTTTGTATTAGCATTTGCCGGCCGTACGTTAAGCGCAATGTTATGTAAACAATGTCTCTTGTGACTCAAGTATTTACCTTGGAAGGAAAAATATTTTTGTGCAAGATAGCTAAATAAACAATTAATACGAAAAATAATATTTATGATGTATTCATAATGATACCTAAACGTTCGGAGGTGTACTACGAAACCACTTAATTCTATTGATATTAAAAAAAATACTACTGTTTTATTATTAAATTATATATAAAAGACACATGTCAAGCATATCACAAAATATCATTTAAATATTCATGAGAAAACAATAAAAAACATGTTTAATAATACCGGTAGCCCGCCGGTTTCGCAAAACGTAAACAAACAACTGAACTTTTTTATTTCATAGATACATTTTACTGCAAATGGTTATCAAAACGAAGAGTAGCTATATTCTATTATCTATGATGGCTACGTTCCATCTCGCAAAAAAGGACCCTATTTACGAAAATCAATAAAAGTACGCTGACGATCTCCGTGCAACCACAGTTGCGCGTGGCAATCACTGTTTTCGTTTCATGCAACTGTGCACGTGGCTAACACTCGTATATATGCGAACCTATTGCGATGCAATCGTAAAATAACCGTTCCTGCCATTTGAAGGACTTTTTCCCAAAATATTTTTGGTTTATAACTGTTGAATTTTGAGAAATTGTAAATAAAATAAAAAACCAACAATACTCGTTACATGGTTTTCTATTTATCTACGGCATTTGCCACGGGATCATATCATATGCGTGTCCTGACACGCTCTTGGTCGATTATTTTCTTCGTAAATCACCAAAATGTAGGCCTTTGCCCAACAGTGGGACAATTATATACCTACCTTTTGTAATAACTTTCATTAACCTGCAAACTTTTATAAGAAGTATCAAATTTCTTGGTCAAACTATCTAACTACTTTAGTTGCACTTATAACAAAGATATTGTTGCACTATAAATATAATAAATTAAATTTAACTAAAACATAAGTTATGATAATCCCTAGATTTTCCTCATAAACATACGCTTGTTTAGGTAAAAAGTATATAATGTTACTGCTACACGAACTGACTATTAAAAAATGCAAACTTTTGGAAACAACCTAAAATGTATGTCTGGCAACACTTTCCGATCGCTTTGTTTACATTTTGGTTTGAAGTTATAACCTAAATTGCGTAGTATAATATTAAAGAAAGTACATTAAATTCAATACTTACGTGTGAAAAGTAATTCCAGATAACTTTTCTTTACTGAGTATGTTCTGTTTTTGCAGTGTTTTAATACGGAAGTGGGCATTTTTAGTTTATTTATTCCGTTGTGTGACGTGTGTAATATGCGAAGGTCTATCGTGAATGAGGACAAAATTGGCCGAATTTGGATACGTTTGTGTGAGTGAGTTGTCTTACATAAAATTGGCCGAATTGAATGCTTCATTTTTGATTTTCATTAGACTCCCTCTTTCTTATTCATTTCTCTTAGGCCTATAGGTAAACACAAACGTAGTTGTTATTATTTGTTTTATTACAACAGAGTATTTTACAATGAATAATCTTAGACATATAACATTGTTCACATCAATGGTTACCATGGTTACAAGTCATTCCGGCTCTAGAGAAGGAAGAATTTACTATGAGTTTTTCCCGCACTTAGGTGGGAAGCAGCGTCTCCCACCCGCTACTCAGATCAAACAAACATCACTGTCCGAGTATGAGAAATTAGGAATATTAAACATTATTAATTATTAGTATTCTTTTTGTTTGTTTAGTAGACTTTTATTGTTTGGCCAGCGTTAATTACAATGTTAGTATTAAACGACTTGTTGAAGTTACGACATGCTGATTTAAACGCTTTGATAAGATCATTTTTATGAGTTCAGAGTGCTCAAAGCTCATGTTTTTCAGAGATGAAAATGAGTTCTGTTTTTTTCACCTATTAGTTAGCCTACAAATCGATTTGCCATTCGCCTACACTAATAGTCACCATCAGCAATAATTGCATTATGAGGTCATCGATATATACTCGTAGGCATATTGGAAAATACTTTATTCAGCTAATTGAATGTAATTGAGAAACTACTGCAATGAAGCTTTCATCATCTAAACAACCATAAAGTTAGGGGGTTGGGATTGTCATAATCCCCACACTCGGCAGATGTGTTGACTCTGCTGCCTATCTTCTGGGAAAATACCAGAAGATAGGCAGCAGCGCCTTCTAACAACTACCGCAGGAAGATATGTGGGGGCGCAATTCAATAACGGCACTCCACAGGGTACGAAATTCTATAAAATTTTAATGGGGCGAATTTGGAGAGCAAAATGAGTAATCACCTTGGTGATACCGGTGTAAAGCAATATTAACATTAACTAAACTAATTATGTATGTACGTACCGCGAAACGTATTCTAACAGCAATAGAATCAAAATATCATTCGTTAGTTTATATATTATTGTTATATCTTTGCAAGCACACAAGTATTACTTATACGGATTGTTGAATCAGAAGCGTTATAACTACAAATAGATCAAGTTAATAAGGAGCGCTATATTCTTCGTATAGCGGACATTTTCAATGGAAATAAACGTTTCGCGTCTCCTTTATTTTCATTTGTGTATGTGGGCCATGTGGTGTCATGTGGCGGTGGCGCGTACTATCGATTCACAATGTTCCGTCTAAGGTCGGGGCACCCGTATCAAATATTTATACTGAAGCATTCTTAACGCACGCAGCCCTACACTAGGGTTGTTACCTGCACAGCACGAAATTAATACTTAGCTTGTTATACCTATCTTTTATAAAACGTTGGAAAATTGCAACATTGTTATTAGAAAACTAAAATGAACAAGCCTTTTATTTAAATTAATTTAAGTGGGCAAAATATTTACTGTTACAGCCGGAATGTCCACTGCTGAAGGCCCCTCTTTAGGGGGGTTCCATAAACCCCACGCTGGTCAGGCGTACTGGGGATTAAAAAAAACTGTATTTTATATGCAGTATGGAATGCTTAAATTCTACTTTTGAATACTACATACTCTGAAACAAATCCGACAAACTGTCTAATAAGTACATACGCGTAAGTACCTGTTTACTTCAGACACACATGTAACCATATGTTATGAAAGTAATGTTTTTTTTTTAATTTTTTTTATTGGTGATAGGTAAGCCTTTGACCACAATCTCACCTGATGGTAAGTGATGATGTGGTCGAAGGTGTTAACAGGCTTAACCTAGAATGACTGGCTCTCAAGGACAGCTGCCGGAACACACCGTTAGGTGCTTGGCGACAGATTTTCAACTTGAGGGTGGTCGCTAGCCAGGCGGGCATTCGCAAAAATGCCCCTTCCACCCTGCGGTGAAGCTCAAGCCCGCGGCGGGATTCGAACCATGGACCTGCTGCGCGGCAGTCCATAGCCAAAGCCACTGAGCTATCACTGCTTCAAAATGTTTTCTGAATGGAATGGTTACAATGACAGCCCTATCTCTTAGCAAAAGCACAAAGCGGGACCAGAGACCGCCATCAATCGCCAGGGCAAGGGACGCGAGATAAATAAAATTACCTTACCGTATATTTTGAAGCTAGCGCCCCGTACATCACGAGCCTAGTTGAGTTTCATCCACGTAGCGCAGAAATTGCTTTGTGTACATAAATAATGTGCATTTGAAGAATGTACAGATCTGAACGAATAAGCAATGAACATTCTGACAGTCCGCAGAGGGAAACAGCTAAGTAACACATATTTCATTCTTTATATCCTGCTTGTTTTGCCGTGCCTATATAAAAACGTTCTTATATATTCTCACCCTCATGCATAAGGCGTTTCAAAATAGAATATGTCTCGCCTATACTATTTGTATTAGATGAGATTCTATCATATCTCTTCGGTCAACATCAGAACGTAGGTTATCACTGTGATACCGAATTTTTAGTAAAAATAACTTGTTTTGAGTACACACAGTACACAGTACAGTAAACAGACATGAAATAACTTTTGTCTGCACAATATACCTACAATATACCTACCCTACGATACCAATGAGTATCTAATTAACTCGCGAAAAACAACGCAAAGGCCCGAATAATTAAGGAAGAAAAACGCCCCGAATACGATTATAAATTATGCAGTAAACTCAAGGACGAAGTTCAATAAAATGAGATGAACAAACAGATGAGTAGCTAACCAAACCCAAATGCTACAGATTTGCTTCTCTAAGTTAATTATATTTTCCAAGTTCAGCAAGTTGTTTTCTAACTTTTCAGTTTCTCTTACTTTCCTTATTTTGTGTATACTTCTAACGAGTTTCTTTTGAGAGCGTCGAAGGCACGCGTGGCGTGACCGCCGCGCCCTCTACCGGCGCCCTACGTGTTAATGGTTACCAAAATGATGGATAGCCCAAACCGCACGACACAACCGCACTGTGATAATAAACTACCCTCTATTTATACCCCACTACAACCACTAATATTGGTAAGTTAAGAAGTAGGTAGTACTTAACTTACCTACCTGATCATTATTTACGTACCTATAGGTAATCTAAGTTGTACGATTTTGGATAAGTCACTTATTTAGTTAGTAGTAAGTATGGTTGAACGATGAAAGCAAACAATAAAATAGACATGACGTCAACAAAAAAGTTTCATAGTTTCCGAGACAACAAATGTAGAAACTTTAACAAATTCCAGCCTTACCCTATTCGCTATAATTTTTGGAAACCTAAAACAACTGTCGTGAATTATATCTTCGCTTTCATATCGCGAACTAAAAACAACTAACATAAAATAAATGTTGTCTCTTTCGTTTCAGTTTCCTAAATAAATATTAAAATGAGACTTATTGATAACCGTTAATATCAAAGGGTCAGCCGAGGGATTCGGCATAAAGAAAATAAAGGCCCTCAAGAACGTATTCCCGGCTGTACCTCTATTATTTTCTGAATAGAACTCGAATATCGAAAGCTTAGCTCTGGAAAACCCGTGGTCAAAAGATTTGGCTATTATGAACCTTGTATAACCTACATGGTACCACTAAACTTTCCTACTACTATAACTATGTTAGTAAACTATTAGAAAAAATCAAGTATTTTATCTGTTATGTAGTAGTATTAGGTTCTACTAGAAAATAAAACCCTAAATCTCCTCTCTCCGCCTGTCCGAACTTTTTTTATAACCGTCATAAGTAGCTAGTTGAATTTTCAATATATTACGAAACTTAACTATTTTAGCACAGTATGAATAATACAAGAAACGCGTTTTTTACGTGTTAGTATTCCGTAACCAAACAACAATACGAAACCCTGTTAAATGTCTAACTGTCCATCTGTAAATTCGTATGTCCTTATGAGATGGCTTTCTAGGTCGTAAACATACTGATTTGCGAACCTGAAATTTAGTTATTTTTTGTGAAACTTGGACTTATATAGCTTTTTAGGGTTCCGTACCCAAAGGGTAAAAACGGGACCCTATTACTCTATTACTGAGACTTCGCTGTCCGTCCGTCTGTCACCAGGCGGTATCTCAAGAACGGTGATAGCTAGACAGTTGAAATTGATGAAGATGATGTATTTCTGTTGCCACTATAACAACAAATACAAAAAATTTTTAACAAAAAATGGAACCGACTTCAACACCCAAAAGTGTGAAATAACTTGTTGAAGTCGGTACCATGATGGTTCAAAAGTACCTATAATCACAATATTGTGAGCATGGTACCGACTTCGACAAGTTATTTCACACTTTTGGGTGTTGAAGTCGGTTCCATTTTTTGTTAAAAAATTTTTTTCAATCTTTTTAGTGTAACTCAAAAACGGCTTGACCGATTTTAATGAAATTTAAAATTAAACCAAACGACAAGCATCAGCTTTCAAACAAAAAAAGAATTTTCAAAATCGGTTCACCCAGTCAAGAGATCTGAGGTAACAAACATAAAAAAAAAAAAAAAAAAAAAAATACAGACGAACTGAGAACCTCCTCCTTTTTTGGAAGTCGGTTAAAAAATTGGCCAAGTGCGAGTCGGACTCGCGCACGTTAAAACAAAAAGGTTAAAATATAAAGTCTAATGTTGTATAGCTAATGGTACGGACCCTTCGTGCGCGAGTCCGACTCGTATTTGGCCGATTTTTATCTAAAGAACTAAAAAGCGCGAGGTCTTAAATTTAACAATTTAAGATCTTCTCCATCTTTATTTATTACTCCTGTTGACGAATACAATGATATCAGCCCGAATAGAATAATTATATAATAAAGTTAGTTAACATATTTCTCTACGTATAATTTAAAAGAGCATTGCAATTCAACGGGGTAATGCTGGCAGCATACTGGGTACGCTGCCAGCTGGTAGTGAGCTAGAGCAATTGGACTGCCTGTGAGTCTGAAATGACTTGTAGGTTGTCTAAGTGCTTTCATTGTAGTAGCTGTAGTGTTGCATATATTTCACAGTATTTTGTTAATAAAATTTTTAAAAATAATTATAAGATATTCTACCATACTAGGGCTATATTTCCATTTGTTTGAATGTTTTATGCCAATGAATTCTCAGAAGCTCACAAACAAAGTCAAGGCCATGTTTGTGACTAGCAAACACCCTTATTTATTCACTACTAGTTGACTTGGCCGGTGGCATTGCTCCCTTGGCTAGAGATCTATTACCTTATAATCATTTCTTACAAATGCGCAGCCTTGCTGGCATGGTCTATAAAGCAAAATGTCAACAATAAAATTTCCCAAAGAGTTAATATATTGCTTCTCTTTTCTGTAAGATTTCATATACCCGCGTACAACTGCACCCGTGTTTCATTTATAAACCTTTAAATCATCTTCGAATTTGAGAAATTGTCTATTCTTCTAAACTCTTTTACTACTTGAAACAGAGAATTTCGTGACGTGGATGAAAATGCCAGTGCAGGAGAAATAATTTTAATAATAAAAAATAGAAAATAGAGCTACTCACCCGAGGCAATCAGTATATTTTAGTTAATTATTATGTTGTACCTTTATTTCGATGATCTAAGTTCGGTGGCAAGATATATAATTTCAGTGGAACTAATTATCATTTTGATGTTATTAAAAATTTATTAAAATATCTCGTACATACTAGATATTTACACGCTATATTATGGTAACATTACCAACGATAATTCATCTCATCTAACATTAAGTAAAATGGATAAAGGTAAAAAAATAAAATAAATATAAACGAAAAAAGATGAAATCACGACTTGTTTTAAATTACCCACCTAGCTATTTTGCTGTATAAAATACGTACTGTTGTGTGGACCTATTCAGTTGTCTTAAAAAAAAACAACTTATGGACACACACACATTTATTTTATTAAAAAAATAAAATTATTAATATACACTTGACTTTTGAAGTTCCCGCAACTCACTTTTAACTACTAATTTGGGCAGAGGTTCCACCTGAAGGGTATACTGGTACTGAGTCTGGTGACTCCTGGAGTTATCACAACAAATCTGAACACTTAATTTTGGAAGCCACCGTTTATATAGAGAAAAATACTGCTGACACCGCGTAAATAGGTTTGTGAGGGATTCGGGCCTAGGTCAGCAATATATTAGGTGTAACAGTACGTATGTTAACATCATTTTTTTTGTTGTTGATATAGGTTTGGCCACAATCTCATCCGATAGGAGGCGATGATATGGTAGGAAGTGTAAACAGGCTAAACCTTGACTCACTGGCTTTCAAGGTCAGCTACTGGAACACACCGTTAATTGCTTGGCGATAGATATTGAGGAAGGTAGCTCTAGCCAGGCGGGCACCTTGAATTGTCGCTCGCTTTGGGATTCAGACCATGGATCTTCAGCACGGCAGTCCATATCAATTGCCACTGGGCTATCATTACTTCAACTTTTTTGCTTGGCGCACTTCCTAACCTTGTCAGTTGAATGAAATTGACAAGGTGGGTGGCCCTTCAATCGTTTATAATCATCATCTTCTTCCTACCTGTCTCATGCATGTGGGGTCGGAACAAAAACAACACAAAAGTCGTCCACCTGATGGTAAGTATCACGCCATTCCATTACAGTTACAGTGTCACCTTCCTGTTCTGCTTGACACACTGCATTGAGTTTGTCACTCTGTCTAGTAGGACTATTTGATAAGACTACTGAAAATTTGGCCTCGTTAACAAAAAGAGTACAATTAAAATATGTGTTCGCTAACACACACAAGAACATAATTGTAACAGTTTTGGCTTTGATTTTATGGCCATGCCAACTGCTTGACGCCAAGCTCCTTATAAACGATTTTATCTAGGGTACCAGCCTAGATAAAAGTCATTATTCGGATTTAGTCGGATAAAAATAGCCATATTACGCGCACAATATGCAGCAACACTCCATTCACTTCGATGTGAGTGATGCGGCTCATTAGGAGTGTTTTCTCTCTAAGCTAACTGATGACTGATGAGCTATGTTCATACCTTAGAGAAAATGTTCGTCCTAGGTTCATGGTGTCCTTATTGCATAAAGTGATTGTTTCTGTTGGAAAAAAATATTAATGCAAATATTAATACATATTATGTTATTGTTTTTTGCCCAATATGCAAAAAAAAATTACATTCTGTTAATTTTAAACAAATTCATGAAACTATAACGTCCTAACAAAAACAAATTATTCTAATTCCCGCAATCGTACGACATTCTATCTAAATTTAGGTAACCATAAAATTTCTATATGTCTCCAGAACAGTTCAAGTGTATTTACTTGTACCTACGTATTGTATATTTAATGGCTAAATATAGTAATAAACAAGTGTCTAAACGAGAGCAATCTCTCGGTATAATAAGTCCAGACGGCTAGACAAAAGCAGTCATATTCCGCCTACCAGACGCCAGGGCGGTCTCAACATCCTCTTAAATTATACTCTAATAAATGTATGATTCTCAGAATCGTAGCTTAAATTGGCAACGCTGAGCAAAATCGGCTTAATGGTCTGAACATTTTCGTTTTACGTAGACAAATTGAAGTAATGCAAATCCGATAATAAGATCATATGTTACATTATATTATCAAATTTTTTCAACTGACTGTTAACAAACTATATACGTACCTGTAAGGCCACATAAATTACTAGAAAAAACCTTAATGCTTCTATGTTGCTTTTCGTTTTTATTACTATCAGTATTATACGCCATAGCAACATATTCTGCGCAAATTTAAACCACTTACCTTATATGGTTCTAAAGACACAGCCTTTTGAAACACAAACGGACGGCGGACTGGTCGCCCAGAATTACGCATTATTATAGAGTCCTGTTTTCTTGTATGGTTTCCTATAATTTTACTCAGTATTGAAACCTAAAAAATTAATTAGCGGACCGTTGGTGATACCGATATCTATACAACTTATACAGCTATTATAATGAAGTATTTCGGAATCATAACTGCCATTGTAAACTCGTAGACAGTTTATATAAATGCCCGCGACATACCCCTTTATTTCGTTTTTACTATATATGGAACAATTTCATTGTTATAGTTACGTTCAGCAAGTGTGTTTGATATCAGAAATCAATATTGCAATTTCTGGGAGTGGAATGTGGCAGAAAGGGTGAGGGATGGTTGAAATAGATTCCTTCCAGCTAAACGAGTTTCGGATTGAAAATCAGAAAAGTATGTGTTGTATAAATGATAGATCAGTGTGACATCAAAATAAAATGTTGACTTATCATTTTAATCGAGTTCGTGGTCGCGACACGAGTGGCCTCGTGACGTGATGCAACTCGATCGAAACGTCATCACATTAACTGTAACGTCCACCGGTGAACGAAGTTCTCCCCCATTGGGTGTATTTGCCATGATCCCCCCGCTTGGCAGGCGTCTTGGGGATCGCAGTACATTCTCGTATTTTTCCCTTAGTCGCCTCATACGACAATTATAGGTAGTAACTGCGATTCCCAAGACGCCTGCCTAGCGTGGGGATTATAGCAAATCCCCCCGTTAATTGGGAAGGCTGTGTTCAGCAGTGAACGATCCGGCTGACAGGGCTTAGACATTAATGCTTTGAGGCAGAATATTGATTTGACAAACCACCAAAAGGGACTTTCGCTTAGAGATTAACCACGTGGTAAAAAGCTAAGTAAATCTCTAAAATTATTAAATGGGATCGATCAACGTATCCCCAAGACGCCTGCCTAGCGTAGGGATTATAGCAAATCCCCCCGTTAATTGGAAAGGCTGTGTTCAGCAGTGAACGATCCGGCTGATACAGTGCTTTGAGGCAGAATATTGATTTGACAAACCAACAAAACTTTCGCTTAGAGATTAACCACGTGGTAAAAAGCTAAGTAAATCTCTAAAATCATTAAATGGGATCGATCAACGTATCCCCAAGAAGCCTCCCTAGCGTAGGGATTATAGCAAATCCCCCCGTTAATTGGAAAGGCTGTGTTCAGCAGTGAACGATCCGGCAGATACAGTGCTTAGACATTAATGCTTTGGCAGAATATTGATTTGATAAACCACCAAAACTTTCGCTTAGAGATTAACCACGTGGTAAAAAGCTAAGTAAATCTCTAAAATCATTAAATGGGATCGATCAACGTAAATTTTAATAAACATGTAATTCTTATACATAATACTTTCAAGTCGAATTACTAACTAAAACTACTTCCACTAACTACTTTCGGTCAACAAAGTGCATGTGAAAACATGGCCGGCATCCAAGAAAGAGCCAGACTCGTTCATCAAGTGTTTCGAACCTAGCACCTAGATAACCAGAAAAACCTTAATGTTTCTATGTTATATGTTGCTTTTCGTTTTTATTACTATCAGTATTATACGCCATAGCAACATATTCTGCGCAAATTTAAACCGCTTACCGTATATGGTTCTAAAGAAAGCCTTTTGAAACACAAATGGACGGCGGACCGGTCGCCCAGAATTACGCATTATTATAGGGTCCTGTTTTCTTGTATGGTTTCCTAAAATTTTACTCAGTATTGAAACCTAAAAAAATAATTAGAGTACCATTGGTGATACCGATATCTATACAACCGTGACGGCACATTTGATATGGCATAGGTATTTAGGCTTTAGCTCAATATGTACTACACTGTGGTATGGTAATTTGATAGTGGATTGTTAAGCACTTTTATTATATAAATGTACGCGAGTTAAGCTTCTGGCGGAAGTTAGTTACTACGGTATATTCGCAGGCTCGATGTAGCCATGTTATTGTATAGTGAACTTTAACATTGTTAACAAATAGTAGATATACACATCGTCTATTGTGCTTACCTACTTAAGTAACAGCAACAATGTGAAAGCATCGGCACGCGAACCCCGTACTCGTATATTGAACTAATACCGTTTAATACGTTCTACCCACGCCGCTGTCGTTTCACTTTAAGCCAATAAGAGAAAATTATTTTTACGACTTGAATTCCCACGGGGAACTATCCTGAATGGGCTGGAATTGTAAGGAGGTCACATACCTATGCAAATAGCATACTCTTCGATAGCAAAAAGCAATTCGTAGAAAACGTACCGTTCGCGAGAGATTTTCAAAAGCGAAATAGATTGCCTGTACCTACCTCAGATTTTGCAGTTTGATAGATGTAAAAGTTATTACGATTGACTGCTTTGTTATATTGTTATTATTTATTGTTAATAATATTTAACGTAAGTCTGGAAAAACTACCCTAAATACACTCGAGAGCAATGAATCCGGGTCACTTAAAGAATCCTAAAAATCTCGGAAACTAAAAATGCTAGGTTAATGCAATAAATTGTATTTAATAGACAATGTAATACTCCTTAAATGAAGGTATTAAAACTTCTTAGTTATTGTAAAGTTATATCATAAAAAAATCAAATTTGAAAAAGGGCCACTTTCGAAGATGGAACTACGAAATTACAGCATTTGGTTTTGCTTTTGTTTGTAATCTGTCATTTATGTGGGTACATAAACCATGTTGATAGTGCTCTATATTCATTATTCAAGCTGAAATTATGTCGCTTACGCCTGAAGAATGCACCAGAATACTTACAATGCTGGAAACCGGCCGGAGTCAGCGCGATACAGCCAGGACTGTCGGTGTGTCGCTGTCAACAGTACAAAGAGTTCTCCGACGTTACGAAGAAACTGGTTCTAACCTACGCAGACCAGGAACGGGCAGAACCAGGTGTACCACAGCACGAGAAGACCGATACTTGGTGAACACCATGCTTCGAAATCGCTTTCTCACAGGAACTGAACTCACCAATCAGTTTCGACGCCTCGGAGGAAGTAACCCAAGTGCATGGACAGTAAGACGTCGGCTTGCTGAATCTAACTTAAAACCCCTTAGACCTGCAAACGGCCCTAAACTGGAGCGTGGGCATCGTATTTCGAGACTAAGATATGCCCAGAGCCACGTAAATTGGAGTATTGAAGATTGGTCAAAAGTTATGTTCTCCGACGAATCAAAATTTATGCTCTACAAGCACGATGGAAGACACAGAGTGTATCGAAGACCAGGGGAAAGATTCAAGCAAGCATGCATCGAAGAAAAAGTAGCCTACGGTGGTGGGTCTGTACTTGTGTGGGCCGGAATTTCTTCTGAAAGTCGCACAGAGCTGGTGATCATAGAAAACGGCTCTTTAACTAGCGTAAGATATGTGGAAGAAATCCTCAATGATCACGTTGGTCCATTTATGGTCAATTTAGGTGAGGATGCTATATTTATGCATGACAATGCCCGACCTCATACAGGTAGGATTGTGAATGACTACCTTCAAGAGATGAACATTACTCGTATGGAGTGGCCAGCGCGCAGCCCGGATATCAACCCGATCGAGCATGCTTGGGACGAGCTAGGCAGATGCGTAAAACAACGAAACCCTCCCCCAATCACGCTTCGTGAGCTCAAAATTGCTCTCACAGAGGAATGGGAGAATATTCCCCAAAATCGTATAAGGAACTTGGTGTACAGCATGCCAAACCGCGTAAACGCAGTAATGGAAGCACGAGGAGGCAATACGAAGTATTAAAATTCAAGAAAATCGTAATAAAGTTCAAAAATTTCATGTTTCCTATTTTTGTTTTAAGGAGAGATCAGCAGTTTTTTTCTTTATGTAATTTTGTGTTAATAAAATGTATGGTGACTCATATTTTTTTTACTTTCATTTAAGGAGTATTACATTGTCTATTAAATACAATTTATTGCATTAACCTATCATTTTTAGTTTCCGAGATTTTTAACATTCTTTAAGTGACCCGGATTCATTGCTCTCGAGTGTATATAGTTGTTTACCTAAATAAATCATGAGTATGTGATTCAATAATAAATACTATGTTAGTGTTAAGTTACTTGCATGTATATTATGCTCGGTCACGATTTTTACATGTTGGTATGTTTTCCGAATGATAGAAGTAAAAATCCTTCGAAATTAAAGCAATGGTGCCTGCGTTTCCGGCAGCCGTCCTGGAGAGGCAGTTTCTATTCCAGATTAACTCAGATTTTTACCACAGTGATTAAGTTTTCCAACAGGTGAGGTAGTAGTAAAAGGTTAGCCTATCTGTAATAAGGTTACAATGATATCTTTACGATTCTGTTATAAAAAAACTACTTACATACATTTACATAATAAAACTTTAGTACATTTACATTACATAACTTAATTTTAAGGCATATTCAGCATAAGGTTTGGACACGGGACATATTAACACTTTACGCTTCTCGGCCGACGGCTGAGGCAAATTTCTCTCTCTCTTTCTCCACAACATGAGCAAAACTAAGGTGGAGTAGATACAGACGTATATGCCTCTACTTGTACAACTTCTTTCAAACAACACGTACCCCGTACGATTTAAAACGTGCCAGAGTATCTTTTTGGCGTGGAAAGCGTACCGCCTTACCTATTTTTTATATGTAACAGTCAGGCGATATCTTCGTACTGGTATAAAAACTGCCAAGTCACATGAACACTCGATTTAGATTCGACTTCATTAATTCCAGACTATGAAAACTGCTGTGAATGTAGATCTAAGAAGCTATTCTTAGTCAGGTATTCACCTCAATTGTGTCGAGCGCCTAGACAAGATAAGTAATATTCGTTGGATCCATTCATCTAAAGAATAAATGATTTTCCAGCTAGAAGATCAATTTTATACTTTCTTTAATCTTCGCAGTCACAACTAATCATACCTAGTAATCAATTAAAGATAGAAGATAGCAGAATACTAAGATTAGTCGACGCACAAAAGTAATTCTATCATATAGAAAATGAATTAGTTTTAATGCAGAGAAGATTTTTTAATTTAACTTATGGTTGGTAAAAGCATGACGTATTAAGACAATCGTGTTATTAACTTATGTTGGTGGTAGGGGAAGTCAGCTCAAAGCGGCCATAGGAGGCAAAACGGCCACGTATAATTTTTCGTTTATTTGAAATAAAAGTCATGTCACCATTTGTTTTTGTTTGTGTGAAATGTAGTCATAGTCAGAAATTGATTAAATAAAGTGAGAATATTATTAAATGAAGTTCATTATTAAAACAAAATTGGTGAAAAGAGCAAAGTGGCTCTGACAAAGCGGCAAACTGACCCTTAGTCAAAATATTGTGATTCGATAGATAACGATTAATTATTTTGTTGAAATCGTAAAAAAACAAATGAACCACTTAGGCATCATGAAAAGAAAATGCAATAACCCGTGCCTTAATTGAAAAACGCGACTATTAAACGTTTTACTAAACCATTATTTTTAAGACAGATATGAGTATATAGAAAATGTTGGTCGTTATATACAAATCTTTATTCGTTATATCCGTTTTTTAAATATAATTTTATTTTGTAGGTAGCCACGCTGTCCTTAAAGACAGCCCGTGGGCAAAGCGGTTTTTGGCAAGGTTTCGTAACTAACAAATAGCAAATCATATTTTTATCTTTAACTTTCTAAATAGTACATCACAAAAAATAATAAACGGTCTATAAGTAGATTTATAATTATTTTCCAAAATATATCGTGTACCTAATAGTTTTTATTAGCTCAAAGTTATGATTTGAGCTGACCTCCGCGCTATTTTTTTGAAACCTATTTCAAGCATGAAGTTATAGAGATAATTAACAGTTACCTATATAACTTTGTTGAAGATATCAAATAACTGAAAATAGATTTTTTGATATTATGTATCCAAAAATAAATTTGCACGAAATAAACATAATATGAAACCAAAAAGAAAGTAAAAATTTATATAGTTGTGTAAGTTAGAAGTTATTTTACCCTATTTAATATTATCGTATTTAGTCATATCTCACTCAAAACACTCAGACAGAATCATTCATTTTAATCCATTAACCCTTTTAATGACTCGTTTAAGCCCTGGTATCAGCGCGTGTGTTGAGAGCTCCACACATTAAGTAAAGTTCAGACTGGCAATCACTGGCGATAAAGTGCCCGGCGGTAAATGAACCGTTCGGCCCATAAATAGCACTTACGACCGCCACTGGTTGGCCTTTTCCACTACTTACTAACTCATTACTTTTACTTAATAAAATACATTTCAAGTAAAATATTTTACACCTTAATAAATAATAAATGAATAAAAATTACAAGTAACATATTTGACATTTTTAAATAATCTTACAATATTGTCTTACTTATGTATTGATAATGTTAATTTATTTCTATTTTTTATTTTCGTATTTTACCTTCTTCAGGGCAAAATCTTCACTTACAATTAGAGTTTATATTTCCGAAACTTTTATTTAAATACTGATACTGATCGCCGATGTCTCGGCAATTTCTAATGAAAACTCATTTGCAGGTAGACTTTTCGATACGAAAGCTAACGGGAAAACGTAGAAATTGTTGTCATGTAATACATTTGCCTGCATGAGTAGGAAGACTTATAAGCATCCGGTGTCATGATCACAAATCGCTGATGCATTATTGCAAATTATATTCACTTTGGTGGCTTACACTATCCAATACAAAAGTCCTTTCATGAACGTGACAAATACAAAGTTGAACGTAATTGACTGAAAACTGCATTGTACGCATTGATTTTTTGAATGCAATTCTTCTCTTTCCCGTTCCTCATTGCTTCAATGGTTTTTGGAGCGTCTACCAAATTGTATCTTACGTGTGATCCATACGAATTCTCTGTTCCACAGGTGTTAAACATACAAACAACATGAAACTCAAAGTTAATTCGGCACTTATTATATATTAAGGAATAATATAAGCTAAACATACCTTTGTATGGCGCCATCCTGGCTAATGTAACAGCGCAGTCACTGAATAATAAATGCAGCGAGCAAGGTTATCTCAAGCGGCGTATGCAGGTTTTCAGTCTGTGCCTTTTCAAGCCGACAATTGCAAGCGTCACTACTTTTTATATAGGCTTTACGTCACTTGAGTTAACGAGGTTATGGTACAATGTGAGGTGCGAGAGCCGAGCGACGTGCTTCCCGCCCGCCTTTCGCTGCAAAATGATCGCGTGGCGTGGCGGTCGCACGTACCCCCGCCCGCCCTTGCCATGTCCGCCGGCTGCAGGCTTGGGTGGCTTGACATAGTAAACATTCTAACTACAGATGAAACACACATGTTTTTAACAGTATTGTCAGTTGTTATTTCTGTTTGTACTCTAAATAGTAATCTATATCTGAACATAAATCACTTCTTCTTTTGCTATATCATGTTAATTAGACATTTACACAGGAAAGATGTCAATAATTGTGCGTTATGGCAAACTATTAGAATTAAAAGACTATTCGTATGACTTCGGATATTGACAACAAAACAGAAAATCTCTGAATATGTTTAGACCTAAATGGTAAATAACTTAATTGTTATGGATCATGTTAGGTATATTATGTTCATCATTATTCTCACAATACAAGACATACGAGCATACAAAAATTTGAGCCCGTAATTCTAAGAATCATTAAACACGTTTTCTCAGTATTTTAGTCATAGTTAGCGGTCTAGGTCACGTCACCATTGCGCAAGTCGGGAGTAGTTGTACAATTGATATATGCATATATATTTACTGTAGTTGTTGGCACTGAATTTTACATTTGTGTGAGTACAATATTGCACTTCAATAATGTAATATTGTGTACATTAAAAACCAACTTTGTACCTTAAAGCTATTCAAATTTCGTTCAAATTAGTACTAACATACATAGCTATTAATTGTATTAAGTTGGAAAACAATATTACTTTCTATGAAAGGTACTAAAATTGACGGTTATGTTTTGTAGTCGTAAAATTTTATGAGCTCCACAAAACGATTCAAATTCTTGTCATTATATTCTCAGTAAATTGAGAGGCTTCGTTCACAACAACCCTACATTAACCTTTGCTTAAACCTCTAAGTTGAAACCTAATACTGAAACGCCCTCTATCAATCACTCGAGAACTGGTTAGGGACTTGTTTGGCTTCCATGGCTTAATACTGCATGAAAAAGAAAAGAATGAAAATGCAAAAGAAACTATAAAACTACTTTTGAGGAAACTCTACAGATGTCGCTGCAACTAAAATTGATTCATTTCTGAAACCAGTCGAGATGTGCTAAGGAATCACGTCGAAGAATATGGTATAGATGTCACCTCATTCGATTGTAACCGCGGGTACGGAAACTATGCAAAGGTTCTGAAAATGGTAAGGCTCTATGTGTTTTCCCATCACGTCAGTAGAGGGCGCTATGAAAAAGTAAGGCATATCAGTAAATAGGTATTCAGTGAACCCTTCGAGCTTCTCTAAATGATCGAAGTACTACCAAATAAAATAGGAAGAAAGTTTCTATTATAATATGTTATCAGAATTCACATTTTACAATCTCGTACCTCTACTGCTATTACATTCTTACAAATTTGTAACTAACTACTAAGCCATGGAATCTAGTCCGTTTAAACCATACACTTAGGATTTTTTCGCTAGAACATTCTAACTGTATGGTTTTAACCATAGAGATATAAAATACTAATTCTTTTCTGTGGTTTTAACCAATGGTTTTAACAGACTTCCAAAAACGGAGGAAGTGTTCAAACCGACGGTATGTAATTTTTTTTTATGTTTGTTCCTCAATCACGTCGCCAATTATGAACTAATTTTGACATTAGTCCAAATTAGTTCTATTTCAATATAATTAAAATCTGTTGAGTATTTTAAAGATATATATAATGAATATATGAAAAAAATATTTGCGAAACTGGATAACTTAATGGTTATTGCAACTCTTGTTGATAATGAACAGTATTTTAGACGAGTGAATGATCTAGTAAGCAGTAATACCTTAAAAAATAGAAATAAAACGGATCCTATTTCCATCACTGAAAAATATGAACAGCATATGAAAAATATTTTATACATTTTTTTTTAATGCGGTCTAATAAAGGCTTTAAATATACAAACTTTACTACACAACTACTCTTTGGAACAACGATGTTTCAGGCTACGCTAGATTCATGGAAATAAAATTTAGGCAAATCAGTGCTATGACCTGACTGAAGGTAGGTCGTCGAACCTAGCTTTTGAGGGTCGAAGTATTAATGAAGTCACGAGGATTTTAAACTTGTAATTAAAGTAAGACACACTCCTGGTACTTAAAATTATAATGTTTTGAACCATCTGCGCGACAATATCACATTTTCTGTCATGCAAACCTAACATAATAAGTAAATAATTATGAGCTATATTGATTAAGCGCTAAATTAGAACTTACAAGCATTTGCGCGGGGTTGCCATACATCAACCCCGCTAGTCAATAGTGTGATTTGTATTTGGCACCTAAAAACTTGGAGGAATAATTATGCAAACTAAATACAATAAAAATATGTTAGCATTTAAAATAGAGGCAAAACACCACAAGAAAAATCTACTACGAAAATCTAACTAACCTCTTTCTAAAAGCACAACACGACAAGCAAGTAGAGAGCTACAAATTAACGTGAAAACCACTAATAGGTAAAGATTTTTTGAACTAATAGACATCATCGTCTTATCCTTATCAAACTTTTGTGGAGTCGGTATAATATGCCTTCTCTAACAACACAAGTACATATTAAACCATTATCATATATTTTAGCAACAGATTTGAACATTCATGGACATAATTGTTAAAAGTCTTTCTTTGGCATATAGGTACTTGAAGCACTGTATGGCTGTACTTAACTCGGAAATATGCTTTTTTAATGGCCTAGCTTTTCAATGTGTCGCAGATAGTGTAAAAGTAGAGTACCGAGGTTAATGATGTCTTTGTCTAGGGTGGCCTTAAATACCTCCCTGCACTTAGGTTTCTAGTCCGAAGTCCGCGTAGCTTTTGAAGTTAGACACGGCTTTATCCCCTTGGTGAATTATCGACTATTATTTGTTATACATACCTTCGGAAAGGTTGAACGGATTTGGCTACGCTACAAGTAACACATAAATTATTAGTAACATCGTTTATCATGGAATATTTGTAACAATTTACTTTGTTCAGAGTCGATTGAATTTGATACACGTATCTGGTAGCTATGCGCCTTTTGAAGAACTGCAATTTTACACTGCGATCCCTACGACGCCTCCCAAGCCTGGCGAATATAGCAAATCTCCCTATTTAGGGATGTTGTGTTCTGCATTGTACAATCCGGCTGATACATTACAGTAATTTGACTAGTATAAAGATATCACGAATAAAAAAACTAATATTATTAGGCTGGCTAGATCCCTTATATGATTTTTTTTCTATTGCTTATAGGTTAGCCTTTGACCACAATCTCACTTGATGGTAAGTGATGATGTGGTCGAAGGTGTTAACAGGCTTAACCTTGAATTACTGGCTCTCAAGGACAGCTGCCGGAACACACCGTTAGGTGCTTGGCGACAGATTTTCTACTTGAGGGTGGTAGCTAGCCAGGCGGGCATTCGCAAAGTGTCCTACCACCATGATATAACGACTGCCATCCAAAGACAACAACCGGGACCGACAGCTTAACGTGCCCTCCGAAGCACGGAAGCGCTCAGTAGTAATGTCACCAGCGGTCACCCATCCAAGTCATGGCCGAGGCGGACGTTGCTTAGCTTCGTTGATCGGTTCAGAATGGCTAAGCAAACTTCGCTACGAGCGCTTCAAAATTTTATTATCCCATCTAGTGAAATATGTTTCAATAGGGGATTTTGCATGTAGAAGGAAATTTTGTGAATGCCCGCCTGGCTAGCGGCCACCCTCAAGTAGAAAATCTGTCGCCAAGCACCTAACGGTGTGTTCCGGCAGCAGTACTTGAGAGCCAGCAATTCTAGGTTAAGCCTGTTAACACCTTAGACCACATTATCAGTTTCTATCATGAGATTGTGGTAAAACCTATCAGCAATAAAAAAAACCTTCATACTACCTACCTACCTACCTTTTTTGTAATGATATTTCCTTGTTAATTCGTTCGAGTCCTAAGCTCAAGTTTGTGAGGATCTTTATTTAGTTTTAAAGGATTTACAAAAATTAGGAACCAAAATATTTTAACAATCATTATATTTTTGTTAATTGACCTTGTCGTTATTCTAAGATACTAATATACATAGATATAAGTAATATTATAGTTTCGTTTTCCTGAAGAATATATCGTTTTTACTTATATCTACGCAATAGTTCTAAGAATGGTTCGAAATATTTTTGCCCATATTTATAAATTTTAGATATCTAACCTGCTAAAAGTAAACAATCGTAAAAACGATAATCTAACACCTTAATCAACTATTAATTTGACTCAAATATTGGTTACTCTGGATACTTATACACGTTAATTTGGCAAAGTTATGAAGGAGAAAGGTTTTTAATTTGTAGCAAATACGGTTGGTGCACCTACGTAATTACTAAGTAATTATTAATTATTAAAAATAAGTTTGTAGAATTCTCACAACATAACATTAGATTTAGATTTTTATCAGATAGAGATTTATAGAGGTTACAAAACAAACACAGCCCTTTTTTCCACAAATATGTAAGCAGTAGTGTCTTTAGTCATAAAAGGGCGAGACTATAGCCATCTTTTGGGATTGCTATTAAAATATTTTTTGTCAGAAAAATCGAATAACCTATCCGTGCCAAGAATCTATTTCAGGACCTCGTAATTCCAAAGAGGCGATTTTACGAACATGCAAACGAGGAAATTCTCATTGTAAGGACATATGTGGATATAAGTTATCAGATATCTACTGCGATTCCAGAGATTTGTTCCTTTTCCTATTTGCTAGGTTTACATAATAACGAGATGTAGACACATCTTTATTTGCGGGAACAAAAGTGGCCTTCTCTCGGCAACGCCTTGGGAATTTCTTCATTCCTATCTCGTCCCAATCAGTTTCATTTATCGCTTGATTGTGGCGGGTGTAGTTTTTGAGAAAATACGTTGGTTTTCTCAATTGCTACAGATCGAAATGAAGAAGAGCTTTTCATCTAACTGTTCGTTTCAATAGACCAATGATTTAAAACTACTTACAATGGCAGGTTACTGAGATCTTGTTCTTATGAACGGAACATTCTTATTACGACATATGTAAATATTCAAAATTTAGAAAACTATTGCGTGAATTGAATGCTGGTAGGATTTAATTACGAGAAAACTACTACTTCTGTAGTTTTTTTTAAAGTGGCCTGTGATTCTGTTTTTTGATCATTTAATGTTGATCACTTACTATCAGACACAACTTGCTTCTCTCATCTTTTTATCATAAAACACGCAATTCTTTTTACCCCAATGCAAAAATGAATTCCGTTGGGAAAGCTAGGAACTCCGAACGGCGTATCAATTTATACCAGACATGCCATCCTTCTTGCTTATGTAACGTACATTCACGTTACGTCCTATTGGAATATTTAAATTAAACATAAGGGTCACGGCTAGTATGTTAATTCTGGTTCCGATTGCGGGGGAGGGTTGAATTGAGAAAGGAATCTAGCCAAGCGATATATTAAATTGAATCATGAATCACTATAAGTAAAGTTACAAGGATAATAACAGAGGTGTATAATGTTAAGTAATCCAGTTTGAAAATAAAATAATCACCACAAAATTACAGGCCCATGCAACTTGAAAACTGGGTGACCGGCGCAGTGCAGTTCTTCTTGTGACGAGATGCAACTGTTATATAGGCATAGGTTATCAATTAACACCAGGTTGGCCTCCTGCTTGTTTAAAAGAATGAAACTAATTTTATCATTCTTCCCCCTAAGGCGAATGATTTTCCCTATCGCGAAAAATTCAAATACTTATTTTTGATTTGTTATTAGGTAAAGATCACGTTTTAAAAGGGTTGCTACTGTAGCTACTCTAAATGACAACTAAATTATATTAGCTTAAGAATATTGGTACGAATAGAAGCAGTCAAAAGGGTAAAGCGTAATTTTTAATAGTCCTCGCCCTTAAACTGTATAAGTTTGAGGTATATTGGAAATCAAGTATTTTTTTCAATAAGTTTTAGAGAATGCAATAGGTACCCGTTTTATTGCGCTAATCCTATGATTATTATATATATAATATGTGCTCAACACAACTAGAACAAATATATTCAAACTCAAAAACCAATTAACTTGTCGAATTCAAGCTCATTCGAAACACTGATCTCATACTATGATGGTCCGCATTCCACAAGTTATTTTACACTTTCAGTGTTAGAAGTTGATCCGTGTAGTTAGAGTTTTAGTAATACTCACAGCTTACAAAATCATTCACTCGCTTAAAAAATTGTTCACCATCGATAAGAGTTGCAATGACCTTTACCTACATTGTCTATGTATGAAAATACATGTTTCAGTTAATTGACTATAAATTGAAAAGTACTTAACTGGCTTTAATGATATTAAAATAAGTCACAAATCTGTTATAATTCTGACAAACATGCTGCAGGCGTGCAAACGCAGACAACCCTCGCGAAATGCGTAGACCCTCTACGAATTCGTAGCACCCTATTTTTTATTGAATAAAATTTGACTAGATAATGTAGTATGTGTGTTGTGGTAACCAAACAAAATAAACATGTACTAAACGAGCGAAATTCTAGGTCTTTTAAACAAAAGACCAATTTATTTTATCTCAAACAGCTCTGAAATGTAGCTTAACAGTAATTTCTCGCAACAGTGGAGATAATATATGCTCAGTGCTACAACTTGCCTTTAAATTTAATGTAAAGAGAAATAGAAGACACATTTTTATTGTAAGATATAATAAGATCGTTACGTTATAAAATATTATATTTTCGTATCACATTAGTTCCAGGCGAATGACTTAATAGAAAATGAAAGAGAATAGAAAATGCAACTTCCTTTCTTGGTTAACGAATGCTGAGAATTATTTTAATTTTTATCATAAAAAGCTGAGCTGTGACTTCACGCAAGCTGCACGTATATAATATTATATTTTAAAATAAAATCAGCCATGTGTAAGTGTGACTAGCACCCCGAAGGTTCCGTACAAAAACAGAATATAACAAAATCTCCTTATATTTTTTTACATTTCGAAATCCTCCACGGGAGTGCATCGTGCATTAAGCAGGTTTTATTATCAGTTGCTCGTCTTTAAATATTACAATTTAGTTTTCAAAAACAAAAATAACCCTTTAATGTATAGAAACCCGTTAATGGTTACTATTTTGGTTCCTATTTTATACTATGGTCTATTCTATATGATACAACGCTTTAAGGCTGGTGTCTTCATAAAGCGTTCCATACAAAAGTAGTTTCGACATATTTTAAATACTAATTGTTAAACCTCGTTGATATGTTGCAGGCATGTCTTTGAGCCTAACCACTATGCTTTTGGTTTGTCAGTTTTCCGTAAAATATTTGTATCTTCAAAATTATTTGGAAAATTTAATTTCTATGAGAATTCTTTTTTTTGGCATTAAGAGACAACATACATAATATACTGAAAAACTCGCAATCCAGAAGTACCTATAGATTTTAGTATAGATTTTACAATACAGATTTTAGGCTCAAAAATATTCATGCAAAATTTCAACGAGATTGAACACTTGGTATTTAAAATATGAAGGGGCTACATTTGTAGGGAAAGAGCTACGAAGACACTAGCCTTAAATGTCAAACAGACGGATATACCTGAGTTAGTAATAAGTATTATGTCATCTGTGGTAATAAGGTTTTCACTTTCTAGTACGGAACCTATAATAAATATCAATATAATTTAAGAGGACTGTATTTATATGGTATTTATTATAATACTGTATTTCGTCTCGTTTTTCATATATGTGTTTTTTATCTTTACTAGCTCTGTACATTCACTCAGATACTTGTACTTCCAGTGCAATCTACATCTACACTAATATTATAAACAGGAAAAAATTGTAATTTTGTAAGTAACGAATAAACTTAAAACTAGTGGTCCGCTTTGAGAAATTATTTCACCATTATAATCCTACATTATCCCTTATAAAAATAGGCTATAAATATATATTTTTTAATTTTCTTAAATACCCGTGTGGAATTGGGGCGTAGACGAGACGTAGAGTTGGTAGGCCCCCCACTAGGTGGACGGACGACGTTGTTAAAGTCGCGGGTAGCCAATGGTTATAAACGGCTAATAGCCGTTCTGTGTGGCGTTCTATGAGGGAGCCTTCATCAATACAATACATTTATGTAAAACTTATCAAGAATTTTTAAGTGTTATTTCTTTTTGACTTTTATTAATCGTATCTGAAAATCACACATTCACAGACACAAGGACGCCCGATGGAGACTGGACGTCGTGCCAACAAACTCTAGATATATACAAGTTCAACATCATAAAAAACAAACTTTATATCGGAAAATTTTCTTCGTTAAAGCCAAATTCAATCTAAACTACATTAAATATCAAGAGAAAATATAGCAAATAGAAACAATATTAAAAGGTCCCAATGCCTACGTACATTATGCTAACATAATTTGCAGTACATACCACCCAGGCCAAATTATGCTTGCTACTCTAATCATCTAACGACAGATTAACCTACATATTGTTCATTCTAATCCTAGTTCATCATCGCAACTAATTAAAAGATTAAATTTCTTTGTTTTCTAGCTAGAAAATGTATGGGAATATACCTATTATAATCTGCAGATTACTTCTCATTAGTTACGACGGTGAACTCGGAGTAGGAACGAATAATATGTTGTTTTATTTGTCGTAGTAGTGCTCCAACTACTATGGCCAGGTTATGACTTTATTTACATCTACACTTATATATTAAAGAGAAAAGATTTGTATTTTTCTATGTAACGAATAAACTTAAAATCTGCTGGACCGATTTGAAAAAATCTTTCAAGATTAGAATCCTATACATTATTCCTGAAAAACAATATAGAATATTTTTAAAAACATTTTTTTTTGTTAAATACCTATATATTGTATTATATTATTGTTATTTATAATATGACAAAACTACGTTTGTATGGAGAAGTTACGAAGACACTAGCCTTAACTACCGTTGAAGAACAATACGCAAGCTATCCCAAGATCCATACACATACATAGTTAACCCTTCCCGTGAATCTCTAATCAACACTGCAACTAAAATGGGTAGTCATAACGCTTACATAACAGCAACGTCGGGTGCGCACCAAAGGTTCTGTTTCCATTTTCATTATAGATATAAGTAAAGTATGGAACGTCCTAACAAAGCCTCTGTTTAATGATAGAGGAATGTTCGAGTAGAGGCGAAACACCTGGCTGTCTTCTAGGCATGGAAGTTCTAAGATGACCCTGGAACATTCCTACCTAGAATATGAATACGACGCGTCGTATACTTTGTCATCTCTTTTCACCAGTTAATAGTAGCTGAATGATTGAATGTGTATTATAGACAAAGTATGACATTATAATAGTATAATGTTGGTGATTACCGCTGAGGCACCATTGAGAGCCGAGGACGGTAATCATCAATACACACGTGTATCATACGATGATTTTCAACACACTTGTGAAGAAAATAATACTAAAAAAAATCATTTAATTTCAACGGTGAAAACGAGTTGTGAAAAATTTTCGCAATGGCGGAAAAAAATAATCGGTTTTCCTATTCGCGTGACTGGCGATCGGCCATAGACAAAAGAATGAGGTTATGCTTTTGGGCTTTTCGCGGATAAAATGGGGAATTTAAAGTTTTCTTTATTACAGAGAAAATAAAAGTTATATTTGAGTAAAAGTTTTATTTCTTAAACACGTACAAGTTGAAATTATCTATTTAAATACGAAGTTGTATGAAATAAGCAAACAAATAGGAAGGTACATTAATTTATTTGTACTATTGAACATAATCTTTTTGTATCGATACTTTTTTTGCAAAAAACAAAGAACAAAGGAACTCAACCAATAATATAAAAAAGAAAATCTTTAATTCACTTGTGAATAATAGCAATGAAAAAGTCACAGTTTGATTACAGGTGTCATTATATGCTTGATTGCGGTGAAATTAGAGCTACTTTATGAGCAAGTGTGTTGAAAATAATATACGATATTACTTTTCTATTAAAAAACCATGTTAGTTTTCACTCATTTTAGTAAGTAATAAACGGGTTAACTCACGTGAATCAGTCAGATAGCTGCGGCTATAGTTTCAACCACATTTGGTGGTCTTATTCAAGGAGAGCTCGGGATGCCCGCATTGTCGTCTCGAAGCGCTACTCAGTGCTAAACGAGACGTCAACGCGGGCGTCCCGTACTATATTACTATAACATTAATATGTTTATTAGTGCGTCCTTCGAAAGAGTTAGCACTCGTTTTTTTTTAATCATGAGATAATAAATATCAGGCTGATAAAGTATTAACCAACCAAATCGAAAACAAATGAACTTTTTTTTAAGTAACCAATATTCGTTCTTTACATAATGCATGTGGGGCTGTCCAGTCCTAAACTAAATTAATTAATTTTGTTATTTTCATTCTGGATTTATTTTTCATATGTATACAATTAACTTACCTGCATTATGTTTGAATTAATATAAATGAATAATATTAAAAATGTTAACGCTTATATTTATTGTACGAATATTTTTCTTGACATTTGAATGTACATATGCTGTGACTTTTTATTAAATTGTGTATCCCTGATCCTATCTTACTATAATTCTATGTTTTTCTATTTTATAATATGGACTGTTTTATGTCTGAAATAAAGATATTTTGATTTGATTTGATTTACATTTATTCTTAGGAATAAGATAATTGAAAAACTGAGCAATAAGTGTTTGAAAGAAATATTTGCCAACATTCATTAAGAGTTGTATGATTTGGCATGAAGATGCAAGGTGACATTCTGACGCCAATATATTACCGGTGCCTAAAATAGGCACAGGCCTCTCAGAATATGCCATTGGCTTGTGTAGCACTGGATTGCGGTCGCTAAAAAAAGCTCGATAAATAGGTTACAAACGTTAAAATATTTTTCTGAGACAAAACATATTAATATGCCCTGAACGCCGCGAACCTTGACCGTGTTCATATACGGAGTAAACGAAACCCGCTAAGGTAAGGGATCGTTCATAAAGAAACAAGCTTGTGCAAACTCCTCGGCAGCGGAAAGTTACGGCCCTTCCGACGAGGCAATAACTTTAAATGATTACCCTTAAGGTAAGAATTCTACGAACAAAGACAATTGGGAGCTTCCGCGTAATTCGATTATTGGCTGTTCACGGTGGAGGGTTTAAGTAAGGTTCGAGTCCTGCTTCGTTAGGATTAGCATTATAAATTAAGATTTATATTTCTGCTACAGAATCTTTTATTAGCAAATAAAGCTGAGGTTTATTGTTTTAGTTTCAATAGAAAATAATGTAAGTGAGCTATAATATTTATTGGGTTGACATAATTTTAATTTATATTTACCTCACGTATTTCGTCATTATGTTCACCCCCACTAACCTGGATGATTCATTAGAAAACTCGGTATAGGATATGGTAAAACCTGTGTTTATTGAGGGGATAAAATTGATTAAATTCGTAAATATAACATGTGTACACTAAACTAGCTTTTTCCCACCTCGTAGTTATCATGGAAATTGGTTATAATATGCTCCCTTTTTTATGGTCCATGGTAAACCACTGAGAAAATCCGGATATAATTACCTACATAGTTTTATCAAAATCCATTAAGACACGGGTTGATAAATTATAAGATAAAAAATACAAGACTGATAAAATCCTAACAGATCAAATTTGAAACATTGGAACTTTTCTTATAAACAGCTAACATTATTTCTTTTTATATTGGTTGTTTTACATGTATTCTTATAAATAGTAATTATGTGATAATTGAGAAATCGGGGCCTAAGTGTTTGATATGTCAGTGACGATAAACACTCTTCCATTGTAATATTATTGTGATGTCATTCAAAATAAAAGTGGTCGTGGGGTGCTGGGCTAGAATGTTAATGGGAGGAGCGGCATCCTCTTCCCGTGGGTGTCGTAAGAGACGACTATGGGTAAAATACCGGGAGGTGGGCAGCAGCGCCAGAGGAACTGCTATCTTACTCTGCGACATCCAAGACGCCTGCCAAGCTTGAGGATCATAGGAGCAAACACCCCTTATTGGGAACAATACAGCAGCAGTAGCTGCTAGAAAATTCCTAAAAATACTCAACAATTATGTCATGAAATGTTGTTTATACTACAATTAAGAACAGTGAATTGTTTATGTACCTAAGTCATATATATTGGATAAAATTGAAAAATACACCAATCGGAACAAATATTATTTTAAATACTATTTTCTTGAAACTTTAAGCCCGTGTGGTTTTTATTTTGTCTTCATTCCTTTTATTATCATTCTACCACTCTTAATCATCGATCAAATTCAACTGTACTGACCCGTATAAGTATATCTTTACTTATAATAAATAGCGAAATATAGAGTTTAGTTGAAACTATACTTTCATTTGTTAATTTCGTGTACAAATATCCACGCTCGTGGTTAAGTTCGGTAAGGATTGTAGAAATAAAGATGAAAATATATTCTGTTTAGTATATTCTTTTATCCTCGCTATGATATAAACACAACATTCTCATATCAAGATGAGTGTCTTTGCATGTGTAACAAGAACAGAGCCCACATCTAGCTCACAATAAGAACAAATGAAAACAAACAGCCAGCTTCCCATTGTGAGGCCGCGAGAAAGCCGGAACTCATTCTGAAACGTCAGCACCTTTATAGGCCAAGGCTTCTCCCAGCCAGCCTACTTGTCTCAAAATAAATGAGGTTATTTAGCTTCTTTAAAAATAATGAGCTGACATTTAGCGTCCGCTTAATGGCAATAAACGTCAATCTATCTTACTTAGCTTAGCTCTGCGGTTTTATTTTTGCTGTGAAATTCCTATACTGTCGCTCTTAGTCAACACTTAACGTTATTTATAATATTACCTACTTACAATTTACTTACAATTTAAGATTAGGCACGATTTAAAGGTATAATTTGTAAAAGATACCAAACCATTTTAAGTCTTGTCCCTGTCCCGTATTATTATGGATCTGAATTGAAGCCCAACAACAAAAATTTAAGAAGAAAAGTATATGTGGCAGAGATAGGTGTTTAAAACAGGTAAGATTAGGAATTAATATATCCCTGAAAGTAGCACAGGATTAGCAAGATACGGATAGGTATATCATGAGGACGGATACACATAAAAATAAACAAAAACTAGTCGAATGTGAATTAACATATGGCAGAGGAAGGCCGAAAAAGGAAGGTATGATGCGAGGCGAGGTCCAAAGTCTTCGCGTTACTGTTTTTTTTTAGTTAAGTAAATTTTTGTTAGTCATGAGAAGTAACTTTTTGTTAGTCATGAAAGCAAACATGAGTCAATGCAGTATGTCAAAAAGGTGCAGCACTCTCAGAGAAGTTTAAAGTCACGCAATTGGCCGGGAAACTCATGGCCACAGTATTTTGTGACTCCAAACAGATTTTGCTTATTGAACATACGAAAATAACCGCAGCATCTTACGCAACCATTATGCGTAATTTGAAAAAAGTAAAAGGGCAAGGAAAACTGACCCAAAAACAGGGCTATTCAGAAATGTGGTTTCTAAGAGATCAATCATCCACCTTACAGCCCAGACCTGGCACCTAGTGATTATTTTTTGTCCACGAATCTGAAAAATTAGATTCGTGGAAAGTGTTTTTCCCACGATGAAGAGCTCAAGGCAGCGATATATTTTCTGAGAAGGATGAAAGGTATATTTGGAGGGTACGAGATTAGAGATGTAAGAGATGATTTTGCCTTTTAAGGTATTAAGATCAGAAAGCTAAGTAGAAAAATAAAATTATTTCAGATTTTCTGTCTTTTCTTTCATATCCATACCGAGAATACTTTGATCTTTTCTCCTAAGTGTGTGGATGAAAGCTGTGACAGAACAAAGTAAACAAAAAAACGGGCTGAGTGCGATTTGGACACCGAATATTCCGTACCAACACCAAAATATCGGTATTTCTATATAGAGTTGGAGACCCTTAAGCGTAAAAGTAAAAACTTAAACATTATTCTGCCGTAAAAGCTTTAATATTATTCTGCTCCGAGATTATGTTTTATGCTACGAGATATAAACACTGTCAATCTGAACTCACTCGTTTGACCCCAGGAGTACAACCCCATAATACTCGTATTTAGTTAGGTATCTACCTATGTACTTAGCACTCTCATCCAAACATAATATTGAGACATAACACAATAACGGGTAAGCCTGCTCCACAAACACATTTACAAGGCAATCTGGGATTATCCACAGTGCAATAACTTTGCGTAGGAAATCTTCATACAAATTGCTTCATTTACGTAGGTTTTACTTAGGCGTGTATCTCGTGGTACTAGCGTTTTAATGGCTTTGATCGAAATTCAGACTCGTGAACTGATTTGTGATAGCGGTAGGCACAAACAAAGATTTCTACACAAAATACACGACGATGTCTGCCAAGCAGTGTTCAGAAGCTCTCAAATATATTTATTGCTTAAGAGAAGCATATTTATCCAATTAATTTAATGATAGGTTTAGTAGATTAAAAAAACGTAGCAATCAGTAAGTTTAGCATTTGATCATTATCTTAAATTGAAAATAGTGAACTACTAAAAAATTACTGCTAAACATTACAATTAAGGCCACATTTCTTTTCTTTACTTGAATAGTAACGATATCAACTACTAGATCACTGAATTGAACCAATAAGTCAAACAAAATATTGCGAATTCCAAAACGAAGCTATCAGGGATCCGTTCAAAGCTATACTACTAATTGAAGGTAAAAAAAACTTTCCTACTTTTAAACCACATTTGACCGTCAATAACTATGCTAGGACGCTAATCAAATACGACATTTTCTATTGGCTTCGGTTTATGGATGCCAGCTAACCAAACGCCAACATTCCCTGGGTATGCTTTCAGTTGGTATTACTAGGTTAGGCTAGTTTTCTGATGATGCCCTGGGTATGCTCTCAGTTGATATTACTAGGCTAGGCTAGTTTTCTACTAATGACTGTGATCAGATAGTTAAGACCCCTATTCGAGCCTATTAGAACGCGGATAATGTGCAGCGACATCCTGCTCACACGGAGGTGAGTAGCAGCAATGCTGGTCATTCAGCAAATAGCCGGAAACTATATGTTCAATCAAACATTTTTTTTTTACAAAATCTCATATTTAAATTCATACCACCATATTGATAAGCTTGAAGGAATCTTTAAACTTATAATTATAGATTGGGACACTATTAGTACTAAACTACTAGTATCACAGATCATTGACGCATGCTAAGCGAAAACATAATAAATCATTTTGGATTGGATAAAGATAAGTGATGGAAGTTTTTTTGTTTGTAAGTTATATTTTTTCCATGGAAGTAATAAGTACTACGTACCAGGAATGAGCTCTATCTGTGCATCATGCAGCTAAAATAAAGAAAATAAAACATTATGCTAAGTTTATAAGAGTCTTGTTGCGCGCAAAATAAAAATGAAGCCGAGTGAGAAGGCTACCACTGAACCCTGTGTCTCGTTCTAACAGTGACCTAGAGTTGCCAGAGCTAAGTCGATTTCAATCCTTTCATTGTTTGTCGAAAAATGTGCGATTGATGTAATGTAATGAAGTAAAAACATTAACTTCTAAAATGTTTCTAAACATAATTAATAATTTCGTACCAACAGGTTAAAGCAATATTATTTGTTGCTCCGTGTAAAGCCATACTAACGCAAAAAAAATTATTCCTTTCTCTATTAAAATAACTTTGTTTCAATTTCAGATTTCCTAAAGATCCTAATGTTAGTTTAACTCATAATGCAAAATTAGAAACAATGAAGCATTTAAGGAATAAGCTGGGTTTTGCGGCAGAAACTTCACAAGACTGTTTTATTTAACAATATTTGATTTAGAATTACACTTAACTGTTTTTTCTTACCTAATTAATGAAATATACCACAATAGGTAGTTTATCGTAATTTTATCTTAGTCCAACTGCATGTCGTATACCACAAGGACCAGTAGCACGGTAATGTTATCTATACAGTATTTCAACTTCATATAAACGGACGAAACGCGAATTATACCTACGCGCCTCGATCTCGGCCCGCGCTCAGTACGCAGACAGTCGCGTCTATGCCGCAGTAACGAATAGACGGTGTGTTATTTTTGTAACAATAAACGCACGATATTTTTGCTAAAAATAAGTTTATGTACAATGTACATATTGCATATTTAATAGACGAGTAGGATATATTGTGCTGTTTTTGGTTGCACGAATTCGTCAAAAACACAACCAGAGATAACTTTTTTAGATAACCTAGAAACTGAAAGGTAATACAATAAATTAATTTTACTTACTAGTAAGTAACATTATTTGATAGTCTACATAGTTGACGGTACATAATGTGTGTCTTTTTAATGGATATGTATTTCCTTTAATCCCCCGAAAAAAAATGTCTCGATTAATAAAAAAGGAAATAGAGTAAAGGAAAGTGATTGACACGAGTGCAATAGGTACTTATAAGCTATATATTAGAATGCGGATTTTTTAATACTCTAAAATTTAATGATAAAGCATTTCGTACGTCTCACAAATATTTTTCGGTCGCAAATTTTTAAGACTGATTTTTTATTCAAATATAGGTTTTTAGGCCCTATCGCATGTTTACGTACAGCGCGGTTGTATGTAGTTATTTCAACTAGAGAGCCGAGTTAAGATACTGTATAGATAACATTAACGTGCCAGTAGGTAAGTAACTACCTATATGACGCGAGTGTGAAAAGCAAGCAAAAACAGGAAATGTACAGTGCCGCAAAGGGCAAGTTCATTATTAGCATCTTCGATTAAAATCCATCTGAAGCAATGATCCGCTGACGTCAGATCACAAATAATTTTTTATAAAAAAAAGTATTGTCCTTAAATCATATTTCAATATAGTCACCATTGCCAGAGAGGGATAAGAGGTACAGTTATTGCGCTCTCGTTCGGCTTCAATTTTGCGACAACAGCTCATTCCTGTTGTACGTAGTACTTATTACTTCCATGATTTTTCCATCCAAAATAATTTCTACAAACTACTACTATTACCATTTTTGCTCTATCGTTACAACCACAGAAAAGAGTAAATAGTATTTTATATCTCTATGGTTACAACGGTAATATACAAGTGTCAAACTGGATGCCATGCGATTATAGTCCAATATCTGACGTATTACAACTAATAAATAAAACTGGCCAAGCGCGGATCAGACTCCCTAAGGACCTCGAACTGTGTGACAAAAATAACAAATTTTGGTATATACAGTTTTGGTACAAAACCATCAGTACGCGAGTCTAGTTCGCGCTTGGCCGGTTTTGTAAAAATAAGTATGTAAATTGGCATCCGTAGGATCTTTATCAAATTATATTAGACAGGATGAGCATTGCCGTGAGATGCTCACCTCAATGCTCACCTCCTGTCTGTAAGCTTTAAGCTTTCAGCCTGGAATGTAAATTGCAGACAATCTCTAGCTCCTTCCTATGTAATACTATGCACCCACGTATTTTTTTTTTCGTAAAGTAATAAAATGTCGCACTTGTACACCTGTTTAAGGTGTACAAGTGCGACATTTTTTTACCGTACATTGAAAATTTAATCGGGAGACAGCTAAGTGTGTTTTTTTTAATATGAGACATAACTAGCCAGCGTTAGCACTAGTAGTTGCTATAATATATATTTCTCCGAAATTGATGTTGATTTCCAGCCTTAATTGAACACGTAATACAAACGAAGAATGTACGAAAATTTTACCGTTTAAATAGTTAATTACAAACATATTTTGTTCTTAATGATGATCAAGCCAAAACTCTGTTTAAATATTGACATTGCTGCATTAGACATCACCTTTTAAGAGCAAAAGGTTCGTATTGGACCCAAGTATTCGATTTTAGCTTAAAATCGTGTTTTGGTCGAATACTAATCATATATGCTCTATACTTAAATTTTAAATTATATAATATATATCTAGACTACAAATATTTACCTCAAAACAAAAATAAAACATTATTTTTAAATACACAAGTGAAAGCTAACCAAGTTTCCCTACTGGCCCATGACTAACTATGTGGCCTGCGACGAATCCATAACGTGAATAGGGTCTCTACGACGCCAAGCTTCCCAACATCGCCCGAAGTGCTTCTACAAACTCAAGTTTGGAAACAAATTCCTGGAGGGAACGCTCATTGTCGGAGCCTTGGAGTGAATTTTCCGATCCAGTGATCAACGCTAATCAGAAAACGGGGCAATAAATTATAGTAGAAATGTAGGCACAAGTCCGCTCAAGGTAAAAAGAGATGTCGTAAAAATTTTACAAAATATGACCCTTTTTTATGAAATCTTTCTTAGACATAGCTAAATATACCTCTAAATTAATTTAAATGGAGTAGGTAGAATCTCAGTATCTAACCTTACCTTCGTCTTGGTCTGTCAATTGTAGACACATACATTATGTCATTCATTATTATTACAACACAACAGCGGATAGACTTTATAGATTCAGCATAATAATATAGCAACTTCGAAGATAATATAGTATGGTGCCGCTGACCCCACAGCGAGCGGTTTACATTTCTGAGTTAAAAGTTATGAAGGCTTTAATTACAGGTCACGCTTCTCTTCTCCTTATGACTTTTATATCACTTTAAATGGTATAGCAAAGATCTTTCTCGCACTATTACAATATTTTTTTCCATATTGTTAGACATTGCGACTAAGTGCTCGCAACATTGCAGTTTGTATTCAGTCCGTCTATCTAGACACTAATACGGCGACTCAAATATAACTCTGAAAGGACGTACTCGTATACGTCGTAATCTTAAACGACGTACTCTTTTGACCACTGCGTTCTGACAACTGTTCTGTACAGCTACTTCGGCGTAAACTCTCGACTAAGAACTTTAAACAGCTGGCTATATGCCTCGCGCCTAACACAGCCTATCAGTCACTGCCTGCCTACGAAATACAGTTTGAACTGAAAACTCAAAATAATCAGAACCAACTATGATAAAACATAAGTATACAGTATACCTAGTATACAGCAAAATTGTATCAAACTAAACCTAATATCTAAAGAAAGACTTTTGGCTCTAGTGATAAAAAAGCTCTCATCTTTTTTCTTTCTCTGAAAACTTTATTAATAAAACATTATATAACCTACTACAATATCCGGGAAAAGCCAGCACCTCTTCCCCTTCCCTTTCATATCAACGTCTCGATATCTTTTACGAGTGATTTTATTTAGATTCTTTTATCCCCGCCGTAAAAGCGTGGTGAAAATCAAGCTTTATGGCCAGCTTGATTTTCACCACGAATAACCTAGCAGGTATATATTATAAGAATAAATAATAAATGTATATTATATGTAAAGGGACTTTAACATATATATTACTGTTTATTACAAAAATATATGACTGTCTTTTAACTCCCGAGAAATTATCATGTTGAAAACATGTAATTTACAAAAAATATCGTATATTGATCGCCTTTTTTGAAAATTTACATCACAAATATATGCAATACTACAACGACAGCATTTAAATCAGTCAATTCCATATATTTTTTTCTTTCTTAGCTACCACAAATTATACTCACATAAAAAGAAAAACATATATTCACGAGTTATACCAACGTTCTCATGTATTGTTATATAATCAGAGGATGGTATACGTATATTTTATTGCCGATTTCACTGATAGTATTTACTGAGATATATATAGATAAGGGAGTGACGAGAAAACAGCACTACAGTGTCAAGCAGATCGAGAAAGTTGACAGTTGAAGCTTTAATGTGATGGACAGGTGCGATGTTTACCATAAAGTGGGAGACCTATTCATCTCATCACTTTATAAGATATAAAAGATATCGTAACAACTATTTATTAAACATAACAAAAGCTAAAATATCAATGTGTACGTGAGAATTAATAACTTTATGCCTCAGGGTGATGGATTATGTACAGGTAGTCACAAAAGGCAAATTGTACTGCGTATCTGTTATACGCAGAGGTAAAAACGTGCTTAACGTGTACTACTACTTATGTTTTATTATAGTTGGTTCTGTTTATTTTGAGTTTTCAGTTCAGACTGTATTTCGTAGGAAGGCAGCGACTGATAGGCTGTCTTAGGCGCGAGGCATATAGCCAGCAGTTTAAAGTTCTTAGTCGAAAGTTCACAGCGAAAGTAACTGTACAGAACAGTTGTCAGAACGCAGTGGTCAAAAGAGTATGACGTATACGTCCTTTCAGAGTTATATTTGAGTCGCCATCTTAGTGTCTAGATAGACGGACTAAATACAAACTGCAATGTTGCGAACTTTGCGAGCACTTAGTCGCAATGTCCAAAAAAAAGGGTAAAAATATCTTAATAGTGCGAGAAAGACTTTTGCTCTACCATTTAAAGTAAAATAACTATAAAAGTCATCACAAGGTGAAGAGAAGCGTGACCTGTAATTAAAGCCGTCATGCAACGAGTTAACAAATTCAGTAATTAATGAATAAGAAAATACCAGCACGTCAGGCGAATTTTAAAGGGCAGTGAAAGGACTGACAGCCTTCCGAGTCCTACGCATATTTGAATCGATTAAAGGCCCGACACCGTACCACATTTAAATCGCCTGTCTTTCAAAATCTAGCCCCTTCAGTTGGTGGTGGATCGATGGCGAGGGGTCGCCCATTCATCATCCGACCCAAACCGAACACCCTTTACAGACATTAATTTGTAACACCACCCCTTAGTTACTCAGATATATGATTTTTTTGAGGTTACAGAATTTTCGGAGCGCCTACGATCCAATTTATTACCCTTATACAAAGACTTATCATCATCAAATATTAATCATATTTTATTATATGTTAGTATGTCTTTTTTCCTAGGCTATAATATGTACAAATGCTATGCTATCCAAATATTTATGACGGTGTTCAGTTTTAACACCAGTAGTATCAAAGCTTGCTTATCAACCTGGTTGAGCAATGTTCTCTGCGGTAACCCATCCAAGTAAAAACCGTGACCGCGCGCAATCTTGTTTCCGGGGACACGTTAAGTCATCGCATCGGCCGCTGTTATTATCTTCGGATGGCATTCGTTTGGCTATATCGGAGACTTGCAGGCAGCCTGAAACTTGTGAATGGTGGTAGGGCATTTGGTAAATGGTTAACTGGCTAGCTGCCTACGTTCTTGCCTACCCTCATGTAGTAAATCTTTGGCCAAACATCTAACAGTGTGTTTTGGGAGCCAATTGCCAATCCAGGGTGCGCCTGTTTACTCTCTTTGACCACATCATCGCTTACCACCAGGTGAGCTTGTGGTCAAAGGCTAACCTACCGGAAATGAAAAGGGTCTTCATCGAGATAAGAATAGGCCTGTGCACTTCCGCATTTAGATAATATAATACATACAAGAAAGTTGAATACAGCAGCCGTTAGTAATAAACCGTATATAACAACACAATATATAAAAAAATTGGTACCATGCCTGGCGGCAGTCCAACACGCACTTGTCCAGATTTTATTGTTGTTACACGTTAGATTTTGCACTATAATTACACATTTGACCCTTGTATGTGTCACAGTTAAAAACAAATAACGTTAGAAAGAACGATTAGTAAATGAATCTTGAATATTTTCTTATCATCATTTGTCAGGCAATCCTCTACAGTAACATAAACATATTCAGTGCGAATTTGTACTATCATTACGGTTATAATTAAACAGCCTTTTAAGGATCGTACAGACGGACGAATGGACAGATGCACCTTTTTTAGAACGGAACCCTAAAACTTGCTAGTTTCACAGAAACAATTGAGTCAATTAAAACTCAGAAATTATGATTACCATACTCATTCAGCAGCGAAATGGAAAAACATTACACTAGAATATGCAAAGGGTTCAGAGAACTATCGAAAAATGTGTGGAACAGCGAAGTTTTTTCCCATGCTATACAATCCAGAAAATCAGTGGACCACCTAGTTCCTATATAATTCACCTGGCTACACTAGGAATATGTTTTCTTCTCATGTACCACCTAAGGTTAGCACTGGTTACCTACCCGTGTTACACTTTTTAACTCAAAATTTTTACGCGTTGCTGCCATTGATCGCTTCCGTAACGAATGAAGAGAAGAAATTCAGTGAACATAATATTGCTGATTAACTTTTACGTACGTTTTGTTATTTTACTATCGCATTGTTTTATTTTTTATCTTAACTATTAATATTATCCAAAGGCGCACGATATACTTAACTAAATCCAATGCGCAGAAAATTGCGGGCAGCAGATGGCAAAAATAGTTATCTGCAACAGCAATCAACAAATATCCTACTTTGAGAGTACATAGTTTCACAGTATCACATTATATTCTCCCTCTTACTAATGATACGAGCAAGCCTTACTTTATAAAAAAATATTGGAATAATATGAAACATAAAATTACGATGTGGTTGCAAAATCTATTTAAATGACAGAGGCAGAAAAAATAATTATACGTATAACAAGTAATTATTGTATTGGAAAATAAAAACCTGCATTTACCTAATAACATTTCCGCTCCAATCCCGATTTATGTAGCTTTTCATTATTTTTTGTCAAGGCTAAGAACATTACTGACTACTTACAAATATAAAACCAGCATGGAAACCGGTTCTTTCGATTTGGAGCTACGATTCAATCAGACACACACATGCAAAAATGGGTATAAAACCTTCCAACATATAATACCCCGCCCTTTTGCCTTTCTCTCTCTGGAAGAGAGTAGGGTTAAAGGTATACCTAACTTAAAACGACATAGATCTAAATAATTTGATACTAAATCAGGAGGTAGCAGGCCGAGTGTAACAATGAAACTATAAAGTAAGTGAGGAAAATGTACGAGTATTGTAGAGCCTTGGGGGGCCGGGCCTTTGCGTGCCACCACGTTATTATTAAGTTTCAGGCGACATCAAGTGTACGACAAGAGACGCTTTAGTGTACCTATTTCATGTCACTGTTTATTGTTTACCTCGTGAATAAATTATTTGGGAACGTAAACAAGCTTGTCTCTAATTCTATATTTATACATACATACTTATCATCACGCCTGTATTCCCCGATGGGGTAGACAGAGGTGTGTATACACCCACATTCGCCAATTGGGTTTTGGTCCCATGTAATAAAGGGCGAGCTTATTGCCATACACCGGGCACAGTTTCAGGGTCATACAAAATGTTTTCTCTAACATACTGGATGAAACACAAGAACATATTACTAATAATATGTTCTTGTGTTTGTATTTATTTGTATGAAACCCTGGCAGGGCACTAAGATGGTATACAACCCTGTTGTACGTCTAATGCCCACAAAAACCCTACTCACATCCTCGTGAGAAGTGGCATACATTTAACGCACTTTTCCCTTTTACTTTTACTCTAAGGAGATATTCTAACCCGGCACCTCACGGAGTATGGTTATAATAATCAATTAATAATTATAAATCGATTCCATAAAAGTAAGACAGGAATTTTAGATTCAGCTCCATATACTGCCCTCAAAAGTAAAGAATTACTTTTGAAATTTTCGTCAGTGTTTGTGACCATGGTACACTAATTTCTGCCCGTAACACGATCAATGAATATAATTTGAATTAATTACGAGATATAACAACTATCACCATGCTCGTATAACCCCAAAACGTATTTAAACATCCATATTTCATCAGTTATAGTATGGGATGTATGTGGATTGATGGATATAGGTGGTGAATCTATACCTATCTACCTAATTAGGTAGATATAAATACTCGTTATATAAAATATACACTTAAACTTAATAATCGCAATAAATATAAATAAAATTTTATAGTTAGGTTAACACTGAACATTAACAACATCCTCACAAACAAAGTAAAAATGATGTGCTCTCATTTTGCCAGACATGGTTTGTTCCAATGACATAGAGGGTGAAAGTATTGCTTCACTATCAGAATAACATGATAACTACCCGACCCGGGGATCGCAAAAGCTTTATGCCCTCGACTAAAAATCAATAACTTTGATACAAGAATTTTGAACTTAATGACTTTCTCCATCTAAGAAGTTATCTATAGAATTCTAAGAAAAAACGGCTCATCAACATGATTCAGAATTTCAACCTGCTGAGAACCAGTAAAACGTGAAATGTTCATAGATATATACATACATAGATGTACTTATATAAGGCAGTAATATTAACTCCTTTGTTAATAGACTACTTGTGAACGTTTTACAACTGTATGACGTATAATATTTCCTTGTAGATTACTGGTAACGTAACTCAGTATGAGTACGAAGAAAATAATTCATTTTACATTACCAACCTGGTGTTAGAAATTTTTTCTTCGCACGTAACTAGTAATATATGAAGACTAAGGACTTCAATTTGTAGTATCTCCTAATAATTATATTATTGTAACAGGGACACTTGTGTGCTAAAAATGTAAATGTTTAATTATGACTTCTCGGATAGGTATATATATTAAAGCCTCACGCGCTGCTGTGAAAGGAAAAGTACAAAAAAGGAAACTTATCTACATTATCTACCCACTTTTAACGTAAACCAGAGGGTTGCAACGCTATGCTAATGGGCGTTGAACCTCGTATTTATAATAAGGGGAGAGCAGCTTAGGGTATTATTTAAGACTTCGCTCTGGAATTTTTATAACGGTTATAGCACTCGAGGGCAGTAAATTTCCAGATTATATATGATTAAGGATGTGAAAAACTTGCGTTTAGAATGTTTAGATAATTGCAAAAGTATTACCTAATCAGCCTGAACTAATTCAACACGTATAAAAATTATTTTCAAGGAATACATAAATGTAAACACTTTATTTATAAAAAAAACATCACGACAATAGGTATCTAATCTAATAATTTCACTAAGCGTAGAACCCATAAATCACATTACACCAGTATATGTCAAATTTATGAAGGAATTGGTTTTAAATAAAATGTTATTTTTATTTAGGTTACAAATTGAAGCTGAATAAAAACTAAGAGAATACTTACGTATGTAGCGAATCTCCAGTAGTGGCGACAACACGTGAACGATCACTATAAAGCGCGAGCGGGCGCGTGGGGCGGCCGCATAACGTAGGTAATGCGCTGCTACTGACGCGGACCGTCGCGTCCGCCCACCCCCGCCCGGCCGCCCTACACGCTACTTCCTTCCTAGCTTGCTTGCCAAGCGCTACGCGGAGCTACGAAATCATCACGCCGTCGTAGCACGACGAACAGATTCAGACGCGTTACTGAATATCAGTGTGTTTTGCTGTGTCTATTCGTAAAAAGTCGAAGTATGTTAGAAGCAGTGATAGCTCAGTGGCTTTGGCTATGGACTGCCGCGCAGCAGGTCCATGGTTCGAATACCGGGCTTGAGTTTCGCCGCATGGTGGTAGGGTGATTTTGTGAATGCCCGCCTGGCCACCCTCAAGTAGAAAATTTGTCGCCATGCCCCTAACGGTGTGTTTTGGTAGCTATCCTTGAGAGCCTGTAATTCTAGGTTAAGCCTGTTCACAACCTTCGACCACATCATCACTTACCATCAGGTGAGATTGTGGTCAAAGGCTTACCTATCAGCAATCATAAAAAAAACAGATAAGTATACCATAGTGGCTCGTAATGAGGAGAAGAGGTGGAGTTCGTTTAGTAAATTGTGAGTCAAAGGTGAGACTGTACTTCATACCGGAACAGATGCTAACTTTGTGCAAAGCGCAAGTAAGGTCCTGCTTAGAGTACTCCTCTCACCTCTGGGAAGACTGCCACATACCAGTGTCAGGCACTTGAGTTGATTGAATGACGCGCCAAGACGTTAATACGCAACGACTTTTTGGGTGAGTTTCAGCTGCAAAGCCTCGAACACAACTCTGAAGTTGCTTGTCTATCGATCTTTTATCGGATACATTTCGGTGAATGTGCACAAGAACTCCACGACTTAGTTCCGCCCTCCCTCTTATTCTATCGGACGAACGGTCATCAGACAAACAGAGAGGCGCCACCCGTACATGGTTGATATTCCCAAGACTCGTACGAAGCGCTTCGTTTCCACTTGGTGGAAAGAGTGGAACTTCTTGCCGTGGTCAGTTTCTCTCGATGGATACAACATGGGTATCTTCAAATCGAGAGTAAATAGGTTTCTTCTAGGTTAACTTGCTCCATCTTAGACTACGTCGATACTTAACATTAGGCAGGGTGTGATCAACGCGAACCCATTCTGAATAAAAAAAAACTTATTATATTCATGCAATTACTGTAGGTACTGTTTCAGCCGGATTGTCCACAGTCCACACTGCGACTTCCTCATTTACATAGCGTTGGTTTATTTAGCAGATTATAAAATTTACCCAAAATTTGCTGTCGGACGACCTGTCTTATAAGTATCATTGAATTGTATAATGCTATATTCAGACGGGCGTCGCACAGCCTGGCAAGCAGCCCGGGAAGTAGCTCGGCGCACGTCGACAGGCCAAGCAAACTATTGACACATAAACCGCGGCACGCCAGTGAGTGCAAGGCTGCGTGCGTTCAGACGCGCGCCTCGCAGCCTGACTATTAGTCCGGCAAGCAACTCGGTGAGCGTCGGCGTTCCAAGCTAGACTGTTCACAGGCTCATGCACGTGCTTGTGCCCGTTTAATGCCACGATCGTCACGCGCGTGTGTACGCAGCATGGAAGAAACATTCTACCTCTTCCATGGTACGCAGCTTAACGTTTAATAAATGCGGCTGGTATATATCCACTCAAACTAGTATTTGTATAAACCTTAAATGCCATCGGATATACTCGTAACATACTATCACCGTCAACATTTTGTTTATTTTCGTATATTCTGTCAATCGAAATGGCTTTAACGTTATTGTTTTCATATCACCTTCCATAAAAACGTAGTTTCGTCATATTTTCAATACTAAGAGTTTTCCTTTCTTAACTTATTTTATTCTGAACAACAAAATATGAATTCACATACAAAACAATTTTCAAAATACATATAATATATTTTCTTTTAATACTGGCTAACTGGCTAACACTCAAGGACATGCATGAAGAATTGCAGCAGATTTAAACATTTTGTATTTAAAACATGACGAAACTACGTGTTTGGTAAACTATGCATTCCGGTTGAACCCTATCTCTAGGCGTATAGTGTTCATATTCGCGCGGACATGAATACTGTTGCTCATGCAATTCCGAGGCAGCGCTGTTATCTAATGCAGGGAGACTAAATATAATTAATTTTCTTCCCACTTTGGTTCGATGGTTCCTTCGGTATTTTGTATAATTTGCCACTAAGTTTTGGGATAAAACAGTGTTCGATTATTTTGTGAGGTCGCAGCGACCTATTTAACATTAATTCAGACGCTGGGCGTCCAGGATTGAACATTTTAATTAATAATTTAGATTAAAACTATCAGTGCCGTGGTGAACTCGTGGGTGACAAAGGCGGACCCCTACCTATCTGCGGGCTAACAGCGACGGCGACTTCTGGACCAAGGGAAGTTTATGCAAATAGAATCCCTAGATTTATTTAACTGCAGTTAGAATAAGTTAGGTGTTTTGGCATATTAATCCCTTCGGCGGAACACTCAACGAGCCGTTGGTTGGTGAGTGGATTCCCGCCAATTCGTTTCCCCGCATTCACATACTCGTACATAGATCTGCTGGTGTCTGGTGTCTGAAGAAAATCTCCCCTTCCCATACACGTTTCTATAAAAAACGCTAAGACTATACTTTCCTTATAATATGATTTTGATTATAAAAGGTTTGGTGGAAATTGCAATTATTGTATAGAAAGGCATTTTATAGAAAGAGTGTAAAATGGAACAACATTTTTTCTTACGACGGATAATATATTGTACACAACAAAAATGGTTACTTAACATATAATAAAAATTTTGCTAATCGATTGCGATAAATTGATGCCACGACTGAATTGGATTTTATACACGGACGCCAATTTACATTACATCTTCGTAACATACGATAATATTATGATAACCGAAGAACGAAAATGAAAAGGGTTATGTATACTATATATTAGATACGATTACTATTATGTTATATTATAAAATATATCGTGAACATTTTATAATAACAATTGTAGGCACATCTTTGTGTCTGCCGTGTATGTGTGCGTACTCCCAGCGGCAACATGTTGAAATACATGATTTGAGCTTAGCAGATATTTAGTGTATGAACTGGTGTAAATGTGTATGGTAGTTTTAAATTTGTGTGTCCAGCCATTCATAAGATACTTGCGAAAAACACTTTCCGCTGGGAGAACGTTCTCCCAGCGGCACTTTTTCGTCAAAACGGCCGCACGAAGAAAAGAAGTATACCAATAATTAGAGTATACCGAGAGGTAAATGTGTGTGTTTAAATGAAATTTGTGTGTCGTAAGACTCTGAAGATATGCAAGATGCCGCTGGGGGAACGTTGGGCTGTTTGCTGGATATCCTAAACGGTTAAGCGCACAATTATGATTATTTTTACACAGGTCTCTATGCATTTGTGTGTAATGTTTGTGAAAACAGAATCCGAAAAAACATTACAATTCAGACAAAAAAAAATTAAACAAAAAATAAGGTTTTTAGGTTCTAGTGCTTAAAATAGATGTCTTCGAGATTAAATTTTCATGTCAATATGTGCCCTTTAGTAGCTTACAATATCTTGCCAAGTCTCATTTGTATAATATGAGTAGTTAATGAGTTTTGTTGAAAAAACCATGCCTAAATCACGCCCGTTTTCGCCATTGGGTTTGACGAGTTTTACAAAGGTTCGCAAATCAAAAAGTATCAAAACAATTAGTGCATTGATCCATTTATCTGCTCACAAAAGTTTAGCTCAAACCACTTAATAAATAAAGAGATAAAGTTAAAAAACCCACAAGATACGAAACTAGTGATAAGCCGACCAAGTTTGAATGGTAACAAAAAAGCGGCCGCACAATATTAACTACTGATCTTCCAAATTTTATAACATTGTACAGATACTTTGGTACACTTGCGTACACAATACTTATTGCCAATAATAATCATGAAACAACCTATCGAAGTTAAGTTTTTGTTGCAAAAGAATTAATTAAATTTCTAAGCTTAATGTACGTACGTAGGTTCATAATTATGTATAAGTATTTGAAAATTCGCTAATATCAACATTGAACAACTAATTGCAGTCTACGACAAACGACACGAAGCGTAGTTATTTTATAGAAATGTGAAGGTACGCACATAAGTTTAGAAATTAGCTCATCATTTATATATGTAGGAAAAGTTAAATACATATTCTTCACCACACTATATTAGTAGCACAGTAGGTAAGTAAGAACATAATCCCTGTTATAATTAATCAATCGATAGGGATCGAAAGGGGACATAAAAGCGCACACCCAGTACGTAAAATGCACACAGAAGTGTTGTTAATGGCTGACCACTTAGGTATGGTATGACTAATACACCAAAACAAAAGCTAAATGCAAGGGCCGTGCAAAACAAAAACCACAGTGCTGCTCTCTATGTTTCCGGGAAAAGATTATTTGCGGTCTCTTTTATTCTTTCATCGCACAATCATGGGAGCGAAAGTGAAAGAATAATAAATGCCTAATTTGAATAGATCAAATTACGGCCAAAGACACTACGGGCGATTTCCGCGGGACAACCGCGTGGGCGCTCTCGCTCGTTCTCGTTTCACCGCTGTTTGCTAGGTAGTAGCATGCTAAGTACTATTAAATCATTAGGTAAATAAACTGAAATGCAGTGTATAATTCAAATTTTGGTAATGATTTGAAAAACAGATGTGTGTATTGGTACGGTAATGTTATCTATACAGTATTTCGACTTCATATAAACGGACGAATCGCGAGCTATACCTACGCTCCTCGATCTCGGTCTGCGCTCGGTACGCAGACAGACTCAGACAGTCGCGACTGTGCCGCAGTGACGAATGGACGGTGTGTTACTTTTTTAACAATAACCGCGTGATACTTTCAATTACAATAAGTTAACGTACATATTACATATTTAATATGACGAGTAGGATATATTGTGCTGTTTTTGGTTGCATGAATTCGTCAAAAACGCATCCAGAGATAACTTTTAGATAACCTGAAAACTGAAAGGTAATACTATAAAAATAATTTTACTTACTAGTAAGTAAACTTATTTTATAGTCTACATAGTTGACGGTACATAATGTGTGTCATTTTAATGGACAAATATTTCTTTTAATCCCCCGAAAAAAAAAACTCTCGATTAATAAAAAAAGTTAATAGAGTAAAGGAAAGTGATTGACATGAGTGAAATAGGTAGTTATAAGCTATATATTAGAATGCGAATTTTTTATACTTTAAAATTAATATTTTTCGGTCGAAAAAAAGTATATTGACAATCACAAAACTAAATGGAAACACAAAGTAGGCAAATGTAATTAAGGTGCTGGAGGCGCGTAGCCCTATCGCATGTTTAAGTACAGCGCGGCTGTAGGTAGTTATTTCAACGACAGAGCCGAGTTAAAATACTGTATAGATAACATTACTCATATTATACAAATGAGACTTGGCAAGATATTGTAAACTACTAAAGGGCACATATTGACGTGAAAATTTAGTCTCGAAGACATCTATTTTAAGCACTAGAACCTCACGCTAATTCCCACGCAAATAAAAATAACATATATTATAAATAGAATAAATTGCATACCTACCCTTTTATTTATTGAGCGGGAATATAAGTAAAAACTAGTTAAATAATTGTGTACGCAAATGTACCAGCCGCATAACAATATAATTCTATTTATTTTGGAAGACTAGCACTTTATATTGTGCGGCCGCTTTTTTGTTACCATTCAAACTTGGTCGGCTTATCACTAGTTTCGTATCTAGTGGGTTTTTTAACTTTATCTCTTTATTTATTAAGTGTTTTGAGCTAAACTTTTGTGTGCAGATAAATGGATCAATGCACTAATTGTTGTGATACCGTTTGATTTGCAAACCTTTGTAAAACTCGTCAAACCCAATGGCGAAAACGGGCGTGATTTAGGCATGGTTTTTTCAACAAAACTCATTAACTACTCATATTATACAAATGAGACTTGGCAAGATATTGTAAGCTACTAAAGGGCACATATTGACATGAAAATTTAATCTCGAAGACATCTATTTTAAGCACTAGCACCTAAAAACCTTATTTTTTGTTTAATTTTTTTTTGTCTAAATATTTTAAGCACTAGCACCTAAAAACCTTATTTTTTGTTTAATTTTTTTTTGTCTAAATCGCGTTGACAATGTTTTTTCGGATTCTGTTTTCACAAACATTACACACAAATTCATAGAGACCTGTGTAAAAATAATCATAATTGTGCGCTTAACCGTTTAGGATATCCAGCAAACAGCCCAACGTTCCCCCAGCGGCATCTTGCATATCTTCAGAGTCTTACGACACACAAATTTCATTTAAACACACACATTTGCCTCTCGGTATACTCTAATTATTGGTATACTTCTTTTCTTCGTGCGGCCGTTTTGACGAAAAAGTGCCGCTGGGAGAACGTTCTCCCAGCGGAAAGTGTTTTTCGCAAGTATCTTATGAATGGCTGGACACACAAATTTAAAACTACCATACACATTTACACCAGTTCATACACTAAATATCTGCTAAGCTCAAATCATGTATTTCAACATGTTGCCGCTGGGAGTACGCACACAGTATAATGTTTTAATATAGTATCTCTCGTTGCTGTAGGTATGTAGGTATTTTCTACTTTTGCGGACCACGCTAGCGTTAGCACGCGTTAATTATAGCTTTCAATTCACATATAGTTCAGATGGTTAGTATTTTTACCAAATCAAAGAGTCAATTTTATCAATAGTAAGAAAGGTTTTTATACATGAAATAATGAAAATGCAAATGGTGACCACGTTAGTTTTGTAATGAGATTTTATCGCGAGCGCCATAATTAGTTTTAAACGTATACCTTTGGCGGGATATTATAAAATTAAACAGTTGATTTGCTTTTGTAGCTATGTTTGGTAATTAGTGTACCTACATAATGATAGCGTATACCTATATTTGATCCCGACATAAAATAATATTGCTATTATTATCTTGAAAAGTTATGGAAAACTAATATTGCTAAAATCACTCATGAAACCATATAAAAAAATAACAGTTAGGAATAGAATATAATAGAGGGTTCTCTTCTCTATCTGTTAGTTATCGACTTCATTAAAAGAGATATATAAAAAATACTTTTTAGGGTTCCTTATCGAAAGAGCAAAACGAAGCACTAATTATTACACTCTACTTAATTTGGGTTTCTGTCCAACCGTATGTCTCGCCTCTCTCTACCTTTTAAACGGAGGAGTAATAAACCTGAAATTTACATATATTGACTATGGTGACCCAAACAAAAAAATGATTTGAAATTCAACTTAAGTTATTTTCCCGGGCGCCTCAACTCAAATGAGTAGTATTAAACGTTCATCAGTTGCATAGTTATTAAAAATATTGATTAGATCACGTTCTTTCCAAATCACAAGATTCCCAAAATAATTACAAACTAAAAAAGATGCTTTAACTTCGTATTTCCCGCAGGGAGTAAAGCATTCTGGTCCCTGGCTAAGTCGGTTGAAGCGAACTTCTGCCGTCCCTCACTGCCTCCAATGCTAAAACCTGATGGGTCATTGGCTCACACCGCCAAGGAGAAAGCAAACTTATTTGCTGCACTCTTTGCGGAATATTCACGTCTAGATGCTGGTAGTGCTGTACCTCCGAGTTTACCTGTCTGCGAGTCGACCATGTCGGAAATCCGCATTCGACAGATTGATGTACGTAAAACGCTACGCAACTTAGACGTGAACAAGGCTAGTGGCCCTGACGGCATACCAGCCATAGTACTGAGGACATGTGCGCCTGAATTGACTCCGATCCTGACACGCCTCTTCCGCCTTTCTATGGAGACTGGGCAAGTACCGAAAGCTTGGAAGTCTGCCAACGTGCAGCCCGTGCCCAAAAAAGGAAGTCGTGCCGACCCTGCCAACTATAGGCCTATCTCAGTCACGTCCATTCTTTGTAAGACAATGGAACGTGTGCTGAACAAAAAGCTCCTTGGCTATCTTGAAGAGAATGACCTCTTGAGTGACCGGCAATATGGGTTTCGCCAGAACCGGTCAACTGGAGACCTTCTTGTATATGCCACCCACATATGGAGCGAGGCCTTGGAAAAATATGGTGAAGCACTTGCAGTCTCACTGGATATTTCTAAGGCCTTTGACAGGGTTTGGCACGACAGGCTTATTGGTAAACTTTCAGCTTATGGTTTACCTCCCAGACTATGTGCGTGGATAACAGACTTCTTGAGGGAACGTTCGTTACGAGTAGTCGTTGATGGCTGCTCATCTGAACTAATGGCAATAAATGCCGGGGTACCTCAAGGGTCAGTTCTTTCGGCAACACTCTTTTTGCTCCACATTAACGACCTGCTTAAACCCGGTATCTTTGGGTACGCAGACGATAGCACTGTTGTCGAAAGATATATATCCGATGCACGAGCTGGTGAAGCTCAAGTCCAGTTTGAAAGAGAGGCGATGATTGGACGATTAAACTCTAGCTTGTTGGCCGTGTCCGATTGGGGCGATGCCAATTTAGTGAGATTTAATGCGTCCAAAACACAGGCGTGTCTTTTCTCCGCTAAACGGAGAACATTTCAACTAACTCCGACTTTCCGAAATGTAACAATACCGGTGGCAAATCGGTTAGAGCTTCTTGGCGTGTCCCTAACTTCAAATATAAACTTCGGATCTTACATCGAAGCCAGAGCACAAATGGCCGCTAAGAAGCTGGGTATCCTCGCAAAGGTGAGGCAGTACTTCACACCGGGGCAGCTTCTTAATTTATATCAAGCTCAAGTCCGATCGTGTATGGAGTACTGCTGCCACCTCTGGGATGGATCCGCAAAATACCAACTGGAGGCTCTCGACTCCATTGACCGACGAGCCAAAAGACTTATAGGCGATGATAAGCTAGTTGAGTCCAAATTGCAGAGTCTCGGTCATCGTCGCAGGGTCGCTAGCCTATCGGTTTTCTATCGTTTACATTTCGGAGAGTGTGCGCAGGAATTACACGCGTTGATTCCACCATGCCCCTTTTACCAGCGGACTACAAGGCGCTCTGATGGCCGTCATCCTTTCTTGGTTGACATTCCTCCAGTTCGTTCGAAGCGTTTTGCTTCAACATTTATCTTCCGTACAGCGAAGGAGTGGAACTCATTGCCCGCGTCTTTGTTTCCTGAACAGTATAATTTGGGAGCCTTCAAGTCTAGAGTGAATAGGTATCTTCTAGGCAAGCATGCTACATCTTCGGCCACATCATCACTTTCCATCAGGTGAGATAGCGGCCAAATGCTTGCCTATAGTGCATAAAAAAAAAAAAAAAAAAAAAAAAAAAAAAGACGCATTCACCTTAGCGTACTGGGCGCTATACTAATTGTGTCCTATTATTATTTCCTTAGTATTTAAATAGTATTGTTAGGAAAATGTCCGCTGAGTCAACGGGCAACCCTACCCACATCTATATAAACCGTGCGCCTCGACAAGAACGGTCAGGAGACGGAGGTAGAAGGCGCTTTTCGCCTTCTACGCCCGTCTCGGGAGAAGTGCCTTCTGCACTTCTCCCTCCCGGGCTATAGTAGGACCAGGCCCTCGCCCAAAATCCGGTGGAGCTGGACGACCGCACAGGCGGTAGCCAGCATCTCTGTCCTCTATAAAAAAAAACACAAGAACGGTCATTTGCTTTGCGGAGCTCGTAGTGAACAGACATCTGCTAGAATCTCTGTCGGTCGTAATAGGGCCACGTGAGCTATTTCCAATAGGCTATTTCTATTTCTAGTGAGCTATTATTTCTATGGTGAATTGTGTGTTTATTTTACAAGGGTTTTTTGTGAAGTGAACTGTAAGTACTCTTTTTGTGTAATATTTGAACGTGACTAAAGATGTGTTAAATGAAAACGGATTTCCTGTGTGTCCAATAATAATGCAACAAATAATATCTGTTGCTTAGCAGCGATTACGAGTTGTAATTTATACCCATACAATGCGTAGCCTTTGCAATGTCCATATAAAAAATATCGCTGATTGCTATCAATGGAAATGAGGTTGAGATTTGCTGCCGACGCGGACGCTTCAGGCTTCATGCGTGGTAACCCTAGTTAAAGCTTTGAATTTGTAGTTATAGCTGTGATTTTAATAGGCGTTGGGCGCTAATGCAACAGATTTTAATGCTTGAATTAAATGAAAATGACTACTTTCACGGAAAGAAAAATATGAACCACCAGCGGGATAGATAAAAATTAAAGAATTCAAGAATGTATCAGACTTCGGGTAATTATTACGTAACGATTAGACTTAAGCTAGCTTGCTCCACTTACTTTGCTTGCACTCTTATTAATTGTCACAAGCTTATAACTAATTTTAAAATTTTAGCCCTTTTGATGTAAGATATAAAACCGTTAATCAGCTTTCTATTTTTAGCTGCCTACACTATAGGCAGACCTCTTTAATGAGTCCTCGCCCACAGGCTGTACCCCGTGCGGTGAGGGGGTAGGAAGAAAAAGGGGACCGAGAGAGGTGCGGGCGGCCGGCGCATGTAACGTGGTACACAAGAGTCGAAATTAACATTGAATGGTTTTAAGATATGTGACGTCATAGTGGTCAATGTGGTATTTTTTGTACGACAAACTATGTAGGTGATAAATTAAAATATGCAATTGGTTAATTAACCTTTTTATAATTTGTGCAAGATACAATTATTATTATTATGAAAATTATAACCCAACCGAACAAATCACTCGAACTCGATTCTTCATTTTCGAAATTCAAATTCAAATTCAAATTCAAAATCATTTATTCAATTTAGGCGTCTACGACGCTCTTATGAAGGTCAATTACAAACTTTAATATTGAAATATTCTACATTGTACTGCCACGTTCAGCAAAAAAAATTATAGAGCCACTGCGAGAAGAACGGGCAAGAAACTCGGGGCCATTCTTTTAAACGTCTGTTTACAATTTGTTATAAACAATATAATACAATTATTACAATATTTGTTTAAATTACGTAGGAGACAGGTGATGGCTTGGCAGAGGTGGAATTTTCCAAGCATTTTTGTCGTTTAAGTAATCACAAACTGTGTAGTAGGATTTCTTAATCAAAATGTTTTTCACATGTAATTTGAATTTTCCTTCTGTGAGCATTGTAATATGTTCAGGAATTTTATTATAAAACCGCACACAATTACCTAAAAAGGACCTTTTATTTGTCTTTGCTAATCTAAAACACGGTACCGTTAATTTATATTTGTTCCTAGTGTTGTAATCGTGGTTGTCACTGTTTAATTTAAATTTACTCAAATTTTTCCGAACATACATAATATTTTCAAATATATACAGACTCGGTAAAGTTAATATATCAATTTCTTTAAAAAGATCCCTTAGAGATTCCATAGGATCCATTTCATATATGGCTCGAATTGCACGCTTTTGTAAGATAAAGATTGTTTCCATCTCAGCAGCAGCTCCCCACAGCAATACACCATACGACATAATACTGTGGAAGTACGCGAAATAAACAAGAAGCAGCTATGATCAGAATCATCAGCCATTTTGAAAATTAACAATAAAATCAACAACGTGTAAAATTCTGTCGTATTTGCAGTCCTCGATTTTAATTACGTGTTTAACATAGTGCTCCCACTTCTCTAATAAGCAACTAATTCCTCTAGTGTATTTTGTTTGTTTCAAGTTGAAGTTGATACTTTTTTGTAGTAACTGTTTTATACAATCACCCCAAAGCAACTCTATTGGGTTCAGGTCTTGGTGGTATGGAGGCAAACACACTTCATGTCCATTTCTTTTCAATAACTCACAAATTTTATATATAATATCTTCTGTGTTATGACATTTTGTTAATTGATCTTTTGTAACTTCATCATCAAAAGGTACGTCATGATGTCGTAGCCATGCTTAACATAGATCGCTGTTAGAAGCCATAGTCGGATTTTTCTCTTCCCAAACCGAATGATAAGCTGCGTTGTCTTTTGAATTTTGTAGTCTATTTCGTATGTGCTTTTCAATCGACTATTTACAGAAATTGACGAAATTCATAGCATCGTGATAATAAAAATGTTTTATATTTGTTTTTGAATATCACAAATGCTCCGTCTACAAATCCAGTTTGACTTCCACAATGTTTGTTGATCAAAAGGTTGCCTTTACCGATATGAGATATCACGCCATGGTCATCCTTTGATTGCTAACATTTTAATCCGTTAGGAGATGCATTTACATAAATTTAGTGAAGATTTAAAGTATACCATCTCAGTTTTTTTTTATTACCATAATTTAATACCAGCTTTTTTCACCTTCACAATTTTATATTTGGTTGTTCGTTAAGGAGTCTTCCTCTTTTTCTTCGCTCTTTTTGAACCGTACTTCTAAATTTGAAAACTTAGATTATGTCAAGCCTTAATTATTCCCTGTCTCGGTATTTTATATTCTTTTCTCGAAGCGCAACGGTCAACCTTCCACAGTATTTATTTTCTTATAAATTATGCAAAACTGGGTGGCTTTTCTTTTAACCCACTCCTTTTGTAAAATTATTTATTTAAACTCTTTTTTGATGAAACTGTTTAGATTTTTCAGTGATTTTAATATTTTCTTCTCTTTCAATACTTTCCCTTGTTAAACAATTATAGATACAGCTTTAACAGATAGTCGGGTAATTTCTGTGGCTTTTTTTATGTATAGGTATCTTGCCGTTGTACAGACTTGTTCGGGTTCAGTTTTTTTATAGAACATTGATATTTGTTAAAAACCATTTCTTTGTATTGACTATTACTTTTATCTCCAAATATATTTCGACTCAGTTAGCTGTAATAAAATTACCTTCCGTAGGAAAAGTAATACAGAGATGTAGTCCAATGTAAAGGTGTATTTCATCATATTCTGTTAATTATTCAACTTACAAATTATTCACAATGTCCAACTTTTCTTGAAAAACATTTATGATTAATATGCTATTTTAACAACGTAACATAGTCCTTTTCTTTTCTATCAATACAATTTTTATATCGAAAAAATTACAATATTTTTTTGTTCTGTATACCAAAAATGTAGTCTATGAAGTTTGATTTTGCACTATAAAAAACCTTCTCAACATTTGTTGAGATTATAATCTCATGTGTATCTCCCATAACGAGTAACCCCGCACCCCTGTACCCCGTGGGCGAGGACTAATTAAAGCGGTCTTCCTATAACTACGAGCAGAAAACCCGAACAGAAAACCTAAACTCACAGTTAAATAATAGTTCTACCGCGTCTATAATGCGGCTTCGTAGCTCTAAAACTATCCAATAAAGACCATTCAGACGCAAGTGAAATAAGCTCAAACTCGGATTAAAGCCTTAAGCTAAGCAACGATCGCGGCTTATCTACCGAGTGCTATCCAATGTTTGGTATACTTTAACGATTATACCGTATTATCTTTGTGCTTTGTTTACCAAGGCGATATAGTGTAAATAAATCTAAAGGTATTTGGAATTAGACGGACTACGGATTTGTATTGATTGTAGTATCGACTACATATGGAGGCACCTATACGAAAAAGTTGGTCTCAACGGAAATTTGCATTAATCTTACCAACCAGCTTCACTTTTAAGTACGGGGAACCTCTATGTCGATTATTTTTATTATATTATTATTCTACCTCATCAAGTACCATATTATTTTTTCATAATTTACTTGTATCTCTTCTACCTCGTGAATTTGGTGTAAGAGGCGTCAAAAAGGCTCGGTTAAGGACTAGGGTGACCTCACCAAGCATGAGTCAAAATGAATTATACCAAAGTTTGTATGAAATATATGATTAGCAAGCAATATTTCATACGTAACGAATACGACATCGTCAACTAGGTATTTTAAAAAGCAATTATTCTTCCTTGCTGTATAATATTAATTGCGAATATATTGTGCAAAAAATTATGTGTAGGTATCTAAGTACTCGGAAAAGGCTCGGGATGGGGCCCACCTAGACTAGAGTAGCTCAACTGGCGATATAAGTATTTACATCGGACTTAGGATGGTTGACAGGAAAATGCGCAATAGATACATAAGTACCCAAAGCGGAACGTTTTTGTAGGTTCTAGCCGCTAGGTGTATGACTTGGCATTCATTTCATGTCGTGAGAACGTCAGTAGGCATAGAGATATAAATTGCTTTCTCTTTTCTGTGTCAGTAGGTATGTACTTTTATGACTCTGCGTTTAAAAGTAATTTATTATAACAATGCCGCAAGTGAAGCTTGAAAAAGGGTAATAGAGATGCAAGTTAGATGTAGTGCACAAATTGGAATCTGTGGAGAATGTGGTACGTGAGCAAAATACGACTATAAAATATCAATCGGACCTAATTACACAGCTGTTTCCACAGTTAACACAAAACACAGCTGTTGAAAAGTCTCAAGTGTCTACCCTACAAGTTCCTTAGACTTCTTTGCCGATTGAAACGGCACAACTTGTTGTTTCGTTTCGAGCAGCCAGCGATCGGGCAATATCGGCCTTGGCCGGAACAGGTATAGAAGCACTCGTAGCGAACTTTGCTTAACCGTTCTTAATCGACCAGTTAAGTTAAGCAACGTCCGCAGCGATCAGGAGTTGGATGATGGGTGACCGCTAGTGACATTACTACTGAGCGCTTCCGTGCTTCGGAGGGCACGTTAAGCCGTCGCCGTCAAGGACAGCTGTCCTTGAGAGCCACAAATTCTAGGCTAGTCTGAACAAAATCTTCGACCACATAGGCTAGTCTATCAGCTATAAAAAAAACGTCGCAGTAAACGTACAACGTCACCGCTATCCTATTTTGCCTCGTCAAAATCTACGAATGCGGACAACTTACAGTTTTACCAATATCAATGCCCCAATAGCGTTATGTAATACCTATGTAGCAATTTAGAATACAACGCGATAAATTGGGATCCATGTGGTAATAAATACACACTCATGGTAGAAAGGATTCAACGTAAATTTACCAAATATATTAACAAAAAAAATATGGGTACCCAGATACTATCCATACAATATGTCAAATTACATGCGCGGTGCTGGCGCCGAACACGGCCTGCGCCGTAGATAGAAGATAATGACCCTAAACACCATAATCGTCTTTGCAACACCTGAATATTAAAAAAAAATGCATTCAAGGTGTACAATTATTTGACGGGAATTCTATCGAAAAATGTTTGGGCGGTGATGAAGCTTTAACTTCGAGGAAAAAAGCAAACTGCGGCCGAGCTACTTCGCAATATAAAGTCCATAATGTAGGTGATTATAATCTAACTACGCAGAAAATTTAGTTGAAACTATGCTTCGAAGATATGCCAGGACATTACAGACAACGGACGGTCGTTGTTTGCAATGGCCTGGCTGGACACTTTCATAATAATAAAGCATCTAAATGCACACGGAACTACATGTTTAATTTTGTTATTATGCCGCTCACCTTCTTGATTCCTATTAGTGTATATACCGAAACTCAAAATTTTTATTAACTTTTTTGAAATGGACTGCATACCAAAAATGGACTCAAAATGTCAAATTGGAAGGCCAACATTTTTTAATTTTTAGGTCTAGACATATCTAGGTTCAACGTTCTACACAAATAACAAGATTTCTGGATTACAATTATTTCCGTTTACGAGATAGAGTGGAGACCCGTAAAATATGGACGGACTGATAAACAATGGTGCCGGGTTGCTGTGCACAACACAAAGGTCCCCCGTAGGGTGCCGGGCTAGAATTGCACCTCCCCATTTCTTCCCGTGTGGGTGTCGTAAAAGTCGACTAAAAGAAAAATACGAGTACTAGAAGGTGGGCAGCAGCGCCTTCTTAAGAACTATTCCATCTTGCACTGCGATCCCCAATCCGCCTGCCAAGCGTGGTGATTATGGCAAATACCCCTACATAGGGGAGGCTGTGCTCAGCAGTGGACGATACCGGCTGATACAGTACAGTAAAGTACAAATAAACAAAGGGCGGAGAGACATTAATAGAACTTCCATTTGCCTCATGGGAACGGAACCCAAAAAAATGTTTAATAACTAGTAATGACTGGAAAAAAATACAATAGTGAAGAGAAATTAAGATAATTTTCCTGATAAAGTTCCATTTCTAATTTTATCATCTGCCAGTCGTTTTGTAACCAGAATCGTTTTTATAACTTATAATCTCATCATCATCTGACTCTTCCTAACATCTCTACCTAGTTAGTGACGATGTGATCAAGGATGGTAAACAGGTTTATCCAAGCACGGCAGCTAGCTCTCAAGGACAGCCGCCGTAACACACCGTTAGGTGCTTGGTTTCTGATTTTCTACTTAAGGGGGATTGTGAAGCATGCGAGCATTCGCTAAATACTACTAATACCATACGCTGCTCAAGCCCTCGGTGGCAATAAAACGTGGCATCCACTACATAGGTAGATTTTTAGAGGCAAATTAAAATGTTGATATCTTCGGAAAGGCGAGACGGTACTTTCGGTCGGCCCATTCCTTGTAACTTTTATAAAGTTCTCAAGTTCGGCCTCACATGGAGTACCTACTGCAATTATCTCTGGGCGGGGACCCAGTACCACCTTTTTCCATTTGACCGCAGAGCGGCTCGACTCGTCGACAATCAAGCTCTCGCCGATCAGCTCCACCCTTTGGCACTGCGTTATTTACATGTTATCATGTTTAATAAATATTTTAGAAAAAACTACTATTTTTTCTCCTCTGTAATTTTAGGTTAGCCTGAACAACATATTCGACCACATCATCTGTTACCATCATGTGAGATATTGGTCAAAGCTTTTGCCTATCAGGTATAATAATCAAAACATCAAAACGACTTATTGTTATATGTATCCACTATTATCATACATTGGCCTTTACATTTCCTTTATTTAGTGGGGTGCCGGGCTAAAATTTCATCTCCATATCTTCCTATGGGTGTCGTATAAGGTGACGAAGAGAAAAATACCAGATGGTAAGCAGCAGCGCCTTCTGAAAAACTGCCAACCTACACTGTTATGTCTGTTGATAATAATGATTATCTTACATACATCTTTGCCGTGCTAAAAGTTGGTGGGTTTCACCTTGGGGTGCTAGGTTTCCGTGGGGTGCCGGGCTAAAATTGCACTCCATAACTTCCTGTTCCATCATAATCCCATAATAAAAGACTAGAATCAAAATCTGTTAAATTCTTGAGACTCAACTCAAAACTGACCATTTTAAGTCGAACGACGCGACATCTCATTCTTTATTGGAGAACATATCAGGCGGCGAACTAAACAATTTAGTAAAGGGCCCAGAATTATAAACTTAGAAGTATGTGTGAAGATTTATTTAGTTTAATTAGGGTTTAAAAAAAGATACAAACTGGTAACAATAAGTATAATCATGTTAACTCACTAATTACTTATGCACGAAACAACACAAGTCGGTTGATAAAAACCGTCTGGCCCCATAGTGTGTATTTGAGACAGGTGTATCTCCTTAAGTTCCATAACGCCGAAGTCAAAATCAGCGAATTTCTGAAGGATCTCTGAGCAATCGAAAGTGTCCCTCTGGGCACGACGCCTCGGTGCAGACTCCTCGTCGTTCTCAGTGCCAGGATTCCCTCGGTACTTCGAATTGATTAGAGTCACGTGTAGTTTGATGTTGTCTCTTCCGAATTCTTTCTTCATGTAACCTAGGAATTAAAACAAGATAAGACTCCATTTTTAACATACTTTCAAAATAGGAGGAGAATTCTCAATTTTGTTACCTCATAAGTTTTGACTGGGTGAACCGATATTGAAAATTGTTTTTTTGATTGAAAGCTGATGCTTGTCGTTTGCTCCCATTTATCATCGAAATCAGTCAAGCCGTTTTTGAGTTACACTCCAATAACTGAAAAATATATACTTATTCAATACAATCGGATCTCGTAAGTAGCAAGGGTCACTAAAAAGAGATAAAATTTTTTTTTTACCAAAAAATGGAACCCACTTCAACACCCAAAACTGTGAAATTACTTGTCGAAGTCGGTACCATGCGCACAATATTGTGATAATAGGTACTTTTGAACTATCATGGTAACGACATCGATAAGTGATTTCACACTTTTGGGTGTTGAAGTCAGTTCCATTTTTTGGTTAATTTTTTTTTTATTTATCAAGTCATAAGCCAATGCGTGGTTACTAACCGTCCCCGCTAACCTCGGCTAGTCAACAAAATTGATTGCTTTGCCGATTCAAAAAAGTTGGTTTGTATTGTGGAAAGCCTTCGTTAAAACGGGAGCAGATTTTATAAAACATGGCTATAACCTATCACACTATTGTTTCGAATATGATAAACTTCATTGAAATCGGTAAACAATTTTAGTGTCACGACGCCTTAAGACACACGTACACATAAACGCACATATAAAGAATTTAAATAACTTTTTTTATGCTTGATAGGTTAGACCTGATGGTAAGTGATAATGTGGGCGAAGGTGTTGTTCAGGCTATCCTAGAATTACTGGCTCTCAAGGACACTGTTAAGTGCTTGGCGACAGATTTTCTACTTGAGGGTGGTAGCTAGCCAAGCGGGCATTCGCAAAATGCCCTACAACCATGCAAAGTATAGAAACTTGAAAAACGCGTCGGATTTCGTCATGGATTTAGTTTAAATACTGTATCATAAAAACCAAACTCCTACTGATGAACACAAGCCATCTCAAATAGTGGGGTAGTTGGGCCTTTGACAATAAAATTATATTATAAGTATTGATATTAAATTATATTTTGATTTATAATAATAAAACTTATTAAATGAAAAGATAGAACACTGTTTATATAAGTGCATGCATAATTATGAGTAGAAATTAACATAGTGACGTCACATGAATAAAAAACACAGCTGTGTGATTTTCATGTGATAGAAATTCACATGAAAATCACACAGCTGTGTTCTTTATTCAAGTTTCTATACTTTGCATGTGATAGAAATTCACATGAAAATCACACAGCTGTGTTCTTTATTCAAGTTTCTATACTTTGCATGTGATAGAAATTCACATGAAAATCACACAGCTGTGTTCTTTATTCAAGTTTCTATACTTTGCATGTGATAGAAATTCACATGAAAATCACACAGCTGTGTTCTTTATTCATGTGACGTCACTATGTTAATTTCCACTCATAATTATGCATGCACTTATATAAACAGTGTTCTATCTTTTCATTTAATAAGTTTTATTATTATAAATCAAAATATAATTTAATATCAATACTTATAATATAATTTTATTGTATTGTGGTTTGTAGGTACCATTTTGTACAAATACCTGCTACAAAGATGTTAAAGATTATAAATGGCTTCAAGAAGTTCGAATTAATTACGAAAAAGAAAATAAAAGTTACCGCTTGCGGCCCCTATTACTGGGCGCTTCCGTGCTTGGGAAGGTACGTTAAGCACTCCCAGGTATCATCTTAAGACGACAGTCGTTATAGTATGGTCATGCAGCATTTTGCGTATGCTTGCCTGGCTAGCTATCGACCTCCAGTAGTAAATCTGTGTGTTCCGGCAGCTGCCCGTGAGAGCTTACTAAACCATAGTTTAGTATGACAAACACCCTATTCTCTAAATTTGTTAAAATAAACGAAGCCATTAAAGTAAAAAAAAAACATATTTTATTAATTATTGCATAATCAATATTTATTATGGAACACAGCCGATCCATACTACTCTTTCCTCTTACTATTCGCGTCTTTTTTTATGTTATTGTGACAGAACAAGCTCGAGACCTACCTGATGTTAAGCGGACTAACCTATGCCAAATATAACAGATGCATTTCGTCACAAGTGACGAACTGTACTGCGCCCGTCACCTTGAGACATAGTTATTAAGTCTCATGTGCCTGTAACTTCACTGGCTCTCAAGGACTGCTGCTGAAACACACCGTTAGGTGCTTGACGACAGATTTTCTATTTGAGGGTGGTCGCTAGCTAGGCGGGCATTCGCAAAATGCCCTTCCACCATGCGGTGAAGCTCAAGCCCGCGACGGGATTCGAACCATGGAACTGCTGCACGGCAGTCCATAGCCAATGCCACCGAGTCATCACTGCTTCAACTTCTTGGCGGAGCATCTTACATGCAATCTGTTGCATGTAGTTGTTTCATATAAATTTAATGTACTGAAATTCTCGACTCGTTAAAGCACCACACTGGAAGGCTTAAAGTTCCACCAGGTAGACTGACGACATCGTGAGAGTCGCGGGGACCCGTGATGAATTTAATGCCGCTATTTTGGCGTTGAATACAGCCTATATTCAACAGCGGGCGTCTCCCGGTTGATGAAGATAATTATAAATGTTATAACTCACCAGCTTTGTTAAAATGTTCTACCAGTGAATCTCCCAATCTCTGCAGTATACCGGAGCCAGCCCAGCCTTCTTCGCTGACCATACCGTACATAACGTTAATCTGCGTTGGATCATCATTCATGTACGACAGACCTTTCAATCTGATTTTCAGAGGCAAATACTCGCGAAGTAAAGGCCTGAAAAAAACAATACCCATTTATAACATTGCAATAGTTATTACGTTAAGTAAATACACCGAGAGTTCCTACCCACAGAATATTATATGGATTTTTGGTCCAAGGTCGGTAGGTATGCCTGATCCGGTTGTGACTCCGTGGTATATGGCTGATGGGGACACCGTTTATGTTGCTGCGTTTTGATACGTGCAGGCGTTGCAGGGCGAAGGTTTATCGCCCACGTTCTTCAAAAAGAGTGCGGAGACAGCAATGATGACATGATACAGGTATAAGTTTGTTTGCAATTTGCGTGTTTAAAGCTTTTCAATAGGTTTCATATTTGGCTTGCGCAAATACGATGTTTCTGAATTTCGAACCAAGCTCTGCTAACAAAAACTCCATACATGTAAATATCATATATTATAACAAATATTTTAGGTATGTGAATGTTTATGTTTATATGTATTTATATGTTTTTATATTGTGTCTGAGCATATGTATTATTGTAGACATGTATAATATCAGTATTTATGAGTATATAATACACCGCCATCCCTTGTCACAACTTGCTCCTCTTCAAACGTCGTCTGTGATTATAATAGTGCGATTTCTTTCAGACAACCTTCTCAAGGCCGCCATATTTTTCACTATTATAAACTTAATATTTTTTATTATGATTCCTGTTTAAGAACAATCGCCAGAATTACACAAATTTTAAAAAAATACCACATTCAAATAAGTCAAATGATTTCGTAAGATAAGGGTGATTATGGTCAATGATACATAATTATTAGTTCTGTTAAACGAAATTGGCACACAGTAAGAGCGTGCAAGATATACTTTTTTTTTTTATTGGATGTATTGATTTGAGCTCTACTTTCGTCTGGATATGAAATTTAAATCAGAAATTATTGTCTACCGGTCTCAGCTCTAGACACAGTGCAGGTACTGAATATTTTTGTCAAAAAAATACCTGTATCATTTTCGAAAATACCGAACGGCTCAGGAAATTAAACGAGGACTTCGTGATTCCAAAGTGGCGCTCTTACACAAACACCTTTATAAATATGACGTTAAAATTAACTCACATTATAATAGTTTCCTTCGCCTCTTCAAGCAGTTTAGAAGCAGCCAACCTTTCTTCGTTGTCCATTAAACACATAACACCCATGGTTATGTGGAGCTTCTCTGTTCTTATAAATATCGACTCCTCAAGTCCTCTGCTTTGGCACTCATTGAGGACTTTCTCCTGAAAAAATAATAATAATTACCAGTATCGGCCGGCCGCTAGTAATTCTAGGTTAGCCTGAACAACATCTTCGATCATATCATCACTTACCATCAGGTGAGATAGTGGTCAAAGGATAGCCTATCAGATATAAAAAAGGCTTCACCCGCATGGATTTCAGTTGTATCTTGCTTGTACGGAAACTTTTGAAGCGCTCGTAGCGAAGTTTGCTTAGCCGATCAGCAAAGTTAAGGCGCTCCTGGCCAGAAAACGCCATACAAGAATTAACTTTTCTCAAAGAAAAAACTCGGTTATTAAACTAAAAAAAATATATGTTATTTTTAAGCATATTCTTGAGTTAATTCATAAATCTGATACACATAATAAATAACTTCACTCGATAGAAAAAAATCCTAAAGTTACCTCTATTTCGAATTTAAAAACGATTTTTGTCTCCCTTTTTACCAATCTTTAATTTTAATTTTTTTTTTAATGCATTACTAATCAATAAAAGAAATTAAATCATAAATAAAAATATTAAAAAGTTATCATGTTAATTTTATATGATTTTTTATCATGAATTCATGGTATCAGAGCTCGCTCACTTGACCGCCAGTGCGCTCGCAGAGCTCGTCGACGTTGGACCTGTGTCAATTTTTGCGACCTACGCAGCGCCACACAGAAAAAGATCAAAATGAATATCAAACACAACAAAATAAAATATGCTCAGGGCTAACTTTTAGAAAATCGACTCGTTACGCTTATCTTGATGACTTCCTGATTGACGGTGAATGACAATAGATTTCGTAAGTAGTGAAAGTTAGTATGGTGAAAGTTATAGTATGTGTGTTAATATTAGGAAAATGGTGTTTTTTTTATAAATAAATGGAACCGAGTTCAACATTGAAATCTTTAAAATAACTTGTCGAACTCGATACCGTGATGGTTCCAAAGAACCTATTATCACAATATTGTGCGCATGGTAACAACTTCAACAAGTTATTTTGGACTTTTGGGTGTAGAAGTCGGTTCCATTTTTTGGTATTATTTTAATGTTTAAATTTTTTTTTAATTAATCTAGCTGAATGCCTATTATTTCGTACCCAGTGTCTAAGACAATGAAGTTAATAATCAAAGCCCAGTGTATAGGTACACACTGGGCTTTAATTATTAACTTCATTACTATTATATAATCAAAACTATGCTAGGTATATTATTTTCATTATAGATTTACTCCACCCTTGTCTAGCTTTGATATGATAAAAATAATATAAATTATAAATTAGAAAGTTAGTATGTGTGTTATTAACCGATCAAAAAAAAATACCTAAAAATGGAACCGACTTCAACACCCAAAAGTATAAAATAACTTGTTGAAGTCGGTACCTTGATAGTTCCAAAGTACCTATTGTCACAATATTGTGCGTATGGTACCGAGTTCGACGAGTTATTTCGTACTTTTGGGTGTTGAAGTTGGTTCCATTTTTTGATAAAAAAAAATTTAATCTTTTTAGTGACCCTTGGTACTCACGGGATCGATTGTGATTCATTATCAACGACTATATTATCATGATAGGTCAATATGTTTCAGTTATTGGTGTGTAACTCAAAAACGACTTGACTGATTTTGATAAAATTTAAATGAGACTAGACGACAAGCATCAGCTTTCAAATAAAAATATTTTTTGAAATCGGTTCACCCAGTCAAGAGTTACGGAGGTAACAGACGAATCGAGAACCTCCTCCTTTCTTGGAAGTTGGTTAAAAAGGGGGAGGTTCTCAATTTGTCCGTTTTTTATGTTTGTTACCTCAGAACTTTTTACTGGTGAACCGATTTTGATGATTTATTTTATTTGAATGTTGATGCTTGTCGTGTGATCCCATTTAAATTTCATCAAAATCGATCAAGCCGTTTTTTGAGTTACACTCCAATAACTGAAATGTTTTTTCTTATCTTGATGATATAGTCATTGCCAATGAATGACAATCGGTCCCGCAAGTAGCAAGGGACACTAAAACGTGTGAAGATTTTTTTTTACCGAACCTACTTCAACACCCAAAAGTGTGAAATAACTTGTCGAAGTCGGGAACATGCGCACAATATTGTGATAATAGGTACTTTTGAACTATCACAGTACCGACTTCAACAAGTTATTTCGCACTTTTGAGTGTTGAAGTCAAGCCCATTTTTCGGTAAAAAAAAATTTTGTGCGACATTACATGAGTATTGAATTTGTTAGTAAATTTGAGTAGTCTTTTTTTATGATTATAGAAATAATAAGTGACATTAAGCGATTTTTTAAACTGGATGGATATAAATTAAATTATAAGTTAAAACATAAATCTGGCTGTCTGGAAACTCATGTCACGTCACGACCATGGTACGCGATGTCACACCCGTGATGTGAACAAGTTTTTTTGATAACTTTCTAGGTTCAATAAGCTTGCTAAAGTGCAATGAAATTATTGTTTTTATATCTAGTTTTAGCCGAATGTCTAGTATTTCGTACCCAGGGTCTAAGATAATGAAGTTAATAATCAAATCTGTACTATATTATTTTTAGTATAGATTTACTCCACCCTGGTTTATTATATGATAATAATAATATATATTATAAATTTGAAAGTAAGTATGTGTGTTAGCTTCTTAACCGACTTCAAAAAAGGAGAAGGTTTTGAATTCGTCTATTTTTTTAAATGTTTGTTACCTCAGAACTTTTACTGATAAACCGATTTATATGTTTTTTTTATTTGAATGTTTGTGGTGTGGTCCCATTTAAATTTCATCAAAATCGGTCACGCCGTTTTTGAGTTACACTCCAATAACTGAAAGGTATTTTCCTATCTTGATTTTAAATTTAAATTGTTATCACTATTGTTAGGTCCAATGCCAAAAAATACGAGTTTAATTTATTCTGTTGTATTTCTTTATATTTGTTATCTGGGTAATCCTCAACTCAACTGTAATAAAATATATATTTAGATTTTTTTATGTATAATCATTATCACACATAAAAACCCTTTACATTTTTGCAAGCTCATTGAACCTAGGAAAATATTAAAATACTAGTTCAAAGTCTCAGGTGTGATATTGAGCAACATAGTCGTGACGTGACATGAGTTTCCATACAGCCGGATTTACGTTTTTTACCCATAATTCAATTTATATCCATCCAGTATTAAAAATCACTTAATGTTACATATTATTTCTATAATAATAAAAAAATACTACACAAATTTACTAACTAATCCAATACTTATGCAATGTCTCAATATAAAAAAAATGTTTACCGAAAAATGAAACCGACATCAACACTCAAAAGTGTGAAATAACTTGTTGAAGTCGGTACCATAATAGTTCAAAAGTACCTAGTATAACAATATTTTGCGCTTGGAACCGACTTCGACAAGTTATTTCACACTTTTGAGTGTTGAAGTTGGTTCCATTTTTTGGTTTACATTTATTAAAAAATTTTTCAGTGATTCTTGCTACTTACTGGATCGATTATCATTCACTGTCAAAGACTATATCATCAAAATAGGAAATATTTTTCAGTTATTGGAGTGTACAACTGATTTTAAAGAAATTGATACTCTTCGTTCGAATTCATTTAGAAATCAAACGACAAGTATCAGCTTTTAAATAAAAAAAGTATTATAGAAATCGGTTCACCTTGTCAAAAGTTCTGAGGTAACACACATAATAAAAATATAGACGAATTGCGAACCCCCTACTTTTTGAAATCGGTTAATAAGCTTTGCTATTATGAACTGAATTTATTAGAAATTTGTTAAAAACCTTACCTTACAATTTTCATAAACTATTTTTTATATAGTAACTTAAAATGAATTTATCAATTTTTAATTCCAAATAACATTTTGATTTATTATAGTGCGCGTATAGACTCATTATATCTAAATATAGTATCGGTTGCCCTGTTTTATGACTTTTTTTTTATTTTTACGGCATATGGTTCTACTGTATCTTCAATAATAGACACTATCTGGCAAATTTTATTTTTATTTCTGGCCAATTTCGCTAGAAGGCACATATCTGCCTGAAGAAGGTTGCCTTGATGAGCGATGAATATGAAGTAAGAATTTGTACTCATTGACTTTGAATTGAGCACTCTATAAAGGACAGCTTTATGAAATTTATTACAATGGGGCTCCTGTCACAACCAAGACAATTGATACATATTTTTAGTTTCAAAAATGCTCTCTATAAGCGCTCAACTTAACACGTATCGTTTTGGATAATATCTTTTTTATAAAACTTGCAAAACAGTACATTAGAATGAGCTAAAATGATATCCAAAAATATTGTGGAATTTGGTTTATTTTAAACGCACGACATAATTCTTTGAGATTTGTTATTATATTGAATACATGGTCTGAAAATAATAATTTAAAAAAACTTAACTAAAACTAAACGATTCTGTCTCGACCATGGGCCTTAGGTCATGAAAACCACGGTTGTGACGTCCATGGACGTGAAATGTTCGCATCATGCTATAACCACAAAGATTAAACAAAAAAAGCCATCTTAAAACAATCACTAGATTCATTGTTATTAAACACACCATATTAATATTAATAGCACATGCGTAGACATATTCATAAATACATATTTTAAGAGTCACGGTCTTGACAGCATAAGGGTACTCGTTTTACAAAATAACTAATATATAACTTATTCTTACGAAGCTATATCACTCGACGCCATTAGTTAATAGGACAACTGTGACAGACAGACTTGTTACTGAGTTCTGGGAATCTCACATGACATGGTTGTGACATTTAATGTTTTCTTTTGATGAAGTTTATATATATATATATATATATCTATTTGAAATATAATAATATTACCAAATTACCATTTGTGTATATAATAGGTGCATTAAACGGCTTTCTCTATACTAAAAATATAATAGAACCTTAATATATTAATTTAATGTAGTTCTCACAAATAAAAATGTTTTTCTTAAGAATGATAATTTACCCATCTAAAATAACCGTAGGTACACAATGACCCTAACATCCTGTATAGATATATAAACACTACTGTACTGACCGAACCCCTACAGGACCCGATTATTTTTCCAGCGTATGTACCAATACACGACAAAAGTTAATTCCATTCTAAAATGTCATAGGACTGACGTGATCTCCGTACGTAGGTAGGACTGTACTGTACCTTACCTGGAAAGCTAAAAGTGTGCGCGCGGCGCATCGCACACAACTTTGTGTCGCGTAAATGAATACGTCGCGCTCGAATAAAGTACCTAAAGTCCGTGGAAAGCCTCGCCTTAAGCAACGTCCGCCGCGGTCATGAGTTGGATGGGTGACCGCTGGTGACATTACTACTGAGCGCTTCCGTGCTTCGGAGGGCACGAAAAGCCGTCGGTCCCAGTTGTTGTCTTAGGATGGCAGTCGTTATAGCATGGTGGTAGGGCATTTTGCGAATGCCCGCCTGGCTAGCTACCACCCTCAAGTAGAAAATCTGTCACCAAGCACCTAACAGTGTGTTCCGGCAGCTGTCTTTGAGAGCCAGTAAATCTAGATTAGCCTGAACAACATCTTCGACCACATCATCACTTACCATCAGGTGAGATAGTGGTCAAAGGCTAACCAATCAAGCAATAAAAAAAAATACTAATAAATACGAAAAAATCCCAAGTATGTAATTAAAATACACCCAGTTTAATGAAAACAAATACCTTATTTACAATATCGTTAAGGACCTAGCGGAGTGGTCCGGCAGCAGTCCTTGAGAGTCAGTGAAATGACAGGCACATGAGACTTAACAACTATGACTACGATATATGATGACTATGATCATAACTATGATAACGGGCGCAGTGCAATTCGTGACTTGTGACAAAATGCATCTGTTATAGGCTGAGGTTAGTCCGCTTCACACCAGGTGGGCCGCGAGCTTGTAGTCACAATAACATAGAGAAACAAACAAAAATCAACCAAGTGCGAGTCGGACTCGCGCACGAAGGATTCCGTACCATTACCTATACAACATTAGACTTAATATTTTAACCTTTTTTTGTTTTAACGTACGTGAGTCCGACTCGCACTTGGCCAACTTTTTATATTTGTTGTTACAGCGGCAGCAGAAATACATCTTCTGTGAAAATTTCAACTGTCTAGCTATCACCGTTCTTGAGATACAGCCTGGTGACAAACGGACGGACGGACGGACAGCTGAAAGTCTCAGTAATAGGGTCCCGATTTTACCCTTTGGGTACGGAACCCTAAAAAGACAGCGAGTCGAGTCCCTTGACATACTGTAACAGCCGGATCGTCCACTGCTGAACACAGCCTCCCCTAGTAAGGGGGTATTTGCCATAATCCCTACGCTTGGCAGGCGTCTCAACATTATAAAGCGCTACCAGGGGCAGGAGTGAGGATATTATCGTTAACTTAAACAACAAATACTGAAAATGCAGGTTCTTAATGCAGTTTTTAATCTGTACTTGTTCTTTCACATGTTTTCGCGATGATGATTCCTAATAGAGCGAGGTTTTGATTCACACTTTGGCTTTTTTTTTAATTGCTGATAGGTAAGCCTTTGACCACAATCTCACCTGATGGTAAGTGATGATGTGGTCGAAGGTGTTAATAGGCTTAACCTAGAATTACTGGCTCTCAAGGATAGCTGCCGGAATACACCGTTAGGTGCTTGGCGACAGATTTTCAACTTGAGGGTGGTCGCTAGCCAGACGGGCATTTGCAAAAACGCCTTTCCACCATGCGGTGAAGCTCAAGACCGCGGCGGGATTCAAACCATGGACCTGCTGCGCAGCAGTCCATAGCCAAAGCCACTGAGCTATCACTGCTTCAAAATGGCTGGGTCGCGTAAATACATACGACACAAAATATATAGTTTGTTGGATCCGCATTGTGCGAGTCCGGCTATCTTTGGCCGGCTGGGGCATTGGCCTCGCGTCCACCGCCCGGTAGCTATGGAGTAGGGCTTGCTTACCGTGCCGGACCGGTCGTGCGTACTGCGAGCAGTACATTTTGTATTGGTTGGTGGCCTTTTAGGCAGCCTGATTGATAAGAATCGGGCCGGATCGAAAGTTATAAGCAGGCACTTATTGAGATTAACTGTCATGATGGTCGAGTAGCATAACGCGCCGCTTTGGAATCCCGAGGTTGTAAGTTCAATCCCCTGGTCGGAAATGTTTTGGGTTTTTCTAGCAAATACATTTTTGTAGCAGTCAGGATACGTGCCATGTGAGAACAATAAGCTTGATGAAGCCTCATGTGAGAGGGATCACATGAGGTCGAAACATTTCAGAGAATCGTGGTTGTTAGATACTTCTGCTTACCACTTCGGGCATATACAACCGTAATTATATGTATGAATATTTAAATTATTGAATCAGTCTTCCACACGAGAAACGAGACAATTCTAGGTTAGCCTGAAGAACATCTTCGACCACATCATCCCTTACTGTTAGGTGAGATAGTGGTCAAAGGCTAACCTATCAGACATAAAAGAAAAACACATAGCGTGCCGCTGTTATGTGTAATGTTTATTTATTAACTTACCTTAAAAATCTCAAAATTCTTCATAATCTCTGGACTATTCATGGGTATGCAATTAAAATGCGTGGGTCTTTGTTTCAATCTTGATGATGATACAATCATATTTATCCTTCTTCTCGCAGTTTTTACACTCTGAAAACATCGGTAACATACTTTTGTAAATATTAATCGGTTTTTTATGTACTTAGGTTACGGAGATCTACGTATGTAAATTACCAATTACATTTAAAGCAAAGCCAAGGCGTGCAACTAGTCTACAATGTTTGGAATTATTATTATACTAGCGACCCGCCCCGGCTTCGCACGGGTGCAATACTGATACTAAATTTAAATCTGTAATATCTTCAAATATATTCTTTTTTTTACTATACGTGATAGGTTAGCCTTTGATCACTATCTCACCTGATGGTAAGTGATAATGTGGTCGAATATTTTGTTCAGGCTAACCTACAATTACTGGCTCTCAAGGACAGCTGCCAGAACACACCGTTAGGTGCTTGGCGACAGATTTTCTACTTGCAGCTAGCCAGGCAGGCATTCGCAAAATGCCCTACCACCATGCTGTAACGACTGTCATCGGAAGACAACAACCGGGAACGACGCCTTAACGTGCCCTCCGAAGCAAGGAAGCGCTCAGTAGTAATGTCACCAGCGGTCACCGATCCAACTCATGACCGAGGCGGACGTTGCTTAACTGTGCTGATCGGTTCAGAATAGCTAAGCAAGCGTTCCTACGAGCGCTTCAAAATTCAATTAAATTTCATGCTGTAAAGGGCCATATTTATCTATATAAAATGCACAATGTATTTAAGGTATTTAATTGGACAATAATTAATGATGTATTGCTTTAAATCGCTTCGTAAATATGCCGTTATTTCTCGTAAAAAGTAAAGGATATAAAATTGTGGTTATCCCTAAGATATAGACATATCATCGCAAACTTTTCTATAGACCTTTTTAAGGAGTACAATACTGTAGTACGTTATTTTTTTTTTTTATTGCTGATAGGTAAGCCTTTGACCACAATCTCACGTGATGGTAAGTGATGATGTGGTCGAAGGTGTTAACAGGCTTAACCTACAATTACTCTGGCTGTCAAGGACAGCTGCCGGAACACACCGTTAGGTGCTTGGCGACAGATTTTCTACTTGAGGGTGGTCGCTAGCCAGGCGGGCATTCACAAAATGCCCTTCCACCATGCGGTGAAGCTCAAGCCCGCGGCGGGATTCGAACCATGGACCTGCTGCGCGGCAGTCCATAGCCAAAGCCACTGAGCTATCACTGCTTTGATCTATCTCGTAGGGTTCAGCCAGCGTTTGCAATGTAAGCGCAAAAAATTGTGTTTATTTACGACATCACATTAGAAACCTGTAAAATGGTCCGTGTTCCTCTAATACATTAGGCATGTATTATACATGTAAACCTTCCTCTTGAATTACTCTATCTATTAAAAAATCGCATTTAAATCCGTTGCGTAGTTTTAAAAATCTAAGCATATATATATGGACAGACAGCGGGACGCTACTTTGTTTTATACTATGTAGACTGCATAGTACAGATGATTGTATTTGTGTTTATCGATTGAATACATATTAAGCTAGGACGATAATATATTTTTCTTCTTCTTCTTCTTAGTCGGGCACTCTTGTCAGAGTGGTCGTGGTTGCACTGATGCTGTACACGCAGAGGCATTGGTTAGGTCCCCAATAATCCCAAGGCTTGCCCTCTTCGCGATGTTCTTCCAATTCTGTCGGTTCGAAGCGTTCCGAGTACACTGGACCATGGTAGACTCAGTTGCTTTTATAATCAGGTCAGTCCAGCGGGTTGGTGATCGGCCGCGTAATCTTTTGCCTTCCACCTGGCCCTGAACCACTAGTCTCTCCATCGAGTCCTCTTTTCTGGAGATGTGACCGAAGAACTTCAAGATTCGTAGTTGCACAGTTGACGATAGTCGGTCTTTTATACCGAGTTCTTTGAGGATGGATATATTGGTGCGGAATGCCGTCCACGGGATCTTTAGGAGGCGTCTCCAGCACCACATTTCCAGTGCATCAATTTTGCGGCGATCCTGCAGTCTCAGAGACCAGGTTTCGGCTCCATATAGAAAGATTGGAAAGACAAGGCATTTCATCAATCTGACCTTTGTTTTCTTGGTTATTCTCCTGTCTTTCCAAATCTTTCCCAGCCGTTCTACTGCCGACCTGGTAATGGCACACCGTCGTCTAATCTCGTCGCCACATCCTCCAGTACATGAGATACTAGAGCCGAGGTAGGTATAGCTGTGTACAACTTCGCAGTTTGCTATTTTTTGTACGTTGGTTCCATTCTGTTCAGCCCGGTCTACTATCATCATCTTCGTTTTGTCTCGATTGATGGCAAGTCCAAATTTCCGGCTGGTAGTTTCTAGACGAGTTAGAAGAATTTCCATATCTTCTCTTGACTGTGCAAGAAGGGTAGTATCATCAGCGTATCTCAAATTATTTATCACTCGTCCCCCGACTGATATACCTTTGTCCCATTCTTCCAGTACAATGCGCATAATGTACTCTGTGTAGGTGTTGAAGAGTAACGGTGATAAAATACATCCTTGTCGTACACCAGCCTCAGTCTTGAAGTTGTCTGAAAGGGTGTCATCCACTCGTACCGCTACTGTACCGTCCTCATATAACCTCCTCAAAAGGATTATTAGGTGGGTTGGTACACCCATTTCCGCAAGTATCTTCCAGAGGTGTGTCCATATGACCGTGTCGAATGCTTTGTGGAAGTCTACGAAGCAGATGTATAAGGTCGAATTAAATTCTCTGGCCTTCTCAATAATCTGGCGCAATATAAGAATTTGTTCGCGAGTTCCTCTTCCCTTTACAAATCCTGCTTGTTCGGGTGCGATTTGTCTTGAAAGGTAGGCCGACAGTCTTGTGTTAATTATGTGGAGCAACACCTTACTTGCATGAGATATTAAGGATATGAGTCGGTAGTTGTTGCATTTTTTCGTGGACCCTTTTTTGTGCAGTGGAATAAAAATGGATTTCAACCAGTCATCAGGCCATATGCCAGTCTCCCATATTTTACTGCAGATGGTAAATAAGACATCAACTCCAGATTCTCCCATTTGTTTGAAGACTTCGATTGGGATTTCATCATAACCTGTGGCTTTATTACATTTGAGATGTTTAGTCGCCGCTCGTATTTCGTCTCGCATGATGTCGGGCTCACGGTCATAGATGTTGTGGGGATAATATGTGATGTTAGGTGTCGAATTCTTGGAAAATAGTAATTTGCAATATTCCTTCCATACATTTACGATATCTTTTATATCCGTTACCGTTGTCCCAAAGCCGTCCTCAATAGCCCACCACAATATATTTTTAGGTAGTAGTAACTGTATCTTTGAACACTAAGAACGAATGAGCAAATTATTTTGTTAAATTTTCCAAAAATCATGGATATTATGATAACTAGGCATTTGACAACATTGGACTAAGGTAATCTAGCCTAGATAGATGCCTAACGAGGTGACCTACCCTACCCTTCCCCCTCACGGCTTTGCATCGACCTTCCTAACACCCTGTATTTAATTTTTTTTTTATTCTGGCTTTTATATTTCAGATTATTAAGTTTAATTGCATATTTTACATTATTATATCCTGAAGTTTAGGAATGACGGTAGATTTTATTTGTCATTTGAGCCGTTGAAAGTGTTTAATTACTATGTTTAATAATCACGAAATCACAAGAAAAGAGTATTTTGAACCAACTTCTAAAATAGGAGGAGGTTCTCAATTCGTCTGTACTTTTTTTTGTTTTACCTCCTAACTTTTTTCTGGGTTAACCTATTTTGATGTTTTTTTTTTATTCGAAAGCTGGTGCTTGTTATGTGATCCCATTTAAATTTGATTGGGATCTGACGAGTAGTATTTGAGGTATACATAATAGTGCGTAAAGGTTAATATTTAATAAACATAATTTTCCGTTAAGTCGGTTCTTTTTTGTTATCATTTTATTTATTTAATTTTACAGACTAGGTACTTTATCACAGCCAATTGATCACTAAATGACAGGAGTGAGACAAGAATTAGTAAAAAGTACTCACAGATTCAGTGGGTCCAAGAATGTAGATGTCTCCTGATTCGCCCTGTCTTGGTATTTTAATGTTTGTTGTGGTGTCTCTTTCTAACCTCATTTTGGTAGCACCTTTCTTTCCTATGATAGAACCAAGATAGTGCCTGAAAAAAATATTTGATAATATAAATATAAATGTATACTCTATATATAACATATATATGGATATATATATATATATATATATACATAAGAAATATGTTTATTTTGTATTAAAACATAACACGTTTTCACGCTTTTATTCCTTTAAGTTCTAGTAGATAATGTCCATGTTATGCCACTACACATATAACCTATATTTACAAATTTTTAGAATACAAAATTTCTCACCGAATAGAAATCGAACCCAGGTCCCTCGATTATTTGGTATGGAAAACAGTATTAAATTAAATAAATATTTATTCATTTATATTTATATTCCTACCCTTATCCGGCTCATGTGACGTCGATACTAATAATAACATTTATTCGCTCAAAATATTAGTCCTATATAAAAACTTACTAGTGAAGCTAATAGCTATAAATGTACTCACCTTACATCATGTTGGATTTACTGATAATAAATCTATTCATACAATATGTCCATACTGTGAAGTAATAGACACTAAGCCAATGCTACGAGTATGCTTCTAGTGTTGGTGATGTAAACTAATATTATACCCTAGTCAGGGTAGCTCTAAAACGTAACCAGTCTATGCTTTATATATATATATTTTATTGTACACTACGTTTTATGCTCATCGCGTAGATTTAAATACTGGGCCAGGTCCAGAAGTAGGAATCGTAGTAGCTGTAACACAGGGAATCCTAGCACAGCTACTAACGAGCCTCCTATTTGTGAGTGTGACGTAACGTTATTGATTGAAATAAAGTTATTTATTTATGCAATCGTGATCAACATAGTAATAACTAGCCTTGATAAATCCAACAGCTATACTACTATCTAATCAACATAAATATAGACTCTACGTACTGACCTAACTACAAGCGCAGCTTAATGCTGTGCTATAATGGCTAGATCATCAATTCTGCCATAGATAGTTGAATGTATGAGTGCATAAAACACGTCATTTTAGCCGAGATGTCTAACAGCCTGAGCCAAAGATACCGGCTGGTGTTAGGATCGCGGTATATATAGGATCTAAAATAGGTTTTATGGACGAGTTATACACTCAGCATTTCATTTGAATTGTAAGTAAATTGAACAATGATATTACTATAGTCTATTTTTTTTAACAAACGAGTACTGAGTATGTCTCTCGCACATTTCCGATATTGACAGAGTGAGATGGGTCATTGCCGTCATTGGTCAATGCCTTTGTTCTGGCTTTGAAATTGTTAAGGCCCGTTCATATTGCATACTTGTAAAATTTACTGTAGAAAAAATTATGTTATTATTTTATGATTTAAACTTGCATACCTACATAGCATATTCGTAACAAAATTTTCTGTTCGCGTTTATGAAATAAAACAATATTGTAATAGTATATATATAACGTGGATATTAATTCATCAACAATAATGCGGGGGATGGTGTAGAATCGATAACTGAATGCGATCCACTCATGTTTAATTTTCACATTAAAAAAATCAATACTAACTATTGCCTAAGCTGTGGCGCATTGACTTTGAGAATGATAGCGACGATCACACTCGCGGCCGCCGTGGACTCCTCTCACACATACACACACGTTCTAAGTATTCTAACGCATTGCGAGGGCAATGAACTCGGTAGGTATAACTCAGCTGTTTCTTGTTTGACGGACGCAGAAGCAGTAGCAATGGCGAGGCGGTGCGGGCCAAGTAGGTATTAGTTGGCAAGGAATAAGATGATTGATTAAAGAGGCGATTTTCAACTGGTTCTCAATATCTGCTACCAGGGTTCACTTTTATCAGATAGATAGTTAGGTACATCTCAAAATAGTGTTCACGACAAAGATGTCAATTTTTAAAGTATTAAACTTACCCATTAAACCCAATAATTCAAGATGTATCGTTTGTGCATCAAAACACTTCACAAGAGGTAGGTAGACATCGTGTAGGTACAAGCTGTGTGGTAGATATTTACTTGTAAATAGGTAATTTACTTTCCATCACACTTTTATCAGGCTTTGGACTGTCAAATGTATGTAATTTTATCAATTGATAATTTTCATCGACAGTCGATTTTATTAAACGAATGTTAAGTTTGTGGTAGAATGAAAACATAAAATTTCATCCATTTGGAGTGTTTAAAAGTCAATCAATCCTATTTACAACAATCACTTAGTACTTACCTACACAATTATTTACATGCCTATTTACACATGAGTCTGGACATATCGACCGTTCCTCTCGACGCACACAGTTGTTCTTGGAAGGATATGCCCTTGCACTCTTTCGCAACTTAACTGCCGAAAGGCGGCAACAAATCTGTCCTTTAATTCACCCACGGTACTAAGATTATTACCGTTCTGTCCGTACACAAGGTCTTTAACAAAGCCCCAGACAAAAAAACCATTCCGAGACATGGCCGTAGCCAGGGAGGGGCATTGTGGGGCAATGCCCTACCTTGAAATCCCAATGCCTTACCTTAAAAATACCAAGAACTAAAATAAATAATTATTTTGCAATAATTAAATTTATTGTTCACAGTTTGAGATAAAAAATATTGTATCGATAGGTATCTAAACTTTCCGAAGATACCACAGTTTGTGACATTCATTTCATATTATAATAATCCTTTCTTCTGTGCACAAGTAGATGGAATTTGAAGCGCCATCACAAGCATGAAGCAATGAGTCTATTTAGTTATAATAACCGTGATGTAGAGGGGTTTCCCCATACCATAAATTTAAAAAAAAAACAATGATTGATTATGATTGTTTGTAGCGACCATAGGATGTAGCACTGGAGTGTGCGAATGAACGTTTTCAACATTAACTGTAATCAAAAGCGTCACGAGTCACGAGAGAATGGCTGGTATGGTATTTCTAGCCTTTGAAAAATAAAAGAATGAAATCAGTTGATCTGAGCGAAGTTCTTCGCATTTTTAATAACATGGCAAATCGTAGAATTCAGCTGTTTTAAATATTCTTATTATTATGTTAATTATTGTAATAAGTTTGCAGAAACAATATGATCTAAACGGCATTTTTGGTTTACTAGTTGTCACCCCGCCCAACAATTATTTACTACATCACTCTCACCCAGATGTGGCATCTCTACATCTCTACATCCAAATCTGGAAGTTCAACCATCTTGTTCGCTTGTTCTCATTGAGGATTGAATACCTACTTCTTAGATTCATGCTCATGCTCTGTCACTGAAATTATTTGTCTACTATTAAGCTATTGAATTCACATCACTGACACACCTGAGGTCATTGATATAAATGGTGATTGATTTAGGAGCCCGTCCTTCGAGGGCAGATCGAATAAGATTTTTTTTTACTTCCGCCCTACCTGTAAACAATGCTGCCCTACCTTAAATTTGACTCTAGCTACAGCCCTGTTCCGAGAGCTCATAACATATCACCATCTCCATGTAGGTAGGCACTCTTGATTTGAATAGCCGTACGGCGGCATTTTTAAAAGTACGCATGCCAGCGTTCCCTCTTACAGTTTTCACGACGCGTGCTATGAACCATCTAAAGACATTTTTATTTCAATAATTTGTAAAAATATTAAATAGTTCGTTGTGGGGCGCGGAGGAGTGTAGGGCGGCGGGGCGCACAAACTCGCCGCGCGCCGTTTACACCCTTTGGCGGCTTGCGTCAAAAGAACCGCGCGATCCGGTAGCGGCTTAAAACAATACGACATGCCTAGGTATCTAGATAGGTTTCGGGAGCGCTTCAGGAGGTTTTTAAAAACTATTAATTCGGATTTTACGAATTTATTAATATTCAAATAGTTAATTAAAATTACGACCGTTCGTAGAGCTTGATACTTAACGACTCCTCTAAAACTAGCCATCACTCACAGTCCCAGCAACGGATGCGATAAGATAATGCTGACCATGCGTCTGGGACGGTGGCGTGATTATCTACTGCGTAGAAAAGAGCCTGTTATGGGTACATAACTCCTCCCCCCTTAGATCGAAGTTAATGGAAACACAAAGTTTTTCCAGTAACGTGAAATTAATAGTAAGGGTGGCTGAGGCTGCCCTTCTTGCAGATCATGATTCGGTTCATGAACATGCTCTCTTCCACACCTTTCTATGAATACATTTTTAAATCTAATGTAAATTAAATAAGGAGTACATAAAAACATTATTACATAAAGCACTATTGTCGCGACACTGACACTGTTCATTTGATCACTATATTGCCCATTATCACTTTCAACACTTTTCTTGAGCAGATAGTTAAGGTGCTGCACGTCGTCCAAGTCAATTCCTTTAAGGTCAACAGGTTCAACATTTTCATCATGGTAACTATGCTGCTGTTCGTGTACATCAGGTAAAGTAATCAGTGGAATAGGCTTATATCCAGTATCTAACTGGCTATATCGGTGTCCATGAATTACGACACCGTCGATAGAAACATCGCATGCTTCGATTATAGTTAGTATGTATGTTCCCTTCATGGTTTCACGAATGACATCATGGCCGCAGGTTTGTGTTAGTATTTTATCATATCTGGAATACAGTATCCAACGAGTTGGCGCTATTCTCTGCAATTTTAGGTCATCTAAAATTACTCTACGTGGAAAACATCTTGATAGATTACGATTGTATTCCATCAGTTGTTCGATGCATGTCTCTGGAGCATATGGGATAATATCATTTTCAGAACATAAATATTCGCTGGCAGTTATCTCTCGGCATTGATTAGCAGTTGGACGATATTTTGTACCCTCTACTAGAAGGAAGGGGAATTCAGGAAAAATCACTAAGGTTTGGGAGTCACGGGTCATAGGCAGTGGATACAATTTGAAATACAGTACAGTACAGTTATTAACTAATGGAACATCAATTATAAATCTTATTTCCTCATCTTTAAGGTAAGTTTTAACAGTGAGGGTTTATTCTATATTAATTAAATTTTGTTCGGTAACAGAATACATCAAATTATCATACTTTGAGATATCACTAAGTACCGTTAACAGTTCATTTGAGTTAATCACAGATTTATGTAAAACAGATACTTTACTGAGAGCTATAGCTGTTTCTACATCGTTGATTTTTATATATATGGTTCTAAAATTGGCCATAAACATATTTAAGATATTAGTAATATATGATATGAAGATATATATCATTCTATCAAAAGAAAATATAATACATATTTTCTTTTGATAGATCTGATACAATATTCTCAATGCGTTGCAGACGTTCATTCATAATTCTAGTATTTTCGTTTATCACCTGAGTGGAGTTGAGGAAATGGTCCATAATTTCGGACATCAGAGTAATTTTATTTGAGATGCCTTGTTCTCGAGTCTTGAGACCAGTGATAAGCGTATCATAGCGAATAGCATCATCGTGATCGAGGTTGCCAGTTACTATTTTAATGATGGAACCAAGGGGATTTAAAAGACCCCGCTTGTATCTTTTCTTGGGAATCAACTGGCGTATTTTGTCCAAAGTTTCGTCACGAAGGTAATCTACTTGGTTTTGTAGCTCGGATATCTCATTGATATATGACCTATTCTGATTAATAATTTTGCTAAACTCGGAATATTTATCTACGTTGTAAGTCAGATCTATTAAAATACCTTTGAGATTGTTTGTCTTAATAATTAACCATCGATCATGTTGCACGAATGCATGGCCTTGCTTAACCGGTAATATACCCGGATTTTGTTCAATTTTTACCACTTGAAGGCCCTGGCTGAGGGGAGCTTGGCAAATGATGGTCTTGATCATCGACGTCCATAGCAGGAGTTTGCACCACCTGTGGAGGGCGTTTAATGTTTTTAATTGGGGCTTTAGTGTGTCTCTCGTTCGCTTTAAGTGGTACAACATTCCGTTCAACCTGACCAGTCACTATGGCTTTTTGGAATTTGGGCTTATCTTTGGATTGTCTTTTGTTCACAGCTTTTACAAATATCGTTTGCCCTATGTCAAACTTTGGTCCAGTCTCGCCACCGTGTTTGTTTACAATACTTTCTTTGAAGTTAATCATTTTGTCTGAGAGGTGTTTATACAGTTCGTTTGTTCGTTTTCTGTGATCTTTTATCAGTTGTTGTCTGTAGGATTTATCAAACTCAATTGCGAACGCGGATTTCAACTCTGTATGACCGAATACGACCTCAAATGGCGTAAGGTCTGTTGCACTATGTATAGTGTTATTATACGCCATGACGGCATAGGTCATAACAGTGGCTGCGTCAGTATACTTTCTTTCGTACTTGGCTAAGCGGTAGATTTCAATTATTGTCGAATGAAATCTTTCAATCACACCCATGGAATTGGGGTTATTAGGTGTACCGATGTGTAATTGTATTTTGTGTAAGTCTGTCAATTCTTTGAGGAGTTCATTATTAAACTCAGTTCCTGGGTCAGAACTGATTTTGCGCGGAATACCGTAAAATGCAAAATATTTCAACAACGCCCTGACTATTTCTGGGGTAGATCTTGATGGTACTTCAATGGCCTGTCCGATTTTACTAAATGCATCTATGAGAATGAGGTAGTGTTTAGATTCTATTGAAAATATATTAATGAAAACTTCTTGAAATGGAGCATCATGTGTTTGTGTAAGTTGTAATACCGGTTTTATTGGCTTGCGGTCATATTTAGAGGCTTTGCATTTTTCGCAGGAATTGAGCATACCTGCCACCGTCTCATGCATATTTGGCCAGTGATACGCCGAATTCTTTTGAGGGTTTCGGTGATGCCACGGTGACACGTTTTCCCGTCATGTATTATATTTACTATCGCTTTCTGTTCTTTTTCGTCTTCTATATAAATTACTCTTTCTGTACATTCGTAGAAATTCACCATCCCTCTCCTAAATAGTGCTATAATGACTTTGTTAAACTCCTTCCGATGTTCTTCCATTTCGAAGTAGATGAAGTACTTGATTTTGGGCCTAATGTACTTCTTCAAAAATTCCTTTATCAGTTCTTCGTTACTAAGAGGTAGAAAGACTTCGAGTACCTTTTGATTATCCCGAGATAGATCTTTTACGTGCATGCTATTACGTAACCAACTGAATATTAGGATTTGGTTCTGTTTGGTGTCGATGGCTTCATGTAAAATGGGAATGCCTAGTGATTCCATATCCTTAGCTGAATGTATTGTTTGTGTAGTACTAGATTCAGATCGTATAGGGTAGTCTGGTGGTGTATCGGATATGTCTGTATCAGGTATGGTCATAGGACTGGCTGTAGCTGTTCTCTCAGAGTCAGATATAATAATAGTTCCTGAGTCGTCAGTATTACGTCGAGCTCCTATAGATGCAATTTGGTCAGTCACTTCTTGTAAATGCTGCTGTAGTCGCTGTTCGCTATCGTCAATATTAACAATCATAGATGAGTTGTCTTCGTTGCCTAGTGCGTTTAACTGTATGCGAGAAAGCGCGTCAGCATTTGCATTTTGTTTCCCACTTTTGTGTATAATATCAAAATCATATTCTAGCAAGCGTAAACGCCAACGAGTTAACTTACTACTGAGCTCTTTGAATTTATTTAGCCAAGCAAGGGGTTGATGGTCAGTATAAACAGTAAATTTGTTGCCGTAGAGGTAAGGCCTAAAGTGTTTTGTGGCCCAGACGATTGCTAACAATTCTCTTTCGATTGCACTATATTTTCTTTCTGTGTCTGTTAGGGTCCGGCTTGCGTATGCAACCGGTTTGTCGGAACCAACTGGTCCCTGTGATAGCACTGCACCTATCGCTACTTCTGAAGCGTCTGTCGTTAGTATGAATGGTTTAGTCATGTCGGGATATTGTAAGATTGGGGCATTAATTAAGAGCTCCTTACATTTTTCGAATGATTCTATAAATTTGTCGTCTGTCACCACTTTCTTGCCCTTTTTAAGACAAGCCGTCATAGGTTGGGTAATTTTAGAAAAGTCTTTGACGAATCTGCGGTAATAACCGACAAATCCTAAGAACCGTTTTATTTCCGTTTGTGTCTGAGGTATGGGATATTTAAGAACCGCTTGTATTTTGTCGTTGTTTGGTCTAAGACCGTCTTTAGTCAGCGTGTGTCCTAAATATTGTACTTCTTTGCGTAAAAATTCCGATTTGTCTAATTGAATCTTAAGGTTAGTTTGTCGGAGTCTATCAAATACTGCTCGTAGCTTTTGAAGGTGTTCTTGTAGTCCATTTGAATAAATCAGGATGTCATCTAAATAGACCAGGCAGTGGATGCCTTGTAGACTACCTCATGATGAACGCTGGAGGCATGTGTACTTGTGACCATAAAAGGCTCGAAAGCTTTACATGTTGCAAAATATTCATTTGTTTTTAGTGGGCTCAAAAATGATCTAGTGCTACCAGAATCTAGTATGAATATGCCGTCTATATCGGGTACGTAAATGTACGGCAGCTTTAATGAGGCATCATAATTTATTTCTATCATTTCATGTGCGTGGGAAATACGCTCATGTGAAAATTTTCTATATCACCTGTCTCTTCGTTAAGGGACACGGACACTACGGGCTCGGCACTATGAGTATTACATTCGTACATTGAATTATCAACCGGAGACTCGTGATATATGTACATGCCATCACAACCAGCGTCATTATTCATGTCGTAACTCTCATTATATTCGTCTGGAAATATACATTCATTATAGTGACCTTCCATAGCGTACGTTTCGTTCACAGGGAGCTGTGGGGGTTTTGCGACCGGGGCAGTCCTCATAGACACGTCGTTGGAGTACATATGAGGTGGGCGATAACCTTGTGGTTGTGGCTGTTGATATCCAAATTGCCCTTGTTGTGGTTTAAAACCAAATTGACCCGGTTGCGCTCTAAAACCGAATTGGCCAGCCTGCGGTCTAAATCCCGGCTGACTTACTTGTGGTTGCGCTCTATAACCGAATTGGCCAGCCTGCGGTCTAAATCCCAATTGCGGTCTTTGTCCAAACTGTTGTTGCGCTGGTACAGAATTGAATTGAGGCCTATAGCCAAATTGTGTCTGCATTGGTGCACGATATGTGAAATTAGGCACGTTGGGACGTAATAGATTGTGTGCCTGATTTGGTATGCCAAATTTAAATTGATCTTGAGGCAAGGGTGGTGATGGTCTAAAGTTTACCTGCATAGGTTTATTCTGCAACATTTTAGTACGCATGTTGTACTGCTCTTGGAAGTTGACTTCTTCCAAGACATGTTTTAATGCGCCTTCTAATGAATCGGGGTTTTTCATTCTAACTAACCTAACGATATGTTCTGATAAATTGTATAAGAATACGTTAAGCGAAGTATTGTTATATATAATTCTTTTTGCTTCTCTCAATGTAGGAGAAGGATTTTGATTTACTTTGGATAAAAGAATTGCGCGAATATCCTGAATCCGGCCACAAAACTCGAGGTAAGACTCGTTAGATTTTATTTTAAGGGTCTCAAGCTCGATTGCCACACATTCCTCACTCCTAGGATCTCCGAAATGCTGAACCAAAAGAGCCTCGAGCTGATCACATGTGTCAAAGTCTCCCCTTTCACTTATTAATGCCGCTGCCTTACCAGTCAACTTACTAGTAATGCACTGCATCAAGAACTCATTGCGTGCTGGTGTGCCTTGGTACCGTGAAATAACATAACTACATTTTCTTAAAAATAGACTTAAAATTTTCGTCTCTCCATTAAATTCCGGTATTAAATTTAAAATTTCCCGCGGTATCTGCACATCAGCAGGCAGCAATCTAACAGCACCTGCACGGTTCGCTTGCTCTTGTGGTTGAGCCATCTTAACGAATATACAATGCTATAAACTTATCGAATTATAATATAATCTAAGATATAACTCGTAAAATTTAACTCGCTATACTATTTAATTTGTGCTTTTATTAGAATTAAACAATTATATTTTAACTAACAGTTCTTAAAATTAAAACCGATTTAAGGAATTTGGCAGGGGAGGAAAGTAGAAGGATTTTACTTATGTGATTATTACTCACTGTCCAACCGCCGCTACCGTAGCCGTCACGCTCCACTGATTTATCTTATTTATTTGATGGTTCGTTTGGATTGCTGCGGAGAGCGCGATACCGATTTAAGGCATATACTTTTAGCACTCTCACAGATAGTCACCACTCGCGATTCACTTTTTCGAATTTCACTAAAACTTTGCGCTACTTTACGCGATGGCGACAGCCAGCAATCCTACCGGCTGCGCCAGATAGGTTTCGGGAGCGCTTCAGGAGGTTTTTAAAAACTATTAATTCGGATTTTACGAATTTATTAATATTCAAATAGTTAATTAAAATTACGACCGTTCGTAGAGCTTGATACTTAACGACTCCTCTAAAATTAGCCATCACTCACAGTCCCAGCAACGGAGGCGATAAGATAATGCTGACCATGCGTCTGGGACGGTGGCGTGATTATCTACTGCGTAGAAAAGAGCCTGTTATGGGTACATAACTATCTACATCTCAATACTGTAGGCACGTAAAAAAACTGTTATCATTTACAACCATAGCCAATTCATTGCTCAAACGCTGACTTATACCCAGTTCATTGCCTCGCATAGCGTTAGAACGTGTGTGTATGTGTGAGTGGAGTCTACGGCGGCCGCGATTGTTGTCGTCGCTATCATTCTCAAAGTCAAAGCGTCACAGCTTAGGCAATAGTGAGTATTGATTTTGTTTATGTGAAAATTATAAATGAGTGCGTCACATTCAGTTATCGATTCTACACCATCCCCCACAGTATTGTTGATGAATTAATATCCACGTTATATACTATGCACAAGACCACATAAATCAAATAATTTTACTACAATAATTCTTGTAATCTTAAAAATTATCGTCATCCTACTGATGATCTCTCTGCAAATACGTCAATAATAAATTGCTCTAACATATTTTGTACATGATTGTCGACTCCGTACATATTTGTTTCTATCTTGGTTATCACATGATTGAGACCTGATCACCATTTTTATCTATCCTTTTTTAGCTACTTACTCCTTTTAACAAATGAGTTCAGACTTCATAAATTTTGTAACTATTGTTATTTCCTGCCATAGCCCTTCACTTGAAACCAAACCAGTTCAATTGGATTGAGCTCACAGTGATACGTCGGCAAACGTATGACGAGACGATTTGTTAACTTAGCTACAACATTGTTTTCAAAACTATCTTTGTTTTACTACTATTTCTACCCTAATTCAATTATTGCAGCAAAAAAAAAAAAAATAGACTATAGTTATTTTTAAATTCTTTAAATTTGACAAATGTTCTATTTTGAGGGTTGTTATTACGATAAAAAATCTAGGTCCTTGATAATAGCCCTAATCTATAGGAATTATTAAAGACCCAGGCAAAGTTCTTACATGAAATATATTAATAACATAACCTCTTTGAACAATTTTTAATAAAATAATCATTTTTATGCACCTGTACTTAAGCTAGAGCTAATTTTGTGTTCTGTGATTGATTTTCATTCCATATGCCATATTTTTAAAACTTATTGTCCATGTACAGACTTTTTGGCTTCTACTCCTTTATTAAAAGTGTAGATACAGATAGAAGATTAAGTATTATACTAAATTTCAAGAGGAGTCTTACTTTGAAACATGAAAACTTGTAGAATATCTTGAATTATCAATCATGGTCACTTCAAAATCATCACATTCATCATCTTCTTGATTATCTTGGTAGTTCATTTCTGCAAAATATAATAAAAAATAAGTTTTAAGTAAATTTATGACGTAAACAAAGAATAAAAACAACTATTGTCCATATAGTTAATATAAATCCCGTGATAGTTGCTTCACTTTAACATTTAGTAAATATCAATTAATAATCTTGAGTGCAGTACTTTATGATGTTTTATTTCAATGAAGCAATGATTATAACTATTATAAGTAAGGGGTATACGTATAAAATTCCTCCCATTTTTGGTACAATATAATAGGGGCGAGTATTAGGACCAGTGGGATTGCTTATTGTCATCAAACGAGATGCTCTGCGCTTAGTTCTGGATTAGTTTTATGCGTGTACTAAGTAATGGGTTAACAACCAGGAGGGATCATACGATGCGCCGAGGGGAACGGGGACTTCAAAGCAACTTTATTTAATTGTATAATATTTGCATAAACGTAGGGTATGTAGGTATACACTTCAGGATGCAAGGGGCTCTCTGAAGGAAATTGTAATGGTCACTGTCGCCTGGCAGCGCCAGCGGCGATGTCAACAAGTGCGATTCGGCAGTGGCTAAACTAAGAAATTTTATGACGCCCTCGGTTTATAAACAACCACATATCGTAGCGCAAAGGGAAAACCTCGGAGGAAGTTCCCACTAAATCTTTGTTACAACATACGCGAACACAAGCAAAATAAATTAGATTGTTGAGCATGGTAGTTCAATGTAATGAACATCCCGTCGAAGGCGAGCGGTATGGTGGTGAAAGTGAGGCGATGGCATCAGTTCAAACAGTTCCTTAGAACACTCCTCCTTGTACACACGGTAGTGCACGCCGAGAGAGCAATGTCTCTTAATTGATTCTAAACCATCTGTTAGTATGGAATTGTCAACATTATGAACAGCGCGAAGTTGGATGTAATCAAGGGATCGATCTCATAAGAGGGTGTCCTTGCCCATTTATTGAGCGATCTCAATTGCGCTTTTTAAGCACGAACTATTGCCGAGGAGTAAAGTACTGCATGGACCGGTTTAGCACACAAGCTCTTTAGAGGCTAGTTAGGCCTTGTTTTCGGGGTGACCCCGAAACTGCACGTCATGTCGACGACAAGGATCCGGATAAGTACATCTAGAGAATACTGAGTACTTAGTAGAGACAGAGACCCGTGTTTTCCTTGATAATATTTTTATCGTCCCCATTCAAACGGACGCTCCAGAGAGTTCTCCACTTCAGACACAAGTCTGACCTGACTCTCTTCCACTAGCGTCGGGGCAGTACATCTGGCGTCGCCAGCCAATGCTGTCATCCACATAGCAATGAATATTCTCAATAGGTCATTGATACCTATGTAGAATGTACAACCTTGTCGCACACCTCACTAGCATTGATTGGCTTCAGCAGCAACCAATGACGACTTTAATGCTGCGCCCACCAAGACAGCTACGTAGCCAGTTTCATAGTCTTACAGGTATCCTGCTAACATCAGGGTTGGATTCAGACCGTCGAAAAATATTGTTCATGGAAAATAAAATTATACTATTCATACAAAATTATATCGCTCTTACACCCGCGGGTTGATGGTTTATGATGATAAAATGTATAATATGTGTTAATCCAGCGCCTTATCTACCTCAATAGCGAATAATAATAATAAGATTTATATATGGATTACGCAAATATGATCATGTCTCCGATTTTCGTAATAAGCTCAAGTGGCTCCCTATTCGTCGTCGCCGGAATGCTCATATATTAGCTCTCCTTTACAGTATTCTGTGCAATCCTTTATCCCAGCGCTACCTCAAGGAACAATTTAAATTTCTTCATTCTATGTAATGACATAGAATTTAAATTGTTCCTTGAGGTACACAATAACTGCTGTATAGCTTTCGGTTAACTAATGAGAAAACCTAAAGCTATACAGCAGTTATTTATATGTACAATTATTAAGACCATAACAAACCCCGCCCAATATAAAAGGATCAATTTGTTACTACCGAATATGCATAAGAAATAAATTATAATTTTTTATAGTATATTTATGGTTCTATTTTGACGATAATGGCTTACACATAAAGATAGATATATGCTGTCGCGAGCTTTTTTGTAGGTAAATTTAAGATAAACATTTTCCTTATACATTATGTGCATGTGACACAAATTGTTTTTTTTCAGCAAAAATTAAAATTGTTCCTTGAGGTATCAAGGAACAATTTAAATTTCTTCATTATACCCATTCTCTGTTGTTTCTGTCATTAGAAAACTTAATGCTGTAGCAGTTATTTATGTATACAACTATTAAGACCATAATAAATTCCCTGCCTATAAGCCGGGGGGATAAAGGATTGAACAGAAAACTGTAAAGGAGAAATAATATGTGAGCATTCAGGCGACAACGTATAAAGAGCCACTTGAGCCTATTACAAAAATCGGGAACATGATCATATAGGCCATAATATATATATCTTATAAAAAATGTATGGTATGGATATAAATGTATTATCATACATTTTATCATCATCATCCATCACCACGCGGGTGTAAGCATGGGGCGCAGCTAGTACATCCATACACACTCACAAACTTTAGCATTTATAATATTAGTAGGATTTATTTATAAGAATTGTTATTCAGCATTTTTGTTTTGAATTAAAATAAAAAATCATTTGTAAATTGTAGGTAATATGTATATTCATTTTATTTAGTTGAGACTAAAATATTTACAAAATTCTATGGGCATATTAATTAAGGCAAGTGGACGTCGATTTTAGTTAATTCACCAAGTGAGAAAAGTGAAAACAGAAAAAAATTGAATAATTATACTGTCTGTTTTGATAAGGTAAGTGGATTTTTAAATGTTTGAGATAAAGTTTTAGCAATCAACATGATTTTATTTATCTCAAACAACCGGAAACTGGAAAGGGTTAAAGCATTCAATTGGGTCTGGCATCAAGAGTTAGATTTTGTAGTAGATATAATTTTATACTGTTCCAACCATTATCTCATAGTATGTAGTATTATTATTATTAGTAGCCAATATACTATGCCATATCTACTAAAATATCGCAATTTTGTAGTGTTATCTGCAGAGCATGTGTTATTGCAAATTCAAAAGTATTAAAACCATAATTTTATCTCCAGGTCGACCGCCTTGTATTATTACTGAGCCTTATGTCTTTATCAACCCTAAAATAACGGGTAGGGCGAAAATAAGCGATTGGTGTGATACGTCTGAAAATCGTTTTCAAAAAATTGCCAAATTTGCTCTTGATTGCCTTGTTTTACCTCACCCAATCACTGATTGAGAATGAGTGTTCAGCAAAGTTAACTCAGCAAAAACTAAGTTAAGTCTAAACTTGCAACTCGCTCCATTGCCTCTCTGATATTATATTTATATTTATAGTGCATATTCATTTATGTGCAATAACAAGCAAAAGCAAAAAAAGTACAAAAATGACCAAAGCAAGCAGGAGTGTTATATTACTGTTGACTGTAACAATTCATGGCCCAACTGATTTATCTTGCAGTTTAACATTGAGATGGGTCCGTATTTAAAATTTTCAACATTATATAGAATGTCTGTACTTTAACAATTAGTTAACTAACAAAGTTTCTTGCCCGTTCTTCTCGCAGTGGCTCTATAAATTTTTTTTTGCTGACCTTGGCAGTACAATGTACAATATTTCAATATAAAAATTTGTAATTGACCTTCATAAGAGCATTGTAGACGCCTAAATTGAATAATTTGATTTTGAATTTTGAATTTGAATTTTGTTGAAATAGCCATTTCATATTTCAAAATATATATATTTGTAATTCCTCAAATTAAGTTTCGAGATTTTAACCATAGGCATTGAAACTATCAATATTTTAGTTTTAAATATTCAGATAGAGATCCCTCATTGAAGCATGATTGGCTTCACCAATCCAATGGGCTTCAGAGTGATGCATATAACATGCCATTGCCTACAACACAACATCATCAGCTAAATTTGTACCCTTGCAATTATAGTCTGAGGAGAAACAAATCTGCCCCATCGGGTAGGATGCATTGAATTTACACTGTTTGTTTCAATCTGCTAATCTACATGCCATAACTTTTTTTTCTGACTGGGACAAGCCCATTCTGGGACAGCAAGTGGCACCATGGATGACTCTAGTCAGTTAAACAAGATTGCTAATTCTCTAGGTTAGAGTCCGCAGATCTAACAAGAAAGACTCATAGTAGTATGTGGGTAAATCCAGTGATCAGATAAACAAGAGCCAATTGTTGGCGCTCAATTGATCAGTGGAGTCAGTAGTTCTAGGCAGATTTTTTAAGACGCTCATAGCGAAGTTAGCTTAACCGTTCTTAACTGATCAGCTAAGTTAAGCAACATCCGCTGTGGTTATGATTAGTTACATTACTATTGAGCGCTTCCGTGCTTTAGAGGGCACATTAAGGGACAGAATTCTAAAACCAGATGTTAAATTTTGTCCCCACTTCTCCTCGCGTGTTTACTTCGCGGTGTACATGGCGCCACGTCCGCAAGTCAACGGTAATATTTTATTTGGTTAAAAATTTAGAGCGCTCTCTAGTAGAACTAGTAGAAACTATCTTGTCACACACGAATGTGATGTGTGCTGAAGCGCCATCTAGTATGCATACATGATACCAACCATTAGTTGATTGTATGCTGTAAATATCATAGTGTGACACAGTTAACCCTTTGCGATCATAGTTCCCGCGAGCCTAAATTTACCATACCTACAGTAGAACAAGTTTAGTCTTGATTATTACCAACTTGTTTGATTTTGCAGTTTTTGTGTATGTTCATTTTTAATGAACATGAACTATGGTTTTGATGAACATGAACTATGTATCTACTTTGATGCAAGGCGTAAGCTGTTACACAATAGATGGTTTATTTATTACAAAAACAAGTATATTGTGTAAAATTTACACAGAAAATCATAAAAAAACTTTTTTACCCCTGATCAAAATACAAATAGCGGGTTATACTATTGGGTATTTTTAACTGACTTCAAAAAAAGGAGGAGGTTCTTAATTCGTCTGTTTTTTCTTATATGTTTGTTACCTCAGAACATTTGACTGGGTGAATCGATTTAAAAAAATCTTTATCGATTTAGAAAGCTGATACTTGTTGTTTGGTTCCAGTTAAATTTCATCAAAATCGGTCAAGCCGTTTCTGACATACACTCCAATAACTGAAAAATATTTACTTATCTTGATGATATAGTCGTTGACAATGAATGAAGATCGATCCCGTAAGTAGCAAGGGTCATAAAAAGAAGTGTTTTTTTTTTAAAATAAAAATGGAAATGACTTCATCACCAAAAAGTGTGAATTAACTTGTCGAAGTCCAACACTAGTACCACGTGCACAATATTGTGATAATAGGTACTTTTGAACTATACTGGTACCGACTTGAACAAGTTATTTCACACTTTTGGGTGTTGGAGTCGGTTCCAATTTTTGTTTTTTTTTTATCAAGTAGCGTAGTTCATTCAGATCCTGGCTTTGTTTCCGCTAACAATCAAGGGTACCTGCTCGTGTCATTACTACAAGTCATATTAAGATTTCACTAACAAAAAATCACATGGAGAATGTAGTAGGTAGGTACAGTTATTGTTTCAATTTGTTAATAATAATAAATACATCTCGTGGATGCTATTGTGTAGATGAGTGGAACAACAAAACTTCTAACAAAATAATACCATTATTGAAATCACCCAAGGAGAAAGATAAGTATTTTGTTTGAAAATGTATTACTTTGTATTACTATTCATACGTAATACCACAATATTACATATCGATTATAAAACCGTGGTATTACTGTTATTAACTGTATTTGTCAAAGATTACGAAAGATACGTTTATGTTTGTAAACGACACCCGTGCCGTCACTTGATGTATGTACTTGTATAGGTAGATTATGTTGCGAAGATGCACCGGAGTGCGACATAAAATCGGACATTCTATGAGAGTAGGGCTGCCATCCGTCCGGGTTTCCCTGGATTTAGCATTTTACCAATAACCCTGCATATTAATAAAAAAATAATCGAAAGGTGAATGTTTCGAGATTTGTCTTAATATACTCTTTGTGTAATAGTGTATATCAACAATGCGTCGTTCTTCTCCTCCATTTTCTATACTAGAAAAATAACAAACTTTTATTGATTTTCAAATAATATTTTTGGTGTCCGATATTAATCGCCGGTTTTCGGTACGCGTGTCAAAATTCAATTCATCTAACAAGCCATCACAATTAACAATCCGCTAACTTTCAACGGGTTTCTGGAACGCATATTAATGAAAAATTACAGAACACCTGATTAAAATGCTTGTTTATCTATGATAACATGAAATTTGAAAATGTCGTTCAAATTCATTCATTCTCTAGTGTTCTGTCTTTTTTTAACACATAGCGTTGTCTCTTCTGTTTTGACATGAAATTAATCCCAAATCATTTTTGGCATCACCACCGTTACTATGGTTACCAATTAAATATGACGGATGATCGTAAACGTAAAACAACAAGAGAGAGGAGTTCGAAGCGTTCCTATTTGTCAAAATACAAGCAGATTTGGGCATTCACATCCAACAATACTATTTGCGCTCGGATTTCTAACTGACAGAGTCCAGTCGTGCGAGTGTACGCTCTAATACCTAAAATGTCAACATTGATGGGTTATCGCTAGTGGAATTATCAAATTTCATTAATTTTTATGAATCCAGCAGTGATAGCTCAGTGGCTTTGGCTATGGACTGCCGCGCAGCAGGTCCATGGTTCGAATCCCGCCGCGGGCTTGAGCTTCACCGCATGGTGGAAGGGCATTTTGTGAATGCCCGCCTGGCTAGCGACCACCCTCAAGTAGAAAATCTGTCGCCAAGCACCTAACGGTGTGTTCCGGCAGCTGTCCTTGATAGCCAGAGTAATTCTAGGTTAAGCCTGTTAACACCTTCGACCACATCATCACTTACCATCACGTGAGATTGTGGTCAAAGGCTTACCTATCAGCTATAAAAAATTAAATTAAAAAAAATCCCTTTATCCTCAATACCATCATGATGATTATAAATACTCTTTAATTTTATAGTTATTATGTCAGTAATAGTTTATTGATAGTGAAAGTCACTAGCGTACGTGAAAATGTGCGTGTTTGTCTTCCCTTACTTGTTGCTTTATATCGTAAAAATCGATTAAAATAAAAAAATCATGAGTGGCATTTTTTATTGCTGCTAGGCTACGCTTTGACTATAATCTCACCTGATGGTAAGTGATTGACGTCTGATGATGATGAAGTCAGTAGAGAAGAATAGGCAAGAACAGCCGTCGTAACATACCATTAGATCCTTGGTAATATATTTTCTACTTGAAGGCCAACAACTATCAAGCCTATCAATGATTCTAAAAACTCCCGCCCTCGCATCATGCGGTGAAGTGGAAGACCGCGGCGAGATTCTAACTATGGACCTCCTGCGCATCAATACAAAATAATACCACTTCTAACATCAACGTGAATATGTTGTAGCCGCACATCAGGCGCTAAACAGAGCTTTAAACCATATCTTAACGCCCTCAGCCGAAAGGTGTTTTCTCAAAGAGGGTTGGGGTTTGGAAGGTCCATAACCTACTTATCTTGGAAATGATTTGTTGGTATTACAATCTACCCAGCTGCGGTTTGTTTAATGGCTGCTATGGTTATGTTATAGCACCCTATTGAGTAACAAATGAGCAGCAACACTATAATCACGTAGTCTTTAGTAATATATTTACGTAGTTCTATAATCGGACTCTTGTTCTATACTCGCTCATCATACACACCGCTAGGGAATGGAACACTCTGCCTGAGTCTGTGTTTCTGGTTAATTACGGGGGGGTTTTCTAAACAGGAGTGAATAGGTATCTTCAGGGTAAGCGAGCTGCATCATCGATGGCATCGTCACTTAACATCAGGCGAGATAGTGGTGAAGTGCTACCCAGTACCTTCGGTATGAAAAATAGCAATATGTGTTTTTAGAGTAATCATACTTGATATAATTCTGTTCTTGTTCTATCTTATCAGTTATTAGAGTAAACGTTGTAGGTAGGAATGCTTAAAACTATTTTTATATATTTTTACGATATCAACACGTTAATCTTAGAATTATTGGTCGATTTTGGGCAATTAGAATTAGTCAGTTTAACAAACCGTTAACGTACCGAAAAGCTTTTCAGAAACCCAAAATTGAAATAATTGTCGATTAATTGGAGATTTGACATTAGTGTTGACAAACAGTCACATGAAGTTTTTAGAAACCCAATCTGCGTATGACAATGGATTAACAAGTATTTAAAATAATTTGTCGCTGATTTGCGTTTCAGAAACCGGGGGTAAGAATTTTATTGGTAAGTAAGTTATGGGATAGTATATCAATAACCAAGAAGCATCCTCCTATCCAATATATGGGGTTGTTTATATGGCTACCATATGTTGTTTATACAACACAGAAGATGTAACATTTAAAAACATAATGGCTATAATGTGTATAATTTTAACTTTTGTTGAATTACCGGCCGCCCCTTAACACCAAAACGTCCTGGGGAATACTCTCTTTGGTAGTATATCCGCTACACTTTTAAGGGCGTTATAGTTAAGTCCTCTATAATGCACCTTACTCGATGTTCTTACGTAAGTATTGGTATGGTGCTAATTATTTCATTTTCTTTTAGTCAGTTCTTAATTCTTATGCTATTCAAGAAAACCATGGAAAGTCTCATTCTAAAGCAGAAGCTTAGGCTTCATCTTTTTGTATTAAGTTTTCATTTCAGAATTTCATTATCTCTATCGCATCAAACGTTTACGGCCATCTTTTTACTACTAATTTATATGTACTAATATATTACGTACTCGATAATACCATGAATATTTCAATAACTTTCCATGTATGAAAGTTTGTGTTTTCTATAGTAGTGGACAGAAGGACGGTGTTTACTCAATATAGCTTTGTAGTAAATTGAAAATGTTGTTCTACTGTAACTATTACGCTGTGGCAACTCGTGTCCATCCAAGACATACTTTTTCGAGATCTATGAAAAAACGTGTTCAGGTAGCTAGATTAGGTAGTACCTATTTAATGTTCACGTTCATTAGATATACTAAACTCTCTAATTATATGAAAACATGGAAACTCGAGATACCTAATAAATTTGCATGCATTGTAATCGTAAATTGAATACGCGTCAGAAAACTTAATTATACGTAAATATAATACGTATCAAATAAAAAGTAATACAAATAAAAAAGTCACCAAAAAGAATCTAGGTATGTGAGATTCGATCCACGGTACTCGATCTTCTGATTCGACTTCAGTAGTTACACACTATACAATCATTGACCAAGGTGTCGAAAATTACACACATATCGTTTATGCCTTACTGTCAGACACATTATATTGGTCCACGTACATACGTAAAATTATTATTGTATTATTAAGAATTATGTCGTAAAATTAAAATTAGACCAAAAAGAATCTCTTTACGCTGGATTCGATCCACGTGCCTCTCAATTGCGAAGCGATGTCACTTACTATGCGCTATTTGAACGACGATTGATTTGTCGAAAATTATGTACATAACCTGTGTGCCTTATTGTCAGAAACTGTATAAATTAATCATGATCCATCTAAAATAATTACAACACATTCATTACGAAAAAATCTGAATATTGCTTATAATAATTATTTTAGGTAGCTAAAGTTGTACCTATGTCTTGTAAAATGTTTGAAGTGTTTTTTATATTGCGTTAGGGTTCACAATCATATCATAATTTCATTAATATAAGAGATATATACATAGGTACATGGAGAAAGGAAGCCATAGATGCTTACCTTATTATGTCCATCATGCGTTTTTGACGATTTTTTGCATTCCCAAAGCGTTTATTTATAATTTTACCCATGTTTTATTTTAATTGAGATCGCCGAGAAAAGTGACACAGGTCCGACGCATGACGCGGCTGACCGCGATATGAGCGAGGATGATAGCAATATACGTAGATCGCTGGAGTAAATAGTGCGACATGATGTTAACGCTTCTCGGAATGAAAGGGCGTATGTGACATTTTGTAAACAGGCTCAGTACGCATTAACTGTGCTTTTTTTGGATTAAAATAATCAATGAAATTTATTGTACTTAAAAAATCAATATTTTAGAAAAAAAATCCAATTTTTAATACACTAAAATCTGGCGGAAAAAGTAGGAATCCTCTATTTTCAGAGGTGTTTTTGAGATTTTTTTCTATCGAGCCAATTATTAGGAAACATGTTTTGAAATCGATGAAAGTATTACTTATATCCTTGAGTATCGTGTATTTAAATTGCAGTACCATCCGGTACCTGGTTTATGAGATTTTCCATATCATGTTGGCACTATTTCGTAATTTCCGAGCCTTAAGCAGTGCATTCTGGTTATTTCCCTACAATAGCAGTCATAATAGCATGGTAGTAGGGCATTTTGTGAATGCCCGCCTGGCTAGCTACCACTCTCAAGTAGAAAATCTGTCAACCATTAGGCATGATGAGAGTTGAAGTGTCCAAAGAATTACATCTGATGAAGGATACTGCTCAAACACTAAACACTTTGTCCGGTGTCTTGGATGTGCCCAATTAAATGAGTTGTATACAGTTTGTTTCACTTTCTGCCATGGGTCAGGTACAGGCATGAATAAACATTGTTGGATCCACCATATCTATTGCCTCCCAGTGGGTTGGTTAGTCCAGGGTCAGGTCCTCTACTAACTCGAGGTCAGGAAACAGCTGTTTCACCTGGCCTCCACCCTGCTAAATAAGATGTAGTTCTTTACACAGATACTACTCCAAATTTCACCTTCGCATAAGACGCTTGCCCAGCGTGAGGATTATGGCAAAACCCTCACAATGAGGGAGTTTTATGTTCAACGGTGACAAAGGCCTCCGACAATAGAGATATGTTTATATTTAGTGTTTATATCCACAATTACGCTATAAACTTATCACACAGTAAGCATGTACATTACTAAATATATTGAAGACCAAAACAACCTTTTTGAACACCCACTTACCGTTTTCATACAAGTCGTGCTCTTGAAATGCTGAAACCTCTGTTAAGCAGTCGTTTACCCTATAACAACGTCCTTCAATCCATACCAATTCTGGTCGCAAAATGTTCATTTTTAATTTGCAACTGCGAAATGCGAATATAAACTTGTTTGTTTTGATTTTTGGGCCGCGGCTATTTCCCCGCAGTAATTTTAGCACAGCCTAAAAATACCTGTTCGTTCTTCACTGTAATGTTACCATTATAGGAGCTTGAAATGATACTCTGTATTGTACATACAAATGGCTTGTAACAATGAATGGGACGCTTTGCCAAGCGATTTATTACCTATGTTAAACTTTGATCTCATTTTAGCCTGTGGTATTAGGTATATTTGGGTCCGTGTCTGCGTGATACTGTAATGTTACTTAATGTTTACGAATATGTTTCGTTTTATTAATTTACTGAAATTATGTATCATAAATTCTGCACATATAAAATGTATTATAATTGATTGTTTTAGAAATCGCATGTCATGTCCGATGTCATATCAATTGTATCTCCATTAAAATTCAAAACGGCGCGGCGGCGTGAGAAAAGTCTCTACTGTTGCATTTTATTTATTAGGTAAGAGTTAAGACTAACAAATTACCATTATGAAGTGGCACTTGTGTTCTTTGATGAAGGTACGCCCCCACAGCTCGAAAACGTCAGTTGAAACAACACTAGTGGTCAATAGTCACCCATCATAATTTAACCTAGATGACCAATGTACATATGTGTATGATTGTGATGAACATGAACAAGACTTCTCGATACGAATAAGCAGGCTGACCCCAAGTGATCCCTGGCGAAACCCAAACCTCAGTATAGAAATTAGTAGCTAAGAGCTTGTGAACAACCTCCAATAATATTCCGCTTCTGCAATGTTTGGTATCTCAAAGAAACATGCAGTATAATACCAAGGAGAATAAAATGATCTGCTTTTCACAATAACATTCTCGGTAAGTTACCATATCTGACAATGGAACATAAATTACACAAAACAAAACACTTAGAGCAAAGCTAAAATGTACATTTATTGTGCATAACACAGGGTAATCGGGTTCCTTCAATGGAAAATGTTAGGTGACTAAGATTTATAAATAATATGCACATAATAAATTGTAAATAAAACCTGTCTATTGACAAGTGCCACTACAGAAACAGAACAGTGGCAAAGCTTCTAAAGAGTGTTATGTACGCTCTTAAGTAGTACTAAAAAATCTTGTTCTAAGTCTTACATATAACTTTACTAAAATTTTTAAACAATTTTAACTACAATACTCGCATATTGTGTGAGTATCTTCTCTGTAGCCCAATAAATGGGAGAGTAAGGGGAGAACGGAAATAACACCATTATCCGGCCTTAAAGTCAACCTCACCTGCACGCGTCGGTGGTTCGTTATGAATTACCGGCGGCGACATCAACTGGGCGCCGCGGTGCTCCCTGCTAGATAACGGACGAGGCTCTGGCGACCGAGCAATGGCGGTATAACCATACTACCGGTCGGGCAACCGACCGAAGAGGAAACAGCAGCCTTGGAGTCTAAATAACTTCTAAAATGTCTGGGGCAGAAGGCAACGGGAAACCACTGCTTCTATTTTCCCAAGAGAGTCAGCTTGAAAGGTATTAGAACAATATATATATATATATATTGATGTAACCTTGATGCTGACCACGATCCTCAGACATGAGGGACCGACTAACAGAGCCCAATAAATCATGCAGGACAAGATGTTGTACTAAACGGACCCGTGACATTTCTCTCCACAAATGGCACATATGATTAAACTAAAAAAAGAAAAATTAATTAAAATAATCAAACTAATTAAAGAAAAACCGGCTACCCGGTCAGACGAAACACGTCTAAACTAAAAAATCGAAGGGAGCGTCGAGTGCAGTTGCATAAAATGAAAACAGCAAGTGCGGCGTGCAACTGTGGTTGACGGAGAACGCCAGCGTTTTTAGTGAAAGGATTATGCTTTTGCAATTAGAATTAAATTAGAGCTACTATCGTAGTACAAGTTTAACACTTCACATTTCGGTAAGAACATAGCAATAAGCCAGGATTTGAGCCAGTTGAAACAAAAATTTGTATGGCGGCCATCTTGGATGGTAATTTTTGCCAAAAATCATAGTAAACCAAATTTAAACAATGTTTTTCTCATCAATCATGCCCAATATATGTTTTTGAGATATGTATTACTAAACGAGATGATGAGCTTGATTTCACTGTGAAAAATCATGAGTATCTTATTTTAAAAATAAAATAAATTTTACCCGTCGAAGTTTCACCTCGAAAACTGGGCCATCATATTGAAAAAAAGTATTGTGGCGTGAAATATGAATATTTATCCTATATTGTTAATAAATACCGATGGTTACACATCATGTTACCTCACAAAACCTATATTTTGGTTCCTGATTATCAAAATTTGGATAGACAAATATTTAAACTTCTGACTCGGCTGTTAACTGAATCGGTATTAATAAAAAAAATGTTTGATGCTTCTCTCGCAAATATTAAATGATATTTTGTAATATGCTAGACATGTGTCTTAACTTTATAATTAAATGATAAAACCGTAGTGTGCTCAATAGAATTCATAAGTTTCGTAATACAACTCCCAATGTTTAGGTAGGTCGAGTTTGGCCTCGTGTATCATAATGATTTACTTTAACACACGTCGTTAATGTTTATGTTTCGTATTTCTTGTTTATTCAGCTACCTGGGTCATAAATTTTGTCCCTTAAAACGCCACAAGTAAGTCACAAGAGTTATTGTTTTCACTCAAGGGCTCTGAACATCTGGTGTGGGCGGCGCAAGCGGTGACTCATGCATTTGTCAGTTGACTTCCGGGCCACTAGTTGCGGGCGTGCAACTGTGGTTGCACGGTCTACCAACCCGGTCGGTAGCTAGTTTGTTGCAAAATCAATATACAAAATCTTATAGTTGGACTATTTAGTGTAATAGGTGGGTTTGTTTGTAGTACCTAGGTAGTTTGTGTGGAGGTAAAGTAAAAAATAAGTTAGTTTGTATAGTGTATATGTAATAATGTCATCATCATCATAAGCTGGAATACTTTCTATGTTGAACAAAGTCTCCTCCATCCACGTATGTACTTAAGTTATAGTATTAATATACATATACATTAGAGATTGCAAACTGGACCCGCCCGGCCGGGGCCCAGCCATGCATACTGGGCCTGGTCACCGGACCTGGTAGGTAAACCGCGGCGCGCGGCGCGGGAGCACCGACACATAGAATATATGTTGGCATGGCATCCGCTGCGTTTGGTGGTATGCAGTATAGTCTAGCCTATAAGATTTCGCTATTTACTAAATTAGTAATAGTATTCCGCTGCGGGCTTGAGCTTCACCGCATGGTGAAAGGGCATTTTGCGAATGCCCGCCTGGCTAACGACCACCCTCAAGTAGAAAATCTGTCGCCAAGCATCTAACGGTATGTTCCGGCAGCAGACCTTAGAAGCCAGTGAAATTACAGGCACATGAGACTTAACAACTACGTGTCAAGGTGACGGGCGCAGTGCAATTCGTGACTTGTGATGAAATGCATCTGTTAGAGGCAGAGGTTAGTCCGCTTTACATCAGGTGGGCTTCGAGGTTGTGCCGTCACAATAATATATTAAAAAAAAACTAAGTTCTCGCTCGTTCAATTAATCAAACAAATATACAAATCTTTTCTCTGTATAATATTAGTGTAGATGTAGATATAAAATTCTCGGGTCATAGTGTTTCTGTTTCTAACAAAACTCCTCCGAAACGGCTTGACCCTCAACCCTGAAATTTTGTGTGTATATTCAGTACCTAAGTCTAAGAATAGGACGTTAACTAGTTTTTATACCAACATTTTATTTTTATCTTTCGGATATAGGTAATACGATTATAATAATTTATTTACAATTTGGCATTAAAAATACATTCACCCCTATATTTTCACCCTAATACCACCAACCCCTAGGTGATGTTCTGAAAAATGGCCAGGTCAGGAGTACTTATCCTCAACCAACGTTCATTAATGAAAGGATTGATGAGTGTAGATGAAACGAAAGAGATATGTAAGGATCGTAGTATGTGGAAATTTTTGGTCTCTGCCTACCCCACCGGGAAAGAGGTGTGATTTTTTTATGTACCACGTATGTATTGTTCATAGCGCTTCATTCCTCTTTCTCATGAGTGAAAGACACACCACATCTCCTAATTATATATTTTTTATATATTTGTTAATATAATCTAATTCGTAAAGAATAAGAACTCCATGTCACGTGACGTATATCTTCGTAAGAACGTAAAAGCCTTATACATACAGCACACCATAAAAGAACCAGTTGAAAGACCCGTGCATTCTACAAAGGCGAACGGCGACAAAGGTTATTTTATACTGGTACTGCGGGGAAATAGACATAACATTGCCCACGCAGGAGCGCACATGGACAAAAACCTTAACACCTTCACAGAAATACATACACACATACAAATATTTCTGACAGTCCGGGCACCCATGTTGCCGTTTTTTAGAATATTGAGTTTTCGTATTTATCTAGGACACTGTGATCACAATATGTTCAGACAAAAATGAAAAGAAACTAAAAAATAAGCAAAAGGAATTGCTAATGAAATATTTGTCAGTAAGTTTGGAATATTTCTATGCTCCCACAACTAAATTCAATCAGTAAAATTCATATAATTATGACCATGAAAAGCTGCCCATTCACGCACTCAGTTTTACAGGGTTCATTCATTCATTTATATTATCTACAGATTAATATATGCCTGTTATTTGCTGCGGAGAAATAGCGACAGCGTGATTTTTGACCAATGACAGCACAATGACAGACGACGCAATACACCCGAAGAACATGGACTTTCATCTATGGACTGGAAATACCTACAAAATAAACGTGTATACCTACTTTCCAAAAGGGCAAGTCAAATGGCTGCGATCTGAGTTGCTCTCTTGAAATAACGTTTTTATCGATATCGATAAATTATGATATGACACATTGAATAAAAATCCCACATGGAGGTATTAATTAATATATTTTCAGAATCAGAACATACCAGTATACAGGTCAGGGTATCCTTGGCCGACAAAGAATATCTACGTACTTACTCCTATTATTGTATGATAAATATGACATTTTAAATATTCTGATAGCACAGAAACCTAATGAACGCGCACACGGAATTGAGCCACATAAATGGCTCAAACATGTAATGGACGCGAAAGCTGTTAAAATTAATGTTAATATTAATACATTATAATTTCAGGCGGCCATGGCACGTGGAGTTTGATTATCATATTATTTAGTCAGTTTAGGGTAGCATATCGGTAAACTTTCTGTTTATACCGAATTAAGATGGTATAGTGCCCTGTAAAACGCCTAATGAGTGGCACACCCTATCGATATCGAAATGAGGTAATAGTACGCTGCTCATTCAGCGCATTTGTTCCCTTTGTCGCTTCGTAAATAACTTATTTCAATATGACTGATTGCAAATTTCTGGCATGAATTTGTACTCTGGTTATTTAATCTTCTAATAGAAGTTTCGAGAGTAAAAAAGAATCATACATGAATGATACGTTTATTAAATAATATATTCTCGAAATTTATATTCCTTCTTTATTTATATTCCTATTATTTTATTATAAATGAAGAATATACAAAATTATCAGACATTATAAAAAAATAAACTACGCACAATAAATGTTTTCACCCAAATCTACTGTTGCCTACACACCTGCCTGTTATGATATAACTTTTTCACTTTGCCATATTTGAGTTGAAAATATAGGTAACTATGTTATTAATAGGACATCATCATCACAACATCCTGCATTTTATGGACATTAGTATCTCCAGGAACAACAAAGCAATATGGTCGAATTGCCTAACTTTATATAAAAAGTTTGCCAATTGCAATAGCCGAAGCTGTAAAATAGAATGCTGCTACCATCAATGTGGTCATCGCTTACCAACACTTTTCCACCACACAGTATTCATTAATAATAAAATTAAAAAAAATAAGACTTTATTTTCCATATCTCTTAAATAACATTTTAAATGTGGATTCTTATTTACGAATTATATAATTATGTATTCAAAAAATTACGATTTTAATCTAAATCTCCTCCAGTTTCTTCCATTTGTCCCTGTCCTTTGTAATATTCTGCCATTCATTTCCTGCTTGGTGTATGTTCACTTTTTTGTATGGTAGAAGCAGCAGACTCCAGCACTGAGGTCTAAAAAAAAGATAGTTAATGAACTAATATTTTCAGATTTGCAAATTAATAATAAGCAGTTACGGTCGCGCTGCTGCTGGCAGAATGCGTTTGATAGTTCGTGTTTGTGTTTTCGTCGTAGCTTTTTAATTGCTAAAATATACAATTAAATTTATTTTTTTCCGGCGGTATGCCTTTATTAAACAAAATACTATGAACTATATACAACACTACAGCTACTACAATAAAAGCATTTAGACAATCTATAAGTTATAGCAGACTCATAGGCAGTCCAAATGCTTATAGACATTATAAATATTTATAGACATTCAAATGCCCGTCTAACACAATATTAAGCAAACATAGCCAACGTCATTTTTAGGGGAAAAAAAATTATTACGAACTATCAAACGCATTGTCTCATCAGCCGCACTATAGATGCAATTTTTACCTCTTCATAACGCAACATCTGAATATTCTCACACAAAATTGGTCTATTTTGTCTCTCTTCAGAATTATGTTCTTTGCAGCTCTGAAATAAATAAAAACATATGAATATTATTACGAAATAACTAAATATATTGAAATTTATGAAGCATACAAAAATATTTTTGAATCTCCGAATTTTACTTATAAATGTATTTTAGAATACTAAAAAAATACTCGTTTCTAGCACAATCAATAGGTTTCTTAACGGTATCTAGGTACCTATGTCGTACCATCAGAATAAGTTTAGATACAAGAACTATTACATACATTTATAGAACTAGGTAGATATTTGTTGGCCTGGGATAGGATAACTGTAAAACAGTGTGCTGATTCGATAAATGTATAAATTATTACAATCGCGTAGGTTTTATATTCAATCGTATCATTATTCATCGATATCGACAAGAATGATATATGTAGAAGAGATCGAATCTTCCAATCTCAGCCATTCAATTTGTCACTTTTTTAAGGTATTTTATTTGTATTTTCACGTGTGTGTGTGTGTGAACCTAGCTATCCAATATTGAGTTTAGTTTGTTACTGGTTTCTTTTCAGTGACATTGTGGACGATGAGCCTAAGAATTTTCTAAAACCTTACCACAAGTGACAGAGAAGGTATTGCATAATCATGCAATCTCATAATATTAAGGGTCTTGTTAAAGCATGTTTCTTCAAAATGCAATGAACAGACGAACCAGTTCTTGTGACGAGGGTTAATATTATCACATCCAATAACATTAATCCACCTTCTCCTTAATACTTCATTATTTGAAAACCTGAAACAGACCATAACAATGAGTAAAGAAATAATAGCAGCGAATATCAGGCTGATGATGAGAGGTAGCAGTTGTGTTTTAGTTTTGTTAAGATTGAACGCCGAAATAATATTACACTATTCCTTGACATTTAAAAGTAGGTACGTAAGTAAATATCGATAAATTATAGCAGTTGATGTCACATCACTAGCTTACGTTATGTTTTCGAAATACTTAACAAAAATGATAGAAAAATAAGCGTAATAAGGAAAATAATCAAATAACACATGGTTTCTTGTCCTTCAACTACGCTTGCATCTATATAAAACATCAACTGAATTGAAAACTTATGATCATGCAGATACTTACTTATGAAGAGTCAGTTGGGGCTGGTTTTTATTTTAGCGGGCCTTACAGTGAGCTATCGAACATGAAGGCATGGCGCACTTTGTATTTCCAGCAATAAAGTCTCTATTTACTGAAAAAAATAGTAACATACAACCACTTGACTATATAAAAACCACGAAACTCGGCAAATCAGCTGGTGGACTGTGGCACGCTCTGTCAATATAGTGACGTCATTGCACAATGTTTCCGAAATATGTATTAGCAAACGTTTCACTATCTCTTTTCGCATAAGCCATTATTGGTTAGTTAAAAAGAGATAAAGTGTTATTTGAAACTGTGGCGTCGATATTTTATAATATTTGTATAACCTAACGTATGTATAGAACAATAGTTCCTATCCCTGTGTTTATAAATCCATGCCGAAGAATCACAAGCTTGCGTCACCACCAATAACAGAGTAGAATGGAATTTTCTTGACCTTTTTTGATTCAGTTGTCATTTTACACTAGCCTGTTGTAGTAAGTATGACTTAACAGTGAATTAAATTTGAATTCTACCGCTCAGATTTTTCTTCCAATAGAATTAAATAATCCTTTCTGAACCTGAGTCGATACGCAGGTAATAAATAAGTCACTTTTAGGGACATCTCGCACTTGACCAAAAAATGTATTATGTTAAGGCGAGGCTTTCCACGGACTTAAGGTATTTTATGCGAGCGCGACGTATTCATTTACGCGACACAAAGTTGTGTGCGATGCGCCACGCGCACGCTTTTAGCTCTCCAGGTAAGGTACAGTACAGTCCTACCTACGTAGCGGAGATCACGTCAGTTTGACATTTTAGAATAATTAACTTTTGTCGTGTATTGGTACATACGCCGGAAAAATAATCGGGTCCTGTAGGGGACACATACAGGATGTTAGGGTCATTGTGTACCTACGGTTATTTTAAATGGGTAAATTATCATTCTTAAGGATAACATTTTTATTTGTGAGAACTACATTAAATTAATATATTTAGGTTCTATTATATTTTTATTATAGAGAAAGCCGTTTAATGCACCTATTCACAAATGGCAATTTGGTAATATTGTTATTTTTAAAATATATACATAAAAACTTCATTAAAATAAAACATTAAATGTCACAACCATGTCATGTGAAAATCCCAGAATTCAGTTACAAGTCTGTCTGTCACAGTTGTCCTATTAACTAATGGCGTCAAGTGATATAGCTGCGTAAAAATAAGTTTTATATTAGTTATTTTGTAAAACGAGTACCCTTATGCTGTCAAGACCGTGGCTCTTAAAATATGTATTTATGAATATGTCTTCGCAGATTTTTATTAATATGGTGTGTTTAATAACAATTAATCTAGTGATTGTTTTAAGATGGCTATTTATGTTTAATCTTTGTTGTTATAGCATGGTGCGAACATTTCACGTCCATGGACGTCACAACCGTGGTTTTCATAGAACCGGGGTTGTGGCGAGTGGCCCATGGTCGAGACAAAGTCGTTTAGTTTTAGTTAAGTTTTTTAAATTATTATTTTCAGACCATGTATTCAACATAATTACAAAATATACATAAATCTCAAAGAATTATATCGTGCGTTTAAAATAAAACCAAATTTCACAATATTTTTGATATAATTTAAGCTCATTCCAATGTACTGTTTTGCAAGTTTAATAAAAAAGATATTATCCAAAACGATACTTGTTAAGTTGAGCGCTTATAGAGAGCATTTTTGAAACTAAAAATATGTATCAATTGTCTTGGTTGTAACAGGAGCCCCATTGTAATACATTTCATAAAGCTGTCATTTACAGAGTGCTCAATTCAAAGTCAATGAGTACAAATTCTTACTTCATATTCATCGCTCATCAAGGCAACCATCTTCAGGCAGATATGTGTATTCTAGCAAAATTAGCCAGAAATAAAAATAAAATTTGCCAGATAGTGTCTATTATTGAAGATACAGTAGAACCATATCCCGTAAAACTAAAAAAAATTAAGTCATAAAACAGGGCAACAGATACTATATTTAGATATAATGCGTCTATACGCGCACTATTATAAATCAAAATGTTATTTGGAATTAAAAATTGATAAATGAATTTTAAGTTACTATATAAAAGTAGTTTATGAAAATTGTAAGGTAAGGTTTTTAACATATTTCTAATAAATTCAGTTCATAATGGCAAAGCTTTTTAACCGACTTCAAAAAGTAGGAGGTTCGCAATTCGTTTTTACCATTGGACATATTTGGACATAAATGTGAAAATTTATGTGCTTCAAGCATTTTATATCTGCACGAACGTGATTATATTTTTATCTTAAATTTATGAAAATATTTGAAAATTATTTTGATAAAACCCGTTCTCTCGTGTAGCTCATAACTATTGTTGTCGTGGAGAAGACTGTGTATAATATCATGCTAAAGCTGGTGATAGACGGCGCGGGCTAGCGCGAGCCGGACGACGCGTCGTCCGCCATATCACGCGCCGTCTAGCACCCCGGCGCGGCTCGCGGCGCGCGTCCGCCGTCCGCGTCCGCGCGATCTATAGTGCGTCGGTTTTTCGACACGAACCAAAGGCGCGCGCGCGGCCTGCGGCGCGGCTCGCGCTAGCACGCGCCGTGTATCACCTCTGACGAGCCGAGCCTCTAGACGGTTTAGAGCCATGGTGCCCATTTGGAGTTTAATTTTCTATTTGAAACACATATACGTGAATTAAATGATTATGGACTTTATTCAACTCTATGAAAAGGAACAGTTTATATGAAATCATAAAGATACAGGTCACAAAAACCACATCCGCGGACGTCGCGGCCTGAGGCGCGGCTCGCGCTAGCACGCGCCGTGTATCACCACAGGCTCGTGTCCGCGCTAAGTCCGTGGAGGCTCGTGTCCGAGCCTCTACGGACGACGGAGCCGTCCGTGAAGGCTCGGCTCGCGTTAGCCCTCGCCGTCTATCACCAGCTTAAGGGTTTCATTAAGACGACCACGTCTTTTACTGAGTTTTTCACTTGAAACTTTGTTTCCATTGCATTCTACACAGAACAGTACTTTTAATATGTACACGAACAAGTGCTAATTGAAAAGCTCCTTCTAGATAGAGAATGTGAAATTAAATTGTTTCTCTTTGATCATGACAGCGCTTAATATTCCACGTCTTGGTAAATGAATTTAAACCAAAAAATGGAACCAACTTCAACACTCAAAAGTGTGAAATAACTTGTCGAAGTCGGTTCCATGCGCAAAATATTGTTATTCTATGTACTTTTGAACTATTATGGAACCGACTTGAACAAGTTATTTCACGCTTTTGAGTGTTGATGTCGGTTTCATTTTTTGGTAAACATTTTTTTTATATTGAGACATTACATTAGTATTGGATTTGTTAGTAAATTTAAGTAGTATTTTTTTATTATTATAGAAATAATATGTAAGATTAAGTGATTTTTAATACTGGATGGATATAAATTGAAATATAAGTAAATAACGTAAATCTGGCTGTATGGAAACTCATGTCACGTCACGACTATGGTACTCAATGTCACACTCGAGACTTTGAACTAGTATTTTAATATTTTCCTAGGTTCAATGAGCTTGCGAAAATGTAAAGAGTTTTATGTGTGATAATGATAATAATATACATTAAAAAAATCTAAATATATATTTTACTAGCTTTCCGGGCGCGGCTCCGCCCGCGCGTATGTCGGTTATCGCGCGAAAACATGAACCTCTTTTTGCGCAGTCGGATAAAAACTATCCTATGTTTTTTCCCGGGTCTCAAACTATCTCCATACCAAATTTCATTCAAATCGGTCCATTAGTTTTGGCGTGAAAGCGTAACAGACAGACAGACAGACACACAGAGTTACTTTCGCATTTATAATATTAGTACTGATTACAGTTGATTTGAGGATTACCCAAATAACAAATATAAAGAGATACAACAGAATAAATTGAACTCATATTTTTTGGCATTGGACCTAACAATAGTGATAACAATTTAATAACCTTAATTAACCATTGTGTACATATTAATAGTATATGGTTCGCAAATTGCGTTAAAAACTACACGAGTTAGATATAGTTTTAAACACTCAATTACAACATAACTAAATTCCATTCATCAAAATTGGTTTTCCCGGTCCTTCAGGAACCGTTCAGAAAATTAAAAGTAGAATACGTTATATCATCTAAATCCATTCAGCGGTGTTGGAAAACATTTTTTTTGCTAATAAATGGGCTTGACTTCAACACTCAAAGGTGCGAAATAACTTGTTGAAGTCGGTAACATGATAGTTCAAAAGTACCTATTATTACAATATTGTGCGCATGGTCCCGACTTCGACAAGTTATTTCATACCCTTGAGTATTAAAGTCAGTTCAATTTTTGGGTAAAAAAAACCCCCCCATTTTAGTATCCCTTGCTACTTGCGGAATCGATTGTCATTCATTGGCAATAACTATATCATCAAGATAGGAAAAAATCTTTCAGTTATTGGAGTGTAACTCAAAAACGGCTTGACCGATTTTGATGAAATTTAAATGGGACCACACGACAAACATTTAAATAAAAAAGAATCATTAGAAAATTACAAATTTACGAGAGAAAAAATTATAGTCATGTGCGGGATTCGAACCCGCGTCCATCCACCCCTTTAGCCGGGGTATGCTCTAACCAATTGAGCTAACAAGTAACATGACACAATGACTCATAACTGTAATTCTTGCGCTCGTTCTTCAACCATCGTATCGGGATGGAGCGACACCTATAGTTCAACTTGCGTTATACTACATACAAGACCAATTTTGCAATTGGTTTTAAACTTGTAAATGATGACACAACCTTATAATTTTAATATTGTTAAGTTTGCAATAACGCCTGCTAGGCGAATTACATTACAAAATTACAAATTTACGAGAGAAAAAATTATAGTCATGTGCGGGATTCGAACCCGCGTCCATCGGCTAAAAGGGTGGATGGACTTGAAATTATAAGTTTGCGTCCTCATTTACAAGTTTAAAACCAATTTCAAATTGGTCTTGTTTGTAGTACAACGCAAGTTGAACTATAGGTGTCGCTACATCCCGATACGATGGTTGAAGAACGAGAGCAAGAATTAAAGTTATGAGTCATTGTGTCATGTTAGCATAATAATTTCAATAAATATTTCAGTAACACCGCCGTACATGTGTCTGCTGAAGTCGAGACCCTATTGCAAAAGTCTCGAAATGGGTCCGAAGGACCTTAGTCGCAATTATCAAGTAAGAAAATTACAAAAAGACAGGTTCGTAGTTCTATCGCTTAACTCTGCCCTTTGTTATGGCAATAATTTTTGAGCTTATTATGCACATTTGAAAGACATTCAGGCCTGCCGATATGCCAGTGTTGCTTTTATAGTGTTCCGTAACTCAAAAGGAACCCTTTTAGGATCACTTTGTCGTCCATCTGTCTGCCAAGACCCCTTTTCTCAGGACGCAAAGAGCAACTTAAAATATATATCAAGTGTCAAATGTGAATCTGTGAAAACATCAACGCGATTAAAAGATATGATCGTTTATGTCACATATTTTGCGATTTCATTAAAGAAGCAAAACCTATACTTCCCGTTGACCTAGTAGTAAAAAGTAGTGTCCTACAGAACATTAGAAATCCATAAATACGTACCTAGTTTAATACTTACCTAACAAAGTTGGATGTTAACGTCTTAAGGACATTGAAGTCATGGTTGGGGCTTGCATTTTCGGCAGACCCATCTACTTTATTTAGGGATCAAACAAATTTTGGGATGAAATTAAAGAAACCATCGGAGCTCTATAAAAACCTCAGAGTTACCAAAACGCACGTCTTATTAAAATCTCGAGACGATATAGTCGCATCTCTCCCAAAAGACAAAAATGCCTCCAACCTTGATTCGAGGCTTCAATTCCACAAACAATTTATGATAGGTGCACAGTCTAGCAAAGCGGGTTTTGGGTTGAAAAAGAAAGTTGAGGATAAAGACATTGTAAAATCTTTTCTAAAAGACGAAAATTATAACTATAAAGTGCATGCAATGAGCTTAGAAATGCAAAGCGAATGGCTAACCATAGGTGAATTTTGCTCTGGCGTTAAAGTGGCGTACCTTGATATACGATTGGTCACCTGCCTTATTAAAATTTTATCTAAACGCCTTTCAGATGACCCTCCCAGACCAAAGTAACTTAGTAAGATGGGGGAAAGCCACCGAAAAGTCTTGCGGTATTTGTCGGGAGGCGATAGGTACACCAAGGCACTTATTGGTAGGATGTAAGGTGCTCCTTGATAGGGGTCATTATTAAAAAAATATGAAAAATGTGTGTTTTACACACGTTTTGTAATATATATATCACAAACTTGTTGATAATACAAGATGATTTTTACTTTGATAAATAGAGAATAACTATTCCCTTAGTTCCTTAAACCAGTTATGTTTAGTTTTCTCATAATTATAAATTATTTGATATGGCGCTTTTGACCTTTTTGAAATGCTGTAGGTGCTAATCGCAATGACCATCTGTCCCTTTCGTAAGCGTTCGTTATCCATTGCATGCCAACACAGAAGTTAGTGTTGGTACAGAACCCTCGTTGTGTGCGTCCAATTCGCACATGGCCGGTTTTCAAATAATTTGTTTTACTTTGACAACACAATCTCAATTGATAGAAGTTGAGTAGTGATCATGAAGGTTTTAATATGCTAAGTCTATAAGAATTATTGACACTATTAAGGACAGCTGCTGGAACATTTATAAAGAAGTGCTTGGCGACAGGATGTTTAAATGAGGTTTGTAGCTAGCTCAGCGGGTATTTGCAAAATGCCCTACTATCACCATGCTTTACTCGGAAAAGTCACCTGCGTAGTTAAAGTAAACTTTTAAGAGGGGGCTTCCCGTGGGGTGCCCGGCAAATATTGCTTCCTAGGGAGAGGAAGAACTGCTATCTTAAAATGCCATCCTCAAGTTGTCTGCTAAGCGATGCAATGGGGTTATGGCAGCCATAACGGCGGAGGCTTTTTTTTTTAAAGTGGCCGTTTTGGCAGTTGATGATGAAGTTCAAGATATGGATAACGTTCTGACTGAATATTTTATCTGAAATTGACAGCGTTGTATGGATCTATTGCTTACCTGTGCGAACCGGAAGACTGTTCATGTTATATCAACAACACAACAACTTAAAAGTTATAATATACTATTTCACAGAATATCAAAGTGTAACACAAATATCGATGACTTCTATTGCACTCCTGATAAGAATAGCTGTCGAAATTGATATAATTGTTATATCTTGGTTATATCAACAACCAGCACTAAGATAAAACAAATAAATACCAATAGATAGTGATACCAATATAACTGAGGACGTTGTCAACAGAGAAAAGAAATATCGGCGCAAATTTAACTGAATGAGGCCTATGCTACGTGAGACAAGGTTACGTAGGATTCACTACCAAAAAACTGTACCTACCGACAAAATATGATTGTACACATTTAATATCAAAGGAGAAAATGAAGTCCAATGAACCAGCATTGTCTGAGGGTGTTTGTAATATAATGGCAACAATGATTATACGGGAATTGATTTATTTAAATATGCAAAACAGCTTAAATAATGAAGACAATTTTTCGATATATTATAGAAAAAAATAAAAGTTAGTAGTAGTAGATACTTTAGGTATCACTAAAATTGGTAATATCTAAAGTATATTCATTTTTCTGGAACTTTTACAGATTGAAATTCAAAAACCCAGCTATTGGATAAACCTGAGGAAGAAAGAATACGATGAGCGAAGCCAGTGGTTTAAAAATATAGAATCCTAAGGTAATATAATCCTAATCGTACTGAAAGGTTTCACAGGTGCGAGATGCAATAGAAGATTGTTGAGTACAAGGGTCGAAAGGAATGAATTCCCATACGAGGCATTTAAACCGAGCTCAGCGAAGGCGGCTATAACCCGAGTAGGAATTGATGACTTTCATCCGTGTTGAACACTCTACTTATCATTTCGAAATTAAGAAAAGTAAAAATAGTCATTTTATAAAATACTCATTTATATTCATAACATAAACATATTAATAATTAACTGAGAGGTTAGAACTATTGGTGAAATTTGAAGTAAATTTTTTTGATTTGGCCTACGGGCGGCTATAGTCCGAATAGAAATTGATGACTTCTACCCGCGTTAGACACTCTGCTTTTCACTACTTATACAGGAAGGAAAATATAACTCTTACACCTTACCTCTTACGCTGTCTTTGTGTGATTTCCAGTTCAGATTTTTGTTTAATACGATTCCAAGAAATTTAATTTCGTCAACTTTTTCTGCATGTCAATCTTCGATTAAAAATGTCAATAATATAGTTTTGAAAATTGATTTATTTAGCCCATTAGTTATTTCGTTCTAACCAAGTTATTACTGATTCTATTTCAAAATTTAGTGAATCTTCAGACGATTTATTAGTAGTATCTGGCACTACAATGGACGCGTCATCAGCAAAAAGTACACACTGTTTATTTGTTATGTTTGATAAGTCGTTAATGTAAATAAGAAATAATAATGGTCCCATAATACTGCCGCGGGGCACGCCGGCGATATAAGATTTGGTACTTGATTTAAACGCCCGCACCGTTGATACTAAGTGCTCAATTGCTCATCAACACTTTTCACCTCCACGTATGGTTTTCAACCGGCCAAGTAGCTTGTTAACCAACCTAGAGCAAGGCCTCGGACACCATAAAATAAATTTTTTTAAAAGCATATAGTGGTCCCCAAAGTCGAAACCTTGCTCGTATCAAAGAATACTCCTGAGACGGGTATACGTATATCAATGTACATAATTAAACTATTTACCAGAGCAAAAGCAGCTAATGTCGTTGATTTTTTTTCCGATAACTATTTTGTTCTTCTTTTAGCACTCTATATGCGTCAAAGACTTATAAAACGGTGATGGATCACATTCTCAAATATTTTAGCTAAGATAGGTACTTAGTAGTTTTAGGAAAAGGTAAACAAAAATAGTAGTTTTTATAATATTTATTTTGATAATAATAACTTGAGTAGTGGGTACCCATAATTAATTAATGCGGATTTAGTTCAAAAAGGAACCGATGACTTACATCCGTGTTAAACAATCTACTTTTCATTTAAAAAATTGAAAAGAAAAAAAGGATTTTTAAAAATATTTACCGAATATAATAAACATGATTCGAAGATACATTGTTCACGCCGAAGGTTGCTGTGGAGATCTTCATTAAAAATCTCCTTTTGTGCTTTCAGACTTTATTTGTAGACAATTTAATAGTACATGGTAGTTAAAATTCAATAATTATTGCTGTAAGTTTAGCATCTTCTTAGGTTCGTTGAGAGAGTAATGGCGGCGCAGTCGCAGGCGCTGAGGACCCCTCCCGCATACCGCATTCCGCTGCCACCTTCATACTAGTTAAGCTGGTTACGTTCTGAACATCCTCCCGCCCCTTGAAAGCCCTGGCTTTCAAGAGTATGATTCTGGATTTGGTAGAGGACAAAGTCTGGAAACTGCTCTCCTTAATACGGATTTGTTGGTTTGGACGTCGACCACTCTGCATACACCGTCGGAGCCAGCATACGTTTTGACTATGCGGCCTAAATGCCATTTCATTGGCGGTAAATGGTCCTCTTTAAGAATGACGAGGTCTCCAGTTTTCAGTTGTTGACCTTTAGTGCACCATTTGACCCGTTGCTGGAGTTCACATATGTACTCGCGCGTCCACCGGTTCCAAAATGTTTGTCGCAGTCGTTCAATAAGCTGGTAGCGGTTGATTGAAATTTTGGCTGTCGTCGGCGATGGCAAAGAGACCAATGGCCGTCCAACAAGGAAGTGACCAGGCGTGAGTGGTGACAAGTCAGAAGGATCCGATGACAAAGGTGTCAACGGACGTGAATTTAAAATTGCCTCAATTTGGCAGAAAAAAGTTGTTATCTCCTCAAAAGTTAGACTAGTATTTCCTACTATTTTGCGTAATAAATATTTTGCTGATTTTATGCCTGCTTCTACGATTCCAGAAAAATTTGGTGAATATGCTGGGTTAAATTTAAACTGAATACCTTCCTCGTTTGCGAATTCAGTAACTGGCTGACGACAGGCCCTAAGCATTCTTTTTAGCTCGTTGTTAGCACCAACGAAGTTGGTGCCGTTGTCGCAATATATTGTCTGAGGCTTAGAGCGTCGTGAAATGAATCTTCGAAGGCATAAAAGAAACGCGTTGGTACTCAAATCACTTGATATTTCCAAATGTAGAGATTTAGTTGAAAAACAAACAAATAAACAAAGGTAACATTTACTAGTGCGAGCCCCTCGGCCCTTTCGACTAGATATGTAGAAGGGCCCACCGAAGTCTAGACCACACGTTTCAAATGGAGGAGCAGGAGTTATACGAGGTTGTGGTAAATTACCCATGATAGGCTGTACAGTTTTACCTCGCATCCTGATACATACGACACACTTGCTAACAGTTTTCCTAGCAATATCTCGTCCACCTGTTGGCCAAAATTGCTCTCGAACTGAGCTGAGCAACAGTTGTGGACCACAATGTAATAGTCGCACATGTTCACGTTGAAATAAAAGCTTAGTGAAATGATGTTTTGAATCAATCAGTATTGGATGTTTTTTATCAATGGAGTAATGAGGACTGCTTTGAATACGCCCACCTACCCTTAACACACCATGGCTGTCTAGATATGGATTCAGAGCTAAGATGTGTGACTTAGAAGGTAAGTTGTGATTTGAAGACAACACCTGTATCTCTGTAGGGAATGAATCCTTCTGTGATAGCTTTGCCAATAATGTAAGTGAATTCTGAAGTTCGTCTATGGTAAGTATTGTATCTTTAATTTTATTATTGTTACATTTCATATTGTTAATAAATCTTAGTACGTACGCTAATATTCGTTGTATTTTGTGTAGTTTTGAATATTTATAAATATTTATTATAGATTCAGAGTTTGTTGTAGTAAAGTTGGTCTTTATTTCAGGTAACACTACATCTGGGATGGTATTAGGGGGCCAGTAATCATCACTCTGCAACAAGAATTTCGGTCCTGACCACCACAAATCAGCATTTGGCAAATGTTGCGGCTGAACACCTCTGGTTGCTAAATCGGCGGGGTTCATATCGGTTGGTACCGATCTCCATGCGTTCTGAGGTGTCAGGTCACGTATTTCTTGTACTCTATTGCACACAAATTGTTTGAGAGTTTTTGGCTGTGTCTTGATCCATCCTAAAACTATGTATGAGTCAGACCAAAATGTTGAAGTTCTGATTTGTATGTCAAGAGATTCCACTACCTTTTTATGCAATTTAGCACCTAACAGCGCAGCACACAATTCCAGTCTAGGAATTGTTGTTGGCTTCACAGGGGCAACTTTAGTTTTTGCACACAATAAATTTACTTTACTTTTACCCGTATTATCAGTCGATTTAATAAATAAACAGGCTGAATACGCTTTACTCGAGCTGTCAACAAATATATGAATATCCATGCTACTTGAAAAGTGCAAGGATATATATCTAGGTATGTGTATTGTTGCTAGTATTTTAATATTTTGCGCAAACTCTTTCCATTCATTTTCAATTTGCTCTGGGACTGGTTCATCCCAGTCTAACTTTGTTAGCCACAGTTTTTGTAGTAGCATTTTCGGAATAATAATTGAAGCAGATAATAATCCGAGCGGGTCGAATATTTGAGATGCAGTAGAAAGTATATTTCTTTTAGTAGTTACTTCGGGAATTATAATATTCGCAGAAAATTTAAGAGTGTCTTGAGAAGGAGACCATATTAAGCCTAGAACTGAAGATTGTTTAGAAAACTCATGATTATCTTTCGTAGTAAGGATGTTACAGTCATCAAAAATTTCAGGGCAATTGGTTCTAAATTTTCTAAGTGGAAAACCACCCTTTCTTAACTCATGTGTAACACCTGTAACAATGTCCTTCAACTCGGAAGCAGATTTAGCTGTCAAAAGACAATCGTCAACATAAAAATTATGTTTGATGACGTCACTTATCCTTGAGTCTGTACACTCTTCTGCCAATTGTAGTAAGCATCTAGTGCTTAAATATGGTGCAGAAGCAGTGCCATAAGTAACAGTTTTTAGAGACATCGTTTTCAGTGGCTTGGCTTCGTCATCCCTCCAGAGTATTAACTGTAGATTTCTTTGAGCAGGATACACCATTACTTGTCGATACATTTTTTCAATATCCCCAGACACTGCATACGGATTTTGACGAAATCGAATCAGAATTGAGATAAGATCATCCTGTACCGTTGGTCCCACTACCTGTATATCGTTAAAAGATTTACCACTTGTAGTTCTACATGATCCATCAAAAACTACTCTTAACTTAGTTGTTTCACTTTGTGCTCTTATGACTGCATGGTGAGGAATGTAGTTGCCAAAAGCAGGTCGTTCAATTTCAGTAAGATGGCCTAAATTTCTATATTCATTAATAAATTCCTTGTACATTTGTTTGGTTTGAGGTGACCTTGATAATCGTTGCTCTAAATTAAGAAAAAGCTTTTTTGCAATATTGTAAGAATCACCCAAAGCCTCTTCTGGATCTTCTCGAAGGGGAATATTAACACAAAACCGTCCGTCACTAAGACGTGTCGTAGTTTTAGTGAAATGTGTTTCACAGAATTGTTCATCGGTGCTTAGTAACTTGTTAGAAGAGGGAATTTCCTCTAGTTCCCAAAAGCGTGTCATTGAATCATGGACCTCTTGACTAAAATTGCAATGTGTAGTTATAGTATGACTATTTGAGTTAGTACTGCTACCACCCATCGATCCAGCTACCACCCAACCTAATTTAGTATCTCTTAATGTAGGTTTGTTTCGTCCTAATTTGATTGGATCAGTAGTATTTAGTAGTTCCCAAAATACGTCTGCCCCGAGAAGTATGTCAACTTCCGAGGGACGATAAAACTCTGGGTCGGCTAGTAGGATGTTAGCTGGCAGATTTAGTTGTGACGGATCGATCTTAATACTCGGTAGGTTACCCGTGATTTGAGGTATGACCACACACGAAACATTGATGCTGAATGCAGTTACTCGTGATTTAATTATTAGTTCACAACTTTGTGTCGCGTTGATAGTACCATTATTGATGCCAGTAATGGCAACTTTATTGCATTTAGTAGAAAGATTAAACTTGCCTTTTAGTTTTTCAGTTAACAAAGATGACTGACTTCCACTGTCTAGAAGTGCCCTGGCCTGGTAAGTCTTCTTAGTTGTAGGATTCACAATCTCCACCAACGCAGTACTCAGTAGTACTTGGCTAGGCATGGCCGCTGACAAGGACACAGGATCAAGTAAGTAATTACCAATAACACTTGTAGTAGTATTCGTTTGTAGTATCTTAGTATTGGTATTTGTATTTCGTTGTAAATTAGTATTAGTAGTTTGTTGCATATGAGCAGATGCCCTTTGTAGTTCATTTTCCTCAGTAGTATTTGCTTTATTATAATTATAATTCTGTATATGTAATAATGTATTATGTTTTCTTCCGCAGATTCTGCAGTTGCCCATTTTGCAGTTAAAACGCTGATGACCAGGACGCAAACAGTTAGAACAAAGTTTTAATTTATTTATTTCAATTATCCGTGACTCAGGTGACATTGATTTTAATTTCTGACACTCGTAAAGTCGATGACCTTGCTTACATAAAACACACTGATAACTTGAATTATTATTATGTTCCGTAGAAGATGATACCAAAGATGTAGCATGTTTATTATAAGACCTTTTATGTTCTGGTGTTGTATCATTTCTACTAAACTGTACCGTCTCAAGAACATCCGCACGATTTCGCAAAAACTGATAAAAATCTTCTAACTTAGCAGAGTGTGAAAGTGTGCCCTTGTACTCCTCCCATTTGAGACCTGTGGCGCTATCTAACTTCGATGACATCATAAAAATAATAATAGTATCCCAATATTCAGTGGGTTCCTCGAGGGCACTCAGTGCCCGCAAATTTTTGGAAATATGATCAATTAGATACCTTAAGGACTTATATGACTCTTTAGTAATGTTATCAAAATTGAACAAAGATTTTAAATGATTATTTATCAAGAACCTTTTATTATTATACCTCTCATTTAGTAAATTCCAAGCAAGTAGATAGTTTTCTGACGTACATTCAATTGATTTAATTACGACAGCGGCACCAGAATCTAATGATGACCTTAGGTAATGAAATTTATTTATTGCTGGTATCGATTTATTTTGATGAATTAAAGACTCAAAAGTGTCACGGAACTCAAGCCATTGCAAATGATTCCCGTCGAACTTCGGAAGCGATATGGTTGGCAAGCGAACGTGACTCATCGATGTATCACCATTGACGTCACGGGCGCTCGCCATGCCATCTAATGAATTTGATGATTGAAGTTGATTTGAAGCGCTAATAATTATGTCATTTGCAATTGAAGTTAATGTAGAAAATGTGGTTTCAATTTTATCCCGTTCATCAAGTTCATCGTCCACTCTTACCGTTAATTTTTCTATTTTAGTTTGAATATCATCAAAAGTATTGAATAATAGTTCTATTTTATTTAATTTAAATTGTAATTCGCTCACTTGTAATTTAGCTATGTTCTTGGGTGCGATTTGTTGTATAATCTTTATATAATTTTCAAATTTTGTAAGTCGGCCTTTAATGGTTCCTCGCTGATGAGCAAGAGTCTTTAAATTATCTTCCATGACGTATATTGTAATGAAACGTTTACTATTGTAAAGAAAGAAGCAAAGATACTCGCGGTTAGTAGAACGTCGTCAGCCAGCCCAAATTCACCAGTAGCACGGACGCAGCACGGAAATAGCACGGGCGCAGCGCAAGTATGTCCGAGCTGTGCACACTGCACACGACTCGCCTGCAGGTCTGCTACGCACAGATCCGCCTGTGGCGTTACGTTTCTGGAACAGTCGGCAATATCTTTTGAAATACAACTGCTTAAATATAGTTGGATCGATTGCAAGCTAATAATTATACCTAGAACAGCCTAGTAGGTAGGTAGGCACCTGTGCATGTATTACATTGACAAGATAGTCATAAAAAGTTGTTGAAAATAAGCAGATACTTATAGCAGAATAGTAGCAGGGAAGATTGTTACGTAAAAGATGCAAAAGTGTAATTATTTATTCTTAGGGCAAAATATGCTCACGAGGAAGGTATTTATTAGAATAGTTGAGTATAAATAAGAAGAACACTAAACATACTGTTTAAGCTTAAATTTCGCTATAGTAAATTTATGAAAAAGATAATGCGTAGTGCTAGAAGTATTATCTCTAAATAGTAATGCAATATGTAGTTAAGCTTATAATTCTTTAGCACAATAAGCATACCGGTTCTTTATGAAACTTATTAATATTTTATTGAAAAGAATGAAGAAAAAATGACATCGCTTAGGAATAATGCCTATCGTCAATTGCCTATTTAGATCGTAGTAAATGTGTTATAAGGTTCGAATGAATACCTAGTTACAGGTAACACAACAATTTGATGATTTAGCATTACCTATGTGAAACGACAAAGTTAGCGAGAAATAAGTAATTAATTTGCAATATTTACCTGAGAAACTTATGAGGAGATAACACTGAATATTATACCTAAGTACCTATATCACTTAATTCGCGTTTATCACCATTCACACACGATACTTTCCTTGGTTAAATAGACACATTTGGTTCCCGCCGTTCCGGCATTGTTGCGATGCGACTTCAGTAAAAATGGATGATGACTCGTAGAATACTTGTAGAAATATCTCGTCGGGGCCTCCAAATTATGTTCACGCCGAAGGTTGCTGTGGAGATCTTCATTAAAAATCTCCTTTTGTGCTTTCAGACTTTATTTGTAGACAATTTAATAGTACATGGTAGTTAAAATTCAATAATTATTGCTGTAAGTTTAGCATCTTCTTAGGTTCGTTGAGAGAGTAATGGCGGCGCAGTCGCAGGCGCTGAGGACCCCTCCCGCATACCGCATTCCGCTGCCACCTTCATACTAGTTAAGCTGGTTACGTTCTGAACAACATACCTACCTATACAAAACAAATGAGGAGTTTTGATCAAATAAACAATTTGTAAAAGTAATATATCTGTCAGTATTTTTATTACATTATATTTAGTCCACCCTGCCAAATTATATATGTAGTAATTTTTTTTAATGTTATATGTTGAACACAATGCGTCTCCCTCGAGGGCCATTCCGCTAAATAGGTGTTTTTTTTTAATTTACACTGCGCATAAACATAATTATAACATTGACTTCACAAAGTCACATTAAATATTATGGAAATGAAATTATCGTGAGTTTCACACATATTTAAATATTATAAATTAAACCGGAAAAATCACTCATGTTGGGGATTGAATACGTTGATGATGAGCGTGAGCACTCGCCCTGATGATGAGCATCTGATATCCTCGAACACGGGTCGACGTATTCAATCCCCAACATGAGTGTTTTTGACGATTTAATTTATAATATTTACACAATATTTATGCTAACTGTATATCAACGTCAAAATAATTGCAATAAGACGTTATATTAGTTATTAATCGTTTGAAAGGGAATTTTTCAAAGAATAGAACTAAACACTCAACTGTGTAAACAGTAAAATACACTGATTTGAACCAGAACTGAACAAACCTTTAAATGAACAGATGAGAAATATTATTTCTTATGATCTAGTATTTATATTTAATGTTGTAATCAATAAAAGAAAATGCAACATAAATGTTTTCACAGTAAAAGTAACTTATTGGACCTATTACTGTTTGGAAACTTTAAAATGAATGTCAGTGGTACGTTATTTTTACCGAACAATGAATTCCTTTACCTGTTCAAATAGGTGAAATAACTGTTAGCTCTCTAACTGTTTTTAATCAGTTATTCCAACTGCACAAAATCATTAATTCTAACTGAAAATACGTTGCTTTAACTGTGTAAATTTAAACTGTTTAAAATCGGCACATAGTTGGAATGTTTTTTTTCAGTGTAGGTAGATACGTGAACAAGGGTTTTGGACTGTCTTATGTAAGTTATTGAAACTCGTAGACAGATACAGCAAGAAGTACCAGGATTCATATTGTTTTATTAAGTGCTATAAGATTTCGTTCTTGAATTGACCAAGTTGACATATTACTGGACTTTGGAGATCCCCCAAGGAACCCCAAGAAGGAGGAACCCCTATATACGTAGTGATAGAAGTACCGCGTTTGGGCCCGTTTTATTGGGTATATATTCGATATTTCTGCCATAATGACTGAACTGACCTGATCTTGTACCTTGGAGACCACTACTGCATGGACCCCCGTATAGGTAGCGCTAGAAGTGCAATAGAGAGAGTGCTAGAAGTTATCACTATATTATGTTTCTGATTGAGTGACTGAACTTACCAAATGATAGAATTTGGAGACCACTACTGGAACTTCTGTAGTGCTGGAAGTGCCAAGATGCTAAGATTTTTTTACCTGTAGATCAGTTGTTTGCCCTCCATATTTACTAGACGAATTCAGGGTAATCGCCTGAGTCACTACCAGTCTAGCACTTCCGAGCGTCCGGTGAATACATGGCCGCTAATCGTGTTTTTTCGGAATAATCTGTGGACAATACACCTTCCTTGTGTCTTTAGACTCTGCACCAATTATACAGGCACTGTGACAGATAAGAAAACTGTTTCATTTCACGCGTAATTATTGCTTTTATTGTTGAAATAGAAAATATCGTTATTTTGTTTTATCTTTGGAACGATTCTCAATGAAATGAATGAGCGAGATATGTGTATTGTTTGGTGTGAGAGAGTGAAAGAGATGCAGCATAATGGTGATCGGAACGTCTCGTGGCGCTTCGGTGGTAACACGAATTGCTTATTTATCTCTTTCTAACAACAGATATGACGCATAATATTTGAACATTCTTTCCTTTTCATTACAAACTGCTTATAGATGTGCGTAGGTATGTACATAGGTAAATTCTAGTAAGCTTTTAGAGCAGTGGTGTTCGGATATAACAACTCTAAGTATTTCAACTCCCTGCCAAGATGAGGCTAGTTTTATTAGTTACCATTTGATCCTTCTGCTGGAATGACTACTGAAACTACTGTAAAGGTAGTGGAAGTGCTGAGATTAGTTAACTATTTATCATATTTTGATCTTTTTGCTGGACTGAGTCAACTGACCTGACGATGTACTTTGGAGACCAATATTAAGTTAGTGTTTTTACTAATATGTTGGGTAAGATTCCATCGCTCTATGTGTGAAGGCGGTGAGAATATATTAGTAATAATAGTGACGATTTCAATACCTACGAATTCCATAGGCAGTTACCATTTCGGTTGAGGAGGTAATGCCTTTTGTGGTATGAATTCTACGTACTATTCTACGGGGTAAGTTTCTACCATATGGAAGGCGGAAGGGGATGTGTGGGATTTGGACCCACTAACAGATGGAGTCACGTTAGCATTCGCTATCTTGCCCAGGTGGCAGGAAGTGCTTAATCAGGCCTCTGCACCTGTGAACGGGTGAGCTTGCTTACAAAGGCCACCTCCCAGACATGGGGGGTCGTGCTAGCCGGTGGAAAATTCCCCTACTCTCCAGCAGTGAACACGCTACGGAAAAGGAAGAAGGCGGGTGAACCACCGCGCCGCGCCGCTTCTCGCCCCCGCGCCCCATCAGCCTTCCCCGGAGCGGGGCAGCGAAGACAATGTCCGGCCTCCTTCTGCGCCATTTGCACACAGTGATCATGAACACGGGGTGACCCCGTGTAAGGTATTCAATCGTTTTACAATCTAGCAAGGTTTTACTGATGCCAATGTTGACTTATCTCTTTACATATTCACATCTAATCGATTTCGTTTTCGTATAGGCAGTAAAAAGTCATATTTTTCCGTGTATTTTAATGTGTGCCATAAGGCTCGTGTCAGTCTGGCAAACTATTTCGTTGGCACGAAATTATTACATTTGTTTGGCTAAACAATACACTAAGTCCATAAGCTAAGGTATATTTTTGTACACTTAACATTACAAGTAAACATGACGGATTCTTATTTATTTATACAAACCACACCCAACAAACTGATAATTTGATAAGTATTATCTCTTGTCCACTGAGTCTGCGAGGCTTCTAGTGCACGTAATTAATAAATCGTTTGCTGTGTTGTTTTATATTACTTAACTTTCTTGTGTTAAAATAGTTCAAAATGACCAAACAGTTCCAAAGATCAGCCAGTACGATCTACTACACCACAAATTACCAATATTCGTACGTTCCTAACAGAGAAAACGGTAAGCCAGATTTTTCCTACTATGACAGATACGCAATGTTATTTTATTACCTCCATACCTTGTAATTATTGTTGCATACTTCACACATTTTATTATGTTATTAGTTATTACATTGTTATATAATTAAACGGATGAGTTTTATATTAGTACTTGAGAAACTGATTAGCTTGGGACTTTATGATAATAGAGCAGTGTGTAGGTATGTATGCGTCGTACGTGGTTGTATAAAGTACTAGGTAATCGATTTAGGAATTGACAAAAAATTACGTTAATTTTATGAATTTAGGTACTTGAAAACCGGCCAATTGCAAGTCAGGCTGTACTTAATTAGAGTTCCGCATTGCAACAGAAAAAAATGTTTCTTAGTTATTATTGTACGTTGTAAATCGGCATTTTCGCATGATGAAAAGGTAGAGTACTGCATCAGCCACATTGTCCAGTGTCCACTGCTCCCATATTATGGGGGGGTTTGCCATAATCCCTACGCTTGGCAGGCGTCTTGGGGATCGCAGTTTAAGATATCAGTTTCTCAGAAGGCGGTGATGCCCACCTTCCGGTATTTTACCTTTTACACGTAGTCATGGGGGGATGAAATTCTATCTCGGCACTTCACGGGTCTAGCCCGGCACCCCACGGGATAACATATATTTCATGTTATGTTATCAATTTCTGACATAAAAGATATTATGGAGGAAAGCGATACCCTTATTTCAGATTTTTAAGAGTAGAGTTCACCCAGCGCTTACTATATACCTACAAACGGACTTTCGTCATATTTTGAATACCGCAATTGTTCAAAACTCGGTGAAATTTTCTATGCATATTGCTGAGCCTAATATCTATTCTTCTGGTGTGCCAGTTTTTGTATTTATTAAATGTTTTATCCCTTAATGTCAAAATAAGAATTCCTATACAAAACGATTTCTCAAATTATTTTTGGCACACCAGAAGCATAGATATTAGGCTCAAGTATATACATGCAAAGTTTCACCGACTTTGAATACTTAGCATTTAAAATACGAAACTACGTTTGTATGAAAAGTGCTCCGTGAGCTATTTTTTTCATTAAACCTCCTAGTTTTAGAATGAAGGTGGCGTGGCTATTCATTATACAAATGTACGTACTCCCCTATTTTTAGCGAATTTCAAAAAAGAGGAGGTTCTCATCGACAGTTTTTTACCCGATTAATCCGCCAATTATGAACTGATATTGAAGTATTTTTTGTTGGGTTGCGTAATTTTTTCTGCAAGTTAGTCCCATTTAAATTTTATCAAAATCGGTGAAGTAGTTTTTTTTTTTATTATAGTCAATTATCTATAATATATGTATTTGCATGTTGAAGACTTGAAACAATGATGGCCGAGCTATGCTATGCTATGGACTGCCGTGCCGCAGGTCCCTGGTTCGTACCCCACCGCCGCGCTGGCTTGAGCTTCATTGCATCGTGGAAGAGTATTTTGCGAATGCCCGCCTGGCTAGCTACCGCACCTTCAAGTAGAAAATCTGCCGCCAAGCACCTAATAGTGTGTTTCGGCGGCAGTCCAGAGCCGGGAAATATACAGGCACATGAGACTTAGCAACTGTATGCCTTAGTGTGACGGGCGCAGTACAATTCGTAATATGACAAAATCTGTTATTGCGAATTAGGTTAATTCGCTTAACATCAGGTGGGCCTCGTGTTAGTTCCGACATAATCACATTAAAAAAAATTATATAGGTACCTGTGGAAGCGGGTGCTGGCCAGGCTCGAATCTATTTGAATACCGGAATAATGGTAATTGCAACTCTTGTCTATGGTGATCAGTATTTTAGGCGAATGAATGATCTTCTAACTAAGCTCTATAGTGTGCCTAAGTATTACTAAAATGATAGAAGCTACGGTCGTACTTTTATAAGGGAATTCTAAAGTAATTTAAAAATAACTTGCTCAGGACTGCAATTTGCACATAATAAATTTAATTTTAGGGCCATAAATTTTTAATGCTATACCAATTTGGATTTTAGCAAAAACAATATTAGAACTTTTATATATTACTTCATTTTTATTTAGTTTGAGGTGCATAACTAAAATGATTGATCTGTAACGCAGAAAAAAATTAACGTTCTGCGAACAGTTCTGTTATTACGTAGGGAATTATACATTTTTTTAAGTTTGAAAGCTTGTTTTGTGTGCTCTCTTTTTGTTTGAGACAAAATAACAAATTCGCAAGTTTAAAAATAATATAAAAGCAATTTTGAAGACTATCAATAACGATATGTAATGCCAGGCCTTTAAACAATATTATTATATGTTCTATGACAAAACTTTGTTTCAGAAACACGTAGAGTATGTTTCACATATCATTTCTTTATTTATCACGCGGAGCCGATATCGTCCATTTATGAATGAAATTCAATTGTTATCATTATCTATAATGGGCATGGATTAAAACCTTTTCATTGTTCTTACCAAATGCCAATACATACATCGCCCCCTCTACCCGCACGAAGGAAAAATGTGTTGATGCTCTTCGCAAGCCACGGAAAGGATGTATACCTGTATGAAAGTTTCAAAACAAAGTTCAGTTTCGTGTTTTTGTGTAGTGTTCGCAGCAGGCGCGACTAAATTTGTTAAGAAAAATATTGTATACCAAAATGAAATCAGAAATACATCTGTTAGCTGCCGTGTCGGTCACCTTATAAAATATTAATTTTTAGAAACGACTCTATTCTTCTCTAGAGGATACCAGGTAATCTGTGGTAAAATATACAAGGTATTTATTGTGTAGTTAATTGTGTTTATGTTTAACATATTCCAAATATGGATGAAGTTTCAGCGGGAAAATTGGAACTCTGATATTCTTGCTATGTTTATTAAGCGTTAGGTAAGTGGTCGTAAATGTGCATGAGTGTTTTTTTTTTTTAGTGCTGATAGGTAAGCCTTTGACCACAATCTCACGTGATGGTAAGTGATGATGTGGTCGAAGGTGTTAACAGGCTTAACCTAGAATTACTCTGGCTCTCAAGGACAGCTGCCGGAACACACCGTTAGGTGCTTGGCGACAGATTTTCAACTTGAGGGTGGTCGCTAGCCAGGCGGGCATTCACAAAATGCCCTTCCAGCAAGCGGTGAAGCTCAAGCCCGCGGCGGGATTCGAACCATGGACCTGCTGCGCGGCAGTCCATAACCAAAGCCACTGAGCTATCACTGCTTCGAAAAGTGTGGACAAATATTACCAAGAAGTGTTACTTCTGTGTTACTCCAGAAAATTTTTGTAATTTTTCCACTGCCTTACTAAAACATGAACTGTAATTTTTCCACTGCCTTACTAAAACTTACTGATAACGTGGCCTATTGACTAGGAAGTCCTATCAAATAAATACCATAATGCATGTATTTAAAATTACTCAAATTTTTATGTCACGTCAAATGACCTAAAAATTGGTCTAAAACTGGTACAAACTGATGAAATTGGTAAAAACTGATCCTATCTATTATAGACCCGAATCCATTCTTCCAGTAAAGTATAGTTAAAAAAAGAAAAATATATAGATACAGTAACTTTTGTCACACCTTTATGAACATAATATAATACTAACACGAAAAGCAGTTAACGTCGTCAAGGCGTCCACTGTCAAACAAAAGCATCCCACATAGAACGCCACAATGAAAGGCTCTTATATAGCTATTTTTTATTCCGGCTGTACGCCTTTATTAAACAAAATACTATGAACTATATACAACACTACAGCTACTACAATAAAAGCATTTAGACACCTATAAGTCATAGCAGACTCATAGGCAGTCCAAATGCTCCAGCCCACTCCCAGTTGGCAGCGTGCCCAGCATGCTGGCAGCATTGCCCCGTTGAATTGCAATGCTTATTCGTTGAGCCAAATATATGCCAGCATTTTGATCACGCGTCGCATCGACCAAGCGCTCAGATAGGTTTTGGAAAATACGATGAGCTCCCGGTCCCCACGGACCCAACGTCTCTACACCAAACGGCTCAAATATGTAACCCATACCGAGGTTAGCATATTTGCGCCGCTTGAGTTGCTCCGCCGAAGTAGCGCCAGCCCTCACGTTGGTTTCAGAAAGATGTGACGGCGCTAAAGTGTCCACGCAAGAAGCGTCCCACACTAAGGGCCGTCCTAACTTCCACGGAACCAGAGTCATGCCGTCAGGTCTTTTACCATCGTCACGCATCAGACCATTCGGTTCGAGAATAGCTGGAACATTGGCGCTGGTAAAAGCCCGGCGAATGATATCGTTAAGGCTGGCGTGGCGGGAAATTCGACCAGCACTTCGAGAGCAGGATAGGCCATGGTGACCGAGTTGATCAACTGCAGTACCACACTGGCAGTGATGTGCAACACAACACCTTGCACCCAAGCGTAAGCTAATAGCTAGACGAAAAGCGGATGGATCTATAAGGCTACCAGTTTTGTAAGAAGGAATGGCCTGTAACCAAAGACCGGATTCCCACACAGAAACAGCGAGAATACGAGCACGATCTGCGATGCTAGAACACGTATTTAAAAGATCTTTCCGTGTTAGCTCGCATAGGGGCCGATCCCACTGTTTCTGAGATGACAATGATAACTTACTTATATAGCCACTTGTAATCATTGCCTACCCGCGACTCTTACGTTGCCATTTGTCTAGTCCTTCCAACTCATCGAGCTTTAAGTTACTTGCTCGATGTTCCAACTCTACCATCTAGCACTGTAATGTGGTAACCAATCCACTCGAGAACATTTCTTCACCATCCGTTAGGTTCGTCGAGCAATGTGGTCTGCCCATTGCCACTTCGACTTGAAAATTATGAAAGCTACGTCGGTGACTTAGGTTCTTCGGCGAAACTACACGTTTCGTAGAGTAGATTACAGATTTGTCAAAATTACATTTTCAGTTTCTTCTCACAATTGTGCCACAAACTTATGTAGGCAAGAATTCGTTCTGTTCTGTAGCTAATCGAAACATCCATGCAATTCGATGCGGGACGAGACTACAAACACAGCTAAGATATTCATGCAACATACGAGTATACCTACCTACGTTCTTACTTAGTTGGTAGTTACTAAAAATGTTGTTAGCAACATACTTACTTTATTATTAAATGTTATACAATAACCGGCAAAACACTCACGTTGGGGATCGAGTACGTCGACCCGGCGGGTTTCGAGCATGTCAGATGCTCATCATCAGGACGAGTGCTCCCGTCTTTATTATTATTGTTTTCAATTATTTGTTGTTATTTTATGCATACAAAGTTGATGTATGTAAGCATTATTCTATCTTGTTAATTAAATTTCATATCTAATCTGGGTAGGAATAATGGGAATGCGTCAAGCGCGTAAAGCCGGTGAACGCAGCGAGTTCCCAACAGAAAACGAAGAAAATTCTGCTTTTTTAAACTTTGTGGTATTGATACTCGATAAGCAAGTGATAGTGCTTGAATCTTTAGAAATTCAGAAGGGTACCGACGACGTCACCGCAAAAAGTATAGTATCCAAATTAGTATGACAATTTTTTTTTTTTTTTTTTATGCCTGATAGGTTACTTTTTGACCACTATCTCACCTGATGGTAAGTGATGATGTGGTCAAGGATGTTGTTCAGACTAACCTAGAGTTACTGGCTCTCAAGGACAGCTGCCGGAACACACCGTTAGGTGCTTGGCGACAGATTTTCAACTTGAGGGTGGTAGCTAGCCAGGCGGGCATTTGCACAGTGCCCTACCACCAACGACTGCTATCCTAAGACAACAACCGGGACCGACGGCTTAACGTGCCCTCCGAAGCACGGAAGCGCTCAGTAGTAATGTCACCAGCGGTCACCCATCCAAGTCATGACCGCGGCGGACGTTGCTTAACTTTGCTGATCGATTCAGAATGGCTAAGCAAACTTGGCTAAAAATATAAGAATAAGACAATGATTAATTAAAAATGTTCTATCCAATTGCGGGAGTATATACATACTAAAGCCGATTTACATCACATCAACAGCCGGAAGATTTCCAACGTTATACAAAGCCTCGTCCATTGGGGCAAGTTTGCCATAATCTCCAGGCTGGCAGGCGTCTTGGGGATCGCAGTGTATGATGGTAGTTATTCTGAAGGCGCTGCTGCCCATCTTCTGGTATTTTCCCTGTATCATTACTGACTCCCACAGGAAAATATTAGGTGGTGCACAATTCTAGAACGGCATCCCCCGGTGTTACATATTAGTCGCCATATGAATAGGAGCTATCTTGACGTAAAACAATTGAATAGTTTTTTTTTTATATCTGTCATCTTAACGGCTTAACAGTTGGTATAAGCTCGTTGCCAGCGAGTACGAAAATCAAACCCAATCGTGGAAATAACAATCATTATATTCTAAGAAACCGTTAAATTAATATTTTAGTCAAATCGAGATCGTCAGAAGAAGAGTTAAAAAGTCTAGACCTCCTAAATATCAATGTAATATATTTGATATTAACTATTGACTATGGATTTCCGCCAAGTACCTACCTGAATCTATTTATTATTATAATTATAAAAGAAGACATCTGTGTAAACTTAGTACCTACTTTACACTCATTTAATACATTCAAAACCAAGTTAAATGAACATATTTTGGTAAATCACTTGTTGTAATGTGTTAGATGAGTAGCTACCTAAATTTTTATACACGAACGACTTACTAATTTTATAATTTAAGTAATAATTATTGTTCTCATGTAAGTGACTTAGGTCTTTTTTGAGAATAAATGTCTTTAAACCCAACCCAAGTAGGTACTAAGTTAACACATTTTTTTAAAAATAAATATGTTCGAAACGAGTACTTAAATAGAATAAAATAATATAAATTAATTACATATTTGTATTATTCGTAAAATAGGTAAGTACGCGGAATTCGTTATATCTTTCCATTGAAATTAAAACTGCAAGTTATATATTTTTATGGAATCTTTTTTAAAGGCCTTCATTTTGATATGACAATAGATGGATTTGGAAGAAAAAAAATATTTTTCATGATATGTCGTCTAAAATCCGCCAGTTTTTTTTTTATGTACCCAGTGTCATTTGCGCTATCAAAACGAATCTAACGATATCTCTGACATTAAAATCGGTTAAGCCATTTAGAATTTATGGTGGAATAAAGAAACTCACAAACATACATACGAGTAGGTACGAGTACATTAACCCTGAAACATAACTTTTTTTTGGGCAGTCGTGTAAAAAGAGGTATGGAATTCGACAATATACACAGGAATTTATTCGTTACATTGGTGTATTCCCGATGTCCCCATTGGCCATATCCCCATCAATGGGGATAGTGGGAATTGAATAAAAAAAAATTTAAAACGTTCCCGTTGTCCCCATCGCCTGTATCCCCATCAATGGGGACAGCGGGAATAGACCAAAAAGTAAAAAATGTTGCCCACTGTCCCCATCGCCTTTGTAGTTATCAATGGGGACATCGGGAATGGAACAAATTGTGAAAATTAATGCCCACTGTCCCTACTGCTCGTCTCGCCATCAATGATAAATTAATATAAATAAGTTTTAATGTTGTTATTGTTGTGACTACATAATTATTTCGTTGTCTCACATACATGGCGTTATAGAGTTGGTATGGTATGGAGTGAAGAAAAATATTTGTGAGCAACTAAGTATATGATGACGTATAGTAGTCCATGACTCCTACTTAATAGTCAACAACAGTCTACACGTGCAAGCATTTTCTAAAGAAAATCCCAATTTGTGAACAAAAGAACGAATTCCTTATCCTTAGTAAGTTCGGTATGCATCATGCTGACAGTCGAGTTTATTAGGAGTTAGAATACTAAAGCGACAAAAGAACGTACACAGCTGCGCAGTTTTCAGAAACTGTGGCAACTTAAAAGGTACTTTTTATTTTGTATTATTTAATTTTTGTCGTTATTGAGAGGTGTAATGTTATATAAGGTGTATCAATGTACGGAACACAAGCTAAACCAACCAAAGCCAAGTGATTTCGGCGCTTTAGGGAATTTGTCGTTAAATCCATGGCGTTACATGGGGTTTATACGGTATATAACTGTTTTTTTTTAAATTTATCATATTATTATTTTTTTGCTATATTTTTAAGAAGTATGTAAATAGTTTCGTTGCGCGGTCACATATTAAGTAACACATGACCTTCAACGCAGTGCACTGGAATTGGCGAAGCCGCCGCTCTATAACAATACTGCTGATTGCATTGTTCTAATTTGCTCAGATCTCACTGGTTAATTCCAAGTTCCAACCCCATTCCAGAAAAACTTTTCGAATGCAAGTGATGCTTGGTTTAGTTATTAAGTGGATTTGTTAAGTGAGCTCGTCATTGCCAATGATGTGAATAATTTTTAATAATTTTATTTAACTCACAATAAAAGGAAATCGTTGGAAACTGGTAAGTTAATTTTAAATCTCTAAATTCAAATGTCACTCATTATGGGTGAGTTCTTAAAATTCAAAGTTCAATAAAATACGTGGATAAATATGTAAAATTTAAATAGGTTGTGTTAAATGATATAAATAATGTCAAAGTAATTTGTAGGTTCTTCCTAGAAATTTGTCTATGTGTAATTTATATATATATATATAAATTACACATAAAATCTTTCTGTCGTATGTTGATATAATGCACCTGGGGCCGTGAACCGTCGTCTTTGCCTTGCTTTGTTATTGTTAATCGTCGAAATCACGTGTGACTTTACTTTTGGTCGTCTTAATATTTTATATGTATTATAATTATTTGGTATTAAGTGATTAATGGGGACAACGGGAATTAAATTGCAGACTTCTCGCTGTCCCCATTAATGGGGACAGATAATGGGGACAACGGGAAGAAATATATTGACGTCTCGCTGTCCCCATCAATGGGCCAGGCCAATGGGGACAACGGGAAGGAAAAAAACTATCGTCTCGGTGTCCCAATCAATGGGGATAAGTCAATGGGGACAGCGGGAACACACCGTTACATTTTAAGGACGATGATATTATAACAACAAATACTCTGAAAAGTATTTACAGGTAGCACGTCTTATTACCTACATCGCGACATCGTGAGTGAGGTAGTGGACCCTGTACGCAAATTGACGATCTAAAAGCCACCAGTGGAGTTCATAAAATTATTGAATTCGTAGACATATTAAGCCTTTCTCAAATAAATTGCACACTACGGAATTTTACTTAGGCTTTCAGCTCATAATACTCGTATAGTCTGTTAAACTGAAGAGTCTACTTTTTTATTTTATAGTTTATTTTCGTATTTTTTCAACCTTGTTTCGGTCTCTTTAGTGCATTACTTTTAACTAGTCTTCCTCGCAGTCGATTTTATTATTATTTCTAATATGTCCTATGTTAAAGTTCAGGTTACGAGGAACACCGGGGGAAGAAGAACAAACTAATAAATGAAACATAACACAACATAATAATCGTAACCGTATGATATGTCTATCTCCATCTGGGGCCCAATTCTCACCTTTTATAAACTATTATGGAATGCAAACGTCATTGTTTCAAGTTTAAATTATTGATACTAAGGTTAGTACCGTGGCCGTCACGGAACAATAATGTTCATATACTGCTACCTCTATCGCACAAATGACTTGATTCGATGCATGCATCCCGCTCTCGCGTTGAAGTTTTTTATGTAAGTATACTATAGTGATATGTGGCGGTGCGAATTAAAATTGTAAATGTAATGTTAAAATAAGACTGAATTAAGAGATGGGAGTTGGCTGAAAACAGACTAAGCGTTTTAGTTCAAGCATTTACCGCGATATGTCACAACTAGATGTCTTTATCTTTAGCCCACTGACCTCCAATTTTATACTAAATTATAATGGAGGTCACTGTTTTAGCAGCGAGTACACTGACAGCTATCTAGTGTCTTATTATAATCTCTACGTATAAGATCTATGATCAAGTGTAAACACACTAATTCAGGTAAACGTCTTTGCTACGCTTTTTATAACGTAAAAAAGGTGTTGGCGCTTCTTTGTTTTTAAGTGAATGTACGAGTAAAAGGTTAGTTTGAGTTTCTTTTTAATAATTAAGGCGAAAGGTTATAGTTATTAGTATTATTGCTTTTAAAATCCTAACCTATAAAACATTTATTGTGGTAAAAGGATCGGTATCAGCGGCATAAGAGAAACGGTCTCTTTTCCCATGCCAGGGATAGATGTAGGCACACAATGTATCCTTATAGAATAAGATACATTGTATACACAGTACAATTATACTTACCTACTTATAACTACTGCTATGTTTAGTAATTAAAGACATTTCTTAACGAACTCGATAATCTTATTGATAGCCCGTTTCGTGCGCAATTAGCCGTCAAGTAACCCCAGAAGAACGAAAGCGCCGACTTTTTCAATGATACCTACCTGATTTGGTAAAACACAAGAAGTACTTTGTTCAATAGAAGTGAAAACATAGACTGCTAAAACCATAGGCTTAGTAAGCGAAAAAATCCTTTTGCTTTGCCGTACATAGTGGAATAAAGCATGGATCTATGATATTCTAGAATTCTAGATCTTAGGAATAAATAAGTTCAATTATGTTTTGATTTGTAATTGACTTGAATGTAAATGTTCCTCTTAGCATAGAGAAAAGATTAGTCCTTTCTCTATGCTCTTGGGTGGGTACACCGAAAATTTATAATAATTTTCAAAATTTGAATGGAATGAAACTATTTGACTGCAGCTTTTTACGTATAGCAAATATAAAAAATGTCTTTAGGTACTTTGTGATTGTGTGCAATTTGCCGCTTGTTCCTCACACCCCCGAATCAGGGAAAGTTGGCATAACCATATATTTTACTCAAATAAAAGGGACTTTTTTATTATTATACAATTTTATCTATGTTAAGTTTACAATTTTTAAACCACTAAATTTTCATCTGGGAGGCGATTCTCAGAATAGGAATATTTATCAGTAATCGATAGACGTAGTTACCACGGAATAAAAATAGTTGATAAACTACAAAACATTTCGATTATTGTCGAAGCGGAAATCGTTTATTTTTGTGATTGTGACGGAACAAGGCCAACACGAGGCCCACTTGATGTTAAGCGGACTAACATCTATCTTTAACAGGTGCATTTCGTCACAAACAACGAATTGCACTGGGCCCGTCACACTCAGACACAGTTGCGTGCCTATAATTTTACAAGCTCCCAAAGGCTACTGCCGGAACCATTTGTTAGGTGCTTGGCGACAGATCTTCTACTTGAGTGTGGTAGCTAGCCAGACGAGCACTTGAAAAATGTCCTTCTCCGGAGAAGCTCAAGCCGGCGCGGTGGTGGGATACGAACCATGGACTTACGGCGCGGCAGTTCATAGCTATTACCGCTCGGTCATCATTGCTTCAGACTCTTAAGCTACCTTGTATATCAAGATCCCATTTTTATGTGCTTAGGTTAATTTACCGAGCTCAGTTAAGTCTCTGCGGCAAGTTACAGGCTTGAGCATCTGTATGATGTGTGTGTTTTCAAAGATAAATTTTGAACATCACATAGTCATTCAATACATCAACAGCCGGAAGACGTCCACCGAAGTTGACATCAGATTTTTATCATAACTTGTCCTCTTATCACAATCACTTGTCATATTACTAGTAATTTGTCACCAAGGTATACTTGTATCAACGTAGGTACATATTATTACCTATTAATATAAGGGTGGGGGAGGCCTTTGTTCAACAGTGGACGTCTTCCGGCTGATGATGATGAATATAAGGTTGTTATTGTTGATCAAGGTATCTCGATAGTGCTATTAATAAGAATTTTCAGACATTTTTAATCGACTAAGCGAGCGCAAAGTTCGACCGAAGTGTCTCCGTTTCAGCTTGGGCAAAAATGCTTTCGTTTGACTGTTTGGCATATGTTAGGCTGAAAAAAATAATTGTTTTTAATGTTATTGCTTTTGTTACTCTACGTCCGTCACCTTGAGACATAGTTGTTAAGTCTCGTCCTTGTAATTTCAAGGACTGCGGCCGGAACCCACCGTTAGGTGTTTGGCGACAGATTTTCTACCTTAGGGTGGTCGCTAGCCTGGCGGGCATTTGTAAAATGCCCTTCGACCATGCGGTTCACCGCAGCTCAAGCCCGCCGCCGCGGGGGTCCATAGCAAATGCCACTGAGCCATCACTATTTCTAACTAACTGTATACAACGAGTTTAATATTAGTTTAGTCGGACTCCGCTACCGAAGACGCAACTTTTGATATATTTCACGCTATGGTACGTGGCGACTAACTTTGTTATTTTCGCAATGTAAGGGGTGTGATAACCTAAATTTTTGTATGTGAAATATCCAATATTTTAAAAACTATTGCTCAACGCTTAACACCATATCGATGAACCCGTTTATTTAAATTGACTAGTAGGTATTAAATATTTAAAAAGCATGGATACTTAGCGAAAACAGAAATTATTTCGAATGGATAAAGATAATTTCCAATGGGACATGAAGGTCAGGCCAGCTGGTGTTTATCTATTTCCATCCGAAATAATTGTTTTTGCTTAGCATGCGTGGCTGATCAAAATAATAAGTTCTAGTCTAAGATTTTTTTACCTGTAGATGTGTTGTATGGCCTCCATATTTACTAGACGAATTCAGGGTAATCACCTGAGTCACTACCAGTCTTGCACTTCCAAGCGTCCGGTGAATACATCGCCGCTAATCATGTTTTTTAGGAATAAGCTGTGGACAATTTGCCTTTCTTGTGTCTTTAGACTCTGCACCAATTATACATGCACTGTGAGAGATAAGAAAAATGTTTCATTTCACGCGTAATTATTATTTTTATTGATGAAATAAAATTTATCATTTTGTTTTATCTTAGGAACTAAACGAAATGAAATGGATGAGCGAGATATGTGTATTGTTTGGTGTGAGAGAGTGAAAGAGATCGCAGCATAATGGTGATCGGAACGTCTCGTGTCGGTTCGGTGGTAGCACGAATTGCTTATTTATCTCTTTCTAACAACAGATATGACGCATAATATTTGAACGTTCTTTCCTTGTCATTACAAACTGCATATACATGTGCGTAGGTATGTACATAGGTAAATTCTAGTAAGCTTTTAGAGCAGTGGTGTTCGGATATAACTAATCTATATATTTCAAATCACTGGTTCTAGTCATAATTTACATTTTTTGCTTAGTCTAAATGTGAATTAATAAAACCGTGAAAATTCTCGTTGGTGGCATGGTGCTCATTCGGTGCAACATTCGCCTTTTACAACATCCAACAAGAGGGTATGAAATACCATGTATTATATTGTTTAGTTTTGAACCTCATAAATCTTTACATATATTTTCTCCGAGATATGTGGTCAACTTTTACTTCGCAGACGACATTTTCATCAAATATTGTGAACAGGTTCAATAATAGATATAATAATACCTATCCTTTGTCGATTAAATTTTCGCAACTGCGGCCATATGGGAGTTATAAAAAATATATCAGTCGCGAGGGCTTCAGCTTATAGAGCCACAAGTATTAATTATTATAAGACACATTTTACCTTCTTAGACCCACTTGCACCGACGTTGATACTCGAATTAGGTGTAAATTGTCATATAAAAACAAAGTTCACACGACATTTTAATTTACGTTGGCGCAATGAGCACTTAATACATTTTACCGATGTATTTTACAAACCATTGGTGGTAAAAAGAAAACCTAGAAACTCTTTCTGCCAAGTATTGCATTTTGTGTAATTGCCGTACAGCACTCTAAGAATATAACATCTGTTCGTTTATCCTCATGTTGAGTGTCCTCGAAAAAGGCGACTACATACCTATATTCTCAGTGGGCGACTAAGGGAAAACATGAACTCAATGATGTCAGTGAAGTGCTGCTGCATAATAATGCTCCTTGCTAACGCCTTGATCACCTGAAAGATAGGCGCCGGGTATGTTAGTGTATAACCAGTGCATATAAAAAGGGCAGACGGTCGGCCATAACTGAAGCTAACTTTTTACAAATGTCTTGCGTGTTGTTGCAAGAAAATGTTACCTTACTAAGTCATTCTCCGATCAACTGAGTTACGCAACGTCCGCTGCGGTCACTATTAGCTAGGTACTAAGAGCTTCCGTGCTTCAGAGAGCACGTCATTAAGCCGTCGGTCCCGGTAGATGTCTTGGATAGTAGCCTATTAAAGCATGTTGGTAGGGCATTTTGAGTTTCGCCGCTACCACCCCAGTTGAGCACCAAGTAAGAAATCTGCCCCCAAGCACCTTACGTTGTGTTTCGAGTTATCCTTGAGAGCCAGTAATTATGGTTATCCTGAACATCTTAGGCCACATCCATCACTTACCATTAGGTGAGACAGTGCTCAAAGGCTAGCCTATAAGCTAGAAATAAATATAATATATATGTTTTGTGTTATTAATTAAAAGACAACTGTATAGAGCCCACATGAAGAATTAATATGGCTACAATAAAAATGCAGACATTCCCCTTGAACCCACTACTGTTGAACTTATATGTGGCAAAATGCTAAAAGCAGATTTATTATGAAGACAGTTTTTTCACATTATAAATGTAAATTAACTTTGGACTCGTTAAATATTCTCTCCTGTTCACCAAACCAGATCATTCCATAAATTCAAAAGCATCTTAGATAATAGATAATTGAATTTCATTCATAAATTGACGTAAATTGAGTATGACTTCAACCAACCTGGAATTAAAATCTTTATTTTCAGATGGAGATAAGATGCATGGTTCCCGACGTGTTATAACATTTTGCTTTTTGACAACCATCCTGCCAACAATACTAATCGTATTGCCACTATATTTAAGAAATGTCAGATACGCAGATGTTATGTACAAAATATCAGACTCTGATGTGATACAAATCCATAAAGGGCAATCATCCGTTTTTTGCCAGAAACATTCGCTTAGAATGAACACATCGTTCAATGCATTCCAAATGAAAGGCGTACCTGAATTATCAGGTCAGAGAAAACATATACGATTGAAAAAATCTATGTCCCTCCCCGATGACACTCTTGAGTACTGGGGGTTTTATCTTCTAAAAGGCGCTACAGTTGAGTTAAAAGCTTGTTCAAGATACGAAGGTTCAAAGATACTAGTGGTTAAAGGTGACAGAATTTTAAATACATGCGGAATTCTTGAAGGGTACAAAAACAAAAAAGAAGCACCCGTTTTTGAAAATCAGGGAAGTGTGCTCGTTACGTTGGAGGATCCAAAAATTAGAAAAAAGCCAATTAAAGTCTCAGATAGCGAATTTTTAGAAGAAAATGAAGAGAACTCTCCTGTGTTTTGGGATTTGTCAAAGAAAGAGAAAATCAATACAAGTAATGAATTAACAACAACTCCAAATACACAACCAGATGGTAAAGAAAGAATGAAGAGAAATACAAAATTGCATAACCCCAATACAATATTGGATACGGGGGTGAATCACGGAGGAAATGCCATAAATAATACAAATCAGCCGCAAGAGAGTTCTGTATCTAGTTTTGAAAATAGCCTCCACAACTGTTACAGTGACAACATCTTGATGAATAACTACTTTCCATACTCAATTCAGTGCAACAGCACAAAATACTTAGAGAGAACTACAACACTAAAATCTGTTCATGAAGTTCTAGTTGATGGATATTACTATTACATATTCTACAGTGACAATGATTTTGTCCGGAATGATATTCATGCAATATTTGATATTTATAAGCCAACATTCCAGTATGTTAACAATTCAGATTCGAAAATATGCGTGAATAGGACGGAATGTGAATTCAATGTGAGTATATTTAGTGACGAATTGGTAATTGTTGAAGTGCCAACTAAAGATGGTTTGCAAAACGATGATGGTGTCTCGGTATTGATCTCGGTATGTCACCCAAGGGTGTCAATTTATATTTTTTTCCCAATCTCAGTTATTCTACTGATACTTCTATTTGCATTTTTATGATATTCTCTAAGTGATGTTTTATTGTATGTTAGTGAAAATGAACATTACCAGAAATGTGATATTAATTTATTAAGAGTTAATAATTTGAAGATGTTATTAAATACTATTGATAATTATATAATTATTATTACCTCATTATATCAGCGTTACTAAATCGATTCACAGCATTTTAATTTTGGAGCCTACTTTTAAAAGCATGAGGTGGTATAATGATGCCGACCGGTACGTCAGGGTTCAGCGTGCACGCTAACCGCCAAACAGCTGGCGCCATGCGGTCAGTGAGTCGTGCACGTTGTACCTCCACTTATACAACTATAATTCTAACATTTAAATATTATATAGGTATATCTAATTATTTCATAATCAATATGCAAGTTAAAAATAATATTTTGAGAAATTAAGTTCCTGATTGTAAGTCATATTTAAAATAGGAACCTTAATTACCGGTTTGACAAAAGTCAATGATAGTATTCGAACAAAATTTATTCCAAAAATATAAATAAATCCAAATGAACATAAAAACCATGTAGAAAACAATATTTTAAATATGTAAAATGCAAATAAGCAATGTATATTGGGAATACAGGATTCAATAAGGACCTGTCAAAAGAAAGTAATTAATATTTTGAGAAAAATTTTGATTTATTATTTCCACATAGTTGTGTCCATAGTGCGTTTCACAGGCTCAGTAGGTAGATCTTCTGCAAAATAAAATTTATATAATTCAGTATAGAGGTCCAGATAAATTAAGGTTCCGATCGGGAGTGGAGCGCTACAATATTCAAGTATTTCAATAACAATACAATTGAGATATTTAATTATATTTATTTACCGTATTACAAAAACAGTTACCATATTATGTACAGCTGGAAATGTTACACAATACAATGTTTTCTTCTAGTAGTTTTGTGATTAAAATAGCCTCTCCAGTACCCGATGAGACCTCTGTGCAGGTGGCAGAGAGGCCTGCGCGGAACGGGGGCCATCCGGCCGAGCCGGTCTTACTCCTAACTATGTATATTAAACTTATATTGATACGTCTATTATAGTATAATGTAAACATTAATTAAACTAAAACGAATATCGATCCAAATGAAATGAGTTCCAAATAAAAAAATCGGCACAGGGGGATTAGGAGGCACCTCCTAACACACACCTTATAAATATCGCAATAGAACGCAGGACACAAAGTATAAATCGGGTATATGCGGGCCTTAGATGAGGTTGGCCACATCGCTGGGCATTTCCGAGATGCTTGTATGGTAGAACTCCTCAATATCCTTCAACGCCCTCTTATCAGCTTCAGTGACGAAGTTGATGGCGATTCCTTTACGACCGAAACGTCCACCTCGTCCAATCCTGGAATAGATAATAAACAAAAGGTAAATAAACAATTTGGGATGGTAAAGTTCACCACAATTTATCATGGGTTTATGCTTTTTTACATCAGCACAGAGTATAAGCATAGTTTATGTGAGGATATTTTTTCTGGATTGGGAAATACAACATGGGGTAAATAAATCAAGGGGGGTTTGCCATAATCCCTACGTTTGGCAGACGTCTTGCGAATCTGTTTGCTTGCAAGCAATTTCTCAGATGGAGCTGCTTCCAACCTACCTTCCGGGGTTTTACCCTTGGTAGCAGTAGCCTTTTACGACACCCACGGGAAGAGATGAGGGGTGATATTTTCAAGTATTCTCTAGCGGCAGGGCAGGGTAGAAAATTCCGTAAGAATCGCACGATTATGGTCGTCCAGATGCCATCATGCTATATCGTGACGCCCGATGGCGAAATTCAGCTGCATGTATTAAGCCGAAAAGTTCCTCGATACCCTCTTTTTGACAAATGGTAAAAGATGAGTGATCCAATATCTCTGTGCACTGCCAAAGGGTCAAGCTCATCAGAGAGTTTGATCTTCCACGATCCGAACCAGTCTGCGTAAATGCGATCAAATAAGAGCCAGTACTGGGAAGCCCAGAGTTCAGAACAGTAATCCATGTGAGGCCGAATCTGAGGCTTATAAAGCGGTGGGTTGACGTTAAGGACCGCCCCGCCATTCCAAGCACACCGAGCTTCATAGAGGCTAATTTAGTCCCTTCTAAGGAACAGCGATACTAAACGTCTCCAATTTGTCAACGCCAAGTATTCCGATACTGGTTACTGGAAGCTACAAAAGGGGTTGCCTCAAAGTGGAGATATACAACAAAGAGGGATAGTTTAGCAAAAACGCGCAAACTTCATGTTGGGGTCAAATTGGAAGAAGTTCAGTCGGCGTTACTTTAGGACATTTGCCAACTACGTGAATACTGTCAACGTTTTCCCAGAAATTTTAGCACGGCAAGAATATGCAACATCTTCAGTACTGTAGTCCGCAAAGACAGAGTCGGAGACAGCACACAGCCTTGCTTCTGCAAGCACTAGCTTTGATTGGTTTTAAGAAGGAGTATACCTTCGATAATCCTTCGTGATGCGATCTGCCTCGGGAAGATCTCGAGAAGCCCATAGGAGGAAAGCTTCGAAAAAAAGGCTTGAGCTTCAGCGCATGGTGGAAGGGCATTTTGCGAATGCCCGCCTGGCTAACGACCACCCTCAAGTAGAAAATCTGTCGCCAAGCCTAACAATGTGTTCCGGCAGCAAAAATTACAGGCACATATCAGACTTAACAACTATGTCTCAAGGTGACGGGCGCAGTGCAATTCGTGACTTGTGACAAAATGAATCTGCAGAGATTAGTCTGCTTAACATCTGGCGGGCCTCGAGCTTGTTCCGTCACAATAATACAAAAAACAACTTTAAACGGTTTAAATCGCGTATATTCATCATTATTTTTGTCCCGAGACGTTTCAAACAACACCTTGAAACGTCGGGACAAAAATAATGATATGATAATGCACACCGTAACACGGTACACGCACGGGGTGTCACGAGAGTTTAATAACATATAAAAAAAAAAACATTCCATGGAAATTAGAAGCGGCTACATACTATGGGTTAAATCAAATGAAACAAAAAATGCCTCAGTGTGTGATGAGTAGAGTGCAGTGACACTGTGGCTGTAAATTCACACTGTTGTTTCGAGTACCCCATTACATTTTTACTTTTGTATATTATTACTGTTAAGTTTGTTATGATATCCGCCGCATGTTATGCAAGGTTAAATAAACACAGATTTTTAAAGGTTGTACAAACAGACTGACAGCTCAGAAAACAGCATCAGTAGCCTCTGTGAAAACAAGGGGGTCACTAAAAGAAGAGTGGTGCATGCTTCTAGCAGACTTGCATCACTGACTGATATATCACACTTAGTTATTTGAGTCATGCTGCTCTAACCACAGTTCATTTCACTGTTGTTACATATTATCATGGATTCTAAGGAACTTGCTAACAAACTGACGGCTTCTAGACATCAAGGCTCTTAATTTCAGGGGAAGGCCTACCACATCCCTGCTGCAACACAGGATGGAGGCATAAGGTATCCATCAACCTGCTATAAACAAATCGGATCATTTGCCCCTTGCTTTTTGTTGCTAAGGAGACATACATGACAAAACCATCAAGGTTGGTATTAAATGCAACTCAAAGTTGAGATATATCTCAAGATGCAGTTTTTCACAGATTTTCCATACATTTAATGTCAAAACTGCTGCTCAACTTTGAGATATGAGTCTAAATCCTTTGTGGTGAAGGTGCAGTCGCGATCTACAGAAGTTGAAGGCTGAATTTTGGCCAGTTAATGTCAAGACCCAGCACTTACTCCGTCGGATATTACACGCCACCGCCACAAGCAACACATCAAGTGAACGTGAAATTTAAAGTCATTATAAATTTAAGGTGTAGTTTATAATTATTTATGTTCGAAGAACTCTCACACTCAGTGCTGAATAAGGGGCAGGAATAGAAGATTATTTAAGATTAGAAGCCGTTATTTTATACCAAGTTGCCTAATATATTACGTTTTGCCTAAGCAACTGGTCTATTCACCAACTATTTAAAATCAATATGTACTTTACTTTACATCAAATTGAACAAAAAATATGACATAATGTGGATATTATGAATAACATACCTATGAATGTAGTTTTCACGGTTAGTGGGCAGATCATAGTTGATGACGCAAGAGACTTGCTGGACGTCAATGCCTCGCGCCAGCAAATCCGTGGTGATGAGAACGCGGGAAGACCCGGTACGAAACTGTCGCATGATGACCTCGCGCTCGCGCTGGTCCATGTCACCGTGCATAGCAGAGACGGTGAAGTCACGCTCGTGCATCGACTCAGTCAGCCAGTCCACCTGGAATTTCATATTGATATTGCTGCAATTAACTGGCATTACAAATTACTTTGTCTCATCAATCAGGTGCAGTTTATATTTATTAGATTAGTGAAAAAACGCTTTAACCGAAGTCCAAAATAGATGATATTTGCATATTGTGTATAATAAGCTATATCGCGTATTTCGCATGGATATTGTAAGTCATATTTTTATGAAATTGTAATTTTAATGGTCACAATCATGACTAAAGTTGCCGCGAATACTCGCTGTTATTCGGAATTCGGCATTACTCGACATTTTTTTGATATTCGTCGAATATCGAATAATACTTAGCTATTATTCGGCATTCCGCGAATAGTCGTCTAAATTAACTTTTATCGAACAAAAAACTAATGAGTTAAAAATAATCAATTTCTTTGTTTTCCTTAATAAAACAATACACAGTATTCATTATTATCTGTAATATGTGCCTGTGCCTATCATATTCATGAAATTAAATTTAATTAAAGCATAATCTTAGGCTTTCCTTCTATAACCACTGCCAATAATCAAACAAACATATCAAAGTTCTTTAAGCGCAACCGGGTCCAGATCGAGATGACTTTAATAGTTAATAAGACAGAGGCTCAAGAATCAGAACCATAAAACCTGGTAAACATTTGGATTATAATTTGCTATACAGAATTTTCTCCAGACAATACAAATATTAATATGTTTAGAAATCTTGATTAGATTTTGTATGACAAAATGAAGTGACGCAAACCATTTGTAATTATTTGGGACAAAATTTCACATCTAATGTTAAAATTCATGGTCCTTTTATTTTTGACACTATGTCATTTAGCAAAAAATAATTGTTATGATGACGACTTTCGATCAGTATGATAAAGCTACAGGGTAATTATTTTTCTTGTGTAACAGGTTCGATTCTCAGTTCAACCATGTAATTATTTAAATATCTATCAATGCAGTTTAAATTATTTTTAAAAATTGAATTATTAATTTACAGTCGTCTTTCTATAAAATGTTCCATGAGCAATATTCAAGGTACTTTCCCTCCATGTGGCATATCCATGGGACACCTGTATATGATATGGATCCTAGAGAATCTCTCTAAATCTCTCTAAAGGATCTTTTTAAACAAATTGATATTTTCGCTTTACAGTCTTTAAATGTTTGATAAAAAAATGATGTACCTATGTTTGTAAAAATTTAGTTAACTTAAATTAAACAGTGACAATCACGATTATAATAATATATATACAGAATAAGGACAAAATAGCAGAGTGCCAGGTTTTAGATTATCAAAGGCAGAAAAAAGGTCTTAGGTAATTGTGGGCAGTTTTTCAGTTCCCAATCATATAACAATGCTCAGAGAAGGAAAATTCAAATTGGATGTGAACAACATTTTGTTAAGGAAATACTACTACATGTGCTTACTTAGATGGCAAAAGTGCTGGGACAATTTCACCTCTGATAAGCTATCACCTTCCACCTACATAATTTAAATAAATATTCTAATAACTTTATAATATAATTTGTACCAAGTTGTTAAGAGATGTTTAAAAAAAGAATGGCCAGAGTTTCTTAAGATGACCCAGTGGTAAATAATTAATCTCAAATCGGGAACCGTCCCACATACTATTCACTCTGCGTGGGGAGGAAAGGTCACATAGTTATTCCCACGTGACAAAGATAGTGCAGAAGGCCAGCTGCACCAAAACAGTATTTATAGTTTAAAATAAAAACAATAGCAAATTTTCAAAAACCAAATTACCTACCACATTGAAGTGTGTTAAGATTCATCTATCCAGATACCTTAAGAGGGTTAAATGGATCTAGGCTTACTGTAAAATGCAAATCTCTGTATTTTAAGAGCAGCTTTTGATAGCTTACTAAGAAAGTTAACCAATCATGTAGCATCAAAATGATGTCAATAACATGGTAAACGGAATATGTAAAAATCATTTACGAATGTTTAGTATTTGCTGCGAAAAATTGAGATCCCTGACGCCAATATTTTCAATTCGTCGTCTTAACCAAGATTGGTAAAGACAACGAATTGAAAATATTGGCAAGAAGATTCTTGCAGTAGCTATGTACATATTTCTTGTTGAATGTAGCACAATTTAGAATATTTCTCTATTAAATACTTGCTTTACAGCCGCGGCTACGCCCGCGCGTATTTTAGTTATCGCGCAAAAACATAAACCTCTTTTTGCGCAGTTGGATAAATACCATCCTATGTCCTTTCCCAGGTCTCAAACTTTCAAAAACAAATCTTTCCTCTTTTTCATAGTATAGATGTAATTCAAGTTCAAGAGTTATGACACCTAAATTGAATTAATGATTTTAACTTTGATTTTTAATCAATAAAGTATGTTAAGCAATGGACTGCATTCATGAATTGGTTGCATGACTGCTAGTGATATTTACTGCCAAGTGCTTCAAAGGGCATATTATAAGTGGCCAGTCCCTGTTGTTGTCTTAAGATAGCTGTCAACATAGCATGTGACTGAGCTTATTTTCCAGATATCCCCTATCTAGCTACCATCCCCAAGCAGCTAACAGTGTGTTCCGCCAGCTGTCCTTGAAATTCAGTACCCATTCTAGGCTGCCATGTCATTTTAAGTAGGAGAATAGTTTATATGAATCATCATTCATCCTATATATGGAACCTAAAAGGATTTGTGGTACAACTCAGCACATGAAAACATTTTTTCATCACTCGGCACATCAGATGCCTCAAAGAAACTACAGACAAAATTAAATCAGCAGCCTTGATAAGAATAGATTCAGATTGGATTACAAATAGCCTAGGAATGCACTAATGAGGCTATTCTGTAAGTGTTTAATTTTTACTGTGAACTACATGATTATGTAGGTCAGTGATGACAAAGTTCATCTTCCCAAAACTAGAGGTTCTGAAAAGTAGTACTGAAAACAAAACATACCTTGCGACGGGTGTTGCAGAATATGACAGCCTGAGCAATGGACAGAGTGTCATACAGATCACAGAGAGTCTCCAACTTCCACTCTTCAAGTTCAATTGAGATATAGAACTGTTTGATACCTTCCAGTGTAAGCTAAAACAAACAACAATAACTTAAGAACAAATTTATTTATGTATACATATTTATCTGAATCCTAGCACTAGGTTGATGCTGGGTAATACTAAGGACACATACAAGTGTTAGAGGTTGATTATGATTTGATTTAAACAATTTTGGATTGTAAGTTTTTTTTTTTATATAGTGTTAGATAATGCATAAAACTAGTTTCTCAATATTGTGCAACTGTTGTATGTCAATAACCAAGCATGATTAATGGGTATCTATAATAATCACAAGGAATATCACAGCTGAATTCCATATTGGTTCTGAACTAAATTTAACCGCTACATATCCAGTTATGAATGAAATTTTAGTGTTATTATTATCTACGATGTGCATGGGTTATTTGAAGAATCCATATCAATATAGTAATTAAACAACTTTAAACGGTTTAAATCGCGTATATTTTTCATTATTTTAACCCGACGTTTCAACCACTTTGCAGTGATCGTGGTCACAGGGTGACTCCCCATTTAATTACTATGTGTAACAATCGCGAAAACCTAAGACAACATTATCCATATCAATATTTGCAATTAGAGTAAATAATGGCTCTTAGTACTTACTTCCTCCTTCTGCACGAGAATGCGCACAGGTTCCCTCATGAAGCATCGAGATACTTCTAACACATCATCAGGCATTGTAGCAGAGAGTAAAATGACCTGAACATCAGCAGACAACATCTTGAATACATCATGGATCTGATCTTTGAATCTGTAAAAATAATTGAGCTATTAAGGCTGCACTTATGATAAATTTATTGTAACACATTATTATAATATGTTAAACTCACCCCCTAGACAACATTTCATCAGCTTCATCAAGCACAAACAGCTTGATAGTGTTAGCACGCAGTGCACGGCGAGTGATCATGTCGTATACACGACCTGGGGTCCCCACCACCACATGAACACCACTTTCCAACTGACGTATGTCCTCACGGACATTGGTGCCTCCAATGCAGGCATGACATTTAGCATTCAAGTGATCACCAAGAGCTATAACCACCTAAAATTAATGTTTCACAGTTAATAGATCAACAAACCAAAGCATTAATCACACACTCTTTCACTGTCAAACAACACTTCTTACCTTCTGGATTTGTTGCGCCAGTTCTCTTGTGGGTGCAAGAATGAGAGCTTGACATTCTCGAATGCTAGTATCTATTTGCTGGAGAATTGAAATAGAAAAAGTAGCCGTCTTGCCAGTTCCAGACTGGGCTTGAGCGATCACATCGCGTCCTTGAATGCACGGCATGATGGCGCGCTGCTGAATCGCAGACGGTTTCTCGAAACCATATGCGTATATTCCTCTCAGCAACTCCTCCTTCAAATTCATGTCATCAAAGCTTTCCACGACTTGATGCCAGTTGGTATCCAAAGTTTCGGTCTCCGCAGGAGCTCCATCGCTATAACTTCCCTGCTCTTTTGATGGCCCATTTTTATCTTCCGGCCAATCTTCTGATCTGAAAATTACAGAGAGATTGAGTCAGATTTTACCTAATAATCAGTTTTACTAGTCGAGATACTATGCCAATATATTACGGCTACGAATAAGACTACAAAATCACTATGAATCGGCAAATTTCTTTGCAAAAATCATTGAAATTTGCGACTGTCAAAACAATTAGCATTTACATTTTGTCGTTAGAATTCATCCTTTCACTAACTACTATCGTATGTTTAGAGGTAAATGCAATATATCTGTGGCGAAATCACGGAAATTTGTATTACACGAGAAAACACGTGCAGCAAGAATAATGTAATATTGAACTCCTGCCAGCGCCATGTTGGCAATCGGCGACAGAGACCTCAAATGAAATTATTCCGCAAATGGACGAAATATACCATGAAATCAATGTATTACTGGTAATTCAATACTTGCCTGTAACGTACATTGCATTATATTTCATAAAAACATGAGTTAAATAGCGTAAGCACTGAACTTACCTTCTTTCAGATGAATAGGACATGTTCCAATCGCGGTAGCTGAACGGAAAAGAACTAGCAAGGTCAAGTTAAGTTACCCAAAGATTTTTATAAGGGCAATATTATTTTGATTTATCTTTCAGTACCAAAATATCTAAAAATGTTTTTGGATTTATATATATTTATGTCATTTAATTTACTTGAAAATTATTTGCAAAAGGCAAGGATAAGTCAATTTAATAAATAATAAGGATATAAATTAACGGAAATGCGTCACACAATTTTCGCCAAACCTCTTGATTCACTGTGAATTGTCTATCTGCTCTGTGCTCTGAATTTGCTAATTTTGTAATCATTTTTATTCACAGCCACACATCATGCATGACAGATTTAGGGTGACCATATATATTCACTACCCTGCTATCAATATTATTTTAATTCAGATGTATACATATCTCGTGTTGGTTTTCGGATAAATTATGGGGTAAACCCTTGAGGTGACAGCTATATCCCACCCCTATTCCCTTTTGGTTGTCTTTAGTAATATTATAAAGAGGAAAGATTTGTATAATTGTATGCAACGAAAAAACTTAAAACTACTCTACCGATTTGGATGAAATTTGGTATGGAAATAGTTTGAGACCCGGGGAAGGATATAGGATATATATTTGTTATTAACTGCGCAAAAAGAGGCTAATAGTTTAGCAAGATAACCAACATACGCGTGGGCGGAGCCACAATGAAAAGCTAATCGTATATCACTCAGCGCGTAGTGTCGTTTATCAAATGGATACGCTGAGATCGCTCGCAAACTTTGAGGAATGTTCAGTTCAGGAACTGCACACGTTTTTTTTATTAATATATTTATATAAGAAACACCAACAGTTTACATAAATAATCATAAAGCGCGTTTTATTGTTTCAGTTCTGATATATATACTTATTACAGGTGTTGACAACATTTATCAAAAGTGGCTAAGCAGGTATTACACCAACATTGATAGGTTAAATCATGAACTGCTAATACTATCTCAATATACCAAATGTATGTAATTATTTATTTATAACTTCATTTTATGCTATCATTACTGTTTTCTTTAATTGTTGTAAAGAATAAGGAATCACATTATGATAAAAAAACGGAAAACAAAAGAGGAACGATTCTTCAAATGCAGAAGAAGTCAAAACATGTCCCTAATGATGACTTAACTAATTTACCACTAAAAAAATTAAATGAATCGTGAAATATATCCGAATCACGAAAAGAACAATTTAACTTGTTATAAGTACGAACCACCCATTCTTAGAAAAGGAGAATTTCGTCCAAAGTATTATTAGGCGCTTGAAATTTTAAATATTTTTGATTTTTTTCGGCGGGGGTAATTATGCGGAATAGTTAATGAAATATCACTTAGAATAGAAGGACAGTCGGTATAGTTATGGATCGTTTTATAACGAAACGAATGGTCTCTAATACGGTCCCACAATTCAACAGGCTGGCATGGGTCTCGACGATATAATTGCGAAACTTGCACAGCTCGCATAAAATAATCTATTTACTACAGTAACGACTTCCAGCCAGAAGCATCTCTCGTAATTCTGATGTGAACTTTATAAGAGCATCGTAGATGCCTAAATCGAATAACTGATTTTTAATTTAAATTTGAACTGGTCGCCATGACCATGCAATTTAACGCCATTTTTTGCTCTGGGGTAATGTTACATTTCAAAATGTAAAATTTTACATTTCAACCAAAAAAAATTAGAGGCCTAGGCCGAGTTTCAACGCGTCATCAGTGATGAGATACAGCCAAATCGTATACACCTAACTTGACGCATGTGTCGAAACGTGTAATTTGCCTTTCTCCATAGACTTGTATAGTAACGAAATCTTAGAAGCTCGCAAATGTAGAAACACGTATCCAAATAAAAAATTATATCAACAACTTTAATATTTAAAAAATGTATGGAACGTGCATTGAACAATAGGTCGTGCATTGAAGCAAATGATACTGACCGAAAATACAGGTTATACCGAAACCATTCAGTGTATGCTACTTATAACCTGGAGCGCCACTTATAAGTTTTAGAAAGGTGCACCATCTTTCTTGATATAAAATTACAGTCTTGCCAAAAAACTTTTTACTACTAGGTTTACCCGCTGACTTGTGCTCCGACTTCTTGAAGGAAAAATTATTGCGAGTAGTTCTTGACAATAAGTGCCAGGTGAGTCTGTTCTCTCTGCGACATTCTTGCCACATAAAAATGATCTGCATAAAATCGGTATCATTAATTAGCGGACTTATTTGGAGGTATTTTATAACATCGATAAGTCTGCATTTATAATAATTTACAGTATTCATTCACTTCGGAGATTGCGCGCTAAATCTACACAACGTTATCCCCCCCATCTTCTTTCTTTCATTGGATAACAAGATATATAAGCCACGCTAGGCTGGATTTGGCCGGAAAAAGACTTTGGGGTACATGACAAGAAATGTGATTATTCTTAAAATATAATGATGGATGAGAGTTCTGCTTACTAATGTAATCTTTAACAATCTTGTCCTTATTTTCGTTACCTTACACTTTAGAAGTTTTTTGTATGAAAAATATGTCAAATACCAATTTGTAATGTATGAAAAATAAGTCAAATACCAATTTGAATTATTTTTCATACATTACAAAATTACAAATTGGTTTATGACTCTAATATGTCAAGTTTTTTGAAACTTGGTGCACTGATTAAAATAGTTTGAGTCACTGTTATGTGCGCTTTAAAATTTATTGTCTCCACTGTCCAAACTCCAAACCTGCCTCCCGGCTTTTCTCTCATATTTCCAAACCAGAACCCCGGTCGTCAAGCTGCTACTACTTTTAAAATCGTCTTAAAATCTGCGTAAGTCCGATTTCCATAATCCAAACGGTTTTCGAAAGGATGCATCCTTAGCTATACGAAAAAAATAAACATATCGCATACGTATATGGAACAAGTCAATAACGGTGTTAAAAGAAATTAAAGGATAAGGATTGAATATTTTATTTTATTTTGTTGTTTTGACCCCCTGTGTCCCGACCGGGAATCTGGTCGTCTGAAAGAAAGGTTTAGTGTGACGCTTGTATATATCTGATTGTTATTAATCAAATGATATTAGTAAGCTAGTATTTTTGGCTATACAACACAAAAAACTGCATCACTCTACGGTAACGGGAAATTATAAAGGATCGTGAAATGAAAATAAAAAAACTTTCTTTCGATACATTTTGCCGCGCAAATACTCACCGATGCAAACTTCCGTATTAAATAATCTCGTTTGAGGAGGGGCCGTCTTCAATCCCCGTAGTCCCAAAACTTTACCACGTTCGTCGTGGCGTATTCGACTGGATTCCTGGAACTTACAGGAAGACAGCCGTCTACGTGCTATAATACACCCACCTACCTTGATTGCAATCAGACTTAGTACAGGAATTATATTTGCATAACACTTCCATCAATCCCGATGGGGACGTAGTGGCCCGCAGACAGCAATCCGTCCTGTCGTTAACTCACTATAAACTTCACTATAATACAATGTTAAATGCTGATGCCGTGCGTCAGAAATCACTGGTCTGCCACAACCCAAACAATCCGATTTGTCACTGGTTAGTACTATTTCCGCACACAATACAGGACCTCCTGTCTTAAAACTTTGAGCACGACCGCGCGCTTTATCCCGAGGGCCTCATGGACCGACCATGACAGTTGAACGCTGCTGCCAAACTCTGCTGTCGAACTGATTTCAAATTAAAAAAATGGCTGACCAGTGGCCGCGCCGAGTCGAACACATTGACAATAAATCGCATCCTCGCTCTATTACTTGAATAACAAGATTCGCGTCCGCGCGATTATGAACACTATTCGCATAGATATAGGGTTCAAACCCGATTGCATAGTTATCCGAACTACTTTTAAACTAAAAACCTAAACATCCGAAATAATTCAGGTGTATAGATTACATGTAAATAATCATATCAAAAGAAGAACCAAAGTCATAGGTGGTATAGTTTTTGAAAAAAAAATATTGCGCTTACACACAGTTTTCCCGACAAAATTCTTTAAAAAAATCACGTTGTTTTATTAATCTCGTTACTACTTTTAAAATATTTTTCCAAACAATCTGTAATAATTCACGAGTAAAGAACCATAGTAAATACTCATATTAAAAGAAAAATCAAATTTGTAGGTGGAATAGCTTCAAAAAAAAATGCTGTTTCCCGCCATTTTTGTTGTTTGTTCCTGTACATTTTTTTACAAAAAGGCCTATTTTCATATCTTTTTCCGTAAAGCCTATATGATGAGGATTGCATTGTTACCAAGAAGTTATGATATATATTTAAATTGCATCAAATAAACCCGATTTAAAAACATGAAACCTCTAAATCTGTAAAAATATTGTTTTATTACGCTATTTGGTCTACTCAAATTAAATGGATGAAAAAACGTCATAGTACTTAAAAAAACATCACGGGGCGTCGAGGGCTGAAAAGCTTGAGCAAATAGGTGGACTGGTGCAGCCTACCCTGTAAACATACGTGGGTTGGCAAGGGGTAACCCTAAAAAACATATACGTTAACGGCTACGTGTGACACACACGGACAGTGTGTGAATGTGTGGACTCGCACTAACTTCTTCTTCGCACGGAACGGCGTGTTCCGCATGGATTTATATGGATATATATATATACATGGATATACTTCGGGCACGGGTGGCCCTTTACGCGGCTGTCTATCGCCAGCTGTGCTTCACAGCTGGGTCGCGGGGTGCGAGTCATTAAGTGATGGCACCTTATTCTCGTTCGGGGTTGAAAGATCAGTCCGGTGATCTTTGGTCGTCATACTCGATCTCAGCCCACCAGGGAGTCCAGTGAGCGAGGCACTCGGAAGACGAGATGATAACGCGTCCGGGCCGGCACTTGGGGCCCGGGCGTCGCGGGGTCGCTGAGGGTCCAATTCGTGCTGCCTAGCGGCAGGAGAGGAGTCTGCCCAACCCCGCAAATACTAGTGAGACTGGGTCGACTCCCTCTCTGATCACCTGGAATACGTCTTGGGGGGTACTAAGGGCGGTCTCGAGCATTTCCAGCTCTGCCGCCTCACTGCGGTTATTTATTTATTTATTATCCAACCTACAGCTATCATTACAGATACGTAACCCAATGCGACATTGTAGCGATTTAATCATTAACATTTTAACATAAAATTCTCAAAGCTACGTAGTAGGGCACAGCTAAATAGGTCTATTTCATCCGCAATGTTAATGCCAACAACCTTGGTAAACGTCTTCGGCACACGAATTCATCCGGAACGCACAAGCTTATTTCCTGTAGAACATCAGCATTGTGTACCCTACCTCGCAGCACTTTAAATATATAAGAAACGAGAGTGAGCTCTCTCCTGACCCTCAGTTCATTATATACTACCATGTCTAGAATAAATAATGTAGGGTACATCAATAGATAAAATGGATATACTCCATAATTTTTCAAATATATATATCGTATAAATTTATTTTGTATTTTTTCTACCATTCGAACATACTTTGTCTCTTGAGGGGACCAAATGACACTATTGCATTCCAATTGGCTCCTGACTTGGGCGTTATATAAAGCAGAAATAGCATTTATATTGATAAAGCCTTTGGCTATACATAGGATAAACCCCAAGTTCCCAAAAGCTTTTTTGCAAATTTTAATAATATGATTCCGAAACAATAGTTCCGTGCTGAAAGTTACTCCTGAGTATTTCACCTCATTGACTCTAACTAACGGCATTCGATCGATACTATAATTATATAGAACCGGTTTATGAGAACGCGTGAACGTGATTGCCATACACTTGCAGGCGTTAAATTGCAAACAGTTATCCTTGCTCCAGGACACCACTCTGTCTGCCTTTATAGTCGCTCGCAGTCTTCTGCATTCTTAATCACTTGTGCACCCAAACCATGCTAGTTTCTGGAGCAATATGTCATTATCGACCAAATCAAAGGCTTTTTTAAAGTCAAAATGGGCATTTTCCACTTGACCTCCACCATCTACCGCCACATCGCCGTAGTCAAGCATTCAAAATGTCTTTTATATGCTGACGACCTAAAAATTTTCCGGGCAATTAGAACAGTAGAGGACTGTCTCGCGTTGCAGCGAGATATAGATTTGGTCTATCGATGGAGTGTAGAAAATGAAATGGAGTTCAATCCTGTAAAGTGTCATCAGATGACTTTGGTCAAATGCACCTCCCAATCGAATTTCAATACAAGTTAGGCCAAAATGTTATAGCGCGAGCAACGTACATGAAAGATCTGGGTGTGACATTTGATCGGAAGCTCACTTTTAACGAACATATTATGTTAGTTGCCAAAGAATCGTACCAACGGTTGGGTTTTGTGCTTCGGAATTCTAGGGATTTTCACAATATTGATGTGATCAAGCTTATATTTAGCGCTTTGGTTCGAAGTAAGCTGGAGGCTAGTGCCTGTGTGTGGCATCCCCACGAGGCAAGCTATACCCTTATGTTGGAGAAAGTTCAAAAGGCCTTTCTCAGATATCTATACAAGCGTATGTATGGGTACTACCCTTACATGTACCCTACAAAATTTTTGCTAGGTAGCCTAGGGTACAATTCGCTAGAAGTCCGTAGATCTTATGACCAGCTCGTTATAATGTGCAAAGTTCTCAATGGCAAAGTAGATGCTCCGGATCTCAGTGATGTTTTGTGTCGCCTTTATGTACCTGACAATTACCTCTCGGCGAGGAAACACAAACTTTTTGCTGTTCCAAACTGTAGGACAGTCACTCACGCCACATCCCCGATACCGCGATCCCTTAAAGCGCTCAACGCTCTGGTAGACGCCAATCAAGAGCGTGACATATTCAATGACACATGGATGGAGATCCTTACTGAATGCTTAAAGCTCTGTGAATGGTATAATTATTAAAATGTTTTTATATTATTATTATTTTAAATTGTGTTTATTATCTTAAATTGTGTGTATTATTTTAAATTGTGTATATTATTTTAAATTTTTATTACTATTATTTTGAATCACCATTGGAATATTCACTTAGTTGACATTGTATTTTTAAATTGACATTTATTTTAATTTTTGTCATTTTATTGAATAAATATTCAATAAAATGACAAAAATTAAAATTTTTATAATGTTTTATCGTTAGTGTAAGTGGTGTTTCTAACCGTTCTAATTGAATAAAAAAAAAAAAAAAAAAAAAAATCTATGGTTGGCAGCAGTTCCATGTAACTAAGTAGATTGATGGTAGTGCTCCTTGCAGGTCTAAACCCGTGTTGAGCATCTGAGAGATGCGAGCTCACCTGCACCGCTATTTTCTTTTGTAGTATGGACTCGAATACTTTTGCTGCTGAAGAGAGTACTGCAGTGGGCCTATACTCATCTACCTTAATACGCGATCTACCCTTTGGTACCGGTACGACCCTAGTTATCATCCATCTATCTGGAAACTTCTTTGTTTGAAGACATTGGTTGTAAATATGTAGAAGTGGTTTAGCTAGCACTAGACGACAACCTTTCAAATGGAGGGCGGGATACCATCTGGATCAATAGACTTCTTCGGCTTTAGTTGCAGAAGAGCATGTTGGATATCTACTAACTGTAACCTGTCCAGATGGACACGCGCCGTTCCGTTCTGGCCGCCTGATTCCGCCATCGCTGAACTCACATTTAATTTTGCTCGTTTCGTACTATATACTGAATGGAAATATTTAGCAAACTCGCTAGCACCTTGTTCGTTGCTAATAATCTTCCTAACCTTTCAGTAACTTACGAGGACATCTATGACCTCTTTTGGAGTTCACATAATTCCAAAAAGTCTTTTGCAATTGATTCTGATCATTAAAATTATATAGAGCGGCTAAGATTTTATGTTTAACCCTGGCCCTGCACTCAGCGAACGCATCGTAATCAGTAAATAACCCACTGATTTTATACTTCTTATGAAGTTCCGCTTTTAATTTTTAATCTCGAATTAAATCAGCTGTGTACCACTCAGGGTAAATATACTTTGAGCTTACCCGGCTTTGCTTTTTCTAAGGAACAGTCACCTATAATAGAGTTAATATTATCATAAAAAAAATCCAAGCTCATCTCTAAATCTAAATCATATATTGTTGTCCAATCTACGTTCGCTATCGATGTGTATGGTAATAAAAAGTCAGCTTTATAAAAATTATAATGGGAGGCACCTTGTAATTGCGCATCCATTTGAGCTGATCCCGAGCCTTCGACGTCACCTGCGAGCGGGCACCGCCGAGGCAAACACCCCGAAACCTCAAGCGGAGGGTTGCAAGGGTCAACCTTCAAAAGCAGTATATTCGCCTCACATACACTCACACTACCATAGTCATCAAACGCACCAAGTCCAATTGTCTGTCATCACAATTACCTATGCTGTTACTCTGAGTGAACCCACAATACGATTGGATATATTCAAAGTAATTACATATTTCTACAGTGCTTATTTCTTTCCGCGCTTCCTCGCGGAACACAACGCAGCGGGGATTGTTTGCGGTGTGCGCACTGCCACAGTTTGCGCAGGTCGCAGGCTCGTCGAGTGGGCGAGGGCAGTCGTGCGCGCAGTGCTCTCCCCCGCACCGCACGCACGCCTGCCATCTAAAGCAGTTGTGGGAGGAGTGCCGGAATGCCTGGCATCTATGGCATTGTACCGAGCCTCTCCTCCCTCCCCAGTGTTCGAGCTTTACGCCCGGTATACAGAGAAATTCATCGACTTCGTATATGCCAGGCGTGAGGTTGAGCGTCTTCTTCATAGAAGCAAAGAAGATGCAACTTGGCCTGCCTCTTCTCGCTGTGATCTTCTTGACGTGGTCTGGCTCGAAGCTTAGCTGCGTAAGGTCCGTCTTGATGTCCTCCGGTTTGGTATCAAACGGAAGGCATCTGATGGCGATCTTCATGCTTCGCTCCTTGGGTAGGGAGTTCGAGAACCATGTCAGTTGGTCACCCTCGTCCAGGTTAGTGAGGTAGGATTGGATGACACAGTACTCGTCCTTTTTGTGAGGGCGTACGGACGGTGGTCTGCCCAGATTCACCTTCAGGCCCGGAGGTGTTGGGTGCTGTTGGTGAAGCTCTTCACGATTACAGGCGGGTAACGCTCCTTCTTGGTCGCGTCCGGTGGGTCGGTGACATTAGTGGCCCCCACTGTTGTGGCAGTCAGCGTGGTGTCCGCCCACTCATTCGATGCCTGATCAGGTTGGCAGGGGCTAGCTACGCACGTGGCTCTTGGTATTGTGGCCGACCCACGGACGTGTGCGGCCGTAACGGCGGCGTACGTCGATTGCGTCGGGCCGGTGCATTGACCTATATATACTAGACTCGACATCTCAAATGAGTATAGTCGACCAGTGCAAGTATGCTGGCCGGTATACTCTCCCCCACACGCAGTTGGGCACTCGTAGAGATAACACGCGCTTTACGTTCGAATATTGTGTATTAACAATTGTGTATTTTGAATGCAAAATTTTCGCGTGTTATTCTTGCACTGGTCGACTATACTCGTTTGAGATGTCGAGCCTAGTATATATAGGTCAATGGGCCGGTGTTAGTTGTAGTGGCCGCGGCCGCAGCGCGGCGGGGGTCACGGGTACGTGGCGTGAGCACATGCGCGCTTGTTGTCAGCATCGGTGGCCTCCTAGCCGCGCTTGCAGCGCAGGCCAGAGGTTGGGTATTCTTGAAATGTTAGCTCGGGTGGTGGGGATGGCGAGTCCGGGGATATAAATGAGATGAGTGTGCTCACCAGAGTATCCTCGTCCAGTAGCTCACTTCCGAATCCACCTTCAATTCAATTCTTTGAATTTATATTCTTGGATTTCTCGGCGGGTGGCCTCTCTGGTGCTTTGCACCGAGAGTGGGATTTGGCGGAAATTTTCCGCAGCCTTGTCTATGGCATCGACAGGGACCCTCCGCCTGTACCCGGATCTGTCGCGTGCTGAGGGTTTGGACGAGCGGGGTTTTCTGGGTGCGTTGGGGCACTCGCTGCTGGATGCAGCGTGCTCCTGATGCTACTAAAAACTAGCGAGCTAGTTTGGCTATCTTTGAGCGTATGCGGTCTCCACCCTCTACATAGAGAGGTGGATTTCGTGGATTTTGGAGGGTGTTTTCAACAAAACGCCCCCGAGATCCGCAGTAAACTTTAGTGGAATTCCGTACGCGAGTATAAGGCTCTAGTGCAGAGCAAGATTTTCCCGCAGAGCAAGACTTTCCGTGGACTCACACATTCACATACACTGGGTTTTGTTGTACCATAATATAATATTAATTTGTTATATTGTACAAATTAATATTATACAGTTAGTACAAATTAATATAGTACAGTTCGAGATCGCTATTATATTGTGTAAGTGTGGCGGATTGCCTGACAAATGACAATAATAACAATAAAAAAAATTAAGGTGGACCCCATATCTTTGTTATCCGTATTATTTTGTAGCTTTGTTATCCATTTTGATATGTTTTTGCTCTATGGTAAAAATGGTGAAATTGCTAACTTGGTGAGATAAAATTCATTGTATATTACATACTCGTATGTATATTAAAATATAATAATAACCGACCAAGTCCGGGTCAGACTCTTGCTAAAGTTATACAAAATTGGCTATTGCATGGGCATCCTGGTCAACGACAATAATGCTTTTTTTACTTATCGATGGTCTTAACCATAGATTAATACTATTACGATGATAATGTACTTCCGGTCCTGTCTATGACTACGCTGCCATTTTGAAACGGCAGTGCTTTTTGTTCGTGTGGAGCGTTAGCTCGCGGTGTCGAGGAGAGTGTGATATTCAAGTGTAGTTTTATTTTTAGTCGAACTTAATCAAAATGAGCTGGCAAGATTACGTCGATAAACAGTTAATGGCATCCAGATGTGTTACAAAAGCTGCGATTGCCGGGCACGATGGAAATGTCTGGGCCAAGTCGGAAGGCTTCGAAGTAAGTTTCCCCGTATTGTTCTTGTTATACGTGGACAGTGGAATGCGTTCATACGTTTACGTTGTGAATTGTGGTCTTTAGTGAAATTAATGTTGTGTGATCTATGTGCGTGTAGGACAACCAAAGGATGACGAATTCTGTAGCCGGCAAGTTTGACAAGATGGCGACATGCGGTGCCAATTCAAGTTAGAAAAAATGAAATTGTCCTCCTGACAACTACAGCATAGTATTCAAACAAAGGAACTTGTGGTATAATGTTAAAATAAATTCACTTGTATTTTCGTCCAATGCGTGGGAAAGTAACCAAAGTGTCTCCAAATATGTACGTACACCGGCCGGTAAAACGTTGGCCATCGATTTTTAGTCTAAATATTGCGAATCGTAGGTTCTTACGACGACTAGCGATAGTCAGACGACAATAATTTATGTAACTAAACACAGGATAAACAAGATTTACTTTTGTAAGTACATACACGTTTTGTGATGGTATGTTACTAGTTCTCTAGACTATTATGCTTTTGAGATAGCTCACATTACACGTACTCTCATGAGCTAGCACGTTTATCTCTTTACAATATACATCTACTTATGAATCTTGATTTTGTATTCCTTTGAATTTACATATCAGTTTCACTTACGATTATTGATTATTCATATGATGGAAGCTTGGCGAATAAGCTTCATGACATCAGTAATATGTCAGAACATAATATAGGACACCCGATTTAGCATATATGTGCATATATGCAGTAATTGAAAACTAATTCTAGTAAATAGGTCATTCAGTAAATATTAAACCAACATTCTAAAATGTCTCCTGAAAAATTTATATATTCTAGACATTCTTGATGATACCTATTTTCTTTAAATCTAGATAAAGTTATGATTCTTTTAATCAGCTGTTACACTTACACAGCTACTGTAAATTTCATTATGTCCCTAAGAGGATAATCCTACTCTACAAAATTAATTGCTCACTATCTGACTTGGCATATATCAGACCATCTAAAGACATGAATTTATGTTCTGCTGTTTATAGCAATCACAATTTTCTACCTCTGATATTAGGTCTCTTGTGTAAGATTGTGAGCCTATAATTTACTAATACTCTTTCAATTAAAAATACAGTAACAGAAGTACATTTTGCAAGTGAATTAATAAAATCTTTTGTGTATTAATTCAGTGTATATGCAGTATTCATCCAGATGTTCTCATTAACATTCTTTGTTATACACTTTGTTTAAAGTTACCAATATATCTTAGTTTAAAAAGCTTAGAAGATATTGCATTGTAAACAATCTATAGCAGTTATAAACAATAAGTTCTGAGAAACAATTCAGTGACCATCACATAGAACCATTGCTAAATAAAAATGTCTGGCTAAGTGATAGTTGGGCCATGCTCAGGATTCCCCATTGCTACAACATTTTAAAGGAAAAATATGTTTTGGTTTAGATTACATCTTAAATAATCAAATTTTAAATCAGTGCTTTTATTATGAAATTTCAGATTCCTAATAAATGTAGTTACAACTACTACTGCCTACCCAAGCAATCCTATTTTACGTTTTCTTGTTTTATTGAATGTAATACTGGTAAAATATTTTCATTGTTAAGAAGAAGTTAGTTGGGATCCACATCTGGTAAAATCATTTTTCATCCCACCATCTCGGAAAGAGTATTTTTAATCTTCAATATCTGAGTGGAAAAGCCGTTTTTATTCTCTAGAGGATAAAGTAAATTGAATTTAGAACATTGTGTGCACTAAGTTTGTGAATTAAAAAAAACATTAAACATATTTACTGCTACCACTATGGTGCCGAATATATCATACAACTTTTTTTTAATGTTGTCTTAGGTTTTCGCGATTGTTGCACATAGTAATTAAACAACTTTAAACGGTTTAAATCGCGTATATATTTCATTATTTTATCCCCACGTTTCAAACACTTTGCAGTGATCGTGGTCACCCCGTGACCACGATAAGAATAATGAAAAATATACGCGATTTAAACCATTTAAAGTTGTTTATTTAACTTTTTTTTAATTTGTTAAAAACTCAGACTCGGAACCTTATTGGTGTTCTTTTTCAATTTGCTTTGTACGCGGTTCTTTACCTGTCATAATGTAGTAATTAATACCTAAACTGAAATAAAAGTGTACCTATCTTGTGATTTTAAACGTTATTTTTTTGCATCTAGTAATTTCCTCGCTGAGGTGGAATGAAAAGTTACGTGTTGTACTCGGTGGCAAAGATTTTTCACCTCGTGCTCTTTTGATTCCTTCGCTAACACTCAGGATTCTAATTTTGAATCCCTTGCTGCGCTTGTGATTCAATTTTAAGATCCTTCGCTTGCTCGGTCATCAAAATTGAACATGCGGTTAAAAAGCAACTTTGCACTCTTGTATAACAAATAACTATTAACATGGTCTTTCTTGAATGAATGAATTTAAAGTTTAATACCCATCTGAGTAGCATGACATGATAATAATTAATCTAACATGCAACTTGCCACTCCTCTCAACATTCAATGACAAAAATTATAATAAATATATTTATATTTTACTCCAGGAGTTCTAGAGGATGACACCTCACATGCACAAAAGGTTGTATAATTTTTTGCATCCAGGCAATTTTTTTTATTACACATTCATGTTAATTGAAAAGCTAAATTTTCTTAACATTCTGAAGAGTCCTATTAAAAATAATTAATCAAATTTATATTTCAATAATTAATGTAGGGCCTAATTCTACATAAAAATCACCTATGAGGGGAGTTAAAAGTACTTAAAAAAAGTAAAGGTTGAAAATAAATTTATTAGCAGAGATGACCAAGCTATCCATAGGTACCACACATTCATTACTTCATGACATTTTGAACCTATCAGTCAGTGCAAGATGGGTGCCATGAATGCACACACCACTACAAGAAACAAGCACAAAATTGAATGTTGTAAAGAGTTTTTGGAGCATTGTGGTTAAAATCCTAGTGTTTTCAATGTTTGTTAGGAAAGAAGACATCTGACAAGCACCAAGTTTTCAGTACAACCCCATTACAGGCCTTAAAATGATTTTTTGCATCAAGTTGTGAAATTATGTCAATTATTACATATTTATCTTGGCATTGACATTTATAAAATGCGACATAAGGTAAAGGCCTGCTATGTCTAATATCTCAGGGTTTCTAAGTCGATTGAAGGCTAAAATTTCAATGGTAAAAAAAAAGAATTATTAGTGCATTTGTTTTGAGATGATAGTGTTTGTTGCATTTGCATTTAAGCATTTGCAAAGCAATGTTTAAAAGATAATGCAAAAGCATTATTTGATTTTATTTATACAACATTTGATTGCAGTGTTCCATACAAACAAAGTCTATATACATAGTATGCAACATAGAAAACATTAGTGATAAAATTCTTTTATTACTATCTTGTTTTTCAAAGCTTTCAGAATAGTGAAAGAAAACATTCAAAACACTATTCTTGCATAGAAAGTCCCATAATGAACCCCCAATGTAATCATTTTAACATTAGTGGGTGTTATTTTGGCTAACAGTTATATGAATGCCCTATATGTTGTCACTTTTAATATTGGAACAATTACAAGGTTGATTTGTAGTCAATGATTATAAGGGGTTTATCATTACTTCATCTTCTTAAAAAATAACCCTATGCAATATCTGAGTCCTATTAGATACTATATAACAGCTGCAACACACAAAATAACCTCTTGTTATAAATTGAATTTACCTATGTTTGTAATTGCAATATCTGTATTCAGATATTAGAATTGATTTGGGGGCAGTTTACATAATTGAGCATTTTGTCCAAGAAGTCCAGTATGCAATTCATCTCATAGGTATTTTGTGTAGGAAGCATTTGGGTAAATGTGACAGCTGTGATATTGACAGATATCATATAGTATTTATTGTTATTTTGGGTGTTTTCACATTTATGTAACTATATCACAAAAAAAATTGATTCTATATTACTAGTTACACAGTTTTATTGAACACTTTTATATTTTTATTTCTTTTAGATGTAAAATGGACTATAGTCAAATATAGAATACCAAGATAGGTATGTAAAATTTTAAAAATATTATATGTAAAATAACATCTAATTTAACCAACTAGTAGAAGGAGAAATACCTACTGAAAACTCTGAATTTTAATGAAGCTGTCAATGAAAGTTTTTGGTCTTCTTCGTTTTCCATTGTCCTGTCTAGGTAACCATTGTATCGCATTTCTAGTCCATCTGTTGCTCATGCGGCATATATGGCCAGTGCAATTACATTTTAATAGCTCCAGTATTTCTTCCATGTGATTCCTTTTTTTCTGTTTAGTCTTCTAAAGAAATATATTAACATATTTTTTATAAATTTCTTAACCTCCTTTACATACTTTGCATCTATACTTAAGGTTAGGTTTTTGTAGCTCTTACCATAAAAACGCATTTTCCTCAAATTTTAAACACCAACTGTTCAAATATTACATTACACAACAACACATTTTTTTTCATGTCTTTGAGCCTATACTTCAGTATCAAATTTGAAGTATATATACCTATACTTCAAATTTACCATATTTTCGTTTAATTATTTATTTAATCCCTAAATGTGAAAATAAGAATTTCCATACAAACAATTTTTACCAAATATTTTTTAATATAAGTACACATTTGCAAAGCTGCATAGATTTTAGACGGAATGTTTATACGGAAAGTGCTGTGAAGGCTATCTGGGAATCTATGTGACTCTAAATTTTCTTAGGCCACAGTGTAAAGGTGCTGCATTCAATAGTTTTTTCTGTGTATTCGATTTTTTGGGGTAAATTTCTTAGGGTGACTGATGGTTTTATGTGATTTTATGGATTATATTTTTATGGTGGGTTCATGGAGCTGGGTTGAAGATTGATAAAAAATAGTAAAAAATACTTATCCTATTGTCACCAGGGTTAAAACGTCGTTTCATCATTAAATCCCCCAACTAATTGATGGTATGTCTTGGAAATCACCATATTTTCCGCACGGAAGATATTTGTAGTTGTTCCTCCTACCGCTGGTAAAGTTATAGGCTCTGTGTTCTCGGATAGTAAAAAAATCTTTTTTAATGATTACATGTTGAAAGAACAAACTGGGCCCTAATATGCATCATTAATGCCAAAAGTGCGTAAAGCTATATTTTTGGTTCTTCACGATAATGCTCCTGCTCATCGATCGGAAGTTGCGGGGCCTCTGTTTTGTAAAGGAGTCCTTTTTATTCATTTCATGCCGAAACGTCAACCTGGGTCCTATAGTTATGCAGCATTCATCCCAAAATTTCGCGAAGCTATGAATGAAACACAAAATGGAAATATTTTATTGGTCCTGTTGTTTCTTCACGTAAAGCAGTGCTTTTTCGTCTTTACCCTTGACCACCTCAGAGCAACACGGACTACCGCCGTAAGTTGACCACCCACAATATTCCTCGGACTCTTAACCCTTGATGTGATTTTCATTTGTCTCAAAATTAAAATGAATAAAATGGGTATGGCACAGAATGTAAAAAGGACTGCCTTGAATGAGATTTTTGATTTCAAGACAATATTTTTGTTGCAGAAGGAATAAGCAAGTTCGGAAAGCGGTATTTTAAAAGTATTGTATTAGGAGCCAAGTGGCCTGCGTAATTCAATTAAATTTCCATGTAGTGAAAGTTTTATCAGTCTTTTCCATTGCCTTAAAGTCGATATCGTTTTCATGCGTCGATAGCGCATGGTTAACTGAGCCACAAGTTCTATCTGCTTTAGCAAGGGTTTTTGTCAGGTTTTGCCATTGTTTTAATTTTTTTCCCGATTCCTTACCAGATGGTTTATCTCTTCCGTATGAGTTCGTCTTGGTGGTAGCCGTAGTGTCGATGTACCTCAAAGCAGTTGTACGCAAAAACCACTGTGTTTTGGGAGCGTAGAGATACTGGTAAATACGAGATCAGGAATAAATGAATAGGTAGATGATGAGATGCGTCCCTGTTACAGATTATTGTCGTGATTTTTAGAACAAAAATAATGATTGGTGTTTTTGTCCGACGATCGGGATCATCAGTATGTGGTTTCTTTTTATCTCTGTTATTAATAAATACAATTGTTCGCTTGGTAATGCGTATTTTAATATCCATATATTTTTTGTTCTACTCAACTAGCTTCACGAAGTTTCTAGAAACTGTCGTGAAAGCTGCAAGCATGTGTAGTTTTGACAAACAATGCCTGAAGCACAAAATATAAAAAGTCCTGTATTCGACATGCTGGTTTGCCAGTAGCTTGAATGCCACCTATTGGCACGTGTTTCATGGTTTAGAAAGATTTCTCTAAAGTCTGGTATTTAACCTTCAAGGGGTCGCGCGTCGCGCGGCGTCGAATATCTTCTCACTCTATACATTTTTATTTATAATATCGTTGATTCTTGTTGCGTGCATTTCGCATCCCTAGTGGCCTGTTCTTGATTTACTGCACACGAGATAAACAGTTTATATTCCTTTAGTGGCCTCCCAGAAGCGAACTAGCGATAGTATGAGATATGAGAAGGCTTAGCGATTTTCTGTTTATTAATTTTCTGAGTTTAGGATTTTTTTATAGATCTATTGTGTCCTAACATAGCGATAATGTGTCTGAATCAAAAAAATAAATGTTTATAGATTGATTTGAGTTTGCAATCCCTAATTATATCCCATAGTCTTATTAGGATACGCGCGATTGCTGCCGTCGCAATCGACCGCGCGCCTGCTTGAAGGTTAATTCGAGATGAAAATCATGAACAAATGTGATGATATGCCATTATTGCAGTTTCTTTAAACATTATTCGTCAAAAAATATAATTCAGCCTGTGGGCTCACTTGACCACATGACCGCTCTTTACCCGTTTTGATCAACCCAGCCCATAATTCCACCAAGCAGCCCCTGAGCTAAGTTGACTACTTTATAAGAGCCTAGCTGTTGCTCTCGACGTCACCCGCCTGGGTTAAAAAAGTTACATTACAATGAATATCAATGTACACTGTAACCGTTAAAATTTACAAATATGTATTATGAATTTTTTGCTATAACCATTATTTTTATTTTCACGACGGAATACATTTTCCAGTATTAAAAAGTATCCTATTTGTGTTGACTCCGACACCAAATTTGATCGAAAACACTAAACGACTCCCATAACGATTATAAGTGGAAAAAACGTTCTCCCGGTTTTCGATCTTATTGACATCTATAAAAAAATACAAATGTATATGAGACTCAGTATTAAATATTAATGAAATAACAAGAACAAAATAATAAATGTTAATAAGATGTAAAATCACGAGTCTCCTGAGTGATAAGATAATGCTTAGAAGCCCTACAATATACTAATATTTCTAATTCAACTATTTTGATATTTGTGATGTTTTGTCCTCAGATATTTGTTTGATGATTAAATTAATATTTTTATTCTCAAGTTTCGTCAAAAAAGAGATTGCATATTATTTATAACTACTAATAATTTGTTCACTTTGATTATGGGGCAAATTAACCAATAAAAATTTTAATCTAATCAGCCTGCGGGCTGAATGTTCTAGGGGATGAATTGACCATTGAACCTTTTGCCATTATGATTTTTGCATAGGTATAAGAAAAACTATTTATCATGAGGTGGAAACAATGTTGAAAAATGCGAAAGACCTAAATTTCCTTGTTGATCAAAGAAGTTGATCAAGTTAATCCGGCTGTATCACCAGCACAGATATTTTAAACACACGCATTTCTGTGATGATGTAAATAAATTCTTATATATCTTTGGATGTTTAAAAATACAAAGAAAGCATTACAGTACTATTCTGTTTCCTAAAAAATACTCTCTGAGCATTAGGGTAAACCTGGTAAATGTGTTACACTTATCAGTGTTAAAATAAAATATGAATTATACTCAAGTACTTAATGTTTATCAAATACTTAGTAATAATCATTGGTACATTAGACATAAAAACTTTAAATACTTATCTAAAATGTAGTTAAAATCAACTAAATCCACGATCTATATCTGCGGTTCAATCATGCAAATTAAAAAAATATGCGCTATTTGCACTGTACTCGCGCAAACGGTCGGTTCAAAATATGCTAAACAGACACCACGAAAGCTATATGACGTCATCTATCATATCACCTCCGGAAGCATTTAACCAATATAACGCTCACAGAAAAGAAGTAGTGCAGTATATACACAAACGTTAAAACTCAAATATTGACAGATTAATGAAGAGATTTTCATTGCTGTGTGATACCTTATATTATACGTAAAATAACGCATTATTTTGCTAGTTAATAACTAATAACTAGCAAAATAATGCCTTGAAATTGAATACCTAAATTTGATACTATACAATTGAAGTAAAGTTAATTGCAAAGTAGCAAGCTAGCATGCCGGCCAGAACTAGGTCCAACCAAACCCTAGTGGCTGATACTAGGTTTAGCCAATATCATGCCGGCTAAAACCAGATCTAAGGCTAACTGTAGCACAGTTTGAGAGATACTTTAGGTACTATACAAGTAGCGGACATTACCTACGTATTCGTCTTTTTATATACTGGGTGGCGCAAAAGTAAAGACCCTATTTGGTTCAGCTATAACATTTTTTCTAAATTAGAAAACTAGATTTAGATTTTTTTAAATGTATATTTGTGCCATTAAATTTCGTACCATTAGGATTTAAAGATGATGTCTTTTAAATGGTGACCTCCAGAGTTGATACACATTTGAGCCCTATTTATGACATTTTGCATAACTTGCCGTAACACTTCCTGCGATATGTTCGTTATTTCTTGACGAATGTTTTCTTTTAGAGCTGCGAGAGTCTGTGGCTTGTTTACATACACCCGAGATTTCAAAAAACCCCAAAGAAAGAAGTCTGGACTGGTCAGATCGGGTGATCTTGCAGGCCAAGGCAAATCGCCAAAACGAGAGATAACTCGGCCTGGAAAAGCGTCCCTCACTAAGTCCATAGTGTCGCGCGCTGTGTGTGCCGTAGCGCCGTCTTGTTGAAACCAGATGTGCTCCAGCCCCAATTCGTCCAAACTGGGTATCAAAAACTCACGTAACATGGTTCTGTAGCGTTCTCCAGTGACAGTTATCGCATTGCCTCCAGCGTCTTCGAAAAAATAGGGTCCGATCACTCTGTCAACACAGATGCCACACCATACAGTAACTTTTAGTGGGTGTAGAGGTGTTTCTTGAATAATGCGCGGATTATCAGTGCCCCAGAACCGAGTATTCTGCTTATTGACATGCCCTGAGAGATGGAAATGCGCTTCGTCACTCATAACCAATTTTGAAGGAAAATCATCCTCTTCAAGGTTGAGGTTTATGACGCGCTGGCAGTAATCTAGACGAGCTCGGTGGTCAGCAGGCAGCAGTTGATGAGTCATTTGAGTTTTATACGGGAACATCTTTAAGTCTTTCACCAAAATACGCTGCAGGGTCCGTCTGGAAATGCCCAATTGCGTGGCACGTCGCCTCGTTGATGTTTCTGGACACTCTTCCACATCTTCGCGCACAGCATCGATATTTTCAGCTGAACGGCCTGTTCTTGGTCTCCCAGACTTAGGTCTATCCAATGTTGAGCCAGTTGCTTCAAGGCGTGTGGCAAAGCGTCGAATTGTGCGACCAATCGGTGCCGGACGGTGGGGAAATCGTCGACGAAATTCACGTTGTGTTCTTATCACTGATGAATTATTCCGTAAGAACATTGACACAATTATTCCACGTTCTTGGGGAGTAAAACGGTCCATGTTTATTTTCAGTGTATTTTACATTTGTTCACTACACAATTTTCAACAACAGAATGACAGAAAATGTCATATAAAAAAAAAAAAAATTTTCTTTAGTGCCAGTACTTTTGCGCCACCCGTTATCTACTAGCGGCCCGCCCCGGCTTTGCACGGGTAATTGCGCCTATAAATTGAGATGTAACCTATCCTATCTTTCAATTTGGATCAGATTGCACACGGTGTGCAAATCAAATTTAAAATCGGTTCAGTAGTTTAGAATTGCATCGCGGACAAACAACGTGACACGTAATTTTTATATATATACGGATTTACTTAAAGTTCTCTCTGTTCGTCGTTTCTGTTTTTTTATATTCTGTGGTTTCTGCAACGTTTACCGTTTAATAGTTAATCACACTTTTTGTTTTGACTCCAATCTCCAATCGAAGGTAAAAAATAATCTCACTAGGTACCTGGACGATGCATAGGCATACATCCTCGTCGTCGTCTTACTATGCTGGACAAACATCGTAGAATCTTCTGTGAATATACATGTAAATATGTGTATTCATATTTTTTATAAATCTTGTGTAAGATAGTTAAACCTGAAAGGTTTTTCTTTAAAAACAGGTATCCGGTTTCTTTAAAAAGGATTACTGAAACCCATAACACAATTATTCAATGGTAATATACAATGAACTGCTGTCACTTATTATAAGCAAACCAGTCTTTAAGACGCTGTCAAATGCTGAAGTTTTATCACTATCGGACTGCGTAGGAGTGAAAGAGAGGCAGTGATGGTGAAACCGCGATCAGTTTAGGTAAAACCGTACAATAACACACTAGTAACGTAAATCTAATATGTAACATTTATTGTGTTTCTTGATAAGGTTTTTCTATTTTATTAATATATTTTCATTCACATGCATACGTAAATATTTAATATATTAAAATTGCAAGCGTAATTTAGAGACAACTTTGCAATTTTGTTCTATAGAGAAAATTTTAAGGTAACGTTTCAGACTTCACTGTCCTTAGATAATGTGATCAAGATTAATATATATATTTTCTTACTGCTACAAACTAAAAACATTTCGCTAATAATCTGTTCAAGTAAAGCTATTTAGCACTAGCTAAAGCTGTGAGAGCTGATAATCAAAAATGTTAAGGGTTTTACATATGCTATATAGCTACGAGGGTGGATTGAAAAGTTCGCGGCCTAACACATAAACACTTGAACTATTTTAATGTAACTGACCTCATTCGATTTGCTTACTCTCTGGTTGTCACATAGTAAAATTTTATCGCAATAGCATTATCAGTTTTTAAATTAGACTGAATTTTGTGAGCCAAAGTGCAGCATTTTTAAAGAATGGAGAAAATTGAGCAACGTGCGGTCATCAAATACCTGTTTAAAAAAAAACTAACGCCATAAGAGATTCACGAAGACATGTCAACAACATTGGGGGAATCTGCTCCGTCGTATACGACTGTGAAAAAGTGGGTTGCTGAATTTAAACGCGGACGAGAGAGTATTGAAGATGACCCTCGCTCCGGCCGGCCTACGACTTCTACGACTGAAGAAAACATCGGGAAAATCTATGATCTGATATTGGCAGATCGGAGATTGATCATCAGGGAGATTACAGACACTATTGGCATCTCGTATGAACGAACACAAAACATCATAGTCAATGAACTTGGATTTTCTAAGGTTTCTGCGCGGTTGGTACCCAGATTGCTTTCAGTTGAACAAAAACGAATACGGCTCACGATTTCTCGCGACTGTTTGGAAATGTGTGAGGCTGATCCACAAGATTTTTTGGCCAGATTTGTGACAATGGATGAAACCTGGGTACACCACTACACCCCAGAGTCAAAACAGCAATCCAAGCAGTGGAAAAAACCTGATGAACCGACTCTAAAAAAAGCCAAAGTAATTTTGTCAGCTGAGGTGAAACTATAAACTCTGCTTATTACTGCATCCTTTTACGTCGTTTGCGTGAAATAATTAAAGCGAAAAGGCCAGGATTACTCAGCAAGAAAGTGTTGTTTCATCAGGATAATGCACGCGTTCACACGTCTGTTGAATCTATGGCTCAAATTCGCGATTGTGGCTTTGAATTACTGCCGCATCCCGCCTATTTCCTTAATTTGGCACCTTCAGACTTTCATTTATTCCAAATACTGATTTAGCGTTGCCATACATTTTGTATTAAGGGGATAAAAGTTGCAATTTTTCCACATTGTTCCACAAAGAACATCGCATAGTAAAAATGGTCTTATTGAACATATCGCTTGTGCTTCAAATTATTTGATGACTTTATTGAATGACATTATTAATGTATTTTTAATCTTCATGTAACTAGAATATTGCACATACTGAATGTGTTTTAGTAACTTACTTTTAATCACTCCCATTTATTTTGGAATCCTGAAAAATAATGATTGTTTTTGAAAGCATTTTTAAAAGTAGAAGAAGAAAAAAATCAATGATTCACATTAAAAATAAAAAACTAACATTTTTTTATATTGAAAATATAAATGGAGCGCTAACTCCACTTCAAAGCTGTGGATGCAGCTGTTTTCTAGAATCAGATCATATCTTGCGAAACCCCAGTGGTACCACATTTTATTTTACAGAACGAACAAAAAAACTAGTTTTAAGGGGATCATTTTTGTCACTAATTGAGGCTCTGAAGGTCTGGTAAATTTAAATAGATTGGTAGAGGGGTTTTCTCGTTTTGGATTGTCCATTCTGAAACCAAAAGTAACCCCAGAGGACCACAGTTATTGGCATATTTATAGACAGATATTTTAGTAAAATATAAATATGTAATAAAAAATACTCACTAAAAGTAACTGCATCATGATTTCAAATTTTACAGTTACTTTTAGTGAGGCACATTAGCTAATGGGGCATATTTGCTGGGTTTGCTGTTTTTAGTAACTATAAGACTAGCAACTTGAACACGTAGTTACAAGTATTTAACGGGACTTAATCGCGATAAAACATGCATATAAGGTGGATATTAATATATCAACAATACTGCGGGGGGTGGTGACATGATTGGAACTTATTCAGTTATTGATTCCACACCTCCCCCTGCAGTATTGTTGATATATTCATGTCCACCTTATATATTTATTTACCTCGTTTTCCCTGGAAAATAATTAATTATATCTACTGAGACACCATTTATTTGCATGTGTAATCGATTTGTTAAAATTTTGGATTTCTAGGAAAAAACTGGACTATGATAGTGTTCAAGAAATGCCAAGTCAAACGTGATTTTTATTTGGAGGTCGTATATTTAGTAAAATACCTCATCGTAAAGAGTTAAATATATTGAAAAATCAAAACTAATTCAATTTTTCTATAGAAAAAATGCAACAAATAGGGACAAGTGATGGTTCCTTGTTTGTTAGTTATAGTCATGTCTGGGCAGTTTTTCCTCTCGTTGTAACCGCGGGGCATGCGTCATTGCAAAAATATTTTTTTTATTATACATTTATTCAAAGAAAATATTGGTAGATTTTTTTGTCATTTAAGTGTGGTGAACAATCATCTCAGCATGCAAAAAATACCATGTAACAATTTTGCCACCTTTTATCCAGTCAGTTGTCGGCGAACGGCATACTAGGACTGTTTTGCTGAGCATACTGCGTCTCTTCCGATACCCAATGTCATAATTATAAAGCATGCTAACACCTAACACCAGTCTTATAGCCATAGAAGATTATTGAAATGTTTGTACTACAGTGTTGCTAATTCCTGTAACCATATTGCTATGATGCTCTGTTGTTATTATTTTTGAAGTATCTTGCTAATTTAGAATTCTATCTTTGATATTTCTGATGGTGAAATCTGAATTAGGTTGATCTTTTCACCACTACTCGGATACATACTCTATTAGGATAGTCGCAGGAAAATTGAATAATTACATTGGTCACATTTTGTCTTAATTACGATATAGGGTCTATTGAGTTCCGCCAAAATATTATATTTTAAATATTTTATTGTATTTTAATAAAATGATTACATAGTTATAATATTTAATGTTATATAAAAGAGCACTCGCTATAAGAAAATTCAGGATTTGCAAATAAACTCTGAGGGACTTGCTAAGTAGTAACTGAACTATAATGGTTTGATTTATCATCATTGATAATTCTAATCACAAATAATTGAACCCAAGAATTCATAACTTCATAACTTAAATTTACGCTATGGAAAACGCTACGAGTACATTTATGTGTACTTAAGACGCTGACAAGTACTAAATAAATTTACTTGAACAGATTTTTAGCAAAATGTACTGTAAATTACGCTTGTAACGTAAATATCCTAATTATTTATATACAAATATGTATGAAAATATATAAATAAAATAGCAAAACTTTATCAAAAGGGACAAGAAAAGTTATATATATTCGATTTAAGCTGAGTTTTGTGTGTTATTAACCTTTCTTTCGGATTTTAAATAAACTGATCGCGTTTTCACTATCGCTGCCTCCCTTTTACTCTTACGCAACATAATATACTCCTAGCAAACCTACAATTCAAGACTTGACAGCGTATTAATGAATCCGTGGCCAAATTTTGTGGCACCGCAACCATTTACAAATCATACTCAGGAGGCCCAAATATGACATCCAAAAACACAATTAAAATAAGTCGGATCACATGAAATGTTATTCAAATTTTCATTTATTTGTGGTGATACTACATCAATTTGCCATGGTTTGAGGTATAATACTTATATATACATTTTCTTTTGTTGACAGATATCAAAAGATGAAGTAGCAAAGATAGTAGCCGGTTTCGAAAATGAATCACTGTTAACGAGCGGAGGTGTGACGATAGCAGGCTCACGGTACATCTACCTCAGTGGCACAGACCGTATCATACGCGCAAAACTCGGCAAGGTCGGCGTGCACTGCATGAAGACAACACAAGGTAAGTTGACAAACATTGGCAGGGTAATTCTGCTAGTTTCGTTTGGCTAATACCACCCACAAATAGTTCAGCAGCAGTTCTCGAGAAACATTTAGTTTGGAAACCAAGAGCTTCATAATTATCTTGTTGTTATAATTTGCCCTTTATCACTCAATAAGATTGTGTTTTCATTATTGCGCGTAGGGCACTTCTAATGTTTGGGAACCAAGAGCTCCAAAATTATCTTGTTATTGTAATTTGCCCTTTATCATTCAGTAAAAGATTGTGTTTTCATTATTGCGCGTCCATAATTCCATCCTCCATAATTATCTTGTTATTATAATTTGCCCTATATCACTCAATAATAGATTGTGTTTTCATTATTGCGAGTAGGGCACTTTTAATGTTTGGGAACCAAGAGCTCCATAATTATCTTGTTATTATAATTTGCCCTTTATCACTCAATAAAAGATTGTGTTTTCATAATTGCGAGTAGGGCACTTCTAATGTTTGGGAACCAAGAGCTCCATAATTATCTTGTTATTGTAATTTGCCCTTTATCACTCAATAAAAGATTGTGTTTTCATAATTGCGAGTAGGGCACTTCTAATGTTTGGGAACCAAGAGCTCCATAATTATCTTGTTATTATAATTTGCCCTATATCACTCAATAATAGATTGTGTTTTCATTCTTGCGAGTAGGGCACTACTAATTCAGTTATAAAGAATTCTTCTCTTTTATTTTCATATACCTACAGAATAAAATAAACATACTAAACAACAGGCGGTCCAAAGCTACCTATTACTTAATTATAAAATTGCGAGTTTCAAAGGGTAGCACAGCATGTGAGTTTTATTTACATTTGATGTAACATAAAAGCGTTTTGTTTCAGCCGTCGTTATCTCTCTGTATGAAGAGCCCATCCAACCCCAGCAAGCCGCATCCGTAGTGGAGAAGTTAGGAGACTATTTAATTACCTGTGGTTATTAAAGGTGAGTTATATTATGATTACAAAAATGAATATGTTATCATAAAAGAAATATTTTAAATTTTCATGGTTTGTGTGTGTGCCTTTATCATGTTAGTCCCATGTTCAGTCTGGCCTGTTCACTTGCTGTAAAAATACCATGTAATCTAAAATTGAACATCAGCAACATCTTATATAAATAATTAATTGCCGCACGCAGAGACGTCAATTAACACTAATGATCATTAAATACCGTCAAAATCCATACAAAAGACACGGTTTAATGATATATTAAAGTTAATGAACGTCTCTGAGTGCAGCAGTTAGTCTTCAACAAATAATTATTATTGGTGCATATAATTAATTACTACATGCCTTTACAGTAATCTTTTCAGCCTCCATGACCTTTAACTATTATGGCATATATTGTATGCCATGATTAATTCTTTGCAAAATATATTTCTTTTTATTATTCAGAACTAAGGAACCTTTCTACTCACGAAGGGGTGGCCCCTCTATATTTTTTGAATGTAGTTTTGCCTATCATATTTTACATTATTTGTTTTACGGTATATATTACCATTTACACCCACTCTAAAACGTTTACAAACGAGGTGTACCCGTACATAGGAACGCCAATAACTTAGTGTGGAGGGGGTGCGCCTTCGTGTGAGCAGTCCTGTATAATAGTGGGTAGAATGTCGTGTACTTTTTGATGACTGCATTGCCCGAATTGTAGGTTTTTAATAATACAGCTCAACCACCCATTACACTATCATCCAACAGTGTTTCTTTATTTTCAGATCGAAGCGCGCCGTGATCTAAGAATACTATAAGATAATATTTTTTCCACAGGGAAATAAGTAACTGCATTTTGTATATTCTATAAAGTGATAAGGATCGTTCATTTGTTTTGATATTTGATAAATTATGGCGTCGTCAGTGTCTGAGACGTTTAGTAACTTCGTGCAGATGCGATTACTTTGCGGTTTCTGGACCCTTTTTTACGCTCACCGCTTCCCCAAAGTAATTGTTACTGTAACGGTTTTAAATGTATTTTAAAAATTTTGCTTTCATCGACCGTTGTAGTGAGGCATATCTAGCTTTGCAGGCAGGTCTTAAAGCGTTATGTATAGAGATTTTAGGTTTCTTCTCAAGCATCTTGTGTCTAATCGTTTACCTCAAGTAATAAATAAACACGTTCGAGATCGCGTCGCGAACCGCAGGTGCGAGATCACCTAGAGATAGTATGTGTCCCATACAGATGCTTGACGAGAGGGTATGATATCCACGTAATGAAATTACTGTAATAACATTATACAGCATATATATTATATAATTATAAATAAGCATTTGTGTAAGGGCTTGTTACAAAATGAAAGACACTGTAACCCAAGTATTACAATTTTATTAAAAATGTCTAGTCCCACTGCACTGGAACCATCGTGTGAGTAAATTCCGATTGATGTGTGAGGCGCCGGGGCACACGCCCGCCTTTGCATTTTCTGCTATGCTTTCATTTTAATGACGCCGCATTTGTAATCTTGTGTAGTGAATTATAGTAAACATTTGCATTCTGTTGTACCTATTGTAACTGTTAGCTGCAGAAATAGAAGCGCTCAATTACCCTGTATCCTCAAACAAGGCTTGCAGTAAACGAAGGGTGCATATTGTTTATATCTGATATTACTACTCTAGCTTTGTACATTGTTTCTGATAAGCGATGGGAACTGTGTCTATCTAATAATAAATGATTTGTATTATAAACTATGTGTTTCTTTGTCAGATCCCAAATAGCTCCTGCTCACTTGTAAATGTAGGTCAGTTGATCAATGAAACCATTTTATATTGCTAATGAACATAATTTATTTTCATTTTAATAAATCTACAATAGTAAGAGTTAAGTACACTCGAATACAAGGATTGGTATCAAATGTTAAACTTGCAGCAATAGCCTATCAAGTGATTTGGTTCTTTATTACATACAACACGCTAGGGCCAATTTTCGGTATCGAAGAAACTATCAAGTAGGTCAATTTGAGAAATATAGACATCTCAGTTCTATACAGTTCAGATTTTTACAGGCTTAAATTAAAACAATAACGTATCGCTTATGGTTGCGGTGCATCCAACCTAATACTACATCGCACCAATAAACAAAAAATAAACATCGTAATTATGTTAGAAAATGGTTTGTATTTGATTTCTTAAAAATACTACATGCGTTATGCTGAAATCAAATTTTAATATCCATTTAAAATATAGGTATGTCACGTGTTATGATATTGACAATAATAAACAAAAGAAAGTAATCCTAGGTGGTTATCTACATTTCTACAGATCTCTATTTATAACAAAGAAATTATTTAGCCGTCAATTAAATATGAATATAATTAGTAGCTTAAATAAATTATGCTCTTGATTAAACCAATAATGTTACACAAACTCGATTTGCACATGTTCCACCTGCATTTTTACACTAGCTACCTGCGTCCGGTTTTCAAACTCCACCTAAAGCAAGGAAATTCTTAACATTTTGGAATTTGCCTATTTTATAAAGGTTCTGTTGTCACGTATAAACAAACTACTTCCTAAGTTTTTGTCGTAATCAACGAATACATGGTAAATATTGTTATCAAATAGTTTTCGCGTTTTGCGCGTTATAAATCGAGTTATTGCCTAGTCGAACGGTCGAGAAATAGGATTAGCTGAATACATTCGTCACAGTGACTTGATTAGCAACGACTGTGACTGGACAATATAGAAGGCCGAACCGAAGGCTTCATCTCTTCACGGGTGTTCTAATGAGTAATGGCGGGATTTTTTCCAAAGGCTTCTGAAGAACCCTTTGCGCTGTTTCTGACCTGGGTGATCCTCTCCTGCGAACAAAATTAATTAATTATAATAACTTAGAATGGGCTTCTGGCCTATCTCGTCTACACACATACAAGCACTAAGCTTTGAATCACTTCTTGAACCCTATCAGACCCCAACTCATAACATCCACTATTCATAACGCAGCTATGTGTAATGTAGGTACAATGCATTTATATCAAAGTGTTGATTTAGATATAATTTGGTTGACTTGGCTAGATGATTCATGAATATTTTAGAGGAAATGATTTGTTTTGTTGTAAGAAGATAAACCAATGGCTGGATGTTACAAGGCAGGGGTCGTGAACCCGTTGGGAGGGTGAGGCATCACGAATGTCAAGTGTACGCGAAGCCGCGGTGGGCGGCGTGGTGGTGGCGGTCGATACAGAGCCCCGCGCGTCTCTGTAAAGCTCCAGGACTCCCGGGACATCCGACGACGCGCGTTGGTGCCATACCGTTTCTACTCAACCATTTGATATAATTCTCTGTGTTCCTTTACCGCAAAAATCAGCCCAAAGTTGACAATAGTACTGTCAATACTCTACCAGCTATCATCTACCTTATAAATGTATTCACAACCAATATTATAAAAGTAACGAATGTTTAAAACATAAGTTCATTAATTTTAAATTTGGTCGGTTACATAACATTTTATCGGTCTGATATTTTTGGCTGATGATTGAAAATAACCGTATTTCTCTTACACTACCTCCAGATTATCGGCGTGACTTTTGGCAAGCACGTGAACAAATCTACTCTCACAAATATTCTCTCTTGTGTTCTCGTTCTCAGCCGGTATGGACAATGGCTCTGATTGAAAATGCTCAGTAAACTTTAACTAGGTACAATCGTTATAAAATGCTCAATAAACCTCAACAACAAGCGTTACATACATATTCCAATTATTTTTTTGAACTAATAAAATCGATCCGTCCGGAGAACATGCGAGAACAAGAAGGCGAAATACTATTTACATGCACGTTTCTCTGGTCTCTCGAGACTTCTCGGCGATTAAGAGGCATTGCAGTATTACAAGAACATAGAATATAAAAAATAACAGTAACTATGTACATTTTCTTTATTTGGGCATATTATATTCTCTGTCGATAGAATTACATTACCAGTATAGTGAACATTATTATTGAATGCTAAAAGAAATCCTTTACGGTCTCATGCGCTTCAAATTTATTCATGTCTATCCAGAGCGCTTGGGAAAAATGCAGTTAATTAGATTTTGAACACAAAGTGAACGGATTTAAGTTTTAATCGCGGCATGGCACTGAGTCAATGTAACGGTAATCTAGCGGAGTGTTAGAAAAAATCATGTACAATATAATTTATTGCATGTCCTTAAATATATTTCGTTTTAATGGAGCCAAAGTTGATTTTACTTTTTGTAATTGACCATGATTTTGTTTGAAGCAAGTCTAATGTTCAGAGGGAGAGTCAAACGAAGTTAATTATATAGGTACCACGGCAAAGGAACGATATTATCGATGCACTATAAAATTTTGCCGACTACATGAGCTTGTTGAGTAATTAAAATTACAAAATTCATAATCTGTTGCACATATATTTTACTACTGACGAAGTTCTAGCTTCGTCAGTAGGGCATCCGAAAATAAACCATGGTAAGTAGGTGGGTTCCAGCACGCGGTCCAAATGCCGTGCATGCTGCCAAAAATAGTCTTGAATCGAGAACGTGTGAGTGACCCGTTCCCGACACCCGATGCCAGTGGAAAATTCATTCTGAATACTAGGAGATGGGAGAGCAGCGTGCTAATAGAAACCCTGAATCTATCTGACTTGTTTGTAAAAAAGACAAAATTACATTAGGCCTACATGCTAGGGATGTTGAGTTTGGCTGATTTAAATATCTTATTTTTTTAAATATCAGGCCAACCATAGCATGCGTCCAATCGACTTATATGATCGGACTGAGCCAACCATTCTTAGCCTGCCGAAGCAATCATTGTTACAGCAAAATCATTGGTCTAATGATAATTAAATGAACGCGAAGTACCTAATTATAGCCGCAGTGGAGGTCTGTTTCAAGTTCATTGGCAAGTGTAGCCCCCCGCAAAGATTGAACCACGCGCGGGCCACGCCATATGGGATTCATTTGGGCTGTTTGTTTCACAGAAATTTACGCGTTATTTTGAGTTTATACTCGAATGATAATCAACAAGACAAATATTTTTACCACAGTTTCATCGGCTGTTTTGTTGTAATGTGAAATCTATAAAACGAACATCGGGTGATTTTACGGTGTATCGAATTACCAATATGCCATCTAAGGCGCCAAGTCGATATATTGTAGCCCCACAAGCCTTTACTCCTACCTAGGGTAGGTAGGAGTAAAGGCTTGTGGGGCTACAAATTAGGGTTGTTGTGGGTAATAGATTTTGTCAAGTGTATTAGGTAAATGTAGTATTTCCCACGTCTTTCAGTTGCCATTCTCACGTAGCCAAAGAAAATAAACGTCTTATTAAATGCAAGTCTACATTGTTACCGCCCGCGTACAAACGTGATTTTACACCGGATTGTCGGCGGAGTAGGAGCGGCGACAGCAGCTGGCGCTTACGGAATATTAACGAGGGAATCGATCCGGTTTTTTATTGTGCCAGCGTCCCCTCGGCCAATGCCGGATGTACCAACTAAGTATGCCATCTAGATAACTGCGGAAGTTCCGAGTACAGCGGTTCCACGCAATCGCTACTAGGTACTAACTAGTCATAAGCAAGGATTTGGGAATGACGAGACGATACTACCACTGCCCCCAGCCTTTTTCTACTATGTCAAGACCATGACGAATGAAGGAAATGAGCTGTACTTAAATATTTTTTACGAATTCTGAATCAGTAGGAATACACACTAATACATTTATTCTAAAGATTTGCTAAATGAGTCAGCGAGTGATTCATGATGTAGTCAGGCTGGGTGTTTCGTGGAAGATGGTGACAATGGGAATATAAAATAATCGGGTCACGAAGATCGGGATGGAGATGTGCGTGGGTATGGGGTGTGGTAAGAGGAGGGTTGGTTGGGGGCATTTTGGGGTGGTGAGGTCGTCGACACTTCGTGAAGGGCAGCGAGGTCGGAGCGGTGCCATAGTGCGTTCACTTTCGCAGCGGCGCGGCGGGCGGCGCGCGGTGGCGGCGGCGTCTGGGCGGGCGGGCACAGCGGCACGCATGGAGGCAATGCGCGACGAACTCTGTATTGATCGCAGCTCCCAGCCTCCCGCTTCCAGCCCGAACGAGGCATATCATATCTCGATTCGACTACTGAAATGCTATATTTACGGCAGGAATTGTATTTTATCGAAGATGCCCCTGAATGGTAAAACTTTTTTACTTTCTTCGACTTAAAACTTATTTCGCGTGTACACGAAACACTTTTCTAAAACTATCTTTTTTACAATATTCCTGGTACTTTTTTCAGTTGCTAAATTAGCAGCTCTTTGCCAGCGAGTGCGAAAACCAAACAAACTTACGTTTTTATATGGATCATGTTGGCGCGCGCCCTGACGAGCAACGATACAATTTAATTAAAATTTTGAGATCATCATTCAAACATAAAATTCAATACACGAACTATGCACGGGATATAATAACATTTGCTATTAACACATTTTTAGTCATTTTCATGCATGGTCATATTTCCTGTATACCTAATTATAGTTGCTGAAAAAAAGGAAATGACAGGCGTATCTATAGCAGCGCTGGTTTTTATGTCAAAAAAACATTGCGCTAGAGGCGTTATCCAGGAAGAATATAGAGGAATGAATTTGTATGGAGAATCGTATGCGGACCTCTAACCTAATTCAGAAACACAACTAGGTGTGTAGATAGAGATGCCATTGAATACATTTTATGTGCGTAATTTTCTACTATTACCGTAAGGTTTTATTTGACAAACGTGCTATTTGCCTCTGGGCTTTACGTAGGTTTTTGGTACAAAATCATGATTTTTTAGTATTTAGGACGAGTAACTTAGTAAGGACTTGAGTAATTTGAGCGTAGTGGCCACAGGTACGCGGTCAGTATCGGCGCCGCGCGCCGCCGCGCGCCGCGCCGTCGTCTCAGGTTTGTTATTCGATATCTCTATCTAAGGTAGATATTCATATCTTGTTTCTCATTGTATTTATTTCGTTCCGATTTAATAACAATAGGTATATAACTTGACATGCACTTCTCTTCGGGGTTATTGCTCGTCGGATACGATAAACTGTCTTCTGTCTGACCTTTTATCACATCATATCGCACATCCCACTATTGTCGTTCTGTAATTTACATTATATTATTGTAGTTATAACTCTCAGTTTATAAACATGATTATAGTATTATTAAACAATTTCATCGTTCTCAGATACCGCATGCACCGAAGAGACTCGAACCGAGAATAATTTAAGTCGAATGCACTAATTAGCAATGAGAGGGGAACGAAGCCGCGTGGTAACAATATTTACCGTTTCTGCAAAATCTTCAACTAATTGGATTTTAAAGGCGAAATCATATTTTGTGAATGATGAATATGTGTTACATCTGACGTCGGATGTGGAGATTGGATAGGATTCGCATACGCAGCGGAGGCTCTAGTCCACTTTCTCGGAGTAACGGACCTGTCTGACTGGTAGGATACCTACGTCGCGTCGTCGTCGCGGCTGTCGGCTGTTTGTTGGCACACTTCGCCTACTGGCCAGGCTAGCATTCACGTTTAATTTTAAGATAGCTTGTCTTTCTCAAGAAAACTGACTACTGAGTTATGGGTTATGGGCATTAGCTGTACCTTCTCATATCGATAAAATGTATTAAGTCGTTGATATAAAAGATTTAATAAACTCTCCTCCCAATTATTAAATATGTAAATACGTTACCGTAGGGCACCACAGCTCAATCGATGCTGTGCTCAAAGATGTACGTACTTATGACTATATAATCAGCAGATACTGACAATTTCCACGATAGACCTAATATCAAATATTACAATGGGAATTTCAAAAGAGCAAACAGATAAGAATTCTGATACCTAGCACTGACATGAAGAGCTCAAAAGATAAATTATTTCAAATAAGCCGCATGCTGCCAAGATCGAATCTATTCGCGAATGAAACTGGTTTGCGTAATATTTGGACGCTGTAAATAACTACTAATAAATTATTATAAATAATATGTGATAGAAAACGACCACAAATTGTCATTGTCATCACCATTATAAATACACGATTTTCTCATGTGCCGAAATAGCTTACCTATACTGAAACTCCCTTTTAACTACCTAGGTAGGTACAAGAAATAACAAACTAAGATACTAAAACCACAGATTACCTTCTATAATTAGATAGTTATAACATAGTGATCATTCACTATGCTATCATCGAGATATAGGTCAATGTATGCTTTAACTATGACAATGCATGAACATGACAAAAATTTACATTACCTCTCAAATTTGGATCTTAAGCTATACTTACTAGATGAGTGGCGGAGACTAGATAGTGCAAGCAATACAGATGTTATTAGTTTTTTGCAAGAGTATTTCAACTCTCTGAAGATCATCGGGTTTGTTTTTGAACTAGTGGTAATGCAGTTTTAGTTAACAAAATCGACTGAAGCTACAATAGTCCTCGTAGCATAGAATAAATATGCTCGTATTTTCAAATAACCTTTGAAAATGTACAGTAGTTTTTTTCACATGATAGAGAAAATTAAGTGTCTACTGTCTACTCAAGAACAATCGTTGAGCTCTATTATAATTAGGTATACCTAGCTCTTCTGACTATGTCGAACCAAAGCAAATTCTATTTAATCATGTCATGTCATGATTGCGCTTGTGTTCCAATATCTATGCCTCATCTCTGTTTATCCGCAAATGGTGTGCACTATTCAGGGATCTAAAGATACCGATCTTCATCAAATGGTTATTGAGTTGAGACATCCGTTAAATTATGGGTTGAACGATTCATCGAGCAGGAATAACAAGTGTGAAAAAAGACTCGCCAAATGTGTTCGCGGTCAGCCGCCATTACATTATGAATTATTAATTGTAGACAAACTGTAGGTAGGTATGTTTAGTGCGGCTAGTTCATCGACCTCAGCTCAGCAACAACTGGCTGTATGACAAAGCTCCGTTCGCAAAACTAAGTCAGTACAAAATTAATAAGATGTGCTATAAGTGCAAATACCTATAATTGGTATATAACTAGGTAGGTACGTACTAGGGTCTTATGTACTATGTACCTATATTCTATATTCATCCTAGGTATGCGATGGAGGTTATTCCATGAAAATTCCTAAATCCGCCGATTTCAAAACTATCAATCAGCAATGGCAAAGACGTTTTAAATAATTACTTTAAAAACTGACTTCCAAAACTGAAGAGCAGGAAACGCAATTTGGTTTTATTAACTTGGATGACATAGGTACTGACTGGCTTGTTCTACTGCCATATATAGTGTTTTGATGTAAATAAATTGTACAAGTGGTTTTTATGTCTTGAAAATGACCTTCATTTTGACATTAGATTTTCCGAATGGATATCGTTTCGCAGGAAAATGTTAAAATGACATACACCGCCAATACTATTTATTTATACGAGGGCCCTTCTTTAACAACACCTTTCTTGTGTATAAGAGTGGTTATATATACTTACATACAAATTAGCTTTTTATTTTAGTAGGTTACTTGCTAGGTAGGTAGGTACATACGATAATTACAATTTGCTAAGTAGGTAAGACATTTTTTTATCGTTCATTGAATACGTTTTTATATTGCAATTGCTATATCCTTATTAATTTCGTCACAAATAAAACAAAAAACCCGGATTTCTGATAATACAATATTTTCTGGAAAAATGTATTTGCAGATCTGGTAGTTGACGAACGTTGCTGTGTTGAGCACTGGAACAGTTCCAAATTGTGCAAACGGCGTGTTGTTTACCAGCTGGTCGCTAGGAATAAACGTGAAATTGGATCGTGGTTTTAGGGAAAATCTATTATTATATAGGTGCTGTAACAGATTGCTATAAACAGCTCTGTTATCATTAGCATGCCCTTGGATAACACGTTAAATGATAAAACTGTGAAACCGTTACCTACCTAGGTATGTACGCTTCGTTATACTTCGTTCGAAAACAAAGCTATTTAACCATAGATGTGTCGTGTGAATGAGTAATAAGGGAATAATTACAAACAAACAATAAAAGACCCATTACTACTTACAGTTAATTGCGTCTGAGTAATGTTTTCGTAACAAAGAATAAGTAGGTACTTGTTTCCTTTCTAAAGTAACAAAAGGGTCGATTCTATCTGCCTCTGATAATAAAGCTAAGTAAGAACATCAATTAAGGAATACCACGCCACGACACTTGGCTCACCCAACCATCGTAATGGACATGACGAAGCTAACCAATTAACTAGTCGTTCACTCCTTCATGGAAAGGTTACCTTATGGTAGTTACTCTATAATGATGTCATCCACGCTGCCACAAGCCTGACGACCAAGATAAGCAGGTCTTACTAACCAGTTACTGTTGATACTACTCAAGAGAGGACTTACGAGTTACGACTGAATGTTTTCTAGTAGCTACTAGTTTATATGTTCAAAATTCAGGAAATTATTTTTCAGAACTCTGTCATTTCAGTGAGTAGATTGTACTACTGTACAGATCTCCAGAGATCTCCTTCTTGTTTTTCTCTCGAAGTCCTCAAAGAAAACTACTATTCATACATAACTCGCATCTGACTGCATTCTCACAAAATTGAAGACATGAATAGATGAAAGTGATAAATGATATTTTCGTTGTTCTATCTATGGATAAATGTGTATACAAACAGCTAGTTTTGAGACATAATTTACTCGATAAAGTTGTTATTGACAGTATATTTTGACATCTTTACAGAATAAAGGTGGTAGGTAATTTTTTTTTGTGAAAGACAAAATTTTAATAAGTTTACTTTGGGAGAAGGAGCTATGTTTGATTATTGTAAAAGTTAAATTGTAATGTTTCTCAATCTGTAAAAGTGAAATTGCACTTTACTTCAATGGATGAAGAAACGCCATAGGGATCGCAGTTTGAGATATCAGTTCCTCAGAAGGCGCTGCTGCCCACCTTCCGCTATTTTACCTTTAGTCGCCTCTTACGACATCCGCAGGTAGCAATGGGGTTTGACATTCTAGCCCGGCACCCCACGGGGCTACATCTATAGTATAAAGAGGTCAAATTACTAAGCAGGATTATGTAATTCTAATATTGTCAAATCTTGTCTACTAATGTCTAAGTTGCGTTATACATTATTGAACAGTGGGTAGTCGTTTAACAACAGATACGTATGTTAGTAGTTAGTATTGTTTCGAAAACGTTAGTAGAACGAGATAGGAGTCGAGTGAGTAGGCAGGCTCTGACGGATGTACCATTATCTAGGCCTGAGCCATTGATATGTCACGTCTAACGACAGGGCGACATTGTGTTTTGACATTATATTATCATATCAGCTGTTCTAAATGCCTTTGTTTAAATTCTGATAATAAGTTTATGCAGCCCCTGTACAATTATTGTTATTGAGATAACTTTATAAATAAATATGTTACTAATTATTACGATAGAGTAAGTAGATAAAGAACGAATACATTTAGAAAAAGGTCAACTGCCAGTCGGATCTCTCTCTGTTCTGATTCCGGATTCGCATCGCAAAAAGAAAATGTTTTATGTTCAGTATTCTTTGTATTAGATTCATTCATATTTATTTTAGATACTTGACAAAGTTGAAATTTCAATATTTTGTGTAGAATATTGTGCCCCAAAAACTAATATTGGACAATCATTTATTCTCATGTATTCTATCCTATGAATAATTATTTCCGGGAGACTAAGTGGATGACTAAGACTCCTGGAAATAATTATTCATACATGAGAAGGTAGCGGAAAAACAACTTATTTGCTACATAGAGCTCATTTAGAGTTATAGTTTTTTATTTAAAAAAATATGTAAGTCCCTGACTTTAATATATTTTTTTCCACTTCCACTCAAAGTGATTTTTTTAACAAGTTAGGAATCTGACATTTCCCTATGTTGTGTTGTTACCATATCCTTAAATAGAAAATATTGTACCACAAATACTGCAAACGCCGATTATAACTTACTTAATTCTTAAGCTGTAATCAAAATTAGCAATATTATTGTCTATCACGTGTTTTTGATTTGAAACCCTAAAAGAGCGGGCCCGGCCTCGCACTTGGCCGATTTTTTTCTTGTTCGTTATGCTAGCTCATTCCACGAAATATAATCTACATAAGATTATGAGAGTTTGCTAAGGAAATAAAAAAATCTAATTCTTTTACCTAGACCGAAACTAAACCTAACCTATTATGAAATATGTTGGGTACATCCATCCTATGTATCCATCCAGCTATCATATGCTATCACGCCATTATTATAATTTTATAAATCCAACATGCTTGGCGTACCTTTTATAAAAGAAAATTCTAGATCTAGTCGTATCTTTCAAAAAGTCGTTATGCTACTCAATGCTATGCGAGTGATATGAAGCTACTACAAATTAAAATTAATAAGAACATATTTGTCTATTAGCAATTATGGGCACAATGCTATCTAATGTATGATGAATTTAAATTGTTGGCATTATGCTGCTTATCATTGGAAAAATTACTAATAGTGATAGTCGTCGTGTAACGAAATCACTTGTTGCACCTTATATGTTTTACCGTCCTTAGCCTAGGTTGGAACTTTTGCTTTGTGATCTCTCTTCTAAAGTCATATTAGATCAATACGGAGGCTTTTTTGATCAGTCTTACTACTCGTATATACATTTTTCAGAGATAAAGCATCAGGCTCAGTAGGTAATTCGACATAATAACTGCTCATAAAATTGGGCCATTCATCTCCATTTTATGGCTCTTTGAGCAATAACGACATTTATACAAAATTCATCGACGCTGTTCGTAATGTGGCTAAAGCGCGTACATATTCGAATAATTTAGGGAGGATTCTAATTTCCGCAAAAATGCGGTAGAAATGGTAGGATGGGGTGTCGTTGTCGCCCCTGCAGAGCGGGGTGAGGACGGAGGCGCGGGCGGCGGGCCGCGACTGCGCGTTGGAGGCAACCCTGCCGGCCGGCATGTGCGCACCCTCCCTAGCGCTCGCACCCTTGCAGCTGGATCACCCTCACGCCATTATTAAGCACCCATTCATGCTTCAATGTGCGGTCATCGTCATAGCAACTTTCTAGATCAATGTTAAGATGCTGTCGACAAATAGAGGTAAAGATTTTCGATGCTTACCGTTGGCGGAGCGAGCTGCCGGCGACGTGGCTTCCTTGCTTCGAGAATTTTCTTTCTCCTTCCCGTTGTTCCCTGCGACAAGCAAAGGAAATTGTTAAAGATGAGGATATAATTAGGTTCATAAGGTTGGATGTTGCAATTTGTTTCCTTTCAAATATTTGAAATTGTAGTTGAACGCTTTGAAAAGTGTAAGGTGTTTTTTGCAAATTATTATAAGACCTCAATTAGGGGACTAGGTTTTAATGATCTACATTACAGGAAAAAGTAAATATATTGGAATTAAATGATAATTATTCATTTAAATTGGTACATAGTGCTTTATCATTAACCCTGTTTTAATTAATGCTATAATTTTCCTCGTTAACCTAAATACAATATAAATAGGACTACATGCGCTTACGTGGTATACTAATTTTAAGTATGAGTGCATACATTCCGAAAGAGGTAATTTACTAATTTGGGTTCTAAGTGTATTATTATTGATTAAAGACCAGTTCTACGTAGAATAAAAAAGCTATGGTGCTTCAGCCTTCTTGTTTGAACCTTGCACAGTGTGACTGCGTGATTCCATTCCGGATGAATAGGTCATCTTAACAGAGACGGGGAACAACGAAAATATTTCAGCAACCTTAGAACACAAAGAAAATTCCAGGAATCAATAAATCCTACACAAGAAATTTTAGGTATTAGACATATTTATAAAAGCGCAACATAATTACACGTCGCTTCCAAAAATTAAAGGAAAAGTGATATAGTTCCGATAGTAACATCAGAATCGATGTCAAACTGATAGCGAAGGTTTCGATAACACGTCAACATCGGCACTTAGCGGAATTTACAATATAATGTCGACTAATGTCGAATGCTAACCCACTCGTAATCACTCTACTATCGGTTGATATTGCAAAGGAACATTTATACAAAATTTCAAATTGCAACATTCAAAGTGGGTATTGTAAGAGTAAGGAGGTATCCAATATCTATAAGATCGAGAAATTTTAGAATGTGGTATAATATAGTCAGTTATACATATTCGAGCGTATCTCAACGATAAGCATGCAGCGAGATGTAGTAACAGGGAATCGAAGCCGGAAATAGGAGTGCGAGCAGATAGATAGAGGACGGGCGTGGTACGAGCGGGCCGCGGGCATAGCATTCCCGGGAGGATCCTTTTTTCCTCCTTGTCGACCGCCGCGCCGCATTCGCTCGTCCGACCGGTTCCATAGCGATCGTTCACCCGAGCACACCGCTCGCGAATTTACAACAACTTTTCTCGACTAACAATGTTAAAAACCGCAAGCAACGTAACTCGCGTGGCACACAGCTACATAGCCCAAGCATTTCGTAATGCAAACTTATCATCTTGTATCATATCAGATTCGGAAAATAACTTTATTTTAAGCCAAACTGATGCGTTCGTTACAAAAGTCATAATTTTATATACGACAGATGGTTGTTTGTCAATTCTATGTTTATAGAATGATGTAAGAACATCGGAATGGTAGATCAACATGACAAAGGAATATTTTATCTAGCCTGTACTACTCGTGCTAACAACAGTAACAACTACTAATGAGTCTGCCCATAAACGTTGAGTACAAAAAAAACTCATTTTGGTATCATTTTGAGTAGGGTAAGCATTATTTGATAACCTATCTCCTAAGATTTTTAAGTAGGTACTTAATTTAACTCAATTAATGATATTTTTCAAGGCAATTAGTTTAGTGGATAAGTATAGGTTTCAATCTCCTTAGAAACGTATAGCATATATAGCGGCATTTGACGCCAAAGGCGGACGGGTCGACCTTGGCAAAGGCGTTGACTTCGGCCTCAAATCCCAACCGTCGCGCCATAGATCTGAAGTGACCATACGTTATTTTAAAAACTAATCTTGCTATGGACGAAAATAGCTTGCTTTTGACATCGAGTGCTAAAAGGTAACTCTGTTTACATGCTAGCCCTATGTCCCGTTGGATATAATTACAGCCAGTGAAGTTAGCGGTGTCATCCATATGTTGATCAATCTACATAAATGTATGGGCTTCAGTTTGCAGGCTATCGATGGTATACAGCAAGAAGAGCATGGGAGAAAGCGTGGCGCCTTGAGTGACTCCGGTGAGAAACAGGCGGATTTTTTTATTCTGAATTATTAAAAAATAGACAGTTATAGTAGGTAGTTATAGTATTATTTGAAGTTGACAATAGGTTATTTGTCAACTCATTAAGTATCGATACTTAATATATCAATAGATTTCCACAGTGGAGTGAGGGTTGAAGAAAAATTATCATGAAACTATTCAGATTTGCCCTTATTCGGGATTTTGCCCGGTGAGCAAAATTTAAACTCAATCAAATATATTTCTTTTACCACTTTATTTCAGATAATTTTGTTTGTTTTTGCAGACAGTTAATTATATTTGTGGCATTCTTAACTATTCTATTTCTATTATCATTGTCTCTAACTTTATTTCTTAGACCGTGACTGTGATACTATAATATGCCAGTGTAATATTGCACATGGCATAATATATAGAAGTGAGTTTAAGGGATATATATAGTGAATTAAAAAAAACTGAGATTTCCCTCATATTAGACGAAAAGTAAAACTATAAAAAAATTGCTAATGAGATAAAAGTAGTGGTAATTTTTATGACTTCTCATAAAATTGTTAAAATTTTTGGTTAAGAAGTGCCAATGACTATTCAAATATCAAAGACTTGCGATAAGTCTTATATTCAGATTTTATATGTATTATATGTTTAATAATTTCACTGTTTTAACCTATATCAACATAGTAACGCTGAGTATTACTTTGCTGTACTTAGAATCATTTTCTAGCTAACAAAAATAAGACCAATTAGGGTCTACTATTATAAAACACCAGAAAAACAATGGCTTCATGCAATCTGTTTTCAAAAACAATGTATAAGAAACATTGATTGCGAAGTACCTAGTGAATATATATAGGATAGCGAAATGAAAGTTACCCGAGTTTCGTAAAATAAAGCCTTCACAAATATATATATACTTATGTGACAATTTTCATATAGGTAAGAGAATGTCATATGTTCTTGAAATACAACTTGGATTAAAACCAATAAATAAATTTATTATTGCTAGATTTTATAAGTTATGTATTAAACAAAGATTGGCGAATAAATCCACTTGTGTTTAGCACAAATTACTAATATACTAATTGCTGTTGATAGCATGAAAGGTTCAATATTGCTCTTCAAGTTTAAGTTGTTCACGTTTAGGTACGAACACGATAAGAGAAGGTTAATTCGCCTACCATTATAATATAACATTTATAAATTTTCTTTATACATTCGCAGTTGTATGATATTATACCTATATACTTATTTTCAGAAAAACAACATTAAAGTTAAAAGCAGACGAACTTGGATGGTTTAACGGTCACCAAGTGCTATAAGAATTGATGCTTGAAAGTTACACGGATAATAAATACAAATCTCGGAAAAATTTGTGCTGGTTTCGCGATACATAAGGTACTGATATGCATCAATAATAGGAAACATCTATACTGCCTTGAAATCTTGTTTAAGTATATCCCGTTTAATGAAGCAATATTATGGTCATGTCATGCAAGGCACACATGCGCCGTTTAAAGTATCTTTACTCTTCGAATACTATAAATTAAAATCGAATTTAACTACTCGGACACTGACTTGATGCAAAACAACATAGGCAACAAGTAAGATTATCTTTTGGATTGACTTTTATTTACTGTAATATTTTTGCAGAATCAGATTACATAATGCTTTTTTAAGGAAAACAAACCTTATACGCGTAGGTATCCGATTATTTTGTATGACATTTTCTTCTGTGTCGATATTTCCAGTACAAAATATTTGATAATGTCACATTGCATGTCATGCTAAAGTGGCGTACGTTTGTACATTATATTTATTTTATCACCAAACCAAAAAAGACGTTTGTCATAGATATAATTATATCTCGATAGATAGAAATCACTTTATTTGCATTCCTGAATAATAACACTACAATGAAACAAACACAAGTATACAAAGCGCGGTATAATTGCTTAAAGCAATTTATTCCAGACAACCGAACTGAAGGAACTCTCAAAGAATTGCCAGGTTGGTAATGAACTAATTAAACATTATTTTTGTAATCATTCATTAACTAAATAAGGTTTTGACAAATTTTAATAGGTACCTACAACATAAGTAACAAAGGAACAAAGTATTTCGTGTATTAATTGGAATAGCCAGAAATGCTAACCGCGTACTTATAAGGTATTTTTAAGTAATAATTGTTAATTAAAGTGATATTTTCCTTTCAAAGTTCTATATTACAATTCAATACAATTATTATTTACTGCTCAGTGATCAATAATTATAAAATGACACAAGTAACAGACAAGTATTATGTATAAAAAAAATATACCCCCGCGGGGAGCTAGAATTGCACGCCCCATATCTTCATGCGTGAGTAGGCAGCAGCGACTTCTGAGGAACTACACTGCGATCCACACGCCAGCCAAGAGCGGTGATCCTGACAAACCCCCCCTCTTCCTTCTAATGGAGAAGCCTTTGTTCTAGGGTGGCGTATAACGGCTGTTGCAGTGAAGAAATGGTTTTCCAACCATGAATAGTCCTACCGCTATAGTAGCGATATTTTTCCAGAAAACCTTTCGATGGACAAAGGAGGTTGTTTATGAAACGTAAAATTGATAGGTACCTATATACACGTAATTGTGTTATATATAAATATTAAATGGGAAGGATAATACATATTTAGTATAAATGGATTGTTCACATCTAGGCTCTTCCTGGACGCACGGACGTTCTCGCAATTTCCATAAATATTTCCTCGTATATACCTATTTGCGAGGTTATTATTTGATACATATGGATTTCAAATATTTATGCAGTTATAATTTCATTGCGTACACGTCTCACTAACATATAGGTATCATAAAATAAGCAGTGGTAGATTAGTATTCTGTTTTAAAGATACATAAAATCAGTCTAGAAATTAGGATTCTTTACTATCGAAGGAAACGTAGCTCAATTTGTACGGTCCACAACAAAAGTGTCACCGCATAAAAGTAATAGACTGCTTTACGAAATCTTTAACCCGAAGGTGAAGTAAATGTGTACGACATCTGTGTGCACAGGTGAAGACCAGGTATGTGGTATGTGGGTGACGGCCGAACACTTGCGCGATATATATTCCACGCCTCGACTTGAGAGACTAGTTTAAAAATAAAAATTACACGTAGAGTAGAGACACAATACTGTGAAGTAATTATGTCAACAATGACAGTCGTGGGTGGTTACACTAATAAAAAATAAACTGGGCATAAAGCTATGCTCATTGTCTGCCGAAGGCATGTAAGATAATATGAAATGAAATGAAATGAAATTTATTTATCGTTTTAACAAACATTTTTAAACTTAAATATAGCAGAGTATAATAATAATATAGTAGTATATCTTTACATAAACATTGGAAACACATTGGTACCCAAACTAGGATAGACCTGTGATATGGCATACCAATGCCCTCCCCCGGACATAAATAGTAAATTAAGAAATGTTACAACTAATTGATTATATTTATAAGTATGTAGTTAATAACGAAGATTGTGTTTTAATTGTTTCGGAAACTAAGTAATGAAATTATAATAAATATGTTATTTAGCATGCATTTCTATAAGCGTACCTAGATTTGTGTAGAAGAAGTGTTTAGGAACGAGTGTGTGTTGGCATGTGAGTGAAGGGGTGAGTGTGTGAAGGAATGTGAGTGAAGGGGTGAGTGTGTGAAGGAATGTGAGTGTGTGTGTGTTAAGGTGACTGAATGGGTTTTTATGTTGAAAACAGTAAGCTGAGTGATTTATGTGAGAATCGTTAATAATTTTTCAATTGTAGCGTAATCTTGTTTTAGTAACCATTCTCTTAACTTAATTTTGCATTTGTGGCGAGTCATTGGGTAATATTTCAGGATTTTGTTAAGACTGTTGTAGATGTGTGTTGCAAGAAATGATGTTTGTCTTCTGGCAAAGGCAGTTGAATAAAATTTTGGTACACAAACGTTCTTAGTAGACCGTTTAGATTTGAATGTGGGATCATATTGTAACATTTTATGTTGATAAAGGACCAGATTGAGAATGAAGAGATGGCGTACAGGTAATACCTGACAATTGTTATAGAGCAACAGAGTAGGATATCGATATTGTTTAAAAGTCATAACTTTAAGTACAGATCGTTGGGCTCTCTCGATTTTAATAAATTTTGTTTTGCAGGTTCCTCCCCATACAGAAATACAATAGGTTAGAATTGATTGGCATACTGCAAAGTAGACTATTTTAAGTAAGTTATACGGTATAACATGTCTAAGATTCTTGAATACCCAGATGAGCTTTCTTACGCGTGACGACAGAGCATCTATTTGAGGCATCCATGATAGTTGTTCATCAATTATAACTCCTAGATACTTAATTGATTGAACTTGGTCTAGGAAAACGCATTGACAGATATTGGACATGTTGTAAGAGCAAGAGTGTGCCTGAATTTTGAAAGATGGATTTCGAGGTATATTATTGTTCGTGATACCAAAGGCGACAAATTTACTCTTGCTGAAGTTTAGTGTTAGTAGGTTCAATTGCAACCATGAGATAATGTTAAAAAGTCCAATCTCGGTATATTTGCGGGCTTGATCCCAAGTCTCTCCCTCGAATACCAGCGCAGTGTCATCAGCAAAGGTAAAAATTTTGCCGTGAGCTGGAGAGTAGTTACATAAGTCATTGATAAAAATAAGAAAGAGACTCGGGCCCAAAATTGACCCTTGCGGAACTCCAAAAGTAACGTTTTCTTCATCACTTACCATGTTATTGATGCTTACACATTGGGTTCTGTCAGTTAAGTAATCCTGAAATAATTTGAGTGAAATACCACGTATTCCGAAATGTTCCAGCTTACGTAGCAGAAGAGGAGTCGAGACGGTGTCAAAAGCTTTGGCCATATCTAAAAAAACCGCTACACATTTTTTGTGCTTGTCCAAGCTATTAGTTATAAAGTTTGTCAAGTTAGAAACTGCTTGTTCCGTAGATTTATTTGCTCTGAATCCATATTGAGAGTCGGAGAGCAAATTTTGATGCTCAAGGTAGTTCATTAGTCTTTTATTCAGAATTTTTTCAATTACTTTTGATAGCGCTGGTAAAATCGAGATAGGCCTAAAGTTATTGACATCGTCTCGTGATCCACTTTTATGGATAGGCCGAATGACCGATTTTTTAAAGTGTTTTGGAAAAACACCTGTAGAAAAACACAAGTTTATAATATGTGTCAGAGGTGCGGCAATAACATCCTTACATGATTTCAAAATAATTGATGAAATACCGTCCCACCCTGGTGCACTGTCATTCTTAAGGCTAATTATAGTTCTTTTGATTTCTTCTTCATCCGTATTTAATAATACAAAAGAATGAGAAGTTGTTTGAAAGATTATGTCAGTAGATGGATTACTTTTATTCATAACGAGTTCGCTTTCTATTGTATCAGCCAGATTCTTTCCAATATTTGCAAAAAAGTAATTGATTTTGTTAACAGAAGTAAGTGGATCAACTTCTGTTTTTAGCAATTCTGTGGGAGGTAATTTATTCTGTGAAATATTAGCAATTTTTTTTATCGCTTTCAAACTCCGTTTCGGATTACATCCTGCTTTTTGAATTTCTGATCTTTCATATTCAATTTTTAATTTTTTGAGTAGACTATTGCAGAAATTTCTGTACCGCCGATAGCTTTTTAAGAGAATTTGGTATTTTGGTTCTTTTCTTAGTTTAAGATGCATGTTATCTCTATGCCTTATACAACGTAGTAGCCCTTTTGTAATCCAGGGCTTACAAGTTCGCTGTCTACAAGGCAATGTCCTAAATATAGTGAACCGTTGCGTGGCATCCATTATTTTATTTACCAATAAATTAGCTGAAGAGTTAGCATCGTTAACTTGCAGAATAGAGGAGAGATTTGCTATACTCAAAAAATCAGCGACTTTCTTGTAGTCAATCTTTTTAAACAAAGATTGTGATTGATAAGGCCCAAATTTGTTGGAGAATGATACAAGAGGAAGACATAGTAGGAGAGAATAATGATCGGTTACAGTAGTTTTAAGTACGAAAGATAAAGCCAGTGATTTAGATTTAAGTAATGCATGATCGAGACAATTGCCTTCCCTGGTTGGGTAGTTGTGGGCTGGTAAAAGTCCAAACTCTGCAGTTAGATTAAGATAGTTACCGCTTTTAGAGTCAGAGTTATTTAGTTTTATGTCGATATTTATGTCACCAATAATAACTATGTTTTTAAAGTTTTTAACAGATTGCAACGCACATTCGAGAGACGTAATAAATGATTCAGCATTTTTATAAGAAGGAGAGCGATATATTGCTAGAATTGCTGTTTCTTATATAATCAAGGAGTTTTAGTCCTGGTAAGATGAATGATAAAAGTAAACATTTTCAAGCAATGATGGCCAAGCGGTAATAGCTATGGTCTGCAGTGCCCCAGGTTCGATCCCCAGGCCGCGCCGCCGCCGGCTTTACTTTATCGCATGGTGGAAGGGCATTTTGAGTTTACCTACCCTCAAGTAGAAAAACTATCACTAGGAACATAACAGTGTGTTCCGATAGTAGTTCCTGAAATGACAGGCACATGTGACTTAACAACTCTATGTCTCAAGGTGACAGGCTCAGTGCAATTCGTCGCTGGTGACGAAATGCATCTGTTATACCTAGAAGTTAGTCCGCTTAACATCAGGGAGCCTCGTGCCTGTTCCGTCACAATCACAAAAAAAGCAAAGTACATTTTTAGTAAATTCTGCAAATTACTAAAAATACTCATATAAGTGATATACTAGGTAATTGATCCATCTCAGTATACTCATTTAGAAGTTTAATTGGCATTTTAGACGATAATATAGATATTGAAGAATTTGTATTGGATTGCTATGTGACTAAACTAAAATGGTGACTCATCCTTTTTATGAAGTAGGTACGTGCTCAACGTCCATATATTCATGTTTATCTTATCATTAATTTTTTAAACTATAAGTGAAAATACTCACTCCTGATATAGATAGGTTAGTAGGTAGGTACCCACTAAAGGTACAGAAAGGAAACAAAGCGTTTCACTTTGATGATAAAGGTATTTCGAGTGCATATATCAAATTGAGGACCTGTTAATCAGGTATTGACCTGATGAAATTATAATATTAATAAACAAAAGGATTCCGCCATTTCATACCTATATAATTTAAACAATTATACTTATATCGTGATAAAGAAATTTACTATACTAAAGTAACCATACTTTTTTGTAGCTCATAGGCTTCTTATTCTTTGACCACTGTCTCACCTGATGGTACGTGTGGTCGAAGATGCCTAACTAGAATTATTGGCTCTCAAGGACAGCTTGCGGAACACACCGTTAGGTGCTTGGCGACAGATTATCTTCTTGCTAACCAGGTGGACATTTGGAAAATACCCTACCACCATGTTATAACAACTGCCTAAGCACGCCGAAGCACGGAAGCGCACATGTAATAATGTCACTAGCGGTCATACAAGTCATGACCGCGGCAGACGTTGCTTAACTTAGTTTATCGGAGAAGAATTACTAAGTACGCTACGCTACGAGCGCTTCAAAACAGTTAGTATTTTATGAGGGGGTACAATTATAGCCCGTCACACGTTGCACCTGTTCAGAAATAATGGGTATATCTCATTTGTACACTTCCTGTAGGAGGCACGAAAGGAAAAAGTCTGAAAGTGGGCAGCAGCGCCTTCTAAAGAACTGGCATCTTACACTGCGATCCCCAAGCCTGTGCGCTGGGATTATGAAAAACTCCCACCGACCGACGGCTACTTAATGCCTTTGTTCAACGGTCGATCGAATTTGAAAGGTCTTCGTCGGAATATAAATAAAGTAACATTGCATACCTGACTTAATCTGTATGTATAAAAGATTTACAGTGATACTGACAATATTGACAGTTGTCACGAAGAAGTAATCGCGCCATAAGTCGAGCGAGGCGCCTCGCCATATAGGATTACACCGAGGCCGAGCTCAAGCGTGTGATACGAAAGGATACAACTAAGGTTAAGCTTTGTAATGTCACGCACGACACGCTTAAAAGGATAAGACATAATCACAAAACAACAATTTTCTATTTCGACCTCGATGTTGACATTTGTTTAAGTGAAATCGCACAAAAAAGCAAATTAGAACGCTTTCGCGAAGCGATTAGCGATATCGAATAAAATTATTTTGTATCATTATCATCGGAACGAATGTGACTACGTAGCTTCTCTAATTTGAGATTTATGTCAGATATTATTACGAAAAAAAATTAACTACCTAACGAAAGCGAAAAATTTGCGATGGTTCATAGATTTTGCAGAATGGTTAATTTATTTTTAGCCTTTCCAGACGACCTATTGACTTTTCTACGTGATTGTGCATGTTGCCATATGGTGCCGCTGGTTGTCGACAAAGTCATATCCATAAAAAGGTTTATGAAGCTTTTAGGTTACTCGACTGGAAAGGTCGTGTCATGTATCGTTCATGAAGCGACGACGCGACATACTACATACATACCATTACTCATATCTCAAAGTCTGGGGTCATTAGAAAATCACTTGGGAAATAAAAGGTTATGTTTTGTTTTAGCTATGTACAGTAAACCGATTGTTTTGATGTGAATAAGATACGTCGAACGACCTACAATTTTAATAAGATAAATATGTAGTAGATACTGCTCAGTTTTCAGTACTGAAATAAGGAGCCGGTTCAGGCTGATAAATTTACAACCAGAGAAACAGAAATGAGGCATACAATCATAGTAATCATGTTTTAACTCAAGAGCCCTTTTGACTGTTCCCTCTCTGATTTTATTGGTAACCATGCTAGTAGCTATATAGTGCGTATACCTTAGTAGAATTGGTAGACGTTAGAGTCGCACAGTAGAGCATGGACTTACGGAGTACGGACTATGGTACCTAGCTATACGTAGTAAGTTATAGGCATACTACCTATAATTATTATTCTAAATAAAGCCTACTACACCTAGTGCTCTTAGATTGACTCTACCCGTATGCCTAATACGAAATGCGGTGTCCTTTGGCCACCCAAAAAACTATATCAGTACGAAATAACTTCCTTCTTTAAATCTTTTAACAAGAGTTTACTATCCAGCGAAATCGCCATAATCAAAGAAATCGAATCACTGTTATACTCGTATAGATACATAAAAGAAAGTTTTAAGAAAGTCAAGATCTCTATTCTATTTTCGGAGGAGTCAACTGACAACGCTAATTTTAGCTCCAAGCTAAGTTGGTCTCTCATTTACATTATACGTCTATAGGCAGATGTTTTTAATAAAATTACTAGTTAAATGATTATTAAATAAGTGATTTACATTTTTATATCTCAATTTGTATAACTTTACTAGATGACCCGACAAACGTTGTTTTACCATATAGGCAAATAAAAATGAAAACAAAATGTTAAATTGGAGGGGGAAGACCTAGGCGAACGTTCCGAAATCAGATTGAAGATGTTCTGAAAAAAGGCCAGTTCAGGAGTACCCTAAACCGACGCTTATGTATGAAAGGATTGATGAGTGTAGATGAAGCGAAAGAGATATGTAAGGATCGTAGCAAGTGGAAATCTGTGGTCTCTGCCTACCCCTACGGGAAAGAGGCGTGATTTTATGTATGTATGTATGTACAAAATGTTAATATACCTTCTTGAAAAATAGTTTACGTCCTAATCTCAGACCTACTGAATATAAACACACAATTTAATACGAATCGCTCAAGCCATTTCGGAGGAGTTTTGTTACAAACGCGGAAACAAGAAAATATTATATTTTAGAAGAAAAGTACCATGTATTAGATAACTAATACATGCCCTAATCAGGCAGACGTGTATGAAAAATTTGATGAGAGTAAACAAAGAGAGATGTGCCAAGTTTAAAGCAAATGAAATCAGCCTACCCCACCGGGTAAAACGTTTAACGTAATGGTTAACGCACACCTTTCGCCTCGGCACCGTATTCACATCACTCGTCGCCTAGCTTTAATCATACACGGTGTTGCCTAGTGTAAGTTATAGTTTAGAGTTCCATAAAAGAGAATACAGAACATCTTTGTTTATGGCGATGTTTATACGGTACCGGGTGGATCAATGTACGCCAACCATAATTGCTACGAAATGAAGACACAAAACTTGTAAATTTCTTACCACAACTCTTTTAACATTCAAATAATTTAGTGCCTTTGATCCTATTCCTCAGGACACAATATATTTTAAAGGCTTTTGAGACACTGTAAGTTTTGGGTGTATAATATGCACAAGTATAAAGATATACGGTTGAGAAAATATTAGGGTGTCATAAAATCTACCTCGAAATCTTTTTTTATGAAAGTAACCAGCAAAAACGACAGCCATAAGGAGTTGTGTGTTATCGAAATATTTTAAGCACACCTATATATCTTTGAACATTCAATAGGTTGCTCCTGGCAGAGTCCTAGCCCAGCATACCGTATGCATGTAGTTTTTATATAAATATGTATACCTATTATAAGTTAGTTATACAGGAAGCTCAAATCACATAATGCGCATGCGCTGGTTTGTACCGCCTTGTTATTGAACTGCACCACGGGACAACCTTACAAGAGCTGTTCTATTCTAACACGGATGCTGAGAAAAAATATTGGTTTGTATTGTTTGTTGTTGTTGGTAGCGCTGTCGCGCGCACGCACTAACTTGCTGCTCGTGCACTCCGCAACCTCAACATTATCGTGGCTGAAGTGGACCTATTTTGTTGTGATCTGAGCGAATTTACAAAAGTCGCATTACCTACATGTTCTGTGTTATAGAAATCAGATACCAAATATATACATTTTTAAATTAATATATTAATAAAACATAAATTAGATATTAAAAATGTATACCTGTCTACTCTATTGTATTGGGTGTGTACCTACCTGTAAAGATAGATGTATGTATGTAAATAAAATAAATAAATAAATTTAGGATAATTAATAGATTCAAGATTAATGTATCTATTGATGATTCCGCCTAATTTTCTTCATAGGTCGCCATGATTTTTTTCTGCTTATCCAACGTGGTTTCGAAGAGTCAGACCATCTGATGATATTTGGTGTAGAATCGGCACGCGTCGAAAAATCTTCAGGTTCGGCAACGTAGCTTGTAACGTCACGTTGGCTTAGCATGAAAATTAAGATATGTTTTATGTATGTATTATAAAAAAAAATTGTTATTAAGTATCATCTTGCCTTGTTTGTAGTGTCAGTGTTAGCTGTTAGAAGTTATTGTCCCAATACTAGTACATAGTAGAGATGAATAGATTTCGGTTTCTGTTCAAAATTGTGTATTGGTCACTACTTATATTAAACTAAATTTTATGCAAACAAGCACAGGCTGCACTACTAAGAAGAATATTTAGTTCATAAATAAATTTATACAAATATATAATACCTACAATAAATATTCAATTAGTATATAATAACTGTATATAGCTTTAGGGTTTGCTACCCGTATGTTCTAGAATAAATGATATTTATTCATACGTTACGAAAACAGTGATTCATCACGAATCACGATTCACGACGACACGTGTTCGTCATCGAAATCGCGGCTTAGAGAGATTTATCGATTAAATGTAACACAAAGGGTGTGTCAACAAGACGAAGCGAGGGGGCTGCGAATTTTGTGTCTACATAAGGGTGCGAATTGAATCAGATTGCCTTAAGGCGATTACCAGGGTATAAAGAGCTATATATACATATAGATATAGCTACTTACAGGTGGATAGTTATTGGTAATGAAATCATCTAAACGTACCTAGTTAAATTAACTGCAGGTATTGAGGGATATACTTTATTAAATAGCTAAATAGAAAATAAGGTGGAAAAAAACAAGAAATCGTAATACCTCATATATTTTTGAGTGCAAGTAGTCATCCGTAATGCTCTAGGTTGTTCCTACCTTCGTCAAAACATAATCAAGAATGAGAACATGAATGAGCGCATGGTCTGCGCTGCATTATCCTAATGCAGTAAAAGAGTTGGTAATCTGTGGTAATAGTAATAGTATAATAATCTTAAGCCAGATGCAACACAGCGGTAAGTACTTAGTGCAGCCGAATTCGTTTGTATATGGCAATCTGAGGGCAGATTCAACTCAAGGCCCATACTCTGCAATATGCCTTGCATTATGTTGCGCAACACTTGAAGCATTTTTAGATAAAATAAAAAATAAACGACTTATGAAGCTGAATTGATCAATAAAAGGTATGTGTTTTACAAACTAAAAACGCTTCTTTTCTCAAATATCTGTTGAGAAATCGTATGTGTTAAACTTATACGGATATTTATACGGACCCCACTACGTTCAGCAGCAGTTACTGCCTATATTGCATTGAATCTACTTTTGTATTTTCACATCCAGGCAAGCAGTCGAAATGCCGGCATTGCAACATAGCAACATGTTCTACGCGTAAAAAGAGAGTTCGTATTTCGTACCCATAGCAAATATTTATTTTATGATCGAGTATACTATCCAACATTTTCTATAAAAACATATACCTACTTTCATTTATAAAAAATGCAGCTGTTTGAATCAGTACAGAAATATCATTATTTTTTGAGCCTTTCAACGAATTTATGACTGCGCTGGGAACAACTCGTCATTTATACAATGTTTTAACTGTAAACAAAATACACATACACAGTACATAGTTGCTTTGTGAAGATTTTACCAATATTTCGAAACCAGTCGTGCTGAGATTTCAACTGCCGGATGATTCGTTACGCCACTTTTGTTTTCAAGGTGCGCTATGTGTGTTGATTCTAGTCAGTGGTTATAAATACCCATTGATTAAACTGGTAGGCACGTGGGCCCCAAGGTTGAGGTCGAATGAGGCGAGGGCGACCGCCGATTGAGATTCTACAGATACTCTCCTACCTGCGAACGACTTCGTCTTGGTACTATGGATACCAAGAATTGCTGAGCATGAGTCATAAGTAGCACGCCATTACCTAGATTAACTTTGCTTTGCACTTATTTTATTAGTATAATCACTGGCTTCAGCTAGCGATTTTGCACGTGTGAATTTAGATTTAAGTATTTGCGTTCCTAAATATGAATTGGGGTTAAAATTATTTTGTGTTTCTATGTTTTATTTCAGAATCTAGGACCTAAGGAATCTGTATGTAGGGAAGTGTATTCAAAGCTCTTTCCATACAAAACGTAAAATCGTCATATTTTAAATACCAAATTTAAGAAATCAAATTATAATCTATTGTATCTATTGGTAGGTTACAAACGAGCCAGCGACAAACAAAATGTTAGAAACACACACATACATGTCTGTGTTTTCATATTTCTGTGAATACCTACAAATACATAAGTAGCTACTGTTAAAATATAAGTAGGATACGTAGAAATTCCCCGTGGGGTGCTGGGTTACAATTGCACCTCCCCATATCATCCCGTGGGTGTCGTAAGAGGCCACTAAGGGAAAACTTCTGGAAGGTGGGCAGCAGCACATTCTAAAGAACTGCCAACTTACACTGCGATCCTCAAGATGCCTGCCAAGCGTGGGGATTATGGCAAATACCCCTTAATAGGGGAGGCTGTGTTCAGCAGTGGACGATCCGGCTGTTACAGTACGTAGAAATTAATATAATACCAAATTGAACTAACAGTGTAAATGAATTAATATATTGTTTCAATTTTTAGAGTCAATTTTCAGCTTAGATTTATAATGATCATGATGATGATGGGGTCTCACAACAGGTGTGATACTGACCAAAGTCTAACCTATCAGCAACAAAAATCTGGTCAGCGTCATCACTAAAAAATACGACCTCAAATCTTATGAGAAACAGGTCTAATAAAAGTCAGTAAAGTTGTCATAATAAACGTAAAAGGTTGTTAACATTGATTTGATAATTAGAAAGTTACTTCGGACGTAATTTATTCATCCATCACTATTAGATCTCACAGAAATGACATAAAACAGAGATTAATAAGACTATTTCGACCGCCTCTGAAGCCATATGTTTAGTTGTAGAGTCTTGTTCAATAAAAAGAACCCGATAAATGTAAAGTAGTTCTTAAATCTACGCGACATTCTCATGGGAATCGTGTTATATGTTTAGAACATTGATTGCCTGAAGAGATGAGATGAAACAATCGGTTCTAAGAAAAAGTTCCATCGATTTAACAAAATATTTTAACTCGGCGTCACCGGATACAAAAATGTATATTATTGGTACTATGACGGATGTAGGGTCATTTGCATGCACAGTGTGCCTTCAAGCTCCACAAAAGGACATCACTAGCGAGACCTGACACCGATATAGAATAATATTGAAGTTACAATCATTTCTTACAAAAACTTAAACTTGCACCTTGATGCTTCTTTAAATTTATATTGCGATATACCTAACCAGGTGATCAAAACGTTATTTAATAATTTGTGCGTGTATAAACGATAAATATGTCATAATTATGTATGTAACCTACGGATTAATTTAACTAAAGTCAACTACTCGTCAATTACTATTTTAATTTCGAGGCTAGACATCTTTTAATATAGAGAAACCTAATACCTATTCATAGGAAACGGTATACGAAGAATATATAGGTAGGTACTTAAATGTTGTAGGTAGGTAGGTACATGGAAACCTTAATTCTGCCAAATATATTCAGGTCGTTAAACTAGAAATTTACTTGTAAACTCAAATTGTATACATTTATTCAAGTAAAATTAGGCAAGACATTAATTAAATGCAGAATAATAGAAAGTGTCTAATTTATGTTAGCTAAATTCTACTGAAAACTATAAATGTTATTAGAACCGTCTAGTATTCCGTGCAACCGTGAGAAAGAAAGCTAATACAATTCCGGTGCAGAAACATTAGGTACTATGCTATAAACCTGACTATAACGTTCTCATGAATTTCATCTGCTCTGGTGGTGTTTTATTTTAACAGGTCTGAAAAATGCTTAAAGAACAAGGTATAAAAGTTACTTCAAGTTTTCGATGTTTCCAGTTTTTTTGGTATCAATTCAGTTATTTCAACATTATTACCGGTTGGGTTTGGCCGGTCTAAAGCCTAGATAAGGTCTTTGATTAAGATGTGGAGTTGGTCGATAATAGCGCGTACCATTGCGATACTGACGCAGTATCAGAGATTATGTTATCAATATTCGATAGGAACAGATAATAGAAGCAAGTTGAAGGCAATTGACTTTTCTATCATCTCTTCCAAATCATTTTAATTTTGATATCTGTATAAGCATTCAAATCTGATTTTGTTTCTAGGTTAATTGGGTAAAGCGTTTTCAGCGGCATTTTCAACATTTTTGCAATGTCTAAAAAGTAAGTCACCTGGTCTATGAATACTACCTAAGTACCTTACACAAATGGAGTAAACAAACTAACAAACTAGGTTTACCATTATATTATTACCTACATTATCAGCGCACAATACAAAATAACATCCGGTGTCAGATAAAGTAAAATAAGGCCAGACAGAAGGAAAATGAAAAAAAAACAAATGAACTTCTCGTAAAACCAATGAGTCGTGAAATTCTATATCATTGTTTGATGAGTATACGAACGAGTACCTACATGTGCAATTTGGTGTAGCGAAACGAGTAGTCAAGAGGATAATGGTGAGGTTATATCTGGTTGTATGTAGGGCACGGCAGCGCGGGCGCAGACCGTGCGCCATACCCGCTGCGATCTTGGCCTCAAAGCCTGCACCGTTGCCTTCTTTGGCCGCGACCGACCGGTTTTGCCACATCACGATCTTTCTAGTTAACAGTTTACTCTCTACTATTTGCATTAACATTTCGAGTTCTTTCCATCGGACACGACATTATCTATCGGACGTGCGTAGGTTCAATGCCTCACAATCGGAGGGACACAAATGAAAAGCAGACGACAGCTTCGGAAATAAATTATAATGAAAGGTTGTAAATTAAAATGGATGCATTATCAGTATTTTGTTAATTATAGAATATAAATGTATTGTCTTGCGTTTAGCGACTGCTGATGAGTCATGTGATGAGCGGCGCCAGCGACACATGCACTCTATGCAGGAAGGGTGAACGCGCCACGTTGTTGAGTTGAATCACTGAACTGGCCGCGTCAGCCGCCGTTGTTCGCGTCGCCATACTATTTATGCACATAATGATGTCCCAGGTAACAGAATCGCCATTGTATGCTATTCACTATTGTGCAGCCAAACTTTTTAGGTCCTCACAACCGATTGTTAACGCCTTATTGTTACATGCATCGTAGATGGTTGGATGTATCGGTATAATAACAGGATCCTTTGCCCACAAGTTTCATTGAAGCCGTTGTTTGCATAGAATGAGTATAATGAATAAATTAATGATACTTTTTGAAGTAGGTAAGTTTTGAATCTCATTTTAGAATTTGATACGATACAGAGTGGTGATTAGAAATCCGTGGTGGAGACCATTCATTGGCGGCCGAAAAGTAAAGGGTCAAGAATTTAAAGATTTATTAGGGTAACAATATGATAGACCGGAATCCAATTCGGACTATTGAAGGCATATTCTTAATGCTCGGTGGTTCGAATTCTGCTATAGTCATTTTGCGAATGCTCGTCAAGTCAAGCTAGCTAGTCTGCTGCTTGCTTTTAATAGCAAGAAGACAATTTATTAAGTGGCCAAGTAATTATCGATGTTCACCAGTGGCTGTCCTTGACGCCAGTTCACATTCTAGATCCTGCTATCAATATATTTCGACCACATCATCACTTGATTTACAGTTGAGACATGTACGTAGTAGCATTTTTTTTTGTACGTGTGGAAAAAACTCAACCTCTCGTCTAAAATAATAGATAGGGATATTTCTAAAATTATAGATTATACCTAGATAATATTAACATTGCACTGTCCATCTGTCTGTCTGTCACCAGGCTGTATCTCATGAACCGTAATAGCAAAACAGAATTTTTCACAGACGATGTATTTTTGTTACGCAAGAACATCGAGATACACGTTACACCAATGCGCAAGAAGGGTTCCGTAGCGTCGGTGAAAACTAAAAAAAGGTTATAAAATAGTGTCTATATAATGTTGTATACATAACAATAGGGATCCCTTCCAGCGCGAGTCCGACTCGCACTTGGCCGATTTTTTTTGTAACTAAGGCAGCTTTAATAATATGTTAGGTAGGTACTTACTTTGTCAACATGTTAAAATAATTCATTACCGCGTACTAAGTCATTATATTAATATTTTCTGCGGTCAACAACATAAAGTAGGTAGGGTTGTTATACTTACTTCCTCACTGAGTCATAACCTCATAGTAATATTAATTTTCCCTCAATTGCCTCTTTTAATTAGTGTCGCATGTAGCATAGTTTTCGGCTAACCTCTCAATTATTGGGGATTGATGATGTGGTCGACAAGTTTAATCTAGAATTGGAACTAGCCTTCGTCTTTTATAAATCAATCATTTTAGGTAGGTAGGTACTCAGGGTAGGTACGTATATTTTTATAAGGTTTTATAAGACCTACCTGTTCCCATCACAATGATAAAGGTCCTCAAAATGAAAAGGTCTAAAACATTTTTTATATAGCTATAATACAGGCAGGTATAAAATTTGAAATTGCGTTATCTATGTCGTGTTATTTCAAGATTTTTTCACGACATCGGGGTTTATCATAAATCCTGTATGCCAGGACCTATGGAATCTATAAACCAAATACCTATCATCAAAATCTAAAGAAGTAGTGGTACTTACTTAAGTAATTATGGTACATTATTCAGACCACAGCACATTACTATATCATACATAAAATGTACTGTTTTTTTCTTAATATCTCACCTGTTACTGTCATTAGACACATAAGCGATAAAGTTGGACAAAACTAAAGGCAATATGAGGTTATAAGAACCATGGCGTTGGTGATTTTGAATGTGAAACTGTGGGTTGAGTTCTATTATAGTGTACTTATATGTATTGAGGGTGTTTGTTATATTTGATTACCAACTTGGGGATTGATTTGTAGTTATACTAAAGAATTGTGTTGAAACCTGTGCTTTAATTTTGAGTGAAAGATTGCACTGTCTAGGCAAAAGTGATATCTTGTAAATGTGGCTAAAGGAGGTCTGTCTGGGGCGGCTTCTCTGGATGGTATGATCCAGGAAAGCCGCGCCTCAGAGCACTCGTGACTTAGTCTGAACTCAAAAAAGTCTGAGCTGCACTTGTTTAGAATCATAATTTTAAGAGTGATGGCCTTGTGGCGATGACTAAATACTGCGATGCTGAAAATTCCATAATTTGAATCCCACTGTAGGTTTCAGCTTCTCTACAATACCCATCTGGCTAGCACCACCCTCAACTAGAAAACATGTCGCCAAGCATCTAACTGTGTTTTCCGGCATCTCATGGCTATAAAAATATATAACCATATCCCGAAACATCTAAAAGATATACAAAAAGATTCAGTATTTTTTCATAGTCTTAAAGGATATCTTATTAAAAAATGCTATTACTCATTACAAGACTTTTTTACAGATAAGACTCATTAATTTCGGTCACTTTTGAACAATTTAAATTAAGATAATAGTTATTAAACTTTGGTCATACCCAGAGTCCAATAATCTCTAGAGTGCCCACCAGGGTTTCATGTTGTTAGTACTTAATTAATTATTTAAGATCTATTGTACACATGAATATGGAGAAATAAATGATTATGATTATGATTATGATCTGTTCTTTAGAGCCAACAATTCTAGGTGTAGCCCGTTAACACATCCACCCCTTACCATCAGGTGAGATTTCCCAAAGCTAGCCTATCCGCAATAAAAAGGACGACAGGATGATACAGTTTTATGATGTGATATCGACGTTTTTATGTTTCACGTTCAATGACACCTTCCTGTCTAACTTATTTATTATGCTGCCTTTTTTTCATTACATGTAGCTGGCAGGTTAATTATTCTCAGAAAAACAACGTTTTATTGTAGCTATGTAGATAAATTCATAATAAATGCATAGATATCAAGTTATTCCGCTTGTTATTGGAACTGGGAGTGATAACAAAAAGTCATCGCGGCACGTTTCGGTGTTCGTCGGATTCATCGACACTAAAATAGGTGTTTAGCAATGAACTTCGATCGAGGAGGATACCCATTTTCAATACTAGTAGCGCCATCTGTCGCCGATGTATGAAAACAGAATGACTACGAAAAGTCAACGACTGAGAGCGAGGACTCTGCAATGAAATGTTTTTTTCTGGTATCCTATGGTTTATAATTATATATCAATTAATATTAATGATATATAATTAATACTTTTTATTAATAATTTTTCATTTATTTCCGTAAAGTTTCACTATATTATAAAACAGCAGCTTGGCTTAAGTCCAGGCAGTCAAAAATAATTCCCACGCTAGCTCCGCCCATGCGGCGCAACGATCCCCGCTGCACCAAACGACGCGATGTGCAGCGGCGCACGCGTCTCGCTTATAAAAATATTTGTGTACTTGAAATTAGATTCGCGAACACAGATACCATTGAGACGATTTCAACTTTTTTTATAATCTTATTCACGTGACGCATTTCGATACATAAAGTAACTTTGTATATACTGAAATTGATGTCACGTTTGTATTTTTATCAACATTACTAATATTTCTTAGTAAGAAATTGATTATTTGATTTACTTTCCAAAATTATTCTTACGGTCGACAGTAGCTTATAAAACTAAAGCCAAAAGTTTTACTTTTTACAATATGATCATGTCTGCTCGACTTTATTGGTATATATTATTATGTAGGAATGTATTGGTATATATATCATTCATATTTAACTGACTTCCCAAAAGAAAGAGGGTTCTTAAATTGACTTGTCTATTTTTTATTTTATGTTTGACCACACATAACTTTTTTACTGAACCTTACAATCTTGAAGATTATTTATTTGCTAGTACAGTTTAACTCTTAATTGGTTTTATTTTAATTTCATCAACATCGGTCGAACGGTTTGCCAGTTACAGTCAAACTTACTAAAAAGTAATTTGCCAAAATGCCTTGACGATCGCAGTGCTTCTAGCAACGAATGTAAGTGGCAACAATGAATATAGATGAAAGTTATTGTTAAATAGTGATAAAATCTATAAATAATATGTGTATAATAATCTCTCTAGTAAAGTCTGTAGTCATCAGTATATCAAATAACCTGTCTAAGTCAGTTACATGAGCACAAAATTGAGATCATATTGCACCGATATCAACCAGTTAGTTACCAGACTTTTTAATTAAAAAAATTGTTTTCAAGTCTTTTTTTTTCTTTGCTATGTTGTTGTGTCGCAGTCTCTGTGTTTATAGAGAAAACATATTGCACCAAACCAAAATAAAGTGAGACGAGGGTCGGAATATGATGATGGTACATATCAGCCCAAACGGCACGATATATATTGATAAATGGGGGGTGTTTTTAAATTCTCCGTAGTAACGAAAGTGATTTCTACTGATTAAACTTACTACAAAAATTTCATTACCCCTTGGCGTGGACGATAATTTATGAATGAATCAACATTGTTCTCAGTATCTTGGAATGCGATTAATCAGATTACACATCATTAGAATAAAGTAAAATACCATCAAATTGAATGAGCATAACATTATATTATATTCGGTGAATATGGGTACAATTGACCTGAAATAAATGGATTTGATTTGATTAAATGTTAGTCGTGGCCAATATATTTTACCATGACTCGTCATACAAATATGAATTATAGTTTTTCATAACTGTGCTACGGTACACGTTCCCATAATAATATAAAGTAGGTTGTTTTTTATTGCTATCATATAATTTTTAACTATTAATTACTAATGTTGAAAATATGTTCGTATACATCCTATTACGTTTTATTTTTCAGTTACACTGGTGAACAGAAAGGTGTTATTTTACTACCACTCTGCTTTTAGATACCAACTATGGTAAAAATTAGATAGACCAACCAGATATAGATCTAGCCACTTCTAAACAGCAGGATAAGATATTTTACCAAACTTGCAGAAGAGTCTATATACGCAATTGTAATGGCCTTAAACTTAGGGTTTTTTAAAAATAACACAACTGCAGAAACATTGTAGACAACATGTTATACAAGCTTCTTTTAATGCAACATGGCAGATAAGTGAGAGAGTGAGTGGCACTGGAACAGGTGACTTAATTAGACATTTAAATAAAAACAGTGGATTCTTAGATTGTTAGTAAGTGGTTATAGACAAATTAAGTTAAGATGTATATAAATTAACAAAAAATCATTTATGAAATAAAAAATATATTATTTTCAATTTATACAGTATTAATGATTATACAGAATTAATGATATGCAAAAGTGTACGTGAGAAATAACGAGTATCGGAACGGAAAGTCAAGTATTTTTCAAGTTTGCAGTCCCCCCGATCGTCACCCTGTGACCACGATCACTGCAAAGTGTTTGAAACGTCAGGACAAAAATAATGATAAATATACGCGATTTAAACCGTTAAATGTTGTTTAATTACTATGTGTAACAATCGCGAAAACCTAAGACAACATTAAGTCAAGTCTTCTTTTTATGGCGGGAGGAAGTACTGAAGCATTTGCACTTTGATGTTGCAAGTCACCCTCGACAGCCTCCTCTTGATTTTATCTTTTTCTAGAAGTATCCGCATATTCTTGATCCCGGATCAGTCTTTTCTTAGGGTGGTGGGGATCGACCAGCTCGGGCAGAAGGGAGTTCATATAGAATGTGACTAGTTTTGTCTCCATTTTTTTCGTCCAAAATTCTTCATCTTTTTGTAGAATTTCTATTTTTAATTTGTTGTCTCCATACTACACGGCAAATTAGCATTTAGTTATATTACAAATGTTTTTTTTTTATGCCTCATAGGTTACCCTTTGACCACTATCTCACCTGTTGGTAAGTGATGATGTGGTCGAAGATGTTGTTCAGGCTAACCTAGAATTACTGGCTCTCAAGGACAGCTGCCGGAACACACCGTTAGGTGCTTGGCGACAGATTCTCTACTTGAGGGTGGTAGCTAGCCAGGCGGGCATTCGCAAAGTGCCCTACCACCATGCAAAATGTGCATTTAGCCTTCAGTTTGATAATATCAATCAGATTTTTGATTGATATATATACCTGCAAAATACATTTTACAGACAATCAGTTACCTGAAGCCTTCAGAAAAGCAACTGTACATTTCTGTTTGTCCGACAATCAATTTCGCACAATTTGTAATATAATTTGTAAGGATAAATGTCGGGAGAGCAGTCGAATGACACCTGTCAAAAATCCAAAATGGCGATTTCAACACGGCCACCATACAAATTGCTCCGCCCCTGCTGAAGCTCGGCCTTCAGAAAGGGGGTGTTGGGAATATGAATAAATGAATTTAAATACATAAATTCAGATAATTTGCACGTCAGATTTTTTGCACGTCAAGAGTACAACATCGCTCTTTACCATCTATCTAATACCCTAATAACCGAAAAGGGGGTGAAGGCAAGTATAATACGTATCAACGATGGCATTCGCAAAGGAGTATTGCTTCAGATAGGAGGCCGGCCATAAAATTTAAGTCTTACTCCGCACAATTATGTCAATGCGTTGTCTTTTGTGTAGGTACTCAGAAAAAATATATTGTTTATACCGATCCTACAGAGGTGTGACAAGTGCAGGGCGATAATAATGTAAAGTTTTTTTTTCAGTGTAAAAAAGAAAATTTCATTGTATTTATACATTTATACGTTATTTTATTTAATTTTACCTGCTGCTCTGCTATGGATAGGTCAAAATAATTTTTAGCCTAATATAGGTAGTATATAAAATATTTCCTTTACGAAATTTCCTGTGAATAAAATTTGCAAATTTAGCAATACTAAAGTATTATGTTCAAAGAATTACTCACTTATTTTCGTGTAGTGGAAGAACAGTCTAAACTTATAATATGAGATGGCGACTCCGACAGTTCTCCCTGTTCCGAGTGATCTCGGACTTCGACTGATTTATTATTTTTTTTCCTGAGAAAGAAGGTGCATTTTTGAGCACAGTCTTTTTTATTATACGAGTATATACACAATCTATTTATTCCACTCTATTATTTTTGTATAAATCGATACTTATATGTACATGTCTAAGTGATAAAATGTATATTTAAAAGTACCTATGCAGGTGACTTTGTAGATAATCAGATAATAATATAATAGATAATCTTGGATATATACCTACTTGCCTGATTCTGAATATTCTTTCATTGATATAAATCTACATCTAGTCTTGAGGGACATAAAGAATGTTCGATGTTTTATTGCGATATACCTACCCACCAAACCAAATGCTTTGATTTGCTACGCTTGTGTTATTATTATTTAGCAACACTCAACTCCATTTACGGTTGAACGGCAGCTGTACTTTAGAGCCAGATAATTTTAGTTTACACCTGTTTGGCACCTTCAACCACATCACTTACCATCAGGTGAGACCATAATTATACATATACCAGATATTATTATAGTACCCTACTAATCATACTTAGATTAGTACGACATATAGTTATTTTACAGCTCCATTACAGTACTATAGGAAACCTAGTTGGTATAGAATCTCTTAGTTCGGTCGAGATAGTATGTTTCATGAATAGAATAAACACAAACGAATATTAAATTTGCATAGGTGCAATAGGTAAAAAAAAACTGAAATATTATACGCTTTTGCCTCTCTCATAATTCTTGCAAAGTCTTTGTATCGACTCTTCTGCTTCCTTTTTTTATTTTTTAGTTATCTTTATTTCCCATATTGATTGATATACCTACCAAGATACGTATTTATACTGCTCAGGTGATAGCGCGCGAGCGACAGGTCCACGTCCAACGGCGCACAGCGCGGCACTGAAGGACAGCTCTTACGCATTGATTTTATTTCGTAAGCGTAAGCTAATAAGGTTGAATATCGAATCTTCCGATTGACCGTAATCCTGCACAGAACTAAAGGTCGTAAGTCTAAAACACAATTTAATTTATTATGAGAATACTAATAACTCTAGGTAAATTTTACTTTTACAGTGGATAATAAACTACATTTCCTTTCTATGTGTATTTATTATTGATATGTAACTGACGTAGTTTCCAAGAAAAATCCAATAATTTAAAGAAAAGGCTTCATTTAAAAAAATTAAAACTATCGAGTAAATTTCTTTCAAATGTGTTTCTGTCTTAACAACGGATAGAAAAAGGTTTGAAAAACAAATATTTAAGTTAACGTGTCGATTGCATATTTAAGTTGGTTAAAAAAACTAGTCGAATGAGAGTATTTTTTCCGCAGCCTCGTCTTAACAAACCATCAAATGCTAGTAATACATATGTACTACTATTATAATATCTACTTCATGGTTACGATAATAAAAACAAAATAGTAACCCTTTGGTATTGAGTAATATGAACATATGTCTATTATAATTTGGCTAAATAATAATAATAAATTAATATTATGTATGTAGATATTTATGGGTAAGTAATATCCTATTAATTACAAAATAAACAAGATAAAAATGGTACCTATTAAACGGGCTACATTCGTCAATTTATAGAACAAGTAGCGGCCCGCCCCGGCTTCGCACGTATATATGTTTTTTTGTATCTTTTTCATACGTTATCGAAGTTATCAAACGAATCCCTAAATGTTTGAAAAAATTATATCGCCTATGTTCATCAGAGATAATATAGGATTATAATGCTGATAGAATTTTTCAAATCAGTCCAGAAGTTTCGGAGCCCATTCAATGTTAACAAACAATCAAATCTTTCCTTTCGATAAACTCAAAATAAACTTTATTAATAATTTCGAGACTAATACATTATTGTTTTTCACGTTTGACCAGATTCAAGTCACAATGACGCTGACATCATCTAGCGTTTGTTTAAATTTTCAACAGCTTTGTCTGCACATGATACCACTTTTCCGGTATGGGAAGCTGTACACCAAATTGTAATACACTAGCGGCTCGCCCAGGCTTCGCACGGAAATTTAAAAAATATTGTAAATATTCTATAGCCTATATTCATCAATGGTAATTTAGGATTCTAATGGTGAAAGAATTTTTCAAATCAGTCCAGTAATGTTTAAGTTTATTCGTTACATACCTCAATACAAATCTTTCCTCTCTATAACATTAGTGCAGAAGGAGATGTATATACATATATATTTTTCTGTATCACTTAGCTCAGACATAAAAGTTATTTGCTGAGACATTTAGTTTAACATATTCTTCTAAATAAGTAGATCTACGGGCACTGTTATAGTTTCAGTGTTCTTTTGCTAAAATAAAATTCAATTAAAAAACTGAAACGATACTAAAACAACCCCGTAAATTATAGGGCTCACGGTGCTTGAGACTCAATATGAACTTAAAATAATAATGATCATCGAAATATAACGGATTAAAAATATAAAGCGTTATATTTCGATGATAATAATAATTAACTTCACCTTAGACTTAAGTTGAAGTGATAACTCACTTCACCTTAAGTCTAAGGTCAACAAAAGGCAAATTTGGATTATTTTAAGTGTATACGCATCACAGATATACATTTATATTAATAATATCTAGAATATATTACAGATACTATGTCTGATCCGAAAACACGATTCCATATATTTCTCTCTATAGAAAAAAAACCATGAATATAAGTATAGTATAAAAGAGTATATTCAAACAGACATTAGGTAGGTACTTGACCTTAACTGACTTTTCAGTGGTGTACAACATAGATGAGTGTTAATTTAAATAAAAATATTAATGCATATCAGTTTGCCCGTTTATCGTTTTTAACCCGCCGATATGTGGCGCTTTTGTACCAGTATGATAAACTTTAACAAACAATACACAGTTTATGATCGATTGGCGAGACAATGATGTCATGTTAACTGATTTAGTCATTATTCTATGTAATCTGGTCGTATTTTATTTGAAGGTTTCGCACCGTTTGTATTTTGAGTCATATCATACATCAAGCCTTTGATTTGTAAGGTCGGCAGAGTATATTAAATAATTATAATGTAAAAAAAATTCAATACATAAAGATCTGGCTGGGGGTTTTTATTCTATGTTCGGGGATCGAAACTAAGACCTACCAATTTTTTTTAAAAGTCCATACCATAAATATAACGTTTTGTCAAATCTCTCGCGTTTTTAACAGCTATATCCGTAGTTTATTTCTAAAATATTTAATAAATACTTTTATATAATCTCATTCGGTAATATTCTAATTATGAAATGAAATACTGACCTTTATTGGCACACTTTATATACATACCTACTTCTTTAAGAAAATAAAAAAAATAAATTAAAGCATTATTCTCCTAACAAAACAATGCTTTTCATTATTATTATAGACAAAGTACAATGTGTCCCGAGTTCCCGACCAAGGAGGTTTCAATTCAATTTAAGTACGCATGATCTGTGGTGAGCGCGCTGCGCGCGCAACGTGCTTGTTTTTATATTGCATTTTATTTAATGTAGAATGCTACCTATAGCCATGAGATTAAATAAAGTAGTGTATGCAACTGCATATAATTAGGTATTAAAACACTCGTGTAATCTTATTTTGAAACTCGCCTGCGGCTCGTTTCAAAAAACTACACTTATGTTTTACTTCATTTTTTTTCACCCTCTATTATATGACAGTTGCATAAACTACTATTTAAAACGACTCCCACTACTGAAAAGTAGAGATGGGTCGTCGACGCATTTAACGTAGACGAAACTAGACCGTCCATTTTCTTTCGTGGACTAGTCGATCGACTAGTTAAATTCATCGACTAGTTGATTTATACCGACGGCGTTTTCTTTATGGACGATTAGTCGACTCGATCCGTTACGTACGACTGACTATTCAACTAGACTAGACGCATTAGTAGTAGTAATGAATGAGTATTCTAGTTAAATGTAATTTGTATCGTAGTTTTATATGTTACGTATCACAAGCATATTATTGAAAAGTTTGACCTTCCCTACATACTTTTTCCAGGCTAAGGACTGGCTGAATAGAATTTATAATAGTCGATTATTATCCCTATTTAGGCGTATTTAGAAGATCAACTGATTCTATTTACAATCATTGTTTTTTTTAAATGTGTTTTATGTACAATATTTACGACGGTAATGACGTAAAAATAGATATATGCTTCCGTTTTAGATAGCTTTTTAAATTTGCCGCAGTAGATTTATACGCCAATTTTTCATACATATATTTAGCATAGATTGCAAATCGCCTTTCCACTAGATATGTCCTTTTCAAAGTGATGCCATAATTCACTTAAATTTCGTCCTGCCATTTTACTGTTTCCTACACTAAAAAGTTCACTTAGGTATATCACCTATCTACTTAATAAAATCAACCGTAAAGTTTTGAAAGTTTTTTAAACTATTTACATTAATTTACACTATTCACAATAATAAAATACTCGTATGTAACAAACATTTAATCAAATTTTGAAACTATAGTACGTAATTTGGTTAAACACGAAATAAGAAAGTTTCTAATAAGTGCATCGTTCGCGTTTCGACTGTAGTCAAGGCGCCGCGCGGCCGGTCTACGTCTATGACGGAGGATCAACACAACACGGTCAATGTTATTATCAACTCAGAGCTCCTACATTTAAAGTTCAATTTTGTCTGCATGGACGGTTCAACGATTTCAACGCGTTAAAATGACCGTCCATGCAGACAAAATTGAACTTTAAATGTAGGAGCTCTGAGTTGATAATAACATTGAGCGTGTTGTGTAACGGACCAATGAATGAATATATTATCCGACTGTGTTCACGAGTCGTCGTCGCGTTGACAGTAGCTATGAATTTTGTATAGACTACAATTTAGCCGTCCTGCCGTCTACAGATTCTACTAGTCCATTCATCGTCGATGAACTGTCCGTTCGTCTATTGTACGTCGACGGTCGAATTAACTAGTTCGTTCATTCAACGCTCTTCTCTACTGAAAAGTACGAGTATGAAAAGGCGCGGCTTTTCGTTTCATATACTTCGGTATTTTTTCTAATTATTTTAATTTTGATTCCAAGTCCTGAACCTATTTTGATGAATTTTCTATGGGACCACTCTGAAAATATTGCCTCTCATATTTAAAAATAATATTCAGAATCGGTTCATAAATGACGGAGTTTTGAGTTAAGTACATAAAAACACGTCTAAATTGAGAATCTCCTACTTGTTTGAAAGAAAAGAAAAATACTTATGCATGGTAAATAATATAAAAAGCATTGAGTCCGTAACTTTACCCCATTCTTCATAGGTCAAAGTATTAATTACATTGTATTAAGTGTAAAATTTATACAACTTTCTTTTGTAACAATTAAATTTCTTTCCATACTCCAGAAATACACAAATCACATTAGCTACCTAACTACATACTAATCATGTTCAGGGAGTCATTTATTTTATGATTTATTGAACATCCGATAACCTTCTGTGAACGTTAGCATCTGATACCCTTTTATACTGCGGGAATGACAGATTAATGTTTCAGTATTAAGATTACTCACCCTTTCGTATTAGTAAGCTGGTGACCCTGCGGAGCGCCTCTCTGGGCGACTTCTGGAAGAACTTAGGCGTCAGGTTCGGCGGCAGCGTGAGGGGCTTGCGGCTGGCAGTGCCTTCCCAGGCCACTGGGTGGTCTGCAGCCTTGGCCGATGCGGTTAGTCTGTCCAGGTGCTCGATAGAGGCCGGCCTGCCAAGCCAATGTTATAGTTAAAGGTTACAGCGGCTGTAGCTGAATTAAGTCAGTGAATGTGATAAGTGCCGGTTAATCTGGCGTGATTTTATCTAGATAAAGAAAGTGGTTAGAGATTTCACGAGAATTAATAAATGGCGCGCCTTTAAAATTCAGATTTTTAATAAGCGTGTGTTTTATAAAAGTGTATCAGGCGTAGTACGTTTCTTACAATGTATTTATCACGTAAATCTCATTTTTTAGGGTTCCGTACCCAAAGGGTAAAAACGGGACCCTATTACTGAGACTTCGCTGTCCGTCCGTCCGTCACCAGGCTGTATCTCAAGAACTGTGATAGCTAGACAGTTGAAATTTTCACAGATGATGTATATCTGTTGCCGCTATAACAACAAATACAAAAAGTTGGCCAAGTGCGAGTCGGACTCGCGCACGTTAAAACAAAAAAGGTTAAAATATGAAGTCTAATGTTGTATAGCTAATGTGCGCGTGTCCGACTCACACTTTGCCGATTTTTTTTAAACTTTTCACTATAAGAATGTTCTATTGTTTATATCAGTAAGGCTATTTTTATTATACGTACAATACTTGGATTTTTGGGATTCTTGGGTGGTTTGGTTTTTGGTATAGTTTGTATAGATAACATTGTTTACTGTAGTGAAAGACAAAGCCTTTTTTTTATTGTCATGAGGAAAATGCATTTACGCATACACACCCCCGGGGAGCAGGTGGTTATGTCGGGCTCAGGGTCAAACTCCAAGCCGAAAGGGCCCGCCCGCGGCCACACTGGACCGCGCCGAAAATTTACATCGAGCAAGGTAATCAAAAATAGGAAAAAATAAATTCCAGGTACAACATACTTTTAACAAGTGGCTCTCGTACTTGTTCCGTCTCAAACACTTATAAAAAAGTAAAAACAATGTTTAATAAATATCATCTCAAAATGTTTGTTACAACTAACATAAGTCAAATCTAAGAGGTTTTTAGATTTTTTCAATAACTCTGTATAAAAATCATTGAACTTACAATTTAAGTTCTCTGATTTGGTAAAAACTTGGGTAACCTTTACATGCCTTGTTTGAATTTATTGGTAAGTAGGTATAGGTATGTTTATTTAATCATATACTAATGTAATGAATTTGTTTTAGCAGTAACGGGATGAGGAATGTTGTTTTCACAAATAAAGCACTGCTATTTGCTACTAAGAGATATTATACTATTTATAGAGTTATAAGGATAAAATATATAAGGAAAATTCATCTTGTGCAATTAAGTGTATTAGCTTATTTAAAGTTTAGACTTGGAGTATTTAGTAACAGACCTTTTGACAACGGTAATTAATGGAAACAATTGAAATTTATTACAACTTCACATATACTATATAGTTACTAAATAATATATAAATCTTTTTATGTAAATGTATATACTTGTGTACACGTTTTTATATTCAACATGATTCAGTAAATTTTCATTTAGCCAGATTTTATTGAAAGTGAAATTAGAATACTGAATAGTGATTCAGTTTGTTTTATTTCTATTATTAATCTCTTTGCCAAACAATTTTGTTTTTATAATAACTATATCTTTGCACCTTTTGTTCTGTTTAAAACAAATTACAGAACAAAGCCATTGGATGCGTGGAAGTCAGCGAGCTCAGCGTGGGAACTTCGAAAAGGAGAAGAATGCGGGTAAAAGCGGAGTGTAGTAGCTGACAGTATAAATATTAGAACTCGTTTATGACGACTTTTAGTGCATACCGGAGTCTTACACAGGCTAATATCACGATGTTGGTCGTTAGTTTCTCATACCAACAGTAGTAGACCAAGAAGGTAAAAACTTATCTAAACCTCACAAATCTTCGCAATAATATTGAACAGCACAGAATTTGTATACCTATTACGACTGGTTGATATCACCCACATATATTTCGAATATCTTAGGGAAGATGTACCACCGTCGGAAAAAATATAGTAAAGGTACAAACCGGTGTCGTTGCCGCGGGTACCATCCCCTGGGCGGGCCGCCCAACCTCAGCAAGTCGGCGCCGGTGCAGACTCCGGTCGCACCCATCACTGACCCTCGCCCGTACCCGCCCAAAGTTGCACTGCTACCTGTTAACAAACATAATATTTAATATTATTTATATATTAAGCTATATTAGGCCCCGTTGGGTATCGGGTTAGAATTTCACTCCCGAATCTCTTTCCGTGGATGGTGTAAGAGGCGACTATGGAGAAAAATACCGAAAAGTGGGCAGCAGCGCCTTCTGAGGACTGTTATCTTATACTGCGATCCCCAAGACGCATGCCAAGTGTGGGTATTACGGCAAACAGGATCTATAGGAAGTACTGGATGCGATGTCATACAGTAAATCATATTACACCGGATTGAACATCACAGAGAGGCATGACAAAAAGTTAGCGTATCTCAAGCGGTAACAGTGGGAAGACGAATAGTGTGCCTATAATATTCACAAAAATTATGATGTAACGCGAGTTATGAGACCGTTGTTAACTTGTCATCATGCCGCTTAGATGATAATGCACGTAATGTTCTTTCCCGAGGACTTAACTACGCACCAGCACCGAAGCAGATTCCTGTTGAGAGCATTATTACTAGTATTGAGGACACTATGGTACGTAATAAAATCCCAAACAATGATGCGGAATGTACGAGGCAAGATATCTCGTCATTATTACGTAGATCAAAACCACCTAAAGGAAGAACGACGAGAAGGTAAGGTGAGTTTACAGCATTACACGACCTGTGTGATAACAACGAAATCTTTGAGCTAACTGCTGACAAAAGGAACGCAACATTAGTTGTAGATACGGAAGCTTACCAACACAAGATCTCGCATATGGTAAGTGACAACACTACATACAAGGAGGTCAACTATAATCCTACAGCCAGAGCTACCACGAAAGTAGTGAATTTGTTACGCAATAATGCGGATAAAGATTTGTTGGCACGTCTGCGTCGACGATGTTGGCTGCTAAGCCAACATATTTTTGGAGTGGCACGAATCCCGGGCCCTCAACACCGCACACGTAAAACCGCGCTATTGGTATGTAGATGACATCTTCGCAATTATAGACAAAGATGGATTATCTGGTTTTACGGATCACCTCAATAAACTACATCATAAGATCAGTATCACCGTGGAAGAGGAAAAGGAGGGGTATTGCTGTTCCTAGATGTGCGTGTTATCCGGAGGCCAGACAACAGTCTGACGCACACGACTTATCAAAAACCTACACACACGGATCGATATCTTCACGCTAGCTCACATAATCATCTTGTACAGCTTTCTAGTACCAAGAGCATTGATGGACCGAGCGCTTAGGCTATGTGACCCCCCAAACATAGATTAAGAGCTCCAGCACGTGAGAAGGGTACTGGAGGACAATGGATACAGTTGGCGACAATGTTATCCCTGGGAAAAGACAACTGAACGTAAGCGACCAATAAGAGTGGAACGTTCTCTTGCTTATCTTCCGTTTGTGAGAGAGAATGAGAATAACGGATGAAATCGGATATCTCTTACGATGGAAATATGATATCAGAACTTTGTTCCGTCCATCCGGTCAAATTAGACAGATGCTGCATTCACCGAAGCACAAAGACCGCCTTAACGTACCGAATGTATATAAAATAACATGCGACTGTGGCAAGAGATATGTGGGAGAGACTCGACCCAACATCGCGACTAGACTGACCGAGAACATTAGGAGCATTAAGAATATGGACATTACTAAATCAGCACTCTCAGAACACGCTCATCTCTTGGACTCCAATCACTATATTCGTTTCGATAAAGCTTCCGTATTAGCTAGACAAAAGTTTTATGTGTCTCGTAAAATACGTGAGGCTATAAAAACCTATCGACATCTCAAATTTAACAGAGATGGGGGTTGAGCTGGATCCGACCGTTAGTGCCACTTCGACGCAGAAGATGTCGGGCAGTCTATAATGTGACACGGTTAGTATTGTATGTCACGGAACGTGCGAGGATGATGATGATACGATCACAGACGACGAAGTAGGCCCACCATCCTCGTCCGTTTCTTTATTTTGGATGAAATTTTTATACTCTGTATTTACTAAAGAAAATTAGCTTTAACAAATAAGGTGTAGAAGAACAGGCTGCAGGCAGGCATAACTTGAGTTAATTGTCCTCAATAATAAAGACAATACTTTTGGTTGTTATAATACGGGACATTGCAATTAATACTATTACCGGCACTAGATCAGGGCTACTGACAGTCCCCTGTGCAAAGGTTATATGCTTGGAAATGTAAGTGTGGAATATGTGCTATTGCAATGCAAGGAATCAGGCAAAACACGACGGTGTTGCATCAAGGACAGTCTGCATAATAGGAATGATTCCCTTGATTTGGAACCATTCACAATGCAACTGGACCAATAATTGTGCAAGAACCTGTCGCCATACTTCGATACCTTAATAAATAAGGGTGGCTAGGGTTGCTGGCAGGTACCTATATAAGACATATCGCATCCCTTGTGATACATCAGTGCAAGACTTGACACCTCCATACACAATATGAATAAGGTTACCAAGTCAAAGATATATGCTATGGGAGAAATTAAAATCTGATCTCCGGGCAGATAGATCTAATTTAACTTTACTTTCCCTAGTTTTCATCCATTATTAAAACCGTACGGGAAAAGGATCTATGCTAAACAGAAAACGTACTTAAGTACAATTTTTTTCAAAGAGCAAATTCTTGTATGTTTCCAAACCTGCAGCTTGTGCCCGAAAAGGACAGTGTGCAGACACTGCCAATTATTACGGAACAGTATCAATTAATCAAAACCTTATTAAATGATGAAACGTGTATTGAGGCTCCTGGCTTGCCTAGAATCAGATTACATATATCCTCAGTGACCGGCAGTATGGGTTTCGCTGAATCCGGTCATCGTGGGAGCTTGTGTATGTCACTCACATCTAGAGCGAGGCTATTGATAACAACGGAGAAGTATTTGCTGTCTCCTTCGAAAAAAAAATACCTTTTACAGGGTCTGGCACGATAGTCTAGTTTTCCTTCTTACTGCTCACAACCCAGTTTGTGCGCTTGGATTTCTAACTTGAAAAGTAAGGTTTTGAGAAGAGTTGTCTTTGATGGGTATTCGTTCCATCAAATGGCAATTAATGCCGCGGTATCTCAAAGGTATATAGCTACTCTCAGCTTAAAGGTATCAGGTATCATTAGGTATATAGGTGACAGCACAGTTGCAGAGAGGATATATATCTGATGCATGGGATAGCGATGGCCGAGAGAATGCGGTGCATACAATTTGTTCAAGTTCAATCCTTCGAAGACTAGGCGTGTTTGTCTATTCAGTACGATGATTCAATCTCACTCCTGCTCTTATAAATTTGTCTGTTTCCACATTTCGGAGAGCAGGATCACTCCTGCTCTCTGAAATGTGGAAACAGTTGAGATTGAAAAGATTCTGAAGTCCCTTGTAGAGTGCGGTGGTATTTCACATTGGGACTTATATTAAAACCAATTCCGGCCCTATATGGAAAAATGCAGCAATGACTACGATGGCTCGGTCAAATAAGAAAGCCTTGGACTCTATTGATAATCGAGCAAAGAATGTGACTTCACGACACCTTGAGTAATACTTGACACATCGTACTCAAACCTAAAAAAATATATGTAAATTCAGCCAGGAGTTCATCTAGAAGAGTATTTGGCCCCATTTTTATCAAATTAATGTTAACAACTATTGCTAATCAAACTTCTGAAACTGTAAACTTGTTATATAATTAAAAATTCTACACCTGGTTTTCAAAGAAATGAAGAAGAAAAAGAAGTGTGGCTTAAACTTTCAACACAACTACAATTTTTCTTTATTAATACAAACGTATAACAATATATGTCATTATTTTGAATTTGGATGTGCAAATCCTAAAGGAAAAGCAAAAAATGCTTAAAGTAAGGAATCTCGCAGCAGAAAAAAAAACTAATACTAAAGAAGTCGACAACGAGCACCACTTGCCCCGATATCTCACCTATAGATTGTATGGAGTTCATGGTATTGTTCCTGGGAGGGCCTGTGGAGTTCCTGGGAGGGGTCCGAGGCACGTCGCAGCCCCGCGCGAACACCGGCGTCTCGGGCAGGCTCGCTGATGTTTGCAGCGGACCTCGGCCGCCGGACGCCTCGCGGTTCTGCCGCTGCAACGTACGACGACGGGCACCACTTGCTCCCATATCTGGAGTAGCAGACCGGGTAACATGTCAGCTCATTTCAAGTCACGCCACACGAATGGGTGTTTGCTTTGAATGTTAAGAAGATCAACCATCTATTACAACCTGCCTGATATGAAGGTTATTTATTTTACCTGATGCTTGAGTGTACCCCAGACCTCAGTGATGACTCTTCTTCTTCCCTTTGCTATTGGATACTCTAACGACTATTGCTTTTAAACGGCTGATTTGATCATTATCAAATTTGGTAGTTTGCACATAAAAATGTTTATATTTATCAGTCATTTGATTGATCATTTATAGCACATACAAATGATATTGTTACAATACCAGACATGAAGACAAATGTATTAAAAAATAAAGTACCTACCTCATCTTCCTGCATTTATGATGGACGCTAAGTGCGTTTGGAACACCATGTCCTTCCTACCTACCTCGTAACGCACCTTTTTCATTAACATATTGTAATTCGTCACACATACCATTCACCCTCAACTTCTTCCGGGATTTTCTCTGTCTCTATATCTGTCCTCATTCATACTAGACTCTCTTAGTTTAATTAGACTTCAATTTTGTATCGTTCAGAAATTCCCATAATACATACTTTAGTTAACTAAGAAGCTACTTTAAATTTTAGTAATTTCTAATCTGGCCAACTATTGTTATGTACACCACAAATCTATCATTCTTGTCATCTAACTCTTTTGTTCATTTATATCGAACATCAAGAAAGTTCCTATGCTGGTCTTATAAATTTGCAATAATACTATGCACTTTGCAATTGTGCCATGAGGACAAAAATATAAATTTGTTAATAGATACTGTTCATCATACTACTTTTACGCACCAAGTGCCTTAGCGCGACCTTAACGGGACTTAAGGTGTGAAATTTAGAGCTCTGAAAATTTGAAAATTTGATTCAAGCTTAGCACGCGATAGTGCTTGTAATTATTTTTGTAATAAATACTGTTACTTAAATCATTTTTGTAGTGTAAATTGTGATAATCACAAAAGTATGTAGATAACTTATCACATTGATGCATACCTGTAGGTAAAGTTCTTCTGTCTGTAGAACCACTTTTAAAATTACTACTTCTTCTATTTTTGTTGTAGCTTGTTTCCATAGATCTCGTTTTAAGGCTGTTCGTGGTATCCCGGTGTGGAGGTACTGCGGGGGGTTCTGAAGGCCTAATGAAAATAAAATAAAAACAATTAAATATATCGCAACTGACAGACATTTTTTTCTTTTGTTTATGTGTGGTTCTTACCTTCGTTTAGACTCCATAGTTGGTGTAGGTAAAGTATCAGCCTTTTTTGCGTGTCGTTTATCAGTAGGCTGCATTATTTCTGTGTATTCATCCTCTACTTCCTGAACCGGTGATGGCGGAAGAGGAGGGAATGTGGGTGATTCTGGCGTTTGTGGTAACGGGCCTAGATCGTGCACTGGTGACGGGGGCAGCGGCGGATGTCTGAAAGAATGCTCCACTATCTGGACGTTAAGAGGGAAGTCTCCTCCACTCGACACCGCAGAGTCTGACGAAGACGGCTGTCGCATCAGTCCCGCCGGCACGTCCTTGGCACTCGTCGACTTGTGCATACTGTTCGACCTCCTTGACCTATCGCGGCGGTCTATAGATCTCTGATTCTGAATTTCATTGTGACTCGAAGACTTCTGTATATCGTGTCTCTTTTGTCTTTCTCTAGAACTATAACGGAAATTGTTTTCTAATATATCATTAGATATTTCATCACAGTACTCATCCTTATGAATATTCCAGTCTTTAGGTAAATATGGGGTAAAATGTTTTTGGTCCCGACCTTGATTGAGTATAGCGGTGATGTTGTTTTCTATTTTACGTAGAGGCGAGGTATCGCCGCTAGAACCAGGCTCACCGCTTTCTTGGTCTTCCTCTTCCTCGACGGTGGTGATGAGCGCCTGTCGGCTTGCGCTGGTGCTCTCACTGTCGCCCAGGTGAGGCAGCGACACCACTCGCACCATGTTCGGAGGCACTGTGGCTAGTTCGTTCACCGTCTCGTTGCACTCTGTCGGAGGCGTCTCTTCCACTTTACCTTCTTTAATTAACGACTGTATATTATCGAATGTAGAAGAATACTTCTTGAAATCCGAGAATCTATTTTGTGGTGATAGCTTGTTCTGCACCATATTACCTTTAGAAGAATGATGACTCTTATCGCTAGGTAGTATTCTACTTTTAGGGCTATGACCGAAGTATTCTTGACTTATGTATCGGTCTTGACCATTATTAAGATCTAGACTCAGTCGAGATTTAGGTGAAGTCATTTCCTTGCTGAGTCTAGAGTTGGGTGTGCAGAGATCGATACTATATCTGGAGTTGGGCGTGTTGAGCTCGCGACTCAGTCTCGAGTTGAGGTCGACGCTGTATCGTGACTGTGGCAAGCTGAGGTCCGAACTTGGCCTCGAGTTGTACGATCCAACGGACCCGGAACCACTTATTGATATGCTTGAGCCGTCTATTGATTTGTCTGTGTCTATACTTCTGTTTAAGCTATGACTGTGGATCAAATTGCTTGTAGGTGTTTGTGTGATAGGTTGTTTATTTGTTGTGTTTTTATTTAAACCCGGTAACTGTTTGCGATTTTTGCCTTTTCGTATGACATAGGTACCACACGCGAGATCTTGTGCACGTCGCTGATCTGGTTCGACATCGGAGGTGGGGGAAGCGAGAGGCTCGCATTGTGCTATCGGTGGTGGTGGAGGCCAGTACTCTTCGCCCCAATCATCGTCGATTCGCTGCGGTATGGAACTTGTACTTGAGTGTGACTGGTCACCTGACTTTCTCCTTCTCCTACCAATAACCTGAAATTGTTAAAGATAAAATCAGTATGAGAACACTGAGTAATCGAGAGCACTCCTGCTCACCTGACATTTATCCTTAAAAACGCCTATAAAATAAGAGCGTTGCCACGCTGATACACAATATACCATAAGTTCTAATTTATCAAACTATTGTTTTCAGATTAAATTATAATTTATTAAATGTTAGCGTCTGCTACGTTTTTAGGAAGTCAGTTACAAAATATTAAAAGATTCTTCATTCTATATTCAAGCGGCTTTCAATAATTTGTTATAAAGACAAATTATTACAATATTTATTCACATCATGTGACAGCTTTTGATTTCCAAAGAATTTTTGTCGTCAATCACAAACTACGCAGAAGGTAGGTAGGTATATAGGTTTTAAGTTAAGTAGTTTATACGTTTAACATATACAGTTGGAATTTGTCCTGTATTTTAGGGTTCCGTACCCAAAGGGTAAAAACGGGACCCTATTACTGAGACTTCGCTGTCCGTCCGTCCGTCCGTCTGTCACCAGGCTGTATCTCAAGAACGGTAATAGCTAGACAGTAGAAATTTTCACAAATGATGTATTTCTGTTGCCGCTATAAAAACAAATACAAAAATTTGACCAAGTGCGAGTCGGACTCGCGCACCTTAAAACGAAAAAACGTTAGCATATGAAGTCTAATGTTGTATAGCTAATGGTACGGAACCTTTCGTGCGCGAGTCCGACTCGCACTTGGTCGATTTATAATAATCTTAAACCTAGCAAAGCCATTTTATCTTTATATCTTTAATTTTAGACATGGTTACTGATGTGTAATTTTAATTTAAGTCTTTACGAACATTCAATGTTTGTAATATATACAAACTCAGTGAAGTTTATACAAACTTGTATATATTTTTGAAACCCTCAGTGATACGCAACGATCCAATTCATATAATTAATGTGAATTGATCATAATGTAGGTAATTAGATATAGCATGACTTTGTTAGGTAAAGATGGTCTATATATATGCTTCTGCATTCTACAACAATATACAATACTAGCTTTCCGGGCGCGGCACCGCCCGCGCGTATGTCGGTAACATTAACCTCTTTTTGCGCAGTCGGATAAAAACTATCCTATGTTTTTTCCCGGGTCTCAAACTATCTCCATACCAAATTTCATTCAAATCGGTCCAGTAGTTTTGGCGTGAAAGCGTAACAGACAGACAGACAGACAGAGTTACTTTCGCATTTATAATATTAGTACTGATGACATAATTCGGAGCAAATACGCAAAATTAAACTAGCGTAGACTATTGTCTAGCATACCTACATTTAGCGGTGCCAGTAGTAGTAATGACAAACAAGAAGTCATTCTTAGTGAAATGTGCAATTTTATGATAAGATTCCTTATTAACTACAATATTCATCAAAGGAAAATTTAAGTTGCACGAGAAAAACATTTTGATTATAAAAGTTTACAATACTGCAAAATCTATGGTAAAGTACTTGAACCATTCTGCCTTTACCAAGCCTGTTGCCTACGCAATTTAAACAAATATTGTAATATTTTATATACGTACACATTGTTAAAAGAAGTTTGAAAATAATGGTCTCGAGTTTCTTGCCCGCACTTCTGGCAGTAGCTCCTTAATATTTTTTTTGCCGAACGTGGCAGTGCAATGTTGGATATTTCAATTTGACTTTCACCACTGCGCTGTAGACGTCTAAATCAAATAAATAATTTTGACTCTGTTTTATATAACTTCAGAAACAATATAATAATATGGTAAGCACTCCGGAGCTGGTCTGGTGTTGCTGAAGGAAATTGTTCATAATAATAATGTTTGAACTTGTTACTGAAAATGGCTCGACTTCAGTTTCAGAAACAAAGAGTTTCGGGTTAGAATTGTTTTTGAGGAAAGATCTAGGCCAAGGAAGAGACTCACTGTAATATTTCAGAGAGCGGAGCGGCTTCGGAGTAAAGGTTATAATTTTTTGAAATTTTGACAAGCAGAACAATATAATGTTCTGCAGACGCAGAAAACGTTGCGTTCATGGATTAGGTGCAAATGCGCGTCCGCTCAATGAAGCCGGGTCTACACTAAACAAAAGCTTGCTACTGTTGTCTTTCCAACACATGTTGGTGACAAAAGTTTCTGAGTCTCCACAGAGCAATAGTTGGCAACTCTTGTGTTTCTGTGTCTATCACAAATGTAATTTTATTTGTCTATGACAATCTCTACATTTTTCTCTACCGAAAGACATAATAACATGTATTGTACTTAATTTCTCAAGAATAGAGGCTATGAAACTTACAGAAAGTCTGAATAAAAGCTGTTACATTTCCCGGGTTTTAAGTAAAAATTGGAATGCCGCATTTTTTTTATGCCTGACAGGTTAGCCTTTCACCACTGTCTCACCTAATGGTAAGTGATGATGTGGTCGAGGATGTTGTTCAGACTAACCTAGAGTTACTGGCTCTCAAGGACAGCTGCCGGAACACACCGTTAGGTGCTTGGCGACAGATTTTCAACTTGAGGGTGGTAGCTAGCCAGGCGGGCATTAAATGGACCCAAATTAGGACTTTTCTGTTTCTAGCGCATGTAAGCGATTTGCCTCACATGGTCAAACATATCTGCTATATTGTTTATGTGTATGTATACTACATACGTTTCTAATTTTGATATTTTATCTAATCAAAATTAAAAAAGTATTTATTTGTAATTATTGATTGATAAGATATACAGGGTTGTAGGCATTTTGGTATTCTCGCATGGCTAGCGACCACTCTAAAGTATTTTTAAGTTCCAGAATTCGTTGTTACGAGCTATTTCCCATTCTAGGCTTATCACTTTACCAAAAGGTGAAATAATGAATAAAATATCCTTTATATAATAAAAAGAACAAAATTAATTCGTGCGTGGATAGACCCGTCAGAATATTAAGAACATGAGAACAAAATATTTTTTTGTTTTTATTACTGAAGATTATTTTAGAACCACCACCAGCAGGCTTCGACATAATATGAAGCCTTTAGCTTCCCACCAAAAAGTATGCTTCGAAAAGATGTAAAAGAGTTTATCCGTTAGTTGACTTTCAGCGTATTATGACTAATTTGATGAAAAAATGAAACACGATGATTACGTATCGGTTTATATTTTGGCGAATGAATCAGCGCAATTTGATGATGACCAAAAAATTAAGAAAACGACTCAAACCAAGCAGATTTAAAACTAACACTCAGTTTTGGCCTCAGCTGCCAATACTGTGCGCCAAACTGCTTTAATTGAAAAAAAAAAAAAAAGGAATGATTTGATATATCAGAAGGTGCAAGCAAATATTTACGTTCAATGCCTTTAAGTTCATACCAACCAGAGGTGCGGAAGCCTAAAGGTCTTTTCTACTGATGGCTATCTAGCGTCGCACATTCACAGAAGAATAATAAATTTGTGATTAATAAAAAAATATGGTAAAAGAAATACATTAAAGAATGTAGAATTTTATTTTAGCCATTTCAAATCCTATTTACACCATGCTCACAAATACACAGCTTTTAAATTGTGGCATTTATACATTCGGGATACCGCAAACACCGTGTTTCCGGTGCAATTGTGTGTTGCGGGATCAAATCGGGCTTGCAAATAAGCCGCGGGATTTGATGCCTTACCCCGGACTCCCCATACCGAAAAATGATGAAATTTAAAAAAGGAAGTAAATCGCGATGTTTTTGCAGCGAACGTTTGTCAAGTAAGTTTATAAGAATGAGTGAGATAACCGATATCATGGTCATGTTTACGACGTTTCACTGTCGCTAAGGCACTTGTCCCACAGCCATAGAACATAAAATATAATAATACTACGTACTACAGCCGCGCGCCACCTTTGAGTAAGCGAGTAGCAATCGACTATTAGATAGATAGATAGATAACTCTTTATTGTACACACCACTACATTAGAACAAAACAAAATATAATGGATTACAGTTAAGTGTTACAATGGGCGGCCTTATCACTAATAGCGATCTCTACCAGGTAACCTTTGAATGGAGACTATTTTCTCGGTCAAGAAACGTACAAAAGATGCAGCTATCCCGTGTCAACAAAAGAGATGGTTAGTTGATCGCTGAATATTCACAGTGCTAGAGAGAACGCATTCTACACTATATTATTATTGCTGATTACATTACAAAATTGGATTACAATACAATGAGAGGAAAAGATTTTGTACACGACTATAATTTTTACTTTAGTTGTAATTTTGTAATAGTTTTACATTACTTTGTCGCAACGACAAGAGTTATATTTGCTGAGCGATGCTCTTGGTAGCTAACACTCTTGGTTACTTGCCGAGCGACTCTAGCTAGGTAGATACGCATACTACCGCTCCGAGCGATTGGGGAGTCTAGCGACAGATTTAGAACTACTATACTTGCTGATGGCTAACTTGTTTCTAGTTTCTCGCTCTACTCGATTATCGCTCCATCGCATCGCCGGCGGTGAGACAAGTGCCTAATAGCTGCGTGTGCCATATAGGTAGTCATACAGCGCGTAAATCAGCCAAATGATAACATTTTCCAAAAGTATATTTGTTTTTAGTATTCTTATAATAAATAATTACAGTGAAATTACGGAATATATTTTCTATTGTAATAATCTACTAATATAAATATAAAAAAAAACTAAAATAAGAAAGATATAAAATGCACCCCATTGTGTCGTTAGAAATAAAGAATATATACCTTTGTGCTTCCCGGAGTGAGTAGAGGATCATCACCATCGAGTGACACTTCCCAAGCGATGGAATTGCGTTTCGAAGGCGTTGTAACTGCAGGCGGTGGCGGCGGGAATGACTCCTCAAGCGAATCATCCGAAAAGTGCTCGTCCTCGTTGCTTTTACTCGAACTTCTCCTCTTCGAGCTCCCCGTCACATCCTCCGTCGATCCTCTACACACTTCTCTATGTCTTTCCATAGAACCGGCGAGAGTCCGCGGTGGTAGTTTGCCTTTAGGCGATAGCATTTCTCCATCAGATCTAGAGTCGCGTTTGGCGTTCTTCCTTTCAGAGCTTTTGGTATTGGATGGTGATAGTTTTTGAACGTTGTATGTCGGTGAGTGCGACTGTCTGCTGTACTTTGGTCCGGGGTAGATTGTGACGGGGTGTTCATTGTAGGGTTTGTCGTTGAATTCGCTGGAGAAGCCCATGAAGGGGAAGACGGGGGGATTCTCGAGGCTAGGAGATTTGCTGAGGGTGTTTGGTAGTGCGTTGTGCCGGGGTGGGAGCCAGGCAGGCGCGTCAGGCGGCGGGTGAGGCGGCCGGGCGCCGTGCTGCAGGGACGCGAACCGGTACGGGGGCACCGGTGGTTGCTGCAGCTGGAATCCTGTGCCGTCACCCTTCTCCCATCCATAAGGACGTTGGTGTTTTGTTTTTGGCTGAAAGCGAACATTTCAAAATTTAAATAACCACAACGATAGGAAAGGTGAGCGTATGTGCAATATTCTAATGTGATGTCTGGGTCATAATATCTAATCCTTTAAATATTATAAATTAAACCGGCAAACGTGCCCGTCGGGAGCTCGCAGACGCAGCTACGCACTCGCCCTGATGATGAGCATCTGATATGCTCGAAACCCGGGTCGACGTATTCGATCCCCAACGTGAGTGTTTTTGTCGGTTTAATTTGTAATATTTAAATGTGTGTGAAACTCACGAGAATTTCATTTCAAAAATATCTAATCCGTCAATATAAGCTTTGCAATAGAGATTTGATGCTCATAAAATAATAAAAATCCTTCATTATTTATGCTCAGAGTGGTAGGTATTGTACGTAGTAAATTATGCGCAACTGCTAGTAGCTGTGTCTAAAATCACGGGCGTTATTTAGAATCCCAATCGTAAGGAAAGATTGAGAACGAGCGCTATGAGGGAGTTAAAGGCGACAGACTAGATTATTATGTAAGATGATATATATAAGATGTTGGCACATTTGATACTATAATTTCTTTTGCGAATATTTATTGTTTAATTATTTACTATTATCGATTTACTTAGAACTTACCTAATTGAAGTTTGGTCCCACAAAGTAAAAATAGATCTGTGTCGGTTATATTTCCGCACGATGATGTATTTCGATATCAAATGACTAAAACAGGATGAATTGTTTGAAAGACTTTGTTTATGTTTTTTTAAATAGAATTTGAACCGTAATAGCTATGGAGTGCCGTGCCGAAGCTCTATAGTTCGATCCTCACCGCCGCACCGGCTTGAGCTGCACCGCATGGTGGAAGGGCATTTTGGGAATGCTCACCTGGCTAGAGCTACCTTCAAGTAGAAAGTCTGTCTCCAAGCACCTAAACAGAATTCGCTTCGCTCGGAGCAAAAGTCACCATACCGGACAATTGATTCTTATAGACTTAGAGTAGCCAGACAGAAAAATAGTCTTCAAGCACTGCCCTACTCAATTCAATTCCATTCAAATAATTATTTGTTGAAGGTAGGTAAAATTTTTTTATGTTTTTTTTTTATTTCTTATAGGTAAGCTTTTAACCACGATCTCACCTGATGGAAAGTGATGATGTGTTCGAAGGTGTTAACAGGCTTAACCTAGAAAGACAGGCATTCGCAAAAATGCCCTTCCACCATGCGGTGAAGCTCAAGCCCGCGGCGGGATTCGTACCATTGACCTACTGCGTGTCAGTCCATAGCCAAAGCCACTGATCTATCACTGCTTCAAAATTGTCCTTTAGATAAAATAAATTTCATTCTCTACAGTCGATCAGTAATCTTTTTAAAATATTAAAATCAGATTACATACTACATACCTAAATATTCGTTTTGTTCGTCTATCTATTGAATGCATTAAATAAAATTATGTTTTAATAGTAGTTTATGTAACTGTCATATAATAGAGGGTATTAAAACATGAGTGTAGTTTTTTGAAACGAGCCGCAGGCGAGTTTCAAAATAAGATTACACGAGTGTTTTAATACCTAATTATATGCGGTTGCATACACTACTTTATTTAATCTCATGGCTATATTATTATTTTTTTACCTGTATTTCAACTCTCTGTGGTTATACGCTTTTCTTGGTTTTTCTGGCAAAAGACTATTCGCCAGTTTCGTAGCTGTTTCTAGAATGTCAGGTGGAGTTAAATCATCAGTATCGTGGGTGTTGCTTGACATTTTTGCCACTAAAGTTTTATCCAACAAAATATTACTCAAATTCATATGTCGAAATAGCGCCAAAATGGAAAAAGTCTGTTATTGGTCTATTGGATCAGAACCAGCGCAACGCGTTGCGCGCGCATATCGCTCACCATAGATAATGTGTACTTAAATTGAATTGAAACCTCCTTGGTCGGGACACATTGTACTTAATTAAAAAATTGTTTTAAAGCATTGTTTTGTTAGGAAAACAATGCTTTAATTTAACTTTTTAATTTTCTTAAAGAAGTATGTACATAAAATATGCCAATAAAAGTCTGTATTTAATTTCATAATTAGAATATTACCGAATGAGATTCTATAAATAATATTATAAAATGATTTTTATACTTTTGTTTTATATCATGAAAATTATTTTAAATTTGTTTCGTCATATTCTACAATATTAATACACACATACATATGTACAATATTAATACGTACAATTATAATATTAATATTGTAGAATTTGACTAGACGAATGTCATTTCCACACATTTCTGTACGCATAGAAGCGACACGAACCATTCTCTAAAAATCATCAATAGTATAAAAACTAAATTTTGCCCAACACATGTCTCGTGTCGTGATTACTTACAAAAGTGGTTTGTGTAGCGGTCGTGATGCCATTCACGCTGATGATGGAGTCTAATCTCTCCTCAGCCTCACGTTGCTCCACAGAAGTCGTTCGTTTTGCTGAATTGGCCGGAGATACTCTGAAACATTATACCAACATTTTGTTATGTATACTTTGTTGCCGGACATTTCCGAATTTTGAAACTAACGGAAAAGGTATGTTATTGTAGACATAACACTGTTTTTCTGTTACGCCAACTTTACGCCAACTGATAACATATTTAAATAATATTAGGGTAAATGGAGATCACCTGTCGTTTCCTTGTTGTTTACCTCAACTAAAACTTTTCATAATAAAAATCTTGTGAAGATATATTTTGTGAATAAAAAAAACAACAATTTATATCTATTTAGGTACCTACACAGTGCATAATAAGCTTACGCAAATCTTAAGGAAACATTTTACTAAAAACTACAAGTGCACGTAAAAGTAGCAAAAGTTGTCGTGGAGTGTCTAGTGCAAGACCAAAAATCTGTGCTAAGCAAGATTATATCGACAATTTAGTCTACAGAGACTATTTTATATCGGTAATCTTGTATTTATTTTATAGGACCCTAGTTAATTGTGTAGAAATATATACTAACTACAAATATAGTTAAACTTAAAAGTGCGATAGCCCAATGTCAGTGGGTATAAACTCCCGCGCAGTAGGTCCACGGTTCGAATCTCCGGAGAGCTCAAGCCTGGAGCTCCCACCGCATAGTGGAAGAGTATTTTGCGAATGCCCGCCGGGCTAGCCACCACCTCGCCAGGCACCTGATGGTATATTCCGGCAGCTGTCCTTGAGAGCCAGTAATCCTAGGAGAACCCTATTAATACCTTCGACCACATCATCAGTAACCATTACGTTTGATTGTGGTCAATTCCTGTCAAGTATGTCCTATCAGCATTAAAAACCTAAAACATGTACCTAGGTAGTCTTTAGTTACAGATACGTACGTATGTATATGTAGGCAAACCGACCGGCTGCGACCGGCACACTATACCGGCAAGCTTCAGTAGATTACACCTGAAACGCACGTCTATCATTTCTACACCAAACCCTGCGCCCTTACCCATCCAACAGTAGTAAATAAGGCAATATTTTTTTGCTGCATGGGATGGCAAGGCCCGTGTTTGTAGGTAAGTATGTGTTGAATATATGACAAATTTGCCTTAGAAATACCGAGAGTGTTCAGCTTAAATAAATTCCATACAGACATTTAGCAGGCAACCTTCAGGGATCCTATTGACTTTTCTAATTTTATTTTGCCAGTATTGTGTAAGGGAATTCTTTATATAGCCATCAGGCGAGTCTGCATTTGCCCTTTCTAAACAACCATGCTATGGTGATGTTAAAACACTTACTTAGGGAGTAGAGTGGAGATGATGCGTTCTGCCTCCTCGGGTGGAGGAGGGGAGTGCGGAGACGGCGGAGCGGGGGGCGAGGGCTCCTCGCGCTCCTCCGTCGGACGGAAACCCAACGCGAACTTCGCTCTGAAATAGTTATGATGATAAAGTTAGAATGGTTCTTGAACTAAAAGTGTGTTTAAAATACTAGAAATGTCGTGGGAAATACTTTTTGTATTAGAATTATATTTGGTTAACGGGTTGTCAAAGTTACAGCATTTTTGCCTTGCCAGAACACTTCTACTGTTAAAGAAATGCAGGGAGCATACCACCCCCAATAAGGGGGTGGGATAAGGTTTGCCATAATCCCTACGGTTGGCTGGCATCTTGAGAATCGCAGTGTAGATGGATGTTTAGTCCGGCACCCCTCGGGAGTTTGTCTTGCTTAAATCTGTGCTGGGTCCTTATAAACATCGCGTCAGACATTTAGAAATACCAAGCAAACCCAGCACTCAAGGGCCTCGCAATTTACCTGCAGTATTTGTCAATATACTGCAGGTAAACGTATTTGTCAATACTGCAGGCCCTGGAGACATTCAAAACGACGCCATACAATGCCACACACTACGGCGATAAATTATATTGATAACCATTCCTGCTGAATTAGGCCGCTTTGGACTCGGTTTTAACTTTCTTACTGGACTTGGATATACTCGTAGCATAAGCTATTTGTCCAAGACACAGGAGTCAAATTATGTCTGGCGAGTGCTTCAAACTATGATTCTAATGCGACACGCTTCAAATGAGAAGCTTCCACACATGATTAGTTAAACCATGGACGGCTCCATCTACAAGTATGTGTAACAGAACTTGGACCAAAGTATTCCATCCATTGAACGATGAAATAAGCGACAGTCTGCACAAGATATGAAAGCGTCTGAAGAAAATTATAGACGGTGCTAAAAATTGCCCTTAATAGAGAGAAAGATGATTGTTACCATCACCAAAATCTCCAACTTAAGGCGAGGCTTTCCACGGACTTTAGGTATTTTATGCGAGCGCGACGTATTCATTTACGCGACACAGAGTTGTGTGCGATGCGCCGCGTGCACGCTTTTAGCTCTCCAGGTAAGGTACAGTACAGTCCTACCTACGTAGCGGAGATCACGTCAGTATGACATTTTAGAATGGAATTAACATTTGTCGTGTATTGGTACATACGCCGGAAAAATAATCGGGTCTTGTAGGGGTTCGATCAGTACAGTAGTGTTTATATATCTATACAGTTTATTGTGTACCTACGGTTATTTTAGATGGGTAAATTATCATTCTTAAGAAAAACATTTTTATTTGTGAGAACTACATTAAATTAATATATTAAGGTTCTATTATATTTTTACTAGCTTTCCAGGCGCGGCTCCGCCCGCGCGTTTGTCGGTTATCGCGCAAAAACATTAACCTCTTTTTGCGCAGTTGGATACAAACTATCCCATGTTTTTCCTGGGTCTCAAACTATTTCCATACCAAATTTCATTCAAATCAGTCCAGTAGTTTTGGCGTGAAAGCCTAACAGACAGACAGGGTTACTTTCGCATTTATAGTACATTCGCATAATATTAGTACTGATTATAGAGAAAGCCGTTTAATGCACCTATTCATAAATAGTAATTTGGTAATTTTATTATATTTTAAATAAATATATATATACATAAACTTCATTAAAAGAACACATTAAATGTCACAACCATGTCATGTGAGATTCCCAGAATTCAGTAACAAGTCTGTCTGTCACAGTTGTCCTATTAATTAATGGCGTCGAGTGATATAGCTGCGTAAAAATAAGTTTGATATTAGTTATTTTGTAAAACGAGTACCCTTATGCTGTCAAGACCGTGGCTCTTAAAATATGTATTTATGAATATGTCTTCGCAGATTTTTATTAATTTGGTGTGTTTAATAACAATTAATCTAGTGATTGTTTTAAGATGGCTACTTTTGTTTAATCTTTGTAGTTATAGCACGGTGCGAACATTTCACATCCATGGACGTCACAACCGTGGTTTTCATAGAACCACGGTTGTGGCGAGTGGCCCATGGTCGAGACAGAATCGTTTAGTTTTAGTTAAGTTTTTTTAAATTATTATTTTCAGACCATGTATTCAACATAATAACAAATCTCAAAGAATTATATCTCGCGTTTAAAATAAAACCAAATTTCACAATATTTTTGATATAATTTAAGCTCATTCCAATTTACTGTTTTGCAAGTTTAATAAAAAAGATATTATCCAAAACGATACTTGTTAAGTTGAGCGCTTATAGAGAGCATTTTAGAAACTAAAAATATGTATCAATTGTCTTGGTTGTGACAGGAGCCCCATTGTAATAAATTTCATAAAGCTGTCCTGTACAGAGTGCTCAATTCAAAGTCAATGAGTACAAATCTTACTTCATAATCATCGCTCATTAAGGCAACCATCTTCAGGCAGATATTTGCCTTCTAGCAAAATTGGCCAGAAATAAAAATAAAATTTGCCAGATAGTGTCCATTATTGAAGATACAGTAGAACCATATCCCGTAAAACTAAAAAAAATTAAGTCATAAAACAGGGCAACAGATACTATATTTAGATATAATGTGTCTATACGCGCACTGTTATAAATCAAAATGTTATTTGGAATTAAAAATTAATAAATGAATTTTAAGTTACTATATAAAAGTAGTTTATGAAAATTGTAAGATAAGGTTTTTAACATATTTCTAACTAATAAACTCAGTTAGTTAGTATGTGTGTTAGCTTCTGAACCGACTTCAAAAAGTAGGAGGTTCGCAATTAGTCTATATTTTTTATTATGTGTGTTACCTCAGAACTTTTGACTGGGTGAACCGATTTTGATAATTATTTTTTTATTAAAGCTGATACTTGTCGTTTGATTTTTAAATGAAATTGAACGACAAGTATCATGAATGACACTCCAATAACTGAAAAATATTTTCCTATCTTGATGATATTATAGTCTTTGACAGTGAATGACAATCGATCCAGTAAGTAGCAAGAATCACTAAAAAGAGTTTAATTTTTTTTTAACAAAAAATGGAACCAACTTCAACACTCAAGTGTGAAATAACTTGTCGAAGTCGGTTTCATGCGCAAAATATTGTTATACTAGGTACTTTTGAACTATTATGGCACCGACTTCAACAAGTTATTTCACACTTTGGAGTGTTGATGTCGGTTTCATTTTTCGGTAAACATTTTTTTATATTGAGAAATTGCATTAGTATTGGATTTGTTAGTAAATTTAAGTAGTATTTTTTTATAACTATAGAAGTAATATGTAACATTAAGTGATTTTTAATACTAGATGGATATAAATTGAATTATAAGTAAAAACGTAAATCTGGCTGTATGGAAACTCATGTTACGTCACGACTATGATACTCAATGTCACACCCGAGACTTTGAACTAGTATTTTAATATTTTTCTAGGTTCAATGAGCTTGCGAAAATGTAAAGAGTTTTTATGTGTGATATACATAAAAGAAATCTAAATATATATTTTATTACAGTTGAGTTGAGGATTCCCCAGATAACAAGTATAAAGAGATACAACAGAATAAATTGAACTCATATTTTTTGGCATTGGACCTAACAATAGTGATAACAATTTACTAACCTTAATTTAACCATTGTGTACATATTAATAGTATATGGTTCGCAAATTGCGTTAAAAACTACACGAGTTAGATATAGTTTCAAACAATCAATTACAACATATCTAGATTCCATTCATCAAAATTGGTTTTCCTGATCCTTCAGGAACCGTTCGGAAAATCGAGATAAAAATTAGAATACGTTTTATGATATATCATCTAAATCCATTCAGCGGTGTTAAGCAAATTTTTGGCGAAAAATGGGCTTGAATTCAGCACTCAAAGGTGCAAAATAACTTGTTGAAGTCGGTACCATGATAGGTCAAAAGTACATATTATTACAATATTGTGCGCATGGTCCCGACTTCAACAAGTTATTTCACACCCTTGAGTGTTAAAGTCGGTTAAATTTTTGTGGTAAAAAAAATTCCCCCATTTTAGTGTCCCTTGCTACTTGCGGATTCGATTGTCATTAATTAGCAATAACTATATCATCAAGTTAGGAAAAAACTTTTCAGTTATTGGAGTGTAGCTAAAAAACAGATAAGAGTACAACTACACCGCGGTTTCCACAGACGAGTGAAACTAATTCTACACGGTCGTGAACTACAAATATTTGTTAAAGAAGTTGGAGTTGGTTACCCCTCACTATGCTTAAGTTGGTGGGGTGGGCACCTAAAACGTGTTCGCTAAAATAGAGCAAAATTTTTGAGTTCGTCCGATATGTACCTTACTAATAGGCGTGCGCCTAGAGCGCTTGTTATGACTAGTAGTATCCTAATAGATGCAGTGTTCATTATGGCAGACTAAGGGCATCTCGTTTGTGACTGAAGTTAATTAATTATCAGTAATACATAATTAATGATCGATTAAGTGGCTACTGCGGGCTTGCCACAAAGGTGCTAAAATGAATGTTGATGATTTCATTTAATCATAGTCACTGACAACTTTGTGTATCATTCTACTACGAGTATTAATATATGCATGTTTTTTTTATAATTATTGATAGGCTAGCCTTGGACTACTATCTCACTTGATGGTTATTAAAGATGTGGTCTAGGATGTTGTTCAGGTTACCCTAGAATTACTCCTAGAACACTCAAGGACAGCTGCCGGAACACACCGTTAGGTGCTTGGCGACAGATTTTCTTCTTAAGGGTGGTAGCTAGCCAGGCGGGCATTCAAAATGCAAAACGCCCTACTACCATGCTGATACTACTGCCATCGTGAGACAACAACCGGGGCCGACGGCTTAAAAAACGGCTTGACCAATTTTGATGAAATTTAAATAGGACCATACGACAAACATTCAAATATAAAAAGAATCATATAAATCGGTTTATCAGTAAAAAGTTCTGAGGTAACAAACATTTAAAATAAATATACGAATTGAAAACCTCCTCCTTTTTTGAAGTCGGTTAAGAAGCTAAAACACATACTAACTTTTGAATTTATAATATATATATTATTATTATCATGTAATAATTAAAAAAGGGTGGAGTAAATCTATACTAAAAATTATAAAGTACAGATTTGATTATATATGGTAATGAAGTTAATACTCAAAGCCCAGTGTATACCCATACACTGGGCTTTGATGATTAACTTCATTATCTTAGACCCTGGGTACGAAATACTAGGCATTTGGCTAAAACTAGATATAAAAACAATAATTTCATTGCATTTTAGCAAGCTTATTGAACCTAGAAAGTTATCAAAAAAACTAGTTCAAGTCACGGGTGTGACATCGCATATCATGGTCGTGACGTGACATGAGTTTCCATACAGCCAGATTTATGTTTTTACTTATAATTTAATTTATATCCATCCAGTTTTAAAAATCGCTTAATGTCACTTATTATTTCTATAATCATAAAAAAGACGCCTCAAATTTACTAACAAATTCAATACTAAATTCAATATTTTTTTTTTACCGAAAAATGGGCTTGACTTCAACACTCAAAAGTGCGAAATAACTTGTTGAAGTCGGTACTGTGATAGTTCAAAAGTACCTATTATCACAATATTGTGCACATGGTCCCGACTTCGAAGAGTTATTTCACACTTTTGGGTGTTGAAGTAGGTTTGATAAATAAAAATACTCACCCGTTTTAGTGTCCATTGCTACTTGCGGGACCGATTGTCATTCATTGGCAATGACTATATCATCAAGATAGGAAAAAACCTTTCAGTTATTGGAGTGTAACTCAAAAAACGGCTAGATCGATTTTGATGAAATTTAAATAAAATCACACGACAATCATCAACATTCAAATCAAATAAATCATCAAAATCGGTTCGGTAAAAAAAAAACGGACAAATTGAGGACCTCCCCCTTTTTTAACTGACTTCCAAAAAAGGAGGAGGTTCTCAATTCGTCTGTTTTTTTACATTTGTTACCTCCGCAACTCTTGACTGTGTGAACCGATTTCAAAAATTCTTTTTTGTTTGAAAGCTGATGCTTGTCGTCTAGTCTCATTTAAATTTTATCAAAATCGTTCAAGTCGTTTTTGAGTTACACTCCAATAACTGAAACATATTGACCTATCTTGATGATATAGTCGTTGCCAATGAATGACAATCGATCCCGTAAGTAGCAAGGGTAACTAAAAAGATTCAAAAATAATTTTATTTACCAAAAAATGGAACCGACTTCAACACCCAAAAGTACAAAATAACCTTTCGAAGAATATTTTGCGCTGCTGTGATAATAGGTACTTTGGAACTATCACAGTACCGAGTTCGACAAGTTATTTCAAAGTTCCATTTATTTGTAAAAAAAAAAAGCCCTTTTCTTAATATTAACATACATTTTAACCTTCACGATACTAACTTTCACTACTTACGAAATCAATTGTCATTCACCGTCAATCAGGAAGTCATCAAGATAAGCGTAACGAGTCGAAAGTTAGCCCAGAGCATGTTTTATTTTGTTGTTTGATATTCATTTTGATCCTGTTCTGTGTGGCGCTGCGTAGATCGAAAAAATTGACACAGGTCCTACGTCGACGAGCTCTGCGAGCGCACTGGCGGTCAAGTGAGCGAGCTCTGATGCCATGAATTCATGTTAAAAAATCATATAAAATTAACATGATAACTTTTTTACATTTTTATTTATGATTTAATTACTTTTATTGATAAGTAATGTATGAAAAAATAATTTAAAATTAAAGATTGGTAAAAAGGGAGTCAAAAATCGTTTTTAAATTCGAAATAGAGGTAACTTTAGGATTTTTTTCTATCGAGTGAAGTTATTTATTATGTGGATCAGATTTATGAATTAACTCAAGAATATGCTTAAAAATAACATATATTTTTTTCAGTTTAATAACCGAGTTTTTTCTTTGAGAAAAGTTAATTCTTGTATGGCGTTTTTTGGCCAGGATCGCCTTAACGGAAGTTCGCACCTCAGCAAATATCTTCTCGGACATACACACATACACCGGCGGGGCGCATAAAAGTATGATCGTGATTGTACCCGGCTTATAAGAGATAGGACTTCTAAGAAGAAGGACTAGAAATTCTTGTCCCTGATAGATTACTAAGTAAATAGAATTTTCTCGGAGTGATGAAAAGTTTTAATTGTTAAGAGTATAAAGAGTCTAGGTACCTTCTCCCGTTCATGCTCATGTATCCATCGTCCTCGGAGGTGTGTCCCGCGAGCGGCGAGTCGTCGTCGGTGGCCGGTGTGGCAGGAGTTGCGGGCGTGGCGGGAGTGGCGGGCGCCGGCGGACGTACCTCCAGGGAGCGCGGCTCACCCTCGTCGTACTCGCTCAGCACCTGGTCCAGCAGCTCCAGCGACCGCTGCACATCGTCGCACCCGCTGCAACAACACATATTCACTCTTCAATACAATTTTTCCTATTATATAAATTAACACAAAATATATACTATTATATGAAAAAGCAATTAAAATTCGATTGATAAAGATATGGAAGTGGATTTCTGTTGCAACGTTTAAGCCTGTCACAGCCGTTCGATGCTTTCCTTGTAGTCGGTGCTATTATATAAAACATTTATCGTGTTTGTCTTTTCCGAGAAAATGTCTTCTTTCAAAGACGGGGTATTGTTCTCGACGAACATGCTTGGCTTCACAAACTTGTTATTTCATTATCATTACTGCGTTGTAATTAATTAAAAGACAGAGAGCTATAGAAAAAAGAGACACATGTGATGATATCACACATAATTTGATTACATGAGATGATATCTGACAAAAGAGATCTGGAGTCGAGTCTCTCACGTAATTATTATTTGGGTATTTATCGTTCATTTATCCTGCATTCGTCTCCAGAAATGTTAAAACAGTTTAGACTTCATGACCTGAATTCTAAAGTCAAACTTTCTAGACACAAGAGAAATTTTACATAACGAAACAGTAGATTAATCAAAAACATAAAATAATTTACAGAACAAAGCATTATGAACAAGTATCCAAGTTAATGATAGACGTAGTTTATGTTTTATTATGATTTTAGTTCTGTTGGAGTAGCGTCTACAGTTTAACTTCTCGGAATATAGAACTCTTTATTCTAAGGCCCCGTTTCAGAATGTCCTAATAAAGCTTCGGGTTGCTATGCAACACATAAAATAACTGAATGATAAAAATGATAGTTAATATGCAGCGCGTTTCAAGATTTAACCGATGGATAGGCTAAATCGATGACTGTGAAACGCAAAGATAGTGTCTTATTTATTAAATATGTTCTGGGTAGTAAAACCGGAACTTAATCGAACATTCTGAAACAGGCCCTAAGTGTAACTACTGTTTTTAGTCAATACTTTTAAGTGTGTTTTTCTTGTTAATAATTCGTAACCACATTTTTAGGATCCTGCTTTTAAATTATTTCATATCACCTCAACAAGTTTTGCTAAATATATTTTTAATTTTCTTTCAGTAAAGGTCTAAAAGCAGCTGGTACTTTTTAATGGATCTCCGTCATAACAAGAAGTATCTGCCTACGTTAAGCGAAAAGTAACATTAAGCTGAGTCGTAAAAGTTCAAGTAAAAAGTGGGGCGGTAGAGTACCTAGTCGAGCGAGCCCAATTTGCAGCCGTGCAATTTCCGCGCCGGTTTTCTAGTTGGACTGTCATAGTAAATAAGTATAACAAACGCCGGCGACCTCGTTCGCCTCACTCTTCTCGAGATAATGGTAAATTGAAGTCATTTCCTCAAGGAGAGTTATGAGTGGCACTCCGCGCGCTCCCAAAACACTTCCTATAACTTAGCCGACACGAAGTTATTTTTATTCATTACTACGACCGCATTGGTAGACCGATGGATATTGTAATGTCTTAAAATTAAGACTGATGTGATTGTATTAACCCCTTTAAATTTACCATACCAAATGTATATTAACATATTGTACGATACAACAAAAATGTTTGAGATATTCCACCTCTGCGCCAAACCACTGCCAGTCACTAATAGATATTGCAATAATTTTATAATAGAATGACAAATTATTTTACTTTAATAAGTATAAGAAATATCTATACTGATGTGATGAAATAAAAATATTGTATACAAAAACAACTGTTCTTGGAATTTGGTTCTGAAACTATTTTTCAAGTGAAAAATAACTAATCTCTAACGTACCATCTGTTTTGTTTTTTTGTTCGATTTCGTGACACTTATCTGACGTATACTCGAGCCTATATCTTTGCCTCCAAACAAATTATAACAGTCTTCTCCAAAAAGTGCGATACTGTTATCTTATAATATTCTTAGAAATGTATATTGTAACAATCTACAAAAACGTGTAGGTGGTGAGATGGCAGCCAACCCAATTTCAATAAGAGCTTTGCGAAACACTATAAAGGTCACGATTTGAAAAGGTTACGTATCCATCTTCATTATCAACATACAATACATTTTAATTGTCATATTTATAGTAATAATAGCTTTTACCCGCCGCTTTACACTGCGTTTATAAAGAAAATGCTAGGTAAGTTTAGTACACCAATCGATGTTGAAGGATTTTTACAACACCAATTTTAGCACCACTCTCTTACTCTTTGATGTAGTATAATTGCGTGCATTCAATGCCAAAAATGTCTAGCGCCAAAAGCGATCCATACAAAACTCTACAGAACTTGCGAACATAGCTGTTTTTGCTCTCTTCAATCTCAACTAATATGAACGACTACTACAATTGACTAATATGAAGTCTCTGCGTAATTTCCAAAACACGATAATCCGATTATGCGTTGCGGAGTGAAATAATTACAAAACCCACAAGCCGGTATAAATTTACTTTATGGAATAAGGGATGGTGGCGGGAGTTTTTTTTATCAAGAAGTTTTGTTATATCTAATGAATTTTATTTTGGAACTCTATGAATATATTTATATTATTCTGCAGGTTTGGGGTTCATATTCTTATTGGACATCTAAAAATTTATTAACAGTTTACACAATTCCCAATACGGTTAGGACTCATTGTAGACTTCCAGACCACAATTGTTAAGTTTCATGATGATCAACATTTCTGAAATATAATTCATTTCCTTAAATTCTGTCACATTAATTTGTATGAATGTGATAAGTATATCTTCATTATTGTGATGATTCTTGCTCGTTAACCAAAATTAAACTAATCTAAAGTAAATCTAGCAAGAACGAGGCCCGCCGGATGTTAAGCGGACTAATCTCTACTAATAACAGATTCATTTTGTTACAAGTGACCGGAGAAATACAGTTATTAAGTCTCATCTCAGCCTGAAATTTTACTGGCTCAAGGACTTCTGCAGGAACACGCTGTTAGGTGCTTGGAGACAGATTTTCTACTTGAGGGTGGCCAGGCGAGCATTTGCAAAATGTCCTAACATCATGTGGTGAAGATCTAGCCAGTGATTGAACCACGGACCTTGGGCACGGTAGTCCATAGCTATTTCCGCACGGTTATTACTGCTTTTATAGCTTCATATCACAATATAGTCTATTGCTACTTACAAGCTTCCTTAAGGTCATTCCTAATCTTATTAATTCTAGTTGTTAACATTCGCAACTTTGCCACTTGCATAGTACATTGTATTCTTCCATCTATTTGATTTGAAATATTCAAATCCGTGCTTTATTTTAATTTTAATTATTATAAGTTCAAAAAGAATAAGTAATCAGATGGCATATACCATCAAATATGTATAGAAAATATATATGGGTGCGGAGAATCAATGAGCTGGCACACGATAAAGAATTTATTTTAAGCATTTTAAGGGTAGTGGTGTCCTCAATGCTACAAAGTGGCTGTAGAGGCAAGCACAAAGCTACCGTTTGAATGAAGAGTGCACTCGCTCCATCTCTCGATAAGCTCTCAGAGCGTCCATGAGTACGAGCGCCGCGGAACGATGCGCTTCTTTTGGTATATTTGCTGAATAAAGTGCAATGGAATTTTAAAAATTCAAACTCACAACGCGTTAAATTATTTCTTAAAGCAATAAGGTATATTTTAACATAAGAATTTACCTAAGTGTTAAAGTTTATTTTTTAATTTTCACTTCGCAGTCTTGGCACCAGCTGCTCTAACGCTTTTGTATGATCCTAAGATTAAACATTTGTTAAAGTTGCATGTATTTGAAATTGCAACACAAATTTCAAGTAAGCAGTTAGTATTTTAATAAGTTTTTATTCTATTTCACGTCGCATTTATTAATTATTCTATACAATGGTTCTACTCACAGAAAAAATAGTATTTTATATCTCTATGGTTCTACTATTTTTCTTATCTGTATGATATTTAACCTTTTTTTATGTTATTGTAACGGAACAAGTTCGAGGCCCACCTGATGTTAAGGGGTATCCTCTGCCTATAACAGATGCATTTCGTAACAAGTCACGAATTGCACTGCGCCCCTCACCTTGAGACCGTTGTTAAGTCTCATGTGCCTGTAATCTCACTGGCTCTCAAGGACTGCTGCCGGAACACACCGTTATGTGCTTGGCGACAGATTTCTACTTGAGGGTGGTCGCTAGCCAGGCGGGCACTCGCAAAATGCCCTTCCACCATGCGGTGAACCTCAAGCCCACGGCGGGATTCGAGCCATGGACCTGCTGCGTTGCAGTCCATAGCCAATGCCACTGCCTGCTTCAAACCTCGAAAGTAGCCTTGCAATTGTTTAGTTTGACAAGTACTTTAAGTATAAAATGTATGTAGGTCTTGATCACTCTTAAAAGTACATTAAAAGCAGTTTTTTATTTATTTATAGTTGATAGGCTAGCCTTTGACCACTATCTCATCTGATGGTAAATGATGATGTGGTCGACTATATTGTTCAGGCGAACCTATAGAATTAATTACTGGCTCTCAACATTTCTGCTAATTAATCAGTTAAATAGAGAATATAGTACATAATAAACAGCAAATACATATTTCTATTAACTAACTAAAGTTTTTGAGGTCGACCACGTAATAACATCTAACGGTTATTTAGTTTTTATAAAAATAGTAATTTATTTTGGCATCAGCCTTACTAGGCTGCAAAGTGATTTGGCGCGAGTATTTGTATTGAAACTTGAGGTATCTAACGATTCTTAGAATTAACCATGAGAGAAGTGAGTCATTCTAATAGATAATCTTGAGCCTAACGTGGGTTTCAATGGACGAGACATAAAATAACTTTACTGCCGAGCAAAGCACACCGTTTTTTACCTCATTGTAGCGAAATAAAAAATTGAGGAGAAAGCTTCAGTAATATAGTAAATTAGTGTTTATTTATATTAAAAGTAAAGCTTATTATAATTGGTTATATTAAAAGTTGATTATATTCTTCGTAACTGTTTCAATGATTCACATTATAGAAACCTTTCCCCGCCAGCGGATAAAAAGGGCCTTTGCACGCAGATTTCGAATGACAAAACATATGGTGAGATGAAAATATATATTTTCACTCTAATCCATGCGTTTTAAACGATGACTCCTCACATGCTAGGGCACGAATATTTTTTTGTCTTTCTCATGTATTGGACCGCCGCTGAAAAGTAATGTAGTAGGTTATATTAATTGTCACCAAATACATAGATAAAAATGCCCTGTTTCCCGTAGAAATATGCATAAGCCACAGAAGTCCACTTACTACGATCCTTACAAATTATCTCTTTCGCTTCATAAGCACTCATCCTTTCAAACATAAGCGTCGGATAAGGTACTCCTGGTTTGGCCTTTCATCAGAACATCTTCACATAATTTCACATATTAATTGTTGACGATTGACTTAAAATTGTTTATATTAAAATTAGATTGTCCTATCTATAATATAACAAGCGTAAATTTTTTTTTGAGTATTTACGAGTACATCCTAGAGGTTTTTTGTGCAGAAAATCCAATGGTTCGAGAATTCACTTCTACCTCAATAGACGCTCCTTATTGCGTCCTCCGGCTATCTGTACCCTCGATAGAGAGGTTCATTAGAGTTCACCTCACTAATGATCTCTTTACATTGCGCTACTTGAAGACACCACCGACTAACCAGATTCTTTATTTTTTACCAAACAAACCACTGGTTCTCCGGTGGTTTGTTATTACCTACAATAGATAGCTGTGGATCCATCAGTATGTCATGAACATCTTCGCTAGTAAACAGAATGCGATACAACTTCAAATTCATTTAGGAATTTATTGAAGTTACCTTTATTTTCAAATTTAAATAATTTTGTACATAAATGTTGAAAATAATGTATTTTGATTTGTGCTTCTAATTTAATAAGAAATGCATTTAATTTTAATTTTAATTACATATACAACTACAACCAATGAGTAACAAGATTTTATTGTTAATTGATAACAATAGATTTCTATTGTTTTTTTTATTACAGATCTATAGGGGTTTGAGGGGTCTAATACATGAAAATAAGCGCCTCTAGCTACGAAGCAATAAAGTGCGCTTCAGCTCGCAAAGTACGCAGTAGCTATTCACCTACAGAGCGTCTCTTTTTCTATCGCATAGCCACGCATAGCTCTGATCTCTTCAGACGCGGCACGCACCGTAGAATAAACTCGTCCGGATGTACTTATACACAGATAGCTTTCAACCTAGTACGGAGTGAGCCAGGCCTGAATTTAGTTAAACAATAAATGCCTACAGAAAACGCTTATTAATATGCTATGATAAAAACAAATAACACATTTTTCTTTTACTATTTGTTGCGATATGGAATGCTAATAGAATGAAGCCCGACTCGCACTTTGCAATTTTTTTCAATAAACTCAATACCATTATCGACACATTTTCAGGAAATTACGGTGCCTATTGAGTTTTCTTTTACGAAGCAAATCATATTGAGTTGCTCTTAGCGGTTTTGTGGTTTCCTATTCAATAGTTGGTTCTAGTTACCGCTGTTGGAGCGCTGCCGGTACCTAACACAATGAAGCTTCCGTATTTGAGGTGAACAGCGGACGTGGAAGCCTACTTGTGTATGCTCAGCCTTCTCGACTGTTTGTATGTATCGCCTCGCGTCGCGTCGCGTCGCAAGGTATCGCATTGTATCGCCAGCTTGCCACAAAGCGGAGCACTCAGCATGAGTGCCGCGGCGGGCCTGCCTTTGTTTTATTTCACCCACACTCCTTCGCTTTCGAAACTTTTAAGGGGAACTTCAAATTGTGTTTCTTCTATAAACGAAAGCTGGTTTGCGCTGATTAGTTGGACGCTGTTCTGTTGGTTCTCAAGTACGCTATTTATTGTTGCATCGATCGCGAACTTTAAACTCTTACGTTGTTCTTTGAAACTTACAAGTAGTTACACTTGTATGTTGCAATAAATACTATATACCTAATATGAAAATCCAACACACTTGGATATTACAATGTAAATCTAAGACACTTTTACATTTCGTCAACAACGACGCTAACAACGTTGTTTAATAGAATAGGTGACATCTGATTGTAACGAATGCAACTAGTTATAGATAATTAATGACTGAATATTCCTCGAATATAACTTTAAGCCTATTCTCTATTACCTAACATCCCGAACATGTAATTTAATCATTTTTATTATCTTTAAAATGGTTTGCCAATATTCTATACATTTGTGGCGTACCCACCGTAAATTCATAGGCCTACATCTTGATACGTTGGCGGGTACTATTTATGCGGAAATGAGTGTAGAGAAGCGGAAGTGCAAAGCAACCCCACCGCGCCCCCACTCCGGCCGTCGACCCCGCGTACCTACACCCTGTTGCCTTACCAGCCCTTAAAAACAGTATGAACACCATAACTACCCTCAGTTTAAAAATAGATAAACTCTTTAAAAGCGTATTAAGTAAATAGAATTTGAAAACCCATTAGGAAGGGTTTACGTCTACGCCGCTTTAGGGAAGAAAACCATATTATTATAGAACTGCACGCAGTACAAAACGTTTGGAACCTTTGGCTACAATAAGCCTAGTGTTCAACCGCGTAAAATCAATACCCACTCAATATAGTCAAGAGTCAAGGCCTTGATATAATATATGTATGCGGTTTTCTCTGATCAAATATTTATACATATTTGCTCGAAGGCAATTTCAGTATTTTTAGGGTTCCGTACGGGAAAGCGGGTACGTTAAGTCTATAACGTCCGTCCGTCCGTACTAGGTTTGAAGGGTATGTATCTTTTAAATTGTAATAGTTAGTTCATTGAATTTTTGACAGAATATGTCCTTCTATGGTGGATTGCTTAAAAAAACAATACACCGTACCTATATATAATTACATACATTACCCATGGAGTGCTTGGTTAGAATTTCAACATCCTATTTCTTTCCTTGGGTGTCGTAAGAGGCGATAAGAGATGGGAAGCACTGCCTTCTGAAGAACTGAGAACTTCTTCTGCGAAACCCAAGACGCCTGTCAAGCGTGGGGTTAATGATAAATTCCCCCCAATGGGGGAGACCTTGTTTAAAGGTGGACATTACGGTTGATGTGATGATGACGAGGTAATTACATTGATTTTTTCACAGAATATGTGTCACTATGGTGGATTGCTTAACAATAAATAATATAATAACGAACAGTAAAAATATAAGGTCCACATACAAGAAACGTGTTTTTGCGCTATGGGTAAAACTGTATGAGTCAAACTCGGTGTGAAAGGTCAAATTCTAACGTATAACATCAAATAATAAAAACCGGGCACGTGCAGGTCGAACACGCGGTAAGCATATCGATCTGAATGAAAAAATATTAAGTAGGTATTGGTATTTGCATACAACCATAGACTTAGAATATTTTCGCTACGCTCACTAAGCCCAAGCTTACAACAAATGTATTGTGTATTATGGCATAGCAGGTAAACTAATGGATGAGGTTCCGGTACCTGGTTCTCTTCACATGGAAAGAATTCAAGTGCAAAGTGTTAAAGGCGCATCAGTTTACGTCGTATTGACGGAAAACTGCCGACTGTTTCTCTGAGATCCTACAGTTACTTACCACTAACGATGCTCTCCTCCATATTTTTATAGTGTAGTAGTACCTACGCGAGTGCTCATATTTTACATTTTATTGTTTTATTGTATATATCATTAGCATTTACACACTAAAATATTGTAGCTACATACGAGGCCTGGGGGCCGACTCCCATCTCTTAATTCAGTCTTATTTTAACCATATATTTACAATATAGTAAACTTACATTAGAACTTCAACGTGAGAGCGAGCTGCATGCATTGAATCAAGTCATCTGTGCGATAGAGATAGCGCTATATGAACATTATTGTTTCGTGATGGCCACGGTACGAATGTCAATAATAATATTATAAGCTTAAAATAATGACGTTGGTTTTCTATAATAGTTTTTAAAAGGTGGGAGTTGGGCCCCTGAACGTAACCATAACTTACTGTAGAGGGACGCACCTTTGTCAGTGAACAGGTCTGTAATGGATACATAACTTCAAAGTACCTATATCACATCGACAGTCATAACATAACGTTCATCGTTGATCAAAGGGCACCCCACATACCACGAGTTCTGCCTCCCTACAGGATTATTTTATCGCTTATAAGTAGTTGTTGTTTAGGGAGGACATAGATGCTGGCTACCGCCTGTGCGGTCGTCCAGCTCCACCGGGTTTTGGGCGAGGGCCTGGCCCTACAATAGCCCGGGAGGGAGAAGTGCCGAAGGCACTTCTCCCGAGACGGGCGTAGAAGGCGAAAAGCGCTTTCTACCTCCGTCTCCTGCGGACGCCGAAAACGTACCGCTATTATAGGAGGGGTTGACAGCGAGCTCAAGGGCACCACTGTGGTTCGGACCTCGGCTTGTCTCGCTGTCGAGAGACATGGGGGGGATCGGAGCAAAATGCCTCTGTGCAACTGCAGTGTTGCACAATTGGGCCCTACTGAATAATACTCTTTGACTATTTGGAGAGCAATTTATCGTGACCTTGTTTTTGCCTCGAGCTCGCCGGCGAGCTCGGTGTTTGATTGTGTGACCTCTGATTACCTCACACCTGGGGATTTTACCTCGACGACTTGCGGATAACGCTAAAGCTGCCAATGTAATGGCTGCGATGGGGTCATCCGGGTCGTCTAATACCTGCCGTGGTCGGCGACGGGGGGGTTTGAAAAATGGGATAGAAGAGGCAGTCGAGTAGTTCGATGCCTGGACAACCAATGGGTTCGGGTGGTGGGGCGCTCGATCAAAGTATCGGCGGGCGCAGTCCTTATTGAACTGCGCTAGAGAGGGAAGGTTTAAGTCGCAATGCAACTCGGTGTTCCGGATATACCACGGGGCGCCGGTTGCATTACGAAGAAAACGGTTTTGGATGACTTGAAGTTTATGAAGGTGGGCCTCACTAGCATGACTAAACACTACTGATGCGTAAGTCATGATGGGGCGGATGCAGGCAGTGTAAAGTGTCTTCTTATTACTAAGAGACATTTTACTCTCTTTGCGAAGTAGGGGACCAAGGCGACCCATTACGAAGGCCGCTCTGTTACGGACGGTTGTTATGTGATCGTTAAAGGTGAGATGACGATCAAGGGTGATTCCGAGGTATTTTGTTCTAGGAACCCAGGGAATGGGTTCGTCGAACAAAATAAGCGGTTTCGGGTAAGGGGAGCGTGTCTTCTCAGTAAAGCACATAGCTGTGCTTTTAGCTGGGTTGACAGCGATGCGCCATTTTCGGAACCAGTCACCGATCTCGGTGACGGCCCGTTGCATGACGAAATAGGACTGTCTGTTGATATGCCACCCAGTGGTGTAAATGGCGGTATCGTCCGCATATTGGGCTAGGAATACTTTGGGCTGAGAGCGTGGGATGTCACTGGTATACAGTGCAAAGAGAATAGGTGATAGCACGGAGCCCTGAGGGACTCCGGCTCTGACTGGGTGGGGGGAGGAGAGGGTGCCTTCCACGCGATAGCGAAAGCTTCTGGCTTTAAGGAAGTCTTGTAGGATGAGCACAAGACGTTCTGGCACGCCAAATTGGTATAGCTTGTAGATCAAGCCATTGTGCCAGACTTTGTCAAAAGCTTTCGTTACGTCGAGGAAGACTGCTAGCGTAGTCTGGGGTTTGGGGTACTTATTGAAGCCCTCAATGATGTGCTCCGTGATGCGGTGCACCTGTTGGAGTGTCCGGGTCTGAAGCCAAACTGCTCATCTGGGATAAGGTGGTGTTCCTTAGCATGGGACTGGAGACGGTTTGCAAGTAACCGCTCGTAAAGTTTGCCTAAGGCACTGAGGAGGCTGATGGGGCGGTAGCTGGTGGGGTCAGATGAGCTTTTGCCTGGTTTGTGAATGCCAATGACATTTGCACATTTCCAGGTGTCTGGGAATAAGCAGTGGCTCATAGCAGCATTGAAGATGCTGACTAAGAGATGGATGAGAGGAGGAGAGAGGGTTTTAAGAACCCTGTTGGAGATGCCATCGGCACCGGGGGACTTGCGCGGTCGGAGGGCCTTGATCAGTCTCTCCACCTCAGCGTAAGTCGCTAAGGTGATTGGTGGGAGTTCAGAGGTGACCACAGAGCTTTTACGTTCGACTTCCGCATCCACCGAATCGAGGTGAGCTTGGTCAACGTGATCTACGTTAGGGGAACACTGAGCCTCTAGGCTATCAGCTAGGCACTCAGCTTTGTCTTCGTCAAAGAACGCTGGGACTAGTGGGACTGGTCTGTATAAGGGAGGCATGTCGTTGTGGTTACTTCCTTTCAAACCTCGCGCCAAGTCCCAGTAAGCATGGTGGCTTGGCACGAGGTTTGAAAGTTTATCGCCCCATTGTTGATCACGCAACTCAGACATGCGACTTTGAACCATGCGTTCAAAGTGGCGTTTCCTAGTTTTGTTCTCTTTACTGGGGTAAGAGTCGTAATGTCGGGTCACTGCTTTACTCTCCGTCACCAATCGTCTCACATCCGCTGGAATGACAAGGCGCCGGTCGTCCGGCACTATGACCTCCTTTGCGGATGCACCTACTACGGTGGAGAGGTGATTGGTGAACGAATCGATCGCAAGGGTTACGTCATCTTTTGTCAGGATGTCGTCAGGGATCTTGTCTAGGTCCGGTGAACTGATAGCCTTTAGGGCATCGCCTACTTGCTTCCAGTTCACTATCGTCTTAGTGGGGCGGGGGAGGTCAGTCGTTGGGTCGGGACCTAGTCGCAGTATAATGGGTCGGTGGTCAGAGTGGAGCTCGTGAACCACTTCTATGGAGCGTAACCGGAGTGTTACGCCTCTGAATAGTGCCATGTCAAGCAAGTCAGATCGGTGGTCTTCCATATAAGGGTAGTGAGTGGGCTCAGTGGGCGCAATTATGTCAAAGTTAAGTTCTGCGATTAGGTTTTCAAGTGCAATACCTCTGGGATTGTTGACGTTACAATTCCATAGGATGTGCTTACTGTTGAAGTCGCCAATCAGAATGACGGCGCTTCCTAATGAGAATAGGGCTTCTAAGTCAGCTCGGACGATCGGCTTTTTGCAAGCTTGGTAACAGGATGCTATGACTATAGGTTGATGACCAGTCATAGCTAGGAGGCAACAAGATGCTTCCATATTAACAAGAGTCGGGGTAGGTAGGGGAATGCAGTGCAGGGACCTTTTGTAATAGATAAGAGTGCCTCCCCCACGGGAGTTCACTCTATCATCACGTACCGTTCTGTAATTGGCAAACCTAGGGTTCGCCTTCCCCGGTTTTAGAAAGGTTTCCTGCACGCATATGATATCGATAAGGTGGGTACAACAAAAGTCGTGGACGAGGTCACGTTGTCTGAAGAGGCCGTCAGCGTTAAATGACGCTAACGAAACTGAGTACGGTTTCGTGCGTTCGGTTGTACTACCCATAGTGGTTGTACTGGGGAGGGGCCTGGGGAACGAAGCGCTTAAGGGCGCTAAGTAAATTCGCGTGTTCCAATGTATATTGGATCACGTCCGCTGGGGATTGAGCGAAGTGCATCTTGTGCGCTAGCTCGCGGACTTCGTTGATGTCAATAGACATCGCCAGGTCGCTGACTAGTTTGATGTCCTCTTGAAGAGAGGCATCCATCAGCGGCATGGGTGGGGCTTGTGGCCGAGGAATGGCGCGGGGAGGAGGGGCGCGAACGGAGTTGGCAACGGGTGCCGGGAGCGCGGGGCGAGCCGGGGCCGGTGCGCGGGCAGGGGCCGGGGCGCGGGCGGGAGCGGGTGCGGGCGCGCGGGCCGGGGCGCGGGCGGGAGTGATGGTCTTTACCATACTGGGTGGTTTAGACCATGCGTTACGGGCGGGGAGCGGCGCGGGTATTACCTGTGAAGCAGGTATTACCGACAGCTTAGGGCTGACCCGTTGGTAACGGTCATGTGAGGGACGGGTCGGCCTATGCCTTGCCACCCTGTGGTTTATGCGTGGTGCTTTTGGGCAGCCGCGGTAATTCGCGGTATGTCCTTGAGCACCGCATAGAACGCAGCTGGGTGGGTCCGGCGAGTCCCGAGTGCGAGTGCACGCCGCTGTCGCGTGATCGCCTAGGCACTTGACGCACCTAGCGCGAGCGAAACAGAAGCGGGAGGCGTGACCGTATAATTGGCAGTTGTGGCACTGCGAGGGACTTCCATTTTTAAAAGGGGCTTGTACGTCTAACCCAGAGAGGCCGCAGACCTTTTTTAAATTAAAAATGGCCTTGCCCTCTGGTGTACGGTCTAGTACTACGAGTACTAGGTCATATGGACTGCGGTCCTTCCCGCTGTACATGCGGTGAACCGCATGCACTGGGAAGTCTTGTGCTTTAAGGTCGTCACATACCGCATCGGTATGTATCTCCTTAGGCACACCGCGAATCACAACGCGAAGGACTTTCTCCTCTTCGAGCGCATAAGTGTGAAAACTTATGCTCTCTTTACGGAGGAGCTTTGTTAGCGCTCTGTGGTCGCTACTAGTGGGCACTTGGACTTTAATGCCCTGCTGCGTGGAGCGGGCATTAGTATAATGGATCCCACGATCCGAAACTAAGCGGGACAGCATGTCCCATTTGCTTTTGTCCTGAATGAACAAAGGCGGAGGCGGTTTTTCGCGACGTGCGCTCGCGTCCTGAGGGGACGCGGCGGTTGAAACCGGAGCGGAGGGAGGAGACGCGGGGCGCGGGGCGGGGGTCGGTTTTTTGCCGGAGGCGGGGGCCTTTGCGGGTGCCTTGGCGGGAGGGGCGGAAGTGGCGCAACTAGCGGCTTTGGGCGCGCGCTTGCGTTTGCGATCTACGACGGTGTAACCGTCGTTATCGGAATCAGAGTCCGTGCGTGAGGCGCCGGCCTGATCTACCTCCATGTCCGTTTCGGATTCCGAAACGGTCTCGACAATGGCGAAGGAGGGACGGGTACTCGCTGACCTCCCGATCGGTGAGCGAGAGCGAGACCGTTCACGGGGAGGGGCTGCCACCGTGCGTCTATTGTCGGGCCCGGGAGCGGGCGAAGTAGGACTATCCTCTGAATAGGATCGGGTCAAGGGAGGAACGCTGGCCTCCGGGTTTGAAGTCCCGGAGGGAGCGATGAGAGTGTCCGTGAGGCGGGCATTCTCTTCCTCTTCAAGGAGTTGCATATGTGCAACGTATAGATCGGGGTGGCGGAGGGCGAAGGTCTGAAGGACCTGCACCTCACCGTTAGAGGGACGGGACTGCATCCTGAGGGGAATACTCAGGACGCTTATAAGTAGTTTCAAAAATTTAGTTTTGTAGGTCCCAGGTAAATCAAATTACTAGTACTATTTTCAAAAATCAAGTTTTGAGATCCCAGGTTTTTTTTATACTGAACTAGATAACACTTGACCACTATTTCACCTGATGTTAAGTGATGATGCGGTCGATGATGGAACTCGCTTACCCAGAAGATACCTGTTCACAAATTACTAGTAAGTGACTAGTTTCAAAAATCTAATTTTGTTGATCCCAGGAAGGTCAAATTACTAGTGACTAGTTTCAAAAATCTAATTTTGTTGATCCCAGGAAGGTCAAATTACTAGTGACTAGTTTCAAAAATCTAATTTTGTTGATCCCAGGAAGGTCAAATTACTAGTGACTAGTTTCAAAAAAGTAAAAAACTAATTGTGTATATCCCAGGTAGGTCAAATTATTAGTAAGTGACTAGTTTCGAAAAATTAGTTTTGTAGGTCCCAAGTAGATCAAATTATACCAGTAAGTGACTAGTTTCAAAAAATTAGTTTTGTAGGTCCCAAGTAGATCAAATTATACCAGTAAGTGACTAGTTTCAAAAAATTAGTTTTGTAGGTCCCAAGTAGATCAAATTATACTAGTAAGTAACTAGTTTAAAAAAATTTGTTTTGTAGGTCCCAAGTAGATCAAATTATTAGTAAGTGACTAGTTTCAAAAAATTAGTTTTGTAGGTCCCAAGTAGATCAAATTATACCAGTAAGTGACTAGTTTCAAAAAATTAGTTTTGTAGGTCCCAAGTAGATCAAATTATACTAGTAAGTAACTAGTTTAAAAAAAATAGTTTTGTAGGTCCCAAGTAGATCAAATTATACCAGTAAGTGACTAGTTTCAAAAAATTAGTTTTGTAGGTCCCAAGTAGATCTAATTATACCAGTAAGTGACTAGTTTCAAAAAATTAGTTTTGTAGGTCCCAAGTAGATCAAATTATACTAGTAAGTAACTAGTTTAAAAAAATTAGTTTTGTAGGTCCCAAGTAGATCAAATTATTATTAAGTGACTAGTTTCAAAAATCTAATTTTGTTGATCCCAGGTAGGTTAAATTACTAATAAGTGACTACCGTGAACAAAGTTTTTATTCCAAATATTGGTTATTAAATATAAATGCTTCTGTTGTCATGGTCACCTACTTTTTTTGAACTACCTGGGTCCTAGAAAACTAAATTTGACAAACTATTCTCTGCAAACGATAAACAAACCTGTTTAAAATCAGCGTCCTCAGAGTCAGACCACGCGTTCCATACTGCTTTCAATACGTTCGAAGTACGTTCTACACAATAACAACGACGTCCTCTTGCACCGACGCGCGTTCTGCGCGGAAAGCACTTGAAGATCAATCAACCACTGCGAATGCATACATGAATGGATGGAGCAATGATGACAGATGGGCAAATATGCCTACAGGATACTCATATTAATAGGTTCTAAACATCGAGAACAGTTGGCGGAAAAATTAAATAAGGGGTAAAGTATTCGTATGTGCAGTTGAAGCATGGGTTGTGCGAAACAGAAGTGGAATTCAACTACCGGTTCTGAGCTGCGCTGCCGCCGTGAGACGGCAACTTCCGAATAGTTGAGAGTTTTCAGTTTAAACGTAATTCAGTTTTTAAAGTGCTCAGAACTTGGCCAATTAAACGGTTTTAAGTTGGAATAGTTGGGTGTTGTTTACAACTGCGATCAAGGCAGTTAATCTGTCGGCTTAAAGGTATCTCATTAATTTATCTGTTCTATTTTTGTATACAACTTCAGAACAAATGAATGTGGGACACCATGCTAGAATACTATGGTGAATAAACACTTTTAGATATTTTTTGTAGTTTCAGAAGGTCATCGTTAACAGCTATAATGTACAACGCTGAACAAAGCCTCCTTTAGGTAGGAATGTTATGTAGGGGGTTTTATGTAGGGGGGTTGCCATAATTACCACGCTTGGCAGGCGTCTTGGGGATCGCAGAGTAAAATGTTCTTCAAAAGGCGTTTCTGCCTTTTGGTATTTTTCCTTTCGTCGCATTTAATAAGGTGCATGGCGCCCCACGGGGGTTTCACACTTTACCTACAATTAAGAGAAGTTATAATTCTGAAAGCACTGAATTAAATCAACAAGTTATTACATAAAAAAATTACGATATGAGAATTTCGTTAACCTTTTGTATACCTACTAAATAAATATGGGTCTGGAGGCGTTCGGGACCAGGACCTCATAGCCAAATGCCACCTTGCATATTACTAATTTTAACCGACTTCAAAAACGAGAAGGTTCTTAACTCAACTGTATTTTTTTTATGTATGACTGATGTTTTTTTTTTATCCGAAAACTGGTGTTTGTCATGTCCCATTAAAATTTGAGTGAGATCTGACGAGTAGTATTTGAGTTACACCTAATAATTCGTATATTATGTACAAAGTCAGTATATTTATTCTTAAAATTTTAAATTTGTCTTGTACTATGGTACGACAAATAAAAAATCTAACTCTATCCCAGGAAAGTGCAGCCAAAAACAAAAAATAACTGAACAAAAACAAAACAATGCCATTAGTTATACGTATATGTCCCAATGTCGTTATTATCGGTTATGTTTTCTATAATCAGTAAATCATTCTGCGGTTTAGCGAGGAAATATACGTCTAATGGTGGTGAAATAGTAAACTGTTATCACCTACCTAATAATTTCATTACATGTCCATTTAAATTTAACGGTACTAGCGTAGCGTAAGGGATATGATGATAGTTGCGGCTTCGGTTTATAATGTAATATAAATCCGTGTTATAATAATGGAACGTGACCAAAATACTGCCGAAGGTATCTTGGCAATATTGGAACATTCTAGTATGAAAATGGAGGACGTGCGGATGACTCAATCAGCTCAAAGTTTGGGAAAAGGTACATCCTATCGAAGCCTATGGCCGTACTAGGATTTTATCTATTCCGTGTTTGTATGTAATGATAGGTATAAATATCCTTTCTTATTTAATAAACGAGATACAATCTAGTAATTTCAGTCTAGTATCTACTATAGATAGAACATTAATTTTATAATTGCGAAAAAAATAAGCATCCGTGTTTTTGAATGAATTGTAGACATACTATGAAATAAAAAACTAAAAATACTACAAATTCTATCACTGTGACAGCTGCCACATATCTAAGTCTTTTCTCAGAGTATTGATTTAATCGATTATGGATCAAATATATGTGGGATAATTAAATGTCACGTAATGGCAACACACTCATGTAGATTTAGTATCTGTAGGATAATTTTTGATGTCAATGCTCATGTCAAGTGAATGTCATTCTATCAGAAGAAGTAAGATGTTAAGACGTAAGATTTAAAGATGTAATATTTGGAAGAAGAATAAAAGTTTGTTATTGTGAAGTTAACAGTTTATTCACTTGGACTCACGCCAATAATCCCACATATATATATTTTTTAATTCTGTTAACATAATATTGATAAATATTCTTGTAAAAAAGAACGTAATATATAAAATATCTAAGTATTATATTTTGAGAATTCAAAAATGTAAAAAAAATATGTGTAAGCGTGATAACCCTAGAAAATGATGTGCTGAAAGTTTTTACATTCTTTCCAGAAAACTTAAAGAGTCGACTCGGTCATTCTTTGTGATAAGGTTCACATTGTGGTTGTTAAAGTTCTTCTTTTTGGGACTTTGGAACTTCCCGAATTTTGTAATATGATACCCTTAACGCTAATGATGTAAGAAAAGTTTACTTACTCCTATCGGTTGTTTCATCAGGCGCCCGCCATTAATTTTACGCGCTTGAGTGCTCGCAAAAACAGAACAACTTTGTTACGACCAAACGAAACAATTCTGCCGGAGTCCGACTCACATGGACTAACTTGTTTGGACTTCACATCTATTATGTACGTACATATCTACTTATGGTGGGTACACCTTTATTTACTCTGTATTTCGTTATCATTACTAATACCAAACATAACATTTGCCATTTCAAATACAAATTATCTAAATAGATTCAGGCGTTACTTTGCGGAAATTTATATTTAAAAAATATTTTAGACAACATTAAATTAATATTTTAGAAAGACACTTACAAAATATAAATACATATCTAGAGGTAATTCCGCCCAGTTTTTATGTTAAGCCGAGTTCCTCGATCGTGCGCTGGAAGAGTCAAGACCTGAGGATGCTACGTGTAAAAGCGTAATATATGTAAATGCGTAAAAATATCCTGTGGCGTTTGTGATGCCACATCGGCTTAACAGGAAAATTAGGAGAAATCGTCAATAGATATATTTTTTAAGCGTTTTTCTAAAATATTATTTTCATGATTTTTTATAATTTTATATAACTTACAAATCATTTGTTATTTCAAAAAATTCTGATAAGATTATTTCATGGCAAAGGATAAAAATATGCAGTTTACACATGCCTTACGATGAATCCTTCTAATGAAGCTTCTTTGTAGAGAAAGGTCCTAAATAACTTTAAAATAAAAGATGTCCCATTAGATAGCACCAAGCACTTCCCTATAAATAAACGTTATTGGACGTTTGGCTTTTAGCGGGAAATCCTTGGCGTCTTCGTTGTGTCCCCGGAAGGAAGCTTTAAGGACATGCCAATAAGCGCGGTGAGCTGTGACAACACCTCGCGAAGACCACGCCCGGAAGCAATTCCACACTTCAACCAAGGATATAAGGTTGACAATTCAGCTAACTATTATCGGCTGCACCGACTTAAGCAATTTTCTGAGTCAATATTGAACTTTTCAACTCTAGGGAGCGATGTGTTCAGTAACAGCATCGAGTGTACATACCTAGTTACGCCTAATCTATCAAGTTCATTTCCCGTTTTATTTTTCCTTCGACACTTCTGTGCAAATATAAGCTATGAATCAATATTTGCAGACGAAGCTGAGAGTGAACGTTTCCTGATTACCAATTCATATTCGATTTGTATAAGCATTAACGCATGCTGAACGAAAATATTAAAATTCTGTTTTATAAATAAGTATATGAAAAAATAATTGTTATTAGAAACTTACCCGCGACTACAGGCGGGCTAGAATTATTTAACTATTATTGCGGGACACCGGCTCGATAAAAGCGTCAGAGCCGCAGACCAGCAGTCCTGGGTTCGAACTCTTGTAGCAAATTACTTTTCAACAAACAGCAAAATTGTTAATAGGATAATATGCATAAGACTGATAAGGCATAGAATCATATAAACAATTATTGATTAAATAAAAAAAACATATCTCTATTTCGATTTAGCACGCACTTCCGTTCATATTGTAAGCCAAAAACCAAGGCGGTCCAAGTTCCGTTCAGAAATAATTTATTCAAATTAGCAAGTGGATAAAGAGAGAGCGTTCCCAAGGAAGATTGGCGGTCGGCTACAAAACCGAAGACAAAACCTAAGCAATATTGGTTACCAAAATACATACTCCATCTAGCGACCACACCTTAGAGATGGGATATGGGTTAAAAGATGGGTATTGAAGAATTTCCGTTCGAACGTTACGCGTACATGTATATATAATACGCGTATGAAACAATATGCGAATTGAACGATTTGCGTTTGAACGTTCTGCGTGTCAGGACATAATTAACTTCTTAGTACCTAGTTATAACATATTTTTACTTATTACGCACCGCAGTTTCACCTCTGTAGACAATGATGAAGCATGACGATAAAAAGTGTCGTATGTGTTAAGAGGATTATATAGCGCGTACTTCTCCATACAAAAAGAAAATGCTCTTTTCTACGTCTTAATATTACCCGATTTCGGTGATGTTTGTGTTCATGTATTGAACATATCATTGACTAGGCTTGTACGTTTTATTTATTCCAGTTTTCTAAATAACTTGAAAGTTAGAAGCATATTAAGCCATGGCCTAGCTGGTTAATCTTAATTTTATTATCTTAATAATAAGCTTAATCAAGGACCTAAACAATCTGAATTCCAAGTTTCATATACATCTGTTTAGCCGTTCCAGGGTGAAAGAGTAACAAAAGTACACACTCACATCCTTACTCACACACAAACTTTCACATTTATAATTTAAGTGTGATTTGTTGTGCAGATGCTGTTATTAGTATAGGCAGTACCTATCTCTAGACGGTCCCTGATTGCGAGTTAATTAAGTAATTACCTGAGTCTCGTCACTAACAACCTTCAGTCAGTCTCTGAGGAATCTTCATTAAGGCATGTCAGTCGAAAGCGCGAGCGGAGCTACGAGCGACACAACATCCCCGTGCCAACGCTTGCGCAACACTGCCGCCCGCGTCCGCGCAGAGCACCTCGCAACCGCCGCGCTGGTGTGCTCGAGTAAATTCGCGATAAAATAATTATATAAATGAATATTACACAAAAGTAAAAAAAATAAAACAATAGGAATTTGTAATTATATGTAATACACCGCTTGTATTAAATTTATCAAGATATGTTGATAAATACTAGAGTTACAACTGCTAGAACATATTTTTAGACCTATGTTCATAATTTTTTTTATCACATAAATTGATTGTGGTCATGTTTTGGGATCAATAGGAATCTCATAAATATGATCAAAATTTACATATATTTTTTGTTTTGCCACTAACTTAATAGTACGGCTCAACTTATTTTTTAAAAGAATCTTATTTAGCTCCTCACCTCGTCACCTCCACCTTAAACCACCTCTAGTAGGCCTGGCTCGCGCCGCACTTCAGGTGCAAAGCTACATCAGGTACATCGGCGTATCCGTCCGGATGGGATTATTCTAGAATGTGTGCCGCGTCAGAAAAGATCAGAGCTATACGTGGCTATGTGATAGTAAGAGAGACGCCTTGTAGGTGCATACAAATATAAGGTACTCCGTGCTGTGCGAGCTGAAGTGCACTTTATTGCTTCGTAGCTAGAGTCGCTTATTTATTGGAATGGCTTTGTGTGTGTTACCTCATGATTCTTTACAAGTTGTACCGATTTTGATGATATTTTTATATTCAAATGTGGGTGCTTATCGTCTAGTCACATTTACATTTGAGTGAGATGTAGTAGAATTTGAGTTATCTTTAACTAGTTGCCCACCCCGGCTTCGCACGGGTGCTATGCCTATGTTCATCAGGGATAATGTAGGATTCTATGGGTGAAATATTTTTTTCAAATCGGTTCATCAGTTATTATTTTTATTCGTTACATACAAATATACAAAACTTTCCTCTTTATAATATATAAATTTTTAGTAGACTTATATAGATAGACTTTATAATATAGATATAGATAATGCGTAGGTATTTTATGCTTATAGTCATTTTTTTTTGTTCAAACCATTAATGCTCTTTCTTTTTAAAGGTTATACATACAAGCGTGAAACTTAGTATAATTATAGTCCAATATTTAACGTAGGTACACCATATTAAAAACCGGTTAAGTGCGGGTCGGACAACATATAATGATTTCGAACTGTGTTTAATTTTTTTTTAACCGAAAAATGGAATCACCTTTTACACTCAAAAGCGTGATATAACTTGTTGAAGTCGGTACCATGATAGTTCAATAGTACCACACGACACAAACATTAGCTTTCAAATAAAAAAGAAACAACAAAATCGGTTCATCCAGTAAAAAGTTCTGAGGTAATAAACATTAAAAAAACAAGTACAGACGAATTGAGAACCTCCTTTTTCTTTTAAAGTCGGTTAAAAATAACTATATCTTTTTTGCGATAAGTGATTTGATTGCGGTCTGATTTGTTTTTATTGATTAGGTACATAGTTTTCTTCTTATAAAGGTTCTATTTTTTTGACAGACTTGCATGTTCTTCACCTTTATGTGCATTAAATACCGACATGATATTAAGGTATAAGTTATAGGAATTCATTTTAAAACAATTGAGTACGTTGATTTTGAACATTGTAAAGTTAATTCGTGATTGAAAATAAATCAGGAAATTACAGATAGCTACGACAACGTACCCACATTCCTAGAGGACGCCCCGAGCGCCTACGGGTAGACTTGATTTAATTTGCACCCTAAATAATGCTTGGGGATGCTTCGAAATAACACTAGAAGGAATTCAAGGATGGTACGTATATACAGGGATATTGGTAAATGGCTAACAACCTCTTAGGGTTGACTTCTGCTAGCCCTTATAGACATTTTGAGATGTTTTTTATTTTTGTTTTTTTTTTCTGAAATACAATGCCTTCTAGTCAATTGCGAGGGGGACCGCCGAGGATTCCTTACCAAATAACAATATATATTTGTCGTAAGTACCAGTTATGTGGTTCCCAAAAAATAGGTACTTTTTAATTTAGTTTTTTGCTTATATACGTGGAAAGAAAATGCAAATCGCAATAACAGTGGCAGTCTATCATTCATATCAACCCACTTTTCGGTAATTCTGTCCAAAATCCGATCATTTGTACCGGTTTAACAAGGTAAGGCATGTTCCATGCGCGCTGCTATCTGCATTCCTATCAGTCAAATAATGAGGCATCGATTATTTTTTTTAATTTTACCGTTTGTATATGAGATAGTATTGTCGGTATGCTCAAGTCAAAACACGCCGCTAATTCTTTTTTATTTTCGTTGTATCCATCTTCACGTTAAACGCTGAATGTAACAATATATATGGTTGCTTATTACTATATGTAATTAGTTTGAAGAATTTGATGTAATACATGTGTATTACATCAAATTCTTAGGCTAGGTCCACATCAAGAAGGAAGTATATATTCCAGAGTTTATTTTATAGTAGTTTAAATTATGTAAGCTACGATGTATTTCCAGTTTTGTGGTCTTTCTAATAAAAAATAAAAAAAGAGTTATAGTTTTCTTGCGAAAATGGTTCACTCTGAAATCTGAAATCTGACACCCCGCAGGTATAAATTTTACTCAAAGTGAGTGCCTTAAAACGGTAACTTCATATTTAAACACCTTAAGCCTTCTGGTATTTGTTTTTGTTAAATTTAAAATCTTACATAAAGTTAAAGTTTTACTCGTTGCGTAGTTTAAGATACGAGTTTAAAACGAACTTCGGGCATAATGTTTGACAGCTGTTGTTATCATTAGATGATGCATGATACTGATGTAGCTATCTCCGGTACATTCGTGTATATTTCTTGATATAAATGTTAATATTTCTTCACAATTAAACTCAGAGCAACGAAAAACAGTACCTACAACACTTTCAGTGCAGTAACACTGTAAGATACTATCTCACACAGATATAGTAGGAAATCTGTCGCCAAGCACCTACCAGTATGTTCCGGCAGCAGTTTTTGAGAGCCATTAAAATAACAGGCACTTAACAACTGTCTCAGTGTGACGGACGCAGTGCAATTCGTCATATGTGGCGAAATGCATCTGTTATAGGCAGAGGTTAGTCCATTTTACATCAGGTGGGCCTCGTGCTACGTTACAATCACAAAATATTAAAAAAAGGTTCTATTTCCTTCGCACTAAATGCAAGATAACCAAAGCTAACAAGTCCTTGTCGATCATTTTTAGCATGAGCTCTGTAAGAGCTCATCTTGAAAACTGAGAATCTTACTAAAACAAAATGAATACGAAAAATGAGGAGACGTTTTGTTGAGGAAGGTATTAATGTTAGCTGGTTTGTAAGAATTTTGGCAGCACCCAGCTTAATAAATACGATGTGTATATAATTACGCAAATCAGATTTTTATGGCTTTATTACCACCGTGAGTTATTAATGGTTAATCAATAAATGCAAAGAAATTGGCTTTCATGCCGCTAACCGCATAACATTCTAATTTGGTTTGTGAATACGACACGCGAACGCCGCGTTGCTTTGATAGTGAAATTCGCTCATAAATAAAACATTTTACCCAAAAATATCTTGAACTGGTCTGTTGAGTAATTTGTATCATATTTTAAAAGCAGTATGTGATGTAAAATGTTGAAGTATTTAATTTTTAACATACGTATTATGTTATATATTTTACACATAGATATGTAGTGATAGTCGGTTCTGTTTTTTCGGATTTGTTACGAAAGTATTAAAGACTAGATTTCCGGCCGCCGCTCCGTGCGTATGTTGGTTATCGTACAAAACCATTAACCTCTTTTTGCGCAGTTGGATAAAAACTACCCTATGTCCTTACTCGGGTCTCAAACTATTTCCATGCTAAATTTCATACAAATCATATTGGTCCAATAGTATTTAAGTTTTTTTTATGCCTAACTGCTTTTTTTTTACCACTATCTCACCTGATAGTAAGTGACGATGTGGTCGAAGATGTTGTTCAGGCTAATCTAGAATTATTGGCTCTCAAGGGTAGCTGCCGGTACACACCGTTAGGTGCTTGGAGACAGATTTTCAACTTGAGGGTGGTAACTAGCCAGGAGGATTTTCGCAAAGTGCCCTACCACCACGCTGGAACGACTACCATCCTATTACAACAACCGGGACCGACGGCTTATCGTGCCATCCGTAGTACGGAAGCGTTCATAAGTCACCAGCGGTCACCCATCGCCGTCATGACCGCGGCGGACGTTGTTTAACGTTACTGATCGATTCAGAATGGCTAAGCAAACTTCGCTACGAGCGCTTCGAAAGTTTATTCGTTGAATACAAAAATACAAATCTTTCCTTTTTATAATATTAGTGTAGATAAAAATGAACGACAATGTTAAAGCATGTGACAAAAACATTTATTATACTTCAGGTCTGTGCAATAACTGCAAGCGAAGTTTATTTTAAAAGATTGCGCTTGTAAAACTGCAGTGGTAGCAGTATCGATCAACGGCTGCAACCAGACGAGACGACGCGACAATGAAAAACTATGCTTTTTGCACACGAAAACTTTAACACGGACTCGCTCCGCATTTGCGAATAGACAAACTTTATTTACAACACTAACTTACTATGAACTGGGCTGACTTTGTTTTGTGATGTTGTACTCTTGTGTAAGCACATGTACCTACTTAGGATCAGAAGGTTCCGACATCGATTACCAAAAGAGATTTTAAAGTCGTTGCGTATTATTTTTAATAAAGACTATAGAATATCTTAATATTCTAGAATATTCAGAATAATGGGTGGTAAGCGTCGCGGTGGCTTGTTCTGCTCTAGCGTACCTATGGAAAACTAAAGGTAGAGTCGAATTATACTTATAATTATTAATTGCGCGCACAGTTACGAGTTTGCGTTGCTGTCAAATCTGAGCAGAAAGGTTAACCTTTCAGCTCAGATTTGGAATAGTTGTATCTTTGCTAAGTCTGAATTGAATAAAAATATAAGTATTAAATTTGAAAAAATATATATAAGTATGGTAAAAATAAATATTAATTACATTTTAATAATATCATAAATAATATATAATTAAATAATATATAATAAATTATATAATAAATTATATAATAAAATATATAATAAAAAATTAACTGCAGAGCTTAAAGTTAGGTATTTTATAGAGTTTTTTTTATATTTAAAAAAGTATAGCTCCGATTGCGCTCAATCCATAGCGGGAAACGATTGGGGATCGTGGCCCGCGTGTTTTGATGCGTGGAGCTATTTAAAAAGGTTGAAACTAGATTTTTAATTTGGAAAATACACGAAATTTTGAAAAATATGACTATAAAATGTTGATAACTTTTTTACTATTGACTCTAAAGACCTAAAAACGACGCAGGACGGTTGGCTACCAGCGGCCGCAATTTACCAAACACAAAAACAACACACAATTAGGAAACAAACAAAAACAACACGAAAATATGAAATTTCTTACAAAAATATTTGCAAAAACAGGTTTTTGCTGTAGGTGTAGAATTTTACTATAGTACGGTGTAATTTAAACTGTCTAGTTGATTTGCGCTGCCAGAGACGCAAATTTTGGTAGGCTACACTCTATATTTTAACGTGAAATCGACTATGTTATATTCCTAATGTAAGTGTTTCTGTGCCTTTTTCTCACTAGTGTATAAAAACTGCATTGTAGATGAATACTATAGCTTGTTGAAGTCGATACCATAATAGTTCTAAAGTACCTATCATCACAATATGGTACGCATGGTACCGACTTCGACAAGTTATTTGTGATTAAACGATTGTCTCACTTTTGAGTGTAGACGTCGCGTCGGTTAAATTTTTTAATAATTTTTTTTTCTGTTTATTGACTCTTGCTACTGACGGGATCGATTTTCTTCACTGTCAACGACTATATCATCAAGATAGGAAAAATATTTCAGTTATTGCAGTAAAAACGGCTTGACTGATTGTGATGAAATTTAAATGGAACTAAACTACACACAGAATTATAAAAATAGGTTCACCCAGACAAAGTTCTGAGGTCACAAACATAAAAAAAATACAGACGAATTGAGAACCTCCTCCTTTTTTGCAGTTGTTTAACAATTACTAACCATACCTTATTTTTGGTATCAGAAATTGCAGTATGGCGCTCATACCTCATGACCACGGCTTGTTAAATGTTGTCGAACGACGCATATGGAATATTAATATATTAAATTGAAACGAAACCGGCATCTGACACTGAAAAGTATGAATGGCTTTTAACTTGATATTCCGTTTTTGATGATTCTTTTTTGGAGTTTACCTTCGAATTGCTCCCATTTAAAATTTATAAACTTCAGTCGAACAGTTTTTCTAACTAAATTAACTGAAAAATATACTGAATACTAAAGATACTTAAGTATGCACCTATGCTGATGTCAAGCATTTTTGTTAGCGAATGAACAAAACAATCGATCTTCTACTACAACGCACTAAAATTTCCTAATGTAATTAATTTTGCGCTATTTTGCGCAAATCTATTATTGATAATAACTATATCTATTATTGATACTAAAAATACTTTCATAAAATATTTGATTAATATTTTAGAAAATGTTCCAGAAATTCAAAAGTGACAATCCGCCTAAATGCAATCAATATAGGCGGCAAATGTCACTGGTGCATCTATTTAGGCGGAATCATCACTCGATAAATACCTATGCTTAAAAAACTGTACATATAAGTTATTCACGTATTGAATAGTTTCTTAAATTATTTTTTAAATATTTGTTATTATTAATAATACATTTCCCAAAATAACTTATGTGCAGGAAAGACCACAAGTCCGATGTTGAACTAAGAGCGTTTGTACCAGCGTCTTCCATAAGTTATTTCACATTTCATCAAATTGATTCTGTTTTTTTGACTTCTATCAAAATCAATCCTCAATACTTTTCGTTTTAGTACATATTATGTACATATTAATGGTGTTCTTGTACATACCAGAACAATACAATACTCTCCAAGATTTATAACCGTTTAGTAGCGCCGTAACACGGTATGGAGAAGACAATAACCGAATAACCATTAATGGGATCGAGGGTCCCTTACTTCCTCAATTACCCAAGCCGCCCAAACTTGCAATAGGCATGCGCAACTGTGTTCCAACTCTCAAGTGGCTATCGCCAACAATACTAAGCAAGAGGAATTAGTTCAACTTCCTTGGTGTGCAAACATAACATATACACAGTACCTCCTATACATTTTATGTGTAGATATGCAACATGAATTTATATCTGTATAATTAATAGTATTTATTACCTACGCAATAACAGATACAATCGCTATCGCAAGATCTAAATAATTGTTCCTTGAGAACTTAGTGCGTTTGTGCAGTTTATTCCCACACTTTCACTAGATAAACATCACATAACAAACGCACCGCTTATCACTCTCACACGTGATTTGTTCCACTACATATCAGCTCATAAGGCTGGCAATTTTTTCCCCGGAGGAAAACAAAGTAAATCGCACGTACAGAAAAGTAATTCTATCGAATTAATAAATCTCCGGCACCCTTCTTCCCGGCTGTCGTTACCACGCCACGGCTGCGTGCTGGAGTCGGGGGACGAGGAGCTCTAGTGCAGAGCTGTGTGGAACATAGGCTAATGTCGCCGCTCTCATACAGCCGGAGACGCGCCGGATGCCGCGGCATTAGCCGCCTGATTTATACGTCTGGCGGCTACGATGCTGTGCTGCGTTAATTCCACAAACAATACAGGAGGGGCCGCAGCCGCGCATCGACAATACCACTCTTCCTATGAACCGCAGAAACAAAATGTTATTCGAAACACCATAAACATGCAAATTGAGTATTATAAAGCAACATATCAGGAGAGATTACTCCGGTGGAATTTGAATATGAATACGGAACTTCAAAGTGCTACCACGCGGAACGTTTTGACGTGAAACGGAACATTCCAGATAGCGATCGAAATAGTTGCTGTGTGCTCGTTGGGTTTTGGTTTTTGAAATAATGTTTATCGTAATATGTTGGTGTATATAGATTTCAGTACAATATAACAGTAAACAATACACAAACTAGTTCTATAACTTTATTCTCGTGCCGGCTCTGGATTCATTAGTCCAACATCGCAATACCAAATTTAGAAACTCACGTTTTAATCCAAGTTTTAACATCGCGATCCTATAGTTTGCAATTTATTTCGAAGTTGATATCATACTGTATACATTTAAACATTATGTAAATGAATATGAGTAATTAATTATAATTGTATTAGATTGAACATATAATTTGTTTTGGACCACTTCTGATGTAATAATTAAATTCAATTATTACAAATTATTCTATAACGGATGTCTCAACATGACCTTTAAATTTTAAACCGCCCACAGATGAATTCTTGAAGCTCGCCGTATATGTATAGGTTGTAGTATATTTAAGATAACGTAGACATTTGTAACATTTTGGAATATATTCTGTATATGTTATTATATCACCCACACAAATAGTTGTATGGTTTTATTTTGTATTTAATCTTTAGTTAGACAACATCGTTTCTTTTCAATCTCACAAATCTTCCTTACAAATTGTATCGTCGACACGTGTGGTGATTTACGCAAATCGATATGCTACTGACATAGAATAGTAATAAAATGCGGGGCCTAAGTCATGTATGTGCATATGGATTATGCCGGCTGGTTAGCTACCACCTTTAAGTAGAAAATCTGTTGCCAAACACCGACGGATGTGACGACAGCGGACACTGAGATTCGGTTCTGATCTAGTTTTAGCTATTTTACGCCTTCTAATACATTATCATTTAATGACATGTGAGAAGCTCGATCAATTGACGAGGGTTTGTAAGGTTTCCTCGATTTCCCGAGCCGTAGGCGATAGCTATAATACATAAAGTCGATATTGGAACAGTTAAGGTAGCACGAGTGTCATACAGCACACTTATGTGAGTAAAATGATCAATATTTTCTAACTACATGAATTTATAATAATAATACTTTATTTCACAAGTAATGTACAATTTGTTTACAAACTAAACAAGGTTCTAAATGTCACTTATTCTTACAATAAGCCAAGGCTTGTGTGATATTATGTTTCTACCATTTGCACGGAACCTACACTAAGAAAGTAATTTCTTGTGTTCTAGGCTCTGTCTACCCTTCAAGTGTACAGTAAAATTAAACATGTTAAGACAATTATATAATTATAACAAATTAGTATTACCGTCTGATACATAATTACGTCATGGTATTAATTACCTCTTATACGATACATACATGAGGATTTATGTTAAAAAAATAATCGTCTTTGGTAATTCACATTGTCGCCAACAGAAGTTGAGAGACTTCTTGTTTGTTTTTCCATGAAAAATGGATAAAATACGACATTATCCTTGGTATCAATCTGCTAAAATTAATTTAGAAAGTAAAAAACACTTGGACGAAAAGAAGCACATTTCGATACAGGTAACGCCTGCGGAATAGAGTTTTTACGAGCAGGTTTATTGAAAAATCTAGTATCAAAGTTATATTAAGTAAACGAGTGCGCTTGTGGTCGTGAGTCGTAACGTTAACAGTCGCGTTGGTATATCGATGTTCTAGATTCGATCCTCGAATGAGACAGCTGTTGTGTTTTCAGTAGCAGTCCGGAGTATGGACCTTTACAAAGTAGACGGTAGTTGGCTCGCCCCTTCTACGTGAGACTTATCTGGCAAAATGAAGATGTTTGCTCACCGCAGGCTACCCCTTTAAGGACATACAAGTGAGACTACAGTATCACTTGTATATAGTTTACTTATAAATATTTCACAGCTGCATATAGCTGCATTCTAGCAAGCATTCCTATTTTACCTGATTAGAAAAAATTCGAAAATATTTCCACAAATCAACAAAATTACTAAACTTGTTTTAGGGAGTCAATAACTTACTTAATTATCCAACAAAATTGTTCAGTAATGTAACTCTTTATTAAATTAATCAAAATCACAACTTCAATAGCCAAAAGCGTTGGTAGGTAGGTACTTATTAAAAGTTAAGAGAAAATACAAATAGAAAATTATCATTCAATTTAATCTCGATTTGAAGGGTTGCCAAAAGAAAAGAGATGTCATTTCAAAAATCAATATAATCACGGTCGTTTACCTAGCCACCCTTACAAATTGTTGAACCCCAGTGCGGCGTTCTACTCCGCTCCGGGTTCGCTCAATGCTCTTTAAAAAGCGGTAGATAAAACTTGATCCCATACTGGTAGGGTGTAGCTATCTGCAGTTAATTATCTGTGCGAGGGGCCGACAGGGGGAATCGGGAAGACATCCCAAAATGCCAATTTCTCCCCCGCCGTACCAACCCTGATTCTCCTAACCTACCATTCGAACGGTTAGCTTCGTAATTAGTTTTAATTAAATGTATCACAAAATAAATTGGTATTTATGGCCGAATATTATTTGCGTAAGTATAACCGCAGCCGTTAAAGTATTTTATTGTAAGGAGCGCTTCCGGAAAGTTCGTATTTTATTACAATAAAATATTAATTTACAAGTAAATAAAAGTCGTTGAAGACTGGCTTGTTGGTATGTGTAAAATATAAATGGTAAAAGCGTCTCTTTGGAATGGCGAGGACCACAATTTGATCTCCATTTCGGACAAGTTTTAATGACAGGTGGGTGCAAGTGGATGGCAACAGGCTCGTCTCCTTTGATGACTAAAGATGTCTAGCTCAACGTGATTACCGTAAACACTTCTGCCTACCTCTTCGGGGAATACAGGCGTGACGAATCTGACGATAAGTTTTTTTTATTCTATAAATAAGGCACGAATTTGACTCGTGAACAGGGGTGAGTGCAACTCTGTTGTAAATCATTACTGAAGTGGCAATGACAGGCTTTCGGAAGCGGTCAGAAGAAGCCCCTCTTGCCGACATTTTCCTAAAGAGAGAATTGCAAGCATCAAACGGATAAATTGAATTAATCACACTTGCTTCGATGGCCGCAGGTGTTAATGGAAGCGCATGTTGGAAGCTAATGCTTTTAGATCCATTTATAAAATGTGACGATAGTATAAGACATTGTCAGTACCTACTGTAATATTACCATCTTCCTGTACTTATCCCATCCATGTGGGGTTGGTACCGTAAATCTGCTCTAACAACACAAAGGATAACACAGTTACGATAAAATTGTGCTTATTAAAAACCAAACTAGTGCGAGTCAGGAATTTCTCTATTAGGACTCTACATCGTAAATTAGACACTTAAAACAATAATAACAAATGTGTTTTCAGTAATTGTTGGTTTCATAGAGAATAAGGTACATAAACTACCGAAATTTCAGATTCCTAATAGTTTAGTTTTTCACATAGAGTGCGTAACAAAAATGCTCTAGAACCACTATTACCCAATTAATTCTAGACGATACCACCAAACAAACTTGAGTGCAAAAATGGTTTTTTGGGTCAACTATATGAAAATATATTGAAGCGCTCCTGAAAAAAAAAATTGAAATAGAAAAATTTCATTGAATTTCTGTAGTCATCTCTGGATCAACTTTCTACACAAAATATTTTAATTTCAGGCTCTGGCCGTGACATACTTGGACGTACGGACAGACAGTGGAGTCTCGTTAATATAGGGCAATTGCTTAATCCTAAAAAAGATAAATTCATACAATTGTCAATCTTATGTCAGTGTCAAATATCTACAATGTACGACCATAAAGACTAGAGTGCTCGTAGCGCTTTCCATACAAAAGTAGTTTCGTCATATTTACGACGTTTTCAAACTCGCTGAAATTTTGCGTATGATAAATGCAATATATAATTACTATATAAATGTAGTATTAATATAATAAGGAATTGCTTTGAAGCGGAACCTAGTGATACTTATTTTTATATTTCAACAACCTTCAACCTAGGACCACAAGCTAATAAAATTTCATTTCTTTTCAAGAACCTATACAAAAAGATTTCTTTAATATTTTTGAAAAAACTTAATTTTACAGAAAGCTGGCAAACCAGAAGCAAATATATTAGGCTCGAAAACATGCTTGCAAAACTTCACCGTTTTTGAATCCTTGGTATCAAAATATGGCCAAACTACGTTTGTAAGGAATGCACTCCCAAGCCACTACTAGCCTTAATAATAAAAAACGAGCCAAATACCATTTGGACCCTGTCTAAAAATCCCAGCATGAAAAATACTATTTGTCATCAACATCAGCCGGAAGACGTCCACTGTTTAACAAAGGCCTCCCCCATAGAACGCCACAAAGTACGGCTATTAGCCGCTTGTAACCATTGTCTACCCGCGACTTTTATGATGTCGTCAGTCCATTTAGTGGGGGGCCTACCAACTCTACGTCTTCCGGAGTACCGTGGTACCCACTCGAGAACCTTTCTTCCCCATCGGTTATCGATTCGTCGAGCACTGTGGCCGGCCCATTGCCACTTCAACTTGCAAATTCTGAAAGCTATGTCGGTGGCTTTGGTTCTTTGGCGAATATCCACATTCCGGATTTTATCGCGCTTAGAAACTCCGAGCATAGCTCTCTCCATGGCTTGTTGAGTGACTCTGAGCTTGTCCATAAGGGCCACAGTTAAGAACTACGTCTCGGTGCCATATGTCATCACTTGCAACACACACTGGTTGAAGACTTTGGTCTTCAGGCTCTGCGGGATTTTTGACGAGAAGATGTCGCGTAACTTCCCGAACGCCTCCCATCCGAGTTAGATTCTTCGGGCGACCTCTTTCTCGAAGTTGGACCTACCTAATTGGACAGTCATCCCAGGGTCTACAACTTCGAGCGTATCGTTCCCAACAACTACTGGTACGGGTGCAAAATGGACATTAGACATAATTTTTGTCTTGTCCATGTTCATTTTAAGATCCACCTGCTGGGAAACTATACCGAGGTCGCTGAGCATTGTACATGAAAAAATACTATTACATAAATATTATTTGGTAATTTATTTTCGAAGCGCTCCTAGCGAAGTTTGTTTAGCCGTTCTAAATCAATCAGCTAAGTTAAGCAACGTCCGCCTCGGTCATGACTTTTATGGGTGACCGCTAGTGACATTACTACTGAGTCTTCCGAGCTTCGGAGGGTTCGAGGATCCGTGCTCGCTAAGCCGGCGGTCTCGGTTGTTGTCTTACGATGGCAGTCGTTACAGCATGGTGGTAAAATATTTTGCGAATGCCCGCCTGGCTAGCTAGCACCCTCAAGTAGGAAATTTGTCGCCAAGCATCAGGTGAGATAACGGTCAAGGCTAGCCTATCAGCTATAAAAATGGTTGGTGCGAAACCCTAGCGGGCGCGTTTCAACTGGCACTTGGCCCGTTCTATTTTAATTGTTTAATTTAAGCTATTACAGCTTACCTATTTTCAAATCTATACATTTTGTAAAGCACGACAGCTCAGTTCACGGCAAACAACTAGTTTATATAAAACATATTGTTTTGTAAATTTATACCTTATTAATATTGTACTAACCATTGTAAAACCATAAGGTAAATTGATAGCGAAGCAAACTTCCGAGCGTCGGACATGCACCCTGGGGTATCAAACAACTTGGCCCTTTGGGCTAGACGGTTTACGTCTGATCTGAGCGAATAAATTGTTGATTGGTTTTATTTGTTAGCCAGCCCTCTCCGCCGCAGAAGCATAATTTATCAGGGTAACTTTATTGATAGGACTCTATCATACAATGTTATCAAAATGTACAAAGTAACACAATATAGTATGCTTAAAAAAATACAAGGTTTTCTCTCTTTTTTTATTCTATCGTAATAGAAAAAGCACGAGCACCGCCTGGTGTTAGGCGGTAACCTCCACTGCTTACAACAGATGCAATTCGTCAGAAGTGGTGAACTGCACTTCGCCCATCACCTTGACTTATAACTTTATGTCTCAGGATGTCGGGCGCAGTGCAAGTCGTCACTTGTGAGTTGTGACGAAATGAATCTCTTATAGACAAAGGTTAGTCCGATTAACTTCAGGTGGATCTCGTCTTCTTCCGCCGCAATCCATAAAAATACATTTACAAATCATTAAATATTTTTTTTCGTATCTTTATGTTTGAAACCTATCTCTTAAATATTATCAGAATAAGAAACAATCACATCACATCTAGCTACAAAGTCCATGAACGAAAGGAAGAATGAGCTATATAATTGGTAAGTATGATAATACCTGAACACGATATTCAAATAAAATTCCTACCGGGAAGTACTGCTACACATTAAAAATACTTAATAATTCGTTTCAAAGATGGTACGAGTAAGTTTACACTAATACTACTACTTCACGTCGAAACGGCTGAACCAAATCGGACAAAACTTGGAATATCATAGTTCAATACTTTTCATCATCATCATCACTTTTCAACATAGTCTACGCAGGTGAAAACACGGCGAGCAGCTTGTATTGTAAAAAAATAAAACTCTCAATTATACTCTATACCTTTACATATCATTAATTCATTATAAGTAGGTATGATTATTGTAGTTCCCCTTACCCTTCCTATAATTTTATACAATAATTATACGCACAACCATTTTTACATTTTAGACTATTTATTTATATAAAGCAGCTAAGCAATTGATTGTAAAAGTTACATACAATAATATTTCTACTTAAGCACAGCATATATGGGCATAATGGAACAAGCCACGCATTGTGCGCGGATTTCAGCGCGCTGAAACAATAAGGCGTCAGCGTACTCGTAGCATGCGTAACTATTTGTACATGGGGAGGAAAGTGTAGATGCGTTTACGTGTCGTAACAGTGTGGCACAGAGCTAAAGCTCATCGTAAACTGAGACTTTTTTTAGGAATTCGTATAAGTTGTATCTATATTTTTTGTGTAGGTATAAAGAATCACGAAACACAATACGTGCGGATTTTAGCACGCTTAAACAATAAAGCGACAGCGTAGACTGCGTAGCTACTCGTAATATATAATTCGAGATTTTATTTAAATAATGGTACTCACATTTAATTGCTTGATTGTATGCTGATAATTTAATTTTGATCTTTTATTTGTAGTCCATATGGAGCAGTTTTTAACTGACATACACTTGTTAATAGTAAAAAATTATGCAACCAAAATCTTTTGCCTAGCATTGGTAAATGCGCGATTAACGAATTATAATGTATTAATTATATTTTGTTGTACACATCGATCTTTGTATAATATATCGTCTTACCCAACCATATTCGTTACAATAACAAAATATAACAAAAATTGGTTGAAGACATGAGCCTGTTATACAGGAGATATAGGCATAACATTGATATGCTACATTCTAACATAAGTATTATTATTTTTTAACATTCTAACAGTTATAATATTGAATAACGTTTATATATAATCTATAAACTTTTGCCGTAATAAGTTAGGTCTTTTTTTGAAGCGCTCGTAGCGAAGTTTGCTTAACCATTCTGAATCGATCAGCAAAGTTAAGCAACGTTCGCCGCGGTCATGACTTGGATGGGTGACCGCTGGTGACATTACTACTGAGCGCTTCCGTGCTTCGGAGGGCACGTTAAGCCGTCGGTCCCGGTTGTTGTCTTAGGATGGCAGTCGTTACAGCATGGTGGTAGGGCACTTTGCGAATGCCCGCCTGGCTTGCTACCACCCTCAAGTTGAAAATCTGTCGCCAAGCGCCTTACGGTGTGTTCCGGCAGCTGTCCTTGAGAGCCAGTAATTCTAGGTTAGCCTGAACAACATCTTCGATCACATCATCACTTATCATCAGGTGAGATAGTGGTCAAAGGCTAATCTATCAAGCATTAAGTTAGGTGTAGAATTACCGAGTCTCCCCCACACTATGCAAGCTTAGGTACTTTAGCTCAAAATAAACGAGCTGCGACAGTGGCGTTACATACATAAACAATGTGCTTACAGATATCTGCAGGAACGAGCTCAGCTTGAGTGGTGGCTCGTTTACGTGAGAGCTTGAATTACGGTGCCGCTACATGGCTCTTATGTGCGTAAGTTACTTAGAATACTCGTACGGCGCACGCAGGAAAAATGTTACTTACAAATTAGTGCGCTTTGAAGCGTTTTGCCTTTATTCAACCATTTTTATAGAATTTTATGACCAGTATAACTGAAAAGTACTGGTGTTTAATAGGATTTTTGAGTAATATGAGGTACTTTTTAAAATTGTTCGACGTTTTTTAGAGAGCGTTCAATAATGAATCCTATTTAGATATAATTTTGCAGCCATACTAATCGTAAAAATGCGAAAGATTTTGGTTGAGTAAGTGTGTGTTCTCTTTATGCCCTAATGGCTGAATGGATTTTCAAATCAAATCAAATCATTTAATGCACAATTATGTATTTTTACATGCAGATCTTAAATAAACACAATTTATAGGTAATAATAATTAATTTAATTTATAATTACCCTCTTTGGGTGTAGCAATGTTGGTAAGGAATGGGCCGGTCTATTTCTAATAATTAATATACTCCATTATTGTTGAAGGAATTCGTCAAGAGAATAATAAGATTTTTCTATTAATAGGTTTTTTAGTTCGTTTTCAAACGTACATATATTCATTTTCTTTTTCTTTTAATCCTACTGGTAATTTTTTAAATATTTTAATGGCCTTTGAATTTGGGCTGGAGCTATGCATTATTATTCTAGATTTCGTGATTACTAGATTGTGTTTAAATATTGAGATCGGTATGCATATTTTTTTAACAAAACATATAGGAAACATTTTTGTGTCTTGTTTAGTTAATTCTATATTAGATACGACAAAATATAAAATGTAGAGGCGAGGCATATCGAGAGGTCTATATTTGATTTAAAAAAATATTGTTAATCACGTCATGCCTATGTTACTGAATAATTATTAATAACAACAGTGCACTACAATTTTACAGTGTAGAGATCAATGTTGAAGGGAGAGTAATATTCAAAGATTTATTATTTCCCCTCTGCAGCCAATATACCACTTTAGAATTCCCTTTCAAGTACTTTCCCTTACGTCTGCAGCTTGCGTCCGCAGAGGGTGACTGTGGGGGGAAGGGAGGCCATAGAGGTACCTTCACTTTCATCCGCCTCTCGCTGCAGCGCAGCGGCGACCTTCCATGAAACTTTCCATCGATCCGGTCTTTTCGCAACGACGCAAATAACAATAATCCATGAACTATGCCTCTTGCGATATTGATATTTCGTGCACTTTCAACACGATACTATGATTCTGAGCAATAAAGTGTAACGAACTTATTTAAAACTAGACCCGCATGTTTGTAAGTTCATACAAATGTAAAAGGATTATACGCCCGCATTCTATGTTTGTTTCTGAAAACAAACGTACAATGTACAGTGTATGATAAAGTTGTAAGAAGTTTTAACATAATAATATTAATTAAAACATATTTGCGATCTTCTATGAGCCAAGATCGCTCGAGTCTTGCAATCTTAGCGATAGAACATCGAATTGAGCAAAAAGTTCGAAGAGTAAAATTATAATTTTAATTCACCAGTGCTATTTGTGAATTGATCAAATATATTTAATTTTTATTTTTATTATACATACACTGGCCTTCAAAAATAAGTACATATCACACTTTTAAAATTGCAATAACTTTAGATTTACTTTCGAAACAAAAAGGACTTGAAAAAGAGTTTAATTTTATACATAAAAACTTAATAGTCTTCGTTTAAGAAATGGCTGAAAAAAACTCTAAAATCAAAAATAATCCTTTTCGAATTACCTACAATTTTATCATTCTATTTTTATATTTTTGTTTTCAAAAAATTTCTTAATCGATGAGTTTTTTTACAAAAGATAAGTTAGACAAATAAACTTATTATGTCCTTGGGCCCTGAGTGAGCATCCTCAGAAAAAAAAAATAGCATAATTTAGTAAAAGCTCTAAAACAATCGTAAAACCAATGTACCTTTTTGTGAAAAGGTAAAACAGAAGATAAATCGCTTATAAAGGGCTCACTCAGTTCTAATAGAAAACTAAATAATAAAATTAAAGAGTTAACAAAAAAAATAAATAAGGTGAAACTAGTAATTTGCACGCCTTTAAGGTTTAATGTAGAGCCACATATTATTTTAGTTAAGCCCTGTACTGTACCTACACTATGACAAATAAGTAGTTTGAATTATAAATTTCTATAATTGTCAGATTGTCAAGTGCTGTAAATAAAAAAAAATACAAATAGTTTATTGTGCTCACTTAACCCTCAATTTTCGCAAGGGCCGATTGCCCTCTAATAAGATACAAAATTAAACCTCGTTATATTACTCGTGTTTAGTTCATGTTCAATAGGGTTTCGTAACATACTTACTAAACTTCAAACTTCGAAACATTAGGGATACATATATAAGTAATTAATTATTTTATGTGCTCACTCAATCGACACATTTATTAAACCCAAAAAAGTATCATTAGATTTGTAACCATAACACAAATCCCAGATATTTCATGTTTAAGTAAAAAAAATACAGTGAGTACATATATGATATATACTCATTTTATTGTTTCTATGACATTTTGTGATGTAGGGCATCCATCCGTTATTTATAAGGGCCGATAAACCTACCAATGTTATATTTTCTTTTATAATTCACATATTTCTTATACTTCACATTTCTGTGTATTTAACCATTGTAAAGTTTGAGAAATATTATCAGTGATATATAATATTATTACATGAATATTTATAAATATAATATTCCATATATGCCTATAATACACGTTCATGTCTATGTATCTGAATCTGTAAATAAATAGACATTACACAGATAGATGTTGGATGCATTATTTCCGGAAAGTCTATGTTCACATGTCAATCAATTAGTTGACCGGACATCTGATAGCAGTTATGATTGAGATGATATAAGAGGGCCGGTGCGGCATTTTTCAGTTTTTGCCTCGCGTAAAATAATTGAAGATCCAGGGCTGGCAAGTATAAAAACAAGCAATTAGGTAACCTAATGTCCGTTGCATGCCTACAGACAGTCGATATGCTCTAGTCCACTCTACCAGTTAGCAGTGTGTCTAGCATGCGGACAGTATTGCCTTGTTGGATTGCAAAGCTTATGATGAACCAAATTGATTTCATGTGCTTTAATGGCTTTAGTTTATGACACAAAAAATATACTTGCAGAATTTGTACAATGAAGTAATCTTGCATCTATTATAGATCCTGCATACCCTTCAAACGTACCTACAATAGTAATAAATTAGGTATAATTATCCACGCTAGGGTGTTACTTAATTTTTGGTAATATTACTGTCAGAAAAACCCACTAACTGTTGGTTCTGGGGAACGAACCCAGGTCCTCAAAGTTCAAAAGCGAAGCTCTATGCTACTCCACACACGGGATGTAATGGAGTGGTAATTGTATTATAATTTGAATTAAATGTATAGTAAGTATGCTAACCTAGGTAGTAATAATTGAGCCATTTGGTGTAGAGTTATTGAATCTGTGGCAAACTGAAGCTCACTGAGTTTTCCAAAACTTATTAGAGCGTTTGGCCAATACGACCCCTGATTAAAATGCTAGCGCTCATTTCGCTCAACGAGTAAGCATTGTAACGCCCCAGCAGTAACGGGGCAATGCTGCCTACATGCTGGGCAAGAGTGCCCAAAGAATTCAAGGCATTCAAAGTATTCGAGGCCATGATCAGAGGGTCATGGTATTCAAAGTATTCTATACTTTGAATGCCTGCAATGGCCATTAAGTTGTCTAAACGCTTTCGTTGTAGTAGCTGTATTCGTTTGTAGTGTTTTATTAATAAAGGTCGTTAGTGCAAAGAAAATATTACAATTCTTTTATACTAAGGCACTTTCTAACATTGTAATTTTTCCATTGACGTCTGTTAAGGGAATAAGCTTAGAAAATTGCAATGAGAGGCAAAATTTTAATCACGGGTTTCATACCTGCGATGAGCCATCCCTCGGGCTGGGACTTACTCTGCTAATTTGAACTCCCGTGGTGACGGAGAGTCAAAGTTCGAATGAATCCTTTAATTCTAATTACATTTTTACTAACTACACTAAGGGCCAATTTCACCAAAATGCGGAATAACTAATACGATAATAACTCTATATATATCACTTTCATAACACTCACATTCACCATTCACACATACACACCCAATTTACTTAGTATGCGCAATATTATTTAAGAATTTGTAATTTATCTAAGGATCATATATTATAGTTTATTTATGTTTATATAAAATCTAATTGAACATACAATTTAAATTATGTACTTAGGTCATTTCCAGTCGGAGGGCGCTGATGACTGTAACACAGTTTATAACTACAACAGGCATCAACGATCCAATTAGATAGTTTTTACAACTTGTATACTCGTTTTAAGTGCATTTTACTGTAAGCTATATCCAAGATGTATGTAAATTCCGAAAAATGGTCAATAAACTTATTATTATTATTAACTTTAATTTATCTAACCAACAAAATATGATATACCTTTGCCACCATAGAGGTCCAAAGATGTTGCTACCCCGTGGGGTGCCGGGTTAGAATTGCACCTCCCCATATCATGCCGTGGGTGTCGTAAGAGGCGAGTAAGGGAAAATACTGGAAGGGGGGCAGCAGCGCCTTCTAAAGAACTGTCAACTTACACTGCGATCCCCAAGACGCCTGCCAATCTTGGGTATTATAGCAAATACCCCCTTAGTAGGGGAGGCTGTGTACAGCAGTGGACGATCCGGCTGATACAGTACAGTGCAGATGTTGCTGTGTTCTAAATTTGCCATGATATTAACTTTTAATACAATTTGACATCAGGCAGACGGCTATAGCAAAGGAAAGTATCTAATCCAAATTTAAAAATTTGTACATATATATCGAATTCGGCGTTATAGCTCCATAAAATCAAAATAAATATGGCCACTTTGCTACAGCTGATAATATATACTATTTGTCATGAAATACAAATATTTCATGACAGCGGCTGTGTACATAGAAAAGGACAAGGGCCAAGGAGTTTTCTATTTACCAAGACCGAAATATAACAAATGAAAACTCCAACTTTTTGGTATTAAATTTTGAGTTCTATGATAGTAAAGCATTATTACATTTGAATGGTTCATAATATAAAGTTAATCGCGTTTTAATTTAACCTGATGTTGGTGAAATTGGGACTAGTTATTGTTAATGATAATTATGTGTTTACGTTTATTCATAACAGATGAAAATGAGGTTATAGTCAAATATAAGTGTTCGTTGTTATTAACCAAGCTATTAACAGCAATGTACGCTGTTCAACTAGGCATTGTTCGATTTAAATTAAACTGGGGTAAAGTTACATTTCCCGTATGGAAGCGTAACTCTACCTATTCTGCCCAAGTTTAATTTAATACCTTGTTCACGTTAGTTTGAAATTTGGATGTGCGTATCATATCCCACTACTTAATACTGTAATGCAAACGTTCAAGTTTGTTACTAAAGCTAACTGAAAACGAGGAAAGATTTTAAATCGTTCTCTGAAAACAGGATATCCTTTTATGAAATGTGGATTGAATTCTACCTAAACAGATCGATCAATCGTTCAAGAACTGAGATTATTTTAGTCCTGGCACGTTTATTAACGACATAGGATACTTTTCACTCCAAGTAAATAAGTTAAGCAACGTCTACTGCGTTCATTACCTGAGTAAGTGATATGTTGAACCCGTTCGAGCTTTGGAGGGCACCTTCTGTCCCGGTTATATTCTTAGGATGGAAGTTGTTATACCACGATGGTAGGCCAAATTGCCAATGCCGGCATAGCTAGCGACACATCTTTAAGTAGAAAATCTGTCGCCGTGGTTGAGAGACAGTTATGCTAGGTTAGCCATGACCAAAATCTTCGACCGCAACATCACTTACCATCAGAAGAATGGTCAAAGGATATAATAAGTCTTATAAGCTATAAAAGAGACAAACGTAGCTAAGAACCATGGCATTAATGCCTGCTTTCAAATTCCATTTTTATTTTGACACAATATACATTTTTTTTATTCATATTAGACTTTCGAACGACATGACTGCTTCTACATACTATAAAAAAGTTTATAAATCCTACCTATCTATAGTGTACCTATAGATAAGTGATGAAATAACAGCTGGTCAGCGAAAGCCGGCTTTGTTCCATTATGGAAATTGACAGGTGTGGGGTTGGGGAGACGAGACTATGCGTAATAGTATTGATGTTATATGATTTTATTCATGTCGTTATTGATGTACTACAACTGGCTGGCAGACAATACAACGATTGTACATAGCATTAATTTAACTATACCTACCCTAATTTTAATACGTTATTTAAGCTTACAGTTACATTACAACCAGTTACATATGTAACTAAGTACATTATAAACAATACATATGGAACAAATATAAAATAACGGTACCAAGTTTTAGACTAGCAAAGACAAATAAAAGGTCCTTTTTAGGTAATTGTGTGCGGTTTTATAATAAAATTCCCAAACATATTACAATGCTCACAGAAGGAAACTTCAAATTGCACGTGAAAAACATTTTGATTAAGAAATCCTTCTACACAGTTTGCGATTACTTAAACGACAAAAATGCTTGGAAAATTCCGCCTCTGCTAAGCTATCACATGTCTCCTACGTAATTTAAACAAATATTGTAATAATTGTATTGTATTGTATATAACACATTGTAAAAAGACGTTTAAAAGAATGGCCCCGAGTTTCTTGCCCGTTCTTCTCGCAGTGGCTCTATAATTTTTTTTTTGTTGAACGTGGCAGTTCAATGTAGAATATTTCAATATTAAAATTTGTAATTGACCTTCATAAGAGCGTCGTAGACGCCTAAATTGAATAAATGATTTTGAATTTGAATAATATTTTTATTTGAAGTTGAGCGTGAGGCTAAGCTCCTTCTTTTTACTACAGACATTATCCACCCTAAAACCAGTAATTAGGCCTAGACTCAAGGCTGAATACTGAGTGTCAAGTTCCTTTACAAATATTGACAAACAATTATCGAATAATGATAAAATGGCTATAGGAGCATAATAAATGATCCAGTAGGCCGTTACTATAGTCAAAAACAAAAAAGAATAACAGGTATATGATGACGTAAAGAATATTCGCAAGTCATCAGAAATAGAATTACAGGAACTATTGCGTTGTAACACCAAGAGAGAACAACAAAACCTGTGGAACACGATAGAGGATTGTAAAGAGAGTTTCGAATCCTACACAAAAAGATGACGAATAATCTGAAGCTAAGGCGTGAGAATTGCGACTTGTTGTAGGCATAATTATCAACCCAAGTCAATGTTACTTGTATTATTTTCTTCCACAAAACTGGAGCATAATAATATAGCTTGCATGTGCGAGATGAGATCGTGGAGCAGATACTATTGCACTGCGAAGCCATGGAAGAAATAAGTAAATATTACTACGGCACAATATACAAGAGTCATTCACACAGACAACTACATCCTCACCACCACACTCGCCACTGGATCAGCTATTATAGGATTAAGACAGTAACCAAGTTTTACACACTTTATACAATCATATACTCATTGAAATATTTTTGTAGTGTTGAATAAACTTCTTTCCTTTCTTCTCTTTCTTTATTTATATGCTAGCAACGCAAATGTTTAATAAATAAATAAAAAATAAAAATAAAATAAAATAAATAATCCTTTGCCGCGACCATGGGCAGAAGATGGTGCGGTAAATGAACTAAACACCATAAGCGGGACGTCAGTGCATGACGTTTCGCCCCCATTTAGAATAAGAATTATATTTTAAGAGAAGTGCCTGCATAGCTCTTTTCATACAAATGTAGTCATATTTTAAATAGGTACCAATTAGTGTCAAACTCAGTTAAATTTTGTATGCATGAGCTTAATATTCATATTCTTATATATTTTTTTACAATAAAGCGTTGTAAATATTTATTTAAGTCGCTTTTTAACCATTTAGGGAATATTTACTTCAATAACTCCGTGGAAAGCACCCAATACGACCTAAAAAATATATATTTTTTCGAACTGCACCTATCTAGCCTAATTTAACAAAGAATTAATCGTTATACACATATAAATAATATTATTAAAAATAAAAATAAATATATGGTTCTACTGATCTAATAATGTACTACTTGACAGTTAGGTTTTTTTAAATATTTTTTTTCCTATAAGTTTCAAATTAATAAACCAATCTCAGTCATGCTCTCAATACAAATCTAAAATGGATTAGCTCTCAAAATTTGGTCATCGTATTGATACGGTCTCTCTAATTAATAAACACATATCAACAACATCTCAGATGGCGCAATTCTTAAAACCCTTTATTTTACCATCTTAAGACCGCTCTTGATACCTGCAATCGGTTCGTATAAGTCCTGCATCTTAAAGATGGTTTATTAAATAACTCCGTACATAATAGTGTCACTAAAACTAAGGTCGGACTTAAGATTGACATTTGTATGTATGTTTAACCTCTTCAACGACTTGGCCATTCAAAAAACCTTGAATAAAACTTTTTGTAAGAACTACCCCCGCAAAATACACTCATTCTTTAAGCTACCCTAACCACAATAGCAAGAATTCTTGATTTTTCTAAAACTACTGCCTAATACTCCCTTTTAATTCATTTATAGTAAGCGATATGCTGAGTAAAAGGGTCCCGAAGGTTTTCTTCCTAAATAGATCTTTCAAAGGGTATATACCTAATATAACGGTTTTATGCTTAGGTACTAGAGATAGAGTTGGTATTTCCGCAATAAAAGCAGAAAATTGAACGAAATGAGACCTGTTTACATTGTCAACGTTTCGGACAAAATAGGGTAACAACAATCTATCAAGTGAGGCGACATCACAGACTGGAATATTTGCCCGACGCTATCTAAGGTCCTAAACAAATTGACCGGTCCCTCGGAGCCTGAATATAGGACATCTGACACGTATTTTGACTTTTATTGCGCTTTTATGGTTGCGCAAATTAAATTTACTATTTATATTAAAGATTTGCTTAGTCGCAATTACGTGAGACCGGAATAATTGTTCGAATTAAAAACCTTCCCACGAATAATTATATTAGATTATTTAGTAAACAGACATCAACATGCTATGATCCCACTGATGTGTATGGTACAGTATGTGATAGGGCATTTTGCGAATGCCCGTCTGGCTAGCTACCACCCTCGCTAAACACCCCTTTATAATCGGTGTTATAGATCCTCTCCATCCAAGGTTGCCTGGAAGAGATTGCTTCTAGTGATAAGGCCGTCCATTGTATCACTATTATTGTAAATTGTAAATCTTCTCTGTTTCATGTATTATGTGGTGCAACAATAAAGTATTATCTATCTATCTATCTAAACACCAGTTCCCATTCTAGGTTAATCCTGTTTACCATCTTCGATCACATCATCAGTTACCAACAGGTGAAATTGTGATCAAATATATCAATATCAATAAAAAAGTGGGTGATAGGCTTTTCGGAAGATACAAGATAACACACATAACTATATAAATAAGGTATAAACAAACAGAACTCGTCTAAAAATCTGTGATAAAATTAAACGCTTTTTAAAAATAGAATAATAAACAACATACACAGCATATTAAAATGCGAACAAACAACAAAAATACCGCCGACCATCGGATATCACCAGTATCATGGCAATCAGCAAAATGGAAAACGTTCGTGAAACGTGAAACTGCAATTGGAAGCCATTATGGATTTTATGCTCTGTTTTAGACTATACCCTAGGGCTAATCTGTTTTGTACTGCAGAGCACTTTTATGCAGGTTTTACAGCTTAAAATGTGAAGTAAATTCTTATAAAATAGGTGCTACGTGTATTAATTAGTTTGTTATAAGCAATATTAGTGAAAAGGCAGACATTTTCTAATAAACATCGTACAGCCCAAGCTACTCTTTCGTACGTTTATGTCAGAATAATGAATATTGGACTGTGTAATTTTGAGATATTCTATTATTTATGAAAGGATTTTGCGAATATCAAATCAAATCAAATCATTTATTTGCTAGAATACAATTCGATCATCCTTTAGGGATTGAAATAACTGTCTAATAATAACAAATACTTTTAAAAGTATCCTAAAAAATGTTAAATAATATTTTAATAAAACACTTAAAAAAGCATAAAATTATATATCTAGTGACAATTCCGCCTAATTTTCCTGTTATCTACGTGACGTCACAAACATCACGCAGCCTAACCGGAAGAATACCCGACTAGTTTCGCTTCTAAACGAAGCATCTTCAGGAGGTCTTGACTTACCGAGCGCACGGTCGAGAGTCTCGATAACAGGAAAATTAGGCGGAATTGTCACTAGATATATAATTTTATGCTTTTTTAAGTGTTTTATTAAAATATTATTTAATATTTTTTAGGATACTTTTAAAAGTATTTGTTATTATTAAATATGGATTTCCGCAAAGTAACGCCTGAATCTATCCATTAACTGTCTAATATTGTTTACTTATTCATGAATATAATGATAAACCTAAAATTTGAATAATGAATAGACTCAGGTGTTACTTTACGGAAATCCATTTTTAATAATATGAAATATTTCAAAAATATTTTAAGAACCAAACCTTAGTGGTCAAGGCTAACCTATCAGGCATAAAAAAATCATTAAATTCATATTAAAAAAAAAACTTTAAAATATATCTAGTGACAATTCCGCCTAATTTACGATCTAGAAAGTGCGCCCGAAGATTTAAGACCTCCTGAGACATGCTTCGTGTAGAAAGGACACGCGTCAAAAATTTGTTCCGGTTTGGCTGCGTGGCGCATGTGATGTCACGTCGGGTTAGCTGGAAAATTTGCCGGATTTGTCCCTAGGTATATTTTTATATTTTTTAAGTGTTCTTCTTAAATATTAATTTAGCGTTTTGTTAAAATATTTTTAATCTTACAAAATTACAAATATTTCGAATCCCGCACATGACTTAAATTTTTCCTCTCGTAAATTTGTAATTTTGTAATGTAATCCGCAGAGCATGCGTTATTGCAAACATAAATATATAAAAAAAAAAATAGTAGTAATTTGTTATCTATCAACTGCGACTTATTCGTAACATAGTAAAAAGACTAATTTTACTATCAAGGATAATATTAATTCATCGCACATTTATTTAAAACTACTAAAATCACAATGCCTAAAGATTTGTGTTTTTTTTGACGAGTATTAACGGAGTACTTCAGTCGTAATCGCTCCATAGCGTACCTAAATAAATAATGGAAGCCGCAACTTACGTTTTACATATTTGTTCAAAACCACCCGACGTTTATATCTTAGGTATAATTTATTGGCCTATTAAAAATAATTAATTAGATATTACTCCACGATAATACATTATAGTAACTCTCTCTAAACTTACGCAGACCTCTTTGTATTAAGTAAGTACGTGCACATAAAAAGTCTTAAGTTTTTTTTCTCCAAAATTTCATACCTAGGTAATAATATGAGGGAGGGTATTGCGGTCAGGACAACACAATATCGTATCCTAAGCAAATTGTTGAAATGGGTCCTATGCGCGTATTATTTACTTTTATCGCTGAATTGCGAACATTCTGTTGGGACGCTTTTATGTCACTGTGCAAGAATTTGTAGCGTGTTTGTGTTCATTGGGGAACGAAATTTCATTCACAATTTTTCAGAATTGACTTGTGTGTTTACAATTTTGATCAACCGTTATGACATTCTTCTTTGATATGAGAAAATAGACTTTTTACTCTTATATTTTTGTAGTTGTCTTCTTATTTTAGTACTGAAAAACAGGCATATTTAAAAGGTTTTTGGGTATATAATGATTAAACTTCAGATAATGTAACCCAAAAATATGCCGCCTCAAGCACCGGTGTATGAGGATTATACGATAGATTTTCATCGATTTACGACGGGTTATGTAGATGAAGCATGCAAATGTCGACCCTACACTCCATAATTGCTTTCCGGGTTAGTCAGCAAAATTTACATTCCTGCCGCTTCCATCTTACAAAATGTTTCGTTTCTATTCCGAGTTATTTCACGAGCGGAAATCTCGAAAATGAATTCCTGTAACGAAGACAAAAATGTGTTGGATTTGCTACGTAGCCTCAAGCTTCCTTTGCATTTTAAACGTCTAAAAAGGCGACAATGACCTTCTGCATTTAGTCTGAAGAATATTTTAATTTATCTAACAGGCATTCCTTTCTGTACACACTAATTACAGTGTAAATTATGCACTTGGTGTGAGTCGGTACACAGCACGGCTGGATTACAGAAAGCTTACACGGATTGAGCGTGGAGCAGACCTGTAACTGAGCTCGCCTGCGGACGTTAATGGGAGACAAACAGAAAATAATTATGCAGCTTGCGCTCTCTGCGGTGGCGCCCACACAGCTTCAACTCAAACCAAATTACACTAAAAGCGTTACTACTTTATACGTTATACTCCTATCTGTTCACAGGTCAAAAGCTACGTCACTAAGCGTCGAGCATCGTCGAGTGACGCTGGAAATTAGAGGAGAGAGGATATTATAATCATGTCGCGGATACGGGATGAGGGGATAAACAAACGCATGATTTTCCAAGAGTTCTCCGGATAAGGGTCATCGTGCAGAGGGCTCCTGCTTTGATCGGCCGCGGCGAGCAGTAATACGGCTGCGGCCACATTCGCGGAAACTTTTACGGGACACTGACCCACTTCTAAAACGAGCAGTAAAAGTAGCTCGTAACGAGGCCTTTTCTTAAGAATTGTGATCCTATAACAATGACTCACGAAAATATATTCAGCTTTCATTAATGTGCACGAATGTAAATTAGATATTTGAGCCTCTTATTATGATGTAGATATAAAAAAATACTTTTGAGACTTATCAGCCTTTTCAGAAGAGAATTAAACGCGGAAGGAAAACCGAGAGGACGCCTTGAATAGCGACTGTTAAAAATACGTTAAGGCCGTAATTAAAAAAATCGGCTTCTTGTAACTGTTAAAGGCGACGTGATTCTTTATAATTAATATCACTAGATATTTAAAGCTATGTAGATATTTCGAGATAATGTAAAAGCACAAGATAAAAAAAAGGTTAAGTTCATATGAATATACTTATGTGACCGTATGAATTAACATACTTTTACTGATTAATTTATTGTGGCTAGAATAATAATGAACATATTGACATGGATAACGTATCTTCCGATGTACATGACTTCCTATATCTTATATAAAACAAGGAAGCAGGTTCCAAAGGCAAACATTTATAAATTTGATCAGACAAACAGTTATTTAAAAAATACATTTATATGAGCAATATGTTATGTATTTATATGCAGCATCAACTGCAGCTATTTTACTACAAATGCATATCATACAAATATACGAGTAAAGATACCTATTGCCCCACAGCCGGCGCAGTGAGGTCTTGCGCGTGAAGACGCCAATCAAAGTTATGAGCTGTTTACTCGTGCCATAAAAGCAAAGCACCTACTGATTTATGACCGACAGTTGAATAGTAAATAATAAAATCTTGTAATACTATGAAGGATCACTAGACGGTTCGTGAAGTACGTTTATTGAAGAAGGTATCTATTCATCATAGTTTAAGGAGAATAATGTTGTGCGTACATGTTACATACGTTCGTTAATATCTTTAGTTAGAGTAAGGACATCATTATAACATTGCAAATAAATTTTAATAACAAGTTGGCAAAGATGTGAATAACTTTATACATTAACAGTTTTCGAACTAAACTTAAATACCCGTTCGGTGCTCGGTGGTATAATGCAATTGATAACTTTTATTATTACACTCCATAAAACACTAACAATATTACACAAAAAACTATGATACCAGTGTCACAATTGGCGGTCTTATCACTACAAACGATCTCTTCCAGGCAACCTTCATTACAAATACTTTTATACATTCACAGAAAACATTTCGATGTAGTATAATATTGTACTTCATTTTGTTTAATTTCAGAATGAATACCCTCTTGACACTTAACAACAAAGCCTTTAAGGATCACAGGTAGATGAAATCAAATATCATATACCCCGGGGACGCCTGCCTTTGTATATTATTTGCGGTTTCCCCAGAGTGACGGGGATGTAACAACAACATAGCCCCCACCCACCGTATTCTACCGCCTACATCTTCATTTTATATTAAAATATTTCTACGCATCCGTGACTATCAAAACTAGAAATACTCTCATATCTTTCACGTGCTCTTATAAGAAAGGGGTGCATAAATAGCGAGTCAGAGCTACGTTTATCTAAAGTTACCTTGTGTGCTTTTAATAACCAAACCATGATACTCAGGTAAAAGCAGGCAGACGGTTGATGAAACTTTAACTAAATGAATCTACAAAATTGTCGTTGCAAGTTGGGCACGGTATGCGATTTACAAATAAAGTTGAGTCGAGTGGAAAGCAAAGTTGCCGCTAACAATTTAAAGTTAGTCTAGACGGTTGAGTGCGAGCCGAGGTGAGAAGATGCGGGAAGCGGGCGTGGGAGGGCACCGGACCCGGACACCGCTGCATGGAACCACGTTTTAATACCTACCCCCCAGCAGTGACAAAGTTGCATCGAAACCCGACGTAAGTAACTTAACCGAGGGCTACTCTGCACCAGATCATCTCTAATAGAATACTTATATAGGACTCCTAAGTCTCTAAATTGCCAATGGCCATCTGATAGAAATCATTCTTGATGGTATTCAGTTAATTCGAGTAGATGGTAAATTCACTCCACTATTATAAATTATTCACTTGGTTCGTATTTACGTGCGTAATAGGTATATTGTTTTTACTTTACGCTTCTATTTTACCTACCTGCACTGCACGGACCATTCGGTACTCATATGAGTAGCTAAGTAGGTATCTACTGCATATATTATTATACGTAAGTATGTTATGAACTTCCAGTATGCAGTTATCTTATAAAATTCACATATATTTAGTTTGGTACATAAGACGTTACGAAACAACATATATATAGGATGTCCGAGAGCTGTGCGATACGGAGGGAAACGAGGAAAAAATAAAATAAGGACAAATAGTCCTAACATAGCTACATCTAAAGTTTATATGAAAAATAGTTTTTATAAATCGGGTATCAAATATGTCAATTTAAAAACTATAACTTCATTGAATTTTTTCTCGAAAGTTATCACTTAAATATTTTTGATTATTGAAAGAATTATTGTTGATGACAGACAAATTCACACACGATCGGTAGATACAATAAAAAAGGTGTATTACTTTCACCTTTATTCGATTTGGTTCCCGAATCAAGACAGTTATGTTTCAAAAAAGAATTGTAATTAAAATTAGTTCTGAAATAATTGAACTTAGTAAAATTTTCTACGTTCAATTCCCAGCACCACGACTTAGCATAGTTCTCGGGACATTCTGCGTAGTATACCTATTTACCAATTTATGATATAAATAGAAAAAAAACTACCTACATACTTAACCTAAGTTAAGATCTTTAATTGATGTTCACCATGAAGAAGGGAGGACAGAATTCACAAGGGAGTCGTCTGCGAACTTCGACTTGAATAGACAAGATGGATAGCCCCGACTAATAGGATGCACCGATATCTCTATAAGTCAATTTATCTATGGTACAAGACTCGCCGTTTTTGCTTGTTGGTTTTGCTATTATATATTCTTAGATTTACGTAAGTCAGTATATTCAAAAGGAAAGGTCGAATAATATGTCTAAGTTACTCCGTTATCACATGGAAAGAACTGAACAAACGACTATATGCTCAGATATACTAAGATTATCAATAGACCAGACATGAAAGGTAAACACCTTATAGCGAACATATTCAGTATTCAGAGCAGAGATGCTTTGCAGAAAAGCCAAGTCATAAGTACCCACACCAGACGGGCGTGTTTGAAAAATGTAATGAGAGTAAAAGAAGCAAGATATGCCAATATCATGGCAAGTAGAAATTCAAGATATTTGACCACCCCGGGCGCGACGCATAGATACATACTGTGAGGGAGATAAAGGATATTGAGCGTCACGGCACGCTATCGTAAGTATACAACTAGACACGTGTACAGAGTGAAAATACGGACATAAGGCTTAGTGGTGAAAACATACGAAAAATAAACAAATTAATACCATATGTGTACAATTATATCAAAAATAATAACCCTTATTCATACAATATTCTTAACAGCGTATAAAATAACAGAAAAGTAATAAAGAATGATTGATATCCAAAGAAATTATACTTAAGAGTTTCATTTTTTTCACTTGCTCCATGAATATAATTTCAACGCTGTTTGGCGTTTATTTATTCATTGTAAGAAATATTTCTCAAATCTTATTTCGAAATATCGGTAAGCTTTCATAAACAGCGGTTCGCTTCATTACCCGTACACCACAAGTTCAAAACAGTCTCCAATTTGATCTAAAGTGCGATAAGAAAAACTTGAAATTCTTTAAAAGATAACACGAATTGCTACCTTGTGTCAACCATAGCAAAGCACATTACGTTTCGTTTTAATTTTAAAAGTTAGAACAGATGGCAAAGATAATTTTGAAGATTTTTGTGTCTCCTAATTTAATTATTTCGAGGTAGATTTAATGGCTTGTTTGTAGCACCTGAATAATACCCGCAACTTTATCAGAGGGTGAAAAGAGACGGCAGCCTCGAAGGTTGGCATTAAAAATATTAAAATAAGTAATTGCTCTATCAGGTTTGCACCTGCCGCCCCGCCAAACGCTCCCCGCCCGCCTTTACCGCCGCACCCTTAAGTACTTTGTGATAAGGGCAATCGTGAGAGCGTCCGCCTCGCTCTGCTACATTTATGGTGTTTTATTTATAGAAAACGTAGAATGTTCTCGAAGGATACAACGTGTATAATAATAAACATGCGACGCGTCAGCTAGATTCTGTACCAACAAGAATGTTTACTAACAATAAACAATGTAGGTAACTTACTTATTGAGTCAAAGAGGGTGGGTCGGATAAGGATAATTTAATCGATTTTATTTCCGCAAGCAACCAAAGGACAGGGAAATATATTTATATTTACAAAAACCTTTTTATTAATGAAAGGTTATTCTTTGATTACTATTTCATCTTACTTACACTTACATGAAAAATTAATCCTACAGAAATAGGTTTAGTGATGGCAACACTGTGAGATACACAGCTGAGTGTTTATTAAGTTAACTTATAATATTTCTTATTAAATTAATATTTATCATAACTCGACTACTCAGTCATATATTTTTCAGTATTACTGAGAACTTTTTTCAGTATTCAAGTGAGTCACAAAGCCGAAATTATGATGTTAGGTGTAAAACGTTTACCCAAAGATGAATATTGAATTTATTCGATATTTTCTGCACATAAATCGTTAATCATTAAATTGATGTTCATAACCCATATAAACCAAAATTCGAGATTAAGAATCATCTAATTTTATACTTTCGCTCTATTAGAAATTATAAAGTCAATTACATAATGGTAAAAGCAAGTTGTATCCGAGTAGTTGTGTAGATAAATCACAACTACCAGCGGGTCTTGAACCCGCAACCCCAGAATACCGTTCTGTTGTATTTCCAATTATGCTATGGAAGCGGGTGCTGAACTGTCAAATTTATTCCATCCGATTGAATGCACGTCTTTTTGACGTTGGGGTCGCTGTTTTCGCTTTGCGTCAAAGTACTTGAAAATAATACTATATTACAACTGCCTATAGGTCTCCAAAATTTACTATCATACAACGAAACACACTAAAAGCTTTGACCTTGTGAATACTACATGGTTATAAAATGTTATTGTGATCATTAAAAGCTGTAATCGCTGGACTATCTCTGGGTCAATTACGTAGAGATTGCCCTCTATTTCCCATAACACCCGGAATGGGCGAAGGCATTCGTCACGGAGTAACATTCCAAGTTACTACACATAAAATATACGAGTATAATGTCAATTACACAAAGTGCTTAATCATGTCTATCAGGGAAAGTCGCGAAAATAGCCGGATAATTCTGTGAAATAAGCCATTACACAGTCCTTGACTATGCGCGGATAAAATAAATTGAGATATTAAGATGAATAAAGACCGATCTCACTGTGAAGATTTTTGGACAAGTTACTAAATTTTAGAAAAATAATACGTCTGTTTATTTCTACAAACGTATTTACGGCTATATAGGTAACATTAAAATAGGAACTCAAAGACTGCAATAGGCGGGTGTTATAGTTTTGTATGTGTTGATTAAGAATAAATTTACTACGCACGTAAAGCTCTCCCAAAGGACATAACTGCTTTTGAAGCAAATTTTTTTCCATAGATAGCAGCCATATCTGGATGGTTATTTTACGAGTCTTGCTTCAAGAAGACCTATTCAATATTTTCAAAAATATAGGCAACGCACCGTTCAACACCCAATGTTGGTCAATATCATAGCTTGAGATTTGAACTTAAAATAAATATTTGGAGTTTGAGTTTTAAAACCCAAAAATTGTGCGAATTTTTTTTATCGTACTTGCATGTGTATCGACATAGTGGTTTTCTGTTTATTGTTTATAATATTTTTCTCGAAAACAATACATTCATTGACAACTTTCAAGTAGGTAGGATTATCTTTATATTTATAATTAATTATTCGTAGATCAAATAATGGCAACGTTTTTAATGTCAACATGCTAAAATGATCAAAGCTGCATTCGCCAGGATTAGAGCGGCAATACCAACGGTGACTGCAAAACCCTCTCATGTAGCCGTGGCTCTGTTCAGCAAATAAACTAGATTTTTTTCGTGTTTTTTGATACCTATGTGTTGTTGTAATGTCAGTTGGGATAATCCACCTTGTGTCCCATTAGTGCCCGTACTGTATTCTTGGCCATAGTACCCGTTTATGAGACTACAACTCAGACTAACTGTCGCTACGAAACCTATCAGCAATTTAAAAAAAAAGCTTGTATTGAATAAAATGACTGTATTCATAAACATATCAATGGGAACGATATGAAAACAGCCTACGAATAATGTACATACAAAATCCGCATGAATTTGCTTGTATTTTTTGAAGCAGTATTACAGATACGAGTTTGTATCATTACTGCCAGCAGAACTATTTGGTAGGACAATACCTGGATGTAATAGTACCTAATTGCTTTTGTAGATGGTGAGCAGTAATTTAGGCGAGTAAGAAAGATCTTGTAAGAAGTACGCATTAGTTAAAATAGTGAAAATATTTAAAAAGAACCGGTTAAACTGTTTAATTTAAGATTTCTCACCACATAGACGAGAGTATTTCCTTAAGAAAACGTTATCAGTTGCAGAAATGGAATGCAATGTATAACAAAGCAATATGATCAGAAGCCCCATAGAACACTTTATCTATTTAACACTTTCAACGTTTGCGTGATATGCCATCTTTATTTTTGTATCACCATTAATTACACGGTCGATCTACACTGAGGCGGTCGTCACGAATATGCTTGTCGTTTCAGTAATTAAATAGGCATCTATTTAAGGGCACACACACGTTTTATCAAAAATTAAAATAATACGTTATAAGGGTACTCACTCTGCTCCATTTTTTCCACCCCTATGCAGCATGCCCGCGCGTGCCATCTCACGCCCACGCCCTGAAAATAAAAAGTTACAGTTAATCATATATGTATCGGAATATAACAGGAAATATATTTTTTTATTGCATGTACAGGTATTCTAAACGGGGAACGGTTCATTTGGGAATATGGAATTTTTAATGACTGGAGAATGGCAGATATATGGAATCAAATTGGCGGTACTAGGCACTAAAGTGGTTTTCGGTTTAGACAATTCATCTTCTTTGGTAAGTACAACATGTTTTCTCTTTTACAAATTACAAAATACTATATGACATTTTGATCCGAATTAAACTTACTGTTTTTTACGTCGAGAAGGCGTCTCGACCGGTTTCGCGACTTTCAGAGTCCACGCATGGGCGCATTCGTGAGCGCACGCACTCCGTGACGAAGCGACTCTGAAAGTCGCGAAACCGGTCGAGACGCCTTCTCGACGTAAAAAACAGTAAGTTTAATTCGGATCAAAATGTCTTATAGTATGTGTCAAAATTATAGTTATTTTGAACCCGCACCATCGTCCCCTATAGCCGTGGTATGCTCTGACCGCTAAAGCAACATGACATATGACTTGTAATTTTGTTATGTAATCAGCATAGCAAAATACAAAGTCAAAATACAAGATTAGAAAAAAAAACATTGTCAACACTATATGCAACAGATCACCTTATACGCCATGCATCCAACGGTAACTCATATAATTTATTTAATTAGTGTGAATATGACTACGACATTGATCGAGAAAGCTAACAAAAATATTGTCACAATATCTACGTACGTAAGTATATATAGAACTATGTTTAAAGAAATTGCGTGTACGGCCAGCGCCATTGTGACTATTTAATGAACTTTATTTAATGTTGCAGCGTAACTGTCTTGTTACCGCTTATTCGTGATCGAATTTATAAGGGTTACCAATAGTTTACCGCCGGGTCCTGGAAACATGCCATCCATTTCGTAGAGACGTTTCCGGACCTCCTTTTCCGCATCTTTTCACCGCAAAATGTTGTTCGGCTCACGTTTGTTTATTATTAGTTCATTGATCAAATGAAGAGTGACGATAAATTATATGAATTGTATATGTGTATGAAGTATAAGGAAATTCAACTACTTAAGTTGTTAAATTGGAGTTTAATGTCAAGAATTTCTTAAATTTGGATCAACCAGTCGTGGAGTGCCGGGCTAGAATGTCACACCCGATCTAGTCCCGTGGGTGTCGTTAGAGGCGACAAAGGGTAAAGAAGAGAGTCCAATACGCCTGCCAACCGTGGGGATTATGGCAAAACCCTCGCTTAATGAGGGAGGCAGTGGACAATCCGGCTTACATGTCCACTGCTGAACATGGTCAATTAAAATGAAAATTTTCAAAATTAACATTTTGCACAGTCGTTCTTCTTAACCGATTAAACAGGTTAAGCAACGTTATCTGCGTATATGACTTGGATGGACGCTAGTGATCATATTAAGGGCTACCGGGCTTCGCAGGGCACGAAGGCTGCAAATCCAGCCGAGATATTCGAGAAAGTTGATCGGTGAGCGAGGAAAATTAAGCGATCTTATTGTTGTATTCTACATTATTTTATTAGTGTATTCTGCACCAATGTGATCGCTTCATTATCCTAGTTTCGTTGAGTGTAGCGATTTTATGGTGGTGCATTTATACCTCGCACACCGCTCAACTTCCTTGCACATCTCGCGGATAAGCTTAAGCTGTTGTTCTCTTAGGATTGTAGTCGTTATAGCGTGGTGGAACGGTATTTTGCGAATGCCTGATACTATACCACTCTCAAATAGAAAATCTGTAACGCACCTAACGGTGTGTTCAGGCAGATTTACTATAGACGCAAAAGATCTAGGTAAGCCTGTACAGCATCTTGGAACACATCATCAAATTGACTTAACATTAGTTGAGATAGTAGTCAAAGGCTATAAATAAATATAAAATAAATGAACGGCGTTAATTAATTTTCCGAAATTCAAAACTACGACTTGTCCTCCATAAGGTGGGGCTTTATTGTGTAGGTAATTTAAATGGTAAAGAAAATGGTCTTCATTTTAAAATTCGAACTTCATAACGGGCACCGTTTTCAAAGAAAAATGCCAAAGTTTTGTCAAAACTAAGTTCATCTCGATTACTACTTAGTTAGACAATAAGGCATTCTGCTAAAGGATACAATTATTTTTTGTAAATGGAAAAAATAATTGTAAATAAAAATAATAAAAATAATTTATTCTCGTTCTAGTTGTGTTAATGCTTATAAAACAATTTTCATTGATCCATCTTGGCAACCATTTTCGGCCATATCATCACTTACCATCTCTAGGGATAGACGCATTGACGTATATCCTTGGATTGTGTAACCCTTGGGCTACTTATCAAAGACCCATCAGTTACAAAAAAAGTAATATTGTAATCGTCCCAGGGAAAATCTCTTTGCCATCAAATTCAATGTATCTAGGTATTAGTCGGTTGTCCCAAAACTACTTATCTTGCGGGTATTCCCATCTTGTGTGATCTACGTAATAAACCCTATTATGGGACGAGGACAAGATTAATGACTCCTGCAAATCGCTTTATGGGTCACGGTAATGGTTGCTCGTGTATTATACGGTATCCCATAGCGTATATGTATACCCTACATTGAATACGAACAAGCATATTAAAGCAATATTGAGATACTTTTTTGTGCGACAAAGCAATGCCCCTTAAGTATATATTAATGAATACTAATAATAATATCCTAATAAAATACTGCACTAAAGCTTTTTTAATCTATCGAGAAAAAAATACCTATACCCATGTACACTTGCGATGAAAAGTATGACATATCTAATTTTTAAATGTCAGAGTCACCATAGATTTCTTAAAATTCTCATCAATAATCAAGGCAGCAAAACTTATTTGGACTTTGTATCAGAAAGTCTGTTACATATTTTTTATTTTATTTTTTGTGTATGTTAACGTACATAGGTATACTCACATAATATACCTATATTCTCGTCATGTTCCTCGAAGGGATAGGCGGATGTTTCTAAGCATTCGTTTTGAGAAACATGTTTTGGTTTCATGTAATAGGGGGCGAGCTTATTGGCCATCTGCCGGTCTCAGTGCAAGAATCAGACTAAAATATAGTTATCGCATAAACGCGAAACATTAAATAATAAATACCGTCCTAAATACGAACCATGAATTTACGCTCCGTTTTTGTCATCTTATCGCTGGATAAACGCGGTAATTTAACAATTTAATCAACGATCTATTTAGAAAAGAACTTGATAGATGGCCAGTTGAGATTATTTGAGCGCCTGAGCGTGCAATACCGTCTAAATTGCGACATCAACGGCGATAGGTAGACAATGGGCCATGGAGGAAATTTATGAGAGCCAAGCGGTGTCGAGCGTCGAGCGGTGAGACGATCCGTCTCTTTGGAGTTGAGAACAGGGAAATACTTAAATCACAAACACTTTGTCAGACGACCATCAATATTACACAGATGTGTTGTCTTTGACGCGAATAGAAGACTGCTTAAGATCCTTTTATCCAAGACGAATTTCTTCAACTGGGCACGAGTCAACCATCAAGAACAATTTTATACAATGAAATCTGTTTCGGAGTTCACTAACGGAACCCATTCACGGAGTTTACAAGTAACATTTGCGAAATTATTACAAGTCGCAAACAAAACAACACGCCATAAATAAAAACAGCACGTGTTTCGTGTGACGATATATCAGGAATATGAACTTTTAAGTGGATTACAGGCGGTATTACTGGCGGGCTTTCACTTGGGTTGTAATATCGTATAAAATCGGACGATAATTTGGTGCGACACGCGAACCGAGCGTTACGATGTGTGGGTACCGTGCAACAGTCGTCGAGGTAATTTGTGTTGTGTGCTGAAATATCATTAGTATAACTCGATTTATATCATATAACGCTGTAATGTAACTAATACGCAATCATGTTTGCGGCTGAGTTAATTGTTGTGGAAAGCAGCTTGTCACTTGTTACGCTCGTAAACTTTAATTTGTACAATATAAAATAATTGATTTAATACGTTATTACATTATAAGAAGAATAATCAATAAGTATATTGCACACTATCGTTATTTCATTTAGCACAGCAATACATAATGGGTGATATAGACTGAGCAACCTGTAATAGGTTGCTTAAGTGGATTTTAGTTGCGTTTAGCAACAATTGAACTAAACATTTAATTGTATACCTATTTATTTATTATTGAATAACAATTGGTTCGAATATTTTTTCATATTCTGTATATTATGCACGAAAGCTCAAATATCGGAACATAAAAGACCACGAATGTGCGGGTTTAGGAAGGTATACCGATAAGGCTTTTAATGAATTCAGTTTTTCTTTTTATGTAATTTTTCAGTTTTGCTGATAGGTTAGCCAAATTGATCACAATTTGTCCTGATAGTAAGTGATATGGTCGAAGGTTTCACCTAGAACTACTGGCTCTCAGACAACTACTTATAAGCACTTGATTTCCGGCAAATTTCTACTTCAGGTCGAATTCAAATCATGGATCCCTGCGCGGCAGTCTATAGCTATTGGCACTGGGCCATCGCTGCTTCAGCACTATATTTTAACCCCTGACGGCAAAGAGGAGTATTTATTAGTCTGACATATAACTTTGTCTCTCTGTGTGTGACATTGAGTCGTGGCATGGTAGGTAGCTCTTTAAGGACGAAATTGCTTTGATGCTGTTTATGAAAAGAACATCTGATCGGATATTTCATAGATATTCAAGTCCCACGCATGAATGTTTGACATCACAACTCAACAAGTGCATTGAACTGGTTTCACAAATATTTTGGAGCAAGACTGTATAGTATTTTAATTTCATTATTTTTGTTATAATAAATACTATGTACTCTATGATAAATATTGTACAAAAAACTAATCTGATCTTTAGTAACATTCCCAATAACTTGACCCTTGCTATTTTTGTTTAAAATAAACTATAGAAGAAATCCAAAATAATAAATCTTAATATAGTATCTAATTATCCAATGAAATAAAAATAACTAAAACTGAACTATTTAAGTTTAGTTTTATTAGCATAAAATTCTATAATCTTAACAATTTTATCTTCTGTGATTTTTTGTTTCAAAATGTTAAATGCCAGTTACTCTTTAGACATACAATGAGATCCAGGAATCTTTTTTTAGGTTCACGAAGGTTGCGATCTAATTTCATGTTCCAAATTTACTATCTGTAAATTTTTGTTTCAAAATGTTTAATGCCAGTTACTATTTAAACATAAAATGAGATGCTGGAATCTCTTCTTGATTTAAAAATTCAAAAAGGTTAGCATATGCAAATATTGTCTATTAAAACTTTTTTACTAAGAATGAATAATTTATTTTTGATATTCAAATTCTTAATCATGTTTCAATTATATTATATATGTTTAGTGATGGATCTTCCTTCCCAAGGTATGTTCTGTTACATTTTAAATGCCAGTATATTTATGCGTGTGTGTTTGTTACTAGTCACCTCGGAAACACCTGAACGGGTTAGTACTTTTATGCCGATTATCTGAGTCCCATAAACAGAACGCGAATATTCATTGAACGCGGGTGAAGAAGAGGGCGAAACCAGTGATATATTACGAGTATGTAAGAATATTTTTTACCTGGACATTCGATCAGGGGGTCGGTAATGCTGCTTTTTACTTTGGCTCATTCCAGATTCCTGGATTCGACTCTGCACGCAGATCTGTAACAATGACAAAAAATAATTTAGTGATATAATAAATAAATGTGTGCTTACAGTAGATAACTTAGAAAAAAGTAACCACTATGGACTTAACAATTTTTTTTTTTTTTATGCTTGTTAGGTTAGCCTTTGACCACTATCTCACCTGATGGTAAGTGATGATGTGGTCGAAGATGTTGTTCAGGCTAACCTAGAATTACTGGCTCTCATGAACAGCTGCCGGAACACACCGTTCGGTGCTTGGCGACAGATTTTCAACTTGAGGGTGGTAGCTAGCCATGCGGGCATTCGCAAAGTGCCCTACCACCGTAGCACAGAAGCGCTCAGTAGTAATGTCACCAGCGGTCACCCATCCAACTCATGACCGCGGCGGACGTTGCTTAAGTTTGCTGATCGATTCAGAATCCGCTACGAGCTCTTCAAATACCAAAATAATTTTTCCCCTTAAATAAAAAGTACCGCCACATGACCTCAGTCTATCTCTTTTGATAACTGCTGATTTACCTGTAACGACAAAACTATTTCAGCCGTTGGTATGTGACCGAATATAAAATAGGCCAGACCTATATGATGATCTGCGAATCCTTTTATAAATTTTCTGCTTACTCAGTCAACTTATACCTAGTAATTATAATATATACCTATCCATTATTAGGTACGACAGTGTTTATCGCATGCTAAGCGAATTTATATATTTTCAAAGCATACAATTATTCACCTCGACCAGGAATCGAACGTGCTGCCCTCGGTTTTACAACACGAGGACGCAGGTCGATTGACGCACGAGCTACCTGAACCTTCCTTTTACGGTTCAAATGATACAACATTTTACAGGACGGACAGATGGACAGTTTATGCTTAGCAATAAGGTTCTATTTTCTCATAAAATAAACATTGTCTCGTAAAAAAAACCTTAAACGTTAAAGAAAAATAAAATAATGCCATAAACAAAAGACCCATAGAGTGGCATGATAATACACTTTGAATTTAAAAAAAGCGACGTTAATGTGAACATTAATTTCACTTGTATACCTTATACCCTGTGGGGTGCTTAGGCGTAAGAAGCGACCGAAGGAGAAATACTAGAAGGCAATCTGAAGAATTGACATTTTATACTGCAAGTCACAAGACGTCTGCCAAACGTGGAAATGGTGGCACCTTCCCCCCTCCTCCAAACTCCCCTTAGTGAGGGATGCCTTTGTTAAACTGTGGAAACAATTTAAACTTCTTGTAAAACTTATTTAAGGTATCCAATACTCAATTTAACATCTTGGATATTAATTATTTTTTTTTGTTTTATTTATTATTAAAATTATTGGAACCTAAAGTACATTTCACGTTTACGTATGTGTTTACTTGAATTTAAAATAATTTATATTTAAAAAATAATTCATTGCTGTGATAAAAACAATAAAATATTACAGTGGCTGAGCTTGTCCAAATTTATGGCACTGCAAAGGCTAATTAATAGCCTCCGAAATCCCAGCCTACAGTTTCAGTGACTGGATACCAAATGGCAAAACAAGATCCAGCTAGTACGAGGCAGCTTTAGCAGTGAGATTAAGGTAACATGATGAAAGCATTCTCTATTAAGGTATGGCGTGGTCGAGTGCACCCGGACTCTAGTTGCGCGTCCTCCTGACATAGATCCGTGATGACCTAAATGTAGCACATGCGACCTGTTTGTGGACAGCTTCACAGATATATACTCTTACAAAATCAGCTGCAGCCTAACTATGAATCAGTCGACTGGCAGTACGGATCCACGTAGGTACCTACCTACATAAGTACTCGGTTAACTCGTGCTTATGCCCACTCGAAACCCCTGAATCTGTCTCGTAAAAGCCCGTTTACGATCACACAAAATTGCAGTTTTTCACACAGCACCTGTGCCCGTAGTAAAATGTTTTACGGCCCACAAAATGTAATACATATTCCAACTTTTCATGTGACATCTATAGAGCCCCCGGCTGAAATGGTATTTAAAAATAACTCTTTATTGAAAATTTACAAACGATATATGTATAAAATACAAGCTCAATAAGAGCCGGCGGCAGGTACGCGGAAATATTTAATTGAAATCTAGGAAGCACACAATGAAGCTCCACTCAGGTAGCACAAAAGAATGATATCATTTTATTTTCAGACAGAGTTGGTTCCGATACAGAGTTATGAAGGAGAACGGAATGCAGATAATTTACAGCAGCAGTCGGAACAAAGGCAGTCCCGGACCGCGACCTACATCCTAAAGCTTCATTCAATAAAACTTTACTGTTCCGTGCATATATCCCCGCTGCCGTTCAAATACAAATTCTAAATAAATACTGGCGCGTCTTTTTGCGTAACGATTTTTATTACTACCGACCTGATGAAAACTGTACAGAAATATTTACAAAAGTATTAATTGAACCGTTCGCATATTTATTTTAAAACAAGCATAGAGCTCGAAATTGAATTTTTCAGACTACGAGTATCTACAGTTTATTTGATGAAAAGTATTGAAATTAAAAATACGAACATACGCTTGTATTTCATATTGAATACAACAAAATTCGATTACTTTTTTTCTAAACACAAAACATTTTTGTATCATTAATAATTGTGTAAAACAGTTTAATCACACACTTAGAAAATAATGATGAAGTTCTGACTGGGCATTGAGCAATTAGGTTATACAAGATTAACAGATGTATCTACTCATAGTATATAATCATAACGTATTTGGTACCTATTCCTTGGCCTACATAAGCCTGAGCGTGTGTTGCCCCAGTTAGCCAGTGACAATAGAGAGAAAGCTATCAAAGCCGCCCATGTGTGTTAACCAGTTTATTCCCTGTTGCTTGTTTCAAACAACGGTGGATGGGCTGAAAACAAAATAAAGTATGAATCGGGTCACTGACATAACCTCATGCTCCTCATATTCGCCGACTGGGAAACGCTGCACCGACAACCATCGAACGTGGAATTAAATTAATATTGTAACTCGATGATTATTACGTCAACGAGGAAATCATATTACGATATCGTAATGTAAATTGTATTCGAGGTTGAATTTTAAAGAAGATATTTTAGTATTAATTTAAATTGCAAATAGAATTGCATAATAATGTATTATTGAATTATGTCAGCTCGCTTATAAATCGCGTATATGTATGCAACTGACAATAGAAGTAGTATACCAACTTAAATATGATAATGCGCTTCGGTTATTACTTACTTATATTATTATAATAGAGAAAAGGATTGATAATGCCGTTGTATCGAAAAGATGGGAATGTTTCGGATATGCTAAGCAAAGTATAACACTTATCGGATTTCCCTTATCAGCTTATTATCTTAAGGGAAATTGCTATCAGATACCAGCTATAACAAGGCCGTACCCGTAGTATAAAGGGTAGCTAATAACTAGTGATATTAGTTAATTTCAGTATGGTTATGTTCTAAGGAAGAATGAAACTAAATGTGCGTTTCATTCTTACAGAGAGTGATAAATATGAATATTGATGGATGGAAGGGAAGACCAAATGAAAAGATGGATGTATTATGTGAGGGATATGAATGAAAAGGGTGAATGTTGCGGTGACGGCTGACGAACGAGTTAGGTAGAAAACCCCTCCAAGTGCATGACTGGCTTTGTACTATTCGAATTTCTTTCGTAAGAAACTACAACAACTTTTTTTATTGTATCTATTAGTTCCAATAAATTTAATTACGAGTAGGGACATTAAGCATCTGTAATGTATGTGACAATTATCCTACAAAAATCCAACGAGTTTTTCTTTTTTTTTATAGAAATGTGACAGGACGCCCACCTTTTGTTAAGCTTATCTCTGCCTTAAACATTATGCGTTTTGTCACTTGTGATGATCTGCACTACGCACGTCACCCTGAGCTAGCTACCACCCTACAGATTATCTACTTGAGGGTGGTAGTTAGCTATACTATACATAGCTAATAGCGGTATTCATTGCTTCTTAAGTTTTGAAGCGCTTGTAGCGAAGTTTGCTCAGCAATTCTGAACCGATCAGCAAATCTGAGCAAAGTCCGCCACGGTCATGAGTTGGATGGGTGACCACTGGTGACATTACTACTGAGCGCCGTGCTTCGCAGGGCACATTAAGCCGTCGCGTCGGTCCCGGTTGTTGTCTAAGGATGGCAGTCGTTATAGCATGGTGGTAGGGCGTTTTGCGGATGCCCGCCTGGCTGGCTACCACCCTCAAGTAGAAAATCTGTCGCCAAGCACCTAACGGTGTGTCCCGGCAGCTGTCTTTGAGAGCCAGTAATTCTAGGTTAACAACATCTTCGACCACATCATCACTTACCACCAGGTGAGTAGTGGTATCAGGCATAAAAAAAAACAAGTCAGTCGTTTGGTTGACATCAATACCCCGGTGTTGTAAATGTTTCCTTTAGTTGTGATTTTGTACAATTATTGTATGTATGTTTGTCCGTAAGAGAAGAGAAAAGACTTTTGCATGGTGTTAGGGTATTTTTGAATGCCGGCACAGATAAGGTAACCGGGTGGGGACCTACAATTTCAAAAAAAACAATGTTCCTGCAGCAATCTTTAAGAGCCAGTTTTCATTTTAAGTTCTGTTTACGACCATATCACCATTTCAGGTGATGAAAGCATCAGGTTAGCATAAAGTCAATAATATAAAAACCTTTATATACGTGTCATATTCAGTCAAGAGTGAGAATCTCTGTTAGAGTCGACGTTCTAGTTAAGTACACTGTAATGGAAAAGTGTTATTAGTTTCCAACTACGAGAACTTCAATATAAGTAATATACGATATGCCTGTCATGCACCGCCGCTAATATTAAATGTTCAGAGCTGATCTTGTTTTATCGCAGGGACTTAAGTTTGCATATTGGCTTCTCTTCTCATTACATTCCTTATCTGTGCCCTGTGGGGTGCGTAGAGAAAGAGAAAAATACCAGATGGTGGTCAGCAGCACCTTTCGAAGAACTGTCATAACTGCGATCCTAAAGCCGCCTGCCGAGGGCCGATTATGGCAATACCCTTTTAAATGAGGGAGGTTATGCATTACAGCATTGGACGTTACGGCCGATACAGTTATACTTATTTGTACACAGAAACAAAATTATTGTATCCTGATACTTTACAAGACTGACGCAGCGAATGTGCTTTTGTAATAGCTCGTAGACAGCAGCCAACAATGAATGTATAACTTAAGCTGTATGCTGCCTTATCGGCGTCGGAACAGTTGCAGCTACGAGTACAACCTGATGCGGTCGCTGCTGAGCCGACGCTGCTGAAATTGGTTCCCAGTGGAAATATTGATGTATTAAATACTTGTACGACTACTTGATACGAACTAAAGAGTAGTGTACTCCTCTTTAGTTCGTATCACCGGCTTACAATTGATTTATAATAATTACATATATGTATTGCAAAGTGATTGCAAAGCTTTTTGTATTAGGGTTCGCTAAACTAAGATTAACACGATAAGATCATCTTTATTTAAAATATTGTTATAATAAGGGCCTGTTTCAGAATGTTCAAGTAAGTTCCGGTTTTACTACCCAGAACATATATAATAAACAAAGCACTATCTTTGCGTTTCACAGTCATCGCTTTAGCCTATCCATCGGTTAAAGCTTGAAACGCGCTGCATTGCAACTGTCATTTTTATCACTCAGTTATTTTATGTGTTGCATAGCAACCCGAAACTTTATTAGGACATTCTGAAACGGGCCCTAATTGTTTTAAGTTAGGTACTTAACTTAAAACATTATACAAGTAGATACTGGTAACCTTGAAATACCTACTTGTGAGGTAAATTTTACCTAACAGCTCGTTGACGGTGAATAGGAAAATAAAACAAAGTACTGTTGTAATTAGGTTCATATCAGCGCACTCCGTAACGTGAGACAGTTGTGATGATCGCTCTGTCAGAGATGCGAAATTCTTTTCATAATAAATACTCGTAGTACATTATGATTTCAAAGTCGCAAATATATAATTTTGAAAAGATATCATCAATGACACAAAGAAACAGCGAAAGTGAATCAAAAAAATAACGAACTTAATTTTGCTATATTTTTCTTTTCGGCAGTTTTTGGTGTTACTGAAAGCGTTTATGTTACAAATGTACTCAAGAATTTATATGATTCTTAATATCTTACTCTAAACATGATTTATCACATTTTATCAATAACGTGTTTAATAATGTGGAACTCTATATTATACGAATACTATATACGTACGAATATATTCAATTTTCTGAAACATTCTGACGGACTCTATTAAACTATTTTATCTCTTTTCCTGATTCCCCTTAACGATAGCAAATGCAAATTTAGTTTCCACGAAGTCGGCAACTGTTATCTGATGGCGAGAGAAGTTCGCTACTGACTCGCAAATAAGCAAATCTTTTCAGTGAAAGCAAATACTTATTTGCTTTTACTGAAAACATTTGCTTATTTCAGTAATCTGCACTTTCGATCTGATAAGTGCAACAGGAAATTTAATTATAGCAAAATTATAAGACGAACTTTAATGAGTTAAACATTCTCATATATAATGTTGTGTTGCTCGTTAACTTACATCATTTGAAATATAAGCCAAAGATCTCTGTCATGAAATAGGTCATTTATTTCAAAGGCGGCCCGTGAAATGAGATAGTAAAAGTTTTTTATAGCTCGATTACAGAGAATCAGGCGTGCGTGGCCGGCGGCGGCTGCTTGCCTGAGTGCTGGGGTGTTAGCAGTATTTACTACTTAACTACAGCAATTAGCTGTTGGAACTACTCTATTTGTTTCTAAATTGCGTCAAGAGATTTGTCTGAGGCATTAAATTGGATTGGAAAACTATAAGTAAAAAAATATAAGTGCTCTTACGCAAGAATATGTGTTTATTCTGCAATTTTGGCTCAAGAATGCATATAAAACCTACAAGATTTAGAGGTAGGTATTTAGACGCGTAATCAGTATTTGCAATTTACGAGTAATAATCCATCAAGTAGATTAAGACCTTACATTCGTAGGAAATTGTTCCATGAATATCTTGTTAAAAAGTCAATTTTTTTGAGGGTAAAGCAAAGTTGTTTCAGGAGCAAAGGTAAACACAGGCATTGTGTCGCGCGGAAGCAGACATCAAAAGGCGTGTATCAAAGACGGGTGTTGCCACATAGAGGGAAGCGTCGGGGTGGCCCCCTCACAGTGAGGGTGCCAGCTAGTTCAAATTTTACATGCAAACTACACTATTTAAAGCAGCCGAAAAATAAACCTCGTTTCCGTAACCACTCACAACGCAAACAAAATTCCATCGCATGTTTATTAGCGCCACACTCATAGCTTTGGGAAGTAAGAGAGCGAATAAGCTGCTATTTTTCTTTGAGCTCTTATCGTTATAGCTTAAAAAACATGCAATCCATGGGCATATATTATGTGAACAAACTAGAAAGAATGAAATGTTTCTGAAAGACGAAAACAGGTGCATAGAAAATGTCAATGCTCTAACAAGTTAGTGAAAAAGATGGTGGTATGATGGATAAATTGATGGCTACCGTGGCTGTACGCTCAAAGTTAAATAGATTATGCTAGGAACGTTGGGTGTACCTAGCAATACCTTTACTATGCCCTATTACAGGAATATTGGTCTAATAGACTTCAAAGAAACATTTTTTTTTTTGCTGATAGGTAAGCCTTTGACTACAATCTCACGTGATGGTAAGTGATGATGTGGTCGAAGGTGTTAGCAGGCTTAACCTAGAATTACTCTGGCTCTCAAGGACAGCTGCCGGAACACACCGTTAGGTGCTTGGCGACAGATTTTCTACTTGAGGGTGGTCGCTAGCCAGGCGGGCATTCACAAAATGCCCTTCCACCATGCGGTGAAGCTCAAGCCCGCGGCGGGATTCGAACCGTGGACCTGCTGCGCTGCAGTCCATAGCCAAAGCCACTGAGCTATCACTGCTTCAAAACAAACATGAGACGAAGTGCGGAGTGCTCCTAGAAACTTACCACCATGAGCTAAAATACTTTCCGTAATAATATAGGTTATATTATATTTACTTATAACAAATATTTTCAGAAAACATTAAATTAATATTTTAGAAAATCTTGACTCTTCGAGTGCACGATCGTGACCCCCTGTGGATGCCTCGTGTAGAAGCAAGACGCGTCGAAAAAATTCTTCCAGTTTGCTTGCGTAGCTTTTATGTCGTCACGTAGGCTTAACAGGAAAATTTGGCGGAATTGTCACTAGATACATTTTATATTTTTTAAGTGTTTTTCAATAATATTAATTTAATGTTATCTTTATATATTTTAAAATTATTTGTTAATATTAAATATGGATTTATTATTTATTTTAATATTATGCAAAGTAACACCTGAATCTGTTCATATAGTTATTAGTTTATTAATGCGAACAATAACCCACCATTTTTGTTAAGTTCAATACCAATCGCCGCTGTCACGACGTGATTTATTTTCGTTATGCGAAGTAAATAATTTACAAAGAGTTGTCTCTAAGGTACTTATCAGGAAAGTTTGGGATCCATTAAAATTACAAGACTATAAAATATACCTACGACTTAGGTACAAAAGTGAACTAAAGTTATAACGACTTCAGTATAAACTGTGGAGAACAATGCTTAAAAGAAGTCTTCCTATCTTATTTAATTAGAATTGACCATTACAGTATTGTTTTTTCCAGGTGAATCAATTATTATTATTTCCGTTGGAGTCAGTGGCATTATTGTCTAACATACTCGTATTAAACATTATAATTTATATTAGACAGCAAAACTCCAGGTAGGTACCTATTAAAATTTATCATATGCTATCTTAGTTTCGAAGGTTTTTTTTAACAATTAGCAAAAATATTATTATTTATGTATTTTTCTCACTTCATTGGCTACTTAATTTATAGAAAAACTGTAGTAGCATCACTACTTACAGGAATAAACTGAAAAAATAGCTAACAGATTTACCGTAGCATTGTATAGCTTCCAGCCAGAGGACTATTAATTAACATACTATATATTTTGTATCTCATTTTAAGTGAACATTAGTTCTTATGAGAAAATAAAGTTCTTTAAACCTAAGATAATCTGAACAATATTCTTTTAATTTTGCGAATTCTTTGATAAATACCAAACCAACGTGAATGTCCAAAAAATGGGAAAATAATAAAAGATGATATGTGGCACGAAATGTCGCTTATTTTATTTAGTTATAATCAGTGTACTTCGTTAACTATTTTTCTTATTATAAGTAATGGAATTAAACCTAGCCTACACGTTATAAAATAAAACTTGTCGTTATGCTAATTATGGTATTGGAATATATAGAAAATGTACGTACCTATCAATTATAATGACTTTATTTAAGTACCAACCATGTTATAGAAATTTGTCAATATATTGCTGAAACTTTCCAAAGAAAACGCAAGTATTCTTAGCGTAAATGAAAGCCACATAGCGCAGACACACCAGGTGCATGAATGAGAAAGAAACATATACAAAACTGCTCGATATAGATCAAGTTTGTTTTCAAACCGAATAGCTTACGTGAAAGAAAGTCTGTTTCTCAGTGAAAGCTCTGCAAATAAATAGTCTTGGAAACAATGCATGCATTGTTTGCTGTAAATTGGTTGAAGTAATTTACTTAGGGCTGTTTGAACTTTGCCACAATAAAGAAATATTTTTCATTTCGTTGCGGTGCCGGAGAATACAAAGCTATCTGCTGGAAATCAAAGTAACAATTTGCGAACGTTTTACACCCACATATCTGCGTTAACTAGAAAGATATATAGCGTGTTTCAACAAAGTATTAATACAATGCAGAATATTTTATGTTCCATTTGTGATTTATTGTTAAGAGCTGTCTATCTATATATAGAACTTCACATGAAAACTGTTCTGAATTTTATTTATAACCTTTACTCTTATATATCTTTTACTTATTAACAATGTTATTACCGCTGCTCTCCCACACACACTGCTGTTAAGCCTGTAACCAAAAATTAATGTGTATAATTATTGACCCCAAAGACCGAAACTATTAATGAAAGTAAATATGTCTCAAAATCAATTATGATATTACAAACAATGGAGTCCATCCAGTATTGATTCCACAACAGGCAAAGGCTGCATGACCTAGATTACAACACGAGTGACGTAGCGTGAAAGGCTGTTATAGCCCTATAGAGAGATCTAGGCAACCTAACACCCTGTTCTCTGCCAACAACAACAAATGTTTCCAAAACTCGAACATGGACCGAAATTATTTAGAAACTTTTACCCAAAACCCTTGATATAATTCTAGAGTTATTACTTATGCTCGGGATTTGTTTCCAATATTCCGAGCTTTATTACTCACCCTTGAGTTTGAATAAATGTTTTCGAAATTGCTCTTGGCCTTCAATTTGTCGAAGCTAATGCGAGACAATCGAAACATCTTATACTTAAAATCTGATTTAAGAATACTCGTATTTTATTCATGAACTATATAATAATAACAAATAATTTAAGATAAAAATGAATTAATATTTTTTGAACACCCTTGCTCGTAAAGTGAGCTTTATTATATCGTTCTTAGGGCCATAAACCGAACTAAAACACCCTCGTGCATAATAATATTATACATTAGTGCGTAATAGAATTATCCATACAAAGTTTATGCGAGTAAACAGAGCACTTTCAATTTAACCGGATAATTTATCCCTACAAAGTTAAGTTAGTACCTAACTGCAAACTATATGCGAGTAAACAGAGAATTTTCAATGTAACCGGGTAATAGAGATTTATAACAACAAAGAGGTTTGTAAGTAATTTTTTCATTTGCGCGCTATTTTCCATAATTTTCATATGTCGTTTGTATCGCATTTGTGCAATATATTTTTTTGTCCTCGCAAGGGTGTTGAAAAAGTGCGTATAAAACTCTTGAGCAACTTGCTCATTATACACTCGGCAGATTTACGCCCTCGCCTACGTCTCGGGCTGCAACCCACAGCCTCTTGTATAATGAGCAACTTAGCTCACTTGTATCGTAATGTATTATAGAATAGCACTTAAAAATATATATGCAATATATCTAGTGACAGTTCCGCCTAATTATTATGTTAAGCCTACGTGACGTCATAAATGCCACATAGCCAAATCAGAAGAATCTTCAACGCGTGTCGCTTCTACACGAAGCATCCTCGGGAGGTCTGGGCTCTTTGATCGCTCGATCGAGAGTCAGCAAAACTGTCACTAGTTACATAAATTATATTTTTTAAGTGTATTTCTAAAATATCAATTAAATGTATTCTTAAAATATTACTTAATATGGATTTTCGCAAAGTAACGCCTGAATATATTCATTATCATGAACTATATCTAAAATATGACATTATATCATAAAGTTAAAATTACGACTTTAGCAAAAATGTGGAGATCTAAAACGGGACATAAAAGCTGGCAGCATAGTTTTCCCCACACGTCTAACGATAATTTTATTACTCAATATAAACTACACGTTTCTAATTTGTGACATGGTTCAACATTATATCGGATTCGTGCGTCGAATAGTGTTATTTATGTACATACTATTTTCTGCCCGCGGTTTCGAGCCTTTGATTTGGTTATATTGCATTTGGGAATTACTTTATAAATCGGATTCGGGATTAAAGTATAGATACCATTATGTGCTCTTCCAGGACTAAACGAATCTATTTTCTAAGGATCTATCAAACGGCATTAGGTCGCAAAGGAATGCTGTTTTGCGCAATACCAATGACGTTTGATAAACCTCATTAAATAATAAGTAGAATTTAAAGGTAGTTACATTCTTTCTCTGCCAGAAAAGGAGATGAAACCCAACATTTTGGGATCAAATTTCCATAATTATTATGATACGCACAATGTTAAGTCATTAAGATAATTTGTCACAAATACCGTCGACAACATCGATCACCTACACAACTACATAAATAAAGTCAAACTTAACCTTTCCGAATTATTTTATCGTCCACTAAAAGTTATGTTGCAAAGTCAAAAACGTCAAAGTGACGTTTGGGGGTATCCTCCCTCGGCAACTTGACGAGGGTTCCGCTTAAATACTTATTTGTGCGAGTTTACTGCCGCGTGGCTGATGTCAGCCTCGGAATTGGAATGCGAAATACGACCGCCATCATTATTTTAATTTGACTCAACTCAAGTACGCTAAACACTTCTAAAATTATACACGCTTTTTCAAATAAACAACGCATCTGTTTTAGAATAAACGGTGTATTGTGATTGCACGTAGCGTGGAAAATTGGTCAAATATTTCGAATAACCACACTGCGGAAGTACCATGTTTTCTCGGTCATCAAACAATTTCTAACAATGGAAGCACAAAGGTATCCAGTAAAAGGACCGCATTGTTTTGCGATGCAACACACGATCGCGACCTACATACGATTTTCTCACATGATTAGTTTGGGAAAGCTCGCCTCGGCGGCATCAGCATAAGCAAACACAAGGGTTTAACTTTCGTAACTCGGGCGTGCCTGTAAAAACGCGGCCAAAGGGTTCAGTAACAGGCCCATATTGAGTGTACAGGGACGAATTAGCATTTCAGAGACGCGCTACAAAACGGTTCCGCTCAGTGGAATTAATGAACGCGAAACATTGTCATTAAACTCCATGTAAACACTCCTCAGATGCGGAGTTTGAGCGTTGCTTAAATTTGGCAATTAAGAGGTGCACTTCACGTGTGCCTCTGAGCTGCGTATTGATTAAGTCAAGACGGCGCGGCACCTGCAAGCTCCCTGTCATACACTCATGTGGTGCTTACCCGACCGAGATTAACTAAGTCAAGTCTGAGTAGCGTTATCAAATTAAACCAAACTGAAATCTTGGGAAGCTATAGTGAATTATTAAAGTTGCTAAAAGGGTTTAATCCTGTTTTAAAAGTTGAGGCGTGAAAAGTTATTTCTATAGTTAGCTCGCCGTTATTCAACGACGGGGCTGTTAAAGTCGTACTCCATAAAAACTAATGGCGACTCATTTACGGAGCCGTCCTCGGATTTCTCTACACTTACTCAGTAACTGTTATTTCATGATATAATATCTTTTATTGCTTTATATAAATTTATTAAGGGATCATACTTTGGTTCTATGGATAGTTAACCCTAATGGACAGTTTGTTTATCAGCTGGTTATAATGCGACTGAACGTAATACATATCATGCAGGAGGCGTTTGTAGTGAAGCTAGTCTTGTCGTTTTTAACCTGTAACAATGTTCGCTGCCATTGGTATTTGGATGGGTGAACGCTAGTGGCAATTAATTCTGAGCGTATACGTGTGTTGGAGGGCACGATAAAAGCCATCGTCGGTCCAGGTGTTTGTCTTTGCAGTCGTCATATATTTATTAAGCACACAAAACAGAACAAAATCAATACATTGCTAAATAACAGAGTTACAATTATCAATCTAGATCGTATTTTAAAAACTGTACCTAGCATGTTGGTAGGAGATTTTGCGTATGCTCGCCTGGCTATCGACCATTAGAATATCATTCTCCAAGCACCTAACGGTATGTTCCAGTAGCTGGCTTTGAGAGCCAATAATTTTAGGTGAGCCTGAATAAAATCTTCGAACACATCATCATTTAAGTACCATCAGTTGAGATAGTTGTCAAGAGCTAATGTAAGAGTAATTTTAAAAAGTTCCCCTATAATAGCAGGCAAGCCTTTAGCCATCTACAGGACACAGTTTCAGACACCTAATGAGAATTTCTTTCTCAGTAAAACTAGCTGTCTGACGCAGGCATCTATCTATATCTACTGAGTATTAAACAAAAGCCTATTATTGAAATAAAATAGGTAACTCTTTAGAAACTCTCCTCCTTAATGTTTGAATTTTTTTTACTACTAGAAATCAAAACAGCTTCTAAACAGCATTCACTTGTCGTTTACGTAATTTTCTGTTAATTAATTCTTGGATTTCCCTATTATTGCTAAAAACCTTTCTCGCTACTCCCACGACCTTATTACGATTCCTTTTGGAATTCTTTTTGGCAGTTTACTCGCTACCCTAATTAAATTAAATACGAATGATAACTTTCATTTTATTTGTTGGTTTATGTTTAAAAAAGCTGCAGTATTTTATATCCACTTACGGAATTTCTCTTTCAAAATCATCATAGATCACTCTCCGCGTAGGAAGTACCCGTGGAGTTGTTATGAATAAATTCATGTATTGTGACACAAGTCGAATACCGAATTCCGATGATAAAAAGAATATAAATAACGGCAAGTGCCCCAGGTAAACATAAATGCTTGTGTATAAGTTGTTATATGTAAGAGAAGTACACAATACGAATTTAACACAAGCGGCTGATGTAAGGCCATAGCAAGTTTAACAGAGGGCGAATGAAGAATATTGTTTCAATATTACGGAGCATTTTATTTTATAGTATCGTTATATTTTGTAAAATGATGCAACTCAATATGAACTAACATAATATTATTAGGTCTATATTGGTCTATATCTACATAATATTAATAGCTACTTCAAAAATAATAGTATGTATTTTAAAATAGTAGGCATCTATGATCCTATCTGACTATTAAGTAATAAACTTTTTTTTCTAGTCTGAATTATTTGCGTAGATAAGCTAGGTAAATCTGACTACAATTTCGGCCACATCCGGTGGTATTATTCAAGAATTGTTTGTGACGTTCTAGCTCGAATATGAACTAACTCTTTAAACAGCTGCCTGAAGACACGGTTAGCTGCTTGGCTACAGATTTACTGTTACATAGCCACATTAAGAGGGGTTTGCCATTATCCCCATTCTTGGCAGCCGTATTGGGATTGCAGTGTAATCAGTTCCTCGGAAGACGTTGCTGCCTACATGTGACAAAGTGGTAGCTTTTTGGTTCGTTTCCTTTCCAATCACCATAAATTACAAAGATATATACAATATGTCACAAAGGACTTACATACATCTATATTTAATAGGCATATAACCAAAACTTTGGTATAATAATAAAGATTTTATTTCACACAGAAAAGCCATAGTTCCGCTGATAAAAAGTGGGTATCAAAATGTCCTAGCTTGCGCCAGGATTGCCTTCCGTTTGGCAAATGGCCAGCAGCCTTTACCGACTCGCTTGTATACGATGGAGTCAAAATCTTTATGGAAATTTATTGCCACCCTCGATCAGAATGTCGGAAATTATAGCTAATGAAAATTGATTAAGTGCCTCGAACACCTGAAAGACGTTTTTTGGAGAAATACCTTTTTTAGTATTTTACAGTAAAAAGATAGAAGAAAGAACTTCAGTGTTTTTAGAATTCCCTAAAACTGGGCACTGCAGCAAGTGGAATTGTGGCAATCGAGACTTAAAAAGTAGCCTCGGAAGATTGAGTGCAGTGCATTGTCTCTCACAATGGTGCTACTGTTACTCTAATGGATAGACGTGATACTTACCATGAGGCACCGTCTTGTCTCTTTCGGCGATTATTAACATAGAAAAAATTGCCTGGTTGAAATTTTACAGAATATGCGTAAATTCTATATGAAGACACGGGTGTTTGAGCGTGAACTTACTATGAGTTGATATCACTATCGACAATGTTTCGGTTTCTAACGGAAGCCTTCTTCAGGATTTTGAGTGTGGTACGTCCGCCGCGGTCGCGTCTCGCTTCACACTCGTGTGAAGACGAGCCGTGCACGAAGCCGAAACTATATAATTAATCCTAGACAAATACTAGAGAGTATGAAATTACTTGTGGAAGTTATTTATTTTTCTTGGCACTCGTACTTACCTTGTTGATTCTAAATAATGGACCTCACATTATCAAAGTAAAAAAGTAGATTTACTCTTCTAGTGATGCATATTGCTTGCAAGGTCATTGTAACTTGCCTAAAATAACGTTCACCATTGATCTTCCAGATTTGAAACACTTTTTTTGGTTAATTATGTAACTTAAAAACTACTCGACCGATGTTAATGAAATCATAATGGGTTTAAGTTTTACTTGGAGGTATTCTCTACACAACGAAAAAAGATACATCATCAATGCGTATTTTTTTTTATGTTATTCTGACGGAACAAACCCGGGGCCCACCTGATGTTAAGCGGACTAACCTCTGCCTATAACAGATACATTTCGTCATAAGTAACGAATTGCACTGCGCCCGTCACCTTGAGACATAGTTGTTAAGTCTCATGTGTCTGTAATTTCACTGGCTCTCAAGGACTGCTGCCGGAACACACTGTTAGCTGCTTGGCAACAGATTTTCTACTTGAGGGTGGTCACTAGCCAGGCGGGCAGTCGCAAAATGCCCTTCCATCATGCGGCGAAGCTCAAGCCCGCGGGATTCGAACCATGGACCTGCGGCGCGGCAGTCCATAGCCAATGCCACTGAGCCATCACTGCTTTCGCCAAAAACTAACAATCGAAATGAGAACCTCCTCCTTTTTAGAAATAGGTTAAAAAACAAAACGTAAAAAAACAAAAGGGGACATACATACACGAATGCGTTTTTAAAATTATTTTTGTTGCTCAATGGTAAAAACGGTAATTTATTGGCGGTATTGGGCGGGATAAATAACAGAAAAACAAAGTAAAACAACTAATAAAACAATAGCTAAAGCGCCAGTCAGGCTTGCTCTGAGGATCTAGCAATGATGGCCAAGCGGTAACAACTATGGAATGCCGTGCCGCAGTTTATGTTGGAAGGACAGTTTGCGAATGCTCGCCTGGTTAGCGGTGAGGGTGCTCAACTAGAAAATCTGTCGCCAAGCACCTATCAGTGTGTTCCGGCAGCAGCCTTTGAAATGCATCTGTTATAGGCAGAGGATAGTCTGCCCACTTAACATCAGGTGGTCCTCGCGCTTGTTGCGCCATTAAAGAGGATCCCGAACTGAATATGAAAAAATATTGATATTTTGGTATATAGCTTATACATAATATAATAGATATCGATGTGCGAGACCGAATCGCACTTGGCCGGATTCATTCACAAGCGGTAGAGATTTGCATATTGATAAAGATATGTTATTTGGATACTTGACAAGATTAAAGTAATATTTGGCACGATCTGATACAATCTAGTTTCGAGGCAAAAATCATTATAAACTCAAGAACTAAACGCTCTAACAATTTGAAATATTTTCAAACTTTTACAAAAGTATAAGACTTTTGAAAGTTGTGTAAATTATGCGCGTCCATAATTACATGGAAAGTCAGAGTACGGCTTACAAATTAAAATTAGCCTTGTTCCAGCTTATTACTTTCAAGAGTCTGAAATTATAAACTTGAGCGTATCGGGGACTAGGCTTTTACTATAAGTATAAGTGACGGGAGTAGGAGAGGGGTTGAAAAGGGGGCTGGGAGAAATAATACATTGATATTTCCAGGGTCCTCGAGGGTTGTAGCTATCGCGGCTCAAGTCACTCAGGCTCGAGTATCCTCGACGGGTGGGGCGAGAGATTGTAATCCAGCTTTGTCAGACGCGAAGACAGGAAGTGGTGGAGAACCTTCAAAATAATACCGGATGGAAGCTAGATGATCGATATATTAAGCACCATATTCAAAGAAATGTTTGAGAATATTTCTATTATCTTTTCAGGAGAAAAAGGCTTAAAATTAATCGATTTAATGATTAATTCAATAAATCTATATATACTAATAATCGATATATACTAATATATCGATTTAATGATTTAATCATAAAATCGATACATACTTTACGATGTATATAGTGATTTGGGAAAGTACTTGCACATAGGTAAAAAAAATATCTCCTAAATAATGATTATGCTACGTGTAGAATCGGAACGTGCCGAAAATTCTTCCACTTTGTCTACTTAGCGTTTATGATTATAACATCACGTCGGTTTAGCAGGAAAATGAGGCGGTGACAAAACCGCTGTATATACACATATTTTTCTTTTAATTCTTAATATAATGATTTGTTTTAATATTTGTTATTATTTCTTATGGATTTCAGCAAAGTAACACAAAAATCTAATAATACAAACTACCTCGTCAAGCAAAATATTAAATTGTTGTGGTAAAATTTAGCACGCCGCAACCACTTAGAATGGCGGCGGGTCGGGCGGATATGTCAGTTTATATTCCCGCAGTTTGATGAAACAAAAAAGCAAACACATGCACCGATAATAATCGATAGATGGAGGACTTTCAACGGTCGCTTGGCAAAGGGCAAAAATTTTGCTATACTACCACATTAATCACACGACTAAATACAGACTGTAACCATCGCATTACATACTCCAAAAGGTATACAAGTATAGTGTTAAATCTTAATACGGAAGAGCGAGACCCTCTAACACAGGTATGTTAATACTTAAAAGAGAGTCTCAAACATATAAACTGTAAATTAGATTAAGTTTCCTGAAATAAATATTTTGTATTTTGTTGGTTTTTACACCTTTAGTGTTGTTTGAATTTAGATTTATTACAAAACACCATCTGTTTTGATTTTTTAAGCTGTCACGGTCATTTGAACTATAGTTATTATTAGAACCGGGATATTTACCGTGTTTTTGATTGTTTATGAGCTCTCGATATTTCGGCACTGTTGCAAGCGAGTATCAAGATCACGATTCACGAGTACACTGAAGTCTATGCGAGTGGATGGTCGGCACAAGTGCAGACGATCCGGTCTACCCTCTTTTGTGTACGTTTTTTCGGCAAGGCGATGCTATTATTGTCACTCAAACCACTATTTAAATATCGACATGCAAAAGTAACGATATCAGATCGTCATATATTTGTAACATTTCTGCGGTTTTCTTTCCTATGCAAGAGCATAGGTTAACCACTGGATGTTCTCAACAGTTGAAACCCATCTTCCCTATTGAAGTTTCGATATTTTGTTATTTCGATCGCTTCTCTTACCATTCTCGGTATGTAGTGGCGTTCTGTCTGGTTGCGTAACTCAATCCAGTGGTTAGAACCAGAGTACAGAAGGTGTTGAAATATGGCAAATTTTTCAATATCATTATTTTTGATTGCTCTTATATAAGAGCTCCTAAATAATATAAACAATCAAAAACACGGTAATATCCCGGCTCTAACAATAACTATACTATGTTTTGGTTCAATAACAATAACGAGCAAATTATATAACATAAGAACATTAAAGAGCCCTTCTCTGAAAAATTAATTGCCAATTAGCTTCATGATTAAGCTATTATCGTAAATTTGAAATCAAAATTATCAGGTGCTTATGTTTCCGATAAATTAAAGAATTCATTGAGTCGTCAATTTTTAGACAGGAGTATATAAAATTTAATAATTCAGAGAGTCAGTGGACCGAAGAAAAGATTTATTGAAAATCGCGCGCCTGAACATAATTCATGCAAAAAGGGTCTGGGAAACAATGCCAAAATAGAATGTGCCCAATGTGACCATTGTTCATTTAAGGATTTATGTGTTAGGGTGGAAAGGTATGAGATTTAGTTCTCAAACTTCAAACCAATATCTGTTTAGTTATTTCGACACAGTCGTTTAAAAGTGCAATTGTATCTCAAGCTCAACAGTAAACAATGCTTCAAAGACAGAAAATTATCAAATCCAAGACAACACTATACTATCAGTTGTTTTTAAGGTAATTAAAACATATGGGTATGTCAAATACCTACTGACTTAACACCTTATAAAAAATAAATAGGTTTAATAATTTAATCGCTTTGCCTTCAATTACGTGCCCCTTATATCCTATTTTATTACATTAAATGTTGCAAAGGTCGTTTTATTTACTTTGAGCTAAACAACAAGTACAGCCTGCAATGAAACGGTTATTCTTTCACTTAGAAAGTTCCAGCAATTTACGATTCCAAAACTGCTTAATTGCCGATTATATTGTTGGCATATAACCAAAATAACATAATTCGTATTTGCATACAAGTTGGACGTGGCGAAGCTACATCGTTTTGGTATGTCACTGACCGTTTTATTATGTTTGACCACACAATTATATAATAGTTTCATTGACTTGACTGGTTTTTACGCGCTAAATTAGAATTATGAAAGTTCTTTTTTGGTTATGTTTATTTTTATGACTTAATTAATAAATGGTCAACATGTAAGTAGATAGTTATTTACGAAACTTGAAGTTTAGGAAGCTTGAAGCGCTCGTAACCAAGTTTGCTTAGCCATTCTGAATCGATCAGCAAAGTTAAGCAACGTCCGCCGCGGTCATGACTTGGATGGGTGACCGCTGGTGACATTACTACTGAGCGCTTGCGTGCTTCGGAGGGCACGTTAAGCCGTCGGTCCCGGTTGTTGTCTTAGGATAGCAGTCGTTAAAGCATGGTGGTAGGGCAATTTGCAAATGCCTTTGCAAATTGCCCTACCACCTTTGCTTTTTTTTTTTTTTATGATTTTCAACTTGAGGGTGGTGGCTAGCCAGGTAGCCACCACCCTCAAGTTGAAAATCTGTCGCCAAGCACCTAACGGTGTGTTCCGGCAGCTGTCCTTGGGAGCCAGTAACTTTAGGTTAGTCTGAACAACATCCTCGACCACATCATCACTTACCATCAGGTGAGATAGTGGTCAAAGGCTAACCTATCAGGCATAAAAAAAATAAAAATTAAGAATACTGAAAGAGAATATTTTTCACCTAGATATACATAGATTACTAGCGGAGCTTAATACCACGGTCTTCCTCGTTGGAAAGTAATCTGTGCTCCAGGTTACAAACCATATAGTCTTTGCGAACTGTTTTGGCAGAGCACATTTTAATCTGTACGAAATTCGTAACTCCACGGTACCACAGAACGTATACTCAAGTAAACCATAATGGGGATGCAATCATAAAGTCAAAACATCGGTCATGGGCGAGTTGGACACTCACACCGAGGATTCCGTACTTATCAACACTGAATGTACCAAAAGTTTTTTCATACAGATCCTTAGCGGGAGTCCGACCTGCACTTGACCGGTTATTGATATTTCTTATTGTACGTTAGATATTGGACTATAATCATACCAAGTTTGACTCTTGTATGTATTACCGTTTTTACGACATAACTAAAAGAAAACACGTTAAAAAAACACGTCTATTTTATGGGGAAGGTTTTTTTTTTGTACTTATGTTATTATTGTTATTTGTTAGGCAATCCGATACAAACACATATTCTGAGAAAACTTTTACCAGCTACCAAGATAACGTTCCAAAGATACAGCGCCCTTGCTTAAGCTTCAATTTTGACGGACGGACAGACAGCCGAGGCTGTTCTTAGCTTAGCTTAGTAGGGTTCCGTTTTCTAGTGCAGAACTCTTATAATAAACGCCAAATTTACAAGACCTGTTATAGTCTTGAAATAATATTGGCACAAATTAGTTAGATTAGTTCTAGGAGGATTTATGCTGATTATAACTGAACAGACAATATATTCTTTCAGACAGAATCACATAGTATAGTACTTACTATGTGATTCTGTCTGAAAAAATACTGTTGCATGCAGTGTCATGCAGACGAGGTTATGTCAACAAACACGAATAAAAGAGCAGCAGTAATTGGTATATTACAAAATATATCACTTGCCCGCTGCTTTAACTGCCCACAGCAAGCGATTCTGAATTCAAAGTTCTTCCACAGATTACTGTTGCCACAGATTGTTCTACTACCTACGGTCCGCGTTCTCCGCACGAGTTCCAATCTTAGTAGATTGCAGAGTTGTTAAACTCGACCGGAGACACGTCACAGGTCCACGCTCCCTATTTCTGCCTATTTTTATGATAACATTACCCTTTAATCATATAGCAAAGGTCTTTTTCGCACCATATATAAATAATGCTTTTATTGACATAATAAAACGAACTACTTATATATAACACTACAGCTATAACAATGAAAGTATTACGACAACCTACAAGCCATTGCAGACTTACAGGCAGTCCAAATGTTCCAGCCCACTACCAGATGGCAGCTTTCCCAGCATGCTGGCAGCGTTGCCCCGTTAGATTGAAATGCTTATTCAATCATTAGTTCAACATTGTTGGACATTGCGACTAAATAGAACTCTGACAAAACGTGCGTGCTCTTTGACCACCGCAGTCTGATAGCTTGTGTGCGCATTCATCCAAGCTATTGCATACTTCACTCACGGTGATTGCAGAACGCAAAACTCTGAAGTCAGAACTTTAGACCGCTGGTTGTGGGACCGACGTATGTGTATGAATGAATATCAAGACAAAAATTTTGAAAAGAGTAAAACAACTGCGACTGCTTCATTTTTGTGTGTAAAATAATCTTGAGTCCTGGGTTCGATCCACGGGTTGGAGAAGTTTTTCCTGATAAAGAAAGTTTAGAATCGTCAACCGGAGTCTGGCACTGTGCCGGTAGATGACAATAAGCTCACTCCCTATCATACGGGACAGGCATCCCTTCGAGGAAGAGCGATATAAATGACGATATGTTTATGTAAAACCAACTGAACATTCTACGTACATTAAGTTATTTTGCGCAGACATGAAAATGTATCGAACCACGACCTTGCTGTCCTCACCGCATCGGCGGCGCGGTGTGCGTTGTTGCTGTGACGTCACGAGTCCGGACGCAGCTGTCGCACGTCGCGTCGCGCGGAACCCTACCATGGGAAAGCGCCGCCCCCGAGCGCTCTCACTGTCGACTACAGCTCGGCATTGGCACTCAATCATTATTGAACTTGACTCACTTTTATATTATTTGCTGTCAATTAAGAAAACACGCTGGATGTTTGCATTAAGTTCAATGCCAATTGAATTGCTGCAGTGTTGTTTGTCTCAACAGTCTGGCACTGTCCCGCTACCTATTACATAGCATACAAACAGGTCTGTCTAAGCATGTAAAGTGTCCTCCAGTTCCCTTCACACCTAAACATAGTAGTGTTGTCACACTACTGCTTCCTCGTAAAATACCTGACACAGCTGTGGTACCCACCGAGACGGACCCTTCTAGCTTTTTAAAGGACCTAATTAAAATGAATGATTTAACTATGAAGTTTATCGTATTGATTCATAACTTCATACTTAACCAAATTAAAATCCGATAACCTTTAAAACAAACTTAAAAGAGAGGGATGGACATCACACATCAGAAACCGCACTAAAGCATCAATTAAAAAGGTATAAAGTAAACACTCTTATCCGCTTATCTTGTTACACCGATCGATACCATAAATTCCCAACATAGGTATTAAAGTGTTGTAAATCACGATGCAAAGCGAAGGAACTTCGGTTGTTTGGTTCCTACTTTTGTGCTTTGAATAGGGATGGTCTCGCGAACCCTTTCGATCAATAGATTTGATGGGCCTACACATAAATTTTACTACGCGCCTACCCTGTATTGTACAATTGATGTTGACCTGATTTATTCACTTCCTTAATCGAACGAAGTACGATTTTGTTTGCCTGTTTCCCTTTTCCGTTATATTTTCCGCATACATGAAATATCTAGTTTTATACACTCTTCTTTACGCAAAAAGGGAAATTAATTTTTGAAAGCACGGCAATGCGTTTCCAAAGCAAAGCATGGACACAGGAAACTTAATAATAACTTAATAACTCATAAAACCCTCCCAACTAAGAGTCTATCTCGCGTGAAAGAGGGTTTTGCTGTTAACTATCCTACTGCCTACTATTTTATTATAGTATGACCGTAACCTATAAGAGACACAACTGAATTTCCATCTGTAAAACCTATTTTGTATTTTTTTTATCAGTATTTTTTTTGGATGAAAAAAGTAGAATGGTGGATTTTATTTAAAAAACAATTTGTTGATAATGTACAAGAAAATTATTGCAAATTATTTACAAACCCTCTCCTATCAATGGTTTCCATGACAGAGGGCAAAGATTGCTGGATTTTCGTAAAGATTTTTTATCATAAATTAATTTACTTTCAAATGCAATATTTTTTTTGAATAAAATTGTAAAAAAATATTACTATCCTAATATTAGCGAATCACTACCAACTGAAACAAACATCTGAAATTTAAACACTAAATATACGTGCCATTTTGGAATACCTGGTGCTCCATCTTAGACCACATCAATGCTTAACATCAAGCAGGGTGTGGTCAAACGCGAACCTATCAAAAATAAAAAATAAAGTCTTCCGGCTGATGATGAAGACCAAATTTCAACACTTCCTTGCGAGTAAAGAACAAATCTGTGACAGACATACAGAGAGACGTAAGATGTATATGAGTTTCGTTTTTCCATCAAAAGTAAAGAACATAAAAAATAAAAAATATTGTATCCAGAACATACCCGCGGCAATTGTTTCATTCAATTTGTGTCCCTTGTCCACACACAATTGAGAGCTGTAGCTTTTATTTTATTGGAAACTAGGGTACGCCAACCACCCTGAGGCATTGTGGCGACAACCGCCCTGATTCAGTTCATTTGCTACGCCGAACGTTACAGTATATTTATTTAGTATAGGTACGATATCGCAACCACAGCTTGTCGCATGTTTCACGAAAGATACCTGAATTTTATTGTGCCTGTTTAGGACTACAATTTTTGTGCAGCTGGGGGAATGGATTCAGTGTTATTGAAAGTTAGAGAATTTTTAACGTATCTGCTTTATCTATTACAGAGATCTTATTGTCAACAATAGAAGACGGAAGATCAATATATTACAGCACGATAATCATCTACAGAACATCATAGAAGGAAATATATAATGGAAAAAAGGGAAAAGAAGGCCCTGACGCGCTCATATCAATATATAAAAAGATTTATTTTCTCTAATTTTACCACTTTTCGGACAAACAAAAGGTCCACCACGGGCAGTGCGCATAGATCGGACTTTATTTAATTCATGTTTTGTTTTATGTTTCGTTACTTATTAGTCTCAAATGCCCCGAAAATAAGAAAAAAAATATAACTATACCGAAGATGCCGATGACTCAGAGCATGAGCCGATGTTCTATCTACTCGTACTTAGTAGAAAATATATGATGACCTCGATGGCTGTGCGATTTAACAAAGTAAGGACAAGTAATATAAAGACGCTTCCAATACGATGTTAAAAGTAAATGAACAAAAGCAACAAAAAGTTGTTATTCCGCAATGACATCATCGCGCTGAATGCTTTAGCTACTTGTTTATCCAGTGTGCCTCAGAGGATTTTACTAAGCCAATGTGACTCGCTCAACGAGAACAAGAAGCTTGTGGATTTCAATTCTCTTTGTCAAGTGGACTGGGACGTCGGGAATGCGTTTTAGAGACAAGGGCACTTGCGGCGACCGATATCTTCAACCGCTCTTCAAGTTAGCGTTCAGCCTAGCTTACTAACACTTTTGCCGCTTGGGGTGACTTGTTCTTTTTAAACTTATTTATACCTATTTACAACTTGAAAGAATCATAATGGTTGAACTAAGGTTAATGAGAGCTCAAATTACACAGTTGAAGCAATGATTGCCGAGGGGTAATAGCTATGGACTGCGTTGCCGAAAATCTTCCGCCAAGCATAAATCAGTACTATATTAATATTATAAATGCGAAAGTAACTTTTTCTGTCTGTTACGCTTTCACGCCAAAACTACTGGACCAATTTGAATGAAATTTGGTATGGAAATAGTTTGAGACCCGGGAAAAAATATAAGATAGTTTTTATCCAACTGCGCAAAAAAAGTTAATGTTTTTGCCCGATAGCCGACATACGCGCGGGCAGAGCCGCGCCCGGAAAGCTAGTACTGTATGTTCCGGCAGCAGTTCTTGAGATCCAGTAAAATTACAGGTACCTACATGTGACTCAAGAACTGTATGTCCTAGGGTGACCGGTGCAGTGTTATAGGCAGAGGTTACCGCTTAACATCAGGTGAGCAACGTGCTTCTTCCGTTACAATAATATAAAAAAACCGGCCAAGTACGAGTGGGACTCGCGCACGAAGGGTTCCGTACTATTATCTGTAACCTAAAACCTCTTTTATTGTATGGGAGCCCTCTGAATTATATATTTATTTTATTTTAATTAATTATATTTAAAGAGAACTTAAAACTAAATATTCTGTGAATAGTTAAAGCGTCTATGACTGTCACCGTTATTAGTATCGAGCAAGAAACGGTAAAAAATCAAGTTTGTTGTATGAGAGCCCCCTTAAACATTTATTTTAATTAATTATATTTAGAGAGAACATAAAACTAAATAAAACTTAATATTCTGTGAATAGTTAAAGCGTTTATAACTGTCATCGTTATTAGTATCGAGCAAGAAACGGTAAAAAATCAAGTTTGTTGTATGGGAGCCCACTTAAATATTTATTTTCTTTTATTTTTAGTATTTGTTGTGATAGCGGCAATCTGGGAAAATTTAACTGTCTAGCTATCACGTTCTTGAGATACAGCCTTTTGACATAAGGACGGACGGACAGCAAAGTTTTTTTTTTTTTTTATGCCTGATAGATTAGCCTTTGACCACTATCTCACCTGGTGGTAAGTGATGATGTGGTCGAAGATGTTGTACAGGCTAACCTAGAATTAAAGTCTTAGTAATAGGGTCCCGTTTTTACCCTTTGGGTACGGAACCCTAAAAAAACCGACTTAAGAATATAAGACAACTGTTGTTTTGAGTATAAGTCTGTATCCTGCTGTTAAATATTATAAAGGACGACTAAATATCTAAAGGCGAATAAAGGAAAATGTCCCTCATGTATGAGCAGCAGGTCAGCTACCAATCATAGCGATGTGAGTGGGCTGCTGCACACTGGACGTACCACAGAGTTTCTCATCTGAGTGACCTTATAGTAATCTAAGTTACCGACGAAAACAAACCTATGAGTGTTAGCGTCAGAAAGGCTGCCACATAACAAAAATCAAAACATCTCTCTATGTTGAGCTGTTCCCGGAGTATGTACCTACCTACAGTGTATTAGTAGATCAAATATATTTTTATTATTCTGTTAATTGTGGTGTTAACATGTTTTTAATATGTTTCTCAAACTGGTTTTTACACCATAAGATTCCTCATAATAGATACTACCGTATAAGATTCAGCCAAGCAAGAATGTTTGTGTTCCAGATTTAAGAATACAGACGTAGCTTCAACATATCCAATAGATACCCTGAGTCGTTGGTAGACGGCCCTGTCCCCATTGTACCATTTCTAGGCGGCAACAATAAATAGCTTCACTCTGAGGCTGCACACCTGCTTGTTTTGTCTTTCTTCTCCATTTTTGTTTGGGTAAGAAACTTAGCCGTGTACATATAGGTAGTGTGCTGAAGTATCCAAGACTATTTCTTAATTTCTCTTAAGTATTGATTAAGATGATAGTAAAAAGTGCCTGTAAAACAAATGAGTCGATTGAGTAGCATGCGCCATTACTCATATTGCTGTATAGGTATAGTGTAGGATTTTGCTGAGCAATTGGCGAACAACAGATCTGTTCACCTACTATTTTAAAGTTTATATGGCACCCAGATGGTAAAATTACCAACGAGTTGTTAAGTCTCATGTGCCTGTAATTTCACTGGCTCTTAAGGACTGCTGCCTGAACACACCGTTAAGTGCATGACGACAGATTTTCTACTTGCTAGCCATGAGGCATTCGCAAAATGCCCTTCCACCATGCGGATGCGAACCATGTACCTGCTGCGCGGCAATCCATAGTCAATGCCACAGCCATCACTGCTTCAAAAGATTTGTAGCATATCATAAAATAACCCAAATATAAGATATGTTTCGTGTTATATTTACAATAATATAAAATGACGATATACTTAGGGAGGTAACTACTATATCGAAGGCGTGTGTAATGGTTCATTGTATTTGCGGTAAGTGGTCTGAGATTACACAAATTGATGCTTGTGTGTTTGAAGTGAAAGGAAGTGTTCTGTTCCAGATAATGGACTCGCTTGTTTTGTTTTTAACAATGCATCGGTTATGATGCCGCCGCCGCCCGTCCGCCGCTACATCGCATCCCGGTAACTCGCCGCCAGCTAACCGCATTCATAAAAGACGCCCAGACCACTTGAAGAAAAATTGCAAAACATAAACAATAGCTAAGTGTTTTACTCGTATTTATCCTTGATTTGGTGTAAACTGTTGCCATTCTAAATACAAAATAAACGAGCTTGGTGCCTAGCTCAGATTTCTTAATATCATCGTTGCTTCACACTAATATTATAAATGCGAAAGTAACTCTATCTGTCTCGCTTTCACGCCAAAACTACTAGACCGATTTGAATGAAATTTGGTATATAAATAGATTGAGACGCGGGAAAAAATATAGGATAGTTTTTATCCAACTGCGCAAAAAGAGGTTAATGTTTTTGCGCGATAACCGACATACGCGCGGGCGGAGCCGCGCCCGGAAAGCTAGTAAGTTATAAATAACATTTAGCGCTGATATACGCAGGTTTTCTCATAATCTTACGAAAGCATCATGTTTTTCATAGCAATTTATATTTTGTTAAGGCTACAAATAAAAAAAAATATTATTGTTATATATCATCACTAGAGATCTCATTCCTCTGAAATTGCTCATAGAAAGGTGTAAAATGGTTGAAATTCAAACAGTCTGGTATCTCGAGGGATATTTCACGCGTCGTCAATAGCGATCGCATTCGGTTGATAGGATGTCGATCCACTTTATACCCAAGACGCATTTGAGAAAGGCACAAGTGTCGCCGCAGCTTCAGGTTCTTCGAAAATCGCACCTTGCATTACGCTTTCCTGATATCCGATTGGTTGGCGGATGAGTCCGGAGTTCTCACATAATGTTCGGGGCATCGCAGAGTAGTTGTGAAACGAGTCTAGAGCTTCTGTTGCGTCTAGACTGTGCGCGGCGGGCGCGTCTCGGATCCCTATCGGCTGCCGTAAAATTATGTGACGTGGGCGGGCGATGTACCGTCCTATATATAGGATATCCGCCCGAATCCGATCTTTATTCACTTATTTAATTTATGGCAAACTTGTCCAACTATCGGGTGTACGTTAAACTAACAATTCACATAGCTCTCTTGGGTGGTTTCGCTTTTATGATAATAGTAGAAGGTTTTCATTGAAAGTTTCAATAGTATAAAAGCACTTTTAGATGACTCGAGTGCGGCTGCTTAACTTGCTAGTTGTACATAAATTATGTCGTTGTATAAACTTTAGTACAATACTATTAGTAAGTAAATGGAATGCTGTTTTCATTTTATTGCGTTTACTTGAATTGTGTGGTCAATCGTATCTGTATTTGCTATGTAATTGACATGATTTATTTTAAAATCAAACTTCATTATACTTATATTATGGTACTAAATTTTGATTTAATTTAGTACCAAAATATTTATAAATCTTTAAAAGATTAAGGACTTAGAACCTATCTATCCGTTTTATATGTTAGAAAAGTGTACTCAAAAAAGTTGTACATATCTATGTACTATCAATAATATTGTTTTTCGTTGTGGTTACTTAGTTGAGTTTAGGTACTTATAGCAGTAGCTCTCCAAGCATCTGTGGCCACAAAATGAAGATAATAGTTCCAACCGATTAACGAAATACAAGATACTTAGGTTTAAAATCCGAACACGTAGCAGACTGGTTACTGTAGCCAGCGGACAGTGGCCTCCCTCCCACCCCTATTTAAGACGCTGAATAGGTACCGGCCAAGACCATTAGGTACTTGGAATGTCTCCCATAAGTGAAATTTCCCAAGTTTATTTTGGCTCAACTTGGTAACTTTATCGATTTTTACTTTAGAAGGTAACTAATATAGGCATATGTACAACCATTGAACTTATAAAAAACGGCACCTTTAGCTACTGCATGCTTGTCTTCCAGTCTTTGTCAATCATAACGTATTATATTAAATGAAAGTGTAGCTGTGTGCATTATACGCTTGGGTGAAATTTTATCCACATTATAATGTCGTGATATTAGAGAGCACCCTTTCTTCCTTTTTTTATTGAAATCGATATATAATGGTAAAATAATAAATAAAGTAATGGTTGTATTACTACAAAATAATCGGAATAACAAATCCTGAAACGATATGACAATATTTTGTGTATCCTACATGCATTTTTCGTTCCAAATTTACATTTCAGAACGTAGCCATTTCATAAAATCTGTGCTTCTGATGCTACTGATAAGCGTATCAAAATAAAATTTACGACTTTGCGTAACCAAAGATAAAATGTATGCGTTCATATGTGGGGCGTTTCTTTGCACAACGCAGGTCGTACACGATAACCCGAAGAATGATTGTTAGAGCAAGGAGCACAAAGAAATCTAGATCAAGCGGACAATGCGTTATTTTACGAAACTGTAAGTAATTTGAGAGGTGTTAGCAACTTTCTGAGCGAGAGTCGTGCTAAGTGGAGTCGTGGCGAAACTGGATACAATGGAACAAATGCTTGTGCCTATACAGGTAGGTACTGGTGTGGTGATAATGGTGGCCAGCGCGTAATTGTTACTAAATTACATGTTTTAGAAAAGTGAACTGATGTAAGTAGCAAATACTTTAAAGTCTCTGATCAGTAGCCTAGCTTTTATCATTTTCAATGAACCTATCTCCATGTAGAATTAAATTATGTTTATGAAAAAAAGAAAGTGTCTTTGATTGAAAGATCGTGTATTGATTGTATGACATTTCGCTGCACCCCGCGGTGTTACCCGTTGTCTTACATAAATTATATGAAAGTTGACTGACATAAGAGTATTTGTGCTCGTAGCCCTTTTTATAACCATAACAACCACCAACAAACGACAACCATAATCTTTTTTGCAATTGTTTGTGTTCTTTTTTTCATACCGAATCATTGAAATTTACCATTTCTTGACAAATTATAAGGCTTGTGTTCATCTTACCACCAGATATAGTAACATATAACAGACAAAAAAAGTAAATGATCACCAAAATTAAGCCCACATTTTAATGTAACTTATAACCAAAGGTCTAAAATCTCGCATCTTATTTAAGCAAACTGACTCCAAATACATCATTGTTAACCCAAAAGTAGTAAATGATCACCAAAATTAAGCCCACATTTTAATGTAACTTATAACCAAAGGTCTAAAATCTCGCATCTTATTTAAGCAAACTGACTCCAAATACATCATTGTTAACCCAAAAGTAGTAAATGATCACCAAAATTAAAACAGCATTTTAATGTAAAATTATAACCAAAGTTTCTACACCTTGCTACAATTCATCTTGTATAATCATTGTGGTCACAAGTAACCTAACGCTTCTCCTTCGCTCGTCGTCGCACCTAAATATGACTTTAGTGATGATTTACTTCAGTTGGTGATCATTTACTACATTTGGTGTTCGATTAATTTTTTTGATAAAAGAACTAAGGGCAAAGCATTTTAAGGTGGTCATTATATATAATCCCAAATTATAATGGGCATGCTCATTTTGACTACTTGTTCTTCATAGCGTAACTCTCAACATGTGACGGAGAAAGTAATGAAGCTAGGTTGTTTTTTACAGTTTTTATCGGTTATTGGTTTGCAAATAGAGAAATGGTATAAAACTAGACAGTGCCTGTGTCTTGGTTACCCCTAATAAAAACGGTTAGTTTTTATACCAATTAGATATTGCGATAAGAATTTAATACAATTTCTAGTCCATGATAATACCAACCTCCGCTGCTTCTAAATTAAACGCAAATGTTTTGGTAATTTAATCTAAACAAACGTTGATGTAAACGCGTCTTAAATAGGATCATAAACAAAGGCTTCTGCTTTTGTGTCGTTTCTATATCCCTTAATTACCAACTGTAGAAAGCCGCAGGTACGCTGCTTAAGTGGGAGAAAATGACACATTTTATTTACGAAGTTTCTGTGGAAGTAGTTCGTGAGATATTTAAGTTATAAAATATAGTAAGTCGTAAACAATAAATGGATATCTTTACGGCTAACCAATACGACTAAAGTAAACCTTATGGAACTCAACTATTATCCAACCTACTACGTTATCTGTCGGTACGTATGTAAATTTGTATTTCACAAAGTATTGTATTAATGATCAAATATAGGTGATAAGTTTCTCTAGCATTTTCTAGCAGTATGTAAATATGTAGGTACTGTGATTAGGCGTGAAGGGCTCTGTAACAAAATACTGGGAAAAGGAGAAATAAGAACTAAAGTCTCCGAGTGACGAACACAGTGCAGTGTCAAGCAGTACGGTACCGATGACACTGCAACTGTAATATACAGGCGTGGCTTTTATCATCAGGTGACTTGGCCGTCTCGTCACTTAATAAAAAAAAAGAAAAATGTACTATAAATTCAGCAAAGCTTCATTTATAGTACATTTTTCAATATTATTTTATTTCACGTGGAAAACGTACAGCTGCATAACCATTACCAGTTTATGTGCGCTGTATAAAATTTAAAGTTTAAATCAAATAATAGAAAATATTTATTTTTGAAAAGATTTGATAACATATCGAACACCACGCGATTGAATTGGAACCCTTTACTTCTTTGTTTTATCAAAAACAGCTATTGAATCACCGAATGTTAGATCGAGAAACAGTCGGAGACTCGGAGTTGTCTTTTTGTTTTATTGTTCAGAATTGTCATTCGTAAGAGCTGTTTTATCACACGAATAATAATACTTCTGTAATAAATCAGCATCATATTTTTACAGCAAAATTGACCCAATCTGTACATGTTGGTCTTTTGTAGTAAAAGTTAATAACTTCGTTGTATTACACGCCTATTGCATTTTCATTACGGATTAAAATTGTTTTTTGGTTTAAATATTCTTGGTAAAATAATAACACATCTGAATTCCAAATGTGAAGAGCATGAACGAAACAAATTTAAGATACTTGTTCTTGTTATTAATTAGTATTGTAGATTGTGTAAGTTTTCAACGTTTCTATATTTTGTTGTTCAAAGTGCCTTTAAATTATATGTTACTATTTTTTACAGGTTTACTGTGTTCCAAAAATAGATACTAATGCTAGGAGTGAGTAGATATATTTACAATAATGCTTAAAAGAAATTTGTATAATATCTTCTGCCATCTATAAGTACTTCATTTATTTCAATGTTTGAAGATAACCTGCATGTTAAGAAAAAGAACTTGAGACAAGGTTTGCCGGAAAGCATTGAAATTTCTGGACCACCCGATTATTCAGCTGCTGAACTTGATGTATCTGAAAGTGTAGATGATTCAAAAAGAGAACCAGTTGGTGACAATGAGAATGACCAAGATGTGGGTCAAAATGAAAACGATGATAACGAAGAAACTATACCACCACCCAAGACTTCTGGATCTGATGGTAATTGACATAAATTTAATAATAACATAAGTAATATATAAGAAGTCAAATAAAAAAGAACATAATATAATACTAAACCTTATATTAAGGCTAAAATAATGATTGAATAAATAATTAGGGCTCGTTGCGTCCCGGGCTACACTGTCACACGACATCTCTTCCCGTGGGTGTTGTAAGAGACGACTAAGTCTAAGTAAAATACCGGAAGGTAGGTGGGTAGCAGCGCCTTCCTAGGAACGGCTTTGAAACCGCGTGGGAATTATGGCGAACTCCCCCTTAATTGTGGATGCTGTGTTCAGCAGAGAACAAATATGGCTGATACAGTACGTATTTAGTAAGCTTTTTTATGCTTTTGTGATGGAAAATACACGAAGTGAGTCTCGTGCATGTTCGTGTTAAGAGTTAACCTCTGCCTAAAACAGATGCAGTTCGTCACATGTGGCGAAATGCATTCATCACCCTGAGACAAAGTTGTTATGTCTCATGTGTAATTTCACCAGCACTCATTCACTTCAAACCGGAACACAGTAATCCGAACATTACTTCTTGGTGGTGCAAAATAGGTATGATTTCGAGCATTAGCAAGAAAAAAATACATTTATTTACACTTTTCAGTCTTAGAATTCGTTAGATATCGTCTTCTATCTTCAATATTGTAATTTTAGTCTTAGCGCTAACTTTTAATATGCTAATGAAATCCGAACGAACGGATTTCCTGTTATTGATTTTATGATCTGTCTGAAGTGTTATTAAGAATTTCGCTGTTAGTAGGTACAAAAATTATTAAAGACTGCTTACCGACTTATTAAAATATTCATAATATTTTAATTCCAGGACAAAGTGACGCAGGAAGATCACTTGCAGTTGGTAAATCTCTTTAATTATTTTTTATCAAAATTATGAATGTAAAATTATTGCTACATTTTTAAATAAGGTTAAATCCTACTGTTATCAATTGCCCATATGCATAATGACCACCCATATTAAAGACTTAGTATAGGTACATACGCGATAAAATAATTTCGTTACATATTTGCGAAAATGGGTTGAAATCGATTTTACCGTTACGTGCATAATATATACTTTTATTTTTATATCGTGGCACAAAAAGGTCTCATATCAATAATTTTCCAATTTTAATTTCAACCATATATATCATATCAACTATATTTTATATTCCTAAAGTGTTTCAGCTGTAAGCTTATCAGTGAAAAATATTTTATCGATACATATTGTACAGATATATTAACAGAAAATAACAATTCTCTTCAGACTGATTTTCTCTTTCGGTGTTTTCTCTGTATTTCTCTAATTATTTATATAACATAATTTAGATCTACCTATTTAATGTATTCCTTACGGAAATTGAACGCGCAATAGGTAAGGTCAAAAAAATTACGTGCTTGCGTCTCTTTCTTTGTATTTTTTTTTAGGTAATATTATTTTTAATTAATTAATCTTCATTAACAGGTGATACATTTACAACGACTGAATTGTGGGAAGTTACAAAACGATTGATAGGAAAAGGTATTTTTTTATTTTTCTTTACACAATTAGGTACCTTTATATTTGCTGTTTGATCACAATCTGAACCTTAGAGAGCAACCCAATGAAGTTACAGTAAATACCTATTTATTATTAAAATGAATTGGTTTCAATAGATCTAAAACTACACTCGAGAGCAATGAATCCGGGTCACTTAAAGAATCCTAAAAAACTCGGAAACTAAAAATGCTAGGTTAATGCAATAAATTGTATTTAATAGACAATGTAATACTCCGTAAATGAAGGTATTAAAACTTCTTAGTTATTGTAAAGTTATATCATAAAAAAATCAAATTTGAAAAAGGGCCACTTTCGAAGATGGACCTACGAAATTACAGCATTTGGTTTTGCTTTTGTTTGTAATCTGTCATTTATGTGGGTACATAAACCATGTTGATAGTGCTCTATATTCATTATTCAAGCTGAAATTATGTCGCTTACGCCTGAAGAATGCACCAGAATACTTACAATGCTGGAAACCGGCCGGAGTCAGCGCGATACAGCCAGGACTGTCGGTGTGTCGCTGTCAACAGTACAAAGAGTTCTCCGACGTTACGAAGAAACTGGTTCTAACCTACGCAGACCAGGAACGGGCAGAACCAGGTGTACCACAGCACGAGAAGACCGATACTTGGTGAACACCATGCTTCGAAATCGCTTTCTCACAGGAACTGAACTCACCAATCAGTTTCGACGCCTCGGAGGAAGTAACCCAAGTGCATGGACAGTAAGACGTCGGCTTGCTGAATCTAACTTAAAACCCCTTAGACCTGCAAACGGCCCTAAACTGGAGCGTGGGCATCGTATTTCGAGACTAAGATATGCCCAGAGCCACGTAAATTGGAGTATTGAAGATTGGTCAAAAGTTATGTTCTCCGACGAATAAAAATTTATGCTCTACAAGCACGATGGAAGACACAGAGTGTATCGAAGACCAGGGGAAAGATTCAAGCAAGCATGCATCGAAGAAAAAGTAGCCTACGGTGGTGGGTCTGTACTTGTGTGGGCCGGAATTTCTTCTGAAAGTCGCACAGAGCTGGTGATCATAGAAAACGGCTCTTTAACTAGCGTAAGATATGTGGAAGAAATCCTCAATGATCACGTTGGTCCATTTATGGTCAATTTAGGTGAGGATGCTATATTTATGCATGACAATGCCCGACCTCATACAGGTAGGATTGTGAATGACTACCTTCAAGAGATGAACATTACTCGTATGGAGTGGCCAGCGCGCAGCCCGGATATCAACCCGATCGAGCATGCTTGGGACGAGCTAGGCAGATGCGTAAAACAACGAAACCCTCCCCCAATCACGCTTCGTGAGCTCAAAATTGCTCTCACAGAGGAATGGGAGAATATTCCCCAAAATCGTATAAGGAACTTGGTGTACAGCATGCCAAACCGCGTAAACGCAGTAATGGAAGCACGAGGAGGCAATACGAAGTATTAAAATTCAAGAAAATCGTAATAAAGTTCAAAAATTCATGTTTCCTATTTTTGTTTTAAGGAGAGATCAGCAGTTTTTTTCTTTATGTAATTTTGTGTTAATAAAATGTATGGTGACTCATATTTTTTTTACTTTCATTTAAGGAGTATTACATTGTCTATTAAATACAATTTATTGCATTAACCTATCATTTTTAGTTTCCGAGATTTTTAACATTCTTTAAGTGACCCGGATTCATTGCTCTCGAGTGTATTAAAGAAAAATATATACCGTCCTCGACGAATTTAAAAAGCATTTCTACAAATGATACGTATATTTTAAAAGTCGCAATAAGCACGACTCGAATCGTTACAAGTTATTGCCTATAAAAATAGTGAATACTGGGTCATACTGATGTTATATTTATTCATTAACAGTACAACACAAGGGCAAAGGAATTGTTTCTTCAGCCAAAAATGCATTTGATTTAGCGGACAGACTCTTTGAGGCTTATTGTAAGTATTTATATCAAATTTAATATGACGTTTTACTGAAGAAATTTATCACGCTAACAGAGATGTCTTTTTCAGTTCTGACATTGAAGAGAATTGTAATAATTCGGGGTAATAATATAGTTTCTTTATCTTCTTTATATTGGAATATTCGATGTCGCGGTGCACATTCATTTTTTTCGTGATTAAACAAAATTTTAATACCAGGTCATTCCTTCCTATATCCTATGATACAATAAAATTTCATGAACACCTGCATAATATATGCATTTCGTCATAACTATACTGCGCCCGTCACCCTAAGACAGGTGCAGTTATTACGTCTCATGTGCCTGTAATTTTATTGGCTCTCAAGGAATGCTGCCGTAATACACAGTTAGGTGCTTGGTGGCATATTTTCTACATGAGGGTGGTAGCTACCGAGGCGAGTATTCGCAAAATGCCTTTCCATCATGCGGTGAAGGTCAAACCATGGAACTGCGGCATGGCAGTCCATTGCTATGGTTTTATACATAAAAGTATAGGAAAATGAGGTATAAATATTCATTTGGCATTGGCATATTATATGATTTTTGGGAATTATAACAAATCCCCAGGCTTTTTTTATCCTGAAATCCTGATGATTACAGGATGAAAAATTTCACTTTGATACACATCAGACATCTACATTGTTTTTTTTTCTATATTTTAGATGTTGATATTGCTGGGCTTGATGCATTGCAAGCGCTTTCTCTCCATGGTGATGGTGAGTATTTTAGATAAATGTTGATGTTTGCCGTAGACAGGTGGAGCAAAATCTCAGAATAGTATAATTAGGACAACTACGTACATAATATATAAACAGGAAAGGACCACGGGGCCCTTTCTGCTAGTTTGCTCTCCTAATCCATAAAAAAAATGTTGCAACTTAATTTTAGAAGCCTAAATTGCATTCCACCATGATTGATGACCGCATACTTAATAAGTTGTTATGATTGAGAAGTTATTTTGAAACTTATATACAATATGAATTCCTATCAACTGTTTCAGTTGTGGACACGCTGAGGACATCTACGAACTCTTTTACGGAAGCTCCATTGATATTGCAAGGTCAGAACAGTAACCCAACCGCGAAAACACTTTGGTGACCGTCTTGAGTTTCACTTGATATTTTACCTTAGTACCTTATATTATTTATCACCACAATACTTTTTCACCAATCAGTCGACCGAGTAGTTTAGGCATCAGGAGCGAAATCGGAGGACACGGGTTTGATTCCCGCCCCGGACAAAATTAAAAATAAATGTGCTCCAATAATTTGTTAAAAATCTTTTTCAATACTTACTACATTTTTAAGTCATTTTCAAGACATATATGGCGTATTTTTGTTGTAAAATTTACGGGCTCGATGATCAGCTATATTGTACGACATACGATATTTCCGGTATTCATATTATGTACTATAACATAGTATACATTTTACTTTTGATTGTTTATATTTGGTTGGTTTATAAAAAAAAACATTATGATGACTAGGCTTTGTAACAATTCTAACCTATATTTGCTTTTAGATCCTGTGACGAAATATGAGCCAAAAATGTTGGGTAAGTACATAAGTTTCGTAAACAAAAGAGTATATCAAGTAGAAGAAATGTAATAAGTAAACTTTACTAATAAAAATGTCATAGTTACCCTATAAATCATTATAGGTGAACTTCTACAACAACAAAGGTGTCACTACAAAGGTAATCTTTTTTCATTCTCAGATGACATATTTATTCTTAACTTAAAGTACAAAATAATCCTATGGATTTAAACCTAATGTGTTAATTTGCTAAAATGTATTCCAGTCTTACGAAAATTTGTTACTCCGAAAAAAAATAATACGAAGATTAAAGAGCTAAAACGGCGTCAGCGAGGTACGTAATTCAGGGAACAAACTGTAAAATAAGTAAAAACGTATATTGCGCATCATATTACCATATTATATAATTTCAGTTGCTGACACAGCTGATTTACAAAGATTGAAGAAAAAGTTACAAAAAAATAGAATGATTGTTGTTAATCCTGGCCGAAGAGAAGGAAAAAGAAAGAAAAATATACACCGGGGAGCTAACAGTAACAAAAAAGCAGGACCGAAAAAGAAACTTTTGAAAACATTCAAAAAGAATTCCGGAAGGACAAGCGACAATAAAATTCCACTCAAAACATATAAATCTAATAGGTCACAAATAAATAAAAAAATACCAAGTAAGTTACATATAAAAACTGTTACCCTTGCGTGTTGGTAAGTTGGAATATTTTTTATTCTGAATATTTTAAAATGTCATGCAAGTTTATATTGGGAAATAAATCATATTTTTAGAGGATCAAAATTGAGCCCTACATAGAACGTATTATTGTGTTTCAAAGATTGGACAAAATAATATCTAGTGATTTATTTTGATTATCTACGGTTTTTTGGTAATATATGCGCCCAAGACGTTTGCGAATCAAGGCAGATAGCGCAAACGTCTTGGGCGCGAATAGCTAATTTAATTTATGGATGATAATACGGAGAAACGTTATCTAGTACCTAAATAAAATAATAACACATGTTTCCAGATTCCGAGAACATCCAACGCCAAAGTAACATGGGCAATGAACCTATTAACATGCAAAATAACACGAACAATAATTATGGTAAATATAACTTATGTTATAATTTTAATTATGTTACACTCTTTCCTACTTTTCGCTATTATTACGCAGAAATAAATAACTCTACCGTTATTTTCAACCAAATGTTTGAAACACTTAGCACTGATCGTGGTCTTGGTTATGGAGTCTATCCGTGATCATCATCATTGTAAAGTTATTAAAATGTCGCATCGGGACAAAATATATGTAAAATCAACGCTACATAATACCCCTATTATGTAAATGTATGATATTGCGGTTCTATTGTAATAAGTACTTCTTTGATTGACATAAAACCTTCATGGTTTGAGATTTTTGAGTGAAACTTTTTTCACATGGTACCTATGATGTTGATGAGGTTAGGTGCTGGTATTCGCAAAATACCTTACCACCAAAAAAATTAGATATTTGGCTGTCATACAATATGAACTGTTGATCGATGATGTGTATAAATGGTTGAGACAACAGCTGATAGAGCGTTTGGCAGAAAATATAATAATATGCCGACCCCGCTTAACATGGGATATTGACACGAAGATGATGAATCGGCAGTTTTGTAATACACTGTCTATTACAACTTTTATTTTGCACAGTTTGCCGATGGAAATATGAATGTTCAAACCCAGATAATCTCTACACGTGCCGATTGCATCCAGTTTGTAGAATCGAAACACCTGACAAGCCACCAGCAGGTAAGCTATATAATAGTGACAAGCATGGCTGTTACTATATAATTATTTATATATTATTAACCGGCGAGACCCTGAGTATTTTTAGTTATTATTTATAGCTGATAGATTAGCCTTTGACCACTATCTCACTTGACGAGTGACTTGTTCAGGCTAATCTAGAATTACTGGCTTTCAAGGAAAGCTACCGGTACACACCTTTAGGTGCTTGGCGTAGATTTTCTACTTGAGGGTGGTATTTAGTCAAGCGGGCATTCGCAAAATACCCTAGCACCATGCAAAACTTTAGAGATCAAACTAAAGATACACGATACTCATCACTGCCGGTAGCTTGGAGACGCCTCTGCGCACTCATCTAATGATGAGCATTTTATATGCTTGAAACCCTAACACTTCAGGTGCCGCCAGTGTAAATGGAGTTACGTAACTAGTTTTGGCTTGTTTGTATCTTTTACGTAACTAGTTTTGATTTATATTTTTCTTTGTATGAAACCGGTTTCAATTGAGTCTTTATATACTTGCACGAAAGCCAGTTTCGATGAATGACGGCTCAAAGTGCCGTTTTGTACTCGCGAGGTGCTGTATTCGATCGTGAGTCAAAGAATTGTTCTTCTAACAAAGAAAGAGGAAATTTAAAAGTAGAGATGGCAATGGCTCGCTCAAAATTACGTTGGCCCAAAACGTACGGACTTAGACATAGATTTTCTTCTCAATCGCCAGATTCTGGTGAAACGTGGGCATTCAGAAGGCCTTCAAAACAGTCTAAAAGTGGTCGGAACCGTTCTGATAAAAATAACTCGAGTCCAATCCGGATACTAATAAGTTAACACGGTTACTACAGGCTTTATACCAGGTAGGCAATCTTTTCGTACGGTGCTCTTTATTTCATTGTAAATTGAGAACAAAACCAAAGAAAAATAAGTAGGTATCTTTTCTATGTTACTGGATTTATAGATACATATAACTTATGTAGTACTTAAATCAACCACGTGGGGGATGAATGGAAAGTGAATATAAACTGTAAAATAACCTATTACTTTTTGTTAGAACGTAAGTCTTTACCGTTGTACGAAGCATGTGGAAAAGCCTAAGGAAATCCCTTGTTAACGAGCTGTTGACTTCCTGGCTGACTGACATAGATATTCTCTTAGTAACCCTTCCAGATTTTATTTCACATAGAAGGAATCATGGAGGATTGTGCTAGTAGGTATTATACTGCCTAGTAACATCTATTTTTAATATATATATTTTTATTCTTCACAGTTGGATTTCATGAAGACGATGAAAAATTCCGTGCATTTCGAAGGACGAGTATGAATTATTTATATATAGGTATATTGTTATAATAAGTCTTGAGCACCGTTGCAATAATTCGTAAATAATACAATTTTTCAGTTGGAATAGATGTCTTGGATGAAGAAGTTGAGAAAATTAGTAAGTTTCAGAAAATTTTGGTCATTGTAAGTTACAAGAGTTTAAAGTTTAAATAAGGATAGGTATATATTATGTAAAATACGATTAAATATGTATTTTGCATTTTTTCAGTTGAAAACCACATAGCGTTATTACAGGTTAACATGAGTAAGTGTTGCATTTATTTGTAATGAATTTTACTTTCTCGATCGAGCGAATATGCAAGATCTACTGATGATGCTTTGTGTAGAAACAAAATGCGTCGAAAAGTCTTCCGGTTTGGCTACGTGGTGTTTATAACATCACATCGGCTTAGTAGGCATAGTTACTAGTTTTTTCTCTTTGTAATTACCTCTATTAAATTAATATTTGATTAGAACATATTTTTTATGTATATTGGTAGGTTTTCCTACTTCCAAAAACTAAACACTCACTGTGAGTATGAAAAGATAAAGTGAAAACATGGTATTTTTACGTCTATTATAAAACATAATTGAGATCTTTCTTATAGACGATTACTAAGGGATATTAATATATATATATATATATATATATATTATATTGCTAGCCTTTGACTACTTTCTCTTCTGTCAGTAAGTTATGACCTCCACTTACTAGAAGATGTAGAAGAGCAAACTCAATATGCTAGAAACAAAACTAAATTTAGTCATGTGCAAGCTATGTGCAAGTCTCTAAATGTGAAGGCTACAAAAAATACCATTAAACGTGCCGATGCATTGCGATTGCAGACAGAGAAGAAAAGTACAGCTCACAGATTGCCGTAGTTTACCCCTATTTTTAGATTTTTACCTAGTTATACACAATTCCAAAAGCAATTTTTTTTTAATTTATATAATAGTATCTTCTACCTAGATACATTCTTATATTTCAATAGATCATTTACAAATATAATACCTATTCTTCTTCAGATCACAAAAATGATTGCTAAAATTATAATTCGTTAACTGCCTGATATTAGAACGGATATTAATAGAAATTATTTTATTTTCTTCGCAGAGAGTGATAATGCTGATAGAATTGAAAGTCTGGCTGAATATTTCAACAAAATCATAGAAATTGAAGGTAAGTTTTGTCAGATGCTTGGTTACATCAATATTAAGTTCTTCGAGGTAATTCCGATTAATAAATCGTCGTGTAAGACTGAAAGCTTTAAAGCTAGTAGTGACATCTTTAAGTGTCAAATTACAATATATATTCTTCAATGATGATTGAAAAACCCCATTGATAAATTTAAAATGTAATCAAAGGTAAATCAATTCAATTAGCAAAGAAATCCAAAGTGATATATTCATTGTATTTCAGTTTTATTGGACTAAGCTAGTAATTGGTATATAGGGATTCGAATTTTAAACTTGATGCAATGGCCAAATAAGAATAATTAGTTAAGCCAATTAATAATATTAATATGAAATGATACTGTCCTTTCAGAGAGAGCTACAACAGAGGCAATGTCGCCCGAGGATGGTGTGACTGAGCAACACGCATGGCTAGCGGTAAGGCACTTGACAAAATATCCCTGAAAACAATATTTGCATACATATAAAGTGTATATAATTAATATAACAAATTATTTATAGGATCAAGACCCACAGAATTCGATAAATGGTCCAGCGGAAATCCAACAGGTACAAATAAAGTCGTATGTTATGGAAAATTTATTCATGAAACAAGTTAATCTCTTTGAATAAGAAGGTACAGGGACAAGGATTTTCGAACCCGTGGTTGTATGACCATTGTATCACGTCATCAAACAAATTGCATTACATAGAATTTCACTTCTCAATTGATTATCTGTTTGTATTATTTCTACGGCCAAGCATTAATGTTCACATTACTGTGTTCCGGTTTGAAGGGAAAAAAGACTTAACGTCTATATGTATCAGGATGATGGGCGCAGTACAGTTTGCAACTTGTGACGAACTGCATCTGTTATAGGCAAAGGTTACCGCTTAACTTGATTCTTCTTTGATTTAGATTTGTGCAAGACGACAGACGAAATTAATATTTACGTTAAGGCATAGCGTTGCATTGTTTATATTAGAACTTAAGAGCTTTGTTTTTGTTATACTTGACTTTGTTTACGAGGTGTGCAAGACGACTAAATAGGGCATTGTATTAACACGTAGCGTAATAATAACATAGACTGTTTACATTATTACAATTTAGTATAGGGAATCCTTTGTTAAGTTAGAAATTTCTTTGTATAATTCATATGATTTATTTTTATGTTAGTGTGAAAGAAATGGGTCCAAATAGCTCCGCTGGTGGTCGTACGTGACCGTTTAGACGATGGGAACAGAGGTTCATTGTTCAGATTTTGTATATAAATAGGAAGCTTTTGTTCAGGGAGCATGTAGTACCGAACCTGCCTCCATAGGGTTAACAACTATATAAGAAGAATAAAGGAAGCAATATACTGAAAGGAATCTTTTCTTCAGGAAGAACATCTCCATACCCTCCAATCCAGCAACAGTACATGTGCCAGTGCCCATCAGGTGGATACCTACCGAACTCATAAACGGTGTGTTCACATAGGGCCTGCACATTTAATGGTCCTTCGAGCCGGATCTTCGAGGTTTAATTGAAGAAAGAAGAAATTTGTGCTGGTAGCCAATATGCCAATTACACGCTCAGTTGGAAAAGGGCGTAAGCCGTCGACGGAAACAAAGCCGTCCTCCTCAGCGGAGGCGACCGCCACTACGGAAACCGACGAAACTTCCAGGGCAACAGCATCATCCGCGACGGAAACAGAGGCAACTGTGGCAACTAGCGCCTCCGTAGCGAAGTCAACTGCGACGGAGGCAACAGAGAAGACGATGAAGCAAGTAATGAAGCCCAGGGGGGGTCCGGATACTGAAACATCACCTACAGACGCTTTTCAACTATGCGTTCCGCCTACTACTCAACAGGTCGCACCGCCAACAGAACGAGAAGCAACACAGAAGAAAGCTTGTCTGCTAGAACCCAGCAAGCTAACAGAAACAAACAGACGTACGGGCTCCGTCAAGTCGAAGAGAAAAGCCTACAAGATAGCGAAAGCCAAAGAAGAGCTTGCGCGCCTACAGGTAGAGTTAGCCTTAGCTCGACTCACCACACTAGAAGCGGATTCAGATGATGAAGACAACGTCTCCGTATATTCGAAGATGGAAGCTGACATTTGCGTGAACACCTGGCTGAACAACCAGCCGGAACCAACGATGTTAGCAATCGCTGATGAACCACAGCCTATGTTAGAAGAAAGAAGATTGGAAGAACCAATCATTACAGAAGACAGAAAATTGAAGCCTACAATCAAGATTGAAAGTAGAAGATTGGAGAAACCAATAATTACAGAAGAAAAATCTGAACAACAGAAAGTAACAGCGAGTACCCACGCCCAGCCAGATCTCTCACAACTGGCTACGGCAATCACACTCGCTGTCAAAGCCGCACAACAACCGAAGCTCATCGAACTACCAATATTCAATGGTTTGCATCAAGACTGGCTACACTTCCGCGCTGCATACTATGAAACAGAGAAGATGTTTACAAAGATTGAAAACATCAATCGCCTGAGGAGAAACCTGAAAGGAATAGCAAAGGAAGCTGTTGATGGTCTACTTATCACCAACGCCGAACCATCCGATATAGTTAAAACTCTGGAAACAAGATTTGGGAGACCAGAATCAATTGCCATGATGGAGATAGACGCACTTCGAGCACTGCCGCGCTTAACAGAGTCACCAAGAGAAATCTGCATATTCTCAAGTAAAGTGACAAATGCCGTGTCTACTCTTCGAGCATTGAACTGCATCTACTACTTGTACAATCCAGAAGTCGCTAAAGCCATGGTAGAGAAGCTTACTCCGACGCTGAGATTCAGATACTTCGACTTTGCTGCAACAATGCCAAAGGAAGAACCAGAACTTCTGAAATTTGATAAGTTCTTGAAGAGAGAAGCTGATTTGTGCGGACCTTATGCACAACCCGAACAAGTGGGCTCACAAACACAGCCTACTCAACAGAGACGTCAACAAAAAGTGAACACAGTTACAGAAAAGCAATCAACAACAAAATGTCCTGTATGTGAAGAGACGGGACATACTGCAACAGATTGTGAGAAGTTCAAGAAAGCGGATGAAAATGGAAGATGGGACATTGCGAAGAATCGACGTCTGTGCTTTGGATGTCTTCGCTTCAGAAACAAGACCCACAGCTGCCAACAGAGAACCTGCGGCATCAACAGCTGCAAATATTATCACCACAGGATGCTGCATTACACAAAGAAAACAGAAAAGGCAGAAAACAAAGGGTCAACAGAAGCCATCAACTCCGCTTGGACTTCAACTAAGAAACAGTCCTACTTAAAGATCATTCCAGTCACAGTATCAGGAGCAGCAGGTGCAGTTAACACATTTGCACTGCTGGATGATGGGTCAACAGTAACTCTTATCGACGACGACGTAGCTAACGAGATTGGCGCTACAGGACCCATCGATCCACTACGCATAGAAGCGATCAACGAAATGAAGACGGCTGAGGTGAAGTCACGAAGAGTCAATATCACAATTAAGGGAATCAACAATCACAAAGAAAGAATTCAAGCGAGAACAGTAAAGAATCTTCATGTATCAACGCAAGAAGTTTCGAAGGAACGAATTGAAGAATGCAAACATCTACGAGACATAAGCGACATCATCACTTATCAAAATGCAAAGCCTAGAATACTCATTGGCCAAGACAACTGGCATCTGCTATTAACAACGAAAGTCAGACGAGGAAGTAAAAACCAACCAGTGGCATCTCTCACGCCATTGGGATGGGTATTGTACGGTAGCCACACTCGCACTCTCGGAAAAAACATAGACTTCGTCACTCACGTCACAGAAGAGCCAGTTGAACAGAACTTAGAAGATCTGATGAAACAGTACTTCGCAATGGACTCACTTTGCATCAACCCTAAGAAACCGAAGACAGATCCAGAAGAGCAAGCTCTACGTATCTTACAGAAAAATACAGTCCACACAGAAGAAGGAAGATACAAAACTGCTCTGTTATGGAAAAAAGAAGATGTGACCCTTCCTGACAATTATGAAAACTCACTAAAGCGACTCTTCAGCATCGAAAAGAAACTTGATCGTGACCCACAGCTGAAGGAAAAGTACACAGAACAAATGGAAGCGCTGGTCACTAAAGGTTACGCCGAGCCAGCACCGAAGAAAAAGACTGCAAACAGAACATGGTACCTACCACACTTTGGCGTGATTAACCCAATGAAACCAGAAAAGCTGCGAGTAGTCCACGACGCAGCCGCCAAGACAAAGGGAGTGGCCCTCAACGACTTACTCCTCAAGGGCCCGGACCTACTGCAGTCACTACCAGGGGTTGTCATGCGTTTTAGACAGCATATGATCGCAGTGACGGCAGACATAAAAGAAATGTTCATGCAAGTTAAGCTGAGAGAAGAAGACAGAGACGCTCTTCGGTACTTATGGCGCAAAGACCGACGAGATGACCAACCTCCAGAAGAATACAGAATGACTTCATTGATATTCGGGGCATCAAGTTCTCCATCAACAGCAATATATGTCAAAGACTTGAATGCCAAGAAGCACGAAGAAAGCTATCCTGAAGCCACAACAGCAATCATACAGAAGCACTATGTTGATGATTATCTGGACAGCTTTAGAAGCCTAGAAGACGCAATACGTATCTCAACAGAGGTTCGAAACATCCATAAAAAAGCCTGCTTTGAACTTAAACAGTGGAAGTCAAACACACCACGACTCCTTGAAGCCATCGGGGAAATAGAAACTGAAGTAGACATAGAACTCTACAAAACAGAAGACACAACAGAGAGAGTACTGGGTCTGATATGGAAGCCAGCCAGTGACGAGTTCGCCTTCAATCTTAACTTAGCAAGAATTCCACCAGCACTGATCGAAGGCAAGAGACCAACTAAGAGAGAAGCATTGAAAATAGTAATGTCACTTTTTGACCCACTTGGCTTCGCTTCGCCAGTTACAATCAGAGCGAAGCAAATTCTGCAAGATGTTTGGCGTCGTGGAACAGCTTGGGACGACGAGATTGATGAAGACCTCGCAGAACATTGGCAAAATTGGCTCATTCAACTACGAAACCTGGGCAACGTGACAATACCGAGATGTTACCTACATTACAGCAATGCAACCTCTGTCCAGCTACACATATTTACCGACGCCAGCGAATCAGCTTACTCAGCGGTCTTGTTTTGGAGAACAGTAGCTCCGAACGGCGATGTTAATGTATCACTCATCCTGGCAAAGGCAAAGGTGGCACCATTGAAACTCATCTCTATACCAAGACTGGAACTGCAGGCCGCCGTCATGGGTTCACGCCTCGCTGAAACCGTCATTGAAGAACACGAGAGAAAACCAGACTCCAAGACATTCTGGACAGATAGCAAAACTGTACTCACCTGGATAAAGACAGGGTCACGCTCTTACAAACCGTACGTGGCTCATCGTCTTGCTGCAATAGAAGAGAGTTCTACAGTCAACGAATGGCGATGGGTGCCAACAAAGTTGAATGTGGCCGATGACGCAACGAGAGATGTGCCATCATCCTTCAACACACAGCATCGGTGGTACAAAGGACCAGAGTTCCTCTATGAAGATGAAGACTCCTGGCCAACAGAAGCGTCCACATCGACGTCAACAGATCCGACAGGTGAGGAAAGGATACATCACGTAGTCATAGAAAGGAGGCAGAAGCTCTGTGAAGCACTGCCAGAAGTCTCCCGATTTTCTAACTGGGAGAGACTGCGCTACACAACAGCAAGAGTTCTCCAATTCATTCAACTCTGCAAGGCCACCAAACAAACGGTCTGTTATAAGAGAAACAAGAAGAACTCACAGAAAGATCCAAATTGGAAAAGACAGGCAAACAAAACAGTAACAATACAGCGTCAGGGACAGAAAATCAAAAGAGAAAAAAAGAAGTATGTTCCCGTCACAGCGGAACTCTTAACAAAAGCGGAAGAACTTCTCATGCGCTCATCACAGGAAGACAGCTTCTCGCAGGAAATAGAAGACATCAAAAAGCAGAAGGCTGTTAACAAAGAAAGTCGACTTCATCAATTAAGCGTCGAATACATTGATGGAATTCTGAAGTTGAGAAGTCGCATCGAGGCCACTCAGCAAGTTCCAGAAAACTTGAAAAGACCGATAGTAGTGGATGGAAATCATCCTACAGTGAAGCTCTGGATACAGAAAATCCACCGCCAGCTACACCACGCCGGCGTCGAAGCGACAGTTAACGAGTGTCGTCAACAGTATTGGATTTTACGCGTGCGCCCCATAACTCGCACGATTCTCCGTCAATGTCTACACTGTAGGATGATATGTCTACATGTCTACACTCAGCACCAGTTCAGCAATTATGGCTCTACGACGAATGATGGCAAGAAGAGGCTCTCCAACACAGATTTGGTCAGACAATGGCACTAATTTGAAAGCAGCGGACAAAGAACTACGACAGGCAATCGACGAAGCAACTACAGAAGAAGCAGCGAAAAGGAATATCTCGTGGCGCTTCATTCCTCCAGGGGCGCCGTTCATGGGTGGTGCCTGGGAGAGAATGGTACGCTCAGTGAAGATAGCTCTAACAGCAACCCTGCATGAGCGTCATCCAACAGAAGAAGTCCTCACAACTCTACTGGCAGAAGTGGAGTATACAGTAAACAGCCGGCCACTCACTCACGTATCAGTCAATCCAGAAGACCCAGAAGCCCTCACTCCCAACCACTTCTTACTGGGGGGACCAGGCCGAGTGCCAACGCCGGGAAGCTTTGATGAAAAAGACACAGCCACAAAATCTAACTGGCGGGCTGCACAAAGACTGGCAGATATATTCTGGACTAGATGGATTCGGGAATATCTCCCCGAGCTTCAAAACCGGCGGGAGCCCCACGGACGAGGATCAACAGTTAAAGTTGGGGACTTAGTACAACTTATTGACCCCAATCTCCCTCGAAACATGTGGGTTCGAGGTAAAGTCATCGCAGCGTATCCTGGGCCAGACAGAGTCGTACGCACCGTCGACATCAAAACCAAGGGAGGAGTGCTACGGAGGCCAGTGAGAAAACTGGTGATTCTACCGATTGAGGACAAAGTCGTCACAGCACCGGTAGAAGATGTGACAGCGTCACACGGCGGGAGAAATGTGCAAGACGACAGACGAAATTAATATTTACGTTAAGGCATAGCGTTGCATTGTTTATATTAGAACTTAAGAGCTTTGTTTTTGTTATACTTGACTTTGTTTACGAGGTGTGCAAGACGACTAAATAGGGCATTGTATTAACACGTAGCGTAATAATAACATAGACTGCTTACATTATTACAATTTAGTATAGGGAATCCTTTGTTAAGTTAGAAATTTCTTTGTATAATTCATATGATTTATTTTTATGTTAGTGTGAAAGAAATGGGTCCAAATAGCTCCGCTGGTGGTCGTACGTGACCGTTTAGACGATGGGAACAGAGGTTCATTGTTCAGATTTTGTATATAAATAGGAAGCTTTTGTTCAGGGAGCATGTAGTACCGAACCTGCCTCCATAGGGTTAACAACTATATAAGAAGAATAAAGGAAGCAATATACTGAAAGGAATCTTTTCTTCAGGAAGAACATCTCCATACCCTCCAATCCAGCAACAGTACATGTGCCAGTGCCCATCAGGTGGATACCTACCGAACTCATAAACGGTGTGTTCACATAGGGCCTGCACAAGATTAGGACCTCGTTTTAGCGTCTAATTTTATAAGGCAACTTAATAAATCTACGCCTAGGTAGTTGGTCAAGACAAAACTAACAAGTTGGATCTAACGTAATTTATAGCTACAATGATGTACAGTTACCAATAGTAAAGTAATTAAAAGTCATTGAAACTAAGTAATATTAGTTAAACTATGAATTAAGTGTGACCTTTTGATTAGATCCGCTTTCCTTTGCAAAAGGTAAGCACCTCGCTTTTTTAACTCTTTGTTTAGTTCGTAACGTGCCAGATATAGATTGAACCATTGGAGAAATTAAAAATACTAAGCAAGAATGTTTAATACTATAGAGATAGTGAAATACAGTAGAAATCAAGATCATGTTGTAAGCTAAACTTCTGCCAGGTAACAAACACACAGCGCCATCTATGCAATAGTTTTCAGTAATCAACCCCAGGGAAATATCGGTAATTAATCATAACACTATAAATCTATTGTTATCCAGTGAATATATTCAAAGCCAAACCTAACACATTAATATAATCAATAAATTGTTTGAAGAAAGTATAGATAGCTGTAGAAGTCGATCCTGAGGTTACTTTAATTACCCACCTACCAATAATATTTAAAGCTATACCAGTTAATATTTGAAGGGTTTATATGTATGTTAATCGTTAGTGTGAATCTGCAAGTTTACTTACTAACGCAAACAACTGTTTTCAGAATGAAGAAAATGCTGATACTGCTAATGTTCTTGAGGTAACCTGAATTACTTAGATACCAATCACTTTTCTATAGTCATCATCTTTATTAATTCTCTCAAAAAGCGGAGGTGTGAGGAGTATATGTCATTAGCCCTTACGCCGTTTCTCAGTGAACTGACAAGCTTATCCGCATTTTTTTTTTTTTTTCATGCCTGATAGGTTAGCCTTTGACCACTATCTCACCTGATGGTAAGTGATGATGTGGTCGAGGATGTTGTTCAGACTAACCTAGAGTTACTGGCTCTCAAGGACAGCTGCCGGAACACACCGTTAGGTGCTTGGCGACAGATTTTCAACTTGAGGGTGGTAGCTAGCCAGGCGGGCATTTGCAAAGTGCCCTACCACCATGCTGTAACGACTGCTGTCCTAAGACAACAACCACCGGTTTAATCACCGGTTGTTGATCTTTCCTACAGGAAACTCTCAGTAACAATCTGAAGTATGACACTGTGCTAGGTATTATCAATGGGCTCGACCGAAATTGGATAACAAAAGATCAGGTGAAATGTGGATCTTTGTTTATACACCTCTACCTACCCTTTCTGAAATACATAAGCATGACAATGTTATTTAATTTTATTGTTTATTAAACGTGTTCCTTTCATTTTAGGATGACGACGCTGAAGCTAGAAGAATATTAGGACTACCCGTACTGAATGTTTATAATACAACGGGGCGTCCAAGCAATAAACAATAAACTTTGTTTTTGTTTCTTTCCATTACCTTTATGCGAGCTTTAAAGGTGAAAGTTTACACGCGTCTGCGTCACATTTCCCTACAGCCTATTGTGAACGTGGGTATATCGGACAAGGCCAGGAATAGAGACACCTGGCATTACGGAACCTGCCAGCATCGGCCGCTGCCTCCCCTTTGTGTGATCGTACTTGCCCTTGGCCATCTATCGGTTCTATTATTTCATACTGTTAGTCTTCACACAATGAGTTCTCTTTCAAAGCGAGAATAAACGCTTTGTTTAATGATAAAAGTTCTAGATTAACTTGGCCATGGTGCTCTTTAGCAATAAGGTGGAAACTGTTGTCTAAGACGGAAAATTCAAAATTTTTTCACTTACGTGCTTGTAGCGTAGGTTTGGAAAATATTCTACATGATCATTGTAGTCGCGAGTTTAAATAGTTTAAACAAATATAACATTTTTTTATAAGTATTGTATTATATTTTTAATATTGTTATTTTTGCAATAACGCATGCTCGGCGGACTACATTACAAAATTACAAATTTATGAGAGGAAAAATCCCACCCACAAAAAAAAAATCTCGTATATTTGTAATCATGTAAAGTCTTCTTCGAATCTAACGTATTGTATTATATTAAGTAATCGAATAAAATAGTTAGATGACCTAGCAACAAAACCAAAAAAAATATTAAGCTTTAAATATTCTCGCCATTGTTGTAAGAGTTACCTTCAATAAAACTTTGCGGTGTTTATTTTCTCTCTCTCTTTAACTATAATTTAAAAAAGTCACACCAAAGGATTTTTTAAATGTTATTGGAAAATGTTATACACTAAACGGTAAATATATTGGAAAAGTTCGTATGGTTATAATTACAATATCGTTTGGTATCTGTTGTATATATTTGAACTAGTAAGTCACTAAACAAGGGCGCAAACTATTATTATGTTGTCTTTTGATTTCAATTATTCATAAACAACGGAATTTTAATAAGGACTCCGATATTTCCCTCCGTATAAGAACTGGTTTCCTGGTAACGAATGAGAAAGCGATGGGGCCTCGTCTGAATTTCAAATGAATAGATATAATCCCTATTAAAATGGAGGAAACAGCCGCAGTCCGCAGTGAATCGAGGATTATGAGTACTGGAGAAGAAAGTACAGTATTTTGATGAAAACCCAACAAAAATAAGTTTCTTGAGTGTTTATACTATATACTTACGTTGTGCTTAATGAGATAGACCGCGTCTGTTCACGTCGTATCCTCATAACAAAATTACCGTCAACATCATATTAGAGTCGTGCACGTACTCGAAGTAACTGTTACGTATGTAATCAGAGGCCGTTGTCGAGTATTCATTAATATCATTGTAAAATAACATTGGTAAATAATATTTGATGTATGTTGTATTCATGCTCGAATACAATTTACAAAATAAACAATCGGTTAATTGTTAATTCAGTAAAACATTTCAGGAAATATCAAATAATGTTTGTGCTCGCTATTTCGGGCAATCGTTTTAAATATTTGATCGAACGACGATATAAAATGAGTATACAGCTCATGAGCAGAGAGCTAGAGCATAAAAAAAGGAACCGACATCTAACACTAAAAAGTATGAAATCAATTATCAATATTTTGCAGCGCTCGTGGAGTATTCTCTATTAATTGATTCAAACAGGTTATTCACGTGATATTTAACACTTACGTGTTGCCGATATAAGGATCGACAATTGTTTCGGCTTCATAAGGAAGCCATCTTCAGGATCTGGAGTGCGGTTCGATCGCTGTCGCGGCCCGTTTCACACTGCGGGCGGCGGCCCGTAGCGCTCGGGACGACAGCGGTGGCTGTTGCGGGGTGCGGGGTGGTGACTGGTGCATGTTGGGACACGCCTGCGAGATGTTATCTTCATCGCTGCTGCTGCTGCTCTCTTCTGATAAAATCCTCGCAGTCCGACAGGCGAAACTCACTGTGTCTTCGACTTTCTTTTTAACATTTTGTACCGTTCCATATAGACACGTCTTCCAGCTTTGTGATAACGCCCACCCACTATCTCTATTAAAATTCGGACGCCGACTTATTTCGATGGCTTCCCGGACCTTGCGAGGAATATATAACTTTTCTCTCGCTAGTACTCGGGTCTTGTCAAATCGAATGTAGTGGGCCGTGCTGGAGGCCAGGGCGTGTTCTGCTACCGCTGAGCTGTTACTATCAGCATTTTTCATGGAACGGATATGTTCACTTAGTCTGGTAGACACGTTTCTTCCAGTTTCACCAATGTAAAATGCTGATAGTAACAGCTCAGCGGTAGCAGAACACGCCCTGGCCTCCAGCACGGCCCACTACATTCGATTTGACAAGACCCGAGTACTAGCGAGAGAAAAGTTATATATTCCTCGCAAGGTCCGGGAAGCCATCGAAATAAGTCGGCGTCCGAATTTTAATAGAGATAGTGGGTGGGCGTTATCACAAAGCTGGAAGACGTGTCTATATGGAACGGTACAAAATGTTAAAAAGAAAGTCGAAGACACAGTGAGTTTCGCCTGTCGGACTGCGAGGATTTTATCAGAAGAGAGCAGCAGCAGCAGCGATGAAGATAACATCTCGCAGGCGTGTCCCAACATGCACCAGTCACCACCCCGCACCCCGCAACAGCCACCGCTGTCGTCCCGAGCGCTACGGGCCGCCGCCCGCAGTGTGAAACGGGCCGCGACAGCGATCGAACCGCACTCCAGATCCTGAAGATGGCTTCCTTATGAAGCCGAAACAATTGTCGATCCTTATATCGGCAACACGTAAGTGTTAAATATCACGTGAATAACCTGTTTGAATCAATTAATAAAAATGTGCGTGAGTTTTAATAAGAGTATTCTCTAATTTGAATTTGAATTACTCGTAGTTTGCTTTGCCGTTCTTAACCGATTAACTAAGTTATGCAACGTCCGCTGCGCTCATGACTCGGATGGGTGACCGCTAGTATCATTAATAATGAGCGCTTCCATGTATCAGAGGGCACGTTAAGCTGTCAGCCCTGGTTGTTACCTTAGGATGGCGCGCGGTTGTTATAGTATGGTGGTAGGCATTTTGCGCATGCCCGCCTAGCTAACTACCACCCTCAAGTAAATCTGTCACCAAAAAAACAAATAGAAGTCAGTTCTACGCACTCTAATTCATACTTTTCAGCGTAAAAAGTCAGCTTAGATTTTTTTCACCCATTTTAGTGATGAGCTCTGCTAACATGATCGATCATTCTCCCAAAACATTGGCCGTCATACTGTTGACCACCGACAACAGTTGCAATTACCATTATTGGCATAATTTTTCAGTTAATTGAGTGCAACTAAACCGATGTTGTAGAAATTTATTTGCTGCAACTTGGAGCTATTCTACCCAACAAAAAGAGTCATAGGGATTGGACGATGCAGTAAAACTTATTTCGTGGACATTACTTCACAAAATATAAAAAAACCAAAAAAGAAAAAAATATTACCTAAATTAATAAATTGCTAAACACGAGTCCCAACAGTAAACAACGAACAGTTAAAACCGTCTAAAACAGTCACGTTCATACGTCAACTAAATATTTCGGACGGGTGGCGTTTCAATTCTGACTTTGTTTCGGTCGGGTTACTGCCGCGTTGGAGGAACGAGTGAGTTTTGATCGGTGTGGGTGACAGCTGCAAACACGCTGGAATGGGCTACAAGATTGAGCTCTGAGCTGACTTTAAATGGCACACTGGAAATAACTAAAGCGTTAACCTAACTAAAGTCACAGTATGGTAGATATCAGATAGTATAAGCTATGTAGGATAAGATTAGGCTTCATGCTGTCTGAAGATGGAACATTGGAAATAACCTGAAGCAACGGTCATAGAAACCTCATACCGTGCCCTACTGATCCTACTACTGCGTTCCTCTATAAGTAGAATTTTAACCTCAAAACAGACCTAATTCATTAATAGAAGAAAAATGCCTGTGCTAAGTTGAAAAAAATATAAAAGAGACCGTTTTAATGTTTTTTGCATGTTGCTTTAGATGTTTTATATCCCAGTCCCTAATTTGACATCACGGAGAGCTTAATGATTTCTTTACTGGTGTTGCTTTATGTTGCGTAAGATTAAACGCAAAGATCATTAGTAAATCGGTTTAAAGAATCAAAAAAAAATATAAACTTGTTGCCATGGTATAATTAATTCATATATATAGTAGACTATATAGTCTACATATGAAGTCTGATTTACTGATATCCAATACAGTGTATTTTTTATGGGACAGTACCTTCATGAAGTTCGAAACCCTTTACATACGAGTATACAGGGAGATTTTTTAGCGTATAGGTAAAGGTTAAACGGTTGTTCGATAATAATTTATTTTTTCAAATCATCAGAGCGCTTACTTGAAGCTATTATCAAAATGCTGGCACTAATTTTGCTACCAAATAATTGAAAACAATCAATGGCAATGCTGCTAGCATGCTGGGCACTCTGCCAACTGGTAGTGGGCCAGAGCACTTGGACTAACTGTGGGCCTGTAATGGCCCTTAAGTTCTCTAAAAAGATAACATTATATTGGTTTCAGTCTGTGTTTTTTGTTTACATTACGCATCTTTCGTCCGCAACTATCTTAGATTTTATTGTGAAAAGTATCCTATGTGCTATTTTATTTCAGGGCCTAGAGAAATATAGCTAATAAATATCACCAAAGTTCGTTCTGCTGATATATTTTCGTTTATAATACTGGTAAATTAGTAAAATAAACCCTGAACTATAAACATAATTTAGAAGCGATATAAGAACAGACCAGTATAATAGCAATCTAACGCGGACCGAAGTCCCAGGTGGAAGCTGGTGTACTTATGTCAACAGGAGATTTCATGGTGGTAGGGCATTTTGCGAATGCCCGTCTGGCGAGCTGCCTTAAGTAGAAACTGTGTCGCCTAGCACCTAACGGCAGCTGTTCTTGAGAGCCGGAAATTCTAGATTACATCTTCGACCGTACAGACCTTACCTACTATGGTAAAAAAAGGTTGCTGTAAAAAAAGGCAGACCTGCCAATCCAAATTGGGAATGAATTGGCACCCGTTTAATCTGTCAATTAGTGAGCATAACCTGCGCAATCAACATTTACCCGTGCCCTTAACGACTCGCTGGAAGCTTATATGTACTGGTATTAATAAACCTACATGTAGAGCAATATTCAACCAATTTGTGCAACCTTTTGTGTTTTTGGCATAAAGTAAACAGCTATTGACAAGAAAGTTCTTTCCGAGCTATTTACTTAGTTTGCTGTGTCCTATTTTATCGTTTCTACTCAACTTTTATTCCAATCAGTTTTCCAACTGGAATACTCGTGGGTATTACGTCACGCAGCAACCATCATCGCTGTATGTAATATCATTTATATATTCAGACTTACTATATATGGCTTCCAGGTAGCACAAGCGTATGCAATTTCAGTTCGTTCCAGTGTGTCTTTTTAAATACTGATAATAGGATATTAGAAGATTAGAATAATAGGAAGATAGGATTTTAGAACTGATAATAGGTGAATAACAGAAAGAACGTACACGACGGTTGACGAGTACTTTTTTGATGACTGAGAAACGCCACGTTCTATCGAGTGCAGTATATTTTCATGTATCATATTTTTTGTCTTATTTAACGTTTTTAATATAATTTTTAGTTACATAATAATCTTATCATTAAACGTTAACTTTAGACCAGTTTTGCAGTCCGCGTCATGAAGCGAACATCATCGTTGTGTGTAATATTATTTATATTTTCAGACCTGATACATAGATACATGATGACCATAGCGTCCATGGCTACCCAGAGCGGCGTAATATTCGGCATTTTCAGCACGTTCCTGTGCGTCTTTTGAAATACTGATAATAGGACTTCAGAACTGATAATAGGTGAATAAAAGAAACAAATAACGTACACGACGTGTTGTATTTTTATGGCTGAGAAATGTCACGTTCTATCGAGTCCGGTGTATTTTATTGTATTTAGTATTCAAGTAAATATGTTTGACACGCGGAATATGCATATTTTCATTATGTTAATATTTTTGTATGTTAAATGCCATAATATGTTCTTTATTTCTTAATAGGACAATTTGAAAAAAATATATATACGTCACCTTCATTTTTGAAGATTTAAAATTAAAGTTTATAGCTGTTAGGCTAGTCTTTGACCACCATCTCATCTTATGGTAATTGGTAAGTGATGATATGGCTCTCAAGGACAGCTGTCAGAACACAAAATTAGAAATTAGGTGCTTGGTGACATATTTTCTACTTTAGGGTTGTAGTTAGCCAAGTGACTGCCTATAACGACTCAATCACCACCTCAAGACAACAACTGTGACCGGTGGCTTAACGTGCCATCCGAAGCACGGATGCGCGGTCACCCATCCAAGTCCGACCGCGGCGGATGTTGCGTAATTTAACTGATCGGTTAAGAGCGACTAAGCAAACGCTACAAGCGCTTCATCGGCTAAGTAAACTTCGCTTATCATCTACCATCCGATAATTTTAATGTTTTCTTAGCATGTTTTAATTATATTTAAAATGAATGGGCCGACCTTACCTAATTGTACTGTTAACTAAATATTAAATAATATTGTGTATGTAGTCAAAACATACAAATAAGTCATCGGCGGATTTATTAAAAACATAAACCTTTTATTTCGTCGCGGAACGCTGCGCCGCCAATTTTGTACTTATGTACAAGTACCTAGGTACACCGTAAATTGAAAGTGCCGGTAGGGGCTATGAAACTTAATCCGCGATAATTTATCGCATTTTAGACTGCAGCGAAAATTACATTTCCTCAAATGCTCGTGCGCGACAAATAAAATAACAGTCATGATTTTGTTACCGGTTTTTTACTTAGTGCTCACGTATTTTGAAGATTACAGAACCCACATTTAATAGCAGTACTTGAAAAAGAAGGCTGTATATTTTGAAATATAACTGCAAGTATTAATTAATTATATGTTTTGGAAAAAAATTTTTAAAAAAAAAATTTTCCAAAACCTATCTGAGCGCTTGGTCGATGCGACGCGTGATCAAAATGCTGGCACATATTTGGCTCAACGAATAAGCATTGCAATTCAACGGGGCAATGCTGCCAGCATGCTGGGCACGCTGCCAACTGGGAGTGGGCTGGAGCATTTGGACTGCCTATGAGTCTGCTATGACTTATAGGTGTCTAAATGCTTTTATTGTAGTAGCTGTAGTGTTGTATATAGTTCATAGTATTTTGTTTAATAAAGGCATAAAACCTAAAATTAAAAAAAATAAAAAAAAAAAAAATTAATTATAAAGAAGGTACTAGCTAATAACCTACCTTTAATCGGCCCTTAGATATAACATTTATAGATACGACTACGTACCTAAGATTTCTTTGTTCACAATCACACTAATATTATAAATGCGAAATTTGTGAGTGAAGGCGTGAGTAAGGATGTGATTGTGTATGTTTATTACTCTTTCAAGCTGAAATGGCTGAAACGATTTCGATCAAACTTGGAATATAGATAGTTTAGGTTCGGGATTAACACATATTTCATCAGTGTATTCGCGGGTGAAACCGGCACTGCTTATGATATGATAATGAATATACGTAACATACCTAATATGATTCTTTAAACTAACATTTGTCGCCAGGTGAGGATGAAGGTATTACAATTTAATTGAAGTTTGTTATAGACACCAGAAGGCTTACTATTCAATATTCGTAACGCTAAATTATATATCTTTCTTGAATAGTTTGAAACTATTTAGGAGTAGGTTTGCGGTTACCAGATGAGCATCCCCAATTACGTTTCGATCAGGGCAATGCGGTGGCGGCGCGTGCGGTCACCCTAACCGGATTACTGGTCGGCTAGAGAAGGGGATGTGGGGCGTAGCGGGGGGAGAGGCAGCATCCACGGCGAGCCATAACTCGATCCAGATTCATCATAGTCCTAACAATGTAATGCCAACGATTAACGATTTATTACGTAGCACAGGTTCGCTGTCAACGACCATCTGATCCCCTTCTAGAATAACAGTTATGGCATTCTGGACTGTTACTAAGCTAACAATGATATCGCCTGACTACGACATGATTCTATGCGACTACCCGCACAGTAGGTTTAAGTTCAATAATCTAGACAATTCACAAACGGAACAATAGTATAAAAGCAACGCGACATGGGTAAAGGTTTTGTCAAAGCGAAAGCGAAACCGCCAATTTGCGGTGCTAGGCGTCACAGGGGCATAGACTCGAACGAAGGGAACTAATTTGCACTGCAGATAAACAGAACGATAAAAATAAAAACAGGCAGCGGGTGGGCAATATCAGCAATCACCGCAACATAGGCGCCACAAAGAAAAGCAACCAGAAAAAGCTCGTCGCGGATGTCGTTTATTTTACAAAAAATATACAAACGGGTTGCAGCGACGCGGAAACCCCGATAGAAGGTAGAAAAACAGTGAAATGTGACGCTATGTCGATTGTATTGCATTGAATAACAACCGATATAAGTTATTAAATAAATATGAAGCACTCTCTGAGTAGGCGGTTCTTAATTCTATCAATAAAAACACTTCACAGCATAGCAGACTGGCAGCGGGTAGATATATCGCGGCGAGAATTCTAGAAAATTCGGATAGTAGTCAGACACGAGTACTAGTTTAGGAGTACACATATAAGGCTAAAGCTAAGAACTGATGATTCCAAGACAGCCAATAATAATAATTCTTCGACCCTACTGTAGTTATCGACTTATTAATGGATATATCTAAATATCTTTGATTAATTACCTTAAAGACAAGATGACGACGTGAAGGTGCTTCAGCATCTATACAAAGATTTCATGGAATTCGCCATTCAAAGGTTTCCTTTGATATGAGTATCAGTACCTACTTATGTCAAACAAAAATCTCGTTCAGTACAGCCAGCATCAACTTCGTACATAATATAGTGCCTCCAATAATTACAGTCCAGACTCGTCAAATAGTTTAATATATTTCATTAAATAATATCCTAAACAACAAAGATACTCAAATGTATATACTGATAAGGTTAAAAATATATATAAACTAGCTTCCTACTCAAAATAGCATTACAAATAATTTGTTGAAGTTGATGCCGTACTTATTTCAACCCTTAGATCTTTAATTAACGTTAATGGCTCTTGACTTCAAAAATATTTTGGGTAGGAGTGGCCTTGGTAAAAAATCGGTTAAAAGTTTTTTTTTGTGGTTTGCACTGCACAATATTATTCATATAATATAGTAAGAACACTTTTTGCTTTAATTAAGTCACTATAATACTTTTTTATTTTAACGTAGATAGCTCAAAATATATTTGGCACCAGCCCATGGAGAACCCTTCTTGGAATAGAATTCTCTAGGTTAGCCTGAACAACACCTTCGACCACATCATCACTTACCTTCAGGTGAGATAGTGGTTAAAGGTTAACCTAACATGCATAAAAAAATGAAGTAAATTATACCTTTTACTCTTTTAATGGTAGAATTTACAATTGTTGTTTTTAAAACTGTACTACTACCGGTGAAAATAAGTACACATTGAATAGTTTTTACTGAATCAATTTGTATAGGGTACACAGTAAATCCAAAGGATCCCGAAATAGCGTCAGCTGGGTTTTAGGAACTTCTCCCTTCATAGTTATGACACTGGCACTTACGTCTAATGTTATCAATCCAGTGATCGCAATATTTACTAAGCGCTTGTAAAATATTTAATAAGCGTGAGTTTGTATTGTATATTGTGTGTTAAGAAAGAATCGCCTTCGCCATGTCAACTTATTAATTTGGCTAATGTTTTTTTCAACCATTTAGCACCAATAGCAGTTGTGAATTTCGATACAACGATACCATCAGTACTAATATTATAAATGCGAAAGTAACTCTGTCTGTCTGTCTGTCTGTTACGCTTTCACGCCAAAACTACTTGAGCGATTTGAATTAAATTTGGTATGGAAATAGTTTAAGACCCGGGAAAAAACATAAGATAGTTTTATCCAACTGTGCAAAAAGAGGTTAAAGTTTTTGCGCGATAACCGACATACGCGCGGGCGGAGCCGCGCCCGGAAAGCTAGTATATTAATGTTTTAGTGGTTCAGCTTCTTTATAAACTCCAATCTCAACAATTTAGTTTTATCATATTAGCAATAAAGAAAACTTAACACCACTGGAGTTGGATACATACTTTCAAACGAACGAGCAAAGAAAAATAATCACCCAAATCAGTTTATAACTTAAGGAGATATAAAACCACATAGATAAAAAAAATCGCATCGAAATAATAACCTACTCCTTATTTTGGAAGTGTATTAATAATTGCTCTACAAATAAGTAAAGTACCGACCAGGGCTCAGTGAATGGTTATCAGAGTTGGTAATATAAACCTTTCTGTTTGCCGGAAAACAACCAGTGTTTCCTGCGGTTAATAGCCTGGATTGATTTATATATATACCTCTGAAAATTAAAACCTTATGTTGAGTGCTCTTGTATGTTCCCTTTTTCCTGTCATCAATAATGAATAACTTGACGAATATATACTCTTACATTTAATCCATAAACAACTTTTATAGTCAACTTTATATTTGTTTCATGGAGCTCATCGTACATACCAAAACTTATCAGAGCACATGGTCGATGCGACGCGTGTCCAAAATGCTGACACTTATTTGGCTCAACGAATAAGCATTGCAATTCAACTGGGCGATGCTGCCAGCATTCTGGGCTGGAGCATTTGGACTGCATGTGAGTCTGCTGTGGCTTATAGGTTGTCTAAATGTTTTTATTGGTGTAGCTGTAGTGATGTATATACTGTAACAGCCGGATCCTCTGCTGAACACAGCCTCCCCTATTAAGGGGGTATTTGCCATAATCCCCACGCTTGGCAGGCGTCTTGGGGATCGCAGTGTATGTTGGCAGTACTTTAGAAGGCGCTGCTGCCCACCTTCCAGTATTTACCCTTAGTCACCTCTTACGACACCCATGGGATAATATGGGGAGGTACAATTCTGACCCGGCACCCCACGCGGCATGTATGCCCCGTGGAGATGTATATAGTCCGTAATATTTTGTTATGAAGGCATACCGCCGGTAAAAAAAAATTGTCTGACTTTCTGAAAAAAGTCCTTAGTTAAAACTGCTCCAGATAAATTCAAAGTCCGTTCAGCTGAATGTGGAAATTCCATTCATCCATTGTATGAATAGAAATCCGGATATTTACTCAACCTGTTTCAGAGAGACATATCCCACACTCATCCCACATAGACACTGCACCGGCACTCGGACGGACAAAGCAAATAAATGAGAATCCCTGAAGTAGAAACGGTTCCATTGCATTTTTTAATCAAACGATTTCATTTCAGTCTTTTCTTTTAGTAAATTCATGATTCCTTTTAAAAGTATTTCAATTACCCTCCCTGAAAGCATGCGAGGTTGTAGCTCTGAAGGCGCGTAAAGGGACGCACCTTAGTAAAGTTACGCCACTTCTTAAATATTTAAATATCCAGGGTGGGTTTCCCCGCGTCCGCGTCCTCACTCCCGCCGTAAAATGCAAAACAAGATAAGTTTCCTCCTAAATCAGCAGTCAGGGTCCCGGGTGGCCAGCTCGCGACAAACACGGACAACAAACAAACTTTCATCTAGAGCGGCCATCTCTCCTACACTTTCTCCGTACAGATACATAAACAAACAACAAATTATTTGGGTACTTCTCCAAGGTTACCTAGTTATCGAAATAATTAGATTTTCTCAACAAGACGTGAATTATGAGAATAGAAGAATTTTCATTGTATTAATTACCTAGCTTTTAATTAAAGACATAAAAATAAAAATATTTTTGAATAAAGAACCTCCTAAGGACATAATAATTATTAATAGAAATATAAAAGTGTATTAATTACTTAGATATTGATGCGTTTTCTTATATTTTATTTCAGTTGTATAATAAAAAAGTAATTGGAAAGTTTCTCTTTTTTATATCAGAACACTATCTTACCTAATGGTAAGTGGTGATGCGGTCAAACATGTTTTCCGTTAAATGCTTGGCGACAGATTTTCTACTTGAGGATGCTATTCGCCCGTCTAGGTAAGTTGCTATTACGACTGCCATCGACAACAACCGATTCCGAAGTACATAAACGCTCAGTAAGAAATGTCAGTAGCGGTCATCCATATAAGTCATGACCGCAGCGAACGTTGCTTAACCTAGTTGATAGGTTCAAAATAAGCAAATGTCACCACGATCTGAGATCTGAATATGAAGATATTCAGATCTCCAGGCTATTTTAATAACCATAATTTCTTTTGATGTTTCTTACGATTAAATTTCTTTGCTGAGAAATAAAAAAAAATACCTACTTTTTATAATGTATAGATCAAGGAGAGATTAAGGATTGTTTACTTTATTCCAAAGGGGGTCCATTCGCAATATCACAGAGATCGAACAAGGATATTATTGTCTAATTCGAATGACATTGAAAATGATCTTCATATTGAAATTCGAACTCCATAAATAACATCGTTTTCAAAGGAAAACGTCAAAGATATGTCAAAATTGGGAAATATCTATTACCTTGAAGATGATGACTATAATGTAATGTAATAATATCACATTTAAAATGTATTTTTAAGTAGAATATTAACATCTCCGCGATTCCAACCCACTTTCTCCGGCTTTACGCACTGGGTGTCTCTTAACCACTTGGCCATCGGATCCAGTGATCGACATAAGTGAATTAACCAACTTAATAATGTGTTATAACAGTTGCCTGCATTCTATGGTTACATTATTCTACAATATTATTGAATACATACCTCTGTGAACTTTATTCGATCCAACTGCAAAATCTGAAACAAAAAAAAACAACGATAAATGTCTCGATCCTGATATAATCAGCAGATATGATGGTTTTTAAGATGATTAACGCGGTGAAATATATGATTGTAACACTAGCGAGAAAAATATATTTTTAACACGAGGGCACTGTTTCGAATCCAAATCATACAACATACAATAATACTACTTCAAAGCGAAGTGAAGTATTATAGAGTAGAATCCTAAGCGGAGCGAGCGGTCTCTTTTTTTTTTAATGCCTGATTGGTTAGCCTTTGACCACTATCTCACCTGATGGTAAGTGATGATGTGGTCGAAGATATAATATAGGTATTTCACCTGTGATACACTCTTATATTCATCCTACTATGACAAAAACAAATTTAATAAGAGACTTTTGAATAGTACCTACTATTATAGTAGTTTATGCAACTGTCATATAATAGAGGGTACACATGTATTAGAACATGAGTGCAGTTTTTTGAAACGAGCCGCAGGCGAGTTTCAAAATAAGATTACACGAGTGTTTTAATACCAAATTATATGCAGTTGCATACACTACTTTATTTAATCTCATGGTAAAAAAAATGTTTTAAAGCATTGTTTTGTTAAGAGAATAATGCTTTAAAATATTTTTTTTATTTTCTTAAAGAAGTATGTAAATAAAATATGCCAATAAAAGTCTGTATTTCATTTCATAATTAGAATATTACCGAATGAGATTAATAAAAATATAACAAATGAATATAATAAATAAAAATGGTGTGCGCATACATATTATAATATTGGATAAAATTAAAGTAAACTAAATATATATACGGGGTGTTCCGGCAGCTGTCCTTGAGAGCCAGTAATTCTAGGTTAGCCTGAACAACATCTTCGACCACATCATCACTTATCATCAGGTGAGATAGTGGACAAAGGCTAACTTATCAGGCATAAACAAAATTATACGAACTCACATTTACAAATATTTTGCGCACATGGATTTTTTAGGAAAAAGAGTTTTGCGGGCTTTAACAGACTAAATTAGCGGTTTATTTTTTGCGCCACTTATATTTTTCATAATATAATTGGCCAGTTATATGTAAAGACACCACCGAATAAAACTCACTGTTTCAATCCACGGTATATTATATTGCAGAATACATTAAAGGCAAGTACAGACTAGTGCTCCAAGAAGTACACTTCGTTTAAACTCTGAAGACTACTTCACTCAACAGCTCGCAACAGAATGACTCCAATATCCAACTCAATTTTCCACGTGCCCGATATTCCGGAAGTCAGAACGGTTTCCTTTAAAATTAAGCATTTAAGAGTTGCCAGTATTTCAAACCCAGCCTTTAGGGTTGCAAGTATTTAAAGTATACCAACCATAAGAATTGCCAGTGTTAAAATGTCAGTAAAATAAGTAAATACCAGCGGAAAAACATTAACTAAAAATGAACCTTACACATATATTTTTCATAATAGACGATTCTCCCTATAAGTCTATCATCTAGTTGGTCATGACCCGTTACCAACTACTCCGTTACTGCCCTGCAAGCAACAACATTCATGTTCCTAATTCAAACTGTTTTATGCCCTCTATAAAACTCTCTATAGTTCACACTACGAAATAATCATTGTTTTTCGAATATACGGAAAGAAAACGGCTTTTCCCCTACATATTGTACTGGAAAAACACAAGTCAAACAGAAGCAACCCATAATTTAATTCATATCAATTGTATGGTTCACTGACTCTTTGACCTCGGCTAAAGGTGTGACTTCGAGGTAGACCTGCGAGTAGGTTCTACCTCCAATTTCTCCAATAATTCATCCGCCATGCAAGGAACAATAGGTATATACACATTCTGGCCATCATCATATTGGCTTATTCGAAATCAATTCTTGGAAAGCATATATTCAATTCCCACCCAGTCGTGTTCTTGTGGCCGTCTCATCCAATTATAGCCTCCATCTCGTCTGAGGTATTTCAATAAGCGTTTCGGTGGTTTCCCAAACCCTCGAGTACCTATTAGGTAGGTTTTCACTAAGTTCAAGTAGATACAGGGAAAATTTTTCTAAGTGCATTCCTTATACAATTATAATTATGTACCTCGTCATCAACACGGGGTACCTAGTCAAAAAAATGTTTAAGTCCTTAGTCTACGAGATAAAATATCTGAACCGAAAAATGAGGTTTAACATCAATGCGTAACCATTGTTTGTTTTTTACATTACACAACCGTAGTGATGATAATTTAAAAGAGAGCCAAAGCCGTCTCGTGACTGAGTTCCCATTAGGAATGGAGTAGTTCTGCTAATACGGTGACCCATGGGATCCTAATTAGCATTGCGCAGAACGCAGCACGCGCCTTGTGAGTTCCGGGCCGCAGCGACAGCCGCAGCACGCACTCGCATACAATACCCACTCAAACAGCCTTCACTTTTCCACCTATTGAAGTGCCCTGAATAATAAAGTTGTGTGCAATTCTTTAGGCCCTCGACGACGTCCTGCGCAGTCCCATTGTGCCGCTGTGCCGTCCGTGTTCGAGAGCTTCGGGTGGGTTTAATTGTTTCGTTATTACCCTTCTAACTTTCGTTCCCCTTCACTTTGGATATAACGGTTCCGCTGACTCCGAAGTCCTTGAGGAGTTTCGGATATTGTTATTCCTAAAAGGCCACTTTCATAAGTGGAAACACCATAAAGTTGTTTATAAAGCGAGATACTACGTTATTATTTTTACTAAGACGCGACTCACAAAGTTTTTATTGGCCGACAGTCAGACGAAAGAGCTAAAGCTGCCGTCTCCGGGAGCTACGAGGAAAACGGAAAAATATTTCGATTGATTAAGTTGGGAGGAAAACTAAACTAACTTATCGAATACGCCCATTAATTTTGATCATATTTATCGGCATCTTCTCTTTATAGCGCTGTCATATAAATATAACTCCCGGGCCATTAGCTTGGCCGAGGTTCGATCACCGACAAATTACTAGGGAGCCTGCGGGTAGGACACGGGCCCCATCAATATCTGTCATCAGTCACAGAGTAGCCAAATAAAAATGTATGTTCGACCTCCATGAGACGTATAGCCGTCCGCATGACGCAGGGGTTCTCGTGTTACATGACGATGGCTCCTGACCCAATTTCCCAATAAATATTCCTGGTGTTATTATAAGAGAGATGTGTGAGCAACGCCTGATACTGTATGTTATTGTAACTATATCGAGATTAATTGTGTTGACCCCATTGTGCCAATTGACTTATAAAATGATTGAGTGATATTAAAACGCGTTTGAAATAACGTTCCGGTTATTAATGTGAGTATTAGTTCAAAATCAATAGCTTGCGTCTAATTTGAGGAAGGTAATCTGCTTACAATCAAACTTTTCTTTGAATATGCAAATACACAGTGATCCGCCCGCCCTCCGCCGCACCACCGCACCGCCGCCGCCCAATGAGTCTGCTATAAATGAATGTTTCTTGCTACGTAACAACGTGCTTCACACGGCGGAACACATTAAACTTTGTGTTAAATTTTGTATATTACTGCAAACATAATAATAAACTTGAGTTAATGATGTCGGAATTCAGGCTTTCGAATCATTCCATGAAACGTAACAACTGTACATTACGACCTTGTTTGTATTATATTGTGGCTGAACTTTTATTGTGTCTTGATAAAGCTTTCATAAAACTTAAAGTTGATACAGAATGAATGAGTAATTCAAGCGAGTATAAGATAAAGTAATATCAACATTATGGAGCAAAATAGGTGCATTAATGAATTTATTATCCTGTGGCAGCGCGCCAGCGGTAATCGCTCAAATGTATTGCACGCAGCACATGGCCGTTTTATCTACTTACTGTTACTGTCGGAGATAATACTTATACTAATTATGAAAACATATTTCATTCGCTAGAATAATACATTAATCGACTAGTTCTAGTTTAAAGAGCATTGACGCCTATTTATTTATTTCGGATTGATTGAGATATTTCGGATGGAAATACATAACTTTCAGCGGGACTTTAAACCGCAACCCCAGAAGATCTGTCCTGGAGTCTTTCCAATTATGCTTTAGAAGCGGGTACAGGACAGTCGAATTCTTTCCATCCAAAAAGATGTGAATACAAATGGATGGAAAAAATCCGCTGTGCGGCACCCGCTAATCATACAAAACCTTTTCTATATTTATATTATTATTTTTACTATAATCGTCGTTAACTGTTACTGTTATGTTACTATTCCTAATACTATCTGTGAGAACTTTTAATTGGCCTTCCTGTATATGTAACTTTAAGTTGCATATATACACCTAAAGTAACATACCTAGCTGTAAGTTTTCATATGATTTTGTAAATAAATAAATAAAACACTGCGGATTTTCTATTATATAATTTGTAGTTCGTTGCGAACGTTATTATTTGTGTATTGTTTTATTAGAGAATTGGACCATAATTACTCCAAAAATTATATGAGTCTAGGGTAGATAGATGTTGATGACGAGGTTGGTGAGTTGCATGTAAGATTGTCTTTTGTCTCGGCTTTGATATTCGTACTTATCTAGCTCCCTAGTAAGAATGTATGTAAACAATCTAACATTAAAACTGAAAATATTTATATTTCACTGAAATAAAGATGCTTAAATGAACGTTGATCTCTCAGTGTAACAAGAACAAAATAAAATTCAGTATGTAACACGAACTGAATTTGTTTACCAGATGATATGTTTTGATCTACGACTATATTGTTGACCGCACCGAAGAACGAAGATTTGACACCATTAGGTATTTCTGTAAGACGCTGAAATTAAAATGAAATATTATTATGCTACATTGTATCTCTCACATTTGGAGTACGCTTATTTTATAAGGTACCTACTGATAGGCTAAAGACTACTATTAACTCAAGCTGTTGTTCAGACTTACAGTATTGTTCAGGCTCGCGTTATGGCCAGCTGCTGGAACGCACCGTTGTTAGGTGCATGGGGATACTTACTTGAAAGTGGTAGCTAGCTAGGCTGATAACAATTGCAAAATGCCCTACCGCCATGCTATTAGGACTCCCATTTTATTAAGATGAGCTCTCGGTAGTAAACGATCGCCCATCTCAGGGATGACAGCAAAGTATGTTGCTTATCCTAGTTGCTAAACTAGACAAGCTCCGCAACGAAAAATGTTGACGAGGTATTGAACTGGTCTAAACAATTTTTAGGGTCCTCCGCCACTCAACCAGAGTGACTTAAGCTCGCTACATGGGATTAAAACATACCAGGCGAAACGTGGGTACAGTGGTGCACCTGACTATCCTTTGAGAAATCGGTACATTCCTCAAAGGATAGTCATGATACACAAGACAAGCGTAATTTCATGGCGTATGACCACCTGGCTAGCTACTTCTCTCAAGTAGAAAATGTTGCCAACATCTGACGGTGTGCTCCGGCAGTCGTCATTGAAAGTCAGTAATTCTAGGCTAGCCTGAACAATATCAGTCACTTACCACCAGGTGAGGTAGTGGTTAAAGGCAGCTTATTAGCTATAAAAGTACTCTGCTGCAGTGCCACCATAATTGATATTGACGATTAATTTAAGTGCATAGAACTCCAATACGTTTTATCTCCCCAGCTTATTGTAGATAAGTGTCAAATGTATTATTCTGAGCTAGTTTTTATTGCAGCAAACTACAGCAGGTGGTGTGTCTCATTAGAAATAGTCCATCTTGGGCACCACCGCTGTACCAGATGTTCTGTCTCTAAGCAGTGTGCAAACAATACTGTATTTAGCAAACTTGTAGCAAGTGAAATAACTGGATGAACAAAACATAAAAGCCAATGTCTCGGAGTGACTAGTGCAGTGCAGTGTCACGTAGGAAGAAATAGTTGAACTGCAACTGTCACTTCGTATAATAAAATAAATAACATTGCTTTAAACTGCCAAGTTGTCTCCAGCAAAGAAAAACTCCAGACGCGCTAAGCAGCTAAATACCAAAGCCGCATAAATACTGGTTATTCAGACAGCTTAGTAAACAAACACCCATTTGTTAAAAGTTTTTGCATTATTCTGCCACTGAGAAAGTACATGTTAATACATTTTAACTAGAGCTCTATTCACGTTATTTTATTGCTAAAATAAAATGAAACTTGATGCTTGCAGTGAAATATAATGATAGTAGTTTACGAAACTTCCAAACAAATTTTATTTGTGTAGGAGTTGAAATAGTCACTTAGGACGTATATAGAATACAATATATTTTATTTGTAAACCGTGTATAGACATAAAACATACCTATTTATAAATTTTAGACCACATTATTTTTTATCTCAAACGGGAATCGCACTGGATGCCTTAACCACTAGGATATTGAGGCTGGCTCGACTGAGCTGAAATTTTGTCCTCTAATTAATAATTATATGAATCATCATGAAGACAGTGCGAACAACAAGACTAATAGACTTCTAAGTCTGAAAAAGCTAAATTATCTACAGAAGAATAATCTAAAGAAGCGCGGTTTCAAAAACTTTAATCTCGTAATGCTCTCGCTAGTCTTCTATATTTCTAAATATGATTAGCACGTGAAAGTGCTAGATATTTAGAAAATATAAAAGTTTATCTAAGTTAAATAATGTATTTAATTGTAATATTCATTTACAATGTGATAAGTTTTTTAGCAACCCATAGAGCAACTCGGACCTCCGTAGAGCAATTTGGTCCTCCGTCCCGGAATATGTAACTACCCTTTCATACTTTTCCTAAAGAGCCTTCAGTCTAAAGGCTTACATTCTACTGCAAGATGACTGTATATTTTGATTGAAATAATGTAGGCACTTTTTTTCGGTTACATAAATAAATAAAAATAAAATAAATTACCCCCATTGCTGTTTCATTTCTCACAATTAATACATGCCTACTTCCGAAAAAACTAAATTGATTAAATCTATTTTAACTTGCATTTGAATGATCGGCAACTGGATGTTTGTGTGGAACAGCTTGTCTACCGACAAAGGCCTCCTCTAAAGATTTTCACGTATTCCCATCTCTTGCTGAACGGGTCCATACCGGACCAGCTATTTTCTTGAAGGCATCTTCCCATCTTTTGGTTTGTCTGCCTCTATTCCTTATTCTATCTCTTTGATACCATTCTGTTACTAGTTTAGTCCATTTCTCTTAATTTTCTCTTAACATATGCCCTGTCCAAAAAGCACACACAGCCTACAGGCACCTTTTTTTGGTTACACAGAGCTATAAATATGTGGGCGGAAAACAAATATGGGGGTTATTTAGATTTACCGTGCAATATTTTTATATTAATAGTTAACTCAAAAGAATTGATATCTTAAAAAGTTTTCTTCGTTTACTTTTTTCAAACAAGCTTATTTCTTAAATGTTAATCATTGTCTAAAGATCGTAGAACTATACTGATTCTAATATAGTACGAAAGGAAACAGTGCTATTCAAACTGATCATAGATATCTCTTTTATACTAGAAATACATTGGTGTTATGTTAAAGTATTCGTAATTTTGTCATAAATGGGGAACGTTGGTGTAAATAAATATTCATAATATCTTACAAAAACTGGAAATAACACACTTATTTTCTTATTAACTATGGTAAACTCTTTATAAATAATTACCACGACTCTAAACTATAATAGATACCTACCTATATATAGTATTAGCTTTTTTATGTTATTGTGTCGGAATACGCACGAGGCCCACATAAATGTTCAGAGATAACCTCTGCCTGCATGATGCATTTTCGTCACAAGAGACGACCTTGCACTGCGCCCATCACCGTAAGACATATAGAAGTCACGTGTACCTGTGATTTCATAAATTTCTTCCTGGCTCTCAAGGACTGCTGCCGGAACACACCGTCCCACACAAGTCTGGTTTAAAATTGAATAAAATTCATTTTGATGTATGTAAAATTCACTTCGGTAACAATAATTTTTAATCGTAACTTACACTTCTACCTACATACAAAAAAAAACATAATAAACGTGACTTATGACATAATATCAGCAATAATGTGTGCAACCGGCACGTGGCACGTGGCGAGGTAAGGGCCGGTCGTTGACCTCGAAATTGACGGCAGGCTGTACCGCTAATCACTTTCGTCTGGGAAGAACGGTATACCCCACTTAAAATTACCTCTCTACATTTATTTTACCCCTCATGAAACGATTGGCAACAGGCATTTTGTAATTACCTACTTGAGTAAGCGCACAAAATCTTTTTTTATTTTAAAGTATAAACTGTACCTTGCTACAATTTGCGACTGCCCGATACCCGAGTGGAATTTAATTATACTGATAAGGCAGTCCCTTGTGAGCCACTGAATAAATCGGAACCAAAATATCCCGGTGCTATTCCAATATCTAGGGGTATACTATACTACTCCAGTACACTAATACTGGAAAAACTGACCCTAATATATACAAGAAAGGTGACGATAAGTATGAGTGCAGTGACGATAGTTCGTTGTTAAATAGAACGATGATGCTGTAAATATATATATGAGAATTGACATGCTTACCATCAGGCGGGTGACATGTCCGTCTTATCACTCCATAACATAAAACAGGATAGGACCAAAACGCTGCACCGATTCTGTGATTTTAGTGAAAATTTAAGTTACATATTCTCATGTAAAAAATACAGTGATACTCGTACAACCTTCACACATATACCTTACTGGGTAATCAAACAACTAATCTATAACTCAACCACAAGCGAGCCTAACTCTTATCACGGTTTGTATCACAATCTAAATCAAGAACTTTATTTGCTGTATACAAACTACTAAGTATGTAGATACATACACTAGACTACAGAAAGTTCGAGTCCTAACAACCTGTGATGACCCGTATTCAAAGAGCCGCTAAACAGTCACGCGTGCCGGACGTGCTATCCACAGGTCCTGATTATTTTCATCATAAAAACAGTTCACGTGCCCGATTCGCCCCCGCACCATACCCCACTGAAACCTTAGAGGAAACGAAATTCAGGCATCCGGTGGCGGCGTCTTTACTTCTTTAGGTGGATCTTATGAAATCCGTTTGTGACGTGTAGGTAATACATAAACTAAGGTCCTTAGATATTTGTGTCGGGAATACCTGTGAACCGTATAATAAATTACTTATACATTGAAGTAGAAGAAAAATTAACGTTTTATTTAATATGAGTCTTTAAACTGTCACGGTCATTAAAATTATAATTATTATTACCGCCACTACATACCGAGAATGGTAAGAGAAGCGATTGAAATAACGAAGTATCGAAATTTAAATAGGGAAGATGGGTTTCAACTGTCAAGAACATGGAATCCAGTGGTTAACCTATGCAAGAGCCGAAGAAATGTTTCTAATAGTTCACGACCTGATACCGTTAGTTTGTATGTCGAAATTTAAATAGTGTTGTGAGTGAAAATGACAATAATAGTATCGCCATGCCGAAAAACGTACTAGAAAGAGGGTAGACCGGTTCGTCTGCTCTTAGTGCCTACCATCCACTCGCATAGACTTCAGTTTACTCGTGATCATGGCGCTTGCAACAGTGCCGAAATATCGGGAGCTCAAAATTAATCAAAAACACGGTAAATATCCCGTTGGTAATAATAATTATAACGTATCATTTAGTTATTATACACCAATAATTAAATGATAATCTTCCTTCATCATCATCATCATCAGCCGGAAGACGTCCACTGTTGAACAAAGGCCTCCCCCATCAATCAATCCCTATCTAAATAAAGTTTTGAGTGTTTACTCCTTATACCTATACTTAAAAGGTACAAGATAAGTATACTGAAATAGTTCGTACCACATCATCACTGATGTGATGATGTGATCGAATGATGAATAAGCTGAGATTGTGGTCAAAGGCTTACCTATCAACAATAAAATAAAATATAACCTATATACCAATAAATACTACTATAATTTAACAAACAATTTTTTTTAAATGGTTTCTTTTTTTTTGGTACCCTGGACTTAACAGCAATAGGTGCCGAACAATCCATCAGAGCTCCATTACAGGTAAATGGCTCCGACTCAAAAAGGAACTATTTATTGCTTTGGTAATGTAGAAAATGAGTTGTATATGTAATTTTCAATAATTTTATTGATTATTTTGGGTGTTCTTCACTGCACATTGAAAGGATTACTCAATATGTCGATATAGTGAAAACAGTTTTGGCATAATATCGACACAATAATTCTTGTTTGTTATATGGAAGAGACTACAACAACAACATCACTATCGTTTGTGAATTTTATATGACACCCACCTAAGGCTACCTTTATTGATTAAAGAACAAATAACATTATTCAGCTTACAAATCTCTAAGTAATCGTAATGCGTACCTTTTTCCTAACATTTGCACACTTTCAATCCTCTAGGAGTTGAATTTATGACTATATTTTAAATCTTTTAAGTACCACAACAAACAATAACTTTCTAACAAAAGAAGAATCCCCTCAATTGGTTTGTCGCAAAACAACATAATCCAATTAATGTTATTATGACTTTGTTGTTGCAACTTGGAACCCTATACCATCCCGTAAAAATGTGATATTTGGAAACCCCATTCCACCACATTAGGGGTTGTGGTTTCAATTGTTTTTCATGGGACATATAATTATATGACAAACACTTTATAGAACAAAAAAGAATTGGAGGTTTATAGATGTAATTGGGGAGATATAATGTAACATATATTGCATAAAATGCGACAAATTTAGAACATCTTCCATTCTTTATTATAATTTATATAAGTATATACAAATACTATATATAATATTTCACAAAATTATCTGACTATTGTCAGCAAAGTTAAAATATTATTAACTAAGTCAAGCTCTTAATCTCTAAATCGTGAACCATTCAATATAATAATATATTTTTTTTAGCAATATAAGTCCTTTTTGTTGAAACGCAAAAATATTTGTTTCTTTTTGCAAACATTGCCATTCTCACGGTAAGACCGAATCACTAATAAAGATATTTGACTAAACCTTGTACCAAAAAGTTAGATGTAACATGATAACACCTATTGTTGTAGGACAATGACCCCTATCATTGTTAACACATTCGACGGCGTGGTATTTATTTATGTAGACTTACAAAATCACGTCGTAATTTGAGTCAATTAAAATAACTTAAAAGCAAGATGAATTGCAAGATTCATACAAAGTATTACGAGAAAATCCGGAGTGACGTAACTAATGCTGAAATTATTTCATTTTGAAATAATATGCAATCTGCTGCACTGGCAGAGAAAACCACATAATGAATTCACTGTATATCTGTGACTGGCGTCAAAACAATAGGTATTGTGGCAGCTTTAACCCAATTACCATCATCCCGTATTCACAGTGACCTAGTTGTGCTTCTATTATGTATATCAATATTAAAGTTGCATATTAAGCTTCCGACGAAAATGTAGAGCAAGATAGATAAAAGAAACTTACGCTTGGTTTTGTCTGCTTCCTTCCAAATTGTAATGATTTACCACATAAATAAATACAGAAATTAAACTATGCTGGGCTTAAAACCCTTGATGAACTTACTTTAATTAAAATTATAAAGTTTTAAATTATTCCCCTCACGAATTTCTGAGGATGTATCGCTGGTGAACTCAAATAACTAAGTTGGGAGTGGACTTTTAAAATTTGGGAGCTCCTGAGTCTGAACATTAATGACCTGCGCACCGCCGCGCCGTTTCATGGGGCTGCTTTTAAAGAAAACCCCTGCTCGCCCTCGCAAGGGAAGTAATGCATTTTCTTTTATCACCGCGCGGACAGTTCGCACTTCTCGACAAGGGGACCGGCTTTTACGATTATTGTGCTCACGTCGTTGCTACATGAGATCAGCAATAAAAAAACACTGGATTCGATCTTGGATACCGTAAATAGCTCTGACGCTTCTGAGGCCTTTCCGATAGCCGCCTTATTTTCGACTTACCGTCACTCGGTATCAGTGATTTCAATTGTACCGAGACGTTTTGGCCAATATAATCATTTTCATTGAGGCAAGCGACTACATCCCGCATAATATTCAAGAGTCAAGTAAATACAAATGTTTCGACTTCTATATTTGTGTACATATACATATAAATTAGCTAAACCTTTAACTTATTATAAATAAATTATGTAAATTACCAAAAGCAGTAATGTTTAAAACTAAATGTTAAAACTTTGTTTTGTCTCATCCATCGGTATAATATAATGTCTTATCTACATAATTATACGAGTATGTTTGTTGAAGATCACTCATGGATTAAATTATCTATTGAATCTGAGGTAACCAGAGGTACCTGTGAAATTTAAATGTATTTTTATGCTAGGATTTATTATAGTACATATTTTGTAAAGTTTTGTGTTCTAGTCTCTTCCGATTGTCAATGCTGTATCTTCATGGCAATAATTTTGATGTCGGAATATTTTTACTGATATTTTGATGTTTGGCCCGACATACTTTATGAGTATAGTATAGTACAATACTTCTTGACTTTATGAGTATAGTACAATACTTCGACCACACTTGCGTTACCTGATTATAGTCATATAAGGGCACAAATGCTTGGGTGGCTCCAACTTGTTGTAATAATTTATTAACGCCACTTTGCCATTAACCAATAGCCCAGTTGGCGATGTTTGAGTCGTAGGTACTGAAAATATTATAAAGTCACAAGCGCGTTTTTAGAAAAAATCCTGAGTGCGACTAGGTAGCACGGGTTTGGCGCTGTACCTTACGTTCTATGCATTTTCATTACACAATATCTTTATCTAATAATATCATATAACATTAGATTTAAAAAAAAAGTAAATCTTTTGACTATAACCAACCCTGATCAGAATTTTGCTGATTCATAGCTAAGAACATTTTAGATACAATCACCTTCCAAACAAAAAACTAAATCAAAATCGGTTCATCCGTTTGGAAGCTATGATGCTACAAAGACACACAGATACAAAAACACACATTTAAATTATAAAAGCCTTCCGTTTATTGTAAAATAAGAAGTAGCCGCTGAATCTCCATATTGAAACTAATTGTGAATTTGTTAATTGTAATACGGGTCGTTATGCATTGCTGCGGATGCCAATAATTAATTTTGTAGTGATATCTATTGATACAATGGCCATTAAACGCTAGTGTCACTCAGCACGCAGGAGTGGCAAAACATAATCAGCTCTCATTTTAACATAACTATAAAGAAGCTCAGCTGATGTATAGGTATAAGTAACAACATTTATACCAAGTATTTCAAAACCCGTCACCAGTGCGGCATTCTCAAACAGAATGATGCAAGTTTCCGAGAGCTAAAAATGTCAAAATCGTGTTGATACTTCGCCTTGGGAATAGAGCCGTGAGTGCAAGCTTGCTGCAGCGTATCGTATCGCTCGCCACGCAGTACACCGGAAAGCGTCGGCCATGCAGAGCGTAAAATAATGCACCACATGTTGAATAACATCGGTAATTAATCGCGGCCGGGCGAAAGCGCAAGTGTTCTCATGCGAGTTGGCAGGAAAAACTTGACTTATTAGATTATGAGTAACGCGTATGGCGGTGGCAGCATGCTGCTATTACGCAGATCTACCTCTGGCGAGGGGGTTCGTCCATAATTAAACTGGGCATCGTCGCATGGCGTCAAGCCCGCACATGTGCGCATGGGAGACAAACTGTCTGAAGATAATTGTCAACAACGTTTAATTTTTAATTAAAACTTGGTGCCCTCTTTGTATATAATGCTTACTATATATAAACCACCAAGTGTTAATGAAATGTATAAATATTTTGTTATGTTAGCCTTATATGTATAATTATTATTGATAACTTTTCGCTGTAGCCTGCGCTAATCCAAAACAAATTGATATAGTTTCCTTATCTGTATTATTACTAGGTAATACTTTGTAACGTTTTCCCACCTGGAGTTCAATGACCTAATGTATTTATGTATTTTAAAAGATAAAACTGTCCCCGAAGGTGACAGTCGTATCCAATGGCAAACAGCGCTTAGTTCTGTGTCCATGTTTAGAACCGACAACCGACACGATAAATTTACACTTCATCGTTTCCTGGGAATATTTTTGTTCTGTCGGCATCCACTAACGCTTTATTTGTAAACCGAGAAAATAAAAGTTAATAAAATCGACGATGAAAGTGTGATTTGCTGCAGTTTATAAACATAAAAATAGGGCAATCGTGTCGGTGAAAGTGCGCGGCCGCCATCGTGACAGGGCAGGGACGTGCAACATTTCAACTGGGCTATCCGTTATCTTTGAAGCCCTATCGTATCCAATTATGAAGCACGTAAGCTTATCTTGAATCGGCGAAATCGTTATTGTTATAATATTCAGCGCCGCCAAAGCAACAGAACAGTGTAACCGGTTTAATAATAGGTATACCCTAGATATTACAACTAAACATTATCGTGCAAACAGTGTTCATGATTCTGGGAACAATATTCATATTTGTGTGCTCTAAATTTTACGGGCAGTTGACACAGATTTTACAGTTTCAAATCCTATATTATGTGAATATTACTGCAGGAGATTATTACGAGCTCAGTCAGAAGATGAAACGTGGCAAATATTAGAAAACGGTATGAGATTGGTCGTTCAAGTTATAGGGGATGATTTCGGCGGTTTGCAATGCGGGGTCACGATTTCCGAGCCCGGACTTCATTTGATCCGTAGGATTTCACTAGAAAGCCCGTGACACTAGACACCGCGCTACTCGACGCTTAAATCTCGCCGAAGTGAAATGTAAACGCTTTCCAACATGCACTACTTTATTCAAAAGTAAATATCATTTATGCACTTACAAGCGGATCATGAGTTGAATGCGATCCCCCCGTTCTGAATTCGTTTGCATTTGCTCCTTCATTTTTCTGATTTTACTTTCAAAAGTATATATGAAACAACTATTAGCTACTTATTCAGCTGCGAGAACCTGTTGGTTGAATCCGTTTTTAAACAAAATAGGATGAATATAAACCAAATTCGATTTTGTTATAGTAATAAGTATATAGGTAGTCATTTTCTTCAAGGCTTCTTCACATTCAGAACACATATATCCCAAAGTATACGCTAAGATAACTTTAAAAGAATTTCGAATATCGGGAGGGAAAGCAATAAACAATCGAAGATCTTCCCTTGTAGCGAGATAATTACATCACTCACTATTTTTTGTTGTTCCTACACTTCTCGTACAGTTATGGAAGAGGATAGATCGACGGAAAACAAAAACACCATGGGAAACAACGAGTTGAATGCACCTGACTCTCCTGTTAGTGATATATACATTCTTTTATTTCTACATAACTACCTATATCAACACCGCACGAGACTTAAATCGCGTTAAATACTATTAAGTACTAAGTTCAGAAAGGAATGTCGTTTATGTTACAATATTTTATCCCAAGCTTTTATTATGGCAATAACATCAACTACTAGTAACCAGCATCACGGCAAAGTGTCCTTTAAAGGTTTTTTAATTTATGTGTTAGTAGCTGCCCGCGGTTACACACGCGTGGTGATTGATGATGATGATAAAAAGTATCCCATGTGTTAATCCAGTGCCATGAAATTTGGTACAGCCGTTTGAGCGTGAAAATGTAACAAACATGCAAACAATCGCCTTTCTAATATTAGCTTGAAAAGGATCAATACCTGTATGAAGTAAACAAATTTAATTTCATTTCGTTTCAATTTGTTGCTACCAAATATGCTTTAGAAACCACTTATGAATTTTTATAGTATTTATTAGTATTACTATATGTTATATGGTATTCATGGTTCAATATTTTGGCGATAATAGCTTACACATAAATAAATATATATATATATATATATATATATTCTGTCGCGAGATTTAAGACAAACATTTCCGTTATACATTATGTACGTGTGAAACTATAGGTTTTTGCAGTGCACACCAGAATAGGTCACTCGCAGATTTTTTTCCTACTTACTTAACAATTATCGTTATATTTTGGACAATTCACACCACATCTTTATAAATAATAGCTATGATGTGTATATATTATTGTTAAGTTTAATTCAAATCCAATTTCTAGTTTTTGCGTGAAAGAGTAACAAAAATCCATACATTCATACCTTTTTTTTTATGCTTTATAGGTTAGCCTTTGACCACTATCTCACCTGATGGTAAGTGATGATGTGGTCGAAGATGTTGTTCAGGCTAACCTAGAATTACTGGCTCTCAAGGACAGCTGCCGGAACACACCGTTAGGTGCTTGGCAACAGATTTTCAACTTGAGGGTGGTAGCTAGCCAGGCGGGCATTCGCAAAGTGCCCTACCACCATGCTGTAACGACTGCCATCCTAAGACAACAACCGGGACCGACGGCTTAACGTGCCCTCCGAAGCACGGAAGCGCTCAGTAGTAATGTCACCAGCGGTCACCCATCCAACTCATGACCGCGGCGGACGTTGCTTAACTTTGCTGATCGATTCATAGAATGGTTAAGCAAACTTCGCTACGAGCGCTTCAAACCTAGAAACTTTCGCGTTTAAATATTAGTAAGGCTCACTAAACCTTAGGAATATTGACCGTACGAAAATTCAATACTAGAATGATTATCTCCGATCGCATAGCATACGAGCTATCAAACATCTTATTTGATAAAATTTAATTCTAAACCCAAATACTAAAATTGCTATTCCCACTACCAATTATCTTCATCAGAGCTGTCATATTCAATACAGAAAGTAGCAGGCGCCATAATTTCGACGTGCAATGAGTCGAATTACTGCTTACTAGCAAAAACGCTAGTCGTCTTGGTTAAACAGCATGACAAACAAGAAGCAACACTTCCTGGATTGCTAAGTGGATTTTACTTATTTACCGTGTGCCAACTGCAGTATTGCGTATTTGATTGAAGATTCTGACAGTGACAAACTTTCTAGTTCAATATTCATGACGCGACGTTATTTATGTGCGTGTTAATTAGTTAATCGTGTTTATTGTATACTCTTTGTGGATGAGGTTTTTGTTGAAGCGGATTATTTGCAGGATAGGGCATCGAACTGAACATCGGAGCAGAACTCGCACAACGGCGTCTTTATTATTCAGTCGGCAGTACCGACCATGGCCTTATGCGCATGTGGTTTTATAACCCATGAGAAATGTGCGGACGTCTTGTGGGAAAGGAAATACTTACTGAAAATAAATTACTAGGGCTACCTACTGTGACTTATATGCACTTACTTATATCAAGATTATGAAATGATTTCCTAGGTAGGTACTCTCAAACCAATCCGATTTTCATTACCCAAGAATTGGTTGGTATAGCGATTACAATTACAAAAGCTAAATAGCTTTCCTTGAGCAGATTTTATCAAAATATATGCCTGTAGCTTGTAGTAGTAAGTTTTGTGTTTATCTCAATTATATTATCTATAGGCCCAAGTTAATAGTAAAAATTTTGTCTATAGAATAAAATTGTATAGTCGACTCCTAATTTGTAACGTATATAATAAATACCTTAATTAATCATGTTTGAAATGTTTGAATACTTATGTATACAAATATAACATTAAAATAGTAAATCTTGAATACTTTCTCGATCGTGCGCTCGCAGAGTCAAGACCTCCTGAGGATGCTTCGTGTACAAGCGAAACGCGTCGAAAAATTCATCTGGATGGCTGCGTGGCGGTTGTGACGTCACGTCGGCTTAGCAGGAAAATTAGGCGGAATTGTCACTAGATATATTTTGGTATTTTTTAAGTGTTTCATTAAAATATTAATTTCATGTTTTCTTAAAATATTTTAAAAATAATTCTTATTATTAAATCTTGCTATATTAGCTGAATTATATTTTAGAGTTTTTAACTGTCTAGTTTTGTGTTGTTATTTCATTTTTTTTACCTCAACAAACGCGATTGTACCCTCGCTTCCTCTGTATCGCTCCTACGTAGTTGGATAGTGAGAGAATTTGTCATTTGTCAGGGTCTTGAGAGTGCCTGATACTAAAATGTTAGTTTTTAGTCCTTTACCTATTGTTTTGTCTTAAGATGACTAACTTAAGGATAAGCCTACTAATATCTAATATATAACTAATCACTTATTTGCGCAAAGAAATAAAAAGCACCAGTAGTCCTAAAACAATAACTGTAATAGGTACTGCTTATGTAATCTCATCGTATCGAACGTTTTATCTCAATTATTTTAATCATACATCCATACATAAATATTTCTTTCGACATCAGTATTTATCTCCATGTCATTCTATTAAACGAAACGATTTAATGGCCAGTCAGTTAGACCTGCCAGAGCAAGATTCGTTTTGGATTGCACAACGTCTGCCATGCTACGCTGTATACTGTGATGCCGTATTCGCTCATCTAATCATCATTTTCCTGCTCTTATCCCATCAACCGTGTGGGGTCGGTACAATCTTTATACTCGCTCTTGTGTATAAAATAACGAGTAGACTTCATCGAGCAACTTTACGTCGCAAAACTTTTGTACCTTTGATCTTTATTGGTAAGACTGACAAAAGTTCTTCTGGCTAATGAGCGTCTATCTAAAAGGATCCTTTGTTAGCTATAAGAAGGTTCTTATATTCGTTATACTTTATTTTATCGAAGATGTAGATACATATATAAATATTGTAATACTGTTTTCAGGTGTTAAAGCCTTTGGTCACAATGTCACCTTTGATAAGGAAACGTTCTTGCGGTCAGTGAATCACTATCTCACCTCATGGTAAGTGATGATGTGGTCGAAGATGTTGTACAGGCTAACCTAGAATTACTGGCTCTCAAAGACAGCTGCCGGAACACACCGTTAGGTGCTTGGCGACAGATTTTCAACTTGAGGGTGGTAGCTAGCCCGGCGGGCATTCGCAAAGTGCCTTACCACCATGCAAGACTCACGTGCTGGGGTGATGGTGCAATTTCCCTCCTTCAAAGGTTCCTCAAGGGTGACTGTACACGACACTGATTTTGACCACTGACAATTTCTTCAAATTATCAAATCATTATTATAATATCCAAATTATCAAGTTTTAACAATCAAAAGGCTGCAGCAGCCACTTTTCAAAATCAAAAGGCTATGAGAACAAATTGTCGAAATTCAACTATTGTAGACATCTTCCAAAAATCAAAGTGTAATGATAATTCATCAACAAGGTTCTTTCCACATATGTTATAACCACAGATCACAAAACAAGTAGATGGCGCCACCGCGACGTTGTGTTCGGATCAATGTGTATGTACCTATAAGTAGTGTGGTCTCATATCAGTGATGAATTATTTGGGTTTAAATGGCAGTAATTATGTAAAAAATATGACAACCAGAATGCAGATTTTCACTAACAATGATAAAAATAAATAATATAAATATATAATGAACAAACATACATACTGATGATTTTTATAAAACTTAATTTGTAAGTACAGGTACTAATAGATTGAAAAGTGTGTTCGGAAAAATATTAATTACTCTCACATTGGTGCTCCGATTACTCTGAACTCTGAAATTAGCTATTTCGTGCCTTATTTTTTGATAAGGTTAGGTCGGGCTGTTACTATATAGGTGCATTTATGTTACGATAGAGTGATAGCTAGCAAGGTTAGCATGCAAAATGCCGCTGAATGCTTCGAAAGCCATGCACGCAGTATAATTGCTACCCGGATCCACGGCCAATGCTTTTAACTACCAGAAATGTGTTCGCTACCCACTAGAACCGCTTCAAAATGACCAAAAGTTCGACTCCATAAATTAGAGATTCGTATCTTCTATACTGATACTTAAACCGGTTTATTTATAGAAGACTGGTTAAGGGTCGCCTCAACTTGAATTCTCATACAGAAATTGCTTATCTTCTTTAAGAAACGACATCAAAATAACTAAAACCACTTGAAACGGGATTACTCAATTAAATGTGCACTTAAACGTTGGGTTCGTTTTATGGTCTTTACAAATCCTGAGAAAATATAGAAATTACTACAATAGGCGTAGCGAAGCAAATGTTTTGTGTTAATGTAAGGTTCAGCCGTATGATAGTAAGCGCAGGAAGTTCAATACAATGAGGAGACAGAGAACAACTCAAGTAAATTCCACTTAATTCCTGCTCTTTATTAATAATACCGAAACTATGTGTTTGTGTGTGTGTTTGTTACTATTATTATTATGTACACATCTTCGTGCCGCCCTAGGAATACAAGAACATATTGTATGAAAGCCTAGTAGGACACTAAGGTATACATCCCTGTTGTACGTCTAATGAAAACAACACCCTACGCACATCTACATGGGAATTGCCATGCTGCTCATTTGGCGCACTTTTCCCTTAGTCACCTCCTACGACACCCATGGGAGGTCACATTCTAACCCGGCACCCCACGGAATTAGCAAGTAATATAAACTTCTTTACTAAGTAGTTTGCTTATGTTTTGAGAAACCGATTTGTGCAACGAATGTTTAATGTATTGTTGACAGTATACAACCACCCAGCAGTATTCCCACGCTCCTCTTTGTTTTAAATGACTTAACCGGCTAGCTACCAAGCAAGAAAATCAGTCGTCAAGCACGTAACACCTTCGATCACATTATCAGAGTTACATTCAGGTGAGGTTGAGGCTAAAGACAAACCATTCAACAATAAAAATATCTATCCTACCTATAAAGTGCTATATATACGGTAGACCGTTAATTTTTTCACACAATATGCTGAAATGCCAAAAAGCTTAAAAAATACATAATGTATAGAAAACCGGAAATGACTTCTAACACTGAAAAATATGATATAACCTGATAGTATCATGCTCTCGATCAAACTGATGTTAGCCATCATTGTAAGGCTATTTATTACTATTACTTTACTCTCAGATCATAAAAACAAGGTTGTTTCTATGATCTGAGACTTTACTACCTACTAATATTCTCTGGATATAGTATTGGCATATTGGCACATACTATTATCTAATAATGAAATTCTAATGGAACCAACTAGGTATAAGAAAATAATCATCGAGACGGGATAAAATAAAAAAATAAACGTGGTCATATAAGTACCTACATTAAATTATATACACATCGACTTGAAACCTCTTTTTTGGGAAATGTGTTTATAATACGGTGAAACGACGTGTTTTAATCAACGTGTTTTGTTGTTCCTCTATCGTAAAAACGGCAATAAGCACAATTTGAAAACTTTATGTCAATGGTGCAAATGAATTATTGATAAAAACTGGCCAATGAGTGAAGTTCACGCCATGTTTATTGAAGAAAACACATTTTGACATAAGGAACCCGAAATTCCAATTTGAAATTAGCCAGTTTTTTGGCACTCCTTTTACAGTGACACTCTAAGTTACAGTAGCAGTCTACAATATAAAAAAAAATACTAAAGACATACTATAGATATATATACCATAGACCATAGACATAATACTATAGACCATAGACGCTTAGGTACACAAGACAATCGTGTAAAATAAATATTTATATAACTTCTAGAGAGCACACTTACGTATAATATTTAAGAAAATAACTCAAATCAGTGATTTGAAATATTTAGATTAGTTATATCCGAACACCACTGCTCTAAAAGCTTACTAGAATTTACCTATATACATACCTACGCACATGTATATGCAGTTTGTAATGACAAGGAAAGAACGTTCAAATATTATGCGTCATATCTGTGTTAGAAAGAGATAAATAAGCAATTCGTGTTACCACCGAACCGCCACGAGACGTTCCGATCACCATTATGCTGCGATCTCTTTCACTCTCTCACACCAAACGATACACATATCTCGCTCATCCATTTCATTGAGATTAGTTCCTAAGATAAAACAAAATGACGATATTTTCTATTTCATCAATAAAAGCAATAATTACGCGTGAAATGAAACAGTTTTCTTATCTCTCACAGTGCCTGTATAATTGGTGCAAAGTCTAAAGACACAAGAAAGGCATATTGTCCGCAGATTATTCCTAAAAAACACGATTAGCGGCGATGTATTCACCGGACGCTTGGAAGTGCAAGACTGGTAGTGACTCAGGTGATTACCCTGAATTCGTCTAGTAAATATGGAGGCCATACAACACATCTACAGGTAAAAAAATCTTAGACTCAAATACATAAATTATGCAAAGTTATTTGTACTTGGTCCCTGCAGGGCCCTGATAAACACAGCAAATGCTGTGTGCATTGATAAACTGATCAAACATACCAAGTTTGAAAGGGATTTAATACTTTTCACAACTTTAATTAAAACTTGCCCAGTTTATTTATTCTTTACTTAAGTAGAATGCAAAGACGCATTGCACGAGTTCGACATACATGGTAGACTCGTGCCTTCTAATTTTATTTATATACGAGTAGGGGTGACAGAAAGTACTTTGTGTAAAATATGTTTTCTCACACACACGACAACACTAGAAATGTGAAAAATATGTTTTTGTTAAGGATACACAAGTACACTCAAGGATATCATTCTAATAATTTGTGGGTTGGTTTTTAAGCTCTTTATGCTAGCATTGCTAGCATACCGTGTTTATCGCGTAATTATTTCGTTAAGATGATATGGATTCGTTTTATTTTCACCAATTTTGCAGCATCACTCCACTCACATCTACGTGAGTGGTGGCATGCTGCTTATCGGGCTCAGTGTATCACTTAGTTTTTACAACACATTATTTACGACGTTTTACGACATCCAAAATAGAGAATATGGAAAAGTCGTATACTGAAGCCGGAAGCTGTACAGCGTATTTTCTTATTTTCAGATAATGAGTCTATATTACTGCAATGATTTCAGTAGGTCGTTATTTAGTTGAAGACTGTTAAGTCTTATATCATATACTATTGTATTATTATTATGTTAACTTGTCATATTGCACCATCTTTGCCTTTATGTAATATATTTCCATGTAATATAACCACAATATTACTGTAACTAATTCTTATTACAAAATTACAAATTTCGTCGGGAAGAAATTTAAGTCATGAGCGGGATTCGAATCCGTGTCCATCCACCCCTTTAGCCGGTGTATGCTCTATCCAATTGAGCTAACATGACAATGAGTCATAACTAAATTTTTTTTCCTATCGTTCTTTAACTATTGCATTGGGATGGAGCGACATCTTAGTTCAACTTACGTTGCACTACAAAAACTTATTCTTGTCATCACGATCCATCTAAATGCTTAGGTTTAGGCGTGAATTACTGTAAACCTATATACGACGTAACCAAATGAGAGAAATCCAAACAAACAATGGAGTAAAGCGTTTTCCACCTAAAGTAAACGGCTTACAATAATTCGTGTTCCCTTTACCTTATCGGGATCATAAGCTTTTAACCTCGTTGATAAGAAAAATGCGGTTACGGAAATCAGGGGTAGGCTCAGACCTGGGTTAATGATTGTTGGCAACCAGAATTATGGACGTAGTTAGGACTTGATTTTACAGGGATGGCTATAAAAGTTATATTGTATTTTTTAGCTTTCTTGTAGAAGATTTTGGTAGGAACGAAACTCAATGCCTACTATTATTTTATTTCAATCTAAGATATCTTTTTAAGCTAACCTTGCACACGTAATCTGTGCTTTCACAACAATATCAACTGATGGTAAGTTATGACGTGGTCGAAGGTGATAACACCTTAACCGAAAATAGGACCACAAGGTCAGTTGTCGGAACACACGGTTGTGCTTCGTGTCGGTCGGTCACCCGTTCAAGTTATAATGCCTATGCAAGCTCCGCTACGAGCTCTTCAAGTTGCAACCGGTACCAAAGGTAGGTATGTACTGAAATAAATTCGCGTGTTTTCTGTGTGTCAGTGCGGTGGTTATAGTATACAGGTGCAAATTTCTGAATAAATCGTTTCGGAAAATTGATAATCTGGAGCAATAATCTTTTAAGCCATCGTAACGATGAAAAAGACCCCCATAGAGCGTATGCCTGCGTACGTGTCAAGCTTTGAACTGTGCCGTGACATGCCATCAGCGGGGATCAGCGGCAATTTGTCAATCATCACGTGAAAGGCCTGACAAAGGCTTTCAATAAACGCCTCGTGAGTCGCGCCTAGTCGCCGCCGACGACGTCGCGTTGAGTCGTTAATCAATGCAGAGAAACGCCATGACTTTATTGGTCATTTTTAAATGCGGACAACGCTACTTATGAGGATTATTTCATACTAAAAGATGATCTCAAAATAATTATCTTTTACATGCTACTTTCGTTGACAATTAAAGTAGGTTAAGTTAAGTTAACTCTAGGTTAAGCCTGTTGACACCTTCGACCACATCATCACTTACTATCAGGTGAGATTGTGGCCAAAGGCTTCCCTATCAGGAATATAAAAAAAAAGAAAATAACAGCGTCTGCCGATCAAAACTGCACTGTATTATTTTGTCTAGGATACCCGATCTGGCGATAGAACCCAGGACCCTGAAACTCCAAAGATGGTTAGACTCCAACTTATGTTGTTTTTTTATGAAAAAAATTATACTGAATGAACTCGAGAACTGTCTGACATTTTCTTAATAATCAAACCTTACTGGAGATTGAGATACTACTTTACAAGCTTGTTTAAATTAGGTACAGATTTGTAAAAGGCCACCAATAATTGTATCGGCCACTCTTTGGCTGGCATTTCGGTGGAATAGTTTCAATGTAGAAATTACAAAGGTCCCTGTACCCTGAAGGTATAAAGCGTTGTTTGTTGCGAATTATAACATAGTTTTTGAATTCGAGTTAGTAACTAAGGCGAATAATTCGTCTGTGAGCGCTATTTAATGCGGTGTAACTGCTAACAAAAAATTTCGCGGCATCTCTTTTAAACAGAAAATATACTCACTTGTAGGTACTTCTTTAGTAAAAGTATATTGTAACTTATGCTACACTTTGCTGGGTATTAAGGCTCCGCGACCGAGCTTTGTGGCGTCTTTTGTAGGCACTCATACAAGACGAATCAAAAGATTGATTCCGCTCCGCGCCGCCTCGCGACTAACATGAACGGTTGAAGGAAGTCCAATAAATGGTGAATCGATGTAGGTACGCGTATGTAACTTAAACGTACTTGTGGCGGAACACATTTTTCAAAGATAAAAGGGTTTTTTCTTCTATACGGTTTTGAAACAAATCATGGAAGTTAAATTTAAATAAGCATAGTTACATCAATTTTATTTCGATTACGTTTTAGACAAATACACTGAGATGAGTTTAGAAAGAGGTCGGTTGGGTGTCAATCATATTATTAATATAAGATGTCATAAATAATCTTCTCTGAATCTCGCGATTTACGTGATTTTTTATTTATACCTAGAATATTTGACCATTATCTCAACTGATGGTAAGAGATGATATGGTCGAAGATATTGTTAAAGCTAATCATTGCTTGCTGGCTCTCAAGGACAACTGCCGGAACAAACCGTTAAGTGTTGGATTTGTTTTTGTCTTAGGATTGCAGATTGCCATCCTAAGACAAAAACCGGGACCGAGCGACGCGACGGCTTACTCGTAATATGCCCTACGAAGCACGGAAGCGCTCAGAGCGGCCACCCATCTAAGTCAAGACCGCAGCGGACATTGCGTAACATAGATGATCGGTTAAGAACGGCTAAGCAAACTTCGCTACAAGCGCTTAAAATTTTGTACGGTAGTCAGATGAACTAGCAACAAAAACAAAAATATATATTTTGGATTTTCCGCCATAGACGTTCGCCTATATTTAAAATCAATTAAAATCCTGATTTAACTTCTTGGTCAGAATCCCAATGGACATGGTCCTCCAGACACGACATGGTCCTCCGTAGATTAAGTTATTTTCTCCGTAACTATTTTAAATATTGTACGAGTACTTACAAATTCAAATAAACCTTATATATTTAATATATACGTAATCAAACGTTTAAAATGTTTTGTGGAATAAAATGGGAAAAAGGCGAAAGCCTATTCGACGTGATAGGTAACCATAGTAACCACTTAGTGGATTATTACGGCGTACAATTCGAGGGTACAGCTGACTTGATTGTCAGAAGCTCGATGATTTAGAAAATACTATTTTTTAATTTCATCTTTAACTACAGAAATTATTGAGTTTGGTTTCACATACAGTACACAATAAGATTAGTGACTTCGTAGCTCTATCCATGCAAAAGTAGTTTCGGTATATATATTAATACAGTAGTTTTTAATTATCAAGTGCTCAAACTCTTTAAAATTTTGCGTGCATTTTCTTGAGTACCATTATACATTTGATTTGCCAGTTTCGTAATTTTAAATATTTAAAATTATTTAGAAAAATCGTTTTTTATAGGGATTCTCATTTTCACTTATAGAGATAAAATAAAAATTAAATCGAAAAACTGGTAAACCAGAAGCATAGATAGGCATACAAAATTTCACAAAGTTTGGGCACTTGGTATTATGATATATATACGTTTGTATGGAAAGCGCTGTGTGCACTAGCCTTAAGCTTTATTAGTCATGTACCTAAACTAATATGATGCTACTTACATGATTTTTTTGCAATTGTGACTGAACTAGTACGAAATCTACCTGATGTTAAGCGGTAACCTCTGCCTATAACAGATGCATTTCGTCAGAAGTGACGAACTGCGCACTCATCACCTTGAGACAAACAGATCTTAAGTCTCATGTGCCTGTAATTTTACTGGCTCTCACGGACTACTGCCAAAACACACGGTAAACGTAACGCCTGTCCATTACAGTTATAGTGTCACCCTCGTTCTACATCATACTTCACTACACTTTTCACTCTGAAACGACGGTTCAGAAATGTCTAGTTTTCTCAGTGCCCTTCACACATATGAGGTATTTTTTGAAGCAGTGATGGCTCAGTGGCATGTGCTATCGACTTCCGCGCAGCAGGTGAATGGTTCCAATAACTTCACCACGTGGTAGTATGGCATTTTGCGAATTCCCGGCTACCTAGCGACCACTCTCAAGTAGAAAATCTGTCACCAAACACCCTTATGGTGTGTTCCGGCAGCTGTCCTTCAGAGCCAGTAATTCTGGGTTAAGCCTGTTAACACCTTCGACCACATCATCACTTCAGGTGAGATTATGGTCAAAAGCTTAGGTACCTATCAGCAAAAAAAAGTATTTACCCATTTCTTGGATTGTAATTGTAATCGATGGTAGGTACCCACCAAGACGATTTCAGGCTGAAGAGACCTACCTATTGGTAAATTAACATTATGAAAATATCACGAAATTATTGATTTATTACGGATGCTCAGGTGCCGTCATTGGATTATTACCTGATAGGCAGGTAGGTATAGTTACATACTTTGTACGTATAATTCCACGTTTGATTGGGTCCTTCGACATGTCATCGGTATGATATCACTGTCTATTCCGAGACCTCGACGCACCTTATTCATAAACACAGTCAACAAAGTGCTTGACGTTTGCTTGCATCGATATACTAATATTTAAACATCCATTTATAAACACTTACTGCTTGGAAGCTAAAATATTCAATGTCAAAACTTTTGTCACACTGTTATGCTAAACTGACTGTTACACGTTACCTAACTAATTTAGTTTGAATTGTTTAAAAACGAATGATAAAATTCTAAACGAGAAATCGGCTTCTAATACTGAAAAGTATTAAATAATTAACGAGAGAAAAAAAATATAGCCATGTGCGGGATATAATTTTTTTCCTCGTAAATTTGTTATTTTGTAATGTAATTCGCCTAGCATGCGTTATTGCAAACTTAACAATATTAAAATAAAAGTATTAAATAACTTATGTTTTTTAATGTTAACTCTTAATTTACTGTTCACTCTTTTCTGTGATACATACTTCTTACAAGATTGACTTTCACTCACCCACAATATCGATCAGAGTTGCAATTATCATGTCATTCAGATATAGGCATATTGGTAGTTCAGTTAGTTGGAATAACCTTCAATATACCTACCTAACCGAATTTGATGACATTTAAATGGAATCAACGTAGATGTTTACACTACCCTACAAAAAAAACAGTAAAAACTAAATGTCACGCTTTAGTATAAAAAAAATTATACGCGTCGACTTGAGTACCTTTCTCCTTCTTTTTGAAAATCGGTTAACACCACTATCGGGTCCGCAGCACAGCAGTCGGAAGTAACTAGACCTCGTATTACAGAAGTGTTTTTCCATATTCATTTCATTCAGCTTCTAGGTGAGTATGTGTTTCACGATAAAACTTTTGCTTTATCACTAAGCCTTTAACATGTTTTATTGGAGGCTATATATTCAAAATACGATTTTCAAGCACGAATATAATGAAATCTACTAATTGCGAGCACAAAACTGTCCTAACTGGTGGATCTTGAAAACAGATACGTCCCCATATGCGCTACCGAGATGGGTAGCAGAGACGCTAATATTGCGAAGAGTAAATGGATTTGTAAGTTTTTATATGTGCGAAATCTGTCCGAGGGTTGTTGACATAAGATCATAAAAGAGGTTTGAAATTTATAGTGACCATAAGAGGTAAAAAGCATGTCCTATTAAAGGGCATAATTTTTATATTGCAATTTGCAAAACAATATTTTATAATTTAATGATAAATTAATTAGTTTAATTGGGAAGGTGCCAACTGGTATTTTGGACATTTGGACTGTTTGTGAGTCTCCAATGACTTGTAGATTGTCTTAATGCTATCATTGTAGTAGCTGAAGTGTTGTATATAGTTTGTAGAATTTAGGTAATAAAGGCCAGAAAAAATGGATTTGTTTTTAAATAGGTAACACTTTGTTCTGAAGTAATATAGTATTATTTTATGGCCCCGTTTCAGAATGTCCTAATAAAGTTTCGGTTTGCTAACCAACACATAAAATAACTTAATGATAAAAATTACAGTTGACATGCAGCGCGTTTCAAGCTTTAATAGATGGATAGGTTATGTGATGTCGATGACTGTGAAACGCAAAGATAGTGTTTTGTTTATTAAATACTAGCTTCCGGGCGCGGCTCCGCCCGCGCGTATGTCGGTTATCGCGCAAAAACATTAACCTCTTTTTGCGCAGTCGGATAAAAACTATCCTATGTTTTTTCCCGGGTCTCAAACTATATCCATATCAAATTTCATTCAAATCGTTCCAGTAGTTTTGGCGTGAAAGCGTAACAGACAGACAGACAGACAGAGTTACTTTCGCATTTATAATATTAGTACTGAGTACTGATGTTCTGGGTAATTTAACCGGAACATACTCGAACATTCTGAAACAGGCCCTTAGCATACGTAATATAGATAGATCGTGTCAAACTCGTATTACTGTATCTGCGTCTAAAATTTGTAGGTACTTATAGTTGCATCGTACTATTATGCGTCATACATCACACATATCATATTATATACCACTGTACGCGGTAAAATTTAATTACAGCTTCAACGTGCTGCTTCTTATTAGTCCAATAAAGATATCGAGTGTCGCTAAATGCTCGATAATAGTTTATGCAGACCAAACAGTGGAAGGCGCTATGTCGCCGGGGTCTCGCATGTCGTCACCATGAAGCCCGAAGCGCGGTGATTTGTATAGCAAACACATTATCCTTTGAAATTAACATCTACCCACAAATTGCAGCTACATTAAACGTATTGTATATACTTTTCATTTAAAAAAAACAGGCAAGTGCAAAAACAAAAAATTATTCAAAAACACTTTTATGGTATATATGACGACCTCTTTTTTATTTTTTTTAATATCAGTCTTATTTATTAGGCAATACGCCGTGCCAATCAATATTCTGTTAAAATTTCAACTACCTATTACCGTCCATAGATAGGTACAGCCCTTTATAGGTTGGACGGACGGACGGATAGCCGAGACATTGATAGGGTATTTATAGGTACCGATTTTAGTACGGAACGTTAAAAACATAATTAACAATTTCGTTTCCCACCTCACAAGCTCGGTAAAGTGGTTTATCATTCAAAACCCGCGTGGAATAGTGCTTTTTATCCTGCTAGATTAGAAATTTTCTTTAAAATGTTAACCTGTCAAACTGTAAACATACAGTACACAGTCACAGGTACAGTGTACAGGTTAAAAGATCCTGAAAAATGAAGTTACTTTAAATATTAGCAATTTTAGTATTTTTTCTTTTAACTTTGACTATAAATTAACACATATTAACTACATTATTTAATCAATTTTCGTTGCAGTTATCATTTTCCTGCCGAGCGCAAGTCGCAACACACAAATTGTCACCACACTCCAGTGGGTGAAAAACCGCCTGCTAGTTGCCACCCTCAATTCTAGGTTAGCCTGACCAACATCTTCTATCACATCATCAAATGAGATAGTTGTCAAAAGTAAGGCTAAGTTAGAAAATAAATCCTATGATTATTATTCTTTATTCTTAAGAACTGGTGTTATTTTTAATATGTATCCTGAAATAGAGTATTATTATACAGAGGTAATTAATTGTTCTATATATTCAATAAAAAATATAGGCAAATCACAATTTTTCAGCGGTTATAGATCCGCCGCTTCGAAACACTGATACGAGCAACCCTCAATGGTACCGCTATCGACGATCATTTCATTTTATTTCTTCGAATGGAAAATGCAACGAGTCAAGAACGTCCTCTTATATTTATTCCCCAATTCAGAAACAGAATTATTTTCATGCTATACTTAGCGTTAAATTTAGCGGAGTTCAGAAGTAAAAATATTGATTTCTATGGAGTACATCTTATCCAAAGTATGAAAATGATCGTAAATTAAAACACTCATAAATAAAATCGATTAGAAGTAAAGTAATTGGCATGTCTAGTCACGATACCACCAACAGCCGCACGAGACTTCAATCAAACACACATCCACTTCAAATCCCGTTAGTTCAATGACCCAATAACAATTATCATTGCGAAGGTACGTGAAACTTTTTAATGTCAATCGATTACTTGCAACCATTATGCACTGCACGTAACTAACTGAGACAAAAACGTTAATATGTGTAGTTTACAACTTATTCTCTGTTGCGTGACCGTAATGGCGGAAAGTTAATTTGATACAAATGTTTCTCACGGTGTTCGCAGGCCAGACATTATTGCGGAATGAGCAGTCCAGTGCAGTCAAACAAACCCGACTCGAAAGTCACTCCACTGTGTCTGTATTGCGCCTTTATTGCCGTATATTTGCGGTATTAATGCGGATATTACGGGAAATGGGACAGGACAGGGCAACATTGTTGATGATGTCATATATTTACCCAGAGATACTGACGATTACAAACGATGTCATTTTCTAGGTAAACGCAAAATTATTTCTTCAAACCTACAGCCCTGACCGAAGTATAATTTTAACATGTTTTATTTGAATAATTACGAAGTTATTGTTTTAATAGGAGCTCATTATAACATGGTAGAGTTCGACACCTACTCTCTGTGAGTCAGCGAACATCTGGTGTTATGCAAGAACAGGCATCGGTACAACTGTGAGTGAAATAGATATTGACAAAGACTCTAATCCTATTTGAATAGACTAAGTATGACTCTACGTCCGAGTATATATATCATATTATTAAGGTTATGTGTATGTATGTAGTAAGAAACTTTACTCTTTCTTTTACATTTGTCAATCCATAATAAAGCGTACCATAAAGCTTTTTGTATGCTTTGGTGATGGAACAAGCTCGAGGCCCACCTGGTTTTAAGCGGTAACCTCTGCCTATAACAGATGCAGTTCTTCACAAGTCACGAACTGCACTGCGCCCATCACTCTGAGACATAATGTTATACCTGTAATTACACCGGCATGAAGAGGAGTAATTATAAGCTACATATTTTTTTTATTTTGACAAAGTTCATCAAAGTTTTGGCAATATTATGGTACTGAAGAATCAATACGCGTACCTATAGCAGAATTGTTCCAATTTCATGCACATACCCAGCTGTCTGACTGTCAATCACTTTGAAACAGCGTAGCATGGAAATCCCAGTCCCTCGAGGAATACCAATGGTGGTAGCGTGTTATATTCTATCTGTACTCATTGTTTTGATCCAAATGTATCACAGCTGAGTATTGGTACAGCCACGACAAGGAAAGCGGACAAAACGAGTGGATTTGTCACGATTGGCAACGAGCGTTAAATGTGGGGCGACGCAAGCAAGTCGCTCTCAGATCGATACTTGATACGCACTTCGCGCTCCAAATGTCGTCGTGACCGGATTCAATGATTTATCCAATACTTTTTCTTAAAAAAAAACATAGAAAACTCTTTAACCAGTTTTGAACAACAGACGCCAAGTCTGTTGAACGCTTAACTAAACAGCTCGGAGCATTGATTGCATGATTTGATGCATTGTTCGTCCGTGACTCAGCTAACGCTAACAAATTTAACTTAGGACATAAATCTATCAAGTCAATGAAGACGAATTAACTCTTTGAATAAGAAAAAAGATAAAATAAGTACGTAACACAATGTACGCGTAACATTAAAAAGAGTTTTTATGGAGCCTTTTCTATTTTGTTTTAGAGTTTTACCTTGTTGATTTATAATACCACTGGTACATTTACGTGATATTAATCCAAGTATATCTCGACGTCTATATAAAACTGAAACAGCAAGATAACAAAATAGAGAATAATCTGCAAAAGTGGAGGATTTAGATAATAACTCATCCATTTTCCGCAAACTAAGCAGCATCGATATTGCTAATAAATAAAGCCTGCATTGATATTTTGCTGGCGTTTCGTGTATTTTGATTGCACGAGCCTTTCGCGTTTTTGTTTCTCAGTCACGGAGTAAGAAATAGATACTTTCTCATAATATAATAAATTCCTTGTTCACAATACACGTTAATACTATACCTTTTTATACCTGTTATTTTAACCGGCTTCTAAAAACGGTACTAAACTAGGTAAAAAAGGTGCCAAAAAGGTAAGGAAGTACTCAATTCGACGCGTATTTTTTTTTATGTTCTTTCCTCAGAATTTTCGACTGGGTGATCCGATTTTGATAATTCTTTTTTTATTGAAAAGCTGGTGCTTCCTTTGTAGTTCCGTTTAAATTTCATCAAAATCGGTTATTTTTGAGTTATATTCCAATAACTGAAAAATGTTTTCAGTTATTGTGAAATAACTTGTTAAATGGGCACAATGTTACCGACTTCATAAAGTCATTTCACACTGTTGAGTCTTTCAATTATTTGTAGAAAAAATATCTAATATTTAAGATACTAATGACTAAAAATCTATTGGATCTTAATGAGTAAGGGCAAAGCCGGTAAAGCTTTGTCACTGCCATACGTATATAAGTGCTAGTAAAGTGTCCAGCTGAGCGTGATCCGCATCTGATTCACTAACACCTCGACAAGTAAGACTTGACTTTACCTACAAACTCGCATAAATATTCAATAGGACTGGCTCAAGGTAGGTTAAACTTAGCGTATATACTCGTATATATACGCAGAACTCTCACTGACTTGCTAATTCTTATTTACAAGTACTTTGCTATTATTATTTTCAGGTATAACGTAAATTGGAAGCATCGTAAATCTGTCCACGTTAATAAATCAAGACGCAATGAATGATAATTAATGAATATAAATAACGAGAAATACTATTACGTAAAGTTTCCAAATTGGCCTTAAGTTGACTATATTAATATTTATGCTTCATCAAAAAAGTAATAAAACAAAATTTACACATTTGGAGAATTGAGGAAGCAATAAGCGATATGCTGAAATCGCATGTCTGGCGAACATTTTCTCTAAAATAGGCTAAGAACTAACAGAAAAAAGAAAATATTTTGGCGTTCAGCGTATAATACCAGTGATTTGATACAATCTTGTTTTTGCAGAGAAATCTTGACTCGTCATCAGCGGTCACGCGACTGTTTACTGACTCCATTCGTAATGATTTATTCTTATTGCATTTCACATTACTCAATAATGGTGACGTTTGTAGAACAACTTAGATTAGGAATAATGTCGTAAACATGAAAGATAACTGTGATGAAATTGATACGTGCGATACTGGCTTCCAAAGCGATAGTTAGATACATACACAAAACAAAGACTAAAGTAAAACATATATACAATAATAAAATAAGAATTTCTAATTCGTTTATCGGTTCCATTCTTCTTCTGATTATGGCTCTAATCGTTACTTTGACGCTATACTGATATGTGATCAGTAACTGTGTATAAAAAAAATGGTCTAAACATCAGTCAGTGAAGGAAAATATGAATATAAAAGATGATGAGGTAAGTATATTAACCTATATAAAGAGTAGCATAAGAAACTTTTGGATAAATGAAAAACACAAATTAATGTATTCAATGAGTCGATTGGTGATTGTATCTTCAAAATCTACTACCTACTTGAACTTGTACAATTATGAACATTATTTCTATTCGGAGTTATTGCTTGGATTGCTTAGGGAGCACACTTGTCCTATTTTCCCGGTTAGGTATATGTTAAGGGCGACTATTACCTTGAAACTATTGAAAACTGTTTCAGGGGCCAAACTCCCACCTTTTAAAAACTATTATAGAAAACCAACGTCATTATTTTAAGCTTAAAATATTGATATTGACATTCGTACCGTGGCCATCACGAAACAATAATGTTCATATAGCGCTATCTCTATCGCCCAGATTGATTCAATGCATGCAGCTCGCTCTCACGTTGAAGTTCTAATGTAAGTTTACTATAGTGATATGTGGTAGTGCGAATTAAAATTGTAAATATAAGGTTAAAATAAGACTGAATTAAGAGATGGGAGTCGGCCCCCAGGGCTTCGTCGCAGTACCTTACTGAACTGTCTACAGCTTTAAACGCTTGGGTAAATGCATTTAGTTAATCCGATATTGGTACAAAGACATGTTAGTATATAAACAGGTCTTACTGCACTCCCAAATTCACGTACTAGCAAACGGCAAACACCCAGTTATGACCCAGAACCACTGGAGGTCATATGCACTCGTCTGTTTCAACCACTCGTAATATTTTAATAATAGCTCCTAAACTATAAAATATAACAACGACGCCAGAACAAGCTTTATTGCTAAATATGTCTTAGAAATCTAACAGCGTACTTCAGTAGGTCTACTAAGAGCCTTTTCCCCGTTATTAGCCTAGACTGCTAACATCTTGGAATACGTCGTCACTTATCCACCAACAGCGGAGATAGTATTTAAAAAAAGAAACCTAGCTATCAGTTAAAAAATGTAGATACATGTACCAGAGTTTAGAAATGCATCATCAAATCAAATCGGTTATTCAGTTATTATGTTAGATTTGATCGATGAGCCGTGAAAGTCTTGCCAACATTTTTACTATCTTATAGTTAATTTAAGACTTTATGATAATATAATGATTTTATAATTAGTTAGGGGATATATATACTGTTACCACGTAACTATTTTGACACTGATATCTTCGAATTTCTTTATGAGGGTCTTGATGAGTTTTTGGATGGAAGATGTTGATGTAATAAGACTGCCGACTGCCCATTTTCTTCTTTCATCCTTATTTGATCTTTGTATTTATTTAGACAAACTTAAAGTTTTTTAAAATCACAAAAGTAATTCATATCTAAATCCATATACCTAATCAGCCAAAATGCACACCTATTACGAGTACATACATACATAGGTAGTTTAAACAAAACTGAATGAATTGAATCTGATTTCTAACACCACGAGAAAGTTTTCCAACGGCTATTGCAGATGTCTTAAACTTGTATTTTAATGTAGATATTAACGTAATCGTATTATTAAATGGAGTTATGATATATGAAGAATACGGCTAGTGACTGTAGTGAGTAATTTGGTTGAATAATTTAGGCGTGTTCACGTCCGACCTTGGGTTTTGTACGCTCCGCTGCATGCGGCGGTTCCGGTTGCTCTGTCTCGGTCCAGATATACTGCAGATGTGTTAATTCGACATTATACACGTTCTTGCCATTAAACTCCATTATTTCAGAACGTTCACTACTAATACTATAATGTAATACGGCAATGTAGAACACCGTCGCTCGTATTGTTACGATCAATCCAATTAGAACGGTTATGTCATCAGATAGGGGAAATCCTATGGCTATAAATCTTCATTGTCTATCCCGTTGTCTGCAGCATGTGCTGGACTATAATGTAAGCGATGAATAGCTCCACCAACGATCTACTTATGACGTCAATTGTTAAGATGGTAGCTATAGAGATGCAAATTTGAATCATCAAAACAAAATGTTAACGACGTACCGTACAGTGTTGTTTAAAGTCCACCAAACAACCATTGCCATGATCACTACTGCGTTTGTGTGCGTGTTCAACATCATTTAGAAAGACAATGAAAGCGAGTTTTGTGACCCACACGACCGTATTTCAGCACTTTCTAACGAACACAGACATACGAAAGTAACGAAAAACGAATAGTATTTGTAACTCGATCAGATGTCTTTGAACGTTCAAGTAACAATTCATTTCTTTGAAGTCAGCACAACATAGATCGTGTTCATTTGTTTTTTATTTTGTGTAAAACGAACTATTACTGTATACTCTGTTTATTCGATGTAATTGACTATGATTATGTTGTTTAATTTACCTCACGGTGTAGTCATCCATTAATTAAACGGATCAGTTTGGCCTCGACCTCTGTGCTGAGTGAAACCGAGTCAAATGAGCAGAAGGCGCGTGAAAACTCATTAAACTTTAACCTGTTATCAAGAATATATTTAACTCTTCCTCTTTTGAATAAAATTTCGCAACTCATCGTAGACTGTAATTTAAACGCAGTGTTAGAAAGACAGCCACCTAGCAGACTTTGCTCTCGCATGGGAAGGCACATTTATGGAAGATTCAGCGAAAAAGGGACGCTTTGGTCCATAAATAATAAAGGGGTATCTTTTATCCCGGAACTTTACAGGGATGAATGCGTCGCAAACACACTACACATCAAAGGAGTTTGATAAAAACAAATGAAAGTTACTGATGTGCACATATATAGAATATACTTAAATAAAGATAAAATACCACAGAATAAATAACGACATAAATATAATGTAATACAACTAGAAAATTTTTTACTCACATGACTTAAATTTTTCTTATCGTAAATTTGTAATTTTGTAATGTAATCCGCAGAACATGCGTTATTGCAAACTTAAAAATATTGAAAAAATAGTCTTTTAATCTTGGCTATCAGTACTAATATTATAAATGTGAAAGTACTGTAAAGTACTCCGTCTTTCTGTCTGTCTGTCTGTCTGTCTGTCTGTCTGTCTGTCTGTCTGTCTGTTACGCTTTCACGCCAAAACTACTGGACCGATTTGAATGAAATTTGGTATGGAGATAGTTTGAGACCCGGGAAAAAACATAGGATAGTTTTTATCCGACTGCGCAAAAAGAGGTTAATGTTTTCGCGCGATAACCGACATACGCGCGGGCGGAGCCGCGCCCGGAAAGCTAGTAATAAAATAAAACCCCATGACACATACTTAAAAAGTGAGTTTTTTTCAACACTCTTCTCTCTCATAAGATGGCTTTTATGGGGTTGCTTAGGTACGTTAATGTTGCAAGTTAAAAAGCGAGTGCTTTTTGTTTTATCGCATAAATTTATGAAATTGTAATTATATTATTTCCTCGCAAGTGTTTTGCAATTAGCGTATAAAATTCGTGTGCATATTTCGTTATCACAACAATCTTGCCTCCGTTACGCCGTCACCTTTATCTTGGGGCACAATCCAGCCTAGAGAGTAAGGACCTCACCTTCCTTAATTCAGGGAAAACCAATCATATATGTATGATATAATAATTGTAAAAAAAGGGTGTACATTTAAGTTAATAGTGTGAAATTTTTGTCTATTTTTTATGGTTTCGAAGCTGATTTTAAGAGTTCGGTCAAACGGGCCCGACAGAGATTCCACTGTCTGTTTGTCAGTATGTTACACTCGTCACGGGTATGGACGGACGAAATACGTTACAAATCTGAAATTTCGGTATTTTCTGTAAAATGTTGACTTAAAAATGGATTGGGATGGAACATTGGATTAAAATATCATTTAAATGATGTTTTTGATTATAATTTGAGTATGATAAGAAACAGTCTGGAAAAAAACCTTTTTTCATCTCATGGGATCTCATAGTCAAGAGCTTTTTGAGTTAGAGCACGAATATATCTTTATAATATTTTTCAATCAAAAATTGGGGGCCGTCAATGTTGTCAACTTTAGATCACTTTTTTTACGGGGTCTATCACAAATATTAAAAACATTAGGACTATGAAATTTCGGGAAGTGTATAATGTAAAATATTAACCTTTATTCAACAAATAGTCAAAAAGAGTCCTTTAATTTGTATGCACTCTATGTTGATTAAATTTTGAAATAAATTATTGTCTTACTTTAGATGTGAACAATCAATAGTTTTTATTTCACGGGCTCTTCCAATGTGGAACCATAAATAATGACGCAAAACTTGCAATAGGCCAGCTTTAATTTTCGAATTCAGACATTATTGTGATGATTCTCAATTATGACAAACAGACAATATTGAACCAGATATCTTCTCCCGAACTACTACTAAATAGTTTCTCACTACGACTTGTCAAAATCTAAATAGTTTCGACTTTAGGAATGTAACAATTATTGCGGAAAACAATTATTTTATAAAGACTGGGAATAAAACGCAAACGCAATCACCCTCCACTTCATTTTACATTTCATGAGGTATGAAGGTCCTGAAACCCGCAACGTAATGTCCATGCTTCACCTGACCACATCAACCTGACCGCATCCCGCAAATAATGATAATATATTTTATACCCGAACAACAAAACGTCTACTTTTATAAAATTAGTTTTACAAGCATCGTTAACTTGATACATGTTGCTTACCTTCATGTTTGTAGTTCCCCTTTCGTCGTCAATGGAAGGCTATTATTGCTCGGCATATGAGTAGCCTCTTCCACCTCTCACGTAGGTAGAGGCAATGGGTACGTGCGATCCCTCGGGAGGGGTAATACGGGACGTTAGTAGTCTTTACATTCAACTCACATTAGCTGGGGTGTGTTGCTAACGTGACACCGGCGTTGTCTGAAATTCATGTCGACCCTAAACGTGTTGGATAACTTGAGCAACAGAGGTCATATTTCATAAGAGTCAAAGCTCAAAGTTAATACAAGAACTGCGCAGTATGTTTAATAGTACCATAATGACGTCGCCGCGCGTGCCCACCAGGCGATGGCATCATTCTAAATCTGAGTCATAGTATGGAGGTAAGTACTCAGCCTCCTAGCGCCGGCTCCCATCTGGATTTGTTTACAAACAGGCCTCGCTTCCCGCTACATATCATCGCGTGCCTATTTTCAACCATCAGCCAACATCCATGCAATATCGTTAAATCATACAAAAACGAACGAAAATGATGTTACTACACAAAGACTGGTCTTATATGCATAGACATACAAATTTAATCGTGTACGTGTACATATACAAGCCTTAAACGTATTACACCAGTGACGTAACGTAATTCATTCTAATTTCCCGTGGGGCTAATGATATCCTTAAAAGCTATTTCGGTTTCTAACACCGTGGCGTGTAGCAGCCTTGAGGCAATTTCAATATTAACTTCTTGGCTTAAAAGTTAATGCGATTTAACTCCACTTACATACATATACTAGAAATAATTATGCGAATAGCGGCTTCAATAGATCTTAAAAATAATTTACTCGTGGTGATAGAAGGTTAATAATTGTCGCTAATTATCTCAGCTATGTCGAGAGATAGATAGAGGGTATAAATGGGATAGCTAAATGGAAGCTTCCTAGCGTAGGGAAGCTCTCATCACGACGACGCTATTGTGTTGTGGCCCGAGCAGACCAGAGCTCATGAAATATGTACGCGCCTCTCAAAGCGCGCCACCCTACCCTCGACTTGTTCCACCGCTCCTGCCAAACGACAACCACTTTATTGATATAATTATGGCTCCTTTTGTAATCTTGCAACTGGTTCTATTCTATTCTTCACCATTTCATATTTATTGACCTGTAACGGTGCTGGGATCTCGCATATATTCATTCGTATCTTTTCAAAACCAGTTTTTATCGTTATTCATTGGTAACATATTCTTGGTCGAAAGAGTCTTGTGATGAGATAGTACTGGTCCTTGATACCTTTGCAAGTTGTTTTGAGTTTAGTAAATCTTTTGATGCAGTGCTTTATGCAATTGAAGTAAATTGAGTCACAAAGAAAGATTCCCTTTGAAGCATATATTCAATTTTATATACCGATCCATTCTTTGATTTAAAGCCGTCACAAGTCTATGCTCTAAAAGATTTCAAATGCTTTGATGCGCAACGACAGAATAAGACAACATTTAATATTCTTTAAGTCTGTATTATGTTTATTTTGTATGCTTAAGTAGGTAAGTATCCACTGATTCTCATCGAATGCTATATTCGTCGGAATTTTCAATTTATTAGTGGCTTAAATGTTAGCTATTTCCTTTTTCGTCTTACAATTACTACTCCAGCATCCATGTTTGTAGTAACCAGATAGTGATTCAGTCCCACGCATGAACATTTCACTCGCCAAATGTGATGAAGTGTGGGCAGCAAAACCTTCCTCTATTAGCCCGTTGTTAAACCTTCCTACGGCTTAATTACTTTCACTTTCACTGAAAAATTTAGAGAAATAGGTATACGTCGTCAAAAAGAAGACTCTCTTATTTATTTACCGGTCATAATCTATTTATCCTACTAAACTAGGAAGGCAAGTATAGGTACCAACTTCCGAAAACCTAAATAAATAGATGAAGCAATCATATACCATATACAAAACACTATCGCCTTTTAAGCAAAGAATAAAAAAAATTAAACAAGTAAAGATTTAGTTGCTAAAGATTCGGTGCGTTTAAAAATAATAAAACGAATGTCACTACATCAAATAAAATTGAGAATCTACAGACAATACCCATACATAAAAAAAAAACAAATAAATATCCCAAAACATGTCTGAAAAGCCATGTAAACAACTGTAAGCATCTACTTCTACAGAGTTAGCAACGCAAACTTACCCTTAAAGTTTTTGCTCCAGGGAAAATCTGCCAATGACGGGTGAAACGTGTCACAGCAGGCAGTCACCAAGGTGCATAATATTCCCAAGGTAAACAAAGATTACGTAAACGTAATCCCACGCACGCACGTCACCCGATCGATTTTCAAACTTTCGAATACGCCCACTTACATTTTGGGAACAATTCCATCAGTCCCGATCAGCTCTACTCTACCACCACAGCGCGAACAAGCGACGTCTTCAGCGCCCTTGAAATCGTACAGGTTATGTTATCGATAAAGCACAACACGCGCACTGACAGCTCGGACAACAATCACAGGTCAAGTTCGGAGCCGGTTTTCAAAAAGTTTAATGAACGGGCTCTATTCTGGAAAGAGTTTGTTGTTAGTGTCGGATTGCGAGTCCCTTTTCATCGTTTGAGTTATGATGTTATGTGAGGTGCTAGTATTCCGAAAGTCGTAAGGTCAGGAAGCGAGCGCGACGACGCGGCCCGTGGTCAGGCGCTGACTGAGCGAGCCGCGAGGGCGCCGCAAGCCGAATGCCGTCTCGAGGCCGAAGCCCCGCGCTCCGCCGCCGCGCCTGCCACCAACTGCGCGCGCCTATCCTACCGCTCCAGCCGAAATATTTACCAATATGCCTCCAATGTTTATTTCCGTAATATCATCTGAAAGACGTAACCTTTCAAAATTGCACCAGGTAGCTTGCTGTCAAGAAATTTTCACCCTGAATATGCCTCCCATAACAGAACTTAAAAAAAAACAAAATACATCTTTGAATATTTTTAAGGTTTTAATCACGATAACTTCTATTCCATAAACCCCGTCCTTTCATATAATTCCTGTCACAAAATATTGGTAGTTAGTCTGAGCAAAAATGTAGCGAATGCTTGAGACGAGCGTTCCTTCCTATGCAACTATGTGGACCGACGATTGCGCAACCGAATCCTGTTATTTTAGGCAGAAGGCCAGATATTTTGAAAGGAATAAATAAACCAGATAGTAGATACCAACAGTTTGTGAAAATATTTCTGGAAAATCGCTATAGAGCTGTACATATTCTTTAGATTGGAAGGAAAGGGAGATTCATTGTAGAGGTCGTTAAAGTATAAGAGGCAAGCAAGAATATGTACGAATCGAAAATAAAACTTTAATGCTGTCGATCAATATAATAATTTAGACATACATTTCGAATGTATTGAATATTAATATTCAAGCACCCAATTTTTCCCTCTATAAGGACGTATGAGTAAAGCAGAGCTATAAATTAAAAAAACATATTCGCAAAAAATATTCGGTCTTATCAGCAACATGCACACTTTGCATAATATAGATGATAAATATTATTTGTTGCGGATACTTCAATACATCATGGGGAGAAGTCACTGGCTGTCGGGGGCAGGTGATTGAGTCTTTATCGTCGGCTGAGGAGCCCGAGGGTGAAACCTGAGGTGTCAGTGTCACTTCCCCGTTCATTTATCACTGAGGAGAGTTTTCAAGAGTTTCATGGAGAACCCCGATATCAAAAAAGTTGGAGTCTCAAGAGACTGCCGAGTCGTTTAATTTTGTTTTGTCCGAATATTTTCTTATTTTTAGTAATTGGATAGAAGTCTGAAAAGAAAGTTTATTTTTATTGCTGTTTGGTTAACTTTTGGCTATTGTCTCGGTAGGTATATGGTCGTAGATTTCGTTCAGGCCAAATCTTTAATGGTAAGGTAACCGGTTTTCAAACTAGTTGCTTACCATTCTAAGCCTAGCCTGGAATGTCTCTGAGCACAATAATTTTTAATTGCTTAAAAAAAGGAAGTTCTCAATAGGACTTTTTTATGAGTGTGTTATAAATGTTTACTGGGTGAACCGAATTTGATTTTTATTTATATTCGAAACGTATGAAGTCGGTGTTTTGTGTTAATTTTTTTTAACTAGTAGGCGTTACAATACTCATTAATAAATATATCTTCAGTAAAATGTGCGTCTAAATAATGTTTAACCTATTAAAAATGCTTAGTGCTCTACAATAAATGTTATGGTATAAAAGTGCGAATAAAGTAAACGGAAACACACAAGAATCGACAGCGTTGAAAACATTCCCAGTAATAAATAATACACGAGATAGTATCAATGGAGAGTTGTATGGCGTTCACTTTCCAGGAGAAGCACTTAAAATAACACATCAGCGTTTATTTTTATGGTATACAATAATGGATGGTTTGGCCAGGTAAGCGGGGGTGAAGAGCAGGGTGCAAGCGGCAGGTACCCGTCTAGAGTGGTTTGAGTGGACTCTGGTGCAGCCCACTGACCCGAGCCTCCAAGTTCCCAGAAAGCCTTTCGCCGGTGGCGTTTGACTCAGCCAGCGGATAAATAATACCCGACACTGAACTCATTGGACACGCAACCGTTGCGGCTTGAAACAGACGGAATGCGAATCGTAGCCTTATTGTAACGGCCTTATATTTTTTACCTTCGTCTGTCCGCACCGGACACATTAAATAATTAGTTGTAGTGCGGATATGTTTGACACGTAAGACTGATAATGTGCAAGACAATTAGGATAACTATTTACTCAGTGCCAGAAGCCGGAACTTAAATTTTATTTGATAATGATATAACTTCGTGTTCTCAAATGTCGGCTGTCGGTCAGACTGTTCCTATGTTTGAAGCAGTGATAGCTCAGTGGCTTTGGCTATGAACTGCCGCGCAGCAGGTCCATGGTTCGAATCTCGCCGCGGGCTTGAGCTTCACCGCATGGTGGAAGGGCATTTTTGCGAATGCCCGCCTGGCTAGCGACCACCCTCAAGTTGAAAATCTGTCGCCAAGCACCTAACCGTGTGTTCCGGCAGCTGTCCTGAAGAGCCAGTCATTCTAGGTTAAGCCTGTTAACACCTTCGACCACATCATCACTTACCATCACGTGAGATTGTGGTCAAAGGCTTACCTATCAGCAAAAAAAAAACTGTTCCTATTAGACGAATCCTATTCCCCTAACACCTAGAATATCTATCGCCAAGAACATAACAGTGTGTCCCGCCAGCTGTCCTTAAGTGAGCTAATCTCCATTACAGGTCTAGCACTAGCATGTTAGCACCAAATTCGATCACAAACACTTCGAAAAAATTGGACCATGAGCGGTCTGTTTGATTGGTTGCGTATTTGTAAGCTAATTCGCTTAGCTACCTTTAAAGCAAAAAATAATACCACAATATAAACTACGGTCAAAATATTCAGATTTACTTTTGCTGTCAAATATCAATAAATACAGGGAACTGTATTTCGATAATCCAAATAACATATTACGTATCTGCAAAATTCCGAAATACAGTAAAGGCCCCCATACCTAACGGCATTGCTCATCTCCAGGCCATTTCCTGTTCAGACGCGGTACAGACGTCGCGTTCCCCTAAACACGAAGCGAAGGTACATACGAACATCCGTTAAATTGCAGATCGATTAGTACGAACGGTATTACAAGCGAGAACGCTACAAAAACAAGACACATAACACCACAGACTAATGCTACAGAATTAATAGTAAGAAACAAATCCCATTCACGCTAACCAGCTACAACCTACGTGTTTTTGCTGATAAAACGCAGACTGTTTGCATTCGCCGGTACAGGAATAAGTTGTTGTAAACTGTTGTTTCATTGTAAGCGTACGGTGCTCATTCATCTTAAACCTTTTCAGATGCAAGGTTTAATTCTCGCCAGACAAATGCAATGCCGCTCGCCGCCGCCGCCGCGTTGGGAGACATAAAAACGTTCATTTGCATTGGTGCCCCCGCTGCGGTCCTGCTATTTATCCAGTGTTACACTGCGCATAATAAGAGAACACGGCTAGCTTTGACAGCTGATGCAAAACCATTTAAAAACCTGTGGAAAATATTCACAAGAGCTCGCGGGACTGCTAATTAGCTTGCAGACTATAGAGACTGGAACGTAATGTTTTCACACTAGACGTAACTGTATTTACACGTACGTGTGACTGAGTGATGTGTACCAACCTGATAGTTAAATGGACTGTAAATTGCTACCGGTTAGAACGGGAACATACATGTAATTTTGCTCAATTAATGGCAATACTTAACATTTCGGGCTATACCTTCACTTATATCGGTAAACCAGTGGTGTTGGATTATTACTCTTTAATTCTAAGGAGTATCTTATAAGAACTTATTCCATTAACAGCTGAACTTGTTTGATGAACAAAATCTATGCAGTTGACAGATGAGGCTTGTCAGTGCATGTTTTTGCACGACAGTCCAAAAAGGAGTGTTTTGTTTTCAGTGTTCATGTATGTACCTATGTATGTATGTTTGTGAATTTCTTTATTCCACCATAACTTCAAAACGGATTAACCGATTTCAATGTATGAGATATCATTAAGTTCGTCTTGATAACCCAAGTGACACTAGATACATAAAAATATTTTAAAAAACTAACTGGCGGATTTTATATGTCATATTGTGAGGAAAAAATATATTTTTTCTTCGAAACCCGTCTTGTAGGGTATCAAAGTGAACGGCTTTGAAAAACGTTTTCATAAATATATATAACTTGCAGTTTTAAATTCAATGGAACGATAAAACGCTTAACGAAAAAAAAATTCAGTCGGGTATTTTACTTTTTTAATTAATGTATACTTGTTTGCTATAACAGTATGAAAATTATTAGATTATTGCAACGTCAATACTAAAATACTAATGTCAAGAGAAAAAGTTAATTCGAATACAAAATCATTAAACAATATAATGAGTATAAAATTAATTGATGTGAAAATAAATAAACGCCAATTATTTTTTATTGAGATTATTATTATTTAAGTAAGTCAGTAAGTAAAAAAATCTTCAAAAGTGAACATTGGGTTGAATTTTCCACTTACCTATATTTTTAGAGAAGATAATATCATTAAATTAAACAGTCGAAGAGATTTTCTTTATTTAATTTATATATTTATTTACAAGATATGAGATGATTTATGAGACGAACTCAAAATAAAAACTTAAAAGATAAATTATCATCATGATATTACCTTTTCACAAATAACTGCATACATGTACTCGTATGTTTCATTTTATTTTTCTATGCTATTTTGGCGGAAAAATAAATGTTTCGTTTTTTTTATAGTTGGTAAGGTAAGCATAAGGTTCCAAAAGCCAGTCCGGAAGGTTCCCTCCGCCATAAGCCTGCGGTAACCAAGAGCAATGACGACTTATCTTCACAGCAGCTTTCATTTCCGTGTTCAACTTATCGTCGAGTTTCAGCTGTCAGAGCCCCAAAAAAGTAAATATATACTTACATAGTTAGGTACCGATATGCTGGTTTAGGTAGGTTTGTATAAAAGGATTTGATAAAGTTGTGAATTATTTTTCCCTCTTTCAGTAAAAAGAATAGAAAATCGAAAAGGTTGTTAAGATTTAGTAAAGATTAAATGTGGTACATGTTCAAAAGGGAGGAGGAAATAAAAATATATGGGTACTATTATTGATTTTATAAATATATGGAAGATTTATTTTTGAGTGGTAATAGATACGCACCGTGTATAATTGTACTGTTTGTGTTCAGGAATGATTTCACGTGTGAAAGCAAATAAAATAATACAAGGTTGAAAGACGTGACATTCGTGTAGAATACAACCTCATAGAAGTTCCCAGGCAAAATGTCAGTACTTTAATGAGGCGCGCCTTATTTTTTACAACCGTTGGCCACAATCTCACCAGATCAATCATCAGAAAGTCAAAGTTATTTTGCATGAACACGGGTAGAAGATATAGGAATATTACTGACACATAAGACTTCACAACTTTATGTCTTTCTGACGAACTGCAACAGTTATGGGCAGAGGTTACCGCCAAACACAAGGTGGGCCTTGTCCAAATTCTATCACCATAGCATTAAGAAAAACCGGCCAAGTGCAAGTGGGACTCGTGCACGAAGGGTTCCGTACCATTATCTTCAACGTCCTAGGTAGGTACGAATCCTAAATAGTGATCTCACTAATTGTTTATTTTTAATTTAAATATACAACTAAATATTCGGTGAATATTTCAAGTTTCTACCTGTTTTCATTATTATTGTTTTTAGCAATAAACGGCGAAAACCTCTTTTATTGTGTCCATAGAGTTTTCGCCCCTTAATTATTTATTTTAATTAATTATATATAAAGAAAACATAAAACTAAATATTCTGTGAATAGTTAAAGCGTCTACCTATCACCGTTATTAGTATCGAGCTAGAAACGGTAAAAAATCAAGTTTGTTGTATGGGAGCCCCCCATAAATATTTATTTTATTTTATTTTTATAGTAGGTATTTGTTGTTATAGCGGGAATAGAAATACATCATCTGTGAAAATTTCAACAGTCTAGCTGTCACCGTTCCTGAGATACAGCCTGGTGACAGACGGACGGACAGCGAAGTCTCAGTAATAGGGTCCCGTTTTTACCCTTTGGGTATTGAACCCTAAATATAGATAAAAAAGTATAGAGATATTTGCAACATATTCCATATTATGGTATGCAAAATTACATCATGAAAATCAGACGTGGTACTTATGTGATAGATTAATCTAAAAAAATCCCGCGACGGGATTCGAACGATAAGGCTTTCGCGTGGTAGCCCATACCAGTTGCCAAGGGGCAATTACTGCTTCAAACTTAAACTGGAATACGCTGGTCCATGAGTTTTTATTGACCACAATATGCTTGACTCTGATTAGATGGAATATAAGACTAAATTTACTTCTAAGAAGCTTGGTGTGCTTGGAATGGCGAGGCGGTAAGTACTTCACGTCGGTTGATATAACTGGCATGACACAATGAATACATGGGTATATAAAACACTGTGATGCGGGAAAACGCATAGTAAATAGTGCCTTCTCTGGGCCTGATCGGAATGCCTTGTAACCATGGTAACCATGGTTGTAAACAAAATTAAATGTCTCAGATTTCTCATTGTTAAATACATACACATATGTTGTGATAAAAAAAATTGTAACAATTACGTTTGATACAATTTATTTTTCAACCCTTGTATAACAATCTACTATTTCATTTCTCATTCTCAGAAAGTAGTGCTAGTTTGATCTGAGTAGCGGGTGGGAAACTATCCTTCCCACCTAAGGGCGGGAAAAACTCATACTAAATGCTTCCTTCTCTAGGGCCGGAATGACTTGTAATCATGGTAACTATCGGTGTCAACAAAGTTATATGTCTCGTTGTAAATACTCTGTTGATATAAAAAATTAATAACAACTACGATTTTCAGGGTAGTAAATAATTATAAGGTAATTATTTTTTTTATAAAAAAAACGAACTAAAAGTTTCCCTAAATTTCATTGTTCTCCTAGTGTGTCTTTGTATTATCAACTCATGTTTATTATTTTAAGTATATATTTGGGAAAACTACTATATTTTTACCCTCCTCATATTTTAAATGAAAAATAGAGTGTTAACACGGTTGTGATCGGAATCGATGGCTTCATCGATTCCGATCGATAGGATAGGATCCGATAGGAATCGATGAAGCCATCGGAATCGATGGCTTCATCGATTCCTACTAGGACTATAGCCGCAAATTTTTAATAAGTGCTGCTCATGTTATTATAATCAAAATAAATAATATAAAAAAAAACTTACTATTTTTATATAGGTATTCCTTATATTCGTAGTGAAAAGCAGTATGGAAGTCATCAATTCCTATTCGGGCTATAGTATCCACCCGTAAATATTCCAAACAACATTTTACGTCAAATTTCACAAATAGTTCTAAAGTCTCAATTATTTTTTAGTAAGTATGTTAATGTTATTATTTTTAATGAATATTTTTTAGAAAAGCTTCTTTTCTTACTTTCCTTAAATTCGAAATGAAAAGTAGGGTGTTTAACGCGGGTGATACTTATCAATTCCTACTCGGACTATAGCCGACCTCGCTCTGCTCGGGCGTCTATATACCTCGTATGGGAATTAATTCCTTTCGACCCTTGTATAACAATCTACTATTTCAATTCGCATGTTAGTAAATTTCTTGTTTATGGCTGATATAAGCGGATTTAAACGAGTTTTACTATTCTAGTGCATAAAAATCTGCTTTTTTAAGATCAAGTGCATAAAAAATGCTTGTTTTATTTAAAAAAAATAAAGAAGTTCCTTTTGTTATGTATTTTATGTATAAGTTATAACATAAATTTTGCGGTTCCAAAATATATTTTAATTATCAGTGAAAAATTGATTATAGAGATAATTTATTACTTACAATATCACTTATACTTTCTTACAATCAAAGTGAAAAGTTGAGTGATTAAATGATTAATTTATAATATTAATAATTAATTAATATTAATTAATTAATAATATTGTAATATAATTAACTCGTGCATTAAATTCTATTTTAGCCTCAAACTATATTTCAAAATATTATCTAATACATATTAATTATAATATCAAAACAGTCTTGACTGAAATAGTTTGTTCCATGCACTCGTACAACTTCTACCCACTTTTGTGTTGGTATACTTAGTACCTAACTAAATTACATTCTCCGAAATTCAACTAAACATTGTCTGCCAATTCCATATTCAGCTTCTTTTTTTTTGTTACCTATATGTTAGCCTTTGATCATTATCTTACCTGATGGTAAGTGATGAGGTGGTCGAAGATATTGATTAGGCTAACCTAGAATTACTTACACTCGAGGAAAGCTGCCAGAACAATGCTTGACGACATATTTTCTACTTGAGGATGGTAGCCAGGCAGGCATTCGCAAATTGCCCTACCACCATGCTATAACGACTGCCATTCTAAGACAACAACCGGGACCGACGGGTTTACAGACCTACCCTCCGAATCACGGAAGTGGCGGTCACAAATCCAACTTTAGACTGCGGCAGACATTGCTTAACTTTGGTGATCGGTTCAGAACGGCTAAGCAAACTTCGCTACGAGCGAGCGCTTCGAACCTTGAAACCAACCTGGTGTTAGAAATTTTTAGGAGAATGTGGAGTCACCCTGACTCCTGGCATCTTCTCGCCGACCTATACTGTTTTTCATATTATTATTTACCTACAAGAAACAAATAAATATATTTCCTTCTTGGAACTGTCAGATTTTTACGAAGATGTACCTATTTGACAGAAGCATATAGATTAATTTACGTATTTAATTTTAATAAAATGGTTCACCGTCAACCAACTTCTAGCAATAGTTGCATAAAATAACGTACACTACGCATAACACGCATAAAATATCTTACACTATAACTTTGACTTTCTTTGTGTTTATTTATTCCTTAATATGCTGTCAGAAATTGCACAGTGGAGAATCGTTTCCAATGTCGGAGATAATTTAGTGGCTATATTGTACGTGTATGTACGAGTAGATACAAACGTTAATTTCCAGTATGAAGCGGAAATTGTGAGATATTCCCACAGCGCCACAATTATTTCAGTATTTTATCGCACCCTTCGCAAAAGTGATGCTCACCATAAACATTGAAATGGTGGAAAATACTATTAATTCCTTTAAAAAAATATTATCTCTAGCGCACCGAAGGCAAGAATTTTATATCATCGAATCGTACGATATATTTTTAACCGGTGGCACGGTAATGCTATCTATACATTATCTTAACTCGGCTCTGTCCTCAAAATAACTACCTACCACCGAGCGGTACGTAAACATGCGATACGGCTGCCCGCCTCCAGCATTTTAATTACATTTGCCTACTTTGTGTTTCCATTTAGTCCATTTAGTTTTGTGATTGTAAATATACTTTTATTATATAATCAAATAAAAGACTTTGAATTAAATAGGTAGTGTTCAATAAAATGCGTGTTGTTTTTTGATTGGTGGATTTAATTAATAAACCATGTTTATTTTTGAATAATTAGGTAATCAGTCTTATAAATTTGCAACCGAAAAATATTTGCGCTTCGACTGAGACGTACGAAATACTTTGTTATTAAATTAAAACGGTTTTTGTGGTATACCTATGTTGTTATAGCAGCAGAAATACTTAATCTGAGAAAATTTCAACTATCTCGTGACAGACAGACAGTCAAATTTATTTTTTCTAGTATTATTCATAAACACAATATAACTAGCTTTACGGGCGCGGCTCCGCCCGCACGTATGTCGGTTATCGCGCAAACACATTAACCTCTTTTTGCGCAGTTGGATAAAAACTATCCTATGTTTTTTCCCGGGTCTCAAACTATTTCCATACCAAATTTCATTCAAATCGGTCCAGTAGTCTTGGCGTGAACAGACAGACAGAGTTACTTTCTCATTTATAATATTAGTGTTATTATAGTATTATAAATTATATATTAGTACTGATAAAATACCACGTTTTTATTTTGAATTATACAAAGTAACAAGACAAAACACACATGCCCCGAGGTTTTAACACAAGCGTACCTACCGTATCGTGATTCATGAACTGCCTATGACTACCTATTTCACTCGTGTCATTCCTTTACTCTATTCACTTACTTTATTATTAATCCAGTTAGCTTTTTTTTGGGAGATAAAAGGAAATACACTTATCCATTAAAAAGACACGCATTGTGTTATGTAGGTAACCTACCTACTAGTAAGTACATTTATTTTATAGTCTTACTTTCAGAGTTTCCAGGTAATCTAAAAACAGTTATCTCAGGTTGCGTTATTGACGAATTCATGCAACCAAAGACAGCACAATATATCCTATTCGTCATATTAATAATGTACATGAACTTATTTTTTGTTAAAAAAAATTACACACCGTCCATTCGTCACTGCGACGCAGTCGCGACTGTCTGCGTACTGAGCGCGGGCTGAGATCGAGGCGCGTAGGTATAACTCGCGTTTCGTCCATTTCTATGAAGTTGAAATACTGTATAGATAACATTACCGTGCCGGTGGTATGCCTTTATTAACAAAATACTACGAACTATATACAACACTATGTACAGCTACTCAATAAAAGCATTTAGACAAATAATATAATTTAGACAATAATATTGAAAAATTGATTTGAAATTGAGCTGGCACCTCCCATATATCAGAAACTAGCTTTTCTTCCGTGCCTTCCTTTGCGTAGAATTTAAGATTGGCATTATTTATAAAATTTAATTGATATATTACTCATACCTTATTTTATAGGGGTGTGTGTGGTAAGTGTGGGACAAGTGTTCCCATCTGTACGCTCTCCAGCCAATCCAGGGAGCAATTTGAAAATTTAGAGACAGGTTTTTTGAAAATTGTAGGAAATTTGAACAATCTTCTATAGCTCAATACAAAAGATAGAAATTAAAAAAGCGAACCCACCATGCTCAGCTCAACTCCGGTCCAGCGCTTTACAATCCCTAGACAGGTAAAGGTGTGAGCTCTGCACTTTAACAAGAGATGGTATTTCACTGGGCATGATGCAGGAACTATTAACTTGAGGTTTGAGAGTAGGTATATCACACGCGATGCATTTACGTGCGCTTCTATTGAAAGATCCGGTTGAGACTGGCCGGCGAACCTGTGAGATATAATATGATTCATAGCTACCCTCCATTGAGCAATCGTATCAAAAAAATAAAAAGCAAAGTACCCTCGAAAGATGTCGATACCAGGTTTTTAAATAATAATTGCGAGTCTAACACCACCCTTTCCCACACCTAACTTTACCCAATCACGTTACGGATGACTTGACAAAGAGTGCGGCAATCTATTCCATAAAAGGTATGTATCCGTTGGGTACCGAGATAGAAATTTATAACCCCATATCTTTCTATGGGAGACGCAAGAGGCGGCGAAGAGAAAAATACCGGAAGCAGCACCTTCTGAAGAACTGCCAACTTACACTGGGATCCCCAAGACGCCTTCCAAGCGTGGGGATAATGGTAAACCCCGCTAGCATGAGATGCATTTTTTCAACGGTAAAGGTCATGGCTATAATAGTCACGCATGCTGCCTTCAACTTTTATCTATTTTACATAATATATGCCACCAAAATAGAACAAATTAAACTATGTGATACTCCATTTAGAGACATGTATAATATATTTACTTTCAATACCCAAAATTCTAAAAAGGGATCTTGGCTTGCTGAATAATTAACGGCTCTGAAAGGGACTGATGGAAAAGCACGAGTAAAAAGAGTTTTTTTTTAAGGAAAACGAAAAATGGCTGTGTTTCTGTAAAAAGCCCGATCCGGGGCTGTAGGGTCGACTAAACTCTCATAATGGCGGTCCGAAAGGCCAATTATATCAATTAAATACTTAACAATTCCTGCCCATTCCATGTGAACCTATTTTTGGCTGCTTCGACGTTATCAATGCCCATTTTCAAACAGGTAATATTTTGATATTTTGTCGTAAATCACAAGTGAAAAGTAATGAGGGATTAAGTAATGCCATGTTAATTTATATTTGAGTCGCCAGTTGCTCTCATCAACATTAATTATATTGTCCATTACCTTGCTTTCTTCTTTCCAAGGGAGTAAAAATCTGGAGGAGGTAAAATGGCGGCAGTCATTGTGAAGGGTCTAAAAGCTAAAGTATTTAATTACAGAAAAATCCTCGTCCTGGTCTCATTTGAAACGGTACCTATATTAAATTGTTTAGTTGATGTTGTACTTAATGTTCTGATTTGCGACATTTATTACCGAATTCCCTCAGCCATCATTGACAACGAAGTTAGTTATTTTTTTGCGTAATCAGGTTTAAAATCTATTTTCATCCTACTTAGTTTATACAAAATAAAACAGTCATATATAATAAGTCTAAATACGTTTCATTACGTTCAACTAGTGCGTGCGTTGTTTAGATATTAGGGATATTAAAAGTATGTAAACGTTATAAAAAATTATTAATTATATTTTATACTCTACTCCTTGGACTGACTAGTTCGCGTTCATAAGTGCTTATGAATGTATGATTTATATGCTTTAGACAACTCCATTACTTAACTGTATCGACTCTTCTAGTCGACTAAGGGCCTGTTTCAGAATGTTCGAGTAAGTTCCGGTTTTGTTACCCAGAACATATTTAATAAATAAAACACTATCTTTGCGTTTCACAGTCATCGATTTAGCCTATCCATCGCTCAGACCGAATAAAGACTTTTTATTTGGTCTGAGATCCATCGGTTAAAGTTTGAAACGCGCTGCATGTCAACTGTCATTTTTATCATTCAGTTATTTTATGTGTTGGTTAGCAACCCGAAACTTTATTAGGACATTCTGAAACGGGGCCTTAATCAACCAATATCATTCTGTTCTCTATTCTTTATAGATGTTTTTGAATTTAGAATTCAAACTGGTATTTTTTATGCAATCATGATGGTCTTGGCCTACCTAGTTGGTATCCTCTGCCAATAACAGGTAACACTGCGCACATCACCCTTGGACATAAAGATGTTAAATCTCATGTTCCTGTAATTTTACCGGCACCGACACTTCAAACTGGAACACAATAATGAGAACTTTACTGCTTGGCGGCAGAAACAGGTATGCTGGCAATACTTAGTCTTCCCCGGATGAACTCTAAACAAGCTAGCCGAAAAACAACAAAAATACGTTAAAATCTTTATGTATCTTTATAATATCTTTAAAAGATACCTATACGTTAGTTGAGATTTTCGATCTAGGAATTCTAGGGGTTACATAGGCCATAGCTAAGTATGTTGAGTTTGCTGCAGTCATTGCTGCTGATGTAACCTCATCTTATAAAGAGTATTGGATTATAGTTACCTATGCTTGAAACGATTAGCCAATACGAATTCTACATCTAGGCGATATACGGGATATCTTGAGGTTTATTTAAAGTATATGGAATCATTCTTTTTAACGGTATTTGTACGGCAAATGATCATACGACTCACGTGGTGGTAAGTGATCATTGTAATGATCAGACGACTCACGTGGTGGTAAGTGATCACTGTAATATAAACAATTATAACTATTAAAATTCGCAACTTGATAGCACTATAATTATAAGAGAAATTTCGAGGTTAACAAATATTTTTACATGTTTTTTATCGCAATTAAGTCCCGTTAAATACTTAAAATTATGCGATTCAATTTGGTCAGCATAGCAACTTTTCTCCTGGGGTACGTTCCAGTATTAAATTAGATATCTGCCCAAGTCATTGCTGGTACGAACCCCTGCCTAGTTGCCTTACCACCGTCGAGTGTAAAATCTGTCGCCGAGCACGTAACCCTGTTCCAACAGCTGCCTTTGAGAGCTAGTATCATCCTCACCCATGACATATTATAATATCGTCTTTTAACAACAGGTGATATTGGCTAACCTATAAGCTGTAAAAAAACTAACAGCTAGTTATTCGATGACCTAATTGTAATTAATTTGCTTTTGTTGAAGTCAACATATATGGTAAGCTATAAATTCAAAATATAGTCAACAGAATTTTGTGTTTAGGTACTTCTCACTATTAGGTGATTCTCACTGACAAAATTCAGCCCCTGACGTCTATATTAGGTTAAGGTTTAAAGATATTTATTCTCATTACAAGACAGTACAGTCACTTACATGAGAACATTAATTAAAAATAATATTGTACATCATTGTCATTATGACGGTTCTCATTCAACGTATTTATTTTGTTGTGCTAAAATGTAGTCCTGCAATTTAGATTTAAATACCTTGAATGAGTGTACATTTTTAATGTGAGTGGGTATTTTATTGTAAAGTTTTGATCCATCGCACGTTATTGTTTTCCGACCATAGTTCGTACGGATCCTTGGCAAAACTAAGAAACTAGCTCGTCGGGAACTGCGTTTAGTTATATTTTTATCTTTACGAAATTTGTGTCCGTATGTATGTTTTGTCTCAAAAATTTTCTGATTAAAATGCAAGTGTTATATGTATATAATTGATTAATATTCATTAGTTTATGTATGTTATTATTTTATGTGTAGGTGTTAGATACGGATAGTTGAAAACCATTTTAATTAATTTGTTTTGTTTAATTTGGAGCTTTGCTAGATTTTGTTTTTGCGGCGTTACCCCAAAATTCAACCAAATAAAGCAAGTGTGGTTTAACTAGAGTGTTGTAAATGGTTAAGATCAGAGATCTATATTAATATCGTAGATATTCTAGTGAGTATTACGTAGCTACACAGTGTAGCTTTGTAATTCCTCATTAAGAATTAAAAGGAATTATACAAGTTAAAAGCAAATGAAAAGGAATACTTATTACAAGTTAAAAGCTAAGTGCACAGAGCACAAGACAGGCTCTTGGCGTCTCTCGGTGTGCTTAAATGAGCGCGAGCTCTCGTTTCACGGTTGAAGCGGTGCTGCTAAACTGATTTTCATCAAGGCTGGTCACTACGCGGTGAAATGGGAGGACGTTTAACTATGCTCTTGGGAATTGTGTTGTGAACCATATTATGAGGCTGAGCATAGTTCATTGGTGTTTACTTCGTTGATGTTTTGAGATGCACATATCTTTACTTTACAATATTACACTTAACCGTGTGTCCCCGGCAGCCGTAAGAGCGGATTTACCTTATATTATGAGTTAAGCGTATATACCACCTTCGACCGTATGATCAATTTACTTAACATATTTTTTATTGCTGATAGGTACTTAATCCTTTGACCACAATCTCACCTGATGGTACGTGATGATGTGGTCGAAGGTGTTAGCAGGCTTAACCTAGAATTACTGGCTTTCAAGGACAGCTGCCGGAACACACCGTACTTGGCGGCAGATTTTCTACTTGAGGGTGGTCGCTAGCCAGGCGGGCATTCGCAAAATGCCCTTCCACTATGCTGTGAAGCTCAAGCCCGCGGTGGGATTCGAACCATGGACCTGCTGCGCGGCAGTACATAGCCAATGCCACTGAGCCATCACTGCTTCAAAATCACATAAGATTGTGATCAAAGATTAGTCTGTTGGTGCTAAAAAATAATAAGACATACCTACTGGCAATTCATTTGTCAATTACTAGGGATCAAATTATTATTACTCGTATTAAGACTAATTGCTACAGCAAAAAACTTAACAAAGTGTGGTGTAAAACCACTAAGGCTGGTCTTAGCCTCACGTTGACAGTCAGCGTCAGCATCGTCAGCGCTGCGAACATATACAAAAAGTTAAAGTAGCAATCAGAATTCTGGAGCTATACCTGGTATATTAAATTACCCTTGTCCCCTATTTCAAGCAAAACAATATATCGGCAAAACATAGGTGTTTAAATGCCTTTCCCTTTGGGAAACATCAGTAGTGAAATTTGCTTAGCCGTTCTTAACCAATCGCAACGTCCGCCGCAGTCATGACTTAGATGGGTGACCGCTAGTGACATTATACTATTGAACGCTTCCGTGCTTTGGAGGTTGTTGTCTTAAAAATGGCATTCGTTATAGCATGGTGATAGGGCATTTTGCGAATGTCCGCCTGGCTAGCTACCACCTTCAAATAGAAAATCTGTCGTCAAGCACCTAACGGTATATTCCGGCAGCTGTCCTTGAAAGCCAGTAATTCTAGATTAGCCTAAACAACTTCTTCAACCATATGTAGTATTATTATGTTCTATGACCATATCATTACTAACTTTTAGGTGAGATAATGGTCAAAGGCTAGCCTATCAGCTATTAATAAATAAAAATATGACAATTTCACTGTTACAAAGAATGAGAAACCTTATCGGATCCCGCACAAGTGATTTGGAAAAAGTCTTATCTCATCAATAATCTAAAAAACACATCGTTACAATATTGTTAATTCCACTCATGATATTTACTTAATTTGGCTTCTAGCATGTTTAATTTAGTACATTCCCTCAATTCGTAGCTCAGTAAGTACAACTTTTTCTGTTCATTAGACTGTCTTCTATACGTTCCTTTTAATCTTCGTTATCTGCGTGTACTTATTTACTTTCACCAGAGCGACATCGTTATCTAATTTGTGTGCTCGTCACAAGTCTTACGGACCTATTCTATGATGTTACATTTCCACCATTTCCCGCGCAAAAGTACGTATTATGTTGGTAAGTATATGTACTTCACTTTCATAGCCATAAGACAGATACAGTAACTTTGAACTCGGAGCTAGGAATCACACCCTCGCTCGTTATCTCCTGAATACCTCGTAAATGAGACTCCTTCATTCGTCTCTCCTTTATGAAATCATCCCTTCCATTGGCCATCATCCCACAAAATGAGTTGATATTACTTAAATTACCTCCTTATAAAATAAAATAAAAAATAGGCGCTCATGAATTCGTCGTGGAGAACTATGTATTATTCAAGAGAGAATCGCAGTCCTTGTGTAAAGAATGAATAATGAACGTCGCTTGGTCAGGTTTGCAGCTATCGCACACTATCGGGATATTCTTAGAAGTGGTAACTCTTTCAACTAGTTTGCACCTGAGAGCTTTCAGTTTTCTTTTTGTACAGGAAATTCTCACCTTTACAGAATTCACACGAATAGTAGCTAATAATAAACTAAGAGCACGTTCCCATTAGACGGGTGTCGGATCCATATTTAAATCGGATGTTACCGCCTCTGTTAACACTAGGTATTCGTCTGAACCAATCGAAGCGTGCAACTCGATCCATATATGAAATGGGTCCTATAAAACCTCTGAGAGATCTTTTTAAAGAAATTGATATTTTGACTTTAGCGAGTCTGTATATATTTGGAAATATTATGCATATGTGTAAAAAAATAGTAAATTTCAATTAAACAGTGACCATCACGATTACACCACTAGGAATAAAAATAAAATGGCAGTGTCTGGTTTTAGGTTAGCAGAGATAAATAAAAGTTGCTTGTTCGGTAATTGTGTGCGGTTTTATAATAACGTTCCCAAAAATGTTATAACGCTCAGAAGGAAAATTCAAGTTGCACGGGAAAAAAAATTATAAATCCTATTAACAGTTTGTGATTACTTAAACGACAAAAATTCCTGGACAAATCCATTTCTGCCAAGCTATATAATTTAAACAACGTAATAATTTTATAATATTGTTTAAAACACATTGTTAAAAGACGTTTAAAAGAATGGCTCTCAGTTTCTTGCCCGTTCTTCTCGATTTTTGTTGCTGCTGGCAGTACTACTTAGAGTATTTCAATTTTCTAATTGACCTCCATAAAGGGGTCGTAGACGTCTAAATCAAATAAATAATGTTGACTTTAACTTGAAGCAGAAATCATTTTTTGACACTAACGCAAAGTACTTCCTGTATAAGCATGATGACACAAACGAGCTACTGTTGTGATGTATTATTTTAAAAGAAAAAACTAAAAGAAAACAAAATAAAAGAAATTTATGGGTGCATGCACCTGATCCTGAGAGGAACATCCTTTTGAAACTTTTGTTTATTAAAATTCTTAAATTAATTAATTGGATAAATGTCGAACTAACTAAAACTAAATAACTTACAATGTTACCTTTTTTATTTGTCTATGAAAACTAGGTATATATAATCTATGTTCATATATTTTATACGTGCTCAAGTTTTTACCTAAAACATGTGACTATATTTCCTATGTTTTACATGATTAAACTATATAATTTAATTAATAACGATTGTTTTAAATTTTGCATTTGGTTAATCATTACAATGTCCAATGTTAATGCAATAAAATAAAAATGTCACTGACCAATGAGTCAATGTCACAAATAAATGTCACTTAAAACATGTTCACATTACAATAGGCTTTTGTAATTAAAATGTTATTGAGAATATTTTTAAAAATGTTGGTTTCGTTTGCATCAAATGGCCTTTTTTTGTACAGGTCATAAAATCATATCATATATCATAAAAATATATATAAGAATTAGATTTAACAAGCAAAGCAATCTCATTGATGTACATAGATGCAAGGAAGATTCAGTATCTTAAGCCGAATGAAATAGGTTTGCATCAAAGGATAATATACTGAGACGTGTTTCAGTGAACTTAATATATGAAAATAAAAGATTGAGAGACTGCAATTGTTTGTTTTATCATACCCGACATCCGTCACATGTTAACAGTTCCATACAAGCTAAGGATCACAAGTAGAATGAGAAAATAATGATTTTTAGTAAACATGCACATACAACAAATATGTATATTGTGTATTAGTTATACCTACAGAGCCCTCGGTGGGCGATTCCGCTTAGTTACTTCGGCCGACCCATGTTCATATCCTGAATAATATATGACATTGACTGCAAGAAGTCTCAACAAGCCCGGGATAGATTTATGATTTGCTCACACCGACTCAAGCGTGTTTCCGTCTCCTTAAAAGTAAAATTCCGTTTATATACGTTGTTTACGTAGGGGATGGAACACCCTTTTAGCAGCGCGTTGTTTGTAGGCAGTTTATTTTATCTCTATTGTTGATATGATGGCGAATACATCGTTAGATCCGTGGATCGCGCTAAATAATGTGTGGAGGCGGTAGGTGCTGAAGCATGGTGTAGCACAGATTGAGTGATAGTTAGTAGGTAGTGAAGGCTGTAGACGGACTGCTCCCGCCCTGCGAGGTCGTCGACCTCTCGCGCCCGCCCTACGCCCCACATTTTTCTTTTCGGACAGCGTACGGCTGGCGGGCTTCCTCGCGAAATGTGCTGCGTCGTCGTCTTGCTGAATATGCGAGTGCGACCATTGTTCCGCTTTTGCAATTGTACGTGTAATCTCGTCCTGTCCGAGTATTGTATTGTAAAACTAGTGAGGAATGGTTACAAGGATGCCTAGCAACAAAAGATCCTCTTTTTGTCTGTACACAAGGACATGTGGATATGTCTGTGCATTTTCAGCGACCTGAAAGCCTTGTTTTCACATATAAAATATCATAATTTATTTAACTTTCACAAAAAAGACAATACATACTAATATTTTTGTTGGAAGGCTTAATTACTGCATTTGATATTGATTTTATTTATAAATTATTCCTCGCTTTTTCATTGTTTAACCGATTTCTAAAAAAAGGAGGAGGTTCTCAATTCATGTGTTTTTTTATGTTTGTTACCTGAAAACTGTTGACTGTGTAACTGATATTAAAATTATTTTTTTGTTTGAAAGCTGATCTTTGGTCCCATTTAAATTTCATCAAAATTGATCAAGCCGTTTTTGAGTTACAGACAAATAACTGAAAAATGTTTACCTATCTTGATGATATAGTCGTTGACAAAGAATGACAATCGATCCCGTAAGTAGCAAGGGTCACTAAAAAGATAGAACATTTTTTTTACCAAAAAATAAAACTGACTTCAACACCCAAAAGTGGGAAATAACTTGTCGAAGTCGGTACCATGCGCACAATATTGTGATAATTGGTACTTCTGAACTATCGTGGTACCGACTACAACAAGTTATTTCACACTTTTGGGTGTTGAAGTCGGTTCTATTTAAGGATATTTTTTTATCATAATCAGTTATAGTAGCTGTGCCATTCATATTATTTGAAAATATATATATTTTTAAGGATTCTGTAAATAAAAACGAGTTCCTATTAAGAAGCCTCTGTGCGTGAGAAACTCCTATTGAACAGGCGGCGCGCGGCGTGGCGTATTATGCGACTTGTTAAAATGTATTAAAGGTGCTGTGTGACAATGTAGACGAATTTCTTTCAAATTATAATAAATGCTACATTTCAAAACAATCAATTTATTCATAAAAAAAGCTTGAGTCCACGTAACCAGAAACGTATTGTTCTAATTTGTTTTATTATCACTAAAACGATAATTCATTACATTTGTCAAACTTATGTAATTATAGCACAAACTATATACTTGCAATAGATAAGCAATAAATAAAAACTAGGCAAGTGCATTTATCCTCGCGCTAAAGATCACGAAGTAAATAAAAATAAAATAGATATCTCTATATATATTAAAATCAATTGCGGTTGATTGTCTCGTTAAAAACTCGAGAACGGCTGAGCCAATTTAGCTGAATTATTTTAATGTTTGTCGTAATTCAGGGAAGGCTTAAACAATTAGAATATATGAAAAAATGGCGAGGAAGATAGTAAAAACAACAATTTAATTTTCCCATTTAAACTATTCTACCTATACTTTCCTATCAAACATTTGACGTTCGTCCGTTAGGATAGGCGAAAATAGTATTTTATAACTCTATCGGTGAAACGAAGTACAAAGCCTGAAAGACCGGAACAAGGTTGAGAATTCCGCAAAACCATAAATTTTCTTACGATTTATAATTTGCAATTTTTTATTTTTTTTATTTTTATAAATCTACACTCCACAGACTCCAGGGTCTTTGTGGTTTAGGCGTGAAAGGGCCTGTAGCAAGTGAAATTCCTGGGCGAAAGAGACAAAGAAAATCGTCTCGGAGTGATACAGGTTGTTACAACCAGTTACAGTACAGTTTTTTTTAGGTTTATTATAACATTTATTTTGCAACTGAAAAATACATATCTCATATTTACCTGCAGGCTGTTAATTTTTGTAAATTTCATTGAATTATGGTATTTCTTTCTAATGTACTTTAGGTGTTAATCCTAAACCGCTAAGATCTACAGTAGTTTAAGGGACAGAATTCTAAAACCAGATGTTAGATTTTGTCCCCACTTCTCCTCGCGTGTTTACTTCTCGGTGTACATGGCGCCACGTCCGCAAGTCAACGGTAATATTTTATTTGATTAAAAATTTAGAGCGCTCTCTAGCAGAACTAGTAGAAACTATCTTGTCACACACGAATGTGATGTGTGCTGAAGCGCCATCTAGTACGCATACATGATACCAACCATTAGTTGATTGTATGCTGTAAATATCATAGTGTGACACAGTTAATAAATTTACCATACCTACAGTAAAACAAGTTTAGTCTTGATTATTACCGACTTGTTTGATTTTTGCAGTTTTTGTGTATGTTCATTTTTAATGAACATGAACTATGGTTTTGATGAACATGAACTATGTATCTACTTTGATGCAAGGCGTAAGCTGTTACACAAAAGATGGTTTATTTATTACAAAAACAAGTATATTGTGTAAAATTTACACAGAAAATCATAAAAAAACTTTTTTACCCCTGATCAAAATACAAATAGCGGGTTATACTATTGGGTATTTTTAACTGACTTCAAAAAAAGGAGGAGGTTCTTAATTCGTTTGTTTTTTCTTATATGTTTGTTACCTCAGAACATTTGACTGGGTGAATCGATTTAAAAAAATCTTTTATTGTTTGAAAGCTGATACTTGTTGTTTGGTTCCAGTTAAATTTCATCAAAATCGGTCAAGCCGTTTTTGACATACACTCCAATAACTGAAAAATATTTACTTATCTTGATGATATAGTCGTTGACAATGAATGGAAATCGATCCCGTAAGTAGCAAGGGTCATAAAAAGAAGTGTTTTTTTTTAACTATACTGGTACCGACTTGAACAAGTTATTTCACACTTTTGGGTGTTGGAGTCGGTTCCAATTTTTGTTTTTTTTTTTATCAAGTAGCGTAGTTCATTCAGATCCTGGCTTTGTTTCCGCTAACAATCAAGGGTACCTGCTCGTGTCATTACTACAAGTCATATTAAGATTTCACTAACAAAAAATCACATGGAGAATGTAGTAGGTAGGTACAGTTATTGTTTCAATTTGTTAATAATAATAAATACATCTCGTGGATGCTATTGTGTAGATGGGTGGAACAACAAAACTTCTAACAAAATAATACCATTATTGAAATCACCCAAGGAGAAAGATAAGTATTTTGTTTGAAAATTTATTACTTTGTATTACTATTCATACGTAATACCACAATATTACATATCGATTATAAAACCGTGGTATTACTGTTATTAACTGTATTTGTCAAAGATTACGAAAGAAACGTTTATGTTTGTAAACGACACCCGTGCCGTCACTTGATGTATGTACTTATATAGGTAGATTATGTTGCGAAGATGCACCGGAGTGCGACATAAAATCGGACATTCTATGAGAGTAGGGCTGCCATCCGTCCGGGTTTCCCTGGATTTAGCATTTTACCAATAACCCTGCATATTAATAAAAAAATAATCGAAAGGTGAATGTTTCGAGATTTGTCTTAATATACTCTTTGTGTAATAGTGTATATCAACAATGCGTCGTTCTTCTCTTCCATTTTCTATACTAGAAAAATAACAAACTTTTATTGATTTTCAAATAATATTTTTGGTGTCCGATATTAATCGCCGGTTTTCGGTACGCGTGTCAAAATTCAATTCATCTAACAAGCCATCACAATTAACAATCCGCTAACTTTCAACGGGTTTCTGGAACGCATATTAATGAAAAATTACAGAACACCTGATTAAAATGCTTGTTTATCTATGATAACATGAAATTTGAAAATGTCGTTCAAATTCATTCATTCTCTAGTGTTCTGTCTTTTTTTAACACATAGCGTTGTCTCTTCTGTTTTGACATGAAATTAATCCCAAATCATTTTTGGCATCACCACCGTTACTATGGTTACCAATTAAATATGACGGATGATCGTAAACGTAAAACAACAAGAGAGAGGAGTTCGAAGCGTTCCTATTTGTCAAAATACAAGCCCATTTGGGCATTCACATCCAACAATACTATTTGCGCTCGGATTTCTAACTGACAGAGTCCAGTCGTGCGAGTGTACGCTCTAATACCTAAAATGTCAACATTGATGGGTTATCGCTAGTGGAATTATCAAATTTCATTAATTTTTATGAATCCAGCAGTGATAGCTCAGTGGCTTTGGCTATGGGCTGCCGCGCAGCAGGTCCATGGTTCGAATCCCGCCGCGGGCTTGAGCTTCACCGCATGGTGGAAGGGCATTTTGTGAATGCCCGCCTGGCTAGCAACCACCCTCAAGTAGAAAATCTGTCGCCAAGCACCTAACGGTGTGTTCCGGCAGCTGTCCTTGATAGCCAGAGTAATTCTAGGTTAAGTCTGTTAACACCTTCGACCACATCATCACTTACCATCACGTGAGATTGTGGTCAAAGGCTTACCTATCAGCTATAAAAAATAAAATAAAAAAAAACCCTTTATCCTCAATACCATCATGATGATTATAAATACTCTTTAATTTTATAGTTATTATGTCAGTAATAGTTTATTGATAGTGAAAGTCACTAGCGTACGTGAAAATGTGCGTGTTTGTCTCCCCTTACTTGTTGCTTTATATCGTAAAAATCGATTAAAATAAAAAAATGATGAGTGGCATTTTTTATTGCTGCTAGGCTACGCTTTGACTATAATCTCACCTGATGGTAAGTGATTGACGTCTGATGATGATGAAGTCAGTAGAGAAGAATAGGCAAGAACAGCCGTCGTAACATACCATTAGATGCTTGGTAATATATTTTCTACTTGAAGGCCAACAACTATCAAGCCTATCAATGATTCTAAAAACTCCCGCCCTCGCATCATGCGGTGAAGTGGAAGACCGCGGTGAGATTCTAACTATGGACCTCCTGCGCATCAATACAAAATAATACCACTTCTAACATCAACGTGAATATGTTGTAGCCGCACATCAGGCGCTAAACAGAGCTTTAAACCATATCTTAACGCCCTTAGCCGAAAGGTGTTTTCTCAAAGAGGGTTGGGGTTTGGAAGGTCCATAACCTACTTATCTTGGAAATGCGGTATTACAATCTACCCAGCTGCGGTTTGTTTAATGGCTGCTATGGTTATGTTATAGCACCCTATTGAGTAACAAATGAGCAGCAACACTATAATCACGTAGTCTTTAGTAATATATTTACGTAGTTCTATAATCGGACTCTTGTTCTATACTCGCTCATCATACACACCGCTAGGGAATGGAACACTCTGCCTGAGTCTGTGTTTCTGGTTAATTACGGGGGGGTCTTCTAAACAGGAGTGAATAGGTATCTTCAGGGTAAGCGAGCTGCATCATCGATGGCATCGTCACTTAACATCAGGTGAGATAGTGGTGAAGTGCTACCCAGTACCTTCGGTATGAAAAATAGCAATATGTGTTTTTAGAGTAATCATACTTGATATATTTCTGTTCTTGTTCTATCTTATCAGTTATTAGAGTAAACGTTGTAGGTAGGAATGCTTAAAACTATTTTTATATATTTTTACGATATCAAGACGTTAATCTTAGAATAATTGGTCGATTTTGGGCAATTAGAATAAGTCAGTTTAACAAACCGTTAACGTACCGAAAAGCTTTTCAGAAACCCAAAATTGAAATAATTGTCGATTAATTGGAGATTTGACATTAGTGTTGACAAACAAACAATAGCAACCCAATCTGCGTATGACAATGAATTAACAAGCATTTAAAATAATTTGTTGCTGATTTGCGTTTCAGAAACCGGGGGTAAGAATTTTATTGGTAAGTAAGTTATGGGATAGTATCAATAACCAAGAAGCATCCTCCTATCCTACAATATGTGGGGTTGTTTATATGGCTACCATATGTTGTTTATACAACACAGAAGATGTAACATTTAAAAACATAATGGCTATAATGTGTATAATTTTAACTTTTGTTGAATTACCTGCCGCCCCTTAACACCAAAACGTCCTGGGGAATACTCTCTTTGGTAGTATATCCGCTACACTTTGGTTATTAAGGGCGTTATAGTTAAGTCCCCTATAATGCACCTTACTCGATGTTCTTACGTAAGTATTGGTATGGTGCTAATTATTTCATTTTCTTTTAGTCAGTTCTTAATTCTTATGCTATTCAAGAAAACCATGGAAAGTCTCATTCTAAAGCAGAAGCTTAGGCTTCTTCTTTTTGTATTAAGTTTTCATTTCAGAATTTCATTATCTCTATCGCATCAAACGTTTACGGCCATCTTTTTACTACTAATTTATATGTACTAATATATTACGTACTCGATAATACCATGAATATTTCAATAACTTTCCATGTATGAAAGTTTGTGTTTTCTATAGTAGTGGACAGAAGGACGGTGTTTACTCAACATAGCTTTGTAGTAAATTGATAATGTTGTTCTACTGTAACTATTACGCTGTGGCAACTCGTGTCCATCCAAGACATACTTTTTCAAGATCTATGAAAAAACGTGTTCAGGTAGCTAGATTAGGTAGTACCTATTTAATGTTCACGTTCATTAGATATACTAAACTCTCTAATTATATGAAAACATGGAAACTCGAGATACCTAATAAATTTGCAAGCATTGTAATCGTAAATTGAATACGCGTCAGAAAACTTAATTATACGTAAATATAATACGTATCAAATAAAAAGTAATACAAATAAAAAAGTCACCAAAAAGAATCTAGGTATGTGAGATTCGATCCACGGTACTCGATCTTCTGATTCGACTTCAGTAGTTACACACTATACAATCATTGACCAAGGTGCCGAAAATTACACACATATCATTTATGCCTTACTGTCAGACACATTATATTGGTCCACGTACATACGTAAAATTATTATTGTATTATTAAGAATTATGTCGTAAAATTAAAATTTGACCAAAAAGAATTTCTTTACGCTGGATTCGATCCACGTGTCTCTCAATTGCGAAGCGATGTCACTTACTATGCGCTATTTGAACGACGATTGATTAGTCGAAAATTATGTACATAACCTTTGTGCCTTATTGTCAGAAGCTGTATAAATTAATCATGATCCATCTAAAATAATTACAACACATTCATTACGAAAAATTCTGAATATTGCTTATAATAATTATTTTAGGTAGCTAAAGTTGTACCTACGTCTTGTAAAATGTTTGAAGTGTTTTTTATATTGCGTTAGGGTTCACAATCATATTATGATAATTTCATTAATATAAGAGATATATACATGGAGAAAGGAAGCCATAGATGCTTACCTTATTATGTCCATCATGCGTTTTTGACGATTTTTATACATCTTTTTTGCATTCCCAAAGCGTTTATTTATAATTTTACCCATGTTTTACTTTAATTGAGATCGCCGAGAAAAGTGACACAGGTCCGACGCATGACGCGGCTGACCGCGATATGAGCGAGGATGATAGCAATATATGTAGATCGCTGGAGTAAATAGTGCGACATGATGTTAACGCTTCTCGGAATGAAAGGGCGTATGTGACATTTTGTAAACAGGCTCAGTACGCATTAACTGTGCTTTTTTTGGATTAAAATAATCAATGAAATTTATTGTACTTAAAAAATCAATATTTTAGAAAAAAAAACAAATTTTAATACACTAAAATCTGGCGGAAAAAGTAGGAATCCTCTATTTTCAGAGGTGTTTTTGAGATTTTTTTCTATCGAGCCAATTATTAGGAAACATGTTTTGAAATCGATGAAAGTATTAGTTATATCCTTGAGTATCGTGTATTTAAATTGCAGTACCATACGGTACCTGGTTTATGAGATTTTCCATATCATGTTGGCACTATTTCGTAATTTCCGAGCCTTAACCGCCGCAGGATACCCCGCAGTTTAAATAGTTCTTTAAATCACACCAAATTATTGACCTAAGATTAAAAAATCTTAAACATATCCAGACTCGACTGGTTCGCGATGGATAAAGTTATATTTTGTGTATTTTTAGCCGATTTCCGTAAAGAACTAGGTTCTCTAGTCGGTTGCATATTTGTTAACTAGTATAGATATTTTCATTTTTTTTATTTTGCGAAACGTACAGTGTCAAATATTTCAATAAAAATATGTAACTGACCTTTAATTAGAGGATTGTAAACGCCTATATTGAGTTGCTCAGGTCTGTTTTCGCTCAAAATGATAGGGCCCGCAATATGACCCCTAAATTTTAAAATATATATTCAAATCAAAATTGTATGGTCATTATATTTACCAAACTCATTTTTTTTATACATTTTATTTTTTCATTCAAACTGAGCTAGAATAGATCTATTCCAAAACTGAGGTGATTTCATAACGTTTTTTTTTTCAAATCCAGATAGATTATTGTTAATTAAAAATGTTATAAGCTCATTAGAACACAAATTGTCTTGAATCGAATCACACAAGTTGAAGGTGAGACAAGGTTGTGATTGCGCTGGACATGACTGACCATGCCCTACATTCACACCTCACGACGTATCTTGTACCAAGCCTAACAAAATGCAGCATAGCACCTTCGCTTATTCGATTTGACCTTCAACGTGGTGTAAAAATGAGTTAGACGCTAACGACCCGCCTGCGGCAAACCGGGTGGATGGGTTAGGGATCCGATTTCATGCTTCTGCCTACAATCTACGCAAATATGTATACTCGTATTATATTTGTGTATACAAAATGTGTCTAGCAAACCTAATTGTAAAGTGTTTTAGCTGCGTTTTTATAGTCAGCCGCCTAAATAGTAGAACCATTTTAAGAATGCTCTCGATGTGCCTACAACGTTCGATAACATCATCACATACCTACCATTAAATGAAATTGCGGCCGATAGCTAGCTATACGGAAATAAAAAAATAAAATAAAAAAGCCTTATATTTCTTACTAAAGAATACAAAAATAAACTTATTTGTAATTATCTGATAGTATACATATATAAACTTATGCCTCATATATTTCTAGATATATATATATATAATTTACTTTTTATGTAAGAACCCCTCATTCTCGAAGGTGAAGGCCTCCTATAGAGATTTCCAAGTATCCCTGTTCTTCGCTGTCTCCATCCAATGCTTGCCAGCCTCTTAGACAATATCGTCTGTCCACCGGGCAGCTGGTCTACCTCTCTTTCTGGTGCCTGATGGACCCTTCCAGGAAGTTATCCTGGCGGTCCATCTCTTATCTGTTAGTCGACTAACAGATACGGAAATAAACAATACATTACTGATGGCGTGCTGATTATTAGGCGCATTTTACCCTTTAAGTCAAACTGACACCGATAATTTAATGTATAAATTTAATGACTTTCGTTGTTTATTCTAATTCTATGGTCTAATTGACCAAATGCGCGCTGACCAAACGCAAAGCGAAGGCATTTAAGTTTGGGCAAAATGTTTTGTACGTCCATCCGGCGGATGACGGCTGTTCTAATATAATAGTTGCATTCCTCAACCGATTCTCGTGGAATTTGTTGAGCAGGTTTGATATATATGTAAACTTAAACTATCTTACGTCATAAATTACCACTTCAAGTTTTCTTATTTCGCTAATATCATGTCATTTAAGACAGTTAGGCGGGCTGACTAAAAAAATAAATATTTTATGTTATACGAAAATACTCTACACAAAGAGTCACAACAGCACAGCGCACGTATGGCACACTTAAGTAATACGTAAAAAGTAGGTACACGTAATCAAATGTGGTGGGTGTCTATATCCATCACATTGGCAACTTTCATGGCAAGTAATGTAGGTGTAGCAATTTGTTATTATTAAAGATTAAATCTTGTTCGTATCTAAAATAACCAGCGTGGCATACTGAAATCTTTAAGATCAAAATATTCTAGGATGCTTGCATTCCACTGCCACTAATGGAATCACGCATACATAATGGATATCCTGAGAGTTAAATTGACAGGTTAAAGTTGCCTTTATAGCGTATCTTCAAGTCCCTTTGGAAATCCCTTGCCAGAGGTGGATGTTATTCAGAACTCCCAGGTGAATTTGCTACCTTTTTGCTGGCATGATACGCAGAGAAAGCAACAATATCGTTGTCAGTCCAATGCTTGCTTACATATTCATGAATATTTACATTATATATGTAATTTACCTATATTTATCTGTAATATCTCTCCCGGTGGAACCATTTGCTACATAGCGATTATCCAACACGACAGGTTTACTTACAATATGTAGGTAGTTGTTATCTTCATAATGATCATTTAAAATTGTTATAACAGTTCCCCTGCATGTATTACCAAAGGCTAGAAACACAATTGTATAATGAACGTACTCGTAAATGTGTGGTCAAACTCCAACTAGCAAAGCTATTTAACCATTTTATGCAATAGAAAATTCAGTATTTTTTTAATTTTAGTAGTTATAGCAGAATTCAAAGAGTAATCCGACTTCGAAAATTCCCTTAATTACACTGTTAGAATTCAATCGACGTCTGACCTAAATCTGCATTTGAATGAAATCCCGGGCTCAAGTGCTCTGACAAGTTTTAGCACAATCACAGCTTGATCTTAATAATTTCAATCTTGTGCTCGGAATATAAACAGACCTGCAGAAGGATTAGAGTGGTGATTTGACAAAGTTTCAGCCACTTCGCTTCGCAGCGGGCGGAGTCTCGGCGGAACCATTCATCGAAGTGCAGGATGATACCTTCCAACTATTCAATCCTATAATTGAACCTGGGATCGATATTTCATTGTGTACGCTCCAAATAGAAATTTAACTTTAATACCTATTACATCCACAGGGGCGCTTTTCGTTACAGCTGTAATCTTTTTCATAGCGTGACCTACTTCGTCTTATTCGAGCAAGAACAGAAAAATTGCAAAGAAGAAGTTATTTTTACGCAACATTTCACTACTAATAGAAAGTTTGGCGTTGGATATGACACAATCTTGAATAGCCAATAATGCAGTCCGATTCCTAATCTATCTCATCCAAGTCATAAAACTTTTCGAAGAGAGAGAATAAGATCCGACTTTATCCGTCTTTTCTTAGAATAGACTCGAGTCGCGTTCCAATTTCATCATCCGCTATGATCAGGAACTTGCTTTTATCTTTGCCGTATAAGCACTGCTTTATTTGAGTTCAAGTTAGTTTATATTGCATCGTTTTATCCTGGACTTTTGCAGACTTTTAATTCAATGAAACTGGAAAAGCTCGCTCGTTAGAGCCTCCGACTCTCGTTAACCTTATTACCGAGTGTAGAGTCCTGGTACGTGAAACATTCTGGTCGAAAGCAGAATAGGTCCTTAAGCCTACATTTCTATGTGAATGAATGCTGACCTATATAAAATGTGAGATAAAAACCGTTAGAGAAAATGATACGGTGAGGAAGCTCGCAAATATATTCGCTCCAATTATTATGTACGTACAATATACTTACTTATCATTATACATTTGATTAGCCGCTCTTAACCGATCAGCTAAGTTAACCAACGTCCGCTGCGGTCTTGACTTGGATGGGTAACCGCTAAAGTATTAATGCCACTAGGGCATTACTACTGAGCGCTTCGGTGCTTCAGAGGGCACGTTAAGTCGTTGTTCCTGGTCGTTGTCTTAGGATGGCAGTAGTTATAGCATGGTGGTAGTACATTTTGTGAATGCTCGCCTGGCTAGCTACCACCCTCCAGTAGAAAATCTATCACCGAGCACCTAACGGTGTGTTTCGTAAGCAGTAAAATTAAAGGCACATGAGACTTAACAACTGTATGTGTCAGTGTGACGGCCGCAGTGTAATTCGTCAGTTGCGACGAAATGCATCTGTTATAGGCAGATGTTAGTCCTCTTTACATTAGGTGGGCCTCGGGATAGATCCATCACAATCCGATTTAAAAAAATACAAAACTTAGCGATGTTGTTGTGCAACCTTATCAGTCATACCAGTTAATTGATACTATTTTGTTTCGGATGAGAAGATGGCGTGCTCTGTAAGGTAAGAAAAGTAATTTATTTTGTTATATTGTATACAACATAACATCGCACCTGTATTCTCCGAAGAGGTAGGTAGAGTGTATAGATACTCACGTTTGATGATCCTCTTGCCATGGACTAGGCACAGTCCCAGACTATTTTTTTTTACATTTTACTCGTACTTTGGGGGCTTCAGGGAAGGCGATACGTTCGTTGACATGAATTTCTAGACATTAGATCCCAAAAATTGCTAAACAACAAATGAACAAAAAATGGAAAGTCACTTTAACCATGTTCTACCTATTCTACATTAGAAAATGCACATTCGTGGTATATTTATTATTAGTACTTTTGTCATTGAAATCATAAAGTAACGTGGCATATACAGGGTTATTGGTAAAATGTTTTTGTAGCTGTTTTTGACGGAATAAGCTCGTGGACCACCTGATGTTAAAAGTCTTTTGCCTGTAATGTATTATTTCATATTTTTTTATTACTTTGCTCGATGTAAATCAGTACTAATATTATAAATGCGAAAGTAACTCTGTCTGTCTGTCTGTCTGTTACGCTTTCACGCCAAAACTACTGAACCGATTTGAATGAAATTTGGTATGGAATTAGTTTGAGACCCGGGAAAAAAACATAGGATAGTTTTTATCCAACTGCTCAAACAGAGGTTAATGATTTTGCGCGATAACCGACGCACGGGCGGAGCCGCTTAATATTCTTTTAGGTCTACTATTTAGGACTAGCCGCACCGCACGTCGAGATAATGTGACGTCAATGTGGAATGTGGTGATAATTTACTGGCGCCCTCCACCAGGGATCATCCGGGATAAACGGCCCCGATCAATCTGAACGAAACATTTTTATTGTTTACTCTGTTACGATATAACGTTTTATTTTATTTGGCCCTAAATATCCGTCACAAAACCTACATTGGCAACAACGTTCAAATCGTTTACGACATCTGCTTGGTTATCGGATATCGATCACGGTTTCATATTTCACGCGTTAGTGATTATAGTGCGGTGACATTTAGATACGTTCCGAACGTTTTCTCGATCGGCAAATTAGCAATTAGCCGTTCCAACGTAAATGTGCAAATTGAGGAAAAAAGCACTAAGTGACACACATACGAAAGCATCCGGCGCGAAATCGGAAGGACGCGGGTTCAATTCCCGTCCGGGGCAAAACATTTTGTATTCCAATAATTTGTAAATATACTAAACGTTATTTGTGTTATTCAGTAAAGAGCTATTTTTGTTTATCACAAACAATTTTCATATCAAAATTAAGACCCAATCATTCAGTCTAAAACCGAAGTGTGGAACGCGAAGATTATATATGACGGAGCCATATATAGTCATAGTCATAGATAATAGACATATTCAGGGCTCGAGTTGCATAGTTGAACAATTATATTTGTACCCCCAAGCACTTGTATTTTTCTGGTATGTTATGTATAGGTGCCAAGAAAATTAGTATCACATGAGACTTGATAACCTGATGTCTAAGGGCGATGGACTCAGTGCTATTCGCCATAGGCTTAACCTGTGGGATTTGAGCTTGTTCAATTACAATCCAAAAACAACCAAACTTAGAATTATATAAATAATAAGTACTAACTAAAACACGTCATTAATATACATAAAATACTCTGATCACACTTTTTATTCGAATAGAGTGACGAAACGAGGACATTGCTCGCCTATGTTTAGCTATTGGCCTAGTTCATACGAAGCAATTTATTGCTTTCTTCGACCAAAAAATCTTTCTTCTCCATTTGCTGCTAGCCATAAAACCAGAGATAAAAAGTCGTGTAAGCGTTAAATATTTTGAAGCTGATTTTGGTAGCATTTCTATGAAATTTTATTAATTATTCAAAATTAATAAAAAAACTCTTTTTATTTGTTTTTAATAATCGATATGTAAATTGTAGATCGCTACTTGTAAAAAAATGGTTTTATACTTCACGTTACCTAGAGTACCTAATTGTAAAAACGTCAGGCATAAAGTAAGTTTCGGTAGGTTGAAAGTTGTAGTTTCGTGTAAACACCTAAAACGAATTTGACAAAATATTGGAGCCCAAAATTTTATGCCCCGGGCGAGAATCGAACTCGAATCGAAATTTCGTGTCGGATGCCTAAATCACTCCTGGGCACGCTATTTCTAGCTGAAATTTCGTGCCCCAATTGTATTGTGTAAGATTTTAAATAATGTATGATTCTTTACATGATAACTCCGCCAATTTGAACTGATTTTGTTGTTTGGTTGGGTATAGTATACCTTCCAAGTTAGTCCCATTTGAATTTTATCAAAATCGATTTAACAGTATTAAGTAGTTACTAGTCAATTAATTGAAAAATGTATTTGCATAGGTACCTGGATAATTTAATGTTCATTGCCATTCTTGTTGGTGAACAGTATTTTAGGCGAGTTAATGACCTTGGCCATTCCTTCTTACAAAACTGGTAGCCTTATAGATCCGTTCGCTTTTCGTCTAGCTATTAGCTTACGCTTGGGTGCAAGGTGTTGTGTTACACATCACTGCCAGTGTGGTACTGCAGGTGATCAACTCGGTCACCATGGCCTCTTCTGCTCTCGAAGTGCTGGTTGAATTTCCCGCCACGCCAGGCTTAACGATATCATTCGCCAGGCTTTTACCAGCGCCAATGTTGCAGCTATTCTCGAACCGAATGGTCTGATGCGTGACGATGGTAAAAGACCTGACGTCATGGCTCTGGTTCCGTGGAAGTTAGGACGGCCCTTAGTGTGGGACGCTACCTGCGTAGACACTTTAGCGCCGTCACATCTTTCTGAAACCAACGTGAGGGCTGGCGCTGCGGCTACTTCGGCGGAGCAACTCAAGCGGCGCAAATATGCTAACCTCGGTATGGGTTACATATTTGAGCCGTTTGGAGTAGAGACGTTGGGTCCGTGGGGACCGGGAGCTCATCGTATTTTCCAAAACTTGTCTGAGCACGAAAAAGTACGAAATAAAATGTAAGTCGGACCAAATTTAAAAAAAAAACATGGCAATGTGAGTTTAGTCTTGAATCAACATGGTACTACCGTTTTCCATAAGTTTTTTTTACTTTTTAAAGTTAAAGGATGGTTACGTTGTCTTAAAAAAATCAGTTACTTATAACAAATTAAAATATTATCTCTTTATAGAGGAACAGTCTTGAGATGTCATCGCCCTACCATGGTTATTATAATACATAGTATAATACAGCCTCGAAGTAATTGAAATAACCTTTATATGTTCTGTTTATATTATTTTTTTTTTGTTTTATAGTAAATGAATTAACAGTTTTATAGCTATGGAAACGAGAAGATGGAGATGAGGAGATGGAGATGAGAAGTTGGAGATGAGGAGACGAAAATCAAGAGATAGAGATTGATGATAACTCAACAATAATGTAATGATATTGAAGGACGAATTATTATACTCATCTTACCTTTCCTGATCCATTTTGTATTCGATATGTCCATATTATAGTTGATCAGAGCTGAAGCGGAGCCAAGCCACGGTAAGGTTATCTATACAGTATCTTAACTCGGCTCTGTCGTTGAAATAACTACCTACAACCGCGTTGTACGTAAACATGCGATAGGGCTACCCACCTCCAGTATTTTAATTATATTTGCCTACTTTGTGTTTCCATTTAGTTTTGTGATTGTTTTTTTTTATATATAAACAAATAAAATTCTTTGTGAAATGAACAGGAAGTATGCACTAAAAATGCGTGTTGTTTTTTGACTAGTAGGTAGATTTAATCAAAAAAACATTTTGGTATATGAATAAAAAAAAATTTATTATAAAAATTTAAAGTATTAAAAATCCGCATTCTAATATATAGCTTATAACTGCCTATTTCACTCGTGTCCAATCACTTTCCTTTACATTCACTTTTTTATTAATCGAGACATTTTTTTTCGGGGGATTAAAGGAAATACTTGTCCATTAAAAAGACACACATTATGTACCGTCAACTAATAAAATGTAGACTATAAAATATTTTTACTTAGTAGTAAGTAAAATTATTTTATAGTATTACCTTTCAGTTTCCAGGTTATCTAAAAAAAGTTATCTCTGGATGCGTTTTTGACGAATTTATGCAACCAAAAACAGCACAATATATGCTACTCTTCATATTAAATATGTACATAAACTTATTTTTAGTGAAAATATCGCGCGTTTATTGTTAAAAAAATAACACACCGTCCATTCGTCACTGCCATAGATCAAATAGAATATATACTGTCACTGCGGCACAGACGCGACTGTCTGTGCCTTTATAATTTATAAGGGAATAATGACGAACTTTATAACACGTTTTTGAACGAAGAATGAGACACTTTTTGCGTGGTGTAAATGTTTTTTACTTTGATAAAATAGCTTAATACGTGAAAAAAGTATTTCAATTAAAAGAACAAAAAATAGTCGTTGCATTTTCGTCCACGGCTAACTGGCGGTTTCACTTTGAACTGTATCCAATTACTGTTTATTTCTATTATTGTATTAACACATTATAGTAGTTTATGCAACTGTCATATAATAGAGGGTATTAAAACATGAGTGTAGGTTTTTGAAAAGAGCCGCAGGCGAGTTTCAAAATAAGATTACACGAGTGTTTTAATACCTAATTATATGCAGTTGCATACACTACTTTATTTAATCTCATGGCTATAGGTAGCTACATTAAATAAAATGCAATATAAAAACAAGCACGTCACCACAGATAATGTGTACTTAAATTGAATTGAAACCTCCTTGGTCGGGACACATTGTACTTTAATAATTAAAAAAATGTTTTAAAGCATTGTTTTGTAAGAAGACTAATGCTTTAATTTAATTTATATAATCTCATTCGGTAATATTCTAATTATGAAATTAAATACAGACTTTTATTGGCATATTTTATATACATACTTCTTTAAGAAAATTAAAAAGTTAAATTAAAGCATTATTCTCCTAACAAAACAATGCTTTAAAACATTTTTTTAAATATTAAAGTACAATGTGTCCCGGCCAAGGAGGTTTCGATTCAATTTAAGTACTTATTATCTATGGTGAGCGCGTTGCGCTCGAAACGAGCTGGTTTTTATATTGCATTTTATTGACTGTAGCTACCTATAACCATGAGATTAAATAAATTAGTGTATGCAACTGCATATAATTAGGTATTAAAACACTCGTGTAATCTTATTTTGAAACTCGCCTGCGGCTCGCAAAACTGCACTCGTGTTTTAATACCCTCTATTATATGACAGTTGCATAAACTACTATTTTTAATTTTCTTAAAGAAGTATGTAGATAAAATATGCCAATAAAAGTCTGTATTTCATTTCATAATTAAGATATTACCGAATGAGATTATATAAAAATATAAAGATATGAAATAATGATTGAGTGATGATTTAAAACGTGGCGCGTGTTAACCGTAAATCACCCATACTAATGAATAATTTTGAGATGTGTTGATATATTATATCTGAAATCGAATGGCAGTACTCACTACTTTTTATAATAAGAATAACATAGATACTACGACAAATATGTTATAATATTTCGGCATGAACTTGAAATTAATATAGGTAATAAATAGATTTATTAAAGAATCTATTTATAACTAGTATGAGAGATGATATTTTGACTGATGCTTAGTAAGGCATGAAATCACCATAAATTGGCCGAATTACCAAAATCTGCATTAACTATATGCTTTAATATTCTGCGTCACCACAGATCCAATGCTCTCGTATATTTATAGAAGAATTCAGATAGGCCTAGTTTTACCTCTGAATTTATCTACAGACACCAGAATAAAAAATAAAATAGATACTTTCCGAAGCAAAACACAAAGGAAGAAGTGAGCGAAGAAAATAATAAAGCTGAGGATTTATATTTAAGGATTTATTGTTTTATGTAGACAGGGTGGCTGATGCGCGCGCTTTTATTTAGGGAACCCTTGCAGCCCTTTCGAAAATAACTGGCGCTAAAGCTGGGTATACACTTGTCAAGAAACTTACAAAGCTGGGCCGCTACTACAATTCGACAAAGATTAGTTTTTGGTGTTTCAAGCGATACTTAAGACAACGAAAATTCAATTTGCAGTACGAAGTTCATTGTTTAACATAGTCTATGGTCGGACCGCATTGTTCATCACCCTTCTTGTCTTTCTATGGAATCTCCCATACTACCCTTAGAACGCTGTTAACTGTGAACGCTTGCCTCAATCAGTTCAACACGGCAAACCATAGCTAATAGCCTAATACCTCTCGGCTATCATTGCTGCAATGCTGTGAAATTGCAACTACATCACCAAAATTTTCTTTCTGTAGGTACAAAATAGAACATATAGTACCTACAGTTTGGTGTAAAAAAATAAACACCAGTTATAAGCAATTTGGGATATTAACAATGAAAACAAAAATAAATAAATTATTCAACTACTTATGACCTAAAAATGTTACACTTAAAATTGTGAGCTCTGTTTTCTAGCAGGAGGCAATCATAAGTAGAAAACAGAGCTCAGGTCACTGTCCACGGGTAGAGTACCTAAAAGGCTAAAAATAAATATATTATAAAAATGTGTTATTAAGTAGGTATGAAGATAGTTATATATATCATTCTGGTTGTTTGTTTTTACTCGCAAATGACAAACGTCTGTTTTTACTCGCAACTATCTGTCTCTGATCAGATGGAAGCATCAGAGTAAATATGACGTGAATAACAATGATCATTTCGAACTCTGTCGGAAAATCGAAGATTTATGTGATATTGCGTGATGAGACGAACATATTATAAGACGATAATGTTACTACGTCCGCTCATGATAGAATAATCCAGAGATAGTTTTGTTTGCCTATGACGAGGCAATGGTCTCGTCAACCAAAGACATTAGTGTCTTATGTGTCGTTCGCCCAGTATTTACTTGCTAAGAATTCGACAGTAAGTAGCAACACTTAATAATTTTCAATTGAGTACTGGGTTGCACATAACGTGACACCGTAGGAGTATCTACCAAAATTGACCCTTGCTCTAAAGGCCTACGAAATGTTGGCTTATTATACTGCTGCTCAGTGTGCTTCCACCTTTAGGGTAGCATCGAGGCAAATATCCGTCTCCAGTGTAATTGGAAAGCTCGCGACAATAACAGAGTGGGGGTGACGCGACGACTCACGACGATGTGCCTACATTCGTGACGACGCGATGCGAACACGCCCCTGCCTTATCCTTAATTCGCTCGAGTTTAAATCGTTCACATTACGTGCTATTACATTTTTTTACGACTTACACGCGTTTCGACTTTGTGAATACATATTTTTTTTACATCTTAATCAGGTAAATTAACGAGGCGTGCTTGTATTTAACAAGAAGCAGAAAATTTTCAGAGTATGGGATTAAAATATTATAATATGTTTTTCTGAATGCAATCCTCTAGCTAGGAAGCTTCTTGGTAGATGTTTACGAAATAGTACGCGCTAAGCTGATTTAAGTGATTTCGCCCACGACAGATTTGCCTTACATCCTTATCCCTCGAACCACGAGACCTGTATACATGTTTTTAAAAGATAATAGAGATTTTACGTCTTTCTCTAGGCTTTACACTATATCCGGTCAAACATTCATTAAATATGTGTAGACGATTTTAGCAAAAAAGAAATAGGTTTTCTTGTCGACATTTTAGTAATATTTTTCATGACCATGTAACGACCCCCCCTCTATCTTTATATAAATCTCATGTACTCTACGCTACCTTATATGAAAATGTTTAATAAAATGAAATTTAATTGTGATATCCTATTTGTGTGATAACTTCTACCATTCTGAGATACCGTATCCAAACATAACACAAAACCTAATATTGAGTGTGTCTTGACTGAGATCATTATAAGGCCATGTGATCGTCTAGTATAGTGGTCAGGATCCTATATTGTGCCCATAAGTAGCAACTCAGTTTCTTTTCCAAAGGCTTGAGACGTGACCTACTCTACCTATGTACTCTCCAAGTGGTGTAATTTAGAACTGGCTCTCTAACATAATACAGTAAAAGTGTTAAGTTGCAACAACAAAATTTACTATTACCACTTTCTTACTATCAAAACCAAACTACCTATTTCATGACTAAATGTTGTGAGTCTATTAAAACCTCAGCATATTGCCATAAGTATTATGCAGTGATAGATTCTATCTATAGTGACTAATGTGATGTTCTAATAAAGTTGAATAAGAATTACTGCGTAGATATGTAACTATCTGCTTTATATTAATATGGTAGAGTGAAAAGAAGATTATGTTGCTAAGATGTTCTAAGTAGGTATGAAATAAGTAAGATTTACATAAGAACCTTTAAAGTAGGTAAGTATGCAAATAAAATTAAGAATGATATTTAATTGATTGCGGCTAAGGATAACAGCCCCTCCCCGCTGCCATCTGTAGATTTCGACTTGTCCAAACTGGTCATCTTCCACCGCATAGGTCTGTTATATTCCTTACTAATTACCCAACATAATTAGTAACCATATAATCACCCATTGTAAGAGGACTTTATAAAGTTATTATTCTTTCTTTTTTTTTTGTTTTCTATTATTTACAAATGTACTAAAAGTCAGTAAGTATGTGTATTGCAATTGATTCAGTATTCATATATACTACATGGGCATGAGGACATATTCTTTTAGCAAAAGGGAATGTCGTATGATATTGTCATCGACACTGTAAGTATGTAAGTTTGTATCTTGTCTGCACATTCAAGGACCTTTTTAATTTACTTCTATGAAAATGAGAGACATCATTATTCATAGCTATACAAAACAAACCATTCATTCTACCCAAACGAGTATCTACCATAACACCGAGACGCTGGCCATCTCTGGAGCTGCCTAGCCTCAGTAAGGGCATACATCCAATCATATCTCGGTTCTTAGCGGGACTTCCTTTTACTTATTATGGTAAAAGGGAGTTCCTAATATTACGCTGGTATGTACTAAATATGTCCTAAAACCTGATTGGATTGGGACTACAAGTAACCCTATACAATCTACAGCCTATCATATCTCTGTTTGAGTAGACATATCTAGTTAAATAATATCTTTGAACCTATTCCACCACTTTGTTTAGATGTCATATCCTGTTAGATGATATCATTGGTCCAATATATATTATTTTGAGAGTGGAGAGTAATTATACAGCTTTACTTGATTTTATTATATCTAGTAATTTTAATAGTGAACAAATAAGTTTAGTATATTTTCAAGGTATTCTTGAGTATTTGTTGTTAGATATTCTTTCTTTGTTTCTGCAAACTTTTGACTTCAAAATGAAACAATTTATATTCTTTCCATGTTGTTTGAGGAATAATGCACCTAGACTATATGTCTGATAGAAAAGGTTAATCATAATGAAACAGCTTTGCTTGTCCATTAATTACATGAAAATTTCAAGATATTGCATAGTTATTTTTTTATTTTAGGATATTCTAATTCCTTGTTTTATTTATTTGATATATCCTATTACTTTGATTTTAACAGATACTAATAGCGACATAATAAATTGTAATATATCCTTCCTCATGCTGTCGAAGAGTAGTCAACCATTCTACGTCTCTCATTAGATGGTCTCCCATAATGGAACTGCACAGCTTGTCCATTAGCATCAAAAACGATACCTTACATTTACTACCGTCTTAATTTGAAACTAATTTGAGTGGATGATAATTATAAATATGAACCTAAAACTGATTTTTATTTTATTTATTGTAACAAAATAATTCTAGTTTGTAACCTACATGGCTATTAAAGTATTTCCTGGACACTTGATAGAATATTAAATGTTTTAATAATTCAGCGAACCCAAGGATACTAGTCTACCTCCTGTAATCCGGGAAGTTGCCAGTACACCTATCTTATGAGTTAGATAGAAAAATGTATTGCATCATATCGTGAGTCTACCCCCGAATTATTACTAAGTGCTATTTCCCAAACAATTTCCTATGTTCCCTATTCCTACTCAAATGTACCTAGTTACCTAATTCCTATTCTTCTAGATGTAGTATTCAGCCTAGAGATCCATGTCTCACATTTACTTTAATCATGTGGTGTGTAATGTAGCCCCCTTTCCATAGCAATGGTAGGTAGGACAGCTTCCCCTCGGTGTAAAGAGGAAACTCCTGCTAACAGAAGCTAGCTGAAAGTGGAATGGCAAATTCCAATGTATACTAAATGCCGGTGTAATACGTTCACATACATATGAGGCCGAAGCTAGGGATTGTATTGAACGAGGATTTGATACCTATGGTGTAAAATATATATAATATAGACTTCATTGCAATAACACCCATTATGGTTATTAGGGAACCCCACTTGCTAGGAGCACCTAAGCCACACTAGGATATACGACACTGAAGGGAACTGTAACTGTTTCCCGAAGGATACAGCCGCCGGCTCGTTCCAAGCGCGGGCACATCCCGAGGGACGTTGTCTAAATCTGGGAGCTTGCACTCCCAGACCACGGCTACACGTGAAGACTATAATACCTAAGAAAATGAGGAATCATAATGTAGGGTAGGATACGGGAACGCTTGGAGGAAAACGCTACGTCGTAACCTTTCTTCTGCGTATGCTGAATACTCGGATTACTAATAAATAAGCATTTTGTCAGCCATGCTAACTACTTTGCTCCGGGTTTCCCTTTTTATAGGTACTAACCCTGCCAGTTTAACACTGGGCGTGCCTACTCCCTACCTAGAAATCGACCGAAATCCCCACGTGTTGCCACGTGTTGGGAATCGTACAGACTTTTTCATCGGCCATGCCAATTACTAAGTCCCATGTCCTTTGTCAGCATTTAGCCAACTCGAGACTCCCTAACCCCTAACCGGTGTAACACTTCTCAATACACAATTCACTTTTAAATTTTTACCAATAATTCACTTCACGGATTTTAAGAATCTCACCGAAGACCGTCTTCGGAGTACCTCCTGAGAGCGACCTCGGAGGCTTAATGCCTCAATCCCACCATCTTTTTTATTTCCTCACTTTATCCCGCCTAAACTGCACCTCTATCCCCACCCCTGTCTTGCCATTTCCTTTTTTTTCTTTTCCCATACTAAAACTGCCCAATATATTTCATTTAATTCTTCAATAATCATACTTCAACCGATTCCTATTGTCAAAAGTCCCCGATTTATGTGCCGTTCATGCGCTTGGCAACATAAAAAGCATCCAGAACAGCACACTTCTCCGCTCTCTTTCTTTCTTATGGAAAGATAGCACGAGTAAAAGGGTTAATACGATTTCGTTCTAAAACATTCAAAATGCAGCAAACTGATATTTGTAAATAGGTTTATTTATGAACGTGGCGGGACAGAGAAGGGCCTGTACCGTCACAGCCAACCCCCAAATTTTCTGCAGGTGTGAATTTATACCGAAGGAAAATTTTAAAAAAACCATCTATAGTTCACAAGCAAACCAGACAATAAAAGATAATAAAAACCCCAGAAATGTTATTACCAACAATATTAATAACGATAACACAGATTTATTATTGCTTCCTCGAAATGAAAGAGTGTAGTAGTGTGTTTTTAAACCAACCAAATCACAGCACATCACCTTATCTACATTTTAAGAATTGGCATAAACAAACCATTGAACAACAAAGACTTCTCACAAGGACCAAAAAGGCTATGCAAGAGAACCGGGTTGTGAGGCCGATCTACCCTAATAGTAACAAATCAGCGTAAACTTAATTCAAACCATTCTTCATTCAGATTAAAGATAAATTTCCACCAATAAGTCCCTTCCGTAGCCCCATTGACTTTAATAGTTACAAAGCATTTATTTCCCAATGATAAGAAACCTCCTCAAAATTTCAACTCGGAATAACGTCTGGAACTTAGTTGGAGTTTGTAAAAGTTGCCGAATTTTTCATTTAGCTTTCTTAGCTTCTTGTGAAGTATGGACTTTCTATGATACCAGTTTTAGCACTGAAATTGTCAATCGGACCTAACCTAACACCAATTTCTCATAGAAAGCCCCTTCTGGGTTAAGTTGTGTCTCCAAGGTTAGCATCAATAAATCAGAAGCCCTAACCCCATGAGTCCTGTTGGTTTGCTGGGCCCTGCATACTGTTTAAAACCACTGTCATAAATCTCTCAGCCTCCCATCTCAAGGTCAAATTCAAATCCTAATTATTCATTCATCCATACCTTATTATCAATCAAATTCACTACTTCCACTTGCCTAATATACCTTCCCCAAGCTCACATTCTCGCCTGCCCTTACAAATCAACAGCACGACAACTACAAAGCAGGTATAATATAATAACAGTAAAAATACTCTTTAGTCCATGATAAAACGAATTAAATTTAATGAGATTTATCTGTCAACCATAGATGGCATGCATTAGATAAACTATGTGATGTGATATAAATTGACCACTCTTTACATCTCAACCCCCCCTTTAATATGCTCTTAGCAACTCATTGTATGAATAATAACTTTTAGTTATTGAATTAATTACTATTTACACCTAACCCCTGTTTGTAAATTCCTAGCGTATTATTTAATTATGAATCTATGTTTATTTTTTTTTTTTAAATTGCATTTTGCTATAATTTTAAGTTACTAAATAAAAAACTTTTACGCTCAACCCCCCGTCTGCATATTCTGCATATTCAGTTATTAAATGAATTACATTTACGCCCAACCCCCCGTCTGCATATTCCTAGCAAATTGCTAAATTAAGAATTCAATTGTTCGATTTGAATTTTGAAATAACTTTCAGTTATTGACTGAATTACTATATTCGCTCAAACCCCCGTTTGTAATTTCCTATAGCGTATTATTTAATTATGAATCTATATGTATCTTTTTTTTTTAAGTTACGTTTTGCTATAATTTTCAGTTATTAAATGAATTATTTTTACGCTCAACCCCCCGTCTGCATATTCCTAGCAAATCCTAGAATCTTTAATTAGAATCGTTAATGATTTATTCGTTCTTGTGACGCAAATGCACAGACAGGCTTTGTCAATTATAATTGTTTGTCAATTTTGTTGAAATTTAATTTAGTTTGAATAATAAGTCGCTGGTTTCATCTCATTACTACTTACGTATTTCTTTAAGCAACCCGTATACACAATATAATATTAAATTTTCAACAATACAAACTTGATTTAAGACAATTTATTTTTAGACGACTTCAATTTACTTATCAACAATCTTAAAACTGAACAATTGAAAAGGCCACCATCCTCCCCTCCATCTATGCTTAGTAGAAAATACTTCCACTTTGTTATTTTTCTTTTATATTCATACATGTGTATATTAGAGCCAACCTTTATAGGTATTTATTTAAATTAAATTTCCTTTTATTTTTCAATATTGACTGTTATTATAAATCTTTCCTTATAATTCACCAGACTTACTTTACTTAACAAAGTGGTAGCAAATCCCCCATAAACATACATGGGCCTTTCCCTAACCCAGCGAAATAAAAATCTTAAAATTCAGTTCAAAACTTCCTTTATTGAGGACCCCTTAGGGCGTTTTTGTTAATCTAAATTACAATATATTTTCTTTTTTTTTTTCTTTAGGACTATATAATTCAAATATTTAGTACATTTACATTTTCCTTTATGTACTAAAAACAAGCCTTCTTATTAACCTACAACCTCAATTCTTTTCTCTTAACTTCATATAAAAGGTTAACTAATCAAATTCAGTCCAAAACTTTCTTTATTTGAGAACCCCTTAGGGCGTTTTTGTTAATCTAAATTACAATATATTTTCTTTTTTTTTTCTTTAGGATTATATGATTCAAATATTTAGTACATTTACATTTTCCTTTATGTACTAAAAACAAGCCTTATTAACCTACAACCTCAATTCTTTTCTCTTAAATTCATACAAAACGTTAAGTAATCAGTAAACTTTAATTTTAATCTTATACATCTCAATTACGAAATTCAAACTTTGCCTAAAGCATTTTTTTTTAATAATCTTTATTCAAAATAGTTCCAGCTGTCATTTTGTTCCCCCAATCAGCCCCAACCTAGGTTCCGCCTCTTTGTAATACCTTGACAAATGTATCGCATTAAATTTTCCTCTCACTACATTTGTTTCCGGATTTGTTAGAATGTAGACGTTTTGATAGGGATTTGCTGCTATAACGTATGGTCCCTCATATAATGCCTCAAATTTTTTTGTTATTTTTTGTCTCGCATCAGATCTATTTAACCGTTTTATTTTCACCAAATCGCCTATTTGATATTGAATGAGTCTAAATTTTTTATTAAACTTCAACTGTCGTTTCTCTCCCATCTTTTGTAAATTAAGTTGAGCTAGTTCTCTTATCCTTCCTAACTCTAAGTTAATATTTATTCTCATCAACCCCGGGTCTATTGACAATCTGTTTGATTCACCATACATTATTTCACATGGTGTAAATCCTGTGCTTTCATGAAAGGTATTATTATATAATATTTCTAATTTCGGCAATAGGGCGACCCAACCTCTATGATTACTCCTACAATATGTCCTAAACAAACGCCCTAATTCCTTATTAACTCTTTCCGTAGTGTTTGGTCGCGGATTTCTCACAGTAGTGTATATAACCTTCACTCCTTCTTGCCCCATGAATTCCTTCCATGCTTTGCTCGAAAACTGCGAGCCATTATCAGACATTATGGTTTTTGGTTTAATTATATCGAAAAATTGTCTTACTTTACATATAACTGATCTAGACGTGGCTTTTCTCAAGTCATAAAATTTCACAAATTTGCTGAAGGCATCTTGGATAACTAGTATGTAATTCATCCCAAACTTTCCTGTTGGCAACGGTCCATACAAATCGACCATTACCATCTCACCTATTTCCTTTGCTATTATTGACCGACAGGGACCGACAAATTTAACCGTATTGCTTTTAGTAATCTGACAATCGTGACAATTTTTTATTACTTGTTTCACTAATCTGGTAATCCCTCTCCAATAAAATCTATCTCTTATATATTTTATTACTTTATATGCCCCTTGGTGACCCATTTCTAGGTGTATTTGCACTATAATATCTTTTCGCAAAATTTCCGGTAAATATATAACATCAATATTTGTACCTTCCGGTTTAAAATATAATATATCATTGTTTACATAGCATCTTTTAATTATCCTGCTTTGTTTTTCTATACAGCTATGAGCTTTACCTAATTCCTCTATTATTTTTCTTGTTTCAACATCTTCCTTTTGGAACTTCGATATTTCCTTTAATTTCGTGATCAATTCCCTATTCGTTTTAATTTCCATGTATAATATTTCCGGCAATTTGGTTTTCTCTTCTTGTAATATGTCCCCACCTATTGGGTAACGAGATAAAATGTCAGCTACAATGTTATCCTTGCCCTTAATATGTTGAACCTCAAACTGAAACTGCTCTAAATAATTAACCCATCTAGTTACTCGAGCGTTATATAATCTCCAAGTTTTAATAAAAGATAGTGCTTTATGATCCGTTAGAATTATTACATTAGCCCCCCTTAAATAGGTTTCGAACTTCTGCAAGCAACATATTACCGAATAAAACTCTTGTTCTGTGACGGTCCAATTTAATTGCGGCCCTTTGAGCACCTTACTATGGAATCCTAATATCTTCATTTCACCATCTTCCCCCAATTGATACAAAACTCCTCCTATTCCTATCCCTGAGCTATCTGTTTGCAAATAGTATGATCTCTTGAAGTCAGGGTGGTGAAGCGATATTGTTTTTATGAACAGAGTTTTGATTTTATTGAATGCTTGTTGTTCTATGTCCCCCCAATGCCATCCAGCTTCTTTCTTTAAAAGTTCGCATAGCGGCATAATGTGACTACTATACGCAGGTATAAACCGCCTATAAAAGTTACATAGCCCCAAAAAGGCCCTGACATGTTTTATTTTTTTAGGTGTCGGGAATTCTTGTATCGCGTTCAATTTGTCTGGATCTGTCTTAAGCCCATCCGTGGATATGATGTATCCTAACATCTTAACTTCTTTACACAGAAAATTACTTTTCTTTAAATTACAAGTTAACCCCGCTGCCTGTAGTTTTCCTAGTACTATGTCAATGTGCTCTAAATGTTCTTCTAAGTTACCTGTAGTAATTATAGCCAAGTCATCTAGGTAATTAACACAGAATTCTCGTACTTCAAAACCTAATATAGTATCAATCGCCCTACTAAAACTACCCACAGAAGTTTTTAAGCCTTGAGGCAAAACATTATAGACGTAGGATTTTCCGTTAAACGTAAATCCTGTATACATCTTACTTGATTCAGAAATCGGTATCTGAAAATAAGTATTGTTCATGTCAACTATGCTTATAAAATTTGTTCCATGGAATGAATTTATTACGTCTAACTGTAGTGGCGGTTTTTCTGTTTCAGATATCATATGTTTGTTTATTTCCCTCGCGTCTAAAAGGACTCTGATCGAACCATCCTTTTTTAGAGTGAAGGTTAGCGGGCTGCTATAAGGTGTAGCAGATCTACTTATAATCCCCAGTTTTTCCATTTCCCGTAACTTTTCCTCTACCTTTTCCCGATAAGCATACGGAATAGGATAAGCCCTTTTTACAATCGGGACATGCGGTTCCATCCTAATCTCATGTTCATAACAGTTTGCTCGGCCTAGCGTGTCAGAAAATAAACCTTCATATTTCTTCAATAATACTTGGAGCCTCTCCAAATCCTCTACCTTAAGTGACATACCTATCTTAACCTGTCGTAAATCTATTACCTCATCTTCATTCACTTCGTTACATAGACCCTCACAATCATTCTCAATGTATGGGCTACTTCCGAGTTCTATGAACCTAATGATCTCTTTATGCCCCTCATATTCCAAAACCACCCCTCTATCTGCTCCGCTTAAGACAACCTTAATCTTGTTTGACTTCATCCAGTCAAAACCTAATATTAAAGGTCTAAGCAGTCCTGGTACAATCAACACCCCCGTATCCTTCATTGTCGTTCCTATTTTCAAAGGTAATAAAGCCATGCTACGAATATCGACACTTTTCTGCCCTACAGCTGTTCTTATTTGAACAGGTTTGATAGGAATTAACGGTATATGAGGAATTCGTTGTTTTAATACGCCCCAAAATTCTTCCGAGATACAGGTTATGTCACTTCCTGAATCAAGTAGCCCTACTACTTCAAAGTCAAACACTTGCACACCTATTTCCGACTTAAAATCCGTCCCATTAATTTTTGGTTCTGTATTCCTTTCGTCAAAAACTGATGTAACCGAAGTAAATTCGTCATTATCTAATTGCTCCTGTTCTATTTTTAATTTAAGGACATCTATTATCTGACTACGAATGCAATTTATCCTTGGATCGGTTAATGTGCTATATCCTATTCCCTCTTTTTCCCCTCTATCTAAGATCTTCCCTAATACAGGTATCTTTAAACCTCTTCCATTTTTTCCTAATATCTGACCTGGCTTCCACCCCATTTTCCTCATAATAAGCAAGCCCCTATCCCCTATGGTTGAAGCTGATTCGGGGACAACATCATCAGCCTCCTCTAGTTTGACTCTACTTCCTGACTATTAACAACAGCTGGTTGTTCTCTATCAATTAAACTAACCACCGGTGTTTTAGCAATGGTCTTCTGAACCGCTTCTGGTCTTCGCCAATTCCGATAACCTTGCTGGTAGTCGATTTTCTTTCTCGCACTATCCTTAATCTGTCCTGAAGCTGCAGAATAAGTATGCGCCTCCTGCTTATTGATGTTTTCCATATTTCTAAGAAATTCCGCAGTTTCTACTATAGTTCCTGCTCTAGATGTTACCCACACTTGCTGTACGAACTTTGGGTAATGTCTAATCAAGTCCGCAACTAGTTGTTTTTCTGGTATTTTGTAACTTAGCATCTGAGCCCTGCCAACGATCCTTAGGAAATAGTTTACCATTGATGGATTTTCTTGTCGATCCCAACTTCCTTGTACAATATTCCGACGTAATTCGCTCTGCTCACTTTCACCCCAAAACGTAGCTAAGAAGTCTACTTTAAAATCTTCAACGCAGTTCCATCTCCCTTTATATATTCTGGCCCAATCTCTAGCGTCTTCTACTAAACACTCCTGTATCAGTTCTAACCCTGTGCCTTCTTTTGATGCTTTATTTAAATAAACATCTAGGTCTTCTAGAAAGGTTACCGGATGTATACTTATTTTATTCGTCGTCTTCCCACCAAATTTGGGCTTTTCCGTAGTAATGTTTCTAATATTATAGACAATGCTACTGACCCCTTCACTATTTGCAGGCAGTTGCTTCTCAATGCTTTTATTTTGTTCTTTTATTGCTTTGTCACTAGCTGTAGTGTCAGCTAGTTCAAAATCCATTAAGCCATTTTCCGCTGGCGGTGATAGTGGCTGCTGACTATCAGGCATAATTACTCGCATTCTTTCAACTGATGAGGAAGAACTTCCTACGTCTATCACTGCAGCTTTCGTGTTTTTTACTTCTTCACTTAATACATCAAGTTTAGCAGTTAAAGTACCTATAGTCCTTCTTAACATGTGGTACATAACAGCCGTACTGTTCTTTGTTTTGCTTCTGTCTATTATATTCTTAGGAACGTTTGTCCTTTTAGACCGCTTGGTTGCTGGTTCTATATCCTCATTTTCGTTCGTTTCTACCGTAATATTCACAGCTTCACCTTCTTTTCCCGACTTTGTACGATTATCTCCATTTGTATCTATATTGGATTGCCTACACTTCCGATTAGTAACCATATCAGCCGTACTTTCTCCTGTTTCCACCGGTAATGCATTATTTTCTCCCTCCAAATACCTATTGGGCTGTCTACGTTTCCGACTCGACTTAGGCCTCTCCATTCTTCTATTATGCCGTGTTTAATCCTTTAAATTTTTTTATTTTTTATTTTCACTTAAGAGCACTAAAACCAACATTTTAATACCAATTCAAGAGTCAGATCTTGGCATGCTCAAAGCCGTACAAGTTGTACAACCTCTAGCCACCACTGACCAATTTCGAACCAAATTTACCCCACCCTACGAATGGGGTCAAAATGGTTCACGCATCTCAGATATATATTTCGTTTAATAAATAGGTAATTAATCCGCGTACCTAAACCTCTTTAACACAAGAGATCCCGCTCTATTAATTTTTGGTTAAAAGAAATATATGAATCATAAATGTAATAAATCGTAAACTTGACTATATCCTTAGTGCCTTCTATCATAGGGCGGCAAGATTGTCTACTATTTAATGATATTCATACTCGAAAAGATGCCCTTTATTTCATACAACATAAATCTATATTTTTGTACAATGGCCATTGCCAACAAGAAGCTAAAAAAAATAATATTGTTACTATTTTGCTTAAACAGGTCAATCTATTCCTCAAACATCTAAACTTTGTCTACCGAAGTTTACAAACTGTCATTAAAATAATAACTTTCAGAACTAATTCCTACCAGTATATAACGTACCCAAAATCGTGTATAGATATCATAACATGATTTTTATATAGAACTGCCCCTAAAGTAATTACGCATCAAATAAAAACCATAACATCTTAATCGATCTCACTTCAATAATTAATACTTGGTTCTAATCAACCTCTATACTGTCGACTACTGTTTAACATGGAATATTTAATAGTATTAGTTAAGGTTTCTATTTCTTGATAAAATTCTTCAAGTATCTAACATGCTAAGCTGACGGCGCCTATATTCTTAATTTTCTAGCGCTATAAATTATTAATCTCAAAAAATTGTTAATGTCCAATATGTACAGATCCAAAAAAAGTTAAAAAGGCGAGATAAAAATTAATTGTCATTTCGTTTTTGAACGAAACTGTTTCTATTACAATGCTGCACAAGGGATTTCTTAAGCTTTTAAAACCTAGTATTTAACAACCGAAAATATTTTATTGCGCCACCAATACTGTAATGTAATAAAGAAATTACAGTGTTATGCCCAAATTTAAGGAATTGAATTTTCTTACTATGTTAATTCATATGTAGGTAATGGATGCAGCTTGAACATTTTTTTTTTTTTTATGGAACCTAGTATATATGATATACCAACTTTATGTACCTACATAATATGTTAATAGAAAATAACTTATCTGTACATAAAAATAACAAAGCATTTATTTCATTCAAATATTAACTACCTAATATCGATATACTAGCTCATTTGCACATGTTTAGTGTGTACGCATCATATTGCTGCTCTGCACCCCACAACATGGTGACGGAAGGGCAGAAGCGTTGCCACTTTTCGTAGTAATAGAGAGCGTTCTTTGATTTGAGATAGAAATAAATACCATTTGGGTACCAATACAATAATACTAGTTTATAACCGTTTCGGTACCAATACTAAGTAATAACGTACTCGTACTTTATAAACACTAGGTAACGCCGCCCTATTTGCATCGAATGAAAACGGAAAAATCAAAACAAATTGTTGGTTTTAGGTTTTAGACTATAATACACTAAGAGCAGGAAAACACATCAAGGAGACTATATTATTGAATTTAAGAGTTAATTTGGCAGAACTGTGATGTGGTAAACAAGACCTCAGATGCCAATCTATTACCAAGAAATATTCCGTCATTCCTATCCTGATCTTGACTGTAAAATGCTTTATCTCAGTGCACTTAAATACTGTTTATAAAGGTATAAGGTAGAACATGTTAGTAGGCACAGTGACTATTAATATTAATCGAATAAACACTACCTACCTATCAGTATATGTTTCTGGTAAGATGGTAAGTACCTAACCTATAAACACAACCTATATGTAACCATTTACACATCTCAATCCTTCTGTCCATTCACGGTAACAAATTGTCCCAGTCAAGGCACCTCGATATCACAAGAAAACTATAGTTAAACTACAATGAAGAAAATTTCCTATCAATGATTGATTATGCTAATAATTAGGGAAACCTGAACACAAAGCACCACATTATAACAAGATAATCCTGGTCACGGAACTCAATTGTAACGACCCCCCCTCTATCTTTATATAAATCTCATGTACTCTACGCTACCTTATATGAAAATGTTTAATAAAATGAAATTTAATTGTGATATCCTATTTGTGTGATAACTTCTACCATTCTGAGATACCGTATCCAAACATAACACAAAACCTAATATTGAGTGTGTCTTGACTGAGATCATTATAAGGCCATGTGATCGTCTAGTATAGTGGTCAGGATCCTATATTGTGCCCATAAGTAGCAACTCAGTTTCTTTTCCAAAGGCTTGAGACGTGACCTACTCTACCTATGTACTCTCCAAGTGGTGTAATTTAGAACTGGCTCTCTAACATAATACAGTAAAAGTGTTAAGTTGCAACAACAAAATTTACTATTACCACTTTCTTACTATCAAAACCAAACTACCTATTTCATGACTAAATGTTGTGAGTCTATTAAAACCTCAGCATATTGCCATAAGTATTATGCAGTGATAGATTCTATCTATAGTGACTAATGTGATGTTCTAATAAAGTTGAATAAGAATTACTGCGTAGATATGTAACTATCTGCTTTATATTAATATGGTAGAGTGAAAAGAAGATTATGTTGCTAAGATGTTCTAAGTAGGTATGAAATAAGTAAGATTTACATAAGAACCTTTAAAGTAGGTAAGTATGCAAATAAAATTAAGAATGATATTTAATTGATTGCGGCTAAGGATAACAGCCCCTCCCCGCTGCCATCTGTAGATTTCGACTTGTCCAAACTGGTCATCTTCCACCGCATAGGTCTGTTATATTCCTTACTAATTACCCAACATAATTAGTAACCATATAATCACCCATTGTAAGAGGACTTTATAAAGTTATTATTCTTTCTTTTTTTTTTGTTTTCTATTATTTACAAATGTACTAAAAGTCAGTAAGTATGTGTATTGCAATTGATTCAGTATTCATATATACTACATGGGCATGAGGACATATTCTTTTAGCAAAAGGGAATGTCGTATGATATTGTCATCGACACTGTAAGTATGTAAGTTTGTATCTTGTCTGCACATTCAAGGACCTTTTTAATTTACTTCTATGAAAATGAGAGACATCATTATTCATAGCTATACAAAACAAACCATTCATTCTACCCAAACGAGTATCTACCATAACACCGAGACGCTGGCCATCTCTGGAGCTGCCTAGCCTCAGTAAGGGCATACATCCAATCATATCTCGGTTCTTAGCGGGACTTCCTTTTACTTATTATGGTAAAAGGGAGTTCCTAATATTACGCTGGTATGTACTAAATATGTCCTAAAACCTGATTGGATTGGGACTACAAGTAACCCTATACAATCTACAGCCTATCATATCTCTGTTTGAGTAGACATATCTAGTTAAATAATATCTTTGAACCTATTCCACCACTTTGTTTAGATGTCATATCCTGTTAGATGATATCATTGGTCCAATATATATTATTTTGAGAGTGGAGAGTAATTATACAGCTTTACTTGATTTTATTATATCTAGTAATTTTAATAGTGAACAAATAAGTTTAGTATATTTTCAAGGTATTCTTGAGTATTTGTTGTTAGATATTCTTTCTTTGTTTCTGCAAACTTTTGACTTCAAAATGAAACAATTTATATTCTTTCCATGTTGTTTGAGGAATAATGCACCTAGACTATATGTCTGATAGAAAAGGTTAATCATAATGAAACAGCTTTGCTTGTCCATTAATTACATGAAAATTTCAAGATATTGCATAGTTATTTTTTTATTTTAGAATATTCTAATTCCTTGTTTTATTTATTTGATATATCCTATTACTTTGATTTTAACAGATACTAATAGCGACATAATAAATTGTAATATATCCTTCCTCATGCTGTCGAAGAGTAGTCAACCATTCTACGTCTCTCATTAGATGGTCTCCCACAATGGAACTGCACAGCTTGTCCATTAGCATCAAAAACGATACCTTACATTTACTACCGTCTTAATTTGAAACTAATTTGAGTGGATGATAATTATAAATATGAACCTAAAACTGATTTTTATTTTATTTATTGTAACAAAATAATTCTAGTTTGTAACCTACATGGCTATTAAAGTATTTCCTGGACACTTGATAGAATATTAAATGTTTTAATAATTCAGCGAACCCAAGGATACTAGTCTACCTCCTGTAATCCGGGAAGTTGCCAGTACACCTATCTTATGAGTTAGATAGAAAAATGTATTGCATCATATCGTGAGTCTACCCCCGAATTATTACTAAGTGCTATTTCCCAAACAATTTCCTATGTTCCCTATTCCTACTCAAATGTACCTAGTTACCTAATTCCTATTCTTCTAGATGTAGTATTCAGCCTAGAGATCCATGTCTCACATTTACTTTAATCATGTGGTGTGTAATGTAGCCCCCTTTCCATAGCAATGGTAGGTAGGACAGCTTCCCCTCGGTGTAAAGAGGAAACTCCTGCTAACAGAAGCTAGCTGAAAGTGGAATGGCAAATTCCAATGTATACTAAATGCCGGTGTAATACGTTCACATACATATGAGGCCGAAGCTAGGGATTGTATTGAACGAGGATTTGATACCTATGGTGTAAAATATATATAATATAGACTTCATTGCAATAACACCCATTATGGTTATTAGGGAACCCCACTTGCTAGGAGCACCTAAGCCACACTAGGATATACGACACTGAAGGGAACTGTAACTGTTTCCCGAAGGATACAGCCGCCGGCTCGTTCCAAGCGCGGGCACATCCCGAGGGACGTTGTCTAAATCTGGGAGCTTGCACTCCCAGACCACGGCTACACGTGAAGACTATAATACCTAAGAAAATGAGGAATCATAATGTAGGGTAGGATACGGGAACGCTTGGAGGAAAACGCTACGTCGTAACCTTTCTTCTGCGTATGCTGAATACTCGGATTACTAATAAATAAGCATTTTGTCAGCCATGCTAACTACTTTGCTCCGGGTTTCCCTTTTTATAGGTACTAACCCTGCCAGTTTAACACTGGGCGTGCCTACTCCCTACCTAGAAATCGACCGAAATCCCCACGTGTTGCCACGTGTTGGGAATCGTACAGACTTTTTCATCGGCCATGCCAATTACTAAGTCCCATGTCCTTTGTCAGCATTTAGCCAACTCGAGACTCCCTAACCCCTAACCGGTGTAACACTTCTCAATACACAATTCACTTTAAATTTTTACCAATAATTCACTTCACGGATTTTAAGAATCTCACCGAAGACCGTCTTCGGAGTACCTCCTGAGAGCGACCTCGGAGGCTTAATGCCTCAATCCCACCATCTTTTTTATTTCCTCACTTTATCCCGCCTAAACTGCACCTCTATCCCCACCCCTGTCTTGCTATTTCCTTTTTTTTCTTTTCCCATACTAAAACTGCCCAATATATTTCATTTAATTCTTCAATAATCATACTTCAACCGATTCCTATTGTCAAAAGTCCCCGATTTATGTGCCGTTCATGCGCTTGGCAACATAAAAAGCATCCAGAACAGCACACTTCTCCGCTCTCTTTCTTTCTTATGGAAAGATAGCACGAGTAAAAGGGTTAATACGATTTCGTTCTAAAACATTCAAAATGCAGCAAACTGATATTTGTAAATAGGTTTATTTATGAACGTGGCGGGACAGAGAAGGGCCTGTACCGTCACAACCACGCATAACTTTTATCGTCCGATCCGATCAGCAATTTTTTTATAAAGTAAAGAGCACTTTCGGAAGTTAGTCCATTAAAATTGCACGTCTCATTCAGTTTTATAGGTACACCTACTTTAACTAAAAAAAGTATTTGCTAATAAGCATTTACCTTGTTGACCTGATAATTGCAATTATAGCCGATGGTGAAACAGTGTTGTGGGCGATTGCATTACTGAAAATATAAACATTAAAAATCTCAGAATAGACTTCTAAAAATGTAACAGTTTTATATTTATATAATATATAATAATGTAGTTATTTAGTTCATATCAATGCCCCAATTTAAGTCTGATTATATTAAACTGCTATTATATCCCTAAAAACCTTAACTAAGCGCTGAGTCTACAAAAGAACTAAATTATCTGTAATACCACATAAGTAGAGATTTGCAAAAAACCACAATTTATTATTCGCTTATGCACACGAATATTACGTAGCAATATCTACGACTCTACGACGTAGCAGTCTACGTAATCGGATGAAACGTTTTTAATGCGAGCAGTTGATAGCACACGAAATCCATTTCCTATTTCGTCGTATGATCAGAAGGTGCGCGCCAGGGATATGATCCTTCTACATATGACGAGGAAAAACTAAACGCAACGTTTGATGAAAAACTGAACTACGCGTGCGTTTCCACGTCACTGACTCTGCAAATGCTCATACATATTCCGTTCCCAGCGAAGGATGGGTCGGACGCATGTCATCAGGTTCTGTAGGTTATACTTCGGGCATTTTTTTTTTCTCATACATTATGTGCATATTTGCTTTTTTATTACGGAACTCTTTGACATATATTTGCAGTTTATGGTTATTTAAAGCTCGTAGGCATTGATATTGCAAATTGTACATATAAGTTATTATTATAAGCATTTATACTGCCTATGAGTCTGCTGTGACGTATAGGTTGTCTATATGCTATTATTGTAGTAGCTGTAGTGTTGTATATAGTTCGTAGTATTTTGTTTAAAGTAGGCATACCGCCGGTTAAAAAAAAGTAGTAATCGTAGTTGGGTACATAACATTTTATAAGTAGTTTAATTTTAAAAAGATTTTACATTATTGTGGCCACATTTTTTAAGCATTATTTTCCTAGGTACTCGTAGCTTCGAATCTTCGAATCTTCGAAGCTACACAAAATATTCGTGTGCATACTCCTAGCTCAATATATTGAATTACATGATTTTGATTTAGCTGATATTTAGTGTATGACCGTATTCCCCGTGGGGTGCCGGGTTAGAATTGCGCCTCCCCATATCATCCCGTGGGTGTCGTAAGAGGTGAATAAGGGGTGAATAATACGGGAAGGTGGGCAGCAGTGCCCTCTAAAAAACTGCCAACTTACACTGCGATCCCCAAGACGCCTGCCAAGCGTGGGGATTATGGCAAATACCACTCTTAATAGGGGAGGCTGTGTTCAGCAGTAGACGATCCGGCTGTTACAGAAGTGTATGACTTGGTGTAAATGTGTATGTGAAAAACAATTAAAAGAACATTTTTATCAAAAAGGCCGCACAAAAAAATATTTTACACGTATAGTAACCGATAATTAGAGTATAACAAGAGGTACATGCGTGTGTTTGAATGAAATTTGTGTATCTTAAGACTCTGATGATATGCAAGACGCCACTGGGGAAATATTTGGCTGTTTTTGGGTATCCTGGTTAAGCTTACAGTTATAATTTCAAATTGTTAGAAAATATCTCAAAAATGGCTGGAAACACAAGTTTAATACTATTATACACATATACACCAGGTTTTACAATAAATGTCTGTATAAATCAAATCATGGAATTCGACACATTCTCGCTAGGAGTACGCACACAAATATTCAACGCGATGAGGTGCTACACGATTCGCGGTGCAGTGTTATTTGGAATTGGCTAATCAAACAATTGTCAAATATGGTCAAATATTTTTAAAAACAAACATTGATAGACTAGCCCTTTGGTACTCGTAGTTACAATGCCACGAGGAAAACTTCATGAAGGTACTTTTTTAGCCCACAAAAGCTTCCATGGATATTAAAAAGTAGCGGTTTTCAAATCTTTCTTTCGGTTGTTTATTTTTAATTGCTTCCAAAGAGGTTGAAGCCTCAACCTAAAATTAAAAATAAAAATAACGTTGTTTCTTTAACAGTGAACTCCACATACTTATCTTTATCACATAAGTTATTAAAATGCTGACATACGTGACATAAAATATTGTTAAAGTTACGTATCTAAAAGGCAAAACGGTGCCCTTTTAATGAGACTCCAGTCCGCTGCCTGACTACGTCTGCCTTGTATGTAGATAGAACGCTGCGTGGAAAATAATTATTAGATCACGTCGTCGCTAATTAATATATATTAGGTGTAGGTGACAGTCAAAAGCTATAGCCTTAAAACCGTAAAGGGTTAATGTATACAGTAGGTAAATACCTAAATTATATACGTGTTATGCTCATTTATTTGTATTATTGTACGTTAAAATCCCTTGGCTCACAGGAAGGTTATTATTATGGTTTCACATGTCTGGCTGACTTCTAGACTTTCGTAGAGACGTATTACTTCTGTCGTCTAGCACCAAACTATGTTAGACCAAACTAATCGTGAGAGACATTTCCCAATCATGGATTGACTTCTTGGCATCCACAGTGGACGAAATCGTCCATTTATTTTGTTATAATTTTCTACGATGCGCTTTGGTTATAAAGTGTTACCATTTCCGACCACATGATGATAAATACTCTGTAAGACTTACCAACCGTCAAGTAAGAAGTGAGATATATATACATTGGTTACTCTAAAAGATTATATTTAATTACTTATTGAAACAAGAGGTAGTATACACAATATGAAATAGTAAGGCACATTTGTTTGGCCACATAAGACACCCTAGCTAAGTTTGCCAAATCTATTTTTGGCCAGGCTCTGTAATAATCATAAATCATACGCGGTAAATACAGTTACATCAGTAAGCAAGGTTATCAAGAGGTGGGTGCTCAACTCCTCGTGCCAGTTCAAGCTGTCTGTTGGAGATAAGCAAGACTTCCTTCCTCTGTTTTGTCGTACAAAGCTGCTTTGTTATAAACTCGCAACCTTAAGTAGGATGCAAACTACGAGTTGTGATAACTAATATTAAATAATAAAACAATGTAGTATATGTACCTATATGATAAGTAGGCACGCAAGTTGTAATCACTTCCTCACGGTATGTGCCCTTTATATATTTTGTGATGTAGCGTTTATCAATTGTTACGATAAAATATAATAATTATGATTATAGAAATGGCTTAATTTTTTTTTATATTATTGCTACAAAATTCGATGCATAAATTGCGAATGTATTACACATTTCAGATTTTTATTTATTTGCAGAAGCACTGAAAAAATTAATTAGTTTTGGCAACAGGACTACAATAAGTTTTTATTTAAAGCACAGTATCAGCCTGATTGTCCACTGCTGCGAAGACAGCTTCCTCCTTTTCGCCAAAATCCCCACGCTTGGCAGGTGCCTTTGGGATCGCAGTGTGAAGTCTTCAGGATAATGCTGTTGCTCACCTTCAGGTATGTTCCTTTTAGTCGCTTCTTCCGTATTCTTATGGTGTAGTGCAATTCTAACCCGGCTCTCTACGGGGATTTATATGTAGGGTGCGTTTGCAGTATTGTTTGTTACTTTTTAAACTGAGTTTGCTTCTGTGCCTTCTTGTTTCTTACATTCTTGATATTTACTGGCACGATTTCGAGTACGAGTATAAATGCCTCTAGTCTGAGAAAAAACTGTCATGAGGTGGTTTTCTACTTCTACTTCTCTTTATTTTTTTTAGTAGCAGTAGATCTTGAGAGAGATCACAACTTGTCCGGGAAGTACTACCACCATACCTATTATTTTCTACCGCCAAGCAGTAATATTCGCAGTGCTGTGTTCTGATATGGGTTGCAACTGAAATTACAGGCACATGACACTTAACAACTTTATGTCTCAGGGTGAAGCAGCGCAGTTCGTCTGCTTTTGCTTTTTTTTTGGTTAGCCTTTGACCACTACCTCACCTGAGGGTAAGTGATGATGTGGCCGAATGTGTTTTTCAGGCTAACCTAGAATTACTGACTCTCAAAGACAGCTGCCGGAACACACCGTTAGGTGCTTGGTGACAGATTTTCTACTTGAGGCCACCCTCAAGTAGAAAATCTGTCACCAAGCACCTACCATTACTACTAACTACCACTAACTAGCCAGGCGGGCATTCGCAAAATGCCCTACCAGCATGCCATAACGACAGCTATCCTAAGACAACAACCGGGCTGAAGGCTTAACGCGCCCTCCGAAGCACGGAAGCGCTCAGTAGTAATGTCACCAGCGGTCACCCATCCAAATCATGGCCATGGCGGACGTTGCTTAACTTTGCTGATCGGTTCAGAACGGGTTAGCAAACTTCGCTACGAGCGCTTCAAAATTGCTATGGGCAGAGGTTACTTTTCACCACCGGATGGGCCTCATGCTTATTCACTCACAATAATATATAAATAACTACCTACCTGGTACGTACCTCTTACCTACAGGTAAGGTATTGACCAAAACTAGCACTAGCTGTAAAAAAATAAAATCCATGAACGTTCAGTTAGTATATTATATAGTTATATTACTACTTTAAGTTGGCATATAACAACCGCTTGACAAATAAGTGAAACTCAACAGTATGCAAATATATATAAATATGGTAAACATATCATCGTCATTGCTCACAATGTAGTTCCCATCCCTTACGCATTGCGGTTTCAAGATCCTGTAGCACAACAATACGACGTAAATATTTCCGCATCCGTATGATTACGTTGCGTAAATATCGGATTCGCATTTGATCTGGAACAAATCATTTGGTATCGGCCGTAAACGTCATCTCCAAAATGATAAATCGTCTCTCCGACCTGCTTACAAATGTAGCTAATATTCTTCTTTGAATAAATCTGTGTAATACGGCAAAAACGTCTAGTTCGTGGAAAATGGGGTAACCTACGACAACTTGCGTAACATAACATATTACCGGCGGTATTACGGCGAACGTGATACCTAGGCTTCAAGCGTAACAATGATAATGTGACACCTACATTTTCTTAAGTTTATCATTATAATTACATACAGTTCATGGAATTTTGTAACCTTGAATGTGGTAAGAGACGACTTAGGGAAGTAATGTGCTGAATGAGCAGCATGCCACTAATTATCACTATCGTCAACGTGAGCAGGATGTTGCCGCACATAAGGCGTATTAGAATACTCTTGATCAACTTAACGCCCTCAATAACCAAAAGGACTAACAATAGGAGTTTCTCGGCTGAGCGGCCGGCAATAAAACCGAATCTCAAACTTTCTTCAATATGTTCTTGTGTTGTTAGAGGAAATATGTTCCACCAACCCCACATACCGCGGGATAAGGGTCAAATGATGGTGATCTACATCATCGTCGTTATCCTTTATTGTTTATATATAGTTGACAGGTTATCATACAAAAAAAGTTGGCAAATTTCTGAAGAAAACCATAAAACAGTTCATTAATTTTTCATATATCTATACTAGGCACGTCTGTAGATACCTACATTTTTCGTTCTAACAAACTGGAACTGATGAAACTCCTAAAGATATCAATCTCGTAACTAAGTTGGGAGAATCCAATTTGTACGTTATTTTTCGCTGGAGCGGCTTCCACTCGTCACTCGATTAGGGAAGTGTTCATTAAATTACGCGATTGCCGGCGCCGAAGCGACGTCCAGTTTGGCAAGCAGATTGCGCTACCGATAGGAATTCCGACGAAATCAGCAAAAATCACTCCGCTATGTAACCCTTTGCAGCAAGCTAATTGAAAATAAACGTTAAAAACAAGTGCCAATTTAAAAACTAAGCTATTTTATCTAAGTTACGTAAACAAAATAACGGAGTGCATCGGCAATCTCATACAAATACAGCAATGATAATATTTCATTACGTACAATAAGTTAGGCGTCTAGAAGTAGTTGAGTTGGCAATACTCCAGACCGTCTCCCGACCTCAGATTTATTACTTCAACGTAGAGGTCGGTTGATGGGAGAATTATCAACTGAGACTGGATAATGTCTATTGCAAGCAGTGAGTTTACTGAATCTTAGAGGCTGTGATTTTATAACACATACTTATTTCAGCATTTTATTTATATATACGTACTGGTATCTCACCTGATGGTAAGAGATGATGTGGTCGAAGATGTTGTTCAGGCTAGCCTAAAATTATTGGCTCTCAAGGACAGCTGCCGGAACACACCGATAAGTGCTTGGCGACATATTTTCTATTTGAGGGTGGTGGCTAGCCAGGCGGGCATTCGCAAAATGCCCTACCATCATGATGTAACGACTGCAATCGTAAGACAACACCCGGGACCGACGCGACGGATTAACGTGCCCTCCGAAGCACGGAAGCGCTCAGTAGTAATGTCACCAGCGGTCACCCATCCAACTCCTGACCGCGGTGGACGTTGCTTAACATAGCTGATCAATTAAGAACGGCTAAGCAAACTTCGCTAAGAACGGTTCATAGTCTTTGTACATGAAGGATGCTTAGCTTAGGGTAGCGGTCGAATTGTCGATTTTGATTACGATCGACTCAATCAGTAAGTTGGTTACATTCACAGAAAAGAATAGTATTTCTATGGTTACATTATTGGTGCAAGTTTTTCAATCCTAAAACTGCTAAAACAAACCATCACGCTTGTAGTTAGGTAACCTTTACTTAGGTACTGGTTTCTATATAACTAAATTTTTGCAGTGAATAAATATTTTCAGGTTCAATATGATTTTTTTTCTTTGTTACGTTTATGCCTCGCGACCACGGGTAAAATATAATTTTGACCACATTAGATCATCTCATCACTTCCCAAAAGGTGAACTATTGTATAAAGCAAGGCATCTATTCAAAAAATCTATTATTATTTACAGTCTATTTAAAAAAAAAAATTTACTTAAACTATTTTTTTAAGCACTAATATTTACTTATAGCACGGTTATGTTATCTTTACAGTATCTTAACTCGGCTCTGACGTTGAAATAACTACCTACCGCCATGCTGTAAGTAAACATGCGATAGGGCTACCCGCCTCCAGCATTTTAATTACATTTGCCTACTATGTGTTTCCATTTAGTTTTGTGATTGTAAATATAATTTTTTTATATATAAACAAATAAAACTCGTTGTGAAATGAACAGGAAGTGTTCACTATAAATGCGTGTTGTTTTTTGACTAATAGGTAGATTGAATTAAAAATCAGTCGTAAAAATTTGCGACCGAAAAATATTTATGAGACGTACGAAAGGCTTTATTATTAAATATTAAAGTATTAAAAATCCGCATTCTAATATATAGCTTATAACTACCTGTTTCACTCATGCCAATCACTTTCTTTTATTCACTTTTTTTATTAATCGAGACAGATTTTTTTTCGGGGGATTAAAGGAAATACTTGTCCATTAAAAAGACACACATTATGTTCCGTCAACTATGTGGACAATAAAATAATTTTACTTACTAGTAAGTAAATTATTGGAAGTAGGTATAACCTTTCAGCTTCCAAGTTATCTAAAAAAAGTTATCTCCGGATGCGTTTTTGACGAATTCATGCAACCAAAAACAGCACAATATATCCTACTCGTCATAAAAAATGAAAATATCGCGCGTTTTTTGTTAAAAAAATAACACACCGTCCATTCGTCACTGCGGCACAGACGCGACTGTCTGCGTACCGAGCGTGATAGATTATTTGAAAATTAGCTTACTATATATTGAAATATTTGTTCATTTGATTGGCTTTTTAAAGCATAATTTGTTTAATCTTAGTAATATTTCCTTTTTGTACTTAAATCTGTCTGTATATTTTATCTGTGGTTTGAATTTAATACTCTGGACTGTGACTGCTGACGCTTAGTCACCTTGTTTGTTCCTTCCTATAAAAGGAGTAGCCTAAGGCGATTTAACTGACTTTTCTGCCCGACTGCCGCGCCGAGCAGACCTCCTGAAGTGTTATATAGTATAATCAAAGTGTTGGCCTTAAATTGCCTTAAAAACAACGAAGTGCTGCCCGATCAAGATTTGGTAAAGTTAAGTAATTTATTATTCTCTTTTCTGATATTGCATAACGACAAACCTCGTTTATATGTAAAGTAATGGTTCTTAAAATGATTTGTAAAAAGGTTCTTGACAATTATTATATATTGAATAAGAAAATATCTGTTTATGTAAACCATGACTTTATACGTTAATTGATAGTTAATAAACCAGTGAATGTGTAAATAAAATGTATATAGTAAGTATGTAACAATTTGTTAAGACGTTTAAAAGAATGGCCCCGAGTTTCTTGCCCGTTCTTCTCGCAGAGGCTCTATACAATTTTGTTTGCTGAACGTGGCAGTACAATGTAGAATATTACAATATTAAACTTTGTAATTGACCCTGATAAGAGCGTCGCAGACGCTTAAATTGAATAAATGATTTTGACTTTAACTTTGTTGTTTTAATCAAACTAACATCAGAAGTGGGATAGAACATATATACTTCATATTGTTTCAAATTCTTTCAGAACGTGTGGACGTGGCTTCTCGTGTATCCGGCTGTTGAGGAGGGTCTGCTTAAGGCCATCTGCGACGCAGTTGCTGGCTCACACCATGCTGACGACGTGGTGCTACCACCTTTTGATCCTGACAAGAATGACAACGGTGCAGACAACAGGTATACCGGCGATCTTGGCTGGAGCACCGTCACTACTGTTGCAAATCAGGTAAAGCCTTTAAAGGCTCTGTATTGTTATGGTGAAAGCCTAGGATTGAAAAGTGGGACTTGTTCAAAGCTGCAATAAGTATTTGTACCCCGAAAAATTAAACATAACAGACAATAAAAAAGAAAAAGAAAAAATATATATACCTTAGCAACCGGGTAGGATCTCGTAAACTTTACCGGATATTTCTCCAACCAGTTTCGAACTTATTTGATCTTCGACTGGGAGTAAAATTTTTGCATCAGATAAAGTTTCATAAGCTGTGGTTTGGAGGGATAGCTTTTCAGTTAATTTTGGGAACTACCGATTCATATGTTAATACGCCAGATTAAAACTCAGATTACTAAGAAATAATAAGATAACCTTTACGGAACTACAGTTGCCAGAGCTTGTTCGTGGAAATAGCCATGATGTAAATGTAAGAACTGCATATCTTAATAGTCGTGTTAATACTATTGCAGAACTTATTTCACTTTTCACAACATATAGTTAGTCCCCAAAAACGACAGTTTTAATACACTATTAGGCATACTGATAGATAAAACGACCTATCTGCTAAATTACCTAAAACTGACAATCCTCAAGACATACGTTGTTTTCTGTTACAAATTGCCTTATTTTAAATAACAAAGTGTATTAGAAACATATATATTCAAGACCATAATCCAAAGACTCTAACTATATCAAACATGAATTGAGCATCACTAAATCACAAACGTACAATGCAATTACTGTATTAAAAAAAAAAGGGGGCCATAGCACAGAGCCTGTACGTTAGTCTAAACTCCCAATTTATTTTTACTAGTATTTAAAAAGTAATGATGTTTAGGTAATAATGATGTCCAATTGTGTCATAAAAGCTAAAATCAAACTTAATATGGCTAATATTAAAATGCGAAAAGAGAGGCTCTTGGAGGCACAGAAATCTATAGCAACTGCAATTTTGAATCTTGTTCAGATCGATAGATAACACTTTATTATACATCAAATGTAAGATAAACTTAGGCTTAGTAAAATATAAGGTACACTACACATATAGACTAAGTAACTAAACTTATACCTACCTACTTACATCATAATATATAATTATATTCAGTAACAATTAGTACTGAACTAAGTAGCAGTTACTATTCAAAATATAGGCAATACCAAGCAATGAGTAGTAGTAGTTGCAAAATTAATGACCTTGTTAGGTGTGATGACATTATTGTTCTAAAATTTAATTTATTATTACTTAATTGAAATAATTGCAGTTTATCATCCATATGCCGCTGTAATAATAGCACCTTCCGGTCGTAGACTTTAAAGCGTAGAACTTTTCTCGAACCAGGGGTATTTGGTCCTTGTCAAACAACTATATGAACTGAAAAGACATTGAATACCGAGAGTGAAAAAAAAAAAAAAAAAAAAAAAAATTACACGGTCTGGTTGGAATTTTTTATCAGTATCATCATCAATATCATCATCGTTCTATGATTACATAAGCAGCATAAGAACTGGTAAAGTTTTAGAAGATATGACAAACACTAAACAAAACTAGAAACTACATGAACCAGTCTAATTTACACTTTAACAGAAGATTTCTTTATATACTTAGGTAAACTATTTTCAATCGTATAGGGAAATCGATTTATTACACTTGGATTACTCTGGGATTTTCAGACAATCTGAAAAAGGGTATAACAATATCCTTCTAAATATAGATGAAAATGATTATATTATTTCGTACCCCAAATCTCGTGATGACCGATAAAGGCTCAAACTTCTCCTCTAATAAAGTTCAGTCGTTGAATTTCGTGAGAAATGTATTTAACAGCACACTATTCCTAATATATTTATTTCTTGTTAGTAATTGCTAGGATAAATGTTACGTGGCTACGGTTTACAAATACGATAGACAATTCGTCAGAATAGCCAAACGGTCTGTGGCAAATTCAACAAACACATGACACAACTGTTAAAAAGAAAATTAAGTTTTTCCATGTACGACACAATATAGGTACAGCGGGAAATGTTCAAATTCATTTGCTTCCAGGAATATGGTACTTATATTAGTTATCATTATTCAATATACATATAATGGTACAAATAATTATTAAATTAATTATACATTTCAATATTTATCACATCAATTAAATAAATACGTGAAAACACTACAAAAAAAAAAAACACTACACATTTAATAACATTAAACATAAGTCATATAATAACAGTAAACATTAGCCGTGAATTAAATGTCGTATACCTACACACTAACGTCAATATTTTTTTAAACATGGTCAGCTAAATATTCTTCAATTTGGTAATATGATTTATTTTAAATTTTCTTTTAAAAAAATAGAAAATGAATTGATATCCTTCGGTGATGATGGTAATTGGTTATACATTTTTATGCATAAGGAAAATACACTTTTTTTTAATGGGTGGTATTACACCTTATGTTACGTATTGTGGTTTTGTGTGTTCTGCTCAAAAAAGTGTCACAGTTTTGTGTATTTGACCTTATTAAAAGCAATGCCTCATAAATGTAAGCGAAGGAAATATCAGTATCTTAATATAAGTGAAATCGGGTTCACATGTATATATATACCATCCTACAGAGCAATGTTGTGGAAATATTGCTGAAAAGTTAAAGGAACGTTTTGCCAAGGAAGCCATTCTTTCTAGCCCGGTGAATGGGTGGATCAAAACGTTTATTTTGAATAAGCTTAGGTGAAGCTGAAATATATAAATATAGCATGTGTGATAACATTAAATCGATAATATACATTAACGTTTGGATTAAGCGTGATAGATTATATTTAATGATGTTGTAAAACTTATATATATAAAATAAGGCTAAAAATATCACTTGTGTATTTCAAATTATAATAGAAACATTTGAACTAATAATATATACAATGTTGCAATGATAACTCGTAATAAATAAAGTTTATACTTTGAAAAAATGTATATGAGGTAGCAAACATTATATGTGATGGATGATGGACAAGTATTTCAAGATATTGTGAGTGAACTTCGTGGCGATTTAAATAATAATAACGAATATTTTGAGAAAACATTATATATAAAAGGTTAAAAATGTATAATGACTATATGACGATATGACTGACACGCTGGTCGGTCTCTGACTTTCCATTAGTCCCGGTAATACCACTCGCAGCGTGTGGTAGGACTAATATACGTTGAAGGTCAGAGGCTATGGGAAAATTCATAACCAAGAACATAATAAATACTTTCCGCTGGTCGATTAATTGCTTGGTACTGGCTTTTCCCACTAGCAGCGGGTGGAGGGAGTCAAGTATGTCTAGGTAATTGATAAAAGTATGAAATGAGGTGAAATGACATGACATGAAATCAATTGAATTGAAATAAAATGAAATGAATTGAAATTAAATAAAATGAAATGAATTGAAATGAAATGAAATGAATTGAAATAAAATGAAATTTATTGAAATGAAATAAAATAAAATTTATTGAAATGAAATAAAATGAAATTTATTGAAATGAAATAAAATTAAATTTATTGAAATGAAATAAAATTAAATTTATTGAAATGAAATAAAATTAAATAAAAATTGAGGTTGTACTTCGAGAACAAAGTACTGGGGGCCAACTCCCATCTCTTAATTCAGTCTTATTTTAACATTACATTTACAATTTTAATTCGCACCACCACATATCACTATAGTATACTTACATAAAAACTTCAACGTGAGAGCGGGATGCATGCATCGAATCAAGTCATTTGTGCGACTGAGGTAGCACTATACGAACATTATTGTTTCGTGACGGCCACGGTACTAACCTTAGTATCAATAATTTAAACTTGAAACAATGACGTTTGCATTCCATAATAGTTTATAAAAGGTGGGAGTTGGGCCCCTGGTCAGTATGGCCGTGATAGATTATTTGAAAATTAGCTTACTATTTATTGAAATATTTGTTCATTTGATTGGCTTTTTAAAGCATAATTTGTTTAATCTTAGTAATATTTCCTTTTTGTACTTAAATCTGTCTGTATATTTTATCTGTGGTTTGAATTTAATACTCTGGACTGTGACTGCTGACGCTTAGTCACCTTGTTTGTTCCTTCCTATAAAAGGAGTAGCCTAAGGCGATTTAACTGACTTTTCTGCCCGACTGCCGCGCCGAGCAGACCTCCTGAAGTGTTATATAGTATAATCAAAGTGTTGGCCTTAAATTGCCTTAAAAACAACGAAGTGCTGCCCGATCAAGATTTGGTAAAGTTAAGTAATTTATTATTCTCTTTTCTGATATTGCATAACGACAAACCTCGTTTATATGTAAAGTAATGGTTCTTAAAATGATTTGTAAAAAGGTTCTTGACAATTATTATATATTGAATAAGAAAATATCTGTTTATGTAAACCATGACTTTATACGTTAATTGATAGTTAATAAACCAGTGAATGTGTAAATAAAATGTATATAGTAAGTATGTAACAATTTGTTAAGACGTTTAAAAGAATGGCCCCGAGTTTCTTGCCCGTTCTTCTCGCAGAGGCTCTATACAATTTTGTTTGCTGAACGTGGCAGTACAATGTAGAATATAACAATATTAAACTTTGTAATTGACCCTGATAAGAGCGTCGCAGACGCTTAAATTGAATAAATGATTTTGACTTTAACTTTGTTGTTTTAATCAAACTAACAAGCGCATGCCGAGATCGAGGCCGGTAGGTATAACTCGCGTTTCTATGAAGTTGAAATACTGTATAGATAACATTACCGTGCTTATAGGATAGCCTTTGACCACTATCTCACCTGATGGTAAGTGATGATGTGGTCGAAGACGATGTTCATGCTAACCCAGCATTATTGCATATCGAGTTGTGAATATTAAACAACCGAGACTAAAAGATTCAATATATTTCGCAAGAATACCAGTAAAAGATTGAATATAGAATTTTATTGATCTTCATTACGGTTCACTGGTTTAGGTTCAAAGAAGTTTATTCTCAAATAAGACATAAAGTCAATTACAGAGAGGAGAGAGAGAGAGAGGTTTTTGGTAGTATATTCATAATTCATCATTGTAAAATCTGAAACGTTCCCTGAAAATGAAAAAAATATCGGACAACTTGACAGCGGTCGGAAATTCACTTCGATATTGACACCTAAAACGAAAATTGCTATTGAATATTGTAATGTTCTAAAAAAGAATTTCTGTTCACAAGACTGGATACTGAAAAAATCAAATAAAACACATACAGTCGACGAACCATTAGCGCTATTTTCAGTCGTTGATTGAGGAGCCCTTTCTGACGAAGCGGCCGGCTGCTGTCGCAGCTATTTGCGTCAGGACCGCTCGTAGCCACGCATTATCCCTTCTTTGACCCTTTCCTCTAAATATATGGCATTTTCCTGCGGATCATTTCACACGTTCATCAACCGCTTGCCCGGAAACTAAATTATCCAATGTTTTTATGAACCCAACTTTGTTATGTTGGTAGAGCCGTCTACAAAAACAACGTGATAATTTTATTCGTATACGCCTTCGTTTATCGTAAAACGAGTACTTACATCTAAATATTATAAAGAGAAAAGATTTGTATTTTAGTATGTAACGAATAAACTTAAAACTACTGGACCGATTTGAAAAATTATTTCATCATTGGAATTCCACACTATCCCAGATGAACAAAGTTTATAGAATATTTTAGAAAATTAGGGATCCGTAACAATCATCAGCGCCATCTGAAGAGCTGCTATCTTATACAGCAATCCCCAAGACGCCTGCCAAGCGTGGTGATTATGACAAACATCCTTTAATGGGAGACAATCTATACAACAGTGGATAGTCCTGCTGATACAGTATATACACACATATTTTCACATTTATATAATATCAGCCGGAAGGGTTAAATATGTATATTGCCAATAAATATGTAAATATGACAGAAAAGTCCATACAATAAATCAAATACATATTATCCTCATCAGTATAAGGATGTAACAGCAACAGATAGAATTAACAAATGTGGGTAGGTTATCGATATAAAGTAGATATAGATTCTATAGTAAACCAGGTCGGTTGTACGACAGATGCCAATTTCCGCTCCACCTCGGCTTCAATCCATTTAGCGAAAGTATTAGCCAAGATTGATGAGCTGGATGTTCGGATGTTCAACCTATTGATACCTAAGTATATTGATTTCACCTTCAGTATATCATGTGGTATTTAACATATATTAATGTATCGATTTCTTAAACTAAGGCCCGGTTTAACTAAGGTTCAGTCATTTAATAATTTTATTTTTACGGATGAATGTGGACATAAGCAATGTAACAAGTATAAATGAATTAAAAGACTAAAAACATGCAAATTATTTCTTTTTATCGTCCCATTGAAATGAAAACTGCAAGTTATATAAATATATGGAATCGTTTTCAAAGCCCCTAATTTTGAAACCGCTCACTGGGTTGGTTTGGTAGAAATCATATTTTTTCTCACAATATGGCGGCTTATTAACGACAGTTTTTTTTTTATGTTCCTAATGTCACTTGGGCTGTCAAGACGAATCTAGATAGATTATATATGTATATTAAATAATTTATTATAGATATATATCAAACATTAAAATTGTTTAAGCCGTTTAGAAGTTATGGTGGATTAAATAGTGTAAAAGAACAAATGTTTGAAAACTAACTGATGATTGAAAATATAAAATAAGAATTCGTTGTAGTCGGTAAATTAGAGATTGAAATGAAATTTATTGCGTCTATAACTATTCCGGGTAGTTTACGCTATGTGGCGTTTCTGATGTCATGTCTTTGTCGACTTAGCAGGCAATATAGGCAGAATTGTCTCTAGATCATTTTATTGTACATTTTAATATATTATGATACAAGTGGGCTAAGTTGCTCATTATACACGAGGCTGTGGGTTGCAGCGTAAATCAGCCGAGTGTATAATTAATCATGTATAATTAATTATATAGCAAGTTGCTCACGAGTTTCATACGCACTTTTTCAACACCCTTGCTAGTAAAAAAATATAATTATTGCGCAAGTATCACATTTTTTTTTCAATATACGAACAAGTTTATTATGGAAAATAGCGCCCAAGTATTAAATAGTTACTGTATGCACACTAATGCGCGGCAAATGTTTATTGATTGATCACATATACTTAGCCTTAAACCTCTTTGTTGTTACAAATCTGTATTATTCGGTTAAATTGAAAATGCTCTGTTTACTCGGAAAGAATTTCCAGTTAGTTACTAACCTAACTTCGTATGGATAATTCTATTACACACTAATGTATAATATTATGCACGAGGGTGTTATAGTTTGGTTTATGGCCCTAAGAACGATATAATAAAGCTCACTTTACGAGTAAGGGTGTTGGAAAATTTATATACTTAATTAAATGTTTTCCTATAGTTATCTTTTTTAACCGGTGTGGTATGCCTTTATTAACTAAATACTACGAACTATATACATCACTACAGTTACTACAATGAAAGCATTTAGACAACCTACAAGCCATTGTAGACTCACAGGCAGTCCAAAACCTCCAGCCCACTGCCGGTTAGCAGCTTGCCCAGCATGCTGGCAGCATTGCCCCGTTGAATCGCAATGCTTATTCATTCAATGTTTGTATTAAATTATATTATGTATTAATAAATATTAAATATTTATTTAATATATGTTATTATTATACTTTTTTTTATTGAAGATAGTTAAAAAAATAACGACACGAAGGTATATGTACATAATTACGCCATAATAATAAATAAATAATTTACACCATCCAAACCTTTATCGATCAAAAAATAAAATCATATCAATCGGCTACACATTTATACAAAACATTTCTTATGAGGGTATTATTATTCTTTGCATCAGTACCAGCATCAGAGCATCAGTTGCTAATTGATGGTAGAGTTGAAGGTGTTGCTAATGGCAATAGCAAAAATAAGCAAAGCTGAAGAGCTACTAGCTGACCAGTACCGACCAGCTGACCACCAGCTGACGGAACACACCTTTAGGATTTTCTACTTGGGGGAGGTAGTTATCCAGGCAAGCACTTGCAAAATGCCTTACAACCATTTTGCGACATCCTCCTCTCAGATCAAGAAAAAAAAATCAACACTACTCACGGACATATCAGTTCGTTGAATTGAAACCTCCTCTTATTTAGACTTGGTAAAGCCGAAAATGTATGATGATGAATGTTATAACTAGATTAGAAGACTCCACTGTCTGTCTTTCCGTCTGTACGTTCGTCTGTCCGTCCGTATGTCAAGGGCTTCGCAACATAAACGGAATAATTTAAAAAAAAAATATTTGTAGGTACTCAATTTAGAAATTCAATTAATTTTCAGGCGGGGCTCCCTGAAATGCCTACATACCAACAGTTTTTTTTATTCTCAATAAAAAAAAACTGTTGCACCTTTGTAAGGCTTGCACTTTTGTTGCGTATTCGATCCCAACAATTAGACCTAGTTAGTAATCTGTTATTTCGTTATCAATATTATGTAACTACAATATCCTCTGTTTAACCAAGAAATTCTACAAAAATCGGCCAAGTGTGAGTCGGACTCGCGTACGAAGGGTTCCGTACCATTAGCTAAACAACATTAGACTTCATATTTTAACCTTTTTTGTTTTAACATGCTCGAGTCCGACTCGCGCTTGGCCAAGTTTTTGTATTTTTTGTTATAGCGGCAACAGAAATACATTATCTGTGAAAATTTCAACTGTCTAGCTATCACCGTTCCTGAGATATAGCCTGGTGACAGACGGACGGACGGACGGACGGACTCAGAAGTCTCAGTAATAGGGTCCCATTTTTATCCTTTGGGTACGAAACCCTAAAACAGCTTTGTACGAATAAATGTATTCGTAGTTTGTTATATAATTTTATTATATGATACAAACTATTAAAAAAAATACGTTACGTACTGTTGGAAATGCTGGAAATGTGGAACCCTAAAATAACGAAACCCGACTCGCGCTTAGACATATTTTTTCTTTAATTTTTGTGCTCGCTGCCTAAAGTCGACTGCATGCCGGTTATTTCGTTACAGTTTTACATATTCTCTAACTGAATGGGAACTGTCAATGTGTCAAGTAACATCCAGATGCGGCACTACATGTTGTTTACAATTTTTTCCGCACAAATTTGCAAGTTTGTTCTGAACAATTTTAATTTATGTAAAACTCGTGACTAAACCTCCACCACGGAGATCGGCTACTGACATATAAATGATGTTTGAAAATGCACTCTTCCGGCTCTCTTCCTATATCATATGGTCCACAATATATAACCAACAGAATTAAAGCGTGAAAATGACGACTAGAATTTCTAGGCATATTACCGAGTACACGAATATCAAAATGAAAGTAGTAGATTTATTCATGACACATAAAATGACTTAGGGCCTGTTTCAGAATATTCGAGTAAGTTCCGGTTATACTACCCAGAACATATTTATTAAACAAAACACTACCTTTGCGTCACAGTCATCGATTTAGCCTATCCATTGGTTAAAGCTTGAAACGCGCTGCATGTTAACTGTCATTTTTATCATTCAGTTATTTTATGAGTTGCATAGCAACCCGAAACTTTATTAGGATATTCTGAAACCGGCCTTTGGTAAATTATTATTTAATTAATATTGCGTCCGCGTCTCATCTCATGCAGCTGTCCCCGACAGGCTCCATTGGATTGTATGAAAGCAATAAATAATCTTGAATCTTACATGGAAATGGTAAACTTCTATAAATCTTGTAACCTTTCATAGTATCGGCCCCCACGTTTCATATAAATTAAGAATCTTAAAACTACTGCACGGTATTGTTTGCATCATAAGCTATAGAGTAATATGGCGATGCGCGATAGTCAGATATTTTTCACTTGATTGTTTAGTATCATCAAAGAGAAGAAGCGCGTTCGGGGCGTTTCCGCGCTGATTCGTAGCTCGGTCCAGTTGGCGAAGATTTATTGTTGTGTATGTGTTTTTTACTCGATAAAGTCATTTAATGTTAAATACTTTATCCGAAATGCTTTTTTCATGTTTATTCATATATTTTGCTTTAATAATAATAGGGTCGCATTTTGTGATTGATATTTTCGTTAAAATCTTTATACCCGAATAGAGGGTCATTAAGTTCACACAAAAATACTTTTCCTGAAAAAAGAAATGAACAATAAAACACTGCGGAACAAATTACTAAGGACGATGGCAGACCTTCAAAAATCGAAGACTATGTAAAACAAAGAAATGGTACAATCTGTTTAAAAATCTCCTCCGTAATTAAGCGATAGTTAGCTTTTTTATCCAAAATAGACCAGCATTTGATTGTCAATTTTTTTATCTGATGATGATGTGATCGAAGATTAATCTGCTACCTTCCTACCTGTTCCCTCTAAACTTGAGACTCCATGATTATAGTTATCAGAAAACAAAGACGCTAGCAGTTAATTTATCTTTCGCAGTTCGCGTGGTAAAAATTGATACAATACGCTTCGATGCTATTGCTCGACTAGGTGGACCATGAATGGACGAAGTGTTTAGTTACAGTTAGATAATAGGAAGGGAATGGGGTCATTAGATAGTACATTTTCATCGAAAACTCTTCATAACTCCTGTTGTATACCGATAAGCAGGACTAGCCATAAGTATATAACGATGTTCAAGAGTTGACTTCAGACATCGAAGGTAACGAGTTTTATGACTCGTCTTTAGATGGAGTCTAGGTTCTAGCTGATATACAACCAACCTGTCGCATAGATGGCAACAATATTCCTGTGCACCGTCTGACCTGCGTTTGGTAGAGATTTAGAAGTTGTCCTCGTGTGAATTACTGTTTCCCAATCCCTCGCAGTCTCCTCTAACTTTCAAGCTACTTATTAACCCTTGAATGCATGATTTTTTATTAAATTATGAAATAAATATTACAGTATAGGTTTTGAGTCACAGATAACTGGAAAAATAATTTAAAAAATCTTGGTTTCAATAAAAACTATATTTTTGTAAATATGCATCTAGGTAGGTGATGAAAAATCTTATTCATACATAAATAAAGCTATGGATCTTATGATCCATAGGGTTATTTATGCATGAAATGCAGCAAAACAGTTTCTTTATGTGGAGGTATCTCACATATATAGTATAGGTAATTATGCATTCTCGTATACGACACATACAACGAAGTTTTTTTTTTGACGAATAAGTAGAGCTGCCTAAATGAATTTTTAAAAATAACACAAAACACAAAAAAAATTAACAGTCTGGCGCCGGGAAGCTATTAAAAAGATAAAAACAAACGCTTTCAAAATCTATTCTTGATTTTATGGCCACTCGAAAGCGAGACTCACAAAAAAATTGGGTTGGAGGGTTCTTTTGTGAAGCTTGGCAAAACTGCAAACCGTGGGAAATGTGAAGGGTATTGTTGCGAGGGTGTTTACTTAACCGACCCTAGAATTAACCTATCATAGAACAAATGATCTGTGGCTGTTTTATTTTATTTTAGATCAACCAATCGATGACGATGGGGTGTTTCCTTACATACAGAGAGGGGATGGAATTCTGACCTTGCAAAGACGAAGAGAGGAGACAGGACGAACATTAACGGATTAGCGCTGGTTTAACGCGGAAGTCAGTTTAAAAACTGCAGTAACTTCAGTGTTTTATTATTATTTGATAAATTAACAACTTAAGTTTAAATTCAGTGATATTAGAAGACAATCATTCGGTAAAGTTGATAAATCCTATTCTCAACATACTATAGAGTTAATTCTAGCGATAAATTTAAAAATTACACCCAATATATATTTTATGGAATTTCAGAGGATTTGTTGTAAGGAAAATTAAATTAAATTGAATAGTCAATTTATTAATGATAGTATTAAATCGTATTACCTTATTGAATACATATATCTTATTTGCTACATACAATTAGTATATTCATGTCAAAGATATCACTTGTTATGTTGACAATTACATATGGGTATGGTTTTATGTTGTAAATAATTGTGTATATTAACATATATTATATGTTTTGTTGATTCTACTACACTGTGTAATACGACTAAAGAGGTTTTTACGTTAACGCTATATTCTATTTTCCTCTTTAATAAAGTCTAGGAAATGAATGGCGGATCATGTGATTAACATATATGTGTATTTTTATAGATACATATATATGTAACTTTCATGATTTAAATAATCAAAGAGTGTCGCTTAAATACCACAACAAATTTTAAGATCATTATAATAAAATTAATATGATCTATATTAAACTTATTTTATTTTATGATTAAGAACCTTTCCAATCAGATAGAATATAATATAATATATTAAGAATAATTGAATCTACAGTAAATTAAATGATTATTTGAATTCTAGCCATTGAAATAGTAATCCACACTTAATTAGATTTTGAGATAAATTTATAATTTGTTTTGATAAATAATTTACGATAGTTTATTTAGTTAATAACAGTATAATAAAATAATATTTTGAGAAATAATTATTTAGTATAGCAGAATATCCTTGAGTATAGAGTATTTTTAACTATTCTAGTACAAAGATAGTAATATAACATAAATTATTTTATTAGGGCTATAACGTAGTATCTAATCTAGATAGATAGGTCATATAATTTCCAACACAAAGTCCTGCGAGCTGACAGTAAGGGGAGAACGAGTCCAGTTCCTGACCTTCAACAGGGAGTATATTAAAATAAGTACAGTATACAATTCCATTAACTCTAAACATCTATATTATATCTTTTGGACTATAATAGGGAATAACTACAAAACGATATCTTAGGAGAGCGTGCTTTTTTTACAGTCTTATATTTTAAGGCCTATAACAAGAATATGGGACCTAGATTTCACAAGTCTTTACATGGTTGTGCCTAGAAGCGGCAGTACAATACGTCACAATACACGTCCTCTCATCTGAACCGACCTATAGATTTCTATAAGCCTGGCCAGGCAAACACAAATTTTGTGTTGAATCACGTGATATTTGAGATATACATAAATCCATGGTTTTAAAAGGGCTGATAAAATATACAAATAGCGCTTATTTCGCTATAAGAATAAATAGAGCTCCTCAGCTCATGATAGGTTAAAAGGTTGGTTCCGCCCTGAAAACACTTCGGTGTACGCTAAGTCGCGTTGTAGGTTTCCCAAGACGTTAGTTGGACTGGTTTCTATGGGGGAGATGATCTTTCCTCTCACATAAAATTCTGCATTTCTATATTGAATCTTGCCACTTGCTAAGGATGGTCTAATTAGAAATAACTCTTCCATATATACCTTATAAATCAAACGCATACACTAATATAATTAATTTAATTAACTATTTTAATTAATTTACTTGTTGACCTCTCTTATTTAAAGCAAGCCAGGAGGAATATGAAAGTGATTATTTTATGGACATTCCGCCTATGTACTGACATAAAACTTGTGTAAGACATGAGTGATGATTTACAATCACATTAAGTAAAGCTCTCCTATGATTTCGTATCTCTGAATCAAGTAATCCTTTCTCAATATATCATAACTCTTAACTTAGACGATCACACTAGCCTGTACCACCACAGATGGTGCCGGAGACCAGAATTTTCAACTACGCATCGATATAACGATACGATTGAAATAGAATCAGGATTATACAACGAAAAACACAACGTAGAAATAAATTATTGAGGAAGTCAGGGTTTTTTTTTCCAGAGATAATAGAATTAAAATAGGAAATTTATTACATTTTCAGAGATCGCAGCAGAGGAGAATTGTCTTGCATGAGCATTATTTTATACTACTAACTACTGTACATATACATTTTTATTGAAATATTACATTAATTTACAGTATCTGCATAAATTTTGTGTATAATTCCACAGATTGGTTAAAGGAAAACAACTCGCAACATTAAATATCACTTCTTTATAAAATATAACGCGAACAAAAAAAAAAAAAAAAAAAAAAAAAAAAAAAAAAAAAAAAAAAAAAAACTTTCAACTCCGCGCTTAACATCTATTTAGACTTCTTTAACACATTATGGCAGAGAGTAGAGGTAAACGTACGAAAGGGAAACGCGGATTAAATAACCAAATTAATACGGATATATCAACGGAACAAGAGACTTTAAATAACTCGACATTACAATTACTGTTAGCTAAGATGAACGAGTTCCAAGAAAAGTTAAATTTATTAAACTCGAATAAGGATGACATGAACTTGGCGAGCACTTCGTCACGCGAAACTGTTAGCATTGCATCTGTGGAATGTAACGGAACTCCAATACCAAATCAAAATATTTTTGTTATACAACCAACCATTAGCAAACCTATTTTTGACGGAAAATCACAAATAAATCCTATAACATTCTTAAAAAGAGTTAAGAAATATATTAAGTCATTAAATGCGTTTGATCGCGAAATTGACATTGTATTAGAATGCGTCACTGGACATGCTCGGAAAATCTTAGAATTATATTCAAAGAACTGGAACACGTTTTCCGATTTCGAAGCTGATTTTAGACAAATTTATTGGACTGATCAAATACAAGAATCAGTACGATACAAAATAATAAGAGGGGAGTATTCAACTAATTCAGGTATTTCTATGAGTGAACATTTCGCCGAACAAACAGAGACGTTACAATCTTTAACAATAGCATTTAGTGAAAGGGATATCGTAAATTCTTTAATGAGACATTACTCCGTAGATGTTCAACAACTATGGTTTACTAGACCTGAGGAACCTACGATTATAAATGGAGCTAATTTCCTCAGAAACTTAGAGCAGAATATTGTCTTAAGGCATCATACACCTACGAGATACCATAAAGATAGACAACCTATACGTGGAGGTCACCCAGTAACCGCTGTAATGACTGCCGGGGTATGGCAAAGGGGTTCGTTTAGAGGCAGGGGATTTCAGAGAGGAAGAGCTGGGTATTGTAGGAACTATAATAGAGGTACATCACGTGAGAATGGAAGACAGAGTGTAATGAGAACCGCGATAGATTTTGTTAAGGAAACTGGTTCTACTAATCCATCAAAATCTGGGGGCGGGGATGTTCAAAAGAACTAGTATTACTAATACATATGATTCTTAATTATGAAAGATTTGTATATTATTGGGAATGAAAGAACTTCTGAGTGTTCTAGGAGGAACATATATATATATATATATATATATCTTATAAAAATTCACACGAAACATGGTTGGCAAGTTAGCAATAAACTGACTCTACTTAGTATGACTTAAACGAGATTAAGCGGTATAATATTGACTATAAATCGTCAACAGACAAACAACAATCGTATTGGAAAACCAATCCAATACGAACGAAACATCTGATGATACAGGAGATGTGTGTGTGTGTGGTATGTTCGGATAGATATATACATTATACAATATTTTATAAGTTAGACGATATAGACGAACAGGTTAATGGTTACTCATTGCCTACATTGCCTGAGGTATGTATGTGTTGTATGGCAGAATTATTAAAGATATCATAATGGACACAGAGTCAAATTAGTGGCATTACAAGCGAGAAATATCATTCCGTCATAGGAGAAGGGTGTAATCTACTTGAATTACGATACTAACTATACAAGTCCAAGGAGCATTTGGCTCAAGGAGCACAAGTACAAACCACTTATTATTGATAAAGGTTAATTTAGGTGATTTTTATTTCTAGGTGAAATCTCAGTACAGTTTACCTAGTTCGTTCATATAAGATATGAATGAGTCGAGTGATCTAGACGTCCGGTGCAAAATCGAAGGATTCGGGTTCGATTCCCGCTCGGGGCATACAATTTATGCTCCAATAATTTGTAAAAAACGAGATATGATTGATTGAAACGGGTAAGAGGCATAATAAATTGTGGAAGTTAAGGGACACTGACTATTGAACATTGGGATTATGAACAAACGTTAGATTGAACTCTGGGTACTAAATAATAAGGTTATGGGGGCGTGGCTTACGCCATGACTATTAACTCTTTATTAGAAAATTTAAATAACATACAGAGCTTTCCAACTCGTATACCGAGAAAACCTGTAAGAACGATTGATGGGTGTGGTAAATTGTGAGGATGAAAGAACAATTAGTATAAGAACATTTGGGGATACGAACTAACGCTAAATTAAACTCCAATTGAGAGATTAATAATTGCGATATCGAGAGGTTGGGGGGCGTGTCGAAAACCAGTGAATGATGTACGTGGATTCTGTATGAACTATCATAGTGATATCATAGCATATGCGATAGGAAACCTAGATTTATATTAGAATAAGTACTAGTAAAATTAGAAAGGGTGGATCGACGACGAAGTATGGGTAATGTGATTTTGTAATAAATCATTAACAGATGTTGGAGTACAAAGATTAGGAGCGTGGTGACGGATTTTCTACTTGAAGGTGAAGCGCTAGCCGTGGCAGGATTCGAACCATGGACATGCTGTGCAGCAGTCCAAAATCAATGTCACTGAGCCATCATCACTGCTTTATTTACGTTAGATTCATTATATTAGTAGGTTTGATTTTACCATTTAACATGTCAAGGGTCGAGATAATGTAATCGCATATGTATTATCAAGACATATTAAGGGACTACAGATATAATAACAAATAAATCTGTTAGGCCTGAGATGAATCTATTAAAAAAAAACAGTTAGGGAAAATGATGAAACAAAATTAGAAGGATATTCGTGAGCTTCAAAATAACGATATAAAAATTCGCGAAATAATTAAACGCATGGAGGGCAAAAGTACTTCGGAAAATAAATACTTTATATTAAAGGAAGGAGAACTGTATCAAATAGTTACGTTATTGTATATGTTCTTGACGAATTACAGAGGGAATTGATCTTAAGCATACGTGAAGAGATAGGTCATTTTGGACGATACAAAGTACATGCTTTAATGAGATCGCAATATTATTTTACTAACATGTCTCGTAAAATAGGACAGTTAGTAAGGACGTGTGAACTATGTCAGAAGTTTAAACGAGCCTTGGACGTACAAACAGGGCCTATAAAAATGGTAGTTTCGATGGACATAAGTAACAAATCAAATTATGGCGTAGAAACATTATAAGATATTCGAGAACAAGTCCGATGTAACATACTTAAAACCGCAAGTCAGCGGGAAATACAATACAACAAAAATCATAAACTGGTCCAATTCGAAATAGGGGATTTAGTTAAATTAAAAATATATACCAAATCGGACGCTAATAGAAAAATAACACAGAAATTTGCACGCTTGTTCGAGGGACCGTATATTATAGGTGAAATCCCATATAAAAATTTATATACCTTAGTAGACCCTGAATCAAGAGAGATAAAAGGAAATTATAACGCAATACATCTATTTAGGTACTACAAGTAATTAATGACAGACGTAAAATTCTAGTTTAGTCCAAGTGAATAACATACAACAGAAATTAATGAGAGATGTAGTATATCAGTCATTTGATAAGAGATATGTGGTCAAGCATAATACGTGTAATTAGAAAGGAAAATAGATGACAAAAATTATGTCAATTAAAACAAATTTATGACAACATTTTAGTATCTATTTGGGGGCGTTTATGTGGAGGTATCTCACATATATAGTATAGGTAATTATGCATTCTCGTATACGACACATACAACGAAGTTTTTTTTTTGACGAATAAGTAGAGCTGCCTAAATGAATTTTTAAAAATAACACAAAACACAAAAAAAATTAACAGTCTGGCGCCGGGAAGCTATTAAAAAGATAAAAACAAACGCTTTCAAAATCTATTCTTGATTTTATGGCCACTCGAAAGCGAGACTCACAAAAAAATTGGGTTGGAGGGTTCTTTTGTGAAGCTTGGCAAAACTGCAAACCGTGGGAAATGTGAAGGGTATTGTTGCGAGGGTGTTTACTTAACCGACCCTGGAATTAACCTATCATAGAACAAATGATCTGTGGCTGTTTTATTTTATTTTAGATCAACCAATCGATGACGATGGGGTGTTTCCTTACATACAGAGAGGGGATGGAATTCTGACCTTGCAAAGACGAAGAGAGGAGACAGGACGAACATTAACGGATTAGCGCTGGTTTAACGCGGAAGTCAGTTTAAAAACTGCAGTAACTTCAGTGTTTTATTATTATTTGATAAATTAACAACTTAAGTTTAAATTCAGTGATATTAGAAGACAATCATTCGGTAAAGTTGATAAATCCTATTCTCAACATACTATAGAGTTAATTCTAGCGATAAATTTAAAAATTACACCCAATATATATTTTATGGAATTTCAGAGGATTTGTTGTAAGGAAAATTAAATTAAATTGAATAGTCAATTTATTAATGATAGTATTAAATCGTATTACCTTATTGAATACATATATCTTATTTGCTACATACAATTAGTATATTCATGTCAAAGATATCACTTGTTATGTTGACAATTACATATGGGTATGGTTTTATGTTGTAAATAATTGTGTATATTAACATATATTATATGTTTTGTTGATTCTACTACACTGTGTAATACGACTAAAGAGGTTTTTACGTTAACGCTATATTCTATTTTCCTCTTTAATAAAGTCTAGGAAATGAATGGCGGATCATGTGATTAACATATATGTGTATTTTTATAGATACATATATATGTAACTTTCATGATTTAAATAATCAAAGAGTGTCGCTTAAATACCACAACAAATTTTAAGATCATTATAATAAAATTAATATGATCTATATTAAACTTATTTTATTTTATGATTAAGAACCTTTCCAATCAGATAGAATATAATATAATATATTAAGAATAATTGAATCTACAGTAAATTAAATGATTATTTGAATTCTAGCCATTGAAATAGTAATCCACACTTAATTAGATTTTGAGATAAATTTATAATTTGTTTTGATAAATAATTTACGATAGTTTATTTAGTTAATAACAGTATAATAAAATAATATTTTGAGAAATAATTATTTAGTATAGCAGAATATCCTTGAGTATAGAGTATTTTTAACTATTCTAGTACAAAGATAGTAATATAACATAAATTATTTTATTAGGGCTATAACGTAGTATCTAATCTAGATAGATAGGTCATATAATTTCCAACACAAAGTCCTGCGAGCTGACAATAAGGGGAGAACGAGTCCAGTTCCTGACCTTCAACAGGGAGTATATTAAAATAAGTACAGTATACAATTCCATTAACTCTAAACATCTATATTATACCTTTTGGACTATAATAGGGAATAACTACAAAACGATATCTTAGGAGAGCGTGCTTTTTTTACAGTCTTATATTTTAAGGCCTATAACAAGAATATGGGACCTAGATTTCACAAGTCTTTACATGGTTGTGCCTAGAAGCGGCAGTACAATACGTCACAATACACGTCCTCTCATCTGAACCGACCTATAGATTTCTATAAGCCTGGCCAGGCAAACACAAATTTTGTGTTGAATCACGTGATATTTGAGATATACATAAATCCATGGTTTTAAAAGGGCTGATAAAATATACAAATAGCGCTTATTTCGCTATAAGAATAAATAGAGCTCCTCAGCTCATGATAGGTTAAAAGGTTGGTTCCGCCCTGAAAACACTTCGGTGTACGCTAAGTCGCGTTGTAGGTTTCCCAAGACGTTAGTTGGACTGGTTTCTATGGGGGAGATGATCTTTCCTCTCACATAAAATTCTGCATTTCTATATTGAATCTTGCCACTTGCTAAGGATGGTCTAATTAGAAATAACTCTTCCATATATACCTTATAAATCAAACGCATACACTAATATAATTAATTTAATTAACTATTTTAATTAATTTACTTGTTGACCTCTCTTATTTAAAGCAAGCCAGGAGGAATATGAAAGTGATTATTTTATGGACATTCCGCCTATGTACTGACATAAAACTTGTGTAAGACATGAGTGATGATTTACAATCACATTAAGTAAAGCTCTCCTATGATTTCGTATCTCTGAATCAAGTAATCCTTTCTCAATATATCATAACTCTTAACTTAGACGATCACACTAGCCTGTACCACCACAGTTCTTTGCTGTGGCAAAGGGCCACCTGACACTTGGTGCATTCTGTCCGTGAAAACCCCTTGCACCCCGGCAACTTGCACCTATTTTTGGTATTACAGCGTTTCTCATCATAATGGACCATAGTCCACCCCTATGAACAGGCTTCATAGGGCCTCGGTGCTTTTTTGCATCAAATTCTCTCTCTAAAGTACTACTGGATGGTCTTCCTCTTTTATTTTCGGCAGACTTTTTATAGTTACATAATGTCTCTGCTAAGTCTGACCGAAATTCTCTAAGGTTCATAAATTTTTTGTCCCTTTATTCAAATGGGTTTTCTTATACAACATCCAAGAATTTATAACTGCCATTTTTATCATATGATAAAAAAGACGAAAGTACCATTTTTGACTTTTTATTCTGATCCTGTACCTTCCTAAGAAACTATCCATCAGATCTACTCCTCCCATATGGGCATTGTAGTCCTTTATGATTTTTGGGCATGGTATGGTGTTATTAATTGTTATAGCTATTTAGCTCACCTTTAACTTAATCAGTAAATAGAAGATTAAGGTTAAAACAAATAGGTTTAAAGTTTACTTTAAACCAAGGAGCGAGTGAAATACAGAAAAAGTCATGACCTTTGTAAACTTTTGAAGCGCTCGTAGCCAAGTTTGCTTACCCATTGTGATTCGATCAGCAAAGTTAAGCAATGTCCGCCGTGGTCATGACTTGGATGGGTGACCGCTGGTGACATTACTACTGAGCGCTTCCGTGCTTCGGAGGGCACGTTAAGCCGTCGGTCCCGGTTGTTGTCTTAGGATAGCAGTCGCTACAGCATGGTGGTAGGGCACTTTGTAAATGCCCGCCTGGCTAGCTACCACCCTCAAGTTGAAAATCTGTCGCCAAGCACCTAACGGTGTGTTCCGGCAGCTGTCCTTGAGAGCCAGTAACTCTAGGTTAGTCTGAACAATATCCTAGACCACATCATCACCTATCAAGCATAAAAAAAAAAAAAAACAGCGCCGTTTGCGAAAAAGTTTCAGTTTTTAAGTACTTAATCAACTCCATTGTTGATATCGTGGATTGCATCTTCAATGTGTACCGTCTAGTTTCGTAACACACAATAACGAAACAAAAGACAACAAAAACAATATTTAAATCCTCAAAGGCAAGATAGTCCGTTGGGGTTTTACTCGTAGGTATCATATAAATCTAAAAGCAGGTATTTCAGCCCTACCGTACCCACTCCATTGGCCAATCAACAAAGCGAATGGCACAGAGCACAGGTAGAATCCAATTTTTGAGTAAATCGCATAGCCCAATTAAATTTTCGCTTCCACCGGCACTGCAGTTGATGGAATAACGACCTCGTACTGCTCTGATTGTTTACTCACCGACTGAAAGCTTCTCATGAAACGTATGACAAAAACTCGTAGGGTATAGTTATATGAAATAGAAGAGTAGATTTATTTACAGAGTTTACAGTAAAAAAAAACATATTCGGATACCTATTTATAAATTTTTAGAGCAATTAAGCTTTTTATTTGATTTTCGTTTAACGAAATCATTACGTATAAGTTCTAAAAAAATACCATTCAAGATTTTAATATCTTATAGTATTTATTATACGCTACAAAACTTTTTTACAAATATCTTTAAGCTTAACTCATCATGGTGAGCGTCGTCTTACGTATTTCTTTTATACTAAGAATTTGGAAATCAGTTAGATGTCAATAAATGTTACATTGTTATATACCTAAGTAATAGAAAGTTATTTATTCCAATCGAGGCTTCTATAGTATTAAGTATTAAAAAAAGGATTTTGAATAGTGAACGTAGCACGAGGCTCATGAGACTATTTTCAATATCTTTGTGAAAAAAAATAAAGAGCTCTCACCATTTCATTTAAAAGCTAGTGTCTTCGTAGTGCTTTCCATATAAACGTAGTTTTATCATAGTTTATATAATTTTACTGTATAAACTCGTTGAAATTTTGCATGCATGTCATTTTGTCTAAAATATATGATGTTACTCCAATTCGTCGAAGTTTCGAACTTCGGATCCGAAAGAAAGGTATCCGCAAAACACATCTTTTGTTTAACTTCATTCGTAGCATAGACTAGCAAGCATTTGCTTGTGCAGATTCTGAATAAGATATTTTTTAAATCGGATTCGTATGGTTTGTACAATTTCAAAATATGAAATTAATATTATTCAAAAGTGTCACTTGTAACACGAAAAACGTAACTTCGTTGAATTGTAGTAGCGGCCCTGGTTTGTAAGTTTCCGTAATAAATGTTAAGTATTATTTTTCCAAATAACTTTCAGTCAACAAGCTCTTATTTATTAAAACTAAAGTGGAAAGTAAAAAGTACGAGAGCAAAGAGAACGGTTTATAAGTTACGCCTACCCATTTAATTTTGTATTATGTGTACATAAAAAGGCGAGTGCAAAAAGAACAGTATTAAAATTAAATATAAATTTTACGAGCAAGTGTGGTACTAGTATATTATGATACGAGTGCGAAATATTATATTTTCCTATCGAGAATAAGACATTGTACCTAGGCCCTCGCCATAGGTGAGGGCAAATTGGAAGAGTATATTACAAATTTAAAAAAAAAACAATTTTGTAGCATCCAACAAAAAAGTTATTCGTGGTAAGTTTGGTAATAAATTAGATAACCGAATTAAATTATAACTTGACACTGGCAAATGCACAAGACGTGTGAGCCCAAATTCCGATATAGGGTAAAAAATACTGAATTAAAATATCTCAAAAGTGAAACGATCTCCTATTTACCTGCCTTTCGTGAAGAGGGTGATTGACCAAATCGGGCACTACCTGATACCTCCATACACCCGGACAGCTGCGACGATTTCTCCGGTCTCCTAAGAACAAGGATGCTCTAAGCTGCCCTGGAGTGAACAAGATCTCATGCGATTGCGGCAATTCCTATATAAGCTAGACGACGCAACGTTTTCACCAAAGTGACTGAGCCTAGGAGGAAATATGCATGTCAGGAGTGTCCCATACCTATCAAAATAACAGTGACAATCACAGCGATAGTGACAGAAGTGACAGTTCGGACGGAGAAATTCTAACTTTGACAGCTGCGGCGCAATGTCTCAACGCCAGTTATGTGGTGAGGCCTGCGCTCGACGCTGTGCACAATTGTGACTCCCATTCGAAGAACTTCAAATAAGTTTGAGTCGTTGGTCGACGCGACGTGATCAATTATTTTGCTCAACGAATATACATTGGTATTTATTATTGATAAGGCTAAAATCACTTCAAAATAATTATGGCCATTCTAAAAATAGGATTATTCTATTCAATGATTTAGACAATATTGCATCATAAATTTATTACAGAGCACCAAGTTACATGACGACTATTGTCATAAATTAAACACAAAATCGCATTTGCGAGCGTTATTACGAATTTGAAATGTTATGTGAACAGAATAAGATGTACTTATTGTACCATCAATCATTCGCAAGCGTTGAACGAATTTGGATTTTAGTGAGAACAGTTTAAGAACTACAAGAATTTTAAGAATTGCAACAAATTTTTTTAGAGAATTTCAGTAGAATCGGAACCAATATATACTTATATATATATAAATTTATATACGCGAGCACAAGAGAATTTACCTTTTTTAGGATTATAGTAGATTTAAATTAGTAGTTTGTTGAAAATTTGTGAAAAAATAAACTATTCCTTACAGCAACCACCTTACGAACCTAAATAACAACTAATTCGATAATCCTACAGTACCATTATGTCAGGGATTATGCACAGCCCATGTCCGTCGCATTATGGTAAGCCTATTGAATTACCATTAAGCGTGATTATGCACTATTAGACGAGTACATGGGGCACACTAAAAGTTTTGCACTTCTAGCTAATCGGAACAATTTGAATTTCCAATGTTATATTTTTTGAAACGACCTTTCTAGTAATAAAAAAAATAGCGTGAAATCATTTGTCAATTGTTTTTTTTTCACACATCAAAGTTTACGCAACCAAAATGGTATTAAGTCGAAAAGATTTTAGAGCGATGATTTTTATGATTTTGAAAATTCTCTCTCTCCGGAAGACTGTGCTGCTCGTTTTTAAAATGCTTTTGGGAGAGAAGCACCTTGTTTAGCCAAATTCAGAAAATTTTACACGTAGAATTAAAAGTTCGGTAACTTTATTGTCGTTGGATCCCTCATGAATTGACAGCGGAGCAGAAGCGGGCTCGTGTGTGGTGCTCACAGATGCTACTGAAGTACGACACCGGACATAAACAACAATCTTGTGAATGGGCGTTTGAAAATAACAACAGGTAATCAATAGTGAGTGAGAAACGTTGGTAAAAAAATTATCACGTTTTTTTTCTCAGCTACGGGTCCCATCTGCACAATTTCACTTGAATATCAAAAGAGTGTTAATGCCGAGTGGTATTCTACCATTTGTTTACCCAGGATGTTAGAATAATTTCGCGAAAGATGATCAAAAAGTTGCGTTCTCCTACATCATGACAACGCTTCTTCACACACGGGTAACAAAATAAAGTCATTTTTAGCTTCCGAAAAAGTACAACTCGTCACCCATCCTGCGCACAGCCCCGACCTAGCACCCTGTGATTTCTGTATTTCTCCCAAAATCAAAGATTTGATGAGAGGCTTCACTTTTACCAAATCCGAAGAGGCAGTGATAGCGTTCAATCAGCACGTAGTAAAGATGCATTCAAATCTGTGGTCCTCCTGTTTTAAAAAATGGTTCGATAGCATGAAAAAAATTTTCAAATGTAAAGGAGAGTATTTTGAAAAACAATAAACATAATATTTTGTTTATAACATGATGTTTTTTTTTTAAGTTACGCAAAACTTTTAGTGTTACCTACGTACACACTCGAGATCTGCCATGTAAGCACACACAACCTAACTCATTATAACCTTTCCATATACAATAACACCGTAACATGATAAGTACATGACCTAATTGATGACCATGAGAAACAGTCCAGTATTTTTTAAATACTATCTTAGGTCACTAATACTATCTCAAATTTAATTTATATAATAACAATGGCAAGAATGGCTCAGAGGCTTTTTGTAGGTGAATTAGAAAATGACACAAACTACATACTGGTGAACTAAGGTTCATATAGCGCGCGCTGCAATGTAACGGAAACGTCAATTTCCTCGCCGAAATGCGCGAAAATTTTAGAAAATAATACTTTCGTATAGAAACGGCGAGATTTGTTTCTGTTATTGTGAAGCTCAAGCCAGCGCGAGGTAGGATCGACCCAGGGACCTGCGGCACGGTAGTCCATAGCTATAACCACTCGGCCATTGCTTCAGAAAATCATAGTAAGCAATACAAATTGTTAAATAAGGTCAGAATTTGTTCCCTTGTAAGGTTTACACTAATTATATTCTGTATCTAGTTTCTGAGAAATGTATGTAAGAATAAGGTTTTCTTAGAGATTGTTTGTACAAAAAATAGGAATACAAATACGAATCATAAACAATACAGGATGATTGGAAGGTGGGTGCAAAGCTCCAGCAAATAGAGCTCACAAAAAACTATAGTCGGCGCTATCTGACTTAGTAACGTGAATTATCCCATATTATTTACTAATAAGGTCTTATAAACCAAAAAGGGCGGTAATGATTAATTGAAACACCAAATTCGCACAGAACAACAATAGATTAATTGTTGCGAATTTGGATCAGCCGATGTTTAGCGGTATATTTACGCACCTAGAAAAAGAAGCACCGCGGAAATGTACCGGATAGAAGCCTAAACTTTTCTACAATATATACGTACTAGCTTTCCGGGCGCGTCTCCACCCGCGCGTGTGTCGGTTATCGCGCAAAAACATTAACCTCTTTTTGCGCAGTTGGATAAAAACGATCCTATGTTTTTCCCGGGTCTCAAACTATTTCCATACCAAAATCGGTCCAGTAATTTTGGCGTGAAAGCGTAACAGACAGACAGACATCTTTAATGTCAATAGAGTGAGCAAAGCATATTATAGTACCGACCCAACACATACGTGGGATAATAAAATGTACATTAAACTAGCTGCGCTCTGCGGTTATACCTGCGTAGCAATGATGAAAAGTGATGATGATGAAGAAGAAAAGTATCCTATGTGTATAAAAAATAAGGCCTGAACTTACTACTTTATTTTTTAGGTTTCATCTAAATTGGTTCAGCCGTTTCAGCGGGAAGCAGTCAAAAATACACATAAAAACTTTCGCACTTATGATATTAGTGATATTAATGTGATAAACATTCATTTACAATTGCAAAGCATCACTGCAAAAGAGCTTCAAAGGCGATTTTATTATTACTTACTTATCCTTTCTTACCTAACGAACTTACTGTTTACTACTTTGAACTTTTCTTCTAAGTTGGATCAGTCTTAGTTCGCTTTATAACTGTCAGCCTAAGTAACAAACTTAAAAGTTGCAATTTAGTCAGTATTGTAGGTAAATACTGTTTCTTTTACTGCTTATTAGGTAAGCCTTTGACCACAATCTCGCTAAGTGATGACGTGGTCGAAAGTGTTAACAGGCTTAAACTTGAATTACTAGCTCTTAAGGACAGTTACCGGAACACACCATAAGGTTCTTGGCGACAGATTTTCTACTTGAAGGTGGTCGCTAGCCAGGCGGGCGTTCGCAAAATGTCTTTCACCTTGAGGTGAAGATCAAGCCCGCGGCAGGATTCGTACCATGGACCTGCTGCGCGGCAGTTCATAGCCAATGCCACTGAGCCATAACTGCTTTAGAAGAAGAAGTTAGGGCTGAATCAAGAAATTATAGTTGTTTAGTTTTAAAACTACCAGAAAGCATTATCCAATATTACTATCGACTAGTTTCCAAGAATAACAACACTGGACTATGGGGTAAGCCTTCAGACCGATATATTGAGGACATTGGTTAGGTATAAAGAGAGAAATATGAGAGTGAATTAGCGAAAAGACCGCCGATAGTGTCGCCATTGTATTACTTATTATTTTTTAGTTGAATGCCTGTATTTTTATTAATAAGCAAAAAACTCACATCATATCATACATATAAATTGAGTGAGAAATATTGCCAAAGGTTGCGGTTGAACGACAATGACAATACATTGCAAAGATGTAATAATAATGTGTCAAGATTCGCAACCATGACACATGATCTGTAAAATCCTTTATGCGTACACTAGTACTCGTAAAACTAAAGCAGACAAAAACTGAGGAAGACAATTAGCGGCGCAACCCCACTCAGACGGCCCTTCAGCCTTCCACACCACACTAAAGCGACAAAATCACTCCAACGGGGAGTTGAAGACTTGCAAAAACCACTCATTGCCTCCGCTTTGAACTACTTCGCAGTTAACCCAAACCCACAATTGCAGTTTGGGAGCAATGCACTAAAAACAAACCATTGTAAACAAAAAACGAACCAAAGTTCAAATAAGTATTAGGAAATGAGGAATGTAATTAATGTATGATGGCATACCTCAGTCTCAACATGGGAACAAGCTGGTGAGACCACGGGCCCTTCATTATTCTATCACAATATTTCATTTCCGACACAATCCACGATTTTCCAACTCCCGATGTAAATAAGCAATTAGGTTATTTTGGGGTGAAGGCAACGAAAACGCATCATTTTTTCGGCATAGTTCCCGAAAAATGATAATTCCCGAAAATAAATAAAATATTTCATTATAAAACGTAGAGATATGGACTACTCTGTATATCCAGACTAGATTAAGCATTTGAATCTCCTATAGGTGCCTCTAGTCAGACTAATTTTTAGATTTTACTATGCTTCAACGGCCTGATAAAGGAAATTATCAAACATTTAAATATAATCGCTTTGAATAAACCTTTAGCAAAAATACCCACAAACTTTTCAATGCAGCCGTTATATTTTATTTCAGGATTCTTAAAGCGTCAGCTGCCTTCATTTAATCACTGACTGTAAGAACAAAGCAAAGAATATCACAAATTGAAAGTCCCCAACCCGCTGTCGGTTAATATAAACACAAAGAACAAAAATGTTTGATCTGGAACAGTCTATTGTTGGCCATGCATTTTAATCAGCGTCTTGGGACCGCCTAACAATAATTTTGGAATAGACTTTAAGGAAATTAAAAAAAGTATACGAATGCGGATAACTTCGCTAACTCACTGAATATTTTGCAAACAAAGGAGGTGAGGCTTTATTATAATGGTCTAGTATTTAGCGAAATTCAAACTCTATGTAATTAGAATCTTTCAATTCAGCTTAGTTCCGGCTTAATTCTTCCAGTTTAGCATTCACAAGGAAGGAACGGAAGAGTAAAGTAGTAAGTAGAAATGTACCTTTTCATCCCACCATCTCGGAAAGAGTATTTTTAATCTTCAATATCTGAGTGGAAAAGCCGTTTTTATTCTCTAGAGGATAAAGTAAATTGAATTTAGAACATCGTGTGCACTAAGTTCGTGAATTAAATAAAACATTAAACCTATTTACTGCTACCTCTATGGTGCCGAATATATCATACAACTGTTTTTTTAATTTGTTAAAAACTCAGACTCGGAACCTTCTTGGTGTTCTTTTTTCAATTTGCTTTGTACGCAGTTCTTTACGCGGCATTTTTTCACGTCATTTAAAAACAAGAAACTTGAAAACAAGTGAAAAAACTAAAATTAGTGATTCTAGCGACGAGGAAGTTTGTTTGACGCCAACAGAATTGACTGAAACTGTTAATAATGCGCAAATGAGCTTTCTCCCTCAACAATCACGCGAGAAGGCATTTAGTCATTTCCTCGCTGAGGTGGAATGAAAAGTTACGTGTTGCACTCGAGTGCAAAGATTTTTCACCTCGTGCTCTTTTGATTCCCTCGCTAACGCTCAGGATTCTAATTTTGAATCACTCGCTGCGCTCGTGATTCATTTTTAGAATCCTTCGCTTGCTCGGTCATCAAAATTGAACACGCGGTTAAAAAGCAACTTTGCACTCTTGTATAACAAATAACTATACTTAAATTTATATTACCTACTACACCGCCTTGAGGGCCTTACTAGCTAAACAGTTTCGTCATTTCTTTTGACCAGGTTTTTTTTATATTAGGAAGCGAAACAAACAAGTTGGCCACCTGACAGTAAGCTTCACGCCTGTCTATTATCAGTGTCACTGTTCTTGACACTGCACTGCGGCTTAGCCACTGAAATGACAATTAAATGACAGAATCGCTCGCTAGTTGCACTCATCACTCCGAGACGTTAAGTTCTTATAAAAGACTTCAGGAGACAAAAAAATTATATGACTAACGATGCCATCAAATATCATTTTGTAGTACCTTTATATAAGCGACAAAAGCTGACGCAACAACAGTCCAGCTGGGGTTGTTCTCAACAGGTTTTGCTGCTTTATTTGGCTGTTCATGATGGGTATGAGACATGAATGCCCGTTCAAATAAAGCTGAAACCAATTTTGTTATATTTATGTTTGATAAAATAATTCTATATTTTAGTTCTCATGTTTATCTTTGTTGTTTTGTGATATTTTAATAGAAACCAATATCTTCATATAAAATGAGTATGGATGCTTAATTTTAATGTCATTGCACTGTTTTTCTAATAAAGTATTCCATCGAATTTCTGCTGGGTTGACATTCCTGGTTTTCCTGTGTCTTCTATCACGTTCACCTTGTAATTTTCACGTCTAGCAGTGGTGGTATAAGGACTCTTTTTAAAGAGACCTATCAACTGATAAAACGTACATTACTGATTCGGTACCTAAACTGTTCTTGATGTCTACATGAACAAGGTATCTATATATATATAGAGTCTACTCTATATTATCATAACAGAGATTACGAACACTAATTCATAAAAGCTAGAGTACGAGAGAACCTTGAACGAAACCTCTTTTAGAAATTAGTTTCTTGAGTTTTGCCTTAGACTATAACACATTACAACATTAGTAAGTGGGCATCCATTCTATGCAATCCAACTGCCTAGATTTAGAACACATTTTCCTGCATTTTCTTTCTTAAGTATCATTAAAATGTTTCAAAGCTCTAATCGATAAGGAACAAAACTTTAGACCGATTGAACCACTTTCCTAATCGAAGGATATTTCGTCGTCAACATCTGCTACAGTTATTTAGGGGTGGAATGAATATTTTAGTGGGGTGAGGTGGCTTCAGCCGGAAGACAAGGAAGCTGCATCTAAATCTGGAGAATTGGAAACTACAACTGAGTGTAATTGGACAGTAGAAAATGTAAGCTGTCTAGTAGTGTATTTTATTCTTAGGTATACAGAGAGTAGAATTTAATTGAGCTGCTATTATATACATAATACTGAAAAACATTGTTTAGCTGTTGACTACATAATACATACGTGACTTTGCTTTGAAAAAATACATTTATAAATATTTTTTAGGCAAGGATTAAACTGGCGTGTTATTTGAATATTTATGCACTTTCTATATTGTAAGGTACGCGTATTAGTACATTACTGCAGCGGCCAGCAAAGGAGGCATTGATGGACGAACGTGTAAATGTGGCCGAGGCGAAGCCGAGGCACACATATGTATGTCCACTAATACCTAGTTGTGGCCAAGGCTTGTATAGTGCTTTTCTCAAATAATGCGCGGAAATTAAAACAAAGTAGTACCTAGGCAGAATTTTTATTTGAAGATACAGTTGTTAAATGTACAATTAGTGGACTTTCCGGGGATTATGTTGGTTTGGGATATTTCTAAATAGATGAAAAAAGAGGTGAAGAATTTCAGGTGGCGTTGAATTAAGTTCATCACACTCATTGTCTTCATTTGAACTCATTTTGTCGTAACAATTACTTTTCAACTGAAAAAAAAATCAATGACTAAATTACTATCAACAAACAACAATAAAATTGCCCCGCGCTAAAGTGTTCATTTGTTTTTTTTTCAATAAACAGCGTTCTATTTGCAAGCCAGATCGAAATTTAAATAAAACCTTTGATAAGTTACCTCCTTGGTTGCCATGCTTTGAAGTAAAAGATCGTTCCACTTTTAAATTATACGACAGATATGAATTTACTTTGCAATTTATTTGGCCGACACGCTAGACACGACAGATATAGATTTTCAAAAAATTTTTGCCGGCCCCTGCGCGCATGTATTTGGCTAGTACAGCAATTTCGATTTATCTCGAAGAAGATTGTCAAAATAATGCTCACATTTCCAAGCATGTTTGAGAAAATATATATATATAGTTTAATTTTATTGAGCTGCTGTAATAGACATTATACTGAAAATCATTTGGTAGCTATTGACTACTAATTCCATGATTGACAGATTATGAAAAACGTTATATAGTATGTTAAAAAATCCCTCTCTGCCATGGATTAAACTTATTTGATTATTTGTGCGCCGTTGGAAATATCCCATAATTTGTAGTGATACCGAATATCTAGTTAGTCCTATATGTTATTCCATGACCGGACTATCTACTACAAAATATTATCCAAATACTTTCATAAAAAGGTAGTGACAAGTTATTTTATTTTTATAATATTAATAGGAGAGGAAGCAGAATAATTAGCCACGCACTAAATTTACTTTTCACAATATTTTAGATATCGTTGTGTTGGCATAAGCTCAAAAGGTTTAATTCTTAAGTTTTTTTTTAATGTAGGTATTTATGAATTGATGAGACTATTAGTCCCCCGCCTGATGTAAGCGTGACGCCTGTCCATTACAGTTGCAGCGTCACCTTTGTCGTCCTACTTGACACTGTACCGCGCTCTTCACTCCGAGGCCATAGGTCTTGTCTCTTCCGGCCATTCCAAGCCAGAACCTATTAACGCTATTGCTTCGATGTAGATTATCCGAAAGTGCGGTGGTACCCAACAGGATGCACTCTTGCTTAACAGACTATAACCTGGTAAATAAATATACAAGAAGCTTATACATACTTAGGTTTCTAAATGTGTAGTTAGAATATGTAGGTATTACAAGATTAGAAGTACCTACATCATCATCACCACCACGTCAACTGGATGAATGTTGAACGAGCTCTCCTGATTCTCCTGAGGCATTTGCCATGATCTCCACGCTTGGCAGGCGTCTTGGGGATTGCAGTAGAAGTTATCAGTTCTTCAGAAGGCGCTGCTTCCCATCTTCCGGTATTTTCGCCTTAGTTGCCTAATTTTGTAATGTAATCCGCAGAGCATGCGTTACAGCAAAAATTCAAATATTAAAATTTGTCATATTTCATTAACTATAGGAGCCTCATAGTCTGAAAATTTAGTACTCTTGATTTAAGACGCCCTTGATTATTTCAACAGGTAAATAATTCTCGTCTGAAATACCTATCCACGTGAAGGATCAGCGACGCTATTTCACGCCCGATCGCCCTCAATCATACCCATATCAAAACTAGAGATAAACTGCAAAAGAAAATATATTGAACAGGATACTGCCTTCCATTTAATATGAAATCATTATCATAATACCTACGTCCAAGACGCATGTAAAAAGAAATCAACAGAGTCCACGCATCTACAATACCAATGTTATTTGATATATCCATAAGCGACAGTAGCCGCTTACCATCAGGCAGGCGGGCCGTATGAAGAAAACAAAGAAGATGTTTGTTTGCCGCTAATCACCTTAAAATAAACCCGGCCATGTGCGAGTCGGATTCGCACACCGCGGATTCCGCACAAATACAGAATGTACCAAAAATGGACATATTATCTTAAAGATACTTAGCGTCTACGTGTAGAGAGACTCCCTGACGCTTCTATGTCTCCAAGAATACTCACAGCGCGACGTTGCAGCCTGTTGAGATCGTCCATAAGTGACTTGGCAGATCCATTCCAGCGATGGCAACGATATCCAATGCATATTTTGCAAAATATTTATGTTCGTACTACTTTATTATTTTTGTATGGATACCTATACCTACTATGCATTGTATTTGCTCTGCATTATAGGTGGAATAGGTAGGTATATATGTAGAAATGCAACCATTTTATTATCCGTCTCCCAAAAAAGAAGGAGGTTCTCAAGTCGACGCGTATATATAATATTTTTTATGTATGCCCACGCATAACTTTTTACGAAGTTGTTCAATTTTAATCATTATTTTTTGTTGGAAAGGAAACACCTCTGAAGTAGTCTCATAAATTTCATAAAAATCAGTTGAGTAGTTTATTAGTCAATTAGCTGAAAAATGTATTCGCTTACCTGGATTATTTAATGGTATTTGCTGTTGTCGACGATGAACACTATTTTTTTAGGCGAGTAAATGAGCATGAAAGCATTCTGTATCACTAAAAAGAGAGAAATCTTTTGTTTCAAAAAATAAACTAACCAACTTTTACATTGAAAATTTTGAAACAACTTATGGAAGTCGGACCATGCAAATATGAGGTCAGTGTTTTAAATCAGCTTGTTACCGACTTCATCAAGTTATTTCTTGCTTTTCAGTGTTGTTGGGGATGCAACGGGGTTCCTTACCATGTATAGGTACGCCCTGATTACTAGAAAGGGAAACGGTTTTTGCATGCCTGATAGGATAGCCTTTGACCACTATCTCCCTGATGGTAAGTGTGAAGATGTGTTCGAAGGTGTTGTCAGGCTAACCTAGAGAATTACTGGTTCTCAAGAACAGCTGCCGGAACACACCGTTAGGTGCTTGGCGACAGATTTTCTACTTGAGGGTGGTAGCTAGCCAGGCGGGCATTCGCAAAATGCCCTACCACCATGCTATAACGACTGCCATCCGACGACAACAAGTAGGACCGACGGCTGAACGTGCCCTCCGAAGCACGGATGCGCTCAGTAGTAATGTCACCAGCGGTCACCCATCCAACTTATGACCGAGGCGGACGTTGCTTAGCTTTGCTGATGGGTTCAGGATGGCTAAGCAAACTTCGCTACGAGCGCTTCAAAAATTATACTAGCAATAAGAGTATTGCCAAAGAGCCAAATGAAGTAAGAGCCATATTCTTGGGTCCAGTTTAGTTCAGTACATAATGTAGTCCTTCAATACACTATTTATTTAGTCCATCGATATTTTCTTCTGACACTTATAGAATCTACGTTGTTTATGTCAACCGGGTCCGTTTTGGTGGATACCACAGCAGGGTTATATATTTTGCCTCTCAGCAGTTTGCAACCATTAATGTGTTTAGGTGTGAATGGCACTGTAGCGCAAGTTAATTTATTTGGCGAACGAGAGATTAAGAACTAACGTCTCGAATTGACGAGCGCAGTGCACAGCAGTGTCAAGTATAACGAGTATAGTAATACTGTAACTGTAATGGGCAGTCGTGACGCATATGCGGGTGAGGTCCGTCTCATACTTAATGACAAAAATAAACATCTTATCTGGGGCCGGTACTAACAACACAAAAGACATCACTCGCAACATAATTGCATGTATTGCAACCACACCGTACTACACAGTAGTTAATATAGGTACAACGTCAACGTGAGCGGTGGCGTGATACTCATTCACTGCATTCTTTTTACTTAATCATTCTTACCTATATACGATTATCACAATGAGAAGATATGGATTGGTCCTGAATATCAGGTTGGAAACTGTACAAAGTACCAATTTTTTTTTACATATTGTTTATTTATAGCTGATAGGCTACCCTTCGGCTACTGTCTCATCTGATAGTAGGTGATGATGTGATCGAAGACATCGTTCAGTATGACCTAGAAATACTGGTTCTCACCCACCGCTAGGTACTTGGTGACTGATTTTCTACTTGAGGGTGGTGCCTACCACCCTCAATCGATATTTATAACTTCGTCAATAGCTTCAAACTACAACTGTTTACCAGTTTGCCTGCCTGACTGGCTAGTCAGGCAGGCAAACTGGTAAACAGTTGTAGTTTGAAGCTATTGACGAAGTGGAGTTGACTATGTGTATACCTTCGCAAAACGCCCTACCAACGTGCTATAACGACTGCCATCCTAACACAACAACAACCTAGACCGACTGCTCGTGCCCTACGAAGCATTATGGAATCGCTCAATAGATATAGTAATGTCACTAGTAGTCGCCCATTCAAATAACGACCGCAGGTGATGTTGCTTAAGTTAGTTGAACTGCTATGTAAGATAGGCTATCAGTGCTTCAGAATATATGTCTCATTATCATTCAGAATATATATCTTATTGCTCGTTCAAAAACAGGTTATACTGTCGACATTTCTCCCTTATAAATGTGTGGTGGGAAAAGTTATATAGAATTTCATTCCAGCACTGCGTTGCAGTGCAGGAATGTTGTATGAAACCTGCTAGCGTTTTTTTGTTTTTTAGCTGCGAACATAAAAAAAAACATTTTTTTTACTGAAATCATAATATAACCGTAGTCTTATAATTAATCTAATTATTTTGTTAAAATTTAATTTCCTAGTGAAAGTGACGATTTTATAATGATAACACCAGAGAGAACGCAATCTCTTCTTCCCTCGGTGTACATTGTACTAATTTTGAATAAATCATGCCTTTAGTATTTCACGCGTTTGTTTCCTAGCTAAGGTACATCAACAAAAACTCATTCTTTTTCTCTTTATCATCCACAAAATGTCTCGCATTGAATTAACAAAAAGAAGGTCCTATAAGTCCATAGGGGAAATCATGGTCGTTGTGTTCTCAAGCAATTTTATTTTATGCTGTAAGGCTCGCCTTTGACCACTACCTCACCTGAAAGTAAGCGACGGTGAGGTCGAAGATGTTGTAAAGGCTAACTTAGAATAAGAAAATGGAATAGGGCAGAGGACAGATGCCGGAACACACCGTGCTAGCCAGGCGGGCATCGCAAAATGCCCCACCACTTTTCTAGCCTGCTATCCTAAAATAACCATCGTTAGCTTATCTTCCCAAACACGGAAGCGAGAAGCCAGTGGCAGTAGTAATAGCTACTAGAAACATCTAAGTCATGACCACAGCAGACGTTGCGTAATATAGTCGATCGGTTAAGAACGTCTTAGCAAGCTACGCTACGAGCGCTTCAGAATCTCTGTTCAGAACACACATGGTTATAAAACTTTTAGCTTGTGCTGATTGCAGGTAGCCAGTTCAGATATTTATAAATGAAGAAGAAACCAAACCGACATTCAGTAACATAAACAGACAGTCACTTAATATAATAAATAATAATAAAATCATTTATTTGGCAAAACAAGGCATGTTGTACATAAATTACAAAAGAGCCCCCCTTCTCTTACTATAGGTACATATGTAGGTGTTATACAAACTCATAAAATGATAAATCGAAAATGCAATAACAGTTCAAATTATAACAGGGTTGGTATTAAATCTGAGTAAACTCAACATCAAGAGTCTTATCTGAATAAATAATCCGTTATGCGCACAAATTGCGAGAATCAAATTTTGAGAAAAAATCTCGTTACGGTCGGGGCGGCTGCGTCGTCGCTCGTCGGTCGTCGCCCTGCTACATAAATACATAATACATAGCATACATGTTAATATACGCCGATATACATTGATCTTTATACTATACAGTTAGGTAAATACTTAAATAATCAACGTCTATAGGTAGGTATATTATATGATGTGGTGAACTAGAATTAATACTTATTGTTTGTCTCTTGCCCCTTCTGTTCTTACAATATTATTTAGTAAGTACAACAGAGTAAAAAACATTTTTCTAATTGTACGTATTACTTCCGACTGTATGTACTAAGGTAGGGTTCGCGTAGCGTTTTCCGTACGTACCTACCTATATAAGTTTGTTTTAAATTTACAAGCACGTCCTTGAGCCTAATATTTATGTTTCTGGTTTGCCAGATAGCCCACGCTTGGCATGACAGGCGTTTTAGGGATCGCAGTGTGCGGCTCAGCCTTAGTATTATGGCAAATCCCCCTAATGTGGTGTTTTTCAACGAAGAACGTTCCGGTTTATGTGATGAATGATGATGCAGAACCCACGGCGAGTTTTAATTGAAATATCATTTGGGTTATATACTTACTGGTTTTTCGGATCGAAGGTTCTGGAGAACGGAGGCACACCAGAAAAGGCATAGAAACAATTTTTTAATAAGGAATGAGGTTCATGTTTATATTTGAACAATTATGGTAGTGCATAATTAACCCCGCTATCATAAAAATCTTAGTACAGTACCTACTTTTTTATTTCATGTGATTAAGACTTAATACTAATATCATGCTCCTAACATCAAAAATATAGAATTCATAAATAAAGGTAATGAAAACACGACAAACGTTGTTTTATTGGCAAATAAAAAAACAGTTTTATATATCTATTTGAAAAATTGCCTACGTCCTATTTTCAGATCTACTGAATGGATAAAAACACAAAACTTCATAGGAATCGGTCAAGCCGTTTCGGTGGAGCTTTTTACAAACACTGTGACACGAGAACTTTATACCTATACTATATTAGATGTATTTAGTGGTAAACATTACTATTAATTTAATGGGTATATTTGATGTGCACTTTGAGTACTTTGTGCACTTTCTTTATGTGCAATTAAATATTTTTCATTCAAGTACAATACCATACCGGGATAAAGTCAACGTAATTGGTAAATTTAAATATATTATAAAGGAAAAGTAAACAATCGAGTTCAGAAGGAGTGTCATTGACAGAATATTCGAATATGACATATATCGAAATTCTTAATTTTTTCAGATAATTGACTATAACCTAAAAAATATAAAAATTTTACCTTTAAATAAAATTTGTATTATGCTTCCAATGAAAAATGTTATATTGTGCTTTCCGTTTGACGTCCGAAGTCCATTATGAGAGAGTGTTTGTTATCTCCTGGTGGCTTGTTGGTGGTAATAATATTAAATTAAAACGCAACAATGTGATTGAACGTAATATAATGTAAACTTAATTGCACATTAACTAAAGATCCAGGTATATATCAACGTATGTTCTTTATGTATTATGAATCAGGCTGAAAATACTGAGTCAGAGATTTTTTACAGAGATCAGACGTAATTTTTCTATTAGAGTTATTGATTTGTTTCAGATAAAACTTTCTAATACGCTAGCCTATCAACTATTTAAAAATACTCAACCGAGTTTAATGAAATTTTAATAGGACTACTTTGAAGGAGTAGATTATATATACCTCCAAAGTAGGTGTATTATATTAACCTAACAAAAAAAGATCATCAAAATCAATTCGTAACTGGCGTAGTAATCGCGTAGCAAACATACATAAAGAAACAAACACATACAGTAGAATCAAGAAGATCCTCATTTAAAAAAAAATTTGGTATTTAGAAGTAAATGGTTTCAACAACGAGGTAAGAAACAGTCCGCAACCTCTGACAATAATAGAAGAATTTCTCTGAGTCCGCAAAGTGAGTGAGGATGAATTGTAGTTAGTCGTAGAAGGCACCAAAAATGGGCAACTTTTGTGCCGAGTGGTATATCTGTCAAAGTATTAGTTTTTGAAAGCGGATTGATGGATATGGCTGATTTTATTTGTCAAAAAGTTCTTTCAATTGGAAGAGACCCCAAATGAATGCAACGCCGCATCTGGTTGGATGAGACACTAATTCCGTGGTTTACTTTTATTATTTTAACCATCTTAGGGAACAGTGTGGCATCAACCAGTTTTTTTTTTTTTTTTTTTTTTTTATAATTAACTGGGTAGCACTTGACCACTATCTCACCTGATGTTAAGTGATGATGCGGTCGATGATGGAGCGCGCTTACCCAGAAGATACCTGTTCACTCGCGTTTTGAAGACCCCCATATTGTACTTAACCGGAAACACAGACTCAGGCAGGGTATTCCATTCCCTAGCGGTTCGTATAATGAACGAAGAAGCAAATCGCTTTGTTCGGGTAAATGGAATATCTACCATATAGCGGTGGCGCTTCGGAGTATCCCTGGATGTCCGGTTAAAGAATGGGGATAGCGGAATCAAATCATGTAGTTCTGTGGCACACTCCCCGAAATGTATCCGATAAAAAACCGATAAGCAAGCGACTTTGCGGCGATGCTCGAGACTTTGGAGTCTCTTGCTTACAAGTTCGTCGTCGTTAATGAGTCTCTTGGCTCTCCTCTCAATAGCTTCCAGTGTCTCCAGCTGGTATTTGGCAGAACCATCCCAAAGGTGAGAACAGTACTCCATACACGACCGGACTTGCGCTTGATAAAGATTCAGCAGCTGTCCCGGTGTGAAGTATTGTCTCACCTTAGCCAAAACACCAAGCTTTTTTGAGGCTAGCTGGGCTTTAGACTCAATATAGGAGCCGAAATTGAGAGTCGGTGTTAATGAGATGCCAAGAAGCTCGAGATGGTTACTTATCGGCACGGACACATCCCTGAAAGTAGGAGCCAGCTGAAAAGGGCTCCGTTTGGCGGAGAAAAGACAAGCCTGGGTTTTAGCTGCATTGAACTTAACCAGATTGGCATCGCCCCAATCGGAGACTGCCTTCAGAGAAAAGTTCAAGCGCTGAACCATCGCTTCCCTATGAGACTGGATTTGTAATGCACTGGTTCTTTCGTGGTTCACTGGTGCGTTAGATGTATAACTCTCCACAACGGTGCTGTCGTCTGCGTACCCAAAAATACCGGGCTTAAGCAGATCATTAATATGCAGCAGAAAAAGCGTTGCAGAGAGTACTGATCCTTGAGGGACTCCGGCGTTTATAGCCAATTGGTCGGAAGAACAGCCATCGATGACCACTCGAATCGACCGATCCCTCAAGAAATCTGAAATCCAAACACATAAACCAGTGGGAAGGCCGTATGAAGGAAGCTTGCTAATAAGGCTATCGTGCCAAACCCTGTCAAAAGCCTTCGTGATATCGAGAGAAACAGCAAGCGCCTCTCCGTGGTTCTCGATGGCTTCGCTCCAGATGTGAGTGGCATACACTAGAAGATCCCCAGTAGACCGGTTTCGGCGAAACCCGTATTGTCGGTCACTGAGGAGATCATTCACTTCTAGGTATGCTAGGAGCCTGTGGTTCAGTACACGTTCCATCGTCTTACAGAGTATGGAAGTGACTGAAATAGGCCTGTAATTGGCAGGGTCTGCGCGACTACCCTTTTTGGGCACGGGCTGCACGTTTGCAAGCTTCCAGGACTTAGGCACTTGACCAGTCGTCATAGACAAGCGAAAGAGGCGAGTCAATATTGGAGTCAACTCAGGCGCACACATCCTCAAGACTACAGCTGGTATACCGTCTGGACCACTAGCTTTGTTCACGTCCAGATCGCGCAACGCTTTGCGTACTTCAGACTGTCGAATGCGGATTTCAGACATTGACGTCCCGCAGTTTGGCAGGCTAGAAGGAACAGCATTGCCAGCATCTAAACGTGAAGACTCTGCAAACAGAGAGGCAAATAAATTTGCTTTCTCTTCGGCAGTGTGTGCTAGTGAGCCGTTAGGTTTCAGCAGTGGAGGCAGTGAGGGACGGCAGAAGTTCTCTTCGATCGACTTTGCCAGGGACCAGAACGCTTTGCTACCCGAGGGGTAAGAAGCAAGTTTGTTCCCTGTTCGGCGTATGTGGTCGAAGCGAGCCTTCTTGAGAGCCTTTTTGCAGAACTTGGCGGCTAGGTTAAATGCTTTCTTCTTTTCACGTACATCTCTAGATTTGCGGGTTCGAGCATCAGCCCAGGCTAAATATGCCTCATGTTTTGACGCTTCTGCATCTCCACATGTAGCATTAAACCATGGACGAGCTTTGCTGGACATCGGGACGTCAGAAAATGGTATGAAGTATTCCATACCCTGACGTAACACCTCAGTCACAGCATCCGCGCAAGTTGAGGGATCGCTCGAAGAAAAACAAACCTGCCGCCAAGGGTAAGACGCGAAAAAATAACGCATCTCATCCCAATCTGCTGACTTGTATCGCCACACCCGCCGGGTGCCTCTCGGACTGGGATCGGGCGGGGAGTACACTGATACAGACTTCACCAGACAGTGGTCGGAGCTACCTAAGGGTGATGAAACCGACACCGAGTAGCGGTCTGGATCTGTTGTCAGCAGAAGGTCCAAGCAATTGGCTGTGTGGCCATCAACATCCGGTATCCTTGTGGCTCCTTGGACCAGCTGAGTGAGGTTTAGCGTCAAAGCAAGCTTGCGCATCTCTCGACCAGCGTGGTCTGTGCTCTGGTATGGGTATAGCCAGTCTTGATGGTGGGCGTTGAAATCCCCCAGAAGCACTAATTGAGCAGAAGGATACCTCTGTTGGGCCACATCGGCCGCCTCACTAAGGTAATTTGCGAGCCTGGTTGTCTCCTCATCTCCGCTGTGTGAACGGTAGACACTAGCATAAAGAATTTTCTCCATGCCATTGTCCACCAGAACCCACATGACAGAGAATTTGGGGTCTTCAAGGTTGCGGAGACGCCGATAGCAAATGTCATCGCGAGCATACATACAAACTCCCGCCTTAGCCTTGAAACTATGTTCAAGAACATAGCCAGGGTAGGCAAGGTATGACGCATCAGCAGGACATTTGATCTGCGTCTCCGTGAGGAACAGAATATGCGGTCTTGCGGTCTCAAGATGGTGGTGGACCGGGTCGATATTGGAGTGCAAGCCTCGAATGTTTGAGAGGTGCACTTGGAGAGAGAGGACGTGCTTCCGCTGTTGGACCTTTGTTCTGTTTCTCTTGTTCATTTAATTGGGAGTGAAGATAGGTAAAGGGAAACGGAAGTGGAAACGAGGCGCAAATTACCAACCCGTGACACAAATTAGGCCTTTCCACCTAAAGGAAACCAATCCTGGAGACCGCGGGGACGCCCGAGCCCCCCCAGAGGTGTCCATCGGGTCCTCTCGTCTGGTCGCCAACCAGCACGATGGCGCACCTCCGGGATTTTTCGCGAGATGGCGGGGCAGCCTTTCATGAGTGGCTGGCTCACTACTTGGGCCCCCAACTATCTGCGGTAGGCCAGCGGAGAACCGTGCCTCGGATCCCGCTGCTCTCCAAGATTGGCTGCCCGGTAAATTGATCTTCAATGTGTCACGACTAGCTATAGTAAAAAGCGCAACTGTTTCCGACCCGTTCCCCATAATGGCTTCACCAGACATCATGCCGTAACGCGATCGCTTGGCGGCATGGCTTTGTCTGGTGGGTGGTAACACGCCGCGGCCTAAGCCTACCACCTGAAAAGTACTGCTCTTTTGGCGCCACCCAGGGGACACGTGTAGGACATCGAGGGCTAAATCCTACGGACGCGAGCAGTATAGTCCCCCAAACTACTAGACTGGAAGAAATCGGTGCTGTTTTGTAATACTTACCTAACTTTCGCCTTCTATATTTCTAAATTGCATTCTAAGCAAATATCACATTTTCAAATTTTAGGGCACAATTTTTATACCTCGAGCAATATTCAAGCATGCTTTACTCAGTTCTACGCAACGGCACAAACCGATTGGCCGTCGGGCTGACTAGATGTTTCTAAATTTTATATCAATAATAATAATAATATTTATTTATTGGATCCAAAAGAAAAGTAATAAATAATATTCAACTTAAAATAATGTTGTAAGTACATATCAAATAATTAAGATTTCTATAGATAAATTATACATAATAAAAACATACATGCTTCAATTTCATACATTAATGATTATTATTAGCGTCATGCTAATAACATTACTTATTATAATAACTACATTTTATTGCTTACATTAAAAATTGCCATAAATAATTATATAATATTACTCACATTAGGATTATTAGTTCACTAGCCCCCACGGTAGGATACCCTGTGTTTGTGAGAGCTAGTACTTCCATATGACTCATATTTTACTTGTAACAGAACCGTGTGTGCTGTAGTTTTGAATGAAAGAGTGAGTAGGTACTTTATTAAGGTTGTGTACGAGTTTAGTATACTTAAAGTAAGAGAGAGAGTATATTTAAGTAACAGGGTGGAGTATAAATGAGACGTGAGTATGTGTGATATCTGTAAAAATGATTTAGATTTGTGTTCTTAGTAGTTGTTCTGTTGTGATGTAGTGTAAGGAAAACAAATATTCCTCTATTTTAGTTCGGCATATTTTTGAGAATCGTTCAGTATATCGGGAGTCTTATATAACTGTTTATATAAACGATACCGCGATTCAGAACCGCTTTGTGCTACCATAGATAGATAATGTTTACCGAGTAACTTACAAAAGAGCCATCTAGGTGGTTTCCAACGTACTAGATAGTGAATAATAAATGGTGCAAAACTGCAAACTGAACCACAGATTACTCAACCACAGAATACAGTGTAGCAAGAGTTGAACGTACGGGCTGCCTTCGCATACACGCCAAAAGATTTGAACGATGGGATACAACGAAATCGCGCCAATGATAGTCCTCATTTCGTGCCGGATTATGTCATTATATGCGCATCTTGCGATTTCAACGATCACGCTACAAACTGAAATCACCCGTGAGCGGAATGTCAAACGGACATTTTGTATATTATTATGTTACAGCTATAACCCGAAGCACGGCTACGTCTAGTTTTAACCGGTTAGAACTAGGTGTAGCCTGTAGGTTGTATCTAGTTGTAGCCGACATGATATTGTCTAAACCTAGTTCAGCCATTAGGGTTTAATTGGACCTAGTTTCAGCCGGAATGATACCAACAAGACCTAGTTCTACCCGAAAACAATCGGCTAATACTAGATTTAACTAACAGTAAAAGGCTACACCTAGTTCTAACCGGCTAAAACTAGACATAGCCGCGCTTCGGATTCTAGCCGTAACATATATATTATTATATGAGATTATGCACTGTGCACATGTACAATATGTGTGCTATGATGATGAGCCAAACGGAAGTTACTATTATTTATATGTGGCCATGCGCGACGTGAGCGTGATCAAATATGCAGCATATACAATCGACAGCAGTAGGTACATATAATTGTTACTCCGTACTTAAGTAACTGTCAAAAGCTCTATTTCTGGAATGGTACGGATGATGGTTGTTTGGAAGGCAGGGCTCATTAGTTTGTGCCAATTCTTATGCTGGGATCAAAAAGCTACAAGAGACGGGAGTCCTCATTCGCAGCTTTTCCCTCTGCCAAAGTACGAGCCCACGTTGCCATCCGCATGCATTAAAACTAGTTGCGCTCGGATTTTTAAGTAGATTGAGTAAATATGCGCGAATGAACGCTTCAAATGCTTAATTCCTCAGTCTTTTGCTGCAAAAAGAGGTCTGAGACATCAAACAAACAAAAATATGTTGTAAATTTAATTTATGAGTGAATCCTTATCGTATTTTTGCAAATTAATTAGGTACATTTAATTTAAATATTATAAATAAAACCGGCAAAAAACACTCACGTTGGGGATCGAATACGTCGACCCGGGTTTCGAGCATATCAGATACTCATCATCAGGGCGAGTGCACAGTCTGCGTGCTCCCGACGGGCAGCACGAGTGCCCGTCGGGAGCTCGCAGACGCAGGTTTTATTTATAATATATAAATATGTGTGAAACTCACGAGAATTTCATTTCAAAAAAGGTACATTTAAACTTCAAATTTGTATGTTTTATTCTAATATTATTGTCGGATTTATTTACCATCATGGGACTGGATTGCCATTTCAAATTATGTAACAGTAGAACGCGGATTATCCGAATTAATTGAGACCGGGGTCGATTCGGATAATCGAAAATCCGGATAATCGGACATAGACTGGTAATAAAGAAAAACGAACTGGCACACTTAGAATAAACGTTATTAAGTTAAACAAACAGTTCTATAATAACGCTCACTTGATCAGAGTAAGTTGTGCAATCCCCATCAGGCCTTACCAAAAATACACTGTATAAAAATTTACAACAATAATAGAGGTTATATAACGCTTAGGACCGATTCGGATAATTGGTGATTTGGTTAATCGGCTTTCGGATAATCGGCGTTCTACTATACTAGCATATTTTAGCAACTAGAATAAAAACGACAAATAAAAAGTAAATATAGAGTAAAGACACCACTACTACAAGACACACCATAGAACTTTTTATACATTATCGTATGTACACCGTCATTTAGAATATACGAGTACAACTCAAACTTGGCATCCCAGATGCCTACGTTAGTTGCATTGATCGTCTTGAACGTGTTCAACGTAATTTTTTTCGATAGGTATGTACTTACATTTTCTTAGTTATTCGAAAGAAAAAGATTAATTGTGTGTGTTTAAACACTACTTTCTCCCTCTTCAAGAGCGCTGTGATTGTTGTAATATTTTGGTGAGATATATAGTAGTTGATAAAATTGTCACTGTTCTGAAATTCTAAGAAAATTTATCTTATTATACCTTCCAGATCATTATGCAAAAGTCCCCTACTTTAATATGTCATCCTAGTGAACAGAAACTTACGCAAGAACCCTTAGCCGTACCAAGAGTGCAAAACATTCAATGAAATAAATAAGCAAGATAATCTTGATATCGGTCTTTGCTTGTCTAGTCTGGCGTCAATAAAGAGGCAACTTAGCAGAACTTTCTTAAAACACAAGTGAATTAACCAAATTGGTTAACTTATAGCTGTGTGTGCAGTATCTACTTTGTATTTCATATCACTTTATATATATTTTTTATATACTAGTATAGTTTTATAAAGTAATACAAGGGTTTATTTAATAATATTTCTGACTAAAATTAACATATTTAAATAAAAAACATAAAATTACTACAAAACTAATCCAATATTCCTAAAATGCTGGCCGATGTTATTAAATAAACTGGTTTATATAGTCATAGTCATAGTCATTTTTATTGATATTACAAATACACGTCAAACAAAAAGTAATACATTGCAATATTTTGATACATATGTACATTATAACCTTGTTCTTTTCACTGAGTACGTTACTCGTCAAATGGTCACTAGTGGCCAGGTAGATGCTATCTACACCGACTTTAGCAAGGCTTTTGACAGAATTGATCATGTTATTCTGCTGAGAAAACTATTCAGCCTAGGTATTCGTGGTGACCTCTACAGCTGGTTCTCTTCTTATGTCTGCAATAGAACTCAGGCAGTAGTATTAGGTGGCTATACTTCTTCCTGGACTGCTATTCCATCTGGAGTCCCTCAGGGATCTTTGCTAGGACCTCTTTTATTTGTCATCTACATTAACGATATTGGAGACTGCTTTAAACATTCCCAATTCCTACTATTCGCAGATGACATGAAAATGTTCATGGAAATTGACAACCCCTCTAATGCGTTACTATTGCAGGAAGACTTAGCAAGAGTAGCTAACTACTGTAAGATAAACAACCTTATTTTGAATATATCAAAATGCTCAGTTATTACTTTCAGTCGTAAGACCCAAATTGTAGAATTCAAGTATTCAATTGAAAATCAACCTCTTTTACGTGTGAGTGACATTAGAGACCTTGGTGTCCATTTAGACGGTAAGCTCACTTATGTCAATCACATCGACACCATAGCTAAGAAAGCCTCATCAGCATTAGGTTTTATTATACGTAATGCGAGCATTTTCAAAACCATGAAGACTCTTAAAGTCCTATACTGTGCTTATGTCCGCAGTCACCTTGAATATGCAAGTCAAGTTTGGAATCCTAATTACGCCGTACATATTCAAAGGCTGGAACGAATACAAAAGAAATTTACTAGGTACTTAGGATACAAATTCAAAATTCCTCGCTCCAATTATGTAGTTCGCTGTGCTCGTTTCCATCTGTTACCACTTGCAACTCGTCGTAATATTTCTGACATACGGCTTCTCATGAAGATTGCACAATCGAAAATTCATTGTTCTGAATTAGTGGGTAATTTAAGCTTATATGTTCCACCCAGACATGCTAGACCCAGAAGGTTGCTTCACGTACCACCCGCACATACTAACTATCGCAGACACTCATTCTTATTAAGATCACAAATAGCTTTTAATAAGTTTATGGAGCACGAAGGTCACACCATCGACCTTTACTCTAGCAAATTGTCTCACGTTAACCTGGCTTATATATCTTAATTCATATAATTCCCACATACTTGGAAATCAAGTGGCTACATACGACTATTTTATAACCTACTTCTTAGTATAATTTTATTAAGTGTGTGTAAAATACTTTTCTTTATATCTGTGGAGGCTTGTTAATGGCTTTTCTTAATTAAGTTACTAAACCTGTTTCGTAAGGATAGCTGTAAGCCCCCCAAATAAAAATAAAATAAAAAAATAAAAATATAAATTCTACACGTAATACAATAGGTATTCACGTAATAATAATCTCATTCGTCATTTTAACATCATTATTCATAAATATGTCAATAAATTATCATTTAAACAAATCGTCATATGTATAAAATGTCTGCTCAACAAGCCATTTTTTTAGTTGGCACTTAAACGAATTGTTTGAATTTGTATTTTTTATGTGTTCTGGTAGCCGGTTGTAAACCGCCGGCGCCATGACATGCACTAGTTTCGATGTTTTGGTAAGTCGTCGTGGGACCGCCTGCAGCCTCTGTCTATTGCGTGTGTTGTACCCATGTCCGTCACCCAGTCTGGGATATTCTTCCAGGTGGTTTCTAGCGTAAAGAGCAGTCTGAAGTATAATCATGGAAGGTACCGTCAGAATTCTCATCGAGCGAAACAATGGCTCCGCTGGAGTATCTTGTGGCACTCGCACAATAACTCGTACGGCTCTTTTCTGCATTCTGAAGACACGTTCCCAATCAGCAGCGCGTCCCCAGAGCTCGATGCCGTACTGTATTAGCGAGTGCACAGATGCGAAGTAACAACTGCGGACCATTTCTACTGGAAGAATAGCTGATATACGCCATAGAGCAAAGCAAGCTCGGCCAATTTTTTCACACATTTTTTCTACATGGGACTCCCACGTAAGCGCGCTATCTAGTTGAAAACCTAAAAATGTTGATTTATTGACTTGTTCAATTTTTTCTTCACCAACTCTTACACTGAGCTGCTCTTGTAGATGACCTGCAAAATTAATACACATATACTGTGTTTTGCTTATGTTTAAAATAAGGCCATTTATTTTAAACCAGTTATTTAGTTCCGATGTTACAGTCTGAAGCTTCTGCTCCAGCTGGTCACGGGATGAAGCAACCACTGTCACTGCAACATCTTCCGCGTACATTAGCACGTGTCCATTGTGGACGCTCCCTGGAAGGTCGTTTAACAGAAGGGAGAACATAATGTTTGATAGCGACGAGCCCTGTGCTACTCCTATAAACGTCTGTAACGGATTTGATTTTAAGTTGCCTCCCTCGCTAACGACCACCTGATTTCTACTTTTCATGAAGTCTACCAGTAAGTCAAGTGCAGATCCGCTGATCCCATAGTGCTTCATTTTGGCAGTCAGCACATCGTGATCAGAAACGTCGAATGCTTTGGATAAGTCACAAAAAATTACCGCTACCTGACTTGAGCTTTCGCGACTCTCTAGTATATGTCTAACTAGCTTAATCACTAAGCTGGTGGTCGATCTGCCAGTGCGGTAGGCATATTGTCTGTCTGAGAGTGTATTACACTGTGTTAGGTAGCCAGTCAACCGATTACTGAGTCCGTATTCGAACAGCTTTGCGATTGCAGGGATTATGGATACGGGCCTGTAACTATTGATTTCTTCTTGTTTACCTTTTCCTTTATATAGTGGGGTCACTTTTACGTTTTTTAACGTAGGTGGATAACAACCTTGTTTTATGCACATATTAAACAAACAGGCCAGAGGATGAGCCAGTGAGGTTGCAACGGGGCCGAGAATGGATATAGATAAATCGTACACATCCTTAGATTTTTTATGTGCTACGCCAGAGGATAGGATTTGGTAAACCTCCATCGCTGAAAAAGGTCTAAGTCTTAGTGAGCGGTCCATTGGATCGTACGCTAATGCCAGAGCGTTACCAGCGGCGACAACGTCAGCAGCTGGCGCACCACAGGAACTAGCCGCGCCTACGAAGTGTGTGTTCACGGCATCGACGGCATCCGCTTTGCTGAGGAATTTGGTTCCATCATTTTGGACGATAAGATCAGTGTAGTCCCGACACCTTCTCGACCGTCCAGTCTCGGTGTTTACTACGTCCCACATGGTCTTAATTACGTTAGCGGATTTATTTATCATGTCATAATAATAATTTTGTTTTTGTACTTTTAACATTTTGTCATATTTATCTTGATATTCGTCAATTTTTATAGTCAGTTGTATATTATTTGGGAATTTTATTTTTAAGTTTTTCATATCAGTTAGTAAATGATGGAGGTTTATTAAGTCACTCGTAACCCACGACTCGTCTTTACACTTCATCAGTATTCGTTTCACAGGAAAACAATCGTCAATTTTATTTTTTATTATATTTACAATCGCTTTAGCAAGGAATTCTGGGGGCCCTGAGTGTTTAAGTTCCATTTCATTCCAGTCTACGCTTTCGATTGCCGCAATAAAATTGCATTTGTTGGCCTGAGAGTAGGGCCGGCCGAGCCTGGTGAGCGCGGAGCCAGCTCGCATTCCGCACGGCACCAGTGCACGCACCGCGTAGTGATCACTAAGGCCGGAGTGCACGGGCATCGCTCGCGACTCACGCGCTAGGTCACCGCTTACATACACATGATCGAGGCTAGTGCTTGTCAAGTTAGTCACTCGAGTTGGAAAGTCAACTATATTAATTAAGTTGTTGTTAGACAATAGCTGATTAATTTTTTCTGATCACTACTTAATAATTTACTTGCGTCAATATTTACGTCTCCCATAACAATGTAGCTTTTACCACTTTCTAATAGCAGGTTGAGCAAACGTTCGAAAATTGGAAAAAACTGCGAGGTTTGCGTTAAGTTAGAACGATAAATACATACTAATATTACATTCATGTCAGATAGTTCTACTGCTGAGATTTCACATATTTGCTCCACTGATAGGCCAGAAAAACAGTCTAATCTCTTATGAGTTATATTGGAACAGTTATTAACGTAAATACATGAGCCTCCGTGTACAACATTTGGCCTACAATAATAAGATACTAGCGTAAAGTTGTTTACATTAATACAGTTAAGTTCGTATTCCTTCAACCAGTGCTCTGTTATGCAGAGTATATCACATTGCATTTGGTCGCGTAACAGCACTTCGAGCCTATTAGTCTTTATTTTAATTGACATAATGTTTTGTTGACATATTCGCAAAAAACCGGTCGTGCTATCTTCACTGCCTACCGTCGCCGTTTCGTTAAGCGCATACGTAGCAGACTCATGCAATTGCAAGGTTCGCGGCCTCACTCTGGCGTGCGGGTTGACTGCGGGTGTGAGCGAAAAAACCACTCTGTGAACTTTATTCCTTGCGGCCATGCAGCTGGCGTCGTAACTTGGTCGTATATACTTTCCGGTAAACCAATAAGAAATGACGCATGCCTCTTAGATTTTATATCCCGTCTTTTAACAGTATATTCTGCATCTACTATTTTATTTAAATAAGATTTCACCTGTTCCGGGGTCGTGTCTATTTTAAAGTTCCATGCCTGGATGTGTCTGATTCTTTCTACGGATTGCAGGTCATCATTTTTTGCTACACCTATCACTACCAACCTTTCTTGCTTATTTTTATGAATATGGCGGCGTTTAGTAGCTAACGTCCACATACCTTCAGTGTCGCTTTCATTGTTGTTACCTCCACTTGCAGATGCACTACTTTGTAACGGAGCCGTAGTCACTGTATTTTTTTCCGATTGGGTACGGTCGGGTTCTGGGTCGATCGTGATGAGTGTAGTCCGTGGTTTTTCAGTAATGGGTTCCTTTGTGGCGGTGGCATATAGTACCGTTGGCAGGGTAGACATGGTGGCGACGGTATCGGCATCATCAGTACCGAGCAAGCGAGCTCGTCGCCCCGATCTCCGCGGTGCAGGCGGAGTGGGAACCCGTCCGATGGTTGGCTTCGGTGATTTTGGATGCGGTCTACCGTCAGCTATTTTCAAGTGTGCGATTTCATGCCTCTGTTCTTGAATCACTAGCTCGAGTTTTGATATCACTGATTTAATTCAATTACAGTACCGTCTAGGGACCCAACTTTAGTAGTTAGGTCTGTAACAGTCTTAGTCAGCTCACGTACCGCGATTTGTAGTGCTTTTTGCGCCATTTTAGAATTAAATTACGGGACAGCGTATTGACGTGTGAGCGGTCGGGCGCGATATATATCAACCTACCTTTATTCTATTACTAATTTATTGTAAACTAAAAAGTATCAGGAAACTTGTATCGAACTCGGAGCTACGGGAACATCGAACTATTTCCCTTATTGAACTAGATAGGTTAAGCAACGTCCATTGTAGTCATCATGACGCAGTGGACGTTGCTACTGGACTTTTGCTGTTGCTGTGGACTTGGATAGGTGAGCGTTAGTGATATTAACTAATTTTAGACAATGTATGTATCCCTTTATCGTCAATATCACCATCGTGATTATAAATATATTACGTATATTTATAACAATCATCATAGTTATAAATATACTCTGTAGTTATGTCGATAACATTTTATCGATAGTGGAAGTCTAGCGTATGTGAAAAATACGCGGCCAATTGAGAACCTCTTCTTTTTTATTTCTAAATATGACTACAAGCACTATCGCGTGCTAATCGATAATCATATCAAACAAATTATTGGAGTACAAAATTTTATGCCCAAGGCGATTTTCGCTTAGCACGCGATAGTGCTTGTAATCATATTTAGAAATATAGAAGGGTAGCGACATCATACCGAGAGTTAAGTGTTTGAAAAAAACACTTCTTTCGATCAGATGAAGTCTAGTAGTCTGGTTGATGGCCGCGCACCGTCCTCTATGACGGTTAAAGTAATACAATAGGAGCACAAAGTTTCGGCAGAAATGCCAATGTCCAGGTGGCTGAGATGGTGTTAAGCATCCGACGCGATATCGGAGGACGCGGGCTCTTCTTTTTTGTTGATACATACATAACATCACGCCGCTTTCCCGTAGGGGTAGGCCGAGACCACAGATTTCCACTTGCTACGATCCTTGCATATCTCTTTCGCTTCATCTACATTCATCAATCCTTTCACACATGAGCGTCGGTTTAGGGTCCTCCTGACCTGTCCTTTTTTCAAAACATCTTCAATTTGATTTCGGAATGTTCGTCTAGGTCTTCCCCTTCCAACACTTCCGTTCACTTGTCCTATGTATACCTGTTTAGTCAGTCTCAATTCATTCATTCTCTCTACATGTCCAAACCATCTTAACATACCTTTCTCAATTTTTTTATCTCAACCTTTCTATTCTTTATCCTGTCACTCCGTTTGACTCCAATCATGCTTCTCGATGCTCTTATCTCCACTGCGTTTATTCTACACTCATGCTTTTTCTGCCATATCTTCTGAATGTTCATAAACGCGTGCAATGCTCCGTTCACCATGTTTCCAACATTCACTCTCCTTACTATGTCACTTTCACACTCTCCGTCTTTTGTAAACATGGATCCCAAGTATACAAACTCTTTCACTTGCTCCACTTTTTCACCTCCAATCATAATAAAGCAATCGGTCATTCTATCATCTCGTTCAAACACCATCACTTTCGTCTTATTTACATTTATTTTCATTCCCTTTCTTTCTGAAGCTTCATGCATAACATTTACCATCTCCTGCAACTCCTTTACCAACGACGCAAGTATCACGTGGTTATCAGCTTAGAAAAAAACATTTGATGCGTAACTCATTCATTCTTAATCCACATTCACTGTCTTTCAGGTTTGTCAAACAGTTATCCATGAATAAGTTGAACAGCCTATTCCCTTTTCTAAGCCCAGCTTGTGCATCCCATACTTTATCATCTGTCTCTTTTATGACTCGTTCAATCAATACTTTCGCATATAGTTTACCGACGACGCTGAGGAGGCTGATCCCGCGGTAATTCTTACAGTCTTGTTGCGAGCCTTTTCCTTTATATAGCGGCACAATCACAGCCTTGCACCAGTCACTTGGTACTCGGCCGCTCCTCCAACACATATTAAAAAGGCGGTGCAACAGACTAGCTACTATGCCTCGCCCAGCTCTCAGCATCTCGACTGACACTATCATATCCTGCACCCTTACCTAATTTCATACCATTTAACGCTTTGAAAATCTCATCCATACTTATTTCATTTTCATCATCACTAGTATTCATAAAAGTTCCAGGAACTTATATCTTTCAAATAAACTTTCAAAATACTCCTTCCATCTTTTCAACACACATTCTTCTCCTTTTATAATGCTTCCATCATGACTTCTGATTTGACTCAGCTTTTGCCTCGAGCTGTTCTTATGGATTTCCAGAAAAACTTTATATTTGACTGGAAATCTTCAGAAAGCCTTCTGTCAAACATATCCATTCGTTCATCTTTCTTTCTGCTTACAACTTCCTTAACTATCGTTTTGTTGATGTTGGTTAAAAATGTAAAATTAATTGATTGTGATGTTCAAACAAGCCGTTGTGATTGATCGATTTGATAGTGTAAATTATGGAAAGCTTATATGTAGCTAAAGACAGTGCTGCGTTCAATATGGGTGTTTGTAGGTTTATTAGACGGAAAAGGCACAGCAATAGTGTGCATATTTTCCCCTCGCAAAATATTCCAGAACTATTTGAACGGTAGGTAATTAGTATTATTATATGTTCTTTGACGTTAATATAACGCTAAGCTGTCTCCCCTCTCTTGTAGCTTTTTGGCTGGGATTTGAGGTCAGAGGGTTCATACGGCGGGCAATTTAGAATTATCTTTTATACATTGTGGCGTCAACTTATGTATGTACATGGCAACACGCCTCGCCCGTCTGTGGACTGGCGTATGTTTTATCTATGGACAACTTACCAATTCGCGCCTAACCATAAAACTTGACAAGAGTTTAAATACTAAACTGATTACCTACGATATTATTGCGCTGTTACTGTACAATTATTGAATAGTGAATATATCAGTAATGTTCATGTCAATATGTCCGTCTATGTGCTTCTAAACTGTGTCGTCATACGTGTACTTACAATAAAACCAGTGATACACTAGTTTGTGTTTAGTTACTACAACCCTGTGTTTGACTCCCAGTGGATACAAGAACAAACTGGGGAGACGTGCCTTTGACCGTCGTACCAGTGGCACCAACAACGCATCTCCCCTCTAAAGTGGTGACCCCTTCGGAACTGTGAGTCCACAGGGTGCATGACTAAGACGCCGACGACACGGCATAAGTCGAGACGCAACTACACTCGACACAAGCAGTATTTGTCTACAACGCGCAATACATCGGCTGGAATAGACGTCCCAACGTGACAGCATCACGAAGTGTAATCAGCAGCAGACTCGCTAACGCAGATACTACGTGACCGTCAATCGGCGTATAGTGATACCAAGTGATTTATAGCAGCTCTTCCATTGTACTAGGTACTTTCAAAACGTCTATCTACACCAGTCGACGTGTTTAACAAGACAAGCAGCTACAATCAATCAGCCCGCTGCTACATTAGACTGCAGAGACTGGCACCAGCAGCTTACTGCAATGTGTACAAGCAAATGTTCAAATGTGTTTGCTAAGGTGATGATGATATCCAGGTATTGAACTTTATTTACCATAACATGACACATTACATGGTGCTGGACTAACATTTTGTGTTGATAACAATATTGCAAGCTGACAATAACATCTGCAGTAAACTTACAAGTCACGGTGAAAGACAAATTTTTGTGTGTGCTTAACTGTTTAATTATACTAAAATACCTGTCCAAATTCAAGTAATTTAATGCATAGAAGATTCCATGCATATTTTTCCTTAAACTATTTTATGAGAATTTTCTGTTAAGGCCACATAGTTCTTAAGGGCCCGTTATTCTAAAAGTATTGTTTTGTGAATGTAATTTTTTTTTCTTTTCCCCTTATAAACTTGAAATTTTTTGGTGTAATTGCATGTATAGCTTGATTATCTGTGTTTTGTATGTCTTACTTTGTAAAATTTTTGAACGCTCTCATCACACCCCCAATATTTTAACATTTTGGTTTCCCTGGTTATCTTATTTTCCTTTTGGTCTTGTGTTATACTAATATTGGAGACAGTGCTGTTGGGAATTTGGACAAGCTTCTGCAGCCATGGCTGAACCCACCCAAACTAATCATAACCTAACTGGCATGAGCGGTGAGCAAGTTTCTGCTTTTAATGTTGCCGCGGAAAATTTATCAGTGAATAGGGTAGCCATTCGAACCCCTCCCTTTTGCAAGGATCGGCCTGCTTTATGGTTTGCAAGCCTTGAAGCACAGTTTTGCATAAACAACATTACACATGAAACAACCAAATTTAATTATGCTATCGCACATCTCGATACAAATTGTACAAGGGAAGTCGAAGACATCATTTTGCAGCCACCTAAAGAACAGCCTTACTCTAAATTGCGAGATGCAATTATATCCCGATTTTCAGAATCGCATGAACAGAAGGTTCGACGTCTTCTTGAAAAAGAACAAATCGGTGACAGAAAACCATCCTCTTTCCTTCGGCATTTAAAGTCCTTGGCAGGACCTATGTTCCCAGATGACCTCCTGAAAACGATATGGACAAGCCGTTTGCCCCGATACCTACAAATTGTTTTGGCAGCGCAGCGACTTGACACATTAGCTGAGCTCAGTGAACTGGCTGACAACCTGATGGAAATCAACACACAACCAGCAACATATGAGGTATGTGCCAGCCAATCGTCATCAACCCCGTCGCATACGAATGCTGACATACAAGGGCTAATTAATAAGGTGGATGAGCTCACCCGTATAGTAGCATCGCTGACTACTTTAGATGGTAGTGGACATAACAGTTGAGCATGTGGACGTAGCTCGAATAGAAATCGCAGCCGGTCACGTTCTCGAAACCCACAACTCTGTTTTTACCATGATCGCTTTGCAGCTAAAGCACGCAAGTGCGTTCAACCGTGCAACTGGTCTGGTCCAGCTCCTAACAATCAGGAAAACTCAAGCAGCGGTCGGTAGAGGCGACAGCCGATTGCTCCCCAACAAGTCGCCGACTCTTTGTAACCGACCAGTACTCTAAACGAAAATTTTTGGTGGATACTGGTTCGGACTTATGTTGCATACCTCGCGATTATGTAAAGGGACATACACACCAACCTCAACCCTATAACCTAGTGGCTGCAAATGGTACAAAAATTAACACATATGGGTTATTACAATTAAATCTGAATTTAGGTCTGAGACGCGATTTTAAGTGGGGTTTTGTCATTGCAGACGTGGAGAACGGAATTATTGGTTCAGATTTTCTGTCGCATTACCATCTTCTTCCCGACTGCACCCAAGGTCGACTGCGTGATGGTAAGACTGGACTGTCTTCCCACGCTGACCTGTGTGCCGTTGAACAACCAAGCGTGAAAGTAGTGTCACTTCCTGACTCACCATATACCACGATTCTGGCCAATTACCCCAGCATAACGCGACCACCTGGAGCACCTCGAGACCTAAAGCATTCAACCGTACATTATATTAACACTACGGATGGTCCCCCGGTGACGGCTCGACCACGACGACTGGCACCGTTGAAGCTTCGCGCCGCCCAGAAAGAGTTTGAGGAAATGGTTCGTGCCGGCACTGCCCAACCATCGAGCAGCTCTTGGTCGTCTCCGCTACACCTCGCTCCTAAAAAAGACTCAACGTGGCGTCCTTGCGGTGACTACCGCGCTCTAAACGCACGCACCATCCCTGACCGCTACCCCGTACGGCACATCGGTGATTTTGCTCAAAATTTAGCTGGCTCTTCTGTGTTTAGCACAATCGACCTGGTTAAAGCGTACCAACAGATACCGGTTAACCCTGCAGACGTCTGCAAGACCGCAATCATAACACCTTTTGGTTTGTACGAGTTTCGTTACATGACGTTTGGCTTAAGGAACGCCGGGCAAACATTCCAAAGGTTTATCGACGAAGTAGTGCGAGGGCTAGACTTCTGCTATGCGTATATAGATGACATACTGCTGTACTCCAGGGACCAGGCGCAGCATGCTGAACATCTGAATATTCTTTTCCAAAGATTGCATGAATACGGTGTTGTCATCAATACCGAAAAATGTGTTTTCGGTGCAGAAGAAGTGTCTTTCTTAGGCTACAGGATCAGTGCAGCAGGCACGCGTCCCCCTGAGGACCGGATCCGGGCTCTGGTAGAGTACTCCCCACCAAAAACAGTGCAAGGCATGCGCAGATTCATCGGGATGGTCAATTACTACCGACGTTTTCTTCCTGACGCCGCAAAATACCAGGCGCCCTTAATCGATGCCGTTGCAGCTATACAAGGGAATGCAAGTTTACAGCAGCGTAACAAAGTTGATGATAGCTGGCAACCGTTGGCCTACTTTAGCAAAAAGTTGACGCCTAAGCAAGTAGAGTGGCCAGCATACCATCGCGAACTCTTAGCCGTGTATGAGAGCGTCCAACACTTCAGGCATATTTTAGAGGTTCAACATGCTACGATTTTTACAGATCACAAACCTCTCATATACGCCTTTGTACAGAAAAGAGAGAAGCTAGCACCCACTCAGCAAAACCAATTAACGTTCATAAGCCAGTTCACAACAGACATCGTCCACATCAAGGGTACTGACAATGTGGTAGCAGATGCAATGTCCCGCATCGAGTCCATCTCACTTGAAGAGGATTATTCTGCACTCGCTCAGTCGCAAAGTTCGGATGAAGAACTGGCTGGGTTGCGCAATAATTCTTCCCTCAAATTTGAGAACATCCTGATCCCAGGCACTAACGTCACGGTACTGTGTGACACGTCAACCGGCCGACCTCGACCTTATTTGACGCCGCCATTTCGTCGAGCCGCATTCGACCGTTGCCACAAACTCAGCCACCCTGGTGCGCGGGCAACCGCTCGCTTGGTGACTGAGCGATATGTATGGCCAAAAGTAAACGTGGACTGTCGCAATTGGGTGCGCCTCTGTCTACATTGTCAGCGCAGCAAAGTAACCCGACACACCAAATCTCCTCTGGGTCATTTCGACAACCCATCTGGAAGGTTCAGACACGTCCATATTGATATCATAGGTCCACTGCCGCACTCCAATGGCTTTAATTACTGCCTCACTGCCATAGACAGGTTCACCCGCTGGCCAGAGGTGTGGCCTATGTCTACCATTACGGCAGAAGCAGTCGCAGACACATTCACAACTGGGTGGATATCCCGCTTTGGGGTACCCAACATTTTGACGACGGATCAAGGTCGTCAATTCGAGTCCGTTTTGTTTCAGCGCCTCATGAACGTGTGCGCAACGAAACGGATTCGTACGACCAGTTACCACCCCTGCGCAAACGGCATGGTAGAACGGATGCACCGCCAGCTCAAAGCATCACTGATGTGCCATAATGATACGTGGACGAAAGCGCTACCGCTCGTTCTTCTCGGTATGAGGACGGCGCTCAAGGAAGACTTAAACACCTCGTCCGCTGAGCTCGTCTACGGTGAGACTCTGCGTTTGCCTGGTGAACTTATCGTGCCTGCAGAAGTACCCAGGAACCCAAACGACGTCGCAGACTTTGTAAGCGAGTTGAGAACCCGTATGGAACTTTTACGTCCAGTTCCCGCTTCTCGCCACGCTCAACCGCCATCTTTTGTGTATAAAGATTTAGAAATAGCTACCCATGTTTTGCTTCGCGACGACACGGTACGACGACCGTTGCAGCCTCCATATACCGGACCATACCGCATTATAAGAAGGAGAGGTAAAACTCTCACCTTGGAGTTGAATGGCAGGGAAGCTACCGTTAGCGTAGATCGCGTCAAGCCCGCACATTTGGATTCTGGCGTATCATTTGAAAGCGCTGCACCATCTTCGCCAGCCACGCCAAATCCAAATGTTGCTACTCCAATACCACCTGTCGTACCTGAATCAGCTTACGCGTTTTCCAGCCCTGCTGCTCCTGCGGGTCCAAAACCATTTTCGACACCTACCCCACAACCTGCTCCTGTCACTACCAGGACCGGAAGGAGGGTAAAATTTAGAAATATTTTAGATTAATAATTTTTTTTCTCTTTCGCCCCTAGTTTTTTTCTCTCCGTGGGGGGGTGATGTGGCGTCAACTTATGTATGTACATGGCAACACGCCTCGCCCGTCTGTGGACTGGCGTATGTTTTATCTATGGACAACTTACCAATTCGCGCCTAACCATAAAACTTGACAAGAGTTTAAATACTAAACTGATTACCTACGATATTATTGCGCTGTTACTGTACAATTATTGAATAGTGAATATATCAGTAATGTTCATGTCAATATGTCCGTCTATGTGCTTCTAAACTGTGTCGTCATACGTGTACTTACAATAAAACCAGTGATACACTAGTTTGTGTTTAGTTACTACAACCCTGTGTTTGACCCAGTGGATACAAGAACAAACTGGGGAGACGTGCCTTTGACCGTCGTACCAGAGGCACCAACAACGCATCTCCCCTCTAAAACATATTTAATTTTTATGTCAAGTATGTATGATGTAAATTTCTTTTAATTGAATTATATCACGAATTTTATCCTGTGTGTATAGTATGTGATTGAAATACTTGTTTGCATATATGTATCTCCAAAACCCCCGAATAATTTTGTATGCTTATCATATTATTCAGAATTTGGTGCTAGATGGTTCTTAGTCATGTTTTTTTTAAATTGCTAATAGGCTAGCCTTTGACCACTGTCCCACATGATGGTAAATGATAATGCGTTTGTGTTAATATGTGTTTCATGTTAACCCAGATTTACTGGGTCTCGAGGACAGCTGCCGGAACACATTGGTGTAGCTAGCCAGGCATTTGAAAAATGCACTATTGCACCTGGCTTTAACGACTACATTTCTAAGACAATAACCGGTACAATAACTGTACATTTCTTAGTACGAAAACGGTCACCCATCCAAGTCACGTTCATGACATACCACCAGGCTCAAACACAGAGTACCGCAGCTATACTTATAAGTAGAAGAAGTCTTTGGGTAAACTATGCGATAATATTATCATATCACTTTTTTCAAGGCGATTAACAATAAAGAGGTATTTAAATATAGGTATATTGTCTCATTCATTACCTTGACCCTTTCTGTAGTCGTATAAATTTCACACACTGTCACGGGGAAACGTCTAGATGTAAATAAACTTAAATAAAGACAGACGCTTCGTGATCACAAAGTTTTTTATTTTAAATTAAATGCCTAGAGGCCTAGCTGCGGCAGGGGCAAAGAGCGTGGGTTAGGGCCTACGTTATTGTATACGATCTTTCCTTTCTTCTGGTTTAGTACTATCCTGCTTATGGGCGCACGGTAGGGTCCTGGTCCTTGTCTTGGTTCAGGATGTACTCCAGGATCCGGTGACGTGGGATCATAAGGTGGCCGTCTAATTCAGTCACCAGCTATTTTACTGCGAATATTGGACCCTGGAACGCGTATAAAAAAACAGGCGTTATGGCCAGGCCTTTTAATGTGGACCCACGACAACAGCAGATGGAAAGTACTGTGTAGTAGTTGTGTTGCCGTGGATGTCCAATCAGAAACGGAGATGACAATATTTGCGAAAGAATTTTAGATCTAAATATTTAATACAACAATGAAAATAATATTTTTGATAATTAAGTAATAGTAAGTATGAAGATGAGGTAACTACTATGAAAGTATGATGATTTTATATAAAAAGTAGAATACCATAAAGAAGTATGAAAATATCTACTTTACAGAAAACACCAAAGAAAATGAGAATAGGTAAATACAATAAATTTAAATGATTTGCAGCTGATTAAGATATTGCAAGCAATAGTAATTCTGAGGTCTACCCGACGCTATAAAATGTGCACCACTTACCCAATTGCGGGGTCGAAATCACATTAATAATATCTATTAAATCTCTTGAGGGAACGGTAGGGACGCGTCAATTTTATCTATCGGTTACGTGTTCTTTAAGAGCGTACGTAGCAGAGACCGACGATATATAATGGTAACATGCGTTCACCTCAAAACCAGTGACCGGTGTGTCGGGGCGGCCCGAGTCCAGCCGAGCTCGCGGACAGACCTCCGCCGCTGCGCTTCAATACAATAGGAGCGATAAGGAATGAGACTAAAATGTTGCTCGCGTTGATGGATTTATTTAAGTAATAATATTATGATTTGTTTATGTTTGTGTTGTAATTATTAGAAGGTTAAGGTGTAAATGTTACCTATTTAATAAGTGTAAATATATAATGATTGTAAATATGTTATACAGAATACATATATATGTAACGATTAACGTTACAACACACACAATTTTACAGTATTAGTAAAGCATAAAAATTGGATTTTATGCAATCTTCTGCCTCCGGATGCGCAATATTTTTAAATTATGCGAAAAGGTCTCGGCAATAAGAATAATTCGGTTTGTTTTCCGTAAATCTGAGTTATGTCGGTAGCTAGGTACATAATTTACCCCGCGTATTGTAATAAATGACATACCTACCTTCGCTGATATGACTGTAAATTGTACGACTAGGTACCTATCTACCTAATATTTTTCAATCGGTAGATCAAAATGTTTGTCCGAAATGGCTAAGGCTAAATTAAGTAATGGATACTTAAAATAGTTACGTAGGTATAGGTACTTAATTTATCTGAGTATTCTCATACTAGCGTCCGGTTCAAATTCATCTGCTCCCTTGGGACCTCTGTGTAAAATTAAACAAGTAATACAATAAAATTGGCCAAGCGCAAGTAAGGCCTCACTCGGTTCCGCATTGAACTCGTAACAGTTTGTTAGAGAAAAATAATAAGAATGTTATACAAGGAACGAAATGAATCAATTGCGAGTATTAATACGAGGTATTTAGATGGCCGAGCCACGGTAATGTTATCTATACAGTATTTCAACTTCATAGAATCGGACGAAACGCGAGTTATACCTACGCGCCACGATCTCAGCCCGCGCTCAGGCTGCAGACAGTCGCGACTGCGTCGCAGTGACGAATGGACGGTGTGTAATTTTCTTTAACAAAAAATAAGTTCATGTACATATTTAATATGACGAATAGGATATATTGTGCTGTTTTTGGTTGCATGAATTCGTCAATAACGCATCCAGAGTTAACTTTTTATAGATTACCTGGAAACTCTGAAAGGTAAGACTATAAAATAAATGTACTTACTAGAAGGTAGGTTACCTACATAATGCGTGTCTATTTATGGATAAGTGTATTTCCTTTTATCTCCTGAAACTGGATTAATAATAAAATAAGTTTTAATAGAGTAAAGGAATGACACGAGTGAAATAAGTAGTTATAGGCGGTTCATGAATCACGATACGGTAGGTACGCTTGCGTTAAAACCTCGGGGCATGGGTGTTTTGTTTTGTTACTTTGTATAATTCAAAATAAAGACGTGGTATTTTATCAGTACTAATATATAATATATAATCAGTACTTATATTATAAATGCGAAAGTAACTCTGTCTGTCTGTCTGTCTGTTACGTTTTCACGCCAAAGCTACTGGACTGGACTGAATTTATAAGACTGATTTGTCATTCAAAAATAAACATGGTTTTTTAATTAAATCTACCAATCAAAAAACAACACGCATTTTTATTAAACACTACCTATTTCATTCACATTATTTTATTTGTTTATACAAAAAAAGTATATTTACAATCACAAAACAAAATGGAAACACAAAGTAGGCAAATGTAATCAAAATGCTGGAGCCCTATCGCATGTTTACGTACCGCGCGGTAGTAGGTAGTTATTTAGAGGACAGAGCTGAGTTAAGATACTGTATAGATAACATTACCGTGGCCGAGCGCAGCGAGGACGGCTATAGTCCGAGTAGGAATTGATGAATTTCACCCGTCCTAACACTCTACTTTTCATTTTGAATATAAGGAAAGTAAAAATTGATTAATTATTCATAACTAATAATAACATGTGTAGAACATATATAAAAGTTATAGAGAAGTTAGAACAATTCGTGAAATATATGGTAACATTTTTGTTCGCATATTTACGGGCTGCTATAGACCGAGTAGCAATTGATGACTTTCATCTGTGTTAAACACTCTACTTTTCATTTCGAATTTAAGGAAGGGGTAATGTTGTATTTTTCTGAATTAATACTAACTTGAGTAGAACCGATTTAAAAGTAATTGAGAATTGAGAACGATTTGTGAAATACCAGGTAACATTTTTGTTTCTATTATTTACTGGCGGTTATAGACCGATAGAAATAGATGACTTTCATCCGTGGCAGTAGCGCCTTCTGAGGAACTGATATCTTAAACTGCGATCAAGACGCCTGCCAAGCTTGGCAAATCCCCCTAATTGGGGGAGACAGGCTTCAGCAGGGACAATCCGGCTGATACAGTAAAATAGTAGCTTTTCTAATATATCCATTAGTAATAATAACATGCGTAGAACCTACTTAAATAAAATTAATTGAGAGGTTAAAACAATTTGTGAAATATAAGGTAAAATTTTTGTTTGGAATATTTACGGGTGGCTATAGACCGAATAGGAATTGATCATCTGTGATAAACAGTCTACTTATCATTTCGAATATAATAATATGGAAGGTAAAAATAGTGTACGTAAAAGCAGTGGTCGTGCAGGCTGCACGTTCATTTTGTTTTAAACTAGTTATATTAGTTATAGAAAAAAAAAATTGTTATTAATCACAGCATCAAAACTATATGTGAGAAATCAGTGTACCTAAGAATATACAGGATATGATACATAATATAAATACCGAAATTCGAGATACATGTTTACGTGAATGAAGCTCATCGATGCGAAATATGCTTGTTTACCGTAGGCAATTAAAGCGATTGTCATTATTACTATGTGATTAAGTGCGATTGGTGAAAATTTTATTGACAGCAAATGACTAGGGTTGAAAGAAATGCATTCCCATACGAGGTATTTAGATCCCGAGCGCAGCGAGCGAGGGTGGCTATAGTCCGAGTAGGAATTGATGACTTTCACCCGTGTTAAGCGCTCTACTTTTCATTTCAAATTTAAGAGAAGTAAAAAATAATCGTGTTGCTAAAAAATATTTATTAAAAATAATAACATTAACATATTAAAACTTCCTTAGAGGTTCGAACTATTTGTGAAATTTTAACTTGAAATTTTGTTCGGAATATTTACGGGTGGCTATAATCCGAATAGGAATTGATAACTTCCGAAGTGTTAAATACTACTCTTTTATCTACTAATATAAGGTTAATAATAAAAAAACAGATAGTTTTTTTTATAATATTTATTTTGATTATAATAACATTAGTAGTACCTACAAAATTACAAATGTACGAGAAGAAACATTTTAGTCATGTGTGGGATTCGAACCCGCGTCCATCCACCCATTTAGCCTCTCGTAAATTTGTAGTTTTGTAATGTAATCTGCAGAGCATGCGTTATTGCAAACATAAAAATATTAAAATTAGTAGTACCTATTAAAAAATTATGCAGCTAAGTCCAAGTAGGAATCGATGACCTCCGTCCGAGTCAATCACTCTGCTTTTCATTTAAAATATGAGGAGAGTATAAATTAATAGTTTTTCTATAAAATTTACTTAAAATCGTTAACATGAGTAGAATATAATATTTATTGAGGAATAGAACAATTTGTGAAATATAAGGAATTTTTTTGTTAGTTTTTTTTATAATTACGTACCCTGCCAAATAATATAGTTTTTTTTTTAATTTTAAATACGGAACATAATGCGTCTCCCTGGGGGCCATCCCGCATAAAAGGTTTTCTTTATTCACACTGCTCTTTAAAACATTGTGACAAAAATTTTCATACAACATAAACTAACTTCACAAAGACACATTAATTATGTTTTAACCTACTCTTTTTAGCATTTGCGTAAACACAAACGTAGTTGTTATTATTTGTTTCATAACAACAGAGTATTTAGAACGAAAAAACTTGGACATCTAATTTTAATTACACCAATGGTTACCCCATGGCTACAAGTCATTCCGGCCCTTGAGAAAGAAGCATTAACTATGAGTTTTTCCCACCCTTAGGTGGGAAGCAACGTCTTTCACCCAATATTCGAAATGCCATATCTCCGTTTGAAATCATATTCTTTACACTGCGATCGTGACGGCCGCTGTGCAGTTTGACAGTTGTGATGAAATGCATATTCTGTTATAGGCACAGGTTACCTCTTAACATCAGGTGGGCCTTGTGCTTGTTCTGTCACAATGACATTAAAAAAACAAAGGCACGCAACAAAGTTTTAGAAAATGAAATTAGTATACCAACAATTTTCAACTTACGTCAACAATAATTATTGATCTATTTGATAAATAACTAATCCTAATTGCATAAGTAATACCTTTCCAACTGTTACATTCACATTTCTCTTATTGTCACATGTCACAACACTTTGACTACCTGTTTCACTACTTCCTCGACTTACGGTTTTACGAAGGTGATGGTTGAGCGAATAAAGTTAGCCATACAGGCATGCAGTTTCTAAATGGAGAAATAACGAAAGAGGAATAGAATTATCCAAAAACCCTGGTGTTTCTATTCACATATGCCACACTTGTCTGTTTAGTAGTCTCATATTGAATACGGTTTTACAAAGGTGATGGTTGAGCAAATAAACTTAGTCATAGAGGCATGCAGTTTCTAAATGGAGAAATAACGATTAGGAGAAATGGAATGCTTCAAAAACCCAGGTGTTTCTATTCAAATATGCCACAATTGTCTGCTTAGTCGTATTTTATTGAATCTCTATCTATCTACTAATCTCCGGCATTTGCCTTTATATAGACCTATGTTTTTTTAGATATCCGAATTGGACAGACTAGCCCGTGACCGCAATCTCAGCGGATTTTTAGTGGTAAATATTCGCATTTATAAGTAGTCGCAATTACCCGAGCGAAGCCGGGGCGGGCCGCTAGTATAATATATTTTTCGTTTTAAGGTGCATATTTTATATTATGGGGCATCAATCAATATCAATGTTGCCCCAGTTAACACGACATATTTCACAGTATCGAATTTTTTAGGTAAGTCTTTACTATTTCATTGATTTACATTTACAAATTAATTTTGGAGTAATTTTTTTTATTTATATTTCGTTACCTATGGTTAAGGCGCAACTTCGCGGAAAAGAGGTGAGTTCGATAACCCACATGGGTTAGAAATTTTGTATGCTAAAAAAAAATGTGAATGTGATTTTATCATATTAAGAAATATTTTAATGGGTTTGCTCATCTTCCGAGCAACATGCTGACTTGAATAAACATATTTAAGAAACCGATAAGTTAGCCTTTGCTCACAATCCCAACTAATAGTAAGTGATTATGTCTTGTAGTAACAGATGGTGGTATGGAATCTGGCTCTCAAGGACAGCTGCAGCAACATCCAGTAAATTTTGGAAAGTTCTATTTGAGGGTGGTAGTTAGCTATGTATGCTTTCTGACTCAAGGCAAAATGCCCTACCACCACTTAAAATTCCACTAGCAGCCAACCATCCAAACGACTCAGCTGCTAAACTCAGTTTATTGTTTATGAATCACTTGGCAAGCTCTACTACCATCTTTAATTAAATAATTATCTTAAAACATACATATGAATATTTTTGGTCTTTTATGAATGCACGCCTGTATGGCTGCTACTCTTATCTAGTAATCAGTCCTATAGCTCGTAACGATGTGTTACAAAAGCTTTATTTGATATTTAGATATGCACAAAAGAAGAACCTTTAAATGCTACGATTATATACCTACTGTATTAGCCAGATTGTCCACTGCTGAACACAGGCGCTCCCATTTAGGGGAGGTTTGCTATAAAACCCACGCTTCGCAGGCGTCTTGGGGATATTAAATGCGATTCTATAATCGTTTCAACACTCATCGATTATTGTCTAGAATATCTCCGGTAACATTAATAAGAAAGTTTATAACACGGGCACTAACTAGTCTCTGATTTTAATCTTGGCGATTAAAAATAAATTACTTCAACTTATTCCGAATACCATATTATGCATCTGACAGGACTAGTCAAGTTTTAGTCAGTTAATCAAGATTTGAAGCAATGATGGCTCAGTGGCATTGGCTATGGACTGCCGCGCAGCAGGTCCATGGTTCGAATCCCGCCGCGGGCTTGAGCTTCACCGGCATGGTGGAAGGGCATTTTGCGAATGTCCGCCTGGCTAGCGACCACCCTCAAGTAGAAAATGTGTCGCCAAGCACCTAACGGTGTGTTCCGGCACCAGTCCTAGAGAGAGTGAAATTACGGGCACATGAGACTAAACAACTATGTCTCAAGGTGACGGGAGCAGTGCAATTCGTCACTTGTGACGAAATGCGTCTGTTATAGGCAGAGGTAACCGCTTAACATCAGGTGGACCTTGAGCTTGTTCTGTCACAATAACATTAAAAAAAACATAGTGGGTAGAAACTAGTGGCTCTGAGAGCTGAAGACCTGGCGATTAAAACTTTTGGTTACGATTTCAACCCCCACTTTAACCGTTTGATTTTTTTTTTCAAAAAAAACATATACTAAGTAGGTACTTCATTCGCAATGTTTCACGAGAACCCATTGAGATACCCGTGTGTGAGCCGCACATTCAGACATACGGAAGAATTTTTGCCCTTCCTGAAACCGAGACGCTTCGCGGCTCGCACGGTCAGTAAATAGTTGATACACCGAAGAAGCTTCATGGGATTCTTCTGGTACCTAGTATAATTTATTGTAAGGAAACTCCGAAACATCTGTATGTTTATTTTGCGACTGATAATAGCGTGCATGCACTATTACTGACCTATTACTCCGCAAAGTAGAGCATGGAATAACGCATTATAATAAAATATCTCTTACAGCTACATCTCTAAGATGGTAGTGATCGTTCAGTCTAAAAATGCACGCCCCTACAACATGCAATACACGAAACTTCGTCAATATCATTGGAATTTCAGTCATTATAGTTTGTGTGTGATTGACGTGAAACTGTCCGAGGTCACAGTAAAATATTTATATAGTCACATTTAGTGGAGGGGTGAGCATTTTAGCCTGGTACATATTAATAAATGCGCCTCAAGTGTGAAGTGGTGTGAATGGAACATCTGTCAAAAACAGCATCATAAAATATTGAACTTAGAAACTAACAACAGTATATTTATAATAATAATAATAATAATAATTATTTATTTCAGTCATTAAACCATAAAATGTACATTCAAACATATCATTAATAACATTACATCAAAATACCTTAAAATCAAATAATCACATTATAACGGTCATTTAACATTAGTGACATCGTAATCAAAAGGTTAGTATAATCAAATATAATCATAAGTAGTATTCCAATAAGCTAAAAATAAAATAATAATAGTACAATAAGTCAAAGTATTAAAAAATAAAATAAAATAATTATAATGTCAAATAGAAGTAGGTACGTGATAATGTCAAATAATGATTTAAGATAAATTTACTTGCCCAGTGACAATTTTTACCCATCTATATTGGATAGGGCAGTCTGGTCGTGATTCAAACATCTGCAGGATACCGCTACCAGTGCCTCGCGTGCGCCGGGATAAGCTGGCGACTTTTTTGCGAATTATTGCGTGAAAACCATCCGTGCGCGCTTCCGCAAACATCCCGGACGCACTGCAATAACGAGGCAGTGACAACAGCATCCTGAAGACATCGTTATATTGGACTCGCAGAGAACTGGCGGCCCGACGAGTATGGTTCACCCATAGACTGCTGGAGTAAAAAGACTGGCAGTAAGCCTTAAAAAGGCAGATTTTTACTTCTTTAGAGCAGCGAGCAAATCTACGAGCTAGCATATTTCCTCGTACCGCCAGCGCCCTGCGCTCTCTCTCTATGTCCATATCATCTTTAAGCTCTTCGGTGACAATGTGCCCCAGGTATTTAAAACTACTTACCACCCTCAGAGCCGCACCATTGAGCACAATAGGCGGAACACAAGCGGGCTTTATTCTACCACTCTTAAAAACGAGAACTTCGCTTTTAGTAGAGTTATACCTTAGCCCGTGTTCCACCGCATACGCTTCACAAATTGTGAGTAGTTTGCGAATCGCACCAACTGACGGACCTAGCAGCACCATATCGTCAGCATAACTTATGTTATTGACAGATACTCCGTCTATAAAACAACCAGTATGCGTGCTGCTGAGTTCGCCAATGAGGTCGTTAACATAGAGTAGTAGTTTATGAAGTAAGAAAATAAAAACTATTAAAATTTACGAAAAAAAATATTTACCGGTTACTATTTTACTATGTAGTAAAATTATAACATAGAAACGAATCATTTTATCAACATAGGAATGTTTTGGCAGTGCTTCATTTATAGTTGAAAATGATTCACATACGATTTCATTGGTATTTAAAAAAAAACACTCGCAAAATAAAACATACAATGGATGCAAAACGTGTAAGTTTTTGGTCACATATTCGATATTCCAAACATCAAAGATTCTCTCTTTCAGTATAACTCCGAGATTTATACAATGTAGTTATAAAAATTCAGTACAAAGTCTGAGTCTAGGCAAAAGTGCTATCTGGGTGGACCCAACTTGATAGTGGGCTTTCCCATTGTCCACCTACGAGTAAAGAGTATAGTATTCTGTGAAAGGCTGCGAAACAATTACACTCTGAGGTGCTGAACGCAGCCCAGCTGTATGGCTGTTGACATTACTTTGACAGTTCTTAGTTACTGATCTATGGTTTACAATTCGCAGCTGGCGGTGTTGGATTGTTACTGTTTTTGTAGTTTTTGAGTCGCAGATAAAATAAATACTTGATTTATCATGCTTACAAATAGCTTTTCAACAAATACTGCATCGTGCTTCTAATGACTTTAACTTACGACGTAGGAAAACATCATGAATAAGGTAAAATAGACATGTTTTTTCACACCTGACAAACATCATGCATCCGATGATTGTGTGTATTTTTTTCACAATGCACCGTAAATTCACTGGTATATCATATCTTACTATTTTCAAAATAAACCCGATCATGTTTATATCGATTGCGACAAACAATGCTAATGTTTTATTTTCCAATATGGCTTACCCCCGGTCAATTCGCGTAAGTACACATTTTAGGTACAATTACGTATACTTAAAAAGCGAAGACTTGAGAGCATCACTTATCGCTAACTTTTCTGTTTATACCTACTTCAAAGTACGAGATCAAGATTTTGTTACATTGTTTATTTCATTTACATAGGTTACATAAGACCATTTACAATGTTTCTTATGTTTATATACATAATTGATATATGATACATAAAACACACAATTAAAGTTAATGTTTTCTCTTTCAGAGTCATTACTTCCCTGCAATATATAAATAACCTAGTAAAACAAGGTAAGGTAATTTATTCACTAAACATCCTAAAATTCATTTAAGTCATTAATTTGAAATATTATAATCATATATCTCAGGCTATAAAGCAAATGCAGTGCTGCACTTAACATATAGATTGAGTTTCAGATTAAGTTTTTCTTGGAGTAAGGCCTATGAGCGTATAACTGGAATGGTTTCAGAGTATGGTTTTGAAATTTTGAGAATAAGTACTTGAGTTAAAAACCTGCATATAAAAAAACAGAGCACACAGATTGTGATGCAATTTTTTTATAGTTTTATGTCTGAATTTATGTACCCTGATTAGGATAGTTTCAAGTTTCTGACAGTCTCAGAACTGTATGTGCACAACCTGAATAAGATAGATGAGGTTATTATCTATTTTAGAACCTCTACATGGTCTTATCTTAAAAACCCATAGGGTTTTTATAAACCCCAGAGGCATGGAAGGAGAGCTGCTACCAACTGCTGACATAGCACTGGCACCATTTCCCTTACTCACCCTTTTCCCCGTATCCTCAGCAACCCCTCATTATCACTCAACTAAAGTTGTGCATCTTATATGTCCTAAGCAATATACTTAGAGTTTAGGGCAAAAACTTTACATTAGCTATGTAGGGCCACCTGCATCTTCACCCCTTGTTATGTTTTATGCAGGCTTTTATTAATAAAATACCATTTTATCTTCAGGCATATATGTAATTCATTTTCTTTTCACAACATGACAACTGTTTCTATCAATATGTAAGGTTATAACTTTTTGTGCAGCTACCCTATCTATTATATTATTTTTATATCAGTACATAACACCCCTATTTTGGTTTTAATTGTTTTAAAGTCAATTATTGATTAAACTACCAATTATCACTATAACCATATTTCTATTCTGATGTTTGTGAAATCAGTATAATACTTTCTTTTTTTTTCATTTCATAAAATGGTATGTAAGTCAAATGCATTTATGCTGTCCATTACTAAAAACTATTTCACAGATGTAGCTATGTGTTTGTTCCCTGGCAGAAGTTAAGCTTACAAACTGATCTTAATTTTTTTTATTTTAAGCTCTTTAGTTTGGTATCAAGTTACCAGTGATGTATTGTATACCTGGCATGTCAAAGACAAAAGAAGGAGTTTGAAAAAAATAGGGCCCTTCTGGAAAAGAAAACTGGTCTAATTAAAAGCTTAGACCTACTTCATAATTGAATTAGTTCTACTCAGTTTTGGTTTTTGTACATCATTGAAGTCATATATATTAAGTAAAACTTGTTACATTTTTGTTGGTCAACTGCCTAAGCGTAGTTTTATTGAGTTAGATAATATGTTGTTCAACTGACCAGACTCTTAACCTCTAAACATTGAGCTTGCAATGTAGATTCGGTAATAGATGAAGTCAGTATTAGAAGAAACCGGCCATTTGTGAGTTGTACTGAAACAATGTTCTAAGTTTTACGCTTGTATGTATTACTGTTTTAAAGATACAGAACAAAAAGAAAAATATTTAGTTTGAAAGTTAATTCGCTTTTTTTATTATTTAACTCCATATTTACGTATAATATAAATAATGTGATTAAATAATTAATGAAAACTTATTTACTTTCAAACTTAATATTTTTCTTTTTGTTCTGTATCCTTAAAACAGTAATACATACAAGCGTCAAACATGGAACATTGTATGGGTACAACTCCAAAGATCGCTCGCATTAGGAGGTGGTGTGTTTACTGAAATCTCTATGTTTGGTAGACCTTTTGGGGATTGCAGTGAAGATGGTAATTCTTCAGAAAGCGCTGCTAGGCTGCCCTCCCTCTAGTATTTTTTCCTACGTCGCCTATAACGACTCCCACAGGAAGATATTGAGGGCTACAATACTAGACCAGCACCTCATGGGAATATTGTAACCGCCACTGACTTGTGTTATATAAAAAAAATAATGTAAACTAAACACATTGGTATTGAATTTATGCATACAACTTTTTACTACAGATATTGCATTTTTATATTATAATTATATATATTTTGTATTATAATATAGAGCTATTATCAGAATTTTAGTGAACGTGGGCGCGTCTTAATGTTATGCAAACGGAGGCGCGAGGGTGGGAACGTGCGCGCGTTTAGCTGTGATGCAAACTGAGGGAGGGTATGTCGAAATAACGTGTCACAAAAACACGTTTTTTCGGCACGTGTGGCGGCGGTGATCGGTCTTCATTTCAGTTTCTTCTAACCTTCTCGATACAATCTTTGTATTACGCCCGTTGCTTTACGCAGGCAACCCTTTCACTATATATGATAAAACTAACAAAATGAAGACGACTTCTAGACGTTCTGTGCAGTACTGCAATATGCCCACCATCTAAGATATTGCAGTTTCCGATGGAAACACTGAAGTCATATGCACAAAATCTTTTGCCCATGAGGTTTTCTGACTAGGTGTAAAATTATTAAATGTCTGTTTTAGGACAATGCATCCATTGTGTGACATATGGCTTGGCATCAAAAGTGAGCCTGTGGAAGAAACGCCTGCTGTGGGTAATGTCGCTCGAAGCTGGCAATGGAGGGAAAGAGGCATAGACCCTCCCAACTACCCTCCTAACAAACAAGTTTTTGAAAATATTGCCGAGGACATTCTAGTGCAAAAACCTTTGAACATAAGAGTAAGTATTCAATTTCATTTATAAATTTTGTAGTACAGTGTGGATAAGTTGTAAGACCATATTTATAAAAGATACAAAAAAACTGTCTTTTGTTGTCTGCTATTTTGCTATGAAATCAATTTTGTCATAGTTGATATCTGGCAAATATAATCTGTATTGGCATAATGTTGGTTTGATTATATAAAACATTTGTTATTTTATTTGTACACCAATGACAATGCCTGAAAATAAAACGAACTATTAGCAGCTCATGTCCAGGATACTGTTCCTGTAACACTTCTATAAAAGACTCAGAAAATGTGTTTTATTTAAATCACATTAAATGAGCATGTGATATAATGCTCTGAGGAATTGCAAATAATATACAACCATATTATAACTAAAATTATCAACCAAAAATAAAACATATGCTTATTTTAAGAGAAATTATTCATAAAATTTTACTAATTTCTGTTCCTATTTTTATTTTTGATACAAATAAATGACACTGATATGAACATAAGAATCGCCAATGATTGCAATTATTTTATGTGTATTTTAACTTCCACACTATTTCACCTGTTGGTAAGTTATGAAGTGGTCGAGAATAGTATATACATAAATGCAGTAACTCATTTAATAATACTTCACTAAGAATAAATCTTGATATAAAAAAAAATTATATAAAAATAAGCTTGATTTTGCTATGATTTGGATTAATTCCTTGTATTCTTCTTTTATCATTTTCTGCTTTTGCTTTGTACAATGCCAAACAACCTATTGACACAATTTTTCAAAGCTGTTTGATATCAAAATTCTGCTTAATTACATGCAAATCTAATGAATATTGATAGGATGAAATCTTAATTTTAAAGTGTCTAACTTGCTGTGGACTGGCACCTTAAAGATGTATTCAAGCCACCACTAATAACCTACAAAATGATTTAAAATCACAAAAGCCTAAATATTTATCTATCCGATGAGCTAAAGTATTCATATTATCTTTTTTTTTTACTATGATGAAACATGCACGTGGCCCACCTGATGTTAAACGGTAACCTCTGTGTATAACAGACAAATGCATCTGTTGCGCCCATGACTCTGATGTCTCAGTTGTTATGTCTCATGTGCCTGTAAAACTGGCTCTCAAGAACTGCTGCCGGACGACAGATTTTCTACATGGGGTGGTAGAAAGTCAGGCGAGCATCGCAAAATGCCCTTTCACCTTCCGTAAATAAAGCTCAAGCGGGCGACCTGCAGCATGGCAGTCCATGCCTATTACTGCTCGACTATCATTGCTTCAAGACAAAATTATATATATGTACTAAAATTAATTTCATTCTTTTTTCAGTCTTGTGACCTACCTGGTTATCCACGGTCAACGTTTTTGATGGTGTTTAGTCCTGATGGGTAAGGTTTTGACCACACATTTTTATCATACTATATGAAAAAACATATTTAAACTCCCAAAATGGGAAATTATTTTAGAACAAAGGTGGCGTCAACTCATGGTAATCACAATGTCTATGTATCTGAGCTGGCGAGTGGCAAACATGTGAGGATACTGAAAGGACATCCACGCACACCATGGTGCATTGCTTTCCATCCATCGCATCCACAGCTTATTGGATCTGGATGTCTCGGTGGACAAGTCAGAGTATGGGATATTGCAAGTGTAAGTTTACATTATTCTCATATCAATAAAAAATATTACATCTAGGCATTATTTCAAACAAAATGTTTATCACTTACATTATATAATTTAGCAAATAGTATAGCTATTAAAAATGTTATTAATTTTATTTTATATGGCAACTCAGAATGTCTTGAAGGTTATTGGCTGCGTAAGCTCCAGTAGCGTTGCCAGTTTTTTGAAAATTGCCCTGGAATAATTATATTTTTAACCTGGTTCTGCCTGCTTACAATATTAATGTGCCAACTTTACTTTAGTTCACATTTTCGTGTAAATATTGCAAAATCCTGATGAAAAATCACATGGTTTGATGCACATAATTTTACAATCTTAAACAACGTCAATAAGGGTTAAATATATGTAATGTATATATATTTATGTAAAAAAAAATATGAACACCTTATATTTTATACAAAGTGAGCACACAAATTTCTTCTTAAAGCTTTTAACTGTTTAATTTTTCAATGTTACAAAATAAATAATGTGTATCTTTAATTTCTAGTTGTTTGATATCCATACAGGGTGGTAGTGAAGTGTGGAATGTACGCAATGAGACAGTGATAGCTTCGATCGCCTTCCACCCGCGGGAACAGTTACTGGTCATCGCCACGTACAACGAACTGTACTTCTGGGACTGGAGTCACCCGGCGCCGTTCACCAAAGTTTCTACTAATAATGTCAATGAGAAAGTGAGGTTGGTATTACATTTTTCTAATCCTAAAATTTAAATTGTTTACTTGAATGTCCATATGTTGCAAAGATGTATTATTTGGCAAATTTTTACTATATACTTATCCTTTACTTGGATTGTTTCATTGTAACACCACACAGAAATGATTTACTATATTTCTTATCATCATCTAATCCTTGATATAATCTTATATGTTATTAGCTTTAGTTCTCGATTTAATAATTAGGTCCGTATGCTCATGTTATAAAAGGCGACAAAGGGTCAAAATGCGCCTAATTAGATATTGCTACTTACAAGTCAACCTATAGGTTCAATCTGGAATCTTGTAATACTTGGTCAGTGTCCATGTGGGTCATCGGCTAGAAATGCACATCCCAGCTATTTTACTAACTAATTCTCTTACTGCGGGAGTTGTAAGAAACGATTAAAGAAAAAAATAGACGTGGGGGTTGCAGCGCTTTCTGAAGAACAGCTGTCTTACACTGCGATCCCCAAGACGTTTGCCAAACTTGGGATTTATGGCAAATCAGGAATCTGTTCAGCAGTGGACGTTATTTGTTGTTGAATATGACTGAGCATGTACCTAGATTTAGGCAAATATAAATAACTGAACGAATCAGAACATTAAATTATGTTTGAAACGTCGCGCGTCGTAACTTTAATTTAGATAATTTTAAATTTAAAAGAGGCACGCTAAAATCGATAACACTACCTATACGATTAGATTTAGTCAATGATTCCAAACCACCCCGTGTAATCAGTGAATTTCGCTTAGCACGCGGTAGTGCTTGTAATCATATTTAGAAACACCCAGTGTAATGTTATCAATTACATAATGTGGTCCTTATAATATAATACTTTGAGATCTAACTTAAAGCAGTGTTTCTGTGCTGCTTCTAATGTGTTAACTATTTCAGATTCGTTGCATTCGATTCTCTCGGATACAAGCTCATAACGGGTATATCGCTATGGGCTAGCCCGACCAACGCCAACAGCAATCCACTGTCGACTTCAAGCTCTAGTAGTAGCGGAGGTGTGGCTCCATCGACCGGCAGCGGCGGCACTGGGGGCGGTGGACGGCCGGACAACGACGACGCTCCTGGCTCCAGCCGCCCTCCCGAAAGCCCTGGAACTGCCCAGGACATGATTGTCAACTCATACCAGACCCTCGTCCAAAGATACGACAGCCTAGTGAGGAACTATCAACGTCTGTTCATGGTACGACACCGGCTCATCAATACACCGCCACCGCCAAATACTGTACGTAAATTGGGTTTTGATTTTGATTAAGAATAATGGGGACGACATCGATGACGTATCGTTGCTGGGTAATTAAGTATGTTGTCTGTAAATAATATATTAATAATGTACAGTAAATTGTGTAACTTTAATAGGTACAATTAACAAAATGATAGCAATAAGTGTGAGTTATATTGTCTCAAGAAATAGGTATTAGGTTATTTATAATGCTGTATATCTATATATACACCATCAGTAAATCTTTTAAATACAATTTATCATACAAAAAGTGTATGAATGTAACTAGAATTCACGAACACTCCATTTCTAGACGGCGTGGATGACGGCAGATTATTTGACCAAACTCACGAGCATTCCACTCTACACGGGCGCGTTACCGTTCTTCTTTTCCGCTCATTTCGCTTCTTGACTTCTTTCCTAGCATTCGTGTATACAGTTGTAGACAGATACTCTACGAATGAATCCAACGATTCTGAAGTAGATTTTTTACTTGCAGCATCTGCTGTTAGTATAACCTTGCCGAAGTCGGAACCATGCTGATTTAAAACGCCGACCTCATATTAGCATGATCAGACTTCCACAAGTTTTATCACACTCTTTCAGTGTTGGAAGTCGGCTCCGTTTTTTTTGTGTTTTTTTTCTCGTTTTATTGATAAGGACTGCTGATGATCTCTAAAATAATGTTTATCGTCGACAACAGCAAATATCATAAATCATCTTGGCAAGCGAAAACATTTTTTAGATAATTGACTATAACTTATAAACTGCTGAACCGATTTTGATGAAATTTATATGGGACCACCTAGAACGTATATCCTTTCCAATAAAAAATAATTACCAATATCTAAATAGAATAGTTATGCGTGGTCATACATAAAAAGAAAAATATATACGCATCGAAATGAGATCCTCTTCCTTTTTGGTTAAAAATTAAACAGTAGCTGTGATTTTGTCTTTGTGCTCTGTGTGATCTTGTAAGGTAAACTTTTGCCTGCTTGTAAAAGGAACTTTACAGCATTTGTTACAATTGTTTGTTTAGTATAAATGTAATGATTTCAGATTGACCGCGGGACGGATCCAATGGAGGCTTACCCCGTAGAACTCGGTCGCAGGCGGCGCATGCGACGTTCTAGCACCTGGGCCACAACTGGGACCAGACCTACGGAACCAACCAGTGACAACTGTGTGTATGACTCCATTTGCTAAATTATTCATATGATGCCATGTGCACACTAAACAAACAAATCATAATAAGGATTTGCTTAGCCATTCTGAACCGATCAGCAAAGTTTAGCAACGTCCGCCGCGGTCATGAGTTGGATGGGTGACCGCTGGTGGCATTACTACTGAGCGCTTCCGTGCTTCAGAGGGCACGTTAAGCCGTTGGTCCCGGTTGTTGTTTTATGATGGCAGTCGTTATAGCATGGTGGTAGGGCATTTCCCGAATGCACGCCCGTCTAGCTACCACCCTCAAATAGAAAATCTGTCGCCAAGCACCTAACGGTGTGTTCCGGCAGCTGTTCTTGAGAGCCAGTAATTCTAGGTTAGCCTGAACAACATCATCACTTACCATCAGGACTCTGCCGGAAAACACCTTAAGGTGCTTGGAGACAAATTTTCTACTTAATAAAATACTTGAGAGTGGAAGCCTGGCGGGCATTCGCAAAATGTCCTACCACCATGCTGTAACAACTGCCATTCTAAGACTACAATCGGGATAGATGGCTTAACATGCCCTCCGAAGCACGGAAGCGCTCAGTAGTAATGTCACTAGCGGTCACCCATCATAGTCATGACAGCGGCGGATGTTGCTTAACTTAGCTGATCTGTTAAGAACGGCTAACAAAACTTCGTTACGAGCGCTTTACAATTTCTCTGAAACTATCTGAAGTGGTAGAACATTCTTTTCTATAAAGAACGATAGGAAAAATTTGAGTTATTATTCATTGTCATGTTAGCTCAATTGGATTAGAGCATACCCCGGCTAAAGGGGTGGATGGACACGGGTTCGAATCCCGCACATGACTTAAACTTTTCCTCTCGTAAATTTGCAATTTTGTAAAAGCTACCTGTGTTTATATTATTTTTTAATATATTTCAGCAAGCGCGTCGCCCAGCACATCGCGTAGACAAGAAGGCGGTGACAGTGGTGACGGTGATACTTCCAGCAGTCGATTTCTAAACTTAGACGTGCTATCGTTTGATAGTGACGCTTCAAGGTACTAATATCTAAACTAAGGCCACTTCATAGGTCACATTTGGCATCTGTCAGTCTTAGGGCCCGGACACATCTCCTCGGCACTTGGAAATGTACACCCTCGAGATTTGTCCGAGCCCTTAGTTTCATAGTGAAATTACTTACTAGAAATTATAGATTAAATTGAATGAATTGAGATTGTTTTAAAAATCCAAATTATCACTCCCTTATTTGAGGATTTACGTCCAAAACAAAGCATTATATCGATTGATTTCTTTATTATCTAGGCTTGTTTCGTAAAAATTTTTTAATAAGATAATTACCTTGAGAGTTCTGAGCCTCGAAACATTTTCATATAAAGTTTTCGAAGCTCTTAAACATTCAAATTAATTAACTTTTTAAAATTTCGACATCATAAAAACCTCTATAATGACAAGATCAATCGGTATTATGCTTAATTCTGGACCTAAAATCTCAAATAAGGGACGTGATCACCTTACAACGTTTGTATGGAAAAGTGACCAGATAGTTCAACCCTTATAACATAGTATTCGGATTTTTTTATCATCTCCATGTTTTAGTTTGAAACACTTACTTATGTAAGTACTGTAGTTTAAAATTGGGTCATACGAGAATCCCTGGTCCTATCATATGCTATCGTTATCTAAAGCAAATAAAATATGAATTATAATTAGTTTTGGCACCGTCCTTTCTGCTGTTTTCATTCAGAGATATTATGAATTCATATCCAATAATATTCTCAAATGTAGTTAAAATCATGTAATAATATTTTCGTTACGATTTTCACACAGTCTTCATTAGGAACTTCTGCACTCTCAGCCAGTGTCAGCATTATTCCAGTGCTGAAGGATGGCTCAGTATATGACGATAGCGATGTCATTGTATTCGATTTGAACACTAACAAAAAATTTGTTTGAGTAGCACAGTTGAGTAGTAGCAGTAGAAGACTTTGTGTGAGTTTGTATGGGGAACTACTACCATACGTATTTCTACCGTCAAGCAGTAATGTTGTCATTACTGTGTTCTGGATTGAAAGTTATGGGTGCCGGTGAATTAACAGACACATGAGACTTAACAACTTCATGTATTAGGGTTATGGCCGCAATGCAGCTCATCACTAGAGTTCCTCCTTAACACCGGTTGCATCACGTCATGTCATGGTCCATCACGGTAGCATAAAAAAAACATTCTTAGCGAAACGGGTATTCCGACAATACCTCGTAACGACGACGTTCTGTTTGTTTAGAATAAAATATAATGAAGATGAAAGTTTTGATTGTATGCATTGAATAGGCACAGAATAACTACTGGATCGATATAAAATATTCTTTCACCGTGAAAATCCAACATTATCCCTGATGGACATAGGCTATAATAGATTTTCAAAAATATTAGGGTTCCGTATGAAAATTTCGATAATGTAACCTAACGTGCGAAAAAATACCAAAAAAATTCGTTATATCGCGTACGGTGCGAAAATCATTGAAAATATACCAAAGTGATGTACTTCAATTTTAAAGAAGAAATCAATATCTATAAAAAAAAGTCTGGAAAATAAGTAAAATTATTACAGTGTCACAGCAACTACTTTTGTGTTTACATTTTTGAAATTTTTGTTAAAAACCCGTGCGAAATGGGGCAGGCCGCTAGTTTAGAATAAAAATTGTACATTAGGTTTAACAGGTTAATAGGTCAAAGTAAATAGTAAAATTTACTTCTATTTCTTTTACTAAAATATATGTATAGTAACTAGAAAAAGTGATCAATTTGTGCCATATCTATTGTGACAAAAATACCTTGTTGTTTAGCCGCCGCTGAAAGTTCATGTTTTCAAACGTGTGATGTATAATAGTGGCTTACTTTACTACAAAGAATTTGGTTTTGTATACATAAATACATATTACTAATAAATACTATTAGACTTTTCAATTGCAACAAAATTTTCTTCTCTTATTACAGAAACCCGGACTCCCCGTCTCAAGAGCGTTCGCCGTTCGGATCGAGATCCTCGGCGTTTCAACCGCTGAACGAGCCTGGGCGGTTATTCCGGACGGTGGATCAGAATGAACGAACGAGACTGCTGCCGAATCCTTTCTCGTCACGGTCGGGCAACACGGCACCTAGAGCCGGTGTCTCAGTCCCGCGATTGAGGAGATTTGCTTTGGAGCGGTCTCCTGCCTCCACAGACCTACCTTCGTCGCGCACTAGTATATTTACATCATCGAGATCCGACTCTGCTCTTGGGCGCGACTTCGCCTTGCGCAGGCGCAATAACCCACGCGCGTCCCCGCCCGCCGCCGAGCCTGCGCCCTCCACTTCGGCCTCCTCAACCGGCCCCGCCACCACTAATTCCTCCACGCAGATGAGCCCTGACGCTGATAATTTCGACGCCCAAACGATTAACGAGAGCCTCGATCTGATTAGAGACATCCTAAGAGACTCTGGGACGAGGCTTCTCAATCTGATTACAAACATGTCCTTAAATCTTATATCGCGCCGTCCTGAAAGCGGCGCGAGTGAAGAGGCTCGACGGCGTCCGCCGCGCATGCGCCTCTTCACAGGCGACCTGCGGCGAGACTTCCTCGCCTCGAGCTCCGATTCAGAATTAGACCATACGGACATTCTGCGCACTCCCAACGAAGCGTTCAGAGAACCGGAGGCGGGGCCGACAGCACCGGCGGAAGTGACCGAACCGCTCACCGACCGGATGTTCATAGAACTCGGTGACGCGTCTCTATCCAGCGGAGGGTTCCGTGTGCGCACGCAAACTGGCTCGGAGCTAGACGATCCGCTTGCGCTCAACCAAGATACACTCCCCACCAGCGTTCACGTCCCCTCCCTCAGTGTCGATGAGCCCCCTAGCACTATCCACTTGCCCCCTGCAACTGCTCACGTGCCCCCTGCCACTGCTCACGTGCCCCCTGCCAGTGTCGGAGAGCCTTCCGCACGTGTCGACGAGCCCTCCACACGTAGTGACGAGCCCACTCCTTCAGGACCCCCGCGTGACTTTGATCCCAACGTTCCTTCCACGAGCAGAGACGAGTTTTGGTCGCGAGTACCGGAGATGCCATCTGTAGAGGCCTTCCGACGAGTGCGCGCCGCCGTCAGCGCTCTACAGAAACATACTGTGGAACTCGCACAGATGTGGCTCCGTGGCGAACGGCTCTCGATGAAACAGTTACGCGTGATGTGGGAGAACTTACGGCGACGAATCCTGGCGTTACAAAGAGAGACGAGACAAGAGGGAAGGCAAGATTCGCCCGGATATTATACAAGGTCGTTACTCGAAAGGTGCATGATTCTGACAGAGATAACCGACCTTGCGGCGCGCCACTCGCCGGTACATTCGACGAGAAGCCCTCGAAGTTCATCCAGAACAGCGGATAGCGAAAGGAATGCGCGTGATAGTTCTACTAATTCGGAAGCTCCGAGTACATCTTCCGCAGCGACGGAAGCGGAACAGAGTGTAAGCTCGCAGAGTCGGCAAAGTAGCCGACCGACGATACTTCGAATTTCGAGGTCATCGGGCTCACGAGCATCGCCGTTTATCAGGAGACGACTGCCGGCCTCCCAAAGATGGCATACGGGAGAAGGACCGCGACGATCGCGGAATCAACCTCGCACGTCGCTGAGGCACTCGCGTCGTGATGTGACTCGAGCGTTCGAATTGACTTCGACGAGGCACGAGGTCCGCATGAGAGCCATGCAAGTTTTATCTGTGATGTTCGACATGATGATGACGTGCCTCGGAGAGCGAGGGCTCAGCCAAGTCATCATCCACATGCTGAAAGCTCTGAAGAAAGCGTTGGCCTTGTCGTGTTTTATGATGATGTCGAACCGAAGCAATGTGAACCGGCCCAACGCAAACCCTGCTACTCCGTCCCAAAATGTTGAGTCGATGGACGTCGTCCGCATCCAGAACGCAGAGCACACCGGCCCGGTGAATGTGGATGGCCCTGACGATCCCGCTTCGCCCCGCGTAAATCCTCCTAATGAAGAACAGCGGATCGATACCAATTCGCGTGAACAAGCAGCTGACAGTAATACTCCAGGTACTAGCACTTCGTTGACGCCTCAAACTTGCGGAGCTAGACGCGACCCACCAACGATCGATGAGCCATCCGCGGATTCCGATATACAAAAATGGAGCCATCGTCTAGCAGTCCAGATCGCTGCAGCCAATAGAAATAATTCCTCCACGGCGAGAACTCGCAGAGATCTATATATAGAATGTAAACGGGAAAAAGCTCTACATAGAACCAATCCCGCTTCTCACCCCATCATAAACAGACGCTTACTGCCCGCCTCCACTCTTAGAATACCGGCTTTGCGGAGTTTACCTGGCCGGAGTAGAAAAGCGACGCAGAGAGGCTCGCAGAGCGGAGAACCCGTCGCCGGACCGTCGACTGCGCCTCAGGAGAGTAATCAAGACGCGCCACGAGGCGAAATGAATGAGTTCGACAATCGGGTCAATTTGATAAGAATAGCCCACATGCAAGCGGTTCGATTGAGGAACGCGGCAAGGAACAGATTTAGACGTCTGCAGACGATACGATTGTACACGCCTTCGTCGGTACTGGCGCTACAGTCAACAATACCGAATAATAACGAGAACCAGTCGGAAAATAGGGCGTCTGCGCAGAATGAAGGCGAGGCCAGGCGGCCGTTTGTGAGCTACGGTTCGCAAGTCCGGTTGCCCCCGCGAGCGGAGGCTGCTTTGCGGTCCAATGAGATGGGACAGTTCCACGCCGTGCTCAATAATGTTGCGATGCCTCTCATGCAGGTCAATGACCTGCCTCCCTCTTCAGGTGCCCAGGGGAGCCAGGGCCAAAGACTGCCTAGGATACATGAATACTTGCAGCCCATTATTCTAGCTCAGGTAACTATTATACTCATTGGAGTCTGGAACATTTTCATACTTTATTTCATGATAATAGACACAGCAAGTAACTGTACTTATAGAACTAACTGTGCCGAAACAAACACACCAAACCTTAAAACCACACAATAAAAACAAATAAACAATGAATGAACTAACCAAAAATGGTTATGTAGTTAATTTATATGCCTAAGAAGTAGGAGCAAAGGGTATAACAGCGAAATCACTGTATAAACTACTAGGTTCTGCTCGTGTTTATATAAATTTTCTTGACGTGTACGCGTGGCTTGAAGTGTATGCGTGATGCCGGTGAAATTACAGGCACATGAGACTTAAAAAGTTTGTCTCAGGGTGATAAGCTCAGTGTAGTTCGTAACTCGTTAAACTAACACCAGAAGGGCCCGGGCTTCTTCCATCACAATTGCAAATAATCCCTGATTTGATATCTTTAATCCTGCCCTTTCATAAAATCAATTAAAAGCTGACATCTCTATCTATAAACTACCTGCCTGTCAAATTTCAGCTTCATAGTGCAAGTACTATTCAGCTTAAATATAAGACTTCCATAAACACTTAAACCTCTCCTCGATTCGTCCTTATCATAAAAATCTTTGTACAGTACATTTTATTGTGATGAAACTGAATACTAACTTTCACGCGCCTAACTTCAAAGACTAGTACTTTCATTCAAATGTTGACCTCCAATGTAATCCTCTTAATCCTGCCCTTTCATAAAGCCCATTTTTAGCTGATGACTCCTACTTATCAACTACTTACCCGCCAAATTTGAGTTTCATAGTTGTCGTTTTCAGCTGAAACATATGTAGGACTGTTTTTATAACATCTATGTCTGTCTTACGTCTCTCTAGTTAAATTCATTAAACTTCGTACTGAATTTCAAAAATATACCCCTCGTACTAATTGTGAGCCCCATTTTGACCTCCCTAATTCGGCCGTATCCCTTCTTTCCTGACGTTTCCTACCTAAGAGTATAAACTACCTACCTGCTGAGATTCATGTTCCTAACTTCAATAACATTGAACTTTTGATACCAAATTTAAGCCCCGATTTGACTGCCTTAATTCTGCCCTGTGACAAGCTCCGTTCCTAGCTACCTATAAACTACCTACCTAAAAAATGTCATGCTCCTAACTTTAATAACATAGGACTTTTATACATACTTTGAGTCCCAATTTGCACGCCCCTAAGTCGGCCCTGTCACAAAATCCGTTCTTAACTGACGTCTCTCAACCTAGCTCTTAAATTTCAGCTACAAACGTCAAGTAGTTTTCGAGATTTCGTGCTTAGTCAGTGGCTAAAAGACCTAGGCCTGTCAAAAATAACTATAACTTCCATCCTATAACGTGTATTTAAGGTGGTATTAGTAAGATCTTATCAAATATGGTTAGGTAGGGGAGAAGGCTCGTGCGGTGGAGATTTAATGACATCATGAAGAGCCATTACCCTTCCTAACTGGAGTGCAAATCCCAGGCACCTGAGACTTGAGCATCTTCTGCAACGCGATGGATCCGACATCCGCTCGATGATCCATGGAATGCTAAGTAATTCGTATCACGACATTTCTCGCTAGATTTAATTTTAAAATGTTTAAAAATTATACCTAACCATTTTTTAAAATTTTTTGGGTGTAGATTTTTTTTAACCGGCGGTATTCGGTATGTATTGTTATAATTGATTATGGATTTCCGTGAAGTACCGCCTGAATCTATGAATCATTTTATTTTATGAGGTTATACATAATAATATTAATTGTATTAATAATATTATTATGTATAAACTCGTCGTGATACGAATTACTTAGCATTCCATGGATCATCGAGCGGGTGTCGGATCTATCGCGTTGCAGAAGATGCTCAAGTCTCAGGTACCTGGGACTTGCACTCCAGGGAGGAGGGAAATGGTTCCTTTACGATGTCATAAATTTCCTACCGCTCGAGCCTCTTCCCCTTCATGGCTTCTGTCCCCAAAAAAACGTTAACGTGTCAATGTGTAATTCTTTAGAATGCAATGGTAGAAGACGACGAAGGTGACGGCGGTGGGGGAGGCGGTGGCGGTCACGGCGGTGGCATCGGTCGGCGGATGGGTGGCATGGCGGGTCTGCTGGACGCCAGCATCATCTCTGAGGCTCTACCCACTCCTTCCAACCGCGTACAGGCTTGGGACTTCACCACGGGACAGACACCTGAAATTGCTGATAGTGAGTTCCTTAACTATGTAGAAGATGAAGGTGGGCCTGCTAGATGCCTGCATCACCTCGGCACTGCGAAACACATACAGGTAATTCACCAAAGGATTGTCACCTGAAATTGCTGACAATGAGTACCAAAACTAGATAGTGCAAGAAGAGATTATGATTGTGGACTTGCTAGATGCCAGCACCATCTTCGAAGCTTTAACTACGCAGTCTTAGTTTTCATCATGGGATATACACCTAAAATTGCTAACAGCACTAAAACTAGATATTTAAAGAGGGTTGCTTCAACTGAATGGCGACCTGCTCGATACCCACGGCTGCATACACTCTCCAACCTGCTTTAGACATGATCACAGTTAAGTTGTAACCTTAAGGCCATTTAAATATTAGACAAACTGATCAGGAGGTGCTCTGATATCTACAACGCTTTTATGAATGTTAGTTATAAAATGTAACCGTTCAGCATAATGCTAAATGGGTCTTATTGAACCCAGCATCAAAAGTTAACTTCAACAAAAACTAGTAATTCTTCGATCTAATAATGTGTCTGACAAATGACATTTTAGAAGAGTCTTGTCATCATAATATTCACTTACACTTTCATAAATATTTTTGTAGGATTTACCATTCAGAAACAATCTTGTTCATGAAAGTCACTGTTTGAAGAAACAATATGATTCTTATAAATCAGAGAGATGGGAAGAACATATTCCTTTGTTTGTCTAACACCACATTCGCACTGACTTGGAAACATGTTGTAAACTATTTCAATATAATAATCAATGTTCACTCAAACTGCGTTCCCATTATCACGAAAATGACGAAACTTGTTTTTTTTTTTTTTAAGCCTGATAGGTTATCCTTTGTCTACTATCTCACCTGATGGTAAGTGATGATGTGGTCGAAGATGTCGTTCAGGCTAACCTAGAATTACTGGCTCTCAAGGACAGCTGCCGGAACACACCGTAGGGGCTTGGCGACAGATTTTCAACTTGAGGGTGGTAGCTAGCCAGGCGGGCATTTGCAAAGTGAGTTAAACGTTAGGCAAATTACAAATCTGTATAAGAATAATCCCAGCTTTCTTGCAGTGACACTGACTAAACAAATAGTGAGATTTGCATCAGAAGACAAGTTTTGAATCTTATAAATGCTAATGTTTCCGGGTTCGAAAGCGACATTAAGGTGCTATTACAAATTTAATCCCTAGATAGCAATCAGTAACAATGAACTGAAATTGAACCATCATCGTTAGATAATTCCTGCCTATTACTCCCAAAAATCAGGTATACATGGGGCCTTTCAAATTTAAACATAGACTAATTTTAGTCCTTATGTCTACAGGTACAAAGAATGTGGTAGTTCAAAGATGTAGAATCCACAATGACGCTAGTATCGACATATCCAAAGACGGCAGACTGCTTGTTGCGCTGCTCCCCGGTGGTATCAGAATAAGGAATACAAACAGCTGGCTTGGTAAGTAACTCAGTTTATTTAAAACAAGATCTGTATAAATTAAAATTATAAACTCAAAATCCTGAAGCTACTGTTATAACTTAAATTATCATTGTTTTCTCTCTATATTTTCACCTATAGAGCGTCTCACCAACATAATATGAAATCACATAAATTTTGGTCATAATGTCTAGAAACATAATTGTTCATTAACATTTCCACCCGATGTATAACACTTCATTAAGAATGGGGTTGTAAACGGTGTAGTTATAATTTACGGTCAGCATAAATATAGCGAAAATATATATGTATGTGATTTACTTGATTACGAGGGAAGTTCAAAGTAATATCGGAAAAGAGATATAAAGTAAACACAGACAAAACCGAAATAATCGTTTTTTTCTACAGTGTTCTGCAATCTCAATGCACTTCTTACGAAACTAAATTATCCTCATCGCTCCAAGAAATAACTTTCAACTTTTCTAAAAAAAATATCGTTTATGTGAATATCGCCTTGAATTCATGAAATCGCTTTCCGAATTTCAAAACGATTTTGTGCATCTTACATTACTGCTTAATGTTCAAAATAGAAGTAATAGTTGTTTTGTTGTGTGGTTGATGTAGGTGTGTACTCGCTGGAATGGCCGCGACTGGGGCAGTGCCTGCACACGGCGATGCTGGAACAGAGCGCTGTATCCGTCGCGCTCTCGCCGACCGCACGCTACCTCGCAGTCGGACTCGGCTCGCGTCGGTTCACTTCCACGGCACACTCGCGCACCAACATCATCGCCCTACTCTACAAACTGGACCCACTCGGTGACTATTGTACATTATTGTCTAAATAACACACTGACAGCTGCCCCGGCTTGAGGCGGTGATGCACTTCGTAGAACCAACATTAAGGCGCTGCTTTACTAACTAGACCCGCTCGGTGCCAAATGTGCATTATTGTTTTGAATTTGAATTCAGTATTTCCACTAAACCGAAACTTTTATCCCAGCAGCAGTACGATTGTATCTTATGAATATATAATATACAATCAATTTTGCATAGATGATTGCATGATGATATTTTTCAAGCCTTTTTTTAAAGATTAAATAGTATATTATTGTCCTATGCTTCAGGTACAATTTATACGCTTTAGAAAGTCATCAAGTAACCTCTCAGCATAAAATAAAGATTTATATAAATTTGTGTAATTCGTATTTTAATTTGTTCTACTGCATGGCCAATGTCTTTGCCTTTCTTGTGTTTCTTCTGGCTCTGCTATTGTATTGTAGGTATAATCGTATATAGTTTAATTTAAAAACTTTCTGTTAGGTCCACATACCATAAAGTTTATCGTCCAGTTACCTACAGTAACGAAGTTATTGAAATAACTTTCTTTCAAATTACCTAGAAGTATATTATCTTTATGTGTGGAACGTTATAAAATATCTACTCGGTTTACGTTTCTAAAATTTGTTCTGTATGTATTACAGAAAACTCGAGTCGCACCGGTCTGTCTCCTATCAAAGAGTTGATGCAACATTGGGAGCACGGCTTCACCAGCCTCAATTGCCTGCGGTGGGCGCCTCAGCCGGGACAAGGTCTTGTCTACGCAAACAACACCGGACAACTCATCATTATGAGCTAAGCACTCAAAACTACCTACCATTATCGACGAACATAAAAATCATTGAAAGACAATGTCAACCACGGATACCGGGGGATATGGCAAGGGAACGTGGCACGAGTCGCCAGCGTGCAGTCAAACTGACCCTATATACGAGTGGAGGCTATGCTCTCAGCTTAGTTGTAGACCAAATGCCGAGCACTATATGTGTTTTAGATACTTAATGGTGACCTAATTGGTGAGTGGGTTCGCTGGTTGGCATTCACTTTCAATAATAATTTAAACTATCAATGTTTCTAAAATATATTAATGCGTAGTGAGTGGACGTCAAGTTAAGTGATTATCAGTGATAATTTTGATAAAAACCGATGATGAATACAAAACTAATATGAAGAAAGTTATATGTTACTGTCACAAATAAAAGCCAAACACGCGTTTGCGAGTACAAAATTATTCTTATAAGAGTGAAAGACAAATGAAAAATCTTACAGGAGACTTACAACGCATACTAATTAGAATATAATATTTGTAATTAATGTTGTCTGCGAATATCATTAAAACTCAAAGCGTATTAGTGGAACCGTTTAGGGTCGATTTATCCAAAGATAACCAAGTCCTAGGTACCTATAATTCGGATAAGGTTCCGTATTCACTAAAGATAAGCGGTCTAAGAGGAAAAAACCATTAATAACATCGCTTCATTTTCCTAACCTCTGATCGCAGTGATTGGTTGATTGATTTTTTGTTCGCACTTCTCTAGTATATACACTTAGCCTTAGCGTATACTGAGACACAGTAGATCTGTCATTTAGCTGCGTCGCAGTATACGCAAGTAGCGTATGTCATCTGCACGGATATCAGGGGATAAAGCCCGTGTAGCCTCATGCAGTCGGACTAACCCTATACAGGATGGGCGATTTAGATGGGTCAGTTTGGGCAAATCTGAGACAGTAAGACATACAAAGATCTTCCCAGAACCATGTTATCGGTTTTTTATTCATTTAAATATCAACTTAACATAGTATCATGTACTTACACAAACGGTATCAAAATAGAAATAATGGAAGATTTTTTTCAACACACTCGCTCGTAACAGGCCTTCAAATGCACCGATTTTAGTGTCATAGTATAGTCGTGCTTTTTGTTTTCTTCACCGCACTAGTGTTTCAAATAGAAAAAACGTTTTCACACTTCTTACCAAGGAGATTGTAGTTTGTTTCGTTCGTTTTTCATATAAAAACAAACCAAAGAGTTTTTTACCTACTGAAGTAGAACTTTAGAAGATTTAATTATAAACATTCTTAATCAGATTATTACTGCTATCAAAAAGATCAAGAAAATATTTTCGTATCGAAATTTTTACGTATTCGTTCCTCGCAAGTTGGTTGAAAAACGTCGTATGAAACTCGTGCGCTTTATTTATTACAATCTCTACTCCATTTAGGAAATCAAATCTAAAACCCGTTTCAGTTGTAATAAGCAACTTCGCACTTGTTGCATAATGTACTATTTTAATACAACCGATTTCGATTCCCGCAAAGTTATTTCATGACATGGTTTCTAAGAAGATATCTTTTTATGTCTTATAGTTTTAGAGTTGACCATACTGACCCTTCTAAATGGGCCACTATATACGAGCAGCGACTATGCGCTTCGCTAAGTTGTATAAAACATACCGAGTGCTTTACGTATTTTAGATACTTTTATATTATAATGTCTAGTTGTTGTAAATCTGTAAAAATAGTATGATCACAAGAAACCTACAGACATTTTTATTCCATTGGTGTAAGCAAATAAGGAGATGAAAAAGAGGCGATACTGGAACGAGGAAATGATATAGTGAATAATGGGTGACGGCATTACTCTTGGATGTCTATGGTCGTCTGTGTTTTGTGTTCAGTTCTGTAATGCACTTACGGCTCTGCGCTTATTCATTATTTTTATCGTGCTTTTGTTATGATAAAATGTCAAATTTTTAAGGGTTTATTTTTGGTTTCTTCTGTGGTATTTAACAACATGGCTTTAACTTTATGACACGATGAAAGCTGTTGACAGTGAAGCACTAACTGAGGTCTTATCTAAAATGTCAATGAAAATGAACTTTATTTTGACATTTGCTCTCCATAGTGGACTTCGTTTTCGAAGTTAAATGTCAAAATTCCGTTTACCATAACTACACCATAAGGGTGCAGCAAAGCAGCCGTCTTTAAAGATAAAATAAATACGAACGGTTCATAAATTTCCGTAAACAGGCATTATAGCGTCGAAAGTCGAAGGTAGATATTATATACTCTCTCAGAAGAATCTTTCCTTGTTTAGCGATGTCTGTGTTTTGTCATATCAAGCAAGACGATACCACAATAAATACATATAATGCTACAAGTAATGGAAATTCTATGATGAAAACGGCACTAAAATTTTTTGTTGGTGGTTATGTAGAAATTATGACATTCAAGGATGAATCGACCCTTAGAAGAATTTCAAGATAGAATATAAAATAAATTAAGATACTTTCTCATATTTAGAAAGATACTTTTTATTCAGATTTAGTGAGTCATAGGAGCTAATAAATACAACAATAGAAAACGTGATATGGAATTTAAAACGAGTAATTTTTGGAATTACTATAATAGTTAGGTAACTAACTCAATCGACACTGACTAAATGCAACATTCTGTGTCGTGGTGGTTTCCTTTTTTTTAATTTCTATGTATATGAATCCTATATCTAGTGTGTAAAATATTATATGTAATTAATGTAGTGATACTTGCCCTTATAACAAAATATGTTATGTAAAATTAAGGTGAATGCTCAAGTCTTTGGTGGGATGTTCAAAATTTCTTGTTATTTAGCAGAAAACCTATTTGATTTTTAATTCGCGTGATTAAATAAATTGCTTTACCTACTATTTAAAAAGATTTTCCAGAATTATGCCAGTAGATCGCAAAAAAAAAACCATAAATTATCGTTATTTATAATATATCGATGGTTATCTTGGAGAATTTTCTTAGTATTCATTTAGTTAACATTTTGAAATTCTCGCCACAACGTGAGTTTCCACCTTGAGATTTCATTCTAGTAAGTCTTTTTTTACTATTGATCTCTATATAAATTAAATTATAGTTATATACATATTTCATAAATTCATCGTTATTGGGAAAATAGTTAGCGAATTCGTTATTCATTTGTCATTTTGATGGTTTAATTTATTAAAATTTAATATTGTATGTACCTAGATAATTATATTAGTTTGTCAATATAATCAGCAGAGCTTGTGTATTATCTTGCACTTTTTATTTTTTATCTGAAGACTTGCATATCATTAAAAACGCTCTATGCAAGGACAATAAATTAAAATAGATAATTCACATTAAATAATTCATTGGTTAAAAAAAAAACCTAAAAATTGTAATAAATATGTATCTATGTATGTACTCTTGATGGAAACTTATTGTTATTTAATATTGTATATTTTTTGTATTTGTTAGTTATTTTATTTCTGTTAGTTAAGTTCCAGCAGTGTTCGAAAGCTTAAAATTATGTTACAGTTAGGAAAACATTTTTTTTTATTCTAATGTGAAGCGAATATATTTATATAACGCTATTCTATTATTTTAGTTCTTCCATTTTATTTCGTAAAATTTAATATTTGTATAAAAAGTAAATACTAAGGTTAATTTGATTGTAATAATGGCATATGTATAGTTACGGCCATAATTTTTTTCAAGAACCATAGTTTATCTTATAATTTAGTTAATCTAAGCTATCGCCGTTTTGAGCTAATTTAATATAGTATAAATAAATTGTGTTTTTTAGACTGATTTATCGGAGTGCGATGGCATTAGCTAGGCAACATAAGAAGATAAATATAACAGATTTTTTACTAAACAACTGTATAATAGTACTATATAAAAGTTATGTTGAATTTTATTTATCTTTGTTATACAACAGCTTACAGATAAGTGACCGTTGAAAACATAAACCACTTGTGGACTGTAAGACACAAACCAACGTTAAATTGGATCACGAACAGTGTTACCCATGTATTAACTTTTATTGTGTACAATATATTATAAATTTTCGAATTTGTTTAAATTGGGATAAATATCTTTTGAGTTTATTGCAATAATGTCTTTGAAGTTTTCACTGCAATGTTGCGGAGTCATATAAAAGGCAGCAGAGACTTCAGAAAAGAAAAAAATATATGACATTTATGCTTTAAGTATAGGAATATTTTGTTGATTACATGTTATCTCAATGTATGTGACAAGCAATAAGTATGTTTGGTTCTATCTATGGAAAAATAAGCTATATACATTGTCCAACAAAAGCGATAGAAATGAAAAGGCACCTTAATCATTGTAAATAGCACCATTACCTTCTGATAACATATGCTTGTGTCTCTAATAAAGATCACTAAAATATTTTCAATGTTTTTATTTAAATAGTAAACCATAAAAAAACCTCTATTTTACTCAGTTTTTAGAGCTTACCTTTAATGAATACCTATAACCTAGCAACAGATGGCAGGTGTAACCAAATAATTTATTTTAGACATCTATGTGGCGTTATACACTATTTAGGTATTTCTTTTTTAATTGATAGTACCATGGTGATTGATTTTTTATGGTATCTTACATACATTAACTTATTTCTTTTACCATTCACAATCTGTCTGTATGTTATCGTTCACGTCGCGCTTTACATACTTCATACCTTAAATTTTTTGGTACAGTCGTGGTATGAAAAGGTATGCCAGTATGCAAATTGAGTCGTTTAACGTTCCGCGAGCAAGTATGTGTATGTCTCCAGCTTACTCAATTGAAATTTCTTAATTCTGAATATGCCAATATTTAGAGCAGATTTAGTGCAATTATGAATACCAACTCAAAATTTAGGTGCCAAATAAACTTCGATGCTACACGTGATTATAAGTGTGTTAGCTGGCGTTATGGTTTCCAGCTGACACATGCTGTATATACGAAACGGCTAAAGGTGTGATTATATACTATAGCCAGGGATTTAGAGCATAATTTGTGCCAGTGGCACAAAAAAATTGAAACACCTTACTTGAAAACTGTAGTAGTAATGACCCGATTACAACGTGTAAGCTGGGGACCACGTGTCTACAGCTGCTCATCTGTATCTTCTGAACGAATGCGCCTACGACTTTGTTTAATATGTCAAAATTTAGAGCCAAATTTGTGCCATCGGCGCTAAAATTTTCAAGTCTGTGGCTATTAAGGTTTTAGAGCTACAAGCTCAAATAATCGTGTAAGCTGGAGACCCTTTTAAACTAAATAGTAAACTAAGACAACAGACGAAAACTTCTTTATGTCAAGCCAACCCGCGAGGTTTTATTTGTGGAGATATAAAGGTACGAGATATACAGATAACCATGTGTCCAATTTCAATTCTGGACGAATCTCTGCCAATATATGGGGGCGGATGTCAGCGGATGGAGGTGACGAGCTAGTTCTTAACCCTTCAAGGGCTTCCCTGGCCAGCAAGATCTACAGATTTGACGATAGAGAAACTATGGGGTTAAAGGTGCAGCGATGGGAAAATAGAAACGAAAAGACCAAGTAGTTATCTAGAAGACTACTGCCAAGTAGTATATTTGGGAAGAAACAAGAGGGACGGACTTATGCTCTCGTCTTGTGGGTTCCATGTGAAAAGGTCACAATGTTGGATTAATGCTAATGGCATAGTTACACATTCTAGCGATGAAAACCGTGTCACTCCGAGTTGATATTTTTATTAGAGAATACAAGTCACTCGGTCCCAATTCAGCAGCGCAAGTACCGAACTTACCGATCGCTAAATTTAACATTACAATCGTCTAAATTCCATAAAATGGGTTATATCGATGTTTGCAAACATCGATTTAACCCGTTTTATCGAATTTAGACGATTGTAACGTCAAATTTAGCGATCGGTAAGTTCGGTACTTGCGCTGCAGGGTCGCAAAAAGGGTGATTTAAAGTTTAAACGATGCATGTACATTCCTCTCATTTTCAGTGCTGAATGCATGGACGCGCTATCATGGAAAGCAGCAATCTGTGGAGTCTAGTGTAGGGTCGCTTAATGGTGACAGGGATGAACACTTCTGGCAAGCAGTTGGTAATATAGAATACTATCTATTACAAAAATTACATATTCACGAAAGGAGTCATGTGCGGGATTCGAACCCGCGTCCACCCACCCCTTTAGCCGGGTTATGCTCTGACCGACTGAGCTAACATGTCAATGAGTGATAACTCAATTTTTTTCCTATCATTCTTTAATCATCGTATTGGGATGGCATAAGTTGAACTATATTAGGTGTCACTATACCTAATATAGTTCAACTCATGTTGTACTACAAACAAGACTGAACACTCGTTATACATAAAATATTGGTGATTATATTAATTATAAATATTATTGTTCAATTTTTGGTCAAGAATGGCGTTAGTTCTATCAACAAAGCGGTTGACCCCATGCAAGTACATTTAGGACGTTTTATTGACATAGGTAAGTACGTATTTTATGCCAATGAAAACGTTTAAAACGTACTCTTCAATAAAATACCTGTGTATGTCTGTAGTAAACGTAACAAAATATACCTAACGTATAATGTTGGCAGTACTGTTTCTTGCACTCGTGCAAGCAAAAGTCGACTAAAGTGACGAATCTTTTCATACCGCAATTGCACATCCATACCACGGTAATGTTATCTATAATTACCGTGTCCATACTCTGGGTAGTATTTAAAAGGTTAAGTTGTTAAAATGCCAGATTAGCCCACACAGCACGCCATATCTACAGAAGAACATCTAATAAATATCTTTTAAATATTATATCAAACATCTAGGAGATATCTGGTGATATTTACAAGTAGAATAGTAGAAATCTAGAAGATGAAGTCTCCTATAGGAGACCATAAATAGTAGATATAAATAAAACATAAACTTCATCCATAACTTGAAACTTTTAAATATTGTGAAAGTCGCGGGTAGCCAATGGCTAGGTACAAGTGGCTAATAGCCGTTCTTTGTGGCGATCTATGGGGGAGGCCTTTGTTCAGTAGTGGACGTTTTCCGGCTGATTATGATGATAACTTGAAAAGCATGAGACATTAAAGTAAATCGGTGAAGTTGTATTTGTGTTTGGTGGGATATAATCTCAGAACAGAACAAATAAATAATACCAAAATCAACAAGTTATTAAACTAACTACTATATTAAACAAACTTACCTGTACGTGAAGTTCTATCATAATTATACGTAGTGCTTCGTCCGCAGAGATTAGTACTAAGAAATTATTATTGAACACAATGTAGTAACACACACGTGACACCACTTCTTCACTATAGTTTTGAAATATTGCCATTCCTAAGATGGCAACACGAAAGGAAAAAACAGAAAAAGAAACAAACTTATTATAGCACAAACGCACAGCACATCAACGCATCACCTATAAATCGTTTTAGGTTTTTTTTTTTTATGCCTGATAGGTTAGCCTTTGACCACTATCTCACCTGATGGTAAGTGATGATGTGGTCGAAGATGTTGTACAGGCTAACCTAGAATTACTGGCTCTCAAGGACAGCTGCCGGAAAAGTTTATCGATAAAAATGTACTACATCTTTACTACTTTTTGGTACCGAATAAATAAATAAAATAAGATCAAATTTTACTAGCTATCCCAATAATTATTTTCTCGTAACCATTTTTTGTGCAGTTGTTTGTGAACTATTTTTCAATTGTCTATTCTCAGATTTTACCAAGGAACGATTTTAAAATTGAAATTATACTTGACTGAGCTGAGACTGCACAATTACTGTACAGATATTGTCAACTGGCAACTTTCATTACCATATATCTGTCTCTCTCACTGAAAGGGATAGCTTGACAAAGTTCCAAAAAATTCAAACTTACCACTCTTTAGATAAGGTGTATTTTCAACTGTTATAAATTGGCTTATTAAACGTTTCAATTGGGTAAAAATGGGACTAATCAGGGAATCGGATTGTTTGTAGTGAACAATAAAGTTGTAATGTTACGTATCATTTACATGTGTTGAACTGGCTACGCTCGTTTTCTATGGAAACTAACATGGCTGCCACTCTAAATAGTAGTAGTATGGTTACTAGTAACTAATATGGTTCACTCTATTCGCATACTCTTACGTGACATTTGATACGACGTTCCAACGACAAATCCGTCATATTAATCCATCTTAAAAAAAGTTTCTTTCTAGCAGCTGATTATAAGCACTTGTTTTTAACTTTTTACGATAAAAATGTATTTTATCGTAAAATAGTCAAAAATATGCTTAAATTGAGTGTTGTTATTTCTATTATTCTTTAAATAAATGTAGAAAATGTTTTTGATGAGTGCTAAATAAAGTCAAAATCATTAAGCGATGTCATTCTAGATGTCAAACGAATGTTTTTTTTCGTGTATAGGTATACGTCGGTACTTGATTCCTACAATTTCAACTCAACTAATTATATTTCAAGCTCCTTGCAGAGAGTTACGAAATGTTACATTTCTATTTTTAGATGATAATATGCTTATTGTATATATGGTTATTATGCCTTTGACCACTATCTCACCTGGTACCATCGGCAGTGATGATGTGGTCGAAGATGTTGCTCAGGCGAACCTAGAATTACTGGTTTTCAAGGACAGATTGCCAAACACGTCGTTAGGTGCTTGGCGATAGATTTTCTATTTGAGGGCGATAGCTAGCCAGGTGGCCATTGGCAAAAAGCCCTACCACTATGTATTAACGACTGCCATCCTATGACAACGACTCGGACTGACGGCCCTCCGAAGGACGGTCAGTAGTAATGCCACTAGCGGTCACCCATACAGTTTCATGACAGCAGGAGACGATTCTTAACCTTGTTGAAAGGTTAAAAACGAATAATTATTTCGCCTTTCATTTGACTGTTACTACTTTTATCCAAGTTTTTCTTTGTGTTATTTTCTTTGTGTTACTAGATATCATTATTAATTAACAAACGGTAAATGTACTAACCTCTTTAACATACATACATAAAATCACGCCTCTTTCCCGTAGGGATAGGCAGAGACCACAGATTTCCACTTGCTATGATCCTTACATATCTCTTTCGCTTCGTCTATACTCATCAATCCTTTCATACATAAGCGTCGGTTTAGGGTACTCCTAACCTGGCCTTTTTTCAGAACATCATCAATCTGATTTCGGAACGTTCGCCTAGGTCTTCTCCTTCCAACACTTCCGTTCACTTGTCCTACGTATACCTGTTTAGTCAATCTCATTTCATTCATTCTCTCTACATGTCCAAACCAATCAAAACCTCTTTAAATTAGACTCATACTCTAATTTAAAACCAAAAATATTTACAATCAGTAGTTCTAGGCTGCATCAATAATATATCGTAAAACTATGGTAAAACCGTTCCATAACATTGTAGCAGTGCGAGCGTGATAACGCTATATTATAAACGTCTTGTATCTTGCTTGCACATCCGTGATACATATTCGTACTATATAATAGGATCAAACCAATGTTGTTCGAGGCCATTATGAGGCGGTGAGAGTTCGTGTTTGCGTATGATTATTTTGAACATGAAACAAAGCCATCCTTTTCTATGATCGTTTCGTAAAAGGTTGGCCCCCTGATATTCTTAAATATTTTTCTACAGCCGTCGGAACAAGACCACTATAATCCGTGAATCATTGCGTTTTGCAGTCAGAGAGACCAGTCTGAAAAATTGAAAAGGGATGGTCACAGCTGCGAGGATTTAAATTTGATTACAACAACGGGCAGTATTTAACGCTTTCAAATTAATGCATTCTGACACAAAATTGACGCCTTTGTCTCCCACTGTAGATTTTTTTATTTGGTGAAGCTATTCTACGTACTTCTTTAAGTCAGCAATGACTGTGTCGATTAAATTTGTGCCGTATTTGATTTCATCCAAATCAAAAAATTATATGACCACAAAATAAACAGTAAAAGTGGTCAACTAATAATAAAATTTATATAGGACGAAAGACGTAGGTACATGAAAACTTTATAAATAAAACATAATAATGATATAAATATCATATTTAATCCGTTTCTATAGAATGTATCTGCATTAATGGCGCTGAATAGAAATATTTAAATCATATATAAAGTATGGAAACAGGAATAAATTTTTGTCAAAATTGAATTGCATTTTTACATTGCATAATGGACAATAAGTTATTTGTTAATTGAGTCTAATCCGGAACTATTAAGCTTAAAATAACAACTGAAGACAAAATTCAAATTACAAAAGTATAATCATTTAGATTAAAACCAAGAGCAATAATCATTAATTTTAAGATGCTTTAAATCAATACTGATAATAATATACATTATAAAATATACTTTCCTTCACATTCAACAATTTATTATTTTGATATTGATTATAATACAAAAATTAAAAACTTCTTTTCTAATTAAAATGTTATAAATATATATATACAAATCTCTTTTGAAAGATCTCAGAGTACCTGCATTTATTCATATCGTATCAAAAGACTGATAAGATTATCGTAGGGAGCTCGTACGCTAAGTGACGAAACTGAATGTGACACCGGGCCGTGGGCCCTTCGCCAAACACGTCATACAAACTAAAAATGGTTGCAACAACTTACAAAATGATACAAGTCAAACCATACATAAACACTAACTACGAAAGTAAAGAAATGTTAATTTGCTCGTAGCACAATTCTTTTCTATGATTGATCACAGACCGAATCCATTCAGATTTACGACGATATTCGTGTTTGCGGCGCACAACGCCCTCTGCTGAGAGCATATAGAAGCATTTAAATATAATAGCATCTAGAACTAACTTCATTCTGTGGAGGAAGTGGCGAATTAGTGAAATGCATTCGACGTTAATGTTCCGATGGTTTGAGTTCTTTGATTTGCTTTATGAGGTAAGCTTTCTCGTCGTTGAACTGTTCGTCTTCTGAACGATCCGTGTGGAACTTGGTGAGGAAGTCTACAAGCTTGTCTTGATTCCTTAGCAGAATGTCCAGTATTGGTTTGGGTTTGTTAGGGTTGGCTACGAATACCTGAAAATTAAAGCGTTTTCATATGTGAGTAGAAAGTAACTCCGCAGCGAGACACATTTGTCCTAGAAAAGAGCTAAGTAGCTCGCCCATTGTTCCAGTACTGCCTCGACCCATAACATTTTGAAGCAATTATAGTTAGTTGACTGAACCAAGCAACTAACAGTCTTTTGCGGCAGCAGTCCTTGAGAGGCAGTTACGAAATTACAGGCACAACAACTGTCTCAGGGCGATGGGCGCAGTGCAGTTCTGCTGTAGTTAGAGCTAAGGATTGTATTAATAACTGCATCTTAAAGTTGAGATCAATCGCAGAAGTAGTTTTGAGGTTTGATGTATGGAAGATCTGTCAAAAAAATGTTAACCAAAAATTGGAACCGACTTCAACGCTCAAAAGTGTGAAATTACTTGTTGAACTCGGTACCAGGATAGTCCAATAGTACCTATTACCGACTTCGACAAGTTATTTCACACTTTTGAATGTTGAAGTCGGTTCTATTTTTTGGTAAAAAAAAATCACTCTTTTTAGTGACCCTTGCTACTTACGGGGTCGATTGTCATTCACTATCAACGACTATATCATCTAGATAGGAAAATATTTTTCAGTTATTGGAGCGTAACTTAAACGACTTGACCGATTTTCATGAAATTTAAACGGGACCAAAAGACAAGCATCAGCTTTCAAATACAAAAAGAATTATCAGAATCGGATAACCCAGTCAAAAGTTCTGAGGTAACAAACATAAAAAAATACAGACGATAGAGACCCTCCTCCTTTTTTAGAAGTCGGTTAAAACGGCATCTCATGATGGATCTCGACATTGATATGCACACGAGCCTTAATCTATCACTATCAGCAACGGCATAGCATCGTTCACTTACGCAGACCCAGCACAAGTTGAGTTACTGTGTGAATATAAGAAAAAAGCCCGCGCGTCTCGCTTCTTAAAAAAATTTTAACAAAAAATGGAACCGACTTCAACACCCAAAAGTGTGAAATAACTTGTTGGACTTAAACTAGTTATTTCACCATTTTTTGTTAAAAAATTTTTTCAATCTTTTAGTGTAACTCAAAAACGGCTTGACCGATTTTGATGAAATTTAAAATGGGACCAAACGACAAGCATCAGCTTTCAAACAAAAAAAGAATTTTCAAAATCGGTTCACCCAGTCAAGAGATCTGAGGTAACAAACATAAAAAAAAAATACAGACGAATTGCGAACGTCCTCCTTTTTTGGAAGTCGGTTAAAAATGCAATGACCATTGAAAAATATTCACCTTAAAAACGTGGAAAGCCTCAAACTGTATATTACGAGATTTCTCTTTAAGCATGTTCATCATAAGCTTGAGGTTGTCTGGGTTTGTGATGTAGCGGGTCATGATGGAGAAGTTGTGGCGGTCCAGCAGTAACTCCCCCAAAAGCTTCAGACTCTGCCGTCGGGTCACGTAGTTCTCAGAGTTTAACAACCTCTGGTAATGGCTGAACACTTTGTCGTAGTTCGCTTCTAGAAACTCCGCACACAACATTTTGTGTCTTGTTAGCAATTCCTGTAAATAAAAATACGGTTTTTATTTTAAGTATAATATATAGTATATAGGGTTAAGAATTTAAGGAAAGGTCCATGTTCTATCGTATGGTAAGCTGACGGAACAAGCACAAAGCCCGTCTGGTGTTATGCGGTATCGTCACGTCTTGAGAGAAATTGCATCTGTTATAAGAGATTCAATTCCTCGCAAGTGACGATCTCCACTGCGCTCGTCACTATGTGACATTTTTGTTTTTTATGCCTGTTAGGTTAGCCTTTGACCACTATCTCGCCTGATGTTAAGTGATGATGTGGTCGAAGATGTTGTTCAGGCTAACCTAGAATTACTGGCTCCCAAGGACAGCTGCACACCGTTAGGTGTTTAGCGACAGATTTTCTACTTGACGGTGGTGGCTAGCCAGGCGGGCATTCGCAAAATGCCCTACCACCATGCTATAACGACTGCCATCCTAAGACAACAACCGGGACCGACGGCTTAACGTGCCTTCCGAAACACGGAAGCGCTCAGTAGTAATGTCCCCAGCGGTCACTCATCCAAGTCATGGCCGCGGCGGACGTTGCTTAACTTTGATCGGTTCATAACGGCTAAGCAAATTTCGCTACGAGCGCTTCAATAAAAAGACATAACGTTGTTAAGCCTCATGAACCTGTAATTTCACCCCGCATTCTTACCCTTCAAGCTGGAACAGTAACCAGTAATGTTCTCAGGGTATGGATGCGCCAAATGAGCAGTACCACACACCACTATACTAATGTCACCGAGAATATAGATAGATAGATAGATAGATAGATAATGCTTTATTGTCACACCACATAAATGAAAGAGACAAAAATTACAATTCAAATTGATAGTGTTACAATGGGCGGCCTTATTGCTGAAAGCAATCTCTTCCAGGCAACCTTTGGATGGAGAGGATCTGTAAAACCGATTTTAAAGGGGTGTAGTAATGTACATAACTATGAAAGAAATATATGAAAAATAAAAATAATAAATTAAGTACAGTTTCTGAATTTAAAGCACGTGCTTTTATATGTATACAAATATACATGTAGAATATAGGTACAAAAAACATAGATATAAAAAAATATATATATTTATATATATATAACCCAATATATATCTTTAAAGTTAAATATATGTATTATTTTACTACAAGAATAATAGCAATTATAAATGAAATAGTAAGGATATCCATAAACAATTTCAAGCAAAGAGGCAAGAACAAGTACTTACAATGTGACATTTGACAGATAAAACTTTTTTATTTGGTCCTTAAATATATTTAAAGATGGTGCACGTCTGATGGACACAGGTAGAGAGTTCCATAGGCGGGCAGCTTTAACAGTGAAAGATTGGTCGTAGAAAGAACTGGTATGTGGTGGAATGTCTAGTATAAGATTTTCTAATGACCTCAATGAGTATGCAGAACATTGAAGGAAGTTGAAACGTTCCTTGAGATAGCGCGGGGATGTAGGATTGAACAATATATTGTAAAGGAGACAGAGAATGTGAGTATTCCGGCGAAGACGTATTGGAAGCCACTTGAGCTCAGAACGAAATTGAGAGATATGATCATATTTGCGCAAACCAAATATGAATCTTATACAAACATTTTGAAGACGCTCAAGCTTATTCAGCTGCTCCTCCGTGAGATCTAGATAGCTGGCGTCAGCGTAATCAAGTATAGGGAGTAAGAGAGATTGAGCTAAAGCAATTTTAGTGGTAGTGGGAAGGAAGTTACGCAGCCTTTTTAAAGAAGCTGTCGATGCAAAAAGTTTACGACTTGTTATTTGTAACTGCAGATCCCAAGTCATAGAGTTGTCAATAGTCACACCCAGATTTTTAACAGATAAACTGAAAGGTATAACATTTCCATCGAAAATTACCTGAGGAAGCGTTGCCCAGTCTACTTTTGACAATAACCTGGAACTGCCTATAACAATGCTTTGAGTTTTGCCGGGATTCACTTTCAATCCGAAGGATTTGCTCCATTTTGTTATGCGATCAAGATCAGTATTCGTTGTAATAATAGCATCAGATAATGTATGTAATGGAGCGTGCGAATATATCTGTAGATCGTCCGCATATAGGTGGTAGGAAGAAGAGAGATTTTGTGAAATAGAGTTAATAAATATTGCAAATAATAAAGGAGATAGCACGCCGCCTTGCGGTACGCCTGCTGTCGTGTCACACCAAGACGATAAATTGTCTTCAAGACGTACACGCTGCCTGCGCCCGTACAGATAACTGTGAAATAAATCGATTTCTGTTGGAGATATGTTAAGAGAGCGAAGTAAAGCAAGGAGAATGTCGAAATTGACAGTATTAAATGCATTACTGAAATCTAACAGTGTCAGAACTGTAAGCTGACCATTATCCATACCAAAACGTATATCGTCCGTGACTTTTAAGAGAGTGGTGATGGTACTGTGCCCTGGCCGAAAACCGGACTGATACGGATTAAGAAGTTCGTTATGGGTAAGGAAATTACTTACTTGGTTGTGGATAAGACGCTCCAAGACCTTTGACAAAAACGGGAGGATAGCAATAGGTCGGAAATCGGAGAAAGATTTAGGGTTCGGTTTTTTGGGGAGAGGAATTATTTGAGCGTCTTTCCATGCAGACGGGAATGCTCCTTTAAAAATGGAATTATTAAAAATAAAGCATAAGATAGGGAGAATAATGTCAATAACAGGTACAATCATGTTGCGGCTAATGCCGTCACAACCAACAGCGTTAGAACTAATGGACAATATACTCTTCTTAACATCACAATCAGAGAATCGATGAAAAACAAAAGGTGGATGGTCGGGTAAAGGTAAAGTAGAAAGGAAGTGTAAAGCATTATTTTTATCTGCATCGTTAATGTCAGATGTGGAAGAAAAATGAATATTTAGGGCGTTGATGTTTAAATTACTTGGAATTGTATCTTGTGTAGATTTACCAATACCCAAAGACCTCAGGAATCTCCACACTTTGGCGGGATCCTCATTATCAACTGATTTATGAACATGGCGACGAAATGCATCCCTACACACCATATTGCAACGATTCCTAGACATCGTATATGCAGCTTTCGTGTCATCGCCAGGGCGACGCTTATATTTGTTTTTAGCTACAACTTTCTTATGCATCAACGCTTTGATCTCACCACTTAGCCAAGGCGCTGGACAATGTTTTAATTTAATAGCTCGCAAGGGTGCGTGTTTATCGTATAGCTGTGTTATTAACGAATTAAAAATTGCGACTTGGTCATCCACAGTGTCAGCATTTATTACCGCAGACCAATCAATTCTTTGTGCGTCACAAAGAAACGCTTCCTGGTCCATACCACTAAAGTTGCGCTGAAGTATGACTTTAGGCTTAGCTTTCGGAGGACGAATTTTATAGGACAGAAATATTAGGTCATGATACGAGAAAGCATCAGCTGAACATTGACCGTGCCTTGCAACATGCTGTGTAGATGATACTATAATTAAATCAAGAAGTGAGGGGTTACAGTTTGGGAAGTGATGAGTTGCACTAAGAGGGAGGATATGCATGTTGCAGGAATTAATCACAGATTGCAGAGAAGAAGAACGACTATCTTGTTTAAGGAGGCAGGTATTAAAATCACCCATTATAATTGTGTGGTCGTATAAAGGAAAGATGTCTTCCAAGACGTTTTGAAAAGATGCGAAGTAATTAATATCTTTGGAAGGGCTGTAATAGGCTCCAAGCAAGACTTTTCTATGTGATAGAACTACTCCAACGAACAAGTGTTCACCCGCATCGGAGGGAGTTGGCTGAGAAGAAGCGCTGACTACAGAAAAGGGAATATGTGATCGCAAGTATATAGCCACCCCGCCTCCTTTGCTACCGGTGCGATCATTGCGGATCAGATTGAAACCAGGCATAGAGTAAGAGACGTTAGAGAGATATAAAGCGTTGCCGAACATTAGACGTACAGCACGGCTCTCCCATATCATAGCTCTTATTACAGTAAGTAATGGGAATGCTACCAACTACTCTACCACCGAGGTCAATTCCAAGCTGGGTGTTAATTCTCCGGTAAGCAACCATAAACCAAAACCTGGGGGCCAACTCTCACCTCTTATAGTAGTAATAACTTAATCTTACTGTTAAACTTTATACCTCCACGTCAATTAAGCAAGCTTACAAACGGTAATGGAATCGCTCGTCATTTTGAAAACGCCATAACAAATTGTTCACTCTTTTCGCGAACTCTGACTGGACCTTTAATACGAAGTATTATGTACTGCACCAACGACAAATCCGTCATGTTTATCCATTTAAAAAAGTTACTCTCTAGCAGCGGATTTAATCTTGTTTTTGACTATTTTAAGATAAATATGCGTTTAATTAACGTGTAAATTACGTAGAATGTTTTTAATTATTTTATACTTACTTTATCTTTCTTTTATAATTACTTAAGGTTTAAATTAACTAGTACAAAAGAGTTTGTCATTAATCAAACGTTTTAGTTCGGTAGTCGAGGTATTATATAAATCAATGTCTGTATCTGTCAAGTTGTTAAACGAAGCGCTTGCACGCACAATAAATACATTCTGCCTATAATTTGTCTTAACTAACGAAACAGATAAAATTTTGGATTTTCTCAATACAGCTGCGTTAATGCGTAATATGTAGTATTTTCCTATACCGAAGATGGCAAGCACTTGACTTCGTAAGAGATAAATGTGGTCTTTACTGGAACATGACTGCCAAGAAGAAATCAATTTACAGTACTTATAGACTCGCTAGATTAATTTCCATAAATCATCCGTATAAATACTGAATGTTGGCCGAAAGCGCTTCGTGCGTATTTGGGAATATAAACTATCTGCAGATGCCGCGTTGCTGTGCATCTTTGCGACCCATAAAAAAAGGTGATGGCGATATAAGGTTGTGTAAATCGATTAAATACCGTAACGTTGGTAACTTTGCGTCTATGCTCGAGTCCCTCAGTGCCACTGGGATTCAACGTAACCGTCTTAGATGGCTTCTGTACTCCGTACAGGACCAATTAAGGTTCAGAAGCTGTCTCCGTGTTGTCTACTTAACCAATAATGGTGCCGAGCGTTAGCATATAAATAATATGCGGTATAGAGAGAGTAGCAGACATCTGACTTAGCTAATTAACCCGCTAACATTAATAACAAAATGATCAGATGAACATCCATCAATGACAACTCTCATCTATCGAGAATTGAAAAATTTTAAAACACGTGTCTGCTAGTGAGTTATACCAGGCCTGGCTCACTTTAGGTACAAAGCTGCAGGAACATCGGCGTATCCGTCCGAATAGGATTATTCTACGGTGCAAGCCGCGCCAGAAGAGATCAGAGCTATGCGTACTCCGCGTGCTTTCCGAGCTGAGGTGTAGTTTATTGCTCAGAAGCTAGAGTCGCTTATTTATTGTAATGGCCGAGTGATCTTTCTAGTCTTTTTATTCTGTAGCCGTACGAAGGAAGCTTATTGACAAGGCTGTCGCGTTGGACCCTGTCAAAGACATTTGTTACTTAAACTATATAGTAGACATACATACCTTAAAAGTAGAAAAGGCATCTGAGGCGATATCAAAAGTGGAAACTTCTACGTAACGGAAGAAATTGTAAAAATCATCTGAATACAACATTATTTTAGCCAAAGCTTCGTATCTCGCGCACTCTCGGAGCATGGTACCGCAGTTAGATGCTATCTCTTGGTGCTCATATCTGAAAGTAATAAAAATCAGGTCAGTGAGATAAATTTAATATAACATTACAAAACGAATGTATTTCTTTTTTTGGTTTGAATTATCAACATTTCGATAATATTCTCTATGTAACAAAAACAAAATACCTACACAATACTACAAAAAATTCTGTGTCTTCAATATCCACGCATTTCCAGTAATAAAAGATTTAAGGCTAAAAGATATGGTACAGAATATACATACCATAATTCAAGATTGCTAGCTGATTTAGATTTTGGGAAAGACCCCGAAACAAAAATTGTCTAAAACTGAAATCTTTAATCGTCTGGTGGCATTTATAAATATAACTCAACAGATAAAAAATATTTAAGATACATGTAAAATATTTAATTTATTATTTTACTTATTAAGCTTTTGACGATGATATTCCACAATTTTTTTTACTACCTTCTTATGTACTTCACCAGAGAAATAATTTCATCATTTATAGAGTATATCCATCTTTGGGTCAATGTTTTACTCAAAAAATCCAAATTTAATGTTTGTGACTCTTTAGTTAACAACCTGAGGTCTTTTTATATACTTACTCGGGTGGACAGACAGACAGACAATCAATTAGTGAGACTCCGCAGTCTCATTAATTGGGGTTTGTTTTGCCCTATCAATACTTAATCATAAAAATTAATGTTAAGATATTCAACCTTATTATAATCACTTACCATAAGCTGAGATTGTCAAAGCCTAATACCATAAAGTAGTCATACAAGACATTTCTGCCTTAAGAAATTAAAAATATATGTAAAATTACATACCCAGACATCAAAGTAAACAGTATTTCTGGTTTAGTACAGATGTACTCAACCGTTGGAGATCGAGTGCCGATCTGACGTCTGAGCACATTGTTGAACACTTGCGCCACATCCTTCTTACCCTCAAAGTCAATGCGGTTTAAATTCTACAAAATAAAATTATAAGAAGGTAAATTATAGGGATAAGAGTATCTAATCATGCAAAAAAATTGGTCTAAGGTTTACTCTGCCACTGTTGGATCTAATATGCATATTGTAATTTTATATAGGTGCAATGTATACAGACAGACAATAAATGCAGCAGCACCGCATGTACATTGTGATGTTTTACTGGGATAGTATAATAGTAATCAAAGAGAAACTTCTATACAAACCATATGCTCATTTTTTGTGAATAAAATTATGATAATTTTGACAAGTTTCATATACTTTATCAGCCTTTTTATCCACTGTTGAACACAACCTCTCCCATTGAGGGGGGTTTGCCATAATCCCCACGCTTGGCAGGCATCTTGGGAATGGCAGTTTAAAATCAGTTCCTCATAATGCGCTGCTGCCCACCATTTTTTTTTATGCCTGATATGTTATCCTTTGACCACATCTCACCTGATGGTAAGTGATGATGTGGTTGAAGATGTTGTACAGGCTAACCTAGAATTACTGGCTCTCAAGGACAGCTGCCGGAACACACCGTTAGGTGCTTGGCAACAGATTTTCTACTTGAGGGTGGTAGCTATTTATTTATTTATTTATTTATTTGATTATAGGCAAGCAGCGCAATGCTGATGTGCCTATATCACACTGTGTCGAATCATTAGGCTTTTTTGTAGTGTCCACACACTTGTAAGTCAGCATTGGTTACAAGTTGGTAAGTGATTTTTTGCTTTTACACAACCAGCTATCTAGCCTGTTCTTAAATGCATTCACAGATGAAGCAGAGACAACCTCCTCAGGCAACCTGTTCCAGTTGTGGACAACTCTGTTGCTGAGGATATGGTGCGCAGTGTTTGTGTTAGCATGTACACGGTGAATTTGCTGGTTATGCCCTCTGACTTCTCTGTCACGGATGATTTTCACAAACAGATTGTGTATTTCGGGGAGGTTCTATAATCCGTTGAGTATTTTGAAAGTTTCTATGAGGTCCCCACGTAACCTCCTTTCTTCAAGTGTAGTGAGATGCAGGATTTCCAATTTCTGCTCGTAAGATTTGCGGCGTAAGGCTTGCGGTATCTTTGTGGCTTTTCTTTGCGCGCTTTCAAGCAGATCTATGTCTTTTCGAAAGTGTGGGCTCCAGACTTGAAATCCATACTCCAGCAATGGTCTTATGTATGTCTTGTAGATCTTGAGAAATACTTCAACTGTCATAGTTTGGAACGCTTTGCGAATCACATATATAAAGGAATTTGCTTTCTTGACAATCGTTCCTATATGTTCTGCCCATTTGAGGTCGTTGGAGATAATAATGCCAAGATCTTTTTGATGACCGACAGATGACATGATTTGGCCATCCAATATATATGTCACTTGTGGATTATTTCTTCCTAGATGTAGGACACTACACTTGGTAGAATTCAGCTTAATAATCCAATCACTGGTCCATTGTTCTATTCGCTCAATATCTTTTTGGAGCTGACCCGATTTAATGAGCGGGTTGGCAAAGAATTTACCGTCGTCCGCAAAAAAAGGCGGTTTGACATTCTATGAGCTCAACCAAATCTGTGATAAAGAGGCCAAAAAGGTGGGAAGCTAACACTGAGCCTTGCGGTACACCACTGAGGACTTGTTTTTGTTGAGATAATGTATTGCCAACTCGGACCTGAAAAGTTCTACCAGTCAGATAACTTTCTATCCATTTGTGCAGTCTTCCCCGTATGCCGAAGTGATCCAACTTCATCAGGAGGCGTTGATGAGGGACTTTGTCGAAAGCGCGTTCAAAATCTAGGTAAATTATATCTATAGGACTTTTACTGTCGATCTCTTTGCACCAAGTCTGAATACAAGGGAGTAGATTTGTAATAGTGGATCTCTTCTCTACAAAACCATGCTGCTTCACAGAGATAATGCATTCCCTATTCAAGAAGCGGGTTAGTTGCTTGCTTATAATTTTCTCCATTACTTTAACCACTATGCTTATAAGGCTGATTAGCAGAGAAGGAGGCTAGCCAGACGGGCATTCGCAAAATACCCTACCACCATGCTATAACGACTGCCATCCTAAGACAACAACCGGGACCGATGGCTTAACGTGCCCTCCAAAGCACAGAAGCGCTCAGTAGTAATGTCACCAGCGGTCACCGATCCAACGCATGACTGAGACGGACGTTGCTGAACTTTGCTGATTGGTTCAGAACGGCTAAGCAAACATCGCTACGAGCGCTTCAATAAGACCATCCGATCTTTTATCCTTACAACATCCACAGGCAGCAATGACGGGGGTAACATTCTAGCTTACTACCCCATAGGTCAGTTTCATATAATTGCCAAAATATTATTGTATTGGAAAAATGAACTACCCAGCCGAGGTCAGTTAAAGAAAAAAATACTTAGTCTAATTACATTCATAATTATTTGAAAGTCGCACCTGACAAAAAATTCCAAAATACTTTCTTCATAAAACAAGTGTAACGCTTAACATCCAGCCAGCGACAAGTCAGCCTCATCACTTCATAACATAAAAAAACTGAGGTAGATGATATATTTAATTAGTATGTAAAAAAAAGAACTGTGACATTCAAAATATTATATGACCTAAGTACAAAACAATAATAAGTAATCAAAAAATATATTTTAAACCTTGCATCAAATGAAAACCTTCAAAACAATTTAGGTACACTAAATTTGTAAACATTGAATGTAGTCCGAACCAATGATAGGATACTTTTATATAAGCATTAAGGCATGTTAAATGAGAATATGTAGTAACTAAAAGCGGGATTCAAATCTGTGACTACAGGTATCATCTAACAGAATTTTACAATACTTTTTAACTTGGTGGAATTTTATTATATGTTTTTGTCAAGCACCTAATAGAGTTTTCCGGCAGCAGTCCTTAACAGCCAGTAATGACAGGCACATGATACTTCACAACTGTATGTCCCTGGGTGACAGGAGCAGTGCTGTTTTTTATAAGCTTGTTCCAACACATTCCCAAACATAATGTGACATAATATTTTTATTGTGTATATATATATATTATGTATGCATAACTTTTTTTAAACTGAAAGCTGTCACTCTGTACTGTATAATCCTAAATCCAACAGTGGCCACAATGATTTTAAAATAATCAAGTACAAACTCTCACACATTATAAAACATCACTAATTTAAGTGATAAGATTATTAGTAATGAAAGATTTTATATTATGAAACTGAGTGGTTTTGATTTAACTATACCAAGTCAATAAATTCTTAAAATTAAAATGTGTTGCAAGGATATATTAACAAAGACACACAGGTGAAAGCCTATTATTCAATTGGCGGTGATGATTATTTAGGTGTCAAAAAATGCTTGGAATATTCCAATTCTGCCAAGCTACTATCTTTCATCTAGGTAATGTAAATTAATATTTAAATAGTTTAACAATATTAGACTTACATTACAAATTATAAGAATAAGCTAGATATTTTTATTCTTTTGGCATAACAGTGCCCACTTCACAATTTATTGGAAAAAGTGGCACTCAAATCTTTTTATATTAAAATTTTGTATAAATGTGACCATAATAAAGTTAATGAACTTAGGGCACATTTAGTGCTGCAGTGTAAATAAATATTGATAGAAAAGCATCACACCAAGATTTAGTAGTGTAGAGGTAGTGTGTGTGTGTGTATGTGGGTCAGATATGTAAGTGCATAGTTTGTGGCTCTATAATTAGTAAAAGTGATTGGCACTCATCATGATAGATAGACTTCAGCAGTTGTATTATCATATCACATACTTTTTATTTAATCCTGGAATTAAGATATTAATGTGACCCATACTGCAACTATCTTACCAAAATAATAGCATCAATATTCGGAAATTCTAGTATTCATGCCCTAGTACCATGCTATAGTTTATTCTATCAAATTTTTAATTTCTGCCTATATTTCTAAGTTTTTTTCCAAGAATTATTTTGTATAAGTCAACAGAATGTTATTAGTAATTGAACACATGTTATTTTATTAATTCAGCAAAATTATAATTGATTCATAAATAAGTAATCCTCTTAGATGATTTGATAAACACAGCAACAAAAGCATCACAACATTTATTAACCTTGATTGTTATCAATGTGGACATACCTGTATCAAAAGTAACAATAGGTTAGTATTGTATAGTTCCTGAGCTAACTGTGCTACAATGATGTCTGTTTGTGGTTCTGCATCCGAAGTGCCATATAACATATTCTTTATCAATACCTGTCAAACAAAGATATCAAATTATAATAGGATCAACTAATATGGTATACAAATTTAAATTGAAATGGTTAAGCAAACACTGTCCTACCAAATTTTTGCTAACATCTTCTTGGGCTTTTTCAGCTTTCTTGTCACCTCTTTCTAGAGCTGTAACAGCATCTTTTAGAGATCTCACAAGCTCCGCCGGACTTTTCTGAGACTTTCCAAAAAGAGGCATAGTATGTCGATTATCTGGACAGATGACTTAGGTAATGTTGTCTACATAAGACTGTACCTGCAACAAATAAACCGACGCAATTTATCATACCAGGCAGTGAGTCTATTGCACTTGAATTGACCAGAACGACAGAGAAGCGATATTTGAAATGGTAAAAATCGTTTTCCAACCTGACTTTAAGGCACTGAACTTAAAAGATTTTCTTTTACTATACCTAAATTGAGCTTAAAACCATAAGTATCATCAAATTTAACTCACTTTCCGTCTAAATAATTATAATTTTCCCTAGAAAGACAGACCACACGAAACGAACAGCTGTGATGTCAATAGAAATATTACCATGTCAAAAAAACTGTCATAAAAATGTAATATCTGACATTTGATTTGACAATTATTTTTTTCCGGCGGTATGCCTTTATTAACAAAATACTACGAACTGCAACACTACAGCTACTACAATAAACACTAGGAGGAAGTATTAAAAAGCATTTTAGACAACCTATAAGCATAGAACATATAATAATACTACTATAAGTCATTGCAAACTCACAGTCAGTCCAAATGCTCCAGCCCACTACCAGTTGGCAGCGTACCCAGCATGCTGGCTTCTGCTGGCAGCCCTGTTGAATTGCAATGCTTATTTTGACAAATTACATCCACAAATATTAATTTCACCAAGACTCATAAAAGTGCAGATTAGTTCTGACAAAAAGCAAAATCTTGTATTCATATAAGCCAAAACGTAACTTTAAAGTTACATCCCGTACTGTAAATCAATATCTGTTTCTAACTAGTGGCTCTCCGAGCTGTAGACCTCGCGAGTCTGCCCTTGCATAGCTTACAATTGAATAAAGGTTCACTGCGCATGCTAATGGGAGAATGGGTCTAGAAATCCATAAATCTAGATATGTAATGTAAATAATAATTTATTTTCTTGGACTTACGTCCAAGATAATCAATGACACGTGGGCCCCAGCAAAGGCTCGATGTATCACAAATAGTTAGGTCAGTAGTAAATAAACAATAATTTTACATACTTGGTAATGTATTTATTTAGAATTAATATACTGGCTACAAAAACATGGAAAATAAATAATTGAATGAATTAAACAACTTCCGTCCTTATCAGAAAATTGACATTAAATTAATCGCAGGCGTTCATACTTTCAACGCCCTATAATGTATAATATCTCCATCATATTGAATAAAATCCAAAAACTGAATCGAAAAGGTCACACTTCCGGTTCATTCGGGACCACAGGCACGGTAATGTTATCCGTATAGTATCTCAACTTCATAGAAACGGACGAAACGCGAGTTATACCTAGGCGCCTCGATCTCGACCTGCGCTCGGTACGCAGACAGTCACGACTACGTCACATTGATGAATGGACGGTGTGTTATTTTTGTAACAATAACCGCGTGATATTTTCACTAAAAATAAGTTCATGTACATATTTAATGTGACGAATAGAATATATTGTGCTGTTTTTGGTTGCATGAATTCGTCAATAACCCATCCAGAGATAACTTTTTTAGATTACCTGGAAGCTCTGAAAGGTAAGACTATAAAATAAATTTACTTACTAGTAGGTAGGTTACCTACATAATGCGTGTCTTTTCAATGGATAAGTACTTATTTCCTTCTATCTCCCGAAAAAAAGCTCCAGAGATAACTTTTTTAAATAACCTGGAAATTAAAAGGTAATAACTATAAAATAATTTTACTTTCTTGTAGGTAAAAATATTTTATAGTCTACATAGTTGACGGTACATTATGTGTGTCTTTTTAATGGAAAAGTATTTCCTTTAATCCCCCGAAAAAAAATGTCTCGATTAATAAAAAGGTGAATAGAGTAAAGGAAAGTGATTTATACGAGTGTAATAGGTAGTTATAAGCTATATATTGGAATGCGGATTTTTTTATACTTCAAAATTTAATAAAAATAATATTCGTCTGACAAATAGTTTCGGGTCGCTAATTTTTAAGACTGATTTTTTATTCAAATATAAACATGGTTTTATAATTATATCTACCTACCTGTCAAAAACAACATGCACTTTTAGTGAACACTTTTTTTTAAGATCCTGTTGGAATTTTAATTGTTCGTGACATGTATTTATAGAATGACACATTTTCAGGTCATCGGCATATAATAGAAATTTACAAAACTTGAAACATTTTTCTATATCATTGATGTACAAGATAAAAAGTAACGGGCCTAATATTGATTCTTGGGGGACCCCAGAACTAATTGGAACCATATCTGATTCATAGCCATTGATCACCACTTTCTGGCAACGGTTAGTGATATATGACTTGAACCAGCGCCATAAATTACCCCGAATACCGTTATTAGCTATTTCGTCCAATAAAATCCTGTGATCTACCCGATCGAAAGCTTTTCGGAAATCGGTATAAACACTGTCTGTTTGTTTATTTTTGTCTAAGTTTTTAAATATTTCAGTAGTATAAACTAATAAGTTTGTAACGGTAGATCGACGTCGAACAAATCCTTGTTGCTGGGGAATAATGATGTTATGTAAGCTAGGATAAATATAATTATGTATAAGCCTGTATAGAGTCACCCCGTGACCACGATCACTGCAAAGTGTTTGAAACGTCGGGACAAAAATAATGACAAATATACGCGATTTAAACCGTTTAAAGTTGTTTAATTACTATATGTATAAGCCTCTCAAAAAGCTTTGATAAGGCGGGTAAAATTGAGATTGGGCGATAGTTCTCTACATCTTTCTTTAATCCTTCTCTATGTACGGGCACTATGCGGGCAATTTTCCAAACACGAGGACAAATACCTTCTTGAAGACATAGGTTGAATATATGGTGGACAGGATAACAAATAGTGTCAGTGGTGTATTTTAGGAATAATGGTGAAACAATATCAGTTCCAGCGCCCTTAGTTGGATTAAGCTTACGCAATTCCGATTTGATATTATCTATAGAAAAACGAACATCACTAATAATTAAATCTGACGTGTGGCTATCTACAGAAAAAGAAAAGTTATTATTTGCATTATATTCGTCAGTAACAGTTGAGGGTTCAAACACCGATTGGAAGTAATTCGAGTAAAGGTTACAAATTTCTACTGGGTCACTTGCTGTTTTTCCTTCATAGCTAATGCAACTCGGGACACCACTTTTTATCTTTCTGTTAGAGATGTAAGACCAAAAATATTTAATATTGCACTTAATAGTATTTTCAACTTTCATGATGTAACTTTTATAACATATTTCTGAATTAATTTCAAGTCTGTGTCTATATAAAGAAAAAGTCTCATAATCTGATAAGTTATCATATTTTTTCCATTTTCTCCATGTTTTCCTCTTATTGTTAAATATGTGCCTTAAGGATGTATTGAACCAAATAGGAAAACTACAATTTGTTATGATTTTTGATGGTACATTCTTAGATATGATACTGTATATAGTTTCATAAAATGTATTAACAACACACTCAGCTGATTTATTTTCAAAAAGGATGTCCCAGTCCACACTTCCTATTTCATCATTTATTACTTGATAATCTGCTTTAGAAAAGCAATGTTTTATTAGCGGCTTACGCTGCATATGCCTACATTCACGTTCAGTAGTTACTGTTACGTAGAAAAGCGGATGATATCCATCTAATCGCACTAACAGCACTGGAGCAGAAACGACATCACATATGGTTTTATTAGAAATAAATAAGTCAAGTATCCCACCATTCTTGTTTCTAATGTGATTAAATTGATAACTGTTAGTTAATGTCAGAAAGTTGATTACATACTCGACTTAGAATAAGACTTAAAATAAATGACCTACCACTGTAATCCATATAATGCGAGTATAATAATTGACCACAAAAATATACGTATAAACAAGTTCCATTATTTAGTATGTATATTAGACTATATTAGTATGTATATTAGAATAAAGATAAAATAGCGGTGCCAGGTTTTAGATTAGCAAAGACAAATAAAAGGTCCTTCTTAGGCAATTGTGTGCGGTTTTTAGTCCAGTCATTATAGTAAGTTCACCTCGGAATTCGAGATACCCAGCTGTAAGTCTGTAAATACTTGTATATTGACACCCTAAAAGTTGTCTCAAAATCTACATATGGTAGCATGTGCGCAACCATTAAATTTCAGGGTCAAAGGTCCAAAAATCGGTTTTCTGCGCTTTTTTTGTAAATATCTCATTTCCTATGGGTTTTTTGCTATTTGTATATACAATCAATATTGTAGAATACAAAATTCTCTACAAATTATGTTTAAAAAAAAATTTATACAGTGAACTGTCTTCGAGATAGAGGGCGGAGAGCGCACGGTCACAGGGTCACTTCAGGTGAACCGGTGCCTCCGGTGTAAAACGCGCCATATACTTATAGTTGATGAACTATCGGTAAATTGTCGATCATGCGAACCGCCAGGGTATGGAATGCAATATGGGGGTCTTCAAGAAGCGAGTGAATAGGTATCTTCTGGGTAAGCGCGCTCCATCATCGATCGCTGAATATTACATGCTTTGAATAAAGGTCGGCAGCTGTCCAGAAACCATGCTTTATTTATTGCGCGGATGCAACGTTTCTGGATTTTGAAGACTCTAATAATGTCAACAGAGTTTCCCCACATTATTAATCCATAGTTAAGGATCGATGCCACATAGCCATGGTAAGCTGTTAGTGCAGCTTCCATCGAAACTGTATGCCTAAGTTTTTTTAAAGCAAAAACATATCGATTCATTCTCTGACACACTTGATCGACATGCATTTTCCAATTAAGATGTCTGTCCAAATTTACTCCTAAGAATTTAATATTGCCAACTTCATCAATTTGCTCATTATTATAGATGATTTTAATGTCAATTGGATTAATGTTGTACGAATTAAATTGAATTATTTTTGTTTTGCTAATATTTATGATTAAGTTGTTATTGTTCATCCAGCAGATCACATCTTCCAGTGTTTTTTTGACTATTTCTTGTGTTTGCTCTTTTTGGTCACATTTTACAACTATTGTGGTATCATCGGCAAAGAGAGTACACATATGAGAAATAGCTAATGGGAGATCATTGATGTAGATCAGGAATAACAAATAGTTGCGCACACCCTACCATATGTAGGTTTTGGGACAACTTTTAGGGTGTCAATATACAAGTATTTACAGACTTACAGCTGGGTATCTCGAATTCCGAGATTCTGCCCTAATTTAAGCTTAAATGACTGGGCTATTATAATAAATTGCCCAAACATATCACAACGCTCACAGAAAGAAAATTCAAGTTGCACGTGAAGAACATTTTGATAAAAAAATCTTAGTACACAGTTTGTGATTCCTTAAACGACAAAAATGCTTGACTTGGTTCGCCTCTGCCAAGCTAGCGCCTGTCACCTACGTAATGTAATTAAATATTATTATAATTGTATTCTAATGTATATAACAACACATTGTAAAAAGACGTTTAAAAGAATGGCCCCGAGTTTCTTGCCCGTTCTTCTCGCAGTGGACCTATAAATTTTGTTTGCTGAACGTGGCAGTACAATGTAGTATATTTCAATATTAAAATTTGTAATTGACCTTCATAAGAGCGTCGCAGTCGCCTAAATTGAATAAATTATTTTGACTTTGACTTTGAGACCAGAAGTTATAGAATTGAAAATACATCATTTTATTTTACAAATGTCTTGCAATCTGCGCACAGCCAGTACGGGGGAGTTGTCTAACTTACGTACCAGTATAGTGCCGTGCTTAACCCACACGTATTTATATTCGTGGGCGTTCGCCTTCTCCCGGCATTCGCGAAACAACAATTTATTATTTAACGTTAGATGCTCATTAGCGTAAATCCTAACCGGATTTATGAGGTGGGCCCGAGATGCCGAGCTGGGACGAGTCAACTCCTTTTTTCATTCTAAATGCTGCCAAAAAATTATCACGTAGAATTCGGGACGTGAATTTAATAATCGTATTCTTAGGTCGCGTGTTTTTGTTATCAGCGTGTGGGACACGATGAACCGCTAGTATGTCTCGCTGTTGAAGGTCACAGCCAATGAATATAGCGAGCTGCATCACTACTGTAACCAAGTTCTCACTGCGCTTGTCGGGCAGATTTACAAGTTCCACGTTGCTAGCTCTGGCCGTCTGCTCCATCGTAGCTATTTTGTACTCAAGCGCACAAAACCGGTCTGGTGTACTGCAATTATTATGTGTAACTCGCTCCTCTAACGATTTTAATCGCGTGTCAAATGAATTTTGTCGTTCATCGAAATAATGAATTGATTTGTCCATGTCTGTCAGCCTAGAATTAACCTCAGTCAGTTTTTGATCGCGATATTATCAGTACTGTTGGCTTTCACAGCCGTGCTTATAGACTTCAAGCTGTCTGCAATACCAGATAATTCAGTTGACAATACTGATTTGACCGAGTCTGTCACCAGTTCTTGCATACATTTTTCCATGTTATGTTCAGTTAACCAGGTATCTATCTCGGCACCCTCATCTGGTTGTTTACGTTTCCTTACGTTTTTAAACTGCAGACTCGCGGCGGATAGATCCGGATTTGACGGATACATAGCTGCGCCTGCATTTGATAAAATTTGCTGTGATGCAGGCGGAGTCCGTTGCAGTATTAACATCTTCTACGAGTTAAAAAGAGATGGGTAGAAACGTATGTTTTGTTCCGCGGGGTGGTGTAATGCCCCCCTTCAGTTACGACCAGGAGATGCGGCGCACGAGCAAGACAGCAATAGCCCTGCTGTTAAAAACACGAAAGTTCACTGCACACCAATATAACGCTTTTGCACACACTTCTGTAAGATTAAATTGACTTGCACAATTTGATTGTTTTTTAGTGATAACAAGTACGCGTCTAACCTCTACAACATACGGCGACGGAATGAACTTCCTGTTCATTTCACAAAGAATTGTATTTGTTTATATAAAAAAATAGTATATTTACGATTACAAAACTAAACGGAAACACAAAGTAGGCAAATGTAATTAAAATACTGGAGGCGGGTAGCCCTATCGCATGTTTACGTTCAGCGCGACTGTAGGTAGTTATTTCAACGATAGAGCCGAGTTAAGATACTGTATAGATAACATTACCGTGACAAAACTAAATGGAAACACAAAGTAGGCAAATGTAATTAAAATGCTGGAGGCGGGTAGCCCTATATGTTAACGTACAGCGCGGGTGTAGGTAGTTATTTCAAAATCAGAGCCGAGTTAAAATACTGTATAGATAACATTAACGTGCCACAGGCGCGTCTTCATCGTGCTGTGTGTCTCGCGGCGTGGTCTCCACCCAGTCCTTGACACGCCGCTAGTGTATCTTCTTCTTCTTCGTCGGTCACTGTTGCTTCGATCTCAGCGAGATCCACTTCCTACTTTTTACGCATTAGACGACCACCTGCCGCCCGTATGACCAGTGTGAGGGACGACGTCGCTGTCGGTACCATTGATACACCATCCAATGCGCGGTCGGAAGGCAATCTTGAATCCGCCCTTTCTTCGGCAGCTCGACGCTTCTCCTGTTCTGAACGTCGTAACTGCCGTGCTCATTTATAATGGTTGTCTTCAGACTATGACGATTACAACTTTTACAACTTTTTGAATCGTTTTATATCAAAAACGGTGGCTCGTAGAAAAATAAATTGATACATTTTTGTAGATAATTTTATGAGCTAGTCTGAAGTATTTTTACGATAAAACTTACCGTTTTGGTGAAAATCGCGAAAGTCTCATTTTGTTGAACTAAATAAATCGTTTAAAATTAGATGTTGCTATTCGCATACAAATAGAACTAAACAGCATTGCGCAAACAATGAGTAGAGGAAGACTGTCTATTGTTTCAAAATAATAGAAAAGGACGGCGTAAGTGTTGACACATTTATGCGTCTTATGTCACTGTCAAAACATTTTGAGTGACAGTTGACACCAATTTGAAATCCACGAAACGTGTCATGAAGTTCAATGTTCATGTCGAACTCCAATTTGTAGGTTATGTATGTGTAGCTTTTCTTGGACTGATTGAGAAATAAATAAATTTAATACTTCTCTTTGAATTTACATATTAATTGAAAAGGTACAGGGAACCAATATTCTCTTTGATAGCCATGGCCGAAGCTTCTAGTGAAAAGTTGTCTAAAAAGTGAGTACTTAATTATTGGAAGGATACAAAATGTATGCCTTGAGGACATTCGGTTTAACTTTAAAAAATGAACTGATTATCAAACGTTGCGCGAATATATCCAGTTCGGTTACCAAACGGTGGGTTTATTTCTAACCATAATTGAAATTATCAATTAATTAAATCTTTACTTCAACCGTTTCTTTTAGCGAGCTAAAGCGGCGGTTGAAAGCTGAACAAAAGTTGAAAGAGAAAGCAGAAAAAGCGGCACAACAGCCAGTTGCTCCTGAAGCAGAAAAAAAACAGTCCAAGGCTGCTGAAGAAGAAATCAGTCCTAATGAGTATTACAAACTAAGATCTGCTGCAATAACAGCTCTTAAGACTGGGTCTAAAGAAGACCATCCCTACCCCCACAAATTCACTGTCACCACATCATTGTCAGAATTCATGGATAAGTACAATAACCTATCCAGTGGTGAGGTATTAGAAAATGTGACTCTCTCTCTGGCTGGAAGAGTCCACTCAATCCGGGAATCTGGGGCTAAACTTATATTCTATGATCTCAGAGCTGAAGGTGTGAAGATTCAGGTACAATGTATAAAATAAATATATGTTGATGCTTAGCAAATGCTTCTACTAAAATAATACAACAAAATACATTATGTATATATAAAACTTATGTTTCAGGTTATGGCTAATGCTAAGTTGTATGAATCTGAGGAAATCTTTATAACTGATACTGATAAGCTGAGAAGAGGTGACATCATTGGTTGCATTGGCCACCCTGGAAAAACTAAAAAAGGGGAGCTTTCCATCATACCAAAAAGAATTAAGTTGCTCTCACCATGTCTTCACATGCTCCCACATTTACATTTTGGACTTAAGGATAAGGAGACCAGATTTAGGAAGAGATATTTAGATCTTATTTTAAATGATAGAGTAAGTATTTACACTGTAACTTTTTCAGAATTTTATAAACTATTTTGTACACATTTCTGGAGGAACTTTAATGTGTTATTTGTTAAGAGCTTTGTGTGGCCCTAACAGATAGCTCAACAATGGTTCAACCACAATAGCTCAATTGTCAGAGCATGTCCCGACTAGTGAAGTATGGTTGTGGGTTAATAATTGAAACTAATCGTGACATATATAGACCATTCCATATAAATTCAAGATATATAAGCAACATATAAAATTCATAGAAAAAGACCCTGCCATTAGAGTTAGAATGCAGTCACTTAATATTGTAATATGTCAGAGTTCAAAGTCTGTGAGTTGCAGCTATGCTCAATATTCTGAGGCTCAGTATAAAGGTAGTTTACGAAAATCAATAGTAGTAGCTCTAGTTTTCTTAGAACTTTATTGAAAACTTATCTATCAATATAACAAACAGCCCATGGCTTTAAATATTTTTCCTTTCAAATAGGTACGGCAAACATTTTACACAAGAGCTAAAATAATTGCATATGTGAGAAGATTTTTGGACAACCTGGGCTTCTTGGAAATAGAAACACCTATGATGAACATGATCCCTGGAGGTGCCACCGCCAAACCATTTATCACACATCACAATGATTTGAATATGGATTTGTACATGAGAATAGCCCCAGAATTGTACCACAAAATGTTGGTTGTTGGTGGCTTGGATCGTGTTTATGAGATCGGAAGGCAGTTTCGGAATGAAGGCATTGATTTGACTCATAACCCTGAGTTCACAACTTGCGAATTCTATATGGCTTATGCAGACTACAATGATCTCATACAGATCACTGAAACCATGATCTCAGGTATGGTTAAGAGTATTCATGGTACTTACAAGGTATGTATTATTTTTTTTATTAATTTATGTCAGTATACACTTTGTGAACATTTTAATGAGCATTGAGCGTTCAGTCTGTTAAGTGTTATTCATATAATCCACACCAGCTTTTCACCTCTTGTGAATGGGGATAATGACATTTTTCATAATACTCTACCCATAATACCCACGTAAAATCCTATTTTTATGATCAAAAACACATTTCTAAACAGGCACATGAGACTTTAATAACATTATGTGTCAGTGTGATGGGTGCAGTGCAATTCGTTCGGACATGTATCTGTTGTAGGCAGAGGTCAGTCCGCTTAACATCAGGTAGGCCTCATGCTTATTCTGCCACAATCACAAAAAAAAATTGGTTAACTTGTTTAGAAATAAGATACAAACAATTAGATATGTACCTATATAGAATATTGTGTATGCATAATTATAGTTTAAGTTGTGGAATCAGTTTTCAACTTTATCAGGACACATTTACTTGAATGATATGCACTCAAAAGAGGTAAAAAATAAAAAATTTGTTGTATATACCTACAGCTGTAATTATAACTTAATACCTAAATAATATACATATTGACCAAAAAAATTGAGATCTTTTTGATGACTTGGTTGTGTGTTTATATGAGCAAAGTCTGTTGGGGTTGTTGAGATATAAGATATTTGAGCTTAGTTGGTCGCAGATAAATGGCTACACTTTTATTCCTAACTAATTTACATCCTAATGTTTACATTAGATTAGAGGTAAGGGAATCCTCAAGACCTAGATGTTCTTGATAACAACTTTTGAATTGGGGTAAGCAAAACAAAGACTTTTTTAATATTATTATGTTTGCAATAACGCATGCTCTGCGGATTGCATTACAAAATTACAAATTTACGAGAGGAAAAATTTAAGTTGTGTGTGGGATTCCCGCATCCATCCACCCCTTTAGCCGGGGTATGCTCTAATCCAATTGAGCTAACATGACCTTAAGACATTTTCAAACTTTGATTGTTAGGCATTTGTGAGCTTTAGTGTCTAGCTCTTATGATACATTTTTATTTGTTATGGCCATTCACCGAATACTTGATTTTAGTCAAAAATAAGCAATACTAATATAAGTTTATGAGTAATTCAAATTTTATTCAACAGACACCAATTTGCCTTAAAGTCGACAGGTCTTGCCCTATTCCCAATAAGCGTTCGCCCTAAAGTCGTTACATGTATTCTGAAGGATGTGGGTATAAAGGATGATTATTTTATTCATTAGTTTTAAATGAAAACAGATTACTTTTACCATCATTTTATAAAATTTGAGTAGTTATCTAATTATACCATAAATTATAAAACTACTTCAAGTAATAGGAACACATTTTTTTTTCGGTAATTTCTAATAAAGTCTTTGTATTTTTCTATATAAGTTAGTAATCATTCTATAGAAAAATACAATGAGTATAACGAGCACCTGTATATGGCCTTCATCGACTACACCAAGGCCTTTGACAGCATTAGCCATAAAGCTATAATGGGAAAGTCTAGAAAACCAAGGAATCGCCACACAATACATAAAAACCATCAAAATTGTATACGGCATTGTGCAGTACGTAAAGCACTGTTCTCCTTGGACATTCATAAGTCGAGTGGGCCAGATGGCATCCCTCCGATAGTGCTGCGGACTTGTGCTCCAGGGTTGACACCGGTTCTAACGCGTGTTTTCCGGCTCTGCTACTCATCACTCTGCATCTTTTACCGTATATATCACGGGGAGTGTTCTGAGGAACTGTTCGATTTACTACCTGCAGCTCAATTTCGCCACCGGACTCCCCGACAAAGCATAATGTTTCATCAATTTCATGTCGACGTCTGGAAGTCCACAACCTTGCGATTTTTACGGCATTTTCTACCTCGCACTGCCATATTATGGAACCAGCTGCCAGGTGAAGTATTTCCAAACAGTTACGACTTAGGGACCTTCAAGAAGAGAGCATATTCCCCCCCTAAAGGCCGGCAACGCATCCTCGAGACCTCTGGTGTTCCGGATGTTTGTGGGCGACGGTGATCACTTACCATCAGGTGAGCCGCATGCTCGTTTGCCCTCCTATCCCATAAAAAAAAATACTCTCGACTAGATAGTTTGACAAAAGGCACACTGAACTTAGAGATATCCTCTAAAAGACGAAAACAAACACAGGGAAGTTTATTTATTTATCGATTGAATAAAGTCTTACTGGCCTTACAAACAGTTCAGTTGTTACATACATCATATTTATTAGGTAAACTGTATTTAAAAATAAAGTTTTTTTAACTGATCAAATAGAATGAAAAGTTTTGCATTTACATTAATCTAGAGGAAGAGAAGTTTAATATTTAAGTAACTATACACTATCTAGCAATTATTACATGAAAATCTCGTGAGTTTTGCACATTATTAAATATTATCAATTAACCGGTTAATATGTAATTGGTGAATAATAAATGTAATCTAAATTTTTGGTAAATTTCAAACTAGTCTTGTCTTGGACCAATTACTTTGCCTGTTTGAAGGCAAAGGCTAAAACTAGTTTCATCATCATTCAGTATTCGACTAGGGTTAAAAATTATATTGTCATTGCCAGTTCAGTGAAATTAGTAACATGAATCAATAAATTACCATTGAATTTAAAAAAGCATGTTGACTGGGTTCTATATCTAGAGTTCTATCTGAAAGTCGACTACTCATGTCGACTCAAAAGATTTAAATATTATAAATTAAACTGGCAGAAAACACTCACGTTGGGGATCGAATACGTCGACCCGGGTTTCGAGCATATCAGATGCTCATTATTAGTAGGGATTTTTGCCGGTTTAATTTATTATATTTAAATAATAAAAATGTGTGAAACTCACGAGAATTTCGTTTCAGACTCAAAAGATTATTTAATAAAAGTCAGTCCTCAGGCCCGACACCCCTTTATTTACATAAAATAATTGTTTGAAACACAAGATAACTATAGAATAATGTACTCCGATCTCATTACGAAATGTAAAAAGTAGAAACAATAGAAAAAACGCGCAAAATTATATTGAAATCACATATCGCAATAAGCACTCGTAGAGTGAATTTAAGGAAAAATCTGACGTTTTTCTGAAACTTTCTCACCTTTCGACTTTGCGAGTGCCATAGCGCTCACGGAGCATTGACTTTCCAGTTTAGTAGTTATATTACATAGTAGGGAAATATAACGAAAATTTTTGCATTAAAATCTTTGTCACACATACAATTCTAAATATTTTATCAGAGAAACAAAAATAACGACTTAAGGTCGATGACGACTTTAAGATGGTTTACCCTATAACTAAACCATGATAGTAAACAAAGATTGTTTGGAAAAAAAAAAGTTGTAGCAAAGTCAACAAATCGTCTCGTCATAAGTTTACCGAAGTATCACTGTGAAATCAACCCAATTTAACTGGTTTGGTCTCAAGTGAAGGGCTATGGCAGGAAATAATAAAAGTTATACAATTTATGAAGTCTGAACTCTTATGTTATGAGGAGTGGATAGATAAAAATGGTGGTCATGTCTCAATCATGTATACATCATAACCAAGTTAGAAACAAAAATGTACGAAGTCGACAATCATGTACAAAATATGTTGAGCAATTTATTATTGACGTATCTGCAGAAAGTTCAGCAGAAAAATAACGATAATTTTTAAGATTACAAGAATTGAAGTTGAATTATTTGACTTATATGTTCTAGTGCATAATATAACTATTACAATATTGTTTTATATCATAAACGCGAACAGAAAATTTTATTACGAATATACCAAGAGCCTGTTTCATGGCCATATGAACGGCCCTTAACAATTTCAAAACAAGTAATTAAACAACTTTAAACGGTTTACATCGCGTATATTTGTCATTATTTAGTCACCCCGAGACCACGATCACTGCAAAGTGTTTGAAACGTTGGGACCAAAATAATGACAAATATACGCTATTTAAACCGTTTAAAGTTGTTTAATTACTATGTGTAACAATCGCGAAAACCTAAGACAACATCAAGAACAAAGGCATCGGCCAATGACGACAATGACCCATCTCACTCTGTCAATATCGGAAATGTGCGAGAGTCATACTCAGTACTCGTTTGTTAAAAAAAAAACAGTCTATAGGACCTACCCACTGCATTATTTTTGATCCAAATACTTTTCAGGTAAAATACCATCCTGATGGTCCCGAAGGAGAAGAGGTTGAGATTGATTTTACGCCTCCATTTGCGAGAGTACCCATGATTGCAACTTTAGAAAAAATCCTGAATATTAAACTGCCTCCTGCAGACCAATTGGGGACCACAGAGGCAAATGCACTTTTGAGCCAGCTGTGCGAGAAACATGAGGTAAACCTAAGTACCTACATACTAACATTCTTATATACAGGGTGGAAACTTTGAGCGGGGCAGTAAGGGGAAGTACCTTATCCGTTGTAGCTACTCGGAAAAGGTCTTAGGAGACTATCCATATTTTTTTATATAATTTTGATCCCCATTCACAGATTTTGAAAAAAAATACAGTTAGCTAGAAAATAGGCATTTTACATCAAAACATTTTTTGATGCCAATCGATCCTGTTTCTAATACTGATCAAAATCTTCTACGGAACCAACCATCGTTGGAGTACTCAAAAAGACACAAATTGCAAAAAAAACTTTTCCCGTACATTTTGTATGAAAATTTTATGCAAAAGCTTTTTGTGTCGGTTCAAATCTTTTTGTTGACTGAATAAAAATATAAGTTAAAAAACAATTCAAATTTCGAACTCGTTATTACTAAATAAAAAACAATCTTAAAAGTTTGTTGCGCCAGAAATGCTCTGAGTGTGTTGTGAATTTTACACTATGTGCATAATTGGACAGCTATCGATAAGAGAGTGCAGTGATAGCTCAGTGGCATTGGCTATGGACTGCCGCGCAGCAGGTCCATGGTTCGAATCCCGCCGCGGGCTTGAGCTTCACCGCATGGTGGAAGGGCTTTTTGCGAATGCCCGCCTGGCTAGCGACCACCCTCAAGTTGAAAATCTGTCGCCAAGCACCTAACGGTGTGTTCCGGCAGCAGTCCTTGAGAGCCAGTGAAATTACAGGCACATGAGACTTAACAACTATGTCTCAAGGTGACGGGCGCAGTGCAATTCTTCACTTGTGATGAAATGCATCTGTTATAGGCAGAGGAAACCACTTAACATCAGGTGGTCCTCGAGCTTTTCCGTCACAATAACATAAAAAAAAAAAAAAGAGAAAAATAATCTCCAATTTAGAACGTTTAGACTTGCTAGAAGCATTTTACGTAAATAATAAAAATACACCATCAAGTTATGTTCGTTAATAAAAAAAGAAAATAGAACCTTGCCTTCTTTTTGATATGTGTAAAATTCTACATGATCATTTGTCTTTTATTTTATTTTTTGTATTTCAGTTACACAACTTCTTTACAAAATGTAAGTGAAACGTTTTTTGCTATTTGTGACTTTTTGAGTACTCCAACGATGGTTAATTCCATAGAAGATTTTGATCAGTATTAGAAACAGGATCGATTGGCATCAAAAATTTTTTTTTGTGGTTAATGGCTATTTTCTAGCTAACTGTAATTTTTTTTTAAAATCTGTGAATTGGGATCAAAATTCCATAAAAAAATATGGATAGTCTCCTAAGACCATTTCCGAGTAGCTACAATGGATAAGGTACTTCCCCTCACTGACCCGTTGAAAGTTTCCACCCTGTATAATGTGACTACTAAACATTGGCTGATCCAAATATGCACAATACATTAAGTTTTTTTCAATTAATTACCGATGTAGTAGTTAGTGAATGTTCATATGTGTAAAAAATAAAGTTATCATTTTAATTTTGTGCCTTAAGTGAGAATTATTGAAACAAATTTTTATTTTGCAATTTTCAAGATCTTGGATTTAGTGACAACAATAAATCTGTTCAAAAGTATATCTGTTTTCATGTGTATAATGGAATGGTATGTATAATGGAAAACGTTGAGATAATCGATCTACGAATTATATATATATATATTTCGTAAACTTATATCTATACCTAGGAGCAAGGACTGAGTGAACAACATGTTCAACAGTCACCCATTAATTAGACTTTATTATTCAATAATAACCGATTGACTACAAAAGTGATCAGTCATTTATGTAACTTGAATGTGATTGGATGACAAAACTAAAGGAGTTATGTGGTTAGTGTAAACTATCATTACCTTTATGTGCAATTATAAAACAAGGAGGCAATGGGTCTTAACTACCAAGACTACAAAATATACACTATCAATTAATCATCTTAAATTTCTAGCATCATAGCATTTATTGATATTTTTATTATAACATTTCATTGATAAAATGCATATTTTTAAGTATGGCACATGTTATTTATGATTTATTTATAAATTGTTTAATTTTCTTAGGTTGAGTGTCCACCACCGAGGACTACAGCCAGGCTTCTAGACAAACTTGTAGGAGAATTCCTCGAGGAAAAATGCGTCAACCCTACCTTCATCTTGGACCATCCACAGATTATGAGTCCCCTGTCCAAATATCACAGGGATATTCCTGGCCTAACTGAGAGGTAAACACTACTGCTTGCTAACTTAATCTCCATTTACTCCCGAAATTAAAAAATCCTGTGATGACAAACTCTCATCAGTAAATTATATAAGGTCATTAATATGCTATCAAAAATATGGCAGAAGATGGTTTGGAATCGGTAACTAAATATAGTAATATGTGAGGCCACAAAGATGTTTATAATAATAAGAAATAATTTAAAAATTAAAAAACACGCCTGCCGTACCAAAAAGTGAACGAAAAAATTACAAACAAGTAACATGATTTTAATGTTGAATGGCTACAATGTAGGTACTAAATAGATTATATTTACTGTGCAATTAAAACACCATTGAACCCAGAAATGAACCCCTCTCCCATAGAACGCCACAAAGAATGGCTATTAGCCACTTGTGACCATTAGCTACCCGCGACTTTTATGATATCGTCAGTCCCATCTAGTGGGAGGCCTACCAACTCTACATCTTCCGGTGTACCATGGTACCCACTTGAGAACCTTTCTTTCCCATCGCTTATCAGTTCGTCGAGCAATGTGGCCTGTCCATTGCCACTTCAACTTGCAAATTCTGAAAGCTATGTCGGTGACTTTGGTTGTTTGGCGAATATCCACGTTCCGGATTTTATCGCGCAAAGTAACTCCGAGCATAGCTCTCTCCATGGCTCGTTCAGTGACTCTGAGCTTGTCCATAAGGGCCACTGTTAAGGACCACGTCTCGGTGCCATATGTCATCACTGGGAATACACACTGGTTGACGTCTTTGGCCTTCAGGCACTGCAGGATCTTTGACGAGAAAATGTCGCGTAACTTCCCGAACGCTGCCCATCCGAGTTGGGTTCTTCGGGCGTTTTTTTTTTCGAGGTTGGGCCTACCTAACTGGACAGTCTGTCCCAGGTAAAATTACATAAACTTTGCCCCTTGGCAAAAATTTTAGCGCCTAGATCCACGACGGTTCTGTCCAGTGTCGTTCCTTGCAGGTTGTGCACTGTCACAGCCTAACATAATTTCAGTGGTAGCATGTGCCGCTCGACTTTACCTTGACCCCGTAACGCGTCAAATTCGACAGCGCTAGGCTCAATTTTGACACCCAAACTGACTGTGTTGCCACGCATTGTTTTGTCATAGAACTCAACGAAAACGGCTTGCGGTAACTCTCCCGGTTACGACGTAGCGCTGGCCATACGAATTATCGGATGACTTCCATAGCGCCATTTACCAAGCCGTGTCCAAATTTAATATTTTTCCGCAACATTACTATAGTACCAATGGTAACTTTTAAGAATGGAACAATACCTCCTGTTACGTCTTTTATTGAGTAGTTTTAGTGTCTTAATACGTCTTTTATTGGGATCAGAAAGTATAAATTCGGGTTTTGGCCGCTGTCATTTGGTTTTGGCCTCTACGGATGTATCTGATGCTACCACGTCAAACAACCGGCAAATTTTGGCGAGTACGATGGTCATCGTTTGATTTTGATTTGGTGGTTCGATTCATCCACCTGTCTTGTCGTGGGAAATTTTCGCACATACTCGCCATCTGGTCCAGTAAGTGGTACTCTACGATGATCCAGGATTTTAACCCGTAAACTATTCAAAATATCGACAAATGTGGTGTCGTCTGCTTGCCTCACATTCTGTGGCAGTTTGCAGAAGCTATATAACGTCCATAAATCCATTTCAGCACTTAAATGTGGCGGTTGTTTAAAGCAGTAGTATGCAATAAATGATTCTGATTCAGTATGCTCCGACAGATTTAGCTACTAGTGGAAGCTGCATCAAGTCACTAAACAGTAAAATGTTTAAAGCAGTAGTATGCAATAAATGATTCTGATTCAGTATGCTCCGACAGATTTAGCTACTAGTGGAAGCTGCATCAAGTCACTAAACAGTAAAATGTTTAAAGCAGTAGTATGCAATAAATGATTCTGATTCAGTATGCTCCGACAGATTTAGCTACTAGTGGAAGCTGCATCAAGTCACTAAACAGTAAAATGTTAACACCGCCAGAATAATCATTTCTTGTAGTTGTGTATGTAATGCCTTTCTCTCTGAAGGCGTTCTCCGGTCAAAAAACGCATGGTCTCTGTCCTGCCGCATGCCGGTGATTTATTTATTTGTATTACTTGTGTCTACAAGAAGCAAATGTAGAAACGGATAAGACAATATTTATGTCTTTTGATATTAGTTAACCAATGTATATTGAATACTACTGTTATATATTTTTGTTATGTACTAAGCAAGCTCTAGACGGTGATAGTAAAATTTGTAAAATTTTCACGATTTTTTTTTAAATTTTATTTAAATTTCATGAACTATGGCCCCCTCTTTAATTTTTTTTAAATATTCACTAGCCTATGTTTCCCGGAATAACTCAACGCTTCTAATGATATGACAAACATCAAAATCGGTTCAGCCGTTACGAAGTTATGGTGGAATAAAGAAACTCACAAACATACATACATACATGAACCCTAAAAACATAACTCTCCTTTTTTCAGGCAGTCATGTAATAAAAAAGTTGTTTTTGATATCTAGTTCTGTAATATTTTTTTCAGATGCATAATACTCGTTTCTCTTTATTAATAGGTTTGAACTATTTGTAATGAAAAAAGAAATATGCAATGCCTACACGGAGTTGAACGACCCTGCAATACAGCGCGAGCGGTTCGAGCAGCAGGCTAAGGACCGGGCGGCAGGCGACGACGAAGCACCGCCTACTGATGAAGCTTTCTGCACTGCTCTCGAATATGGACTGCCTCCAACTGCCGGCTGGGGCTTAGGCGTGGATAGACTCACCATGTTCCTTACCAATGCAAACAACATCAAGGTAACATTAATACACAATTAATAAAAAAGCAAGAATAAACAAATCATCTTCTTATACTCTTACTCCACAGATTTGGGAACAGTTCAATATATATCCTATAATAAAATATTTGAGAAATGATACTGTTAATGCATCGTGGGGTGCCAGGCTAGAATGTCACCCCCCATTGCTCCCTGTGGGTGTCGTAAAAAGCAACTAAAGGTAAAATGCCGGAAGTCAAGCAGCATAGCCTTCTGAGGAACTGATATTCATAAACTGCGATCCCGAAGACGCCTGCCAAGCGTGGGGATTGTGGAAACCCCCCTTTATTGGAGAGGCTGTGTTTAACAGTGGACAATACGGCTAATACATTATAGTGCTGTTAATGAGTTGCTCAACATTGCATTATTTCACAAATTAATCCACGAAATGATCTTATGCACTTTATTATCAAACACGAAACAATAAGTAATGATACTTATGATGCAGTGTTGATAAACTCTTGACATCGCTACACCACAATCTTCCTTTGTACTATATATAAAATTAAAATGGTACATATTTATAGCAGATATAGGTAAACGATTGCACGAAGAAGCTAGGATTCCCAGTTTATATTGATCATAATATTTCCAAATACACAATTAATTATGTACAATATTGTACATAAGCTTATGAACCTTAGTATGAGTTTTCATAGTTTATGTTACCAAATTGAATTAATGTTTTCTCCCATACATTTTTAGTTCCTTCACATTTCCGCTAGGGGCGCAAGTAAAATGGACTCATAGCTTGTAAAAACTCGTAGAAGTACTGCCTCAACAATACTAGACTCTATCTGTTAAAGTTATTAACAGCGTAAAATATTTTTCCAGGAAGTACTGCTGTTCCCTGCTATGAAACCAGATGATCCGAACAAGCATAATGCTGATGATGAGAATGCTCCAACTGATGTCCCAGTGCCCAATGGACAATAATTTGCTGTAATGTAGTACAACAAAGACCTACAATAGAGAACACAAACATAATTCAAAGCAGATGCAATCAATGATGAATATTATATATTTATTGCTAAAATGTTCCAAGTCCAGCTTTTCTTTCATGGAGACCAATACAAAATAGATATTTGCAACCAACAATGAGCTATATGTGCGGAACTATTTTATGCATAAACTCTATTATTTCTATCCATAAGTGTACTCAGTTACTAACAGTTTTGTTTTTCAATAAAAGTTTACTTACATTTGTTTTTGCTTTGATTTTTTTAAGTACCTTGTGAAAAATCGATTTGTGCTATTTACTTGCCTCATCACGCATACAGATGCTAAACATCGGGTGAACAGTAGGAGCGTCAATGGGTGCACAGGGTAAGTGATTAATATCAATTTAAAACAATAATTAAATATATGTAAGGTTTACATTTATAGATGTATGATAATTGTATGTAACTAAACTTGCAGAGATCTAAAATTAACTCGTTTACTTCTCACTCACAAAAGACGTAGTGAAATCTTCATTGTGTTCTCTTAACGTTTTTGCTGTATGGTTTTCTAATACTAGTTTTATATGGATCTGATGTATGAAGAAGAGTATACATCAGATTCATATACTTAAGCACTTCTCCATTAGTGGCTGCTTGGGAGAATTTTCGGGCATGATGAAGGCTAAACTTTTTAGAATCATTTTTATGGGCTTCTTGAGCGTCCTCCGAAAGTGGAAGCACTGCATAATGATTTATCTGTGACTTAAAATGTTGTGTATTGAGGGTGGCGTATACTTAGTACCATTACTGACATAAATCCTGACAGTCTCCATAGCACAACCACCAAATATTTCCACATCTATCCTCACACCTGATGATGCAAGTGCTTGTAGTATTATGTAAAGACGTTTTATCTGTCACATCTTCACCCGTAATTTTGAGCAGAGTAACACGGATTATAAAAAAAAAACTTCTAGCAGTATTTCCAGTTCATTGACGTGGTTGATTAATTATCAGTGCTAACTCGTCCCCGGAAACGTTTCTTTACCATGATTTTCCTTTCTTGTTTTTGGTTTTTCTTTTTCATCAGTCTTTTAATACAAATTAAACGCTTTACTGCAAAAACAACCCAACGACTGCCACCGCCGCCGCCATCTCCCTTTTTATACTTTTGACTTTACCGCTGACCTTTTACTATAATTTTACCCTGCAAAATTTGCCAGAGCGTACTGGGCCCATAACCAGATAGTTTCTGAGTGGATTTATAGTAAAACAAGGATATTATTTGCTAAAAACTCAGAGCAATTAAGTAAGGTTAAAAAGGAAGACATTTATTTTACTTCTTTGACACGACATCGAACGTATTGATAGTTGTGACTCTAGAAACAAAACCTAAGAACTTCAACCTACAAAAGTCTTTGTTTTGCTTACCCTAATTCAAAAATAGCAACTTCAGTATGTATTAATTCGTTACAAGCAATATTTTCGGCGCGCAAGTAGTCGTAGACCCAACTGAATGGCACTATATGTAACTACAGAGTTGACGTGGTGACTACAGACGGACTTTATGTTGTTTACGTGGGCCAATAGCAACTCAGTTAAATTTTCAGTACTCGTTTGTTATCAAGAACATCTAGGTCTTGAGGATTCCCTTACCTCTAATCTAATGTAAACAGAACTCTTATGGGATCACTCCTGTGTATGAGGTTGTTGCACCATTTAACTACATATTTAAATGTCAATTGAATGCTAGTATTCGCTACCAATAATACAGTTATTCACAGTATAATCGTTATACCGGGAATTTCGTTGCTCTTTTATTAAGTGTTTTGATGCATAATCTTGATTTAATGGGTAAGAAACATCGGGTGAACAGTAGGAGCGTCAATGGGTGCACAGGGTAAGTGATTAATATCAATTTAAAACAATAATTAAATATATGTAAGGTTTACATTTATAGATGTATGATAATTGTATGTAACTAAACTTGCAGAGCTTCAGGATCTAAAATTAACTCGTTTACTTCTCACTCACAAAAGACGTAGTGAATCCTCATTTTTAACGTTTTTGCTGTATGGTTTTCTAATACTAGTTTTATATGGATCTGATGTATGAAGAAGAGTATACATCAGATTCATATACTTAAGCACTTCTTCATTAGTGGCTGCTTGGGAGAATTTTCGGGCATGATGAAGGCTAAACTTTTTAGAATCATTTTTATGGGCTTCTTGAGCGTCCTCCAAAAGTGGAAGCACTGCATAATGATTTATCTGTGACTTAAAATGTTGTGTATTGAGGGTGGCGTATACTTAGTACCATTACTTACATAAATCCTGACAGTCTCCATAGCACAACCACCAAATATTTCCACATCTATCCTCACACCTGATGATGCAAGTGCTTGTAGTATTATGTAAAGACGTTTTATCTGTCACATCTTCACCCGTAATTTTGAGCAGAGTAACACGGATTATAAAAAAAAAACTTCTAGCAGTATTTCCAGTTCATTGACGTGGTTGATTAATTATCAGTGCTAACTCGTCCCCGGAAACGTTTCTTTACCATGATTTTCCTTTCTTGTTTTTGGTTTTTCTTTTTCATCAGTCTTTTAATACAAATTAAACGCTTTACTGCAAAAACAACCCAACGACTGCCACCGCCGCCGCCATCTCCCTTTTTATACTTTTGACTTTACCGCTGACCTTTTACTATAATTTTACCCTGCAAAATTTGCCAGAGCGTACTGGGCCCATAACCAGATAGTTTCTGAGTGGATTTATAGTAAAACAAGGATATTATTTGCTAAAAACTCAGAGCAATTAAGTAAGGTTAAAAAGGAAGACATTTATTTTACTTCTTTGACACGACATCGAACGTATTGATAGTTGTGACTCTAGAAACAAAACCTAAGAACTTCAACCTACAAAAGTCTTTGTTTTGCTTACCCTAATTCAAAAATAGCAACTTCAGTATGTATTAATTCGTTACAAGCAATATTTTCGGCGCGCAAGTAGTCGTAGACCCAACTGAATGGCACTATATGTAACTACAGAGTTGACGTGGTGACTACAGACGGACTTTATGTTGTTTACGTGGGCCAATAGCAACTCAGTAAAATTTTCAGTACTCGTTTGTTATCAAGAACATCTAGGTCTTGAGGATTCCCTTACCTCTAATCTAATGTAAACAGAACTCTTATGGGATCACTCCTGTGTATGAGGTTGTTGCACCATTTAACTACATATTTAAATGTCAATTGAATGCTAGTATTCGCTACCAATAATACAGTTATTCACAGTATAATCGTTATACCGGGAATTTCGTTGCTCTTTTATTAAGTGTTTTGATGCATAATCTTGATTTAATGGGTAAGTTTAATACTTTAAAAATTTTTCATCTTTGTCGTGAACACATAATACTTTAAAAATTTTTCATCTTTGTCGTGAACACATTTTGAGATGGACCTAACTATCTATCCCATAAAAGTGAACCCTGGTAGCGGATATTGAGAGCCAGTTGAAAATCGCCTGTTACACTCTTTGATAAATCATCTCATTACTTACCAACTAATACCTACCTACTTGGCCCGCACCGCCTCGCCATTGCTACCGCTTCTGCGTCCGTCAAACAAGAAACAGCTGAGTTATACCGACTTCATTGCCTTCGCATAGCGTTAGAAGTGTTAGAACGTGTGTGCATGTGTGAGTGGAGTCCACGAGTGATGTCGTCGCTATCATTCTCAAACTCAAAGCGCCACAGCTTTGGCAAATAGTTAGTACTGATATTTTGTATGTGAAAATTAAACATGAGTGGATCACATTCAATTATCGATTCCACACCACCCCCCGCAGTGTTGTTGATATATTAATAGCCACGTTATATATACAGGGTTATTGGAAAAATGCTAAAAACCTCTTTGAGTTAACTTTCGTTCGTTACATATATATATTTAATTAAAACTGTATCAGTCGGATTGTCCACTGCTGAACACAGCCTCCCCCATTATTGAGGGGGTTTGCCATAATCCTCACGCTTGTCAAGCGTCATAGGTGACGTTCTAGCCAGTTACCCCAATGAACGAAAATAATGTATCAGCTGGATTGTCCGATAATCCACTGCTGAACACAGCGTCCTCTATTATAGAGGGTTTGACACAATCCCCACGCTTGACCAGGCGTCTTGGGGATCACAGTGTGCGATATAATGAACGATGTTCTACTGCTGAACACAGCCTCCTTATTATTGGGGTTTATCATAATCCCCATGCTTGACAGGCGTCTTGGGGATCGCAGTGTGCGTTATTATGAACGAATACTGTATCAGCTAGATTGTCAACTGCTGAGCACAGCTTTCTATTTAGGGGGGTTTGCCATAACCACCACGCTTGGCAGGCGTTTTGGGGATCGCCGAGTGTGATATATGGAATGAATACTTTATAAGCCGGATTGTGCACTGCTGAACACAGCCCCCCTATTATGGGGGTTTTTCATAAACCTTAAAAAAAAATTAACTGTAAAGCTTAAGGTTAGGTATATAAATGAGATTTTGTTATATTTAAAAAAGTATAGCTCCGATCGCGCTCAATCCAACGGGACACGATCGGGGACCGCGGCCCGCGTGTTTTGATGCGTGGAGCTATTTAAAAAGGTTGAAATCTGATTTTTAATTTTGAAAATACACGAAATTTTGAAAATTGTAACTGTAAAAAATTGATAACTTTTTCACTATTGATGCTAAGAACCTAAAAACAACGCACGACGGTCCGCCACCAGCGGCTGCAAATTACCAAACACAAAAACACCACACAAATAGGAAACGAACAAAGACAACACGAATATATGGAATTTCTTACAAAATATTTGCAATAACAGGTTTTGGCTGTCTGGTGTAAAATTTTATTATGGGACGATACTATTTAAACTGTTTAGTTAATTTGCGCTACCAGAGACGCAAATTTTGGTATACTACACTCTATATTGGGACGTGAATTTGACTATGTCGTATTCCTAAAGTATGGGGAACGGTACACCTTAGGTGAATTTTCTATGTTAAATTTACTAAGATTTTGCTATATTTAAAAAAGTATAGCTCCGATCGCGCTCAATCCAACGGGACACGATCGGGGACCGCGGCCCGCGTGTTTTGATGCGTGGAGCTATTTAAAAAGGTTGAAATCTGATTTTTAATTTTGAAAATACACGAAATTTTGGAAATTGTAACTGTAAAAAGTTGATAACTTTTTCACTATTGATGCTAAGAACCTAAAAACAACGCAGGACGGTCCGCCACCAGCGGCTGCAAATTACCAAACACAAAAACACCACACAAATAGGAAACGAACAAAGACAACACGAATATATGGAATTTATTACAAATATTTGCAATAACAGGTTTTGGCTGTCTGGTGTAAAATTTTATTGTCTTGGGGATCACAGTGTGCGATATAATGAACGATGGTGTACTGCTGAACAAAGCCTCCCACATTGGGGTTTGTCATAATACATGGGTATTTGGCAGGCGTCTTGGGGATAGCTGTGTTTACTTGGCGTGTTTTTACTGTTGTTGTTCTGGGTGATGACATTCTAGCCTGGCACCCCACGGTCACTTATTATAATGAAGGAAAACTGAACATGCTGTATATTAAAAATGATGGTTGTTAAGACAAACAAGCATATAACTGACACTCAATATCAGTGCCCTAAATTCTGATCGTTGTGCTTTATATCCTACGCAATTTAGTTTCTGGCATTTTGTCCAACCTCCACATATAAATTGAAAATTACAGTACTTGGCTCATATTTTAATGATATATATCGCACACCCAGATCAACACTGCACTAAGTCAAAATAGCACTTATTTCAGAATCAACGAAAAACAGTTTTCTCCTGTTGTATCAAAGTTATTGCTAAAGTCTTGAACATTTCATGAAACCATTCCATTTTGATTCAGTCTTATATAGTTTGTTCCCGTCACTTAGCGTATATAAAGTGAAAATATGAATTTTTCGTCTTAATTCACTATTGTCAAATTATTGAATGAAATAAAAATGAATTATTTTGAGTTACACATCTTTTGTTAATTGATTCTGAAATAATTCACTATTATTCTACCATCTATTGGTTTAGAGCAAATAAGCAATAATGACCTATTTATTTTGTTTTCAGGGATGTACCTAATAAAAGTAAAATAAAAGATAAAATATTACGAAAATCAGTACTTGTTATATTGTTTGTTTTACATAATCAACAAATTTTACTGCGGTAAAATAATAATTATTATATTAAGAGCCGTTTTGGACGGTATCAATGGCACATAGTATCAAAACATGGTAAGCACAAAAAAAACTAAACAAATTGTTTATAAAATAATGGTAGGTACTTAGACATTTCTGTTAACAAAGATTAAGATTAAGAAAAATTGCAAAAATATAAACTTTAACCATTGTTTTACAAGTATTTAGGCCATTATCTTGGACTGTTACAGTAATAGGTACAGATAAAAAGAGAGTACACCATATTATAGTACAGTAGGTAGGTACATAATACAAAAACTGGTATAAAATTTTAAAAACAATACAAATATAAAAATAAATGTGACTTTACTAGACTCTAAATTTAACGCAGTCTCATAATAGGAGTAAAAGTAACTTGCAGGAATTATATTTTTGTCGATTAACTCCATAATATCTCTCTTTTTGTTTTCAGCCAGAGGTTGCCTTTCCGTATATGCTTTAAGCAACAGGGGAGAAAAGTATTGATCTTTGTAGCGTCTTGAACGATTTCGAACACAAACTTTCTTAAAATTGGTCTCTTCGAACGATGTTTTATAAAAGAATGTCAGAGGATTTTGTTTTTCAACGCGAAGTTGTTTAATGTCATGCCATTTGAGCTGGTTATTATCCTCATCCACATTAAAGTTATTACCCCAAGCCTCCTGGAGGACTTTAAGGTCGTAAAAATCGTCATGTGAAAGCTCTTCTACAAGATACGGCTGTCCTGTTTTTTTGGCAGTACGAATCAGAGTAGCATATTGCTGTGGGCAGTAAATAGGGCCAGATTTCAAATGTCTTTTTATCTGTTTTTCTATTACACTGTGGACATTGTCGCCTTCATTTTGTGAATGTCCTCGAATTAAAAATTTGTGGGTTATAGAATTTACTCTTAGCGTATTAACTGCATAAGCATAGAGGGACAGTATGTATTTATTTTTTTGTTGCCCACAGCAATTATCGCTATAGAATATAATGTCAACATCAGTATTAGGATCACTCTTTTCAAGTACCATCTCGATATATTTAAGGACACAATTTAACTTCCTATCTCAACAGCGCCACGCTTTGCTTCGGTCTCGTCCCAGAAATAACAAACAACATCCTTTGCCATCAAGTCACTTACAGTAAAGTTCAGACAGTTTATTCTAGATTTATAAAAAAAAAGAGAAACATGGCCTTTGGGAACCTGCATAACAGCTTGCAGGTCATATACTGCTACGATGACATCCTTCTTCTTTTTATCAACTTCTTTTTCCAATCTGGACAATTCTTTTTCTTTGAGGTGGATTTCATAATTTTCACGCAGGTTAGCCTTACACTCAACATTAAGCATTTTTGTAACTTTCGCATAGATCGCATTGGTTTTTTTTTGGTACGTGAAAAGAAATATTGAAGTCCTCATTGAATATTCTACTGAATGTTGATGCTGAAGCAGGAGGTACATTATTTTGCTCTCGGAGTTGTTTGTAATCTCGATACAAGTCTGCCAAACATTTGTCACATGGTATATATTCTCTTGTAGTTTGAGCCCTCAGATAATGCGACTCTATTCTGGGAATAGAGTTTATGAAATTGATCACACTGTCTTTTATTTCAGTATCTATTTTGCATTGATTACCATGCTTCCCTCGAGCATCAGCTTCAATAAAACCATCATCTGTTTTCTTTGATAGGGCTGTCTTAATGTATCTATCACATATGTTCAGCGTAGCTTTAAAAAACTGTTTGCAAACCCTAATCCTTGAGCTCTCTATTTCAAAATAATAAGCCGAATTCAAAGACCTTAATTTTTGAGAAGTGATATACCTATATTTTGGCTTGATTTCTTGTGTATGCCTGACGACGTATTCTCTTTGCCTCTCCAGATCACCCAGCTGCCAAAACTTTTTGAAGATCCTGCCTTAGCGTTTCGTCTATATGTGTTTTGCATTTCAACTTACATTTGTCGCCACAAGGTGGACGAATTTGACGTTCCGCTATCTGTTTTGTTGGGTTTGATAGAGAAACATACGCTTTGCCTGTATTCCGCAATGTTTTAGCAATCTTGGATTTCCAGGCAGCAGGGTTTCGCCCTCTTTTCTTATTTAACTTGGGATCGCTCACTGTTTGAGCACTGTCAGTGACAGCAGAAGTTGAAGGTTGTGTTAGAGTAGAGTTGGAATTAACTTGAATATCGGTTACAAAAGGACCTGGTCTATTGGATGCATTATTAGATGAGCTGCTTGAGCTACTAGTTTGATGATGATGAGCTGGACTTTGATGAAGAGCTCGTGGAAGAGGAAGTAGAAATTCTTCTAGGGATTATAGGAGGCCGCGTTTTTTGTCTAGTTGGCAAAGAAAACGTGGGATCTGTATCTGAATCATCTATAAAATAACTTTCATGACTCTGATCAGATGAAATAGAAGCTGGTATTTTTGTTAACTCCCTATTTTCTCCAGATTTAAAGAACTTCCTGATGCTGCAACAATTAATTCTGCAGCAGCTGGTGATGCAATGGCTGATGTTGCAACGGTTGCACTTTCGGCATCCTTTCCACCACCCACTTCCATTCTGCTTTGTAGAACAGTAGACCGGGCTTCTTCTGTGGTTGTTTCTATTGCTTTTTCAAGCAACAATAGACCTCGACCCTTCATCATCTGCCAAATAAGAATTAAAAACTGAATTAATTCACGAACAGTGCATTATCTAAAAAAAATGTTTGATCTACATGTATAATAAAAAAAAAAAAAAACAAAATACTTTTATTTTAAAATAGAAGATTAGTAATCATTCTGAGCATGAAATAATAATATATTATGACTTTTCAAGAAAATAGGACGTAATTTAAATCTACCATCAATAGTGCATCATATCGAAATTTTCACCTTTTCAAAACAATACTAAACTATTTTGGAATAATAAAAAAAATATAACATACCTTCGTCATCAATAGAGTAGTATTTTGAAATAGTATCAAAACGCAGAATCAGAAAGTTCAACAACACTGAATTAATACTAAATAACTCGAAGAGATTTTCTTATTGCACTCAACAACACCGGATTATTATGAAATAATTCACTCTTGTGTAACGGCATTACGTACTGTTCCCTTAGGCAGGCAAGTCGCAACTAGAATTAAATACGTGTTCGTGGTATGACTGCATTCATTCATTCACCCAGAGTGACTTAGCGCGCCATCTGTTAGACATCTTTGTAAATATCGATATGACAGTCTTCGTGGTATGTGCAGTAAAATTTTGCCCATTCAAATATACAATAAAGTCACTTTTGAGATTTTTCGACATAATTCGGTATTGATCTGGGTGTGCGATATATAAGGTGGGTTTTAATTCATCAACAATACTGCAGGGGATGGTGTAGAATCGATAACAGGACGTGTTCCACTCATGTTTAATTTTCACATACAAAAAATCATTATGTATAACTATTTTCTAAGCGTGGCGTGTTGCCTTTTAGTGTTAAGCGAGAACCACGGTTTACTCCATTCTCACACGTACGAACGCTACCCGAGGTCAATTCGACGCTACCACTAGGGCAAAACAGCTTTTGCCCTAGTGATAGATGAAGCTCTTTCACGTACCTATTCTGACGAACGCGAAGGCCTTACCGGCCAATCTAGCTAGACTGCCGAATGCTTTGCATAATCGCCATTCCGTTATCGATTCTACACCATCCCCCGCAGTATTGTTGATGAATTAATATGCACCTTATATTTCCAAAAAAGTAACTATACCAATCAAAGTTTTGCATTCGTTGTAATAAAATTTCCCTGAATTACAACAAACTAAAATTAATGTCTCCTGTAAAATTGCTTTCTGGTAGTTAGGCTATTCAAGCACTAAGGCGGCGATATAGGCAATCATAGCTTTGCTCATTATTATAAGTTAATATTTCATAATATTCTAGTTTTGTAATATTTTTTACTTGGAAGACCAACAGCCATTATGTCTAATAGAAGTATGTATATACAGCAATGGGCCAATTATAGGTCCTCACGAATATAATCTTGCTTTTGTGATCAACCTAAACTGATCGCGATATCTCCATCGCTGCCTTTCTTTTACTCCTATGCAGTCCGATAGTGACAAAAATTCAGCATTTGACAGCATCTTAATAGTTCCCTAGGGTATGTAGCTTTGTACCCCTATTGAATAATAAAAATTATAATAGATATGAATTTAAAATCAAATTATCAGACTTTTACATGTTTGTAACATTTACATTTTATTTTAATTTAACCTTAAATAAGAAACTACACAGTTTTAGCAAATTTGTTTTTCAAATGAACCCATATGTGCAGAACATAATTCTTTGAGTATAATTTTTGATTTCAGGAAAGAAACGACCATCCTTTTCACTTAAATAATACTTATTATAGATGTATTGGCAATTTTCAGTACTAAATTTGGTCATGCAGATGCAATTATATAAATCATTGTTTTACCTGTTCTTGAATTCTTTTGTTGAAGGTGTACATCATATCAACAAAAAAAATTAATGAAATTCAAATTTTAAAAAATCAAAGACAAAACAACTTCATTCTGATTTAAAGTTAAGGGCTTATTGTATTTTATTCACTACATTATTTTTATAGTGTCTGTCTTCACCTATAATTAGTTACTGTCATACACTTGATTAACTTTACAACATTTATTTTGATTTCAATGTATTGGTATACCTGTGTAGGTGATCTTATAAATAAATAAATAATAATGTCACATTAGGATGCTTTTCATTTCACGGCATTCGGATAGCCTATAAGTTCCAAAAATAACACTCACAAACGCTAAAAATGATCACACAGGGCGTTCGGATAGGGACTTCGTGAGCATAGATATCGTTTTCGCTCACCGTTCGGATAGCTTTGAAACGCTACAAATGACAGCGAAAAGTGCTATTTTAGACCCACGTCTTACCATGGGATTGTTGTGATTGTTTTTTGACAACTTGGACATTCATATCTATCTTAAAATTTTATGAGAAATATTGTGGTTCCTATCATAAAAAATAGAACTGGCTATGCCTCCGACAGATTCAATTACAGACCTATATCTTTGGCTTCAGTTGTTGCACCTATATCTTTAGCAGCAGTTCCAGAAAACGTTATTTTAGTTTTCAGCGGTTGTCAAAATAAGTATAAGACGTTCAGATAGCATACAGCCATTGGTGGTCAAAAATAACAGAAGCTTCTTTCCGAACGCTAAGATACAAATGCCACTTTTGAAACTGCTACAAACGCAACCGAGCCAAAACGAACGCACCAATAGTACCTGATCAGTGCAAAAATAAATAAATAATTCCTCAACTTGTCATAATGACCTGTGGATGCTCAATAAGTTTACACAAGGTACACAATATTTCCCTCATCCCCTTCATCATTGCATGTAGAGTTATAATGCTCTCCTAAGCTAAACATATGCCTATGATATGTTATAATTAGCGGTGGTCCTTCATACTCTGAACCCTGTTCAATGGTCTCAGGGCCAGTGGCTTGTATTATAGTTATTGGACATTTCAAAGAATTAGACAAAGCTCTTATTTCTAACTGTCCTCCCCACACCTTAGTGTCTTTTATTTTATTACAATACTCTTCAAATTCTGAATCTGAAAGCATATCATAACTATCTGGATGGCTCATAAATGGAATGAAATCAACTTTATTGTCTTTAATGTATGTGGCGACTTTAGTTCTAAGCTCTATCACAGATATTTCCATTTGTCGCTTAGCTGCAAGCTGGTGGGATACAGCTTTGTACAAGCAATCTCCATCTGAAGGTATAGCAAAAATCTTCAGCTTTTTAGGTTTTAGTTTGTCTGCTATAGCTTGCATCTCCATGTTTCTAGGACCGTGAAGGTTTTCCTTTTCTTGTAGTTTAATTTGTTCTTCTCTTTCTTTTTCTTGTTGGGATTTTTTGTCTCTTCTTTTCTGAGCTTTAGATAATTTGGTATCCATCACATCAGGTTCAGTGTCTGGTTCTACCTGACCATAATCTTGGTGGTAAACCTCGATTTCTTCCTTGTGTTTCATATCTAGCTCAGTTTCTAACCGAACAATTTCTACAGTTAGTTCCTTCTTTTTGGTTTTATCATTTTTCGCCGCTTTTTTCATAGCCTGCACTTTTGCCTGTAGTTCCTTCTTTTCCTTGCGATGTCTATTTTCGATCATACTCAATTCATTCAAATAATCTTCCATTAAGAAGGTTTATAATTTAAACTTTACTAATTTTAATGTCCATTTGAAGATTTTGGGTACAAAGATATTTTCACAGGTTATTTATAATTTTGAATTGAAACTAATTTGAAGTTGAATTGAAACTGAAGCAGTGTGACCAGATTTAAATTAGACATTATGCCATCTGCTGACTGCTCCCCTAACTACTGCTAAAGTCTGCTAACTTTATTTTGATTAATGCTAAAATATTGCTAATGAATGAAGACCCAATTAAATGACGTAAAAAATTAAAATAAATTTAATTAAAAATGCATCCACCCTGTTATTTTAATGCATCTACATGTAGAGTTGCAGAGCAACATGATGAGTTTTTAAATTTGTCCCGCAGGTCAGTTTTAGTTTAGTATTTATTGTTATGAGGTAAGCAAAACTTCTCCCGATTCTGAAAGATCTGATACTACTACATGCAAGCAATTGACTCCGAAAATAGGGACCTTATATTGGATAAAAATTTAAGGTCTCTATTTACGGAGTCAATTGCTTGTATGTCAGATTTGGACAAAAAATTTGGCAAATGAGAACCAGTTATGACTAAAACTCTAAAATCTTTGTACACAACATTTTGTGGGTCAAGAAATACTTGCTCAACTAGGTCACTAAAAGGTAGACAAGATTTTAGTTCAATACAAAGTTCGATCAAAACATTCAGGAAATTCTCCACCATAATAGAATGCATAATAGAATTTTAAATATTTGTAGCACTACTCGAGTGAAACACAGTTCAACTGCCAATTTTTCTTCATCAGCTAAATTTCTGCGGATATTTTATAATATTCTGCCAACATCTGCTGTATTTTGAGATCTGCGACACAATATGCTACACCCTAAATTGGAGATCTTATTAAGCTAAATTCGCAGAATTCTGCCAAATCTGGTCACACTGAACTGAAGGAAGAATGAAACTTATTTTTTATTTAAGGGCGCGTTCAGAAATCACTGGCTGAATGTAAAAATTACCCGAGTATGTACTGTCCGAAAATCATCTTGGTGAATTTATGGGTTCTGGAACCTAGTTCTTCAGAAACAAAATTTTCGATTTCTATGGGAATATTTCTGTAACCTACTAACAAAAGGGAATTTAATTATTTTTTTACAGTTTAGCTTTATCCCTAACTGGGTCAAATTATATTTTTTAAATAATTGCTGTGTAGGTACAAAATAAAAATATTTGAAGTTTGTTCTTCTGATTCATATAGCCCGTCCTTTTACCATTTTCCGGAATGATCTATATCTCATTTTCCCTTTGATACATCAATATTAATTATCATTTCTAAATATGATTACAAGCACTTTCGCGTACTAAGCGAAAATCATATATATTACAAATTTTAGCAGCACAAAATTTTATCCGTCATAAAATTTGGTGCTCCAATAATTGGTAATACTATTAATTATATTTTTATCGAAAGGAAATTAATAATTGTCCTCTAACAAAATAAATTATAAACTAATAAAATATAACCAAAGAGTTAAAATACATAGAGTAGTTATATCTGAGCACCACTGCTCTAAAAACTTACTAGAATTTACCTATGAATATACCTAAGCACATGTATATGTAGTTTGTAATGACAAGGACAGAACATTCAAGTATTATGCGTCATATCTGTTGTTAGAAAGGGATAAATAAGCCATGTGTGTTACCACCGAACCACCACGAGACGTTCCGATCACCATTACAGTGCGATCTCTTTTACTCTCTCGCACAAAACGATCCACACATCTCGCCTTCCCACACGGGGGGAAGCCAGTCGTGAAAACCAGGCTAGAAAGTGAACATGCGACTGGTTGGCATAGATCCTGGTTTTACGAAGGTACTTAAATATCTGATTAATCTGTACTTGGTTTAGGTGGCATCTGATTATAATGCCTACTGTATAAAATTCATTAATTTTTTCATTAAAATTCATTTAATTTTGCTCAGCTTCGTGTGATGCTTTTCGATTATAGATTCGTGTAGAAAAATGTCAATAATGAATTCTTTATGTAAAATGACAAAAATAAATCTGTATGATGCTTAATGGGTAACGTAATATTCAACTGTGAAGTGAACTTTTACTTTTTCGAACGGCCTTGAGTTCATGTAGAAATTCACCAATGTGATTTCTTGACAGAACTCGGATAATAGTTACATTCACCCAGTGACTTCTGAACGCGTTTTTACTAATCTCTCTCTGCCAGAGTTGCCAAAACGTTGCTTATGTAACGTTTATCGTTACTTTTGGACTCTGCTCGTTGTTATTTCGTTACTAGTCTAAAATCGATACATTTTCGTTTACCTTCGTTACTCCTCAAAAAAATTTCAGACTCTTGCATCGAGAATTCCGTGACACAATACAATTTTACACTAAAACAGTTGGTGATTTGTTTCAGTACCTACATTCAAATTTAGTCATCGCCAAAAAATATGGGTGGCTACATATCTAACATACCTAAACACAAATAAACTATTTAAGTATATATTTTCTCATGAGCCGTTACTTCTTGACAAGTTAATGATGTTTAGGTCAACGAAATACCCGAAGAGGTAATAAATTTTGATCAATGAGTATCTAAATATGTGTCAAATGGTTATATTTATCTGTGAAATTACAGGCACTAGAGACTTAAAAAATTAAGCAAACTTTATGCCTCTGGATGTTGGGTGCAGTGAAAAAGAACAAAGTGGAAAAAATATTCTGTGTACTGATTATTGAAAAAAATAACTTGGGCCGACCCTACCCAGCGTAGGATAAGTTCAAGACACAAAAAATATAACATTAACTTAGGTATATATTGTTCAATGGGACGGAACCCTCGGTTCGTGAGTCTGAATCGAAATTGGCTGGTTATTCTTTACAAAATTAAAATATAGTTTTTGTGTGTTGTGCTCTGCCGCCGCGCCGTGCCGCAGGTGCATGGCTCAATCCCCGTCGCTGGTTTGAGCTTCACTGCATGGTGGAAGGGCATTTTGCAAATGCTCGTCTGACTATCTACCTTTAACTGATAGGTTTTTCAAGCATTCTAATTTCTCATCTAACTTATAATGACTGTTTTAACCTTCAATATTTTATCTTTTCATACAACTACAACTTCATTTAGGTGTTCAAATTAATATATTTATAAACCTAAATTATATGGCGTCATTAAAACTGCACTGATTTAATTAAAAAAGATACTACGTACTGCAAAAAGATTGATCATGGTAACGGTGGTATTACTGCTTTTAAAATAAGAAGTGTATATTCTTTCTACTTCCTTGCCTTATCAATGATAATAGTTCTATTATAAATATCGACGTTATAAAACAACCTTATCGCTCCGTACCTACCGGTACGGAGCGATAAGGTTGTTGTTGTTGAGTGTAGTTATTTGTTTGTTTTTCAACTTACTGGTAAGGAACACCCCCGCGGGATTTTTCGCCTTGGAGTGTAGTTATTTGTTTGTTTTTCAACTTACTGGTAAGTAAGTTGAAAAACAAACAAATAACTACACTCCAACTACTGGTAAGTAAGTTGAAAAACAAACAAATAACTACACTCCAAGGCGAAAAATCCCGCGGGGGTGTTCCTGGAACAAGACAGATGCCAACTCTTAGGCCTTATCTGCACAGCGATATTTCACCACACGTTTTTTTTTATGCTTGATAGGTTAGCTTTTGACCACTATCTCACCTGATGATAAGTGATGATGTGGTCGAGAGATGTTGTTCAGGCTAACCTAGAATTACTGGCTCTCAAGGACAGCTGCCGGAACACACCGTTAGGTGCTTGGCGACAGATTTTCAACTTGAGGGTGGTAGCTAGCCAGGCGAAAATTCGCAAAGTGCCCTACCAACATGTGAAAATTAATCTAGCGTAATAAATTTGTGATTGAATTACACTTATTATGTACTGCGAATAAAATAGCGTTCGATTTTGGTTTAGTTCGATACAGTTCTGAGCTGAGACGAACGTCTATGAACAGAATGAATAACAGAAAAATGATAATTTACCCGATACTACGTCGAAGTGGGCGTGAAAAATCTATCAAAAGATGTCATAAACATTGGATTCATCCATTTACAGCCTTGAGACCTATGAAAGGATTTTTTACATTTAGAATGAACATTTGGTATACTTACTAACAAATGGAGAATTTTACTACGAGTTTTAGATGTAAAGCTAGCAACTTGTGACCATATAGTTTAAGCATGTTACATTTTACAAACATGATGGGATTCGGTTTGGGAACCAATTGTATGTGAACGAGTTACAAAATTTGCGCCATACTCCTATTAGATCTAGAATATCCAACATTTAAAACAGACAATATTATGCAGAATAGTTTTGATTCATATAAATTATAATATTTTCAATTTCATGGCAATATGAAAAAGTATAAATACCGAAACATTTAAACTGTTATTGGTTAATTAGTATTTCACACTGTTTAAACACTAAAAATATGATATTGACTGAGCGACACGCGCGGATTTTATTTTGCAGTGCGGCCATAACTATGCCTACTTATTTATTTATTTATTTAATGGAAAACCAACAGCTTTTTACGCTAAACATATACAATAAACTAGCACTAGAAAGCCAATTACAGGTTCTCACGAATAGATTGTGTGCATAACTAATATAAACACTTTCATTAACTTAACATAAACACTTATAGATAAATAGGTTACAATAGGGCATGTGCTGGTTTACGGCGACGGTTTGAAGAATTTGCTGCTCAGCTGTCGCCTTGCTGAGGAAGCGCTGGTGCAAAAGAGGTCAAGGTCAAAATGCTTGCTTAGCTCATTAAAGTTGTTGCTTGCTCGTAATAAGTAAGAGTTTCGTCTATAATTAGCTGATACTACGGGTACGTACAGTGGGGTATTAAACCTGGTAATTTTAGAAGGAACACTAAGTGTAATTTTATTTATAATTTCTGGACAATCAACGATATTACTAGTAACGTTTAGAAAAAATACGAGGTCTGCGATTTCACATCTTTTTGAGAGGGGTAAGAGATGAAACTGCCTGCAAAGGTTCAGATAATTATCAGATGAGTAGGGAATGCGCAGACGATAACACATATATTTAATAAATTTGGTCTGGATTCGCTCAATTCTCGAGATGTACTTGTCATACATGGGGCTCCAGATTTGTGATGCGTACTCAAGGTTACTCCGGACAAAGGTGCAATAAAGGATTTTAAATGTTTTTGCTCGATTGAAATCACCAGAAGCACGCATGATAAACCCTAAAGCTTGTGATGCCTTAGCGATAATAGACTCAACATGGTTATCAAACAGAAGTTTAGTATCATGGACTACTCCGAGATCTCTAACTACATTGCTGTTTTGAAGTAGCTGGCCTTTCAGCTTATATGACAACGATGAAAACATTTTTTTGCGGGTGAAGGTTACTACCGAACATTTAGATGGGTTAAGATCTAACTTGTTAAGTGCGCAGTAAGCGTCGAGGCGTAATAGGTCAAACTGTAGGTTTACAGCATCGTTGGTAGATTTAATAGAACTAAATATTTTCATGTCGTCAGCGAAGCACAATAATTGGCTGTTATGAAAACATTCGGAGATATCGTTAACAAATATCAAAAAGAGTAGAGGTCCAAGCAAGGAACCTTGTGGAACTCCACTAGGAATGCGGACCCATCCAGAAATATAGCTCTTGACTACAACTGCCTGAGATCGGTTGTCTACATATAAAGAAAACCACCTCAGAAGATCGCCATGTATGCCTATGCATTCCAGCTTGGTTATTAGGAGCCTATGGTCAATCCTATCAAAGCATTTGCTGTAATCTGTGTAGACTACGTCTACCTGGTTACCCGCCTCCATAGCTTCTGTTATATAGTCATTAAATAGAACCAGGTTAGAGACTGTTGAGCGGCCTTTCAGAAATCCATGTTGAGTGGGGTTTAAAGAGGTATGAATCGCGGAGTAAACTTGTTCATAAATAACTCTTTCAAATATTTTCGCTATGTGACATAATTTAGATATTGGTCTTTAGTTGCTAACCTCAGTTCTGGATCCTTTTTTGTGAACTGGTGTCACAAGGGCTGATTTCCAAATTCTGGGGAAAATGCATACTGAGAGCGACTTTTGAAAGAGGAGGCTGATTGGCACGGCTAAAGTTTTAGCGCAGTTTATAAGAAGAATAGGGCTTACAAAATCTAGGCCAGCTGACTTCGATGGGTCAAGTTTCAAGAGATAACTGGCAACATTATCTGTGTCAATGTTAATCTTACAAATATCAGAAGCCTGTGAAGCTGATGGGCTAATAGTAGTGCCATCGGGACTATCATCATGACATAAGAAAGTGGAATAGAAATATTTTGAGAAGGCCTCGCAGATTGATCTCCCAGATGTGGCCATAGTGTCTTCATATTTCAGACAATTAGGAATACCACCCGACGTGGAACGTGATTTTATGAAAGACCAAAATTGCTTTGGACTCTTTTCAATTGAGTTCTCTACCGTAACTAAGTATTTCTGATAGCATTGGTTTTCTAGACATTTTACCCTGTCACGAAGCAGCTTGTATGTCTCAAAATTGGTTTTGTTGCCATAGATTTTAAATTTAGAAAGATACTTAAACTTTTCTTTGATTAATTTCTTAAGTGCGGATGGGTACCATTTAGGATACGATTCGTTCTTAACATATTTACTAGGTATGTACTTATTTTTCAAACGTTCAAGTACCCCGTAGAAAAACTCTACGGCATCCTCGATCGATCTGGAGGATAACTCATTCACCCAGTCAACGTCGTTGAGTTCCAAGTTAAAAGAGCCATAGTCACCCTTGTTATAAACATACTTAATGTAAGTTTGCGGCTTTAAACAAGGTATGTCCAAGAAGTTGACATCAATTATAAGAGCCTTGTGATAGGGATCAATTTTCACTAGTGGCTCTTCACATTCAGATACAGAGATATGGTCATTTGAAAAGGCTAAGTCAAGAATCTTACCATAAACATTTCGAACCCCATTATATTGGTGAAGGTCATTGGTATGCATATCATCAATAAGAAGGTGCTCGTCACTACTTGACACATTTGCGGGATTCAAGAACAAATCATTACTAGGTAGCCATACAATGTTACTCAGATTAAAATCACCAAGCACGATAAACTTGTCCAACGGGTTTGTAAGAATTATATTTGAAAGCTGTGTTAGAAAAGCCTGTAGTTGCATTGAAAAGGTTGGGCCCAAGTTTTGTTCACATAGATAAATGCCACAAATATGAATATTCATTGGTAAGCCGTTTAACTGATACAGTTACCCACAAATCTTCTGCGGAGGAGTGATAGGTAGCATGTGACGTCACGTGAATATCAAACCGGGTGGCTATGAGAATTCCGCCTCCCATTGTCTGTATGGTCACTTGATAATTGCGGTCCCTTCTCCAAACTGTATAGCGGCTATCGAAAAGCTCTGAGTTACTCACACTTTCCAAAAGCCAAGTTTCCGTTAAGACAATGATGTCATATGAACAAAGGAATAGATTTCTATAGAAACCCGTTGTCTTTGTGCGGAGTCCCCTAAAATTTTGATAGTAAATGTTAAGCTGAGTATCTGTATCATCCATTTTTATTTGAAAAGATTAGAATTTGTGTAACTACAATACATAATACGTAAAATAAAAATAAAATGTCATCTCTATCATACTCAGTAATAATCGCAGATAATATTCGCAATAAAATAAAAATAAAAAAAAACTACAGAAAAATGTTTGAACGAGCAAGCAACAAATAAAACGATAGGTTGAGGTTAATAGTAAAGGCGCGAAATTAGTACTTACAGCTAACGGCAAAGTTGTTACTGCATCATAAATAATGTGCACTAACACTAATGCACAGCGGTCAATTGATGTTATACGTTACAAAACAGTTACGCGGTAAGAAATCGTACCGCATCGTTTCCGATTTGCATAAAATTACAGATTATTTTCCCGCGTGAATTTTAAACCGTTAATGCTCCTATAAGATTCAGTGTGTTACAGAATTGCGAGTAAAAAAAACCTGCGGTGAAATATCGCTGTGCGGACAAGGCCTTAAAACGTAGTATTTGCACAGAATGTATTAGTTGCTGAGTGCGTTACTTTTTTTAAACGAGTTGTGCCAACACTGCTCTGCCTACAAATTTCGCAGACGATAATCGGTATTTATTTTATTCTGAATCCTAGCATTTGAATGTAATTTGTCGCCACTAAACTATAATTGTAAAGTGAGCAATGAATCCGTGTTCAGCCGCTTCCCCTCAACAGGACACCGAAGGCGATGATCGATGGAACAGCATTGTAAGTTTGTGAAAGAATAGGAATTAATTGTCTACGTTTCAATAATATATTTTTGTGCTAACCCTACGGCTCATAGCTGTGATAAGTGTACTCTTTCAAGCTACCATTAAATTATTTTAAATTATTGCAATTCATTTCAGCACAACCGATTCCTGTCGGATGCTAAAGGAAAAGATGCTGATGTTATATTTATAGGGGATTCTATTTTGCAAGCTTTGGAACACACAGAAGTCTGGAATCAGTGGTTTGCCCCTCTTCACTGCCTCAATTTTAGCATTCATAAAGATCAAACTCAGAATGTTCTCTGGCGTATCAAGAATGGAGAACTCGATCATGTGGATCCAAAAGTATGATTCTTCAAACTTTTAGTTACTTTCCAGTTTAAGTTGGACTAGCAACTTGGTTGGATTATGAGGGAAGAAGTCAGAAAAATATTTGATACTAGAAACTGGCAGTGGCACTTTATTTAATCCATGTGCATCATAGATAATGAAAACAATTGTTGTATTTCTCTTTTAAAAGCCTGAACTCCAGTACATGTAATGCTAACAGTATAAAATCTGAGAAATACAGGAGTTATGAGATCAAAATGGACCAGTTTCAAAATCATTCAAGATTTATAAAATCTGACACGATGTTATATTTATCACCAGGCATTACCACTACTAGTACTATCATCAAAATGCAATCTAAGAACCCTAACACCATATGCTTATGGTCCAACTCTGCTCAACCCCTGTGTATTTCTATTAAACTGGTGAAGTAGAAGATCTAGTGTGGAGCAATGACAATGATGCAACAGTTCTAAAAAGAGCTGTTAACAAAAACTTGTAAACTAATTCTACCTTTTTTAGCGGCTCATTATAGCTAAGATCAATGGCATTTAATGACCTTGGAAGTCAAGAAAGATGACTACATGGTTACAACTAATGATTTTCATAGAATTCTTGTTTGATATAGTCTGTCTGACCACAATGCTTGATTAGAAATGTTCTATATGTTATCCAATGCATTGTATGGCCTGTGTGGGCCATAAATTAGTTCAAGAAATTTATCTTTTGTCATTATGGTAGTATGTTGTCTATTGTTTTACACCAGCAAACCAAGCAGATAAGCATACATGAGGGCAGCAATCATCAAGATCACACATGTATACACACTTCATTTATTTTAATCAATTACTTTAAAACTAGCAGCTAGGGTTGCACAAGAATTTAAAACTAAAATACATAATCATTTTATTGTAATACATATCTTACTATAATACTGAACAAATTTTTAATATTACCCTTGCAATTCATACTGGGTTTGAATTATATTCCCAAAGTCTTAGAAAGCAGACTTGTCCCAGCACTGATAATGTGAGAGGTTGATGTTTGACATTACAATGTAATATTTCAGGTGATAGTTGTGCATGTAGGTACAAATAATGTTGAACATACACCAGAGCAAGTATCAGAGGGCATCTTAGAAATAGTAAGGACTATTCGGGAAAAACACCCAACTGCATACATAGTCTTGCCTGTGAGTATATTATTTTACTTCTTTATATTATTCTTGTTAAGAAATAATAAATATATATATTTTATTATCGTCTAATACTTTTATTATTCCAGAGTCTTCTTCCTCGAGGCCAACATCCTAACACATTAAGAGAAAAAAATTCAAAAATAAACCAGTTATTAAAAGATAAGGCTGCATGTATGAAAAAAGTAGAAATGGTTTCTATAGACAAAGGATTTATACAAAATGATGGCACTATAAGCCACCATGACATGCACGACTACCTAATCCCAACTAATGCAGCTTGTAGGAAAGCATTTGAACCAATTTATGATCTTCTCCAACAGCTGTTGTTTGAAGGAGAGCCAGAAAAAGACTTAACACCCTCCGAATGAAATGCATTCCACTTATTTCTTTGTTTTGCAGCTTCTTATTGTGCAGCAAGCTCATTGTGATGGATACCATAGTACTTAAATTAGCTTTTTTACGTAGGCTTAAGTATCTCTTAACTTTGTGAAATTTTACATTCCAAAATTAGAGTTATATAGAACTAATTGGCTGTGTTTACACTAATGCAATGATTTAAATATTTACGATATTACTTTGTTTATTTACATCACTTCTTTACATATCAGTAAAACAATTTGAGGCAGCTGTATTTGACAGGGTTCAGTACTTATTTTTTTCCTTCGGTTCGTATTGGTATTCTGCATACACACTTAGTCAAAACTGCTTTTTAGCTAGATATGTACAGTAAAATCATATTATAATAAAGTATTAAGTTTTATTCAAGCAAAAAAAATAATATTAAGCACTGCTTCAAATAAGTATGAAATTTGAATATATTAACCAAAGATTCTTGTTGAATTTCTTTACCAAAGTTGTGAAAGGAATTGCTGTAATATATAAGCAGTTCTATTTTTGATATTATCAGGAATTTTGGAATATTATTTATTAAGACTATTGCTGTAAGTACATGGATACATCTGATTTGTTGGAAACTATAATAGGTAGAATATTTGCTTAATTTAGTGACAACTCCTCTGTGGAACTACAGATATAATGTAATAATTTGGTAAGTTTAAATTCCCAGGCATTATTGGGTACATCAAGGGAAGTGAAACTATTGAGATTAATATGTTATTGTAGTATTAGCAGCTAAAGTTAAGGTACTCAAGTTGCCAAACAGTTGCTTGAATCTCATATTGTTATGAACTATTTATTTGCATGAATAAGCTTGGAAGTAAACAGTGCAATTATTTATATAAAAGGTTGTTTTATTATAAAAAATAAATCGTAGTCATTAATGCTTTAGCCAGTACAATTTCTAAAAACTCATTTTAACAGACACTTAGGGCACTTGTAAAAAAACAAGTTGTATTAAACTTTTTTGCAAGAGAGGAAAGAATGAAGCTATGTACAATTCAATTTTTTTTCGGATAACATCTGTTACAAAGCGGATCCCTGTAAGAACAAGACCAAACTCGTACCTGGCCAATTTTTACAATGAAGTATTATTACTGAACTCGCGATAGTTTTCTAAGTGAAGTCTAGAGTTTGTACCTACTATCAAGTTTTATGTTTGTATGGATTACCGTTTTTAACACGGCGAAAACAAGATTTTTTATGCATAAGATTGTATGTTTGTTGCTGTAACTCATTCATACCGCTAAACCGATTTGGTTGAAAGTTGAAATATAGTTTGGGTCCAGTAATACATGGGCTACTATCATCACTTCTTTTCATCATCGTCTACGCGGATAAAAACGCTGTATTAATAAAGTACCGTAAACTGCTACTACTTTGCCTTTATCTACACATAGGTAGATATCAATACGTCATCTATAAATGACAATAAAATAACTTTTAATGCGCTTATAACCTGCATAACTTTATTACAAAAAGGCTCTGGTAGCAGACTTATCAAAACCGGCTGATTGCGAGTTGAACCCGCACAAACTACAAAACTGAAGTAATGTTGTCCAAGCGCTAATAGCTATGGACTGCTATGCCGCAGGTCCATGGATTCAATCCCCACCGTCGGCTTGAGCTTCACGTTGCAAGCTTCACTTGATCATGGTGGACTTGGCATGACAATTTGCGAATTGCTCGCCTGGCTAGCAAGCATCCTCGAGTAGAAAATCTGTCGCCAAGCATCTGATAGTGTAGTCCGGCAGGTCCTGACAGTCAGTAAGTCATTAAAATGTTTTTTATACTGAACTAGGTAGCCCTTGACCACTATCTCACCTGATGTTAAGTGATGATGCGGTCGATGATGGAGCGAGCTAACCCAGAAGATACCTGTTCACTCGTGTTTTGAAGACCCCGATATTGTACTTAACCGGAAACACACAGACTCAGGCAGGGCATTCCATTCCCTAGCGGTTCGTATGATGAACGAAGAAGCAAATCGCTTTGTTCGGGTAAATGGAATATCTACCATATAGCAGTGGCACTTCTGAGTATCCCTGGATGTCCGGTTAAAAAATGGGGATGGCGGAATCAAATCATGTAGTTCTGTGGCACACTCCCTGTAATGTATCCGATAGAAAGCCGATAAGCAAGCGACTTTGCGGCGATGCTCGATGAAAATGCAGGGATATGAGACTTAACTGTATGTCTCAAGGTGTTGGGCGCAGTGCAGTAACTCTCTTTTGACGAAATGCATCTGCTAAATGCAGGAAGTTAACGCAACATCAAGAGAGCCTTCAAGTGATGAGTAATTTAACTAGGTATACCTACCTACCTATATATTTTGATAGTATAATTTGTTTGTTTATGCCACACTTCGTTCAAGCCTATAAACCTTCCATTGCGGTAATCCACGGATTACACTACACCGCCCATAGAATGCGCTGGTAGCATGCCTACGAGAAGGGACCGCGGCGATCCTTGATCGGGGTGATTGGACCTGTTCTCTCCTGGCTGACTGACGACTGGCAGTCATCGTTATGATGGTCGGTGATGAGAGTTTGTAGGAGGCGGTGGCCTCAATCTGTGAATCTTGTTTCGCAGAATGACGGAGTAGACGGCGCAGGAGCAAGCGAGGGAGAGAAATGCTCTATTATTTGTAGAGGGCGATAATTATATCGCTACTGAAACATCCATAAAATAAATAAAAACTTTTATTCACTAAAACTACAAATTAAATAACAACAAAATTTCAGCACTGGCACATTATGAATTTAAAATCTATTCAAAACCCTATTGTAGTATAAACTTAGAGGTAACGTCGGGTTGGCTAAATGTAAAGATTTGTGAAATAAGTTGAAATTACACTTTTGCAATTTATTCAGATAGGCATTAACTGCAATAGCTGGCAGAAATATCTGGCTGGCAATCTTGGGCACGGTGATTTTCCTTGCCTGAAAGGAAATAAATATTATTCACATAAAATATGAAGTTATTCCATGCTAAGTATAGTATATGTTGATTTTTGTGCAGAGAGAAAGGTGGAGTGGCGTTTTGCTTGCTAGGAACCCAGTGCCAATCCTCAAGTAGACAATTTTATCGCCCGCAGTCGAAGATGATGGAACACCATGAGGTTTTAGTTAGTAGTGGGGTCCTTATTTACCCTTAGCTAACACCCAACTGCTCCCCGGCGGGCGGGATGCATAAATGCATTTTACCACAGCAAAACAATAAAGGTGTGGCTACTCACTAATGGGCGTGAGACGCTAACATTGTCATACCTTTTCTAAATGGCTGTTTGCTCTGGAAGCCACTTCAAATGTAACATTTCTCATATTTTCGCTGTCGACACCTCTCAGAACACTTTCTTGACTTATTTGATACTTCATTAAAATGTCCATAGGCAGCATGACTGCTTTGTGCTGACTTGATACTTGAACTGACCTGCAACATAGTATGTATAAGGTACATATTGGGAGAGGAGTAATCCACAACATTGAATTTAAACATTTTCACTCAGAATATTATAAGTGTGCGCCGTTAATAATTATTAATTTTATATTGGGATATTGGTTTCTGTCTTGGTCTGATCAAAGCTTGCTACTTAGCACGAAAGCAGAAATTCGTCATATAATGTGCAATCACAGAGTATATGTACAATAAATAAACAAGACATTTGTTAAAAAAAAAACCTGAGCTTAACGGCGTATAACAACGTATATTATATTATTATGTTAGATAAACTGGTTTATAGTTCTAAATTCTGAGCAGAATTGAACCCATGCCATGGCGATATTCAAAGAAACGCTTTTATCATTGCAACAACAAGGCTTAAAAACTTACCTCAATATATTAGTAATGCCTTGCGCCTTCCCTATATGTGAAGCAGCATGATCTGCATGTACATTAGTGACCCCCGCCACAGCCAAAATCAAGTAATAAATTGAGGACACAGTTTCTTCAGCATATATCTCAATATCTTCTAAACTGCGGAAGTACTTTGTTTTAAGAAGAGTATTCCTTGCACCAACTAGTCTTTCTAAATATCTGCGAGGAAGGGAATAGCAGCAGCATATCTGAAATGTAATTAAATGGACCAACTGAGATAGATAATATGATAAAACTCCTCACTACTTATTAAGTAGAACATCAGAACATTGGCTTGAATTCAAATTTGCGATCCAAGTTTCAAATGCATTTTGTTAGTTATAGTAGGATAGAATTAGCACACGGAACTATTTTAAAATTTTGATGCACCGAGATTTCAGACAATTTCTTGTTGATGTGTATCAATTAAATACGTTTGCTACAAAACTGGGGTCAGTTATTCTTTAAATTAGTACGGAGTCCATTTCTTTTAACAGTAATTAAAAATAAGTATTGTACGAGTAAAAGTTATTTGCGCCTACTAAAAAGAAACTACTAGTTGAATCAAAAACCAACTTCGATTGCTCGCAAATATGATCAGGTAGTTATAGTTAGGTAGCGTGCCGTCTATTGATCGGAACTCATGCAATTCTTGCTAAATAGAATACGTAATCAGTACTAATATTATAAATGCGAAAGTAACTCTGTCTGTCTGTCTGTTACGCTTTCACGGCGAAACTACTGGACCGATTTGAATGAAATTTGGTATGGAGATAGTTTGAGACCCGGGAAAAAACATAGGATAGTTTTTATCCGACTGCGCTTAAAGAGATTAATGTTTTCGCGCGATAACCGACATACGCGCGGGCGGAGCCGCGCCCGGAAAGCTAGTACTTAATAATTATATACTAAAAGCACAAAATGAATTGGCCCTATCCTTCGCCTTATTTGAAAAAAACAAAATGCATGTGTACTCTACACAGACAGGAAAGATAACTTTCAAGTAATATTGGTACATAACTGTTAATAATGACATATTTGGTGAGTAAATGTTTATAAAAGAAGATAAACAATTAACCTTAAAAAGTTCTTGTGCAATAGGGTTAGCAGGTATGTTCTGAAGCGCTTGGTCACTCTTGTAGATATCTTTGAGCGTGTCTTGCCAGAATTGCATTCGAAACGCAGCGGTCTGAACGTCGGTGGTCTGGTCTTGTATACGCGCTATTTCTACATTGAATGCTCTCACAACTAATGCCGGGGAGCGAATAGCTTTGGTCATCAGAAGAGTCGCCAAAAAGTTCTCGTAGTCATGCTGTCTATCTGCAAAATAAATATGCACGACCAAAAAAACATCAGACTGTACATGGGTGAATATTGGAAATCTCAATTTGAGCCGTCAATGACAAAATTACCTGTGACATTAAATTTTGATCTCTAATATTTTTAATAATAATAAGAAAAATCAGGTATCACTTTCAGAAATCCATAATTAATAATAACAAATATTTAAACATTTAAGTTATAAATAACACTACTGACTATTTTAGAAAAACAATTATTAAACATAAAATTATGTCTAGTGACAATTGCCTTATTTTTCCGCTTATATGACATTAAGGCATAAACATGTAGCCTAACCAGACCTAATTTCGACGCGGTTCGATTCTACACGTCAGAAGGTCTTGACTCTTCAAGCGCACGATCGCGAAGATCGCTTATGACGTCACACGCCTAGTTACCGGAAAATGGCGGAATTGTCACCAGTTATTATATTTATTGTTTTTCTAATATATTAATATTTTATTACATTATGTATTTAAGTACCAACTTACTTAACTTAGGTATAACAGTATTTCTTTAATAAATAATAGATAGTAAAGAAAATGGATCTACGTCACTGAAAGAAATGGAACAGAATGGTATCCTAGAGATGGCAAACAGAACAAAGGAAGACAAGACAAAAGCTGAGAAGATGATCGCCGTTTCATACTGGAGAAGAGTTGCCCTTGTCAGATAGCAATGGAAAGGGTTAGAGGAGGCATATGCCAACAGGCACACCGCAATAAAGGCCATTATATAATATTCTATGTACAAAACTCTGTATATTTCAGGATAAAAAGCTTTCAGGGGCAAAAACATTTTGTACTCCAACAAATTATAAAATATTATTTTTGCTTAGCACTTAGTTGTGCTTGTAATTAATTATATTTAGATATAAAAAGCATTATTATTATTACAGTACAAAAAACATCAAAGGCACCAGAGTTGATGCCGGTCATGTAACCAATGGCAATTTTTTACAATTATTTTTTTGTATTAAGTATTAGTGCCTTAAAATATTTTTAATATATTTTATATGTTTTTGTCCTCTGTGTTGTTCAGAGAGACTTATTGTACCAAAAATTAACGAAGTGTTTGAATTTTTCTATGCCAATTTATTTTAACTCCTCATATTATAGTCATCATCATCATGAGCTGGAGGATGTCCACTGATGAATAGAGGCCTTTCCCATAGAATGCCACTATTTTCTTGTTCCATATTTAATTGCGAAAAGAAACACTATCTCTCTATAGTTTGTCGATTGAATCTGAGTTGGACCATAAAAACAACAGATAAAAAGATCATGTCGTAATTCATCACTGCCAACATACACTAGTTGGAGACATTGGTCTACAAGCTCTGCAGGATGTTTGACGAGAAGATGTTATGAATTTCCCAAAAGCTGCCAATCCAAGTACATCCAGGAACATTTGGGTAACCTCTTTGTCGAAGTTGGGCCTACCTAACTGGAGAGTCTGTCTTAGGTAAATATAATGAGAGTATAACTCCCAATAACTACCAGTATGGGCAACATAAAAATTTGAATATTTTATGAATTAACCCAAAAAGTTATGTGATTAATTTATATGCTGTAGAAGTTGGAGCTAGGGGTATACCAGCAAAATCCCTATATAACCAACTAAAAGACCTTGGTGTGTCGAGCGATAATAAACTTGGATACACATTCTAGGGTGGAAGTTACAGTTACTCTCGACTCGAGAGTAGTAACTTCCACCCTAGAATGTGTATCCAAGTTTATTATCGTAGGATTTTACCAAATTTGGCTAGGCTGGGGAGAAGGCTCGAGTGGTGAAGGGGAGCATTAATAGCCCCTTAACCTTACTTCCTGAGTTGCAAGTCCCAGGCACCTGTGACTTAGGCCTCTTTCTCTGCAATGCTATGGACCTGGCACCCGCACAGGGAATCCATGGAATGCTAATTAAAGTTGTCTTGTCCATGTTCATTTTTAAGAACCATTCATACATATTTACCAATTCATCATTGTAAAGCACTTCAAAATATAAGTAATTATGTAATAATTGAGTATGAGTTTTATTATCACTTTCATTATTACTTTTTATCAATATATTCAATTAAAATTTGTAAAGGGACCTAATTAAATATGCTGCTGGTAGTGAAGACGCCGAAACATCTTGTTCACCTACTTAGAAGGCTGTACGAAGAGGGAACCGCTTCAGTCAGAGCAGATGACGTATTCTCTAATAATTTCCACCCCAGTGCAGGAGCTCGTCAGGGCTGTATAGTGTCACCACTGCTGTTTAACATTTATACAGAAATGATAATGAGAATAGCGCTTGAAGGCTGGACTGACGGCGTCACTATCGGAGGCTGTAAAATTTCTAATTTGCGGTATGCTGATGATACCACCCTCTTCGCAACAAGCATAAGCAAAATGGAAGATCTTCTTCGTAAATTGGAAAGAGTGAGTCATGATTTTGGCCTGAAAATTAACCACAGCAAGACGAAGGTAATGATTGTCAACCGAGCTAATGAAAACTCGCCCGAAGTTACGAAAATTGCGAATTGCGACGTCGTTCATTCTTACATATACCTTGGAGCACTGGTTTCAAACAACGGTGGATGCGCAGAAGAGATTATACGACGTATGGCTATCACAAGGTCGGCTATGGATAGGCTCGGGAAAATATGGCGAAACAGGAACATCACAAAAGCCACAAAAATGCGACTTGTTAGGGCATTAGTGTTTCCTATATTTCTCTACGGTGCCGAGACATGGACGCTAAGAGAGACTGAGAAGAAAAAAATAGACGCTCTGGAAATGTGGTGTTGGAGAAAAATGCTTAGCATATCATGGACTCAACATCGAACCAATATTTCCATACTTGACGAACTCAAGGTCAAACAACGCCTTTCTTCCATCGTACAGGGTCGCATTCTCAGTTTCTTTGGACATGTTTCGCGGCAAGGAGCCATGTCTGTGGAACGCCTTGTAGTGCAGGGAAAAGTGGATGGCAAAAGAGCTCGCGGCAGATCACCCATGCGTTGGACGGACCAAGTGAAGGCTGCTCTAGATCGCCCACTCCACGAGTGTACCAGGAAGGCAGCGGTGCGGGAGGAATGGCGACGGGTTGTAAGGCGTGTCACCACTCCTGATGTGACGACCACGACCACTCTGTCAAGAGTGTGACGACTAAGAAGAAGTGAAGATTCACCCACATAATATGTGCCAGAAAAGGAGATCTTAACTGAATTGGCCTTGTCCTCCTGAACCAATCAACTAGTGTTCACTGCAGTAATTTCTTGGATGGGTGACCGCTACTGGTTACTACTGAGGGCTTTCATGCTTCATAGAAAATGTTCAGCTGAAGTTCCTGGTTGTTGTCTTAGGATGGTAGTAGTCATTAATCCATGGAGGAAGAACATTTTTAAATGACCGTCTGACTAGCTGTTACTCTCAAGTTTAATCAAACACCTAGTGGTGTGTTTTGGCATCTCCCATTAAGAGTTAGTTCCCATTCTTTGTTTTTTATTTTAAATAGTTTATAGTCTACCCTTCGACCTCTATACCACCCTATGGTATTTAATTTATATGCTGTAGAAGTTGGAGCAAGGGGTATACCAGCGAAATCCCTATATAACCTACTTAAAGACCTTGGCCTGCCAAGAACAACCGTTACTTCCATCCTAGAACGTGCATCTAAGGCGGCATTAGTAGGATCTTACCAAATTTGGTTAGGTAGAGGAGGAGGCTTGAGCGGGAAGGGGAGCATTGATATATCATAAAGAGGCCTCTTAACCCTGCACCTGGGTTGCAAGCCCCAGGCCCCTCTAGCCTCTTCCTCTGCAACGCTATGGACCCTGCACCCGCACGGTGAATCCATGGAATGCTAAGTAATTCGTCTCTCTGTGATGATGCGGTTAAAGATGGTGTTCAGGCTTACTAACTATTACTGGCTCTCATTGACAGATACCAGAACCAAGCAAATCAAGATGATTTTTGAAAAAAAATACTTGTATATGTTTGACATTAAGCTTATGGGTCAGCCCACATAATTTTTCTCAACATTTTATGTATGGGTATTAAGGCGTATAGGCAAGGTTTTCCATAGTATGTTCTCTAAATCAAAACCTCATCAAAAATGGTGGTCAGCACAGGCATGATTACATTGATTGTTTCTTATACTTAATTGGGGATATTGAAAAGCCTTTGTTGAGCTTTATCTCTTTTTAGAGATATTATTGCCTTTTCTGCTTCTGCTTCTATAGTATGGAACAGGTGCCGAATTAAAAAATGTAAGGGTATTTGCAAGAGTTATTTGCTTTGAGTATAGAACTCATAAAATAATGTTGCAGTATTTACGATGTCAGATTTTCTTGGGTTCAGTAAATTTTTTTTTGTTTTTCGAATTTGATATCTAGTTTTTCTTGTTTGATAAATATTTTATTCCTTGTTTTACATCTCCTGTTTGAATTATATTTTCTTCAAATGTTTGTAGCCTTTGAACTTTGCAGGTGTTCCTCATTACTGTCATAATTTATTTTGATAGCTTAGAGATTTCTTTTCTTGTTTCTGAGGCTTTTGAGTTTGCCTCTTTCTTCAAGTACACAGCAAATGTACTAGTACTAGAATATTTAGCGTACTAGGACATTTACTGTTGCTTGAAAATAATGATTATTTCCAAAACATACATTGGAAATAAACATTATTTTCTTGCAGACTTAAAAAATAATGATTTCACATTAAAATTTTTCTTCTAAGTGTGCTAATCATTTTAATGTACCTTTTCTAAGGTCTCAAATGGGTTTTATATACTTTCTTGATGGTTTTGATGAGTTTGCATTCAGTTTAGCCTGTTGGGCATTTGTAGGTATTAGTTTGCATATTGCCATCTGTACTATAACTGTATAACTTGACAAGCTCTCTGAAGCATCGAAGTGCTCAATAGTAAATGTTGCATTGATCATGCATCCATGCAGCAAATGTTGGTTAACTAGTTTATAGATTGAGAACTTTGTAGTTCTAGGTTGACCAGTGGGAAGCTCTAGATACTATGAGCACCTCAAAAGCCTGTTTACCACCCGTGACCGCATCATCACTTGCCATTAGATGAGATTGGTTAAAGGCTAAAGTATCGGCAGTAAAAATTAAAAAACAAATACAAATGAACATCATGGAAACATGTGCCATGTACCTAGGTAGGAAAACTTAAATACAAAACAAAATATTCACATAAGTAGGCATAACTTATGTAATTAGAAATAAACGGTAGGATAAAACAGCAAATTGTCCTTCGTTGAAAATAATACTTGTTTTGTTACCTTACAATATTGGCGCAGTATTTGATGGCACTTTCGTTTGAAGAGGTTTTGTTGGTAATAAGAGTCCGTGAAACTATTGAGCAATATCTCTGATGTTTAGCCAAGAGTTTGATTAACAATTGTTTATCCATTTTAATTGTTATTTCTTGTCAGAGCAGTCCCCAGCCCCACACCACTTATTTCCTTCGATTTTGAAAATTTACTTTTTTTTATAAACAAGAAACATCTGTTTTTGATTGACAATTGACATATACATGATTATGACAACCAATGGTGCGTTCGTTTTGGCTCGGTTGCGTTTGTAGCAGTTTCAAAAGTGGCATTTGTATCTTAGCGTTCGGAAAGAAGCTTCTGCTATTTTTGATCACCAATGACTATATGCTATCCGAACGTCTTATACTTATTTTGACAACCGCTGAAACCCAAAATAACGTTTTCTAGAACTGCAGCTAAAGATATAGGTGCAACAACTGAAGCCAAAGACATAGGTCTGTAATTAAATCTGCCGGAGGCATCGCCAGTTCTATTCATTATGATAGGAACAACAATATTTCTCATAAAATGTTAGCTGTCAAAAAACGATCACAACGATCCCACGGTAAGACGTGGGTCAAAAATAGCACTTTTCTCTGTCATTGGTAGCGTTTTCAAAGCTATCCGAACGGTGAGCGAAAACGATATTTAAGCTGTGTGCACACCAGACGCGGGGCGTGCGCGGTAGGCGGCGCGTGGCGGTCCCGCGCTGTCTGAAATGTATGGGGTTGTATGGAGGCGTTCACACCGAGCACCCGCGCGGGACCTGCGCCGCGCGCCACCCGCGCACGCCTCCAGCGCTGCCAACATCACCGCAACCGCGCTCCTCGGTGTTACTAGTTTTGTTGATGGTTCCGATGTTTTCATTAGGATAAAATCAAAGAACTACTATTTAATGACGAAGTTGCTTTTTCGAAGCTCTGCTCTGTATAAATTTGTATGCGTGTGGTTGTGGTTTAAAAATGTAAAATTGGTAATCGGTTTTTAAATCTAATTCATCACAGCGTGTAGTAAAGTCTGAAATGCTTAAGCTAAGGCTTATTACTTTTAAAAAGTTGTGTAGAAGTATCGATTCTGATTTCAGGTTCGATATGTCTATTGAATTTTTTTGAAGATTCAGTTTTTTGAAACTTTACAAAACGATAGTTATATGGGGTCCTAAAACTTTAAAATGGTCTTATATCTGCCATATAAAAAAATAATTGACAAAAGTGTTGATTAATTATTGTGTCTATTTTAAGAATATTTCGGAGCAGGTTACACTTGGATTTTAACTACTTACCAACTTTGGCTTTTCTTTATGCACTACGTTTCATACTGATTGGAATATTGATGTATGGATTTTATTGACTTTGATTTTACCTACTGTTTGGAATAGGTATTATGGAACAGAGAATTGATAAGGAAATGAGTGCCGTACCAAACAAATTGAGATTATTACTAAGTGAGCACGAAACGTCTCCGTTTCAGCTTGGACAAAAATGTTTTTCTATCTGTCCAGGTATTCTCCCCTACAAGTCGCAGCTCGCAACTGAATCTCGTGCAAAATTGTAAGTAGGTTAGATAATTACATAAAAAATTAGTTGAATCAGTTTTTAGATTTTATTACCAAAACGGAGGTGATTCAATCGTAAGAAAAATATGGCTACATACGAGTCGGACTTGTGCACGAAAGGTTCCGTGTCATTATCAATACAACATTAGACACTGTGTATATGCAACCTTTTTTAACCGACTTTAAAAAAGTAGAAGGCACTCAGCATGTCTTTTTTTTATGTTTGATACCGCAGAACTTTTGACTGGGTGTACTGATTTTGAAGATTAATTTTATCTGAAAGTTGATGCTTCCCGTGTGATCCCATTTAAATTTCATCAAAATCGATCTAGGTATTTTTGATTAGTTGTATGACCCGTAAGTAGTGTCACAAAAAAATAATGAACCTGAAAATTAACCGAATTGCACACTTAAAATTGTGAAATAACTTGTAGAAGTCGGTACCATGATAGTTCAAAAGTACATTTTATCACAATATTGTGCGCATGGTACCGACTACAACAAGTTATTTCACACTTTTGAGTATTGTAGTCGGTTCCATTTCCGGAGTAATGAAGAAATGCTAATTGCCACCCATTTCCCCAAGAAGAATTGATCTAAGCGTGAGTCTTGTCGCATATATGAAATATTGATAGATAGGTTAGTGACGTAGCGTTATAGTTGCTGATCAAGGCGATGAAGCGAAGCACGAAGGAGTGTGGTAGGCGTGACGTGAGGTAGGTATAAATAAAAAAAATATCAAGAATGCGTACGTGTGGCGTGTCTTGCAGTGCAGGGCGCAGTGGGCTATGTCGCCAAAAGAGCAAAAGTTATCTATCTACTAGGTCAAAAATCGATAATTTATATATACAATACTCTAATTTGGATGGGTCACTATTAGTGGGATTTAGAATTACGCTCCTATATGCCTAGAAGTGCACGTTAAGCCTTTGCGTCGTCGATCGATCCAGGTTGTTGTCATAGGATGGCAGTCGTTATAGGATTGAGGTAGGTTATTTTATTAATGAACGCCTGGCCAGATACCACACTATACTAGCAAATCTATCTATCACTAATCACCTAACTATGTGTTACTATACATATCCATCAATGTTTCTTATAAATGCGACAAGGCTTGATAAGATATTGCTGACAACATTTAATAATAATACAATACAATATTAGTTTATTTCAGAAGTCATAAGCACTATAATTACCTATTATTAGTATGAGTAGATTATTTATTTTGATATGTTTTTAAGCAGATTGCTGCAATTAGGTCACTAGAATGTGAAAATTCTTAAAATTTGTAGCCAATGGTAATCTGTATCGCACATCGAAAATCATTATAAATTAGGAGAAATCTGTATATATGGCAACGCTGGCGGCGGGCAAGCGCCCACACGCGCCGCCATTTTGAATTTGGTGTGAACGCCTACCGCGCGGCAACTGCCCCGCGCCCGCCAGCCCCGCTACCGCCAGGCGCTTGGTGTATTTACTCCTTTATGCTCACGAAGTCCCTATCCGAACGCCCTGTGTGATCATTTGTAGCGTTTGTGAGTGTTATTTTTGGAACTGATAGGCTATCCGAACGCCCTACAAATGTGACGTTACACAGCCTTTTATTTGCTTAAAATTGGATTAGTATAGTTTGTACATTTGCTGCTGGTTTTGTTGACGTTTTGGCCTCACGCTATCCTTCGGACCAACCATAAAGTAACTTTGTGTGTGTAAACCACCCATGGACCAACCACCCGAGGCTAGTCCCAAATAGAGCCAACGTTGGCATGTCTCAGAATCCTAAACACATCATTATTATGCAGATAATAAATTCTGGTACAATTATACCGTCGTCTGGCATGTCTTTTTAAAATCTGGCTTCTGTGGTATCCAAGGCAATCAACATGACTTACCGATAAAGCAAATTGCGATCGAAGAAGTAACGAAACTGAGACCGACGACGGCAACGACACTAGAGGTTCTTTAGACCCAAACATTTTTTAATTTTTAATTATATAAGTGCTTCTAGCTGAGTTTGCTTATCAATCAACTAAGCAACGTCTGCTGCGGTAATGTAATGACTTGGACAAGTGACCCTAGTGGCACTATCACTGAGCGCCTCCTTGCTTCGGAGGAAACTTTAAGCCTTCGTCGATCCCGGACGTGGTGCTAGGATGGTGGTAGGGCATTTTGAGAAGGCCCGCCTGGCTAGCAACATCGTCAAGAAGAAAATCTGTCGCCTAGCACCTATGTGTGCGGTGAGTGTGTTTATGGCAGCTGTCCTTGACAGCTACAAATTCTAGGTTAGCGTGAATAACATCTTCGATCGCATCATGCATCACCTAGGGTACCATCAGGTGATAAATAATATATATAAGATAGATGATCAATAAGGCAAATAATTGATGTTTCATCAACCGTAAAAAAAAAATCTACAAATAACGGATTGACAACCAGTGATTTGAAATATATAGATTAGTTATATCCGAACACCACTGCTCTAAAAGCTTACTAGAATTTACCTATCTACATACCTACGCACATGTATATGCAGTTTGTAATGACAAGGAAAGAACGTTCAAATATTATGCGTCATATCTGTTGTTAGAAAGAGATAAATAAGCAATTCGTGTAACCACCGAACCGCCACGAGACGTTCCGATCACCATTATGCTGCGATCTCTTTCACTCTCTCACACCAAACGATACACATATCTCGCTCATCCATTTCATTGCGATTAGTTCCTAGATAAAACAAAATGACGATATTTTCTGTTTTTATCAATAAAAGCAATAATTACGCGTGAAATGAAACAGTTTTCTTATATCTCACAGTGCCTGTATAATTGGTGCAGAGTCTAAAGACACAAGAAAGGCATATTATCCACAGATTATTCCTAAAAAACACGATTAGCGGCGATGTATTCACCGGACGCTTGGAAGTGCAAGACTGGTAGTGACTCAGGTGATTACCCTGAATTCGTCTAGTAAATATGGAGGCCATACAACACATCTACAGGTAAAAAAATCTTAGTTCACAACGTCTTGGGGTAACTTGCAGCCTGCAGGAATAACTGGTACCTATTAGCATGTTAGATCTGCCTATCAATCTTAGATAGGCAATGTCGTCCTCCTCCTGTGTTTAATTTAAGTTACATTACATAATTTATATTGTACTGTATCAGCAGGATTGTTTTTTTTTGTACTTGATAGGTTAGCCTTTGACCACTATCTCACCTGATGGTAAGTGATGATGTGGTCGAAGATGTTGTTCAGACTAACCTAGAATTACTGGCCCTCAAGGACAGCTGCCGGAACACACCGTTAGGTGCTTGGCGACAGATTTTCAACTCGAGGGTGGTAGCTAGCCAGGCGGGCATTCGCAAAGTGCCCTACCACCATGCTGTAACGACTGCCATCCTAAGACAACAACCGGGACCGACGGCTTAACGTGCCCTCCAAATCACGGAAGTGCTCAGTAGTAATGTCACCAGCAGTCACCCATCCAACTCATGACCGCGGCGGACGTTGCTTAACTTTGCTGATCGATTAAGAGTGGTTAAGCAAACTTCGCTAGGAGCGCTTCAAAATTTCACATGTTTTGATTGTCCACTGCTAAACACAGCTCTTGGGGTATCGCAATTTAAGATATCAGTTCCTCAGAAGGCGCTGCAGCCCACTTTCTGGTATTTTACCTTTAGTCGCCTCGTACGACACCCACAGGTAGCAATGGCAGGGTGAGATTCTAGCCCGGACCCCACAGGGAAGCCCATAATTTATACCCATTCTTAAAACCTGGTCAATTACTTCAATAGTAGATAAACTAGGTTAACATGTAATGATGTAACGTCTTAAGGTGCTCGGATGGCCTATTATCATTAGCACATAACAACGCACAGTGTTTTATGAAGCCCATTTTTCGGACATCGCATTTTTATTGTAAAACCTGATAGATATAATCATACAAATGCAAGATTTTGTATTCCTATTTAAACAACACTTCTAGTTTTTGAGTATTAATTTTTTTAAAATCGATTGTTTTGCTTCCGGATATACAGAAAAAAAATATTTCTTTTAATCTAAGCATGATACGCAAAAACATTGTTAGGTACATAAATGGCGTCTTTTATGCTGAATCTTCAAGAACATTAACAAATCTCGTAGCTTAATTAGATTCACATTAATACGCATTTTTGAATTTTTAGTTTTTCTTTTTTTTCTCGAGAATTCCGCCGTATTGGGAAAAGTTATTTATAGCAAAATTGGGCTCTTTACTTCCGCAACACACCACCTAAATTTCACATCCCAATTGAATGGAATCTTAAAGATATTTCAAATTAACTATTTTTGCTAGGGTTGTCACTTTTTTATCCGGATTTTACAGACCATAGTTTTGTTCGATGTTGGTTGTTGCTTCATAATTTAATATTTAAATTTACTACTTATACAATTTCTAAGGTTCCATAGTCATAAAGACAAATCAGGCAACCATTTTCACCGCAAGCTAACGATGAAGAGGCCAATCAAAATAACGAGTTACGTGTTCTTTAAAATTAGCTACACACCTATTTGAACGTTTGTAGAAAATATGAAACAAGTGCAAACGCAAGTTTGCAGATTATTGATATGAAATGATACGAAATCCTTTCAAATTTGAACATAATATGAATTAATTGTCTCTGTATTGCAGTAACGTACATTGTATTTTGTATATTCCATGCATGAATGTAGAAGTGAAGTTAGGTGTAGCAGAAAAAGCATGAAAGTAGAATAAATACAATAGAGATTAGATTATTGAAGAGGAAAAACTTTCCAAAATCAGAATGAGAATCTTCTGAAAAAGCACAGGTAAAGAGTCTCTAAATCGATGCTTATGTATGAAAAGTGAAAGAGGAAGAGAAAAGAAAAATTGTATATATATCGTAACAAGTCGAAGACAGTGTTCCCCCTGGGAACGACGCATGACTTTTTGCATGTAAATCATTCATTTGGACGTCATTCATCAGGAAATGTCTTGTTCGTAGCAAAGCACTACACAATCTTCTGGATCATAACTTTCAATTTCATCAGTGCTAGCAAGCTCTTCTAGCGAATCTGGGATAGGTAGTGGTTTTAATAATGTAATCGCGACAGCAGACAACGGAATCTTACATTGTTTTTTTTGTCGTCGAAGCAGCTGTGCCTGTGAGATTACAGGATCAGATGACTCTAAAGCCCTATGAAACAAATCAGTCATTGTTTTTACCCTATTAATTTTTCGGCAGTGATTTTCACGATCACTTCTCCAAAATTTGTTTCTAGAGTAAAATTAATTACTAAACGTATAACAGTAAAATTGTTGGTTTAATTTCATTTTGGGCAAAATTGCTTTCGTATGTCCGGGTTCTTCTGTAAAGGCCGCTTTTCTGAACTGATTCTCATGAAATTTTCTGATCTGCAATTATCTAGTTTTATTTTGAAATCGCGGCCTTAATTGTGGTGTTGACGTTACAAAATATTTTTTCACTATCGTCCATTGTTGAACACAGCCTCCTCTATTAATTGAACTGTATCGTTTGGGGGTATTGCTAATTATATTGGCCGGCGGAAGTCGGTGCTGCCGCCCATTCTGTGCTAAATGGCTTTAACCACTGATTGAATTTTAGATGCTGTTTTCAGAGAAGAGTTTTAGTTAACCCCCTCCGCGATCTTTCTCTCTTGCGCGAACTCTACATAGCCATATGGATATTTCATATTTCATACTTTATTATATTACTCATAACGTAGGCTAAGTGTAACGAGTACTTATACTTAGTATATATATCGAATAAACACCGCGCACCGCAGGATATCATTTTTATTTTCCTTAATTTCTGATTTAAATTGGTGCCCGCTTAGCAGGTTTTGCTACGATTATTGTTATCGTTGTTTTCCATTTAGAGAAGATAATCGCGCTATAGGAAGGCCTCCCCTGGTGACGCACTGCGTGTCATGGTTCATAGCAGTCATGACATCTCGAACCTCCCGTAAAATGAGTATCCTTATGTTTTTAATTGTAGAATAGATTGTGATAGCAAGTTTAACAACCGATACGGCCTTAACAGTTTTTTACAATGTTACCTAATACTTAAATGGGAATAATTAAGTAAAACAATCTATTGTTAGAGTTTTCTGCGTCAGCGTTGACATTTCTTTTCCTATTTTTTCTTCTCAGGAAAGAATTATTATAGGTACGTACTAAATAAAATAATTTGTATATTCAAATATAATGACATTTTGTTAGGAATATGGAATAGTAGATACACCAAAGGGATAAAACTGTATCTTAAAATACAGTTATATCCCTTTGGTGTATCTACTATTCCATATTTGTTGCGCTATCAAGACTAGAATCCTGAATGGAGTGTGAAGTATTAAAATAAGACAACTTTATGCCCGCAGAGAACATCTACTTTGGTTATTACACTTTCTGCGAGATAATAAAAAGTGAAACTACAATGAAAAGTTCAGAAGAAGCCAAAACCCTTAACTATAAAAAATAAATTCAAATTATTTTTATGATACCATTGAGCTCCTGCTCGAAGTGTAAGCAACCTACGCATTGATCACATCATGTTAGATTAATGATAATACAACAACAAAAATACTGTAACGCAGCAATGCCTGCATCAAGATAAATGCGACAAGACACCTAAATAGCGTTTATGTAGGTTTTGTATTATCATATTCTGTCATGCTGCGATGAAATATAGGATTGAAGCTGTCATGCATATGTATATAGCTTGATAAATAATAGTAATCAGAATTAATAATAAAAATCTATATTTCTAGCAAATTGCAATATAACACAAAAAAATTAAGTGATGGAGTACCTGGAACTTAAACTAGGCTCTTGAACCGAAAAATAGATTATATAAATAGAAATAAATGTGAAATTTATTCGTAGGGTCTAGGTCTCTTTCCAGGACTAATGAGCGAAGCCGGACTCGCATTTGGCAAGTTTTATGTAGATGACGAATAAAATAAATATAAATTGGCACAAACTTGACACTTATTGTAGTTTTCCATTGCTGGAAATCTTCAAGGGTTTTAGAGAGATGTCGAGAACAATGTGAAATGGGTCAGACTATTGATACAAATTACTTTTGTCACTGGGTTTTTTTTTCAGTATGTCTGAATATGTAACCGTAGAATATTATGTATTTTTTGAGTATTTTAAAACTTGGTGAGCTTCCGTTTCTTTTAGGAGCAATCAGTACTAATATTTAAATGCGAAAGTAACTCTGTCTGTCTGTCTGTTACGCTTTCACGCCAAAACTACCGGACCGATTTAAATGAAATTTGGTATGAAAATAGTTTGAGACTCGTGAAAAAACATGGGATAGTTTTTATCCAATTGCGCAAAAAGAGGATATTGTTTTAGCGTGATAACCAACATGTACGCGCGGGCGGAGCCGCCCGTATATGTTGGTTATTAATACATTTTGTCAAATTAGTTTGGCCACGAGGAGAATACTAAAAGTCCATGAATATTTGAATGACAGTCAACTTTGCTACCGCTTTCTATGCCTATGGCGTACTCACGCCAGTAGGTACAGAAAAAAAAACCCGCAACAATATTACTTTGAACGGAAATTCAACATCAAATGCATCGATATAATATAGAGGTCAATGCATCAAATGCTGTTTATGACGTCGTATTATTGAACAAAACAATTTTCTTATAATGATAGCCTTTGTCCACGAAAGAAAGTAGTTGAGGATGGTAAACACCATAGAGATATAAAATACTATTCTCTTTTATGTGGGAGGTAAACACTAAAAGGCTTAAGGCGAGGCTTTCCACGGACTTTAGGTATTTTATGCGAGCGCGACGTATTCATTTACGCGACACAGAGTTGTGTGCGATGCGCCGCGTGCACGCTTTTAGCTCTCCAGGTAAGGTACAGTACAGTCCTACCTACGTAGCGGAGATCACGTCAGTATGACATTTTAGAATGGAATTAACATTTGTCGTGTATTGGTACATACGCCGGAAAAATAATCGGGTCTTGTAGGGGTTCGATCAGTACAGTAGTGTTTATATATCTATACAGTTTATTGTGTACCTACGGTTATTTTAGATGGGTAAATTATCATTCTTAAGAAAAACATTTTTATTTGTGAGAACTACATTAAATTAATATATTAAGGTTCTATTATATTTTTACTAGCTTTCCAGGCGCGGCTCCGCCCGCGCGTTTGTCGGTTATCGCGCAAAAACATTAACCTCTTTTTGCGCAGTTGGATACAAACTATCCCATGTTTTTCCCGGGTCTCAAACTATTTCCATACCAAATTTCATTCAAATAAGTCCAGCAGTTTTGGCGTGAAAGCCTAACAGACAGACAGAGTTACTTTCGCATTTATAGTACATTCGCATAATATTAGTACTGATTATATAGAAAGCCGTTTAATGCACCTATTCATAAATGGTAATTTGGTAAAATTATTATATTTTAAACAAATATATATATACATAAACTTCATTAAAAGAACACATTAAATGTCACAACCATGTCATGTGAGATTCCCAGAATTCAGTAACAAGTCTGTCTGTCACAGTTGTCCTATTAATTAATGGCGTCGAGTGATATAGCTGCGTAAAAATAAGTTTGATATTAGTTATTTTGTAAAACGAGTACCCTTATGCTGTCAAGACCGTGGCTCTTAAAATATGTATTTATGAATATGTCTTCGCAGATTTTTATTAATTTGGTGTGTTTAATAACAATTAATCTAGTGATTGTTTTAAGATGGCTACTTTTGTTTAATCTTTGTAGTTATAGCACGGTGCGAACATTTCACATCCATGGACGTCACAACCGTGGTTTTCATAGAACCACGGTTGTGGCGAGTGGCCCATGGTCGAGACAGAATCGTTTAGTTTTAGTTAAGTTTTTTTAAATTATTATTTTCAGACCATGTATTCAACATAATAACAAATCTCAAAGAATTATATCTCGCGTTTAAAATAAAACCAAATTTCACAATATTTTTGATATAATTTAAGCTCATTCCAATGAACTGTTTTGCAAGTTTAATAAAAAACATATTATCCAAAACGATACTTGTTAAGTTGAGCGCTTATAGAGAGCATTTTTGAAACTAAAAATATGTATCAATTGTCTTGGTTGTGACAGGAGCCCCATTGTAATAAATTTCATAAAGCTGTCCTGTACAGTGCTCAATTCAAAGTCAATGAGTACAAATCTTACTTCATAATCATCGCTCATTAAGGCAACCATCTTCAGGCAGATATTTGCCTTCTAGCAAAATTGGCCAGAAATAAAAATAAAATTTGCCAGATAGTGTCCATTATTGAAGATACAGTAGAACCATATCCCGTAAAACTAAAAAAAATTAAGTCATAAAACAGGGCAACAGATACTATATTTAGATATAATGTGTCTATACGCGCACTGTTATAAATCAAAATGTTATTTGGAATTAAAAATTAATAAATGAATTTTAAGTTACTATATAAAAGTAGTTTATGAAAATTGTAAGATAAGGTTTTTAACATATTTCTAATAAACTCAGTTAGTTAGTATGTGTGTTAGCTTCTGAACAGACTTCAAAAAGTAGGAGGTTCGCAATTAGTCTATATTTTTTATTATGTGTGTTACCTCAGAACTTTTGACTGGGTGAACCGATTTTGATAATTCTTTTTTTATTAAAGCTGATACTTGTCGTTTGATTTTTAAATGAAATTGAACGACAAGTATCATGAATGACACTCCAATAACTGAAAAATATTTTCCTATCTTGATGATATTATAGTCTTTGACAGTGAATGACAATCGATCCAGTAAGTAGCAAGAATCACTAAAAAGAGTTTAATTTTTTTTTAACAAAAAATGGAACCAACTTCAACACAAGTGTGAAATAACTTGTCGAAGTCGGTTTCATGCGCAAAATATTGTTATACTAGGTACTTTTGAACTATTATGGCACCGACTTCAACAAGTTATTTCACACTTTGGAGTGCTGATGTCGGTTTCATTTTTCGGTAAACATTTTTTTATATTGAGAAATTGCATTAGTATTGGATTTGTTAGTAAATTTAAGTAGTATTTTTTTATAACTATAGAAGTAATATGTAACATTAAGTGATTTTTAATACTAAATGGATATAAATTGAATTATAAGTAAAAACGTAAATCTGGCTGTATGGAAACTCATGTTACGTCACGACTATGGTACTCAATGTCACACCCGAGACTTTGAACTAGTATTTTAATATTTTTCTAGGTTCAATGAGCTTGCGAAAATGTAAAGAGTTTTTATGTGTGATATACATAAAAGAAATCTAAATATATATTTTATTACAGTTGAGTTGAGGATTCCCCAGATAACAAGTATAAAGAGATACAACAGAATAAATTGAACTCATATTTTTTGGCATTGGACCTAACAATAGTGATAACAATTTACTAACCTTAATTTAACCATTGTGTACATATTAATAGTATATGGTTCGCAAATTGCGTTAAAAACTACACGAGTTAGATATAGTTTCAAACAATCAATTACAACATATCTAGATTCCATTCATCAAAATTGGTTTTCCTGATCCTTCAGGAACCGTTCGGAAAATCGAGATAAAAATTAGAATACGTTTTATGATATATCATCTAAATCCATTCAGCGGTGTTAAGCAAATTTTTGGCGAAAAATGGGCTTGAATTCAGCACTCAAAGGTGCAAAATAACTTGTTGAAGTCGGTACCATGATAGGTCAAAAATACATATTATTACAATATTGTGCGCATGGCCCCGACTTCAACAAGTTATTTCACACCCTTGAGTGTTAAAGTCGGTTAAATGTTTGGGGTAAAAAAAATTCCCCCATTTTAGTGTCCCTTGCTACTTGCGGATTCGATTGTCATTAATTAGCAATAACTATATCATCAAGATAGGAAAAAACTTTTCAGTTATTGGAGTGTAACTAAAAAACAGATAAGAGTACAACTACACCGCGGTTTCCACAGACGAGTGAAACTAATTCTACACGGTCGTGAACTACAAATATTTGTTAAAGAAGTTGGAGTTGGTTACCCCTCACTATGCTTAAGTTGGTGGGGTGGGCACCTAAAACGTGTTCGCTAAAATAGAGCAAAATTTTTGAGTTCGTCCGATATGTACCTTACTAATAGGCGTGCGCCTAGAGCGCTTGTTATGACTAGTAGTATCCTAATAGATGCAGTGTTCATTATGGCAGACTAAGGGCATCTCGTTTGTGACTGAGGTTAATTAATTATCAGTAATACATAATTAATGATCGATTAAGTGGCTACTGCGGGCTTGCCACAAAGGTGCTAAAATGAATGTTGATGATTTCATTTAATCATAGTCACTGACAACTTTGTGTATCATTCTACTACGAGTATTAATAAATGCATGTTTTTTTTATAATTATTGATAGGCTAGCCTTGGACTACTATCTCACTTGATGGTTATTAAAGATGTGGTCTAGGATGTTGTTCAGGTTACCCTAGAATTACTCCTAGAACACTCAAGGACAGCTGCCGGAACACACCGTTAGGTGCTTGGCGACAGATTTTCTTCTTAAGGGTGGTAGCTAGCCAGGCGGGCATTCAAAATGCAAAACGCCCTACTACCATGCTGATACTACTGCCATCGTGAGACAACAACCGGGGCCGACGGCTTAAAAAACGGCTTGACCAATTTTGATGAAATTTAAATAGGACCATACGACAAACATTCAAATATAAAAAGAATCATATAAATCGGTTTATCAGTAAAAAGTTCTGAGGTAACAAACATTTAAAATAAATATACGAATTGAAAACCTCCTCCTTTTTTGAAGTCGGTTAAGAAGCTAAAACACATACTAACTTTTGAATTTATAATATATATATTATTATTATCATGTAATAATTAAAAAAGGGTGGAGTAAATCTATACTAAAAATTATAAAGTACAGATTTGATTATATATGGTAATGAAGTTAATACTCAAAGCCCAGTGTATACCCATACACTGGGCTTTGATTATTAACTTCATTATCTTAGACCCTGGGTACGAAATACTAGGCATTTGGCTAAAACTAGATATAAAAACAATAATTTCATTGCATTTTAGCAAGCTTATTGAACCTAGAAAGTTATCAAAAAACTAGTTCAAGTCACGGGTGTGACATCGCATATCATGGTCGTGACGTGACATGAGTTTCCATACAGCCAGATTTATGTTTTTACTTATAATTTAATTTATATCCATCCAGTTTTAAAAATCGCTTAATGTCACTTATTATTTCTATAATCATAAAAAAGACGCCTCAAATTTACTAACAAATTCAATACTAAATTCAATATTTTTTTTTTACCGAAAAATGGGCTTGACTTCAACACTCAAAAGTGTGAAATAACTTGTTGAAGTCGGTACTGTGATAGTTCAAAAGTACCTATTATCACAATATTGTGCACATGGTCCCGACTTCGAAGAGTTATTTCACACTTTTGGGTGTTGAAGTAGGTTTGATAAATAAAAATACTCACCCGTTTTAGTGTCCATTGCTACTTGCGGGACCGATTGTCATTCATTGGCAATGACTATATCATCAAGATAGGAAAAAACCTTTCAGTTATTGGAGTGTAACTCAAAAAACGGCTAGATCGATTTTGATGAAATTTAAATAAAATCACACGACAATCATCAACATTCAAATCAAATAAATCATCAAAATCGGTTCGGTAAAAAAAAAACGGACAAATTGAGGACCTCCCCCTTTTTTAACTGACTTCCAAAAAAGGAGGAGGTTCTCAATTCGTCTGTTTTTTTACGTTTGTTACCTCCGCAACTCTTGACTGTGTGAACCGATTTCAAAAATTCTTTTTTGTTTGAAAGCTGATGCTTGTCGTCTAGTCTCATTTAAATTTTATCAAAATCGTTCAAGTCGTTTTTGAGTTACACTTTAATAACTGAAACATATTGACCTATCTTGATGATATAGTCGTTGCCAATGAATGACAATCGATCCCGTAAGTAGCAAGGGTAACTAAAAAGATTCAAAAATAATTTTATTTACCAAAAAATGGAACCGACTTCAACACCCAAAAGTACAAAATAACCTTTCGAAGAATATTTTGCGCTGCTGTGATAATAGGTACTTTGGAACTATCACAGTACCGAGTTCGACAAGTTATTTCAAAGTTCCATTTATTTGTAAAAAAAAAAGCCCTTTTCTTAATATTAACACACATATTAACCTTCACGATACTAACTTTCACTACTTACGAAATCAATTGTCATTCACCGTCAATCAGGAAGTCATCAAGATAAGCGTAACGAGTCGAAAGTTAGCCCAGAGCATGTTTTATTTTGTTGTTTGATATTCATTTTGATCCTGTTCTGTGTGGCGCTGCGTAGATCGAAAAAATTGACACAGGTCCTACGTCGACGAGCTCTGCGAGCGCACTGGCGGTCAAGTGAGCGAGCTCTGATGCCATGAATTCATGTTAAAAAATCATATAAAATTAACATGATAACTTTTTTACATTTTTATTTATGATTTAATTACTTTTATTGATAAGTAATGTATAAAAAAATAATTTAAAATTAAAGATTGGTAAAAAGGGAGTCAAAAATCGTTTTTAAATTCGAAATAGAGGTAACTTTAGGATTTTTTTCTATCGAGTGAAGTTATTTAATATGTGGATCAGATTTATGAATTAACTCAAGAATATGCTTAAAAATAACATATATTTTTTTCAGTTTAATAACCGAGTTTTTTCTTTGAGAAAAGTTAATTCTTGTATGGCGTTTTTTGGCCAGGATCGCCTTAACGAAGATTTACTGGCTCTCAAGGATAGGCGCCGGAACACACCGTTGTTTGGCTAAAGATATGATTTTCTATTTACTCTAACGAGAGTCTAGACGAGTGTGTGTCTGCTAGAGGGTAGCTTGAGTTACGTGGATTTGCAAAATTCCTTATCTATTCTGCGCTGTAGTTTATAGCCACTGTGCCACGGTAATGTTATCTATACCTACAGTATTTCAACTTCATAGAAACGGAAGAAACGCGAGTTATACCTACGCGCATCGATCTCGGCCCGCGCTCGGTAGGTACGCAGACAATTCGTCAAAAACGCATCCAGAGATAACTTTTTTTAGATAACCTGGAAACTGAAAGGTAATACCTATAAAATAATTTTACTTACTAGTAAGTCAAATTATTTTATAATAAGATCTACATAGTTGATGGTACTGTGTAATGTGTGTCTTTTTAATGGACAAGTATTTCCTTTAAGGACATATACCCGCCAGCCAAAGCGTGAACTTTTATATAAACTCAACTTGTTATTAAAAAAAAACACTCGTGTAAATATATTGTATTATTAGACCTATCGTTTCTGGCTTAAATCCTTTTTCTTTTGGACTAATATTTTTTTTTTTATTATTAGTTAGTTTAGTATATAGCACTCGTTTTTAGGAGTTTGAGCCAGTTATTCGTAACTCCAGATTTATTTAAAAAGTATAGTACACATGTATAAATAACTTCCCATCTAAAATTACGAGTTTTTGAGCTAGTGTAATTTCAAAACTGTATAATTTAATGAAAATCTGATGCACCACAAACCTAGATATTAGGGTAGTGATTACGTAGGTAAAAAATCATTGAGTTTTATTCGCTATTTTTAAAATGAGATTGGAGCTGCGTTTTGTATGGGGGCGTTCGTCTAAAATATACCCTTAATCCCCCGAAAAAAAATGTCTCGCTTAGTAAAAAAAAGTGAGTAGAGTAAAGGAAAGTGATTGGCACGAGTGAAATAGGTAGTTATAAGCTATTAGAATGCGGATATTTTATACTTTAAAATTTGAAAATGTTTTTCAAATTTTAAAGTTTGAAAAATATTTTCCGGTTGCAAATTTTTAAGACTGATTTTTTATTCAAATATAAACATAATTAAATCTACCTACTAGTCAAATAACATGACGCATTTTTAGTGAACACTTCTTGTTCATTTCACAAAGAATTTTATTTGTTTTTATAAAAAAAAAGTATATTTACAATCACAAAACTAAATGGAAACACAAAGTAGGCAAATGTAATTAAAATACTAGAGGCGGGTAGCCCTATCGCATGTTTACGTACAGCGCGGTTGTAGGTAGTTATTTCAACGACAGAGCCGAGTTATGATACTGTATAGATAACATTACCGTGACTGTGCTATCACTGTTTCAACTTATTCATAGTTTTGTTTATGTCTATGAATTACACTTTGATTACATCATGCAAACTTTTATTATATTACAGCATTCATTGTATATTTTAATAAAGGTATTAAGAGATAAGCAGGTACGCTTATTTTAATATCATAATATCATGTAAGTAGTTTTTTTTATTAGGCGTTTATAATAGGTATTATATCTGATAAATTAAGATTTACTTAGTATCTAGTAATTAAACAACTTTAAACGGTTTAAATCGCGTATATTTTTGATTATTTTATCCCGACGTTTCAAACACTTTGCAGTGATCGTGGTCACGGGGTGACTAATTGATTTTATTTGTCACATAAGTTATTAAGAAATTATTTGGTCTACCGTCAGAATTTTTTATATTAATCATAACGTTCCCTTCACGCAGTATTCGCTCAAAGTGTCCAGAGGTCTTTTGAGAGGGCTTGTCTTTTGTGTGAACATTCGGTTCGACAAGCCACAAATCCTCGCTAGAGAGAACCGGTTTATGCCAAGAATGTTACGCGAGGCTATTGAGATCAAAAAGTACCCAAATTTCAATAGAGATGATGGTTGGCAAGTACCACCTGCTTGGGATCCTGTGATCAAATTAATTAAATCCCAAGGCCGACACAAATCTGCAAGACCTCTGGACACTGTGAGCGAATACTGCGTGAATAGGGAACGTTATGATTAATATAAAAAATTCTGACGGTAGACCTCTCATTGCCGGCCATCATCCTAAAGATGGTCGGTGAAGAGAGGTCGTGGGAGGTGGTGGCCTCTCGTGTGGAACAATAGTTTCGCAGAGGGAGGCGCAGGAGCGGCCTCCCGATTTGAAGAGGCGTGCTAATCGAGCTCGCACGCCGTCTCCGCTCATAGGACCTGGGGCGTTGGTTGTGGTGGCAGCCGGCGCTTCCCATCATAGTTAGGTCCTCACAAGGTGTGGACGTCCCCCTGTGTTCCGGGGCATCCAACGAGGCGGGAGAGGGGAGGTATTCCCCAGAGGCTGGGCCTGCCTAAGTGGGCAGCGTCCACGTCGGTGGAGGCTGCGGAAGAGTGCACGACTGAACCCGCGGTCTCTGCTTCTAGTTGAGGACAGTGATACACCATGGGTTTTTAGTCGGTAGTGTGGTCCCTATCAACGCCGAGCCTGACATCACCCAACTGCTTCCCGACGGTTGGGTATGCCTAAAAGCATTTACCCCATGAAAAAAAAGGTATAAGATAAATATGATTGTACAGTTTCACCTAGACGGATAAAAATAATGTATAGTGAATTATAGCTGATAGGCTAGCCTTTGACCACCATATCACTTGATAGTAAATTATGATGTGGGCGAAAATGTTGTTCAGGCTACCCTAGTATTACTATGAAAGTGTAACAAATTAAATCAAACATTAAAGTATAGTTTAAGTATGTACTGCCAAAACAATGAGGATGTTGGGATAAATATGTGTTGGGCTAGTAGGATATTTTAAATGGATACATATATACATATTACACATAAAAATGTTTTTTTTTTTAAATAAATTGTATGGATACTTTAATTTTAAATCAATATTAAATGTTCTGACCGAAAACTGGGTACTGCTGACCGAAAACTAAAAAAAATGGCCGAAAACCGGCGATTTCGCTATATTTGGCTTTATATATTTTTCTAAAAATAAGGAAGCACTTGACGTTCCATTAAATATTAAATACGTAAATTACATTATATAGGGTACATATATCAATAAACAGCGAAGGGCTCAATCAATTGTATAATTTTTTCTAGCGTCTTAAAGTTGAAGGGACCACTAAATGGCCGTAAACTAGGTATTCTACCCTATAAGAAATCCATTTGTACTCTACTCAATCAGCTGCTCTGGACGATGACACACCACGTGCAAATTTGCATGCAAGATTTTTTTAATTTCTGATATGCTTGTCCTTGGCCAGTATCTCGCCTGATGGTAATTGATGATGCGGTGATGTTGTTCTGGTTATCCTACAATTACTGGCTCACAAGAACAGCGGCCGGAATATGTGTCCGTAAGGTGCTTGGCGACAGATTTCCTACTTGAGGGTGGTATCTAGCCAAGCGGGCATTTACATAATGCCCTACCACATGCAAGCTACTTTCAGTTCCCATTCCGTGTGAATTTAGAAATTAAAATATATTTTACGTTCAATTTAATAAGATATTGTTCTACACAAAATATCGAAACTTCAGGTTTGTGGCTCTCTTCGATAACGGTTACGAGTGACTCGTGACATACGAACGAAGGAAAAACAGACACTTTTAATAAAAAGAATCCGCTGTATGTCTGTCAACAATGGAGCCCTATTACTATCACTTCCACTGTTAATCAACGCTACTTTACAATACTCGTTCCGATTTCAATCAGAACGTGTATTGTAAAGTAGCGTACAAGCGCTACGAAAAGTAATTCCCTGAATCATATTGTAACTGAAATAGATATATAATTCATTTTGTCAAAAAGGTGCACAATTATACTAATAATATATACTTACGACAGCAAACGTCCTATACTTAGTAATTATATACTAAGTAATTTAAAGTGGAAAAGAAAATTTATACACCAAACGTACCTATATTCCTTACTAGATTTCCGGGCGCGACTCCGCCCGCGCGTATGTCGGTTATCGCGCGAAAACATTAACCTCTTTTTATTCTCGCAGTCGGATAAAAACTATCCTATGTTTTTTCCCGGGTCTCAAACTATCTCCATACCAAATTCCATTCAAATCGTTCCAGTAGTTTTGGCGTGAAAGCGTAACAGACAGACAGACAGACAGAGTTACTTTCGCATTTATAATATTATATTATTATTATAATTATTATATTATTATATTATAGTACTGATATTCATATAGAAATATGAATATCTATTATAGATATTAGTTTCTTACTAGAATTTTTAAATTAGAAATTACATCAATAAAACATTATTATTGTTGTTACTAAGCCTTGATGACAAAAATAATTAGCTGATGAGCGCGTTGCTAATAGCTTAGGTATATAAAAGTTCTTATCTACCATACAATGATAGAGCCTTTGCTCTTTCCTTGGTAGATAAATATCATTATTTAAATTATACTGTAATTAAGTAATCGCTATTTAATCGTTTCATTTAAAAAAAAAAGTGAAACGATCATTGCTCTTATAAAATCTCCTTAGAAGCTGTTTTTAAGGGGATCACCGTAGTGAAATGCGCACTTTTGGAATCTTCTTGTACTGAAACTATGAGTTCAAAATGTGCGAAAAAAATATATCATATTCTTTAATTCTTTATTAAGTGAATTAGTTGATTAGTTTTTATTGAAACCAATTAGTTCTTCTGTAATAAATTGTAATCGACGACCCTTTTTAGATTGTTTTTTATTAATTTAAGAAGCATAGCTGAATTAAATGCAATGATTCTTTTTTTTTAAATAGCTAATACTATACTCTAATGAACTACTTACTAACTTGTGTTGAAAACATTTTTATGAATTTTTGCCACAAAATTCTTTGATCGCGAGAAGAAATCGCAACGAAAATCAGTCTGCCCGCAGCGCTCGGGCCGTTTGGACGTGAGATCTGTGCCGTTCGTTACGCCATCATTTTTGTGCATTTATTTTACGAAATATTACAATATTTTTTTACCATACGTTAATTTGGAACTCATAAATTATTGAAACGCAAGTAAAACATTTATTGGGGAAGTACTTTTGTTTATATTGATTTATAAAATCTTTATAATAACCTTTTTGAACGAGTTGATTAAAGTTCAGACACGGCTTCGATAAAATATACCCTATATTTTATCGAAGAGACACGGCATTGTTAATTCCTATTTTCGTAGGTATCTAGATTTTTAACCCTTGGTAAAATATTTCATTTTATTATTATTAGGTTACTGTACAATGAAATGAGAACCTATTCCCAATGCCCTTAACACACTTTCCGAGATGTTCTTTCGTACTACCTCTAAAAGCATGTACCCGTAACGTTTGAACCGTTACTTCTGTAGATAGTTTCATTTTCATAGCAAAATTGATAATGTGTACTATTATTATAATTTTATTTTATATTATATTTTAATAAGTGGGGTTCCTTAGGCAAAGTGACCCGGTACAATTCTTCTCGTACAACTTTTAATGGCAGCAGTCGAATGAGACTTGACAAAAACCAAAATGACATATTCAAGATGGCTGGTAAAATTCAAGTTGCTCCGATCCGTCTGAAAATCAATATCTGGATGGTTTTAGGCGTCGTTATTCCAAATTTAGAATTTATTTTTCCATGACATCATTTTTTAAGATGGCCGCCATACATAGATGTTTTGAAACCATTGACTTAAATTGTTCTATGGGAAGGAGTCATGGGGAAAGAAAGTATTCTAAACTGAAAATAACAAAGTGCTTTTCGTGATATGATAATAATGGGAAATCTGAAGTAAAGCTGAGCTTCAGTGTGATGGGAGTACTTTGTATCTTGAATTCCAACATTCTGGATTTGCCCTATGAAATCTTCTTATTCATCATACTACATTTAGAGCACGGATAGTGGGTGAGTTCAAAGGGCGAGTGCAAGGCGAGGCTGCAGTCCGATTCGTGTGAGTGACTTGCGAGGCCGAAGGCTGAGGTCTGACTTGGGAGTATTTTCCATATTTTCAACTGGTCTCCATGATGAATGGCCGCAATAACCGAAGCACCTACGAGTGGGGTTCTTTAACCATTGTGACTCAGAAACTTGGTACGATTCTGCCTGTACCACTTTTTGTAGCGGTAGGGTGAATTTTATATGGCGGTTTCATTACAGTTATCTTTTGTATTGGGATTATACTTCTAATAAAATTTTGAACTTTTATTTTATTATTATTTGTATTTATTATGTTATCTCATAAATAAACTCTAAAATTGCAAAATGACTTTCTATTACTGAAATTATACCTGTGCATAGCATTTATTTATCTATAGATATATAGAAATATGTTCAAGAGTAAAATTGCAAGTTTCTGTTTTAGAGTTGGTAAGTATATGACAGTAACCCAGTGGTTGGTGCGGATAACGTCCTATAAGTTGAAGTACATATTTAATATGACAAGTAGGATATATTGTGCTGTTTTTGGTTGCATGAATTCGTCCAAACCAAACATATTAATTGTAAAATAGCTGCAGGTTATTCCCTGTTCTCCACCTTGTTCATGTTTGCAAAAACAATTTTTGATTAAGCTTTATACTTTAAAATAATCAATAATAAAGCATTTCGTACGTTTCAGTCGAGGTGCAAATATTTTTACTACCAATCCAAAACAACACGCAATTTTACACACTTTTTATTCAATTAACAAAGTATTTTATCTAAACTAATATAGGTAATAAAGCGGAGATTTGATTGTGCATTTGTTTGTTTGCATTGAATAGGCTGAAACTAATGGACCGATTTGAAAAATTCTTTCACCATGAGGATCCAACATTATCCTTGATGAACATAGGCTATAGAAGATTTTCAAAAAAGTTGGGTCGTATGTAAACTTCGATAACGTAACATAATGTGCGAAAAAAATACCAAAATAAATCGTTAGGTATATCGCATACGCTGCGGAAATTATTGAAAATAGAGCCAAGTGATATACTACAATTTTATAGAAGACATCAATAAAAAATTACGCAATACTATAAGTTTAACTATTACAGTTATGTCACAATAACTGTTTTTTTTATATGTTTAATTTATAAGTTATGATTTTTTTGTTAAATAGCCGTGTGAAACCGGGGTGAATCACTAGTTAGCTTATATAAAAAAAGTATATTTACAATCACAAAACAAAATGGAAACACAAAGTAGGCAAATGTAATTCAAATGCTAAAGGCGGGCAGCCCTATCGCATGTTTACGTACCGCGCGGCTGTAGGTAGTTATTTCGAGGACAGGGCCGAGTTAAAATACTGTATAGATAATATTACCGTGGTTTCGTACCGCTTCATTAAGTCAATATACTTTTTTGAGCACAATATTGAGTTAATACTTTTGAATTTTAAATTACAACCTCGTTTTATGGACCCTATAATCTCAGCAAACCACAAACCAATTAAGCTCTTACAGGTTCTTACTTGCATATTCTGTTGATATGCAAGATAGACACCTTTCTACCAAATTTCAAGAAGATCGATTCAGGCAATCGAGATTTATTGACGGGGAAATATACACTGCTCAGACCTCCACCGAGACCTCGCTTCGCTTAGTCTATTAAAAATATATCATTACCTACAAGTGATAATATTTTTTTTGCCTTAGAGGTTCGCAGTAACTGCAGATAAAAATATTGTTATCTACACTTCTGTTCTGCCGCTTCTAATAGCGCACGAAACTACAATTTTAGCGACGCTATCCGTGGTACGGCGTCTAGTGCCGCCGTGCGAATGAATATTTTTATGAGTTAAAAGTAAAAGCCCATTTCTATTAGCTCCGCCCGAATTAGAAATTATTTTGACTACGGTCTTGCCCTTAAGCTCGAGGCCCACCTGATGTTCAGCGGACTAACCTCTGCATAAAACAGATGCATTTCGTCACAACTCACGAATTACTCTGCACCCGTCACCTTGAGATATAGTTGTTAAGTCCCATGTGCCTATAATTTCTCTGGCTTTCAAGGACTACTGCCGGAACACACCGTTAGGTGCTTGGCGACAGATTTTCAACTTGAGGATGGTCGCTAGCCAGGGGGGCATTCGCAAAAAGTCCTTCCACCATGCATAAGCTGCGGCTGTTACTATAGGTACAATAAGTTTATATAAGCCTTTTATTACATGACTGTCCAAAAAAATAACCAATTTTAATGCATGAGATATCGTTCGTTTCGTCTTGTTAGCGCAAGTGACAAATGGAAAAAAAAAGTAGAAAATAATCAAAAGGGGGGATTTTAGATCAAAAATATTTTTTTGAGTTATAACGATTCAAAAAGTTGTAATCGTCATGGTATGCACAAGATTCCACGCCACCTAGGAGGTAGTGTACTTACACTTGCGTAGTCATTTCGAGCCGAATCTGAAGAGAACCAGGGAAAATGAGTGGACGCTCGGCAGTTACGTCGCGCAGCCAGCTCCGACAGCTGGCTGCAGAACAGGAGAAGCGTCGAGCTGCTGACGAGCTGTCGAGCGGCCTGGGTCGACCCAGGAAGTCGGAAACCCTTATGGAAGGCGAGTGACTCTTCACATAATCCGGGGGTAATGTGGACCGAGCCACCCAGACACATCTGTGTGCACACCCGCGGCCTTCCCCTGCCGAATAAGTAAGTCGTCCACAGCGTGGTCTACCCGCTAAGTTAAATAAGTGTAAGTTGCAATGACCGATAGAAAAATATTTTAACTTTTAACACTCACAATCTTATGGATTTTCAGCTTGGTGGGAATTTATGTAGCTTTACTCTTATTTTTTGGTCTAATTTGACCGGACTATAATGTTATTCAGCTCTCAGCCCGATGCTTCGTTTGTATGCTGACTATAATATCTGTGAATTTTAAATTAATATGATTTTATATTTTTACTTTTGTATATCTAAACCAAAAGCCTGTAGAAACAGTAGACCTATACTATAATAATAATTTATTGTTTATTTCTGAATTTAACGAACACAGTACAATGTACTTAACTGCATTTCATAATACATTTTTGATACTATACTTTCTAGAGAGACCTTAAACCACTTATATGTATATGACGATGGTGTATCCGTAGAAATGTGTATCCTCCCTAATATAAAGTAATAGGTATATTATGTTCCTATATTTTTAACTTACTTCCGATGCAAGCTACAACGTCAAACATCAACTTTGAGAGGGTAACGTGGCGTCGCGTCGGCGTAGAGGTTTTATTTGAAATATTTTATTAGTCACTATGATGATAATATTAATGTTTTCATTAACTATTCTTTTATTTTTAAACGAAAAAATATATTACAGACTCATTTTAATAATAATAATAATAAGACTTTTATTCAGATACATGATCCATTGTACAAAAAATAATGATATTCATAATAATAATAAAATATAATAAAATAAAATGGAAAATTAAATACAAATATATCAGGTGGCAATGGCCAACCAACGTCGTTACGTTGCAGTCTGATGCAGGCGATCTGCCAGACTCCTTACAATAGCGTTTTTACACCTGACAACTCTGAACATGAATGACGCTACCCTTTTACGCTGGATTGCGTTGAAAGTATCGATGCGCGCCTCGAAAAACATTCCAGACGCGCTACAGCTCCGGGACAACCCCATCAGCTGCCTGTAGATGTTATTATAGGCTACTCTGATGGAGTTGTGCGACTCCAGTGTGTATTCGGTCCAAAGTTGACAGGTATAAAAGGTTTGACAGAAAGATTTAAATAGCGTGATTTTTACGTCAGGCGCAGCGTTATAGAATTTTCTTGCAATCATATTGCCCACCACACACAAAGCGCGTCTCTGACGCTCTATGTCATTATTGTCGCTTAAGTTTGAAGTTACGATGTGGCCAAGGTACTTAAAATACTCCACAATCTTTACTAACTGTCCATTCAAACGCAACTCAGGCACAAATTGGGGACCTTTTCCCGACCTGAAGACTATCATTCCGGTTTTTTTACTATTGTACATTAAATCATGTTTGCTCGCATACTGCTCACAGATCCCTAAAAGTTTTCGTAATCCCTTAATCGTGGGACTGATCAGCACCATATCGTCAGCGTAGCTCAGGTTGTTGACTGTCTGCCATCCAACCTGAGCCCAACAGAGGTGCCTCTCAGTTCCACGATCAAGTCGTTGACGTAATAATTAAAGAGGTCAGGCGAGGTCATTCCACCTTGCCTTACTCCTTGAGACAATCTGAAGCTATCGGAGACTTCGGAACCCCACCGGACATTGTTGGTCTGATTGCCGTACCAGTACGACAACAGCCCAACAACCTCAGAGGGCACCCCCGAGCCGTGCATTTTTGTCCACAGAAGATCGTGGTTCAATGTATCGAATGCACGACTCAGGTCCAGGAAACGGGCATATACAGTAGTATCGTTCTTTGTGTAGTATTTGACAACCTCTTTTAAAGAAAAAACTGCCATGTCGGTTGAAAGTTGCGGACGGAAACCAAACTGACCATCGTCTATATCTAAGAAGGTTATGTAGGAATGCATAATTCGTTCAAGAACCTTGGCCACAACCGTCGCCAGGGAAATAGGTCTATAATTGGACACGCTCGAGATGTCACCCGTTTTATTCTTTGGTATAGGTACCACTAAAGTGCGTATAAGATCTGCAGGTAGGTAACAATGCCTCACGCAGAGATTGAAAAGCCGCGCTAAGACGTGACAGATGTATCGACCGGCAAATAGTAAGTGTTCTACACTAAGGCCGTCGTGGCCCGGAGACTTTCCGCTCTTCATACTCCTCAAAATATCTTCAACATTTTTCGGCGTTATGTTAACGCTTAGAAACTCCGAGCCACGACCAGCCATAGGATTATGCAATTTAGTTTGTCTTTTATTATTATTATTTACATTGAAATGGTTCCGAAATATATTAGCTATTGTTTTTTTATCATTTTCACCTTCTACATTGACTGGTATACTGCTTCGACAATCAAGTTTTTTCGTTTCTTTCCAAAATTCTACAGAATTACAGTTAGCCCGATGTCTGGCTAGTACATCCATTTTTATCCTTTCTTGGTTCTTTAGTACATACTCGTACTTGTGCGCGGCTTTAAACTCTCTACGTGAGGCAGTCAGATTATCGTAGTGATATCCCGAGCGTGGCCTACCGTGTGACACCCACAAAGAAAACATTTCCCTTGCTTTGGCGTGGTGGGGCCTGACATGAAAATTCCAGCCAATAACTTTATTATATTTAGGTCGATTAAATTGGTTATTGTCAGAGATAGAAGTTTGTTCTGCGGCCGACTGCAACGCACCTACAACATTTTTATAAAATATGTCTATATATTTATAGTGATTTTCGTCTTTACATAATGTTTCAGTCTTTGTACATTTCATTTCATAAAACATATTTTCATAGCTATTCATTAGATTAAAAAACTTTTTATCACATAATTCCGAATATAACAACGTTTGATCTCGCTCCCGACTACCCCATATATGTTTATTAGTGCTACTTAAGGGTATATTTTAGACGAACGCCCCCATACAAAACGCAGCTCCAATCTCATTTTAATAATAGCGAAGAAAACTCAATGATTTTTTACCTACGTAATCACTACCCTAATATCTAGGTTTGTGGTGCATCAGTTTTTCATTAAATTATACAGTTTTGAAATTACACTAGCTCAAAAACTCTTAATTTTAGATAAAAGAAAGACCCCAACTTTAAGCATCTCTGTCAAGAAAAATAAGCATGTTTTTAATATTTCTATTGCACCACAAACATGGGGAATATATAATGAACTTTCTATAATGGGAAGTTATAAATTAAAAAGTATAATACATGTGTATTATACTTTTTAAATAAATCTGGAGCTACGAATAACTGGCTCAAACTCCTAAAAACGAGTGCTATATACTAAACGCTATATAATAAAAAAATAATTATTAGTCCAAAAGAAAAAGGATTTAAGCCAGAAACGATAGGTCTAATAATACACTATATTTACATGCGAGTTTTTTTTAATAACAAGTTGAGTTTATATGAAAGTTCACGCTTTGGCTGGCGGGTATATGTCTTTAAATTACTAACATCACAGTTATAGGTCTTACGGCTAATTGTACTAAAGTTACACTCTACGACTAGAGGGAAATGATCAGAACCCGTGACGTCATAATCAACGCGCACTGACGTCACAAGACGTGCCGCGGCTTCGGTCGCGACTAAGTGGTCGAGCCAACTGCAGGTGCCGTGCGCGGCGCTCACAAACGTGAAGGCGTCTCCGTCGAGCCTATCCTGATCTACGCACACTAGGGATTGTTCACTGCAATAGTTTTTCAACTCTTCTCCAAAAAGTGTGCCCGGATGCGCATTGAAGTCACCCAATATAAGAACGCACTCACTATCAGTACACTCGATTACCGCACTCATTTGCGCCAGGCAGTCTGTAAATTCCGGGAGGTTGTCTTCGTTGTTTACCGGCATATATACGCAAAACACAAGTAGACTCCTATCATTCTGCTCGAGACGCACGGCAATAATACGGTCGCTCTCACACTGGATGACATCAGCGCGCGTAAAGAGGCTAGTGCGCCACATGAGCGCCGTCCCTCCGTAGGGCCGCCCTCGGAGCACTATCGTCGGATCCACTGACGACTTATAGCAGTAGCTGAATTCCGTGTCAAGTTTGCTAATGATGCCCAGGTCATGTGTTATCAGCCAGTGCTCTTGGAGGCACATAACATCGGCATATTTACATTTTAGTTTATAATAGCATCAAATAATACTTAGCTTTTCTTTTTCAATTTTAATCTTACAATTACCATTATTCCCTACCATTACCACTTCCCTTGCATCAGTTATTTATATTTCAGAATGTTCGAGTAAGTTCCGGTTTTACTACCCAGAACATATTTATTAAACAAAACACTATCTTTGCATTTCACAGTCGTCGATTTAGCCTATCCATCGGTTAAAGATTGAAACGCGCTTATCATTCAGTTATTTTATATGTTGCATAGCAACCCGAAACTTTATTAGGACATTCTGAAACAGGCCCTTAATCTTTCCTTAGTTGCCATTTACTTCCAAACATAGAAAATTGAAAAAAAAAATACTACCTAATAAATAAAAAATCTTAATACACTCGAGAGCAATGAATCCGGGTCACTTAAAGAATCCTAAAAATCTCGGAAACTAAAAATGCTAGGTTAATGCAATAAATTGTATTTAATAGACAATGTAATACTCCTTAAATGAAGGTATTAAAACTTCTTAGTTTTTGTAAAGTTATATCATAAAAAAATCAAATTTGAAAAAGGGCCGCTTTCGAAGATGGAACTACGAAATTACAGCATTTGGTTTTGCTTTTGTTTGTAATCTGTCATTTATGTGGGTACATAAACCATGTTGATAGTGCTCTATATTCATTATTCAAGCTGAAATTATGTCGCTTACGCCTGAAGAATGCACCAGAATACTTACAATGCTGGAAACCGGCCGGAGTCAGCGCGATACAGCCAGGACTGTCGGTGTGTCGCTGTCAACAGTACAAAGAGTTCTCCGACGTTACGAAGAAACTGGTTCTAACCTACGCAGACCAGGAACGGGCAGAACCAGGTGTACCACAGCACGAGAAGACCGATACTTGGTGAACACCATGCTTCGAAATCGCTTTCTCACAGGAACTGAACTCACCAATCAGTTTCGACGCCTCGGAGGAAGTAACCCAAGTGCATGGACAGTAAGACGTCGGCTTGCTGAATCTAACTTAAAACCCCTTAGACCTGCAAACGGCCCTAAACTGGAGCGTGGGCATCGTATTTCGAGACTAAGATATGCCCAGAGCCACGTAAATTGGAGTATTGAAGATTGGTCAAAAGTTATGTTCTCCGACGAATCAAAATTTATGCTCTACAAGCACGATGGAAGACACAGAGTGTATCGAAGACCAGGGGAAAGATTCAAGCAAGCATGCATCGAAGAAAAAGTAGCCTACGGTGGTGGGTCTGTACTTGTGTGGGCCGGAATTTCTTCTGAAAGTCGCACAGAGCTGGTGATCATAGAAAACGGCTCTTTAACAAGCGTAAGATATGTGGAAGAAATCCTCAATGATCACGTTGGTCCATTTATGGTCAATTTAGGTGAGGATGCTATATTTATGCATGACAATGCCCGACCTCATACAGGTAGGATTGTGAATGACTACCTTCAAGAGATGAACATTACTCGTATGGAGTGGCCAGCGCGCAGCCCGGATATCAACCCGATCGAGCATGCTTGGGACGAGCTAGGCAGATGCGTAAAACAACGAAACCCTCCCCCAATCACGCTTCGTGAGCTCAAAATTGCTCTCACAGAGGAATGGGAGAATATTCCCCAAAATCGTATAAGGAACTTGGTGTACAGCATGCCAAACCGCGTAAACGCAGTAATGGAAGCACGAGGAGGCAATACGAAGTATTAAAATTCAAGAAAATCGTAATAAAGTTCAAAAATTTCATGTTTCCTATTTTTGTTTTAAGGAGAGATCAGCAGTTTTTTTCTTTATGTAATTTTGTGTTAATAAAATGTATGGTGACTCATATTTTTTTTACTTTCATTTAAGGAGTATTACATTGTCTATTAAATACAATTTATTGCATTAACCTATCATTTTTAGTTTCCGAGATTTTTAACATTCTTTAAGTGACCCGGATTCATTGCTCTCGAGTGTATATATACTTAATGGTAATTTCGAATTCCAAAAATTATAATTTCATATTATGGAAAACTAGAAATATATGATAAAGGAAGTACATACGAATATATAATACTTACCTATGAACCGCCGCTGTTGCTCTGCTTAGTAAAAAAAAATTGGTCGTATTCCTGTGTATACATTATTTTTTGCTGCATTACTATTTGCATTATCGTAGGTATGAAAATTTGGAAATTTAATGTAAATTAAATTTATTGAAAATTTTACGTAATTTACAAAAGTACAACGTTAATTTCAGCCATTTTTATTTATTGTCATTTTGTGAATTAATAGGTACCTATTTCTTACGACAGATTCTCTTGGGTGATATTCCACGTCCATTTACTATTTTTGGTGATATTTTCGCTTACAATTGACAGTTAAAATATTGATAATTTTATTTTTTTACACAAGGACCCTTTTTTGAGAACACTACGTTTTCAACTTGGCTATAGGAATCGAAACCTCGTCTCCCTATTGTAAACCAACAGACAGACAGCATTTTTAACCGAACTCAAATAAAGGAGGCCGTTCTCAATCCGATGCATATACCTATATTTTTTTACTAGCTTTCCGGGCGCGGCTCCGCCCTCGCGTATTTCGGTTATCGCGTAAAAACATTAACCTCTTTTTGCGCAGTTGTATAAAAACTATCCTATGTTTTTTCCCGGATCTCAAACTATTTCCATACCAAATTTCATTCAAATCGGTCCAGTAGTTTAGGCGTGAAAGCGTAACACACAGACAAACAGACTGACAGAGTTACTTTCGCATTTATGATGTTAATATAGTACTGATGTATGAACTAGCATAACTTTTCAAAGAGTACTCAGATATTGATTATTATTTTTTAATGGAAAGGATGTATACCTTCGAGTTGGGCTCATTATAAATTTCATCATATCGCTGGAGTAGGTAGTTATACGTTACAGTCAATGAAATGAAATATGTTTCGTTTACCTGGATGATTTAATGGTATTTGCTGTTGTCGACGATGAACACTATTTCAAGCGAGTGAATAATCTTAATTTATCTTAATAATCGTAAGCAGTCTTTAAAATAACATTTTTTTTTTCTTAAATTGGACTGTCCTCACTGAAAAGTATGAAATAGCTCGTGGAAGTCGGACCATGCTAATGTGAGCCGTGAGGTCGGTATTTTGAATCGGTATGGTACCGACTTCCACAAATGATTTCACACTTTTTAGTGTTGTATGGCGGTTCTCCATTTTTTAAAACATTATTTATTTCTTTCTTTTCTCTTCAAGACCTCCTTGGCGCGAGACTCGCACTTGGCAGGTTTTATAATTAGTTGTTTTGCTCTGGCGTTTGTACAAAGTTCATAGCATAAAAGGATGCTTATAAATATTGTCACATGTCTATATAATTGCAGGTACATCCGAATATGACGCGCGCCACCCCTTGACAAGACAAACTAAACTGCCATGACTCAGACAGCTGCTCAACGTCTGTCTCTCTTTGACCTTTCTATTTAGGGCCTGTTTCAGAATGATCGAGTAAGTTCCCACTGTTAGACCACCACTTATTTATTAAATATACACTATCTTTGCGTTTCATAGCCATCGATTTAGTCTATCCATCGGTTAAACGCGCTGCATGTTAACTGTCATTTTTATCCTATGTTTTTTAGGCATGGTGGTAGGGCACTTTGCAAATGCCCGCCTGGCTAGCTACCACCCTCAAGTTGAAAATCTGTCGCCAAGCACCTAACGGTGTGTTCCGGCAGCTGTCCTTGAGAGCCAGTAACTCTAGGTTAGTCTGAACAACATCCTCGACCACATCATCACTTACCATCAGGTGAGATAGTGGTCAAAGGCTAACCTATCAGGCATAAAAAAAAAAAAAATTAACATTCAGATAGTTTATGTGTTGGTTAGCAACCCGAAACTTTATTACGAGCTGCGCCCCGCGGTTACACCCGCGTGGTGATGGATGATGATGATAAAAATTATGATAGGTATGTGTTAATCTAGTGCCTTATCTCATGCCATAAATATTTATATAAGATTTAGATTACAATATGATCATGTCTCCGATTTTGGCAATAAGCTCAAGTACCTATTCGTCGTCGCCGCAATGCTCTAGACATTTTGAAATGGACCCAGTCTATTACTTCTAAGCATTAAGTTACACTGTAACTAGTATTTAATCTGTGCATTTATTTTCCTATAATCGTCTACGACACAATCCATCATAGCTACAATAGCTTGTGCCTATAATATGTTCTATGACAATAGTGAGATTCGAAGTATTAAAATTACAAAAATTCAGCTCTTTTTACGATACGATAATTATTGCGCTTAGTCATATCGAGTAATAATATGAGTACGGCAATTTTAATATGGAACATTTATATTTCTTCTAAAATACCTTATATATTGTACGGAAATAATTTAAAAAATAAATTCCGTAAAATAAATACTACCTTCATTGTGAAACATATTGTACAACTCCAAGTATTTGAACTTATTTTTTTTCTAACATAAAAGAACTATATCATTATTGTAAAATACCAGGCCGCGCCGGTCAGAAAAGAATGTCAAAAATCGAGTTCGTATGGAATACTGGCCACCTAAACTCTTACATTAAAAATACAAAAAAAAAATTGGAGAAAAATTATATTACACGAACTACATACATGCAATAATTATAGTCTTTGAAAAATAAAACTGTCTTGAAAACGTTTTCACGCCATGATATTTTACGTTTTCAAACTGATCTGGTCTAGAAACGGAAGAATCTGTGAATATAGACTTCAAATTGCTCTCTGCAAGAACCATACCTACTAACAGTAGGTATGGTTCTTGCCCGTCGTGAGAGGCCGCACCCCAGGAAGAGTCTGGTAACAGCAAACAGTGGCGGGTTCCGTTTGTATGCGAAAGAGTCTCCACGTTTCCATCAGTTTTTAGTCGGCACTAACTGCCACCTGCCCCGAGGTGAATATGTGAAAAGGAATTTTCCACACGTCAAAAAAATAAAGGGCATCTCGGTGCGTTTATTGTGCGATATTGTGACAGGTGACAAATCTTAGACTTCATCAATACGATCCAGAAACGAAGCGCCAGTCGATAGTTTGGTTGTACGCTTACCAAAGTAAAATTTAAATATTACCAAACAAGTGCAGGGAATATTTGATTACTAGTTTTTTCCGTTGACTTTTAAGGCGTTGCGTTAAAGTTTTAAGTTTGACAGCTGTCATTTTATATGAAGATCTGAAGTGTGAAATGTATAGCATAAGTTATAGTTGTTAAGTAAACCGCTTACAGCGCACAATGTCGTAGCTCCTAAATATATTAGCTGTAGTGACGTGTAGTTTGAGGCATTCAATAAACGTAAATGGTGTCTTTATTTTATCAGACAAACCCCATCATTTCAGATCTCGATAAGGTAAATTTTTTCTGTACAGACTACAGAAACAGTAGTCTGGAATAAGTAGATTCAGAGACATAGACTTTTTAAATAAGACAGTCACTTGAAACAAAGATCTTGATGAAATATTCACTATTGCCTTAATTAACTGACGTTGTCATAAATAACATTGACCCCTGTTTTAACTAAAACTAAATTAATGTCCCGAGATTGAAGTAAGTTTTAGTAGAAAAAAGCCCAAAACAAAAAATATTTCATCTGTGACTTTGACATCTGTCACATCTTAGTCTTAGACGTATTGTCAGAAATAAACAACCAACTTCCGTCATTGGAAATCACTTGAATTCAAATTATTATTGCAAGTATCTAGTTACTATATAAGTAGTCGCGTATACGGGAAATTAATCTAAACATAAATAACTAATTGTGCAAACTTATGAAAGATTATTGAATATTATGTATTCCTTACAACACAACTAGTTGTGCATACTGATTGGTCCTTAAGGAACACTGGAGTAAGTCTACCTGGGAGACCTACTTCTCTTGGACATTTCGGTTACAAAATGTGGTCATGGTCGTGAGTTCGAATCTGACTCATGATAATTTATTTTTCATTTATTTGTGTGTTTGTAAACATGCTTCTTTTTAAACGACTTAAAAAAAGGAAGAAGTTCTCAATTCGTTTGTTTTTTATATAAATCGGTCACGCTTTAGTAGCAAGGGACAATAAAAAGGTCGAAAAATTTGTTTTACCTTATGTTCGCGCCACTTACGTTGGCACATTTATTTATTTCTACCCTCTATCCCTATTTTATATTTCGACGACTATCTGTCACCCCACCGCGCCTGCAACCAATCCGCTTGCCACCGCCGCCGCAAGTAGACGCTGCGAACGGCCCTTGCCCAACGTAGCTACCGCACCGCGCTCGAATCGAATGTTCTCGATTGCCGTCCTTTGGAATTATCCGAAATACCGAGGACACTGGGAGTTGCCTTCGTACAGGTAGCCTCCAACCGCCCGCGAATAGAACTTACAGTCCACAACCGCGGTGGTGAAACTACCTGAAGAAGCCGTGAAAAAGGGCTGCAAGGCTGAACCTCCTCTCTGGACAAGACAACACGACGAATTAACGGATAAACAGGACCGAGGTTCGTTGCGCTAAGTGCAGTGCCAGTTGGGAGACCAGGTTAGTCGTCACCATCTTACCAGCTATCCTTCCCCCCGCGATTTTTGGAGACGTGCTCAGCTGTATGTTATATACTTAGCTGCCGCGTTAACACCTTAAAATGGAACCGACTTCTAGTCGAAGTCGGTACCATGCGCACAATATTGTATAATACGCACTTTTGAACTATCATGGTACTGACAAGTTATTTTACACTTTTGAGTGTTGAACTCGGTTCAATTTTTAGGTAATTTCTTTTTGTATGGTGTAACAAACAATTTTACTTGTCTATCTACACATTTCAATACTTAATACACTTATTCTGATTAAACTACACGCACCTACACTTAGCAGGCTAAGCAGGTGCTTCTTCGTGGTCTATAATGCCTATGTAAAACACCACATGTGGTTGTGGTGTTTCTTGTTGTTTTTAACATAATTTATACAAACCTACCTAACAATACACTGCTTAGCGTATATAATTCGTACTTTTCTTTATTGCTATGTTACGACGTGCAATGAAAGTTTAATACTAGTGTATTACATTTTATGTAGAGCTATTTAAGATGAGATTTTAATTGTTCGCTATCTGCAATTTGTAGTATATATAAGTGGAGGTTAACTTGCGGAGGAAAGGGCAAATAAAAATTTCAGTGGAGGCTACAAAAGAGCTGCCTTACTAATAGATAAATTATTTTTGTTTCGGTGTGAGAGTTGAACAGATGTCTCGATCACGCAGCGCCCGGCAGTGGAACGTGAGGGCTTCGGCCCTGGCCCGAAATACTTACAACCCTATCAGGGATATTATTGAGAACCTCAAGATAAAACCCAACCCTGATAAGTCTTTTATTCCACTATCTGTCGGTGAGTAAATTTTCAATATGTAGAAGTTTTTTTTTATACCTCATTTGAAGCGGTAATCTCGGCCTATAACCGATTCAGTTCCTCACAATTGGCGAACTGCACTACGTCCTGAGTCATACAGTTGTTACGTCTCGTCTATTTCTCAGGCACCCATAGCCTTAAAACCAGAACAACAGCACTATGAACATTATTTCTTGGCGGTAGCAACAGGTGTGAGGGCAGTACTTCCCCGGACGAATTCGCACAAAGAGCTCTACTCCTAATCGATTGTATGTTTTCGAATTATATGCGGAAAATGTAGCAGTAGGGCCAAATAAGACTGCAACTGCAGCTGTCCTTGAGAGCCAGCATTTCTAGGTTAAGCCTGTTAACACTTTCGACCACATCATCACTTACCATCAGGTGAGATTGTGGTCAAAGGCTTACCTATCAGCAATAAAAAAAAAGTAAAGCGGGTTGCTTTTCATCCGCTTGCTGTGAGAGTAGTTTCGAAGTAGCAATGTAATAGTTTGGAACAAATAAAAATCTACGAGTATATAGATACTGCAGAAGCACTAAAGCCATGTGGCAGTGAGTAGGTATTTCACGCAGCTAGTTCATGGTTCGAACCCTGTCGTGGGATTTTATTCTTCATTGCACTGTATGCGTAGATTCTTATTTGGCTTGTGCAAATATAATCATATATATCTCAATTTCGTTCTAAGCTCAAGTGGCTTCCAATACGTCTTCGCCGGAATAATTATCTGTCTCCTGTACAACATATTGTTCAATCCTTCATCCCCGCGCTATCTCAAGGAAAGTTTTAATTTCCTTCAATGTTTATCACATACGTTAAGGTCATTAGAAATTTTTTAACACTTCAAATTGGGATTTGAAGTGTAACATTTTCTAATACAAGAATCTAGCTCTTTCTATGACAAGTCTTTCACTGTTTAAGCTGCCCGCCTATGGAATTCCCTACCCGTCTCAATAAGACGTGCATTTTCTTTAAATGTATTTAAGAACCAAATAAAACATTTCCAAATTATAATTCATAATTCTATCTGTCCATATAAAGCTTTTCATTATAAACTGTATATAAATATAACTGTATATGCATGTATTGCTTATTTCTGTGTTGTAAGTATTTATTAATAATAAGTACATTATTTATATATTTATGTAATGAATAGATTCAGGCGTTACTTTGCGGAAATCCATATTTAATAATAAATACTTTTAAAAGTATCCTCAGGAGGTCTTGACTCACCGAGCGAGACTTCATCGTGCGCTCGGTGAGTCAAGACCTCCTGAAGATGCTTCGTTTAGAAGCGAAACTAGTCGGGTATTCTTCCGGTTAGGCTGCGTGATGTTTGTGACGTCACGTAGATGACAGGAAAATTAGGCGGAATTGTCACTATATATATAATTTTATGCTTTTTTAAGTGTTTTATTTAAATATTATTTAATGTTTTTTAGGATTCCTTTAAAAGTATTTTTTACTATATATTTATGTAAATATTTTTTTACCGGCGGTATGCCTTTATTTAACAAAATAAAGGCTTACCTCGAGTACGAGTACAGTCACAGTTTTATTTCTAATCGCACAAAAATAAAGAAAACAATGAGATCAATACTAATGTACGTATAACAAATAAGGTTTTTCTTATTTAAATTCAATTTACCTACTTTTACGTCTAAATAATATAATCTTATAAATATTGCAAGCAACACTGCTTCTTAAAAAAATAAACACACTTTAAATTAATATATATCTTTTTGCACCGTATTTCTTTTTATTATTTAAACAAAATAATGGCCTTGCTTTGTCTAATTAGACCTGGATAGTTTAACATTTTCAGATTGTCGAAAAACTATGATCAATCTCACTCTATATCCTCTATACTACCCAAAGCATCGAGCACCGTCGTAAAGTCGCTTGTCTATCGGTCTTTTGCCGGATACATTTCGGTGAATGTGCACAAGAACTGCGCAACTAAGTTCCGCCCTACCCTTCTTTCATCGGACGTCCAGACAAATGGAGAGGCGCCACCCTTCTCGTGCGTACTGCGAAAAAGTGGAACTACTTACCATGGTCTGTTTTCCCGATGAATACAACATGGGTGTCTTCAAATCGAGAGTAAATAGGTTTCTTCTAGGTAAGCGTGCTCCATCTTAGACCACATCAATGCTTAACATCAGGCAGGGTGTGGTCAAACGCGAACCTATTTTGAATAAAATAAAAAGCATTGACACTATGGCCAGTCCATTATTTTCACTAGATGCCTTATTATATCCTATTCCTGATTTGTATCACATACCTTATTTCATGAGACTACGACAAGTGTCAGTTATATCAAATACCTATGTACCTAAAACTTTCTTGCGATTTCAGGAGACCCAACATGGTTTGGTAATCTCAGCCCCCCTGAAGAGGTTCTAAGTGCAGTGCGAGAAAGTTTGTTACTAAAAGAGAGTCGAAGCTACACCTCCATACTCGGTGATTATGCAGCTAGGAAAGCCGTTGCAGAATACAGCAGCCATCAGGCAGACATAAGCCCTGACGATGTCATTATATGCAGCGGTTGTTCTCACGCTATTGACCTCGTTCAAAGCTCGCTGGCAGAGGCCGGTCAGAACATTATTGTTCCTAGACCTGGATATGGAATCCACAGAACCTTAGGAGAAGGACTTGGCATACAGATCAAATATTATGACCTGATTGTAAGTATTCATCTATTAATTATTTTATGTGTGTCAGCTATTTTGATTTAATTGAAACATGTAAGTCATCGGTCGAATATAACTTACTGTCGAAAGTGAGAAGGCTGAAAAGAAAACAAAATAATTGTCAAGACAGTCGAGGCACCGATATATATATTAAGTACTTAAGTACTAATATTATAAATGCGAAAGTAACTCTGTCTGTCTGTCTGTTACGCTTTCACGCCAAAACTACTGGACCGATTTGAATGAAATTTGGTATGGAGATAGTTTGAGACCCGGGAAAAAACATAGAATAGTTTTTATCCGACTGCGCAAAAAGAGGTTAATGTTTTCGCGCGATAACCGACATACGCGCGGGCGGAGCCGCGCCCGGAAAGCTAGTAATCTATATACCTAATATCACCGTGGTCCAGGCTAGTAAAAATCTTACAAATAAAAATATGGGCAAATGCGGGTCACACATTGTACTACAGAACTGGCGCCATTTCATACAAGCTGCATTTATCTTCTTCATATAGGTATGCACGTTTTTTCGATGTCCCGAAATATCTTGACTACTGGACCGCTGGTTCTTAAGTATTAAGTAATAAGGATGTATTTTGTTGGTATTTTACATGAGAAGGATTATTTTTCGTAGAAAGAAAGTAATACGCTCTTCGCATCAAGGAATTTGTATATCTACAAAAAATATTTATATTCACCATTTTACGACAGAGCGGGTGGGAGAACGGAATGAAATAATACTGCAATCTTTAGCTGATACGTAGAACAACGGCAAGCTCAATAGACGAATTTCTATGGCACTGCGACCCTACTTGCGTGTTCAAATACATATATCGTATAAAAGTCACAATCGAGCGTAACCAAGACCTCAAAGTGTTCGCAAAATATACTTTTTAAGGCAAAGACAATTGATAGCTGAGGATCGACGATGGCAGAATCATCTCATCAAAACCGGAGTTTCTAAGAGAGCTTGAGACGTTTTATGGACAGCTATACACCTCGACACAAGAACCCGTTGTCAGTGCAGCATAGGACAAGAGTACCGCAATATTTCTTTTATCCGGATAGGGACTCACAAAACATTTCTATCTTTAATTAATGAACTTTAGCACGAGTAAGAAAGGAACCCTCCTTTCTTAAACTAGCGCTTGCAGTGTTGTCCTCAGCAATATTAGCCACTTTGTTACCTGGCGGCAGAACTGCGCATGCTTTAACCATTTAGACAACGTCGATTACCAGCTCAATCATTTGGGATGAATGTACTTACTATGACTCCAAAAGCCATAAAAACTGCTGAAAGGAATTTGCGCGTCAGAATGAGTACCCTATATAATACAGTATATATGTAGTATAGGTACGAAAGTGCTATTAGTTGGAAATTTATTTAATCAGGGCATGTTTGAAGAAAGCAGCCTCTGGCCTAATATCAAAAATAGCATTTCACCGTCTATATACATGAGACCTCAAGTAGGTGGTATGGTAACTTCATCGTTCAACAGTTTTCTTATGTGCTATCGAAAATAGGTGAGGGAAATGACCCCAAAACAGTGAATTAAAAAATCTATCTGCCATAATATGGACCTGGCCAATATATCAAATAAAAGATCCTTATGTAAATTATTATATAAGCAATGTATAGTCTCTTAATGCTAAAGCACAAATAGAAAACTAGTTTTTAAATTTCTCTTTCCTGTACAGGATTTACCCGTTCATTTTAATAACACTTAGCATAGATTAGGTATTTATGCAGTGCCAATGTCAAATGCCATTTACTGATTATGAATTAAGTAGTATACTTAGCAGCAATTATCTTCACAACGCAGACCGAGCAACCTTCCCACCCATTCAGGGTTAAGTGCAAGTGCATTCAAGTTCTTCATATTGGAATAGTAAATTAACCTTTACGTTTTCTAAGTTTTTTTTCCATTTTAATTGACGTGTAATGAAATATGTAAGGGGTTTGCCATAGACTAACATTATATTATAGGTCTATGGGTGTTGCTGAACAATATGCACTTCAGTTCAGTCATTATCAAGTTCAGTCATTGCCATACCGTTATTTATGTAGTAGACGAACTGTCTCTTAGATTAAAGTGAGTACGTATAGATATTACCTCTTGGATATTCCAGTTGTAGGGTTGGTATCAGACCGCCAAACTTTCGAGGTGATCTGTGGTTCAGGTGAAAGACTGACTGTATGTTGAAATTACAAGATTAGTATATATAAACGGGCAAAATAAAGACACATTTTAAACTTACTGTCAGAGCGCTGGAACTCGTTGAAGCGCTCGTAGCGAAGTTTGCTTAGCCGTTCTTAACCGATCAGCAAAGTTAAGCAACGTCCGCTTCGGTCAGGAGTTGGATGGGTGACCGCTGGTAACATTACTACTGAGCGCTTCCGTGCTTCGGAGGGCACGTTAAGCCGTCGGTCCCGGTTGTTGTCTTAGGATGGCAGTCGTTATAGCATGGTGGTAGGGCATTATGCGAATGCCCACCTGGCTAGCTACCACCCTCAAGTAGAAAATCTGTCGCCAAGCACCTAACGGTGAGTTCCGGCAGCTGTCCTTGAGAGCCTGTAATTCTAGGTTAGCCTGAACAACATCTTCGACCGCATCATCCCTTACCATTAGGTGAGAGTGGTCAAAGGCTAACCTATCAAGCATAAAAAAAAAACTAATTTGGTACTTGATAACGTATGATTGTTAACCAAGCATACAATCGTCAATCTTACTCGTTTACTTGTACTTAATATGAGCCATGCATGTGCCACCATGTGTTTATTTATACACAGGTCACGTACCCTTAATACTACTTATTCTATAACCGTTATATAGGTTATCAGTGTACGAAGAACGCCGGTAGATAATGTTTAAAATACTCCATTTGAACATAGAAGGAAATAGTAGGTGTAGTACCTACTTTTACATCTTTAATTTCCCTCTAGATGTAACCGATTGCAGGTGAGAGTTTGCGAATGATATTCTTTTTAGCTAATATTATGTGTTCCAGCTGTCCTTGAGAGCCAGTTACAATTCTCAGGATTTAGCCCTAACCCTGCAACCTTTGAAATTATTATAATTTTCAAAACTTTAAACTTAATTTCAATTTTTTACGTCTGAAAGCGAGTATATTTTATACGCTATGTTATTAGTGCTGCATAAACATAGAGATACACGTGATGTGGCTATTTCAAATAGTTGTCAATTCATAAGACACCTCCCACTTAATGTTTTGAACACGGGCATAACATGCAATTTCAACCTCTTTCCGACGCGACGTAACGAATATTTTTTTACAGCCTAAAGACAACTGGAAAGCGGACCTGAAGTCCCTCGAAGCTCAAATAGATGACAACACAGCAGCTATAGTAGTGAACAACCCCTCAAACCCCTGCGGCTCGGTCTACAGCAAAGAACATCTGCGTGAAATTCTTGACATTGCATCGAAATATTGCATCCCGATAATAGCGGACGAAATCTATGAACGCTTCGTATTTTCAAACCAATCCTTCACTCCTATATCCTCTCAATCAAAAGACGTCCCAGTTCTTACATGTAGCGGTCTCACGAAAGGATTTTTGGTTCCTGGCTGGAGATTGGGATGGATCATCATCCACGATCGTAACAACATCCTCGGTAAGGAAATCCGCCAGGCGCTAATGAATATGTCGAGCAGAATCCTTGGTGCAAACACTCTGATCCAACAAGCATTACCAAAGATACTCAAGTGTGACACACATATTGTCTTCAAAGAAATGATGTCATTTATAGAGGTAATTTATTTTAATTCTATATTTAAAAAGTACTATCTCCTTGAACGCATACTTAGGCCTCATTTGAGTATTTAAAATGTAAAACTAACATCTGGTATATGCCTAGGAAAGTAGGTATGTATATTTTTGAGATGTTATCGAAGCCTTTTATTTTTATAAACGGTGATCAAGTAGACTCGCATTTTTATTTTATCTGGATTATGTACATGCTTAACTTTGTTTTAGACAAAACTTATTTGTAGAAGTAATGTATGAGCGGAAACAATATACGTATACATCCTTACTTATTCAAACCTTTACAGCTCTTGGACATTGATATGTTTGCTTAAAGTTTTACTTTTTAGTTAAAGTACATTTTGCATATAATCTCTTCATTTAAATCGAAATAAAAATGGATGTTGGTAACCAAAGTTAATTAAAGTTTACAAGGTACAAGCCCGAGAAGCTATCGAGCAAAAATAAATCCGAAAACTTTCCGAAAATTTGCTCCCCTTTTCCTCACTAAGGATTGTTTTTACTATGATTTCTTTGTTATAAATGTGTTCTAACCTACCATGGTGGTTGGGTACTTTGCACATGCCTTCAGGCTCGTCACCACCCTCACGTTGCCAAACACCTAAAGGTGAGTTCCGGCAGCTGTCAGTAGCAGTTGCAGTGTGTTGATAGCCAGTAATTCTATGTTAGTAATGTGTTCCAAAGAGCAACCATGTTTTTTATTGTGTTCAAATACTGCAGACTTGCTCGGGCATCCGTGTGTAGTGTAAACATGCTTACGTCCAATTACTATACCGTTATTTAATGTATAAGATATGATGTGTTCTTTTATCCGGTATCAGTGATACTCTTTTGATTTTACAGACATTCTCTAGAATAAAATAATTTGGAATGTTTTAGAATCAGGCCAAACTCTCCTATAGGGAGCTGCAAAAAGCGCCTGGTCTGCGTGCGATAATGCCACAAGGGTCGATGTACATGATGATAGAAATCAAAATGAACCTGTTCCCAAGATTCAAAAATGAACTCCAGTTCATCAAGCAACTGTGTAACGAGCAATCTGTACTGTGCATACCTGGCCAGGTACGTTCACTTATTATTTATATGCACAGTGTATATATATATATATATTTATTCGAGTATATTTATTTAATTACTTTTTCAGTATAGTTACGTATACCTACATTAATTGTCAGCCTTCTTTATTATGATAATTACACGAATAATATGACTATTTTGAGACTGAATATTTTGATAATCTCACGAATAATTTGTTTTCTTGAGCAAAAAGTGTGCTAATTTTACATTAGGGTATTGTCATAAATTGTCTCAACAATTACTATCGTATTCCAAGTATAATTTTGATGTTTGAGATCTACAGCAATAATTATGTATATAATACGTGTAAAATATGTACCTATAAATAAATATCGTTCAACACTGGTAACGTTAACTACAACTCAAAATCCCCCTGAAAGTGATCCAGTGCCACCAGTTTATCTTTACCACTGTGCGTGAAGAATGTATATTATAAATATTATTTGTCTACTAAGTTACCCCTACTGGTATAAGATGATTGTATCTAATCTATTTTAAAAATTTCAGTGCTTCAGCTACCCTGGCTTCATGCGTATAGTCCTCACAGTGCCCGAAGACATCCTGATAGAGGCTTGCGCCAGGATCACCACGTTCTGCAACCAACATGTCACGTCTCCTGACAGTGAACAACTTACTATGGCCTCGGTGAAATCTCAGATGCCCTCGCTTGTCTTGTAGAAATAGAACAGCGAAAGGATATGTATATATATATATATATATGTGTAACATAAATATAGGCAATCCGTACAGTAGTAGTTCCTATCTTATTCCTAGGTCCATCGGCGAAGTCTTTTGCATAATAAAGGGGTGCTTTCGCCGAATATCTCTTGAAAAAAGAGTAAAATATGCTAAGGTGGAACGGTTATATTACCAGCTCCAACATTATAGACTTAAATGTTTCTTTATACCTAATGGATTCTTATACCTAATTGAAATTAAAGATATTCCGCAATAACTTTTGAAGTGACGATGGACCAGTTACCTGTAGTCAAATATGAACTGCTACTTATGGTGCCCAGTTTAAAATTCTGTCGCGAGCTTGGCCGAGCTTGTTTGACCTTTCACCGATTTTTTTTTCAATTTTGGTTATTAAATACCTTCAAGTTGAGAAAATATGTCTGAAAACCCCCAAGCACCGTGCGTTTCCAGTATAGATAAGGAGCTAGCTTACATTTCAGTTTTAACCTGTTTGACCACCGAGAAGCCATCTTCACTTAGCAACAGGTCAAATGCTGATTAATCCTAGCCGATCCAGAAACTACAAAAAGTACTTTATAGATAAGATTATATAGATCATTTTTCTAAGTTTTTGACAGAGCGAAATTTCCATTTTTTATGTCTGATAGGTTAGCCTTTGACCACTATCTCACCTAATGGTAAGTGATGATGTGGTCGAAGATGTAGTTCAGGCTAACCTAGAATTGTACAATTTGGACCTGCTGTTCAGACAACACTAATAGGTACCTATATATAGACAAAGTTGGGGCTAAAATTGCTGGGGGTTAAATCGCTACATATGTCGCATTGGGTTGCGTAACTTGCGTACCTACTTATGATAGGTGTAAGTTGGATAGTAACTAAACAAAGAAAAAAGTTAGTAGGTACCTACTTAAGTTTGATAATTTTCGAGAACCTGATCTTCATGAAATATGGTAGGAAGGTTGTATTTGTATCAATAAACATTGTAGGTATAGGTTAAAATATAAGGTCTTAAAAGAAAGTCAAGCTTTTTAATGACAAAAATAGTTGACGTGGTGTGTCATAATGAAAGGTTTTATTTCAAAACTATTTTATGCCAAAATGTAATAAATTCACGAAGTAGATCGCAGCTAATATTTCTTTTTAGTTCGCTTTTGTATAAGCTCAATTATTTCAATGTTTATAGAGAAAATAAGGTAAGTCTAGAATTTTAGATTTGAGCTTGGGATGAACTTTACAAAAGTTACATATTTTGTATCAGATACAAATACTTATTGCAGCCTAAGATTTTGAAAAATTTTGCTAATTGTCTAGCTGAACTAAATTAAGCTCTTAAATTCACCTAAGTGTAGCCATAATTGTCTATCAAATGTTTGTAAAATATGAAAAAGCTTTGTTCTTTATAATAATAATAACATATAGGTAATCATCATATTTGTTACGAGAAACATTTGGTTTAAAATGTAGGTATTAGAGTAAAGAAAGATGTTATTAGGTAGGTATCTAGAGTAACAACAAATATGGATTAAAATAAGTATTTTTATATTTTTTCATCCTTTTGGTGCACTTAGTTTTATATTAATGATTCATGTACTCACCTATTGAAAGAAAAGTTATTTATTTACATGAATAAATTGTGGAAATCTAATAAAATATTTTTTATTCTTACTCCGCTAGCTCAGTAACCCAAAATGAGAGTTGGCATCCGATATGAGAATGCGCCACTGGCTGTGCCACTGTTTCCAGCCTTAATTATTTTAGTGCCACTCGCAGCTCCAGTGCCGGTTTTAGTACTACCAGCGCCCTGGGCGAGATTCTTACTGCGCCCCCAGCGAGATTGAGTGAGGCATATAGCCACTCAAAAACATAAAAAAAAGGTAAGAAATAGAATTCCACAGAAGTCTTTTATTAAGAAACCATACTCTATTTTTCCCCAATTTCATTTTCGATCCACAAGATTGCTAAGGGTCCATACATTTGGATACCTGCAGTTCTTGTAAGTGGCGATCTTTAATTAAATTTAAAATAACGAGAGAACGACATTCTGATTAGGTAAAAAGATTACAGATTTATGACTTTATCACACAGCAGAGAACATCTATATCTGATTTAGTCTACAGTTAATTTCAATTGAAGATCACTACAAAGTTTGAGAAAGTCTGGTTTTTCTGGAATCTTTTGTACATTGTTAAACATTACTAAACTACCTAAATTGTTTCCATTGTAAAAAAAAGACCAAGGATTTGAATAATCATTTACTTAATTAACTGTTTTTTTTTATTGAGTGATATTAAGGTAGACTTCAAAAGACAATTGAAAATTCAACTAAAAATGTATTTTCTGGGGACGTTACTACTGGCTCTTCGCGGGCAGTTTCAACAGCTTGGTGTTTTTACACGAGTGCTTGTTGTGGCTCAATTTTTAGAACTGCTTAGTAGTTAAAATGATACTTCTTCTTCTTCTCTCTTTATATAAAGCTCGATTACCACACACTGACTGACTGACTCACTGACTGACATAATTGTTCTCCCAGAAGGAGTCGAGTAGGAAGAAAGTGATGTATGGGAAAAGTGTAGGGGGGGTTTAGGTGAGTATAGGAAAAATCCGAAAACTTGAAGATGACGTCTGCCAAGTAAAAGTGGATGGCGTATCTCGGAAACGGTAAGAGATAGGTAGGGGGTGCTCGAACAAATGTCATAGGGGATCGGGAGAGCAGTCGAATGACATCTGTCAAAAATCCAAAATGGCGGATTTCAAGATGGCCGCCATACAATGTGCACATATTTTCGACCGTATAAGGAGTTTTTGTGGGATTTTCGAGTGAATTTGGAGTTTTTGTCCTATAACAGTAAAATTCTTGATTTTTGTAATTTTTTTATTATGCTTCGATGTTCCTCTCATTCTTCATAGTGCATTTGGAGTTTTTTACCTTACATTTTCGACTGTATTTGGAGTTTTAGTGGGATTTTCGACTGAATTTGGAGTTATTGGCCTATAACAGTGAAACTTTTGAAATGTGTCATTTTTTTATTAGTCTCAGATGCTCCTCTCATTCTTCATACTGCATTTGGAGTATTATACCGTACATTTTCGACTGAATTTGGAGTTACGGTCCTACATCAGTGTATAGCGAGCCCGAAGGGCGAGCTTCTGGTGAGGCCGAAGGCCGAACTTCAGCCCGCGAGGCCGCAGGCCGAGCTGTATTAGTGTCTTGCGAGGCCGAAGGCCGAGCTCTGAATTTACATGCTCCTCTCATTCTTCATACTGTATCTGGAGTATTTCACCTTACATTTTCGACTGTATTTGAAGTTTTAGTGGGATTTTCGACTGAATTTGGAGCACTCCGACCCCACTGAAGCTCGGCCTGACGGCCTCACTTCAGCGTGATCGGAGCACTTTGTATGGCGGCCATCTTGAATTCCGCCATTTTGGATTCGTCCTAGGTGCCCCTCTTATTCTTCATACTGCATTTGGAGTAATTCATTTTAATTTTTGACTGTATAAAGAGTTTTTGTGGGATTTTTGACTACATTTGGAGTAACTGTCCGAGGCCGAAGGCCGAGCTCCGACTTGAAAGTATTTTCCACATTTCTAAGCACACACTGAGAAAAATCTTAAGTCAAAAGGGCCCTAATAACGGCCATTTTGTATGGTATGAAGGCGAAAAACCGACCAAACGTAAATACGGACAAAAACGCCTTCCAACGTAGAAGGCGTTAAACGAGGTACAGTGAAGGCGAATTCAACAAGCTGCGATACCACGATTACAGCTGTAATATGACATTTTCAATCTTACAAAATGTACAGATTAGCTTAAATGTAACTTAAATGTAGTACTAAACATGGTAAGTAATATAAGAATGTAGGTGTACGAACGTGAGATTCGATTTCCGTAAGGCGATTATAATGGTAAACAAGAGCATACCTGTCAAACGTTTTGCAGCAATATTTGACTCGAATAAGGATTAATCCACTTTGTCTTGGGAAATTTGCATCTCTAGTAACTGTGTTTATACCTGTCCACTAAGCGGTTAAAATCTACTCGTAACACGTTTTCTTTCTTAGTATAAACAAAAATACCTGTTCATTTTAATAGTTTTACCTTAATTTAGGGCTGCTTTGTCCTTATTTACCGTATTATATGCTATTCACTAAAGTAATATTTACCTTTTAGTTAGGCAAACGAAACGGTATGGCGGCTGTTTTAAAGGTTTTTAAATACATTTTGCGTTTTCTTTACGAACAATAAGGTTTTGTTCATACGGCATATTATTCTATACTAAAATGATCTTTACCTTTTAGTAAGGCGAAAGGAACGGTATGGATTGGCTCTATTAAAGGTTTTGTAAGGTACTTCAAGCTTTATTTACTAACCATAACGTTTTGTAAATACGGTATATTATTCTATACTAAAGCGATCCTTACCTTTTAGTAAGGTGAAAGGAACGGTACGGATTGGCTCTATCAAAAGTTTTGTAAGGTACTTCTAGCTTTATTTACTAACCATAACGTTTTGTAAATATAGTATATTATTATATACTAAAGCGATCTTTTATCTTAAAGTAAGTCGAAAGTAACGGTACAGATAGGCTCTATTAAAAGTTTTGTAAGGTATATTGAGTTTTCTTTACTAATTATAACGTTTTGTTAATAACGATAACCAATCTATGTGACGGCAGGTAACGCAGTTCATAAAAGGTGTGATTTACTTGCTTTACCATCATAAAGTTCACATAATAGAGCAATTGGCCGCTACGAAAATTTGAAAAGAACTGCAGTAATTTGTAATTATTGATATATTTCATAACTTGCATGAGTAGTCACACGAAAATTGCATCAGTAGCGTAGCGGCTCAACGTCCCTTACATGAACTTGATGATGTCAAATCAAAGCAGCTAATCACGCCTTTAGAGAATTATGTTGCCTGACTTTAAAATGTTGTTGCCCAGACTCGCAACTGCTGTAAAAGGATATCAATATTAATTAAGTTGTTTGTTACATCAAATACATACAGAAAAACAAACCGTACGAACCTACGTGTCCTTCTTAACTCTCTTTAGAATAGATCTGTTGATATAAGATAGAATAAAACAAATTTTACGCATTATATTGTTTTATTATTGTCTTTTGGGTATCTAGTATTACTAATTGTATTTATCTTTATGAATAAGTATGGCTACGACACAAACCTTGAAATTGCAAAATATTAGCTGTTCCATAAGTTTGGGCGAGGGTAAATCAAGTTATTGAATATCTGATATTTTTTTGCGATTTCAGGGTAGCATAATATCCATAGCAAAGGTTGTTCATTTCTATAATGATCCTTTTCAGTAATATTACAATTTTTTTTGTAAAATCTGATTTTAATTATTAACACTTATAATGTAACAGTTTCTAAAGTCTTAAAGTAATAAAATATGGTCAATGAGAAATAAATACAAATTATAATTTCACGAATACGTTAACCGGAGGTGTAAGAAATTTTAATATTACGTCACTTAATCGAGATATTATCGCTGATATTATTAGAGGTATTGGTAGTATGTATAATCTTATAGTGGTTGAACATTATTAGGATTAATTATTAATATGGAAATCAGTATCAACATGACATTTAAGTCGATTAATTGTATCTATGTCAACGATTGGGAAACAGTCATGCACACATACATAAAAAATATTACGATACTCATTGAGGTAGTCCTATAGTTCCTTTTTCATCATACAGTATTTGAAGCTGGATTTTTTATGTAGTAGCCTAATGTAATTAGTTCGGTCCATGGTGTTGCACCCTGTACGGCAATAGTTATTGCAAGTTTTCTTCTACAATGTCTGCCTCAACTGAAATTAAAAAGTTATTTGTAGTAAAATTTTACTGGAAAAAATTATAAATCAAACATAAATAAGTAAAATATTAAAAAAAGTTCTTCTAAAACCAGCTTTTACCATATATTTTAGGTTGAACCTTACTCTGTTGGTTTTTTTTGCCAACACAAATGAATTGAGGCCAAGCTTGACGGGTTTATCTTGTAGTCTAGTATGGCCAAAAAATAAAATTGAGACACCTACATAACAAATGTCATATATATGTACTGTTAATACTATTCGAATACAAGTTATTTTAAACCGACTTCTTCCGAAAGGATGATCTCAATCAATCTCAATTTTGTAATATTGTTGTAGTTTTGTAATCTTTGTTACATTATGTCTCTGTCGTTTGTTTACTGATTTTAAATATTCTTTTGCTTTTATTAAAACCTTATCAAAAATGGTTCAGTAGCTTTATGGTATCAATGACAATCTTAAAAAAATGGGTTGGTTCAATTTTGTCAAAATATTATAATAAAAAAAAAATTAGAACAACCGACTGAAACCAAACCGATTTTCATGAATTTGAATGCGACCTTTTCGAATAAGAAAATAATTTTCCAAATCACTTTACACATGATGAAGTTATGAGCTTTGAAAACAAAAAAAAATCGACGAATTGAAAACCTCCTCTTTTTTGGAAGTTGATTAAAAATTTGAATTAATGGACTGATCTTAAATATAATACAATTTATAAAGTGACTTAAAAAAGGAGGAGATAAAAATGTTCAACTGCATGTATATTTTAAGCGTAATCTACAGATTCATTAACAATAAAAAACATATCATACGTGAGATACTTACATTCATCAATTATTGATAAGTCCATAGGACACGGCGTTTGGGGGTCCAGATATGAAAAGTCACTGGAATCGCTCGTAGCTTGCCTCTTTCTAAAAGCTTTTGTAACTTTTTATCGTATTATATATAAAATTCCCGAAGCATTCCTTGGGATTGAAATGGTCCTGCCTGTTGGAAAATTCAATTTTTAATACAATGAATAGACCACATTTAAATAAACATAGCATGTAGCATGTAGGTAGAGTTAAATTTTCTTATATGATGCAGACTTTACGGACTTGATAGTATTTTTTGTGATGGAACAAGCACGAGGCCCAACTAGTGTTAAGAAGTACCTCTGCCTATAAAAGATGCATTTCATCACAAGTGACAAACTGCACTGCACCCATCACCCAGTGAGACATAAAGTTGTTAAGTCTCATGTGCCTGTAATTTCACCGGCACCCATTGTGCAGTGACGTGTGTTTGAGCACTATCTTGCATTTGAGTAAAATTTTCGTCCATGAATCCCATGTAAGGTACCACATGAGCTTCTAAAATCTCTTTTATGTGATATGCCGTCAAACCCCCGCTGTTACCATTTTGATGCACCATGTCGACGGACAATAATCCTGAACATTGATGCAGTACATTGTCCGTCAGTGTAATAATGTGGTTTTATGAAAACTAACCTCATTTGCATGAGCAATTTTGCAAACGCCAACACAAGCAAGCACAAACATAACCTTTGCAGTAACATACGATTACTTACCCCGGAACGTATATATGGCGTAGTCCCATTTTGATAACAAATCCAGCGCGTATTAGTCCATATCTTACTTTATTAATACACGAAACATGCACTCGAACTGTGCTATGCGTGGCTGCGTGCACGCACGGACACGAAACGACGAGAAAAGCTAAACTAGATAGCAGTGTTGCAATGGTGTAATTATGCAAAAATCATATATTGTACTACATGAACGGATGAAAAAATAAATACCGTGATATCTTACTACACCCCCATCCCCCTTGTGATATTGCGTGATTTTTGATAAACCCCCATAGAAATTCAAAATATTAGCCGAAGAAAGAGAAATTCTATTTAAAATCAGTTCGCGTCCGCTGTGAGTGGTCTAAGTGTCTACAATATGTTTACAATGGTTTAATTTAAATTTATAACTAATAATAGACAAATTTCCGGCAATAAAATTTATGAAATTAAATTATTTGGGTTATAAATGGCTAAGATTGTTATCAGCGGGCAACATTGTTTTATCCAACGAAATTCTATGACGGTGTTACCCGTGCCACTACCACTAATTTCGCCTTACTGAAGGCATTTGTATCGTTATAGAAAACCACTCATTTTGATCATCACATCTTCATTACGAATTATTTCGTCTTTAAATCCTCATGATAAAAGTAGGTAGGTAGATAATGCTTTCAACGGCTAATTTAGGTGTAAGTAGTGTAAGTTCCTATAATATTCTGTAGGTACCTACAGAAAGTTTATAGTTAACTTTACCTACAGTACTCCTGATTGCACAAGAGCAAGTGAAATGTTTTTCTAGTGCCTACCTACAATAGTTTTCGTACTTCTGCGTGATCAGTGATCACTGATCGATTGTTTGACCTGTATCTAAACGTCTGGCTGAACAATTTTTAATTGCAAGGTGTTGTTTAGAGAATACGATAGTGATTTGGCCGAATTATGTTAGGTTGGCTTCAGTATGAACCTCCGTGTGTTTCTCTCGACTATACCTAACACGATATGTAAGCTGCACCTAGAGCACTCTGCAACCGGGAAAAACATTTTTTATTTGTAATGTTACTTATTTATTGGTTTAGCAACTTGGTGTAATTGTACACAGTGCAATAAGCAAAATTATATCAAATAGGGCCTACCTATCTAAAGAATGACAATTAGTAGGCAGCCCTATCGCGCGTTTGTCTACCGAGCGGGCGTAGGTAATTATTTCAAGGACACTGCCGAGATGTTATAAACCGCTCCTTTTCCGTATATATCTATAAACTACCAGGTATAAAAATGGCGACATTCCCTCAAGATAAAAGAAGTGATGTACTTATCTAATCTGTGCTTATATAGATGCATACGGAACCTCTGGAAGACTCGGCTACCGTTTTTGTATATTAATCCGGAAAGGGAATGGCTAATTAAGAGCCTATGCCACACAACTAAGCTTAACTTAAAAATGTATACTTAATTTAAAATGATTGCTGCAAATAAGTGTAGACAATGGAAATCTATCAGAGGTAGGTTTCTAGGATTTAGGAGAAACGTAGGTTGTGTTCTGAAAAATGTAATTTTAGCATTGTAGGTACAATCAATGCATTCATTCTAAGCACAACTGCCACGTACACTAGAGCGAACTCCTTTCACGTTCACGTCAGAGTAGGTATATATTATCTAGACAAAAGTTCAGGGCTGTCACCAATGATCTTAATATTCTTAAACTGGTTGTCATACAACGTAGGTTCATTAACCGACTGTCTGTCGTCACAAAGTCCCTCCGTCTATAGATATACCATTAAGGAAGAACCGTTCCTATCATACTTAGGAGAAGATACAAGCCATACCTAACTATACAAAAAATAACTATACAAAATATACGCAAAGAATTTTTAAATAGTATTCCTACCACTACACTTAATTTCGTAATATAATTAATAACTAGTACAATCATAATTTTTAAAATAATGAATTAATTTGCTCGCAAAGATAATTAAAGTACTTTTTGATCAATTTGTATTTAAGTTATATTGACTTTATGAAAATGCGAGTAATGCCGAACGTTTCGAAGATTTTTGCGGATATGCGGCGTTTAAAAACGTTCATATTTGCATTCCTTTCTTGTAATTTTTGTTGTATGTTGGGACAATATTCAACGATTTCCGAACGTTTCGGTGACATTCGCCTACGTTGTCGTTATAAAATATTCGTGTTTGTTTTTTTTCGTTTTAATTTAAGGTGTGTTTTGTCGTAGTAATTAACTATTGACTTAATGATAAGGCGAATAAAGCCAAACTTATCGGTAATATTCGTGTACGAGGGTCGATTGAAAACTTTTGTGTTTGTTTCTTTTCGTTTTAATAGAAGGCGTATTTTGTGGTATTACTCAAATATAGACTTTACGATGAGACCGATTTATCAGTACGTTTCGGTGATATTCGCGTACGTGTGTCGTTCAATAACTTTCATATTTGTATATTTTCGTTGTAATTTAGGGTGTACGTTGTGGTAATATTTAACTATTGACTTTATGGTAAGGCGAATGATGCCGCACGTTTCAGTGATATTGGCGTACGTGTGTCGTTTGAAAACTTTCGTGTTGGTTTCTTTTCGTTTTAATTTCAGGCGAATTTGGTAGTATTACTTAAATATAGACTTTACGATGAGGCCGATTTATCAGAACGTTTCGGTGATATTCGCATACGTGCGTCGTTCAATAACTTTCGTATTTGTATATTTTCGTCGTAATTTAGGGTGTAAGTTGTGGTAATATTTAACTATTGACTTTATGGTAAGGCGAATTATGCCGCAAGTTTCAGTGATATTCGCGTACGTGTGTCGTTTGAAAACATTCGTGTTGGTTTCTTTTCGTTTTAATTTAAGGCGAATTTTGTGGATTTACTTAAATATTGGCTTTATAGTAAGGCGAATAATTGCGTATGTTTCGGAAAAAATCGCGTAAGCGCGTTGATTGTAAACTTTCGTGTTTGTTTCATTTCGTCTTAATTTAAGGTGTATTTTGTGGTCCTTCTTAAATATTGACTTTTCGATGAGGCCCATTAAGGCGTACGTTATAGTGATAATCACCGTATATAAACCGCCGTAAACATAACGCATATTTTATAGTCAATACTGCAATTATTATCGTATTACGTTCAATTCTGAAAATACTTTACGGAAGGCATTTTTTAACGGTGGTTTTTATGATAATACATGGTATATTTTTATTGAATTCGCTTTGCGTGGTGAAAATCATCGTAAGTGTTGTGAATTCATCTTGCGTAGTTACATTTCAACGGTAAAAGGTCAAATTCGATGTAAGGTCCACAGGCATTTTTCTCAGTGCAGTAACTGCTGGCGATAACCGAAGCACCTACGTGTGGGGTATCTTTATCGAAGTGACTAAGAATCTTGATACGATTCTGACTGTACCGCTTTTTTATGGCTGTAGGGTAAATCTGGTTTGACGGCTACACTTCGGTTCTTTATTGTATTAAGGGTTTATATGGGATTTCATACTTCTATTATGGTTTTGATTTTTTTTTTTAAATAAATAAGGTGTTTTGATATAATTTAAGAATGCATAACGATAATTGCGGGCCGCTCGCGGCCCGCACACCACTTACCATCTAGTTATTTCTATATTCTTCCAAGAAAGCGCAGCTTTTTCATCATTTCTGTGGATTTACAGAGATCAGAGATCCATGTCTTCTGATTACAGAGACTTACTGACGACATTAATTATAAAAGTATGTCTACCAAATAACCAAAGAGTCTATGTAGCTGAAATCCATTAGTTGTTCAGCTAGTATAGTAGCATCATGAGAGAATTGAATGAACTTCAGTAATTTGAGTTTCAGTAGCCAAAGTAATTAAAGCGTCATGAATGGCACTTATTCCATAACGGAAGTCTTTAACACTACTTATTTTCGCTTCTTTAAGAGACTCAATGTTGCCGTGTCGTTTAGAGCAAGCCATGTCCTCTAAAACTAACCATAATTTGTAGTCTAAAGGGAGATAGAGGTCTGGGCTAGATGAGGGCCAGTCTCTAGCTAGATCTTATAAAGTCCGAAACATTGGTTTCAAGCAGGGCATGGGTAGTGGGGGCCTTATGACCAGGTGCAGAGATCTGCTGGAAAATCGAGCTCACAAGCGGTTTAGAGCCCCTAAGTCTAAGGAGAGACTTTGCCTCCTTATGCGTGTTCTACCGTCTGTACAACGGAGAGTGTTCTGAAGAATTGTTCGAATTGATGCCCACGGCTACCTTTCACCATCGCAACTCTCGCTATCGACGGGGAGTCCAACCTCACACATTGGAACCAGAACGGTATCGAACTGTGCGGGCTCAAAGGGGTTTCCTTCCGCGGACGCTTCGATTGTGGAATGAGCTCCCTGCCGCGGTTTTCCTATAGCATGGAGTATAGCATGGGGTTCTTCAAAAAGGGCATGAAGAGATTTCTTCAGGGTCGGCAACGCGCGAGTGATACCCCTGGTGTTGCAAGCGTCCATAGGCTACGGTAACTGCTTACCATCAGGCGGGCCGTATGCTTGTTTGCCACTTTTCGCTTTTTTGTACATTCTTAAAAATTGTATTGCTGAAAAATTTCACAACACGATCCAAGACTGTCTCCTGATACACTTTGGCTGATGTTTTCACTCCATTTACACAAAAATGTAGCTTTGTGACGCCTTGATAGGACACGCACCACCAAACCATCAAGGACGTAGGATGACGACCACGTTGTACCTTTCCGACCACTTAAGCAGCTTCTTTAGAACTGTGAGCGTCCAATTTATAGTTTTCCTTAGTGTAGTGCTCTTCAATAATGAGGATGCCCTTCACCTGCGTGTCGCGACGGAAGGCGTAAGATTTTTTGCTTCCTAATGGGATTGCAACGATCTTTTATGGTCTTCGTCAGAGGAAGTGTTATTGTATCTATTGATAGTACGATATACGAACATACGGCCGACACCAAGCTTTTGAAGTGCCTGCAATATGATCGACAACGGCTCCATACCCACTTTGTGCAAGGCGATCATTGCAATCCTATTTTTAACCGACTTCCAAAAAAGAGGAGGTTCTCAATTCGTCTGTATTTTTTTTATGTTTGTTACCTCTGAACTCTGGACTGGGTGAACCGATTTTGAAAATTATTTTTTTGTTTGTAGGGTGCTGCTTGTCGTTTGGTCTCATTTAAAATTTCATCAAATTCGGTCAAGACGTTTTTGAGTTGCACTAAAATACCTGGAAAATATTTACCTATCTTGATGATATCTTAACAATGAATTATAATCGATCCCGTAAGTACCAAAAAGTCCCGTAAGGACACTAAAAAGTGTGTTTTTTTTTACAAAAAATAGAACCGACTTCTACACCCAAAAGTGTGAAATAACTTGTCGAAGTCGGTACCATGCGCACAGTATTGCGGTAATAGGTAGTTTTGAACTATCATGGTACCGACTTCAACAAGTTACTTCACACTTTTGGGTGTTGAAGTCGACTTTAAAGTTGAAGAAGACACTGCGTTCCGCCCTAGTGTTGCCACCTGAGTGGTTTTTGTTACTAGACTTTCGAAGGAATTCACGAGTAAGTAGAACTCCGAGCGAGCGAATATAAAGTCTCCGTCCTTCATACCTGGCGCCCTGGGCGGTCGCCCAACCTCGCCCTACCCTAACGCCGGTATACTGCGCAGCTCGTGGAAATCAGCGTTCACAGCACCGCTCCACTGGGGCGTCCCACTGCGGTCGTCAATATGTATCCTTCCCTATTGGTTGACCCTGAAAACCTCGCCTTTTAGCCTATTTACACACTACAGCTACAACAACGAAAGCATTAAGACAACCTAAAGGCCATTATAGGCCTACAGGCAGTCCAAAAGCTCCAGCCCGCTAGTATCTGCAATTAAGTTAGGTTTGGCCACGAGCTCTTTATTTTCGGTGTTTTTGAGGATTCTCCAGCTTCCATCCGACCTTTTCTTCGGACCAATAATCTTTCAGAATATTTTCTATCGGCTACCTTTATTCTAATTACAACTTTATTTATTATATTATTTTTGATATCCTTATTAGTTTTATACCTTGTTTATATATACCTTGTTTATATATATACATAGACAGATACTTATGTATATTCTGAAGCACTGATGGCTCAGTGGCATTGGCTATGGACTGCCGCGCAGCAGGTCCATGATTCGAATCCCGCCGCGGGCTTGAGCTTCTCCGCATGGTGGAAGGGCATTTAGCGAATGCCTACCTGGCTAGCTACCACCCTCAAGTAGAAAATCTATCGCCAAGCACCTTACGGTGTGTTCCGGCAGCAGTCTTTGCGAGCCAGAGAAATTACAGGCACATGAGACTTAGCAACTATGTCTCAAGGTGACGGGCGTAGTGCAATTCGTGACTTATGACGAAATGCATCTGTTATAGGCAGAGGTTAGTCCGCTTAACATCAGGTGGACCACGGGCTTGTTTCGTAACATTAAAAAAACATTAAAAAATAAAAGAAAAATATAGAAATCGTTATATATTTTTGAACGTTACTCTCCGGATAATTTAAAGTTCATCATTAATTCCGACCGCCCACATCAGAAAGAATAATACGAGTATGCGAGCTCATCTTCATGGAATCACAGATATTGTTATTGTGATTTCTCACAATAACTTCTAAAACTTGGGGAAGGAATTTTTCCCACTCCAAATATAAGCGGAAATCGTGATATTCTTTTAGATGAAGTCTCTATAGGCCAGAGAGTCCATAATTTAGAAATTTTAATAGATGCAGTGTAGTGTATGCGCTTTAGCATACATACGCTGTCTCGTGTGTCCCTGTGGTGGTTAGCAAACGGCTCTGTCACGAGAGCCATGGGCGAGATTGGACGGTAGTGCTGTTGTGAGATACACGGACATTGTCGAGCCAGTGAAGTGGTACGAGGGAAAGTAAAGCAACCCCTATAAGTGGCGACGAGTAAAAGGTAATAAAACTTATTAAAATCACACGTACGGGAAACACAACGGTTTTGTAGTTATATAAAGTTACAAACTCGAAATCAGTACTAATATTATAAATGGGAAAGTAACTCTGTCTGTCTGTCTGTCTGTCTGTTACGCTTTCACGCCAAAACTACTGGACCGATTTGAATGAAATTAGGTATGGAGATAGTTTGAGACCCGGGAAAAAACATAGGATAGTTTTTATCCGACTGCGCGAAAAGAGGTTAATGTTTTCGCGCGATAACCGACATACGCGCGGGCGGAGCCGCGCCCGGAAAGCTAGTACTAAATATTTTGGTAAAAATGCCGAACTCACATCATATTAACAAAGCAGAATACTATTAATTACAGTACCACTTATGGTTTGTAACGATAACATATTTATATTCCACTAATGTTATCGTTACAAACCATAAGTGGATAATAGACTTAACAAATCGGAACTCCAGATTCAAATAAATGTACCTACCTATGTGGCTATAATAATTATTGTGGCGTGCCTAAACTCAATGTAAACAAAATAGGATGCTTGGAACACGTAGGTACCTAGATAGCGTACCTTGTCGTGTTATGTTAAGGTGGGTACTTATTTATAACTCGGTAGCCGCCACTTAGGCCAATTTCGAAATAACTGCTTTGAACGTCAAGTGACCAAGCCCACCCACGTGACCGTCGTTTGAGCGCGCGCGCTAAGTGTTTGTTTACACAAACTGGGTCATTGATCCTGTTATCGTATGAATGAACACCATACTATGTTTATGTTTATAAATTTGAACAGACGTTTACAGTAGTGTAACATTTGTTTAGATTTGATGTTTGTTTATTGAAATAAACCGCTTCAAACATCGACTTCTGTTTAAATGGCCCTATATTTTAGTAAAAAAAAATATTTTGAAAAATGAAGCGATGACCTATATTTTTTATGCGTTTTATTGATTAAACTATCCAGTGTTAACATGAAAAAAAATATAACACATTATTCTTGACTTAATTTTTTTATTTACAAACCTATGAAAGTCTGCCAAAGATATTCGTGAAAAATGGCGCGAAACAAATGGCGCGAAAAGGTAACAACATCGTGAGAAATGGTTATTATAGGCATATTTGTGTTAGCTTTGGGGCATACAACTGTTCAAGCATTATTATTTTTCATTATAATGGCATGATTTAATAATTTAGTTTGATGATGACACCTAAATTAGTAAAAATCGATTTTTTTTTCACCAAAATATATTCTTATTGGAATCTTGCCAAATTATGATGGAATATCATGATTCTTATTAGAATCAGTTAAGAAATGCCTTAAACAAAACACAGTTTTATTCAATACACAGTTTTTTTAGACTCAAAAACACGTTTTTTTTCATATATATGAATTTTTATCACAAATAACAAAAACAAAATAAAAAAAAAATTACTCCCGTTTTATTATTTTATCAGTAATAGTAGGTATATTGTTTAAGTACATCAAATTGAAGCTACGTTCAGTGCAAACAAGATAAAGTAATAATATGTAGGACAAATTTTATAAGTAACCAGACGACAGGTGGTTTTTGAGAGCGCAACCGCCGTGGGACACTACAGTCCCATGGCCAAATGACGGGTTTTTTATTTTGGGACACTACAGTCCCATGGCCAATCTACGGCAAGTCAAGTGTACACCTTACACATCTGATATTTGTACAACAAACTAACTAAAATTTAGTAAAATTAGATTTAAAAATGTCAAATGAACATTCCTTATTATGTCGGCGCCATAGTAGGTATAGTTAATTAGCTCTAAAATTATTAAAGTTATCTACTAAACTTAGTAAAATGTGCAGTTGTTCTATTCTGTTCTGTTGTACCACAGTTTAGTCAGATTAGGTGGAATCATAGACGATTTAACCTAAAATTAATCACTATCGAAATTAGTGTTGATTATAAGCTTAGCTGTAAAGTTCTGCAATTATTTTATTTTGGCTGTTTTATCTTAATTACGGCTCCTCTCAGTTGTTTGAATTATGAAGTATGCGGCCTAAGATTTTTTTACCTGCATGCGGCTATGAGTTTGATAAACATGCGGGATCTTCGTAAAGGATTGTATTTTTCGGTAATTTTAAAGCATTTCTAGAGAAAAAGCTTTGTAGGCAAGTAACGACAAACTTGGATTTACAATATCATGTGACGCCTGTATTACCTACTCGGAGAGGTGGAAGGTGTGTTTAAATAGTGGATGAGCTTATTGTCATCTAGCAAGCATAGTGCCAGACTTCAGTTTGCCTTGACCCTGGATATGGGTTTATGTCGATAGTTATATCAAAACGTAAGGAACATAATCAGGCTGTAGTAATGCCGTGATTTAACCAAAGTACCTACCACAGACGAAAAAGTCTTATAAAACAATTTGAATGGCGCGCTATCTAGCGTTAAGTAGCGGCAAAGTGAATTCAATTCAGGATTGATATTTTACTATTTTAAATTTAGTGCGATGTCACAGCAAAATGACTTTTAGGATTCGTAAAACTTTTAGGATTCGTAAAACTAAATTATTACTAATTTATTTCAATTATTAATTATTAATTGGGAATTGCTTAGGGATGGTCGGCAGAACCTCCATTAAATTGGGAACTGTCTGGTGGTTCAAATGAACGGCTCCATTAAATTGGAATTGGTTGACAGCACCTCCATTAAATTGGGAACTGTCTGGTGGTTCAAATGAACGCCTCCATTAAATTGAAATTGGTTGACAGCACCTCCATTAAATTGGGAACTGTCTGGTGGTTCAAATGAACGCCTCCATTAAATTGGAATTGGTTGACAGCACCTCCATTAAATTGGGATCTGTCTGGTGGTTCAAATGAACGCCTCCATTAAATTGAAATTGGTTGACAGCACCTCCATTAAATTGGGAACTGTCTGGTGGTTCAAATGAACGCCTCCATTAAATTGGAATTGGTTGACAGCACCTCCATTAAATTGGGAACTGTCTGGTGGTTCAAATGAACGCCTCCATTAAATTGAAATTGGTTGATAGCACCTCCATTAAATTGGGAACTGTCTGGTGGTTCAAATGAACGCCTCCATTAAATTGAAATTGGTTGACAGCACCTCCATTAAATTGGGAACTGTCTGGTTGTTCAAATGAACGCCTCCATTAAAGTGGGAACTGTCTGGTGGTTCAAATGAACGCCTCCATTAAATTGGGAATTGTGTGGTTGTTCAAATGAACGCCTCCATTAAAGTGGGAACTGTCTGGTGGTTCAAATGAACGCCTCCATTAAATTGGGAACTGTGTGGTGGTCTAAATGGACGCCTCCATTAAATTAGAAACTGTATGGTTAATAAAATAATAATAATAAAATTCCCAACGGTATACGTGGTGTAAATAATATAATAAGTTTCAAAAAAAAAAAAAAAAGCTACATGACTGTTTTTCAAGGCCTACTATAAAATTAATGAATTCTTAGATGATAAAAATATGTTTATTTCCTAATGTTTGCGACTATTTTGACAATATACCTACCTGTATTTGCATAGGTAATACTTGTATGCGTCAAGCGCGCCCTAGCGAGACTATTTTTATATATTATAATACCTAACACTGTAAAAGTAAATTAACTTCTTTTCAAATGAACGTCGATTAGGCTGGTATTTACAGTGAATACCTCCACTAAATGGGAAACTGTATTTTAGTTCAAATGAATACCTCCATTTTCGTTGTTTGGACTGGTAGTTTATTGGCTACTATTTGAATAAACTTTCTTAGTTGCCCCAAGGGACTAGGAAACATGGCTCAGGAACCAAATGTATAAGAACAGACAAGTCACGTATCTTGACGCGACTGAAATTGTGTCTTCGCAGAAAAAACGAGCTACATTGTTGCATTTCGGAGGGTCAAACTTGCAAGATATATTTTACAACTTACCTGGCGCTAATTTTCAAGTCACCAAAGAAGTTGATGTTTTTGAGTTTGGTATAAAAAAAAATCGAATATTTCCTTCCGAAACAAAACCGTGTTTTTAACGTCACGTGTTTAGATCGGTCAATGCAAGAAAATAACGGAAAGATTGACAGCTTAGTACGACTACGGAAACAATCAGAAAAATGCAATTTCGACAAAAGAGAAGACCACTTGATTGACCATATCACAGAGAAATGTAGGTATATCGGCTGAGACCTTGAAAAATAAAGGAGCCAATGCAATAAACCAGATACTCAAACCAAACATGACTTTACTACCCAAACCAAACATGACTTTACCGGCATATGGAAGTAGTACTCTGCTAAATATCAAAGGATCGATAGAAACTAAAATAGGAAATAAATGAACGAGATAAAGATACACGAAAACTGTTAACGTTGTTACTGGAGGTACAAGAAACCTAATGGAGAAAGAATGTGCTACTCTTTTAGGCATTTTGAAAATAGGAGTGGATATAAATAACAAAGAAGACAGCCTGTTCCCAAAATTAAAAATGTGCTGATAGAAACCTCTATCGATATAAAAATCTAAGCCCTATGCACGTATACAATTACCATTTGATCTACAAGCCAGGAAAGGTAAACATCGCTGATCCTTTATGACGTCTATGCAAACATGTAAAAGCAATGTTTATGGGAGAAGACTTACAAAGATGCAGCAAGCCTAGTAAATCCTACAAAGGGCTTAAGCGGGACTCCCTAATCCCCAATGCCTATGAAGGGACGTGAACTCTCTAAAGCTTCTTGGGTAAATGTCTCATTAGATCTGCTGGGCCCTTAACCTAACAACGACTACCTGCTCGTAATGGTTGACTACTATAGTCACTACAAAGAAGTCAAAATAACAAAAATAATAACTAGCTGCCACATTATAAAACTACTTAAGGAAATTCTTAGCAGACTTGGAACCCGATCTCTACTACCGCCAACAACTGGAGACTGAAACGCCTCAAAGTTAGTCATTTTGAGATAAAATAACATGAAGGAGGGCCTTATAGGTACCTTAGCATGTACAACAGCTAGGGCATGCAATTATCCGACCAGATTTACTATTCGGATATTTCGGATACACCCTAAACACTATTCGGATATATCCGGATAATACGGATATTTCGGATACTAGTGATAAACATTATAAAACAAACTAAAAATACTGTTTAGTCAAGTTTTTTTATCACTGTTTCGTTTTTATACACTGTAATTTTGAAGCAAACTTAGTTTTTTGCCGTCTCAAGTGTAAAATTATTGTAGTGAACTAGTGTAATTTTATTGTTTAGTAGTGGTGCCCTACCAGATACGCAACTTTTCGTATATTAAGAACGTCGCACATACTGGTATTTGCAGGATCTACGCGGCCATAAATCCAAATATCGAAATAACAAAAACATTTAAAAAAACGGGTTCTACGGATAGAGCATAAACCAGAGAATAATACCCATGCTCAATATTCCTGCTACCGAGCACGCCGCATCCGTAGCGCCACTAGGAATTAGACCGTTTCACCTAGTGTACGTATCTGTTCTCGCCGCTTTTCTAAACCCTAAACTTCCAAAGCCTTTTTTATGTTCTCAAGTTCATCTTTCGAATTGAAAGCGATGGCTTCTGACAGAACAGGTAAGAGACTTACAAATTACATTAATCAAGTTATGATCAAATAAAAAACAACATTTTTTTTTAATGATTAAAAAATACAATCTCCATACCGTGATTTTCTTTAATATTTTTTCTTTTCTAGTGTATATGATTGTGTATCGGGTTAGATCGGGCTAAGTTTTTAATTGCAATTTATTATTTGAACATTTAACTTGTAATTAGTATCAAAAACATCTCCGGAAACGTCCGGATAAGTTCAGTTTTGAGGGGTCGAAGATAATAGCAAAAAAGTGTATAAAATGCGCAACTTTTTACATAGTGTATGTTTTTTTTTAGGTTCACAGGCGTCAGGACTTCAGGATTAAGGGTTTTTATCCGACAATACTTGTTTGACTGCATGAAGGAACACAATTTGCCTAATTTAGATGCAAAACTAAGATATGAAGAAAGCTATAAAGAAACATAAACAATCATATTATGTATCACTTCAAACCCTTTTTTACTTCAATCTACATAAATTCCCAAAGTTTTATGAATACATTATTATTTTGTATGAATAAGTGTTTTTTTCATATAATCATTGTATTTATACCAAATAAGCAAAAAAATAATTTTGGCCGCGTAGATCATGCATATACCTGTATGTGGTCGTTTATTTGCTTTGCCACTTCAACTTGCTAATTCTGAAAGTTAAGTCGGTGACTTTGGTAATTCTTTGGCGAATATCCACGTTACGGATTCTATCGCGCCAAGAAACTCCGAGCATAGCTCTCTCCATGGCTCGTTGAGTGACTCTGAGTTTGGTCGTAAGGGCCAAAGTTCAGGACCACGTCTCGGTGCCATATGTCATCACTGGCAACTTACACTGCTTGAAGGCTTTGGTCTTCAGGCACTGCAGGATCTTTGATGAGAAGAGTAACTTCCCGAACGCTGCCCATCCGAGTTGGATGCTTCGGGCGACCTCTTTGTCGAAGTTGGACCTACCTAACTGGACAGTTTGTCCCAGGTATAGGTGTCAACAACTTCGAGCGTATCGTTCCCAACAACCTACAACATGGACATTAGACATAATTTTCGTCTTGTCCATGTTCATTTTAAGACCCACCTGCTGGGAAACTCTACTGAGGTCGCTGAGCATTGTACTGAGTTCCTCAAGCGATTCTACCATTATGACTATGTCATCGGCGAAACAAATTGAGAGATGTATTCGCCATAGATGTTGATGCCGAATTATTTCCAGTTCAAGAGCTTAAAAACGTCCTCCAACGCATTCGTGAACAGTTTTGGAGAAATAATGCCTACCTGTCTCACAACTCGCTGCAGTTGGATTGGTTCTGTGCTCTTGTCCTGTGGTCGAATCGACATGGTGGCGTTTCTATACAAACACTTCAGAGCTTCGATGTACCTATAGTTAATTTGGCATCGCTGAAGAGACTGCAGTATAGTGTCGATTGAATCGAAACCTTATTCATAGTCCACAAACGCTAAACATAATGGCCGATTATACTCCTCAGTCTTCTGTATAATCTGGTGGAGCGTGTGGATGTGGTCTATGATACTAAAGCCTTTTCGGTAGGCTGAAAGTCATCAAACCTGCGAGCAAGGCGATTCGTAATGACTCTCGAGAACAGCTTATAAACACGACTCAGAAGTGAAATGGGCCTGTAGTTCTTCAACAAGGTCTTGTCACATTTTTTGAAGAACAGTACCACTACACTTCTGCTCCTCGCTTCTGGCGTTTTACCTTCAAGGATGACGGAATTAAATAACTTCTGGAGCACTGAGAGAACCGGTTTTCCACCCACTCTCAGAAGCTGTCGTGATTCCGTCATCACCTGGCGCCTTGTTGTTCCTAAGCTGTTTGAGAGCCATTCTAATCTCGTATAGGCTGATGTCCGGGATGTCTTCGGTATAGTGTCGTGTCAGTTTAGCTCTCTTGTCCTGAGCTGTACTGATAACGGGTTCTTGTGTCGAGGTGTATAACTGTCCATAAAGCCTCTCAAGCTCTCTCAGAACCTCCGGTTTTGATGAGATGATACTGCCATCGTCGATCTTCAGCTTGGTCATTAGTTTGTTGTATTAAAAATGTTGTATTAATGTAATTTAACAAGTACGAATCATATCCAAAATATGAAACAAATCTTAAATCACTATCAAAAGCTCCAGAATATACTTAACAATTAGTAACTTACTAACTCATTTCAGTCTTATCGCTTAAAAATCAAAAGCAAATCAGATATAAATTAGCTTTTTCGTAGCTTTAAAAGAATTAGGTTAATTTTATAAGAAAACAAAATACTTTTAAAGAAACACAACAAATTTTAAAATTTAAAATATTATATAAATTTTAATAAATCTCTATGTAATATGCTCAAAAAGGAATAGAATAGAATGTTATTTACTTTTCAGTCATTTCAGATACATTATCACTAAGTGTGCATCAAACATCTTAATAATGATGTTTGATTAAAGCACAAATAAATAAAAATCTACGATATTCCTAAAGAAAGGTTGCCTTCACTAAGCGATCACACGACATATAAATATAATTAATCAAACTTCATTAGACTAGTTAATTAATAAATAGTCATTTAATAAAGTAAGTCTCGTGTTGCATATGGTAAAAAGTATGATTAAAATCAGTACTAATATTATAAATGCGAAAGTAACTCTGTCTGTCTGTCTGTCTGTTACGCTTTCACGCCAAAACTACTGGACCGATTTGACTGAAATTTGGTATGGAGATAGTTTGAGACCCGGGAAAAAACAAAGGATAGTTTTTATCCGACTGCGCAAAAAGAGGTTAATGTTTTTGCGCGATAACCGACCTCCGCGCGGGCGGAGCCGCGCCCGCAAAGCTAGTTAACAATAAACCATAAAATAATTAGAAAATAAATATCCGAATTATCCGTTTTATCCGAATAATAACATCAAAGATATTCGGATAATTACATACAACGGATATCCGAATAATTCTGCGACCTGCACCTGCCCTGGGCATTAGATTAATTGTTAGCTGATAAGTGTAGATGTGTATAATTTACCTGCTATTTATTTATTGTATACTCATCTTATATCATTGTCATTTGCGGAGGCTTTTAAGTGGCTTCTCTTTATGTATATACATGTTATTTTGTAACTTTAGCTGTAAGCCCCCCGAAAAAAATAAAATAAAATAAAATAATTCGGATATTCGGATATCCGAATAGCATGCCCTAACAACAGCACAACCAACAAAACGCCATCGGAATTATTCTACAGAAGGGAGAACAGAGACAAAATTCCGGTAATTGATATACTAGAAGGCACATAGGTTGATCTTGATGTCCGAGATCGTGACAAAATCCAAAAGGAAAAGGGGGACGAGTATGGATATAGAAGAAGAAGAACAATTCAATCGACCCTGAATGACGGAGATAAAGCTTGTGTCCATGATATGAATAGCTCAGCTCAAACTATAACCCAACACCCAACAGTATATAGTATAGTATACAGAATACCAATGAAGAGACATTCAAGACCAAACAGGTCAACTAAAACTAAATATTGTTCACCTGAAAAAAAAATAGAACGACAACTTGAAAACAGTACTTACTTACGTGAAAAGAAGCTAATGTGGGAGGCAAAGGTAGTAAAAATAAATCGAAATGTTGATTGAATAATCCTAAATACATAAAAATGTTGATCAAGAATTTGATAGTAAATAATAACTGTGTAGAATAAATATTTTTCATTTGTCCATTTCAAATTTATCAATAAGGGAGGGATGTAGTGTATGCGCTTTAGCATACATACGCTGTCTCGTGTGTCCCTGTGGTGGTTAGCAAACGGCACTGTCACGAGAGCCATGGGCGAGAGTGGACGGTAGTGCTGTTGTGAGATACACGGACATTGTCGAGTCAGTGAAGTGGTACGAGGGAAAGTAAAGCAACCCCTATATGCAGTATACCCTGACATTAATAATTTGCATGTAAAGGACTTTCCTTGATTGTGTTCTAGTGCAATAAATTGGTGTCACACCAAGTAATAATACCGTGAACGAAATAAACAATTTTATAATTTCAAAAGTCCAAGGCCTAATAAAAATTCGGCCAAGTGCGAGTCGGTCTTGCGCACGAAGAGTTCCGTACCATTAGCTATACAACATTAGACTTCATATTTTAACCTTGTTTGTTTTAACGTGCGCGAGTTCAACTCGCACTTGGCCAACTTATTGTATTTGTTGTTATAGCGGCAACAGAAATACATCATCTGTGAAAATTTCAACTGCCTAGCTATCACCGTTCTTGAGATACAGCTGGTGACAGACGGACGGAGGGACAGCGAAGTCTCAGTAATAGTGTCCCGTTTTTACCCTTTGGGTACGGAACCCTAAAAATACAAATCGATCTACACTGTAACTAACATCGAAGACGCCGTCAGCCTCAGGATTATTTAAATTGTCGTAACCCTTTTTTCTTACCATTACATGAATTGACGTTAAAAATCGGAAATCCAATCATGCTTTTGAGACATTTTAGCTCACCGAACATGTGCAATGGGACGAGGTTCTTATTAACACCGGCCCAGCAGCTGGTCAACTGGCTCATATACCGAGGATGCCGATGATCCCAACTGATTTGCTAATCCCATTTAAACTGTTTAAATTTTCGGTAAAAACATCTTTAACAAGTCCCAAGACCTGCGACCTCATGGCCAACTGTATGGCCTATCGCGGGTAGATATATAGTTGGAGCTCTTGAAAATCAATTAATTTGGCTGCCACAATCAAAACAACATAAAATATCGTTGACAGGGAAGGGCTGACTCAATAAATTAAATGGGTATTAATTACATTTTTGTTTTGTGTATATAATCTTTTTACAAAAAAAGTAAAAAAAAAGATAAATAAAAAAGACCTGAAACCCACGAGCTTCACCAATCATACATAGTGCTTTATTCTACACCTACGACGAAAATCTAGGAGGAAGAATATAGATATTCTTCCTCCTAGACGAAAATGCATACATTATATTTTTTTCGTATTTATCTCGAGACTTCTGAGGAAGTAAGTTCTTTACGACATCTTGAGCTGTATTTTTTACTACTGGTGGCGTCATCATTATAAATAAAATTGTCACTTTTACTATCAGATAACATTTTGGAAAATTATTTAGAATAATTAAAAGTGTACTGTTCAATTAAGTAAAAAACAAAATTTAACAAAACAATTAAATTGCCACCCATTTTTTCGTACTGCAGAAAAAAGATGACATCCTCTTTTCATTGAAAATCGATAGCAAAAAATCCCACCCTTTTTTCTAATTATTTGATGAAACGATTTTTCTAATTATTTATGACTTTTTGAGATGTATTTGTTATTTCTTTAGAATTATGAATTATTTGGAACAAATAATACTGTTACAATAACACAAAACATTACAAATTGCCGCCTTTTTTTGTCGGAAAAAAGTTTTTATAAGTAGCTGAAAAAGGCTGGCAACCTCCTTTCATCGGAAATAGAGTACAAGATAAAATTCGCCTCTTTTTTCTAATTATTTGATATAAAACCTTTTTGAGATTAGCCGTTTATATTTTTTTTATGTTCGCAGCTAAAAAAAAAGGAAGAGTGCTACCAGGGCAGTATGGATTTTTGTACAACATTCCTTCACTGCTGCGGAGGGTAGGAATGGAATTCCATATAACTTTTCCCGCCATACAATTATAAGGGAGAAATGGACCTTATATTATAACACGTTTTTGAACGAGCAATGAGTCACTTTCTGATTGGGTGTGGTATAAAAGACATTACAGTCAAACCAATGTTATTTTATTCACATAGTTGCTGTCACTAGGTTGTTTCAACTGTTTATTAGAAGAGACTACTAATATTTGAATGAAAACTACTTTATTGTAATAGTATTTTTAAAAAATACAGACAAATTTAGAACCTTCTCCTTTTTGAAGTCGGTTCAATATAGAAAGGTTCAATGTAGGAGATAAACAATTGTTCCAAAACATGTGTTCTCATGTAAGATACTCAGATTTGTGTGCATTGATTTTTAGTATACTTATGTATCTAAAGATGAAGACGGAAGAATAATGTGACTACTAACGCATCATATATTTGAACATAATATCATTTTCAGAATTGTATTAGTACAGTAGGTTATCATTGAACCTCACAGTTGATAAGTGATGTTTTAAAGGGAAAGCGATCATTAATTTCATTTTACTGTTAATTTATTGTAGATAAATTCAAGGTTATAAAATGACATTGTTACTTTATTTCCAAAGACTTGTCAGTTTGGAGTTGTGTCGTGTTGCGCAAGCTGTATCAAACAGCAGTGTTTGAAAAAAAAATGGTAAGCTTATTTTTTATAGCAATTTCAAATTTCTATAAAGATATTAAAATCGAGAAACAGTTTCTCGATACCTGGTAGAAACTAATTTGTCCTTGATTTTTTGGGTTCTGCGTTCTGTCCACATCCTAATTTGTGACAATTGCACCTAGAATCCAACGAAATAAATAGAGTCCGGGCATACAACATTTTTACCTACACCCTTCTCACATAGTTATAAAACTATATTAACGACAAAAGTACATGACAATTTTCTGAAACTGAAAGCCTTAGATCAGGCGCTTCCTAACTTGCTTCTGACGCGACCTATTTCTACAAAGAAGAAATATCCACGCCCTATAATATGATTTTATGTTACACTCTGAAAACCACTGCTCTAGACGTTTATTCATTTACAGAACGGCATTGATTATACTAAAGGGATGAATTGTGTAACTTATGATGACTCCATAATATACTCTTTAATGTTTTATTTAATTCCTCTTATCTATTGAATGAATAATATAGTATAAATAATGCGCGGAAACATGTGTAAACAAACTTACATATCAATATCAACAAATGTTTACGTCATTATGGGTCTAGATGGAAATATTTGTTGTGTAATTAAAATATTATGTTGCACTAGTAAGTAAATATTCGTAACATCTAAGTAGGTAGGTAACGAATTCTAAGTATTGAATTAAACAGACGGGCTTTTTTTATAGTAGGTATACTCACGCATACAGGGAGTATGGAAAACTGGCCTCTCACACCAAGGATTCTGTACGAATGTACCAAAAATTTTTATACAGTTCGATATCCTTTGCGGGAAATTTATTTGCAAAATTGGCCAATTTTTGTGGCAAATGACAACCACTTAATAATTACACTGTAACTGTACTGTACTGTAACAGCCGGATCGTCCACTGCTGAACACAGCCTCCCCTATTAAGGGGGTATTTGCCATAGTCCACACGCTTGGGGATCGCAGTGTAAGTTGGCAGTTCTTTAGAAGGCGCTGTTGCTCACCTTCCAGTATTTTTCCCTTAGTCGCCTCCTACGACACCCATGGGATAGTATGGGGAGGTGCAATTCTGACCCGGCACCCCACGGGGTAAGTACAATTGCACTATTACTTACTTATTCTTACTGGCTAGATACAATTGTATATACATATAACATTAGAGAAGTTACAGAGTAAGGTTGAATAGTAAATTTGAATTGAATTTATATATTGCTAAGGAGTCTACGAAATCTAATTCTTCTATGGTCTAATTAGGTTACTAATTCTGGAAAGAGGCGAGTTCACCCCCAATATTGTTCTACGAAATATGGAACTGTAAGTCTAAAATATGTTAGTACCTACTTACATAACTGATATTATGCGAAATATTTAAATCCGTTTTAATGCGTGCAATAGTTGAATTAAAAAAATACCATGTCTGTATACATATGAACAAAGCTGCTTCATTTTTTTTAACAAGTGAAATGCCATATTAATCTGTTTTGTACTGTCTCAACTCTAAAACTGCATGGTGTAGTATGTTCTCCAGACACAGCTGCAATATACTAAAGCATTGAGGACTAGATATTTATACAATATAATTTTAGTTGTAGTGTTATGAATCTATTACTATTCTTTGTATGGAATCCCAACATCCTAGAAACTTAAGAGGATATATTTTCTATATGAGGTACAAAAGTTAGGTCTTTATCAAATGTCACACTTAGATCCCTCATTGTATTTGCAGTCTTTAATGTAACTGTATCTGTTTTGGTAATATTCCCACCATATTAAATATATTATTGAATTGCATTTTAATGTGATAATGTTTTCCCAGTTATAAAACATTCCATTTATGTCACATTTATTTAAATTGTCTAAATTAGTTTGAGATTTTTTAACATTATTAAATTAGTTCATTAATTTGGACATTTTCAGGTTATTTGCATATTTGAAGGCTATTTGTCATACAGTCTGGATGGACGTTACCTAATAAAAAAAAATTGTGAGAGAGGATCTAGTGTTAGCCCTGAGGAACACGGAAACTAATGTAAGGTTGAGATGTAGGGGAAAAACCAGCGACAAAAATAAAACATTGCAGTCCCTTAAATAAGGTTCACCCATTTTAGTACATAACTAGTACAATCTAAGACGTTTGAACACACGATGAGAGAATTATTCATGAGCCTTGCTGAAATCTGTGTATATTAACGTTCTATGGGGGTAGGCCTTTTTTGATAAACACTGTTGAGTGGTCTTCTGATGATGATGATGATTATGGATTAATTGTGTGCTACTGAGTAACATTTGCTCGAAAGTAACTAGCATTGAGGCGACATCTTCACTTTCCTCAAAATAAAGAGTTCAAACACTACTTACTACTCCCACAGAATAAAAAGTCTACTACTAGAATATTATAGAATGAAAATATTAGAAAACTTGAATAAGATACTTCATATATGATGTTGTCTGTGTGTATGTGTCATAGAAAAAAACCAATAACATAATGTTCTAAATTCAAAGTAAGCTTACCTGTGTCATAGTACACATATTGAGCTAATAATAGCTCAATATGTGTACGACATCGCATCATCGCATCGTACATATTATGTATCTATTGCACCAAGGTTATATGTACTCCCCACAAATAGAAAAAAAAACTAAGTACAATATTTAGGTATACACTTTTGCCAATAAGCAAACTTTTAAGCTTAATAATTCAGTATTTCTATATATTATGATTACAAGCACTACCGCGTACTAAGCGAAAATCATAAATTTATATTGGAATACAAAATGTTTTTTAATAATTCAGCTTCGAGTTTTCAGTTAATGAATGATCATTTTCATTTAATAATAATGCGGTAATCCGCAACTTGAGTTTTACCAGAGTCAATATGACCCTTGAAAAACGTTAATAGATTAGTGCACTTAGACCATTGTTTTATGAAGCCATGATGATGACCAATAATTAATAGCTCGAAATGTTAGTAAATATAGGGAATAATTAGAGCTTCTAAAACTTTACCAAATGTAGAATAGTTCCTGGTAATATTTCATATTATCTCTTTAGTGTGGGGACAACTTCATCTGATTTCCATACATTAGGAAATATTCTTTATAAAAACAAACAAAAAAGGAAGAACTTCATAGATGTGCGTAACTAAATATGAGAAACACAAACTTAATATATGATAAGTTAGATTTTGCACTTCATGGAGCCGTGAAGGCCTTTCAGGGACACGACCTTCTGTAATGAAGTGTACGACCAAGAAGAAGTCTTAAAGAGAGAATAAAAACAAATAAAAATTTGTTTAACTAGTAAATCCTTCAGGTAAGTATGTTCCAGGATTCGATCGTTACAAACGAGACCATACTATACCCTCAGGTAGAAAATCTATCGCCAAGGACCCAACAGTGACTGTGTGTTTGAACAGTTCTTGAGAGCCAGTAAAATTACAGGCACAAGGGACTTAACAGTCGTATGAATATTTTTCTAGTGGCAGTCATATCATTAATAATTAAATCATAAGAGATATCTACATACCTTTTACCACAGTTTTATAATCTATGAGCGATAACGCGCGACTTTGAAAGTCAATCGCAATTACTAGGTACATGTAAACAAATGTATTTCAATACATGCTTGTTTTAGAGTAAAATATGTGAGGACTACACAGGTTGGCGAGAAAAAACAGTTGAACACATAAATGAATATTATTAAATGAAAATGATAATTCCATAACTGAAAACTCGACATTAAATTATTTAGTTTAAAAGTTTGCTTATTGGCAAAAGTGTATACCTAAATATTGTATTGTATTATATTATTGTACTAAATATTTGTGGAGTACATAACCTAGGTGCAATAGATACATATTAGCTCAATATGTGTACTGTGACACAGGTAAGCTTACTTTGAATTTAGAACATTATGTTATTGGTTTTTTTCTATGACACATACACACAGACAACATCATATATGAAGTATCTTATTAAAGTTTTCTAATATTTTCATTCTATAATATTCTAGTAGTAGACTTTTTATTCTGTGGGAGTAGTAAGTAGTGTTTGAACTCTTTATTTTGAGGAAAGTGAAGATGTCGCCTCAATGCTAGTTACTTTCGAGCAAATGTTACTCAGTAGCACACAATTAATCCATAATCATCATCATCATCATCAGAAGACCACTCAACAGTGTTTAACAAAAAAGGCCTACCCCCATAGAGCGTTACAATGAACGGTTATAGGCGTAGAACTTGTTCTCTCGAACGCAATCTTTATACGATTGGTATTAAAGGTCGTATCGCAATGCCTTAGAAATCCGCCTATAGCTTGTCGTAGTTCAACAAATCAGCTGAACATTGTAGTCACATCTCATTTTGGTCTCCTATACACTTAATGATCTCCTCTGAGAGTTTCTTAGTTTCATTTCGACGTTGGGTCTTAAAAATCTGAGACTCCACCGCTTGGACCATAGAGATATTTGCTTTCTCTTTTCTGTGGCTTGGGCAGTTTCCACCCACTGTTTCGCATTCTGCTAGTCACTGAAAGTACTGAAAGTGTTTGTGTACTTCATGTCGAAAGCTTTAGGGGTTTTGGATTAAGCGAAAGGTAGAAAGGAGGGTGGAGTTTATCAGACGCGACCTCTCAAGCTTAGGATGTAATGTGTATTTATTGCTGTGTAATAAAATAAAAACCGGAAGCGATCACCGCTTTTATTGATCTCAGAGACATTATTGAATATTCGCGTCTAGGTTATGAGTATGGAGTTAGGAGTATGTTATGAGTGACTCGATCTCATTTTTAGTTGAACCATCGGGGCTTATGCACATCTACTTCCTGGATGGTCGCTTCTCGAAAAAGAAGTTTATAGCGAAGAGCTCCTCCTTTTCCCTAAGGTCGATCATCTGCTGGCCTTTCTGATTCCGCTGTCCATATCCCATGGCACCACTCTATATAGCTATGATGAGGTAGGTAGGTAAGCCTTTGTCCACAATCTCACCTGATGTTCAGTGATGATGTGGTTGAAGGTGGTAAACATGCTTAACGTAGATCGGAAACAGGTTCTCAAGGACAGCTACCGAAATAGTACCTAAAGAACAAAAATAAATATTTTAAAAATAATTCGGCCACACCTGTTATTGCGTGTATTATAATTTAAAAGTTCCGTGCCCAACTAATAGTTGAGACACGCTGAGTAAATACGGTCACTATTTGCAATGCATCGGCGGCCGGTAGCTGATGGCCGGCGCGAGCGGGACCCTGGCCAATGAATGACCAAAAGTAAAGGATTTTCTCTCCTATTTTCAGACGGCCCCAGCTTGGTGGAATGGCCAATTGACTCTCTCTCAACCATGTGACATTTCAAATAGTGACCGTATTTGCAGCCGGGCGTGTGTGCTGGTAGCAGTACTTTTTGTATATAGACTTTGGGCCTTTAGCCCCTTTAAGCAGCCTGAAGAATCCGGCTGGTCCTAAAAGGTATAAGCCCACATTTAAAGTGCCCTTTAAAGCACGGAAAAGTTCAGTTGTAAATGTCACTAGCGGTCAACCATCCAAACACACCACAGCGTACGTTGACAAAGTTATAAGGTTTATATACGTGTTTGTTGCTAGGTTTGGTTAACAATATACTTTTTATATGCTATCTATTTAATATATAGTGATGGAACAAGCACGACGCCTACCTGGTGTTGAGCGGTATCCTATGCCTACAAAAATGCAGTTCGTCAGGAGTGGCCAACTGTACTGCGCCCAACACCCTGAGGCACATGAGACTTAACAACCTAAAGTTTTAAGTCTCATGTGCCTGTCATTTTACCGGCACCCATACCCTTCAACGAACACAATAATGTGAACATATTTGCTTGGCGGTAAATATAGGTTTGGTGGCAGAACTTCTCGGATGAACACGCACAAATAGTTGTACTATCATGATTGTGCATATTTTGCTTAGCCATTCGCTCGTAGCGAAGTTTGCTTAGCCATTCTGAATCGATCAGCAAAGTTAAGCAACGTCCGCCGCGGTCAGGAGTTGGATGGGTGACCGCTGGTGACATTACTACTGAGCGCTTCCGTGCTTCGGAGGGCACGTTAAGCCGTCGGTCCCGGTTGTTTTCTTAGGATGGCAGTCGTTACAGCATGGTGGTAGGGCACTTTGCGAATGCCCGCCTGGCTAGCTACCACCCTCAAGTTGAAAATCTGTCGCCAAGCACCTAACGGTGTGTTCCGGCAGCTGTCCTTGAGAGCCAGTAATTCTAGGTTAGCCTGTACAACATCTTCGACCACATCATCACTTACCATCAGGTGAGATAGTGGTCAAAGGCCTATTAGGCATAAAAAAAAAAAAATATTAGCGAGATTCATAAAATATTTTTTAAAATTTTTTATACCAATATTACCAATGCACGTGATTCCATAAATTATATACACCTAAAATGGTCAAAATAGAATTGTAATTAGCTTCAGTTAAGTTAGCCTATCGGGATAAGGAATGAATCTGAAGGTCGGCCGTATAGAGCTGGTGAGATGGAAAAAGATTTTGTGGAATTCCGGGATAGGCCCGGAATGGGGTATCTTGTGCCGTGTCCAGTAATTTCACTTTAGTGTCCCGCTATTGACGAGTATTAAGTTTTTCACAAATTTACGGTCACCACAATAGCAAACAAAATCCTGCCTGTCCTTCAAAATTGCTGTACCATACCACGGTAATATTAAAGATAATATTAGCGTGACCATACTTTACAGTTCGATAAGTAATTGTGTTTGCTGTACTTATGCATTTATTGTAACTCACCTCAGATGCGGCTGATTTCAATACTATGCTACGTATGGTACGCGGCGCATGCCAGCCGTGTGTGTCACTTCAGTTTAGATAATAGCCCTTTAGAAGGTTACAGGGTTTTTTCTTATAATGTTGATCCATAGTTTCATAATATGTAGTTAGCCTTAAAGAGCGAAAGAGTGGATCAATATTGTTTTAAGTTTAATTTTATTCTTTCTTCGATGTTCCGAATATACGCACAATGCGATTTAAATCCAAGTGAAACTTCCTAAAAGCGCAAATTATTTCTGAACAAAGTTAGCACATTGCGTAATTATAAAGGGATTCCCTGACATTGGCAATCATTATTTTATATATATCAGTACAACTTTCTGAATTTTGACATTTTCATTGGCATGGCAACATATTCAAACTTTCGCACATAAAGAAAAGGTCATGTCATATTTATCTTAAACAACAGGCGAAGCGTTTATCAATCGAATTGCATAAAGTATGCTACATCAAATCATTTGCGAAATTTAGAGATCTGTACCAATCAGTGCCATTAGATTCCTATATCGCATGTAGATCTATACCTATATCGCATGTAGATCAACTGACTCTGATGCGTTTTGTTCTACCTCTGGGCCAGTTGAGAGAATGGCATTGAATCGAGGATTGTTGAGGATAATTATCACGGCCTGCAAGCACGAAATTGACAAATAAATAAGTATGCACAATACATTCCCTGTCATGCACATTCGAAAAATTTTGTTGTGAAGTACGCTGCAGACTGTTGTACAGTAGCATTATTTGTTATTCGATTTTATTGAAATTTGCAGGTTATGCCTTTGTATTATTGCCGTTTCTACATAAATTAAATCTGTTATATAATATTATTTAAAAAAAAAACATTTTGAGGAAAAGTAACCACAAAATAATCTTCTAAACATAATTGCCTATTTGTTAACATATATTTTTAAAGTAAAAGATTAATATAATATACGTACGACCCAAAAAACGATCAAAATTTCTCTCATTTCGTGATTTTTTATGATCGAGTGAAGTTATAATGATCGTGTTTTGAACCACCAAATAATCAAGCAAGTGTATTAACTACAACACATATTTTTTTCTGATCAAAATAATGAATATTTGGTTGTTTGCGGGTGAATTAAAAATAGGTTGATTTTGAATATCAGGAAGGCTTTAATATCAGGATTGTTATCAACCCATTCCGTTTTATGCGTTACATATGGAAGGATGGACAAACAGACAGAAAGCGCGCTGAGTCTATTATTTATAGGGATCCGTTATTAATAACTAATTATAATAATTCCTATTTCAAATCTTTTTAGGGTTTTACATATAATCACGCCTGCATTCCCCGAAGGGGTAGGCATAGGTGTGTAAAGACCCACGTTTCGACAATTGGGTTTGGGTTCCATGTACCTAATAGCCAAAAGAAAAAAAGAAAATTGAGCAAATTTTCCATAAAAATTCACCAGGCAGGCACAGTTTCAGGGTCATACAAAATGTACTCGTACTTAAGTATTTAGCATGTGTGATTTTATTTACTTGTTTTTGTTGTTCATAAGTATTGCGTTGGCATGTAACTACCTACCCACTTATAATGTCAAAGAAGTTGCAATGTGACGACGTAAACAAGCCAGTTGAGCAAATTTTCCATAAAAACAAAGTCAATGAAAAAACACTTTTCATAACTTTGTTTCGCAGTGTTGCACCGTTTAGTGCTAAATGAGAGTGCACTCGTAGTTTTTGGTAATTATGCTTCGTTCTGCTGCTTATTTGGAGAATACCAGACATGATTGTGGAAATGTGTCTATCAGTAGTCAAGCTAGTTTGTATGGAGTATGTATAAACAAGCTGGTCCTATTGCCGTCATCTCATCTACATTTTGAAACCAGTTCTACGGCTTGGCGGCTTGCGCCCGTCAAACGCCACAGTTCCCATACAAAACTGAGGTGTATCGAAATGCGAGCAATATTCACGTTTCAAGTTTAAGTGTCGCCGCAGCCTCCTACATTCAGCAAGTTTTGTGCCGATGTCTCGCCGGTCACAAGCCAACCAGACATGGGATGTCCGTGCGTCTTCTTTGGCCCGCAATACCCATAACTTGATCCGAGACATTGTGGAAAACCTCCAGGTGGAGCCGAACCCCAATAAGCAGTTGATCGCACTTTCTGTCGGTGAGTACCAAGCTTATCTAATAATCCAAATCAACTAATTTTTTTTTAAGTAGCATCATGTGTTTAATAGTATTATTAAAGATCTTCTATACAAGGAACCATTTTTAGTTATGAGTACTATGTAATTACTGAGGTAATTTTCATATCAGTGTAAGCTATATCCATGCGTGATAAAATGATATAGGTTTATATAAGTATTATGTAGGTTTGCAAAAATATGCTATTTAGATTATAGATATTTAAATAGTCAAGCTGTAGGTATAAATCATTATATTTTGTTTAAAACAATCAAGCTCCTTAAAAGGTTAGGGTTATATTCCGTTTTTATTGTGTATAATGTAATCTTACAAGTTTGGAATAAAATGTATCCATTTTGTTATTCCGACACCTAAAGAATCAAGTAGGTAGGTACTCGATTTTATTAATACTGAAATGTAATCTTCGAACTTCGGCATTAAAAGTATCCAATGTGTTAATCACGGAGCAAAGGAATCTACTAGGTACTCCATTTTTATGATGTTTTATGTAATCTTCGTACCTTGGCAGAAAATTATACAATATGTTATATATGAACCAAAAGAATCAATTAAATAGGATCACGCTTACGTTATACTTAAGGAATGTAAGATTCCTAAGATATTGGAATAACACAAATTCAAATTCAAAATTCAAATTCAAATTCATTTATTCAATTTAGGCGTCTACGACGCTCTTATGAAGGTCAATTACAAACTTTAATATTGAAATATTCTACATTGTACTGCCACGTTCAGCAAAAAAAATTATAGAGCCACTGCGAGAAGAACGGGCAAGAAACTCGGGGCCATTCTTTTAAACGTCTGTTTACAATTTGTTATAAACAATATAATACAATTATTACAATATTTGTTTAAATTACGTAGGAGACAGGTGATGGCTTGGCAGAGGTGGAATTTTCCAAGCATTTTTGTCGTTTAAGTAATCACAAACTGTGTAGTAGGATTTCTTAATCAAAATGTTTTTCACGTGTAATTTGAATTTTCCTTCTGTGAGCATTGTAATATGTTCGGGAATTTTATCATAAAACCGCACACAATTACCTAAAAAGGACCTTTTATTTGTCTTTGCTAATCTAAAACACGGTACCGTTAATTTATATTTGTTCCTAGTGTTGTAATCGTGGTTGTCACTGTTTAATTTAAATTTACTCAATTTTTTCCGAACATACATAATATTTTCAAATATATACAGACTCGGTAAAGTTAATATATCAATTTCTTTAAAAAGATCCCTTAGAGATTCCATAGGATCCATTTCATACATGGCTCGAATTGCACGCTTTTGTAAGATAAAGATTGTTTCCATCTCAGCAGCAGCTCCCCACAGCAATACACCATACGACATAATACTGTGGAAGTACGCGAAATAAACTAGCCGTGCAGTAGCTACGTCTGTTAACTGTCTTATCTTACAAACTGCATATGCAGCAGAACTAAGTCTTCCGGCTAGATCATGTATATGTGGATCCTACTGTAAAGTTGAGTCAACTTTGATTCCCAGAAAGACTGTCGCTTTGTCAATAGAGAGTTTATCTAAGCCAAGCTTAATGTTTGGTTCAACATAAGGAACATTTGGTAAAGAAAACTTTAAACATTTGGTCTTTTTTGAATTTAAGAGAAGATTATTAGCGGCGAACCATTCAGAGATCATAGATAACACATTATTTACATGAATGAGTTCACTATCTTTCCTATCTACTTTAAAAATCAGAGAGGTATCATCGGCGAATAAAACAATATTGCAGAAATCTTTGACCATGCAAGGCAGATCATTAATATACGCTAGGAACAGAAAAGGTCCCAAAATTGATCCCTGCAGTACACCTATTTTTACCAAAGACCCGGAAGAAGTATTGCCATTTATTCCAACCATCTGTAGCCTGTTTGACAGATAAGACTCTATTAGATTCAAAGCTTTTCCACGAATACCATAGTGTGAAAGCTTACGAATCAGAGTGCAGTGTTCTACACAGTCGAATGCCTTGGAAAGATCACAAAATACGCCAATAGCATCATGTGAACTCTCCCAGGCTTCAAGTATATGTGACATCAATTGAACACCTGCATCTGTAGTGATCTGCTCTTAGTAAAACCAAACTGATTCTCATTCAATATATTATGCTCATTAAAATGAGATAAAAGTTGTTTGAGCATAATTTTTTCGAATACTTTACTCAGAACAGGTAAGATGGAAATAGGTCTATAATTGCAAGGGTCAGATGCAGCCCCCGACTTCAAAATTGGAGTGATTTTACATAGTTTCATTAAGTCGGGGAAATTTCCTCTATCGACACAAAGATTGAATATTGTTACTAAGTATGGTGCGATAATGCAAATTATAGACTCTGCCACTTTAACTGACATATCCCACAAGTCTTCAGTACTCTTTATGTTTAAACTTTTGAATGTCTTTATAATTTCAAAATTTGTCGTGTATCTAAAAGAAAAGTCCGGTGTTTTGCAGGGAAAATTATGTTTTAATAGGGCTTCTGCTACATTGGGACAAGAATCCAATGATTTAGTGACTTCTAGGGGTAAGTTAGAAAAAAAAATTTCAAATATATTCGCCACTTGTATTGGATCAGAGATTTGATTTTTATTAATAGTTAAGACATATCTTGAATCTCTAGGTTTATTTTCTCACTTGTGGAACAGCTACCCAAGGGACTAGACAACATTAGATACCCTGATGCAAAAGTTTTAAAGAAGTTATTTCCCGTAGAGCGTGTTTTTTATATTTTATTGATGATAGGTAAGCCTCTAATCACAATCTCACCTGATGGTAAGTGATGATGTGGTCTAAGGTGTTAACTGGCTTAACCAGGAAGTACTGGCTCTCGAGGACAAGTGCTGGAGCACACGGTAAGGTGCGTGGCGACAGATTTTCAACTTGCGGGTGGTCGCTACCCAGGCGGGCAATCTCAAAATGCCCTTTCACCATGCGGTGAAGCTCAAGCCCGCGGTGGGATTCGAACCACTGACCTGCTGCGCGGCAGTCCATAGCCAATGCCACTGAGCCATCACTGCTTCAAAACGTGATCATAATATACCAACCGTAGAACCAAAACCTTTACGCGAGCGAACGAAAGCACGCCGAGTGCACAGTAGACCGGCTAATAAGCTTTTACGAGGTACCTACCCTTCTACTTGGTTTTTTGTAACTTAAGTATATCATTTTACTTTTACAAATTATAAGAGCACAAAATTTTGATCCGGACGCGAATTGAACCCGCGTTTGCACGAAATAGTGCTTTTAAGAATTTAGAAGTATATTATTTTACCTTAACTGAAAATTACCCGTTGTTGGTAGAAAGTATAATCCATATATTTTATCTAAAATTTTACTTAAACATACCTAGCACTTAAGGTCTTTTAAAGAACAATCGTTTCTAATTCACTAATCCTTCATATGGACATAAAAAACTGACTTTGTAAAAATACGCGTATTTTTGCGGATGACAATACATCCTGCGAGCAGTACTGACAGACAACCGTTATCAAAAAAAATTGTGCAAGTATTGTATTGAGATGAAATATGTAAGCAAAGCAGCAAAACTTAAGGAGACATAAACTAGACATAATAAGAGATAAATACCTCAACCAACTAGGTGAGACAATTTGTACTGCAAATATACGGGTATGCTCACTTAGGTCAACTCAGATAGATTCAACTACAAATGGAATCAGGTGGATGCTTCAAAAGATTGGGTGAGTTTGGGATGCCCACGTTACCGTCTCGCGTCGCATTGTAGGCGGTTCTGTATTTGCAGCACGCAGGGTACGCGAAGCCATCGACAGGCAAGGGTTCGGATGCAATATATTGCGTCAGCACGTCCGAAGTCCCTCGATCATATTCATAACTGGTGGAACACCCACTAAACTGGGAACATTCAGGTTAAAAATCGAGACAAAATTGTATAACCCTAAGCCCGAGACAGGAAAACACATCGAGAGGAGAAAAGAGACAAAGTTGCATTACGTTTTGTATGAGACACCAACACCATAAGAAGAGAAATAAAAAAGACTTTTACATTACAATACATCAAAACATATCGAGATAAGAAGCGAAACAAAAATATGCAAACAGTTGGGTAAGCTGTTCCACAAGTGAGAACATACCACACAAGATTTAACTTGTACTTGGTACTAAATCCAGGATCCAGGAGGACTGTGTCATGTTTGCAAGAATGCTCAGCTCTAAGGCAGCCAAATAAGCTATAGGTTTGAAGTAAAAAAGTCGCGAGATTACAATAACCGGATACCCTTGGCACCAACAACTTTATTTTTGTAAGTTTTACGACGAATCATTAATAAATCATGTTTAGAAGCCCACCAGAACAACTGATTGAAATGTATGAAACAAACACAGGTAGCTTTTCTCGAATTTTAGGAAAAATATTTCAACAATGTTTTGTGAACATATTACCTTATAGTATACAAATTATAGTACAACAACAACTACAGCTACAACATAGTATTATTTTTACAGCTGTTTACCTTCTAAAGTGTTCTTATATTATGTTTTAGGAGATAATCTACACTTTGCTGGTACCTTAGAGATTGATTTCAGTGTGGTCGACACGTGTAATGAAATGATGTATACATGTGTAGGGTATTTTGTGTATGACCATCTGACTGGCTATCTTTCGAGTAGAAGATCTATTAGTGTCAGTTACAAAATGTCAAATGTAATTTAAAGATTTAGCCCATTGACACCTTTGACCTTATCATCATTTACCAACAGGTGAGATTGTGGTCATAGGCTCACCTATTACAGTATTATATACATTACTGCTCTTTAGAAGACGCTGATTGCTTCTTCTTAGTGAAATTTTATTTTATCTTTATACGAGTATCATAATATCAAGCCTAAAGTGCCTAAATCTGGGTGGGTAAAGCAAACAAGAGTAGAAAATGACAGACATTTTTATTGATCGTCGTAGTTCACCGTACATATAAGTGTGATATAAGCGTGGAACTTTACAAAAAATAAGTTTAACAAAAGAACCTACCACCAGTGCCAACAATTGTTTGTCTGTTCTGATCCGATGCAATTGAATGGTTTTAAATACATTTGCACGCTTCTGATATAAATGCTGAAAATTGTATGGTCTGCTTTGTTTTCTTACATCTTTTAAGCGACACGTTTATGTGAAGGGGTGTGACGATGAAATTTAGAAGCCGGTTTTATAATCTCCACATCAAGGTCAGCAGGATTTCGATTTCACAATATTTTCGCACATTATATGCTAAGATATGTCTATAATTAGAATATTTGGGTAAATAGATCCCGTTTCAAATTTTGATTTTCTGTTTGGAATTTTCAGGTGATCCGACAATTTTTGGGAATTTGAATCCTCCGGAGCAAGTCCTTCAAGCCGTCCATGAAAGTTTAGAGTGGTGCAAGAGTCGGAGTTATGGTCCAGCTAAAGGGCATGCGGAAGCGAGACAGGCTGTGGCTGAGTATTGCGCTCACCAGGGAGATGTGTCCGCCGAGGATGTCACCCTGTGCAGTGGTTGCTCTCATGCAATAGAGCTGGCCATTACGGTACTCGCTAACTCAGGACAGAACATTCTAGTGCCCCGTCCGGGTTTCATGATTTATAAAACGCTGGCTGAAGGACTGGGGATTATCATAAAATATTATAATCTACTGGTAAATATACTCTCTTACCAATACGATCTTACCTAAACGTTTTAACGGAAATGTCTATGTTTGTTTTGGTAACAAACTAATAAACAACAATGTAAGATAAGGATATCTGAAAATCGTGATTATCTTACACTTTCTTAGACCCAAGTTCACAAACTACACCATAACCATTGATTACCTAATCATAGCGTTATGAACAGTTTTTTAAATATATCACGTTTTTATGATGTTCACCATCCCTAGAAATCGAACGATTTTGAATTAACGGTATAATGATACTTTGAAAAGATGGTACATGTGTCTGCATACATTTGATTTTATCTGAGTGACATCCAAATAATTATGGTAGGGTAACTACAAAATATAATGCCTGTTAAGTCAACATCATGTGCGTAGCGTGTGCGTCGTGTTATTCAGCCCTTTTTCTATGATTTATGTCGACCTCAACGATCTCAAAAGGAAAAAACGGAACCCTTATAGGATCACATTGTGGTCCGTCTGTCTGTCAAGAACCTTTTTCTCAGGAACGCGTGGAGGTATAAAGATGAAATTCATATCAAATACTCACGTCTACTGTCCCTTGGAGCTGTGAAAAAAATAAACTTCGAGGCCTACGTAATCAATCGCAAAAATAATTTTACCTTGAAGTTTTCAGGGTGTTAACTTTCCATAACGTTAAGGGCTTCACATCTTATATCGGGCATCGTACAACGTAAATAATTTTCTTTATAACTAGTACAGTACACATCTTAATTAATAAATAACTATAATTTCAACACTGAAAACGAGTTGTGATTTTTTTTGTCACTTGCGGGAAAAAATAATCAATTTTCCATAGCGCGCGCATGGCGATCGGCCATAGACTAAAGAATTAGGTTTCTTTTTTTTTGCTTTTGGCGGTACGCGTTTTAGCCACGTAAAAAAATGGGCTAAGTATTTAAAGTTTTCTTTATTACAGAGAAAATAAATGTTATATTTGAGTAAAAGTTTTATTTATGAAATACGTACTAGTTGAAATTATCTATTTAAATTCTAAGTTGTATGAAATGAGCAAAGAATAGGTAACTATATTAATTTATTTGTACTAATGAACACGTCTTTTTTGTAACGAAACTTTTTTAAGAACAAAGCAACTCAATATTATTAAAAGAAACTCTACTCACTTGGGAATAATAGCAATGAAAAACTCATAGTTTGATTACAGGTGTCATTATGTGCCTAATTGCGGTGAAATTAGAGCCACTTTATGAGCAAGCAGAGACGGAATCGTCCAAACATTTTTGTCGTTCAAGTAATCACAAGCTGTGTTGGTAGGTAGTAGGATTTCTAATCAAAATGTTTTTCTCGTGCAACTTGAACTTTCCTTCTGTCAGCGTTGTAACGTCTTAGGGCACTTTATTATATAACTGCACATAATCTCCTAAGAAGGACATTTAAGTTGTATTTTCTAATCTAAAACCTAGCACCGCTTTTTTATCTTTATTCCTAGTGTTATAATCGTGCTACCTACACTGTTGTATTAAATTTTACTGAAATTTTAATATTTTAATAAACGACTGTTTTAACATTTGTTGGTGAACTCGGGTCTAACTAAGATATTACACTTACATGAGAACGTAATTACTGGCAGCTACTTATACCTGGTATTTTCAGTGTACCTACCTACTTAGTCACAGTGTACGACTGTAACTACCCAAAAGAATTTCAAACTGGTTGGATTAGGTAAGTATTTTTAGGGTTTCGTACCGAAAGGTCAAAACGAAGCCCTGTTAATGAACCTCCGCTGTCTGTTTAATTACCCATCCCGTCCGTATGTCACGGGTCTTTAGACTGTGAGCGGAATCAGTTACAAACCTGATAATATATGTAAGCTTTGATCTACAGAACATAAACAGAATAAAAGAAATAAATAGATAGAGTGCCATAAAATTGGACAAGTTTATACCGTTTTTAAACTTTTTGATATAGAGTCAATCTAAATAACTTAACTAGATAGTAATCTCGGTAAATTATGTACCATATCCTCTTTAACCAACAAATACTGAAAATACCGATATATAATGTGATTCGAAGCTGTGATCAACACCATCAAACATTTTTTTCGTTTTCGGACTGTTGCAATGCGAAACCTTTGAAAGAGCGAGGAGCGGCTCGTACTTGACCAGATTTTATAATTTATTAGGATGCTAATATAGCATAATATAGACAGAGAAGATGTGGCACAGAATATAAAATAGTGAATACTCAGAGGCCAGTTAGTATGAACAGGGGTGGCTAGCCAAAGCTGCTACGCTACCTGCTGATCCGATATTAAATATGCGACATCAACAAGTTTCTAGAAACATAACAAGTTTCCAGTTTATTACGAATATAATTTGCATATTGGATTCTCGACTAATATACCAGTACTCAGTTCTCTCTACAACTGCGTAAATCCTTGATTAAAGGTTATCGATATACATAGATGGTGTAAAATGTGAATGAATTCATTATCTTTTTGCAGCCGGAACAACAATGGAAAGTAGACATCGAGGACTTAGAGAATCAGATAGATGACGATACTGCAGCCATAGTTGTTATAAACCCTTCAAATCCGTGTGGCTCCGTTTACAACAAAGAACATTTGTATGAAATCTTAGATGTAGCCTCCAGAAATCGACTTCCTATCATAGCCGATGAAGTGTATGAACATTTCGTATTCACCGGCCATGCATTTGCAGCTCTATCGTCGCTATCTAAAGATGTACCTGTTCTATCTTGTGGTGGACTCACGAAGAGATTTCTAGTTCCTGGATGGCGAATGGGCTGGATTATACTACACGATAGAAATAATATTCTAGGGAAAGAAGTCCGTAGAGGACTCGCAAACTTATCTACTAGAATTCTCGGCCCTTGCACTTTGATACAGAGGGCTCTGCCAGCAATATTAAGAAATACGCCGCAAAGTTTCTTTGATGAAGTCGTGCTATTCATTGAGGTGAGAATATATAATAGTTTATTATTATTATAACCTAATGATTTCCTATTCATTCCATTCCATAACAGCGATCTGTATTTATATCTATCGTAAGTTTAGGCGAATACTCCTATTTATGACAAAGACGTAGCAACGCAGTACGAACTGATATTCATGATTAAAATAAGTGTATAGATAGGTCCTTTTGGGATGATTGCTGCGCAGAAGATTCGTGGTTCGAATCGCCGCTTGAACTTCACTACATGGTAGTGGGGTATTTCGCAAATGCCCGCTTTGTTATCTACTACCCTCATGTAGAAAATCTGTCACCATGAACCTAACGGTTTGTTCCAGCAGCTGTTCTTGGGAAGTAGTTCGCATTCTTGCCTGTTTACCATATCTAACGACATGATAATTTACCTTTAAGCGAGGTTGCATTTTGGTCAAAGGCTAGCTTATCAGCAATAAAATGAAACTTCAAAATGCTCTCCTTTAGGTACTAAATGTTTTTCGCCTGCTTAGTCATCTGGTAAAGCAATGTTATCTAAATTTGACTATGTTTAAGTTTCTAAAAAAAATGTTTTTTTATGCACATATGATGTACTTGGAGCAAGGGCAAAGCAACAGGGCCTACAATAAATGCAGAACTGCCTATAAAAAAAACTGCTCATATTAAAACAATAGTAATTGTATCCAAAATTTCAAATAAAACACTCTTTCAGAGCCAATTGACGTAGATAAAATAATTCATGTAACAAAACTTATAGGTATATATTTACTATATACTATTATATGTATATATAATAATGGAGTTTGGCCATGTCCAAAATAAGATCTTGTTTAAGTTGTAATATATTTAGGAGTAGGTATCTACTTGATGACGATATTTTTTTTTTTAAACGGCGGTATGCCTTTATTAAACAAAATACTATGAACTATATACAACACTACAGCTACTACAATAAAGGCACTTAGACAACCTACAAGTCATAGCAGACTCATAGGCAGTCCAAATGCTCCAACCCACTCCCAGTTGGCAGTGTGCCCAGCATGCTGGCAGCATTGCCCCGTTGAATTGCAATGCTTATTCGTTGACGATAAATTAAATAAGGAAGTTCAAATAAAATAAAACATAAATGGAAAAATCAAGAAACTTATGAATATTTTTAGAATATTGAGAGATAAATTAAAAGAATAAGTAAAATATCATATTTGAATTTTTTTAATCATGTATTATGTATATACCTATTATAGTTTCTAAGGAACCGTTTCGATACCACACTGATCAACTATAAAAATATCAAGAAACAAAATTGATGTGCGTTCGTCAATTCATTTACTCATTTCACAAATACTCACCTAAATCAGTAATTGTTTTAGGACATGGGTATCGATTCAAAAGAAAACAACAATTCAAGGTGTGCACATATAATTACAATTTAAAATATTAATTCATTCATCACAGTAGTCAAAAATAGTTTGAAGTCGGGTAATGCTCAGATGATCTTTATAAATTGCACTTAAAATCGCACTTAATACGAACATTTTCATGAATATTTTTATGTCCCATAAATCTGTGGTGCCACGCAATATTCAAAAAGTCCTCACAATGTAAAGACTGGTGACAGTTAGTTTAAAACAAAGTGTTTTCTAGAGCCAAATAGTTCCATTTTTGATTAATGTAATTACTTTTCAATATATTGTTTGTGTCAGTGGCTAGTTCTGAAAACATAATTATAGTGCGCCATATTGTGTGCATATGGGATAAGTTCATTTATATATAGGAAGAAAAATAACTACCCCATTAAAATAGGCATATTGAATATAACATTGAGGGACAATATTGAGAATAAAGTTTTCCAATACAACAATTAGATAATTTTGTTATTATACCTGTATATGTTGTACCTATATTTGTGGTTTCTGCGTGGAAGGGTGACGGCTCAATTAAAATGCATTAGTGTATAACTGATCGCTCCGTGCTTCGAAGGGCAATGCCGTCGGTCCCGGTTGTTGCCAGATGACAGTAGTCTATTTTAAATGCCTTCAGGCGCGGTCTGATAATTCCAACTCTTTCTGAGAGAAACGCAAGTATCCCACGTGTAGGAAAGTAATGGGCTGATGTATGACGGTACAGGACACGTGGGCCTGATCTATTTTGACTAATTTTGGGACAGGAGTTGTACCTGATTATATCAATGAAATTAAGAATTATAGTACTATAAGCTTGACTAAGAAGCTGGTTTTGATACTTTATCGGGTGAAAGGGAATGAAGAAGGTGTTAGGCCACACAGCATTGTTGAAGACATAATAAAATAACCTCGATTTTCTTGCCAGTTCATCGCCCAGTGAGCTTATAACCCATTTCTTTAACGTGGCAGAATATAGACTATTCAATATATTATTTTTAATAATTGACCTCCATAAGAGCGTCTCTCACTATCGCTAACACCTAAATTGAATAAAATATTTGGACTCTGAAATTTACTGGCTACTTTCAATGCTGAACTTTATGTATAAATAAGGATAAGATGAAGTTCGTGTCTGTCTGCCACCTGCAAAAATTTAAGTTTCAAACTCGACAACTGTATACGAATGCTGAAACTTTAACATATAAAATGAAAAAAATACATTTGACATAGACGTGTCCGGTCAGCTGTTGTAAGCAACAATGACTTCTTCCTGTACTTCCCGAAGGGGTCGGCACCCACCTTTCGCCAGACATGTTTCGATCCCTTGTAAAAGGGGACGAGTCTGTTACTAACAACTGGTACAGTTCCAGACTCTTATAGCTACAGAGAAATTCTTTTTTTCAGAAAAACACAATAGCAGTTGTATGTTTCAAAAAATATATGTTATTTTACAGAATCAAGCGAAATTGGCTTACGAAGAGCTACGGTGGATTCCAGGTTTGCGTCCGATAATGCCACAAGGGGCTATGTACATGATGATCGAAATAAAGATGTCCATGTTCCCAAAATTCAAAAGTGAGCTGCAGTTTGTGGAGCGCATGGTTGCAGAACAGTCAGTCTTTTGCTTACCAGGACAGGTTAGTCATGGATTTTATTTGGTATATTATAAAGTAGCTAAAACTTCATAGTTCACTCTATAATGCCTGTTTCCGTCTGACATGGTTATATCAAAATACATGTTTTGATTAAGTGAGGACATTAATTATGTGATATAAGCTAGCCATCGGATAACATGTACGAACATAATTATTCAAGTCCATTTCTGAGTTAGGTACTCTGACCTATATCAGTGGTCATAAACAATTGAGAGAATAATACAGAAAACGCAATGACAAAAACAAAAATAATGTTCACATATTTTTTAACCTCCACTTCCTCTTCCAAGAAAGGAGGAGGGATCAGTATGCATGAAAAAAATACGTTTTTTTTATAAACGTGACAGTCTTCCAATACTGAAATCTTTTGACTGACTTGTGGTTATCGCATCATAAAAATCGAAGCTCAGAGTGTCTTGAATCAGCGAGGTACGGACTTCAACAGGTTATTTCATACGTTTGAGTATGAAAGTATGAAGTCGGTTCCGTTTGTGCAAAGATTTTACCTTGAATACGGATGGAAGATAACCACTTGGCTGTCGCAAAAGAAAATGCATAAAAAAAATTAGAGCCAGGTGTGGGGCGAACCCGCGTCTTGCGGCTATAATACATGCAATTTTACTGTCTTCGGTACTATAAATCAGAGATACCGATAGCTTCATATTTAAGTACCATAAATGCGGCCACTCTTAAAATTACTTTATTTTGTCCGAAGGGTCCGGGATATATTTTCTTATATTTAGGTGCTGTAAAACAGGAAATGACATAGGCGTATCTACAGCAGGCTTAGATGTAAAAAATATTGCTCAGTGGCATCATTCAGGAAGTAAATAGGGGTATACATTTGTAGAATCGCAGCTCGACTTCCCTCTTGAGGTATATTGTACACAGCAATGATAGAGCATTTGGCACTTGCTAAACTTCTCCTTGGTAGTATTGCTATTATTTCTTTTGTGTTTTTTCGTGAAAATAAAGGATTGCCATTAGAGCTGGGACGTACAGTTGCAAATAATGAAGTACTTATTGTTTATGTCTATATATTGTATTGGAATTATTGTTTACGCTAGTTCAAGGAACGTTTTAATTTTAAACTGAAGGTCACCAGAAAATTTCAAATCTCATACATTTAGTTAAAACAATCACTCTATAGTAAATACTAAACGTCAAACCAGAGTGAAAAGTTACTCAACTCAAAGCATGTAACACATAAACTGGAGGGTTGAGTCATCTAATGATTGGCTGATCTTTATTGCTAAACAGCCATGAACTACCTTAAGGACCCTGTACTACACGAACGCCATGAGCTAACATCATCATCATTATGATCACCAAATGATTCAAGGAGCTAACTAAATAATTGTAGCTAATAAGGTGTTATTATTTTTTACAGTGTTTCGCGTTCCCGAATTACATGCGAATAGTTCTGACAGTACCAGAAGATATCCTGAGAGAAGCGTGTCAGAGGATAGCGACCTTCTGTGCAGAGAACATAGTCAACAGAGAGAAATTAAAAGAGTTAACGAACAATGAAGTATCTGCAGTTAGTAATAGAGCGCCAATTTTCGCTGACAATGGATTGGCACGCGTAGCTTAAGAATAGTGTAATAAGTATATAGCGCATTCTATACAAACGTGGTTTTGTAATATTTTTAAATACCAAATGGAATATTGCAATTAAATAAAACTCTGTGAAATATTGCTTGTTCAAATTTGTTGACTCTTGGTTATATTAGGCACTTATTTTATTTTACATGTGTAAACACAGTAAAATAATCTTAGAAGTATGATTTTTCTAACCATTTTGAAAATACATTCCGGATTAGCAACCCAAATGCAAACCCGTATTAGCCTAGATATCTGAAGCGCTCGTAGCGAAGTCTGCTTATCCGTTCTGAACCGATCAGCAACGTCTGCCGCGGTCATGAGTTGGATGGGTGACCCCTTGTGGCATTACTACTGAGCGCTGCCGTGTTTCGGAGGGCACGTTAAGCCGTCGGTCCCAGTTGTTGTCTTAAGATGGCAGTCGTTATAGCATGGTGTTAGGGCATTTTGCAAATGCTCGCCTGGCTAGCTACCACCCTCAAGTAGAAAATCTGCCGCCAAGCACCTAACGGTGTGTTCCGGCTACTGTCCTTGAGAGCCAGTAATTCTAGGTTAGCCTGAACAACATCTTCGACCACGTCATCACTTACCATCAGGTGGATAGTAGTCATAGGCGAACCTATCAGCGATAAATAAATAAATAAAAAATATTAATCTCAAGGTAAAGTATGCCAAAACTCTTTGGCTTTGAACACCTGGTATTTGAAACATTACAAAATCACGTCTGTGTTATAGGTTCCAAGTGGAAATACTCAATGAAATTTTGCATACATGACTTTGGAACTAATTTCTGTGTTCGAGGTTTGCCAGCGGCATGATCATCTTTGTTTTTTTTAGACTTAAGAATTCCAAGAAAAACAATTTTCTCTAATGGAATAAGATAAGACATAAGAATGGGTGGTTGGTATAAGATCTATTTTGTTATTAGAAAGTTTGAAAATGGAATTGGCCGCAATATATGTATGTTAAGTATATACATAACTTGTTTATTGCTTTATCAAATATCACAGATTTATTATGCGTAATTTTTTTTGCGCTGTTTTTATCATGAAATTCTAACTTTCATTATGTCAATCAGTCAGGAGGGACATATACGTCTTCATAGTGAGTCCGTCGTAGTATTCAGGAGCTTATGTTAATGTTGTTCGCAGTTTCATTTTCCTCAGAATTCATTACACAATTTTGGTTAAAGGCGTTTCGTTTAATTAGCCAATGGACTATTTCTGTAAATACCGCAAATAACGTCCATATAATGAAGCAATTGGTCTTAGCTGATCAGAGAATCAAGCAATGGGTGTTATCTAGACATATTGACATTAGTAAGAAACAAGTTTGTGAACATTAGGACATGTTCATGAATTATTCATGCCCATTGCCTGCAACTTTATAAAGCTCAATTTTAACAAGGAGCACTTTTCTCGTCTCTGGATCCCCCGCACCAGCTCCTTCTATTATGTGGACGCCGCACCGTTTGATATAAGACTTATGTTATCAAGCATTTTTGGACTAAGTGGAGGATAAGGAATAAGAGACTATGTTGCAAATGAAGATCCTGTGATGAACTTCTAGGTACAACCGTAGGCAAATTTAAAGGTTTAAACCTAACAAGAAAATGTAGGCCCAATATTTGGGACTGTCGAAAGATTTCAATGCTTATTGCTTGTACCCATAAAAACAACATTTAATGTTAAGTACTATGCATTAATACTTGGCCAGCTTCATAAATAAATTAAAGAAAAAGAAAGACGCAAACTGTTTAAAGAAGTTTTTATTTTGGAATGCGCCTGTATGAATGGCCTTCCTTGTAGAAAAACGCATTGGCATAGATCAACAAAGACAAGGAGCTAAAACTGTGGGGTGGGTAAACCCCACAGTTTTAGCTCCTTGTCTTTTTATTGTGTGTACTTGTGGCTATTTTCGTTTCAAAAAATGTGTAATAATTTAACAGGTTGCGTATTTTTAACCCAAGAAGAGATGAGGAACGCATGTTAATATACAACTATTTTGACGCCCAAGACAAAATGTATTTTTTTAAAGATATGATGTCACTCACAGAAAAAGAGCAATGGTATTATAAATCTCTATGATGTCACCAAATTATTCTATAATTTGCAGGAGTTTATATAGATACAAAATCTTTCTCTTTTCTTTCATACTTTCGTCTGCTCGTTACTCCATCAAATGAAGAACCAAGTCATGAAAGTGAGTTGGGGTAATATCGGTAGGATTTTCAACTAGTAGAAAGGATGTGGACCAAACTTTATTTTCTGTAACTAAGTAGTGACTACACTAGTAATTATTGTACGGAATTGGTTAAAGGCTAAACGTTTTTTGATTTTAATTAGAATATCGTTTTTTTTGCGTAAACTCGACGATTCCTGTTTCGTAAGAGTGCGGAGTCGAGACGTATTTTTGACCAAGTTGAAGAATTGACCATTAATGGGTAAGTTTTTTGTTGTGTAAGTACATATTGCAATAATAAATAAATAAAAGTCCGAACTTTTATATAAAACCTCTTATATTACTTGGCGAGTACCTATATCCGATTTTACCTATAGTAAAATTTTATATAAAAGGTTTTTCTCATGACAATTAGACGCATGACTCGTCGTAACAATTACTTAAAGCGAGAGTCGGAGCAGTATTATTTAGCGCCTTTGGTTTTCGTGATAAATAATAAAAAACGTTACTACAGCCCGCTTATTAATTAAATAACTTTTAACGGTTTAAATCGCGTATATTTATTATTATTTTTATCAAATACAGTTACGGGGAGACTCCAAAGTGTTTGTTTAAAGTGTTTTAATTACTAAGAATAAAAATGGCATCTAGCACAATTTTGTCTATTTTAAAAATGTATCGGAAATTTTATTCCTACGGTCTCAAACCACCTATGATCTTACCCCTACCTTAGCTATGCAAAATTTCATTGTCATTAGTCAATAAACACATGAAAAGACGTTTTGATTGTATGAACGCTAGGATTGCACTAGGGTTATGCTGTTTAGGAGGGAATCTCACCCTACCGAGCGTGATAAACGCCATGCTCGGTGGTGAGAGATCGTGGCAGGCGGTTGTCTCTTTCTGCCCGGTTAAGTTCGGGCCTACCGCTGGGGCAAGATGGTGACTGCTAACGCGACCCTGTCTTGCCCCACCTCGGCGGAGGACTGCTCACGGGGGGGTTTTAGTGGGTTCAAGTCCCACACATCCCCTTCCACCACCCCCTTGGTGGAAGGGTAGTGCGAAGGCATTTCCCCTCCAAAAAAAAAAAAAAAAAAAGGGTTATGCTGTTGATGTTCTTTGTCTACCCATTTTCTTTTCTTCCTTTTAGATCAAGACTAATTATTAGAATGTTTGTTTTTCTTTAATTAAAATAGGTACTAAGACATTATTTTATTGTTTTAATATGTTTATTTTTGCAAAAACGCATGCTCTGCGGATTACATTACAAAATTTCCGCACATGACTTAATTTTTGCTCTTGTAAATTTATAATTTTGTAATTACTTTATTATTTCTACCACCGATTACTTATTTACATACCTATTGCTTGCGCGGTATTTCAAAGTCACATCTGGCTAAGTACCTACTTGCTGTTTGTTTTAGAACCGATGTTATTAACATTTATATATTTACATGTATATATAAAACTTACTTTTGAATGTTTGGCCTTACTTTTATTTTATTGTTGTAAGTACTTACCTCACCTTGGTGTATCACAGATATTATGAATTTTAATTTTATTGGATGTCCAATATCCTAACCTATTAGAATATTGACATCCAATTTTTTTTTTTTTAAATAAAAAACAAAGTAACACAACAAGTAAAATTTTAAGAAAAAGAGTCGGTTGTCTTTTTGTTAAAATGTTACTTGTCGTAAACATATAATACGCATATTTCTACAACAATACTTACCCTACTCGTATATATACAATATGATTACAAGCACTATCGCGTGCTGAGCGAAAATCATATTTACAAATTTTTTGAATGCAATTTTTTTTAATTTTGTACAACAATAATTTGAAAGTGTATGTATATTACGCATTATTAAGGATAACTCAAATACTACTTGTCAGATCTCACTCAAATATAAATGGGACTAAGTACATGACAAGCACCAGTGTTTGAATAGAAAAATAACATCAAAATCGATACACCCTGTAATTAGTTGTGAGGTGATTGAATAATATATTATTAATAAAATTATATTGAATTTTGTATCTGTATGTGTGTTATACTCAAATATATTATTTAATAAAAAATTATCAGGGCATAATTTAGAATTTTAAATAGTTTAGAGCACCCCAATTTAGAATTATTATAACTTATTTTTACAATGAAGTCGATATGAATATTATTCAAAACTAATGTATTTTTTAATAAAACCCCATAAAATTAGAACTGCAGTGGTGATTTAGAATCTGACAAATGAACAGTCTTGAATGTACAGCCAACAAAGAAAACCATATTATATGTCGATAAAATAAATTATATAAAATTAATTTATTTAAAAATCCAAGATAAAAGTAACAAAGAAATAGTACATTGTACATCGAAGGGTAGGTACATTGTACAGAAGAAAACCGTCTCGAGTTTCCTATTAATCATACTCTCGAATAGACATAGAACTTTCTCCCGAGTGATACATAGTGCTTTATACTGCACCTGTGAGCAAAATATAATCATTAGGTAGGTACACACTATAACATTTCTCGTATTTGTCCCGAGACTTAGGACATAAAGACTACAGGAATTAAGTTCTTTATGACTTCTTGAGCTGTGGTATTTCTGGTGGCTCCGACACTATAATATCGTCACTTTCACTATCAGATGACATTTTTAAAAATTATTTAGAATAATTAAAAGCGTACTATTTTATTATCAATTTAGTAAAACAGAAATAAATTGCCGCGCTTTTTTATCGTAGTGCAGAGAAAGGTTATCTATTCATTGAAATATTGAAATTTGAAGAATTTTGAAGCAGTGATGGCTCAGTGGTATTGGCTATGGACTGGCGCGCAGCAGCTTCATGGTTCGAATCCCGCCGCGGGTTTGAGATTCGTCGCCAAGCACCTAACGGTGTGTTCTGGCAGCAATCCTTGAGAGCCAGTGAATTACAGGTATATGAGACTTAAAAAGTATGTCTCAAGGTGACGGCCCCGTGCAATTCGTGACATGTGACGAAATGCATCTGTTATAGGCAGAGGTTAGTCCGCTTAACATCAGGTGGATCTCAAGCTTGTTCTGTCAAAATAACTTAAAAAAAATGAAATTTCAGTAAGAAAAAACCACCTTTTTCCAATAATTTGATATACCTAACATAATATATGGATTTTCATACAACATTCCTTCACTCCGTAGCAGTGAAATTCCATAACTTTTCCCGCCGCACATTTATAACAGAGAACTTTACAATACGTTTTTGAATGAGCAATGAGTCACTTTCTGAGTGGGTGTCATCAATTGTGCAATAATTAGTATCGTAAGTTCAAATCAGACACAACATCACACAGTTCTACGCCATACTTTTCTGTTCTATCAGTTTGGTTTTCTGATATGAGATTCATCCTTTTGTGAACAGATGGTTATGATTAGATAATACTTTAGGATTACATTATACTCGTAGATAAACTGTGAATTGTCATTTTTTCTTGAATGATCTTTAAGACACATTTGTTATCCTGTGCTCAGTAATAGACATTAACTCCATTCATAGTAAGTGCAGTATACCAAGAAGCACAACACAGTAATCAAATGAGGAGATGTTTTCGATGGAAGACTCACTCGGCATAACAAACATACCCACAAACAATCTTCTGAAAGTGAAAACCAGTAATTGGAGATAAAAACGCAAAAAAAAAACATTAATTAAATGAAGTTCCATTTCAGTACGCGCTGCAAGTGGTTGCCACGAACTTATGTGTGACCAAAATCAGTAAATTTGGATAAAATAATACTATTGATATTGATGCGATAGTCGGATTCTAAAATTTCCAACACGAATTTGTTATGATATAACTGGTCACGTTTTAGCGAAAATTAGATGACAAAAATCGTTACCGTTGAGGAGGAGTTCCAAAAACTCCGTTATTCTGGAGTTCAGGTGTTTTTTATACCTATTTATTTATAGCTGATAGGCTAGACCTTGACCACAATCTCATCGGATGGTAAGTGGTGATATGATCGAAGGTATTGTTCAGGCTAACCTAGAATTACTAGCTCTCTAGAATAGCTGGCGGAACACACCGTTAGTTTCTTGGCGACAGATTTTCTACTTGAGGGTGGTACATAGCCTGGCGGAAATTCGCAAAATATCTTACCACATCCTAAGACATAATCTGTATCGACAGCTTATCGTGCCCTCCAAAGCCAGGATCGCTCAGTCGTGTTTGTTGGTTTGGTAACCGTTGTTTAAATTGTGTTCGCGAGTATATAATAGTGTTTGTATTATCTTGAAAAGTTATTGAACAATTTTGCACATGATTTATTTAAAGATAGAGTTAAAATATTTCATTTACACGCAAGAAATGTTAATCTATTCAATAGTTAGATATTAAAAAAAGAAATGTTAATCAATTCAATACTAGATATTAAAAAAACATAATATATCAGACATCGTACCAAACATTCTCCGAATCTCGAATGTTATCTTCGTAATTAGGTAGGTACTCCTCCTAAGTACGGGTTCTGTACAAAGAATGGGGTTGATGGGCAATAAATGCCTGTCTACTACCTTTTTTTTTTTTTATTGTCATGAGGAAAATGCATTTACACATACGCACCTGCCGGGGAGCAGGTGGTTATGTCGGGCTCAGGGTCAGTAGGGACCCCACTACCGACTAAAAACCTCATGGTGTTCCGTCGTCATCGACTAGTGACAGGTGCTGCGGGGTCACTCGCGCTCTCATCCGCAGCCCCCATCGACGTCGCTACCCTATTGAACGGGCCCAGCCTCTGGGAATGACCCCCCCCCCCCCCCCCATTGCCGCTTCGTGGGATGCCCCGGAACACGAGGGCATCCACACCTCATGAGGACCTAACCCTGATAGGGGGTGCCGGCCGTCCCCACAGCCGACACCCCAGGTCCTCTGAGCGGAGATGGAGTGCGAGCACGATCGGCTCGCCTCCGTGTCCGCGCTCTGCGGAGCGGAACAGAGAGAGGATCTCGCTCTCTTTCCCGCTCCTCCGCCTCCCTCTGAGAGACAATCGTCTCGCAGAACGAGGCCACCGCTTCCCACGACCTCTCATCACCGATCATCTTTACGATGATGACCGGCAAGGAGAGGTCGGAACCCACAACCGCGATCAGGGATCGCCGCGGTCCCGCTCCTCCTGGGCATGCCTCCAGTGCATGCTCAGCGGTGTCCTACAAGCAACTGCACTGGTGGCAGGCCGGGGTCGGCTCCCTTCGTGCGACGTTACACAGGTATCTCCCGAAACAGCCATGTCCCGTGAGAACCTGCGTAAGCCTGAAGGTGAGCCTCCCATGTCTTCTTCGGACCCACTCTCCGAGTACGGGCCGGATTGCTACGAGAAGCCGTCGAGCGCCGGCCCCCCTCTGCGTGGATCCTGCGAGGAGCCTCTCGCCCCACGTGGTGATAGCCGAAGCCCTGGCGACATCGCGCCACTGCGCTACCTCTCGCGGCGCCGGTCGTTCGTCCCGCTCCCGAGCCTGCGCTCTGCGCTGGTATACCGAGGCTAGGACTTCAGCCTCAAGGTCCCACGGGAGCAGTCCAGCGAGGACGCACGCAACTTCACAGGAGAGTGTGCGGTACCCTCGACACACTCTCACTGCCATCACTCTCTGCGCCGCAAGTAGGGCAGAGGTACTCTCTCGGCGGAGGGAGCCTGCCCATATCGGGGCGCCGTACAGGGCCATGGAGCTTACCACCGCTGTATAGAGGCGGCGGCAGCTCCCCCCTCCTCCACTAGTGTTCGGGAGGAGACGACTCAATGCGCCAGCTGTCCCCAGGAGTTTGGGGGACAGCTGCCGCATATGCGCATCGAATCTCCATTTACTGTCGTGGACGACGCCGAGGTATTTCAGCGTCGACCCAACAGGAACGGAGGTTCCACCCACCACAATGGTGGAGCCTGCAGGTGGCGCCCGTCGTCGGCCATCAAAATAAATGGCCTCTGACTTATGGAGCGCCACCTCCAGGCCCAGCATCCGTATTCTGCCCACGATCGTCGCGACACCGGCCGTGGCCAGAATCGCCGCCTCTCTGTAGTCCCCTCCTCGGGCTGTAACCAATGTGTCGTCAGCGTAGCAAACGACGCTGACGCCACGGAGGTTAACACCACGAAGAACCCAATCATACCCGACGTTCCACAGGAGGGGGCCTAGAACCGACCCCTGCGGAACGCCGCGCGTCATGGGACTTCGTCCTTCACCGTTCGTCGTCGGGAAAACTACCTCTCTATCGGAGAGATAGTCCCCGACGAGTCTTCGAAGGTACTGGGGCACTTTGTGGTGCTCCAGCCCTCCGAGTATCGTGCTCCAAGGCAGCGTATTGAAAGCGTTGGCTATGTCCAACGACACGGCAAGCAACACACCACCACTGGAGCACGCCTCCTCAGAGAGGTCGCGGACGTAGGAGATGGCATCCAGTGTCGAGCGACCTCTCCGAAAACCGAACTGGGTGGGTGCCAGATCGGGTCCTGTAATCTCCAGGTGCTTGACAAGGCGGGCAGCGACGACACGCTCCAACAACTTGCCCGCCTCATCAAGCAAAACGATGGGACGGTAGCCCGTAGGCTCATCCGCGGGACGGCCCTCCTTCCTCAGGAGGACAAGCCTGCCCCTCTTCCACCGCTTGGGGAATTTGCCCTCCCTGAGGCATCTGTCAAACAGGGTTTTCAGGTAGGGCCCCAGATGCTCGAAGGAGAGTGCCCACGCGCGACCCGGTATGCCATCCGGCCCAGGTGCCGTGTTTTTGGCTCTCATCCTGAGCAACGCGGCGCCTATCTCTCCGTCGGAGATAGGGGCAGGCTCGTCTTCGATCGCGTCGAGATCGACCATTGAAGCCAATTGCGCAGTGGGAGGCGTAAAGTCTGTCCCCGGGGCACCAGGGAACAAGCCATCAACCACCCTCTGGAGTACCGCCGGGAGAAGCGAGACAGTGGTGGGGGGGGCCCAGGGGCGAAGCTTTTGCCTCGCCCACATGTATGGGCGGCCCCACGGATCGCGCTCAAGCCCCTCCAGCAGCTGCTCCCAGGCTCGCTTCTTGGCCTCTTTAATGGCTACACGTAGAGCCCTGGAAGCCTCTTTGTAGGCGGCGTACAGGGAATCCAACACCTCGATCTCCCGCCGTCTCCGCCTACGATACCGTTGGTATCGGCGGCGCCTCTTCACACAGGTTCGCCGGAGTTCGGCTATCTCCTCCGACCACCAGTAGACTTGACGTCTGGGCTGTGGGGCCCGTGCGCGTGGCATTGCTGCGTCACAGACGCGCGACATTGCCTCACACAACCCTCCACGTCAATGTCCACTAGGGTCGGGTCTGGAGAAGTTCTATTCCACGCCTGGACGAGGGCCGCCTCCTGCAGTACTTCAGCATTGAGACGCTTCAGGGCCCATCGCGGACCGATCTCATGCGATCGCACTGCATCCGTCTGAGACGAGGAGACGCTGAACCGGATATACCGGTGGTCGGAGAGCGTTTCCACGTCCACCAACACCTGCCAGTCGCGTATACAGCAGGCAAGGTTTGGGGTGGCGAACGTCAGATCGACAATCGAGCCACCCCATTGACGGACACAAGTGTTTTCCGTCCCGCTGTTCATCACGCAGAGGCCAACCTCAGCCAACCACTCTAAAAGGGTTCTGCCCCGTGGGTCCGTCGCTGGGCAACCCCACGCCTGGGATTTGGCGTTAAAGTCCCCAAGAACGAGCAGAGGGCGGGGGCGGGTCTGACCAATTAAGGTTCCCACCTCGCTGAGGAGGGCCTCGAACTCGTGCAGGGGTCTGTTACGGGAGTGATAGACCCCCACGACAATAACTTGACCCACTGTAGCTGCCACGTATCCCCTGCCCCTCGTCACTCCTTCAATGGGGGGGCAGTGGGCCGGCGATTGGGTGGCGATTGCCACAAAGCCATCCAGGTCTCCTACCCAGTCAGGCCTGGGTGGTACCCTATACGGTTCGGCGATCACCGCCACCTTTATCAATCGCTCCGCTATGCTATGCAGGAGGAGGTCCTGAGCATCGGCGCAGTGATTGATATTCGCCTGGAGGAAAGTTAGGGCCATCACTAACTTACCTCCATAGTTTCTTCTCGCCCTTTATCAAGGGGAGACGGTCGCGGCTGGGCTCCTGCCTCAGTCGCGACGGCCTTCCGCCGAGCCCCTGACTTTGACGGGGGCTTGGCGCATGCCTTGCCCCCGGAGAGGTGGTCCGCTGGCTTACCCGCAGCCGCACAAAGTGAGCAGCGGGGGGCAGCGGAGCAGTCCCTGGCCTTGTGAGCCTTTTGACCGCAGCGATAACACTCATCGCTGCGGTCAACCTCGGCATGACATTGGGCCGCAACGTGGCCCAACGATAGGCAGCGGAAGCAGCGACGCGGCCTGGGGTCGAGGATGCTGACTCGCGCCGCCACCCAGCCCACCAGAACGCGCCCGCTGCCCGCGATCTTTTTCGCAGCGGTAACAGGGCAACGAACAAACGCCGTTCCCATCCCCGCCGGTCCTTTTCTTATGACCCCGATCGCCACAGCCGCCACGGGACACCCGCCCTGGACTGCTAGCGCGTTCGCCAACTCATCTGGGGTGGCCGAATCGTCCAGGCCAGTGACCCTCAAATCAGCGGTGGTGGTCGGCCTGGTAATTTTTACCTCCTCGTGTCCTTCAAACACCTCCTCGAGCCTCCTGGCGAGGAGATCCGCCTTCGCGGCACTGTCCGCGCCAGGAACCTCGAGGATCCGGGCCCCAGTGGCCGCCGTTCGGATGGTCAATGGCGGCAGACCCAGCTCGGAGAGCTTTATTTTGGCCTTGGCCTCACCCAAGACTCCGGCGTAAGTCATCTCTTTCATCGCCGCCTCCGGTTGCAGCGTGATAACCACAGCTGCGGTCCGGGGGGAGCGGAGTTTCGCCGTGCCCTTTGGTTTGGGCGGGGACGGCTGAGTTCTCTTCTTAGAGGGTGGCGGGGAAGGCGGGACCGTTGTCGGCGTAGGCGCCGGGTGAGCAGGTGTCTGCTCCTTGGTCGCCACCCTGTCCCTCCTTTTCCTAAGGCCACGCCTGGCCACCACGTGCCATGCCTCAGTCAATGGAGCCGGGGCAGGGGCAGGCACTATTGCGACGGCCGCAGGAGCAGAGCCCTTCGCTGCCTTGCTCCTAGCCTTCTTATTTTGCCCCGGGGTCTTCTCAGGGGCGGCTCCGCGACTTGGAGCTACTGCTGGTTGCACAGCAGAGCCAGCGTTCTTCTTCTGCCCCGGGGTGTTATCCGGGGCAGCACCGCGACTCGTGGTCGCTACCGGTGTCTGCACCTCAGATATCCTTCGCCGATCTACAGCGAGAGGGGGTCTGAGGGTTTTCGCCGGCAGCAGCCGTTCCTCTAAGCCCTCGAAGCGGGCGTTAATCATGGTGCCCACCTGCACCATGACCTTTCGCATCGCTTCGTCGCCAATGAGGGGCATAGGGGGCTGAGCCACTGGCGCTACCACCCGTGCCGACGGCATTTCTTCCATTTGTCGTCGGAGCTCCTTGAGCTCCGCCGCCAGCTGCTGGTTGGCCTTGACCAGCAGTGCCATCTCTTCGGGCATCGAGCGGGCCCGCGATTCCTGGAAGGACGCTTTGATGGTCATCGCAGCGTCCTTCAGGGCCTTGACACTCGTGCCCTTCAAATTCTTGGACTTGGTGGCCACTGTTAAGACAGTGTCCACCGAGTCCAGGAGAATTTTTTCCAGATGAGCGGCATCGCAGTCACCTAGCCTCATGTTGGTAGCCGGAGGCTCCGGCACCTTCAGAAACTGGGCAGCCGCTCTTTTCTGTTGCAGCTCCTCCTCCCGCGCCCGGTTCAACTCAGCCTTGGCTTTCGCCAGGCCCACGTACTGGCCGGTCGTGGGTGGCCTTCCTCGTCCTCGTCCTTTACCGCGCCTTGCGGTTGGGACCTTTGGTGACGGTAAGGGGTCACTAAGGTCCTCATTGTCCTCCTCTAGTCGTCGTTTTCTCCTCCTTTGGGAGCCGCGCGACGACACGGTCTCCCACGTCATTACGGAATCCGTCTCCGATAGATTCGGAGACGGGATCCGAAGCACTTTGTGCAGTGGGGTCCCTCCTGCGCCCGCTTCAGACGCAGAGGAAACGCCTGCTGCCTCCTCCTCCATCATGTCCATTGTCTTGCCAGTGTTGTCATTTGTAGCAGAATCGGTGTCCTTGTTGAGATTGCAGTAGTCGTCGGAGCGCGGGCCGGAGCCCGCGAAGTGGTTGTTGCCCCCCCCAGATACGGTGGGGCAGCCTTCTTTCGAAGGGTGGGATTTACCCACCTGGGGATTTTTAACAATCGCTTTCTGGTCCATAGTTTTTGTTCCTTTTTGAAGGGGTGAGGTCCCCTTTTGGTGCCCTCGCAACCGGGTTCCCCCCAGCCATGCATCCCATAGGCAGGCACCGAAACCGTAGGATTCGGAGACGCGTGATGCCCGACAGGGTGGCCGAGTTGACCCTCCCTGCCGCGCCGCGAGCCTTGAAGGCCTGCCATCCCACGACCCAAAGGTCCGCTGCAGCCGCTGTTAAGCGACTGCCGTCCGAGAGTGTGCCCGACAGGGTGGCCGAGTTGACCCTCCCTGCCGCGCCGCCGGCCTTGCAGACCGGCCATCCCACGACCCGAAGGTCCGCTGCAGCTGCGGAAAGGCAGCTGCTCCTCCAATTTTGCCCGACAGGGTGGCCGAGTTGACCCTCCCTGCCGCGCTCACCGTCAAAAGCATCGACGTCGCTCCACCTCGTTGCACGCCAGGATGAACCTGACATGCCACTAGCCTTGCAGGCCGGCCATCCTACGACCCTACGGGTCCGCTGTCCCTTCTCGAGACCCCAACTCCGCGGATGAACCGCCTGCTCGTCCACTGTGCCCTATGCTACCTTCATAGGGACACGCGGAGAGCACCTACTCGTCAGGATTTTAGCCAGCAGCCAACAAGATCCCATATAGGGAAGTTATTGACTGCTGCCCAGGGTGCACCGGCCCAAACACTGCTGTACTCCCCGGATAAAAGGCATCCGTAAGAGACCAGCAGCATTCAAGCACACGAGGAGGCATCCTAACCAAGCACCCCAACCTGTCTACTACCTAGCCATAGATCATATAAGACTTAGATGAAAAAAGTTTAATTACTTTTTGAAAATATATCTGTAATATACTGACCTGTCACATTGCCAATTGTAATGTAATTGTATTAATACTCGTATTATAAACGTTTCGGCAAAGAACGGTATTTATCTTTTCTTACTCGAAGATCTTTTGCCTGCAAAATATCAAAGACTTGCTCAAATTTTTTAAATGAGTTGAGATGTTTATCTCCGTTATAATAATATAATCTAAGAAAATTCAAACGTAGGGCAAATGAGAAATTAATTATTCCAATAATTTTTGAAAAAAAATCAGGGATTACAATCAAGACCGTAAAACTGGAAATGGCTTATGCCACTGCCGTTTCACTGCTTAGAATGAAGTGATTCACTATACCTGTGGGGTGCTGATAGAATGTCACCCACTCCCCCGTGGGTGTCGTAAGAGGCGACTAAGGGTAAAATACCGGAAGGTGGACAGCAGTGCCTTCTGAGCAACTGCTATCTTATTGCCAAGCGTGGGATTATAGCAAACACCACCTTAAGAAGGAAGGTGATGTTGTGACTGTGTTCAGCAGTGCACAATCCGGCTGATATACAATAAATTAATTTTATTTCTTGTGTATAATCTTAATGTATATTACTGTAACAGCCGGATCGTCCACTGCTGAACACAGCCTTCCTCATTAAAGGGGTATTTGCCATAATTCCCACGCTTAGCAGACGTCCTGGGGATCGCAGTGTAAGTTGGAGGTTCTTTAGAAGGCGCTGCTGCCCACCTGCCAGTATCTTTCCCTTAGTCGCCTCTTACGACACCCATGGGATGATATGGGGAAGTGCAATTCTAACCCGGCACCTCACGGGGTTGTTTTTGTTTATGTATACCTATTAATATTGAATCAATTATTGCAATGCTAGGTTCTTTGTGAACTGTATAGATACTATAGTGCATGAGTAACTTGTATGTTTATGTACCTATATTGAGCAGATACAGTTAATTAACGAAAATTCTATTGAATGAAAAAAACAAGATTGTAGAAGAATAAATATAATTACCTAATCCCGCGCTAGGAAGTTATCGATGACTTACACTGAAGGGCTAGTGTGCTCCCTGTAGGCATTTTTAATGTAGTTACTATTCTTCTCTCGTTGGAGAATATAGTGTTCTAGGGTTCTGTGTTAGTAAAAACTCCGCCAAAGGATGCTTTCGTACATTATTTTAGTACTGTACTGTATCAGCCAGATCGTCCACTGCTGAACACAGCCTCACCTATGTAGGGGGTATTTGCCATAATCCCCACGCTTGGCAGGCGGTTTGAGGATCGCAGTGCAAAATGGCAGAGTTCAAGAAGGCGCTGCAGCCCACCTTGTAGTATTTTTCCCTTAGTCGACTTTTACGACACCCACACGGGAAGAAATGGGGAGGTGCAATTCTAACCCGGCACACCACGGGTGACGGGTTATTTTATTATAGTACTATTTATTAATTTAGTACCGTATATAGATTGAACCTCAAATATAAAGGAACTAGATTCCTAGTATATTGAATTGAACTTGATGCTTTCGTGATTGGAGTTTTAACACATTAAATTTACAAATAGGTAGGGTAGACCGGGGGCAATAGCAACACTTTTTGATTTTCGGTGGATTAAACAAAAACTACTTATATTTTTTAAAATATGTATTTGTAACCATGAATCTATATTCAAAACCTACATAGTTTTTTGTTTAATTTTCATCAAATGTTAACATATCTAAGTGAAAATTTAGTAAGAATCATACAAGGTGCAGTGTTACAATTGCACTGTACTCATGGTCAATTGTAACAAAGAATATGATTCTTAAAAAAAATACTATTTTGTAATCAGAGATAGCTCCACTATCGTTTATTTGCGTACTTATTATATATTAATCAGTCTCTAATATAAGAAATTTAAATTTTCAAAACAATCTTATGTTATTAACGTAACAAAGTAACTAAATAGAACATAAACGCTGTTTTAGCTCTAAACAATAAACAAAATGAAATATTCCTATCCCTAAAATTATTTTGGCTTTAGCTCTGCTATATACCTGAGGATTTGAACTTACATTAATATAATTCGATATATACATTCATATAATAAACTAAAAGAAGTTTGTATGGTGTTACAATTGACCCATGGTACAATTGCCCCCATTAATGTATTATTGAAAATGTTGCGCTCATTTTGCTAAAACTATTTGAAGTTATAAAAATATTAAATTTGCGCGCTACAAGCGATTGAAGAGCACGAAAAACCCTGTGTCAATTCACATGTTAACATAACTCTAATTATCTGATTTACAATTGTAACAAACACAATATACTTCCTGTGGTGTACACTCTTCGTGAGCCAACATTTTGCAATCTGTGCATTGAATCCAAGTTTCATTAGACCGACTGGCGCTGTAGGGTTCCATGCACACAATACAAAAACATTCTTCATCATTACTTTCGTCATCGTGTTCTTTTAAACTTCTTGGTTTCTTTTGAGTTGATTTTGGTTTACTTTTTTCCTTTACCTTTCCCTTTTTCTGTGTTCTTTTTCACATTCCTCGATCTTTTTCTCCTTTCTGTTTCTTCTCTCTGGAATTAAAATGGAAACCCATAAAGTTTAAATACTAAAATAAACAAAAAATAATTGTTGAACATTATATTTTTTTTCAATGACTAATTTAACAAACCTTCCTTTAAGAAGTCAGTTTTTTTATCCAATGGTCATTTGTAACACGAGGTCAATAGTCACGTTACTATTGACCCCAACAATCATGTTACGTTTGCCCCCAAGGAGCCGTTTTGGAGATTTAGCATAATAACTCATAAAAACACACATAATAAGGCATAAATTATACTCAATTGCTTAGTTCAATACCTTAGCAAAGGTGAGATAGCAATATTTATTCAAAAATTCTTGCTACGATAGAGTAATAATTTAATTACACGAGAGAAAAAACTTACTTTGACGAGGTGAAATTCAAAAACTCCCGACCAATACGTCCGTATCGCCGCGATCACGCCGCCGACTGGTGAACGAGTCCGAACCTGTTCGACGCGTCGTCTGACGTTCGCACACATATGCAGCATGAATACTTACAGAGATATTTACAGTGTTACTATTGCAACGTGGTACTATTGCCCCCGGTCTACCCTACTTATTTATTGAATAATTGCAATGTATGGAACTTTAGGTATAAAGTTCTAAAGAAATATCAGTATGACGAAACATGAGAATACAAATCAATTAATGTACCTAGGTAGTAGGTAATTTAATATTTTACGCCCATCTGTTTGTTCAAAAAATTGGCCATGTCGGGCCCCGCTCTTCAATCATCATCAGTCTCTCACCGAAACTACGAGAAAAATTATCGATAAGTTCAGCTATTTACTATTTATATAGAGGAAATGGTGCATTATTTACCGAAATTTCAGTTAAATAAGATTGAGATAGATCACGTCGTATCAAAAACATTCTGAAATTCGCAGCACTCTAAGGTTAGTTCTTAGGCTATAAAAATAATTAATTATATTACCTATCTATGTTTTTTTATTAGTAAATACTACACACTACTAACTCGTGGTCCGTACTCTTGTTATTTTTTTTTTATTTTACATATAAATAATATATTTTATAACTTTGAGATCATCCTCCAAACATATCAATATTCTTCCTTAAGACTCTTATATTCTCAATCAGTAGGCAAATTTAGCGTCCGAGAGTTGCGGGCTATTAACACTACGTAGCGCTGCGCTCTAGACGCACAGCGCGCGACAGGTCGCTCGCTGTATGTCCCCAGCCGCACGCTATTAGGGTCACAGTGTATTAGTTGATCAACTTTAGGTATCTGCTACTAAATCCAGAACTGCATCTAAATAATTGTTTTGTTCTTGTGAACATTTTTATTCGCTTAGAATACAAATATGCGTTTCATAATAAGTACCTATTTTTATTAGATTTGGTTCGGATATATTTTAGGGTTCCGAACTCAAAACGCAAAATGGAGCGCATATTTATGAGTGCCCGATGTCTGTCTGTATGTCCGTCCGTAAGTCATTGGTCTTTAGCTCGTAAACGAAATAAGTAACAAACCTGAAATTTTGATATATTGTGTAGATCGTTTACCGAAACAAACGACGAATAATGGACTAGACTTTATTTATTTTATTATTTTTGTTACCAATACGTAGTAAGGTAGCTGAAGCATTGCATACTGGCATGTGGTCGTCTGTAGAGTAGGGGTGGGCCGAATATTCGTTTTATATTCGGTATTCGGCATATTCGGCACGTTTGCCAAATATTCGTATTCGGCCGAATATTCGGTTAAATCACCGAATATTCGGCAAAGGGGTAGGTACTCAAAGTTTGATTATGAGTTGAGTGTTAAATGTGTCCTAAATTTTTTTTTGTGGTGAGCAATTTGGAGTGCAGCTTTATATTTATGTCGACACTGTAGCTTTTTTTACAATAACGACAGATAAATAGATGGTTATTAAAACAATTCATAAGTATGTAGCAGGTTTGGGGTTAAACTACTGTGAACTCTTTATAATAAAATAACGTTATTATAATCAGATCTTTAGTGTGAGAAATTAAGCAAGGTTTTTTTTGATCAAAATTGTTTGACTTAATCACAATATTTCAGCAGACTATGAATCATATTTCTAGTTTGTCCTTGAAGTATACAAATTTGAAATATGATTCATAGCAGAGCACTTTTTATCCAAAATAAACACTTATTGTCTTAAAGTTTAAACGTTATATAAATGTATTAAACCAATATAATTGTTTTTAAGAAAAATGTAATTGCATTTTTTGTCATTTAAGAGATCAATCAATTACCCAAATATTAACATAGTTACTCAATTAAATTAGTGACATATGCACTGAGAAATATGAGATCTTTATTAATATGAGACCATATCAAATATATATCAATCATATCATATCATTATATAGGAGCATTACCTCAAGAAACCACATTTTTACTAACTTTTAATTTTAGTTTCATGAAAGTAAGTTTTCTATAAACTAATAGAAATTTAACAATTTAAGTCTTAAACAAATCACTAGAAGTTGTTTGGAAGTAGAATAGTATAGAAAAAGAAAACATACTTTTATATAGTTACATAATTGTCAGATAAGATAGATCAATAAATTACCCAGATACAAACTAAGTAACTAAATTATATTAGTGACATATACTTTTACAAATCTGAGATCTTTATTTATATGAGACCAAATATATTATGATATAGGACTTCATTATTAAAATGAAATATTATCCACTTGTGGACTTTTTTATATTAGCTGGAGATGTGTACATCTGTATATTTTTTTTTTATGCCTGATAGGTTAGCCTTTGACCACTATCTCACCTGATGGTAAGTGATGATGTGGTCGAAGATGTTGTACAGGCTAACCTAGAATTACTGGCTCTCAATGACAGCTGCCGGAACACACCGTTAGGTGCTTGGCGACAGATTTTCTACTTGAAGGTGGTAGCTACCCAGGCGGGCATTCGCAAAGTGCCCTACCACCATGCTGTAACGACTGCCATCCTAAAACAACAACCGGGTCCGACGGCTTAATGTGCCCTCCGAAGCACGGAAGCGCTCAGTAGTAATGTCACCAGCGGTCACCCATCCAACTCCTGACCGCGGCGGACGTTGCTTAACTTTGCTGATCGATTCAGAATGGCTAAGCAAACTTCGCTACGAGCGCTTCAAAACGTAAATATGTACGCATTAGCGCGGGGACACTGTTGAGATTTTCATAGAGACTGTGTATCTTCTATAGTATATTTGATTGAAGCCAAGCTTTGCCAGTAAGGTTATCAATTATGCCGAATATTCGGCCGAATATTCGGTTCGGTAAAACTTTTACCGAACATTCGGCCGAATGTTCGTATTCGGTGAAACCCATGTTCGGCCCATCTCTACTGTAGTAAATGTATAATTAGTAGGTATGAAATAAGTTGCGGAAGTTGAAAATAGAGTATTTTAGATGAGCATGGTACCGACCTTAACAAGTTATTGCATACTTTTCAATGATTTGTAAGTTTAGTTTGGCATAGGTATTCTGAAATACAACAAACTAATCGATGCTAATATTATAAAAAGTAATTATTCTATTTTGTTATTGTATATAACTGATAAATAAGATAAAGAAAACAACACTGTGCCCGTAGAAATACATGGACCCATCAAAAATAGTAATTCTCATTTTTGGGCAGATGTAAAGTAAAGAAGACAAATCATAGAAGACAAATTATCTACACACACGGGTGTGCGCGTAACATTCCTAGGTCTGATTTTTGCTTGCACACAGGCACGGTAATGTTATCTATACAGTATTTTAACTCGGCTCTGTCTATGAAATAACAACCTACAGCCGCGCTGTACGTAAACATGCGATAGGGTTGCCCGCCTCCAGCATTTTAATTACATTTGCATAATTTGTGTTTCTATTTAGTTTTGTGATTGTAAATATACTTTTTTTTTATATAAACAAATAAAATACTTTGTGAATTGAACAGGAAGTGTTCACTAGAATGCGTTTTGTTTTCTTGACCAGTAGGTAGATGTAAACAAAACACCATCTTTATGTTTGAATAAAAAATTGTTCTTAAAAATTGGCGATCGAAAAATATTTGTGAGACGTACGAAATGCTTTATTATTATATTTTAAGGTATTAAAAATCCACATTCTAATAACTACCTATAATAATATTATAACTTGGTTATAACTAGGTACTTATTTCACTCGTGTCAATCACTTTCCTTTACTCTATTCACTTTTTTTTTATTAGGTACAATTGAGACATATTTTTCGGGGGATAAAAGGAAATACTAGTCCATTAAAAAGACACACACAATGTACCTGCAACTATATGTAGAGAATAAAACAATTTTACTTACTAGTAAGTTAAATTATTTTATAGTACCTATTACCTTTCAGTTTCCAGGTAATCTAAAAAAGTTATCTCTGGATGCGTTTTTGACGAATTCGTGTAACCAAAAACAGCACAATATATAGTAATTAAACAACTTTAAACGGTTTAAAGTTGTTTAATTACTATGTGTAACAATCGCGAAAACCTAAGACAACAGCACAATATATCTTACTCGTCATATTTAATGTGTAAATATGTACTTGAACTTATTTCTGGTGAAAAAATCGCGCGGTTATTGTTAAAAAAACAACAAACATTCGCTCGTCTCTGCGGCACAGTCGCGACGCTCGAGACTGTCTACGTCTACGTACCGAGCGCAGGCCGAGATCGAGGCGCGTAGGTATAACTCGCGTTCCGTCCGTTTCTATGAAGTTGAAATACTGTGTTGATAACATTACCGTGACACAGGGGTGTGCGCCGACCAATGACAAAAGAAAGAAGAGGACATGAACTTTATGGTCGTATCGAGTGTCAAAAAAGAAAGTAAAATGGCGTCGGCTCCGCCCATTACCCAGTGTTGTTCATGAGTGTAAATAATTACTCTTTATTTATAACAAGTTCGATTAATCGATCATAATGTCAAAATCACCACAGTTGGGAAGTACATTTCGGCTCCTCTACTTATCAGGCGGTGTTCTAAAAGCATGAAAGATGGCTTTGGTGCACCCTATCCCTAAAAAAGGTGATCGCTCAGATCTAATTAAATCATTATTTTCGAGATATTCCATTTTTTTATAGAGTAATTGTAGCAAGATATTCGAGAGATCAATTCTTCAAGGAGGAAATTTTGCGACTGAAAACAATATGGCATAAGTAAAGGAAAATTATAAAATTTAAGTATAATTTCAAATTTAATCAATAGTAAAGAAATCAAATATTAATAAAAAAATGATTTATAAACAAAAGTCAATTATTTAAAGAAAATTTACTTAATGATGTTTTAGTAACATCCATGTGTGTATTAATACATCTAATTAACATCGATGCAACCGATCGATGCATTACATCGGAAAAAACATCGATGTATATTTTAAATGTCCATCTCTACGAGGGACGGCTGAAAAGTTCTGAGCCTAAGGTATTAAAAGATCAGATAAAAATCAAAATTTAATTTATTTTTCTATATAATCTCCCTCTACTTCAACGCATTTCTCACATCTTTTAGAAAGAGCTTGTAGCCAACTAAAAAAATAAGATGAAACTTTGAAGTAAAAATGCTCGTTCACGGCAGCTTTCATTTCATTATCATCCTCAAATCTTCGCCCTCGAAGGACTTTTTTAAATTTTTTAAAGAGGAAGAAGTCGCTGGGGGTCATGTCTGGACTGTAGGGTGGATGATTCACTTCATCAAAGTCAGTTTCTTGAAGGGCTTGCCTCGCAATTCGCGCCGTATGGACTGGCGCATTGACTTGCAAAAATAAAATTCCTTTGCTGATTTTCCCTCTTCTTTTTTCCACAAAAAGATTGCGTACTTTTTTTCAAAAGTGCTGCATAATACGCGGCGTTCATTGTAGTATTTTTTGAAAGATACTCAATGAGTAAAATTCCTTCCGAATCCCAAAAATAGTGGGCATGAGTTTCGAAGTCGAGTTTTCGACCTTAAACTTCTTTGGCGGCTTCTCTCCCTTTTCTATCCATTGCATTGATTTTTGTTTTGATTCTGGATCATACTGTCGAATCCACGTTTCATTCACGGCGACAATACGGTCACAATTTCGTCCAAATTGTCCTTGCACAAGCCGATAAATTCCAAAGAAGTTTCAACTCGACGCTGTTTATCGAGTGGCGTGAGCATTTTTAGAGCCCAATGTGCACTAATTTTATTCATGTGCAAATTATTGTGTAAAATATCACCAATTCGTTCCATACTGATGCTCAACTCTTCTGTTATCTGTCACATTTTTATTCGACGGTCCTCTAGTACAATTTTCTTCACTTTTACGATGTTTTCGTCTGTGACGGCGGTGTTTGGTCGCCCCGAGCGGGGGTCATCTTCCAATGACTCTCGACCTTACTGGAATAGTCTTGCCCAACGTTTGATTGTAGCAGACGATAGTCCAAATTCTGGGTAAACTACAGACATTTCTTCAAAAATCTCTTTTGCCGTTTTTCCCCTGTTTACAAGAAATTTTATGACGGCGCCATGTTCCAATTTCACTCATGGAAGTAATAAGTACTACGTACCGTAGTACTTATTATTTCCATGATGTCACTCAACTAGTGACTACTTCCGCGAATAATTTAAGTACCTACAAGTACCTTAGGCTCAGAACTTTTCAGCCGCCCCTCGTAGTTCTACTCAACAACCAGAAACTAAGATGGAGGGTTGGCCGATGGGCATGACCAAAGTGACGTCATATGTTATTGTTGCAATTTTAGAAAGCGGTAAAAGTAATGTTGTCTCTTGTTACATTAATACAATCACATGCGTGGGAGTGAAATGCATACACTTTTTTTATTTCTGTGTTGAAATGCATCGTATTTCTATAACGTACTAATATATAGGTCATATATTTCTAGTCCTCTTCTTTTTTTTGTCATTGCATTTCACGGGTTAATGCTATCACGACACGAGGTCTCGTCTGTGATTTAGGGAAATGTCTGATGTCTGTCACACTTTTGTCTGTCAGCGTCGTGTAGGGAACAAAACTCATTGTCAATGTCACAAACACCTCGCCCTGCGCTCTGTGCATAGGAATGTTCCGATACCATCAAAGTATCAATACCTATTTATATTAGTATTATTCGATACTAATAATTATGATAACCTATATGTATTAATAATTGCTCATATCGATAACCTTTTTTATGGCAAAAATTAAACTTCTTTTACCCGCTTGACGTGAATTAGCATGAGACTATCTTTTTATTATTGCAACAAGGCATGCTCCCCGGATTACATTAAAAAATCACACAATCCAAATTACGGGAGGAAAAATTACAGTTATGTTCAGGTCAACCCGCACCATCCACCCCTATACCCGGGGCATGCTCTGACCGCTAAAACAACATGGCTAATGACTCATAAATTTATTTGTCCTCTCGTTCTTAACCACTGTATGGGGATGGAGTAACGTGGATTTATTGTAATAAAATATAATTAATCTACATCAATTATTTCGCCATCGAAAGAAAGCATTACGTAAGTGCATGTGAGCAAGAAAGAGTTACGCCCGGTTTCTCGACGGCTATTCAAATCTATGAACAACTAACAAAGCTGCTAAGTTAACAGCACAATTTCCAACAAATTGCAAATTGGTCCTAGCGATTGCGTCCAATGGGGCTCTGAAATAGTCGCCTAACACTATTTGTTATTTAGTCAGCCTATGGGACGGAACTCGTTCAATCATGTGGCCTTGGGGTCGGTTCTGTCACTACGATGCGATCAGAAATATTTTATTGGTCACATTCGATTCGATTGAAGTACTTTTTACAGATACCAAGGAGGTATCTGAAAAAAGTACTTCTTTCTTCTACTTACTTAGTTATAGGTATCACTAAAATGATTTTAATGCGTAACGTACTTGATATCGAAAGAAAAGTATCGAGTACTACTACTACTACTACTACTAGTATCAGAATATGTCTGACAATCTCTGTGATCAATTCTATCTCTACTCCACCTCTACTCTCTACTGCAGGATTGTGACACTAGGTTATTTTAATTTTGCTAAATCAGTAATCATCGAAATAAAAAAGTAATTTAAAAAACTGATCTTTCGCACTTACATTGCTGTATATAGACAAAAATGTCTCAAGTGAAGCAAAATAAGAAATTTAAATGGGCTCTGGATTTTAATCAGAAGTAGGTATTACAAGAAGAACAATTAATGTCTCATGTTTGGGTCTTATAAGTAAAAATGTTTTCATTATAGAAGCCGAGCAGTTACTACTGAATTGCCGTCACCCCCTGGATACAGTCAGTCCAACAATGCAAGTTACACAGAGACTTCCAAGGATACTGATTCGAATCTATTGCTCATCAAAAAGTTATGGGACGTCGCCCTCGGTCCCCTGAAACAAGTGCCAATGAATTTATTTATTATGTACATGGCTGGCAATTCTATTTCCATATTCCCTATCATGATGGTTGGCATGTTGATAGTCCGCCCAGTAAAAGCTTTGTTTGCAACACAGAGCACTTTTATGATGGTTGAAGGAACACAAGCTGCTGGTCAAAAGTTTGTATATTTCATTGGAAATGTAGTGAACATCCTTTTAGCTTTATACAAGTGTCAGAGTATGGGACTATTGCCAACACATTCTAGTGACTGGTTAGCATTTGAAGATCCCACGACACGGGTTGAACATGTTGGAGGTGGCCTTTCTATGATATAAGATATACTTAGGTGAAATAAAACTTTCACTATCTGGCTAAGTTTTATTTAAATTAACATTGTATAGCACTAATAAAAATATTTACAATATATTAATCCTGTTTTGTTAATTTCATTTAGATTTCTTGCTGTCATCGTCTAGTTTCTCTTTTACAAATGCTTGTGCTTTTTCAAATAATACCTTTGGATTTTCAACCTTGTCGATCTGAAATACAAGAGTAAGACATACATTTTGCTAATTGACTAAGAGTACTACTATTAAAAATTAAAATTCCTGGTTCAAAAGCCTACACTACAAATTAATTGACAAAGAAATGTATGTAAAACAAACCATTTTCTCTTTTTATCACTCAATGCTTTGTCGCATGCTTCACTTGATCTCCTACAAATTGCTTCTACACCATCCTGTGGTTACAAAGTATTATAGTTAATTATTCAGAGTAAAGTACCTGTAAGAAAGAGGCCACTGTTTGTTTTTTTGAACCAGGAACTATTCTGAATTATGACCAGATACTTATGTAAATAGAATTGGTGTAGAAGGAATGTATAAGCCCTGTAGTGCCATTTACCATCCTGTGGGAGTCATAAGAAGCAATGAAAAGGAAAATAATAGAAGGTAAGCTGCAGCGCTTTCTTACATTCTGATTCCCAGGCGTGGGTATTACGGCAAACCCACCTAAATGGTGAGGCTGTATTTAGCAGTAGACAATCTTGGTGATGCAGTAATTTTACTAATGCATTCAGTATTATTAAAATGAACAATTACATGTGAATTTAAACACCCTCTTTTATATTTTATGAAATATATTAACATGATTATGAACTTTTAAATCATTGTTTATATATGATAGGATTACAATCATCATATACCTGATAATTTTGTGCTATGTAAACTCCCGTGTAAAGGCCAGCCCCAAAAATTATCTGGAAATAAATAAATTTTGATAAATACATTGTACATTAAAATACAATGACAAATTCGATAATTTTGCAAAATCTAGGAGGCTATCTTTGTTTGATAAGGTTGTTGAATTTATTTGTAATTAACTACTTTCAGTGACAAAACTATCTATGAAGTATCTACTATTTTAGTAGAGATGTGTGGCGACGTATATTAATTATAATTATTGTATATTAAATTATTTAACATTTTTGTTTTTTGATAGTGGGGATAGTCAACAATAATAATTTTGATTGCTACCCAATTTTGAATACCTTATGAATAATTAGTTTAATTTGCAGTAGACAAGTATTAATTGATGAAATCAGGAACTTACTCCAGTTTTGAGACAAGAGAACATAATTCCCATAATGTAAGACAGGTTTTTTTAGAGGTTTTAGTTAGTTCTACATTTTTAATTTAGCTGTACAAATACATATTTTATTTCATTACTTCTAATTTCACTTCTTAACATCTTAATGTCAATTGGACAGTTGTGACTTGGACCATAATGCCATTCCAATTTTGAACTATAATTTTGAGCAAGTAGGTGGTTCATAAGATGCGTGGTGGAATAGGAGCAAAATTCACGAAATAGGTGTTCATTAACTTTTTGTCCTCAATAACTAAGCCAGAAACAACTTATTTTTGTTTATAAAATGTTTCCAATTTGTCAGATGGTCCTGTGAACATGGCGGTGAAACGGGGTATTTTCATGATTTTGGCAGTCATATTTGCAAATACAAATTTCAATAAAAATAAAATCTTGAAAATATTCTACAGGTTATGTTCGGCAGGGATAATGTAGGATTTTAATGGTGAACAAATTTCTTAAATCGGTCTAGTAGTTTGTAAGTTTATTCTTCACATACAAAAATACTAATGTTTCCTCTTTATAATATTAGTATATGACATCAATATCCATTGTGGTAGGTATGGTATTGATATATCATCAAAAACAGTCATTTGTGCCATATCATGCTAGTTGTTTATTGTTTAGAGCCAAATAACAATGTGCTTCACATTGCCAAAGTTTCCATTGTGGCAGACAAAGAAGATTATTTATTAAAACAATTTTATTAGCATGGCAGTGTAGGTGATCAGATGATTAATATTTGCAGTGAGATGATTTTAAATGAAAATAATTATTTTTTTCTATGATAACTCAGACTTGGCCCCGAATTTCTTGCCCGTTCTACTTGCAGTGGCTCTATAATTTTTTTTGCTGAATGTGGCAGTACAATATAGAATATTTCAATATTAAAATTTGTAATTGACCTTCATAAGAACGTCCTAGACACCTAAATTGTATAATGTTTTTGTACTTACTATATTTTAACTGCCAATAAAATCCTCAATTAATTTAGAATGGTCTAAATCACAAACAACTTTAGAATAACTGTAATACTATAAGCAAATCAAGTTTTTAAAGTAACAGAATTATAAAGGTGGTGATATTCCCAAAAAAAATTAAAAATTATCACCCCACATCTCATATACAGCACAGGACAACAGTAGTGTTGTTAAAAGGGACACAAAGAAAATGGAGCCAAATTACGACACTGAATATTCATCCTTCCCGCAAAATAAGGTAGTACTAATGCCCACATAAATAAGACTATTTCTTAATAAGGTACTTTTTCGACAGTGTTGTAATGTTTGTCTACTAACTTTATATATTTTCTAACACAGTTTATTGTTTTATACATGAGAACTAAAGGACCTTTAACCTCTAACTTTATAATTATTTACTACCTAAATTATAAAGTAGTAAATAATTGTAAAGAAAAATTATTGCAGCACCAATTAAAATTAAAAAAATAACCACAGTTTTCTATAGAGTTCGGAGATTCATCAACTAGCTTTTACCTTAAAATATATACAGTACACAATATTTATGATTTTGAAAATATTTTAATGAGTTATTTATTATTCCTAATATCCCCTTACCAGTCCTTTGAACATGTTTCCAACAATTCCAGCCACTTTTATGTTTTAAATTTAGTTAAAACTTAATACCATTCAATAACTCAGTTTTGGCAAGAATATGTTTAAAATTATCTTCTTTCTTTCGAAATATCTATTTATAATTTTTACCATTCAATTCAATGTTACTTTTTTCGTACAATTTGATAGTGTTGCCAGCTCCAGCTAAATATTTTGCACGAAAGATTGTCTGAAAAGGGACGCAAACAAAAGGATGTTTTATTATTCAGTAGGGCCCAATTGTGCAACACTGCAGTTGCACAGAGGCATTTTGCTCCGATCCCCCCCATGTCTCTCGACAGCGAGACAAGCCGAGGTCCGAACCACAGTGGTGCCCTTGAGCTCGCTGTCAACCCCTCCTATTCTAGCGGCACGTTCTCGGCGTCCGCAGGAGACGGAGTTTTTACTCACATTCAAAAAGAAGGTTATAGACCCGTACCGTATGCTGTGAGCCAATTCGAATTACTTTTTTTGTTTGATAGAATGCCTTTTATGATCAAATCAGGTTATTTTCTGTAAATTCATCCCCTTAAAAGGTTAAAATGGTGTTCAGTTTTACAACAAATTAAAGTCACATACTGTATCAGCCGAAATGTCGGCTGCTGATTACAACCTCCCCCTATATGGGGGGGGGGGGGGGGATTGCCAAAATCCCCACGCTTGGCAGGCGTCTTTGGGATACATCAGTTCCTCAGAAAGTGCTGCTTCCTTTCTGAAACCTTCTGGTTTGTTATCCCTAGTTGCCTCTTACGACACCCACGGCTAGCGATGAGGGGTGACATTCTAGCCCGGCACCCCACCGGAGAAATGATGAAAAGACCTGTGTTTGATTTTCGAAGTAAAAACTTTATGAGGTAGGTATAAGCGTTCAAAATTATAATAAATGCAAGGCCGAGATAATTTTCTTTTTGTTAGATAGCAGCATATTTGACACATTTCAACTATGAAATGAATGTTGAAAGGATTGTGTAATTAAAACAAGAGTTTTAATTTTGCAATGTAATACGCAGGGGATGCGTCATTTCAAAAATAAAAATATTAGAAAAAGGATTGTATGTACTCGGATTTCTCTGATAATTGTAAAATAATTCAAGTGTTTTTTTTTAAATTATCAATATAGGAAGGTTTTTGCCAATGTCCAAGTTAGGTGTATTAATAATAAAATATTTGTTGGTTTTGGATCATAGCTTCAAAACTACATAACAATTTTTTGAAGCGCTCGTAGTGATCTTTGCTTAGCTGTTCTTAACGGATCAGAAGTTTAGCAATGTGCACCGCGGTCATGAGCTACTACCCTCAAGTAGAAAATCTGTCATCAAGCACCTAACGGTGTGTTCCGGCAGTTGTCCTTGAGAGCCAGTAATTCTAGGTTAGCCTAAATAATATCTTCAACCACATCATCACTTACCATCAGGTGAGAACGTGGTCAAAGGCTAACTTATCAAGCATTAAAAAAAGTATTGAATGGCCCTTGGCCATTCTTAATGAGCTCTACACGCCACCCCACATGATGGAACATGAAATATAATTTAATTGAAATATAAATTAAAATCATAATTTCTACTCTATATCAAATTGACATGGGACGCACTAAAAAAAAAACAATTTATAACTATTTTTTTTAAATATTTATTTTAAACACAGAAATTAATTCTCTTTCACTCTCAGGAATATTAAAGTGTTCACTAAGCTCATTTTGATAACAACAATTACTAGAAGGTGGATAAAACTAAATTTAGATATTCAATAAAATAAGATACCTACCAAATAAAATTCATTTTGTATAATATAATATGGTATAATTATATTGCATCCTGTAAAAATGCGTTCAGAAATAAGTCAAACCACAAAAAATTATGCAGTTTTGTAAACTCTTACATATTCTGGCACCGATGCCGATGTCCTAAAAAGGACGGTTTGGCGAAGGGACAGTGAAGGTACTTTTCTACTTTAAATATGACGAAAAACCGTCCCTAATGGGATGGTCTGGTAACACTGCCATTTGGTTTACACACTGACAGACGTGATACTATTGACAGTGACGCAAATGCAAAGACAGCTAGACGTGACAGTGACACTCAAGAATACAGGAGCACGTTCCGAACCTTGGTTAGAGGGCACTCGGAGTGTAACTATTCATTGTAACGTCGTTCACAACCTTTGAGTACAGCGCAACTTTTTAGAGCCTGGCCACGGGGATCGGCGGTGCGAACGTCGAAGCGGAGGGCGAAGTGACCATTCGCGCGGCACCGTTTGCAGGCCACGGGCAGTCACGTTCGCCGCCGCGACCAGTAGGAAGTTCGACATCGAAATGTCTTTATCGAAATTATCTCGATCTTACAAAATTACAAAGAATCATGTCAACATTTGACCTGTCAAACATTTTGACAGTTCGTGTCGAGTATATTGATAAAGGTTAAGTAAAAATAATGTTTATTTTTTTGTTATTATTTATCACGAACTTAAATCAAAATCAGTAATTTGAATAAAAAGATATTGATATTCTAATTTTTTACATAAATCTGGCAGTTATACCTATTACTCAGAACGCAGCCATTACAATACAAGTTACTAACGTTTCGTTATCTGCTGCAATTAATCGGTTTTCCCACACCAAATTCATTAATTGTTTCGTTTTCGTTCATAGTTATTTTACAGGCTGAAGAATTAAATATGTTTTAGTTTAAATCAAGTGTTAAATCAGAATTTTCACTATCAATTATCATTAGAAGCTGTGTTCACGAAAAATGAAACGTTTTTTTGTTGTATGTCAATGTCAGCCGCTGTAACTGTCAAAAACAAATGGCGTCCTATTTATTTTCATTGACCCTGCCGGAACACACTTTATGTGCTTCACAGATTTTCTACTTGAAGGTGTTACCTAGCCAGGACAGCATTCGCAAAATGCCCTTCCACCAGCAGCACAACAGTCCATAGCTATATCGCTCGGTCATCATTGCTTCGAATTTCGTACTTACCTCTATTACCCATTTTATCGATTATCATTTAGTGGATACACTACCACGAAAGCATTCCCAACAAGGGTTAGCGCTCAGACCGAATAAAAAGTCAAGACAGAATGTTGTGCAAAGAGCAGTGAGGCCGGTAAAACTACGCCTCGCCGTGTACAAACACGATTACACACACATATGTACAACGAAACTACGCCTTGACTCGTCAGTCGAACTATTGCGGCGTGGTGGCATTGGTGTTGCCGTTATTAAGCCTATAAGGTTTACCCTATTATTGGGTGATAATAGACACAACGTATTGCTTTTAGTTTTTTTTGAATAGTTGATCAATGTGTTTTATCGGCTTAAAAAAAGAGAAGGTTCTCAATTGGACTGTATATTTTTTTAAATACAGGTATTGCGTCGTAGATGCCTACGACGCAATATCATTATCAAAATCGGTTCAGTGGTTTAATAGCAAATTTAAAAGATGGATTTCATTCATTCCCTCCATTTTCAACCGACTTCAAAAAGGACCAGGTTTTCAATTCAATTGTATTTTTTTAAATTAAATTTATTTGATTAAATCTTTGTTACTTCATAGCTCCGTCATTTTATTGGAAAGCTAATACCTTTAATTATGATTGCTGATACCTCATATTCATTTCATTGGTATTGGATTTTCGGTTTCGAAGATATTGAAGTAGAAGATGTGTTTTTTCGTTATAATAAAAACATATTTCCATTGTTTTTTTTGTTGTTTTTAACGTTGTTGTGTATAGAGTTGAATTATAACCATATTATTATTAATATTACAAAGGCAAATTTAAGTTCCCTCTTAACTGTTCACGCTTTACTGGTCACTTACCAGTGTTACTGTTTAATTATTTTTTCATTTTCCGAATTGAGTCCTAAAATTAAACAAAATTAGATCGAAATCATTGGGAAAAGTAAGAAGGAACTATCATGGGAATATTTTACAATCGGCGACTTATATTTATTTCTACCGCCAAGCAGTAATGTTCACATTCCTATGTTCCGGTAAAATTACAGGCACATGAGACTTAACATCTTTATGTCTCAAGGTGATGGGCGCAGTGCAGTTTGCCACTTGTGACGAACTGTATCGGCAGAGGTTACAGCTTAGCACCAGGTGGGCTTTGTGCTTTTTTCCCCGATTGCATAAAAACCCGTCACTAATTAGTTACAAGAAATAAATGCATGTAAATTAAATACCCAGTAATGTTATTTCTGAAACACTTTTTCCATTCCCTTCCCCTACTTAACGACTCTACTTTTGCCGACACGTTACATCGGAACCCTATTGTTGTATTAATTCTAATTACGTTATTAAATTGGTAACGTTATTTACATACGGTAATTTGATTATCATGGCAACATCGGCAGAGGTTACAGCTTAGCACCAGGTGGGCTTTGTGCTTTTTTCCCCGATTGCATAAAAACCCGTCACTAATTAGTTACAAGAAATAAATGCATGTAAATTAAATACCCAGTAATGTTATTTCTGAAACACTTTTTCCATTCCCTTCCCCTACTTAACGACTCTACTTTTGCCGACACGTTACATCGGAACCCTATTGTTGTATTAATTCTAATTACGTTATTAAATTGGTAACGTTATTTACATACGGTAATTTGATTATCATGGCAACACCGACACACGCACACATGTTTGGAAAACCGGCCTCACTTCTCTGTTCACAACATTCTGTCTTGACTTTTTATTTGGTCTGAGGGTTAGCGTCAGTTAGGCGGCCATTCATAAAATGTTAAACAAAACTTCATACAATTTATTTATTGTTAGTGAAAACATGTTACCTTCTGGTATAGTTAGTGAAGACATTATATTTACCTACCAACCCCACGTAAGTGGAATAAGATTTCGCAATTAATGATAACGTAAAACTTGGAGCATGCACTGTTCTTTTGTAATCTGATATTCTTAAATACTAATTGCTCAGTGATTCTAGGACCGTTTATATCATTTAGACAGTTACATAACCTCAAAACTTGTTTTCACTATAACATATATTCTATATTCACAAATTGAAAAATATCTACACAGGTGTCATAAGAATAACTGAAGTTTAATTTAGAACCATAACCATCATTATACAAAGCCAACATAAAAATCAGAATGACAGGTCGCGGCTTGTATGGGATGTGGGCATGATTCTTTACCCACCAGAATTGGAGAAAAAAGTAAATGCAAATAGTATATATTAAGTGCCGCTGAAAAATAAAATAAAATATCTACATGTTTAAATTTATGCTTTGGATGGCCAGACTTCCAAATAGCTAGTCTAGCTAGTATTTCAGCAATAAAAGTCTCGGTATTCATTTTTCGCGGCGAAAACAACTAAACTGGTCACTGCACTATTCGCGGCGACTGCTGCTCGACTCCGTGGTTCGCGCCGTACTGATACATGCCTTTGCCTTTGTTTGGTCGCCCGCGCGGTTCGCTCGGTACATTTCGCCGGTCGCGATCATCGCACGCGATAATCATTAAAAAAATTTTTTTTTAAATGATTTTTTTAAGTGGTCAGATAGTTATCAATAAGATAATATGTAATACACAATACGGTATGGTGGTTAGATTCACTAACAAAACAATTAAAAAAAATCTAATTAAAAGCATCAGCTGTTTTGAATTAAAAACCGGGCGGGAGCGCGTCTTCGATCGCTCAGTGATTGAAACGGCTAATAGACGGTAGCCGGTTCGCAGCGCAGCGCGGAGCAATGCCCGCGCCGCCGCAGTCAGTGTGTTCCTTCCTACACTCCATCTTTTCTTTAGGCTACCCTAATCCATCTATGAACTTTTATCCATATCAATCACTCTCTTAGTAAGCGTTGCAAAACCAACTTACATCCTATCTTTTTTTTTATGTAAAGAAGTGACGAGACGATGGTACCTAAGCATCACGTCTGCTTATAAACAGTTGCAGTGTCATCGATCTGTACACTGCACTGCGCTCGTCATTCCGAGACATTCGTTTGCCCAGTAACTTCACTCGCTACAGTGCGAATATTATTACATAGGGTACATATATCAATAAGCAGCGCAGGGCTAAATCAATTGTATATTTTTTTCTAGCGTCTTAAAGTTGCAGGTGCCACTAAATGGCCGAAAACTGAGTAACTAAGATTACTCAGTTTTTGGCCATACCCTACCTACCACACGGGGCTCACAGTTAAAGGCCGGTAGTAGGTATATAGGTAGGGTAAGGTATCCCAAGACGACGCACTTAGCAGATATCTCCATATAATATGGATTGAAACAACAGTGTTAAAATCAGAATACTTTAAAAAGGAAGTAACATATTTAATCTTGAAATAATTATAACTATTCAACACTTATTAATCAGTAATGATATTAATATTGCAAATCTTATTATAGAAGTCAAATGCGGACTCTTGGGATAACTGTTTCCCAAGAGTGCGCTTAAGGTACCATAAGAGTGCGCGCTTATGCCCAAGAGTACGCATCGTGAATTAGGTGCATAAATCACAACAACAAACTCCGATTCCGATATATGAGGTACCTTTATCATGCCACCATTCTGTACAGGTCTTACATTGAATCCAATCCTCTGTTATAGGCTCTTTATAATTATCCTGGCATCCTGGACATTTCCATATTTTCTTTTTATTCTTCGGTGGTTGAGTTGGCTTTTTCAGTGCTTTTTTTTGCAATCTTTTTCTTAATTGGTTTCTCTTTATTTGCACTTTCTAACTGTCTTTTAAATGGAGAATTGGTAAATTTCAGAGTTTTAGCTACGATTATTGGCTTTTCGTAAGACTTTCGCTTTCGGATAAGGTGATAATTGTTCAAATGATGTAGATGGCTCTATAAATGATTTGCTGTTTGATGAGATAAGATTTTCTTCAGACAGGTTCTCTAAACATTGTCAACAGTATATCACTGTCTAGGTTACCCACGATTGCTGAAGGGTTATCGATACTATGGCCTTGGTTGAACATGGCAGACTGAATATGAGATACAGGCATTTATCGTTTCTTGCAGATGCGTGGCTGGTTCTTGAATCTCTGGTTGATTTGTCTCCTGATTTATCACTTGCAGGTTAATTTCTAGCTGGTCTGCTTCTTGTGCTGGTATTTCTGTGAGATGTCGCTGCACAACCACTATTCAATCGTTTTCTCAAGGTAGATTCTGGCATGTTTAATAGTTTAGCAACCAATCGTTTGCTCCTCCCTCTCTTATTAATTCACGAGCAAGAACAAAAGTATCTTGAGAAATGTTCTTTCTATCAGTTTTTTGTGTTTTTGATGCCATCTGAAATCAATAAAACCATCTAGTAAACATTGCATTTCTCAAGAGTGCGCAGTCCCTCAAGAGTACGCATGCGCAGTCTTGCTGTGCGCACTCTTGTTGCTTATAGCATAATTCTAACTGAGGCAATTTGTGACGCCATCTGTGTAATACTGGTAGAAACTTTTTGAGCCGGCTTACTGTTCGATACGTATTTAGATCAAATAATAACAGAAATGCCACAAATCCGTTGAAAGAAATACACCACACGTATCGCGATGCAGTCAAATATTTTAGTAAAAGTACTCAAAATGGTTTTTCTTACCTTTTTCCGCCAAAACACAGTATTTTTTCACAAAATTTCGCGTCAACAGTGTTGCGGGAAGCCATCAAAACACGACTGAAGTTGGAGCGACGGAAATTTGAACGTTCGTACTCTTGGGCACCGCGCACACTTGTGGTACCTTACCCTACATATCAGTAATAGTATTAGAGTAAATAATGTGTTATCTATGATCTCTAAGTGCTTCGCGGCTAATAATCTTCTCTTAAATTCAAAAATAACTAAATGTTTAATTTCCTTTACCAAATGTTACTTATGTTGAACCAAACATTAAGCTTGGCCTAGATAAACTCTTTTTTGACAACGCGACAGTCTTCCTGGGAATCAAAATGGATTCAACTTTGCAGTGGAATTCACATATACATGATCTATCCGGAAGACTTAGTTCTGCTGCATAGGTATATGCAGTTCGTATGATAAAACAGCTAACAGACGTAGCTACTGCTAGGCTCGTTTATTTCGCGTACTTCCACAGTATTATGTTATATGGTGTATTACTGGGGGACCTGCTGCTGAGATAGAGACCATCTTCAAATTACAAAAGCGTGCAATTCGAGCCATATATGAAATGGCTCCTAGGCAATTCCTGAGAGATCTTTTTAAAGAAATTAATATTTTTAACTTTACCAAGTCTGTATAGGTAGGTACCTATATATATAAATACGATGTATGTTCGTAAAAATTTGAACAAATTTAAATCAAACAGTGACAATCACGATTATAACACTAGGAATAAAGATAAAATAGCGGTGCCAGGATTTGGATTAGCAAAGACAAATAAAAGGTGATTCTTAGGCATTTGTGTGCGCTTTTATAATAAATTGCCCAAACATATTACAACGCTCACAGAAAGAAAATTCAAGTTGCACGTGAAGAACATTTTGATAAAGAAATCTTCCTACACAGTTTGTGATTACTTAAACGACAAAAATGCTTGGGCTGGTTTGCCTCTGCCAAGCTAGCGCCTGTCACCTACGTAATGTAAATAAATATTGTAATAATTTTACTATACAGTACCTATGTACTTAACACATTGTTAAAAACGTTTAAAAGAATGGCCCCGAGTTTCTTGCCCGTTCTTCTCGCAGTGGCTCTATAATTTTTGTTTGCTGAACGTGGCAGTACAATGTAGCATATTTCAATATTAAAATTTGTAATTGACCTTCATAAGAGCGTCGTAGACGCCTAAATTGAATAAATGATTTTGACTTTTCTCTTATAAAAGTGCAGCGGGAAAAGTTATGTGAATTTCATTCCTTCCCTTCGTAGCAGTGAACGAATGTTGTATGAAAATCCTTCCTGCCCTGCTAGCGCTCTTTTATTATTGTAGCTGATAACAAATAAAAAGAATCTTCAAATTTCAAAAAGGTTTTTTTATCAAATAGCCAAACTCGAGAAATCATAGGTTAAACACGCACGCACGCCAGACGGCTAAGATCCGCTCACACCGCCTGGGCGCCCCGTGGAGCACGACGCACGAGGGGAGCCCTACAGTAAAACAACTATTTAAAAACCAAGTCAGTTAAGGTCGGACTCTGGCTAAGGAACCCGAATTCAATGAAAAAATATTTTACTGATATATAACATTTTACTAATACTAATTTATAAAATATTTTAGTACTTAATACGGAAACCTCGGCCGATGAGTCCAACTCGCACTTGATAAATTTTTATTTTAATGTTATATTTAATTACTTAAATATTTAATTCTACGTTACAAACAAGATACCTATATAAAAACATTAAGTTCTATTACAAAAGCTTACCAGCAACAAACAGTCGGATATCTCAACTCAAAGCAGAAAAATCAATCAAAATGCGTTTTCATCGTATATTATGCGTAGGTACTTTTTTAATACATTAGACTGCTTTTTGGCCTATTCATAGCCAACATGCTATTCATTTGTCATTTTAAATATCTAAGAAATATATTCACTTTTATCTTCCGTCCGTCTAACGTCCGATTCAAACAATATTGAGTAGGATACAATTATCACAACATTACATATTCCCTAAAATTATATTACTTATGTACTAAAAGTCTTTTTTATTGTTATTAGAGCCTTCCCTGACCTGTTTTAAATACGTGCCAAAATCAAACCAACTAGTATTGAAATAAGTCTATGCGCATGACAGGTACAATAATTGCTCCATTTGAAATTGCACGAAAATAAAATAAATTAATACTTATTACTTCTTTACTGCAAATACAATACTTTTCACTTGGATGGCATAGCTCAATTCCAAAATCGTAGATATTAACTAATTAAGGATATTCGTTTATATATCCGTTTAGATGGTTTTGAAGAAAACAATGTCACGTCATTTAGGTGATGCTAGATTTGTTTGAAAATAATAACAGTTATTTAGGAATAAAAACACGAGTTCGAGAAGGATTTCACGATTCGTAATAGCTTCTTAAGTCAGTACTTTCGAAAAAACAGACTCCGCGTGTGCCATATTGTGTGTCCGAAAAGTTTGTAGATCTTGTTATAAAAGAAGTTGATAGACTTGAAACTCGAAACCGATTCTAATATCGGTCAGGGTAGGCTCTTAAATGTAGTAAGTGCTTTAGGATTGTCGCACTTATTAGATGTCATTAACCGAATTAATCTCAATCACTGCCACATCTTTCGAAACAGTCTAACAGAAAAACTCAAGAATTTGGTTGGTGACATTTGGTTATGGATCATTTTTACTCGGTAACAATACATACCTACCTATAACAATTCATTTTACACTTCAACATCTCATCTTATAAAAATATTTCACTCGAAAAATACCTTATTGTTGTTCTTATTATTTATTGTTCTTGGCTCCTAAATAGAAACTGAATAGAATCTTCGTGTAACGCTATTAGCAGCATTATTATGCCTCCTGTAAGGAAACCTAATATTGCTAATAATAAATTGATACTTTTCCCGTGATTATTTTCATTAATTTCAGGCACTAATGTGGCTAGGGCTATGTAAAAAAATGTTCCTGCTGTCGCAGCGTATATCCACTGTGAAGCCGATTCATGATCTTCCGCGAGCCATATACCACCCGCCATGCCCATAAAGCTAAGGATAGAAGACAGGATATTGTAATAAAGAGCGCGTCTGATACTCATCCCCGAACGTAACAAGACAGCAAAGTCACCGAGCTCGTGAGGCAGCTCATGACAGAATACCGCCAGAGCTGTTGCAAAACCGGTAACTGGGTCTCCACTAAACGCAGCACCGATGGCTAACCCATCAGTTAAGTTGTGCAGCCCGTCTCCAACTATCACCATCAAAGCAGTTGAAGTCATTGGTCTTTCCAATGGCGGTGGCGGCGAGCCCGGCATCATTGCGCCCAATTCTATAGTTTCTATTTGCTTTGCCGCTTCAGTTTTCATCTCTTCCACTGATTGCCCATGGTCGTGGGAATGAGAATGCCCTCCATTTAAAGTTTGCATGATGGCTTCTACAGCGTAAAAGAGTAGAATCGTCAGGAAGGTAACGCTGCACTTGAGCACAACTTCTGTTTCTTCTTGTGGTTCTGAAGGTGAACCGCCGTGAGACTTAAGGGCATGGGGTAATAGATGTAGTAATGCATCGCCGCATAAAGTGCCTACTGCCACTGCTACAAGAAAGTGCAGGACATAGCTGAATATGACTGACTTCAAAAGCGGCACTATCGCTACTCCAAGCAGACCAGTTGCACTGATTACCAGGATGCTCAAACTGGCGTATATCCAAGCTGAAAAAAAGGAAACATTGATAGAGTATAATGCATGTTCAAAATAAAAATGTGTGTTCTGTTCGTATCTCACAATACCCGTGATATTAATGTATAATGAATGACTGCCACTCATGACTGCTCGGTGTGGGTAATGTCTTTTAGGTTTAATTCAGTGGCGCGAGTTATTGGGCTTTTCGGACAAAGACATTTACTTTAGCAGTCCAGTTTCTGGAACTGTGCCGTGTAGATGGCAATAGATTTACCCCTATTCATGGGACTTAAAGCTATCCGACGAAATGTGGGTATTTAGAAACCTTTGTTTCTGCCCCTTCTGGAAAATAAATGCGTCATGATGATATATCTATTAACTTTTTTGTAACTGAGAAGTACCTACGTAAGACCAATATTTCCTCTATTCAGAAATTAAATCAATTTCTTGCATGATATTATATGATTTCAACAAGATGGTCATCTCTCTACGAGTATAGATGTACATTTTCTGGCATACAAAAGTTGATTAAGTAACAAACTACCTTACATATGCTTTAATATTTCATCTTAGTTATATTAAATAATGGCAATAATTATATTTATTTTCATTGTATATCTAAAAATCATTAATAATACATAATTGTATTAGTCATTATTGATACATGTCAGTTATAATAAAATCTATATTAAACCTCATAAACAGAATCATGTCAATTATGGAGTATTTATATACTGAATTACTAGTTTTTACAGATAGAAGAAATCTGTTATATTATTAAAATAAAACACCTTTCAGTCAACCATTTGTGCAGCTTGACTTTTAAGGATTTTAGGGGAACACTTCGATTTTTATTTAAAACTTTAATGGCCATTGCAATTGCGACTTACAATAAAGTGCTCCTAATCTATTTGGATCTCTACTCTGAGACCGCTGAGTTTGAGTATATAAGTGACAATTTTGTTAAAGATGGATATAATTTGTAGCATAGATGAAGCAGTGGCGGCTCAGTGGCATAGGCTATGGACTGCCGCGCAGCAGGTCCATGGTTCGAATCCCGCCGCGGGCCTCAGCTTTACCGCATGGTGGAAGGGCATTTTGCGAATGCCCGCCTGGCTAGCGACCACCCTCAAGTTGAAAATCTGTCGCCAAGCACCTAACGATGTGGCCGGATTCTGGCAGCAGTCCTTGAGAGCCAGTGAAATTACAGGCACATGAGACTTAACAACTATGTCTCAAGGTGACGGGCGCAGTACATTTCGTGACTTGTGACGAAATGCGTCTGTTATTGGCAGAGGTTAGTCCGCTTAACAACAGGTGGACCTCGAGTTTTTTCCGTCACAATAACATAAAAAAAAGTAGAAACCGGCTGACATGGACAACTGCAACTCATCGGAATAAAAATTAAAGTGTGGTTAGAATAAACTTACTCCAATGTCTTTCCAGAGTTGGTGTAGTTGCAACAGTCTTGTAGCAGGACTTTTGGTCGAGCTGGTACACTAATGCAGGACACATCTCCAAGAAAGTTTGCGGTTTGATGGTGATGACTCCAGGCTCGTTTTCCATTCCGTACACCTCCAATATCTCTTTTGGTGACAGACATGACTTCTGAAGCATTTGTTTGTCTGTAAAAATATGTATAAAACTGTTAAGTTTGAAGGAATTGTACAGAAATCTATTTACCTACCTATTCACATGATATACGACAAGCTAGCTCAATATTATTAAGGAACCCCCTTATCCAAAGTGCAAAGGGGAGCTGTCACTCTACTGTTTATCTTTTGTATGCTATCGTTATGAAACAAGCACGAGGCCCAGCGGTAACCTTTGCCTATAACAGATGCAGTTCGTCATAATTGGCGAACTGGACTGCGCCCATCACCCTGAGACATAAGGGTCACATCAAGTGCCTGCTATTTCACCGGCACCATACACAGTACTGTGAAGATTACTGATTGCCGGTAGAAGTAGTATGGTGGCAAGTACTTCCCCGAAACAACACGCAAAAGAGATCTTCTGCTACCGTACGTCTGTAAGTCACGTCTGTAAGTCATGTATCGTGTACGTACGGTATAAGTTACTTACCAAAATATTTGTAAGATAATTGGCATAAAATTTTGATATTTTATAGCAAGTGTTCATCCATAACTTGAGATTCTTAAGCTAGGATTTCTAAACTATTTTCGTGAAAGTCATACGTGTAGAAGAAACCCAATGAAAACCTAGCAAGTTAGTATATGGGGTATCATAATTTAGTGAAGTAGACACTTTATATCCAATAATATTACAGGAAATTGGAATAGATGAAGTATAAATTAAATTTTGATATCTATATATATGATAGATATATAAGCAATCCATATTAAGACGCTGACAAATGATATATAGCTTTACCTGAACATATTTTTAGCATACAATATTTATTTTCTTATTATTTTATATTACTTACTTATTATTATAATTTTGATCACATTACCTAAGGCCAAGAAAAGTCCGAAACAAGTTTCCTTAAAATTTTCTCTAAAGAATAAAATTGCAGTTGACTCTAAATTAAGCTTGTAACGTAAATATCTTAATTATTTACATATGAATGAGTATAAAAATATATTAATAAAATAGCAAAACGTTATCGAGAGGGACAATAAAAGATAGGTACATTTTCGTAACGATACTAGTTATTTATCGTTACGAAAATATATTATATTATACTATATTATCTACTATACATCTACGAGTAGGTTGTTCTGGATGTCCTTATTCCAAATTTGGAAATGATTTTTGATGACGTCTGCAGAGTAAGAAAAGTTACTCCAATTTGCATGAAAATCGATATATATGTTGTTCTGGATGTCCTTATTCCAAATTTGGAATTTATTTTTCGATGCCGTCTGCCAAATGAAAAAAGTTACTCTGATTTAGATGAAAATCGATATCTAGGTAGGTCTGAACGTCCATATTACGAATTTAGAATTTGGTTCCGATGACGTCTGCCAAGTGAAAAAAGTTACTCCAATACGGATGAAAATCGATATCTACGTTGTTCTGGATGTCCGCATTCCAAATTTGGAATTATTTTTTATGACGCCTGCCAAGTGAAAAAAGATACTCTGATTTGGCTGATAATCGATATCTAGGTTGTTGTGGATGTCCTTATTTCAAATTCGATATCTACGTTGTTCTGGATGTCCTCATTCCAAATTTGGAATTATTTTTTGATTACGTCTGCCAAGTATGAAAGTTATATATCCGGTTTGGATGAAAATCGATAGCTAGGTTGTTCTAGATGTCCTTATTCCAAATACGGAATTAAATTTTCAATGACGACTGCCAAGTGAAAAAAGTGACTCCGATTTGGCTGAAAATCGATATCTGGGTAGTTCTGAAAGTCCGTATAACGAATTCAAAATATGTTTTTCGAGGACGTCTGCCAAGTGAAAAAAGTTACTCCGATTTGTTTGAAAATAAATTTCTAGGCTGAAATGGACGTCGTTATTCTGAATATGTATTTTTTTCGGATGGCGTCAGCCAAGAGAAGACAAATGACGTATCTCTAAAACGGTATTATGGAGTGTAAATATCAGTAAGTCACCCGGGGCGAAAGCAACTATAAGGCTAAAGCGACTGATTGATTTTTTTCTCAATATAATGATTTTTGTAAAACGTGCCATCTGTTGAAAAGTAGAGCAATTATTGTTTTTTATTATAAGGTGTAGATGGCGCTTCTAGGTCGCTAATTGTTGTACCGACATAGCATTTTTTGACAATCGCCATTTTGAAGCACTGTTTAGCGGTGTCCTCTATTTAGTTTTGTGCCATAAAAATATTTAACGTCGTTTCCAGCAAAATTGCAAGTTCATCCTAATATTAAGATAAAACGTAAGTGCTTTTGGTATATTTTATTAAAAGCTAGGTCTCATAATTGACATTTTATTGATACAGTTACAATAACCTCAAATTTTTGTGCAGATGGGTAATTGCAACTATTTTTGTAGTTACAATCGCCCCATCGTGTTTGTATGAAAAATACAAATCACTAGTGACGTTCCATGTCGATATTTATACGTGTCGATCTTTTTAATATATATATATATATATATATATATATACAACAACTAGTGAAGCAAAAACATTTAAACAGTTATGCTGCTGCGGAACGATTTAATATTCCTCGATCAACAATTATATCACATGTGTACGCTACGCGCGGACAAAAACAGATAAACCCTGGAAAATATACTGTATTTTCTAGATCATTTGAGCAACAAATATCTTCCTATTTAAAAATAATGAAAAAAAACGGATTTCCATTGACAACAAAAGAAGTCAAGGCATTGGTGTCAGAATACATTTAAAGAAATGGTATAATAACGCCATTTAAAGAAGATATACCAGGTGATGAATGGCTTCGTGGTTTTCTCAAGAGGAACGAATTGTCAATAAAAAAACCGCAGCCAGTTGAAATTGCCCGTAAAAGGGCATGCAATCCATATACATGATATGAATATTTCAATTTATTACAAGATGTTTTGAATGATCTTGACCTCACTGAAAAACCTGAAAGGATATACAATCTCGACGAAACAAGTTTCTGCAATGATCCGTCCAAAACTCGAGGTGAAAAAGGGGTTCGCTGCACCAGAACTACTAGTTCCCCTGGAAGAGAAAACACGACTGTATTATTGGCAACAAATGCAGTCGGCGATAAAGTCCCTCCACTCATTATATTTCAAGGCAAGCATTTGTGGAATGAATGGTGTTACAAGGATCAATCAGTCAAAACAGCTTACACTGTTAGCCAAAAGGGGTGGATGGAGACATCCATTTTTGAGAAATATTTTAGAAACGTGTTTTTACCTGCAATTGGCAATGACAGGCCGATTTTGTTAATCTATGACGGGCACTCCACTAACGTGGATTTAAATGTCATCAAGCTGGCTCAATCCGAAAACGTTACCATAATTTAATTACCTCCACACTCATCCGACACCCTTCAACCATTAGATTGCAGTGGTATGAAACCCTTAAAAGAAAGATGGGATGAGGCCCTCGTAACATGGCAAAGATTGCACATCGGTGCTAAACTACCAAAGATGGAATTCTCAAGAATCTTGACCTAAATATGGGCCAATTTAAACCCAGTTATCCTGCAAAATGGATTTAAAAAAACTGGTATATATCCATTTAACCGGCATGCAATCTCTAAAAATATATTTCATCCTTTGGCATTAGCCCAATGGGAAAAAGAACAAGGACTCCTGCCTGAAGTTGAAAACAACGTGGAAACATATGATGAAACTCTATGCAATGACGCACATTAGGTTGTCGGAAATCAAGTTTATGTTACCGTACCAACACTTTTAAGCTTGAAACTTCAAGAAATTAACAAAGGAAATATGAGAATAGCAGAAAAAAAATAAGGGTTAAAAACAAGGAAAGAAGAAAAACAAGAGCGAAGAGTCAACGAGAAGGAAAAGTCGGAATATTTTTTTACCGCATTAAAACAAGATTCCATTGAACAAGTACAGAAAGCTACATCTAATGATTCTAAAAACACTACATCTTCAAAAATAACAATACTACAAAACATGTTAATTAAACCTGCAACGCTAAGTAATAATAAAGAAAATATAGAAGTGAAAAAAGAAACAAAAGAAAAGCTTAAAACATATGAAAAAAAGGATCAAAAGCTGCAACACTCACAAAAGGTCGAAATCTCTGATACATATAACCTAGAAAACAGATCACAGAATATTATGAATGTATCATTTCAGGAACTTTTATTAGAAAAAATAGCTCGCAATGATCCACCCAAAGCAAAAAAAAAGCGCGTTGGTAAAGGCGCCGAAATCTTGACTTATAAGGAAGTCATTGACCGAATGGAAAGAGACCAAGAAGAGAAAAAAAGGGAGGCAGAAATGAAACAAGTCAGAAGAAACATAAAAAAGGAGAATTTGGCGAAGAAAAAGAAAACATTGACTGCTGAGGAAATCGATCGAATGGAAATAGAACAAGAAGAGAAAAATGGGGAAGCAAATGAGAAACAAGTCAAACCAAAGACAAAAATAAGTTTGATTAAAAAAGAAAACCAGCGTATAATTTATAATAAGTCAGAAGACGTACCATCTACTTCAAAAGATGAGTTTGTATTTATGCCAAAAGAAGGTGACTTTATGCTAGCAAAATTTAGGTCTGCTTTGGGAAAGAGAACTTACAAGTATGTTTGCTTGATTGAAAATATTTCTGAAAATAAAGCTGTTGTGAAAGGTATGAAAACTTTTAAACAAAAAAATACGTTTAAATTTTTTAAAAATGACGTATCAATAATAGATTTGACGGATATAATCAAGATGCTACCTCAGCCTGATTGCGTAGGAGAACTTTACAGGTTTTCGGAAAACATTGAAGTTGTTGAAAAATAAATAAATAAGTGATAAAGTTTTATTCGCTTCTTATTTTTACAAAATTTCATCTTATTACTGTTAATGGTACTAGTGGCAACGAACCTATTAACTTATCTATTTGAGAGCCAGTACTTCTAGGTTAGCCTGAACAACATCTTCGACCACATCATCACTTACCATCAGGTGAGATAGTGGTCAAAGGCTAACCTACCAGGCATAAAAAAAAAATAATAACGAGCAATCCATCACTTATATACCTACGACAATTTGAAAATTTGTTTTACGAAGATTTATCGATAAGTAGTATGGACCTATCACACCACTAGCCAGTATGAAAGACAGTCGCATTCGCCCCATAAAAAATAAATATGGAATTTTCTGGAAACTGAGCCCTTTTCCCAGCGACTAGATACGATTTTCGGATAGCTGTTGTCTAAAACTACAATTATATTTTTTTTCCTAACATCTAGCTATAGATTACAACAAGGTTATGCCACATAGTTGCATTAACCTCAAGGTGGGGTAAATGTAACTTTTAGTGCTCTTATTCAACAATAATGTAAATTATAGAAAAACCTAAACCTATTTTTAACGTACTTTATGTCGAAACTATTCAGTGAAAGGCGTAGAATTAAATAAGTTTATTTAAATAACCTTCCTAATTAAGTAGATAATGGTGGAGGGAGGTAAAGTTCCAATTTTATTATTTTTAGTTGCTTTCGCCCCGGGTGACTTAATATATTTACAGTTGTAGTGCGTACTGGGTTACACGGTGTCTTAGTAGTTTAGTAGGTACTAATCCGAAATTATCTCATTGTAGACCTACCTACTCTTTTGATAAACGTATTATTCCTAAGACTTTCTGAATACGGAAAAATGAAATATGAACTGTTCCACAGAAAAAGCAATTCACTCTGCAAAATATATGGAAAAGCATAATTTCAGGTTGGTGCCACAGTAAAAGTTCTTTATAATGACAACGCAAAGGAAGGGAAGACTTCAATCAGCTTTTTTCGACCGTTCCGTGTTACCATGTATGAATGTACAGAATATTACAATTACAATACCTTCCTTCTATATTACGATGCTAAGTTGATACTTATTATTATACACATTGAAATAATAAGCTTATTCTGAGATTATACATAAGTATTTGCTGTCATTGATATTTTGCATACCCGCTACGAACTCAATAATCAAACAAAAATTATACTTAAAGATTATGGTTTATTTTTAGTTTGTCCAATCCTTACGCTAGTAAAATAACGTATAATAACCCCGATCTTTATGGCAGTTCGCAATGGGGTGGTGTACAACAAACGAGATAGTATACTTTACCTCGGAATTGGAACGCAAACCTATAAAAAAAACCAGATATAACCGAGTAACGTAGCTAGTAATTTTTGGAAGTGAATATTATCGAAAATATGTACCTAATTATATAGTATATAATTAGCGCATTGACTGTAGATTATCTTCAGCTTATAAGTTTCCATAGTAAAGGATGTTATAATTACCTACTCACTTACTAAATACAAATCTTGAAATTATAAATTTACCTTTTTGTACTTACTAATAATTGCTATAAGTAGATAGATTTATAAGGGATTTATAATTATGACTTATGAGGGTAGGATTGTCTACATTTAAATTTTGTACACATGCTACGAAGAAATTCATATACAAAGAAACAGTAGCATATGAAGCAGTGATTCTTGAGCAGTGTTTCGTCAGCAGTGAGAGTCAGTAATTTTAGTCACTTTACCATCCTTGACTATATTCTATACTCGTAATTTGGTTTGGTATACACATGTTGTAAATATGATAATAGTTCAATTTACATATAGTAAATCATGGTTTTAGGGAACTAGGCGTGTCGCAACTTATAGACAATGGTGGTAGCGCCCAGGAGCCTTCGAACAAATCTTTTGCCAACTTCAAAATGACCTTGGTTTCGAGAGTTGAGTAAGTACTTGTCTAGATTTTTACATTTGATGTATTTTATATAAATACATCTTATCATAACTTTTTTACAGGTATTCGGATGGCGTATTTCAAGATAGAGACTGCAGTAATTCAGATAACTCTGAACTGACCAATAACTTAAACATCTATGCAGATCTATTGCAGATTAAATGAGTATGTAGAGTTCAAATATACAAATAGCAAACAAAAGAAGTAGTTTTTTAAATATAATTTGTGATTTTATATTCCAGTGTTGAAGAACAACTGACAGAACTGACCGTTGAAACGATCAGTGAGTCAAATGATTTTCACCCCGTTACTGGAAGAAGATTTGTTGATTTGAATGATTTTCTTGCTCAGCTACAAAATAAAGGACGCTTCAATAGTTTGTCCGCTTGTAAGACTGAAAATTTTAGATTGGTGGTCGAGAAAAGATTAGGACTGACATCAAAATTTAAATTTGAATGCAATATGTGCCATGAATTAGTGGTGATTAAATCTGAGGATAGCAGTGATGAAAAATGCGTAAATGCAAATATAGCTGCTACTAGCGGAATCATAGCTTTAGGCATCGGTTACTCTCAGTTTCAGGAAGTTTTCTCTGCATTGGACGCACCAGTCATTTCGACAAAATATTATGGCAAGATTCAAATTCAGGTTTATGAGAAATGGGAAGGAGTCGCAGTTGAATCAATGAAATCTGCAGCATTGTGCGACAAAGAAGCAGCTATAGCTGAGGGTAGGACTAAAAATGGAGTAAGTACCTTTAATTGACAATTTTGTCCATGGGTCTGCAAGGTCAAATGGTATGATAAAAAATATGAAAGAGGATACATTTTTGGGGACAAAAAATGAAACCACAACTTGTAAAATTTTACATGGACTCTCTTCTACCGAAATAATAGATCCTTAAGATAAGAGGGATAGAGATAAGAAAAATAAAAAGAACTAAAGAAAATAATTGATTACTTGTAACTATTATATTTAAGTTATATATATTAACAAATTAAACTGCATTTTACTCTAAAAATATTAAAATACTTAAAAGTATCCTGGCCTTTTAATAATCATACCTAATTGTGTATCTACCAACACCCTCCTAAATTAAAAATCTCCTTTTTTGACTTTATTTAAAACTATTGGATTTGACTATTCCGTGTTACTTTTACATATAGAATTTATACATTTACGCATTACTTGATATTATATTTTAACTGATTACTAAACAGCATTTTGACTCTAAAAAAATTGATACTTTATCTTCTATTACCCTTACCTGATTATTTACAATTATTCCTGATTACTATTACGATTATATTCGAAATTCAACATAAGTATGACATACATATATTTTGAACACCCTCGCCCGTAAAGTGAGCTTTATTATATCGTTCTTAGGGCCATAAACCGAACTATAACACCCTCATGCATAATAATATTACACACAAGTGCGTAATAGAATTATCCCTACAAAGTTAAATTAGTACCTAACTGCAAATTATAAAAGCCTTTTATCTAGTAAATCGTTGACTCTCTATGAACATATATATAATCGTTGTTCCATTGTTAGTATGTGTCTTATAGTCATGAACATCATTCATTATTTATGTATGTATATATTATTATGTTGTATATGTGCATGTATTATTATATATGAATATTATTTGTTTATCTATATGAGTATTCTAACTTTATTTTTGTATTTATGTAATGTAGGTAATATATAAGTTAATTTTCAGAGTAAGTACTATAATTTCTTGCTCACCGCCGTCCCTTGGATCTCTTTAAATTATGTCTCTCCTTCCAATGGTTGTCTGGAAGAGATCGCGTTCAACGATAAGACCGCCAAATGTTACATTATTTTAAATTGTGTTTCTGCTTAAACTATTAATACGGTGTTTCAATAAAGTGTATATCAATCTATCAAATTATATGCGATTAAACAGGGCATTTTCAATGTAACCGGGTAATGTATCCCTATAAAGTTAAGTTATTACCAAACTGCAACTTTTATGCAAGTAAACAGAGCATTTTCAATTTAACCGCGCTATACAGATTTGTTACAACAAAGAGATTTATAAGTATGTAATCAACAACATACATTTGCCGCGTGCAAAAAAAAAAACTTGCGCGCTACATTCCATAATTTTCGTATGTATTATTGTGTTTGTATCGCATTTGTGCAATTTTTTTTTTCTCGCAAGGGTGTTGAAAAAGTGAGTATGAAACTCGTGAGCAACTTGCTCATTATACACTTGGCTGAATTACGCCCTCGCCTACGGCTCGGGCTGCAACCTACAGCCTCGTCTGTAATGAGCAGCTCAATTGTATAATAATTTACTATTACGCACGTAAATATTATTAATCCACCCGTAATATTATTACTTCGTCCGTGTCTGTAGTGTTGCAGTTTAAAGCCATAGAAACTACACTTTTAACATGATTGTCATTGTAGCAAAACGTGGAAAAAATATTGTAATAAATGTTAAGCTTGCGAAACTGTAATTTTTACACTGTGACGCTGTCTTTTCGGACTGGTGGTCGTTGACCGCGTCGCGTAATTCGCGGCTAGTCCATGCGTGTGGCTATGCGTACTTATCTTATTCTATAGGGATACGTTCGAGCGCTATTTGCCTAAACTGTCCGGAAAACGTCGCCTTAAGCTTACCTACTTTAGGATTTTACCTAAACTGATCGCGATTTCACCATCGCTATCTCTCTCATACTCCTACGGAGTCCGATAGAGAGAAAATTTTAGCTATTGACAGCGTCTTAACTACAACCCTCAAGTACAAAACCTGTCATCAGGCACGTAACGGTGTGTCCCGGCATGTCCTTGAGAGCCAGTACTTCTAGGTGAGCCTAAATCTTCTACCGCATTAGTCTCTTACCATTAGGTGAGAAATGGTGAGATAGAGGTCAAAACTAACCTATTAGCAATAAAAATAGCTTCAATGCACATATTATAAGTTTAACTTAAAGTATACAACGAAAGTTTATGAATACGTAAGTGTTAGAAACGCCAGTGTTTTTGTCGTTATTAAATTGGAATTCTAGTTAGACCAGGATGTTTGGCATGATAACAAGATCAAGACGAGTTATATACGTGTCAGGGTCCCTAACAAGGGTCAGAGCATGGCAATGCTTGTGACCTCAGGAGACTGCCGGCCGTACCTAATAGGATAATCGCAGTTTTATCATCTTCAATTTCTTTGTCCGTTTCTCGGGGTTCCATCGCACGCGGCTTCAACTGGTATATGGGTAGAACAATTTCAAACCTAGGCACTTACCTACGTAATGACGTCCCTACTTATATATCGACTTTGAAAATTAAAAAAATCTTAAGTTTTTGCGCCTTATTACTTAGGTATACATTATAATCTATTTAATCAGGCAGCAGTAGGTAACTAGTACCTATTTCAAATATATGAATTTTCCGAAGTCATGTCAGAAAATGTCTTCTAATATAAGCGCTATAATCGAAATTTCATGAAAGATATACAGTAGTTTGGTTTTAGATTAAAATAACCGGGAAAGATACCGATGCCATCTTAATGAACCTAAATAAAACAAAATTTTGTTTCACACTTTTCAGCTGTGGAAGTAATTTGTTTCGTTTTAAGGATTGTTTCATATATTGAAAAAAAAAAATACCATGTACGCACATATTACCTACAAAACCGTACTGAAGGTTTTTACGTAACTGGGAGAGTTCACAGGATGCTATTGCCGTATTCTGTGACCTTTCTAAGGCATTTGACTGTGTAGAGCACCGCACTCTGATTCGAAAACTTTCACATTATGGTATTCGTGGAAAAGCTCTGGATCTTATAAAGTCATATCTGTCAGACAGGCTACAGAAGGTTAGAATAAATGGCAATACTTCTTCCGGGTCTTTGATAAGAATAGAAGTACCGCAAGGATCAATTTTAGGACCTTTTCTGTTTCTAGCATATATAAATGATCTGCCTTGCATGGTTAAAAATTTCTGCGATATTGTTTTATTCGCAGATGATACCTCCCTGATTTTTAAAGTAGATAGGAGGGATAGTGAACTTATTCAAGTAAATAATGTGTTATCTATGATCTCTAAGTGGTTCGCGGCTAATAATCTTCTCTTAAATTCAAAAAAGACCAAATGTTTAAAGTTTTCTTTACCAAATGTTACTTATGTCGATCCAAACATTAAGCTTGGCCTAGAAAAACTCTCTTTTGACAATGCGACAGTCTTCCTGGGAATTAAAATGGATTCAACTTTACAGTGGAATCCACATATACATGATCTATCCGGAAGACTTAGCTCTGCTGCATATGCAGTTCGTAAGATAAGACAGCTAACAGACGTAGCTACTGCTAGGCTCGTTTATTTCGCGTACTTCCACAGTATTATGTCTTATGGTGTATCGCTGTGGGGAGCTGCTGCTGAGATAGAGACAATCTTTATCTTACAAAAGCGTGCAATTCGAGCCATATATGAAATGGATCCTAGGGAATCCCTGAGAGATCTTTTTAAAGAAATTGATATTTTAACTTTACCAAGTCTGTATATATTTGAAAATATTATGTATGTTCATAAAAATCTGAGCAAATTTAAATCAAACAGTGACAATCACGATTATAACACTAGGAATAAAGATAAAATAGCGGTGCCAGGTTTTAGATAAGCAAAGACAAATAAAAGGTCCTTCTTAGGCAATTGTGTGCGGTTTTATAATAAATTGCCCAAACATATTACAATCCTCACAGAAAGAAAATTCAAGTTGCATGTGAAGAATATTTTGATAAAGAAATCTTACTACACAGTTTGTGATTACTTAAACGACAAAAATGCTTGGACTGGTTCGCCTCTGCCAAGTTGCACCTGTCACCTACGTAATGTAAATTAAGTATTGTAATAATTTTACTATGTAGTTTGTTAAAAAACGTTTAAAAGAATGGCCCCGAGTTTCTTGCCCGTTCTTCTCGCAGTGGCTCTATAATTTTTGTTTGCTGAACGTGGCAGTACAATGTAGTATATTTCAATATTAAAATTTGTAATTGACCTTCATAAGAGCGTCGTAGACGCCTAAATTGAATAAATGATTTTGACTTTGACTTTGACTTATTGATTAAAAGGTAACCATTTTTGAAATGCAACTGTTTCCAAATATTTTTTGGAACTCATCGATTATGAATTTTCACTTCTAATTCACGCTATAATGGGACCAATAATATCTTAAATAAATTTTTCATTGGACAACCGCATCCATGTAAAAATAAATCTTTTCGTGCCTTTCGACTTTCGTTCGACAAAACGGCAAACACATGCAGTGCGCACTGAAGTTGAGCTGTGTTTAATTAGTATTTTGTATTATTTTACGTTACAAGCTCCTAATTGATCTATTCATAATTAAGTAATTTTAATCACTTACGTGCCATAAAACTGTAACATCTTAGAACGAGTGACTTTTTCAGGTTTGTTGACGAAATATCGCAATAAAAATGACGCTACATACATCAATATTTGTTGTTCCAATCACATAACTGACGATTAATTTACACACAGTTGCAAGTCAATAAGTAAGGCAATCTTATCGCCTATACAAGCAAACGAAATTGCTCTACACATACTAACTATAGGTAGCTACGCACAGTTTTTCCTCAGGTATCTGAGCTATCTTAGAGAAAATATATTTAGAAATTTATTCGTAGAAGACACATAATTACGAGGAGGTATGTATCGAAAGCTGTTTACTAAGAATAAGCATATGTACATATCTATATACCTTTATTTGTTTGTTTGCTATAAAAATGCTTGTTGTATTTGTTAGTAGGTAATAATTAGTTTATCAGTCACATATAGATAGACACAATCATAAGGATCAGTAGGTACTTAGAATACAACCAAACAAGAACTTACGAGAATGCGAGAAGTGAAAAGTTATTTGTCATAAGATCCTATATTAGATTAAGTTTGTCAGATGTTACTGTTACTGAACATAGGTTAAAAAAAATCTATCTACAAAATACCATTTTTCACTTGAAATAAGGGGACAGGCTTTTATTCTATTATTTAAATAAATTATAGTACCTATGTAAAATTATATTTAACGATTTTTCTATTTAGATTTGTTTGCAAAACGAAATTTGGTGCATTTATCTAAGTACCTAACTATATTTCCTTGTACAGGTTTGGGTTAGAACTACTTTGATTTTTATATCGTTTAGGTATTTATTATTAACTTTTGTTATCAAGTTTATAAAATTAGAATAATATTTACAATATTTGTCGTCATAAGTATATATCATTAAGTCAGGTACATATGTACCTACCGACTTAAACTTTATCAACAAGACTTATAAGGGTACTTAGTTGTATAATAAAAAAAAGTGTGTTGACAACAACACTGCTTTGAGATTACAACTCAGGTAGAACTGCTAGTTTTACACATAAATAAACGTCACTTTCGTAAAAGGAAAACTGTCCCTGAACTTATTTTTTGCTAAATTCCAATCAATATTATATAGGAACCGTGATCGGTGACAGATACAGCCTTGCGTCGAGGGCAAAAAAACTACCTTTGAAAACATTGTATAGAAACGCAAAACGCAATCGTGGGTAGCAAAAATTTACGCTATTACGACTTTTTATCAGATTCATGAGTAATGTTATTTTATAACCGTCATGTTTTCTAAGCTGTGACCAATCACCGAAAATTGCTTACTATTAACGGTCGTGCCATGGATGGCTGGAGAAATGCTATATAAAAAAGAATATGAATACTGACGAAGAAACTTGATAAAATATTGAATCCAATTTCTAGTGAGGGATGAAAGAGTTTAAAATGTATACCCAGGTAAATACAAATAAGTATTTTTGAATAGGTACTTTTTTTGATTATTCTTCAAATCTTATCTCATACTTCGTGGACAATTGCGCAGAATACTGTATCATAATATACACAGATAATTTCTTAAATAAAACTTATCTGAGAAGACTAGAAAGGTTGAAAAGACATACAGAACTACGGAAGTATAAAATGAATGAACAAGAAACTATATGATTAAAATATATGATCAAAGTTCATTAACCTGACACTGCGTGATTACAGAAAATGAAAGAAAAATATATAAAAATAAAATTTAGAAACCTTGATTCAGTAAATCATATGTATTATTATTATTACTTATTATATGTATATGAGTCGCTGAGGACAAACTAGTTACTACACAGATACAGGATATCGATTAAGATACTAAGTTGTTTGTAGTCAGTTCCAAATTTTACTGGAACACAGCCCAAGGGTTTCAAATGGATGGTAATCTAAGTTGGTATCACATTGCTCTATAAAAATGGGGTATAAGTCTGAAACTCAGGGGTATGAGCTTTGTAAGCAATATGATATATATGCTGCTATAATTGTTGTTGAAAATGTCGTTTGGATGAGACAATATTACCAATACTTCCAAATAATATAGCTTTTGTATTTCCTGATAGTATCTATACTCGCAGAGAATCTTGGAGATCAGGAAGCTAACCTCTTCTAAGTTTCTTCTAAGTTCTTGTTTAAGCCTGGTGTAAGCAGACTATAGCGGCTTTTTAAGCCCTAGTGCATAAAAACCAGCTTTTTTAAGCACAAGTGCTTAAATCCTGCTTTTTAAAGCACAAGTGCTTGTGGTGGTGCTAATTCTAACTCAGGATTAAACTGAGTCCTTCGTAGGTACTTGATTCTCATTGTCGCAAATGACGTAAGCCTTAACACTCTGTTTTACTACCGTGATACCAGATCCTGCATTATCTATTATTTTTAATATTATTTTGCAACGCTTTTGTTACTAGATGAAAAATAAAATATTTATTCTAGATATCTCAATCAAATTAGATCATTTTTTCGGTCCCGAAAAACCCAATGTACAAAATATTCAGGAACATTTTCGAGAACGCTGTAAATAAATTAATGTATATATAAATCGTAAGTAAAGCCGCTTAACACTTACTAACTAAAAACGTAAATATCATCAAAATCATCCGTGTAGCGTACTACCGGTGCGTTTGTTTAGACCGCGAAGGTCGCATTCATCCATATTAGTCACAGATAAAAAAAAACCCTTAGTATAGGTCACTCAAGGATACATAAAAATTTGCCACCAATATTTGATAATGGGTCTCGTTTCCTCCTTTCATTAGAGGGGAGCAGTCTAGGTCGTCAAGGGTAATAGGCAATAAAAGGCAATCGGTCAACGTCTCCTAAAGTCAGTATTACCGATACAACTACCGGCCTTGATGAGGTAATGATTGTTATTCTAGGTACATATTGATCTGTGTTAGGTAAGTTTTCTTAATTCTGAGATTCGCTTTTGACAGTTGTTTAAGAGTCTTAAAATATGTCCATTATTATAGTTATGTATGAAAGAATTGCTAGCTGAGCTCGTCAAGTGTTTTATCTACGCCGATGACTACTGCTTCAATGAAGCGTGAAAAGAAGATGTAAGTAATAATTATGCATGGAGCTGTTGAGAGAAACTGAATGATAAATGTATATTATGTGAAACGAAAGTAATAGTTTTTAGGGTTCCGTCCCCAAAGGGTAAAAAAGGACCCTATTACTGAGACTTCACTGTCCGTGCGTCCGTCTGTCACCAGGCTGTATCTCAAGAACGGTGATAGCTAGACAGTTGAAATGTTCACTGATGATGTATTTCTGTTGCCGCTATAACAACAAATACAAAAAGTTGGTCAAGTGCGAGTCAGACTCGCGCACGTTAAAACATAAAAAGGTTTAAGAATGAAGTCTAATAATGTATAGCTAATGGTACGAAACCATTCGTGCGCGCGTCCGACTCGCACTTGGCCGATTTTTAAACAAGACGAACACCAATATTACATTATGGCAGCATGTCATATTTAAATTGATGGAGTTAAAGTTGAAGAAAGGAAAGAGTTTGTACTTATATGTAGAAGTTTATTTACTAGAATCGTATAAGCTTGAAGGCTGAACAGTAAAGAGAGCGAATTCTCCAAAAAATTTGGCTTTAAACAATCATGAACAGCCGAAACGTGTCTAGGGCACGTCTGGCAGTACATAGAGGAATGTTATAGTGTTGTCCGAATGTGTCGCTTCGTTGTCGATGACATTGAAGACCGAGGGAGGATCAGCGTCATAAGAAAGCAATGTGGATTGAATGAGGACATAGTGAAGTTAGTCGCGAATGGTATGTTGAGATAGTTACATAGAGAATATGGATGTAAAAAGATTGACAAAGCAAGTAGGTGGTATACACGGCGATTGTAAATGGAACAGTTGGTAGGAGAAGGCTTTTACGTACCTATACGTAATCTGGCCGGAAAAATGCAAGGTGATTAGCCTTGACGGATGTATAAGAATGTACCAAGTGGAAGTCCTTGGCGGGAAATAGGCGTGACGATATTTACCTTGAGGGGAATACAATATCCGCTTGGGTTGAACCTGAGTATACTGGCAGGTATTGTGTATTTGTTGGTAGGGGCCATGCTAATTCTTGAAGAGCGAGTTGAACACACACATCGAGACAGTCCCGGTAATATGTAGACGTATAGGATATTTTTACCTTGAGGTGAGGGCAATGCCCGCTTGTGGCGATGCTGCGTGTCGTGCATTTGCCGGAAGGTGCCATTGATGCGGTGCAGTGCCAGGTCGTGCGGAGAGTTAAAGACGCGCCCGCCCAGCCCGAGGCTGTCTAGCAAGTGCTCGAAACCCTGAAAATGATACAAAGAACCATATAATGTGCAGCATATCTATTAATATATTTTTAATATTAGGATACTTCAAACCAGAACTGTTGATTTATATTAATATCATTATTTGAGAAACCCCTATGTATAACTTAAGGATCAAACTTAAAGCACATCTATATAATTACGAGAATTTACTTCATCAAAATAGCACCAAATGACCATTAAAGAAAAACCTGTGTAAAAAAAACTCAAAATGCATTCGGCGCCGTTTTGATTAGAAATGAAAGATACAGATGTATATGTTTTAGTTTTTGAAAATCGGCGTCCTATTATTAAGACTTCGTTGTCTGCCTGTTACTATTAAACTCTGATAACATTATACTGGGGGCCAACTCCCACCTTTTACGAAACCATCATAAAAAAAATAGCGTTTTGTTTCATGCTTAAAATAATAATTCGCAGACACGAACTATCACCGACCCACAATCGCGTCAAGCAATATTGGTTTGATCCTGCTTAAAGAACGAATGAAATGAGTATCACGGATGTGCAAGCGAGATACAATATGTTTATAATATGGCGTTATCCCGCTCGCACTGATCCGAAGTACCTACGATGTTATGGAACGGTTTTACAATAGGTTTACGACATTTTTTTGTATGCTTCACAAAAACTATCTGTAACTGTATACTTTCAGTCATCAAATAATTTAGCTGCATTAATTTTAAAGAATAATAGAAATAAAAACATTGTCCGTAATTTACACATTTTTTTAAACCCATTTTTATCGTAAAATAATCAGTATCAAGTTTAAATCCGTTGCTAGAAAGTAACTTTTTTAAGATGGATAAACATAACGGATTTGTCGTTGGAATAGTAATGCTTCGTATATGTCATGTCAGAGTACGCGAAATGAGTGAACTATTTGTTGTGACGTCATCAAAGCGCCGAGCGATTCCTTTACCGGTTGTAAGCCTGCTTAATTGACGTGGAGGTATACAATTTTGAAGTAAGGTTAAGTTATTATTACTATAAGAGGTGAGAGTTGGCCCCCTGACATCATCTAGAGATCTATGTGTAGACTAGGTACATTTTTCTTTCATATACCTACTTAAGCAAAGAAATGCGTGGGACGGTCAAAATTGTCTATCTCAAAAGATTCCTTAACTAGTTAGGAATCTCAAATTTCGGTAAGTAATTAATATAGGATATGCCATAATAACAGATATATGCTATTTAACTTTCAAATACTGAAAAAGATGTTAAAAAATGTTTTTAAGATGTGTTAATACAAAATATTCTAGAAGATAAAATATAAGTTTTTTGTATCGGATTTGAGTTGTCGTCGGCTTGTTGGGTGTAAGGTAAAAATATATAGGTAGGTACTACAGTTCTGCAGTAGTAATACATTCTACAGTAATACAGTAATGCATCACAAATGTATGGCCCTCTATACATTTTGAGTTAGTTGCGATTTCTATTATAATTGCCTATTATATTTTATATTTTATTGTTTTATTGTATGTACCATTAGCAATTAGATCCACACTAACACGTAGAGTAGAGTATACAAACGAGACCCTTAGTAGGTACCCGTACAAATGCGCATCGATAATCAACTGTGGAGGGTGAAACAAAATATTACACAAACGTTCAAAATCTCAAACTATAGGTTTATAAACATACTAGCTGTACCCGCGACTTCGTTCGCGATTGCCGTACCTGCACACTAATTATTCACATTTGTGCACTGTTTATCTCATATTAAGCAACACTGTGGTCTGCGGTGAAGCACTCTTATAGTAAACCATAGCTCAGAATGGAGCTTTCTACTTTGGATTTCAAAACTCCCGGGTTGTATTTTCCAGAAGACAGTAGTTAAGTAAATCAGAGAGTTCTTTCCTGGTTCGCACAATAAATGTTGAAGCAAAGTACCTTGTGCGTTTCTTTAGAATTTCGATTTTAAAACGGCGGTTTGTTTGACGGTAGATCGAATTTTTTTTTTATTTCTCATTCTCGGAAAGAAGTGTTTGTTTGATCTGAGTAGCGGGTGGGAGACGCTCCTTCCCACCTAAGGCCGGGAAAAACATTGGTGTAAACAAAGTTATATGTCTAAGATTTTTCGTTGTAAAATATTCTGTTGTTGTAAAACAATTAATAACAACTATGTTTGGCAGGGTAGTAACTAAATATAAGGTAGAAAGTGTAGGTAAAAAAAAAATTAAAACTTTCCCTAAATTTCATTGTTCTAACTCCTAGTGAATCTTTGTATCTTCTACTCATGTTTATTATTTTTAGTAAATATTTAGAAAAACTACTATTTTTTTACCCTCCTCATATTTTAAATGAAAAGTAGAGTGTTCAACACGGATGTAAGTCATCGATTCCTACTTGGACTATAGCCGCATTAATTTTAAAAATATACTGCTCATGTTATTAAAATGAAAATAAATAATATAAAAAAACATAGTATATTTATATCTTTATTCCTTATATTAGTAGTGAAAAGCAGAGAGATTCCTATTCGGGCTATAGCCGCCCGTAAATATTCCAAACAAAATTTTACGTAAAATTTCACAAATAGTTCAAACCTCTCAATAAATTTTTAGTAAGTATCAAAGTCAAAGTGTAACAATCGCGAAAACCTAAGACTACATTGTGCACTTTCATTGCACAGTCTCCGAAATGTATCCGTCAAAAGAAAGATAATTATGTAGTTTAAAAAACGGATTGTGGTGAATGTTTTTTTTTTTTTTTTATTGCTGATAGGTAATACTTTGACCACAATCTCACCTGATGGTAAGTGACGATGTGGTCGTAGGTGTTAACAGGCTTAACCTAGAATTACTGGCTCTCAAGGACAGCTGCCGGAACACACCGTTAGGTGCTTGGCGACAGATTTTCCACTGGAGGGTGGTCGCTAGCCAGGCGGGCATTCGCAAAAATGCCCTACTACCATGCGGTGAAGCTCAAGCCAGCGGCGGGATTCGAACCATGGACCTGCTGCGCGGCAGTCCATAGCCAAAGCCACTGAGCTATCACTGCTTCAAATGTACTACATTTTAGAGTGTTATCGTAGCAAGCTTGCAAAACTAAATAAGGGTGCCGTGCTGCCCGTGGGGTGTCGGGCTTCCCGTGGGGTTCCGGGCTGCCTGTGGGCTTAAGATGAGCCGTACGTTCAAGGGTTTCTCAACATTCCGCGGTCCAAGTTATTTAAAACGAAATATTTAGTTTGTGATAACTGTAATTTCTGAACTGCAAAACTGAGGACTGAAATATTTACGGGAAAATAATTAAATAACCACTATTGTAACAAAAAAAGAATGATTGAAATCGGACTACGCGTTAATAAATTACAACTAAATGTACATTTTGACTTTCATCCCCTTTCCCAAGAGAACCGTACTGAATTTCGGGATAAAAGTATCGTATGTCCTTCTTCGTAGTATGAACTCGAATCGTGCTAAGTTTCATTCAAATCCATTCAGTAGTTTGGTATGCGAGGCCGGGATACAGACAGACAGCCAGAAAAAAAAACAGTTTTTGCATCAGTATCAGCTACAGATTGCTCTCAAAACATATTTTCAAAATATCTGCAATGTACAGAATTGGACCTGTTACAGTTTTATTATAAGTATAAATAGATAAATGTAAGCGTCTTACCCCTCGAGCTTCCCTACCCGCCTTCTGCAACCTGTTATAGGTATAGATTAGACTGATTGGAGCATTGCATGTTATGAAAAATATACGTAGGGAAGTTGTGCTTATCGTAATAAAAAAAACTGTATTTTATCGTTTGAAAAATCAGTCTTTTGGAGAGGTCCGACTACAGACCTATCTATTATACCTATACGATAAAGTGCTAACGCCAGCTTAAGATGAGCCGTACGTTGAAAGGTTCCTGTACATTCGGGGTGTCAAGTTATTTGGAACGTAATATTTAGGTTGTGATGTCTGTAAATTTCTGAACTGCAAATCCGATGACTTTGAAATATTTACGTGATAATTTTTAAAGCACCACTATTCTAATTTAAAAAATCGGCCAAGTGCGAGTTGGACTCGCGCACGAAGGGTTCCGTACCATTAGCTATATAACATTAGACTTCATATTTTAACCTTTTTAGGGTTCCGTACCCAAAGGGTAATAACGGGACCCTATTACTAAGACTTCGCTGTCCGTCCTTCCGTCCGTCCGTCCATCCACCTGTCACCAGGCTGTATCTCAAGAACGGTGATAGCTAGACAGTTGAAATTTTCACAGATGATGTATTTTTAAAAACAACAAATACTAAAAATAAAATAAATATTTGATGTACCCCCATACAACAACCTTGATTTTTTTACCGTTTCTTGCTCGATACTAATAACGGTGACTGGTAAACGCTTTAACTATTCACAGAATATTTAGTTTTATGTTTTCTTTAAATATAATTAATTAAATTAGAATAAATAATTAAGGGGGCACCCATGCAATAAAATTTCAGATAATGGTACGGAACCCTTCGTGCGCGAGTCCCATTCGCATTTGGTCGGTTTTTTTGTTTTAACGTGCGCGAGTCCGACTCGCACTTGGCCTAATTTTTGTATTTTTTGTTATAGCGGCAACATAAATATATCATCTGTGAAAATTTCAACTGTCTAGCTATCACCGTTCTTGAGATACAGCCTGGTGATAGACGGACGGACGGATGGACAGTGAAATCTCAGTAATAGGGTCCCGTTTTTACGCTTTGGGTACGGAACCCTAAAAAGAACGTATGAAATCGGACTACGCGTTAATAAATTACAACTAAGTGTATATTTTGACATTCATCCTCACTCCCAAGAGAACCTTACTGAATTTCGGGATAAAAAGCATAAATTATCCTACCTATCCAGCTGAACTCCAATCATGCTAAGTTTCATTGAAATCCATTCAGTAGTTTTGGAGTGATACGCGGCCGGAATACAGACAGACAGACAGACAGACAAAAATAAAAAAAAATATAGTTTCGGCATCAGTATCAGCTACAGAGTACTGTACATTTTTTTTTTCAAAATATCTGCCATGTACGGAATTGGACCTGTTACAGTTTTATTATAAGTATAGACTCGCACTTGGCCAACTTTTTGTATTTGTTGTTATAGCGGCAACAGAAATACATCATCTGTGAAAATTTCAACTGTCTAGCTATCACCGTTCTTGAGATACAGCCTGGTTACAGACGGACGGACGGACGGACGGATGGACGGACAGACGGACGGACGGACAGCGGGACACACCGTATTTACCCTTTGGGTACGGAACCCTAAAAAGAACGTCTGAAATCGGACTACGCGTTAATAAATTACAACTAAGTGTATATTTTGACTTACATCCCCTCTCCCAAGGGAACCATGCTGAATTTCGGGATAAAAAGCTAAATTATCCTACCTTGTAGTATGAACTCCAATCATGCTAAGTTTCATTGAAATCCATTCAGTAGTTTTGGAGTGATACGCGGCCGGGATACAGACAGACAGACAGACAGACAGAGAGACAAAAATAAAAAAAAATATAGTTTCGGCATCAGTATCAGCTACAGAGTACTGTACTTTTTTTTTTTCAAAATATCTGCCATGTACAGAATTGGACCTGTTACAGTTTTATTATAAGTATAGATTTACAAATAATGAAACTTAAATTCTTTTAACATATATTTTATACTTGCGGTTAGCATGTATTAACGGAATACAAAATCTATACATATATATAGGGCTGCCATCACCTAAACCACCGATACCGGACAAAATCATAAAAAACCCGGACATTTGGCTGAAATTTAGATTTTCCCCGGACACTCATGAAAACAAAGTTCATACCCATTTTTTTCATTTATACAGCTTATTTCCGCAAAAACTACGGTGCTACACACATAATTATTCACTCTTCTCTTTCTGAGACAATCTGGTGATAAAAATAATGAGGAGCAGTGTTATTTGGCATCAAATTAGAAATAAATTCTACCTAATTTTTGGTTTAATAAATAATCAAATAACTATTAGTACCTAGTTAGAAACTACAAACTACAATAGTATCAAAATTTTTGAAGTCATCTTGTTTGGTTACGTAGATTAATTACCGAAAACGTTAAAACTTTTTTTGTGTAAATTAAAAGTAAGTTGTAACAAGTTTAAATTTTGACGAGCTCAAGATCTTTTTACTTTACTAAATTACAAATATACGAGAGGAAAAAATATAGTCGTGTGCGGTCACGCGTCGTCCACCCTCTCAGCCGGGGTAATATGCATATATGCAGCGCCGGTGTTTCAATCAATTGCTTATATTTCAATCAATCCGGATTCCCCGGACACAAAAGTGTCCGGGGTTTACCTGGACTTGAAAACCCCTACCGGACGCCCCCCGGACGCCCTGTAAACTAGGACAAATCCGGGGAAACCCGGACGGATGGCAGCCCTACCTACATACAACATTACGGCTACTTTAAACATTTAGACAACCTACAAGTCATTGCAGACTCGGCAAAGGCAGTGCCTGTGAGTCTGCAATGACTTGCACTGTAATGACAGCATTAATGCTCCAGGCCACCACCAGTTGGCAGCGTGCCCAGCATGCTGGCAGCAAATTAGTTTATTTACTACAACAAACTGATGCGCGAAGGTAAAACTTCTTTATAACGTGTCCTTAGAAGCGCGGAGCGGGGGAGAAGCATGCGACAGTTTTTCCAAGCGGTCTCAAGCGATGCTTGTGAGTCATCCCTAGACTAAACTCAAGACTGGTCCATGCATTGTGTAATTCTGTGTGTTTCAGCCAGTTGCCAGAACATATTTTACTAGAAACTTGGCCATATTTAATAGTGGTGTGCAGCTGTGCACACACACACACACTATTGAAAAGTGCTTCGAATCTTCTAAACTGATTTACCCGCGATAAGGAACGCTGCACGGAGTTTATTAAAGCCGCCCACTGACTCCGATCAATTTGTCCACATTGTTTTGGGTGCCGTGGTCATATTAGTGTTGGGCCATCCTAAGTCGGCCTTCATCTGGCTGCGCGCCCTAGCTACGAGCCCAATTACCTCCAAACAAAATCTGGCTCCACACTGCGCACTCCAACACCTGTGCCCATCCCTCATCAGACCTACGGTCTTACGACGCGGACGTAGGGAAATACCGCGCTAGGAAAGCGGAAACAACGGGTTAAACTACGACGTAATTTTTTTCATTTAGCTAACAATCTCACCTGATGGTAGGTGATGATGTGGTCGAAGGTGTTAACAGGTTTAACCTAGAAATACTGTCATACATTTTATGTGCCCGCTATAACTTAATTTCTATATTTTTATTTAGCTTTTATTATTTTTATTTAACTTCTTATTAAAATTTACTTACCTCATTCACATTACAAAATTAAAAATTCACGGGAGGAAAATTTTAAGTCATGTGCGGAATTTAAGAGGCCTTATTCCAGCAAAGCCATTTTACAGTCGTTTTCTCAAGGCTGTTACAGCTAAGGTATAAAAGTTTTTGTTTTTTAAATGATGCAGGAAGAAAGTTTATTGTTTTTTTAATGGAGTGCATTAACCAAAACAATAACTGAAATCCGACAATTTTTTTTTACCAACTCATGTTTTCATAAATTTCTTCATCAGTGTGACTTCAACAGTCTTTTTATCGAACTTTTATTCGTTTTACAGATTGAAAAATATCAGTAAACCAATCATATTACCACCAATGGAATGCATTAATAACATTTTGATAAATATATGTTAATAATATGATAATAATAATATAAGCTTTTATTTTCTTACACTCTACTTAAATAACATTATCTTAACTTATCTTAATTCTATAATACATTTTCTAATGATTAATACCTTCATCTATTCTAAATATTTCTAGTGTAAGTACCGCTTTGTGCGGTGAAAGCCTCCTCCATCTGCTTCCAGCTCTCCCTATCTCTCGCTGCCCGGCTCCAAGTAACACCTGCTGTATTGGCGATGTCATCGCACCACCTTTTGCACGGTCTTCCTGGCCGTCTCTTTTTATCTATGGGGTACCAGTTAGTAGTTGTTTTCGACCACCTTTCGTCTGTTACTCGTTGTAAGTGTCCCGCCCATTTCCATTTTAGCTGAAGAACTTTTTTCACAGCGTCTTTTGCCTTCGTCTTCTTCCTTATAGTGCTGTTTTTTATTTTATCTTTCAGCTTGTGGCCCGTGTAGCTTCTTTCGATTCCTCTTTGGCACACTCTTATTTGATCGAGTGTCTTCTTCGTGAGTGGCCATGTCTGGCATGCGTACGTGAGGCATGGTAACAAACACATTTCCATTGCTTTAGTTTTTAATTTTACTGGTAAGTTATTTTTGAAAATATCTTTCATACTCCAGTACTTATTCCACGTATTTTCTGTTCTTCGCATAATCTCTTTTTCAGTGCAGGCTTTGAAAGTGATCAGATGTCCTAAGTATATGTAGTCCTCCACGTATTCTAGATATGTGTTTTGAATTTCTATGGGTACCTTTTGTCTGTTGGTCATTATTTTTGTCTTATCTTTGTTGACTTCTAGTCCTACTTTCTTGCTTTCTTCACAGAGCGACTCTAACATGGTTTGTAGTTCTTGTGGATCTTCTGAAAGCAAAACAATATCGTCTGCGAAGCGTAAATGTGATAAGTACTTTCCATGTATTTTTTAAGCCTTTACTTCTCCCACTCTACTTTCCTGAAGACTTGTTCAAGTACGGGTATGAAAAGCTTTGGAGAGAGGGGGTCGCCTTGTTTCACTCCTCTTTGTATTTTGAAGGTGGGTCCAGGTTTTTCTAAAGAAACTTGAGAGGTACTGTTCTTGTAAATCTCTTTTACCAGGTCTAAGTAATCTTTATTTACTCCCTGTATTGATAAGGCTTCCCATATAGAGTCGTGATTTATTGAGTCAAAAGCTTTCCGATAATCGATAAATATTATATATAAAGGTTTATCATATTCATTGTATCTTTCCATTATCATTTTCAGGGTATGAATGTGATCTACTGTTGAGAAGTGTTTTACAAATCCAGCCTGCTCTACCGGTTGGTTCTCATCTATAATTTTTGTCAGGCGTCTCAGAAGAGTTGTAGAGAATACTTTATACAAGCATGATGTTAGGCTTATTGGCCTGTAGTTCGAAATTTGGTTTGCGTCACCTTTCTTGTAGAGTAGTACTATGTGTGAGTTAGTCCATTGCTTTGGTATTTGTTTTGTAATTAGTATCTGATTAAAGAGGTTGGTAAGCGGTGCTACTAGGATGTCTTTGCCTGCTATAACCATTTCATTTGTTATGCCATCCGGCCCTGGGCTTTTTTCAGTCTTCAGTTTCTTGATTGATTGTAATATTTCGTTTTCCTGGAATTCTGGTACAGATTCATTATTTTCAAGTACTAAATTAATATGTCGATTGTGAAGTAAGGGATCTGACATCGCATAAAGTTCTCTGTAAAAATCAGTTGCTATTTTCATTATCTCGTCTCTGTTTGTGACAATTTCTCCTGCTTTGTTTTTAAGTTGGCCCATCAACTGTTTTGAGTTGTTTAGATGTTTATAGGCTCTTTTTACAGCACCAGAGTGTTCTAGATACTTTTCAATAGTATTCATTCTATATTTCTTAGTATTATGCTTAATATATTTATGAATCTTTCTGTATAATTTACTCAGTCGATCTTTTTCATGTTTTGTTTTATTTTGTTTGTTTTTCAGTTTGTGTTTTTCTTCTTTCAGTTCTATAATTTTATCTGTTATTATTTCCAGGTTTTTAATACTTTTATGTGGTATGCGGGCAGAGCTACAGCTTTGAATAATGTTTTTCTCGATACTGTCATAGAAATCTTGTACCGGTTTGTGCTCTACATTGTCATAGTCGCCCTTATGTAATTCCATGTTGTATTTTTGGGTATCCATATTCTTCTGAGGTTTTGATGAGTGGTAAGCTCTCGTATGATTTTTGCTTTTTATATTCAGTGTTGCTCTTACCATGCGGTGGTCACTTGGATGCTTCAGATTGCTGATGACACAACAGTTTTCTATTAATCTTGGCATATTGGTAGCGATGTAGTCTATCTCATTCTTTACTCTACCGTCAGGTGACTTCCAGGTCCATCTTTGCTTAGAACTTTTCTTAAACATTGTGTTCGCTATTTTGAGATTTTTTTGGAGGCAAAACTGTACAAACTGTTCTCCTCTTTTATTTCTCTTTCCATAGCCATATTTCCCAAGTGCTCTGGTTTCTTCTTCCTTCGGATCTCCTATTTTTGCATTCATGTCTCCAAGAAAGAGTAGCCTTGATGAACTGTGCTCTAGGATTGTTTCTAGTGATATATAAAACTCTTCTATTTCTTTTTCATCCGAGCTTGAGGTCGGGGCATATGTTTGAGCTATTGTAAATTCTTTTCCATATATACTTATTTTTATCAATGCTGCTCTACCTGATATCCCTTTGAAATCGAGTACTGTTATATTGGTTTGTTTTCTGACCAGAAATCCTATGCCATTCCTTCCTTTTGTTTCACCATGAAAGTAAAGTCGGTAGTTGTTTCTATCTTCTATTACATTGCATCCTTGCCTTCTGGTTTCGCTTATACCTATTATATCCCATTTTAGTTGTGATATTGCATATTCTAGTTCAGTTATTCGTGACTCATTGGCTAGAGATCTAACGTTAAATGTTGCTATGTATATTTTGTTGCCTTTTGCATTTGGAGGGTTTCGGTCTACTACCCCCATGCTGACCGGGCAAATTGGGGGAGGTTTTTCACAATTCGTTTTTTCTTTGTTTTTCTGTTTGTTGCTAGAGTTTGCGGCAACAGTATGAGAGGCAGTTGATTGCTATTCGAAGGCGATAACTTCATCCGTGGTAGCCGCGGACGACGTTGGTTTTGGGTTATTTTGGCGTTTTTGAACGTAGTTTGTAATGGTGCTCTGGTTGCTCTTGAAATATACTTTATTCTTCTTTGCAGTTTGATATTTAGTATTATCATCTGGATTAGATGATGAGCTTCCTGCCTGGTGGGGAGGAGTGATCGTTAACTCTCTCTTTTTCGAGTTTGAAATGTAAGGCTCATTAAGTTTCCCGTGGCTCTGGCTATGCTCTCGTACTATAATTTTATCATACCTTAGATACGCCATTTTTCCTTCGTTTCTCTCTTTTTGTAGCTTTCCCTGGAGTGATTTCCTGATTTCAAGGATTTTTGGTGCAAAATCTTCTTTTATATAAATATTTGTCTGGTCTAATTTCTTCCTATTTTTCAAAATAGATATTTTCTTTCCGTATGTGGTGAGAGTAAGGTTTACTGGGCGTATTTTCTCATCTTTAAGTTTTCCCATTCTCCTCACTACTTCGATTTCATTTTTATTGCACTCTACATCCATTTTTCTTAAAACAGTTATACAAATATATGTTACAACTGAGTAAATACGGGATTGAATGGGCACTTTTGGCACAGAAATACCATTCAAATTTCTTGTTATTTCTACAAAATCTGGTATTTTATCAAAAAAAATGCGATTCATTAGTTGAAGTTTTTATTTAATAGATAATAATATTTTGTCGTTAATTTGGTGAAAAATGTATTTTATAATTTTTTTTCAATATGACCTATAATTTACGGAACACAACGCCTTGCATCTCAGTTTGCGCCTAGCGCTCGCGGAGGGCGGACGTATCGCTGCTCGTCCCGCGCCCTACACGTGTCGCAAACACGGTGCGCAATGAAAATATAGCGTGACCGAGTTGTTTTGATCTATGCGTATGCTTTTATTATTGTAAAGGTATTTTTGTTGAGACCATGCCTTTTTCATTATTAACTAGGATTGATTATTTCCTGATCGGAATTGAATTTTTAACCGACTTCCAAAAAAGGAGGAGGTTCTCATTTCGTCTGTATTTTTTATGTTTTTACCTCAGAACTTTTTAAAGGGTGAACCGATTTTAAGTATTATTTTTTTATTTGAAAGCTGATGCTTGTCGTTTGGTCCTATTTAAATTGCATCAAAATCAGTCAAGTCGTTTTTGCGTTACACTCCAATAACTGAAAAGTATTTACCTATCTTGATGATATAATCATTGACAATCGATATCGTAAGTAGCAAGGGTTACTAAAACTAGTGATCAATTTTTTAACCAAAAATGGAACCGATTTTTTGGTTTTTGCCATCGTAAAAAAAATGTAACCATAAAATGGAACCGACTTCAACACCCAAAAGTGTGAAATAACTTGTCAGAGTCCTATGATCACAATATTGTACCATGCGCACAATATTGTGATCATAGGTACTTTTGAACTATCATGGTACCGACTTCAACATGTTATTTCACACTATAAGAAAAAATAATATAAGAAAAAAGTTTAAAAAAACACTTGAAACTAGCTAGAGGCTAAAATGTATTTTTTTTCTTATTTGTTCTTTATTTTATTTTATATTAGGTATTAACTTGGCCAAACAGATGGAAACCAAGTAATACATTTTTACAACAAGTGTCTTTTACACGAAATAACTGGCCATCAAAAAGCACGATCTATGCCTCTAAGAAATAATTTTATTTAAGGCAAGACTATCTACCGGTCTGTACCGTGTACTGATTTGGTTAAAAATAAAAGATGTTTATAATAATATAGACGTTATATATTTTATTAAACAATTAGTACCAACCCTGAGTTAGGATTTAAGACTTCTATATTAAACGCACCTTATTTTCTTCCCGTAGCGACCACTAAAGCCGCTCCGCCAACGGGGCAGTTATACAAATATAATGAACCAAGATATGCATGCACAAAGCAGGTATACAAACTACAAAACTAAGTTGTTTGCCTATATACAATGATGGTTAGAAGTACATAATCGAATATAGATACCTACACAGTAGTCCATTGAAATGTTACAATTTAAGACCGAATATTGCATTTTTTAGAGGGCGCCATTTTACTTTTGAGACATATGTGTGTGTTCCATAGAAGTTTAACCTCAAGTTTGTAGGGTCGCCACCCTTGTCCTCCGGCCGCCATCTTGGAAAAAGGGGTGAAAACACTTATTTCGCGATATCTTGGAAACTATGCGTCTTACAAAAAATTCTACAGCATATAATTTGCAAATCATTTTGCCTACAAATAAGTATGATTATATAACTTTTTGCCCTAAATTAAAAATTTAAGAAGTTATAACCAAAAAGAGTGAGAAAATTTTCATATATTTTTTTTTGCTCTATAACTTTCATTTTCTCATTTTACAAAAAAGATACCTCAGACCAATCTTGTTGATTATCATTTGAGGAATTTTTTTATGATGTTTTAATTTATTTCATTTAAAACACTTACAGCGCTACAAAGTTGACCAGGTTCATCAATGCTCATGGGAATCCGGTCAAAATGAAATGTTTAACTTATATTTTTCATATCCTTAAAAAAAAAAAATTCGTACAACTTCACTTATTCATACCTAACTGTTTTCCTTACCATAGAACTTACCAAATATAACTTACCGAAGGATAAGCAGGTAGAAAAGGTCTGAGTTACCGTTTGGGGACAAAGGAACATCTGCCTGCTACGACTATTATTATTATACGCAGGCTTAGCTGTTTCTTCTACGAGTACCTCAGTTTATTCTCTTAGTTGTGCTACATTTTTTGTTACGTGTAAACGTGTTGAAAATTGTTGATATTATTTTCAGTTTAATCAATTAAACTGCGGGTTTCGGAAAAAAAATCCTCAAAACATCATCTACAATATTATTCTGGGGTATTTTTTTTGTAAAATGTATAAAAAAAGTTATAGAGTAAAAAAATATATTTTTGCTTATAACTTCTTTAATATTTAATTTAGGGCACAAAGTTATATACGTACCATATTTATAGGCAAAACAATTTGCTACAAATTATGTCCTAACGAATATTTTGTAAAACGCATAGTTTCTGAGATATCGCAAAATACGTGTTTTCACCCCTTTTTCCAAGATGGCGGCCGGGGGACAAAGGTGGCGACCCCACAAACTTGAGGTTAAGCTTCTTCTATAGACCCCCATACATGTCTCAAAAATAAAATTGCGTGCTCTAAGAAATGCAAAGCTCATGTAACTTTTCAATGGACTATAGTTATAGATAGGTGTGCTAATGTTAGTCAATGCGAGGTTTATTATTAGGTTCATTTAAGTCTACTTTGTATGTAAACTGTAAAGATGCGAAATGAATTTACAAAGTTACATAACATTCCACATTATTTATCGAAAATAAATAACACTTAAAAAAGGATCAAAATGTTTTATTCCATGCGACATCGTCTTTGACCGCTCGATCCTTGCTAACGGTGTGCTCGTGTGCGCCGCGCTACGATAAATGCCTAAATTTGAACGATAGCGCAAGGCGTAAAGACTCTTAAGTCATTCACATTTTTTAATAACTTTAATATAATTTCAATTACATGTTTTGATTCATTTGTTATCCATATATCATGTTATTATAAATAACTCTAATCTAAATACTTTTTCATTATTTATTGCTCGAAAAGTTCCCATAATAGGTATGTGGTAGGTACCTACATGCTATGAAAGTACATGCTATCACCCACACTGCGCTGTATGAAACCTAGCGATATTACAAAGTAAAACGGACTAGTATAGCGTGTTATATATTATATGTACCTTAAAATGTTTTTTTTTAATTCATGTTCAACAACCTCAAGTTTAAAAAAGAGGTTCGCGCAATGTTTTCGCTACGACAATACCTACAATTTACATGGTATTGCGTCACCTTCTAGTTATTAATATAATTTCATATCATAGGTACTATTTATTTCCATTAAACTATTATTTATTTACAAAAATCAAGAAGATTATTTTTGAATAGATTCTGTGGTTGATACTATTTGTTCTATTCATTTAGGCGCGCATGCGCTTCAAATGAGCGCAAAAACCGCGCACACACTTTGCAATTTGGCGGCAATTATAAATTTTCTTTGTAACCGACGATTATCATTGTGTGTTTAGTGAGTGACTAAAAATTAGTTCAAGCCCAGTAATGGAAATAGATTTGATACCGAAGACCTAGTAGAAGAGGCAACAAGCGCTCCATCTAGAATTATTTCTATTATTTAGATGTACTTCGCTTTTAATTTTCTCACAAACGTACCTACCTACCTACTTACCTTATAAAAACGTCGCGCGTCGTGTGAAAATCTTGGGATGGGCTTTACTTATATCAATACATTATATAATTAGATAGATAATATCCTTCTTTCCGCACTACTAAGTAGGTAGGTACTATAGAAACTTCTATCAATATATTATATAATTAGATAGATAATATTATTATACTACTATTATTGTATGCTGTATCAGCCAGATTGTCCACTGCTGAACTCAGCCTCAATGCCCTGAAGGTAGAATTTCAATGGCAAGAAATCCAAACATTTTGATATGTAATGTAAATAACTCAGAGCAAATAAATAAGTCCAAGAAAATCAATGACACGCGGGGCCCAGCGAAGGCTAGTTGTATCAGAAATAGGTCGGTAGTAAATCAGTACTAATCAGTATCAGTACTTCAGTACTATAATAATATTATAAATGCGAAAGTAACTCTGTCTGTCTGTCTGTTACGCTTTCACGCCAAAACTACTGGACCGATTTGAATGAAATTTGGTATGGAAATAGTTTGAGACCCGGGAAAAAACATAGGATAGTTTTTATCCAACTGCGCAAAAAGAGGTTAATGTTTTTGCGCGATAATCGACATACCCGCACCCGGAAAGCTAGTATACAATAATTTTACATAGGTACATGGTAACCTAGTATCTCGGATTGATATACTGGTTACAAAAACATGAAAAATAAATATATTATACGAGAGAGAGAGAGAGAGAGAGCAACTTCAACACCTTATAATGTATCTCACTCATTTTGAAAAAATACCAAAAACTGAATCGACAAAAAAAAATATGGACATATCAAACCTGCTTACGAAATTTCGTGAGAATCGGTTGAGAAATGCGACCTGTAGAGGAGAACAACCGGACATACGCGTGAAAGCATTTTTGTCTAAGTTGAAGCAGAGACGCTTCGCTCGAACTCGAACTAAGTTCTCGCTCAGTCTTAAATACCCCATTTGAACTATTTTCATGGCATCATGCTGAAGATACTGCTATACATCGGTCTATCAGCTAACATTTCAAACCACTTTTCATAGAAACTTAGTTTAGTTTTTAAAAGATGGTGAAGACGGTGACATTTTGCATGTTTGTCCATTGCACTGGTGCACCGGTGCATTAGCTTCCACCCTCAAGTAGAAAATCTGTCGCCAAGCACCTAACAGTGTGTTCCGGCAGTCGTCCTTGAAAGCCAGTAAAATTACAGGCACATGAGGCTCAACAACTGTATTATGGGCGCAGTGCAGCTCGGTACTTGTGGCGAAATGTATTTGTTATAGGCAAAGGACCTTTATTTAACATCAGGCGAGCCTCTTGCTAGTTCCGTTATATTAAAAAAACATGACTAAAGAACACTAGCACACTAGAAGCAAAGACAAGGCTTCAGGACATGCATGCAAAATTTCAGTGAATTTGAACACATCATTTTTTAAATATAGAGGAAACTACTATCGAAAGCGAAACGAAGACACTAATTAGCACAGTGAGAACCTACCGTGTACCTATTTCTTTTTCCAGACGTTTAAGACAAAAGAGTGGTCGTAAAACCGCTTATTTATACCTTTGAATGCGTGCAATACCTACAGTCAATAATCTCCAAAGCGTTGGTTGCGTAATATGATTCAGCAGTTAGTGGGTAGACAATGGTAATGATTATTTTCAGTATACGACGTTGTGAAAACAAGATTAAAACCAAGTAAGGCAGTTAACAAAGGAAAACATACGTACATATTGCAAAGAGACCTGCATATTCGTCATTTCCCCAAATTATTGTATTGGGTAGGTTATATTACCGGGAGTGTAATGAATTTTATATTACTAGTACCTATGTACTATAGACTTATGTATCTAGTATCATTATATACTATCCTATCACGAAGACGCTCCCTTCCACTGTATATTATTGATAGACACTTGTATTTATAAAATATATTTAGTATAGGTCTCATTTGTACACTACGACTCAGTGTGGGTATAAATGCTAATAGTAAATACAGTAAGATAATAATATATGAAACATGATAGCTTGGGAAGTTGGGAGGCAGTGGTAGTTACCACGTTCCGAAGCAATTGCACTCAAAAAATATGGACGAGCGCGCCGATTGGGATCGAAGGTCTTTTACGCTCTTTGGATTCTTTTTGGAGGCATACCCGCTACGTCGTCCTCTATATATTAATTAAAAAAGTAAAAAACTCTACCGTAAATAATTTATTTTTGTTAAACGTTTTATCGTTCCATTTAAATTAAAAATGCAACTTATTTACTTATGGAATCGTTTTTAAACGCTCTTGGCTTTGACACCGCACTCGCTGGGAGGAAGAAAACTTGTATAAACTCTCACAATATTATGGCGTCTTAAATCTGCCAGTTTGTTTTTAATTTCTTTATATACCTTGTGTCACTTGCGCTATCAAGACATATCTAACGATATCTCATATATTAAGATAGCTTAAGCTGTTTAGAAGTCATGGTGGAATTGAAAACAAACATACATATGAACCCAGAAAACATAACACTCCTTTTTTGGACAGTCGTGTAAAACGTGGTAATAAGCACTATAGTTGGAAACAGTTACCTATACCAACTCATAGAATACTGAGTCACCGCATTTATTTCGCGATAAATTATTTTCTCTTTAGTAACCTATTTCGTACTCAACATTTGACACGGAAGACAACATCTATTAAGTAGAATAATCAATTTAAGATTAGGTTTAACACGCGGAAACGTAATTTACAAGCTTGAATTTAACAAAAGTAAAACGAATGTGATTAGAAATAAGTCGTAAAGTCAAGTTGAAGGTTACGATTATTTCGTACAAATTTTTAAGCATATCAATTTTGTGACAAGTCATATTTGTGATAATTGATAACGTTATTTTGCACACAGCGTATTGTTGTTTAGTTGTGGTTTTATAGACGCACCGCGCAATGACTAAAGTAATAAAATGCGTGTAGATTTGTTGAAAAATATATAAAAAAAATTAAATATAAGATCTTCTACTATCCAACATGTGTTTTAACGGACTTTCAAGGATCTTTACTTTGCTCAAACCAACCTGTATTGTTTTAGAGTCTGTAACAGCCGGATCGTCCACTGGTGAACACAGCCTCCCCTATTAAGGGGGTATTTGCCATGATCCCCACGCTTGGCAGGCGTCTTGGGGATCGCAGTGTAAGTTGCCAGTTCTTTAGAAGGCGTTGCTGCCCACCTTCCAGTATTTTTCCCTTAGTCGCCTCTTACGACACCCACGGGATGAAATGGGGAGGTGCAATTCTAACCCGGCAATTCTAACCCCACGGGGTATCACTCTGTCCTCTGTGAATCATAGAAAATTTAGATATCATAGAGATCATTTATACACTATAACTTATGGATGCGCCTTGGTACGGATAGGCTACGTTTGCAATGCACCATATTATTATATTATGTTCTATGGTTTGTACTACGACGTCTTAGTGTGGAGAAAATATCGAGGAGTGCGCCTTCACGTGTGGAAAGGTATGTTTACTTACGGATGGATTGAGCGCAGATGAAAATGTGCACAAAATATGAGTATACCCAGTAAGACGAAGAACAGAACACATTAGAGGACTCATGCATGTATGCTGACCCTGCTACTGGAAAATGATAGGAAGAAGAACCCCAAAGGTGCTTGATTTAATGATCAAAGTAAATAAAGTTCTCTCAACTAAACTAACATTGCGTGAATAAGGTTGAAATTATGGTAAAGAAACATGTGTATTTTAGGCTTCCGTAACAAAAGGTAACCTTGGGCAACGGGAAAACGGAACCCTACGAAACTTCGAAGTCTGTCTCTCCATCCGTCTGTATGTCACGGATCTTTAGCTCGTAATCGGAGTGAGTTTCAAACATCATCTCTTGCTCGATGGTTACAAACTTGAAATTTTGTCATGTGTAAAAATTTGACCCAAAGATGAATATTGGACTAGAAATTCAAATGAATGGTTTTTCAAGGGGCTCCAATATATGAGACTTATGAGAGTAAGACTAAAATTAACTTGTTTGGTTGCAAATAATCTAGCATGTGAGGGGTCATTGTCCAGAATAGTATATAATATTAAAATTATATTATATACAAATATATATTTATGATGACAGGCATAGGTTAATCCGCTTCACATCAGGTGAGCCTCGAGCTTGTTCTAATATACATAACATCACGCCTCTTTCCCGTAGGGGTAGGCAGAGACCACAGATTTCCACTTGCTACGATCCTTGCATATCTGTTTCGCTTCATCTACATTCATCAATCCTTTCATACATGACCGTCGGTTTAGAGTACTCCTGACCTGTCCTTTTATCAAAACGTCTTCAATTTGATTTCGGAACGTTCGTCTAGGTCTTCCCCTTCCAACACTTCCGTTCACTTGTCCCATGTATACCTGTTTAGTCAGTCTCATCTCATTCATTCTCTCTACATGTCCAAACCATCTTAACATACCTTTCTCAATTTTTGTCACTACATCCTCATTCACAACACATCGTTCTCTTATCACACTATTCCTTATCCTGTCACTCCGTTTGACCCCAATCATGCTTCCATCTCCACTGCATTTATTCTACTCTCGTGCTTTTTCTACTATACCCAACTTTCACTACCATACATTAGTTTCGGAACCAACACTCCTCCACGAACAGCCACACGAGCATTCTTAGACACCTTCTGACTGTTCATAAACGCGTGCAATGCTCCGTTCACCATGTTTCCAGCATTCACTCTCCTTTCTATGTCACTTTCACACTCTCCGTCTTTTGTGAACATGGATCCCAAGTATACAAACTCTTTCACTTGTTCCACTTTTTTACCTCCAATCATAATATTGCAATCGGTCATTCTATCATCTCGTTCGTACACCATAACTTTCGTCTTATTTACATTTATTTTTCGAGCTTGTTCAGTCACAATAACATTAAAAAAAGTTTTAAAATAAAGAAAAAACAAACATATTACTTAATAGGTATCTACTTAACTATCGTACATTTAAATTAAGCGTTTCAGTTATGTACTTAATCTGTATACAAACCTATTATACTTTTTTTATTCGTTTGAGCAGTTGCAGTAGGTAAAGGTACCATTGCATAGTAATTAATCAGCACATTTTACTACCAACTACAATTCAGCACTAATCGGACACCGGACCGGACAATCCGGCTTGATGCAGAAAATTAGAATTAACTAAATACTCTATTTTATACCTGTTGGATCCCCAAGACGCGTGCCAAGCGAGGGGATTATTGCAAACCCCTTATTGGGGGAGGCTGTGTTCAGCAGTGAACAATACGGCCGATACAGTACAGTACTATTTTATACCTTCCTAGTATAGATACGTAACAAATTTGACAAAAAATGTAGAGCAGTCAGTTTATAGGTAGATATCTATCTAACTGAACTGGCAAAAAGTAACCTAAGTAGGCGATTTGTTTTTCTCAGCTATGTTTGAATAGAAAACTGATTGCAATTTTGTACCTACCTACTTTATTTAAAATGAGGCGCCAAAGCAGTCAATTTACACTTATAGATAGAGAAAATACCAATATACTCCTTTATATCGCTTAGCTGCGAGTTTTTTAAACATTAAGTAAGATGTTTTTCCTCATTTGGTAAGTAATATAATTTTATCATAGCATTAAGTATATAGGTATCTAATTATAACAAACTTTGGTATGATTTGGTGCAAATTTACATTCCAATTTAATTGTAAGAAAATGAATGCTCGCGTTAAATTACCTATTTTCTAAATTGTTTTTTGAACGTAAGGACCTGTAATTGGCTTTTTGGTGTTTATCTTTAAAATATAATTTAAAACTGCATAAAGCTGTAGGTCTTCCTATAAATAAATAAATAAATAAAACTGCAACCTACAGTTACCTTTTGAGATCATAGTAGGTATACTTACATAATATACCTACCTACAGCTATAAACTATGTATCGACTTTAAATTGGCAATAAGTATTATAAGATTTTTCATCACATAGTTTTTTCTTTAGTTGCGTGATAAACGATAGGACCTTTAATATTATTATATATTATATTATAATCCTTACTAGTATTATAAACGAAAAACGATGTATATACTAGGTATAGGTGTATGTATGGATGTTTGTTACTCTTTCACGCAAAAACTAATGAAAGGATGCTAATGAAACTTTACAATACTATACCTTACACATCAGAATGACAGGCTATAATTTATAAAGATAATGTGTGAATTGTTTAATATATAACGATAAGTGTCAAGTAAATAGGAAAAAAATCTGCCCAATGGGAATTTTTATCTTAAATTGTCCTACAAAATAGCCCACGACAGCATATATCTATTTTTATGAAAAAGCCATTATCGCCAAAATAGTGAACCATAAATACTGAAAAATTGATAATTTATTTCTAATACATATCTATTTGGAAATAACAATTTTTTCCTTATTTAGCTAATATGACAAAGGCTAACATTTATGAGTGTGTTTGTAATATGTTTGTTACTATTTCACGCTTAAATGCCTGGACCAATTATGATGAAGTTTGATATGGAGGTAGAGGAGGCGCTGGATTAACCCAGGATACTTTTGTCATCATGATTTATTACCACGCGCGTGTAACCGCGGGTCACGGCTAGTTATAATATAAAGTAGTTATCTATATCTATACTAATATTATAAATAGGAAAACTTTGTATTTTGTATGCAACGAATAAACTTAAAAACTACTCGACCGATTTGGATGATATTTGGTATGGAAATAGTTTGAGACCCAGAGAAGGACATAGGATACTTTTTATCCCACTGCGTTAAAAAAGGATAATGATTTTGCGCGATAATCGAAATACGAGCCGCGGCCGGAAAGCTAGTTTGTATAAATTGGTCTATTTCATACTTTTCAGTGTGGAAGTTAGTTTTGTTTTTATAATTATTTCTTTCTCTCTTTCCAGTGATGCATACCTACTGATTACATGTCGTTTGTATCGCTCGCCCACAATACTGGTTACCATAGACAAGAGTTGCAAATAATACGATTAGAGCTTTGTTGGTTGTGTATGATAAGGATGGATAGACGCAGGTTCAAATCAAGCTCTTAGTTAATTAGTAGTTAAATTCCCTTTCGTAAAATTTAAATAGGACTTAATTGAAGGTATAATCTAACCAACAAAAGAAATAGTCATGATTGAATGATCTAGTAAATATTATAAGTCCATAGAAAAATAATTACACAATAACTTGATCTTCCAACATTTTTTGGAAGTAGGTATCATGATTAGACTAATACTTTCTTCTTTGTAGGTAGATACATTTTACGTGATATAATAGAATTGTGGCGGCATGATTTGGAAAACTTTAAAGGTATCTATGTAGCATTTGGAAAACAATATCTATATTATAAATTGTGATCAGTTTCTTACAATATTTTCAGATATTGATTGACGCTTATAGATATATGAAGTTAAGGGAAGTGTGCATGCACTTAGAGCTTTTCATACAAACGTAGCTTTGTCATATTTTATATATTACTAAGTGTTTGAACTAGGTAAAATGTGCCATGTCTATCCCTGAAACTAATATTTATGCTTCTAATTTGTCAGTTTTCCGGAAAATAAGGTATTTTAATAAATCATTCGTATAATTTTTGGATTTGAACTCTTATTTTCACATTTAGGGATAAAATAAACTCTAAGCTAATAAACTAATAGCAAAGATCTTAGGCTCAGAGACATGTATGCAACATTTCACAGGGTTTGAACAGTTGGTATTTAATAGTTATTTGTTATACAAGAGTGCAAAGTTGCTTTTTAACTGCGTGTTCAATTGTGATGACCGAGCAAGCGAAGGATATTAAAATTGCATCACGAGCGCAGCGAGTGATTCAAAATTAGAATCCTGAGCGTTAGCGAGGGAATCAAAAGAGCACGAGGTGAAAAATCTTTGCACTCGAGTGCAACACGTAACTTTTTATTCCACCTCAGCGAGGTCTTGACTAAATGCAAAAAAAAACGTTTACAATCACAAGATAGGTACACTTTTATTTCTGTTTAGGTATTAATTACTACATTATGACAGGTAAGTATCTCACCTGATGGTAAGTGATGATGTGGTCGAGGATGTTGTTCAGACTAACCTAGAGTTTCACGAAATTTGTGCACACGATGTTCTAAATTCAATTTACTTTATCCTCTAGAGAATAAAAACGGCTTTTCCACTTAGATATTGAAGATTAAAAATACTCTTTCCGAGATGGTGGGATGAAAAATATTTTGATGATACTGTAGCGGAGTTTTTCGTGGAGCAGCACAACCGCAGTGAATTATATAGCGCTTCGATGCAGGCATGAGTTATTGTATGAATGTGGTATACTTCGAAGATGATGGATGAAAAATAAACACGCAGAGCCAATGCACATCAATATATTGGTCACAATATACGAGTACATCTAAATTAAGTATTATGTTATTAACTATGATATGAGATAAGAATAATATTCAATGATGGTGTTTTATAAGGGAAACCAAAAGGGAGGATCAAATCGAATCGAACAAGAGAATAGATTACATACAATATTGACAAGTACCCACAGATTATAGAAACAGTGACTTTAAAGTAATTGTTAATAATATGTACCACAGATATTATAATTATTGCTTTAACAGATACACGCTGGTATGGAAAACGCTTGTAGACTTTAGTCTTGTGTATTAAAAAAAGTAGATTATTTTCGAACTAACCAATTAGTTTTCCTCCAGCATATACCTAATATGTAATGATGATAATATAATAGAACAAGGCAGTGTATCTACTGTACAGAATACGAGCAGGATAGTATGTTACCCAAAACATGTGACGAATGTAGTAATTTAGCCTTGGTAACGCTTCAGCAACCCCAGCGACAATGTAGGTGCAATGTACTTACTAAATAAACTATCTAGACGTCTGTACAGCCTACGTGCATATTGAATTACCTACATTATTACATTTTAAACTATACAAATTATGTAATTTTTTGAACTATGATAAAAATACATATATTAAATCCACGAGTTTGATAAATTAATTGGTAAAAAAAAACATATCAGAGAAATGGATAGATTCAGGCGTTACTTTGCGGAAATCCATATTTAATAATAACAAATACTTTTAAAAGTATCCTAAAAAATATTAAATAATATTTTAATAAAACACTTAAAAAAGCATAAAATTATATATCTAGTGACAATTCCGCCTAATTTTCCTGTTATCTACGTGACGTCACAAACATCACGCAGCCTAACCGGAAGAATACCCGACTAGTTTCGCTTCTAAACGAAGCATCTTCAGGAGGTCTTGACTTACCGAGCGCACGATCGAGAGGGTTAGTGGCATACGCACCCAATGTCAACTCCCCCCGTGTCAGTTGCCCACGATCTCAGTTCCCCCCGATAAATTTGATTGAAAGAAATAATTACCATATATTAAATGTACCGTTAGCAAAAAAGAGTTTCTCTTGATAATAATATATTTATTTCAATATCATAATTGTTAAAATTACATTTAGTCAATGGTTTTTATATCTTGCGTATTAATAACACATACAATTGTGTTATTAAAATGCAAGATTCAAAATTCAAAATGTATGCATAATAGCTAAGTATTATATCGGGGAAACGGGACTGCCGGTACTATGAGTGAAATTCTATTGTTCTCGTAATCTTTAAATTCTGAGGGGTTTAACTATAAATCACCATTCAGTCCAGCGCATTTCTTACAAATTATAAAATTTGGGTTACTGATAACAATAGTCGGCACCCAGACACACAGATGAAAGTGAAAACAGAATTATGCAAAAACTATATATCAGTGCAAATAATTTTTGAAAGGCGTATTTTGAAATTTTTCAAAATTAAAATATAATTGTTGTACTTTGGACATTCCAGCATTCAGAAGGGTGAAAAACACATTATGTAGAAAGCATAGCAAAGATTTAAAAGTTCCAATAACAAATTTCAAGGAACCACTTCATATATTAATCCCCGCAAAATGTAAGCCCCTTGTATTGTTTGATTACATCAAAGATGAATACAGAATTATCGCATTAACCTTATTGTAAGAGAAATAAAAAATAAAACCGCAACAGTGACCTAAAGCAAAGCTTACCAAGGCAATGTTTACTGTTTTGTGGTCTCAGCATGGTGTTATTCACTATAGCTTTCTCCGATCTGGTCAAGCAATAACGGCAGATGTCTACCGTACCGAACTCCGAACAATGATTGCAAAACTAGTAATGAAACATCCCCGACTCATGAATCGATCTTCTCCATTATTGCTTCATGATAACGCGAGACTTCATACAGCACGAGAAACCGTTTTAACTCTACAGGAATTGCGATTAGAAACCATTCGTCACCCTCCGTATTTTTTCGTGATTCGGTCAATTTTCTATGTGATAAAAAGTTTTCTTCCCAGGAGGCAGTACAAAATGTTTTCACACAGTTTGTCGAATCTAAATCACCAGAGTTCTATCGCAAAGGCATTGATGACATTCTTATTAGATGGCAGCAATTTATAGATAGTGATGGTATGTGGTATTTTAATTAAATAAAAATGTTTAATTAAAAAAAAACAATTTCAATTTTTCAGTACAAGACGTCAATTTCATACTTAACCCCTTATAGTATCTAACTTTTAGTTTTTTCTTTTAGTAATTTTAAAAGGTTTTATGATTGTTGATTTCCTTTTATTGAGTGTTTAATATTGTTTATTTTATATACTTTGTACAATTTTAAGTGATTTATAAATGCTGTTTTTGCCTGCTTTAATGTTAATATTGTTGTTGATTTTTACATTATTTTTCTTATAATCCTTTATTTATTCTTATACTTGCATAATATATACGGTAAGTTCTTATTATAAGTTTTACAAAGTAAGCTTATCTATGACAAAAATCTCTTCCAACCAACCTAAACTTGTGTGCCCTCATTTTTTTTTAAATAACTTTAAATACACTTTCGCTGCTGACAGTACAAATCACAAAAAAATATTCGCTCATAATTTATCGGGGGGAACTGAGATCGTAGGCAACTGACACGGGGGGAGTTGACATTGGGTGCGTATGCCACTAACCCGATCGAGAAGTCTCGATTCTTCCGGTTAGGCTGCGTGATGTTTGTGACGTCACGTAGATAACAGGAAAATTAGGCGGAATTGTCACTAGATATATAATTTTATGCTTTTTTAAGTGTTTTATTAAAATATTATTTAATATTTTTTAGGATACTTTTAAAAGTATTTGTTATTATATCAGAGAAAGCTTGAAAGTAGTATCTTTATTATCAACAGCCATAACATCCACCGATAAAGTGAGTTAGAGGGGTTAGTCATAGTCCCCACGCTTGGCAGGCGTCTTGGGGATCGCAGTGTAAGATGGCAGTTTTTTAGATAGCTCTGCTGCCCACCTTCTGGTATTTTCGCCTCTTACGGCTCCCACATGAATATATAGGGGATAGGGTGCGAATCTACCCGGTACCCCAAAGAGAAGTATATAGCATCAGTAATGAAAAATTAAAATAGATTTCGTAAAAAATCGGACATGAAATGAGATAAGATCGGAAACAATTGCAAAAACACATTTGATTTTTACATAACTTTTTTTAATATTTTTAAGTGAATGTTTATTCTGCAATAAATTTTATTTCGTCATCATCTGTGTTTTTTATTTACTAATATAATTGTTTTTGTTTTGATATGATCACTTGCTTCAATAATAACTTAATTTAATTGTAAATGTGCACCCCATGGTGCACATAAGTTACTATAAAAGTCGGTCTAGGTAAAAATTTTGCAAATAAAATGATTTTTTCCTGTTAATATCAGTACTTTCAGTACTATAATATTATAAATGCGAAAGTAACTCTGTCTGTCTGTCTGTTACGCTTTCACGCCAAAACTACTGGACCGATTTGAATGAAATTTGGTATGGAAATAGTTTGAGACCCGGGAAAAAACATAGGATAGTTTTTATCCAACTGCGCAAAAAGAGGTTAATGTTTTTGCGCGATAACCGACATACGCGCGGGCGGAGCCGCGCCCGGAAAGCTAGTAATATTATAAATGCGAAAGTAACTCTGTCTATCTGTCTGTCTGTCTGTTACGCTTTCACGCCAAAACTACTGGACCGATTTGAATGAAATTTGGTATGGAAATAGTTTGAGACTCGGTAAAAAACATAGGATAGTTTTTATCCAACTGCGCAAAAAGAGGTTAATGTTTTTGCGTGATAACCGAAATACGCGCGGGCGGAGCCGCGTCCGGATATTTAGTTATAAATAATAATCTTTGTATCGAAAGTTTTCAGATATTAATGGTAATTATAAATCATTGATATTCAATGTTCATGCAATCAGTGATTACTGCCGTATAATTAATATCTAATTATAATTAATATTTTTATATCAAATGTCAACCTAATGCTTTTTAATCTTTATTATGTGTTTTAAATTACCTTTAATAACTTTAAATGTAAAAACTAAAATAATCTGGATATATACGTTTAAAATATAATATGTTCTGAGTTTATGATATGTGGTTGGTGCAATGCAAATGTTACAAAAACGTATCTGTCTACAAAAACCTTGTAATAATTATTAGATAATAGTGTATATCCGTTTATTTAAACCATAACTTAATTAAAGAAATTGTATTCTCATATTTCATAATCGTTACCGGGTCTATTCACGAATTAATATCAAAATAAAAATATTTTGACATACGTCGACGTTTTGATCAAGTTGCATTGCCCGTGGTCACGAGTAGACTCTACAAGAGACGAGTAGACTCTACAAAAGCCGAGTAGACTATACGAGAGAGTCTATTCGTGACCACGGTCAATGCAACCTGATCGAAACGTCGAGACCCGGTATCGATTAAGAGATATGAGTTTAGTTCACGAAAGTTACACGAAAGAAATTGTATTCTGTTTAGCTATGTTTCAATGTTTTTACATAATATAATAATAACATGTTTTTTATACCTAATAGTTTTTATAGAAAGAAAAAATACATTTATAGCCATAATGTCCACTGTTAAAAATAACCTCCTCCATTAGAGGGGCTTACTCATAAGCTTGGCAGGCGTCTAGGGGGTCGCAGTTTAACATGGCAGTTATTCAGAAGGCCTGCCCTCTTTTTGGTGTTTTCCCTTAGTCACCTTTTACGAATCCATAGGACGATATGGGAAGGTGCAATTCTATGCGGCACCCCACGGGAATCCCGGCACTCCACGGGGAAAACATGCGGTTTTTTAAATATTAATAAGCCTATTCATATAAATAGTTATAGCATGCTGCTATTTTATTTACTTTAACTGTTGATTATTTTTAACAGAATGGCACTTATGTTCGTAATCAACTGAAATAGTATAACCCCCCGTGCGTCGAGTTCCGCGGGGCGCCCAGGCGTTGAATGTCAAGCGGTGTGAGCTGATTATTTATAAATAAATTAGTAAATAAAAAATTAAATTACTGCCAAGCCCCCTGTTAATAAATTTAAAGTGTGTGGCACTCAGGATGATGTAATGATTCTAACCATACCCATCCAAATCTGTTCAATGCAACCTGATCGAAACGTCGAGACCCGGTCATTAAACTTATGATGGAAAAAAAAAGACTCATTCACCGACACACAAACATTCCATCTCTTTTGGGCAGTCTTGTAAAACTAATTATTAAAGATATTTTTACTAATATTAAATTTAGTCTAATTAAATATTTAGAAACAATAATATTTAAAAATAATAATTGTTCTTGCCGTTAACCCTATTTATTAACCGACTTCCAAAAATGGAGGAGGTTCTCAATTCATCTATTTTTTGTTTTTGTTTATTATCTCACTACTTTTCACGAATTTTGATAAATCTTATTTTATTTGAAAGCTGACGCTTGTCGTGTTGTCTCATTTAAAATTAATCAAAATCAGTCATGTCGTAACTGAAAAATATTTTCCTATCTTGATGATATAGTCGTTGACAGTGAATGGTAACCAATCCCTTAAGTAACAAGGGTCACTAAAATGAGTGAATTTTTTTTTTACCCAAAAATGGAACTGATTTCAATACTAAAAAGTGTGAAATAACTTGTCTAAATCGATACCATGCGCACAATATCGTGATAATAGGTTGTTGATTGTTGAACTATCATACCATCATGGTACGGACATCATGTTTTGGTTAAATATTTTTTTTATGTATGTTTATTATTATTCCTGACTGTACATACTCATTTCCACTAGGTGTCTTTTACACACTTAACTTCTATGAAATAATAAAAAAATGAGGTGGCAACTCGACCGCATGGTTGAGTTTTCCGCGGTCGAGATGACCAACTCGTACTGTCAGTTGCAACGCTACGTTGTAACACGTTATTTTATATTAACTATATTATATATGTTATTATGTTTATATTAACGTTGTGTGTTTCTGTTTATGCGAACAATTACATTCACTGAAGAATACACATAGATACGAGAGCTGCAACCAAGATCGCATCGAACTAGGTTTATATGAATCCTAAAATTATTGTCTATTTCAATTCTATAATGGGTTAACTATATAGAGTGGAAGCAGAAAGAAGATTTTAATCTCTATTCAATTTAAGGACTGCCAATTTGAAACTGCACAGAAAACCGGTGTCGATCATATCGACCACGACAGTTAAAAAGTCCTGAGAACACCTTAATCGGTAAAAATAACATTTTAAACACATTATTCTGGCGCTGCGTCTTGTAATTGTATTTTTAACGATATATTCGCCACCTATATTCAGGGAAACAAACATGTCTGACTGGATGCTCGATTTATATGTCTACTCAAATTATTATTAATTATTTTAACACACGTCCACTTATGTATTTATAAAATCAACAGGAGTTCTATCTAGCAGAAGAATACGTGGTCAGATTCCTCCTAGCGCGGATGGCAAGAGAATTGAATAGTTCTCTTGAATAGTGATGACTGCAGTTGACTGACCTACTGATGCTAAATATAAATTTACCTATAAACATTTCATTTTAGTTGTCTGCGCTACACCAGTACAAAAAGTATACGAATCTACGAATAATATTTATTTATTTGTAGATACAAATTATTTTATTTCTGAACGAAAAATCACGTTGAACCATCGTCGCCTGAGAGTACAATAAAACAACAAGCTTGATAATATAGATGTTTGTGTCTCATAATATCAAAAATTTCTGTGACAATTTTATAATATAAAAATTGTGATTAGATAAGTAATTAAACAAACCAGAGATTATTCTTAGGATTCTGAGTTTCTGTGGCTGGCGAGTGAAAAACCTATCCGAATTCAGTGTAATGTAAGTAATACTTAGTCGTTAACTATATAAGTCTAGGAGGAAGAATATATGGAGAAGACATTTATATTCTGTTGGTTGTGAGACAAGATTGGTAATATATACGCTTGCATTAGTTTGAAAGAGACAGCATCAGTTTTTTTTTGTCTTGCTCGGCGTATGCGATTTCTTTGTTTGCCACAACGCAGTTTTGTGGCAGACAAATTTATTCGGTGCTTGAAAGTGTCCTTTTTTCGTGTTAAACAATGATTTTGAAGTGTGTATTGTAAATTGTAAGTTAAATTCAACGCTGCTGCTTCCACCAAACTTGTTGAAATGCAGAATTCTTGGCTGTAAAAACAGAACAGAACGAAATATGGAACACCTTACGTATCACATGTAAGTGCTATTTTTCATATGTCTTCACCATTCTTACACAGTCTATGCGAATCATATATGAATTTCTGATCATAACATGAATGTCGGCGTGTTAAATTATTTGATAATCTTACATTTTACTTCAAAATAATTTCTTGATTTTGAGATTATAATCCATAAAAATTAAGGAGTGTTCTTTTGTCTATCTGTCTCGCTCTACTATGATGAAATTTGTTTAAGGAGAAAAGAGAGTGTGAACATAGATCAAATATTATACTTTTTCGAATTATAGCAATTTTCGGAATACCAGCTCATGACCGAAGATTTTTCCCATAAAAGTGGGTAATTTTGTATGAACCACTTTTGACCAATTATGCAGTAAAATTAACGCAATTAAATTTTGATTTGCAGTTTTCATAAGGAATGCTGTCCTTCATCGTGTATGGATTCAAGCAACTGGACGACACAATTAATTAAATTAAAAATTACACAATTTATTAATTAAATTGTAAGTGTTGCCAAAATGTTGAATCTCGATGTTATTCACACATATGTTTTATATACCATAAATCTATAAATACATTATTACTCTGTTTTATATAAAGTGCCACTATGAAATATTATAGGTACGAAGGTTTGTATGAGTTTGTTACTCATACATACCTTCAAGTCACTCAACGCCGAAGTTTTCAACGAAATTTAGCATATAGATTCCGTAGGACCCGTATTAATAAATTGGCTACCTTTATTCCGAGATATTGAGCATTATCGGGGGACTACGATATAACTATTCGACGTGGTTGAGTCCACAAGCGCAAGCTAGTTATCCAATAGTACCATGGGTTAAGTTATATATATATTATGCCATAGTTTTAAACTCTACCAAAAAAATATTCTGTACATTTTCAGTTTTAGAATCATGGTAATTTTCTAAAACTAGCTGACCTGGTTTTTCTGCCATCAAGGCGGACCGTTCAATCTGTAGCGAGAAATTCAAAATTTAACAGTCTTGTCTACTCGTATTTGTTGCGAGATCGAATAACATTTGTAGGTATTTAATTTACTCAAATCAGAGATCCTTTTTAGAGTATTTTGTTATTGTATCTTACACTATGTATCTGATTTCATATATTTCTCTAGTAATCTGCAAAAACAGTTAAGAAACAATTATATATTTGTAAGTTATGATGCCAAAATACTTTAGGGTATAATTTCCGATTTGCGCAATTTAAAAACAATACACGCACTAAAGTTATCCGATCTAGCAACACACATTAAATTTTGAATACCCCGATATAACAAATTGAACGGTTTAGTCCACCTTAAGCAAGTACCATGCAAATGTATTTTTTCAGTAGGCGCGGCAATATTTTTTCTAAAAGCTTCATTGCAATTTGGGTAATTTTATGGGACACTGGCAATTCTGCAATATTAAGTATTTACACTCTGTCTTTATCGGGTATACGCGCATAGGTACTCCATCATAGATATTCTTCCTCCTAGATATAAGTAAAGATAGAATAACAGTTTTAGTTGTAATTATTTCTATAGTTCTATCCTTTCCTATGTTCTTAAACAGAGTATTTTCTACAGTTGAGATAACTGTCTCCGAGGATTGTGTAGTAGTATTATCTACAAATTTTATCTGATAATATACTAAACTTTATTAGAACTTTACCTGAGGAACATATGTAATAATTATTTTATATACGTCATTTGTTCAATAAGTTAGTTTAAATAACTAAGCCATTTGAGACAACATTTTTGCCACATTATTTGTTTTGCAAATCCAGATATAACCAGCTGGGACCGGAACGAAACATCTACTCTGCGCTTCGTGACGCAGAACTTCATTATTATTTAAAAATTATTGTATAATGAAATTCGACATTGTAACCGAACAAGTTTTCCAACCATTACCAGAGCAGCAGTGAAGTCTTCTATATATAGAAACCATTTAATTTTATTCTAAACTCTTACCCTTTCCCAAGGGAACCGTGCTGAATTTCGGGATAAAAAGTATACTTTGTCCTTCTTCGTAGTATGAACTAAAATTATGCTAAGTTTAATTGAAATTTATTCAGTAGTTTTTGCGTGATGCGCGGTCGGTATACAGACAGACAAAAAAAATACAGTTTTGGCATCAGTATCAGCTACAGAGTACTCCCAAAAATTATTTTCAAAATATCTGCAATCTACAGAATTGGACCTGTTACGGTTTTATTATAAGTATAGATTTGTTTTATAGATAAAATCGATATTCATCTGAAGTTTCAAGCTATTTTTGTATGTTCTGCTTAGCTGTCAGTACTGTTTTATCGTACAGACGTAAAATAACTGAAAGTGGTTATGTAAATATTTAAATTTTATGACTTTTGGCTTTTGTTTCTTATTGAAATCCCTTAAATTGAATACGTTTGGGTGTTTGACCCCAGTCCAGTTTTTGGGGGTTTGTCTTGGGAGTTTTATCATCGATAGCCGAAAGAAGTTCGAACTGTTTACCGTAACAACGAACGGTATATCTCTCGCCTGCCCGCAACTCTACCGATGCCATCGGTCCACGTACTAGAGAACCTATATTAGATTATATGCTTATACTATGTATTCTGATGTAGAGTAGGAGCCACCGGAGCCGAGAGCCATAATGTTATTCGGTTCATAGAGCCACGTGACTTCGAGTTAATTCAAAATAGCTCTTTGGCTCTTTTTAAAACCTACGAGATTATCCTAAGTTTCTCGTCCACTGTTAAGCAGTCAGCTAGGCAATGCAATGGAAGTGGTTGTATATAGTTCAAGTTAAGCCCCTATAGGATTTTTTGTTTGGGCTAGAGTGAAGCATAAACAAGCCACAATCTGACCCTTAAGAAGCATCTTGGGGATCGCAACTTAAATTGATAGTTCCTCAGAACGCGTTGCTGTCCAGCTTCTGGTAATTCCTCTTTGTTGCCTCTTACGCCTACGACTCTATTTTTTTTAATGTGATTATGACGGAACAAGCACGAGGCTCACCTGATGCTAAGCGGATTAACCTCTGCCCATAACAGATGTATTTCGTCATGTGACGAATTGCACTGCGGCCGTCATTTTGAGACATACAGTTTTTAAGTCTCTTGTGCCTGTAATTTGTATGACTATTAACTATAATAGTAAAACATGTTACTTCATTTTCATTTCTGCACTTTTTATTTTCACAGCCAATTACGTACCGTACAATACATATAATTGTGAATATTTATTAATCTATCCAACTTGATCCAAATGACATAACTACTGAGCGCTGCCGTGCTTCGGAGGGCACGTTAAGCCGTCGGTCCCAGTTGTTGTCTTAGGATGGTAGTCGTTATAGCATGGTGGTAGGGCATTTTGCGAATGCCCGCCTGGCTAGCTACCATGCACCCTCATGCAGAAGATCTGTCTCCAAGCACCTAACGGTGTGTATCGGCAGCTGTCCTTGAGAGCCAGTAATTCTAGGTTAGCCTGAACAACATCTCCGACTACATCATCACTTCAGGTGAGATAGTGGTCAAAGATGGTTCCAAATTGCTTTAAAGTCTGGCATTACTTGGCTAAACAATTAAGATTAGTGACACACGTTTTGAACAAATTTTGTTAGACAATCATCAAAATGGGGATGATGAAATATTTAAATCTTATGACAATTATATAAAATTGAAGTAAACGGTAACGTTTCGTGTTTTACCTTTACAAATTGTAGGAGTATCAGTGTTAACCATCTGTTAGAGTTTGTATTGCTTGTTTATCTTTTCTGTGGAGAACAATGCGCACCAAGTGTAATTTTTTCGCGGTTTTAATGGACTTACGAATTTAGAAATAAAAGACGGCTGTGGCTATTATGTTTGTATGATTTATGCGGTGAAAACATACACGTGAAGAATTAATATTTGCCATACAGCAGTCTCGCCTAATTAAAGTCAGATATATTTTGTATAAGTAAAGATACAAAAAGTATCTTACTTTAATTTGGTGTGACTGTATAAAGCAAATATTAATTCTTGAGGTATGTATGTATCTTACATATTTCAATTTTGTCTCTTGTATAATTTTAAAGATGAATTCATTATAACCGATCTGCCCATAGGAGCTTTCGAACTTTGACAGTTGATAACAGCCATATTCTTGAAGCTATATACATCTTTCAAATTGGTCGTCATTTATTCAGTCTGTTGTCTGACTCTGTAATATTTGGTTGTCTGCAAATATTACAGTCCCAGGTTGTCTGTTTTGCCAAATCACCATGGACGGATATTGCACGTTCCTCAAAACGTGCTAATGATATCATTAGTACGTTTTGTTCAATTGTTTTATCAAAATTGGTGTTCTGTGCGGGCAACGTTCCGCGCGCTTCGCCCATTTTATGGTCGCCATAATCTTCCTACCTAGAAGACTTTTCGCAGTGAGTATGAATATAAAGTATGAGTCCACTGGTCCTGTAAACAACCAACCAACACCCGTACGTCGACGAAACTCAAGATCTGCCGAAACATCGCCGCTGTTGCAAGAGAATTCGAAGCAGTCGTTTTCACGTCGCTCACAAGAACTCTGCCTTTCGCAGACCACAACTTTAGCAGACCTGCACCAGTAATAAACAACTAAGCCGGTCACATCACCTTGGAACTGATGTGTGTTCGCTGAATGGGCTCTGAAGCAGTTGGAAACTGACCATCAATTTCACCGTAAATTGATCTTCAGCAATGTGGCCCATTTCTGGATAAATGGTAATGTCAACAAACAAAATTCTTGAATATGGGACGGTACCAATCCACATGACATCCTATAGCGTCCAATACATACCGAAAAGGTCACTATTTGAGTTTGGTGGTTCATATTTCTTTGAGAACGATATTGGCCAGGCCATCACCGTCAACGGCGAGCAGTAAAGGTTCATGACTTCCAACTTCATTTGCCCTAAATTAGATGATATGGACACCAATAGATGTGGTTTCAACAGGACACTGCTAATGTCACATTAGACATTCTACACGAACTATTTGAGGGCATGGTAATTTCACGTGGAGGTGTTGTGAACTGGCCATCGATTTCGTACGGATTGACCCCGTTGGACTTTTTTTTTGTGGGATTTTCGTAAGTATATGCGGATAAGCCACAAACCACAGCGACCCTCAAATCCAACATAACCCAACCCAAGCCATCGGTGAAGTTCAGGCTGATTTATGTCATGCAAAATTGAACATTTTGGATGCGCACCAACAAGATATGATATAGAAGAACAAGATGTTATATTTCATACATATAAGCATGAAAAGGCCTTTCAAACGAATAAAAAATGATGATAGATGATTAGCCACAGTTTTTATTAAACTTAAATCGCTTACTGGTGGACCCTGTAGAAATTTTTTTTGACGAGATAAATAAGTAAAATAACAAGAAAAAATATATTGGCACATAACTGAAAATGTTCGCTGTACGGATAATATTTATTATATATACAGATAATAATCATATAGAATATTATTATTATCTTAATATAAGTTTTGGGCGTGATTTTTCAATTTTAAAGTAGATACATATTGTTTATTTATTGTGCCAATTGAACTTATAGTAAGAATGAGATATTTTTACAAAATACAGTCTCAGTCCCGTTGTTGTCTTTGGATGGCAATCGTTTGGCTGGTGGTAGGGCATTTTGTGAATGCCCGCCTGTCTAGCTACCACCATAGTAGAAAATCTGTCGCCAAGCACCTAACGGTGTATTCCGGCTATCCTTGAGAACCACTAATATTCTAGGATAGCCTGCGCAACATCATCGACCACATCTTCACTTAACATCAGGTGAGATAGTGCTCAAAGGCTAGCCTATCAGCTGTAAATAAATAAAAAATAAAGATTGTAGATTCGTTACTTTGCTTCATAATCTTTTAATATTACTGAATAGTAACTGGGTAGGTATAACACTGATAAAAGTTCTGCGCAATCATGTAATCGTCCCGTCGAGACTCGAATCTTCGGCTTCCGCAATTATGAATGGGCGAGCACGGTCTCAGCGGTATACAGAGCAGCCAACCTTAGACAGCCATCAGCACTCATTGTACCTATTGTCTCATTTCATATTATCATCGATATCACATATTGCACACTTGGAGACAGGTTTGTTTGATCTTATTAATCCTTATCGAGAATACATTGGCAAGTCGAGTAAGTACAGATGTAGTAATCCAATAAAATACAATCTAAGTGAGATCAACAAATGTGCTGTCTTATTACAAGCACAGCTAAGATCAAGAAATTGACGTAACTTTTTGTTACTTATGCCTAAGTCACGTGTAAACATTTAATGGTTTATACTCGCAGATAAGCAGGTATTTTCGATGTCGATAGATAAGAAAATTATAATTTCATATCGTTTGGCTTAAGTATACAAGTAGGTATATCTATGGCGATTAAGTTCGATGAACTTCCGTTTACGAAATAGGGAAAGGTGTTTTAGAAAATCTGAACTGACGAAGTTTCCTGCCGTGCTGCGAATGGTAACAGGTTGGAAAGTTAACTTGATTAAATTGAATATGCTGTGATGACTGGTAAACAATAATTATAAACTTAAAGAAATATATTATAGTAATATTCTGCTAATGATGATTTTAATTAAATTGACAGGTATATAGCAAATAGTAATGCAACTGTATACTGATGGTATGAATATAAGATAAACATTTTCAGAAGACGTGTATCAAAATACAGAATTAATACAATGTCTTTTAATGCCTTTTTAGTTCACGCTGTCATTATTTACGAACATGACGAGACGTCTCTGCAAATAACTATAAACACAAACATTGAAACTCGCATTCATTCACAAATTCAGTTGACAATAAAGAGATAAGTAGAGAGACGACAGAAAGACGCTCACCTCAAACGTGATTACTCCTTTGTCGCCATACTTAGTGAATATCTTGTCGATGAAGTACTGTTCAGCAGGCAGCGTGTTGTTGACGTCCAGCTGGAGGGCTGCCGGTGGTTGTTCGGCGGCGGCGCACAGCACCGCCAGGACTACGATACTCGGTCTCCACATGGTCGCGACTGAGTGTCAGCGCGAGGCACCGGTGCGCCCGCGCCGGTGGACCCGACCCACTCGGTACTATCAGCAGATCTGCCTCGACTACCTCGACAAGCGTGATAATGTGACGCGTCGCGCTGCGCTCACGCATCGATTGTACCCGCTGCTGACCGCTCCTAGCGAATATTTGTTTGTTTTTGTACGAATTATCAATCACAGTCAGTATCAATAACAGTCGTGCAACCGCGGGCGTGCGACTTGAGGCGAGGTATGCGTCTGCAATGCGTTGAGTGACTTTCACCTGGCGACGGAGCCTCCGAGGCCGGTTGTAACACCGTTACTGATAATAAAAGCTGTTTGCGAAGTGACAAGAGAGCATCGAGGGTTTTCTACTTATGTTCTATCAGAAGCACCTTTGACTTTCAAGGCTGTCTTGAAGGTCATTGATTGTTTTTAACGTTGCTAATGTTTTTTTTATGGCAGACAAGTCTTGTAACAACTGATGCTAACACTTATTCAGAAGACGTGCGGGTTATATTGGTGTCCTAAACTGACTGAACATTCTTGTTTGGTAGAGCAGACTTTATAATATTTGTCTGATGTACCGACAGTCAACCAAATGTGTATTTAAGTTTGAAAATATTACAACTTTATTTACGATAACTACCTAATAGGTAATAGGTAGTTATATGAAGTTTAGTTTTCATATAAAAATATCAATTTATACCGTAATATGTATATACTCGTATTACGGTGTAAATTCGCAAATTATAAACTTAACTAATACAATTTGGTAAAACCGAATTTAGACTTGTAGATAATACAAATATGTATTTATGTGAAGCACACCCATATAAGCTTAAAGGGGTTACCTTAGTACAAAATACCAACACAATCTTTTAAAACAAATACGATCACGTATACGATCAAGTACAATAAGTAAATTAAAAATATCTTGTCAGAATTAAACACCAGATAATTTTATGTTTGGAAATACTAGAATATATCACAATACTTCATCTTCTAATGAGCCTAGGCACAAGCCGAGCTAGTCACACATGCATCACTGAGAAAAATAAATGTTCTTTTTCTCATAACATAATTAAGCATTCTCATCACGCTTGAGAAAACAACTGCATTACATAATGAGTCTGTATTGTAATTGTAACCATCCGTACGCTGATTAAGATTTCCTAGTTGTTTTGGGTTTGGGCATGAAAGGACGTAAAATAAATGAGTAAACAAGGAGGTACTTAATGATCTCGATGCGAACCAACTGCTGCTGTCAATTAACTACTAATTATTTTCTGATATATATATATATATATATATATATATATATATATATATATAGACGTTGGGTCCGTGGAGACCGGGAGCTCACCGTATTCTCTAAAACTAATCTGAGCGCTTGGTCGATGCGACGCGTGATCAAAATGCTGGCACATATTTGGCTCAACGAATAAGCATTGCAATTCAACGGGGCAATGCTGCCAGCATGCTGGGCACGCTGCCAACTGGGAGTGGGCTGGAGCATTTGGACTGCCTATGAGTCTGCTATGACTTATAGGTGTCTAAATGCTTTTATTGTAGTAGCTGTAGTGTTGTATATAGCTTGTAGTGTTTTGTTTAATAAAGGCATACCGCTGGTAAAAAAAAATCTGATATTATTTTTAAGCGTCTTCAAAAAGAAGGAGGAGGTTCTCAATTCGATTGGTTTTTTTTGCGTGTGTTACTTCATAACTTTTTACAGGGTGTAGCGAATTTAAAGTTTTTTATAATTGAAAGTTAATGGTACCAATTGTCATGTGGTCCCACTTAAATTTCAACGTTATCTGACGAGTAGTATTTCAGTTATCCATAATAATGCGTATTTTTTTTTTTATGCCTGATAGGTTAGCCTTTGACCACCTGATGGTAAGTGATGATGTGGTCGAGGATGTTGTTCAGACTAACCTAGAGTTACTGGCTCTCAAGGACAGCTGCCGGAACACACCGTTAGGTGCTTGGCGACAGATTTTCAACTTGAGGGTGGTAGCTAGCCAGGCGGGCTTTGGAAAGTGCCCTACCACCGTCTCCCTTCCTAAATCCGTGGTCGCAGCGCTGCTGAGTTCTAGAGCAACGTGACATTACATACTAGGTAGCAAATTTTTTTGACGGCTACCTTCTCAAGTATTGGAGCCGCCCTGGAAAATAATTTAAGTGATTATCTAACGCAATATTTGTTATTGGGACAACATTATATGCAAAATATCCAATCAAATTTATGAGGCTTATGACCATTGACTTCTATACGTATATCTCGATGCTTATGACTCATTCCGTTCACGAGGTAGAGTTACATACTGATGGACTCATATCATAGAAACAAGAGAGATGGGGTAAGGGGACGGCTCCTTACGGCACGTGCGAACGCATCTGGCCTAAAACAGGCCAGATCCGTGTTTTAGCAAACTTAAGCAGCGGACGACTTTGCTTCTTAGTTTTTGGCAAAATGCCACGCTGTTCAGTCCTTATTTCTATGGTCTGAGCGGATGGACGACAGCAGAGTCATTTAATAGAACTCTGTTTTGCCTTTTGAGTACGGAACCCTAAAATAGTATACATTGATTTGTACTCGTATCAAATAGCTCTTGATACTACTCAATGTACCTAGGTTACTTAAATTTTTACTTACAAAAGATTCACTGTGAAGCCAAAACAAAAGCCTGATCAGAGAGACATTTAGCAGTCATGTCAGGACAGATTTTAGTTTATGATCAATAGTTTATGATTATTGTAATTAATATATTTAATTATCTTCCATCAGACGTCCAGACAATCGGAGAGGCGCCGCACCCGTACCTGGTTGATATTTCTCGTGCATACTGCGAAAGAGTGGAACTACTTAGCATGGTCTGTTTTTCCCGATGAAAAGAAGGGTGTTTGTAAATCGAAAGTAAATAGGTTTCTTCTAGGTAAGCGTCCTCCATCTTAGACCACATCTATGCTTAACATCAGGCAAGGTGTGGTCAAAGTTCAAACGCGAACCTATTTTGATAAAAAATGTATCAGCCCGATTTTCCACTACTGCGGGTTTGCCATAATCCCCATGCTTCCCAGGTGTCTTGGGGATTGCAGAATGAGATATCAGTTCCTCAGAAAGCGCCGCTGCCCACCTTCTGGTGTGTTACCCTTAGTCGCCTTTTTCGACATCCATAGATAGAGATGGGGGGCTGACATTCTTGCCCGGCATCCCACGGTCATTATATACGTATGATAAACATGCAGCAAAATGATTAAGAATCATATAAATTAAAAAAGCCTTCCACCATGCAGGGAAGTTCAAGCCGGCGCGGGCATAGGGATCGAACCATGGACCTGTGGCACCGCGGTCGGCTATCATTACTTCGTGACGATATCGTATTTCGTTTGTAATACTTAAGTGTATTGAGATGAATGGGAGTATGAAGAAAAATACTACTATCTGACGTTGGTTTTGCCCGTATCAGCTGCTCCGCTTGCGATGCTGGCGCCGCGGCAAAAAGTTTGTTGTGCTATCAGTGAAGACTTTAGGCCTTCGTATTTGGATAAAGCATGGTTCTCGACAGGAGACCCTAGAGCTGGCAGTTAATTTGTCCAAAGATTATATTTGGCAATACAGGGAAGTAATGCGGGGGACTACTCCTCTCCTCTGGCCGCTTAGAAATAATGTAGACGGTGTGTTTCGTTTTATTATCGGTAGATTTGTTTAATTTCCCTTTTTTTTAATAAGAAGTAGCTTTGTAGCAGGCAGCTATGCAGGGTTATTGGAAAAATGCTAACAACGAATTTACTTCTGTTAGTCCTAACAAAAATGATGAGATGAATGTTGAAACAAAAATTTATATTTATGTCATAGTTTTTGTTAGGACTAACTAAGTCAACTCTAAGAGGTTGCTAGCATTTTTTCAAGAACCCGGTATATGTCTATATTGGATGAAATTTTACATCCGAAATTCAAACATTTATGTGTTTAGAGAAGTCAGAAGCGCAGAAAATTTCAGTGTGCTCTATGTATGTCACGTTTATGAGACAATAGTCACTACGTTTCCTCATTCATAACTCGCATATGCGCGAAATAACAATGTGATTTCATTGTTTTCGCGCACTCCACGCCTGCCTCCGTAGTTTTGATTTGGACTGATCTGACAAGTTTAGCACGCGAGACACGTGTCGTCTCTCATAAAATTAATTATTCAAAGGTTCTATTATTACGTTTGCGATAACCACGTGCGGATGGACCCTGTTTAGATTCGACAGAGACAGAATGACAAAGAACTAGTTTGATGAACCGCGATGGCTGTGTTTGTACATTATTGATGATTAATTAATGAGCATAATGAGTGACGTAATAGACATTACACTACTACAATTTAAACCTATGTAAAGTAAAAATGGAATGTAAAGCGTCTTTCAAAAAAATTTCGACGCTTTATGTTTGATTGATAAAAAGTTTCGGCTTTGGTTTAATGACCAGCCTCCTACCTGATGACAGCCCTCCTTAGGAATTCTTTCCTTGTTCGTGTACCCAATTACCACCCAAGTAATCATAGCGATAAATAGCGCTGTTGTGCGCCTAGTGTACAGCAACAACGCACTCGAATATTAGTGGTAGCATGCTGCTCACTAGGAGCATTTTTAGTACCTCATTGGGAGGATTCCGGGATTTTACACAAAAAAACATTTGTTAGCTGTAAAATGCTAAAATATTTCCAAGTCCATATTATAGCACATAGATTACTACTTTATGAGTAGTAGACCCATCCTCTGAGAATTTTTATGTGCGATTTATGCAATAATGATACTTGACCGGTATTGGACATGACCGGTCAGTGGCAATAATAATTTTGGCAATATTATTGTTGGGAGTCGTTAGAGGTGGGGAATAAAATACACCATTGCTTGACGTAGCACAGCAGTCATAGTATTCGCTACACAAGAGAAGCAAAGTGGTTGTCAAGGATATGGTTGAGAATGATACGATGCCAAAAGGACCGCATCCTGGCACAATTTGGTGATTTGTAGTTGCCGGGTTACTTGTGGCAGCGGTCGGGAGGGGAACAAGAGACACAGATGTGATCAGATAGCAATTGAATGGCCCAAAGTCTGGATCTATTATCATCGGAACGTCGAGGCAGTCTGTAGAGTAAAAATGTCCGGTAAACTTTTATTGCCTCCTACACAAGCAGGTTGAGATTGAAAAGACAAGTTGTGATTGGCGTCCCAGGGTATAGGGTATAGGTGAAGCCAATTCAGGTGTTGAGCACCAAAAGTCCCTTAGAAACACGAGTTGCGCAGAAGAGATGGGTTGCACGCGTTGCTATATCCATCTTGTAGTAGTATTCTAGTTACTGGTGCGATGCAATACACTTCAACGTGGATTTTTTAACTGACTTAAAAAAATGGAGGAGTTGCTCAATTCGACTGTACTTTCTTTTTTAGTTGTTACCTCATAACTTTTTACAGGGTGTTACGAGTTTGAAGACTATTTTTATATTCGAAAGCTGGTGCTTTGGTTGGTTGTCCTTGCGCAGTGGAAGCGTGCTGGGCCCATAACCTGTAGTTGTGTGCTGTTTAGTGGAAGCTTGGGATAGAGGAAAACATAATGGAAAAAATAAATGAAGATAATAAATATAAAGATAACTAGATTTGTTATGACTTGACACACTTACCTTTTTATTTTCATTACTCTTGACAGATAAACAACAAACCATAACTATCTTCTTTTACATCTAAATTCAAACTTCAATGGCCAGTAACAGTCCTGTAATCTCATTTAAATTTACACACATCTGACGAGTGGGAATTTGAGTTATTCCTAAAATAATGCGGTATTTATTTAATTGTCTTCGCCTACAGTGATGTTCTCATTTTCAATTGTCGATGTAAAATGAACAAAAAAACTGTATGCGATGGTTTGGTTTATTTACTTTTTAGTGCATTTTTTGTTTTATAATATTTCGTTTGATGTCGATTTTTTTACCGACTTCCAAAAAAGGAGGAGGTTCTCAATTCATTTGTATTTTTTTTACCTCAGAACTTTTGACTGGGTGAACCGATTTTGAAAAATCTACTTATTTTTAAATCTGATACTTGTCGTTTGGTCCCATTTAAATTTCATCACAATCGTTCAGGCTGAATTTTTAGTTATACTCCAATAACTGAAAAATATTTACCTATCTTGATTGAGACCGACTTCAACACTTATTTCACACTTTTGAGTGTTGAGTCGGTTCCATTTTTTAGTTATTTTTTTTTAATTTTAACACAGCGATTATTTCCTTTCATCGAAATCGATACGGCGGCGTAGAATGTACTCAATAAATTAAAAATAGGGTGAACATGCTATGATATAGCGATGATGTGTGCAAATACGTATACTCCTAGAGGTCTAAAGTTGCACTACAGTATGTCGCTAGACTTCCTTGTAGGTATCTGTGGTTGTACCTGTGGTTTGCAGTGAGGGTAATAAATATGTCGCGTTATTCGGTAATGGGCGTTTCAGGAGGAACAGTAGGTCCGTAAAAATTCAACACAAGAGTGATTTCCCAAGCATGTCTGGTAAGGCCACAGTTCCTCCGTGTGTTTCCTATGTTTACAATACAGATGTTTGCTACTGCGCCCACCGATCACCGCGCATGTATGTAGGTACACTTGAGCGGACGTAGATAGCTTACATAAACACCCGAGTAACGTTTACATATCTGTGGTAATAGTAACTTATTTAAAAATATTTGCTTTTGATATGTAGATTTTGGTGAGAAATATACTATTTACGGTTTTACCATAAAAAGTCTCATAAAAAGGCTCTTTCTTTGAGTTCTGTGCGTTTTTCGTCCGTTATTTTGGTCATCTGTTTGCATCTTGTTTGTAGATAGGTTTTTTCACCGTTTTTTGGTCCGTTGCATCTATTTTCACTGAGAACAAATATCACTTAGAGAACTATCGCGAGTTTTGTCCATTATAACTAAATAGGCACCACCTGGGACTCGCATTATATTTGAGTCGCGTTTAAATATAACGCGAGTCCCAGCCGGGTGCCTATTTAGTTATAGAGAACAAATATGTTTAGAAATTGACTACGCATGAAAGTGAAGACACACGAGTAGGTAATATCCAGACATGGACATGTAGATGGACAGACTGGCAGCATAAAAGTTTAGTATTAGAATGGGCCCCCGTTTTCTGTATGTAGCTCTAAATTACTTATTGAGATCTAATCCAAGATTTTCACAAGGCTTTCTCACAGGTAAAGTGCAATCGTTGTAACTGGTTAGTTACTTACTAGGTAAGGGTTACGACTAACTGAAGCTAACGAAATATTTCTTCTGCGTTGTTTTGTTTACATATTAAATATAATAATAGTCACCGTGACGCAGCTTTATTGTCTAATAAGAATAATGATGGAGATGATCTTCATGCCAAAACTAAGTTTGAAGTTCCAATTTAGAACTGGAAGTTACTTTCGAAGGAAATGTGCAGGAGGTTGGTGATAACGGGTTTGGAGAACGGAAGCGGCGTATTTATTAATGTTATTCTAGTTTTGAATAAAATGCGGCATCACTTTGGAGACCATCCAAATAACTACCAAAACAGAAGTAAAGAAACCTTGTTGGGCCCACCGGATGAGGCAATTGCGGAATGGATTCGGATTTTGTCGTTGGATACCTATGTACTTTATTAATAGGAAGTAATTTTTGCAATAGCACCAGCAACATACCGGCTCTATAAAATGGCTAATAATATATCAGTTAATCTTTTAAATCACCATTCTCACACTTGTGTTTTACAATTTTTATCAATTATAAACACCTTCTGGATACTACGTCAACAGTCTTTATTATCATAGTTGTTTAATTTTGTTTAAGTACATTTCGAAGAAAAACTCTTTGTTATGCTGAAAATCAATAAAGATTTTGAAATTATATTTACTTTGTCATCCACTTTATCCAAGGAGTCAGTAGCACAGCACGCAATCACCTTATTTATACAACGGGTATGTTACCAAGTAGGTATAGCTATAATTTACTTACAAAAACTTACGCGAACGCTACTTCGATACAAACGGCTTACTGTAACAGCCGGATCGTCCATGAACACAGCCTCACCAATTAAGGGGGTATTTGCCATAATCCCCACGCTTGGCAGGCGTCTTTGGGATCGCAGTGTATGTGGGCAGTTCTTTAGAAGGCGCTGCTGCCCACGTTCCAGTATTTTTCCTTTAGTCGCCTCTTAAGACACCCATGGGATGATTTCTGACCCGGCACCCCACGGGGCCGGCTTACTGCCCATAAACTTTTCTCGCGATAACCATATGGGCCATCCATCAGACACTCAGTCGGCGCAGTCCCAGTGCAGTTGTAATACTCTATCTCAATGAGGTAGGATTACTGACACTAGCCTCCCGGTCTATAAGCTCCAAAAAAAACCACGAGCTCAGCTAGGGTTCATATTGAGATTGTTAGATTGATTATGGAACTGACGGTGGATAATCATCAAGTATATCATCAAGGGATAGATTTGTTTACACCAGTCTTACTCAGGCACACTAAAAAATATTTAACTCACATCTTTAGTCTGAGTATGATTTCCTGGAACGCTGAAAGATGTTGTTTTCCCAATCCATAGAAGCGGTCTAAAAAATTAGCTTTGCTTAGCATTTTGTCTAATATTTTGGAAAAAGTTCTAAACAAACGCTTAGTCGATTATTACAACCCTCTACCTAATATAATAAATAACCAATTTGGCTTTAGACTAGAGAAATCCTCCGATAACGCTGTTCTACTCCTGAACAAGAACGCCTTGAACAGAACTTGACAGCTTCATGTGCTACAAACCTCAAATCCTCAAATTATAGTTCAGCCACGAGGTATTCAACTCATACAACAACTAGTAAATAACTGTTAAAGTAGAAATAATAATAATCTAAGAGCTTATCTTGGGCTATATCAGAACAAAAGAAACCCTACAAACTATAGAACCTTTCACGCAATTTTTGATTCGAGGAAGGTATTTAAATCATTGCTCCATTCAGAATAAAACAGCGAACTATCTGCTGTCCTAAAATTTTGTTTAAAAAGCCCTAGGCGTAATCTAGATTTTTATTTGATGACTTAGGTCGATGCTGATTTCAAATCACTATTCGAGTTCTGTGTACACTGATTTGGTATAATAATAAGCTTCTAGTAGTATAAAAAAAATCCTGCGGGCAATGAGCTTACAGCATACAATGTACATAGGGCTTTTTGCGAACACGCGTCTGGACATTCCATAAGTAGAAAATAAGGTCCTAAGCTTCTAAAAACTATCATCCTCGGCCACATCGTCATATAGATAGATAGAAAACTCTTTATTGTTACACCACTTTGAAATATAAAAGTTTACAAATTAAATAATAATAACATAGTGTTACAATGGGCGGCCTTATCACTAAAAGTGATCTCTACCAGGCAACCTTAGGATGGAGTTAAACGAGCAAAACAATTGGGGCGGGTGTAGTCCAAAAATGTATAATGAAAAAGTACATACTCAAATGTCATTAAATATTTTAAAATAAAAACAAATTTTAATGTTATTTCTTATACAATAGTACAAAAATAAATTACTTATAGGTTTTTAAAATAATTTAATATATACAATAATTATAAATACATATCTGTATAGATACATACTAACATACATAAATAGATACATACATAAATTATATAAAAATATATACAAATTATAATATTATCTCATATAATATAGACATTGCACAAATGTAGTGCAAAATTACAACATTTTGAGAGTCGGTGCTTGTCTGATTGATACAGGAAGAGAATTCCACAAGCGGGCAGCCTGAATAGTGAAGGATTTGCTATAAAACGAACTCGTATGAGGATGGATTTCAAGTGTGAGATTTTCTGATGACCTTAAAGTGTACGAAGAACAGTGAAGGAAATCGAAGCGTTCCTTGAGATAGCGCGGGGATGTAGGATTGAACAATATATTGTAAAGGAGACTGAGAATATGAGCATTCCGGCGAAAACGTATTGTCAGCCAATTGAGCTTAGAACGAAACTGAGAGACGTGATCATATTTGCGTAAACCAAATATGAATCTTATACAGAAATTTTGAAGACGCTCAAGTTTATCTAGCTGTTCCTCCGTGAGATCTAGATAGCAGGCATCAGCGTAGTCAAGAATTGGAAGTAAAAGAGATTGAGCTAACGCAATTTTAGTGGCTGTTGGAAGAAAGTTGCGCAACCTTTTTAAGGATCCTGCTGAGGCAAATAGCTTACGACTGGTAATCTGTAACTGTTGATCCCACCTCATATAGCGATCCATTGTTATTCCAAGATTCTTTACAGAGCTACTAAATGGAATAGCAATACCATTAAAGAAAACTTGAGGAAGTAAAGTCCAGTCTATTGATGACAGTAATCTTGAGCTACCAATGACTATTGCTTGTGTCTTAATGGGATTTACTTGTAACCCATAAGAATTGCTCCAATTAGCTATGCGATTAAGATCAGCATTAACAATTTGAATGGCTTCAGAAAGTTTATTCACTGGGGCCTTAGAATAAATCTGTAGATCGTCTGCATATAGGTGGTAGGAAGAAGTGAGGTTGTGAGAAATGGAATTAATAAACAAAGCAAACAATAAAGGAGATAAGACGCCACCTTGCGGGACACCGGCTGACGTGCTACACCACAAAGAGTATTTATCTTCAAGGCGAACACGCTGCCTGCGCCCGTACAGATAACTGTGAAACCAATCAACTACCGTTGGAGAAATGTTAATTGAGCGAAGGAGAGCAAGAAGAATGTCAAAATTAACAGTGTTAAAGGCGTTGCTAAAATCTAATAGAATTAATACAGTAACTTCGCCATTGTCCATTCCAAGACGGATATCATCAGTAATTTTGATTAGAGTAGTAACAGTGCTATGCCCAGGTCGGAAGCCAGATTGCAAAGGATTTAAAAGATTGTGACAAGATAAGAATTTACTAATTTGGTTGTAGATAAGACGCTCAAACACTTTTGACAAGAATGGAAGTATAGAAATGGGTCGATAATCTGCATAAGATTTAGGGTTTGATTTTTTAGCCAAGGGAATAATTTGGGCATCTTTCCAAATTTAGGGAAATACTCCATCAGAGACAGAGTTATTAAAAATGTGACAGAGACCAGGAAGTATAACATCTAGGATGGGCATAACCATGTTACGACTTATGCCGTCAACACCAACAGCATTGGAAGTGATTGAAATTACGCTCTTCTTAACATCACAAGCGGATAGTTGGTTAAAAATAAATGGTGAATGGTCGGGAGTCGGTAAAGTTGAAAGGTAACGTAAGGTATTGTTTTTATCTGAGATGTTAATATCAGATGACGAAGAGAAATGTTAGTTTAGTGAATTGATATTTAAATCATTTGGAATAGACTCTTGTCGTGATTAACCTATACCCAATGACCTGAGAAATTTCCAGACTTTGGCAGGGTGCTCGTTAGCTACAGATTTGTGAACATGGTGGCGTAAAGCATTCCTACACACCATATTGCAGCGATTGCGAGATTTAACATAGACAGCTTTATTTTCATCACATGGTTGACGCTTGTATTTACTTTTAGTCACTGCTTTTTTGTGCATCAACACCTTTATTTCATTGGTTAGCAAAGGAGCTGGAAGGTGTTTCAATTTTATAGCTCGCAGAGGGGCATGCTTATCATACAACTGTGTTAATAGGGAGTTGAAAATAGCAACCTGGTCATTCACAGACGTTGCATCATATACCGGAGACCAGTCGACTACTTGGGCATAATTAAGAAATGCTGCCTGGTCAATGCCACTAAAATTGCGCTGAAGTATGACTTTAGGTTTTGCTTTAGGAGGACGAATTTTATACGATAGGAATATTAGATCATGATGTGAGAAGGCATCGGCGGAACATTGACCGTGCTTAGCAACATGCTGGGTGGATGATACTATAATCAAGTCAAGAAGTGAAGGAGTGTAATTTGGGGAGTAATGAGTAGCATCTAGAGGCAGAATATGCATGTTGCAGGAATTAATGACAGCTTCAAGTGAGGAAGCACGACTATCACGTTTGAGAAGACAGGTATTGAAATCACCCATGCCATGATAATGGTATGGATATATGAAGGATAAAGATCTTCAAGGATTTTTTCAAAAGATGAGAAGTAATTATTACTAGATGAATTGCTATAATAGGCTCCGAGTAGGATTTTATTATGTGAAAGAAGGACTTCCACAAAAAGATGCTCACCAGCATTTGATGTAAGCGGTTGGGATGAGGTGCTGACTACTGAGAAAGGAATATGTGATCTAAGGTAAATAGCCACCCCTCCCCCACGGCCGTCAGTACGGTCATTTCGGATTAGGTTAAAGCCAGGCAAGGAGTATGATATCGAGGGTAAGCACGGCTTGAACTACGTCTCGGAGACTATTATGGCGTGAATATTTTTGTGAACTAGAGATGCCTGCATATCAGGATAATGTGCCGGAATACTTTGCGCGTTGATATGAATCACGTTAAAAATTTTCGGTTCATCAGAAAATTGTGCGTCGAGAATATCGTACAGCGTTGGAATGCTTTCGAAACTCTGGTCACTAAGGGAGCTGTTAGAAGACAATGACAAATACTCTTCACTATCACTATTATCTGCAGTTTTAAATAAACTTAACATAGTTTTCAATATGAGATATATATATAGGTATATATATTATATAATACAATAATAAATATGTTTATATATACTAAATTATATACTTACAAAAGTAATATATATTAGAATATAAAAGAGGTTTTTTTAAAACTCTCCACCTGCCAGTTGGGTATCAGTAGGTCAAAGAATACATAATAAACACGCAAAAAACACACATATACAAAATTCGTTTTTTTCCAGGGTAGAAAAAGAAAAGAAAAAAAAATACATTAACACATAGAAACAAACTAACCACATCAAATATATTTATATAGATTAAATTGTAAGTTTTAATGGTAATTTTGTCACCAGGTTTGAACAGAATAAGCAACTGTACCCAGTCATAAACTCTATGGTTTGATGTGAAGTTTAAAAAAATAAATAAAAAAAAAACAACGTCAACGTCAATTGCAAATGTCAAAACTGTTTGCTATGAGTATGTAGGTACTTAGGTAGTGAAATTAAATATAAATGAAAAATGTAAAATAGGATAAAAGCTACATAATAACTACCTACTTACAGCGTGTGAAATTCAGAGACATAGAGGGTACCGAAACACGAACAAACCATTTTGTAAACATACAATTGTGTAGTAATTATACCCTCGAGAAATAGATTGAAGCAGTCATGTCATCGCTTTTTGGAAGCAGCTCGTCTCGGCTTGGCTGTAGCTATCGGCTCCTTGGGCGCATCATGCACTGAAATCGGCGCTTCCGAACCACCAATCTTTTCGAGCTCTGCAAGAGAGCTGATACGATGTCTTATTCCGTCAGCACCCGATATGAACACGAAACCGTCTTTCGTCCAACACTTGCCAATGCCATATCTTTGGCGAGCCAACATAAATGTATGATGCCGTGACTTAGTTAAAAACTCGGATAGTGTTATACCTGATCCTTTCAAACCCGTCTTTGCGAACCAGATCTTGTTTCTCATTTCTAACGTACGCAATTTAAACAGGATCGGTCTGGGTTTATCTGGAGTGGACGCACTCTGGAGTGGACGCACGACCCATTCGGTGACAGCGGCTGATGTCCTCGACAGTTACACTTAACTTCGTGTGAGTTGCCACGGCCCTGGCTACCACTGATGAAGTCTCTTCGTCCTTAGATTCCACAAGGCCATGAAGCAGCAAGATTTTACGACGACTACGCATTTCCATAGAATCCTGCTGATGAACAAGCATGCCCACCTGATCTTGAAGGCATTGAACAGCAGTCATAATAAAAGAGCGGAATGCAGCAAACTCCGATGCCAAGTTGTTTACATTGTTTGAAGGAGTTGCAACTTGAAGCTCACCTTCATAAGCATCCATCCGCTGCATAAATAATTGCTGAAGTTGGTCCATTGACTGTTGTACTGCCTCCATGTTGAAATAATGTGTGTAGAATCAATATCAGTTTAATTATGTGTATAGTGACTGTGATAAGGATAACACCCACTGGCAGGTATTTTGTACTAGATTTTAATTATACATAAAATTTAGAAGTATAGGAGATTTACTTATTATTTTACAATAAATTAACTCAGACAAAATTTGATTGATGTTTTATACTCTCCTACCCGCGCAGAAAAAAATATACCTACAGGTGAGATATTGGTCAAAGATAAGGCTAGTCTTATTTATTCAATATCTCGAATAATAAAACAAATTTTCAATAGCAGAAGTAGGAACTGATGGAAATCGTTACCGGTTTCACTAGCAAACTACGTAGACTTCCGCAACGGTTATGAAATTCCGATTTGTCATTCTGTTGTGCTCGATTTCCACGGTGACAGAGATTAAGTAATAGTTTATAGTAGTCGACCTGCACGCTGCTTAGCTCGCATTATCACCAACTGTAACAGCCGGATCGTCCACTGCTGAACACGGCCTCTCTTCTTAAGGGGGTATTTGCCATAATCACCACGCTTGGCAGGCGTATTGGGGATCGCAGTATAAATGGCAGTTCTTTAGAAGGCGCCACCTTCCAGTATTTTTCCCTTAATCACCTCTTAATGTGATTATATGGGGAGGTGCAATTCTAACCCGGCACCCCACGGGCACGGTAATTTTGTTTTTTTTTATTTTTTTATTTTTTTATTAAGACTTACAATTGTGAACTTACAGCTAAGCCAACACATTCACAATGTCATAGCATAGGTAACATAACAACTTAAAGGCGGTATGCCTTTATTCACAAAACACTACAAACTTAAAAAAAAACTATATACGATTTAAATAAAATAAAGTATACATATAAATACGGCTAATAGGATCAGTATGTAAGTCAGCATCTTGGACCACATTTAAAAAGTCGTTGATAAGTGTAATAGCCCTCGCTGTCGGTGCATTGCGCGCGTGCAATGTGTGTATCCCTGAACGGGGCGCTAGTAGTCGGAGCTGGCGTCTCTGACCCAAATAATGTTATCTATACAGGAACGCGTTCCGAGGGTCAGAGTGCGTTGTTTGGTTGCTCTAACTTACTCGAAGGTTCCGAACGACCGGTTGTTTTATAACCTCAAATATCGTTTTTGGCGGGGAATTTTGCAAAATTTTTGGACTTTTTATGATGTCAAACATAAAAAGCAATAATTACTGTTACCTGCAAAATATAAAAGAGTGCCTTTAATTCTCTCATGAAGAAATGTCAAGTTCATGTCAGTTAAAGATTCAAGATTTTAACGACCTCTTTTTATAGTTAAAAAGTTGCGCTCTACCCGAAGGTCGTGAACGACGTTAGAGTGAAAAGTTGCACTACGAGTGCACTCCGAGTGCGCTCTAACCGAGGCTCGGAACGCGCTCCAGTAGTGTAACTCGGCTCTGTCTTCGAAATAAGTACCTACAGCCGCGCTGTACGTAAACATGCGATAGGGCTGCCCGCCTCCAGCATTTTAATTACATTTGCCTACTTTGTGCTTCTATTTAGTTTTGTGATTGTAAATATACTTTTTTTATATAAACAAATAAAATACTCTGTGAATTGAACAGGAAGTGTTCACTAAAAATGCGTGTTGTTTTCTTGACCAGTAGGTAGATTTAAACAAAAAACCATGTTTATGTTTGAATAAAAAATCGATCTTAAAAATTGGCGACTGAAAAATATTTGTGAGACGTACGAAATGCTTTATTATTATATTAAAATCCACATTCTAATAACTACCTGTAATATTAATTCTAACTTGCTTATAACTACTACCTATTTCACTTTCCATCACTCTATTCATTAATTGAGACTTTTTTCGCGGGATAAAAGAAAACACTTGTCCATTAAAAAGACACACATTATGTACCTACCGTCAACTATATGTAGACAATAAAAAAATTTTACTTACTAGTAAGTAAAATTATTTTTACCTTTCAGTTTCCAGGTAATCAAAAAAGTTATCTTTGGATGCGTTTTTGACGAATTCGTGTAACTTAAAACAGCACAATATATCTTACTCGTCATATTTTATATGTAAATATGTACTTGAACTTATTTTTGGTGAAAAAATCGCGCGGTAATTGTAAAAAAACAACAAACCATTCGCTCGTCACTGCGGCGTAGTCACGACACTCGAGACTGTCTGCGGTACGAGCGCAGGCCGACATCGAGGCGCGTAGGTATAACTCGCGTTTCGTCCGTTTCTATGAATTTGAAATACTGTATAGATAACATTACCGTGCCACGGGTCATCAAGACAAGTAAAGAAAATATATTTTATACGTTTATCTATGATGCATGAGATCATATTGTTTTAAGTGATTAGATAGCTCTCAGGACTACCAGTCAATCAAGACACCCCTTTCATATTAGATCGTGTGGTCTTCTTGGACCTATTCACCGGAACGCCAAAAACATTTCTTTCTTTGCTCCAGACACAAAATAAATAACAGTACCAAAATCACTATTCTCGCCTCGCATTTACGTATTGGTCAGTTCAGTGCAGTTCAATTTATTAACATTAAATTTAAGGCACTATTTTATCCTTATTCCTAGTATATTATAGTTGTGGTTGTCACCGTTTAATTAATTTTAACTCTGCCAACTGGTAGTAGGCTGGATTTGAATTTGACTTTCTGTAGGCCTGCAATGGTCTTAAGGACATATACCCGCCAGCCAAAGCGTGAACTTTTATATAAACTCAACTTGTTATTAAAAAAAAACTCGCATGTAAATATAGTGTATTAGTACACCTATCGTTTCTGGCTTAAATCCTTTTTCTTTTGGACTAATAATTATTTTTTTTATTATATAGCGTTTAGTATATAGCACTCGTTTTTAGGAGTTTGAGCCAGTTATTCGTAGCTCCAGATTTATTTAAAAAGTATAGTACACATGTATAAATAACTTCCTATTATAGAAAGTTCATTATATTCCCCATGTTTGTGGTGCAATAGAAATATTAAAAACATGCTTATTTTTCTTGAAAGAGATGCTTAAAGTTGGGTCTTTCTTTTGTCTAAAATTACGAGTTTAGAGCTAGTGTAATTTCAAAACTGTGTAATTTAATGAAATTCTGATGCACCACAAACCTTGATATTAGGGTAGTGATTACGTAGGTAAAAAATCATTGAGTTTTCTTCGCTATTATTAAAATGAGATTGGAGCTGCGTTTTGTATGGGGGCGTTCGTCTAAAATATACCCTTAAGGGTGCCGAAATTGGTTATAGTATCTATAGTGTTGTATTTAGTTTGTAGTGAGTTGTCAATAAAGGGATATAAGATATGAATATGTAGTTACTTATATTTTTCTACCATTTATACATTATTATGTCTGCGATTCGCAGATGATAATTCTGTGATTTTTCAAGTAGATAGTAAAGCCAGTGAACTAATTCAAGTAAATAATGTGTTTTATCTATTAGCAAAAGCTTTTCGAACTGCTACTGCAGCCGTACAGGTACACCTTATTAATTCTAAGTAGGTACCTACCCCTAAGTAGGTACCGGCCCGCAGCCGGGAGAAGAGCCACTACATATGTTTTAAAAAAAATACAATGTCCAGACACGACACTGTTACTGATTTATTTTATGTATATAGATAAATGGTATCTTAGAAGACGAGACTGGCCCAGGCTGTGCAGTTTGTCACTGTTACATGTTCTGTGTCGGCAGTAGGTCCGTAGATGTCTGGTCGGTACGTGCTCGGCCAATTCAGCACAATGACTTTACGGTCTATTGAGTTAGGCACAAGCTCAGACCAAATAAAAAGTCAAGACAGAATGTTGTGAACAGAGAAGTGAGGCCGGTTTTCCAAACATGTGTGCGTGTGTCGGTGTTGCCATGATAATCAAATTACCTTATGAAAATAACGTTACCAAGTTAATAACGTAACTAGTATTAATACAACAATAGGGTTCCGATGTAACGTGTCGGCAAAAGTAGAGTCGTTAAGTAGGGGAAGGGAATGGAAAAAGTGTTTCAGAAATAACATTACTGGGTATTTAATTTACATGCATTTATTTCTTGTAACTAATTAGTGACGGGTTTTTTATGCAATCGGGGAAAAAAGCACAAAGCTCACCTGGTGTTAAGCTATAACCTCTGCCGATACAGTTCGTCACAAGTGGCCAACTGCACTGCGCCCATCACCTTGAGACATAAAGATGTTAAGTCTCATGTGTCTGTAATTTTACCGGAACATAAGAATGTGAACATTACTGCTTGGCGGTAGAAATAGGTATAAATTAACATAAGTCGCCGATTTTAAAATATTCCCATGATAGTTCCTTCTTACTTTTCCGAATGATTTCGATCCAATTTTGTTTAAATTTTGGACTCAATTCGGAATATGAATAAATAATTAAACAGTAACACTGGTAATTGACCAGTTAACGGGGAACTTAAATTTGCCTTTGTAATATCAATAATAATATGGTTATAATTCAACTCTATACACAACAACGTTAAAAACAACAACAAAAAAACAATGGAAATATGTTTTTTTTATAACGAAAAAAAACATCTACTTCAATATCTTTGAAACCGAAAATCCAATACCAATGAAATGAATATGAGGTATCAGCTATTATAATTAAAGGTATCAGCTTTCCAACAAAAAATAAAATGACGGAGTTATGAAGTAACAAAGGTTTAATTAAATCAAAAAAAATACAACTGAATTGAAAACTTGGTCCTTTTTGAAGTCGGTTGAAAATGGACTGAATGAATGAAAACCATCTTTTTAATTTGCAATTAAACCACTGAACCGATTTTTATAATGATATTGCGTCGTAGGCATCTACGACGCAATATTTGTATTTAAAAAAAAAAGTCCAATTCAGTATCTTATTTTTTTTTAAGTCGGTTAAAACACATTGATCAACTATTAAAAAAACTAATAGTAATACTTTGTGTATTATCACCCAATAATAGGGTAAACCTTATAGGCTTAATAACGGCAACACCAATGCCACCACGCGGCAATAGTTCGACTGACGAGTCAAGGCGTAGTTTCGTTGTACATATGTGTGTGTAATCGTGTTTGCACACGGCGAGGCGTAGTTTTACTGGCCTCACTTCTTTTTACACAACATTCTGTCTTGACTTTTTATTCGGTCTGAGGGCACAAGTTGATTGAACGTGGTAGGCATAGGGTAAAAAATATATAGCTTTGTGTAAAAAAATACGTTGATAGATAGCTGAAGTAAGAACGCGTAGGTACAAGTTTGTATAACCGGGCCATAAACGTGTAAATACTAAAGCACCTATATAAAAAACTCGTCAAATAATGATAGATAGACATTTTGGAAATTATTTCGGGTGTCCATCAGAGTGATCGTCTTTTTAAAAAAAACAATGTAGTTGGATGACATGAAAACAGAATACTTGCCTAAGTACATAAACATCACAAAGATAATTCGCCTAGGGCACACACACACTACTAAGCAGATTTTATTAGCCCTTTTATAATTTTTTTTACAGGCCTTGTTACAGCTAAGCCAAGCTTGTGCTTGGCTTAGCTTGTTTCTGTATTGATTTGGCTTATCTGATTATTGGTCCAACCGGAACTTCATTATTTTTTATAATTCCCTTTTCATTATTACGCAGATTGTAGGGTAAAACTTTTACCTGCTTTTCTGGAATATCTTTATCATCATGAATTTCTAATAAACAATTATAGATGTAAAGAGTAACAACTGTCATAATTTTGTCTTTCTTAAAGTGCTCCCTTGCGGGGCTACGCTTTTTCAGACCATTAATTGTTCGCCATTGTCTTGCAAATTTTATCAATGTATGCTTTGTGACTATTTAGATATTTTATTGTATTATCTATTGTGTATCCTCAAATATATTATCTTCAGAAGTCTGATTACCATTAATTTCTAGCCACGTGAAGTAAAGGATATTCTTCAATGGTGGACGATATGACTGTAAATGTGTGCGATGTGATATTGTAAGTATTGTAAAGAAACAGCCCAATTGCCAGCACTTCCCTTCACGAGTTAAATTAGACAGCATTCATCGCTCTCCTCAACCATACCATAGGAAAGAACTGAGAAGTAGGCGATCCGTCACACAAAGCCAGCGGTGGCAAAGTACTTTTCGTGAAGTTAATAAGTATTTTCGCAGATATTATTATTTCATCCTTTTTTGTTAGGTTAGCCTTTCGCCACAACCTCAACTGGTGTTAAGCGATGATGTGGTTGAAGCTGGATCTCAAATGTTGAAAGACACTGTTAGATGCATCGCGACAGATGTTCTACTTAGGGTGATAGCTAGCCAGGTTAGTTAAATTATACAGCAATCTTTTTAGCAGATCAATCACGGATAATATTTTTGAATAATGTATAATATAGATTAATTACGCCTGCATCAAGCTATTACAAGTGAATAGCATACTTAATAGTGCATAGATAATTATTTGATGTTATCTAGGAGGAAGTACCATAGATTCTTCCTCCTAGGATGTTATAATCTATCATACCTTTTGCTGACGTTGTAATTGCTCTCTTGCTTTGTTCACCTCAAAAAATTGCTATAGCATATTTAATAGTACCGACCACAGATCACAGAAACTAAAAGATCTCTATGATCGTGACTTACAACTTATGGCACGACCTTGCAACCGCTGCGTTCGAAACGCTCTCATGAATCTTCGACTTTCCCCTGTGTTTATCGTGAATTTCGTATAGTATTCTTGATTATTGAGGAATGCATTATCTTCCTGTTTGCAGTTACTCGTATTAACGCACATTTGTTTCGGTGACTGCACAACACATACTCCCTGGTTCATGTGAGTTACCAGGATGGGGTACATGACCTAAGTTTGAACAGGTTTTCCTTACAGATATTGACATTTCCGAGAAAGACTTCGCTGACAGCAGGGTAGCTGTTACGATGGTACCAAAACATTCATAAAAGCCTCGTCAACTTGATTTTGAGAGAACAAGATTGCCAATACGATGCGCTAGTTTTTCCCCAGGTCATTGGCGGACTCTGTCATTGTGGTGATGATAGCGTCACTCTTCAGGGCGAAGTATGGCCATAGAATTTATTCGCATTTTAACTTATGTTTTATTTTGTTGTTGAATTGAGATTTTCTACTTGAGAATTAATATTTTATTAGGTATTGTCCTTTTTGTTTATCGTCAAAGATTATACTCAGTAAATGATATCGGCAAGTGGGCAGGATATAGGATATAGTTAATTTGACACTAAGAACTTCGAAAAAAGGAAAACTCTTTTGTTGAAATAAGTAGGTACGTACGTTTAGATACCTATTGAGATCACATGTGGCTATGCTAAATGTGTAAAATAAATAATAAAAAAAACAATTTTGGGCGGTTAAATATGAAATGGTAAAAAATGAGGCTAAGAATTTTTTATTTTGTTTTTAATTACGTGTTTTTTTTTACTTAATATTAATTAAGTGATTATCGCGTGCTAAGCGAAAATCACAATTATGAATTTATCGAGCAGAAAAAAGACAAACTCTAAAATTAGTAAGTACCTAGACGCAGTTTCTAAATAAAGTGTTTGTGTTGTCCCTAGAAAATATTTATGTAGTATGATAAAATATGCCCCGTGGGGTTTCGGGGTTAGAATTGCACCTCCCCGTATCATACCGTGGGTGTCGTAAGAGGCGACTAAGGGAAAAATACTGGAAGGTGGGCAGCAGCGCCTTCTAAAGAACTGCCAACTTGCACTGCGGTCCCCAAGACGCCTGCCAAGCGTGGGAATTATGGAAAATACCCCTTAGTAGGGGAGGCTGTGTTCAGCAGTGGACGATCCGGCTGTTATAGTACAGTAATCAAATAAGGAAAAATTATAAACCATAGTTTTAAGCTGTGCTATGATCAAAACCAACAACTAAGTATTTGTTTCATTCACGGGTTGTTTCAGAACTCCAATAGAGTGAGGCCTGACTCCTGTTTCTGTACGAAGAATTTTTTTTCACTTCAGTATATCAAACTTGTAGCTTTTGCTGCTTGAAATCGGAGAGCAAAATGCGATTTTGCTCACTGAGTGAGACAAAGTAACTTTTTTTTTTCAGATATCCGTGAATTCGACCTCAAAGATAATAATATAATAATAAATAATATAATATTATAATATAATATAATAAAGATAATAATATATATGTAAAGGCGTTCGGAATTTCGTACTAAATAAAAAAAATTGCAAAAAAGATAATTATGTCTTTTAATGTAATTTATTGAATTTTTAACCCATTGTTGTATTTAAACGAAAATAAGTATTTACTGCAAATAAAACTGATATTTAACCTGTAAATATTTAATTCTAGTTTCAAAAATGTTATGTAATATACCTAAGTACTTTGAATAATAAAATATCATGGGTGCTATTAACGAACACGCCTTAATTTAAATAAAAGAGCGGGAATAAAATTTCGTGGCCGGCGTAAAGAGTTAAATAAGTTTCAATCTATTCCTGTTTATCATTTTATCTCCTAAAGTGTTCTCGCTGCTGAAGTGAAAAGTTGTGTGTTAGGTACACGAAAGCAAAGTTTTTTTGCATCTCGTGCCTTTGAATCCCTCGCCACACTCAGTATTCAACTTTAGAATCACTCGCTACGCTCGTGATTCAATCATTGAGTCCTTCGCTTGCTCAGGATTCAAAATCAGCACTCGCAGCAAAAAACGACTTTACTCTCTTGTTGCAAAAATAACTATTCTTTGTAAATTACTGGTATTATATACGAGTACATATATTTTGATTTCTCATACTCGGAATGTAATGTTTGTATGATCCGAGTAGCGGGTGAAAGACGCTGCTTCCCACCTAAGGGCGGGAAAAACTTAGCGAGATGCCCCGGCGCGTGAGGACGTGGCGTGAGTACCATAATTAAAATTTAAAAATGTCTTTTATAATTTTAAATATGGAACCTCCAAAGTTTGCGTGATACTAAATGAATATAAAGTACCTGTATAAAAATCTAGGTTTACCTGAACAACATCTTCGACCACATCATCACTTCCCTTCAGGTGAGATAGAGGTCAAAGGCTAACCTATCAAGCATAAAAATAAAACAGAATGCATTTGCATAAATCAATAAAAAAAATCGACCTGCTTAATAACAAAATAATGATACTCAGGCATATTTTGTAGCAAAAAAATGCAACATGAAGTCGTGGCTGATTACATTATACAGGATATACTGAAAAAAAAACAACTGAACTCAATTTCAATATTTTATTTCCACACAACAATTATTATAGATATTCGATATTTATCGTCTATTTATCTTACTCTAGGAATGCGTAGAAAGCGTAGTTATATATATAAACATGTCATAAATTAATATAATAAGCTAAACGTACCTACCTAATATTATAACGCTTTAAAAAGCTGTAAAATGCAAATACTTAATCATCAGATCAAGGAGTTATTATCACTTCAATAAACGAAACGCAACATTGCATTTCATTTTGTTACTATATAATACAGAAAAAAAACACGCTGGCACTTTTTTATTATGAAAATGCGTCGTCACTATAAAAGGAATGACTTGAACCATTGGTCCCAAATACTGAAGCTAATATAAAAAGATCATAATTCCTTCGAGTCTTCTGGAAGACATAAAAATGCTTTAGAGCACAGTAAGTTGAAAGAGTTACACGCTGACAGAAACCACTGCGGCCTGTTTTGCCATTTGATGAACACGATGTACACCGGGACGCCTAGAGCTATGAACACAAGGCCAATGCCGACTTCCATGGGATGTTCAAAGCAGGAAAATATTACAAGAAATGCGCAGATGATAAGGAAAAGAACCGGCAGGATGAAGTTGACTCGTATCGGTCGGTTCAGGTTCGGTCGGGACCAGCGCATCCACATGAGGCCAGCCACCGAGCAGAAAGTGAAGAGGCACTCCACAGACTCCACGTATATTATCAGCGAAGCCACTTTGTTCGTCATCAACAGAGCCAGCGTCACGATGCACTGTAACAACAATAGTTTCATTATTACTTCAGAATTAACTAATAATCGTTTGGCTGATTTATAGCTTGGTTATGACTTCATTAATTTGGACTGATTGATCAGTTTTATGATCATTGGATTGTATGCGATGGAACTAATTAATTTTCTGATAGCACTTGACTTTATTTTGTTCTTTGACATTGCTAATAACTATGGTCATACAAATTAATGCACTTGTATTAGGCCGATTTCGATTATAGTATAATTAGAGAGTCAGTCACGGTCTTGTGAGCTACACGTTTTGAAGTTGCGTTAAGAAGGAAGGCGGCACGCAATTCTCCATACAAATGTATTCCCATATTTCTTCCTGGATGATGCCTCTAGAGCCATAGCTTACTAAAGAAAACATGACCCTAAAAACGCCCCGCTCTACCGCCGTGATTAGAGGACCACCAGACATAGGTATATGAAATCAAATTAACTTGATTGTTAGGAGTAGCCTAGATATATATAGTTACAAAATTATAATGCCAAAAATATTGACTCAGTATGGAGAAGAAATGTAGAGGAATACTAAACGTCGAAAATCGACTAAACGTGAATTTTCTTCCTTTTCCTTGCACGCATTTGTCGGGTCAAGACCGTTTTTCCGATTGAGCAAAACCAAAGTTGTAGAAGAAAAGAACACGTTTCTTGTATGGTTCCATGATTTTTTTATTATTAGTATTTGTATGGATATATCCATTATGAAACATATTTTGGGGAAATTTTAACCAGCTACCTGATTAAGGTTCTTAGGTTACAACTTACAATACAATACAATATAAACATTTTAGGTCTCAAGTTAAGGCTGCCGGACGGTCGCCGTATTGTAGAATCGAGGTATGGCTTCGTTTTCTGGTACCTACTGAATACAGATCCCAGGTGCGAGTACGTACTCAGATGTACTGAGTATGTCTCTCGCACATTTCCGATATTGGCAGAGTGAGATGGGTTATTGCAGTCATTGGTCAATGTCTTTGTTCTTGTTTTCAAATAGTTAAGGCCCGTTCATATTGAATAGTTCCTAATTCTAAAATTTACTGTAGAAAAAATACGTTTTATGTATTTTGTGATTTAAATTTGCTTACTTAGTATATTCGTTACAAAATTTTCTGTTCACGTTTATGATATAAAACTATATTGTAATAGCATATATATTATGCTTATAAAACTTACCTATATTTAAATTAAACATTAATCAAATAATTCTACTACAATTCTTGTAATCTTAAAAATTATCGTTATACTTCTGATGAACTTTCTGCAGATACGTCAATAATAAATTGCTCTAACATATTTTGTACATGATTGTCGACTCCGTACAATTTTTTTTCTATCTTGGTTATCACATGATTGACACATGACCACCATTTTTATCTTTCCACTTTAGCTACTCCTTGTAACCAAAGAGTTCAGACGTCATAAAGTCTATAACTTTTGTTATTTCCTACCATAGCCCTTCACTTGAGACCAAACGAGTTCAATTGGGTTTATCTCACAGTGATACGTCGGCAAACGTATGACGAGACTCTTTGTTGACTTAGCTACAACATTTTTTTTCAAACGATCTTTGTTTTGCTTACCCTGATTCAAAAGTTGCAACATTAGTATTGATTCGTTACAAGCAATATTTTTCGCCGCCCAGGTAGTCGAAGATTCAACTGAATGTACCTAGATATGTAAATACAAAGTTCGTGTAGAAGGGACTTTAAGTTGATTACGTGGGCCAATAGCAACGCAGTAAATTTTTCGGTACTCGTTTGTTAAAAAAAACAGACTAGTTTGCTCGCATATATGATCAGGCAATTATAGTAAGGCAGCGTGCCGTCTATTGATTCGAACTTCTTGCTAAATAGATGACGCTCAAGCAACCGCTAAATGCACAAAATCAACTGTCCTTATCTTTACTATCTCTGTTGACATACATATATAATAATTATAATGACGTGTAATATTTTTTCACTTCAGTAGCTCAAACATGAAGGTTTTGCTGCCTGAAATCACTGAGCAAAATGCGATTTTGCTCACTGAGCGAGACAAAGTAACTTTTTAATTGTTTTTTCAAGATGGTCGCGAATATCTTATTTGACCTTGGGTTAATCATACAATTCGAAACATTCACAGTCTATCTCTTTCCCACCATTGGAAAGACAGAGGGAGTCAAAGACCAGCCGATTTTGAATTCGACATCAAACACATTTATTTTTCTTTTAATTCTGAATTTCGTTCTAACTAAAGAAATTTACCAAAAATGATAATTATGTATTTTAAGTGTAATTTATTTATTTTTAACTTATTGTTGTATTTAAACGAACTAAAGTATTTATTTACTGCAGTAAATACTTATGTTTATAAAACTGATATGTAACCTGTAAATATTTAATTCTAGTTTCAATAATGTTACGTAATATATTTTGAATAATAAATTAGCATGGGTACATACTATTTCCAAACACGCCTTAATTTAAATAAAAGAGCGGGAATACAATTTCGGCGTAAAGAGTTGAATAATTTAAAAGTTGTTTCAATCTATTCCTGGTTATTATTTTATCTCCAAAAGTATTCCCGCTGCTGAGGTGAAAAGTTATGTGTGTTACACGAGAGCAAAGTTTTTTTGCATCTCATGCCTCTGAACTTCTCGCCACATCCAGAATTCAACTTTAGAATCACTCGCTACGCTCGTGATTCAATCATTGAATCCTTCGCTTCAACAATCTTGCTCGTAAATTGAGCTTTATTATATCGTTCTTAGGGCCTTAAACCGAACTATAACACCCTCGTGCATAATAATATTATACACTAGTGTGTAATAGAATTATCCCTACAAAGTTAAGTTAGTACCTAACTGATAATTATATGCGAGTAAACAGAGCATTTTCAATTTAACCGGGTAATTTATACCTACAAAGTTAAGTTAGTACCTAACTGCAAATTATATGCGAGTAAATAGAGCATTTTCAAATACAGATTTGTAACAACAAAGAAGTTTACATGTAACCAACCAACACACATTTGCAGCGCGCAAAAAAAAACTTAGCGCGCTATTTTCTATAATTGTCGTTAGTTGTTTGTATCGCATTTGTGCAATATTTTTTTTCTATTCGCAAGGGTGTTAAAACCCGGCGAGGGCGTAAATCAGACACTCGGCTGATTTACGCCCTCGCCTGCGGCTCGGGCTGCGACCCACAACCTTGTGTATAATGAGCAACTTAGCTCATCATATGATAATATACTATAACGATTGTATTTCTTATTGTTTCTTCATCATGACATATTTGAATTCTTTTTACTATCATTATAAGTTGACAATTTCTATTGAGTCTTATAATCGCAGATTACCCCTTATTCTGGGCTTATAATGCATAATTTAAGCATGCCATTTTTAGGGTTCCGTACCCAAAGGGTAAAAACGGGACCCTATTACTGAGACTTCGCTTTCCGTCCGTCCGTCTGTCACCTGGATGTATCTCAAGAACGGTGATAGCTAGACAGTTGAAATTTTCACAGATCAGATGATGTATTTCTGTTGCCGCTATAACAACAAATACAAAAAGTTGGCCAAGTGCGAGTCGGACTCGCGCACGTTAAAACAGAAAAAGATTAAAATATAAAGTCTAATGTTGGCTAGGCTAATGGTACGGTCCCCTTCGTGCGCGAGTCCGACTCGCACTTGGCCAATTTTTTATATATTAATATTATGATGAGCCCTGGTTACTCGAAATAAATAATTTGAATTTACAATAATATATTTAATTTTTTATGTAAATATTACAGCTACGTTCAGCAAAAAAAATATATATAGAGTCTAACGTCAATGTGAGTGTGGTGTTGCTTCAGATTGAGCGCTTTAATATCCCAAAAGGTAGCGGGTTACTATCACCGTGAGCATCCCCAAGGAAGGTTGAGGTCAGGAAAGTGACATGCCATAAAATCTAAACCAAAATTGTTTACCATGATATCCTGGTTTCGATCTTTATTGCCAGCAAGAAATATTCCTTAAATATAGCTCAGTCAAGCTCTTATTATATATTAAGTATATGATAGGTCTTAACCTATCACAATAACCTTAAATGTTTGTAGGTACTTACAAACATATTTTTTATTACCATCTGTTCGAATGTAACTAAGTATTTAATGTGCGTTTTGCTTGTTTTCTGTTTAAATACTAACGTATGTAATGATATAGATAGATACTTATTTTTCTAAAACAATATTTTTTTTTGCATAACCTTGCGCAAAGATACGGTTATTTATTATATGTCAAGAGGCAGAAAAAGCGAGGCAAACGCTACGGGCAAACAGGAGAAATGCCCAGTTTGGGAAAAGAGTAAGCTGGGGATAACATGTTTGATTTACAGCTGATAGATTATCCTTTGACCACCCCAGAATTTGTAAACGAGCCAAAATATTTTTAACACTAACCTACCACGAAGACCTTGACCTTGATTTCGATCTGCCAAAAACTTTGTGTTTTGTAGTGTATGGAATAAAGTGGGTATTTTTAATTTAATTTCTAACACTGTAATTGTGAAATTTATACTCAATTGTATTCAAATAATCGATAAGAGCGTTGTCGTCTAAGCCTGCGTTAGGTAGGTAAGTAATGTTTATTTAGTAGTCATGTTTACTTAATGAATGACGTATGCTATATACCTAGCAACCTAACATTTCTTCTCTACAATATAACCTACCTACATAATTTACTACTTCTTATGTTATAACGTAATTATTACCAGCTCCGTGTTTCCGCTACAATATTAGCAGTTGCTTATATTTATAGTAATTTAGTAGGTTGAGAGTATTCGTTTCGATTATTTATTCGTTGCCTACGTGTATTATTCAACATGTTCTTACGCTTATCTCACACAATGAGGGGTTGGTAACCCATATTTTCTCTAACGACATTGAGGACGACACAGGTACATAATCATCGGTTTTACAGCCAGCTGCCTTCCTTATATCAGCCTTAACGAATGCTTTGAGTGGTAGTTTACCAGCTTCCCCTCCTTGGAGCGTTAAGATGGTAGAGAGCCCTGTTGTGTGCTTAATTTGCAGCAACACTACGTGAGTAGAGGCATTTAGCTCATTCAAAGCATATGTCTCTTACTATATTCCATTGGATGGACATGGAACAGTTGAATTAAGAAGTTTGTTCTATACTGTATACGAGCATCTGTACTATGCTGTATACGAGTATGTATACATGTAATTGAAGCAATGATGGCTCAAGTGCCGTAAATATGGAGAAAGTAGAAACAAAGGTTTTATTAGGTATTAAAAATAACGCACCATGAAAATAAGTGAAGGCACAGGCGTCATCCTCCGCACGTCGATCAAAGAAATGGCCAGCGGCAAATGTCCATTCCTGGCACCTACGAAGAACAATCGCGAAGAGGCGTAGATGGCTCCATTTAAACTTCCAAATGTGCTTATAGCGACGAAAAGAGGCATGATCCAGGCCATCATGCCAAGGATCTTGTCGCTGAATGTGACGGCGACGGCTTTTGAGGCGATGATTTCAGGGTTCGTGAGCACGACAAAGTAGGCTACGTTGGTGAGGGCGTAGACAAGAGTGACCACCGGCATTGAAATACAGATGGAGCGCGGAAGGTTTCTGAAACGAGACATGGTTTATGATTGAATGTTATCGTATATAAAATAGCATTTCTTATTAATTACTTACATACATTTCTAATTTGAATTACCTACCGAAATTTCGTTATGTAAATAAATCATATGTAATATTATGTAAATAAACTTAGTTCGCTTTTAACTGATAATGCGTATAACTTTGCATATACTAAATAAAGGACATTTTACTAATTATCAGTTTGTTATAATGTTTGAGTATTATAGCTATTATTATAGCGGTCATAATTGCAAAAACGTTTTAAAACGTTCAATGAAAGATATTCCACACGACGTTAGTTGAGAATAACTAATTACTTCTTACATAACCCATCCAAACTAATTTGTAGCTAGGTATTTAAATTAGCTGCCGTCTTTCCATCGCGAAAATAATCAACTATTTGGAAATTATCGTAATAATATAAGTTGAATTGATAATTACAGATATACGTAAGGTGCCCTACATGCCACATAGACCTTCACTTCACTAGGTCGATTATGCTTGTACAAGCACGAGGACCATCTGATGTTAAGCGGATTAACATCTGCCTATGTTATACATAGGCATTTCGTCATATGACGAATTACACTGCGCCCGTCACATTGAGACATATAGTTATCAAGTATCACGTGCCTGTAATTTTATTTGTTACTGAACAAAATTAGTTCAATTTACACAGATGACTGCCAATCTAATTCTTTACAGTTTACACATTTAAACATAAATAAAATAAACCACAAAGACATTGCCGTCTAGACATGAATTTATGAGTGCAATGAATAGGATATGAAAATTCACATTTCGATATACCTACCTGTTTTATCCTTTAACACACTCCTTGAACACATTCAATTATTTTTTAACATTAAAATTTAAGATTTTTCATATTAAAAACTTGTCGGCGGTATCTCTGATCATGGCGATAAATAACGGCATTTTTGTGATTTTCAGGGTCATATTTTGATTATTTGTCAGGGTAAAAATAAGTTTCTGTGAAAAAGAAACCGACAACAGCCAGCTACAGTTATAATCGTAGCAAAATAAGTTTGTTCTAGAAGCATCATCCAGGAATACATTGAAGGGCGGTAATACCCTGAATTTCGTCACTTTTAAGGTTTTCTCTCATAGGGGCAGTAGGTATATATTTCTCTAATTTACGCGCTTTTTGATAAGCAAAAGGTCGTAGCCGCCCACGCGCAGCGCGCTTTGAGATTGAACTTTGTTTCATTCATGTTTTGTTTTATTATCCGTTACAAGCTCCTAAATTATCGGCAAAAATCACACTCGGACCCACAGCGATATCACACCTAGCACGCTCTCTATCTTATCACGATTTTTATATAAGGTACATAGTAGGTACATAATCTCCTATAAATCATGGAGTAAAATTCTTTTTCGGTACTACAAGTTATTTTTTTCCATATTCGGAATCAGACGTTACAATTAATAATTGCGACCAATGCGTTCGACTTAAATTGGACTCCGGGAGATATTGCGCTGTCTTTGACCGTCACGGTCTGACAGGCAGATTCATACTGCATCCATCAGCGATTGCATAGATACCTCGATGTGATCGCATACCGCAAAAATTTATACATAGGTACGAAATTAACCAAACTGCAAATCATCGGATTCCGAAATTACCGAAGGACCAATCGATCCTGGATTAAAACTATTTTTCGAATCATGTCAAAGATGTTCATCACATTAAATTTTTTACTTCTAGGCTCGGTTACTTCAATCTCTGGTACCCAATATACATTAAGTATTATATATCGATATGTATCTTTACCACCAAAGCCGCTTCGATGCTTTCCAATGTTAAAATAACTTTACTTTCGATGCAATAACTACAAAGTCACTACTTGAGCCAAATCGTAAACTTTTGTCGATTTCTTAATGCAAATTAAATAATAAATATTATATTGCACAACAATAAAATATTAATAATATACTTATAATAATCGATAATTAATTAAATTATATATGTGCTGTATCAGCCGGATCGTCCACTGCTGAACACAGCTTCCCCTATTAAGGAGGTATTTGCCATAATCCCCACGCTTGGCGGGCGTCTTGGGGATCGCAGTGTAAGTTGGCAGTTCTTTAGAAGGCGCTGCTACCCACCTTCCAGTATTTTTCCCTTAGTCGCATCTTACGACACCCACAGGATGATATGGGGAGGTGTATATCTAAAGCCGGCACCCCACGGGGGGTTAAATTATATATAATAAATAAATAATTTAAAGGAAATGGTGACTATTGCTTGGATAAAAATTCTAACTGTAGGCAGTTCCTTAAATATAACATTCCTCATTAAGTAATAAAATTTCCTTGTTTATAAATACGAGTGTAACTCTAGGCACCGCTCACTGTGGGCCCGACGAAATGTGTATTTACCATTTGTCATTTATTTTAGGTATCAGCAAAGGTTATCGTTATTGTAATATTAAGTTGAGACTATCAGTTACGTTGGGGATTCAAAAGCGTATTTTCCGTATGCTTATCATAATGCTTTGCTATGATTATTTTCAAATGCGAATCCAAACACGACTGTAACGTGAGTGGAATTAACTAATACATATTACGACTAAAAACAAATATATTTATTTCAAATACAGTAGTGGCTATATGCGCTGAAGACTGCGTAATGTAAATAAAATATTTTATATGTATATAATCTCATTCGGTAATATTCTAATTATGAAATGAAATACAGACTTTTATTGGCATATTTTATTTACATAGTACTTCTTTAAGAAAATTAAATAAATAAATTAAAGCATTATTCTCCTAACAAAACAATGCTTTAAAACAATTTTTTAATAATTAAGGTACAATGTGTCCCGACCAAGGAGGTTTCAATTCAATTTAAGTACATAACACATTATCTGTGGTGAGCGCGCTGCGCGCGCAACGCGCTGGTTTTTATATTGCATACTATAGCCATGAGATAAAATAAATTACTGTATGCAACTGCATATAATCAGGTATTAAAACACTCGTGTAATCTTATTTTGATTCTAATTTAAAAACTACACTCATATTTTAATACCCTCTTATATGACAGTTGCATAAACTACTATTTCAACACAGTTGCTCATAAAGTGGCTCTAATTTCACCGCAATTAGGCACATAAGGACACCTGTAATCAAACTGTCACTTTTTCATTGCTATTATTCACAAGTGAGTTATAGAGATTTTTTTAAACTATTGGTCAGTTCCTTTGTTCTTAAAAAAGTTTCGATACAAAAAAGATCGTATTCAATAGTGCAAATAAATTAATGTAATTATTGTTTGCTGATTTCGTACCTACAACTTCGTATTTAAATAGATAAATTTAACTTTTACATGTTCAAAAAATTAAAACTTTTACTCAAATATAACTCTTATTTTCTCGATGATAAAGAAAATTTTATTTTCCCCATTTTGTACGTGGTTGAAACGCTTTCCGCGTAAAGCCAAAAAAAGACACCTCATTCTTTAGTCTATGGCCGATTGGCATGCGAAAAATGTTTCACAACTCTTTTTCACTGTGGAAATCAAATGATTTTTTAGTATTATTTTCTTCACAAGTGTGTTGAAAAACGTCGTATAATACACGTGTGTATTGATGATTACCGTCCTCGGCTCTCCTAAGACCCTCACCTAACGGCTCAGGTCTCAATGGCGCCTCAACGGTAATCACCAACATTACAGATTTGTACCATACTTAATGTACTATTATGGATACGTAGTAAACCACAGATTATATACTTACTTCCAATTCTAAAAATCTGATCGTAAACATTAATGCAACACGGACGGCAGAATTTTGTATTGCTCTAAGAAAGCATCCTGCTCTCGCCCATAGTATCAGTGCCTCAAGGTTATTTATTGGCGTGGTATCACCACCATGCATAGAATACGAGTAGTAACATCCTCTGGGAGGTACGAGTGTGTATAGAGATAAAAGCAGAGGACCAAGTAGAAAAATTAAATTATTCTGTGATTTACTTTGCATAATATTCAATCCCGTCTTCACATTGTCAAAATCTTTTATACAGCCTTAAGTAGGCAGTTATTTATTAGCATTTTAGAATAATGCACTGTTTTTTATCGTTTAAAATCACGAATGCTTATCTACTTAATAACTGACGTACTATTATGGGCTATTTCTATAAATTGAACAGTTGAGTAAGTACCACCAACGAGCTACGAAATTACTCAGAAATGTTAAAAATGTTGACATCTGAATAAAATAAGTAAGAGTTACCAACTTCGTGATATATCGCATATTAGCCAATAATCCAATTCATATTAGCCAACCTACAAAAATCACGGTAATGGGTTCTGTAGTCGTTAAAGAAAACTGACAAACTCATTTTTGCATGTACTTCTCAGTGCAGGTTCACACATGAAACCTTCAAGAAAGAATTCTACACTTGTTTCAAACAAAACGAACTCATCGATTCTAAATAAGGACTGAGAAATGATCAACAGATCATATTTTGAAGATTCGGAATTGCTGCGGGAGTGTTCTGAGAATCTCCACACGAGACGTCTCGTGTGGAGATTCTCAGAACACTCCCGCAGACGTTATTAGTCAAGATTTTGTTTCTTTTTGAGAATCCATTCCTGGAAAATCTTGACGTACGACAGGTACCTGAATTGTTTAGTTTGGCGCTTACTGAGATTTATTACATGCTATCTCTCTTTGTGCATTTTAATGCACTGCTATTAGTATAGACTGCCTTGTACTTCCTTGCAGTATATGTGAGATCAAACACAATCGTATTATTTGGAAAGTTATAGCACAATATGGACATGTTTCCATAAGTTACCCCTAAAACGTTTTTTTTTATCTGTAACCATTAAGTCCAGGCAGTCAAAAATAATTCCCACGCTAGCTCCGCCCATGCGGCGAAACGATCCCCGCTGCACCGAACGACGCGATGTGCAGCGGCGCACGCGTCTCGCTTATAAAAATATTTGTGTACTTGAAATTAGATTCGCGAACACAGATACCATTGAGACGATTTCAACTTTTTTTATAATCTTATTCACGTGACGCATTTCGATACATAAAGTAACTTTGTATATACTGAAATTGATGTCACGTTTGTATTTTTATCAACATTACTAATATTTCTTAGTAAGAAATTGATTATTTGATTTACTTTCCAAAATTATTCTTACGGTCGACAGTAGCTTATTAAACTAAAGCCAAAAGTTTTACTTTTTACAATATGATCATGTCTGCTCGACTTTATTGGTATATATTATTATGTATGAATGTATTGGTATATATATTATTCATATTTAACTGACTTCCCAAAAGAAAGAGGGTTCTTAAATTGACTTGTCTATTTTTTATTTTATGTTTGACCACACATAACTTTTTTACTGAACCTTACAATCTTGAAGATTATTTATTTGCTAGTACAGTTTAACTCTTAATTGGTTTCATTTTAATTTCATCAACATCGGTCGAACGGTTTGCCAGTTACAGTCAAACTTACTAAAAAGTAATTTGCCAAAATGCCTTGACGATCGCAGTGCTTCTAGCAACGAATGTAAGTGGCAACTATGAATATAGATGAAAGTTATTGTTAAATAGTGATAAAATCTATAAATAATATGTGAATAATAATCTCTCTAGTAAAGTCTGTAGTCATCAGTATATCAAATAACCTGTCTAAGTCAGTTAAATGAGCACAAAATTGAGATCATATTGCACCGATATCAACCAGTTAGTTACCAGACTTTTTAATTAAAAAAAGTCTTTTTTTTTTTCTTTGCTATGTTGTTGTGTCGCAGTCTCTGTGTTTATAGAGAAAACATATTGCACCAAACCAAAATAAAGTGAGACAAGGGTCGGAATATGATGATGGTACATATCAGCCCAAACGGCACGATATATATTGATAAATGGGGGGTGTTTTTAAATTCTCCGTAGTAACGAAAGTGATTTCTACTGATTAAACTTACTACAAAAATTTCATTACCCCTTGGCGTGGACGATAATTTATGAATGAATCAACATTGTTCTCAGTATCTTGGAATGCGATTAATCAGATTACACATCATTAGAATAAAGTAAAATACCATCAAATTGAATGAGCATAACATTATATTATATTCGGTGAATATGGGTACAATTGACCTGAAATAAATGGATTTGATTTGATTAAATGTTAGTCGTGGCCAATTTATTTTACCATGACTCGTCATACAAATATGAATTATAGTTTTTCATAACTGTGCTACGGTACACGTTCCCATAATAATATAAAGTAGGTTGTTTTTTTATTGCTATCATATAATTTTTAACTATTAATTACTAATGTTGAAAATATGTTCGTATACATCCTATTACGTTTTATTTTTCAGTTACACTGGTGAACAGAAAGGTGTTATTTTACTACCACTCTGCTTTTAGATACCAACTATGGTAAAAATTAGATATACCAACCAGATATAGATCTAGCCACTTCTAAACAGCAGGATAAGATTTTTTACCAAACTTGCAGAAGAGTCTATATACGCAATTGTAATGGCCTTAAACTTAGGGTTTTTTAAAAATAACACAACTGCAGAAACATTGTAGACAACATGTTATACAAGCTTCTTTTAATGCAACATGGCAGATAAGTGAGAGAGTGAGTGGCACTGGAACAGGTGACTAAATTAGACATTTAAATAAAAACAGTGGATTCTTAGATTGTTAGTAAGTGGTTATAGACAAATTAAGTTAAGATGTATATAAATTAACAAAAAATCATTTATGAAATAAAAAATATATTATTTTCAATTTATACAGTATTAATGATTATACAGAATTAATGATATGCAAAAGTGTACGTGAGAAATAACGAGTATCGGAACGGAAAGTCAAGTTTTTTTTCAAGTTTGCAATCCCCCCGATCGTCACCCTGTGACCACGATCACTGCAAAGTGTTTGAAACGTCAGGACAAAAATAATGATAAATATACGCGATTTAAACCGTTAAATGTTGTTTAATTACTATGTGTAACAATCGCGAAAACCTAATACAACATTAAGTCAAGTCTTCTTTTTATGGCGGGAAGAAATACTGAAGCATTTGCACTTTGATGTTGCAAGTCACCCTCGACAGCCTCCTCTTGATTTTATCTTTTTCTAGAAGTATCCGCATATTCTTGATCCCGGATCAGTCTATTCTTAGGGTGGTGGGGATCGACCAGCTCGGGCAGAAGGGAGTTCATATAGAATGTGACTAGTTTTGTCTCCATTTTTTTCGTCCAAAATTCTTCATCTTTTTGTAGAATTTCTATTTTTAATTTGTTGTCTCCATACTACACGGCAAATTAGCATTTAGTTATATTACAAATGTTTTTTTTTTTTATGCCTGATAGGTTACCCTTTACCACTATCTCACCTGTTGGTAAGTGATGATGTGGTCGAAGATGTTGTTCAGGCTAACCTAGAATTACTGGCTCTCAAGGACAGCTGCCGGAACACACCGTTAGGTGCTTGGCGACAGATTTTCTACTTGAGGGTGGTAGCTAGCCAGGCGGGCATTCGCAAAGTGCCCTACCACCATGCAAAATGTGCATTTAGCCTTCAGTTTGATAATATCAATCAGATTTTTGATTGATATATATACCTGCAAAATACATTTTACAGACAATCAGTTACCTGAAGCCTTCAGAAAAGCAACTGTACATTTCTGTTTGTCCGACAATCAATTTCGCACAATTTGTAATATAATTTGTAAGGATAAATGTCGGGAGAGCAGTCGAATGACACCTGTCAAAAATCCAAAATGGCGATTTCAACACGGCCACCATACAAATTGCTCCGCCCCTGCTGAAGCTCGGCCTTCAGAAAGGGCGTGTTGGGAATATGAATAAATGAATTTAAATACATAAATTCAGATAATTTGCACGTCAGATTTTTTGCACGTCAAGAGTACAACATCGCTCTTTACCATCTATCTAATACCCTAATAACCGAAAAGGGGGTGAAGGCAAGTATAATACGTATCAACGATGGCATTCGCAAAGGAGTATTGCTTCAGATAGGAGGCCGGCCATAAAATTTAAGTCTTACTCCGCACAATTATGTCAATGCGTTGTCTTTTGTGTAGGTACTCAAAAAAAATATATTGTTTATACCGATCCTACAGAGGTGTGACAAGTGCAGGGCGATAATAATGTAAAGTTTTTTTTTCAGTGTAAAAAAGAAAATTTCATTGTATTTATACAATTATACGTTATTTTATTTAATTTTACCTGCTGCTCTGCTATGGATAGGTCAAAATATTTTTTAGCCTAATATAGGTAGTATATAAAATATTTCCTTTACGAAATTTCCTGTGAATAAAATTTGCAAATTTAGCAATACTAAAGTATTATGTTCAAAGAATTACTCACTTATTTTCGTGTAGTGGAAGAACAGTCTAAACTTATAATATGAGATGGCGACTCCGACAGTTCTCCCTGTTCCGAGTGATCTCGGACTTCGACTGATTTATTATTTTTTTTCCTGAGAAAGAAGGTGCATTTTTGAGCACAGTCTTTTTTATTATACGAGTATATACACAATCTATTTATTCCACTCTATTATTGTTGTATAAATCGATACTTATATGTACATGTCTAAGTGATCAAATGTATATTTAAAAGTACCTATGCAGGTGACTTTGTAGATAATCTCTTGGATATATACCTACTTGCCTGATTCTGAATATTCTTTCATTGATATAAATCTACATCTAGTCTTGAGGGACATAAAGAATGTTCGATGTTTTATTGCGATATACCTACCCACCAAACCAAATGCTTTGATTTGCTACGCTTGTGTTATTATTATTTAGCAACACTCAACTCCATTTACGGTTGAACGGCAGCTGTACTTTAGAGCCAGATAATTTTAGTTTACACCTGTTTGGCACCTTCAACCACATCACTTACCATCAGGTGAGACCATAATTATACATATACCAGATATTATTATAGTACCCTACTAATCATACTTAGATTAGTACGACATATAGTTATTTTACAGCTCCATTACAGTACTATAGGAAACCTAGTTGGTATAGAATCTCTTAGTTCGGTCGAGAGAGTATGTTTCATGAATAGAATAAACACAAACGAATATTAAATTTGCATAGGTGCAATAGGTAAAAAAAAACTGAAATATTATACGCTTTTGCCTCTCTCATAATTCTTGCAAAGTCTTTGTATCGACTCTTCTGCTTCCTTTTTTTATTTTTTAGTTATCTTTATTTCCCATATTGATTGATATACCTACCAAGATACGTATTTATACTGCTCAGGTGATAGCGCGCGAGCGACAGGTCCACGTCCAACGGCGCACAGCGCGGCACTGAAGGACAGCTCTTACGCATTGATTTTATTTCGTAAGCGTAAGCTAATAAGGTTGAATATCGAATCTTCCGATTGACCGTAATCCTGCACAGAACTAAAGGTCGTAAGTCTAAAACACAATTTAATTTATTATGAGAATACTAATAACTCTAGGTAAATTTTACTTTTACAGTGGATAATAAACTACATTTCCTTTCTATGTGTATTTATTATTGATATGTAACTGACGTAGTTTCCAAGAAAAATCCAATAATTTAAAGAAAAGGCTTCATTTAAAAAAATTAAAACTATCGAGTAAATTTCTTTCAAATGTGTTTCTGTCTTAACAACGGATAGAAAAAGGTTTGAAAATCAAATATTTAAGTTAACGTGTCGATTGCATATTTAAGTTGGTTAAAAAAACTAGTCGAATGAGAGTATTTTTTCCGCAGCCTCGTCTTAATACTATCAGTTCAATAAGTTTTAAAATATATACCAATATAAGATATTATAAAAGTATACGACGAATCTCGCGTATTTCAGAATGTCATGATAAAGTTTCGGGTTGCTATGCAACACATAAAATAACTAAATGATAAAAATGACAGTTAACATGCAGCGCTAAATCGATGACTGTGAAACGCAAAGATAGTGTTTTGTTTAATAAATATGTTCTGGGTAGTAAAACCGGAACTAACTCGAACATTCTGAAACAGCCCCTAAATATAACTTAAATACTTACTGTCAAATAATGAATTAATCGACCAGGCCGCACCAATTGAATTGTACATGCAACATGTTAGTATTATCTTATAACTTATCAAATTACGACAATAACTTAAATCAGGCCATAACAAGTATTTATATTTACATTTATTATTTAAACATATTATTTGATTTCACGTCAACGTTTGGTACCTATGTAGGTACTATTTTTTGTATTTACGGTAGTAGAGATAAATTAGCTCTATTATCATACTATAAATGTTAAGTCAAACAAGAACGAAGTCAAGGTACTCACTTGTACGGATCCTTCAATTCTTCTGTGACGAAATTCAAATAGTTCCATCCTGAGTATGAGAATAGACCAGTGTAGAATGCAATTGCAACGCTTCCGGGACTCGTCTTGGTACCTTCCATCATGTTTGGGAGGTTCTCTGTGTGCCCAGAGCCTAAGTACCACAAGCTTGCGAAGAAAGTTAATAGGAGGGCTAGTATCTTTGCTGCGGTAAACGAGTCTTGTACTCGCGTCACCCATTTCACGTTGTAACAGTTGATCACTGTCAGAAAGCCTGGAAAAATACACATCGCAATATTAATGTCTATGTGGAGAGCTTCATGTTAATTAAATAGTAGTAATTAAGTAGTAGTATTTATTATACGTCCGACGGAAGTCACCTATAATTATGAAAAAGAAACGAGCGGATGGAGAAAATTTGTTGCGTTTTCTCAACCCTTCTCGTGTGAGGGAATACTTAGGCACCTCAGTGAATTAGAACTCTTTAACCACAGTTATTCCTTAAAATTGCCCTTAGGGATTAAGACAGCTGGTTTTACTGCGGATGAAGAAGTTCTATTCATAGCATGAATTGGTTCTGACAGTTCAATCGGATGCGGGCTTTCAATGAACTTGCTATTGCAACTATGCTCTTTTTATGTACGCAACCGTTAACCAAGTTAATTCTGTACGTAAGAGTGTGTGCCAACCCATACGGGAGGAAGCTCTCATTATCTTGTCACGCGCAATCAGCAACGACGGTGCCATACCTACCACGCGGTTGTAAAGACGTGGACTCAGAATTCCTTGCAACAGGGCGCAAGCATATTGCTATCCATCGAGCACAGTTCCACTATCCGGACTCTAGCTGAGAATTCCTGTTATAAAAATATTAGCCTATTGTGTCAGGTTTTGCCCCTCGAACGAAATCAAATAGCAGGCTATGAACAGTCCCTTAATTCATATTACCGGCTACGTACAGTTATGGTAAAGTATATGTTCTATTATTAAGCTGTGGTTAGAATATGGGACTTAGTTTACAGAAAATTGGGATAATAGTTTATTTCCATCAATAATTTATTTGCAAGGTTACTTTTTGAACAGTCATCATAAGTAGCGTATTTGAAAATTATCGCAGGACCAGTGGTCATCAATATAGCTCATTACGATGACAAGATAGAGCCCGTGAGGTACGGACGGACCGGACGGAGAGGCAGCAGGGACAGACAAAATTATAGGGACTCCATTTTACATTTAGGCCATGGAGCCCTAATTTTCAACCAGCTCACATTACGATTCAAATGATACAGATATATTCAAAGGTCCGGACCTTCCGACAGCCGAACGTGTTTACGCGAAGAATGTAGATTTAGTATTAGCACAGTATTAAAAATATTATTATTTTACTCGAGTAGTAAAAGAGTTTCTAACCTTGAAATCAATATCGCATTTAGATTAGGGGATCGAATCTATGACTTACAGACGTCGAAACAGCATAAGTACAATAAATGCTATCGTACATGACAATCATAGATGTATTTTTTTATCCGTTATAGGCAAGCATTTGGCCGCTATCTCACCTAAAGGAAAGTGATGATGCGGCCGAAGATGTAGCATGCTTGATAACTTGATAAATAATTACCCTAAGTGATCATAAACTTGTATTTGGACATTCCAGTTTCCGACACGTAAATTCTTTTAAGCCTTTTTCTGGCTGTGTTCTGCCCCTCTAAATGGCTCTGAGTACAGCCATAGACGCGGACACTGTTGCCCTAATGGTCGTCACTCGTCAGCCTCTCTAAGTACGCTCAGCAATGATAGATGGCGACATATATGTTACATTATTATCGTCCTCGTACAAGGGTCGGAAGGGCCCTCGTGAGGATGAGGTCTACCGGTACGTTTGTCCGATGTCCTCGACACGACGACACGTAATTGATGTCGTCTTTGTTTGCACTGGTTAATATGACAGTTCAGGTTCACTGACACTCGTTGAACCATACGGTAAGCATCAGCACACATTTCCTGCTCTCTTCCTTGTTTATGGGTCGACAGCTACTAATACTACTAACGGGTAAGGTCAAGTAATTTAGACGTTGCTGTGTGACAACATCTCTAACTCTGCGCCTATGTAAGTAACTGCACAATGGTGATGATTTATAACTTTTATAAAATAAAATAAAATTTTTTTCTGGCGGTATGCCTATATACAATTTAAGTTATTCTTGTAAAAAATGTTAGAGGCATTTTAAGTACCTGTGGCAGGGCCAAAATTTCATATTATGTATGTTTAACTTTTTGATGAAAATGTGGAAGCGATTCTTCCGACTGCATACCCAAAACCAAAAGTATTGATTAATGATTCGACAAAAACGGTGCATTTGCAAGAGCTTCCAACATATAGTACGTTATATATGTATGTACTCGTAATTACATTGAAGGAACCGGTAAACTGGAAAGTATAATTTATTATGTTCTCAAGTCTGCCATTTAAATAAGTATGAAAATGCAATGGACAAGTGCGAGGTAAAGTTTTCTGGGAATTTCGATTAAAAACCAGTACCTGAGAGGCGTCTTTCCACCTTCAGGTTTTGCTTCCTTTCAACTTTCTGCAATGATAATTGTGATACGTAGGTAGGTACGTTTATAAAAGTGCGTACGTATTCGAAGAGTTTAAAAAAAACACGACAACGTTTGTTTATTATTAATAACGTGACTGAAATTTCACGTTTTTGCCTTTGTATTGTTAAGTAGGTTGCGAAGTGGGAATTTCGACCAACACATCAAGACCAAGAAACACAAGATGGGGAATTTGAATATTATAATTTATGAGCTTGATTTAATTAAGTAATAAGATTTTCAATAATTAATAATCAAAACTTTATCCGTGCAAGTATAGCTAACAAAAATAGGTAAAATTTTAGGTTATTAAGAGTAGTTGCAAGCTATCCAATACAAAAACATATCGCCTACTTAGCGTCCGTCATCCAAATACCGAACGCTGAGTTTTGATTAGTGAAGTTTGATTATTGAGTGGATAGTAAGGCCAAAGAAAGTTGGACCAGAGGATCACCCCGTTGACAGCCTACGGCAGATCTTGGTGGCAGTAGGTACAGCAGATCAGGTTAATTTTGACTTTTTGCTCTAGTATTGCGAAAGAAAAGGGTATAAATTCGGAGTTTTGTCTTCACCCTTTTTTTTTGTGTTCAGTCCAAAAGTTGCCTCTATCTAGCAAGTTAAAGGCATTTATCACTTGTATGCTTGCTGAGATATACAAAATAAATAGAATCACAAATAAGAAAACTTCTCAATAGTTCTTATGAGCACTACTAGTAATATAATAAATGTTGTAAAGCTTTTATGTGTGTTTGTTATAACTCAACACACCTGCGGAAGTAAGAAGCAACAGCTAGTATTTTATACATTTTCAAAAACTCACAAGTGATATTAGCTGCAATAAGGCTAACCGCTGCATCAGGTGGCTCGCATTCCGGCCAAAGTGGTTTCAGGATGTTCTGGGCAAAAGTGAGCGCTGTGATGGCATTCCCAGTCGGCACCAGAATGAACAAAGCCACCCAGAGGTACAGAAACGCGAGCAGGCTGCCGAAAGCTTCCCCAATGTAGGCGTAGTCACCTCCTGACTTTGGAATCATTGTACCTGAAAATGAGAAGTTTTGTACAAAGCTCTTGACTTAAAGTTCGGACTTAAGCTTCACATCGTATGGTACGAGTAGATCATTTCGGATGCTCGCCTGGATAGCTACCATTCTCAAGTAGCAAAATCACCAAGCACATTTATGTTCCGCCCGCTGTTACATCTTCGATCTCATCATTAGGTTCTACCATAGTAGCCAATATTCTAGATCTTTGAAAAAAAAATATCTTAGGACACAGGCAATAAAAGGGTCTTCCTGTGGGAGTCTTAGTAGGTGACTAAGGCACAAATACCAGAAGGTGGGCAGCAGCGCTTTCTGAAGAACTGTGATGTTACACTGATCCCCAAGACGCCTGCCAAGCGTACAAATAATAAAATCGTCCAAAGTGCGGATCGGAATCCCTCTAAGGATCTCGAACTGTATGAAAAAAGGAAACACATTTTTGAATGGTAGGTATCTAATATTGCGTAGGTAACGGAACCCTTGGTGTGAAAGTCAAACTCAAACTTGCCTGGTTTTAGTATAATCAATAATTTTAATATTGAAACCCGATACCAGGTGGTAAATCTCTTCAGCAAGATTCCGTCTTGGTGGGTAGATACATGCGGTAGTACCTACCCACCAAGACGTGTCAGATATGGGTCAACGCAGGCACAGAATCAGTTACCAAAATATAGTAAGTTTTATTTAAATTTTGATTAAAATATCACACACGATAAGTTAGTCAAGTTAAGTAAGACGCCGAATAGTTCCGGAAGCTAGTCGCCCATCTGCCTTAGGGCAATACTAAGGAAGGCCTATGATCCCATCTGGACCATTTATTTTCCCCGAAGGCAGCTTACCACAACTTCCACCTCTACACAGGTGATAATTTTAAGACTTCTTGACTTGAACACATAGTTATGTTTTTATGGGACTTAAAACGCGAATATGTATATTCTTTACCACGATATTTCAACCAAGTTTCGTTGATCGTGGTCACGAGCGGACTGAGGAGATGGGTGTCAACGTCTTGACAACGGTGGAGACTGGGTCCAGCTCCACGCTGAAGGGCAGTACCATGGGAGCGGCGTTGAGGGAAAGAGTCTCTCCAACATCCTGCTCAGGAGCCTTGGCTAAAGGGACTCTTGAACCGGGGGTGTCTGACGTTGAAATTTTATTCTAGCGGTCCTATACAGACGCCCCAAGGATTCCTGTCCCAATTCTCCATGCCCTCTCCTCGGACTTGTGACTTGGATCGGCTGATGGCCAGCCAATCTCTAGCAAAGCAAACGAAACTCTCGCTTCGCTTCCAAGTAATAAAAAGCAAATTTTATAAAGTCGAGGCTGATCAGCGAGAATATAAAAACCAATATCTATGCGAAACGGTGTTACATATGTATACACCCACGCTAGCCTGCCATGCTTGCCATATAGAAACAGGTGTTAAACGAAATCAAAAGTATAATTACATCACATCAGAATACCCTAAGTTGACGTAATCACTCGTGTTTTCTCAAATGTAGGTGAACACTCATTGGAATGTGAGTTTTAGTATAATTTTGTGATCGACCTATAAATATTTACTTACCAACCTACTTTTGAAACAGATACCAGTTTTTTTACAACCGCGTTTATTGTTAACACTAGCTCTCCGCATAACTATTTTATTTTCATTCCGGGCAAGCCATTTCAGAAAGATGTGCGAGAGTGCTGAAAAGAGCATGTCAATTGCGCATGCGCGTATCAAGTAAATACCCTTTCCAAAACATGTATAGGTACACATATATATTAGATTTGAACTTTGAGCACGCACGTACAGTATTTAATCAGGTGCGGTACAAACCTGTTCAACCACAAAAGCGCGTCCCTCCAAATTTTTTGTCGTCACAAAGTGACTACTAGCTAAGGTTGCCAGACGTCCGGGAAATCCGGGATTGTCCCGGAATGGTGTGTCTTGTCCCCCAGTAATTTCGATCAAATGTATGAATAAATTCCGGAATTCACTAGTTTTAGGATTTTTCACAAACACACTAACACCATTAATACGCTATGCACGGCGCATGCCAACCCTATGTGTACAACTATACAATGTTACAGAGCTTTTTCAGTTAATGTTGATCCAAAGTTTCAAAATTAGCCTTAAAAAGTGGCTCAATTTTGTTATAAGTAAAATTTTGTGTTAAATCGTTTATTACCTCATTTGAGTAACATATCTTTGACTCCAATAATTATGCGAAATAATTATTGCCATTTCTGTTTAGCTATGTATAGAAATACAAAATTTAACGAATATTCATATGTAAGTTCAGTTCAGGTCAGTTGGGGCAAGTGCCCTCACGGGGTAAGTACCTTCGATATCTCGGGAACTGATCGGAATTTTGATAAAACTGACATCTAACATTCATATTACAACTATAATTTGTTGCAAAACCAAATTATAGATGACATGAGCAGTGAAGATGAGCAACTGACACCATTTTAAATTCAGTCTTAAAAAAACTCCTTGTCCAAGTTTGTGTTGTGTGCAGAAATCCAAAATAGGTAATCTTGGTATAAAGTTGATTTTAAGCTATATTTGAATGAGTATAATAATATCTAAGCTTCAAATGTAGGTATAATTTTACTAATTCTTTAAAACTTACGCATGTTTTGCTGACTTGCGATGATCTATAATGGAGTAAGCGCGACATACCATGCGCTTGCTCTGAGTCAGGTATTGTCAACATTTTTGTTAATGCTACCATAATGGATCTGCAAGAATTAAGTTCTCTGCCGAATATAGTTCGTATATTATTATAGAGGTAGTGTGTTGTTAGTAACACAATTTGGTAATAAATTTAGTCAAAAATTCACCCTGTATATAAAATATATTTACATAGTTAATGCATCAAACTAAAATTGGCAATTTGTGTATATCTTATTCAATAATAAGTCACCACTACCACTACTAATCTTGTTACCACTCACTTCTGAAACAGCTGAATGCCTTTATACGAAATTTATGGTACTTACATATTTTTTAAGGACATGGATTACACTTAAATTACTTTTTCTCCCGATTTTCCAAAAGGTATTTCAGGGATCGGGGAAATCTAATTCCACGGGGGCGAAGCCTGATTGGTATTGTTATCAGAAGGTTAAATTGTTGATCAGATCTGACCAAATCTTTACTACGCACACTATAGCCTCAACGCTTCAACAATATTTAATTTATTGTATTCAGGTTATAATAAAGATAGGGATTCCATCCTATTCTAAAATATTTGCTTTGGAAAATAAAATATCTGAATATTAAAAATCTGCTATTTTTCTCTAAATTTACAACAAAATCGCTCTTGCCCCATACCTACGGGAAAGTGCGACTAGGTACGATATTTTTTACTACGTTAAATAAACTACGCTAAAGTGCTCAGTTCCAAGCCACAAAACCGTTTTACATAAAATCTAATTAATGCAAGATTTTGTGGCTTATACTTGATACAAAAAAACAAAGTTAATCAAGACAAAAAATGGACTGAAAGTGAATAATTAATCAAAAAGTGTAGTACAAATGAATATAAGGTCAGTTGGGGTACTTACCCAACTGACCTTATATTCATTTGTCAGTTCAACTGTAGATTTAAGTATTTAGATTTGAACTTAAGGTCAAACTCCCTTTCGATCCCCAGAAATGTCCAGGAATTGATATACCTTAATCTGGCAACCCTAGTACCAGCGCAGCGTAAGATATATTTCACCTCGAAGCAGTTGTGTGCAAACACTACCTACTGTGTTGTGCTTGAAGCTTGAACGCCACTGTATCAAGTGACATTACTGTAAACTCTGTGTTTACTGTATTAGACAGGCATGAGACGTAGGGCAACTTATCGTTCTAACAAAAAACCGCCTAAGTGCGAGTTGGACAGCCCTTTAAGGATAGGACCAACGGAGACAGCGGGGGCTTAGTAAAAGGGTCCCATTTCCTAGTACGGAACCCTAAGGATGTGCTGTGCGGTACTGCACAAAAAGAAGTCCTGATGTCAGGCACAGTTAGATACAGTCATAGGACAATGTAGAACTATGATGACGATGGTGTCATACGTCAATTCTTTAACAATTTATCAGTTTTTATCATGTAAAATACTCATCAACATGGCTTTAGTTACCTAGCCTAATATCTGATCTACTGCTATAAGCCATAATTCATTGAAGGTAAACATGTCCCGATAATGTTCAGAGGTATTTAATTGCTATGTTTATCAGAAGCTTAGCAATAGATAAAGTGTGCATCATATTTGTTCTCGCAGTACGCAGTTCATCACCTATTGCTACTTGTTATCGCATCTCATTGTTTATTTAATTTAAGATAAAAACATCTATTTTTACGTAGTTTTGGTAAATTTATATGATAAGAACTTTTTTAGGTAAGTAGGTAATTATATTTTTACATGTGCTTTTTTAGACCAGCATATCGCCTGGGCGCCAAATATGTTATTGGTGCTGGAGGATTTTGAACGGGTATGAGACTTCGGAGTCAGCAACCTTTCCAACTATATCTTTTCCATAATTATCAAAGATCTCCCTAATCCTATCAATGGTATGGAGATAAACACGTTTGCAGATGACGTCTCAACGCCTGCTTCGCGCTAAATCAACTTACGTCATCAGCCCTTGGACGGGCTGTATAATTTTAACTTTAGTTCACTTCATTCCATCGTATGTAATTAATGGAGCTGAACTATATGTGAATATCCTATAGAGTGACCCCTTATGTTAAGGCCCAAAAACCGAAAGGTAATCCTGCTTGGAAATGCATTTCCAAGGAGGATTAGATCAGGAAGGCGGCCCACAAGGAAACGGAAGCCATATCTTTTTACAATATGTTCTTGCGTTTTGTTAGAGAAAACATATGGCACCGACCCCGTACATAAGTACGTAACAAGAGGATAATAGTATTAATATAAGGAAAATGGTATACAAGGTCAAGCCAAAGTAATTTATTAAATTTTGGCGTCTACTACGGCCTTAGGAACTCAATTACAAAATTTTACTATAAAATTTTTTTTAGCAAATAATGGAACGACTTCAACACTCAAAAGTGTAAAATAACTTGTTGAAGTCGGTACCATGATAGTTCAAAAGTACCTATTATCACAATATTGTGCGCATGCACCCGACTTCGCCAAGTTATTTCACACTTTTGAGTATTGAAGTCGGTTCCATTTTTTGGTTAAAACATTATTTTCTGAGTGAAAAAAAAACGGTGACTAAAGAGTCACCCTTGCTACTTACGGGATCTATTGTCATTCAACGACTAGGTACATCATCAAGATAGGAAAATACTATTCATTAATTATTAATTCATTTAATATTATTTACGAGCTGTTTTTGAGTTACCTACACTCCAATAAGGAGTGTAACTCAAAAACGGCTTGACTGATTTTGATGAAAATTAAATGGGACCAAACGACAAGCATCAGCTTTCATATAATAAAAAAAATATCAAAATCGGTTCCCCCGTCAAAAAAAATTGTCGGTTAAAAAGTTCAGCAAAAAGAAGAACATCCACTGGGAGAAGAACGGGCAAGGAACTCAGGGTTAATATTCTTTGCATGTTTTTACCCTTTTCCTGTTTTACAATGTTTCTATAATATCTTTTTTTTTATGCCTGATAGGTTAGCCTTTGACCACTATATCAGCTGATGGTAAGTGATGATGTGGTCGAAGACATTGTTCAGGCTAACCTAGAATTATTATTATTATTATTTAGGAACCGGCTAGGACTAGCGTAATATTTACCGGATATTGCTCCGACCAGTTTCGAACTTATTTGAAGTTCTTCTTCTACTTAGTTTACATTACATACCTAAGTGACTGACGTTGGTTTTGCACAGGTGGAATGTCTGCAGCATTTTTGTCTTCTATGTACTTCTATGTAGGAATTGTATTATAATATCTTCAAAATTACCTAAGAAACACTGTTTTTTTTTTATCTTTATTCGTAGTAATATATATATATGTAATCGGGGTTATTGCTTTAAATTAAAGTAATTTTATTCGAGCATACAATATTTTCAAGAATATAAAGAATTAGTAAAGTATATATATGTAGATTTCTTTATAAACGTCTTCAGGGATTTGCTAGAATTCATTCCATATATAGCACGAAATGCCCGTTTTTTTAAAGACCACAACATTTACATTGTTTTTGTGAAAGTCGAGTAAATAGTTTACAATTTTGTATGCTATCGATACTCCGTACCCCACACCACATCGTAAGATATGTTGTAGTGCGCTTTTACGCTGGATATAACAATATTTAACGATATGACTTATGACGAACGTCATTACGACATGTCTTTCAGTATTTGTGTAACTTCTTATCTAATTAAATCATAAATATAGGCCTCAAGCACGGGACCAGGTTGGTGTGGCCAGGGGCACGACGAATATTTATATTCCTCTTCACCAGTAGAAGTACACTGCTCTGTATACCTGCTGCCGGATAGGATCTTCGTCATGAACACGGTATATTATTGATAGGATCAGACTTAGCCCCTGACTTGAAAATTGGAGCCTAATTTTCCTTTATTTCAGTAGGGTAGATCCTCAATAGAAAGCTACAGCTCAGCTCTCCGAAGTGAGCACACCTACTTGCAGTATTATAAAGCGAGAGACCTGATTAACTGTATTTGAACACGAATTTCAATCACACTACATCTATAGTACCTAGGTATGTGAGTAGTTAATCTGTGGTATAATAGTATCGTAACTCTTTTCGTTTCGTAAAGTAGACATCCACCTTGCCTTGACCTATTTATTTTACACAACAATGCTGATCATTATGCACGCCAAGTCCCCCTTCGCATGAACATTGCAAACAGGAAGGCAAATAGTTACTAAGGATTTTACTTTTTTGTATTGCTTCTATATAGGGCTCACATAAAAGTAAAATGTTTATTATATCTATTTAAATATGTAGGTAAGACTAAATGCCAGTGGTAATATGTCCAGTAGGTGGCAATAGGCTCCCGAGAGGTGAGTGTTTAATTTGCTATTCTTACCTTTTCTGGAAATTCAAGCGTGACAAAATGATTTTAAATTGATTATTTTTATAATTATATTTATAAAAACATCTCATTGGTTGATAAGAAACAATAAAACATTACCAATTACTCTGTTCCAAAAACTGCATGGCACTATAGCGAATATAATAATCACTTGGATATAAAAAAACATGGTATAAGTAACTCATATAATTTTTCCTATCGGTTTAGATAACAGTGTTAATTATGAATGGCGAAGGTAGGTGGGCCAAAGAAGGTATAGAATATGGCCTGCAAGAAGCTGTCAATGTGTAAGGAAACTGTGCGATGATGAGCAACGGAACCAAATTAAGAGAAATACATTTTGTGCCGACCTCATCCTATCCTGGGATAAGGGCAGGAAGAATACTAGCCTGGCTAGCACTCAAGAAGGAATCTGTCACCAACGATGACGTTAAATATCTATTCATGTCATACTCTGCCCACGCCAACGTGATTATCGGAAGAAGCGCTACTAAAATCTTAACCAGCAAATGGCAAGAACATTAAAATAGTACCAAAGAGTTGCACATTATCAACACAAATAGCCATAAAAAGAAAATAACCGCTACATTTTCATCAAGACTTATCAGACACTAATAGGTTTCTGGTTTACATTCATGTAGGTAGGCAGGTAAGTGTGTCGCTAAATTTTTTGATAGGTAAGTAGTAGTTATGTAACTAGAAGTTATCAAACATACCTGTTGCTAAACATAATTAATTTTACAGCAGTTGAGTGATTGCAGATCAAATTGGACTGTGCTCCCTCAAAACAAAATAGACCCAATCGTTAGTTAATGAGTAGCTAATGACTCAATACCCTAATAAAAACCGGCCAAAGCGACTAAGTAGGACTCGCACACGGAGGATTCCGTACCGACACGGAATAGTTTTTTTTTCGTAGTTCGAGATCCGTAGCGGTAGTGCGACCCGCACTAGGCCAGATTCCATTTCTGGTTGTTATAAGTTAGGTTTTGGACTATAATGATAACTTGAGACATGCTTTTTTATTACCCTTTTTACGACTGAATAAACACGTGTACCATTTTATGGCGACCCCTTTTATTTCTTAGGTTTTTGTTATGCCGTAAGGTCCATAGAAGCGGCCGATACTTGGCAGGCGTCTTGGGGATTGCAGTGCAAGACAGCATCTTTACAGAAGGCTCTGTTGCCCATCTTCTCGTAAGCCTCTTACGACACCCGCATTAAGATTATGGGGGGAGGGTGATTGCACCCTCCCCCCATAATCTTAATGCTAATAAAGCATCACACGAGGAAGAAAAAAAATCTACTACTAATATTAATCTGTGAAAAAAAATGAAAAAAAAACTGCCTAACTATTACTGTTCTAAAGAATACCTAGGAATGGCCGGAAGTACGCGGGGGCTTAGTCATAGAGCTCGTTTTTAAGAAACATTACCCTAAATATTTATATATATTGATGGAAATTTGTGATAAATTTTTACCACTTACCTAATTCTGCATAGCACAGGGCTCCGATCATTGACAATATTCCTGAGAGCACCCATACGATCAGCGCCATACCTTTGGAGCCAGCATATTCCAGGACCAAACTTGGAGTCACAAATATGCCAGAACCCACGATCACCCCGACTATAATCCCTACTCCATTCATTAAGCCCAATTCCTTCTTCAACCGCACTCCATCGCTCGACGCTTCATCACCGGTTGTTCCACATTCACTGCCAACTTCCATTATCTTAGGCGGTAAACTATCAACGTCCGACACTTTTGCCATTTTTCTGTCTCTTAGGAACTTTAATTAAAATATCTCCAGATAATTATAAAAGAATTGTCAGAAAATTTAAACACTTTCACTCATAGTTTTCGGAAACAGTCATAAGCCCGTGTTGCCGAAAATCTGAGGCATCTTCATGCCAACATTGCATCACACTGCGGAGCAAGTTGCGGCGGGAATCACCACGTGGGTAACACACCATAAATATCCCATACAACTGATAAATTACACACGCACCGAGCGGTTTACCAACGTAACTGATAACAGGAACTATTAATAAATAATACCCACTAGCAATACACTTATTTTCGACTATACATTGCAGGTTAAAATATTCATCACAAGTAACATTTAACCGCGAGTTAGTTTATAATAAAAATAACCATCAACGAAACTAAGCACACTCAGATTATTTGATAATTTCCGTTAATTTATGTGAAGTTCCGTTCACGATCGTTTCCATATGGTACGAGGTGCACACGCAATCGGTGCCGCGGCTACTTTACAATTCAGCCTGTAGTTGACTGCTATGCCTTGCCTCGCTCGACTCCACGAGCGACCGTCTACAGCTTCATGGTTATTCAAATATAAAACAGCATGGGTGTTCAGCCGCGCCGAACAAAATGCGACCTACAATGGTCGAGGGCAAGATCCAGTTTCCAACTGAATTAGTTGAGCCGAGTTCAAACAACTGTTTTTACTTTTTTACGTTTTAGTAGTCGCCCGTTTGTCTCTGACCATGCTTGACAACGATAGATGACGATAACCCGCGTGGCTCGTGAGAATTTGACACAATTTTGCCGGATATCTTTATTTATGTGAGACATCGACAAAGCGCTATCTATTGTTGTTAATATGGAGTACCGTGAAGACTCACGACCGACTATAAGATGAATGGTTTCTTCACGGAGACGGGATATGACCGATTCATTTATAGCATCTTTATTGTGCTGCCATTGACCCTCGACGACTTGTCGTATGATATCAATTTGTGCGCGTGAGCACAATACAACCCTTTGTGGATACTTGCCCCACCAAGTACAGTGGCGATATCTACATAGGGGCTTACAATACAAGCTATGGAAAAGTTGAATCTGTCCTGTCTCATCTCTTCAGTGAACTGATACCTTGCAGTAAGACCTAATATCACCATCTCTCGTAACATTCGTGCCCCATGATGTTATAATACGTGCTTATAATGGACGATGGTGCATGACGTTTCTTGCAGATCACACAACACGCAAGCGCTTAAAGGAATTGCGTCATTCGCTTTCCTCAAAGAAGTTTGCGTAAAAATTATATGGGTTTTCGTGTTGAAATTCTAGTTAGTTTCATACATTAAAATACTAATTAGCCGTAAAATTACGGTAGATATCGAATATGCCTAACCGGATCCCCTGGAGGTTCGTATCCCGCACATGACTATAATTTTTCATCTCGTAAATTTGTAATGTAACAATTAAAATAAGTTAATATATAAATTACCCGGTTAAGTAAATAACAATTAAAATACTTAACCGGGTTTCGATCTTAGATATTAGACCTTAATCTTCAGGTTGAGCTCTCAGCGGCGGCGGGCGGCGGCGTCAAACTAGTAACATAAAACGCAAATATAACTTAACTTGTCTCATATGATAGGGTTACATATATAAATAAATAATTAAGATTTAGGTACGTTACACGCGCAATTTCAAGTCACTAATTATTTGATCTAATTTAGATAATTGCAATTTTATTCTATCAAAAAAATTTCGGGACCATGTTCCGGAGTTAACTTGTTGAAAATATGATCAAGATTAACATAGAATTTTGTTACTGCTACAAACTAAATATATTTCGAAAAAATGTTTTATTTTTTTATGTCATCGATTTAGCCTATCCATCGGTTAAAACTTGAAACGCGCTGCATGTCAACTGTCATATTTATTATTCAGTAATTTTATGTGTTGCATAGCAACCCGAAACTTTATTAGGACATTCTGAAACGGGCCCTAAAACTATTAAGCACTTACCAGTGCCTTCAACTAGAAGGCTGGCTCTCAAACCATGTTTGTGTTGGTAGCTGTGCCAACATGTTATTACTATATTAGGCTGTGAAACTAAATGAGCGATTTAAGAGGAAGAAATTCCCCAATAAGATCGCTTCATTTTCCTAATCTTCTTCCTAGATCCTATTGGTGGATTTTTTCCTCTTAAAACGCAAAATCATTTACTCAATTGTAGTCTACGACGCTCTTATGGTCGTCAATTAAGTACTTACATGATTTACTATTAAATAATTCTATTGGCGCATTCACCAAAAATAGTATAGAGTCACTTTGAAAAGAGAAAAACTAGAAACAAAAATGGAGCTGCCAGGTGAAGTATTTCCGAATAGATACGACTTAGGCGCCTTCAAGAGAGCATATTCCCAACTCAAGGGCCAGCAACGCGTTCTCGAGACCTCTGGTGTTGCGGATGTTTGTGGGCGACGGTGATCACTTACCACCAGGTGAGCCGACTGCTCGTTTGCCCTGCTATCCCATAAAAAAACGGGCAAGAAACTCGGGCTCATTCTTTTTATTGTCTTTTTACTTTATAAAATTATTACATAGCTGATTGCCGGTGGTTTGGCAGAGGTGGAATATCCCCCAAGCATTTTTGTCTTTTAAATAATCCCTGAATTTATAATACGCTTTTTTATTTTAATTGAACTAAGGGCCCGTTTCAGAATGTCCTAATAAAGTTTCGGGTTGCTATGCAACACATAAAATAACTAAACGACAAAATGACAGTTGACATGCAGCGCGTTTCAAGCTTTAACCGATGGATAGGCTAAATCGATGACTGTGAAACGCAAAGATAGTGTTTTATTTATTAAATATGTTCTGGGTAGTAAAACCGGAACTTACTCGAACATTCTGAAACAGGCCCTAAGTAAAATATATTTAGGAATTTTGTAATAAAATCTTACACCGCTTATCTTCCTCACACCTCTATTGGATCCTGAGGTGTTTAGTGATATATTTTCTACTGAGGAGATAGCCGCAGACAATCGTTGAGAACACAAAGGCAAACAATGCGAGCAAGTAGTTATACTACACATATATGCGTGTCAATCGTTCAAGCAAAAATTTAATACAGAATAATCAGTATGTACTTACTCATCATGAATATTTTTACAAATTTTTAGATCCGGGATGGAGGCGGGGATTTTACATTAGATGCCGTCTTACTGGCCATGCAGAGAATTGAAGACGCTCGCGCTGGTTCAAAGTTCAAACCCAGTATACCGACAAGGAATGATTTTTTCGCTGTTATAATTTGAAAATGGCATGCAATGATCAGTCACATTTAGAAAATAAAGTACCTAGGTACTTACTGAAACAGTTTCCTACCTAATCAAAAGTTACCCACCCGCATAAAATACAAAGCGTTGCCGTACGAAATAGCGAACGACGCTGTAGCGAAGAACGATGTGGCTAATACCTTTCAGTGACAAGAAACAAATTACTTCTCAAAAGACTATAGGTATAAATTCAAATTACATCTAGTTAAAAAAAATTGTTTCTCTGTCTTCTTTCATTTTATTCACTACCATTATTGTCTTCATTTTTCCCCTTATAACCCTCTCTCGGGTAGGTACAGCCTCCTCCAGTTTATGCAAACGTTGGGTGCCCCTCGAACAAATAGACTGATAGGTGTGATGTCACCACTGAGTACTAACAGATACACGGTCCAGCGGATGGGCACCGTGAGCACCCCACACTAATTGCACTCTGAACACATTAAGGACCAAGGCATTAGTTACGAATTGGATTTGCCAAGGAATCTGTGGTTCAACTATCACAACAAATGAAAAGTGAAATGTTAAAAATCTGAAACCTTTCATAATTGTTTTCATACTTACTCTATAACAGTTAAAATCAGTTTATTTTAGAGAGATTATGTATTGTATTTTATTTTATTTTTACTGTACGTTTGTTTTTCATAACCCAATTAGGAAAAAACCATTTTTCATACTGTTATATTGTCTGTAAAAGCTGTTTCTGTTTTATTTTTATATTGTTAAGCTACATAACACAGCTCTTTTACTTATATATCGGCAAACATCTGCCCGAGTAGGGTTATGCTGAAAATCAGCGCAGCTTTTTTTTTTTCCTTTGAAAAGGGACTAAAGCTGCACAAGCTGAGCATAATCCTGTTGCCCTTAAAATTGAATAAGATAGTTTTTAAGTATAATTCCTTATAAATTTGGTAAAGGCAATACATGGATTTTTTATTTATAGATAGGATGTATGACGTCATATGCACGCTTTTGCTTGGTCCGAATTGTTAGCCGTGAGCGTGCATATGCAATTCAGTCCAATCTTTATTATTGTAAGGCACCATTGATACTATTATTGGCGCATCTCAGACCCTAGGTAAAATTAACACCGAACCAAAATAAAGATAATACCTATTTATTTTGCTTTTTTGGACCATAAAAAGGGCTAAGGTCATTACAGCGTTGTCCAACAAAGTGCTAAATATTTCATACTGTCAAATAATTAAAAGGTAAGAAACTGATTTATTATTTCATATGTAATCATCCGTACTTCTAAATCACAATAGTTTGGAACGAAACGATATCGTTATTATACAGTATAAACTAGGCTGATAAGGTAAAACTCGAAATAAGGAATTTTAACTTAGATTTTAAATTCAACGTTAATGGCATACATAATACTTATTAAGTAATAAATTATTCATATACCAGATATTTAGTCTCCTTAGTAACAAATATAACGAGTTCAACAATGAATATTAAGTAATTATCACACAATTTTATAACAAATGCTTCAAAAGCGTTATGTAAAAAATAAAAATAAACTAATACGGACTTTTAAAAGTCGTAAAAGTGATGGAAGAGTTATAATCAAATTAATATAGTAAGAGCTTTCTGGCCACCGCGCCCGCGCCGCTCTTGAACCGCGATATGAACTTGCGGCGCGGTCGCGGCGTCGTCTGAACGAAGCCTCCGGCAACCGCTTTATAGCCCTTTTTGCTACATGTTTGGTATCAATTCTACATGATTGTGATATTCACGATTTTAAAAGAATATTGCTCGTATTATCTTGTTAATTTATTGAACATCATAAATTACCTCGAAAACCGTCAAAATATTAAGACACTTACAATTAATGCTGAAATTCCATCCATTATCCGACTGCGTAGGAATGAAAGCGATGTAGCGATGGTGATAAACGAAAGAAAGCTTATTAACACAAAACTTGTAACTAAAATCGAAAATGTGAAATAACTTATCACTCTTGGCTTAATAAAGTGTTGCTATTTTATTGTAAATTTTTAACCGACTTCCAAAAAAGGAGGTATTGTGTAGTGCCTAATTTTCCTGTCATCTACGCGATGTCACAAACATCACGCAGCCTAACCGGAAGAATACCCGACTAGTTTCGATTCTAAACGAAGCATTCTCGATCGTGCGCTCGGTGAGTCAAGACCTCCTGAAGATGCTTCGTTTAGGAGCGAAACTAGTCGGGTATTCTTCCGGTTAGGCTGCGTGATGTTTGTGACATCGCGTAGATGACATATTGCGTAGATGATAGCGATTGTAGAATCGCTATCGTCTAAAATCAACCACACTAATTGTCGTTTAAAGCGTAATTTAGAGTCAAATTTGCAATTTTATTGTATCGGGAAAACTATTAACGAAACGTGTTTTGGAATCAACTAGGAATTAGATAACATTAAACAATAATGATAAGATTAACATACAATTTGCTTAATCTTACAAATTAATTATACTTTTGCTAAAAACCTGTTCATGTAAAGCTATTTAGCGTTTACCAGCGCCTTAAAAATAACGTTTAAATTTATACCTATTTACGTATAATTTATGTACTTAATTAAATAAGTATTTAAAAAAATATACTTATCCTAACAAATGTTCTCTGAGTCTCGCGTATTGATTACGTTATCAAGAAAAATAGATAGACGAGCAGCATGAAAATCCAACAAAAATTTGAATCTTGCATTAGACGACGGCGTTGACCTTGAAAACATATCATGAATCTGTATCACATTGATACCGAATTCGATTTCACATTTCAGAATTTTAAGTTACACGCTTTTGCAGCATGGTATTTGCAAACCCATAATCATCATCAAAATGTCTTCACGAAATATACGAGTAATTTATCATTGAGGCAGTGAAAGCCGAGCCAGTTATTGCACTTAGCTGCCGTGCCGCAGGTACATGTTTCGATCCCCACAGCCACCGCTGGTTTGAGCTTTACCGCATGGCGCAAGGGCATTTTGCAATTGCTCGCCTGGCTAACTAACAACCTCAGGTAGAAAATCTGGCCAAGCACCTAGCAGTGTGTTCCGACAGCAGTCTTTGAGAGCCAGTAATTCTAGTCCATTTACCATCCTCGACCACATCCCTTACCAACGAGTAAGACAGTGAGATGGCATATCGGCTATAAAAAAATTGTTACATCCTTCGAATGTCGCAAATAATCATATTCAATTACAATAGATACTCATCAAGGGTCATCATCAACCGGAAGACGCCCACTTTTGAATAAAGGCCCCACCTTAGTACGCCACAATTAACGGCTACTAGCCACTTGCAATCATAGTCTATCCGCGACATTTACGATCTCGTCAGTCTTACTAGTGGGGAACCTACAAACTCTACGTCTTCCGGTTAATGTGGTAACTACTCGAGAATATTTCTTCCCCATCGGTTATCAGTTCGTCGAGCGATATGGCTGCCCATTGCCACTTCAACATGCAAATTCTGAGGGCTATGTCAGTGACTGGTTTTTCGGCGAATTAACAGTTTCGGAGAAATAACGTCTCCCTGTCTTACGCCTCGTTGCAGTTTGATAAGGTTCCTGCTCTTGTACTATAGTTGAATCGACATGGTGGCGTTGCTATACAAACACTTCAGAGCTTCGATGTACCTATAGACGAATAAGCATCGCTGAGACTGCAACACGGCCAAGACCTCGCCTTTTCATAATCCACAAACGCTAGAAATAATGGCCGATGTACTCCTCAGTATTGTGTATAATCTGGCGGAGCGTATGTATGTGGTCTATGGTACTAAAGCCTTTTCGGAACCCGGCTTGTTCGGGAGGCTGGAAATCATAAAACCTACGGGCAAGACGATTCTTAATGACTCTCGAGAACAGCTTATAAACATGGCTCAGAAGTGAAATGGGCCTGTAGTTCTTCAACAAGGTCTTGTCGCCTTATTTGAAGAAATGCACTACACTTTTGATCCATGCTTCTGGCGTTTTACCTTCAAGGATGACGTAACTAAATAACTTCTGGAGGACTGAAATAACCAATTTTCCACCCGCTCTCAGAAGTTATGTCGTAATTCCATCATCACCTGGTTTGTTCACTGATTGAGAGCCATTCTTCTCGTGATCGGCTGATATCCGAGATGCTTTCCGTATAGTTTCGGGTCTAATTGGCTCTCTTGTCCAGAGCTGCACTGTTTTCGTATCGAGGTGTACAAGCAGTCCATAACACCTTCTTAGCTTACTCAGAATTTAGAGCTTACTCCGGTTTTGACGAGATTATTCTGCCATCGTCGATATTCAGCTTTGCCCTACAGACGATTTTTTTGCCCACACTTTGGAGCCTTCGTTGCGCTCGATTGCTCGACCATTATACGTTTGGTATTGCAGACACGCAAGTCGTGTCGCAATCAATCTTCGAAATTCGTCTATTGAGCATGCCGTATTACGACATATCAGCTGAAGATTGCAGTCTCATCTCATTCCAGTATTCCAACTTGATGGTTTCTTCTGAGTTTTTTGAGGTCGTTTCGGGGTCTTAGGCAGTTAATAATAAATGCATCTTATAGTTGAGATCAATCTTAAGATTCAGTTTTGACGGTTAATGTATGGAATATCTGTCAAAAACAGCATATTTGTATCCGTCATTCTTAAGATAGATTCATTTATTACTTAGGGCCTTAAAAAAACGAGACCCCACCGCTTGGACAGCTTCCACCAACCCGTTGTTTATCTCGTCTACTGTTTAGAATTCAACTAGCCACCGAAAGCGGTTACGTCGAATTGAGAGCTTTCGGGGTTTTGGATTTGGGTAACGCTAGGATCGCAGCCTAAGTATACTGAAAAGGTGTTAAAATTCTAACATTGTTTTCTGGCATTAATGCCTGCCAAGCGAATAAGCATACAAAATTACTAAGTAAAATTTTGAACCACGAGCGGGATTCGAAATCGTGACCATCGGTCCCTCGGACCGGGACATGCTCTGCCAAATGATCTAATGTGGTGAGTAAGTCATAGCTCAAATGTATTCTTTCGTTCCTATATTCTATCTTTAAAATAACATCTATTTTATAGATTTATATAAATATTTATATATTAACTTACACTTAATTAACAAAAAATATAAATGCACTTTAATCATTATCCTTGTTAACATCACATTTAAATATCCTAGCTGTATCATCATCTGACGCAGTTAGTATTATATTTTGTTTAGCATTATAGCGTAGGTCAAGAATAGCTGATCCGTGGCCTGTTAACACTTTTGCTTGCTCTCCGGTTTTGCTTTCATATATTCTGATGGAACCGTCTAGAAGGCCAGTTACCAGGTGGTTTTTGACCCATATCATTTGCGTCACTCCTGATTCTTCACCGGCTGGCACGCATTGGTATCGTACCATTTGTCGAGCTACGTCCCATATACTGACGCCGCCGTTGAGGGTGCCTGAAAGTCAAATCACAAGTTTATTTTTATTTGTACCATCAAAAATTTAGATGAAGAAATGAATCTATATTCTAATATCCAAAATATATTTAGTACAAGCTTCAAACAGATCCCAAGAAAACTACGACGAATACTTTAAGTAATAATTAATTTATATTTTACATATACTTTAAACTATATCAAGTGACAACTCCGCCTTATTTTCGTGCTAAGACGATGTGACGTCATAAGCGCCACGTAACGAAACTGAAAGAATAGTACGCGTTTCGATTATACACTAACTAAGCATCATTAGGAGATCTTGAATCTTCCAGCGCACGATAATTCGATCGTTTATGACAATTATGACTTTACATGGGATTCAGGAAAATTGGGCGGAATTGGTACTATTATTGATGGATTTCCTCACCTGAATCTATTTTTCCACAAACTCAATCCTTATATATATAAAAAAATTACGTGTCACGTTGTTTGTCCGTAATGGACTCCTAAAATACTGATCTGATTTTAAATTTGAAGCCGGGACGGGCCGCTAGTATATCTAGCGGCCCTCCCCGGCTTGGCACGGGTCTTTCAATTTCAATCAAATTGCACACGGTGTGCATCAAATTTAAAATTGGATCAGTATTTTAGGAGTCCATGGCGGACAAACAACGTGACACCTATTATAATTTATATATATATATATATCTTTGTATTATTTAAACAGCATTGACGCACGCTGAGCAAAAATAGATTCTTAGAATTTTTAGAAACAGACGGTATAATTTATTTCCATATCAAAACGCTAATTTACTTATATTGTATAGATTACATACAATGTGAGTAAAAAATAAGATAGATTTAATAATTATTAGGAACATATTTTAAGTCCGTAATTGGATTTGAATCCGTGATTACTTGATCCGTAACAAAGCTCACTACAAAGACCTATATCATCAGTCATCATTTCAAAAGCTATTACAAATCCACACGCTAGATCTTTAAATGTTAAGCATCGCAGCTAGTTATGGTAGGCCATTTTACGAATGCTAGCCAATATAGCCACCGCCTTGAGTAAAATTTTTCGCCAAGCACATAAAACTGTTTTCCAAGCCTAGTCCTGTAAAATTTATATATAATTTTTTTAATTCAAACTAATATGTAGTTTATTTCTCTTGCAATTAAAACCTGCCAAGTGCCAGCTATACACGCATACCAAGAGTTCGGTACTAGACGAACACAAGATAAATAATTAGTGATTTAAATTTATCAAAAAGATACATTTGTTTCTCAGGTACAAAATATGTTAGAGCAACGTACGGAAAGAGCAAGTTGGCTCGCTCTTGGCACGGCTTTATTATTTGTTTTTTTACTTTAGAGTTTGAAGCTTTTATATATTACCGTTTTATAGAGTAAAAACAATGGCGACACCATAATTGTACACTTTTAGTTTATATTAAAATTTGTTATAGGATATCAGCCAAATTTTCAAAAGTTACAGCTCTTCAAAGGTAAAACAGACAAATAGGAAAGGCTTAGTAATTAGTTTAAATATAAGTTATGATTGAATTTCCCAAAATTATTTTAATGTTATAAATAATATTTTTTAATTCAATTTAGCGGAGCTTAAGTTACCTAGTCCAAAATACCCAACAGGATCCTGTGAAAAGGCCACTGTTTCTAAATCTGTTCCAGCTTCTAGCTGACTAACAATCTTGCCATTGGATGACGTTGACAGGATCACTTTACCTGAAATATGACAGTTGATGTGATTAGTATTACTGATCAGAAAAAAGTGCTCCAATGTGTCATAAAGGCCATTAGGCTAGTGTACTCCAGCACATTAGATGAACAACATGGCTGTATTAATAATCTTTACTAGTTCAACAACTTTATTACCGGGAAAATTATATTGAATTTCCTGCCTGATGGAAATGGTTACTGTCACCTATGGATATTTAAAACACTTGTGTACAGCGCAAGGTGGGCAGCAGGTCATAAAATCTAAACAAATAAAATAAAAAAAATGAAAACTGTACATCCATGTTGCCTTAGGACGACATTGCATGAACCTCATGCCCCATCTCAAATTGGAGGTATAAGCTAACTTGTAGTTTTATGAGTTTTAATTTATAAATATTTTTTTCATGTTAGACTTAGTCTATCCCTGTAAGGAGAAACGGGAAATACGTCACATAGCAGATCACCAATATAATGTAGGTAGGTAATACGATTTCCTTTATCATGCTATTCAATCATGGTCAAAGATTGACCAGAGTGAGATCTAGTCTACTAGGTATGTCCACACTATCACTTCCGTACAGAATTACTTTGCATTCCATGGATTCACCGTGCGGGTTCCGGGTCCATAGCATTGCAGAGGAAGAGACTAAAAGGCCTGGGACTTGCAACCCAGGGAGTAGGGTATGGGGCCCCTTTATTTAAATTTGGTAAGATCCTACTAATGCCACCTTAGATACACATTCTAGGATGAAAGTTAGTTGTTCTTGGCAGGCCAAGGTCTTCAAGCAGGTTATATAGGGATTTCGCCTGTATAACGCTTTTTTTTTTTATTTACGTGTGAAAAATGCTTTTACGCATTCCCGTCCACCTCGGGGAAAGTGGCCGGGATATGTCGGGCTCGACACCAACTACTCCCACAGCAGGAAGTGCCCCTACCGACTAAATAACACACGGTGTTCCAACTCTACCGCTTCTCGGCGGGCTGCAGGGACGCTTTAGCTCTCGACCACGAACCCGCCACGGTTGTCCGTTTCCAGAACCCTCCTGAGGTGCTACCCCTCACGACGTACCAGAACACATAGCACGTCGCTATCACGGGGACCAAGCCCGCAAATGAGCGTCAGACAACCCCGCTTTTGACGCCCGAGATCCCCCTGCGATGGGTCAGATAAGTTGCCCCGTCGCCTGCTACTTCGGCCGCAGAGGATAGGGAGAGCGCCTCGCTACACCGACACTACTCCTCTCCTGCGGCGCCTTCGCGTCTGCCATAGAACGGTGGCGGCCCCGCCGTGGCCACGGAAGGTAGTGAGAGCGGCGCACCGTAATACCGGCACTCCTCTCCCGCCGTGGCCCCTCACCGTCAGCTGTGGTGTCGCCCATACAACACCACAGCCCGCCTTAGATGCGGTGCTGCCCATACAGCACCGCAGCCTACCCCTTGCCGCTCCATACTGGACTTAGAGGCAAAGCCTAGTAGAGCGGCCCCACCGGGGCCGGCCGACTGCCCAAGCCGGTACGGCCCCTGGTTCCTCTTCGCTTCACCGTGGGTGACCCCAGCTACAAAGCCCCACCACCACGACAAGGCGGGAACCGTCTGGGGGCGCCTGTATAACCTCTATAACCCTTGCTCCAACTTCTACAGCATATAAATTAACCACATAACCGTTTTTGGTTAATTCATTTGTTAGGTCATAATATTTGTTTGTTTTTATTGTGAGGACTTTAGGTATGTTTGTTTCCCACAGCACAGTAGGTTCTATATGTACTATGTGTTTGAGATTTTTTGAGTATAGAAATATATTTTTGAGATATTTTTGAGTATAGATATATAGTCTGGTCTGAAAGATGAAACACTAACACCCTCAGGAATTTTATAGTTTTTAAGTGTCCATCAAAAGAGTCTGATAGGAACTGCGCCTAAAATGGAGTAAGGCTTTGATTTAGATTTTGTAGATGACCCTTCTTTTACAAAATCAATGTGTCGTTTGTTCATGGTCAAATATTTTTTTGCTCCAGCTACTGAGAGACTCGCCGCATCTAATATGATTTAGAGGAATCTATCATGGCGACGTGAATAATGACTTCTATCAAGGAGCACCTTGCATCATAGCAATAATACTATAACAATAACTACTATGCTATACCAATCGCCTCTATTCATTGGCTTTCCCCCTTCTTACTAAGTTACTTTGGTCAGGGAGGATCATCTGAATGGCGTTTAGATAGAATTTTAATAAGGCAGGTGCCCAAAAAACAGTGTAACATACATTATATAATAATCGCTAAACTAAGATATTTTGGATGTCAGCCTCTACGAGATTACAATGGCCCTCAAACTAAGGACTTCAGAAACTATTCAATTCTATTATACTTGAAGGAACAATGCCAGAGGAATGGAATGTGGTATTCCTTTATCCAAAAAGTTGACAAGACCATGTGTATAAGTTGTTTTCGAGAGTCATTATGAACCTACTCACTCGTAGTAGTTTGCCTTCAGTACATGCTGTTTTCCAAAAAGGCTTTAGCACCATAGACCACATTCGTATGATCCGCCTGATTATAAAAAGACTGAGGAATATTCAGCCACAGTATTTGCTGTCTAGCGTTTGTGGACTATAGTCCACAAACGCTAGACTTTGATTCAATCCAAACCTGGGCTGTAGTGCAGTTAGGGCATGCTATTCGGATATCCGAATATCCGAATTATTCGGATATCCGTTGTATATTATTATCCGAATATCTTTGATATTATTATTCGGATAAAACGGATAATTCGGATATTTATTTTCCAATTATTTTATGGTTTATTGTTAATTTTAATCATGCTTTTTACCATATGCCACACGAAACTTACTTTATTAAATTACTATTTTTTAATTAACTAGTCTAATGAAGTTTCATTAATTATATTTATATGTCGTGTGATTGCTTAGTGAAGGCAACCTTTCTTTTTCTCGTCCGGAAGCCCCTTGTTAGCAATGTTGTAAAAGTAGAAAGTGTGTCGAGTATGGTAGCATACCTTATACTCAGAATCACCAAGCAGTATTTGCAGAAGCTCATTCAGGTTTACTCACCGACCTCGACACGCTCAGACGATGAAGTAGAGGCTATGTATGAGGAGATATCTGAAGCCATACATTCCTCCGAAACATACTTCACCGTTGTTATGGGGGATTTCAACGCTAATTTAGGCACACGGAATAGCGATGAGTTGAGAGTGGGGCCATTTGGGTATGGGCAGCGGAACCAGAGGGGCCAAAGGCTGGTCGACTTCATGGAAAAGGAGGGACGGAAAAGTGGACGTGGATAAGCCCCGATGGTTCAACAAAACCAAATATTCGATGATGTCTCTGTAATCCATAAGATGAAAACCGGAGGCGATCACTGTATCGTTAGAGGCACACTGAATATCAATGTTAAGCTTGAGAGGTCACGTCTGATAAACTTCACGCTCCGTCCTAGCGTTGCCCAAATCCAAAACCCCGAGAGCTTTCAACTCGAACTATATAACCGCTTCCAGTGCCTAGCTGAATGCGAAACAGTGGACGAGATAAACAACGGGTTGGTGGAAGGTGTCCAAGCGGTGGGGTCTCAGTTCTTTAAGACCCCCGCTGAAATAAACCGAAGAAACTCTCAGCAGAATCCATCAAGCTGATGGAAGACCGGAATGAGATGAGACTGCAATCTTCAGATGATATGTCGAACTACGGCAAGCTCAATAGACGAATTTCGAAGGTACTGTGACACGACATGCGCGCCTTTAATACAAATCATATAAAGGCCGCAATCGAGCGTAACTAGGGCTCCAAGGTGTATATATAAAGATCATCTAATAGGACAAAGTCAAATGACCAAGCTGAAGATCGACGATGGCAGTATCATCTCATCAAAACCGGAGATTCTGAGAGAGCTTGAGAGTTTTTATGGACAGCTATACAACTCGACACAAGAACCGTTGTCAGGACAAGAGAGCTAAACTGACCCAACACTATACCGAAGACATCGCGGACATCAGCCGATACGAGATTAGAATGGCTCTCAAACAGCTTAAGAACAACAAGGCGCCAGGTAATAACGGAATCACGACAGAACTACTGAGAGTGGGTGGAAAACCGGTACTCTCAGTGCTCCAGAAGTTATTTAATTCCGTCATCCTTGAAGGTAAAACGCCAGAAGCGAGGAGCAGAAGTGTAGTGGTACTGTTCTTCAAAATAGGTGACAAGACCTTGTTGAAGAACCAAAGGCCCATTTCACTTCTGAGTCGTGTTTATAAGCTGTTCTCGAGAGTCATTTCGAATCGCCTTGCTCGCAGGTTTGATGACTTCCAGCCTCCCAAACAAGCCGCGTTCCGAAAAGGTTTTAGTACCATAGACCACATCCACACACTCCGCCAGATTATACAGAAGACTGAGGAGTATAATCGGCCATTATGTTTAGCGTTTGTGGACTATGATTCAATTCAATCGAAACCTGGGCTGTAATGCAGTTTCTTCAGCGATGCCAAATTGACTAAAGGTACATCGAAGCTCTGAAGTGTTTGTATAGAAATGCCACCATGTTGATTCGACTACAGGACAAAGACAACACAGAACCAATCCAACTGTAGCGAGTTGTGAGACAGGTAGACGTTATTTCTCCGAAACTGTTCACGAATGCGTTGGAGGACGTTTTTAAGCTCTTGAACTGGAAAGAATTCGGCATCAACATCTATGGCGAATACATCATTCACCTTCGTTTCGCCGATGACATAGTCATTATGGCACAGTCGCTTGAGGAACTCAGTATGCTCAGCGACCTCAGTAGAGTTTCCCAGCAGGTGTGTCTTAAAATGAACATGGACAAGACATAAATTATGTCTAATGTCCATTTTGCACACGTACCAGTAGTTGATAGAAATGATACGCTTGAAGTTGTTGACCGTTACATTTACCTGGGACAGACAGTCCAGTTAGGTAGGTCCAACTTCAACAAAGAGGTTGCCCGAAGAATTCAACTCGGGAAGTTACTCTTCTCATCAAAGATCCCGCAGAGCCTCAAGACAAGTCTTCTTTAAGTGATGATATGGCACCGAGATGTGGTGATATTTTAAGTATTTTGCAAAATACTAAATTTTTCATATACTAAAATTAAGTATTAACCTTAACCCTATACTTGGCAGGAATTTGCGATTCTAGTTTTCCTTACTTTCTTCATTCTAATTAGTTATATAATAGTTATAGACCCTACAAAAAATATTATAAAAAAAATATATTCCTTATTATTGGATTTAAAGCATGTATCTTAAAATGCACATTGCCAAGAACGCTAATAATTTCCTGTGAAAAAACATGTATCTGGAAAGATACATTGCCAACTAAGGAGACTTTCATAATTACTAGAAACAAAATTTTATTTTAAAATATAATAATGAGATCGACGAGAAAATAATAAATTGAAAGTAACGTTTTATTATTTTAAAACTTATATTCATTGTGATCAAATTTCTCTGTTGGTGAATAAAACAAAAGTAAATATTTTTATAATTTGTGTGTGATCATAATAAAAAATAAATGCGTTTGCTACCAAACAAAAGCGCGCGTTTGTCGCACATGTACTTTGTTTGGCCCTTGATGCAATTTTTACAAAGACCTTTAGACGTGTAAGATGGCCCACTTGGTCATAACGGCTATCACACTGATTTGTATGCGTAGAAAACTTTGGCGGTCCAGAGGCATTATCTTTCCACATTTTTTGTTTGGTTACTAGGCTTCGACATATGGCACATCTGAACTCTCTGTAAGAACTAGTCTGTAAGAAAAGTTTCTTTCTTGCAGCAAAGAGGGAGAATCAGAGGCATCTAAGACTCATTGACCGCAGTGACTGAAAAGTACGTGTGATGTTTAGTTGTGAGAGTGCGGTACTCACAGTTTCTTCTAATTCATTTTCATCATCTGATGAATTTTACATCTTCTAATGCTGGTGGCAGGGTTGCTGGAATTGTTGCCGTCTGAATTATAATCATCTTGCGCATGGCAGCAATTTAGTTCAACTCCTGAAGAAGCGCTGTTGTCATTATCAGAACAAGTTCTAGGTTTCGACACTAATGCTAATTTTCGTTGTGCTCACGTGAGAGCATGAAATAAAAAAATACTCATAAAATTACTCATATTGTATGTATAAAAGTAGGTATTCGTTAAAATACTCATCACACGGTATTTAAATGTATCATGCTTATGATAGTAAAAGCTGGCAATGTATCCTTCAGTGCACACCATCCACAAATTGTATAATGTAGATCACCTGGCAATGTGCATTATTAGATACATCATGAAAGGCCTAACATCTTTTGTTACAAATCACTTACATGCACATACAATCTATTGCACATTTGGAAAACTGTATATTTAGCTACAAAAATACAGTTTCTTTGTGTAGGAATTGATACATTTTTTAAGATAAAAAGAATTCATAACTTCGACATCGTGGACACCACTTGTGCACATTCCGACATCTTGCAATACACAGATTCCCAGTATAGCCAGAGCTCATTGGTGATTTTTCGGTATTAAATACATTATACTACTAATTCAAAATTACCACAACTAACGTGTAATCTATCTTTACTTTGCCACATTTTTTTTCTTAAAGACATGTGCATTTCTAGATACTCTGCCAAGTTAAGGGTTAAGTATACACTAGTTTACTACAACAATCTTACACTTGAGACGGCAAAAAACTATGTTTTCTTTAACATTACAGTGTATAAAAACGATAAAGTGATAAAAAACTTGATTAAACAGTGTTGTTTTAAATCTTTATCACTAGTATCTGCAATATCCGTATTATCGGGATATATCCGAATAGTGTTTAGGGGTGTATCCGAAATATCCAAATAGTAAATTTGGTCGGATAATTGCATGCCCTAAGTGCAGTCTCTTCAGCGATATCAAATCCTTCACAAAGCATTGGAAAACTCTTTTTTATAGGATTGTAACAAAACAAGCATGATGTCTGTCAGTCACCTTCAGACATACATTTGTTAAGTTTCATGTGCTTATAATTTTACTACCCTCCCCTAAGGTTCAGGCTTTTTAATGTCTTGGCTAAAATTACTTATTTTATACCCTGATTGTACAATCTACTATATTTTTAAGAATAAGGCATAAAAGGGAATACCTATAAGTAATAAATTTGGGCCTGCAGACAGGGCAGAATTCTGTGCCTCTTTAATTTCTTAGAATAAGAAGCAGGGATGAATCATGTCACTGTTTTGAAAATTCTGGATAAAGTATGACATTGAACAGAGCTATTTACTTCTGTGCATTACCATCTGTTGAGATAGAAGCCACTAAGTTGCCTTCAGGGTGTGTGTCAACAGCTGTCACTCTGATTTGGTGCACATTGGCTGGTAACTGATTGACAACAGCACATGTTTTTAAATCCCATATTTTGACTGCACCATCTTCATATCCAACCACTAAACGAACTCCATCACTAAAAATCTGGAATCAGAAAGTATAGCATGCAACATCAAATTACCCACTGGTAATCTGTATCTGTAGTGGTTATAAACTATACGCAGTTAATAAAAACAATATGTTCAGCAATTTATCTTTGGTAGGTTGGTCCCTGAGCATATGCATCCTTAAGAACTGTGCTAATGTTATTGCCCCAGATTTAAAAAGGCTACTGAAGAGCTGGTTTGATACAGGGTACTGATACAGGTTACTTAAGACTGGAGATATACTGTTGTGACTCCCATATTCAAGAAAGGCTACAAAACTAAACCTGAGAATTTTCACCAAATCACAAGCATAATCATAAGAAAGTATCTAACCCACTTCTTGAATAGGATTGTTCCTGTGAAACAGCATGGTTATGTGAAGAAGAACTCTATCATTACAAACTTACTTGTGTGTAGTTATTATATCTTTCATTTGAATATCTATGTTGAAGATTACATTTGTTTTAGTGCTAAATTTATTTTCTATTTGTTTTATTTATTATTGATATTATTATTTCGCATATGTTATTTTAATGGTTGAGACCCTCATATTTGTTTATTTTAACATTTGAATACTTATTTATTTTATTTTATGTTTATATTATATTATATAATGTGTATCAATATGACTATCACTATGAAATAAATAATATTATTATTATTATTATAAAACATATGTAATTCTGCGATGCACATTGGAAACAAGTTTTTGATGGCCGAAAAACGATATCTCTAGTTGGGTAAGGTGGATCTTCAACATGTTGCTTGTGTTGATAGAATGACCCTAGAATAAGCTTGATTTAAGTTGCAAGATGGAGGGGAGCATTGATAACTACTTAAAGAAAACTACCCCAACTCCCTGGGAAACAAGCGAAGCTGAAACTGAAGCGCTCATAGCGAAGTTTGCTTAGCCACTCTGAAACTATCAGCAAAGTTATGAAATATCCGCCATAGTCATTACTTGGATGGGTGACCGCTGGTGACATTACTATTGAGCACTTCCATGCTTCGGAGGGCACGTTAAGCCATCGGTCTCGGTTGTTGTCTTAGGATGGCAGTCATCATAGCATGGTGGTAGGGCACTTTGCGAATGCCTGCCTGGCTAGTGACCACCCTCAAGTTGAAAATCTGCCGCCAAGCACCTAATGGTGTGTTCCAGCGCTGTCCTGGAGAGCCAGTAATTCTAGGTTAGCCTGAACAACATCTTCGACCACATCATCACTTACCATCAGGTGAGATAGTGGTCAAAGGCTAAACTAGCAGGAATAAAAAAAAACAAGTTGCAGGCTCTGTGTGTGTCTCTTGGTCCTTTTCCTCGGCTACGCGATGGACCCAGCACACCATGGTAAATCTTTGGAATGCTAAACAATATGTCTCTCTATGTATAATCCATTTGTATAATATTTATTTTATTATATAGGACTCACCTTACCACACTCTGCTTTAATATTATGTCCTTTTAATATTTTAGTGTCACCAGAAGGAATTTTGAAGACATAAATATCCCCTGAATCCATTCCAAATAATAGAACTCTTGCACCAAAGTGCCACTGTCCCCAAGATATATCATCAGCCTCATATTCAAAGGCTACAGACCATGGCTGTTCCTGATTACTTTCTGTATTAACTTTCCACACTTTAATCAACCCTGCCATGTCTGCTGTTGCTAAATATACCCCATCAAAACTGAATCCAACGAAGACTATGGAGTCTTTGTGGCCAGTACAATCCATGATTACTTGCCCTGTTTCCACTGACCAAACATAGGCTTTATCGTCTTCACCACCTGTGACCGCTAAATTGCCATCTGGATGGAGATCACAGCAAAAAACTGATCCTATATGTTTATCGAATACCATTACGGAGTGGTCTTCAGGAGGTTCACGTTCTTCGTCTTCAATGTCTGCATCGCCCTCTGTTTCCATAAAGTCTTCGTCGTCGTCAAGGTTGATTTCTTCTACCTCTTCGAACATGTACATTTCGTCGTCCATGCCGGAAATTTCATCACCGTTCACAGACGATGGCGGCGTGTCGTGTTGAATGTCTTTCATTTTCTGGAAAGTAGAGAGCACGATAGTTCAGTAAATCAATTTTATGCTTTGTCAATAATCGAGCGCTTCAGACCAAACAGATACTTATGAAATTATTAATTCAAATAATAACCTAACCTCTCCCAGCTGTATTCATATAAATCTTAACTTTCGGCACAACTATCTACAATGAAATTGCGATTCTTAAAAATGTTATGGAATATATGGATCAATTAGCAATATATGTAATAGGTATTCACAAATACAAATAGATGTAACAAACACATGATGAAACACAAGTAACAATACAATTTGTTACAAGATTTAAGGGGAACCTAGCACAGACAGATTAGTAATCTGTATTCTGTGGGGACAGGGGAACCTTCCGTTCCGAGCAGTGCTGCCAGATCCAGGAGTAAAAAAATTATCCGAGATTGAATGCAAAATTATCGTGTTTTTCTTTATATATTACTCAACCAAGTCTAATAGTAATAAGACAATATATACGGCAAAAATGTAGGGTGTGTTACCTTAACTGATATTGTTATTTTTTTTAAGTAGATCCTAGGACCTATTACTTATATTAGGCAACTTAAATCTTAGGTGGCCACCCTGATTTTCTGGAACATACACGCAGGTTATTTCTGTTCTTATACAAATTTAATCTTTAGGATAGGTACACATATATAGATGTGTAAATAATTTTGTTTGCATGAATGTGTGTTTCATTTTAATGTTAATCAAAATGTAATTCCTACCTCAGAATTAGAACTCAATGATTCAATATCTGTGGATGCACGAGGAGGTACATCCTCCTCCTGCCTCATCCACAGAAATTGAATAGACCTACAGGTCTTGACGGGCTCTGGTTTTCGCAGAGCTGTAAATAACTGAGCAACTTTCAGGCTCAGTTAGTTATAAAACAATTCGCAGGTTTTTGCGCTACCACTACAGCCTTCTACAGCCTAATTTACTAAAACTATAACATTAACATAAGTGGTTCTAAGACGGTTTCATCGGTTCCTTTATAACTGTATTTTAGAAAAAAAACATTTCACTTTCCTCGTTCGATTGGAGTCTGGAATGCTATAGATTATAGAAAAATATAAAAAAAAGTTGTGTTCCGTTACAGAGATCTGAATTCATAACAAAATGATTGTGTATTTGAAAAAAATATCGTAGGAGTTAGGTAAAATATCGTGCGATACGTTGTTATTATTTATTATCGCATTATACTCAAATATATCGTGGATCTATACTCTGTTTTTTCTTACCTGTCTTATTATGTAAACAAACATGGTGGTTGGTCATCCAATGACAAGATTAGTGATGGGGGGAACCATTGAATAAACGACGAGCCGTACTGAACAATAATAAGTTTCGTTTGCTCTATATTCATTTTGCACATTTTCTTTTTAATATCGTTTCTTGAAAATAGTCGATTTTTGTAATATAATTGTTTGTTTAGTTATTTTTGATATTCGATTTATATTTTTGTCATAGACTTGTTTATATAATTTTATTCTATATTGATGCGACGACGAGCGAAGTGAGGAGGAGCATTAGGCTTTCAGACGACGGCGACGACGTACGAAGCCAGGATGGCTTTCTTTCTGGTTGAGGCTAGTATAATGCTTTTCTTAAAAATGAAAGAAAGTTAAACAACGTATCGTTTAATTTATATTGAAGGTTACATTCATATTAGGGCAATTTCTGATAGATATTGTTATTGATATTATTATGTGATCAATTATAATATCCAACATGATATATAAACTGAAATTACTAAATACAAACATAAAATCCCACACTATACTTCTACAACATTAGTAAGTACAACGTGCTTACTTTTTCTGCGTCGCGTTAAGTGTCACAGACTTGTCACAGACATATAAAATGGATGTTTAAGGCTCAAAAACTATATCTATCTTATAAAATGACATACCAAAAAGAGACATAGACATATATTCGGAGCCTCCCTCCTAAAACCATGTTATAAACTCTAATCTGTTTATGGTACTATGTTTTTCTAAGCTGATCTAAAGACGATGACCTACTGTCCAGTAAGTGAATTATATACTTACTTAAATCAAATACTTACTTACTGGACTGTACGAAATTCCAAATTTAAAATCTTGTTTTATACTGGACAGTTGTGAATAAGTCTACTGTAAAGTGCACTTTCTGGATACTTTTTAGAGATGGTATAGCAACATTACATACCATTTTTGAGAAAAATTAATTATCTTAAAGGACATCGGTGAAAAATCAGTTTAGCAGACTGTTCACAATAAAGCACTAAGTCCGAAGATTTGACTAAGTGGACACTGTAGTTAGGCACAAAATAATATTGGAGCCATTTTTATGTTATTTCTATTTCTATTCATATTTTTGTTTTAATACAAAACGTAGAACCTTTAATATATTAATTACTAGCTTTCCGAGCGCGGCTCCGCCCATGCGTATTTATTTTTATTGCTGATAGAAAGCCTTTGACCACAATCTCACGTGATGGTAAGTGATGATAAGGTCGAAGGTGTTATCAGGCTTAATCTAGAATTACTCTGGCTCTCAAGGACAGCTGCCGGAACATACCGTTAGGTGCTTGGCGACAGATTTTCTATTTGAGGGTGGTCCCTAGCCAGACGGGCATTCACAAAATGCCCTTCCACCATGCGGTGAAGCTCAAACCCGTGGCGGGATTCGAACCATGGACCTGCTGCGCGGCAGTCCATAGCCAAAGCTAATGTAGCTATCCCTGCTTCACTTGCGTATTTCGGTTATCGCGCAAAAACAATAACCTCTTTTTGCGCAGTTGGATAAAAACTATCCTATTTTTTTCCCGGGTCTCAAACTATTTCCATACCAAATTTCATTTAAATCGGTCCAGTAGTTTTGGCGTGAAAGCTTAACAGACAGACAGACAGAGTTACTTTCGCATTTATAATATTGTAGTACTGAATTCATACTGATTATAACATCGACCTGATAAAAAAAGTCAGTATTGGAAGACAGGACCTTTGACATGTATATTTATTTAGTTCAGTTCTGGTCGTTAATAAAACCAGCCAAGTGCGGGTTGGACTTCCACACCGAAGGTTCCGTATCAACACAGAATGTACCATAAAATCGTTATGTTTTTTATACAGTGCAAGATCCTTAGCGAGAGCCTTACCCGCACTTGGCAGGTTTTTATTATTGATAGGTATTGGACTAAAGTCATACCAAGTTTGACGCTTGTACGTATTACCGTTTTTACTATAGAGCAAAAATAAAATTCGTTAAACAAAACAGGTTTCTTGTATGATAACCCCTTTATTTTAAACTTATTGTTATTATTATTATTTGTTAGGCAAAACATTATTTTAACCCATATTCTGTGAATATGTCAATGGGCTATCTATTACCGTTCCAAAGATACAGTCCTTTAAAAGTCGGACGGAGTGAAGGTAATTCGCGGCTTTATAATAGGGTTCCACTTTCTAGTACTGAACCCTAAATTTTTTACTAAATTATACATATCTACTTGTTTTAATCAAATCAAATCAAATAATTTATTTGCTAAAATACATGTCATATAAGATCTTATATTAATTGTTAAGATACAATGTATTTAGTCAGCAAGCAGACGTGCAAATTTTTTGTTGTATGAATTCAGTCAATATTACATTTTACAAAAGTCTTTAAATTCTTTAACACTATAAAAGCAGTTAATAAGAAGCCAGTGAGTCAAAGATCTTTTAAATTTGTTACCATCCAATATTTTGATGTCGTTAGGTAGACAGTTATAAATAGATAAACACATATTGTAAATATTTTTTTTATATAAGTCCTTCTTAGCACGAGGTTCATATAATAGATTGGTGAACTTTGTCCTTTTTTGACGTGTAAAAACATCACCACGTTTCTTAAATAAATCAGGGTGTTGTTTAGTGAAGACACAAATGTCTTTTATGTACATGCACGGTAGAGGAAGTATGTTACATGTTTTAAAAAGGGGTTTGCAGCTTTCTAAAAACCACGCCTTGTTTATGACCCTAACACATCGTTTTTGGATCACGAACACTCTATCTATGTCGACTGAGTTGCCCCACATTATCAGTCCGTAGCTAAGCAGAGACGACACGTGTCCATGATATGCCACCAATGCTGCTTCCATAGACACAGTTTGCCTAATTTTTTTGAGCGCGAATACAAATCGTTCAATCTTCTTACACAATAAATCAATATGAGTTTTCCAGTTAAGGTGTTTGTCGAGGGTTATACCCAAAAAATTATAATTGTCAACGTTATCAACTAGTTCATTATTATAATAAATGTCAAGTGGTAATGCATTAGAATTATATGAAAGAAATTGAATAATTTTTGTTTTATTAATATTAATATTTAAATTATTTGTTTCCATCCAATGGATCACATCTGAGAGGGCTTTATGTACCGTTTGCTGAGCCTCGTTTTTATTGGCACATTTTATGACTATTGTAGTGTCATCAGCAAAGAGTATACACTTATGAGGAGTAGCTTGAGGGAGGTCGTTTATATAAATCAAAAATAACAATGGTCCCAGTATACTTCCTTGAGGAACACCAGTATTGTTAATTAATAGTTCAGATTTGAACTTCTCTTTTGTAAATGTATTTAATGTATTTTTAATAACTTTTGATATTTCAGTATATTGCTTTCTATTTTCTAAGAAACTAACGATCCATTTATAAGCTGGACCCCGTATACCATAACATTCCAATTTATACAAAAGCATCTTGTGACTGACAAAGTCAAAGGCTTTGGTCATATCCAAAAAAATCGATACAAGCGAGGTTCCTTCATTTATACTTTCTGTAATATATTTTAATAGGTTAAAGCATGCAAGCGTAGTTGAATTTCCTTTACGGAAACCAAACTGTTCATCTCGTAAAATCATAAATTTTGTAAAAAAACTATTTAACCTTACAAGCATTGCCTTTTCGAAGATTTTTGATAAAATTGGGACTATAGTTATAGGACGATAATTGTTTGCATCGAATTTATCACCCTTCTTGAACAAAGGTTTAACGATTGCTATTTTTAATTGTTTTGGGAATATGCCTTCCAAAAACGACAAGTTAATAATATGTGCCAGTGGGTGACAAATTAGAGAGGCACAAGTTTTTAGTATTTTGGTAGTAATGTCGTCGTGACCACTTGTCTTGCTGTTATTTAGGCTCATAATTATGTTGTAAACCTCGTTAGCATCAACGGGGGTTAGAAAAATTGTATTTGAATTTTTATTTATATTATAGGATTTTAAGTCATTTTTATTACATATATTATTCGATATATATGTTCAAATAGTTATTAAGTATATTAGAAATGTCAATTGCGTTAGTATAAGTCATATTATTGGAGTTTATCATTTCAATGTCATTATTTGTTAGGTTATTGGAAGTGGATGTTGAAATAGCATTCCATATAGCTTTCGCTCGGTTTTTATTGTTTTTTATACGTCTAGCGTTAACAACACATTGGGCTTTCAGTACCGTTCTTTTAAAAATTTTACTATACTTATTATATTTACTTTTATTTTCCTTCTTATTTGAACTAATTTTGCTATATGCCAGATATAAATTACGTTTAGTTCTGCTTGATATTTTTAAACCTTTAGTGAGCCAATTTAATTTTGCTGGTTTATTGTTAATTTTAACTGTTATTGTAGGAAAACATAAATTGTACAACAAGCAAAATATATCATAAAAGTTTTCAAAAGCTGCTGATAATATATTTGACTCAAAAACTTCTACGAATGACAGAGCCGACACAGCTTCGCAAAACTTTCTTACGTTATCTGCACTATAGTCACGTCTGTGTTCGAACCAGGTAGTGAATGCTCTTTGCTTTTTCGCCTTAATAGTCAATGTTTGAGCAGTTTCGTGATCCGAAAGCCCTAGTAAATGAATGTTTGATTGAACGTTTTTTATATTACTTGCAAATTGGTCGAGGCAAGAGTTTAATCGTGTGGGACACTTAATGTGGGCTTGAAAATTGTAATTGTGCAGCAAAGTCTGGAGGTTTTTGGCAGCTGTACTATCTTTCAAAATATCAATATTCCAGTCACCACATATTACAATTCTCTTTTGCTTAAATTTATCGGTCAAATAATTAAGTAGACTATCCAGCTTATGAAGAAATATACCTATTGCAGATTTTTTTTGCTCGGGTGTTCTATATATACTAAAAATAACGATGTTCAGCCCCATTACTTCAATTCCACAACATTCAAAATAAAATTTGACTGCAAGATTAGACGGGGTTGATAATAATTTAGCATTAAGTGACTTTTTTATTAGTATGCACGTACCTCCTCTACCTTTTTCGCGACAGAACATTGCAGCTAATTTAAAATTGTTAAGCCTTATATTATTTTCTGTTCCCTGTTTAATAAAAGTTTCACTGAAACAAAGTATATCCACCTCATTGCCATTATCTGCTAACTCAGCCAAGGACATGTCTACAATATCAAGTTTATTACATATACCAGCTATATTTTGATGCAAAATTGTTAGTTCTCCTAGATCGCTAGCAACTTGTGTAACCCTGTTTGTATTATTCATACTTGATTTGACTTTATGAGGAACGAAAAAACTGGTATTTATTTTGAGAATCATGAAAAATATTACAATTAATCTGTTCTAAGGTTTCCGTACATTTACATTCAATTTTTCTATTCATTGATCCATAATCGATCAACTCAATCTCAAAACTCAATTTTGTTGTAACTAAGTCTACCTGGTTCTTTTTATGTCCGTAATTCACAAATAAATCCTTAATTTTTATAAATTTACAATTGTTATAGTCTTTAAGTATCATTCTTAATTCGTAATTTAATTCATTCACATTTAAAATTTTATTCTTATAAACATTTATCAATAAAACTTTAAAATTTTTAAGTTTATTTAACGCATCGCAAACATTCGTCAACAACTTGTATGGATCACTGTCATTATTCCCAACAGACAATATGATAATATCATCTTGTGATGCCGTCCTTGATAATTTATTTATACCAGCTAAAATTTCACTAGATGGGGCATTTGGTTTAACAATTCCTTGTATAATATGTTTGTTTTTCCATTTACCAGATGACGTATGAATCATGTTAGCTGCTAGTCCTTTTACTTGTTCATCGCCCAATATAAATATTTTCTTCTTAGTTACTAACTTTGCTGTATCTTTTTCTGAGTTATCATTATACTTCTCAGACAACGTTAGTTGTTGTTTTTTTCCCAAGATATTTGAATTGTTTTCTATATTAACTGCATTTTTAACTTGATTACCTATTAATTGTGAATTTACTATCTTTGGAGAACTTTGTTCAAATGAGAAATCTAATTTGGTATTGTTCACACTGTTTCTTTTCTTACTCTGTGATTGTTTTTTTGGGGTGGATTTACAAATTTCCTGTAATTTGCTAACCCGAGTGTCAGATGAAGCAACCTGTTTTTTTAGACAACTGTTTTCTGTTAGAAGATTTAATATTTCGTTGTCGGCTATTTCTAATTTTTCTTTCAGTTCAGAAACCTGTTTCTGTAACTTCTCAATTTTTTCGAAAGGATCTGGTTGTAAATTTGGGCAGCTTCTGTTTAATTTTGAGTTAGATTGTAACATCAGTGACAGGTCCTCAACTTCCTCGTCAAGTGATAATGCTTCAAATGAATTTTCGGTAGGTATTTTCGAGTTAGTTTGCTTGCGGATGGTAACGTTATTCTTTGGCGATGGTGTTGAAGTTTCTCGTTCCTTCAATACTGGTTGTTTTTGCTTTTTAGAGTGCACACATTCAGCACACTTCCATGCAGCTTTCTTTTTAGCTTCCATTAAGTTAAATTGCTTTTCTGACCTATTCGAGCACAGAATATGATACGCATTCTGACAAAATGAGCAGCGCAAAAAGTTTTTGTCGGAAATAGCTCGTCTACATTTAAAGCAGTTGCAAACCATATTGCCAAAACAAAAATTCAAAAATGTATAGCAAAAAGAAATTCGTATTGCGGAGATTTGAACCCGCTAGCTTTGCTTCGGCAGTCCAAGCGTTGTACTCTAGGCTACAACGCTATGATTTAATCTTACGAAATTAGCGATCAGTATTGACTTGTGTGTAATGTGCCTGCAGTGACTCGTTTAAAACCTGTTTGCGCGGTCATTGGCCATCAACCCGAACACACAACACTGCACACCGTCGCGTCGAACTATTTTAATTTTAACGAATCTCGATTAGAGAAAATCAGTTATTTAAGCACTTGTATTTAACTTATTTGAAAAAATGTTTTCATAAACACAATCCTTGTTTTACAGGGTATGCACTGATATATAATTTTGACACAACAAATAACTTTTTTAACACTTAAGACAATTAAAATGACGGAGTAAAAAGTAACGTGTGTTAACCGTAACGCGCTTCCGAGCGATCTCTCGTCTAATCTATACAACCAGTTAGTATAATGAGATGAACGAAATATGTTCAGTTGTTCACTTCAACTATTCATTATTTTGATACCCATCTTCCCATCACTAAGATTCATAGACAAGATAGAGTACTTTATGTCAAAACACTGTCATTACTGTCAACAGATTTTGTGATCATTACGTTAATTGATTATATTTTGAAAAAAACTATACATTTCAATGATATTTGTATGTTTATCGAAGCGTGATGTTTCTTTTATTAGGTCTAGTCTGTTGTGAATGGCCAAATATATATGATTATGACGAAAACTTGTGATTTTGTAACGGAGGTATGTTTGTTTACATTTTAAGAAAAAAAAAATTTTGATAATTATCGCATGTCTGGCAACACTGGTTCCGAGCCTCAGGGGCGCGTTCCTGCAATTATTAGTCGATCTAAATTGCTCCAAGGTACCTGGAACGACATATAAAGCTCCTTTCAAAATATGGAATTGACAGCGATGTTTTAGGTGATAAAATATTTATCTACATTTTTATTAAATGGGTCTTATATGACCGGTATATTACTTTTCTCTATGGTCTTATTACGTAATTACTAGGAGGAAGTATCTATGATGGAGAAGACATTTATATTCTGTTGGTTGTGAGACAAGAATGGTAATATATAGGCTTGCATTAGTTTGAAAGAGACAGCATCAGTTTGTTTTGTCTTGCTCTGCGTATGCGAATTTTTGTATGCCACATTTCGCATCTGTGCAGACAAATTTGTTCGGTGCTTGAAAGTGTCCTATTTTTCGTAAAACGATTTTGATGTGTATATTAAAAATTGTAAGTTAAATTCGACGCTGCTGCGTCCACCAAACATGGTGAAATGCAGAATTCTTGGTTGTAAAAACAGAACTGAACGAAATATTGGACACGTTACGTATCATATGTAAATGCTATTTTTCATATGTCTGTACCATTATTACACATTCTATGCGAATCAAATATGAATTTCTGATCATAGCATGCATGTCTGCGTGTTAAATAATTTCTTGATTTTGAGATTGTAATCCATAAAAATTAAGTAGTGTTCTTTTGTCTGTCTGTCTCGCTCTACTATGATGAAATTTGTTCGAGGAGAAAAGAGAGTGTGAATATAGATCAAAAATTATACTTTTTCGAATTATAGCAATTTTCGGAATACCAGCTCATAACCGAAGATTTTTCCCATAAAAGTGGGTAATTTTGTATGTACCACTTTTGACCAATTATGCAGTAAAATTAACGCAATTAAATTTTGATTTGAAGTTTTCATAAGGATGCTGTCCTTCATCGTGTATGGATTCATGCAACAGGACGACAAAATTAATTAAATTAAAAATAAATTAATTAAATTGTAAGTGATGCCAAAATGTTAAATCTCGATGTTATTCACACATATGTTTTATATACCATAAAGCTATTAATACATTATTACTTTGTTTTATTTTAAGTGACGAACTTTGTTTTATGTTAAGGTACGAAGGTTTGTATGAGTTTGTTACTCATACAAACCCTCAAGTCACTCAACACCGAAGTTTTTAACGAAATTTCGCATATAGATTCCGTAGGACCTGGATTAATACATTGGCTACCTTTATTCCGAGATATTGGGTATTATCGGGGGACTACGACATAACTATTCCACGCGGTTGAGTCCACAGGCGCAAGCTAGTTATCCAATTGTAGTACCATGGGTTAAGTTACGTAGGTAAACAGTTATTTGGACCTCTTAATTTAATTAGTAGGATTTTTGGTCCCACGTCCACTAAACCAATATAAAAATTTGCATTTATAAATGACAGATCTTGATGAAATTTGATACCTACATATATTTAGATAGCTTAAGTCGTATAACATGTAACTCAACCATTAAGTAGATTAACATTGAACTATACTGTAATTACCGAGGTTCTCAAAGGGATCGCGGCCCAACCAAGTTCTATGTGTGCGAAATTATATGTATTGAACTAACAAAAATGCCATAGTTTTACTACCAAAATATATACTGTACGTTTCAGTTAGTTTTAGAATCATGGTAATTTTCTAAAACTAGCTGACCTGGTTTCTCTGCCATTAAGGGGACCGTTCAATCTGTAGCGAGAAAATCAAAATTTAACAGTCTGTCTATTTGTTGCGAGATCGAATAACATATGTAGGTATATGATTATTTAATTTACTCAAATCAGAGATCCTGTTTAGAGTATTTAGTTATTGCATCTTACATATTTGTATCTGATTTCATATATTTCTCTACTAATCAGAAAAAAACAGTTAAGAAACAGTTATATATTTGTAAGTTATGATGCCAAAATACTTTAGGGTACAATTTCCGATTTGCGCAATTTAAAAACAATACACGTACTAAAGTTATCCGACCTAGCAACATACATTAAATTTTTAATTCCCCGATTTAACAAATTGAACGGTCCAGTCCACCTTAAGCAAGTACCATGCAAATTCTAATTTTTTCAGTAGGCGCGGCAATATGTTTTCTAAAAGCTTCATTGTAATTTGGGTAATGTAATGTTTGGGTAATATATGGGACACTAGCAATTCTGCAATATTAGGTATTTATACTCTGTCTCTATCGGGTATACGCGAATAGCTACTCCATCATAGATACTTCCTCCTAGCGTAATTACAATGCTTTGACGATATACTGCCAATGTCTTGTCTGTGTGGCCAGTGTATGGTATAAGAAAACAATTTAACGGTCTAAAGATCTCAGCATGTGTATTGAATATTAATTAGTCAAAAATATATGACATATAAAAAATATGTTACAACTTAATATTGTTATTTTTTATTTAGATTTTAAAATTACTTAAAATATAAATAAAAGGAGTGAAAACAAGTGATAGGAGAGATTTAAAGTGGACAGGGCGAGGGATATCACAATTTAGAATATCATATCAAGAATAAGAAAGTTTCGGGCAATTGAAAAAAATATGATCAAAAGTACCTTCCATTATGCCTCATTCACAAATTGAGTGATCTCTGACCCTAATTTTAGCAAGAAAAGCCGGAGAACAGAGATGACCTAAACGTGAACGAATTATTATTGAAATATACAATTTATCAATTTTTTTTTAATTTGAAAACCAAGGTTTAGAAGGAATTTGCCGTTGAATATTACCAAAACGTCTACCTTTGATATATTTTGATCTATCCCAGAGAGATGACCAGTTATTTATCAAATCTTTTTTGCTAGAATACGTAAATCTCTAGCAATGTATTTCGAGTAATCATCAAGGTCAGTTATAATCGCTTGCTTAGCCAAATTTTCAACAGTTTCATTTCCTTCAATACCGCAATGTCCAGGAATCCAAGCTAATACTACATTTACTCCAGAAGAGTGACACTTGTATAATATTTTTCTAATTTCCAAGTTAGTCCAAAGCATGTCTTTAGAGCGGAATGGAAATTTAGATACATCTTGTAAACAACTTCGAGAATCCGAATAAAATATAGATTTATTTATTTTATGTGATTTGACATATTTAACCGCTTTTAAAAGAGCAACAGATTCACCTGAGTATACAGGGATAAACAAGGAGGACATCGATAATTGAAAATTATCTTATATTTAGGAATCCAAACAGCTGAACCAACGAAACTGTCATCATCTAACTTTGATGCATCCGTAAAAATGGGTATCCAATCCGACCAATGACGATTACCTCTAAGTGGGGTCACTATGACGTCGTCTCGCACTAAAGATCCTAGCTATTGGTAACTCTTTCACATGGCATTGTGAAAAACATAGGTCAATAGGCGTCAAATTCTGCACCCCCATTCGCTACCGCTGTTACACAAACGAGATTAGAGATATTTGAGATAAAAAAAAAAAATACGAAAATTTCATGTCCAATTGACCCCTAATTTTTTGTAGTTTTGTCTGGAGGATACTTATAGCTACTAATTCCGTTAGGTGACCCCCACCCCAAACTTCTACTTCTCTAGGCTCAAATGGACAAACTTATCTGGATGCAAGTGGGCTACCGGTGGGGCTAGACGACGTCGTATCGAACTAAAAATGCTAGTAAATGGTGCCTCTTTCACATGGCATTGAAAAAAACGTAAATACTTCGAAAATGTTGAAAATGTTTCCCCCAAAGTTAAGGTCGAGGACGTTTGTTGAACTCCCAGGAGGTCATTAAATCGAAAAAAAAATTTTTTTTTACCGCCACCTAGGGTACAAACCAACCGAAAAAAATTAGCAATCCAAAAAAGGACGGGGAAATCTCAATATGAAAATTGAAACAAAACTAATGCCATTTTCGCATGGAATTATTAAGGTACGTCGTACTTATTACTTCCATGCATTTACGTGTTCTACATATACTTAATCTGTGTTGGATAGTTTGACTTTGACTGTCAAATGTCAATATCAATGCTAAAAGTCAAAACAAAACTGTTAAAATAAAAAAGTGAGGCTAGATTTAATTCGCTCTAGAACAAAAGCTAATGGATTTTATGTATTAATTAAGCCTACTTTATTAATGTTATAAAATGACATCTATTAACAAAGGTGTGAAAATTTTACAGAAGTTATTCTAACCTATTTTCGCTGTACAGAAAATAATAAACCTTCTAATATTTTCCAGCTCTTCTGCAGCCGCAGATAGTTACTACCATCGCTAAAAGATTTCGTGGCAAGATTAACATTCAAAAACCCCGAAAGCCCCATTTCGAGAGGCAACTTCTAATCGACCTAGCCAAACCTGTCCACGCTCTACCTAATTGGACCATTCCAGACATTGTACTATGCGGTAAAGGAGATAAAACATGGAAGCAAGAAGTGGATAACCCTTTCGAAAGAATCTTAGCTAAAGAATGCCTTGATTGGTTCAATACCTCCAAAATGGTTGTATTCCTTCATGTAAATTCAATTAGTATGGAAGACAAAACTCCTATATTTGCTAAACTAACAAAAAATAATATGCATTTGAGAACTTATGGTAAGAAAATAGTCAGTATGGCCACTACTGGCACTCGATATGAAGCTGTGAACCACTTGTTTACTTCTCACCAAAATATTATATTTGGACAGCCGGAGAATGCTGCAAAAATTTTCAAAATATTAAAAAAAACTCCTCAGCTGGTTGTTATGGGTATGTAATTTCATTGGTCCATGATGTTTTGTAGCTTAACTCTAAAAATAACTTAAACAATAGAATCCTGTCAACCAACATCTGATCTTTAATGGGCCTTATTAGTACTTTAGTACCTGGAATTGTAACTGGCTCTATATCACAGCTGCTACTGAGTTCTTCTATTCCATTTTGTAAAAAATGATTGTTTAATGCTCGACATTTAAGAAACTTTATGTGTGTAATATAATTACTTTTCAGCTGGCATTATCCAAGACAGGTTGATGTCAAAGAATGAACTTGTCGAGTTCAGTAAGATGCCAAGCCTTGAATCAGCCCGTAGCCAGCTGTGTGCTGTCCTCGAGAGTGCTGGATCCAGCGTAGTCAGCCAAATAAACCAGAGCCAACAGATCCTCGTTTCACATCTGGACAAGCATGTAGAACTACAGAACAAACCTTCAGAAGTGCCTGATCAAATAGATAGTTAAAATAAGCATTTTGAGTAATTAGTATACTTTTAAATAAAGTATTTGTTGTTTATTTAAGAAGTAAATAAAAATGTAAAATGCCTAAAAAACTGCATGCACTGAACCTAGACCAAAGAAACTAAACTTAACTACATATAGAGTATCATTGAATGGAATGATACCAACACCTCAAAATCCTGGAACACATCTGATTATGGCTAGACAGCTGATTGCAGATAACAAAGAGGAAGAAAAAAAAATATGTAGTAAAATGTAAGTATACCCTTATTTTCTCAAGGTGATAAGATTCCTCTGAGTGTCAACATCAACAACCTGTTAATAATGTCAAACTATGAAATTTGGTACATAGGTAAATAGAATTTGCAAGTTAGAACATGAGTGAAATTGATTAAGGGGTTGTGGAGAAACAGGGTTAGAAATTTTCGAAGTCACAAAACTGGGTCAATTAGAATATTGCATGTAAATTCATTATTTACACATTTCAAGACAATATTTTGATTAATTTTAGACCTCACTGTTATATTGTCAACCCAAAATGCCTAAATCCAGTAAGGATCTAAATGTTGACCGGCATGATCCTCATAACACCCTCGACTGTTATTGGGATATGACTATTATAAATATTAACAAATATTTTTAAAAGTATTGTAAGAAAACATTAAATAATACTTTAATAAAACACTTATTAAAGTATAAAAATACATATCTAGTGACAATTCCGCCTAATTTTCCTGTTGAGCCTACATGACGTCACAAACGCCACGCAGCCTAACCGGAAGAATATTCTACTAGTTCATAATAATATAGTGCTATATAATGAAATTTATGAAAAACATCATAGTATTTTTTTCTTATTGCCTATTTTTCATCAAGCCCAGTGGCTTGATGAAAAATAGGCAAAGGAGAGGAGAGAGTGGTAGGATAGATGGTTAAAAATTAAGATAAGAGACTTGCACACTTAGGGTTCTGTACCAATATGGAATGTACCAAACAATTGTTAATTTAATTACTGTTTCTATGATGAAAAAAAATTTATTAAGAAAAAGAAAAACATACCAAAGATACAGCCCGTTAAATATCAGAAGGATGGACAGCTGAAGCTTAGTAATTCCATTTTCTAGTATGGAACCCTAAAAAGAAATATTTTTAATAATAAAAATAGAAAAGAACTATGAACTAATAGCTTAGTTAGACAGTAGTATGGTACTGATTTTGTGTAGGTAAAATATTAACATGAGTCAAACACATTCATTATTGATTCTGAATCCATATCAACAATACAGTATTGTTGATATGATAATAATGACCTTAGTGAATATACATACATTTGTGCAGAAAGTAAGTATGTATATACTTTTCTAAAAATTTTTTTGTTATAAATAAGCAATGCATTCAAAGAGCTGATGTATGAGTGATTATTATCTCACCTGATGGCATTAAACATATAATAATACTACTAAGTGATGATGTGGTTGAAGATGTTGTTCAGACTAACCTAGAATTACTGGCTCTTTGCTAACGGAACACACCATTAGGTGCTTGGTGACAGATTGTCTACTTGAGCGTGGTAGCTAGCCAGGAGGGTATTCGCAAAATGCCCGAGTGCCATGCAAAATGATTGATGATTAGTCCATGCTGATTGGCTTACAACATGCCTAGAATACTATACTTATATAGAAACAGGGATAGGATTTGGGATTACATATGTGAAAATTGTTTAATTACTAGAATTTTACCAGTGGTTACCTAGACAATAAAGAAAGAAAAGTACATAACATACCTACCTGCCAACAATAGATTACCATAACTCATAACCACCAAAATTGCAAAAATATTGATAGAATTAAATACCATATCTTTTAAATGAAATACCATATCTGACATAGTAAACAAATTATGAATTTCAAAATTCAATATAATAATTTTGATTGACATAATATAGTAGTATTGTAATTGTAGTGTTACTACCTTTTATGTTCTGTATTCTATACTAATCTTTATAAATAAAAATTACGTGACACGTTGTTTGTCCGCGATGGACTCCTAAAATACGGAACCAATTTTAAATTTGATTTGCAATTTGATCCAAATTGAAAGATAGGATAGCTTACATCTCAATTTATAGTCGTAATTACCTGTGCGAAGTCGGGGCGGGCCGCTAGTATTACCTATATAGAGGAAAGATTTGTATTTTTGTATGCAACAAATAAACTTAAAAACTACCCGACCGATTTGGATGAAATTTGGTATGGAAATAGTTTGAGACCCAGGGAAGGACATAGGATACTTTTTATCCAACTGCGCAAAAAGGTTAATGATTTTGCGCGATAACCGCGGGCGCGGAGCCGCGGCCGGAAAGCTAGTGTGAGATAAATGTAATTGAACCTATGTCGTTTTATCTAAATAAATTAATACATATTGCTTTGTACAAAAAGATTTGCTATTACTGAAAATTAGAGATATACCTACTATAAGTATGACGAGTCACCTTCATAGCTTTCTTGATTTAACTGCTTGCATTGCTATTGATTGTAGTTTCGGAGACTTTATTACTTGGTAGTTGTCTGCTATTTTGAATTGCAGATAAGTATTTTACATCTATTAGACACTCCACCTTATTGAGTCCTGTAAATGCACACATCAAAAAAGTCTAAGCAACATGTAGGAATTTATATTTTAGGATGGTTCTTCACATTATAACGTTTGTATTTTATTATCGACTAAGGGAAAAATACCGGAAGGTGGGCAGCAGCGCCTTCTGAGAAATTCACACCAATAACTGCGATCCCCAAGACGCCTGCCAAGCGTGGGGATTATGGCAAAACCCCTCTTTGGGGGAGGCCTTTGTTCAACGGTGGACGTCTTCCGGCTGATGATGATGATGATTTTATTATCTAAATATTTTTAGTGTCTTAATGATGCTCTTATCTTCAATAGTTCTTTTAATAACATAAATTAACAATATTGAATATGTACAAACAGTACAATACTGTACAGGCTAAGGTACCTACAAAAGAAACTAAACTTTTTTTAACAAAATGAAATTTCTAAAGTAAATTAATTTATTGTGAAAGAATTGGATAATTTAATACTAGGTATGGCCTCCTCTGGTATTCAAAACTTGTCGGTTATTATAACGATTATTCATAGAATTAATGAGACTGTTTATGTCATCTTGCAGCAATCGCTCCCAATGGAATTGTAGCAAATCCTTCAGCTGTTGGGTTGTTGTCACTCCGTCCAAGTCCTTCAAAACACGTCTCTGGAGCATGTCCCATGCGTGCTCGACGGGGTTGAGGTCTGGTGATTGTATAGGCCAGGGCAATACCCGGATGTTCTCCGTTGCCAAGTATTCACTGGTTCGCCGAGCTGTATGCGAACGCGCATTGTCATGCATTAACGTAAAATCGGAGCCAAAGGTTGGTGCAAATGGATGGACAAAAGGTCTAAGAGTATCCTCAACATAATTTTCAGCGTTCTTGTTTCCATTTAACGAGCTCAGTTCGCCTGTTCTTTATAATACCCGCCCAAACCATAATTGAGCCGCTGTATGGATGAACTTCCTGAACGCACCTGAGCCTTTGAGTATTTCCGGGCTCACGGACGGTATACTCTCATCCTTCTTGTATCAAGCTTGAACCCGAATCGCGACTCATCGGAAAACATAATTTTATCCAATTACTCCTGGGTCCATGTTCTGCGTTCTCTACACCATTCAATTTGACGAGCGCGATTCCCGTGACGTATCGTTGTGCACCTGATTGGTCGTCGAGCTCGTAGGCCGTACTCATGCAGTCGATTTCGCACGGTTTGAGGACCAACAACAACACCACTTGAATTCTGTAGCCTCAAACTTATCTCTCGAGCGGTTAACATCAGCTAGCGTCTTGCAGTCAGTTATATGTACCGGTCTTGCCGAGTGGTTGTAGTCCTTCCACGGCCTGAATGCTGTTCAGCGGGGTCTCCTGTATTATTGTAGCGCTGCCAAAGACGACAAATAACGCTTCTATGAATACCAAAATGCCGAGATACCTGATATTGATTTCTTCCCGCTTGCAACACCCCTACAGTTCTTTGCATTTGATCTGCCGTCAAATGACGTCGCTCCATGATGTAAAGAATGTCTCACAATCCAATTTTGTCGCTAACTTTATCCAAATTGTTGGTAAAATTATAAAATCAAGACTAAACGTATAGCAATAAAAACGCACTTAAATTCAAACAAATTCGCATTCGTTTAAATTTTATCAAAAAGCAAAACATAATCGAAAAGTTTTTTTTACAACCATCCAGTATGTCATCAAAAACAAAAAAGTTTATATACCCACGCACTTTGAGTGAGTAAAGACTTAAAAAATATTAATATAATTGGTAAAATTTGTTGACATGATGCATGTTGCTTAGACTTTTGTGATGTGTGTAATATGAAATATAGGTAAGTACCTGCATACGGATCAAACATAAGTAAATCATAATAATATGTACAAACATATCTACATAAGTACCTACAACGGGAGAAGCAGCACCCGTTCCTCGAACACGGCAATGTCAAATCAAGCGACGTCTCGTGATTGAGTGTCAGTAGTGTGCATAATTATGTCCGTCTACTGCACGCTTGTCCAGCCTTTGTCATTAATTAAAACGTATTATATACAATGGAAGTGTAGCTGTGGACATTTTATGCTAAGTAGAATTTTCGCCACATTATATTGTCGTGACATTAGAGCGTACCCTATTTTCCTTTTTTATTTAAATCGATGACATTCAAGGTGCCTACATTTTTAAGCAATGACGGCCCTGACAATGGCAAAGTCACAGATGACAATACTAGACAATGAATTGCAGTGCAGAAGGTTCTAAACCCGCCGCTTGAGTTTCACTGCATGTTGGTGCAGTATTATAGGCTGGATAGCTACCACCCTCTAGTAGAAAATCTATCTCTAAGAATCCCACCAACTTTTTTTTATGTTTTTATGATGGTTCAAGCACGAGGTCTAACAGTTGCAGTTCGTTGCAAGTGGCGAACTGCACTGCGTCATCACCCTGTAATTCCACCGGCACCCATGTCCTTCAAACCGGAACACAGTAATGTGAACAATACTCGGAATAGGTAAGCATGATGGCAAGACCTCCCCGGACGAACTCGCACAAAGAGTTCTTATTTCCTTGAGAGCCTGTTTCCATTCCAGCTCAAGTTTACCATCTCCGACCACATCCTCATTTACCATCAGGGAGCTTGGCAAGGGCTAGCCAGCTAGTAAGGCTAGTAACTAGTAAGCAAGGATACAAGAGTGTAACTGTAAAGACAGTAAATAAAATCTCTATTCAAATTATTTATTTTAAACGCAATCTTTGGCAGGAGTTATATACAACTTACAACCTAATTCCGAAAGAGATCAAATTCGTATTGACTATTAAAGAGAAGGGACATTTAAAAACCTTACATAATAATACTTGAGCAACATTGATGCGTATTGGAAGTGTTACCACAAATAAAAAGAAAATCTTAAGTCTAAAAAACATAAAATAAGAAGCCTATGATATAGTGTAGATTTTGTGTAGACAGGTTACGTTTGGATGTTGACTTATGGTGTTAGTTAGTTATGGACAGAATAGATTAAAAAAAAATGACTAGAGACTGTAATTTTATGTGAAAAATACGTTACGACTTAGAACCTGGAAGTTGATAAAAACTCCATAAAAATCAATGAAATAGATTCTACATTCATATAACTAAAATGATGCTAAATTGTATTGCCCTCTTACTATTTGTAATTTAAACCAACACACCAGCGTTACCAAATGGGAAGTGTATTCATAGAGCTTTCCATTTAGACTTATTAGCATTATATGTTTATATACCAAAAGCTTGACATTATGCAGACATGTCCTTCATATGTATGCTTCTGGTTCGCAAGTTTTTTTTTATTCTATTATTTGATGTAGCTCTAAATGTTACAATCAGAATTCCTTTACATAGCTATTTTTCCGATTAATTTTAAAAGTACGTGCATAATTTTTCGGACAACTATAATACCAGAAGCATAGGTATTGGCCTTAATGACATGCATGCTCAATATCACTGTGTTGTGATCACTTGGTATTCAAAAAGTAATGAACCTACGTTTGGACACCGAATATTAAGGAAAGCGCCATAAATACACTTGCCTTAAGGGTGAACTGACCGCTCACGTTTCCATACAAACGTGGAAAGGTTACTCCCTTATTTAGAGGTTTAAGACCCAGAACTAAGCGGGATATCGATTGATCGCTACTATATCTAGGCTTGTAGCTTAACACATTTTATAAAGATAATGTACTTAAAAGTTATAAGCCTCGAAACGTTTTCATATTATATTTGAAAAGATCGTAACGGAAGCCTAGATAATCTAAACAAAAAAAAGTAAATCAACATCCCTATTATATAAGAATTAGTTTGCCTCTTTCACCTATGTGAGCAATTGTTCATTGAGTGGCAGTAAGGCGACTGGTCGCACTCGCCAATGCCGTCAGGGCGACTGCAGCCTCTACCTCATCCCTGTCATGTCGCGATACAGTGTTAATAGTAATACGTTGTACTTTGGTCTCATGCCTTCGTTTTTTCTCGTCCGCCCACCAGGAGTAGTTACTCTCGCTAGGTTGAAACCGCGCCGCACTCTCCAACCATTTACTCAACAGCATTGGGCCTGATATGTTCTTGGATACGTCACTATTGATTGTGTCGCTTAGCTCGATACTGTAGGAGTTGTTGTTGTCGCAGGTGTCTTTCAAAGTTGAGGATGAGTCTGAATCTTGTTGGAAGTCTCTTTCTGGACTGTCTCCGAATTCCGCGTTGATGTCTAAGTGAAGTTCGGAGCTGGTGGGTTCAGGCTCACTCCAAATGCTGTCTTCTGAGCAAATACTAAATTGCTCAACGTTGCCCTGTGCTCGGTCATTGTATGTGCGAATGAGATGTCCCCATGTTTGTTGGTTGCGTTCCACATTCACGTTTTTTAACTTCCTCCGCCAGTTTGCAAACCAATTGCAGATCTGAAACACAAAACATTTGTTTAAAAATGTAACACCTACTTTTAGATGACTGACAAGACGCAGTTTTTAAAATTCACGTTCATAGAGGATTGTGACATCTTTCTGTCAGCAAACCTGTTCTCGTATCATTTTACATGATGCGAGTCAATGCGCTGATAAACTGAACAAAACACTGTAGTCAAGAAAGCAGTGACAAAAATAGTGCCTATTTATGTACAAATAGCAATATCTGGCATCGGTCCAATTAGGTTGCTGGTAGGTACAGACTAAAGACCTGGTGCCTCTGCTCAAGAAATAAAAAAAACAATATCTTAAGTTTGTAAAATGTAATAAATAAGAATCTTACTTGAATATAAGTGAGACCAGTTTCCCGAGATAAATATTTCTTCTCCTCTCGATTGGGGTAAGGGTTCTCTCTTCGCCGCACAAGCCAATCTTTCAGGAATCTCTTTATTTCAGGCGTAAAAAGCCTTTTTTGTGGGCGCTGCCCAGCCACTAAACTTCTCCTGAAAACATACAAAACATATTTTATTGCACTAACAAGATGCATGCGCATGTTACCTACGAAAGTTTATTGATACGTCATAAACAAGTGAGAGACAAGTTTTTTATTATAGTGTTAGTTTTTGTGAAGGCCGTTCATGTCCACAATATTTGTATGTGACGCACAAAGAAATAATTTCATAAAGACTGAAAGTAATGAGTCATGTTTTAGGTACACACCGAGTATAGCGCCTGTTTCTGACTGGCCTTGTCGATTTCCCACCTTCCTCCTTAGCTGTGGGGCCATCCATGTTGTATCCTGCGCTCGTTCTTTGAATAAGTGTCATCGGATCACGATTAACTCAGGTTAAACTTAGATGTGGGACTGAATATATGTAATCCTTTATACAGAATCCGTAGGGTTCGTCAGCACGTGCAAGGGCTCTACGGCTTGCGACACGACTCGTGTCTCGCAACGCTGCCGCTGCGGGGGATGCTCACCGATCTATTAAAAAAATAAGGACATGATGACACAAATAGATCGTCTTTCGAAGAGCACAATACACTGTCTAATTAATACGAACAGTTAGATAGGCAACACATTGTTCTGCCCGCGGTTGTGCGTTGATGTAACCGAAACATGACGGCCACATTCCTCGGTTCACTTATAGATGTTAGCACTCCTCGGCACTTTGCGATCGTGCAGAACACCGTTTTAATAAACACCAATCCAAAAATGTAGAGCGCACTTTACATAGGTGCATTGTTTTAGGGTTTTGTATTCAGCAATTTACATTACGAACAAAAAACATGCTAACTGTTACGTGTGCCGTCGAGGGTCAATGTTCTTGTTTTCGTGCGGTAAAGTGTAAATCAGTGTTGAATAATGATTTTTGAATGGAAGACGCACCGTTTGCTTCTTTTGAGTGATTTCACTAATAATTGATGCACTGATGTTGAGATTATTAAGATGTGTGATTTTCACGTACCTGTGTGCGGGAAAGCTCGGGGACTGTGTGAAAATGGCGTCGGATAAGAGCGACAGCAGCGCCGCGGCGCGGGCGCATCCCCGCTGCAAATCCGTGTTATTTTCAGGATCTCTCCCGCGATGTCTTCAAAAACATAATACAATAGGTAAAAGTATCGAAAGAAACTAGCTGCATAAATTTGCACATCTGTTGTTTATACTTATTACGACACGGTGCAAATGTGAATGCGTGCTTGTTTTTTTATTTTTTCCTTAGCTCTTTTGTTTTTTCTTTACGTTTTACTGACACAACATTTTGTCCATATGTCAAAAATGTTTTTGTTTGTGGCTGTGTATAAAATTGCATGATAATAAAACGTTCATTGCACTTGAGTTGCAATTTTATTGCTTTTATTGGTATGCCATAATCCATGAAAAGAACTCTTTTTATACCTTTGTTATCAGTCGCTTGTAACCTGATCTTTGTGCTCTATTGTCTTTTGTCTTATTAGTTGAATCGCCAGCACGCGAGTTTTTACATGACTACCCAAAAAGAAGTGTTATATTTTTAAGGCTCATGTGTGAGTCTTTAATTCACCATACATTTTAAATTCCTAAACAGATTGGATGTATGGGGTATCATTAAAACCCCAAACATCAATCTGAGTGACACTATCTATAAGTTTTTGGTAGGGCAGTTGTGTTTTTAAGTTTGAATATTTATAATTCTATTCCTAATGGTGAATGATATATATACCCAAATATCCATTTACAACACCTTACACCTTACAATATATAAGACCAATGTTTTATTTTAAACTATAAAAACTAATGATAGTGAAATATATATATATATATATATTATTATTTTTATATTTATTATTGGTAATTTAATTTTTGTTTCTAAATTACAAGCACTATCGCGTGCTAAGCCAAAATAAAATTTACAAAACTTTTAGAGTACAAAATTTCGCACCTCGGGTGGGAATCTAATTCACATCCCCGATTTTACTCTAGTAGTCTGGTTGGTGACCACGCATATTCCCCTATGACTGTTTTAAATTATTACAATTAGAGCACGAATTTTAGCGCAATCAATACTCGATGGCACCCATCACATTAAACCGGGAGACGTGGGTTCGATTCCCACTCGAAGTGAGAAATTGTGTACTCTAAAGATTTATTAATGTGATTTCAAATTTATCTTCTATTCCTTCATGTCATACTGTTTATTAACATATTTACTCAGAAGTACATACGTAAAATACTGAAAAAAAAAACACTAATAAAAATTGCAGTATTCTTCACTCCTCCGTGGGGTGCCGGGCTAGAATAGCACCCCCCATCTCTTCCTGTGGGAGTCATAAGATGAGAACAAGGGAACAATACCAGAAAGTGAGCTGCAGAGCCAAATCTATCCAAAATTGCAAAAGGAGAGCTCTTGGTCGGTAGCCATTCCAGTGGCTTTTGTGATGGTGGTGAGGATATTGAAAATGACAATGGCACTTGCTGTTCAGTCATATTGTAATAATAGTAATAACTTTATTAACACAATACAATGAATCTTAATTCGTAAATATATATAAAGCGATTACATTATATCAATACAAAACCAACTCGTTAATATAGTAATAAGTATTTAACGGGACTTAATCGCGATAAAACATGTATATATATTTATTTACTTTGACGTTTTATACTATGATATATATTATACTCATAAAAATGTGTTCAAGTCGCGAAAGTCTAAAAACTTACAACTCCATAATATTGCCTATAGGTACGTGTATTTATATTGCAAAAGACCAAGATCTTATGATAGGTATTATCAAAAAAGTGTATACGACTAAGTACCTAAATAATCATAAATTTTTTTTCTTATTTACCAGAATTAAGGTCCTGAATTTACACAAAAATCTTACTGTCCCGATTAATTGAGTAATAATAATAATGCTTATTGACATTACTTATGAGACTAATTTAACCATATGAATAAGACCCATATATATGGACTATGAATATAAGGTAGGTTTTTTCTTTTTATGTGATTGTGATGGAACAAGCACGAGGCTCTCCTGATGTTAAGCGGATTAACCTCTGCCTATAACAGATACATTTCGTCATGTGACGAATTGCACTGCGCCCGTCATACTGAGACATACAGTTGTTGAGTCCCAAGTGCCTGTAATTTTTCTGGCTCTCAAGGACTGCTGCCGGAACACACTGTTAGGTGCTTGGCGACAGATTTTCTTCTTGAGAGTGGTCGCTGGAAGGGCATTCGCAAAATGCCCTTCCACCATGCGGTGAAGCTCAAGCCTGCGGCATGGCATTCCATAGCTATAACCACTTGACCATCATTTTGATTTTTGCCAACGTATATAACATTAGAATTTACTACTGTTAGGTATATAGTATGTGCACCTTGTTGACAAAATATATTGTTTGAAGCAGATGGCATCTGAACTACTGATAAAACTGTATTTTTGATGCCAAGAGTAGATCCTGCCAGGGTGGGTACCCAGCCCGATATAACATAATTCGACACGGGAAAAGTCACGGCCGAAAACTAGTTTAAAAACGTTGTGAATTGAAATGAGTATTAAATATTTTTTATGAATTTTTAATTTGTCAACCTTTATGTTCCAGTGCTCTTGAATGTATAAATCGTTTCACGGAAATATATCAAAACCTGTTACAATTTTTTAAATTGTTTATTCGTCTTGATTGAACGCACCCGTGTAGTATCTCAACCTACGGCAAAATATTTAAATGTTATTCACTGAGTGGAGTAAAGTATAAAATAGTTGTTTTTGCATGGTCGTAGGGCATTTTGCGAATGCTTCCCTGGCTAGAGCTAGCCAAGAAGGCATTCGCAAAATGGGCATTTTGCGAATGCCTTCTTGGCTATATCATGCAAAAACAACTATTTTATACTTTGCTTTGTGAATATGCAAAGCAAAACAGAGCGCTTTTAATGTCACTCTGCTGTTATCCGTCTGTCCGTCCGCATGTCATGGGTAGTTTTACATATCTAAAATTTATATATATAGAGCTGGTATAGTAGAGTTTAAAAATAATTTTAGTATTATGTTATAAATTTAATTAAGAAGCAGTGATGATAATAGCTATAGACTATTGCGCAGGTGGTGATGGTGTGGTACACTCACAAGCAAAAAAAAAATATGCCGCCTAGCACCTCACGGTGTGTCCCGGCAGCTGTCCTTAAGAGTAGTATACTCTTTGCTACGCGTGTTTACCATTCTTGACCACACCACCTCTTACCAAATTAACAGACTTGCTCCATTTTAATAAAACTAAATATAAGATTAATTTAAGACTAACAAAATTATTGAATTTTACGAATGGAGAAAAGACCATCTGGTAGAGTACCATCTGGTAATTAATTACCAGTATCCTTTGTGGAACCCAGTAATCGCGTTAAAAACGAATGCTCTAGTAACTAGCATCTAATTACGAAGATTTTGTATGCTATCGTAAGTAGTTACAAACAAACCACCGGCTTCGGACGCGACCGAAGCCGAAAAGTTGTATGTTCTATTTACACCTCTATGGCATGGAACATATAATAATACTTCTATGGTTCTACTCACACGAGAGCAAAATGTTTTAGGTCTCATGCTTAAACATAACTTCACTAGCTCGAGATTCGCCACAAACCCCAAAAAACTACTTTGCTCACTTATTGACCTGATACATTTATATACTTATTTTGAATGAGTTGAAAATTAAAATAACCTTAAATTATAACTATATAAATGTACGAGTATTTTATGTAATTATATATTATTATTTTTGACCTGACTTTTATGACTTCTATATTTGATTTATAGATTTAATTGTGTTTACCTAATAATTAAATGTGCAATATGCAGTCTATGGATATCTGCAGTATATGCAGTAAAGTTCTTTTTAATAAAATTAAAAATTGCATTTTATTAATTAGTTGTCATCTTATTTGTATTTCTAGTATTTTTGGTCTCGGTGAAGAGTATAGCGTTTGTATTCTCATACATAAATATAAAGCAATCCATTAGATACAGAGAAAATAAATTATTCTGATGGATATTATGAATTATGAATCGCACCTCGATTGACTCCGCTATAGTCTCCGCGTACATAAGGAGATATATTCTAAGATAATATATTATATTAAACCATTGTTGTTTATTTTCCTGCTAGATTATACCATGGCGTGCGCTACCTACGCTAATGATTTATTTCTTTATGATTCGTCGTGTGGGCAATAAGTTTTATGTTTAATTTTACATTATGTTGCTCTGGTATTTCCGTATGTATCACGGGATATTTGTCGAGGTAGTTCTTAAAAGATGATGCAACTTCCTATAGCATTGCATGGTATCAACAATCAACATTATGCAGTTACAAAAACGAATGGCCTCCATCAGCTGGTGGAGCAAGGTCCAATGTAAAATATAGCCATACATTTAACTGTTATTTGAAAGTGATATCGCTTGTAAACGAGCAAACTGCGAAAGGTACAATCAAAGTTTACGAGTTCGCCGAACAGGTAGCCCCTGTTAAATTTTACCGCCTGCACCAAATACGATTCAGTAGCAGGTCTCGCCGTCCTTCTCTGGGGTGTGTGTCATACCGTAGGGTGTCCCCCTCGATAGCGTACGATACGAGGTACACATGGTGGCTCTACAAGTTTCAGTAGTAGTTAGTTCTCACAGCACACCACATGCGCCGTGGCCTGCGACAGTTCGGAACGCTCGGTCGCTACGCAGAACCGCGTCATTCACTCGCTTCGCGTCCGCGCTCTATGTTCGCTAAATAACATTTTCGCAGATCATAAAAATGGTAACTGAAAAATGATTCAGTCGTGTTAGATAGAGCGTGCGGAGTGTTTACTTGAGTCTGCGCCGTGCCGGGTCCACGCGTTCTGCCCACGTGCGTTGGTTTATCCGTGTAATCGATTGATTTTTGCGGAATGGGCGAAGAATCTCAAGCCGGTGATGGCAAAGTGGTGTTAAAACGTAAAATTACTTTGTTCAATGGTGTCGGTATCATTATTGGGACTATTATAGGATCCGGAATTTTCATATCTCCGACTGGAGTGTTCAAAAATACAGAGTAAGTCATCGCTCAATTTTCCCGCCTCAATTTGTAATGTCATTGATGCGACTCTACAATTTATTTATGATTTAGAATGCTTTGAATAGTTGGTAGTATGTAGTTCGTTGTTTTTAAAATGAATTACCTATTTACCTATGTACATTTCGAGTGAGGTGTTTTTATTTTATTCTATTCACAAGTAATGATGTTGATGTTAATTTTTTTTACATCCTTACATCGACTTTTTCTGTTAATCTGACGTTTCCGTGATTTGTGCAGATTTATTGTATTTTCTGAGTTCTATGTATAAAATATTTAATAGGATTCAATATGTAGGATTAGAAAAAATATTTTGATGTGTCCACTTTAAGGTTGTAAAAACGGTACAGAAATAATTTATATAAAGAAGCACATACTCAAGTATGTGCTTCTATATGTAAATAAAAATAAAAAACCAATACTTATAACAGGTGATTTTTATTGTAATAACTTTTAAGCAGATCTATTTATTTATTTAATTCACAAAATCCACAGATCTTAATTTTAAATTAACATAGGTAGGTAACCATATAGTGATATTTCTGACATCCAATGACGGATTTATTTTATAGATCATAATTAAGCTTGTGCAACTATATAGTGGACGAACCATGCATCGGTACCTATCGTCCAAGTCCTAATAAGGGTAGGTAGGTGCCTAGGCAATAGTATAGCACTGACTTCAAAAATAAGGTTAATTGTAGTTAGGTATTACTATTTGTAACCAAGGAATTGTTTAGTAAGTACATGTTGAAATATGATGATTCCATTAACTCAAAAGTTATTTAGATATCTTAATTTACAGCATTGAAGTTATGTGTCGACTATCAATGAGATATTAATTCTTAAGGCCGTCACAGATGTCGCTATAATATATATATAGCGCTATATTATAGAGTACATGTGTTACCATAGTGACCTAAAATATATAGCTCTTTAGGTATATATTATAGCGACGTCTGTGACGGGCTACAGGTAAATACTATTTAATATATTCAGTATCTACATAGGTCATTTAGTTTTCCATTATAATGTATGAATGAATCTTTAAAATGAACCTATGAACGCCTTTGATTGCAAAATCAGAAGGAAAATAGTTTTTTCATCCCACCATCTCGGAAAGAGTATTTTTAATCTTCAATATCTGAGTGGAAAAGCCGTTTTTATTCTCTAGAGGATAAAGTAAATTGAATTTAGAACATCGTGTGCACTAAGTTTGTGAATTAAAAAAAAACATTAAACCTATTTACTGCTACCTCTATGGTGCCGAATATATCATACAACTTTTTTTTAATTTGTTAAAAACTCAGACTCGGAACCTTCTTGGTGATCTTTTTTCAATTTGCTTTGTCATTTGCATTTAGTCATTTCCTCGCTGAGGTGGAATGAAAAGTTACGTGTTGCACTCGAGTGCAAAGATTTTTCACCTCGTGCTCTTTTAATTCCCTCGCTAACGCTCAGGATTCTAATTTTTAATCACTCGCTGCGCTCGTGATTCAATTTTAGAATCCTTCGCTTGCTCGGTCATCAAAATTGAACACGCGGTTAAAAGGCAACTTTGCACTGTTGTATAACAAATAACTATTTTAGGTAAGTAGTTACGTCGGTAGCGTGTAGTGAAAAAACGTTGTACATGATCTAATTTAGGTCTTACCTTTTTGAACTTTATTTTAAAATACAATTTTAAGGTAAATTATCCATCTTGGTCTTGTTGTTTCGACTTTTGTACCTAACTATAAGTATTTGCAAGAACAGAATAGGAATAAATAGCTCTTATCTCCCCACAAGAACTAAAGGTACGTTTTAAGAAGTAACTTCCTAAGATGTTACTTGATACCATTACGATCATAAAATTACCATAAAAGCAATAATGCATGTCGAGCTCTGAAGGCCATAAGCATGGAATGTTTAATATTCGCGCCGTCTCATATTGTAAATCATCATGTTTTATGGCTTTAGATTAATGGGTGTCTGTTTTCAGTGTCACTATCGACCCATGTGTCTAAAAAAATAAATCATGTGTCGTCAGTTTTAGGGTTCCGTAACCTAAGAGAAAAACGGAACCCTGCCGAATCGTCGAATGTCACGCACGGGACTCTACTCAACCTCGTACTGGGAATGGTTATAAATCCGAAAAATATGCGTAGAATCCTAAAACCAAATTTTAAAATAAAATTCAATCAAATTTTCAGCGGTCCAGTGCAGAATATTTTAGACGAAAAAATACCACAGCATTTGGCGCCAAATGCTATTGTATTTCTAACCAGAAATTTCAAGTTGAAATATATTCATTTACTTTTTTAAATTAATTAGTTAGGTTCAAGTTGTGAAATTTAGACCATTTTTGTTATGGTGTTTATCTCAATAAGTACATTAGACAAGAATCTGGAATTTCGGTATTAGTTATTTATTATATATTACTAGGTAGGTAGGTAGGTACTACTTACTTACTACCTACACGCATCAAAATATTGAAATTTTGACATTTTGGCAATTTATTAGAACCTTATTGGAGAAAGTCCCGAATGGCACTTGGCCTTTATTTAATATCTTACAGTCAATGTCATTTATTATTTTAATGTCATTGCTTGTAAGTACCTATAAGTACTACCTACCTATTGAAAACTACATATGGAGGCATTGACTTCTATATACTATATCTCGATGTATGGAGGCGATTTAGATCAATAAGGAGCTTGTAATGGAAAATAAAACAAGATATGAATGTATTTCATTCATATCTTGTTTTATTCAAAGTTCAATCTCAACGCGCGTTGCACAAGACGGTTACGACCTTTTGTTTGTCCAAAATCCGAGAAAATAAGGTTTTTCTTAATTAACGAGATTTTAAAACTTATAAAGGATTTCATGTCATATTTAAGCGACAGTTAAATCTGAAAACTCATGATCGAATATCCTTCAGCGCAGATTTGAAGGCAACACGTATATTTTTTCTGAATCCAAATAATGAATTTCTTCAAAGTTACCAAAATCAATCAGGAAAGCGTGCCTACTTCCTACTTTGCTGACCTCTTCTCCAGTGAATGTTGCCAGTAAAGTATATGTATAGATAGTATAGGTAACATCCAGTTGCAGTTCTCGTATTTAAATAAAATTATATTGTCGAAGATATTTTGTGTGTCAGACTGGTGCATTGACTCTTGTAATTAACCTTATTACCTGTTTACAGTACGATAATACCTAAGTTATCTTTGCAAAGTAGATATTCCTTAAGTAATAATATGAATAAAGTAGTTTTGACAGATTTTAGACGTGTGTATCATTATGTTTATAATATATAATAGCGGCCCGCCCCGGCTTCGCACGGGTATTTAACAATAATTTCAAAAATTATTAAAATATTCTATGTTCATCAGATTATTATGTACATCAGGGATAATGTAGGATTCTATTGGTGAAAGAATTTTTGAAATCGGTCCAGTAGTTTCAGAGCCTATTCAATGCAAACACCAATCAAATCTTTTCTCTTTATAATGTTAGTTTAGATTTTACTACCTGTGATTTGTTTTGTTTGAAGTAGGTAGGTATATTATACTGTTTATTTTAAAAGTTAGCGTATCACATACGAGTTTATAGCTGTGTGAGTGACACTGATGATGAAGGAATTGTCTATGAATTAATTAATAGTAATTTATTTAGGATGGGATGTATAATAGTAAACCATTCAAATAATTACCTACGCATAAATAACTAATTAGTTAAGTTAAGTATGTAATTTCAGAAATTTAGTTTTATATACCTACTTGGATGATATAGGTATTTTTTCGAGTTATTTTGATTTTAAAACCTACCTATTTTAATAATATTTATATGGGACTAATCTGAAAATATGCAGTTATATCATCAGTACTATATCAGTACTATATTATATATTATATTATTAGTACTTAATATTATAAATGCGAAAGTAACTCTGTCTGTCTGTTACGCTTTCACGCCAAAACTACTGGACCGATTTGAATTAAATTTGGTTTGGAAATAGTTTGAGACCCGGGAAAAAAACATAGAATAGTTTTTATCCAATTGCGCAAAAAGAGGTTAATGTCTTTGCGCGATAACCGACATACGCGCGGGCGGAGCCGCGCCCGGAAAGCTAGTATTAAATAAAAATGAAACTAAATAGGTTCATAAATGATGGAGTTCTAGGGTTATATAATAACAGCAAAAAAACTAAGTCGTTTAAAAAGTTGACATCGCCTCCTTTAACTGATCAAGATCTTAGTATTCTCCTAACTGAACCTATTTCCATGTTTATTATTATGCAATTACAAAGATTAAATTTAGTGAACGCATATCATGTTCGACATAGCAACAGGCTGTTTAGTAAGATCTTGTGTTTAGCAAGTAGCACCATACACGTGCCTAAAATGTACAAGATAACTTGTAAAACTAGCTTGCTTATGAAGACAATAGTATAATTGCAGACTACAAAAATGTGTAATTGTACTCCTACAATCTCGCACTCGGATATAAATATTATCACTTATGTATCTATTACATATACTTAAGTTATATCAACAGGTAGTTACTTACTTAGGCAACTACATGTTGATATAAGATTTTAATGTTATGCCATTGACCTATGATAGCCGATGATTGAACTAATGAGTAAAGATATTGAACTCAAAAGATAATGTTTGTACCTAGGTACTTAGGTGTAATCGTATCGTATATATACGAAATAAAATTTATCAAACCGGTCATGCAAAAACATGCCGGCGGCCTAGGTGTTTGAAACGTGATTAATGCAGATTAATATGTAATCTACAATATGAAAAAATTTAGAAACATGTGACTTTTAAGACTACTTTGGTATTGGTATTACAATATTTAAAGACATAATAAATATTATCTTACTTCTTTTGAGACTTGGTAGAGCGTAGTGCTGAAGAATATCGAAATGTATACTTTTCGAGGTTCTTGTTTTGGTAGCCTTAGGCTTTCCGTCTTAGCAGTTTTTCAAAAACATGAAACTGTTGGCAACAGCCTCATTTCATTCATAACTGTAGAACTAGTGGGCCGTGGCCCGATGGTACTTGAACTATTACTTATTCTGTGTCGATGGCCCTGAAGCCAGTCCAGTGAGAGTTACCCGTTAAGCAACCGTTACTTCGCAATGTGATAAAGGTATTATGGTAGTTAATATACTGTCAGAAGCAAATTACAAGGATAAGTGAATAGTGTCTCCATTGTCTAGTATGTATGTCTTCGAAAGGGGAATTCTCTGATCTCTTTGGTTACAGTAGAGTAAGTAGCTAATCAATAAGTATATTTTTTAATTTTCTCTCGTTAATAAATAAAAAGTGTTTTTTACCTCTTGATGTATTCGGAACTTGTAGCGGTTTTATTAACATGCGTATGGCATCAATCTGTCAAAAAAATGCCACAGACTACTCGTAGTAAAATTAATTTTTATAAGGTAAATAAGTAGGTATAAGTTTTTGAAATGTCACGTTCACTTATAGGTACTAAAGTTAGTATTAGTAATAGGATATTTATCGTGTATTTGATTGTTTTCGAGGACATAGTTTTCGGTCATAATCATGGCGCTTGCAACAGCCCCGAAATATCGAGACCCCAAAAACAATCAAACAAATACACGGTAGGTACCTAAATATGCAGTTTGTAATAAGTAATAACTAAGTATTGTATTTTATAGTTTAGTATAATATTTTACATTGACAACATTAGAATCCATAGGTATCATTGTTTTGGATTTTGTAGAAACAAATTCGAGACTGTGGGTATATATTATGATACCTACCTACTATCTGAATATTTTCTGGACGTTACTGCTTCATCCAGTAGATAATATCGCTAATTATTGTTTTGTTGTTAAACGTTTGGAAAATCATAGTTGATGAACAGTTTTATCTCAGCAATATCTTGAGAAAATATGGAAATATAATAAAACCAGCTATGGGCGAGGTTTCCGTACCAACAGAGAATTTACCAAAAAATCCATATTTTTTTTCATTAAGATCCTTAGCGGGAGTCCGACCCGCACTTGGCCAGTTTTTAGTAGGTATTTGATTTTACACGCTGGATGTCAAAGTTAAAGAACTATAATAATACCAAATTTGACGTTTTAATGTATTAGGTACCGTTTTTAAGAATGAGCAAAGCTCCTTTTATGAAACTTTTTGTTGTTAGGCAGTCCGCCATGGTAATACATAATCTGTGGAAATTTCAATCGCCTTACTATTACCATTCCACAGGTACAGCTACATACAATTGTATTAATACAATCCTAAGGGTCGGACGTATACGGTCGGACAGCCGAGCCTAGGGTCTCATTTTCTAGGACGGAACCCAAAAAATATATTTTGTACGCGAAACGTAAGATATGATATACCTACATTGTACCATACATAAAATATAATATAGCTTATCTATGACTGTACTGGCTGCACTGAGCACCTACCCACAAGATTTTATTATGTAAGTAGTGATTCTCGTAGCAGATTAGATTACTGTGTTGTTTTATCACAAAATATTCACAGACAATTTGTTGAGTCTACAGGGATACAGGTTTGAGTCATCTAAATTTAGATAGGTACGTAGGTACTTATCTTTTACATGTTTTGCCCACTTAGATAAAATTCAGATAAGATTTTCCGGATATACATACCAGCTTACTATCTTGGAATTAGTATATAAGTACTTACATATTTAAATTTTATCTACCTTGTTATATAAAAATGTTGAGCGGTAAAACAGACTCAAATTAAAAATCGGCCAAGTGCGAGTCGGACTCACGCACGAAGGGTTCCGTACCATTTGCTATACAACATTGGACTCCATATTTTAAACTTTTTTTGTTTTAACGTCCGCGAGTCCGCCTCGCACTTGGCCAACTTTTTGTATTTGTTGTTATAGCGGCAACAGAAATACATCATCTGTGAAAATTTCAACTGTCTAGCTATCACCGTTCTTGAGATACAGCCTGGTGACAGACGTTCGGACGGACGGACATCGAAGTCTCAGTAACATAGAGTCCCGTTTTTTACCCTTTGGGTACGGAACCCTAAAATGGGCAAAGAAACATAATACTTGTTGGTTTCGACTACAGCCACAGAATAAAAAGAACTAGAAGGAGCACTCTGCAAAACCATTCCAGTAGGTAAATAAGCGACGAAGCAATAAAGTGCACTTCAGCTCCCACAGCATAGCTAATATTTATATTCACCCACAAGGCGTCACTCTTTCTATCCCATAGCTACGCAATGCATAGCCCTGATCTCTTCTTACGCGGCACGCACTGTAGAAAGTCCCGTCTAGACGGAGACGACGATGTACCTGTAGCTTTATACCTAAAATGCAGAGTGTGCCAGGCCCCTCTACAGCTTCAAAACTACAGTACAAATTGGTGTTTTCAGTATTTTTTTCTGTTTAATGGAGGATATGGTGCGTAATATACCGAAATTTCAGATTCTTCGGTAGGTAGAAGTTTGAGATGGATCCCGTAGCAAAAATAAATCTACAACTGTTTTTTATTGGTTAACAACTTCTAAGGCAGCCATTTTTTAGGGTTCCGTAGTCCTGACTAGGAAAGGAGATTAGTGTGAGTGGAACAGTTGAATGGGAAGACCTTAGCAAACGTATTCTGTGCAGGACAGAATCATACTGTCCATATAGAATTGTATAAATAGTAGATAAGCTTTGAAATTGATAAGTTAGCTTTAAGGAATCAATGTTTTTTAAGTATATCATAGCATAGGGCATCGCATTAAGCGATTAGTATAAATCCCTCATAAAATAAGCGGAGCAACGTAAAATGCAATGTACGTTTTTGTAAGGCGCTACCTTATGTAGCTACCATTGTTCAATAAAGAATAGTATAATATAGAGTAGGAACGTATTGTTATTTTAATGTCAGGCGTCGCGTCGCCTTATGCGACCACCAAGAATAGGGGCCAATGTAAAGAAGCATTGTAAACATATAGTATAGAGAGAACACAATAGCACAGGTATATAGATATAAGTGTATAGTAGGGCCTTAGTTAGCACATAAGGACCCATTGTTTATGGAAATAAAGTATATGAGTTGTGTGTGTCTTCATTGGGTAACGAGACCATAGGTATATAGGGATAAAAGTTAGGTATATAGGCATAGATATAGGGAACACATGACAGAGATACATATATGCATAGCTTCACGTAATAAAGGTAAAAGGTGGTAAAAGGTAAAGGTATAAGGTAAAAAGGTACGATAGACATATAGTTATGCGGTACACATATGTGCCAAAAATGCACATATAACCACTGCCGAGTTATATGTGCATAAACATCGTTACGTACCTACAAGCGTGCATACGCAATAGGTGTGACGTGTGTCATATAGCCGCCGCCGTGCTATATGACACTGTGGGTATGTAACGATATGGTCTATAAACGTAAATAGTAGCATATAGGTATGTATAACCAACGCCGCGTTATACATATCAACACGTAAAACCGTTAGGGAATGTCTTACTATAGGTAGCTATATGACGCTATACAAGAGACGCGGGGGGGCGTACCCACGCCACACTCAAAACCCGACGCATCTCCTAATATGGTAATGTTCGTTGCATCGGTGGCTAGGGACGCCATCTCATCAGCCAATAGCAAAGCCATAAAACCTGGACGCTATTCCGGGAATTCTGGATACAAAACGACCGTTAGAACGACGGTTGGAGCTATCTATCTCTGTCATGCCCTCTCACTCGTCAAAACGGCCTCTAAGCGCTGTGATTGGCTAAGACGCTTCGACTAGCCAGCAGATCGAATAATTATGCGATAAATTTGATTATATAGAAATATTGAATAGTCATAGAAAACAGTGTTCATTCGTTGTCGCGCCACCGTCGCGTGTACAGGTCTCTCATTACCCAACTAAGACGCTCACGCTCCGTAAATTACTGACATCAAATCGGCAGCTTAATTATTTATCCTAGACTTCAAAACAACCCAGCACAAACAAGTGTGTAAGGGATACAGTGTCTACATCGAAGAAATATAGCAGATATACAGTCCACGCCGTCAGTAGATACTGCGTCCCCCACATTGTTGGTCATATCGAGCCGAATAGTTTGAAGAAGGAAAATCAACAGCAAGCGATCATCATGCCAGTGACAAGGAGTACGGGTGGAAGAAGACGGGCTGCACCTCAAACGCCGACGAGCTCCGAGGGAACGGAGCCGACAACGAATGGATCTACGGCAGCAACTACCGTTGCCGTATCATCGCCACGCCTGGCAGCAGACCACGCTGCCCATCAAGCCACGACCGCCCGCGCCGCAGCGAGGCGCGGCCCAGAGCCGACCGCTGCGACGCCCGCCGCCGGGCATAGTAGAAGAACGCCAAGAGAGCGTACATACGCCGCAGGGGTACCCGGGTCCGCACAGGAAGAGCCGACGCCGCCGGTACTCGCTGCAAACTTAACGACGCGCGCCGCCGCCGCGACGCCCTACGCCGCGGGGCCGCCGTGTTCAAACGTTATAGTGCACAGTGAAGAAGTGCAAACATATAGTAGTAGTGCAGTGAACAGTGCCGTAAAGCCCACCGCCGCCGCGGGGCTCGACCATGTAGTGAAAGTGCCGCCAGTGTACAAGAGAGTGGTGTCCACTTCGAGGGATAGCCGAAGATCGACATTCACAGTGCGTCTGGCTCGCGCAAAGGAGGAATATGCCCGTCTACAGGTCGAGCTCGCCGCTGCAAAAATAGTGTCGATTGAAGCCGAAGAATCGGAGCACATCGACGACGCCAGATCGGAAATCTCGGACAGGGGAGCAACACATCACCGGGTCAACAGTTGGTTGCATCACAGCGAGACGCATCTCGCAATAGTAGAACCGCAGAACACCGGGGACACAGAACGTCCGCCGGAGTATGCGGAACCCCAGCCGCCGCCGCTGCAGCCACCGCCGCTGCTGCAGCCGCCGCCACAGCCGCCACAGCCACCGCGCGCACTGCCGCCGCCGGTGGATCCAACTGAAAACCCAATTCAAAGGTATGAGTACTCGCCTAATAGCTATTCCCCTAATGAGGCCACTGCCGCGCCAAATGATAGGGCCGTTGCAATCCCTTCTGTCAAGTCCGATATAGCAGAGCTAGCCGCCGCTATAACAGCCGCCGCTAAGCAGTCGCAAGTCACGCGACATTTTACTGATTTACCTGTCTTTAACGGCTCACACCAAGACTGGTTATTGTTTAAAACCTCATATAATGAAACTGCATGCATGTTTAATGATAGTGAAAACGCCGCTAGACTGCGCCGTAATATAAAAGGCAAGGCACGGGAGGCAGTTGAAAGTTTACTAATCAATAGATCACACCCACTAGAAATAATTAGATGTTTAGAAGCACGCTTCGGAAGGCCTGACGCCATCGCCTCGACCGAACTTGAGCGGTTGAGAAACCTAACGAAGCCCACCGATAATCCACGAGACATATGTATATTTGCAAGCAAAGTATCTAACACTATAGCCGCCTTACAAGCCCTTAATAAAACTCACTATTTATATAATCCTGAAATAACCAAACTAACATCTGAAAAACTTTCTCCCACGCTACGTCACCGGTGGTACGAGTTCGCCGCCGCACAACACCTGGACGAGCCAGACCTCATCAAGCTGTCCAGGTTCCTGAACCACGAAGCAGACTTGTGCGGCCCCTTCGCTCAGCCAGAGAACGTGACGTCGAGCTGGAACGAGACAGCGAACAGACGACCACAACGCACCAACGTGACACAGGATAGAACGGTAAAATGTGCACATTGTAATAATACTGGTCACCGCATAATAGAATGCAAAACGTTCCTGGCTGCCGACGTCAACAAGCGATGGGATATCGCAAAGGAACAACATTTATGTTTTAAATGCCTAAAACACCGTAATAGACAGCATGCATGCAAGCCAACGAGGTGCGACACAGACGGATGTACCTACACACATCACCGACTTCTGCACAACCAAAGACAGGTAAAGACGGAGGCAGTCGCTTCCACATGGACAAGGAAATGCGCGCACGCATTCCTTAAGGTGGTTCCAGTCACCATAGCAGGCCCTAAGGGCAAAATAGACACGTGGGCGCTCCTCGACGACGGCTCTACGGTAACCCTTTTGAATGATAGTATAGCGAACAATATAGGTGCAAAGGGACCGCAGGAGCAGCTGAACATAGAAGCGATCGGGGACACCACCCTTAAGGCAGCACGGTCACGCCGTGTCTCAGTCACGTTATGTTTTAAAGTGCTTTAAATTAAATAAACGAGAACTATATATATTTCAGATAAGCTTTATTCTTCCAAGTTTTCTGGCTTGAGTTTTTTCTGCATAGATTACATATCTCCACAAACTAAACAAAGAGTATTGTTAAAGCACAGATTACAACATCTTTCCTTTTCCAATGAAAGAGTTATTCACAAAACCCACAATCATTATTATAACCTACTTAGAAGTAGCACTTAAACTAGATTACTGACAAAAATCAAACATGGAATAAGATTGCTCTTAACATAATAATATATGCTAGTTATGCAGTCAGTAATAATTATAGGTATTTAATGAGATGTACATAATACTGTTACACTGTATTACTAAGTAAAATTCAATTAAATCTAACAGGTAAAAACTTACTTTTAAAATAAACTTACTTAATAGAGCTCTTTATAAATCTATAACATAGTCATTTAAATATGCAGGTCTATGGACTCTTCTTTTTAATACAACAGGTTCAGTAATACTTTCTGATTCTGGTGAACATCTCACCGACTCTGAAGCAACAGGGTCAGTCTCAAACTCTGTCTCTAGGGAGCTATTCAAAGAGTTTCTATCTATATTTTGAATTCCCTCATAATAGTCTAATGATGTTAAGTTGCTATTATCATATGATTCCTGAGGAGCAAGAATTAAATGCCATCGGTTCCGTCTATAAGTACCTTTTTGTGTCTCTACTTCATATGAACGTGGTTCTTGACACCTTCTCTTAATTTTACCATAGCATCTCAAATCCGTTATCCATACCCTATCATTTTCATTGAGTTCTGATAGATCAGAAACCCTGTGTCTTCTATTGTAGTAAAAAGCATCTTTATATTTCTTTTCATGACGTTTTTCTTTAAAGTTTTTCGAAACCCATACTGGGTTATTTAACCTACTTGCCAATGATGGTAAATTGTCTCGTAGTTTCCTGTTGAACATTAGCTCTGCCGGACTATACCCTGCTTCTAAGGTTGTATTCCTATATACTAACAAGCCTAAATTAATGTCATCATTTTTTGATAGAAGTGTTTTTGCAATTTTCACCCCAGATTCTGCCTGACCATTACTCTGAGCAAAATATGGGCTGCTAGTAATTAACTGAAATCCGTAATCTTGAGCAAATTGATTAAATTTTGATTTAAATTGTGTTCCACAATCTGATCGGACCAATTCAGGAATTCCATACCGAGCAAAATTTTGTTTACATGCCTCTATCACACTTTCCTCTGTTAAGTTATGTAATTGGCTAATTTCTAAATATCTTGAATAGTAATCTATTAGCACCAGGTACCATTTATTGCCAAACTTAAAAAGATCTATCCCTATTTTCTGCCAAGCACGGTCTGGAATTTTTTCTATTATCATTTCCTGTTTATGGTTAGTCCTTGCCTCTATACATTTACAACATTTAGTTACTAATGATTCAATATCTTTGGATATGCCTATCCACCATACTGATTGCTTGGCTCTCTCTCTACATTTGGATATCCCGAGATGACCTTTATGGATTCTTTCTAACATTTCTTTCTGTATTGGATTTGGAATAACAATTCTACAGTTATATAAAAGTAAATCTTCCTCAATTGTTAATTTGTCTTTAAACTGATAAAACCTTATCAAAGATTGATCTATTTTACTCTTATTAGGCCAACCATTTACTGTGAATTCTTTTAGCCTCACACAAGTTTGACATTTATCTTGTTCTGATCTTATACGACTAAGTATCCCCTGTGATAGTGACTCATTTGTCAAAGCATTTACAACCGTTACTATGTCCAAATTTGAACATTGTTCAGTCACTGGTAATGGTTGTCTAGAGAGAGCATCAGCTACAACTAAACATTTACCTGGTGTATACTTAACTTCATAGTCATACCTCATAAGTTTTAATCGAAATCTCAGTAGGCGGGGACTCAAGTCATCTAATGGTTTAGTTTGCAATATCTGTACCAATGGTTTGTGATCTGTTTCTAACTGTATGTGCAATCCTACAATATAATCCCTAAACTTTTCCACTGCCCAGGTTAAAGCCAAGCATTCTTTTTCGATTTGTGCATAATTTTTTTCAGTATTGGTAAGGGTCCTACTAGCATAACTTACCACTGATTTTTCATTTAAATTGTTTTCATGCATAAGGGCTGCCCCTAGGCCAAAAGAACTGCTATCAGCTGAAATGATTACTTTACTATTCGGATCATAGTGCACTAGAGTAGGAGACTCTTTTAATCTGCACTTGATTTCTTGAAAAGATTGTTCTTGGCGTATACCCCACACAAACATATTGTCTTCTTTAAGCAAAGCATGAAGCGGTTCTAGAATGGATGACTTATTTGGTATAAATCTTCCAACAAAATTAACCATGCCCAAAAATTGCAGCAATTCCTTTTTATTATTTGGTTTACTAAACCCATTGATAGCCTCAATTCTTTCAGGGTCTGGTGTAATACCTTTTTTATTTATTACATGTCCGAGATAGTGTATTTCTTCTACACCAAACACACATTTGTTTTTATTTATAGTAATTCCTTCATTTTGCAACCTAGACAATACCTCTCTTAGTGTAATATCATGATTTTGCATATTTTCCTCATAAATCAGTAGGTCGTCCATATGGATTGCCACGTCTAAATCTTTAAACAGATTTGCAAATTTCATGCTGAAATACTCTGGCGCACAATTTAAACCAAATGGTAAACGATTATAGCAATAACGACCAAACGGTGTAATTATGGTTGTAAGCTTTTTTGACTCATCATTTAATTTAATTTGATGAAAACCAGAAGTAGCGTCAATTTTAGAAAAATATTTTGCACCTTTTAGTTTTGCTAATGTATGTTCTATCTTAGGAATTGGGAAAATTGGCCTTAGAATGTTTTTATTTACTTGTGTGTAGTCTCCACAAATTCTAACCTTATCATTTTTAAACACAACCACTATAGGTGAAACAAAATCAGTAGGCTCTTCTATAGGACTAATTATACCTAACTTTTCCAACCTATTTAACTCTTCCTTTACTTTAGGTAGTAAGGGTATGGATACACTTCTAGGAGATGCTTGGACAAATGGTTGTGGATTGTCAATTAATTTTATATTAAACTCATCTTTAAACACACCAAGATCATCAAAAATTTTAGGAAATTCTTTATCTATGTTTACTTTACTTGACAGAGATGAGACCTGTGTTTGATTTTCAATGGCACAGATTGAAATAATTTTCATCTCTTCAATAGTTGGTCTACCTAATATAGGACATTCCAAATCTTTAATAATGTATACTTTACTTAAACATTTCCTATCTTTATAAACTAACCTTAAGTATGTAGTTCCGATAACTTTTAATCTTGCTCCATTGGCTCCTTTAACAATATCATTACAGCTAGTCAATAATATGGACTTAGGAGTGTCCTTCCATGGTATTGCCGTTATGTCTGCTCCTGTATCAATCAAAAATTCCAAAGATCCAATTAATAATTCATTTTGCAAAATTTTTACTTTAACTTTATAAATATTGTCTTTTCTATTCATACCCACCTGATATACACAATTTTCTTCATTTTCCTCTATTTTACGGATATGCCGTGTCTTACATTTCTTTGCAAAGTGGCCTATGGTGCCACATTTATAGCATTTTGATTTAAACGCTGGACACTTTTCTTTAGGGTGACGTTCACGACCGCAGAACCAACATTCTCCTTTTCCTCGTTCTCTTCCAATTTTATTAATTGATTCTGTTTTTACCAAAATTTCTTCTTTATTTATATTTTCTTGCTTCTGGATTTCTGCTTGTCGACATATTACAGTAGCTTCTTTTAATGTAAGGTCACTTTTTAGCTGAAGCCTTTCACTGGTTTTTTTATCAGCTATTCCTATCACTATTCTGTCTCTTATGAGCTCTTCTTTCAATGGACCAAATTCGCATTTTTCCGCCAGCTTATAAAGATCAGTGATGAAGTCTTCAACTCTCTCAAGCGACGATTGGACACGCAAATTGAATCTGAACCTTTCAAAAATCACGTTCCGTTTAGGCGCAAAGTAATCATCGAAATCAGCAAGCAATTGTTTGTAGGAAGTTTTGTTTACGAACTGTAGTACCACATCTTCTGCCTTTTCTCCCATACAGTACAATAACAAGTCTCGTTTGTCTGTGTCGTTCTTGTCAACTCCCGATAGAGCTATATATCTTTGAAATCTTGTCTTCCAACTTTCCCATTCTACGGGTTCAAATGAAAATTTCTCTGGAGGCGCCAACCACGGCATTTTTTCCGCCATTTTGCTTTTATTACCCACTGCGAACTTTAGCTAATGCTTCAAGTGAGACTGCTGTCTTTTAACAATTTAACCGTTACTATACAGCTTCCAGCACCGCTGCCACCATGTTTTAAAGTGCTTTAAATTAAATAAACGAGAACTATATATATTTCAGATAAGCTTTATTCTTCCAAGTTTTCTGGCTTGAGTTTTTTCTGCATAGATTACATATCTCCACAAACTAAACAAAGAGTATTGTTAAAGCACAGATTACAACACGTTATATGGAAAGAACGGTAAGAAATACCAAATAGCGAGTCGTACGATAGACGGTTTGAAACTCTCACCACAGCACGTGAGAAACGACGACTTAGCCGGCTGTGCACATCTTGAAGACATCGAGCACTTACTCTTAACTGAGGGCGCTACTCCGCAGCTGCTTATAGGCCAAGACAACTGGCATTTACTTATAGCCGACGAGATGAGAACCGGACGCCGTGATCAACCGGTAGCTTCATGCACCCCGCTGGGATGGGTACTACACGGCGCACAAACTCGCACCATAGGCCACAAGGTAAATTTTATACAGGGAGATGTCAGTATGGACGAGCAGCTGCGACAACACTTCGCAATAGAAAGCATGCTCATTACGCCTAAGCGACCGCACAGCGATCCCGATAGAGTAGCACAGGGGATACTCGACCAGACGACTGCTCAGTTACCCAACGGTCACTATCAAACCGCCTTATTGTGGGCCAACGAAAATAGTAAGATGCCATATAATTATGACGCCGCTGAAAGACGCCTACTTTCAATAGAGAAAAAGTTATCCAAAGATAAGGATCTAGCTTTAAAGTATAGTGAACAAATGAATTCTTTAATAGAAAAGGGTTATGCTGAATTAGCGCCGGCGGAGAAAACACCACACAGAACGTGGTACCTACCGCACTTTGCAGTCATCAACCCACTGAAGCCCGGGAAAATTCGCATAGTACACGACGCAGCCGCCAAGACAGAAGGTAAAAGTCTCAATAGTTATCTACTAACAGGACCCGACCTACTGCAGTCGTTACCGGGTGTGTTGATGCGATTTCGTCAACACAAAATCGCCGTCTCCGCAGACATAGCCGAAATGTTTATGCGGGTCAAGGTAAGACCAATCGACCGTGACGCTCTACGCTACCTATGGCGTGAGGACGCCTCCCTGCCGCCGACCGAATATAGAATGACGTCATTAATCTTCGGTGCAACATGTTCTCCGTCTACAGCCATATATGTGAAGGACGTCAACGCGCGGAAATACGAAGGTGAATTCCCCGACGCGGTAAGAGCGATCACACGTAATCATTATGTCGATGATTACCTTGATAGTTTTAGAACAATAGAGGACGCTATAGAAACTTCACTACGCGTCAAAGAAATCCATAGCAGAGGCCAGTTTGACTTGCGAAAATGGACGTCAAACTCACGTGACCTACTACAGCAACTCGACGAAAAAGGTAAACCAACTGACATTACATTATCGGACGGCAGTGACAGCAGCGTGGAACGCGTACTGGGGCTCGTATGGAAATCGAACGCCGACGTGCTTACTTTCAACCTAGACTTAGCCCGCGTGCCCGAAGAAACGCTTACCACCACTAAGCCAACGAAGCGTCAAGCGTTAAAAATCGTAATGTCGTTGTACGATCCGTTAGGTTTCGCATCTCCAGTCACCGTGAGAGCGAAACAAATCCTGCAGGAGTTATGGCGGCGAGGTAATGAGTGGGACCAGCCTATGGACGACGATCTTGCCTCCCAATGGCGAGAATGGATGGAGCATCTTAACCGCCTACGTGACGTCACCGTACCAAGGTGCTATCTACAATACAGCGACGCCGTGACGCTCCAACTTCATACGCTAGTCGACGCAAGTGAGTCTGCCTATTCTTGTGTAATTTTCTGGCGTGCAGTAACGCCTGACGGAAACGTCAACTTATCAATAGTAACCGCCAAAGCACGAGTAGCCCCCTTGAAACTCACATCGATCCCGCGCCTCGAACTGCAGGCAGCTGTAATGGGAAGCAGAATGGCATCCGCCGTGATAGAAGAACACGACCGGAAACCGGATACAAGGTATTTTTGGACAGATAGTAAAACGGTTCTTACTTGGATAAGAACAGGGTCACGTTCATACAAACCCTTTGTCGCTCATCGAATCGCCGAAATAGAAGAAAATAGCACTGTAACTGAGTGGAAATGGATTCCCACTAAGTTAAACATAGCCGACGACGCCACACGTGACGTACCAGCCGACTTCAATAGTACACATAGATGGTTCACCAGGCCGCCGTTCCTACTACAAGGGGAATCAGACTGGCCGGTGGAAAGCACGACTACAAAGATACCTACAGGTGAGGAAAAATGTACGCATACCAAAATAGTAGAACCTGTACTTCAAGCCGCACTACCAGACGCCACCAGGTTTTCACGGTGGGAGAAGTATCTGAGGACCACTGCCAGAGTCCTACAGTTTATAGAATTATGCCGAACGAGAAAGGAAACGACTCTCTACAAACGCAATAGAAAGAACAAAGAGTCCGACCCAACATGGACAACGCGTCAGACTAAGGTAAAACCTAAATTAATAAAGATAGTAGAAAAGTCGACGCCGGCACGTCATCTGATGTTAAGCGCCATACTAATTCGCCGAGCTGAAAACCTGATCATCAGGAGTAGCCAAGAAACCACTTTCAGTGAAGAGATTAGAGCGCTACAGAGCGGCTACGCCGTAGCAAATCGTAGCCGCCTACGACTAATATCGATGACTTACTCAGACGGACTTCTACGCGTCAGGAGTCGTATAGAACGTTTAGAAAACGCTGCCATAGAGAAATTTCCTTTAATCTTAGATGGAAATAAACATGAGGTACAATTGTTAATAGAATACACGCACAGACAATTGTCACACGCCGGCACCGAACTTATAGTGAACGAGATGAAACAGCGTTTCTGGGTATTAAAACTTAGACCTATAACGAAAATGTTAGTACACAGGTGCATACCCTGCCGAATAAGAAGAGCCATCCCGCCGCAGCCAGCCACCGGGAACCACCCGCCGACGCGCTTCGCTCATCATCAGCGGAGCTTCACCTTCACGGGCCACGACTTCTTCGGTCCTGTGACAGTCGTGGTTGGCAGGACGACTCAAAAACGGTATGTCGCTCTCTACACTTGTCTAACATCACGGGCAATCCATCTTGAGGTTACAGCATCCCTCACAACGCACTCAGCGGTAATGGCGCTGAGACGGATGATCGCTCGCCGAGGCTGCCCCACGGAAATCTGGTCTGACAACGGGACCAACCTCCGAGGTGCCGACCGGGAACTTCGCCAGGCCATGCTTCAAGCCACAGAAGAGGAGGCGAGTCAGCGGAGCATCCACTGGCGATACATCCCGCCAGGTGCACCTTTCATGGGCGGTGCATGGGAGCGCATGGTCGGGGCCGTCAAGCGGGCTCTGACCGCCACTCTCGAGCGACATCATCCAACCGACGAGGTCTTGGCCACCCTAGTTGCCGAGGCCGAGTACACGGTCAACAGCCGACCTCTCACGCACGTGTCAGTACACCCCGATGACCCAGAAGCACTGACACCGAACCACTTCCTCATTGGTGGCTCCGGACGATCCATGGTTCCGGGCACCTTCAACGACAGCGACCTGATCGGTCGCACCCACTGGCGCGCCTCACAGCGCCTAGCCGACATCTTCTGGAGCCGCTGGCTCCGGGAGTACCTGCCTGAGCTTCAACACCGCCGAGACATCCACAGCCGTGGACCGCCAGTCAAAGTCGGCGATGTCGTCCTCATAGCCGACCACACGCTACCACGAAACACGTGGCCCAGGGGCCGCGTCACTGCAACCTACCCAGGCGCCGACGGCGTAGTACGTGTGGCTGACATCGCTACCCGAGGCGGACTCCTGCGACGACCGGTGAAGAAAATCATCGTGCTACCGACAGACCCCACCATTCCTGCACCAAATTAATCTCTATGTACAGACACATAGAGAGGTGGGAGTATGTGCAGGACAGAATCATACTGTCCATATAGAATTGTATAAATAGTAGATAAGCTTTGAAATTGATAAGTTAGCTTTAAGGAATCAATGTTTTTTAAGTATATCATAGCATAGGGCATCGCATTAAGCGATTAGTATAAATCCCTCATAAAATAAGCGGAGCAACGTAAAATGCAATGTACGTTTTTGTAAGGCGCTACCTTATGTAGCTACCATTGTTCAATAAAGAATAGTATAATATAGAGTAGGAACGTATTGTTATTTTAATGTCAGGCGTCGCGTCGCCTTATGCGACCACCAAGAATAGGGGCCAATGTAAAGAAGCATTGTAAACATATAGTATAGAGAGAACACAATAGCACAGGTATATAGATATAAGTGTATAGTAGGGCCTTAGTTAGCACATAAGGACCCATTGTTTATGGAAATAAAGTATATGAGTTGTGTGTGTCTTCATTGGGTAACGAGACCATAGGTATATAGGGATAAAAGTTAGGTATATAGGCATAGATATAGGGAACACATGACAGAGATACATATATGCATAGCTTCACGTAATAAAGGTAAAAGGTGGTAAAAGGTAAAGGTATAAGGTAAAAAGGTACGATAGACATATAGTTATGCGGTACACATATGTGCCAAAAATGCACATATAACCACTGCCGAGTTATATGTGCATAAACATCGTTACGTACCTACAAGCGTGCATACGCAATAGGTGTGACGTGTGTCATATAGCCGCCGCCGTGCTATATGACACTGTGGGTATGTAACGATATGGTCTATAAACGTAAATAGTAGCATATAGGTATGTATAACCAACGCCGCGTTATACATATCAACACGTAAAACCGTTAGGGAATGTCTTACTATAGGTAGCTATATGACGCTATACAAGAGACGCGGGGGGGCGTACCCACGCCACACTCAAAACCCGACGCATCTCCTAATATGGTAATGTTCGTTGCATCGGTGGCTAGGGACGCCATCTCATCAGCCAATAGCAAAGCCATAAAACCTGGACGCTATTCCGGGAATTCTGGATACAAAACGACCGTTAGAACGACGGTTGGAGCTATCTATCTCTGTCATGCCCTCTCACTCGTCAAAACGGCCTCTAAGCGCTGTGATTGGCTAAGACGCTTCGACTAGCCAGCAGATCGAATAATTATGCGATAAATTTGATTATATAGAAATATTGAATAGTCATAGAAAACAGTGTTCATTCGTTGTCGCGCCACCGTCGCGTGTACAGGTCTCTCATTACCCAACTAAGACGCTCACGCTCCGTAAATTACTGACATCAAATCGGCAGCTTAATTATTTATCCTAGACTTCAAAACAACCCAGCACAAACAAGTGTGTAAGGGATACAGTGTCTACATCGAAGAAATATAGCAGATATACAGTCCACGCCGTCAGTAGATACTGCGTCCCCCACATATTCTAACCAGATTGAAAACGCTCTGGCCATGTCATATGACTGTCCTTAACAGAGCGTTTACAAAGAATGTAGTGAGAATAAAGGAAGTAATTAGAGGTATGCAAAGCTATATCTTTGTGTACCTCTATTACTTCCTTCTCAAATGGAAATCCGTAACCTCTGCCAACACCTCTGGAATTAGGCGTGAGACAACAAAAGTCTGTAGCAAATCTCTCATTTGTTTCAGATCCGTAGCGGCATCTCTTATAATATGGCTGGTTTGTGGACTATTGTCTACACTGGGCGCTCTATGTTACGCCGAACTGGGTACATCCATCACCCGGTCTGGTGGTGACTACGCCTACATCTACACCGCCTTCGGGCCGCTGCCAGCGTTCTTGAGGCTTTGGATCGCGCTGCTCATCATCAGACCGACCACGCAGGCTATTGTGGCGCTTACCTTCGGCCACTATGTGGTCAAGCCGTTCTTCCCGGAGTGTGACCCGCCACAGAATGCAGTACGGCTGCTTGCTGCTGTTTGTCTATGTAAGTATTCTATCTCTTGTTTATTCACTGTAGTGTAATTTTAACCAACTTCAAAAAAGGAGCAGGTTCTCAATTCGTCTTTTTTATGTTTGTTACCTCTGAACTTTTTTGACTGGATGAACCGACTTTTTTTTATTTGAGAGCTGATGCTTGTCGTCTGGTCCCATTTAAATTTAATCAAAATCGTTCAAGCCGTTTTTGAGTTACACACTTTTGAGAAATAAAAAATGATTTAAACCGTAAACCGTAACACCAATAACTGAAAAATATTTTCCTATGTTGATACAGTGACCTTAGTCGTTGACACGAGTATATGAGTAAGTACTTTGTTTTATTGAGAAAACCTATTTTTAATGCTCTTGTTATATATCATACTAGCTTTCCGGGCGCGGATCTGCCCGCGCGTATGTCGGTTATCGCGCAAAAACATTAATCTCTTTTTACGCAGTTAGATAAAAACTATCCTATGTTTTTTCCCGGGTCTCAAACTATTTCCATACCAAATTTCATTCAAATCGGTCCCGTAGTTTTGGCGTGAAAGCGTAACAGACAGACAGACAGATAGACAGACAGACAGACAGAGTTACTTTCGCATTTATAATATTAGTACTGATTAAAGCAACCACAGAAACGAGAAATAGTATTATATTTTAGTAGTTTAGTACTCATAATGAACATTATATCTAATAATGTCTAAATGATCTCTGAGGCGTGAGGAATATGATAGTCTCTATATTATCGTCTATTTCAGTAGCGGCATTTACTTCTGAGCGCCGCCGTTATTCGTTGGACACGTTAAGCCTTCGTTGGTCCCGGTTGTTCTCATAGGATAGCATGGTGGTGGTAGAGCATTTTGCGAATACTCGTCTGGCTAGCTACCACCCTGAAGTAGAAAATCAGCCGTTAACTATATAACGGCGTGCTCCGGCAGCTCTCCTGTTGAATGATAAGCATTCCTCTTATCATTCACCATCACTTACCATCAGGTGAGAGTAGTCAAAAGCTAGACATTCAAATATAAAAAGAAGAGTGAAGATCAGTAAGCTTGAACTGTTGGTTTCTTCATATAAGGAATTTCCCCATAATCTCTTTTAAAATAGATCCTGATTGCTGCAGCTTCTTACCCTTATCACACCTTCAAGGTGGTGTTTATTAAACAAAATACTATGAACTATATACAACACTACAGCTACTACAATAAAATCATTTAGACACCTATAAGTCATAGCAGACTCATAGGCAGTCCAAATGCTCCAGCCCACTCCCAGTTGGCAGCGTGCCCAGCATGCTGGCAGCATTGCCCCGTTGAATTGCAATGCTTATTCGTTGTGCCAAATATGTGCCAGCATTTTGATCACGCGTCGCATCGACCAAGCGCTCAGATAGGTTTTGGAAAATACGATGAGCTCCCGGTCCCCACGGACCCAACGTCTCCACACCAAACGGCTCAAATATCTAACCCATACCGAGGTTAGCATATTTGCGCCGCTTGAGTTGCTCCGCCGAAGTAGCCGCAGCGCCAGCCCTCACGTTGGTTTCAGAAAGATGTGACGGCGCTAAAGTGTCCACGCACGTAGCGTCCCACACTAAGGGCCGTCCTAACTTCCACGGAACCAGAGTCATGCCGTCAGGTTTTTTACCATCGTCACGCATCAGACCATTCGGTTCGAGAATAGCTGGAACATTGGCGCTGGTAAAAGCCCGGCGAATGATATCGTTAAGGCTGGCGTGGCGGGAAATTCGACCAGCACTTCGAGAGCAGGAGAGGCCATGGTGACCGAGTTGATCAACTGCAGTACCACACTGGCAGTGATGTGCAACACAACACCTTGCACCCAAGCGTAAGCTAATAGCTAGACGAAAAGCGGATGGATCTATAAGGCTACCAGTTTTGTAAGAAGGAATGGCCTGTAACCAAAGACCGGATTCCCACACAGAAACAGCGAGAATACGAGCACGATCTGCGATGCTAGAACACGTATTTAAAAGATCTTTCCGTGTTAGCTCGCATAGGGGCCGATCCCACTGTTTCTGAGATGACAACATTTTTGGGAATTTAGTATTTGGACAAGCCAGTCTCCATGTGTTTTTGGCCTCAGCCAGATATGCTACATCGAAAGAGCCTAAAGATCGTGCAAGAATTTTTTCTACTAATTTGTGTGTACTGTGTACAGAAGACAAAAAAGCTGGTAATGCCACACTAGAAATTTTGCGTATCCCTATGCCCCCCAACCTCACAGGGAGGGAAGCTTGCACCCAAGCCCTATCATCCATCTCAACATTCAAAACCGACACTAACGTATCTTTTACTAAGTTGTCTAAGCTTAACAAAAGCTCACTGTGTTGCCACAGCTGACAACATCTTAAATAGTATGTAAATTTAGGAACGAAAAGGCAAAATCTTATAATTGTAAAAGCCATATGGGCGTTAATTTTGGATAATCTGCTAGAAGCATTTCTAAACTTTTGAATTTGTTCTTCGACAAATGGTGATAAAGATTCGTTAAGAATCGGTGAACCCAAAAGCCGAAGCGAACTTTTTTCTACTAATTTTATATTAGGCGCAAGTAAGTTGAATTTTTCAATAATCGAAACTTTATCCGGACAAGTATCACAAACAAAAAGTTCACATTTAGAAAAATTTAGTTTAAGGCCAATAACACGAAAATCGTCTATAAGTACTCGCAAGTCATCCAAAACCGTGTTCGCATCGCCTCCTAAGGTTCCGTCATCCAAATACCAAACGTTAAGTTTTGATTGGAGACGTTGAATTATTGAGTGGATCGCAAGGCTAAAAATGGCTGGTCCCAGAGGATCACCCTGTTGACATCCTACGGAAGATAAAATAACGTTATTTTGGTATGTTAATTTTGACGGTTTGCCGTAGCATTGCCAAAGAAAAGGGTATAATTCCGGAATTTTATCTTTCACTTCAGTCAAAAGAGTGCCTCTATCTAAAGAGTTGAATGCATTTTTAACATCCACCTTCAAAAGCACATCTCCACAATTTTGATCAAGAAATGTGCGAAGTGAATGTACAGCAGCCTCACAGCCACCCTGTGAACCAAAACCGAGTTGCAGTGGTTGAAAAAGATTACTTAAAAAAGCAACCTTTTTCCTACAACCGCATTTGGCTGTGAGGCGACGATAAGTGGTGCCTACTGCTATAGGCCTAATACCACCATCTTTTTTATTTAGGGCACATAAATTCGCACCGTACAGAATTTCGGTAATTTCATTGTTGACCTGACCCGACAACATCCAATTAACCAAAGCCGTCACATCCCTTAAAAGTGTCTCGCCTACCTCACCAGAACTAAAAGATAAAATATCTTTTAAGTGCTGAGGCGTGAGGCCATCAAGGCCACCGGCTGAGCCACTTAAAAAAGATGCCACGGCTGCAGAAACATCCTGTGGGGTCACCTCAACAATGTCTTGTATAGGAGATTCGGGAAGGTGGAGATCTGCAGTTGCAGGCGGATGCTTTTCAATTAGGGAATTCAAAGTATCAGATGTAAAAGGAGCGATTGTATCACTCGAAAACAAGATGCGTGCCGCGTTTTTAATATCACCATCAGTAATTTTGTTTTCTACTATTTTAATAGTAGCTGAATCGAAATTATTTGTTTTTGTATTCCGCCGCAGAGGCGGAATGATTATAGTTGTGCCAAAAGATTGCTCTTCCCGTGCCCTGTATTTCACGCAGTTTTCCTTTACTCTAGTAGTAAGTGATTTTTTGTTAGACGGATCAAAATTCACGTGAAATACGTGGTACGGGAATGCTAGAAGATGCTCCCAGGCTTGCGTAGTATTAGTAGCCAAGACGTTTTTAATGGAACAAGATAAAGATTGGGCAACAGAAATTCTTGCACCCCGAGGTATGCGTTTTAATAAAGGAATGTTATTTTTGTACGAGCTTAAAACCTCCCAAAACGGTTTGGAAGGCGTAGCAGGGCACGCAACACTGCTACTACTTACGTTTTGATTATTAATTGGTGCCGAAAGGGGAATTTCTATTTGTTTATGACACCTTGTTTGGTGAATTTTGAGGCCTTTATGACCTTTGAAATAACGAGCCTGGGGGCACTGCGGACACAACATCTGGCTATCTTGCGATACAAAGATCCCCGTTACAGCATTCATAGTTGGGGCACAAAGCATTATTTACAAAATAAAGCAAAGCTTATCTTAGAATCTCTAGTGTGACGTCTCAACCCGGATGAAGGCTCGCGTCAACACCGTCGTCGTAGTGCGCGCGCCGGTGTCGCAGGCAGCGTTGCCATGGAAACAAAAATAACTGATTAGAAATTAGCTCGACAAGAAATGTCAAAAAGCTATTGAATAAATAAGCTAATGAAACTAACTACAGAGGCCCAAACGAGCCCCACAAACAATACCTCGCAAAATTCCACTAGGAAGAATGCGGGTGATGGGCAGAAAATGCTTATCTACTATCTGAAAATAAAATTAATTATTTTTTGAAAATAAATCTGTAATTTACTGACCTGTCGCGTTGATTGTCAAGTTTTTTTTTTTTTTTAGGTGGTGTAGATATAATCGATCTGTCGTTAGCGTAAGTGGAACTATTTTAATGGTTACGGTTGTAGCTATAACAATTAAGGACCTACAGTGTCTCAAATTGAACTCTTTAATTGAATGAACTTGTGTGTCACGTACGCACAGCTTCGATAGGTGTCAATTGGCAAAGTGAACAAATTGTTTACCATTATTGGGATGCTTTCGATCTTGTTTCTAGAATGGTCTAGTGCCTAGATATATAATTGGACAAGATATTTCATAATGAACACTAATTCTAATGTGCGCTATTTCCATAATAGTGTAAATAGATAATAAAAAAAATAGGTAGGTACCTACCCAGGTAAGACATTTTTGTCGTTGGATATTTTAGATCGTGGTCTCGTTGGGGTTAGTGATGTTCCCGTCACTGCAGTAGTAGGAAAATATTTAGAAACAATAAGTAACAAAAAAATATATAAACTCGTAGTACTGAAAGTATGAAATAAGTTTTGGTAGTAGGTAGGTACTTCATACAATCAATCTGAGCGTAAATTTGCCTGACCCGACTGCAAGTTATCTTATACTTTTTGTGTTGGAACTTTGGAAGCCAGATCCGTATTAAAGTAACAATAAAAAAGTTTTATTTCTCATACTCACAAAGAAGTATAAGGGTTTATTATATGAAATAAAATGTATGTTTCGATCGTTTTGAAAAACATTTATTAACTTAGGTATATTCCTTTAGGAAAGTACAATTCTTTATAAGATTATTAATATACACTTATGTTTTAATAAAATCGTTATTCTTTACCTTAAATCAGATCCAGTCAGAATTTCAAACTGTACACACTTACTTGTATAGTAATAAAAACTTTATTTTCATAAAGGTGTAATTAAAAGTATTAAGATCATCGAATGGCGCCAAAAATAATTGGCGCCTTTTTTTATAAAAATTATGTGGCAGCTGTGTCCATAAGTTATCGCCGCATCAGTTGTGTCAAATGTTTTACTTTTTTAATTTATGCAACCTTATTGGATAGGCACGGCACTATAATACTGGATAAATATTATAAACAATATTCAAAATACAATATTATATACTGAACATTAAATGGAATAAACATTGATACATTCATTAGTAGGCGAAATCAGTGTAGTATCCTAACAGAAGTGTTTGTTTGATCCGAGTAGCGAGTGGAAGATGCCGCTCCCTAACTTAGGGCGGAAAAAACTCATATTAATTGCTTCTTTCTTTAGAGAAAGAAGCAAATAAGGACTGTGTTCAATCAAGGTTGGTTTGTATTCTGCATAATGGCACAATATATCTAACATGGTACTTGTAACCATGGTAACCATTGTTGTAAACAAAATAAGATGTCTAAGTTTTTCTTTCAACATATATTAATAAAAACTACCTTAAAAGGACTAGTTTATTACAGAACCAGCGGCCCGCCCCGGCTTTGCATGGGTATAATTAACAAAAATTTCAACTTTTTTGAAAATATCTATAGTATGTAGGATAATGTAGGATTCTAATGGTGAAAGAATTTTTCAAATCAGTCCAGTAATTTTTAATTTTATTCGATACATACACAATACAAATCTTTCCTCTTTATTATATTAAAGTGTACGCTAAAGATATACCTACTTCCTCGTAGTATGGAAATAACTAGAGAGATATACTCTCTACTTATTTTAACCTTATTTTATTTTAAACGGGTCATAGTCATCAACTCCAACACGGACTATAGACACCCGTAAATAATCCAAACAAAATTTTACTTTAATTTTAACAAAATAACTTCACAGTTAATTTTTAATAGGTACTATTTATGTTATTCTTATTAATAAATATTATAGAAAAACTATTATTTTTATTGTCCTTATTCGTAAAGAAAAGTAAAGTGTTTAACACGGGTGAAAGTAGTCAATTCCTTCTCGGACTACAACCGCCCTCGCTGTAGCCATATCTATGTTTTTGTAACCTAAAAATATTCATAAAAATACGGAAACGACTTTCAACACTGAAAAAGTAATAAATAATTTGTTGAAGTCGGAACCACGCTGATACAAAATACCTACTGTTCTCATATTATCGTGTTCCGATCCGACTTCCAGAAGTATTTTCATACTTTTCAGTGTTAGTAGGCGGTTAGCTACGTGTTTTGAAAAAAAAAAGTTGTTTTTCACTCTCTTAAATACACACAAGGTCATTTACTCTGTGAAATACTGTTCACCATCGACAACAGCAAATATCTACCATTAAATCATCAAATATCAAATACATTTTTAAGTTAATTGACTATGCCTAACATAAAATCTACTCAACCCATTTTGATGGAATTCAAATGGGACCACCTTAGAGGTATGCTCTAAATAACAAAATAATAAAAATCAGTTTATAATTGGGACAAAGTAATCGAGTAATAAGAACAAAAAAAAACATACAGTCGAATTAAGAACTTCCTCCTTTATTGGAGTTCGGTTTAAAACTAGAGTATAGACTCGATCAAAGTTGATAAAATTTAATACTAACTTGGCGGTATGCTTTACCTAACATAAAAAGAATCATCAAGATTATATACAGTACTTATTTAAAAAGTTATGAGTTATATACACGGTCGGACATGGTATATACATACTTAGATACATAAAAAAGTGTCTATCTAAGTATACTGGTCTATTTGAGTAAAATTTTTTGGATGCGACAAGAAGTTATACCTAGTATATTAGTTATATTTAATAACTATCCCTGAACACCTAACAAAGTGCAATGTATGTGGATACATGTTATAGTATCAGGTACTTAAAAGATAGGGCTGCCATCACCTAAACCACCGATGCCGGACAAAATCTTAAAAAACCCGGACATTTGGGTGAAATTGAGTTTTTTCCCCGGACACCTATGAAAACAAAGTTCATATATTTTTTCATTTATATGACTTCTTTGCGCAAAAACTACAGTGCTACACACATTAATTATTCACTCTTCTTTTTCTGAGGCAATCTGGTGATAAAAATCATGAGGATCAGTGTTATTTGGTATCAAATTAGAAATAAATAATAACTTTTGGTTTAATAAATAATCTTCACTTTGAAAACTATCGCGAATTTTATCCATATTAACTATTTTTTATTAGCTGTTTCCTAATAAGTTAATAAATAATCAATAAATTAGTAACTAGTTAGAAACTATAAAGTATTATCAATTTTTTTTTAAGCCATCTTGTTGTTTTACTTAGATTAAGTACCCAAAACTTTTTTTTTGTATATTAAAAGTTAGTAACAAGTTTAAATTTTGACGAGCTCAACATCTTTTTACTTTACAAATTGACAAATATACGGGAGGAATAATATTGTCATGTGCGGTCCCGCTAATATATATATTAGGTTATATATACCGACTGAGCTAACATGACAGTCAGATCAGAGCATACCTCGGCTAAAGGGGTGGATGACGCGGGTTCGAGTCCCGCACATGATTATAATTTTTCCTCTCGTATATTTGTAATATTGGAATGTAATCCGCAAAGCCTGCGTTATTGCAAACATAAAAATATTAAAATCTTTTTATTTATTTCGGTATTTTTCAGATGTTCAAATTTTTGTCAAAGTAGTCTTACTTTTCCAACAGGAATTCGGAAAAGTCAAAGCCACTCCAGATCCTTATATTTATACCTTATTTGTATCAAAGATGAAACCATGTGCTTTTTAGTGAGTTTTTCTCCTTCGTCCATTGCCGCGGGACTAGCGAATAACGCACAATGTAACTTGACTTGCCAACTAATATCAAGATTATAATGTTTTCCCCAGATTTCACTAGACGTTTTTAGCGCAGGTAATGAGAAAAGAGCGCTAAAGACCCTAGAAATATTCTAGACCTAGCACCAAATGCGCCAAAACGGCAACACAGTGTGTGAATGATCGGGGTCGGCGGCAGTTCTCTATGGTGGGGGCCGGCGCGGTGCGGCGGACGTTCTGTTGTAGATTTTACAGCGCCGGAGTTTACTTGAATGCAGCTTAAGAATGAATTTTCAATTCAGATTTGTTTCAATCGATTGCTTATATATCAATCAATCCGGATTCCCCGGACACTAAAATGTCCGGGTTTTCCCCGGACACTATTTGAAAACCCCGCCCGGACGCCCCCCGGACGCCCTCTAAACTAGGACAAATCCGGGGAAACCCGGACGGATGGCAGCCCTATTAAAAGACAATAGGAAGCCGTCGATTGTTCGACCAAACACCTCGTGTTAGGTTACCATGGATGGCATATCCTGAGGACATTGACCGACTGTTTGAAATTGGCAGTTATTTTCGAGGGTGGCATTTTAGTATAATAAGTACCTATACTCTTCGTGAATATGTTTTTTAGAGAAAATATATTTAACCTCACATAAAATTGGATGTGGGTAGAAAAATTAAACGCAGGAATAGTAATTAGGTGCTGTATTTATACTCCAAATATTGAGTCGAGTTCTGAATACAGCAACAAATAAAATACCAACATACCAATATGAATTTCGGAAAAAATATATTTAAATACGTATTCCATTTTTTTATTTTATTTTATAAAATAAGTAACGGGACACGTCGCGTCGTTGCCCACTTGACGGTAAGCGTCTGCAAATTAGTAGTTACAATATCACCTTTCTGCGTGGCACTGTACTGCGCTCACTCCTAGACATTCGCCTTGGTCACCCAGTAATTTCATTTCCTATATTATTTACACGTTCCTGTCGGCAAAATATGTAAGTAACACTGTCGCAGTACCCATCAAGATGGGCTCTTGGATGGCCAAGTGAAATGTACACCAGAAAATGGAAAAAAGTCTTTGAATCAATATAAACCCTACCGTGACCTTAGTAAGACCAGATTTTCAATATTATTACTTAAGGTTAGAGCGCACGTAGGGCTTCCCATACAAACGTTGTTTCGACATATTTTTAATACTAATAAATGGTCAAACTTGGTGTAATTTGTATATTTTGTATATCTGTATATTCTAGCATAATATAAAATAAGTGAATTGTACGTCAAACTGGCAAACTAGAAGCTTAAATAATAGAATGAAAGGATATTCATTAAAGTAGGTATCACAGAGTTTGAAAACTTTGTATATGGCAATACTTTGTTTGTATGGAAACTGATACGTGAACACTCACCTTAATCTATGCCTGTCCATCTTAGTGCGGAGTTTTAGTAATATATTGGATAGCAGTGATGTAGAGTTTACAATCGAAATTGTTGTCACGGTTTAACGAGGGAGAGTGTACCTATACTATACACGACTTTCATATGTGATTGCTTCTTGTTCGTAGTCAGAACTAATGGCGGAAGAAAGCAATTTGAATGTTGACCTGTGATGTTAGAAAATATCCCTTTCCCTATGTTACGAGTATGTTATAAACCCTTTCACATCACGCTTTTAATACAAATGTGAAAGTGTGTGTGTATGTTTACGCTGAAATGACTGGATTGATTCAGAGGAAGCTTAGAATATAGGCAGTTAGGTCCTGGATTTGTTTTTATATATTGCTGATAGGCTAGCCTTTGACCACTATCTCACCTGATATTAAGTAATGATGTGGTCGAACATGCTGTTCAGGCTAAACTAGAATTACTGGCTCAAGGACAGCTTTGCCGGAACACACCATTAGGTGCTTGGAAAGCGACAGATTTTCTGTTTGAGAGTAGCTAGCTAGGCGGGCATTCGCAAAATGCCCTACCACCATGCTATACTGCCATCCTAAGACAACAACCAGAACCGACGGCTTAATGTGCCCTCCGAAATACGGAAGCGCTCAGTAGTAATGTCACCAGCGGTCACCCATAAAAATTCTTCCTCTGCGAAGCTATCATCTGTCACCTAAGTCATTTAAACAAATATGTATTGTAACAATTTTATTATATATAGTAAATATGTAACACATTGGTTTAAAAGAATGGCCCTGAGTTTCTTGCCCGTTTTTCTCGCAGTGGCTCTATATAATTTTTGTTTGCTGAACGTGGCAGTACAATGTACAATATTCAAATTTGTCATTGACCTTCATAAGAGCGTCGTAAATTGAGATGATTTTGACTTGACTTTATGAAAAGAATTTGGTTTGAATTTAACATCACTCCCGTACTCAGGGGCTATATATCAATTTTTTTTAAGTATATAAGTATTATTATAGATATCCGTTTCAAGAAACATATAGGTATAATAACATTGAGTTAAATAAGTACTTACACCTTTACTGAACCTTCATCTTTTTATAAGTTTGTATGTAACTTTGTGAACAGGAAAACCTTAAGGTCAATATCAATTGGTAGGTGTCTACCTACATAAAACCTTGCCCGATCATTATCAAGTTTTAAACAAAGTTACAGAAGCAAAATAGGTTTACCTCTATCGAAATGAATGAACCTTAAAATGTAAAATATAGACGCTGATATACATAAGTATATATAATATAAAGGCCAAACTTTGTGTATTCATATACCTACCTACACAAAAAAGCCATAATTTACATCATCATCACCATCTAACGGAATGTCCACTGTTGAACAAGACGTGCTTCATTTTTTTATGCCTGTTAGGTTAGCCTTTGACCCCTATCTCACCTGATGGTAGTGATGATGTGGTCGAAAATGTTCAAGCTAACCTAGAATTACTGGCTCTCAAGGACAGCTGCCGACACACCGTTAGGTGCTTGGCGACATATTTTATACTTGGGGATGGTAGCTAGCCAGGCGGGCATTCGCAAAATGCCCTACCACTATGCTGTAACGTGCCCTCCGCGAAGCACGGAAGCGCTCTGTAGTAATGTCACTAGCGGTCCCCATCCAACTCATGACCGTGGCAGACATGTCTTAACTTTGCTGATCGGTTAAGAATTGCTTAGCAAACTTCGCTACGAGCGCTTCAAATTTGAGGGATTTGCCATAATCCATACGCTTGGCAGGCGTCTGATGATTGCAGTAAAAGTTGTCAATCCCTCACAACGCGCTGCGCTTCCCACCTTCTGGTATGATTCACTTAGTCGTCTCTTACGGGAAGTATTGTGGGGTAACATCGAGAAAAAAATCTCGTTGTAGGGTAATAATGCCGTAAGGTACGCGTTCTTACCCCGTGGAGTGCCGGGTTAGAACTTCATACCCTACGGCATACCTATATAATCATGGGAGTTAAGTACTTGTTGTGTAAGGCGCTCCTCTACTGCTGAACGAATAATTCCAACGCATGGCAGGTAGCTTGAGGATCGCAAAGCAGACGAGGCACATTTATAGTCACCACATTTACCTACATACATGAAGTAGGCAGCAATTTTTCTTGTCAAAAAATACAAGACATTAAAATTAGGAAAAATTAGGAAACATGTTACCTGGTACTTGAACAAAAATTTTAATTGTTGGGCGGACTGAAAAGTTGTAAATATATGTAGCATTGTTTGTTGTATAGCATTGATTCAACTGATGAAAACTAGAGTTTATGTTCTTTCAATGGTACTTACCAGCATTGAACTGAAACCACCTCGCTAAGGGTGGAATTAAATATTTCCGGGATAATGAATTACTTATTTCCATAGATACCTTATTTCTCTAGTAGGTCTATGTGTGCTAGGTGCTGATATCGAAACAACCATCGATATTGTGCGGATAATACATCTATATAAATAAGTAGCTTAGAATTAAGTACATAAAAAAACCCGCCAAGTGCGAATGGGACTCGCGCACGAATAGTTCCGACCCGTTCGGTATCTGTAAAAAAAACAAGTTTGTTGTATGGAAGCCCCCCTTAAATATTTATTTTATTTTTAATATTTGTTGTTATAGCGGCAATAGAAATACATCATCTATGAAAATTTCAACTGTCTAGCTATCACCGTTCTGGAGATACAGCCTGGTGTGGTGACAGACCGACGGACAGCGAAGGCTCAGTAATAGGGTCCCGTTTTTACCCTATAGGTACGGAATCCTAAAAAATAATTGTCTCTCACTGAAAAATATGAAATGACTTGTACTTACTACTTAAAAAAATTTATCTATCTGTGTGGTAGGCATGTAACTTTGTATATAATGATAGTGGTAGGCTTAACTTATCTGCCTTTCAAATAGCATAATTAAATGCTTAACTCATAATCCGTATTTATTTTCAATAGGTAGTGAAATATGTACCTATTTAAGTACACAAACATAGGTAGGTATATATAATTATTAAAATAAATTCTTTCTAAAAAATAACTTTAGTACAACAACTTTATCTGGATTAAAATACAGCTACGTAACGGCAACATTCCCGAACAACTGTTCCAAATAACACAAACTTACAAAACCTCAATTTCGTCACGGACCACTATACGGTATTACGAAATTACAAATTTACGAGAGGAAAACTTAAATCATGTGCGGGATTCGAACCCGTATCCATCCACCCCTTTAGCCGGAGTCTACTATATCCAATTGGGCTAACATGACGATAAGTCATAACTCAAATTTTTCCTCTCTTTAACCATCGTATTGGGATGGAGCGACATTTATAGTTCAACTTACTTTGTACTACCAACAAGACAAATTTTGCAATTAGCTTTAAACTTGTTAATGATGACGAAACCCTATAATTTAAATATTTTTATGTCGCAATAACGCATGCTCTGCGGATTACATTACAAATTTACGAGAATTCGAATCCCGCACATGACTTACATTTTTCCTCTCGTACTTAATGTTATCCGCAGAGCATTCGTTATTGCAAACAAAAAATATTAAAACCACTATATGGTACCCTGGACCAGGAGTCAAGTAACCCTATACGTGACACCACAGAAAAGAGAAACTAGTATTTTATATCTCAATGCGGTACACGATCGGCTTACTCATTAAAATTGCTGTGCATCCTAGATCCGGGGATCTGAGAAGGAAACTTCCACTTGACCGTATTACTGACGATAGGGAACTGGCGTCATCTAGAAATTAGTTTAGATCCAGTGTTACATCGATAATCGAAGAAAAAATTGACTGCTGTAAAGGTGATACCACTGACAATGCCCTTACCCTTAGTAATCGTGTATCAAACATCATTACCTAAACTATCATGTTTTTCAAGTAAAAAGTACCAGGCAGACATAAGTCAATAGAATGTTATACAAATGCCTAAGATAAATTATAGTTAATTTTTTTTTTTTTTTTTTAGGGAGGACATAGATGCTGGCTACCGCCTGTGCGGTCGTCCAGCTCCACCGGGTTTTGGGCGAGGGCCTGGCCCTACAATAGCCCGGGAGGGAGAAGTGCCGAAGGCACTTCTCCCGAGACGGGCGTAGAAGGCGAAAAGCGCTTTCTACCTCCGTCTCCTGCGGACGCCGAAAACGTACCGCTATTATAGGAGGGGTTGACAGCGAGCTCAAGGGCACCACTGTGGTTCGGACCTCGGCTTGTCTCGCTGTCGAGAGACATGGGGGGGATCGGAGCAAAATGCCTCTGTGCAACTGCAGTGTTGCACAATTGGGCCCTACTGAATAATACTCTTTGACTATTTGGAGAGCAATTTATCGTGACCTTGTTTTTGCCTCGAGCTCGCCGGCGAGCTCGGTGTTTGATTGTGTGACCTCTGATTACCTCACACCTGGGGATTTTACCTCGACGACTTGCGGATAACGCTAAAGCTGCCAACGTAATGGCTGCGATGGGGTCATCCGGGTCGTCTAATACCTGCCGTGGTCGGCGACGGGGGGGTTTGAAAAATGGGATAGAAGAGGCAGTCGAGTAGTTCGATGCCTGGACAACCAATGGGTTCGGGTGGTGGGGCGCTCGATCAAAGTATCGGCGGGCGCAGTCCTTATTGAACTGCGCTAGAGAGGGAAGGTTTAAGTCGCAATGCAACTCGGTGTTCCGGATATACCACGGAGCGCCGGTTGCACTACGAAGAAAACGGTTTTGAATGACTTGAAGCTTATGGAGATGGGCCTCACTAGCATGACTAAACACTACTGATGCGTAAGTCATGATGGGGCGGATGCAGGCAGTGTAAAGTGTCTTCTTATTTCTAAGAGACATTTTACTCTCTTTGCGAATCAGGGGACCAAGGCGACCCATTACAAAGGCCGCTCTGTTACGGACGGTTGTTATATGATCGCTAAAGGTGAGATTCCGATCAAGGGTGACTCCGAGATATTTTGTTTTACTAACCCAGGGGATGGGTTGGTCGAACAAAGTTAAAGGTTGCGGGTAACGGGGGCGGCCCTTCTCAGTAAAGTACATAGCTGCACTTTTAACTGGGTTGACCGCGATGCGCCATTTACGGAACCAGTCACCGATCTCGGTGATGGCCCGTTGGAGGGCGGGAATGGACTTTCTACTGATATGCCACCCAGTGGTATAAATAGCGGTATCATCCGCGTATTGGGCTAATAGGACGTTAGGCTGAGAGCGTGGGATGTCGCTGGTATACAGCGCGAATAGAATGGGTGATAGCACGGAGCCCTGAGGGACTCCGGCTCTGACTGGGTGGGGGGAGGAGAGGGTGCCTTCCACGCGATAGCGAAAGCTTCTGGCTTTAAGGAAGTCTTGTAGGATGAGCACAAGACGTTCTGGCACGCCAAATTGGTATAGCTTGTAAATCAAGCCATTGTGCCAGACTTTGTCAAAAGCTTTCGCTACGTCGAGGAAGACTGCTAGCGTTGTCTGAGGTTTGGGGTACTTGTTAAAGCCCTCAATGATGTGCTCCGTGAGGCGGTGCACCTGTTGGACGCATGAGTGTCCGGGCCTGAAGCCAAACTGCTCATCTGGGATAAGGTGGTGTTCCTTAGCATGGGACTGGAGACGGTTTGCAAGTAACCGCTCGTAAAGTTTGCCTAAGGCACTGAGGAGGCTGATGGGGCGGTAACTGGTGGGGTCAGATGAGCTTTTGCCTGGTTTGTGAATGCCAATGACATTTGCACATTTCCAGGTGTCTGGGAATAAGCAGTGGCTCATAGCAGCATTGAAGATGCTGACTAGGAGATGGATGAGAGGAGGAGAGAGGGTTTTAAGAACCCTGTTGGAGATGCCATCGGCACCGGGGGATTTGCGCGGTCGGAGGGCCTTGATCAGTCTCGCCACCTCAGCGTAAGTCGCTAAGGTGATTGGTGGGAGTTCAGAGGTGACCACAGAGCTTTTACGTTCGACTTCAGCATCCACCGAATCGAGGTGAGCTTGGTCAACGTGATCTACGTTAGGGGAACACTGAGCCTCTAGGCTATCAGCTAGGCACTCAGCTTTGTCTTCGTCAAAGAACGCTGGGACTAGTGGGACTGGTCTGTATAAGGGAGGCATGTCGTTGTAGTTACTTCCTTTCATACCTCGCGCCAAGTCCCAATAAGCCTGGTGGCTTGGCACGAGGTTTGAAAGTTTGTCACCCCATTGTTGATCACGCAACTCAGACATGCGACTTTGAACCATGCGTTCAAAGTGGCGTTTCTTAGTTTTGTTCTCTTTACTGGGGTAAGAGTCGTAATGTCGGGTCACTGCTTTACTTTCCGTCACTAATCGTCTCACATCCGCTGGAATGACAAGGCGCCGGTCGTCCGGCACCATGACCTCCTTTGCGGATGCACCTACTACGGTGGAGAGGTGATTAGTGAACGAATCGATCGCAAGGGTTACGTCATCTTTAGTCAGGATGTCGTCAGGGATCTTGTCAAGGTCCGGTGAACTGATAGCCTTTAGGGCAACGCCTAATTGCTTCCAGTTCACTATCGTCTTAGTGGGGCGGGGGAGGTCTGTTGTTGGGTCGGGACCTAGTCGCAGTATAATGGGTCGGTGGTCAGAGTGAAGCTCGTGAACCACTTCTATGGAGCGTAACTGGAGTGTTACGCCTCTGAGTAGTGCCATGTCAAGCAAGTCAGGTCGAAAGTCTTCCGTGTGAGGGTAGTGAGTGGGCTCAGTGGGCGCAATTATGTCAAAATTAAGTTCTGCGACTAGTTTTTCAAGTGCAATGCCTCTGGGATTGTTGACGTTACAATTCCATAGGATGTGCTTACTATTGAAGTCGCCAATCAGAAGGACGGCGCTTCCTAATGAGAACAATGCTTCTAAGTCAGCTCGGACGATCGGCTTTTGACAAGCTTGGTAACAGGACGCTATGACTATAGGTTGATGACCAGTCATAGCTAGAAGGCAACAAGATGCTTCCATATTAACAAGAGTCGGGGTAGGTAAGGGGATGCAGTGCAGGGACCTTTTGTAATAGATAAGAGTGCCTCCCCCACGGGAGTTCACTCTATCATCACGTACCGTTCTGTAATTGGCAAACCTAGGGTTCGCCTTCCCCGGTTTTAGAAGGGTTTCCTGCACGCATATAATGTCGATAAGGTGGGTGCAACAAAAGTCGTGGACAAGGTCACGTTGTCTAAAGAAACCGTTAGCGTTGAATGACGCTAACGAAACTGAGCGCGGTTTCGTGCGTGCGGTTGTACTACCCATAGTGGTTGTACTGGGGAGGGGCCTGGGGAACGAAGCGCTTAAGGGCGCTTAGTAAGTTCGCGTGTTCCAATGTGTATTGGATCACGTCCGCTGGGGATTGAGCGTATTGCATCTTGTGGAATAGCTCTTGTACCTCATTGATGTCAACCGACATAGCCAGATCGCTGACTAGGTTGATTGCCTCTTGAAGAGGGGCAGCCATCAATGGCATAGGGGGAGCTTGTGGCCGGGAAGCGGCGCGGGGAGGGGCGCGAACGGTGTTGGCAGCGGGTGCCGGGAGCGCGGGGCGAGCCGGGGCCGGTGCGCGGGCAGGGGAAGCGGCGCGGGCGGGTGCGGGTGCGGGCGCGGGCGCGGGCGCGCGGGCCGGGGCGCGGGCGGTAGCGACGGTCTTAACCATACTGGGTGGTTTAGACCATGCGTTACGGGCTGGGAGCGGCGCGGGTATTACCTGTGAGGCAGGTACTACCGTTAGTTTAGGGCTGACCCGTTGGTAACGGTCATAAGAGGGGCGGGTCGGCCTATGCCTTGCCACCCTGTGGTTCACTCGTGGTGCTTTAGGGCACCCACGGTAATTCGCGGTATGCCCTTGAGCACCGCACAGAACACAACTGGGTGGGTCCGGCGAATCCCGGGTGCGAGTGCACGCTGCTGTCGCGTGATCGCCTAGGCACTTGACGCACCTAGCGCGAGCGAAGCAGAAACGGGAGGCGTGCCCGTATAGTTGGCAGTTATGGCACTGCGAGGGACTTCCATTTTTGTATGGGGCTTGGACATCGAGTCCTGAGAGGCCACAGACCTTTTTTAAATTAAAAATGGCCTTGCCCTCTGGTGTACGGTCTAGTACTACGAGTACTAGGTCATATGGACTGCGGTCCTTCCCGCTGTACATGCGGTGAACCGCATGCACAGGGAAGTCTTGTGCTTTAAGGTCGTCACATACCGCATCGGTATGTATCTCCTTAGGCACACCGCGAATCACAACGCGAAGGACTTTCTCCTCTTCGAGCGCATAAGTATGAAAACTTATGCTCTCTTTACGGAGGAGCTTTGTTAGCGCTCTGTGGTCGCTACTGGTGGGCACTTGGACTTTAATGCCCTGCTGTGTGGAGCGGGCATTAGTGTAATGGATCCCACGATCCGAAACTAAACGGGACAGCATGTCCCATTTGGTTTTGTCCTGAATGAACAGGGGCGGAGGCGGTTTTTCGCGGCGCGCGCTCGCGTCCTGAGGGGACGCGGCAGTGGTGGCCGGAGCGGAGGGAGGAGACGCGGGGCGCGGGGCGGGGGTCGGCTTCTTGCCGGAGGCGGGGGCCTTAGCGGGTGCCTTGGCGGGAGGGGCGGAAGTTACGCAACTAGCGGCTTTAGGAGCACGCTTGCGTTTTCTATCTACGACGGTATAGCCGTCGTTATCTGAGTCCGAGTCGGTGCGTAAGGCGCGACTCGGATCTACCTCCATCTCCGCTTCGGAGTCCGAAGTGGGCTCGACAACGGCGATGAAGGGACGGGTGCTCGCTGGCCTCCCGATCGGTGAGCGCGAGCGAGACCTCTCACGGGGAGGGGCTGCCACCGTGCGTCTGTTGTCTGGGCCCGGAGCGGGCGAAAGCGGACTGTCCTCTGAGAAGGACCGGGTCAGAGGAGGGACGTTGGCCTCCGGGATTGAAGTCCCGGAGGGAGCAATAAGAGTGTCCGTGAGGCGGGCACTCGCTTCCTCTTCGAGGAGTTGCATATGAGCAACATACAGATCGGGGTGGCGGAGGGCGAAGGTCTGAAGGACCTGCACCTCACCGTTAGAGGGACGGGACTGCATCCTGAGGGGAATACTCAGGACGCCCTATCAAGGGTTTGAATTCCCTCACACACCTTGTGAGCTCACTGTGTGAGAGGGAGTGTGTACCTAGGGTGTGCCCTAGTTGTGTACCCTCTCCGAGCTTTTTTCTCGGCGGAGAGGGGTGCTCCTAAGCGCTACTCCGGGGTTGACTAGGGGCGACCCCAAGGCCAGTAATCCCGGAGCCCAGCTTGCTTCGGCTGACCCGTGAAGCGGGAAAGGCCACGGTGCAAGGTTAAACCAAAACAACAACAGTGGCCGTTGTCACCGTAGGGTGTCACACTGCGACCGCAGCAAATGGCGGATTTGATCGTTCAGACGGGTTTGGCTGACGCTACCCCACGCCTGAACGACGTCGCTTAACAGCACAAAGTGTGTTGTTACGCGACTGTTACTATGTTGTGTCGGGTAGTAAAGTGGTGAAATGCGCACCGAAAAGTGCGGTCAAAACAAGACCACCAGCCCGATATGATGTTGTTCGTCCGAAACAAGGGACTTGGGTAGGTGGTAATGCCTGACGTCTTAGAGCGCCTCTGCGCGCCGGCACGGCGAGCTCGTAGCTCACGTTGCACGGCGGTCGGTGGCTGCTCAGCTTCTGCACAGAAAACAAAACTTCGTCAGGACTGCGTATTCCAAGGCACTGGTCTGCAACTAGCGTCGGAACGATGACCCGAGTGAGACGGCAATAGTGCGGGGACTATTGCGGTCTCACTGGGAGATACTGGCGGAGCTGTAGACAGGTGTGCACGGCGTGGCGGCACAGGTCGGAATGAGTGAAATTATAGTTAACAGATGAAAACACTGTATAAATGAAATCAAGCCTACAAAGCCGCAGTGACATCACACCTCCTTAAATAAGTAACTACCTTATATCCGCCAGTAAACAAGTAACCCGATACGGGAAGCTATCGGCTCCTAATTGTTTGATTGCTGTGCGTCTCACGCCCGGATCTGAGAAGGAAACTTCCACTTGAACTCATTATTGACGACAGGGAACAGGCTCCGTCTAGAAATTAGTTTAGCTCCAGTGTTTTGATGCTTAGAGACGATATACAATGTGCCCCTATCTATAATACAGTTAAGTAATAAAATAAGTACTCGAAATCAGTACTTCAGTACTAATATTATAAATGCGAAAGTAACTCTGTCTGTCTGTCTGTCTGTCTGTCTGTCTGTCTGTTACGCTTTCTCGCCAAAACTACTGGACCGATTTGAATGAAATTTGGTATGGAGATAGTTTGAGACCCGGGAAAAAACATAGGATAGTTTTTATCCGACTGCGCAAAAAGAGGTTAATGTTTTCGCGCGATAACCGACATACGCGCGGGCGGAGTCGCGCCCGGAAAGCTAGTACTAGATAAAAGCAACAGTGATAGCGGGTTGATATGCTTATTGCATAATACGAGTATTCGTGGCTTAACCTAGAATTACATCATCAAATGCTATCGTCCTTATTTATAACCGCGAAATAACCTGTGCGTAGCTTTCCTCCGAGGATGATCCACATATTAGGCAAACAAAAGTAATATTAAATAAATCTGGCATAAAGAAGATAAGGCTATCCGAGGTTTATACTCGGAGTAAATTTTATTACTCCTAATGATTGGTTTATATTTGGTTTAAAATGACATATGACCTTGTGTGTTTATTAGTTAGGTATATTGTCCTTAGGTTAGCCTTCGATCACAATCTCAAAGTAAGTGATGATGTGCCTTACTCTAGAACTCGAACTGGCTCTAAAGGAGAGCTGCCGAAAAATACCGTTCGGTGCTTGGTGCCAGATTTCCTACTTGAGGGTATAAGAACTACTTATTAGTTATTCTGTGATAGTAGCCAACAAGGACTATACTCAAGATTTACTGCCACTGCGAGAATCGATCGTATATTTGAAGCGTGAGAGTATAGGTATATTAATTAACCTAACGACTTATACATTTTAATATGTCTGTATTCTAATTCTAAGTATCTGTCTAGCCTAAAACAACTTTTTTAATTATCATAAGTTTCCGCATGATGAAGCTTAAATTTGCATAAAAATACGTTTTATATACATTTTGAAGGCCTATCTGTTCTAAAAATATGACTTAGCGGAGTATCTCGTTTTTTGTTATAGGTGTTCTGACTGCTGTGAACTGCATCAGCGTGAGATGGACAATGAGAATACAGGATGTGTTCACGACGTCCAAACTCCTGGCGTTGGTTGTCATCATAATTTCTGGCATAACTTATATTGGACTGGGTGAGTGAATGCATTATGTAATACATTAAACAGGATCACAGAATATACTATTTCAATCAATATGCCCTCTAATTTAACCGCATGCATATACCCACGCACTCTTCAAGTCATACAATTAAAAAATCTACCTATACTAAAATTGTCTCGCGTGATCCTACTGTACGTAATAACATAGTTCCTTAGGTTGAAACTACTTTATTTACGATTTAGAATTGAACTTCCTTCATCAAAAATCTATAAAAAAAATATCAGGAGCGCTAGGTCGATGCGACGCGTGATCAAAAAGCTGGAACCCATTTGGCTCAACAAATAAGCAATGCATTTCAACGGGGCAATGCTGCCAGTATGCTTGTGGTGGGCTGGAGCATTTGGACTGCCTGTGAGTTTGCAATGACTTATAGATTGTCTAAATGTTTTTTTGCTTTTACTGTAGTAGCTGTATTATTGTATACGTAGTATTTTGTTAATAAAGGTATACCGCCTGCGAAAAAAAAAATTAGAAAAAAAAATCGAGTCCTTATATCCCTACTATAACACACTACGCAATGGTTCAATTTACTTTCAATGTAGTATTTTGATCTAGGTACTAAAATTGACACGTGTGTGATCCTAATAAAATGGTTCACAGCTTACCTTACATCAAATTAGACTAATAAATTGATAATCTAAAATTGACGTCCGATCATACAGGTTCCACGACCGTGCAATTTACATTCGATTTAAGTTGATCAACTAAAACCAAATGAATAATCCTGTTCATTTCACCTACGTAATGGAAATATTCTGACCAGACTTCTGCGTTGTAGAGTCATTCGAGGCAAATATGCGAAAACAATTCATAGGAAGTGCATTATCCTCACGTACTGCCTCTTTGACTAGTCTTCACTGACCGGTGCAAATTTAGATATACTATTGTTATGTATTTTCTCATCATAAGGAAAGGAATGTTACTATAACTAAAATTGTGTCAACAAATCACAAAATGTCAACAAAATATCGTAAGTACGGAATCCTATGGATGCAAATACCTATGTAAATGCAAATAAAATTACGATAAAACTATATATAGCTTAAAAATAGTTCTAGAAATATCATGTTACTAATATTAATAGGTAGAAATAGGCTAGGTTAGTAATATTAATGCTACAACATTTTTCTAAAGAAAAAACTTTGAAAATGCAGTTACTTATAATAAATCATCTAATTACAAAATTACAAATTTACGAGAGAAAAAATTATAGTCATGTGCGGGATTCGAACCCGCGTCCATCGGACCTTTATAAGGTTGCGTCATCATTTACAAGTTTAAAACCAGTTGCAAAATTGGTCTTGTTTGTAGTACAACGCAAGTTGAACTATAGGTGTCGCTCCATCCCGATTGATGGTTGAAGAACGAGAGCAAGAATTAAAGTTATGAGTAATTGTGTCACGTTAGCTCAATTGGTTAGAGCATACCCTGGCTAAAGGGGAGATAGACGCGGGTTCGAATCCCGCACTTGACTATAATTTTTCTCTCGTAAATTTGTAATTTTGTAATGTAATTCGCCTAGCAGGCGTTATTGCAAACATAACAATATTAAAATCATCTAATGATTAAAAAGTACCCATGCACATAAGAAAAAGTTAGAAGCCAGTAACTTTTTAAGGTTTAGTTGACAACGCTTTCGACGATATCATCACTTACCAACAGGTCAGTGAGATAGTGGACTATGCGTATTATAATTATGACATAATACAGTACAACTAACAGCGATTATTCAAATTCCAATCATTCTTATCACATAATTATGATTGAGTATGAAACCATTCTCAATCATCATATTTAGATTATATATGTTAAATTATAGCAAAGCCCAATACCTAGTTGTCTACTCAGCAACTACAGAAAGCGCTGTCCGATAAAACAATGACTGTAATCGTCTCCAACGACTTACCCTATGCGCTATATGCACTGTATTCACGCAAACGAGCGGTTCATAATGTGCTAAACAGATACACGGTAATATTATCTACTAGCTGTACCCGCGACTTCGTTCGCGATTGCCGTACCTGCAGACTAATTATTCACATTTGTGCACTGTTTATCTCATATTAAGCAACACTGTGGTCTGCGGTGAAGCACTCTTATAGTAAACCATAGCTCAGAATGGAGCTTTCTACTTTGGATTTCAAAACTCCCGGGTTGTATTTTCCAGAAGACAGTAGTTAAGTAACTCAGAGAGTTCTTTCCCGGTTCGCACAATAAATGTTGAAGCAAAGTACCTTGTGCGTTTCTTTAGAATTTCGACTTTAAAACGGCGGCGGTTTGTTTGACGGTAGATCGATTCTTTTTTATTTCTCATTTTCGGAAAGTAGTGTTTGTTTGATCTGAGTAGCGGGTGGGAGACGCTCCTTCCCACCTAAGGCCGGGAAAAACTCATAGTAAATGCTTCCTTCTCTTGGGCTGGAATGACTTGTAACCATGGTAACCATTGGTGTTAACAAAGTTATATGTCTAAGATTTTTCGTTGTAAAATACTCTGTTGTTATAAAACAATTAATAACAACTATGTTTAGCAGGGTAGTAACTAAATATAAGGTAAGAAGTGTATAGGTTAAAAAAAACTAACTAAAACTTTCCCTAAATTTCAATGTTCTAACTCCTAGTGTATCTTTGTATCTTCTACTTATGTTTATTATTTTTAGTAAATATTTAGAAAAACTTTTTTTTTTATGCATGATAGGTTAGCCTTTGACCACTATCTCACCTGATGGAAAGTGATGATGTGGTTGAAGGTGTTGTTCAGGCTAACCTAGATAATTACTGGCTCTCAAGGACAGCTGCCGGAACACACCGTTAGGTGCTTGGCGACAGATTTTCTACTTGAGGGTGGTAGCTAGCCAGGCGGGCATTCGCAAAATGCCCTACCACCATGCAACTACTATTTTTTTACCCTTCTCATATTTTAAATGAAAAGTAGAGTGTTTAACACGGAAGTCATCGATACCTACTTGGACTATAGCCGCATTAATTTTAAAAAGGTACTACTCATGTTATTAAATAATATAAAAAAACATACTATTTTTACATCGTTATTCCTTATATTAGTAGTGAAAAGCAGAGAGATTCCTATTCGGGCCATAAGCGCCTGTAAATATTCCAAACAAAATTTTACGTAAAATTTCCCAAATAGTTCTAACCTCTCAAGAAATTTTTAGTAAGTATGTTATTTTTTCAATGAATGATTTTTAGAAAAGCTACTTTTTTCACCTTCTTTAAATTCGAAATGAAAAGTAGAGAGCTCACCGCGGGTGAAAGTTACCAATTCCTTTCGACCCTTGTATAACAATCTACTAAAGTGGTGCACTTCCAATTTTAAACGGATTAAATCACGTATATTTATCATTATTTTTGTCCCGACAGTCACCCCGTGACCACGATCACTACAAAGTGTTTGAAACGTCCGGACAAAAATAATGATAAATATACGTGATTTAAACCGTTTAATTACTAAGTGTAGCAATCGCGAAAACCTAAGACAACATTGTGCACTTCCATTGCGCAGTCTCCGAAATGTATCCAAAACAAAAGAAAGATATGTAGTTTTAAAAACTGATTGTGGTGAATGTACCACATTTTAGAGTTTATAGTAGCAAGCTTGCAAAACTAAATAAGGGTGCCATGCTGCCCGTGGGGTTCCGGGCTGCCTGTGGGCTTAAAATGAGTCGTACGTTCAAGGATTTCTCAATATTCCGCGGTTCAAGTTATTTAAAACGAAATATTTAGTTTGTGATATCTGTAATTTCTTAACTGCAAAACTGAGGACTTTGAAATATTTACGGGAAAATAATAAAATTACCACTATTGTAACAAAAAAAGAATGATTGAAATCGGACTACGCGTTAATAAATTACAACTAAGTGTACATTTTGACTTTCATCCCCTTTCCCAAGAGAACCGTACTAAATTTCGGGATAAAAGTATCGTATGTCCTTCTTCGTAGTATGAACTCGAATCGTGCTAAGTTTCATTCAAATCCATTCAGTAGTTTTGGAGTGATGCGCGGCAGGGATACAGACAGACAGCCAGAAAAAAAAAAAAACAGTTTTTGCATCAGAATGTGTATCAGCTACAGATTGCTCTCAAAACATATTTTCAACATATCTGCAATGTACAGAATTGGACCTGTTACAGTATTGTTATAAGTATAAATAGATAAATGTAAGCGTCTTACCCCTCGCGCTTCCCTACCCGCCTTCTGCAACCTGTTATAGGTATAGATTTTTGAAGCGCTCGTAGCTAAGTTTGCTTAACCATTCTGAATCGATCAGCAAAGTTAAGCAACGTCCGCCGCGGTAATGACTTGGATGGGTGACCGCTGGTGACATTACTACTGAGCGCTTCCGTGCTTCGGAGGGCACGTTAAGCCGTCGGTCCCGGTTGTTGTCTTAGGAAGGCAGCCGTTACAGCATGGTGGTAGGGCACTTTGCGAATGCCCGCCGGGCTAGCTACCACCCTCAAGTTGAAATTCTGTCGCCAAGCACTTAACGGTGTGTTCCGGCAGCTGTCCTTGAGAGCCAGTAATTCTAGGTTAGCCTGAACAACATCTTCGACCACATCATCACTTACCATCAGGTGAGATAGTGGTCAAAGGCTAACCCATCATGCGTAAAAAAAAATAAGACTGATTAGAGCATTGCATGTTATGAAAAATATTCGTAGGGAAGTTGTGGTTATCGTAATAAAAAAAACTGAGTTTTATCGTTTGAAAAATCAGTCTTTTGGAGAGGTCCGACTACAGACCTATCTATTATATACGATAAAGTGCAAACGCCAGCTTAAGATGAGCCGTACGTTCAAAGGTTTCTGTACATTTTGGGTGTCAAGTTATTTGGAACGTAATATTTAGGTTGTGATATCTGTAATTTCTGAACTGCAAACCCGATGACTTTGAAATATTTACGTGATAATTTTTAAAGCACCACTATTCTAATTAAAAAAATCGGCCAAGTTCGAGTCGGACTCGCGCACGAAGGGTTCCGTACAACATTAGACTTCATATTTTAACCTTTTTTTGTTTTAACGTGCGCGAGTCCAACTCGCACTTGGCCAACTTTTTGTATTTGTTGTTATAGCGCAAACAGTAATACATCATCGGTGAAAATTTCAACTGTCTAGCTATCACCGTTCTTGAGATACAGCCTGGTGACAGACGGACGGACGGATGGACGGACAGACGAACGGACGGACAGCCGGACAGACCGTTTTTACCCTGTGGGTATGGAACCCTAAAAAGAACGTATGAAATCGGACTACGCGTTAATAAATTACAACTAACTGTATATTTTGACTTTCATCCCCTCTCCCAAAGGAACCATGCTGAATTTCGGGATAAAAAGCTAAATTATCCTACCTTGTAGTATGAACTCCAATCATGCTAAGTTTCATTGAAATCCATTCAGTAGTTTTGGAGTGATACGCGGCCGGGATACAGACAGACAGACAGACAGACAGACAGACAGACAGACAGACAGACAAAAATAAAAAAAAATACAGATTCGGCATCAGTATCAGCTACAGAGTACTGTACATTTCTTTTTTTCAAAATAGCTTCCATGTACAGAATTGGACCCGTTACAGTTTTATTATAAGTATAGATAACGTGACAGATACCACGATGCCTTTATGATGTCACCTCCGAGTGCTTAAAACGCTTACAGAAAACAGGTAGTGCAGCGTGTGCCCAAACGTAAAATTCAAATTTTGACAGATAAATGAAGAGATATTTGTGGTTGTGGTTAGAATTTTGTACGTTAAACAATCTTGTTCACAAAAGAATGGCCTGAAATTTAATACTAGGTACTAATGTCGACAGTTAAAGTAAATGTTATGATGAACCCATTCATTGCGAAGAATCAAATTGACAGTTGACAGATATCAAAAGCGGCTGATAATCGGTTCAAATTGTTTGCGTGCAAACAGTGAATATATCTCTGATCTATGGTGCATATTCCCGTATTTCAATTATGAACCGAGCGTTGCCGACGTATTTATCGAAAGCATTGTTTGCATATTTTAAACCGAAGTGCTACACCACATATTATGTGCATATACATATAAATCAGCGTTAATTGCTCTGTTAAATTCTGAGAGTAAAGAGAGTCTTTCGATATATCTCCTACTCTGCGAAATGTGCCTATTCCGAAAACCAGCTAATTTGAACTATTGAGCACAACGCTTATACATAAACTTTATTTGGGTTTAGACCGAGCCCGCAGGGCACACTAAAGCTACTGAAAATTTAGTTTTTATTTCTGGGCTGGTCAGACCAAGCTTAGGTTACTGAAAGTTACACTAAAAGTTTAGTGTTAACTCCTGGGTATCTAACAGTGATTGAATTTGAAATTTAACGTTTGAAAACAATAAATTATTCAATTTCTTTGAGCAAGAAGTCATCTTTCATTTGTTTTTGTTTTTTTTTATGATTAGGTAATGAAAGCTGTGATTATTCACGAGTCTTTTACATGGCGGCAAAGTCATGCGGAGAGGCTTTAAAAATATCAATCACATCCGGAAGCCATTGAAAAGTATGAAGAAACGTTCGTAGAATCTTTCAGTACCTACATACTTCAAAGTACAAACTTTGATATGACACGATAGTCTTGCTAATAAACTTACAATGGGCAAACCCATTGGTTGGTGTTCTTGTGTTTCTGACTTCTTGAGCGATAATAGCTATAAATATATATATTTATTTAAGTGGTCTCGGAACGGAGTGATGCCAATTTAATTAATTTCCTGTAGAAAGTGGGGCGGTACTTCACATTGGAATAGTCAATGGTTTATATAGGCTACCTTCTTTGAGACGGTAGCTGAAGAGATATCTCCTTATAAACTTTTAAAAATATGTACAAGTGCTTGAAAAAACAAATTGAAATTAAGCAGTGATAACCACAATTATCTACTACACTTGAAATAAGTACAGATATTATAGCATTGCCAGGTTTTAGATAAGTTGAGACGAATTAAAAATACAGAATAGGATTTCGTACGATTATAATTTAAATAAAATTACAGAGTGCTCACAGAGGTATTACCTACTATACGTTCCTACCTACTATAAGTTCCATGTAGGTAATAAACATTTTGATTAAAGAAAAGCCTAAGAACCAGCCTAGGATTAATTGGGATCTATGTCAACCAATAGTCTTAGGACATTCCACATCTTCCTAGCCAACCCTACCAACTTTGTTGTGTAAATAGATATTTTAATATAAGAATTGAAATTAGCTTATGGAGTGCATTGTAAACGAGTAAAACATTTAAAAATATGGTCCGAGTTTCTTGCCCGACGTTGCAACAATTTTGTATGTAATTGACCTTTACGAGATCGTTGGTAGACAGCAAAATTGAATAATTTTCTGTGACTTTGACACAAAGTTAAACATTTTGAAAATAAAATATTTAAGGTGCACAAAATAAGGCAGAGATTAATAATAAACGATAGCAATAAAAGAAGATCCCCAAATCTTTTTTTATTCTTGATTTAATGTGGTATTGAAATATCGAAATAGTAAATAGGTATCAAACAAATTATTGAAGTACAAAATTTTATGCCCAAGGCGGGAATCGAACCCGCGTCCTCCGATATCGCCTCGGATGCTTAACACCATCTCAGCCACCTGGACATTGGCATTTCTGCCGAAACTTTGTGCTCCAATTGTATTACTTTAACCGTCATAGGGGACGGTGCGCGAAATTTTGTACTCCAATAATTTGTTTGATATGATTTTCGCTTAGCACGCGATTGTGCTTGTAATCATATTTAGAAAAAAAAAAATAGTAAATAGGTGTTTAACATGTACGAATGTTATTTTCTTTTCGTTTTTCGTTTCGAAGCCATTGACTAGTGAGTGATTGATGTCGTTTTTGTATTCACCGTTTTCATTGGCAGTAAGAAGCGCAGTGCTGTCATCAGCAAACATAATAATTAGACGATCGATAGACCAGGAAAAATCTTTACTGAAAACTAAGAATAATAAGGGTTCTAGTATAATCCCCTAAGGTACCCCAATTATAGTTTATGATTTGGAGGGCGGGCCCATTTACAAATTATACACCGAACGAAAATTAATGCATTCCGCTTGCAACTGAATTTGAGGATTTTTATTATTTACGGGTTAACTTAGGCTTTCAGCTCATGGTAAAGTCTTTTAAACCGAAGAAGAATTTACTTCACTACATATAAATCAAACTAGCTTCCCGCTGTCTGTCCATAAGTATGCTTAGATATTTAAATCTGCGCAACGGATTTAGATGCGGTTTTTTTAATAGATAGAGTGATTTAAGAGAAATATTTATATGTATAATAGATGCATAATACACTAGAGAAATGCTGACCATTTTAGAGGTTTCTAATGTGTTGTCAAGACTTACCTCTTAAGCAAACATGTTTGTATTGTCTAATGACAAAAAAGCTGTAAAAGTTGTATACATATAAAGGGATTCTGTTGTATATATTTATACATAGTTTACTTTGATTTTAGTTTCTGTTTCCATCTTGTTTCAGTATTACAAGTGCATTATTTAATTTGTCTCTTTAGCAGTTGGATGTTTGATTGTTTAATTACGTTGTGCTCATGGTCAAATAAAAACCTTGTTCATGTTCATGTAAAAACGAGTCACAGCGTTTTTTGTTATCAAGAATCAAGAGCAGTGTAAAATTTTTTAAAAGGAAATTTATAAGATCCATGGCGGTAGATCTTCATTTCTTAAAGCCACAGAAAAGAGAAAGCAATTTTATATCTCTATAGCCAACTTGTTCAGTTACAAAATTAGTATACCTACGGAAATAATTAAATATTGTGTATTTTTTTTAAAACACTATTATCAGAGTAATGTTTTTATAAAGAGGCATTACAAAAGAGGTCTTTAGTTTACTGGAAAAATACGCCTTATAATCGCATAATTACTTCAAAACTAATAAACCTAGGAAGCTGTATTTTTTCTTGTGTTAAGACAACAAGTCATAATGATAGTGAAAGAAAAAACCAAAATCTCAGGTAAAATAGATTTGGAATATAAATAAAAAACAAAAAGTATAAAATATTTTTCCTGCCCCTTACAGTCACGTCTTCAGTAAGTGTTTTCATAAAAAGGTGATTTTTTTGTTATTTTATATTGAAACCTACGTTTCAGTTCATTTTTATTACAGTGAAAAAACATAAAGTATTATATGTGATAGTGGAAATTATAAAATAATAACGCGATAGAGCTCATAAACAGGAGCCAGAATCCGGATTCTCAGCATTTGCCCCATAACAATTGAGAGTAATTCATATTTTTTCTGGATACGTTGGTAACATGTTTAAGAAATCAAAAATAACTGATAATGGTAAACACAGCGCCTGGAGCCGCGGAAAAACATGGAAAACGCGGAAGCCGACCGTGGGAAACTTTACTTAGCGCCCAATATTGCATTTTACAGGTCAACAATACATCACTTCAATAAAACTTGGTACTTCGTTGAAGACGTAGAAAATCATTGAGTAAAATGTGGTGTTACCATGAATGTATCAAATATCTTAATATTAAACGTATTATGCAAAATAAATTCAATGTTCGTAGCTGCCGTTTCTTTCGCAAAAGGTGTGATTACTTTATAGAGTATCCGACTGTCTTCGCGTACAAAATTACATTGGAAGAAGGTAAATTAACAACCCTCCCCCACTATCAGTCCCTACAGCAATTCTCAAGCAACATGGTCTGTCAATTGAGCAATCGTTATAATCATAACGATAGTATAGTAGGTCATTGCTCAAATTTATCCTGTCGTTCATATTGTTCAACAGTCTTAAAAGGGGACGGATTTATCATTTCGTTGAAATTTTGTAAGCTTAATTACCATGTTAGAAAAACTGTCTACGTCAAGGACGAGTTTGAATCCCTCGCTTCATTCGAGATTGTAATCGATTTGCTCGGCATTTAACTGTAAACTCCTTCGCTAAGCTACGCTCGGGAGTAAACTCTAGAGGCCTTCTTTACGCTCGGGACATAGAACATATAATAACTCGGGATTCAAATATCGCCCGTGACCTGGCACTGCTTGTGTATGTCCCTTTGTGCATAACCTACTATTTCTTGCATTCATTTTAGTTAAACAGTTAAATGTTTAGGAAAACTTTCCGCTGTATAATTTTATTAATAACTTTAATAATAAACATAATGTAAGGACAATGTATGATAAATGGTCAGTATCGAGACAGCCGAGTGATGAATGATAGCAAGTTAATTCATTAACCATTCATGTTTCATTTATACACGATCCTTTGTCTTAGGAATGAATGGAGGTTTCAAAGTACCCACAAGAGTATCAGATAGATAACTCTACGCTAACGATAAGGCTACTTTTGCATGATTTATTACGTTACGACTGATGAGTTAGCGTATACGCTCTCAGTGCGAGAACAATAATATCGTTCATTAGGAACCCTTATCATCATCTTCCTATCCATATTCCACTCCTGTGGGGTCGGTGTAATGTGTCTTCTCTAACAACATAAAGTACAAAACGAGAACATATTAAAAGTACGTTTCTACTAACATCACGAAGTACAACACAAGGACATAATCTTTAAAAAGATTTGCCTTTGGTTTTATGACCTCCCGCCTGCCTGACGGCACCCTCCTTGAGAATCTTCTTATTTGTAGTTTACCCGCGTCCTCTCTTGTAATAAGGGTGTTTTAGTAAGGATCCCCAATGTGTACCCTATATGCAGCAACGCCCTACTTATGCCGAAGTGGTAGGTGGTGGGTGTGATGCTCATTTGGCGCATACTTTCCCTTAGCGTCAATTCACACCGAAGTGGTAGCGGCTGGCAGCGCAGCGGCCGGAAGTTTTTCTTTCAAACTATTTTTTACTTTGTGTTTAGCACTTAATGTATAGTATGTAGAATGAAAGAACTGACGATGATGTGCAGAGGGCGGCCGCTCGGTTACTATCGGCGCGGGCGGCTGCACGGCTTGTGAAAGTTTTTCAGGCTATACTATGCGTTGTAAGAATAGAAAGAAAGTCGATAATAGTTTAACAATAAAACTGCACTGCAGGCCGCTGGTGCCACTTCGGTGCGAATCGAGCATTTAGTCGCTTTGTCCGACATTCAAAAGGAGGATAATGTTCTTTTATTATTAAGCCGGAAATTGTTAGGAAACTCTATGTTAAAATAAAATATCACATATCCACAATCGTACATAAACCTTTTTATTGTTAACACTTAAAGTACACGCATGGTCTATTTTCCTGGTTAGTACTCGTATATTTGATGATATCTGTGTTATTTGGCGCGTTAGAGTTGTGAATTTTCAGGACTGCTATTTTAAATTAGACAATAAATTGTTCAACAGACCTGTAAGACGCCATCACATGGACGTATGTACGCACTTGTTGAGTAAATACATAAATTAAGTGGAAAATGTCAGGCTAAAACATTTTTTTTCTATAATTGCGATCTAAATTTGTTACCTCTTCGTATATTTTTCTTGTTTTCCTAATAACGTTACCTTAAACTATGTATAATTCTCAAATTTGTATTTTCTGTATTTTTTCTTTTATTACCAGTAACGTAGGTAACTTAATTTACCGAATGTAAACAAATGATTTGTGTGCATGTTGTGTTCGCACATGGAAGGGCGTTCAACTAAGTATGGATCCTATTGTTACAATTTAATTTAGTATGTAAAAGTTGTATAGTCCCGTTTGCGAACCATTTAAGAAAACAAAAGTGGATTTGTCCCGTTCACCAAGTCGGCTAGCGTTTCCTGAATGCTCTGAAACATAAAATTACTATAGTTAGTTTGTATAAAATATATACATATATTGATCTTGGAAGTGTCATTTTTACTCCACTAAATCGTTCCAAATTTACGATGCCTGGCATATATATATATATATATATATATATATATATATATATATATATATATAAAACTAATTCATGTTTACTTGTAGATTATAAGAAATCAAGATATACCTACCCACAATTTCATTTGTTGGGTCATGGTTAAATGTAACAAAAATCAATTAATGTGTTGTTACCCTATTATATTTTAAATTTAATTTTCTGTTATAATTTGTACTACCTTAGTGGGAATGTAAGAGTATAGTTTTTTTTTGCATTGAGGCATGCTGCTCCAATAACATTACATGTAACGCGAGTAAAAAATATAGTCATGTGCGGGAGCCATATAGACGCATTATGGTCTAACTAACCTCTAAGCCAACATGACATTATAACGTAATATGACTCTAATTTATCTTTTCGTTCTTAGCCATCGTATGGGAAAGAGTAGACAGATATAATTGCTTTCTCTTTTCTGTGGGTAAGAGCATATTAGCCGATGACGCGGGGTCGAATCCCGCACACTACTATAAATTTTCATTTGTATTTTATTCAATCAGTTACAAATTATAATTCTGTAACTATAAAAAAATGTACCATTGTTCTAAAGTATATCTACAATCTATTTACCGCCTACGAATAAATATTCATATTTATTATATATAAATATTCATATTTATTCGTAGTTAACCGCTATTCATTCAATTTGACTGAAGCTAATTGCGTTTGCGTTATTGTCACCAGACTTTTTTCAATTTAAATGTCCTGATGAAGGCGGTGCCGTGGCTGTATTGTTAACAATTATGAACAAAAACTGTATTCTATTAAAGCGGTACCTTTTGTTCTGCGAAGGAGTTAACCCTGACTGCTTTACCTAGATTGGAATGTGCACAATTATTGTTCGAGGTCGCTACAGCTTGGTTATTACGTTTTATTTGGTTGTCACCACCACTCGAAAGGAAAAGAAACACTATAGGATAACTTTGTTGTCCGTTTGTCTGTCTGTCAAGACTCTTTTTCTCAGGCGCGCGTAGAGGTATCAAGTTGTTTGTATTAAGTAGTTTTAAGGGTTATAGGTCTACGGTCTCCTTCAGCTTTGAAAAATCAAGCTTATAAAACAAGGTGATAAAAATATATGGCCTTTTATATCGCATATTTAGCGATTTCAGGAAATCAACTTATATGGTTCTTCCCGTTGACCTAGAACCATGAAAGAAGCAAAAGAAGAAGCAAAAACTTACATGCATAAGTGAAGGAAACTTAATTTGAAAAAATACGAATTAACAAAGTATGTACATACTATTTCAAAAATATTTTCTTTTTGTTCTATCGTAAAAATGGTAATAAATACAAGCATCATACTTGATATTATATAGTTATGGAGTCCAATATCTGATGTATAATACTGGTCAAGTACGGGTTGGACTCCCGCTGTGAATATCGAACTGTATATACAAAAATTAGGACATTATCTGTTCGCGCTATCGATTCAACTAATAAGAGGATAATGGGTACGTTTTAATGTTACGTTACGTTACGACAATATAATGTGGGGAAAATGTAACATACGCATATAATGCACACAGCTACACTTCCATTGTATATGAGTGACATAGACATAAAGACTACGAATAAATTATGTATTATGTACAGAAAGACAAGCATGCAGTAGACGCACTTATGCACACTACTGAGACTACATCAGGAGAGGGAGACGTCGTCTGATTTAACATTGCCATTTTCGAGGTACGGGTGCAGTTTTTCCCGTTTTTTATAGTTTCAATGGTAAGCTATTATTCCGTGGGTGTCGTGGAAGCGAATAAGGGAAAATGCAGGAAGGTGGGCAGCAGCGCCTTCTTAAGAACTGCCAACTTACACTGCGATCCCTAAGACGCCTGCCAAGCGTGGGGATTATGGAAAATAGGGGAGGCTGTGTTCAGCAATGAACGATCCGGCTGTTATAGTTACAGAAAGGGAAATTCCCTTCACTATATTCATGGCATTGACGGCGAATGCTACATGTCCAATAGTATATTGTGTTCCGGATCGCGATATGTTTTTAGGGGTCCATGTTGGAACTTGGGACCTTATTAATATAAGCCTCGGCAGTCTGGAAGTAGCCAGTTGAAATTTTCACAAAATATGCTTTAATAATAATGGTATTGCAAATAATAATAATATAATAGAAAAATGTTATAAAAAAGGTAGTGTTAATTAAGTACATGAAACTTTTTTCCTATCGTAATAACAGTAATAAGAATATATATAAGCGTTAAACTTAGAATAATCCAATTTCTAAAGTAACTATAACAACAAAAAGTAGAAAAACCAGTGAAGAGAACTCCTGCCTACGATTCAAAATTGGATAGAAAATTAACGATTTGTTGTTACTAAGCCTCCGTGTAAAACTCACACTTGACCTTTTCTATAGTTGATCTTCATCGATATTCATCAATGCGCAATGCTACACGTGCAATATATATTGAGACGTTTAGCATCCACTATAGGACAACGCAGACGTTTCTCAACCCATTTTCACGACTACTCGCGAGCTTGTCCCGAGTCGAGGCATTGATTAGTGTGCGTTGTAGTTTTGAGTTCTTGAATGGCTTGAAATAGGCGTTGTCCATACGGCGATTGCTAGATTAATGACAGCCAACCACAAAACTACTGAACGTACCTATATCAATAAAATTGGCAAAAACTTAGATATCAACTGAAACAAATGAATTCTGGAGAACGATATATTATGTACCTTTAAATATTTTAACACATTATATTATAGTCCTGAAAATTAGCCCTATTAAGCCTGATTATTAAACCTCTCTATTTATTTTTCTTTTTCTTTTGGATAACAGGAAACAAAGAGAACTTCGACAACGTATTCGAAGGAAAATATAACCCTGGTGGGATAGCCTTGGCGTTCTACTCCGGTCTCTTCGCATTCGGAGGCTGGAACTACCTGAATTTCGTCACTGAAGAGCTCCAGGATCCTTACAAGTAAGTTAAGCTCAAATAACTATATACCATCCGTTTTTTTATAGAAAGACGGTCCAGACGCTCATCTGTCTTTCTTCTCATAGAACAGACTGGTTTAAATACGTAAGATTGCTGCGCAGCTCTGTATTGCATATAAAACTGAAATATATTAAATATTTTCATTACTAGCTTTCCGGACGCGGCTCCGCCCGCGCGTATGTCGGTTATCGCGCAAAAACATTAACCTCTTTTTGCGCAGTTGGATAAAAACTATCCAATGTTTTTTCCCGGGTCTCAAAATATTTCCTTACCAAATTTCATTCAAATCGGTCCAGTAGTTTTGGCGTGAAAGCGTAACAGACAGACAGACGGAGTTACTTTCGCATTTATAATATTAATAGTACCTAGTACTGAGTACAATGACGTATGCTCACCGGTTAACATTACAAAATTAGAACGAGAAGAAAAAATACAGTAATAATATATCCCGCACATGACACTGAAATATAGAATAGAGGAAACAAAGAGAACTTTGTTAAAAATAACTCAAAATAAATAATTTGTGAATAACATTTATTGCCAGTAAAACACAATTTAACAGGGAACAAATTACAATGGAATAAAGACTCTAATTTAGCTAGCAATAACGTAGGCTCAGCACTGTCCTGCCCTGTGACCAGCATACCCCTTTGCTAGAACATGTTAAAGTTAGTGAATATGTGAAGTGCCTAATATTTCACTAAATAACCCGTCCTCCGTTCTGGAATGAAGCATAATGCATTGCTGTTTGGCAATTGACTTAAAGGACAAGACAACGCTAGCGCCCCTCTTTTATAAAAAAAACCTATTTGCTACATTTACACAGAACTTTGTTCTAAATTTAAGAAGAAATGTTTTGTATATCTGTGTTACTATAGCGTCTAGTCTAGCAGTCTAAAACTCGTGAGGTGCGCGTCACAAAATAAATCAAGATCTAGCACACTAATTGCTGTTTTGTTTATTGATAAGATCGTCTGCACGTCTTGTGGTTAGAAAAATGTAAGTCAGTTATACCTACATACCGTCATGACTTTATGTACGTTTTGCCCGATATGTTTAAAGCCTAAGATTTTTTTACCTGTAGATCAGTTGTTTGCCCGTAGTATTTCAACTCTCTGTTTAAAGCCCATATAATAGGAGGGGAATCCTATTGCCCATATCATAATCCCAAAGTAAAATTTAAATCACAAATGTCAAAGTTTTGGCAGAAAAAAACAAGTAGGCACTTCTGTTTGACTCGTAGAATACCTATTATTGAAGCATAAGCGCTCGCAGCGAAGTTTGCCTTTATTTGAAAAATGAGAAATTTGTCTGTGTACAACACTAAACCTGTATTATGAAAAAGTACTATTAAAGGTCTAATACTAACCAGTTGATGAAAGAGTGGTCTCAAAATAGTAACCACTGTGACTGTTACAAAGATTAGAATCTTTTCAATTTCAATTCAGAATTCGGACTGATTTGTGGTAAGATGACTGACGAGCGACACTAATATTTATTTGTTTTGACACAGAATAGAGCTTCTGAATTCCTTAGAGAAACGTTATTTGTGGAAGTTTTCGATAAAAGATAAATGCATCGTAAAAACAGATTACATTTTCTTATGATTACTATTAGGCGCTATCATAAAATGCTCGCCTTCGCCAATACCTTTTATAAGCGTCTTTATAAATAAGCACGTAATACAACTGTTGGATAAAACGCTAACGACTGCTTTTCTACCATAATGATGTCGGAGCTTGAGAACTGACTTCACTACATTTGATTCTTTCTTGAATTTTATCTAGCAAAATAAAGTTTGCTTCAAAACCAACAAGTTTAGTTGTTACGGTTTGGAATAGAACATCGAACGGATAGCTTAAGTGAGATAGTATCAGAACATGCATGGCAATACTAGTAGTTATTATAGAAAGGAAATACGCCTCAATTGTTCTTATATCTCACGTCCGGTGTGTTTGTAAAATGTAAATACCTACATGAATTGAAGCGCTCGTAGCGAAGTTTGCTTAGCCATTCTGAAACGATCAGCAAAGTTAAGCAACGTCCGCTTCGGTCAGGATGGGTGACCGCTTTCATTATTACTGAGCGCTTCCGTGCTTCGCAGGGCATGTTAAGCCGTCGGTTCCGGTTGTTGTCGTAAGATGGCAGTCGTTATAGCATGGTGCTAGGGCATCCGCCTGTCTAGCTAGTAGAATATCTGTCGCCAAGCACCTAACAGTGTGTTCCGACAGCTGTCCTTGAGAGCCAGTAATTCTAGGTTAGCCTGAGCAACATCTTCGACCGCATCATCACTTAACATCAGGTGAGATAGTGGTCAAAAGATAACCTGTCAGGCATAAAAAAATAAAAAATAAAATACAATAGTTCCACTGGTTATTGAAGGAGTCCTTCATACCGCTACGCAGCAGTGTTGATAAAAACCTACCTCTGTCCTTTCTTTTAAGCCCTGTCAATTACTCACAAATACTACCGCATTCATCACTATTTACACGATTTTTTTCTCGTTCTCCATGATATAGGTAAGTACCTATGTATGACTACAAAACATACTTTTGCTGGTATGTGCATCCGACTTTGTTAATTTTCATTAGCTACCTATGGTAAACAAGAGAGAAAAGATTAGCAATATTTTTTTCTAGGTTTATATCAGAAATTAATGCAATAGTTTCAATCAATCGCCTTGTGAAACCTCGATCCGTCGCGCAGTTTTTAATAACGCGGTTCGTCGCGTGGAGTCCCTGAAAACCTCGAAGATCAACCGCATATAAAACCTGTTCTAACTTGTATCTTTTAACCTATCTTAATGGTTTATTGTTAAGTGTTTCATTAACAATAAAATACAAAAAGTAAATCAAATATATTTATTTATTTACTGCATTAACTTACTAATCTAGAATTAGGAACATAAACTCTCTTTGAATTATCTCAAAAAAAAAATACATTTTTTTCTTACAATATAACTTATGTTTCATTTTTATTCCATCTATATGAGATCACATTGAATTAACACATATTATTACAGTAATATTGAATCGAAATACCAAAAATAAAACTATAAACTTTTGCCAACTCTTTCACAGCTCGCGCGCTGAAAACATGTCATACTCACTGCGCCGGCACGCGAACTGAAGTTAGCTGCGATACGCGCCTTCTATAATTCAACTTCTGAGGGTACCTAAAGTATAGAAACGCGGGCATGATTTTAAAATTTAAACATAGGTATGAAGTTTACGTATTTGTTAGGCTTTCAAAGACACCACGCGACGCGACGAGCGGAAGGTTAAGTTTTGTTTGTTCTTTTGTCTCTTGTAATCTAGTACCTATATTAAAAAAATAATTTCATTACAACATGAACTGTAAAAGTAGTGTTGAGGGATCAACGGCTAGAAAGAAAAGTCCTGCATACAAAAACTTGATGTGAAGAAATTAATTTTCACTAAAAAGAAAGCATCAATATTAACAAAAAAGAAAATTCAGGAAATTTCTGCTCAACACGCCATCTCAATGTAAGTAAAAAAAAGAAATACCTATATTTGTTGAGCATGAATGAAAAACAGGCTTTAGATATAAGGATTAAGAGATTTGTACAATGATTGATTATTTTTTATCAGGGCCAAATTACTTTTCTTTACATTACATCAATTAAAACATGTTTTTATTAACTTATTTTTTTGGGATTAAGTTTTTGGAGAAAATTCAGGTCTATTGATTTGATGGCCTACCAGAGCGAGGCAAATCCTCTATCGCATCTCGACCGCTTTTGATTGCTTTGTACCACTCATAAGCACGTATTTTTGATCAAGTCGATGTAAGCTTTCCGTAACATTTTCAGTACCTCCAAAACGATTCCTTTTGCGATCCAAAATTTAAGAAAAACTCTTTATTTGTTGTTTTTTAACCATTGCTATATTTGCAATACACACTAGATATAAATAGCATACTAATAATAAGACTTAGTAATGACTTCTTTAACAACCCAAAAAACACTATAATAAATAAAATAAAAAATGTTTAGCACCACACACGATAAACGACGACATTTAAAAAATGTCATAAATTTAAGCTTCGGTCCTACCTGACGTAAACCTTGAAATCTTCCTTGAGAGTTTTCTCTTTAGAAGCACACCTAATGCCTTTCGGAAAAATAAAACTTACTACAAGAGGAGTTTATAGCAATATGATAATTTTGCGCATTTTGTCCTCTAAAGAAATCATGTAATACAATTTGATAGATATTTTCCGGCAAATATTTTTGATTGTTTTGGTTTGACGAGACCACAAACAACAAGCTATAGTAAATTTGTACTTAGTTGTGTAATTGATACCTAACTATATCATGTCAATAGCTGCTACAATTCAACGATGTCTAGACTTACACAGAAAGCTATAACTTTTAAATCTTTGGAAGTGGTTCTCAGGAGAGTTTGACAAACATTCGCTTTGTGCGGCCAGTCTGTTTGATTTCGCTGTGCAAACATTAGGAAATGAATGAAAGAGTATTTAGTTTACAAGAGGGATTTTATAGAAGAGGTACCTAGTTGTTTTGAGATTGGTACATTGTGGTTGTTACAGTCCCAAGTTGCCAAGTTTTAATACATTCTATGCTACTAATAACTGCCAAGTTGTGCCTGGTAAATGGAAGTAGGCTCTCGTATATTCTCTAAACGTGTGTTTTAACACTTCTGCTTAACTTTTCGGAAACATATAATACACTAATGAATAGATTCAGGCGTTACTTTGCGGTAATCCATATTAATAATAACATTATTTTTAAAATATTTTGAGGAAACATTAAATTAATATTTTAACGAAACAATTAAAACATATAAAAATATATCTAGTGACAATCCTGTTAAGCCGACGTGACCAAACACCACACCACGCAGCCAAACCGGAAGAAATCTTCTTTAATTTGAGTTTTTAGATTTTTTCTTGCGCTCGTAGAATCAAGACCTCCTGAGGATGCTTCGTGTAGAAGCGAAATGCGTCGAAAACTCCTCCGGTTTGGCTGTGTGGTATTTGTGACGTCACGTCGGCTTAACAGGAAAATTAAGCGGAATTTTCACTATATATATTTTAATATTTTTAAGTGTTTTATAAAAATCTTAATTTAATGTTTTCTTAAAATATTGGTTATTATTATATAATACACTATTGACTATACCAAAAAACGCGACATTACGATATTTATTTGTTTCATTACCTATAACCACCTAATATATCACGTCAAAACCTTTGAAATTTATATTCATCAATTTTGTAGTGTATCTAGAGTAGAGGAGGGTATCTGCGGTCAGGCGACAATGACGGTACACACGACACCACACTATCTTCACAGTTATAGCGTTACGTAAGGGGTTAGAGCCTATGATTAGTGATTACGTTCTGTCCCCTAGCACTCTGTACATAACATTTAGTAGTCTAGATACGTATTCAATGTTTATATGCCTCAATTCACCAAAATGTACCAAGGACACTGCAAAATAATTGATCCATAATTTTGTAAGTTCCATCTAGCGTTTAGAGCTACAGTATGGATTTCTTCAAAGAGGGTGTTATAAGAGTCTTACAGGGTCTACAACGCATTGGTAAATGGTGTTGCAAATGTCCAAAGGCGACGTTAACGCTTGCCAACACGGCCCACTGCTTGTTTGCCACTTAATTCCATAAAAAAGTACGTTATACGAATAGACGATATTAAATTCTATTCTTCTACAGTCAGCGGGTTTGGCTGTCAGGTGTGTACTTTCACCGACTTTGAATGCGGCCGCATGGGAGTCATGGTTTATCTCTACAGACTTTTGTTATTATTTCAAGATTATGAAGAACAGGATTGTCTCTAGTTAATGTGAGCATCTTAAAACAGTCAGTTGTTCCTGAATACACAGGAAGGCTTGTTTGTTTTCTTCCTGCTTCAAGGTCTTTAATATCTATAGGTACGTAGCGCCCTCATTTTCAGCTAGTTTTCTGTAGAAGTATCAGTTCACCAGGACTTCGCCAGCCAGCATCAAGCTTTAAACATCGAGGGGGGAATTGATGGTTTGCCCGGTTCTGCAACTGGTGTGTGACTTCTAACATATTTAAGTCATAGCATGAGCGCACTAAAATAGTACGCGACCAGAAGCTAGATCCGTTCGTTAGTGTCTGGTAATATTTATTTATGTATGCAATTGTAGCCATTGAGTGCAATAAAAATGACTACCTGCTCCATTAAATGGTGCGGAAAAAATAGCAAAACATCCAATTATAAAACAGATGGAAATACCTTCCACAAGTAAGTAAAATTTATCAATTTACGTAATTTATCTACCTCCTTCATTTTTAATAGGTCAGGTTAATCTGGACAATCTAATAGATCCGTATGAATGCATTTCACTCCCGCTTACTACATTCATCTTTGCTCGATGCCAGCCAGGCACCAATTACCTACCCAAAAACCAACAAGTAGCAACATCAGGGGTTTTTTATAAACAAATATCCTTCATATCGTAAGAAAACGCGTACCTACTTAGGGCTGGGACTGCCCTTGCCATTTCCCCTAACTTTATTTATTGACAGTATGACTGTCCGTCGCTGACGATATGATACATGCCTACATTAGGTGTTGACGATGAAATGACACTGAATTAATGACGAATTGGAACGATAATTGTTTATTAATATATTATTATACAAAAGACCTTGATATCCAAGGCCTAAACCGCAAACAATAACAAATCTGCATAATATTGTCAGTAGGCAATAAAACAGAATAAAAAACATAATACGTAAAATCCAGTGTATTGGCATATGTCCAAAAGACGTTTAATCTAATAATGAATTGCTGGTGGTAAATAGTCTTTTCCACTATCTCGACGCGTGTTGCTCTCACATAATATGTCCGTTAGTTATATTATAAATTTATAACTAACGTACAAGCGAGTGTTGATTGTGTGCTCTTCCATGAATAAAACATGCAATAGATAGAGTGAGAGCCAGTCGCAAGGAGTTGATTTACTGAGCTTTTATCGCGGGTCCTAGCGATTTAATTAAGTCTTGAATTGAAATTGCTTGCGAATGATAAAAGAATTGAAGAGAAATAATACAGACTAGTATTTTCACGTTTGCTTTACTTTACCAGGTGGTAAGTCTGGTTTTTTCAGCTAGATTCGACGATTAGATACCGACGCAGTGTCAGATATTCTGCCTGGAAGGAGTAGGTATTGATCAAACACTATTGTGTTCAGGGCTAAAGGCATTGTAGCAAGTGAAATGACTGGGCAAACGAAACATAAGAACTATCTTGAAGCGCTCGTAGCGAAGTTTGCTTAGCCATTCTGAAACGATTAGCAAAGTTAAGCAACGTCCGCCTCGGTCATGAGTTGGATGGGTACCGCTGGTGACACTACTACTGAGCGCTTCCGTGCTTCGGAGGGCACGTTAAGCCGTCGGTCCCGGTTGTTGTCTCAGGATGGCAGTCGTTATATCATGGTGGTAGGCATTTTGCGAATGCCCGCCTGGCTAGCTACCACTCTCAAGTAGAAAATCTGTCACCAAGCACCTAACAGTGTGTTCTGACAGCTATCCTTGAGAGCCAGTAATTCTAGGTTAGGTTGAACAACATCTTCGACCGCATCATCACTTACCATCAGGTGAGATAGTGGTCAAAGGCTAAACTGTTAGGCATAAAAAAAAACTAGCGTCTCGGAGTTTGAGCGCAGTGCAGTGTCAAGTATAATGTGGAAGGTGACAGTGCATCTGTAATGGAAAGACGTGACGCTTAACATCATAGGTACATAACTCCTGGCTGACGCCCTCGCGTTCGTTCACCTGATGTCCGCCTAGCGGAGATTTTCACGAGTTAAGTTCATTATGATAACAATTTTCTAAAGGACGTCACAGTTAGAATACATAATATGACTGTCTCCCAAATTAAAACGTAGGTACAATTCAATTAAAATAAGAATAGGATCGGCCCAGCGCCATGTTATGACGTCAAAACTCGATTTTGGTACAGTGTGCAAAAAAAGAAATGATAAAACAAGTATAAATTATTTTACAAAATTAAAAACGCGGTAGCGGTTTAACACAATACGGCATACCTAAGTAGCTGCAACACAATACAATACGTACCTACGTAAACTTGAAATTAAAAAGAATGTAGGTAAGTAAACGTAAACATTTTATATCATTTAGAAGAGTTTAATCGATTTGCGATTATGCAAAGCATTCGGCAGTCTAGGTAGATTGGCCGGTAAGGCCTTCGCGTTCGTCAGAATAGCTACGTGGAACAGCTTCATCTATCACTAGGGCAAAACAGCTGTTTTGCCATAGTGATAGCGTCTAATTGACATCGGGTAGCGTTCGTACGTGTGAGAATGGAGTAAACTGCGGTTCTCGCTATCATACTAAAAGGCAACGCGCCGCGCTTAGAAAATGGTTGTACTGATTTTATGTATGTAAAAATTAAACATGAGTGGAACACATTCCGTTATCGATTCTTCACCACCAACTGAGTCAGACTCGTCGTACTTAATCATACTAACGGGTAACAAAAACATGTATCAATAAAAAAAAACATATTAGCCAACAAGAACAAATTAAAGAGTCAATAAAAACAATCTAAACAAGAATATCAACAAGTAGTACACTGACCGAGAAATAAGACTCTGACGCTCGCGATGTTATTAAACCAAGATGGCGTCTGTGCTGTCAACCTTAAAAATAAGAATTTATTAAAATTAACAATTTCGGGTCACATTAAATATTAAGGTCAATGTGGCGAAGACCGGCATAGTTTTTTAAAAGTTTACTTTGATGGACCATATTTCATGAGGTGTAAGGATTATTGCAAAAATAGATGTACCATGTGCTAGGAAATGTATTTACTAGCAAGTTTCTAGTATTAACGTTATTCTATCTGATTTCAGTACAAGAGATTTTCTTATTCTTTAAAACAGAGTGAGTAGACGATCTTCTCCGCTAGTGTCGGGTAAGACCGTCTAGAAGCAAGATTACTATTAAATTCTTAATTATTTCATATATGGATACAGTAGCTACGCGCAGTAGCGTATACTAACCAAATACGCGCTTTCGTCCATTTAAATTAAGCTCAAAATCCCTTGATTTCAACAAAAATATGATAAACTGGTTAAGACCGGCATATTTAGGCAGTCAGAGGTACACAACATATTAACATAGGTGATAAATATTTTTTTTTGACCTTACATACCCAGCAACACAACTAAAAAATTAGGCACTCAAACAATATAAACATAGATATAATATATTCAGACCAACAAAACTTGATGCAATATTTTCTCTAATAACTCAAAGTAAGTACAGTTTTACGAGCATATTCAGCAACTTGTGTTTTTTTTTTACTGACAAATTATGACGTCGCTGAAATGCAGTTAACCAGTTTACACATGGAAAATATGTAGTGGATATATCATTTTTGCTAATGTATTCTTTAACTAATTCCAAAATTTCGTGCCTACTCAAACCAAAGCCATTTTTTCTCATAGTGCGCAAGCATGAAGCGAGATTTTCTTCTATGTCTTGCGAGAAGGCTGTACTTCGTCCAAGAGTTTTGGATTTGAATCTTTTATTATGTACGTGTTCCATTATAGTCATTCGTGGAATTGTATAGAGCTTCAAAGCTTTATAACCGATTAACATCTCTTGTTGAACAGCTTAAATGGCATCCTGTAGTTTTTCCTTTGAGTATGCAGCTCGATCACTAACTCTTTGATAGGGCTTACCTATAATGACGTATAATCAACAACTGTGGGAAAAATATCGAATAAATATTAAAAAGTAATACTAAGAAACTTTGTGCTGAAAAAAATGCTTTGTTTTGACAGAAAAGAATATAGATAAAATTTAAATTATAACCAGAAAGTGGTTTTCAGCAATATTTGCATCTAGAGTTTCATGTTTACTAATACCATAATTTTGCATTTCTTTACTCTAATCTTGTTTATTTTACTAGCTGCGCCCCATGGTTTCGTCCGAATTCCTATGTGTATAGATATTTAGCCACTTTCCACTCCCTATACATGTTAAAATCGGTTATATTGATAACTCTACTGAGACATGATGGAGGAGCCGGGTTAGAATGTCACCCCATCTCTATCCGTGGGTGTCGTTAGTGGCGATTACGGGTAAAATACTGGAAGGTGGGCAGCAGGGCCTTCTGGGGAACTGCGATCCCCAAACCGACTACAAAGCTTGGGGATTATGGCAATACCCCTCTTAATGGTGGAGGCTGTGTTCAGCAGCGGACGATCCGGCTGTTACAGTAACTACATTATAGAGGAACAAAACAAAGTAAATGAAATGTAAATAAAAACAAAGTAACAAATAAACAGACTTTCGTATGTATAATATAAGTACGAATAAAGGTATTACTCATTACGGTACGTTCTTATACACATTATCCTACTTGCTAACAATGGTGACCGATTTTCAGACACCGGTTTATTTATAAAATATTACACTGGGTCCGAAAGGTTTGCGATATATGAAATCGTGAAACACCGGCATACGACAGTCTTTTCCATCTGGAAATAGACGGACTTTGCCACTTGACCATTTTGAGGTTGTGTATTTTTAACATCAAATAACTTTGATAGAATGACACTTTATGCAATCCTACAACATATAAACTCTTAAATACATATCACAGTATTAATTGTGATATCGAGCGAATCAATAATATAGGTTATTTTAAACTTACGTTGTGATAAACTGTAGCACATGTCACTCGTCTTACTAGGTAAGAGCGCGGCTAAAATTTAAAATGCATTATTTCAACAACCATACCACATAGCGCCATCTCTGAATCTTTGATCGATCTAAAACATGATACTGCTTTCTCCACAGTGTCGTAAAATGGCGTATCTGGCAGGATATCAATGAAAATTCAGGTACGATCTTCTACCGTAGACGGTCTTCGCCACATTGACCTTACGTACTTATAAATAAATGGCATTGCTCTATTTTTCTATTTGGTTTATATTAGTTGGTTCTGCTGATCGTACTTTTATGAGTGAAGTTAGCCAAGAGCCCGTCCTATTCTTATTGTAATCGCATTTGTGGTGTATTCCCGATGTCCCCATCGGCCATATCCCCATCAATGGGGACAATGGGAATTCAATAAAAAAAAATGTAAAACATTCCCGCTGTCCCCATCGCCTGTATCCCCATCAATGGGGACAGCGGGAATGGAGCAAAAAGTAAAAAATGTTGCCCACTGTCCCCACCGCCTTTGTAGTTATCAATGGGGACATCGGGAATGGAACAAATTGTGAAAACTAATGCCCACTGTCCCCACTGCTCGTCTCACCGTCAATGATAAATAATATAATGGTTAAAATGTTGTCACCGTTGCGACTACATAATTATTTCGTTCTCTCACATACATAAAATACTTAAGGCTTTGACTTCTTTGTAAGTCTTGTAAGTATTTTACAATTATTTTTAATTAGTTTAATATTAACATAATATAAAATATATGTCGTAAATGGCGAATTTGAAAAAGCAACCATGGCCGCAAATCGCACAGTTTTTCCGGAAGTGAATGTCCATGGTTGTTATTTTCATTTTAATAAAGCCATATGGAAAAAGGGCGTGAATTAGGACTAACAAATAATAAGAACCTACGTAGCCCAGTTGCTGTTAGTGTTGTCCCTTTGCTGTTGCCGGAAGATCGAGTTCTAGAAGGTTGGTTTTATATTACTGACGAAAGCCAAGATGCCACCCAAAGCGCAAAATTTCGTAATATATGTTGTCGCAGTGGATTCAACCTTATTTTATAAATGTATGGTGCAGTTTTGGCAAACGCCACCGAACGAACGTTGCGGAAGGGTGGCACTGCAAATTGAACAACGCAATCGAAAAAAAAACCTAGTATTTTAAAACTTCTAAACGGCGCGCGGCGCCACAACCTTCAAAACGGCGCAGGAAAAATTCAATCGATATGGACGAATTTATTATTGATTGTCAAACTAAACTAGTTTCCTATATAGCTGTAGGGCATTTCCTTGAACAACTGCGCTAACGTTTTTTATTATTCCTGTAATTTTAAGTCATCGATTAACTATAGGTAATATTTAATCGTGATTTTATATTGGCAGTTAAAACTAAATCTATGTCAAGGTTAAAGGTAATTTAGAAAATGATTGATATTTAATTGTTAATTTATAGGTTTTAACTCTCCTTACATAGGATAATTTAGATATGATTCTGTGATAGGGAAAAATTTTGTAATTGTATATGATTCTGTGATAAAAAAAGTGATATCTTTTATTGTATAAAAAGTTAGCAGAAATTATTTTTTTATATTTAATTTTGTTATATTTTGTATCGTTTTCATACTTTATTAAAATAAATCTAAGTTTTAACCGTCAACCCCATTATGACAAAAAAATCGGTCAATTTAAAGAAAACATTTTAGAACAGAAAAAATGATAAGTTTTTAACTTTGAAACCATGTTAATATATCATAAAACATGTTTTTAAAGTTTTAACTTAGTTTATTTTTTGTTTTCAATACGTTAAATCATGTACAAATTTCAAAAAAGGGTATAATATTTTCTGAATGAACACAAAAATGATTATAAAAAGATTTTTTTCATAATTTATGCCTGACCTAAACTATATTTAACAAAGGAGGGTGACAGAGGAACGATCCTTTTCAAACCGATGATGAGATCCTTTCCAAACCGTGGTGTTATACATGTAGAATACATATAATTTTTTCATATTCATTTTAATTATTTGGTATTAAAAGTGATTAATGGGGACAACGGGAATAAAATTACTGATTTCTCGCTGTCCCCATTAATGGGGACAGTCAATGGGGACAACGGGAAGGAAAAAACTATCGTCTCGGTGTCCCCATCAATGGGGATAAGTCAATGGGGACAACGGGAACACACCGCATTTGTAAGTAACATACGTATTTCTAGAGAGTTCCGTTTCGATTTCCGTGACAAGTCTATTATGAATTATGACTTTATTATTATTTAGCTACAACTCTTTTACATCAAGTGTCTCTGTACTTGTCGTTAAAGCTGTGGTAACTCCAGAAACTAGTTATTAAAGAAAATATAAATATGTTATTTCAGAAACCTACCCCGAGCGATATGGATCGCCATGCCGATGGTTACAATCATCTACGTGATGGCAAACCTGGCGTACTTCGCCGTCGTCTCCAAGACTGAAATGATAGCTAACCCAGCTGTTGCAGCGGTGAGTTAGTTAATATTATACAAGTAACTTACCTTCAGTATGTAGTTTATTTGCATTTATGGAGAAAAATGAGAACTATCTCGATGTTTACGTTCGGTACATTATAATTATTTACGATAGTCCTAAACATATCAGTTAGTGGTATGCCCCGGCTTCGCACGTGTATTTAACAAAAAATATATAAAATCAAACATTATAAATTAAAACACTTAAAAGTAGTTATTGTGACTTAGGCTTATAGTATTTCGGACTTTTTTTTATAGATATTGATGTCTTCTATAAAATTGTATTGCATCACTATGCTCTATTTTCAATACTTTTCGCAGTACGACGCGGTGTAACGATTTTTTTTGTATTTTTTTCGCACTTTTGATCTTACTTCTTTATTATATATATGTATATAAATATATATAATATATTATTTATTATATTATTCGTTTAGATAACCATTTATAAACAAACAATGTGCATAATAAAAGCATTTCTTCTATCATAATTATATTCTGTTCACTTTCTCTATACTTAGATAACGGACTGTTTAGGCTATGGTCCTAATATAAATGAGCGTTATATCTGCGATTTGGTTGTTTTTGTTGAGCTGGCCTTCCCACTGTCCATATTCAACAATGTTTGATGAAGATACACCGGCACTAGTAATCCATTTTTTTATCAGGTTCATCACACCAGATCTGGCTTTTTCCTTGCAGCTTTTCTTATACAAGGTATATCAAAACATACTACGGTTTAAATCATGCAAACACTGCTTTCGTTGAATACATCGCAAACGCTCGGTTCATAAATGAAATCCAGAAATATGCACCATAGATCAGAGAAACATTCACTGTTCACTGACACAATCGCGGCTGCTAATTTGCTGCACGCAAACAATTTGAACTGATTAGCAGCCACGATTGTCATATCTGTCAACTGTCAATTTGCTTCTTCGCAATTAACCCTAAATAACCTTCACCTCATTTATCGACATTATTAGTACTAAATTTCAAGGCATTATTTTGTGAACAAGATTGTTTTACGTATAAAAATCTAACTACAACAACAAAAATCTCCTCACCTAACTGTCAAAATTTGAGTTTGACGTTTGAGCACACGCTGCACAACTTGTTTTCCGTAGGCGTTATAAGCAGTCGGAGGTAACGTCATAGGTGACATTATGCGGTCGTGGTGTCTGTTTAGGACATTATGAACCGACCGTTACCGTGAATACAGTTCAAATAGGGCATATTTGCGTGATTTGATCCGTAGTGTAAGAGCTACACTATAATTAATAATGGAGTCCCTTTACTAAAGCTGGTGAATTAGTAAAGCATCAGATGCGCTACGCAGGGCATCGCATCTTAGGGAAATTTGGACCTAATCAATCAAGCCAATCGAACCATATTATTTCAATGATGAGCATAGTTTTCGTAATGATAACGATAACTACGATCATTTAGATATTTTTTGCGGTAAAGGGAAAAACACGTAGTCCAATAGATGACATCACTCAGACCTGTAACACATCCTTGATGTTGTATAATAAACAATGACCCATTTTATATAACGAACAAAAAAATCTTCGAAGTTACGATAAGTATTGTATACTTACCTACTAAGTATAAAGTACGAGTATGATAAGATTGATAAGTCAACAATGATAAAAATAGTTTTTTTACTAATAACTAATGACCCGTTACATAAAACGAGCAAATATTACTTTACGTCTTATCGTAAACATTATAATTTGATGTCTTTATAATGTAAACAAAAGTTAACCTATGTACCTATATTAAAAATATAATATGAACTTTATATTCAATAAATATTATGTTATTATATAAGAAAGAAGTGTATATAATAATATCTCATATTAGGTTATTATATTGATGCGTATGTTATTTATGATTTTTATGTTTTTATTGACATGTCCGTAAGTTTGAAGCGCTCGTAGCGGATTTTGCCTAATAGATCATCGATTAAGTTCACTGCAGGCATAAATAGGATGGGTGACCACTAGCTAGGTTTAGAGCACGATAAGCAATCACTCCCAGTTCTTGTCCTAGGATGACAGTCGCTATACTCGTATATGTCAGAGGGTTTCGAGTGGCCTGAAAACTCCGACTTCCGGTTAGCTAGCACCCTCGAAAACAACTAAATAGCGGTGTGCTCCGGTAGATGCCTTACATAGAGAAAGACTTCAATCTTGTAAACTACTGTACTGTGTGTCTCGAGCTGTATGAAGTCATCGTTGTCAAAAATGACACGGAGGTAATCATTTTTGTTTAAAATTTTTTTGGCAGACCTCTGGCCTTTGGTACATGTCAATTTGTTCCATAGCAATACGATAACAGGCTGATAACTGCGAAGTTTAATTAGGTACTTATGTAACCTAACTACCTTCTAATCGCAGTAGTTATTTTTCTGAAACTTCGTTAAAACCATAGAGAAATAATATTTATTTATTGATGTTAAAACTAAGTAAATAATTATACGATTTAAACGTGGATGATACATTTTGTGAATTGCGAGACGGTCAAGTGCGAAACTTCTACATCACTAATCGTCCTTAAACCATACTAAAAAACATTGTTTATTTCACAGGTGTTTGGCGATCGCTTATTCGGCGGCTGGAGTTGGGTGATCCCAGTGTTCGTGGCGCTTTCAACTTTTGGTGGTGTCAACGGCGTGTTGTTCACATCAGCGAGACTGTTCGCGACAGGCGCGCAGGAAGGTCACATGCCGGCTTTCTTCTCACTCTTTCACGTAAAGAAGCAGACGCCTATACCTTCCCTCATGTTCACTGTAAGTTTAGTAACCTGAGCTATATCATATCCACATAATTATATAGTCTAATATTCCTTAACGACTTAAATGGGCTAATTCTCGGTGTTATTTTCTTTCTTCTTTAAATAGAAGCAGACGCCTATACCTTGACCGATGGCTGATTCCTCGTCTGGCTAGCTTAAAGGGGGGTTTCCCTGTTTTAGGTCTCATTAAAGGGGAACTTCTGTTCAGAGTCATTATTTTTATTCAAAAATAATACTTGTGTACGCACGCAAATCCGTGCTGAATGAAGGTTATAAAATTATTTTTGCAACTCCTCTTTTACGATAGGTAACGAATATTCACATCTTACTTTCGCGAAAAAGTGACCATCCTTAACAAATCTCTGTAGAACGTTTTAAAATAATCGCATCCATTGAAAAGTATTATCTTCTAATATATAAATTTATTGTGTGACAAATGATTCCTATGAATTTATGTGTGTATATTCAGTAGGTCTGAGAATATTTTCATATTTTTCAAATAGTTATATTAAACTTTTTTTTTTCATTTTTATTTGCCTATATGGCAAAACAACGGTTGTCGAGTCAGCTCAGCTAGTGTTCTCTAATTTTAGGCGCATTTTTGAAAAACGTATGGTGCACCGCGCATTGAAATTGAACTTTATTGAATTCGTGTTATATTTTATTTTACGTTACAAGCTCCTAATTGGTCTGAATCGCCCACTTCAATAGGAAATCTGCCGCCAAGGACCATGGCTATTGCTGGGTTCTTGCGTGAGCGCAACATTCGCGTCCGATATGACGGTCGTATGTCGCGCTCGTTTCAGGTCAATGCGGGAGTGCCACAAGGGTCTGCCATATTACCTAACGCTCCATATCTATGATTAACTGCTAGGCGACATTCATTGCCATGCCGACCGTGACAACAACACTATTCACGAGCGTACTTTGAACCCCTTGGGTTGGGACAATACAGACCACGATCACATAGAATAGAGGCAGTGGCGTCGCTGGCTGTGTAGGAACATATGTCTTATAGCACCTGTGTATTTCGGCCCCTGCTCTTGAGAGCCAGTTATTCTGGGTAAAGCCTGTTTACTACCCTTTGACCACAGTCGCATATCATCATCAGTCACCAGCTTGTAACATGGAGGTCAAAAGCTAGCCTTTCTTCTGTGATAAAAACTCTTTACTGCAATGTTTCTGTTGTTCACTGTAACAGAAGTGCAGTAATATGATAGTAAATTAAGGTACAAATATATTAGAAACTAATCTTCCAGTTGATTTGATAACTTGAATTCACATCAGCCAGATTATTCACCAGCGGGCGCATGGCGCGAGCTTTCTTCTCCCTCTTCTATGTGGAGAAACGGAATTCTGAAAGAAAGAGACAACATGATGAAATGGTGGAACGCTTACTGTAACCGTTCCAGCATTCCATTCATATTGTCTGTTAGTTAGTACAGCAACCTATATCAGCGCTTACAAACTTGATAGTCAACTCATGTAGTTAGAACGTTATCATATTAACATGTTGAATGCATCTGGCATTCTGTGCTAAAAGCCACCATCTTCCTTTGTATAGGTATATATAAGAATATGTTTATACCTTCTCCCATTTTTGTCTGTGTAATAGTATCTTTAGTTTTCTAGTGGCGTGACTATGTGTCTCCAATATGTGAATGACCAATTACAACTGAAACACTATAATCATTTCAAACATGTTTTCGTTCCAGTGCTTCTTCTCCCTCCTTATGCTGACGACAAGTAACGTATTCGACCTCATCAACTACTTCTCGCAGACTCTGTGGCTATCAGTGGGCGCATCTGTAGTGGGTATGCTTTGGCTGCGACGAACCAGACCCGAGATCCCCCGCCCAATCAAAGTCAACATCATTATACCATACGTGTTCCTCGTCGCTATCGGCTGTTTAGTCATCATTCCTGCAATAACAAACCCTAAGGACACAGCCATAGGGTTGGCAATCCTTCTTTCCGGAGTACCAGTTTACTACGCCTGCGTGAAATGGGAATCGAAACCTGTGGCGTACGACAATCTCTCCGGTGGTATATTGAGGTTCCTACAGAAATTATGCTCGTGCATTTATGTAGAATCGTTAGAAAAACTCTCGAATTGAACGTCTGTTCGGCTTGAGATGGTGATATTGATATGCGCTTAACATGTGGATGGTGACAAATGGTCTCGAATATTTCGGTTGTAAGGACCAATGTACGCTTATCTTAAATATTACAAAGGAGAAAGTTTAGAAGCTTCTATCCTCGTTTGACGCAAAAACTAGTTGAATTGATTCGAGAAACTTTAGACACAGGAAAGAACTGTACAGTATCAGATATTAGATTCTATTATGAATATATTGAGCGGAATACTGAAAATTTTGAATAAACATGGGTCCCTCAACATTACTGGCTGTACGTACCTAGACATTGGGAAAATTACTTATAATGCTGGACAATATTTTAGTAGGTTGTAGGCCGTCCTTTTATTTTTAGAATGCTTTATAATGCTAATTTATTAGCAATACATCGAGGTTTTTTATAAGTACCTACTTATTGGTAAGTACTTACATATATTCGTATATACGTAGGTATATATAATTAATACATTAATACCTTAAGCTACTTTTGAAATATATATATATTACTCATATTAATATTACAATTCAACAGTAATGAATATTGTATATGTAAAACTTTGTGCGTACACGTAGTAAGTACCTAGAGGTGAAACGTACAAAATGACATACTTACAGGCAAAACAAACCAACAGGTATAATTCAAAATGGCCGGGCCTTGCCGAGCTGTTTGCGTGCGCTTGAATGGCCTTAGTTACTTTGATTTTCGATTCTATGCTGGCAACCTGTTACAATTCAAGTGTCATTGCGTTAATTAAGATTATTTATAGACTATTTATGTAAATTAAGTATCCATTTAAATAGATTTCGCACTTTGCTAGTTTATGTCAACCTTAGTTTAAAGTTTTAAGTACGAGTATTATGCTAGGCTTGATGTTTTATAATAAGATACGTACACTGAAACACTTAAGAGCACTCCCGTTTGTCATATTTATGTTTCTTTGTAACTAACATAGGTTTTTTGATGCGATTTTGTCAGATTATACCGTTGCTTGGTGGTTTTATTCAGTGGCCGGCTATACCATGTTGAATTTTCTCAAGGGTTGGTATTTCTTATTACATTTCAATATTTGTGTTTTTGCAAAGACGCCTGCTCCGCGGGTTATATTACAAAATTACAACGAGAGAAATTAATATAGTCATGTACGGGATTCCATCCCCATACGATGGTTAAGGGCGAGAGGACAAATTAGAGTCATGAGTTATGTGTCATGTTGGCTTAGCGGTTAGAGCATACGACCGCTATAGGGGTGACTATAATTTTTCCTCCCCTTGTAATTCATTTGTTTATGAAGGTATGTGAGTATTTTTTATTCCATCACAATATGGGGTATCGTTAGAATCCTTACATTATTCTGACTATAAGTGATTCTGACCAGGCACAATTATTTTAGCAGTGAAGCCATGTTTAAGTTTTTATACATTTGCGTACATTAAGTTGTAATACATTTGCTTTTCAACTGGCTTTATAGTTTTATTTTATTATACATAAAATAAAACTATAAAGCCAGTTGTATAATTTGTAATAGAACCGCATTTCTTTAACAACCTCTAAATGCTCTTTCATCACGAAATTCAGCAACTGCGGAATAACGTATGTTTGTATGTTTTGCAAACTATTGAGCTGCATTCTGGCCACAAAACGTGTCTACTGATATGTTTACATATTTATTCACATTTTTTTATGGGCCAGTATGCTATGGTTTTCTACCAATGGCTCCAGCTTCACCGGACTCAAACTTGACGTCCAGTATTCTTATACTAGCTTTGTTTTCATGGAGCGCGCCAACTATACAGTTCTATAGGTTCTATAGGATATTACAATATTTACAATCCATCTAAATATTTCTCTTGTTACTAACATATTGTGTGTTGATACGGAATCCTCGATGTGTGAGTCTGAGGCAGCCTATGTCCAGAGTATAGTCACGGTTATGTTATCTATAAACATTACCGTGGTATAGTCGACCGTGAAAGCTTTCCTTAGGTATACATATTTATTAGCTTACTTCATATATACGACTCTCTATTTAATTTATATTTGTACACTAATGTGCGTTGGGCTTTATTTTGTAAATAAATATTTATATGTTATAATATGCTACGTATCTAATAAAATATTATACTTAATGGGTATTTATAAAGTTAAAGGAACATTCCTATTCCAAAGCACTTATTTATACATACATTTTCTTATAACATTTTACTGATGTAGACTAGATTTAATATTTTTTATTTTTGATACAAAAAAAGCGTACACTATGTTAACAGTTTTACAGCATATGTAAGTATCTTATCAATGTAAAATCATTTATGATAATATATCTATTGAAGGGTTCGACATAAATTTAACACTTTATACTCGTATATACATATTATATATAAGTTATATGTGATTGACAGTGTCTTAGGATTAAAAGTTAAATAATACTTAAAAATGTAACGCGTAATCAATATATATAATCTACCTATGTTTTTGTGATGCTAAACTTTGTAAATTTTCGTATTATGTACTTATTTCATATAATATACAATGTATAATACATTATAATATGTATTTGTTTGAAAAATACCAGTTAAAAATAAAGCATATCTAAACATACACAATAACTCATTTTATTTAATTCAATTTTCGTATTATCAAAGGGAAGACAGTTGGATTTAAATTAACCAAGGCGCTAAGTACCTACCTAATCTCAGTGATATAAAATGTATAATGACAGTAATTAAACATCAATGGTAGGTAAAACATTAAAAAATAGCAAATCAGAAACATAACTAACTGTATGAGCCAGATTATCCACTGCTGAACACAGCCTCCCCCATTAAGGGGGTTTTGCCATAGTCCCCGAGCTTGGCAGACATCTTGGCGATCGCAGTATAAGATAAAAGTTCCTCAGAAGGCGCTTCTGCCGGACTTCCGGTATTTTTCCTTAGTCGCCTGTTACGACAACCAAGGGAAGAGAGGGTGTCAGGATAGAATGTCACCCCCCCGGTGACATTCTATCCTGACACCCCACGGAGAAAGAAACATATACTGGTTAGGCATCAAATACATGGATGTAACATTTCACCGAGTTGGACAATTTAGTACAACCCGGTTCATTAAAGAAAATAATCGTAGATAAGGCTGCAAATCATTGTATCTCCCTTGCACAATACAGACAGTCTCTTGTGTGCAAGTGGCATATAAAGGAACCCAGCTTGCTTTATGTCTACTTTACAGGCCTTCACATATTTGATTTAGTTCTTGGAAACTGAATTTGGCGAATGGATATATTTAATCCTGATTTGCTAAACTTACTACCCCTAAGGACAAGGTGACCAAGATGGTTTCTCCGTGGAGAACCGGGGCCAATTGGGGACCGTGTTACTAAATTATTGCTGCCGAGCTAAGGGAATTCTGTGCTGTCGAGCTAAGGGGATTCTGTGCTGCTGAGCTAGGGGATTCGAGGTGCCCAGCCCACACATGATTGTTTTGTAAGGACCCGGGACACTCCTTGTTTTCGCACTTGGTTAACCATGCCCACCCACAGCCATGCCAAAAACTTGGCTTATTCCCAGTAGTTCCCCCTACTCCTATATTATGCACTTATATCACTAATCATAAATAGTATCTACATTCTACAACTAGCTTCTATATTTCCTCGTTATGCCCATGGTACAATAGATCTATACAGTACCTAAATTATGTACTTACCAGGAACTTGTAATATGATAAAAGTTATTGCCAAAAAAATAGTTTATGGTATGTATTACCTACATTATAATTAAAACTCAAAAGACGCGATGCGTGAAACAATTCCGCGTTGTCAATTTGACAACTTTGACGTCGGAATGGAAGTTAAAGACAAAACATAATTTTATTTGTAACTAAATAAAAGTCATCCGAGTTTTGCATGCTTATAGTAAACGGCGTAAGGCGTGTTTACTCGAACATTGTCTTATCTATTAGTTACTTAATTGGCCTCCGTAATGCAACACGCTCGGAAGTTACTTACAGCTATAAAACCATTTTCACAAGAACTAAAGTTCTCAATTCATGCCTCACTATGTGCTCACAAGTGGTTTCCAGATCCAGAATACGTGCAACAATTCAACCATTCAGTGATGTACCCCACTCCTGCCACAGAGAAATATTACAAAATGATATACAACTCAAAACTGCCTCCAGTAGAAAGAAAACTCAGAAACATGTGGATTAATTTTGGTCCGCAACATCCTGCAGCTCATGGCGTTTTGCGTCTGATATTAGAGCTAGATGGCGAGACTGTTGTCAGAGCAGATCCTCACATCGGGTTTTTGCACCGTGCAACTGAGAAACTGATGGAAAACAAGCACTACAACCAGAGTCTCCCGTTCATGGATCGCCTCGATTACGTATCTACCATTTCCAATGAAATAGGATTCTCCATAGCAGTCGAAACCTTATTGAACATAGAAGTTCCACCGAGGGCCAAAGCCATACGCGTATTGTGCAGTGAGATGTGCCGCATCGCAAACCACATGCTTAACGTTTCTGGCACAGTACTTGATGCCGGCGGTATTACGCCCTTCTTTTGGATGTGCGAAGAACGTGAGAAGATTTATGAGCTATTTGAAAGGCTTTGCGGAGCTCGAGTGCATTGTGCATATGCGCGACCTGGAGGGGTGTCTCAAGATATACCCATTGGTTATTTGGATGATATTCATGAGTTTTGCAGTAAGTTAGAAGAACGATTCGATGAAACTGAGGACCTCGTTACCGGCAATAGACTGTACTATGCGAGAACCGCTGGAATTGGACAAGTAACCGCATATGAGGCTATAAGTATGGGTTTCACTGGCCCAATGTTACGATGTACAGGTGTTAAGTGGGATCTGAGGATTGCGCATCCTTACGACGGTTACGACTTATACGAGTTTGATTGTGTAGTCGGTACCTTTGGAGACAGCTACGATCGTCACTTACTGCGCTTGGAAGAGATGCGTCAGTCATTAAGAATTATAAATCAGGTTATAGATACGATGCCAGAGGGGGAATATAAAACAGATGATTCTAAAGTATCCTTACCGTCACGCAAAGAAATGAAAATTTCTATGGAGTCTCTCATTCATCATTTCAAACTGTGTTCCGAAGGCTACGTTGTACCCCCAGGAGCAACATATACATCTATAGAAGGCCCAAAGGGTGAACTAGGTTTGTATATGGTAGCTGATGGCACTTCGAAACCTTATCGAGTGCATTTACGTTCTTGTTCCATGCCTCACCTAATGGGATTAAATGTAGTTGGTAAAGGTCTGATGTTGGCCGATATAGCTATTCTTATTGCAACAATTGATATTGTTTTTGGCGATGTTGATCGTTAATGATTCAAGTGTACAAAGGACAAGGTACATTTTACCTCAGAAACCTATGAGTAATTCATAATAGTGTCGTATGAGCACAGTATAACTCTTCCTTGTACTGATAAAGTCAGCTCATCTGAAGCATTTCCAAGCTCATATGACTATTGATTTATATTAAGAAGATACACTACAAGCAGGTAAATCAAATGTCGGAGAACGAATTCACTACCTATTAGGTACCTACATTTTGCAAAGGAAAACGAGCTGGAACGATCAATTTCTTATACGTACCTAGTAAACTGATAATAAATTGCTGGTTGAAATTTTATTTATTGGTTTTATTATAGTTTTCAGGGTAAGATTTAATTTGGAGAATATTTTTATGAATTGATTATGCTGACAATTCGGCCGTCTAATAAGTCAATACAGTTACAGTACAGTGGCACCATCTCGTTCTGCTTGAAACTGCTGTGTCGTCGTCACTCTTGGAAGTTACTTCTTGGCTCAGTCATTTCTCTTAAGCTACATAAGTGTTTAACACGCCTAACAACGCCTCACATTATCACCAGTAAAAAAACAATGCCACCCCTGTTAGCCTTTTTAGCTCTTAATGTTAGCCTTTTGTGTCCATCGGCTAGGTAGGTACTCCCGACTCTTATGCTCGCAATCTTATTCTGCCATATGTGCCGCAATTCACAGACGCACCAATTCGCCGGATTCGTCGCTGGTGACAAATCTGTGGACGAATCTGCATAGAACACAGAAAAGAGAAAGCAATAGAAAGGTGAAGGGGGCGTGGCACGCGAGCTCACCATACTCCTAAACAGGAGTATTTACGTCAACGGACTATAATGCTACTGACAGTCGACCCGCGGTTAACGCGCCGCATGCATCTCCGTCAATTTATATGAAAATGCCGCGTTGTGCTATTATAAGTTGCAGATTTAATAGCAATGTCACAAAAATAAAGAAAGTAGGAATATCCTATCACCGGAAAACTTAATAAATTATTCCTAAATGTTTTATATTTCGCTGATGAACAAAGACGGTGCAATCTGACATATTATAAGTGATTCATGATTTTTTTATCGACTAATTCATCGATAAATTGTTAGTCACTAAATGTCACCTCGTTCCAAAATCTAATTTGGAGTTTTCCTGTTAGCAAGCACCATCTGTCCCACTGCATTTAGTGCATATAAAACTTTTACCTGGACGTATACACGTGTAGGTCAGAAGGTAAACATCAATTAAATTAACAAATTATTCAAATATTTTCAAGAACACGCAATCTTTCAAGGTTGTGATTTCAACTTCAACTCTTGTTTTGTGGCTACTGTGGGCACCACCACAATTTCAACAATGTCACGTAGTTAGATGGACTATCAAACAAAGGAGATTGTTTAGTTTTAATTAGTCATGTCCGGTGAGAACTGCCCAAGCCAAAATTGGTGCTGAAACATTAGATGTTAGTTCATCTACTGGAAGAACACAAATGTATATACACACACAAACATACACACACACACGCAAATTCATTATATATAGGGGAAATATAGAACACCTGGGAACAACTTTTGGTTAAGTTATATAATATATGAACAGTTAATTTACAGCTTTATTTGAATATGGATAAATACTAAGGAGAAGATACGTTTGAGGGAGAAAGGACGAGGGATATCTCTAAGGATAATATTTTAGAGAGAAGTGTTTATTTTGGGACAACAGAAGAATATTTGTTTCACATTTCCTTCGTCCAAACCACATTCACAAAGGGAGTTATAAGTTTGGCCAGGAAGACTGGGTTACAGGAATAGTTTCGACTCGGACGGCATATTGTAGAGGTGGTCATTTTATCAGCGTTTTGGAATATTGAGAACCAGAGTTTATTGGGCATCTCAGGTTGAATGTTACCATAGAATTTAGCTTTTAATATTGTAGAAATTTGCCATTTCTGGTTTCAAGGTTTTTTTAAAGATGGTTTTAAAGTCGAACAAATATCTTGATCTTGAGATTCGTTGCGCACTGTACCGGCGTGACCAGGAATCCAGGCAAGGATCACATTTTTGCCGTGAGAGCTACATTCGAAAAGTGCATTTCCTATTTTTAAAACAATTGGGAACCTAGATTTGGACCGAAATGGGTTAGCAAAAATAGATTGGAGGCAGCTTTTGGTTTCTGAAAATATGATAGTTTTGTTCAGATTGTGTGATATTACAAAAAGGATGGCTTCCAGAATTGCGATGGCTTCTCCTGAAAAGACGGAAGTGGTAGAAGGACATTTATAATTGAAAATTATTCTCGTAGATGGTAACCAAACTACAACACCAATTGGACTATCTAGATTTTTAGAAGCATCTGCATGGCAGTCCAGACCTTGTATTCTGTGAAGAATTTATTTATTAAAACCTTATTAGCTTCTATTGTGTTTTTATCAATATCAAAATCCAAAATAATGTTAGGTTTGAAAACGAATGATTCGTAGGATGATGAGTACAAAGGCATAACAGGATTCTGAAGGAGGGAATAAGGAAGAAGGGTGAATTGTAAATAGCTGCGGAGGAGACAAAGGAGGTTCTCAGATGAGGCTTTTTTTCATCAGTTATATAATGTCAGTAAACAATCTAGTTTTTTTCAAGAACAGTTTGAGTTTTAAGCTAATTTAAAAAGGAATTTATCGGAGAGACAGTGTCTGCGAAGGCTAAGAGGAGGTTCTACACACTCAACTTGAATGGCATTGATAGGGATTTCAAGCAGTGTTCTTTCACCATGACAGACCAAAGATACTTTGACAACATCACATGATTTTTTTTTCTTTTTTTTTCCGTTTGGATTAGTTCATATGTACAGCAGGCTGCGTTGCAGCATCGCGGGGTGTGTTGCAGCAACGTAGACGTGAACGGAACCGAACACGCGAACTTTTAGGTTATGACTCAGTCTATTTTGGAGATTTTCGTTATCATCAATAAGGAGAATATCTGATTGGCTGCCATTCAATTCATTTGTTAAAATGTGTAATAGAGAAATACACAAATATACTGTTTTCAGTTTTTGCTAAATAATAATATCTAGAAACAGCAATCGCCGATTATGCAATAAGTACAATTCGTTTCAATGGAAATAAAATGATTACCAATTTAATTAGCTGGTAGTTACTATTGTGTCGGTCTCCCTGATTTTCCTGAATCCAAATCTGTGCCTATCTCTAATACCACCCTCTACGCGAATTTCATGTGTTTGTTATTATAATTTTACTACAAATAAACGAGCCTATAACATATTATATCGAAATTAAGCTGTTCTTCGCAGTAATAGCTTTATTTAATTTTTATCGTCTTTTTCTTATTCAGCATCTTCACTGCTGAAGGTCGTGTCTAGTCTGAAGTAGTGTTAATTGCTCGATGTACTATGCTCTTCCACGTGCTTCTGTTTTCAGCGGTCTTTAAAGCTTTTGGTATAGACATACTAGTAACCTATAGGGTTCATTCAAGACGCTTACTTGCCTGTCATTACTACATATTCAAATGATTATATAAAACCGCATAAAAACTTTTTATAGCTCAAACGCACAGTACATCAACACATTACCTAAAAATGAAATCGTTAAATCGTTTTAAGCCTATGGAAAAGTTTATCGATAAAAATGTACTGCATCACTGGCTACTTTGACAATGGGATACCACTTTTTGTTCCGAATAAATAAATAAAAAAAGGTAAAATTTTACTAGCTATCCTAATAATTATTTTCTCGTAATCATTTTGCGTGCAGTAACTTGTGAACTATTTTTCAATTGTCTATGCTCAGATTTTACTAAGGAACGATTTTATAATTGAATTTTACTTGACTGAGAGACTGCACAATTACTGTACAGATATTGTCGACTGGCAAATTTCACCAGATATTAGGGGAATTACCATATATCTGTCTCTCTCACTGAAAGGGATAGCTTGACAATGTTCACAAGAAATTAAATCTTACCACTCTTTAGATAAGGTGTAATTTCAACTGTTGTAAATTGGTTTATTAAACGTTTCAATTGGGTAAAAATGGGGCTAATCAGGGAATCGGATTGTTTGTAGTGAACAATAAAGATGTAATGTCAAGTATCATTTACATGTGTTAAACTGGCTACGCTCGTTTTCTAAGAAAACTGACATGGCTGCCACTCTAAATAGTATTTTATATCTCTATGGCATAGAATATTATGGTTTGCGTTTCGTCATTCGGCTCGCAGACCAATCCCTGGCAATCCCTGGAGGCACACCAATCAGTGCATGTGTGTGCACACAAGAACAGATACTTGAGACTCTACTAAGAGGTTTGGGCATTTTTTTTTTAAAGTCGGACTAAATGTAACGCGGCATATTTATGGAATGTATACCCCGCTAATAAGGAGCTTTTACTGTATGAATGTCCCACGTGAACTGTTTGAATGTCCCATGATAACTTGAGTAACGTTGATCCTATCGCCACAAATTTATTAATACGTATACTTAGATTAGACAATTTTTAAGTTCGAATATGAGAAATTCGGCTAAGTGGTTGTTGAACTCAAGATTACGTAAATTATATCACCGCTAAAAGACACGTGATGCCATCTCACGTACATTTGCTGTAACGCGTATATTGAAGTTGTTTTTTTTTTGTACCTACCCTCGGTCACGGGATTTGGCTTCGCACATTGAATGTAAAAAGTTGATTTGACTGTCATTTAATGGTTATTTGAGGTGCCTACCACGTATATTGTTTTGTTTTTTTTGTTCCTCCTGGGGCCTAAGAACTTGCTGTCTTTAATACCGATTGGAGTTGCAGCAGTAAACGTAGGTGCACAATTCATTCTGGCATGCACATAAGAATTTAAAGAGGGTTCAAAGAATTGGCGAAGCAGCTACGATGCACGCTGCCATTTCATCATACTTGACAAAATGAGTGTGACTGGATGCTTGTTGCTGCATAAAGTTGACTGCAAGCGCAGGTAAGCTAAACCAGCGCAAGCATAAGAGTCATTTGGTGACATGTGCTTGTACTTACTAGGAGACCTTTACCAGCTTCCACCTGTGATGGACGGTGCTTTCTATGGTAATGGATTTCCATCCAAACTCAACGATCGTTCGAATGTGGTTTCTACCACAACAGATGATTTGAGACTTCTCATGACTCGTGAGACGACTTTAATTATCAATGCGAATGATTTCACGATTGCCTTGAATTTTTTTCCATACAATGAGGCAGTAAGATGCCATAATATTGCTGCACCGGAGGCTTTAGATAGGCTAATGGCCAAAATTGTATCGAAAAAAAAACCTACGACGGCAAAAGCAGACGCGGAAGTTGCACAAGGACTCGAAAAAGTACTGCAATTAACTGTAGGCAGCACGGTGACATGCCGCTAGTGGTCAATATGCAGTTTAATCGCTCTACTGGACCAACCATCAATGGACCCGGTCGTGGTAATCAGGAGAAACTGCACGTTCACGCACCGTTCATAAATCCCAAGCATTGACATTGGAAAATGTCATTGTCGATATTAGTGATTCAGTTCGGTAAGACATTCAATTTTGAAAGACTTCAAAAAAAATGTAGAGCCTTGCAACTAAGAATCACAATCAATCCTTTGGGAACATGAAGAGCGTACTTTGCAACGCCTTCTTCAATGTTATATCTAGCCGATACTTCTATACGGATGCGAGGCCTGGACTATAAAAGAGCAATTCAAAACGTATAGAAGCATTCGAGATGTGGGCCTACAGGCGCATGATGGCGATTTCCTGGACCCACAGAGTTACCAATGTGGAAGTACTGTGGCCGAGTTAGACAAGAACGAAAACTTTTGAAAACCGTGAAAGAAAGAAAAGTAGCATATTTGCTTATAATCTAAGTCTTTGTTGGCAACAACCCTGTAGAAGTATATTTAGTGTCATTGTACTTATATCTCTTAAAGGAATATGTTGATTCCTAGCAGAATTTCAGTGGAATAGAAAACGAGTAGAGTTCTCACAAATATATTAATAGATAACATACATTTTATATAGAAAATTTAAACACACAATATTACTGTTTTGCACTCCAACAAAACAGGTATTATGTGTTGTATAAAACACACAGCGTTTAGTTGAAGAAAGCTGCTGCGAATTTACCTTAAAGTTAGATATCTATGCTAGAACTCACCAAATTATCCATGGTTATATACCTTTTTACACCAGCGTGCTTCCTCTTTCAAGAATGAAGCCTGTCATCCAGCTGACAGATGTCATTGAGCCTTCAACTCACCAGCAAGAACATTGCTGCAACGCTGTGTGTTTTATACAACACATAATACCTGTTTTGTTGGAGTGCAAAACAGTAATATTATGTGTCTTTCTAAAACACACAGCGTTTAGTTGAAGATCTGTTTGGTATCTGCTGGTGATAAATACAAATGCTAATGATGAATGAATAATAAACACTGCAATTAATTAAAATTAGTTTAATTATAGTGAATGTGCGTAATATAGGAAACATAAAATAGCATATTTTAAAATTGTTATTTAACAAATAATGTAATCTTCCTTTTAATTATTTGAATTAAAAAATCAAACTGATAAGAAAAAAAAAATAACAAAAATAAGTCAACTTCTTAAGGATGAACATTAGAAAAATTTCTGTGCAATAAATCAACACTAGAGTTTGGATTATGAACACACTTTACTGGACGGCAGTAAAATTTCCTAAATGTTTCAAAACTCCTCCAGTTTCCTCTGTTTAGTATTTCTTGTACAGGTCTATTCTCTAACCAACTTCTGGAGGCGACAGCTGACCTAATACTGCCTGGTGGGGCGTCAATATTAGCATCTTTAAAAATACTGCGTATCCAACCTGCTATCATTGTTTTTGAAGCAGGTTTTAATTTCCCTGATAGAGAAATAAATAAAGCTGTCACACTTGTATCTGTACTTCTTCTATTTCCTGATATTTTTATAAAATCTTTAATATGTTTGACTGGACAGATATGTTGGTCAGAGTGTTTCCGCAACAACCAACCAGACTGTCTGTATGAATCTGAATCAGTTTTTGAGCCAAACTTAGGCCATAGAACGATATCATCTTCTCTGTAAATGAGGTTTTCTAGGCTATTTTCTAGTAGTGTCAGATCGTGAATTCTACGACCTGAGGCTAGTAAAAGTATTAAAGCTGTTCTTCTAGCAATTTCAAATAATGAACCTGAACTTGTTGAATTCTTTAGCCAGTCAAATAAAATGCTTGTGTCCCATATTGGTAATTTTTGTGCTTCAGGTTTAGCAAGTGAAATAGCTTTTAGAACTTGATGGATGAAAAAATTTTTGGAAAGATCTACTGATGTTGCACAATATGTTGATATAGCTGATTTATGTAAAAGTATGGTTTTATATGCTAATTTATCATCCAAAAATAATTTTGCTAAAAATCTAGCAACCTGCTGGCCTTCAGGTACTTTATGATTAATGTTATTGGAAACACACCAAGACAACCATCGCTTAATTGGGGCACTGTAAGTTGTTAAGGTAGATGTCCGCCAACTACTCTTTAACAAGTTTTGTTCATCTATAGACCAATGAGCGATTTGGTCGGCCCACCCCCAATTTTCCAGGCCAGTAGGGACAACTTGTCCACTTGTGGAGGGGAGCTGCCTGTGGTCCAATCGATCAGAACCTTCCGCAGGTTCTTTATTGGAACTGGCTCTGCTCTGGCTCTCGCTCTCAAGTCTGGTAGCCAGAAACATTTGGTCCACATTGGTGCGACCAATATATACATTCCTTTTGCCTTGTTTAAGTGGGCTAGCACTTTTGGTATAAGGCTTGGAGGGGGAAATATCCAGCCCAGGCGATAGTCCCATTGGCGACTGAAAGCGTCGCAGTAATGTGCGGATCCGTCTCTGGAATCCAGTGTAACGTAATTTGGTACGACTGCCGTGTTTTTTGATGCGAACAAGTCGACATCTGGGACGCCCCACATTTCGAATATGGCCTCCGTGGCCTGAGGCAGAAGGTGCCACTCTGGCACACTGCGACCCCTTGACAGGCAGTCTGCTATTCCATTCAACCTCCCTGGGAGGTATGTGGCTGACAGAGTTATCTGCAGGTGCGCTGCAAGTTCTAGTAGCCTGGTTGTCAGTTTCAGTAAGGCAACAGAACGCGTCCCCCCCTCGTTTCTGAGGTATGCTACAAGCGTTCTGTTGTCTGACTGTATTAATATGTGGGCATCTTGAAGGATCATCCGTTGGCTGTTTATTGCTGCAAACACAGCATACATTTCCTTCATGTTTGAATGCCATATCTTTTGGAATGGAGCCCACTTCCCGGACAGGTAAGTGTTGTTTAATTGAGCTCCCCAGCCTGCATCCGCTGCATTTGAGGACAGGAAGTGTGTGACACTCTTTTTCACTATGGGAATTGAGCAGTGTTCTACTGTTTCCCACCACCACTCTAGATCCTGTTGTACAGGTAGAGACAGAATGATTCTCTCTCTTATTCTGTTTTGGGAGAACTTTTTGAGAAAAAGTTGCATTCTGCGACAGTGTAGTCGACCTTTGGGAACTGCGTAGTTTGCAAAGTTCAGCAAACCTAATAAACTCTGAGCTTCTTTCAGAGAACAGTTTCCATTGTTCAAAACCTTGAAAAGATACATTTTTATTTTTGAAATCTTTTTGGAAGGCAATTTCACTCTGTTTTGGTGAGTGTTCCATAATAGGCCAAGATACTCTACCTCCTGAGAAGGCTTTAGTGTTGATTTTTGATAATTTATATGCCAACCCAAAGTCTCCAATATTCTCAGTGTTTCCGCAACCTGAGAAATAAGTAGTGTCTGGTCTTGATTGACAAGGAGATAATCGTCCAAATATACCAGCAGGCGGAACCCTTGTGCTCGTAGGATTTCCGCAATCCAATTCGTTACTGTGGCGAACATCTTTGGAGCCGACGATAGGCCAAATGGTAAGGCTGTCAGTTGTAGCAGTTCGTTGTTGTAAACAACTCTGAGAAACCTCCTGTGTGCTTCTGCAATTGGCAAATGAAAGTAAAAAAAAATAAAAATAAAATTACTAGTATAAAAAATATAAAAATATTTTAATATTTTATTTAAATTATAAAGTAAAATTACTAGCTTTAATATGTGATTGTTGGCACCCTGTTGCTGCCACAAATGAACACAATCCCTCAGACAACCCCCTCTGAAAGGTTTGGTTTGATAGTCAACTTTGTCTACTATTGGAGTTTGATTGGTTGACTGTGTTATTTTTACGAAAGGGCTGATTTTTTTTGAATTTAGGATTTTGCTTCTTGTTAAATTTGGTTTCTTTATTATGTACCTTGTAAGTTCCCTGTTGTCTTTTATTTTGAGGTTGTGATGTGCCAAATGGCTTCTTATCCCTTAAATAGGCAGGAGTGTTAAGCCAAACCTGTGAACCACCCAGAGATGCTATGACTGGTTGCAAAGCATTGCGGCTAAACAAGTATTCATTACTGGGCGGGATGTTTTGTAATGTTGTCCTAACATTTGGATTTCCTATTTCCTTCAGTATACGATCCCTTCGAACTTCAATACACTCTGCCCTCTTACCGCAAATAATTTGCATAGCAGTTTCAGAGTTCTTGTAGGATGGTGAACTTGGACTAAATATATTAGTAATTTTTTCAAATAATGTATTAGCATCTAATTTGTCTGAATTACCGGATGCCCAATCAACTAAATTTTGTAGACCAGATTTTAATAATTGTCTTTGTTCCAAAATATTGTTGGATAAACCAGCTAATAATTGCTCAGTGGAAGCTAAAAAATCTTTGCTCTTATTAAAATGGCACAATTCTTCATTAAGTTTAAGACCTACAAAGCCAGGACTAGCTACACAAGATTGTAAAGCTTTTTTATAACGAATGCCTTTCCAAGCGGGAGACTCAAACTTTTGGAGGTGGTTTAAGTCTTTTAATCGTTCATTATCAGCTGCCGGAATCAGTGATTTTTTATCAAACTCAGTAACTAAATTACCCAGAGAGAGTTGACAAAAACTTGTAGGTTTAGTCAAAAATTGAGAAGTAGGCGGGGCCGAGACGCTAGCTATTTGTTCGTAGTTCGACTGAGTAGCTAATTGAGGTAAGTTTGTCAAATACTGAGATATATATCCCATTTGCTGAATTATTGTATCCACGCGTGGATCCAAACATGTTTGAACTTGTTTGTACTTACGTCTTTTATTAGGCGGAGGCGATGTTATGCCCTCTTCATCCTCCGAGGACGAAGAGGACGATGAACTACATTCAGTTAACATCTTTTTAGAGGGCTGATCTCTATCCAAAGCATCAACCTTCGATCCTCCGACACCACTCACCTCGTCTTGGTCCGAACTCATTATAAACACTATTTCAGCACACTAAAACTAATACGTATGCGAAATCGACACTGTGTGGTACTATACAACAAAAATATATTATTGTTAAACGAATAATTAAATATTAATAGGTTAGTAAAAATTTTGCAATCTAACTCGGCAAAATTCACAAACGCTAATGACATCTGTCAGCTGGATGACAGGCTTCATTCTTGAAAGAGGAAGCACGCTGGTGTAAAAAGGTATATAACCATGGATAATTTGGTGAGTTCTAGCATAGATATCTAACTTTAAGGTAAATTCGCAGCAGCTTTCTTCAACTAAACGCTGTGTGTTTTAGAAAGACACATAATAACAATATTTCGTCAAGAGAACATAATATATCGATGACATAACACAACCAACAAACATTGGTTCCTTAACAACCAGTAGACTATGGTAGTAGTCCATCCTCTTTCTTTACACTGATGCTAAGTAGGTTGGTATATCACCTCAACAATATCTGCCCAGACAAACCTGTCATAGCCTGATATTTTTCATGCCACTTCGAAACTTTTAGTCACATTTACTTGAAAGTGTCAAACGTTAGTTGGATCTAATCTGCAGAACATGTTGATCTAATTATGGTACATAATCATCTAAAAAACCAATTTAATGTCATGAAAAGGGGTAAAAATAAATAATATGACCTAAGAATAGATTGTTCCTAATTTTTCGACTTGGTTAGAGTAAAAAAATAACTTATCTATTAGTTAAGCGATCAGCCGGGCAGAATACCTCATCGGAAAACTTGAAAACTCTTGTTTACGAGTATGTATAAATTAATTAAAAAAGCAAAAAACCCGACTGCAAATTATTTATTTTCGCTAAACGTTTTATCGTTCCATTGAAATAAAACTACAAGTTATAGGTTACTTATGAAATCAGTTTATAAAGCCCTTAATTTTGATAGCCAAAGCGATGGATTTGGAAGAAAAATAAAATTCTCACAATATGGCGTTTTAAAGGCACCAGTTTATTTATTTTTATGTAGATTTGTTTTCACAGCCCAGTGTTACTTGCGCTGTGAAAACAAAACTAGCGATATCTCTTGCATTAAAATCGGTTTAGCAATTTAGAAGTTGTGGTGGAATAAAAAAATCACAAACGTAGACAATTAACCTTCAAACATAACTCTCCTATTTTCGGGCAGTCGTGTAAAACAGCACAAAAATTAAGAGCTACTAAAATTTAGAAAAACTCAAGGTCATGCGATACATTATAATCTGCTAGGAAATTAAATAGATCATCTCCATACATACACACCTAAAATACAAAGTAGTGACCGCTGACAGCCATTATTAACACAGGGCGGTAAAATTACAATTTTATTTCAGCAAAAAATAAAATTGTATGAAATGTCAAAACGTAACTTTTGACACAATGACCCTGGCAACTTTTATAAAATGACATTGACATTCATGCAAATTGTCAAGTGTCATAAATCTCGTTCGGATACTTTGGTTTGGATATGTTAGCGAAAATAACACCCTGGGTTGGGTTTCGTATTATATCAATATTATTACAATTTATGTTAATGGTTTATAATTATCAGATCCATATCTTATCATGGTACATGAAAATATTTAAAAAATTGGTTGAACAAATACCATACCTTGCCCATCTACATACATACATAAAATCAAGCCTCTTTCCTGTAGGGGTAGGCAGATACAATAAATTTCCACCTACTATGATCCTTACATATCTCTTTCGCTTCATCTACACTCGTTATTCCTTTCATACATAAGCGTCGGTTTAGGGTCATCAGTCAAATTTCGGAACGTTCAAGCTCTTAGTTCTTCCCCTTCCAACACTTGTCCCATGTATGTATACCTGTTTAGTCATTCTCTTTTCATTCATCCTCTCCACATGTCCAAACAATCTATAAATACCTTTCTCGATTGCAAATCTTACTTCAAAACTTGTCTATGTATCTTTTTCAAACAATACTTTAAACTATTTTATTTTAGTAGTAAATTGGTATGGAGTTTGACAGTTAAATATCGACGTTATTGCGCATTGAGACGCGTGCATGAATTTAGAGTTTAGTACTATCCTGGACCATAGAAGAAAGTTCCTAATACTCCGGCTCTTGGACTATCCCACCGTTATTTTTATATAAAATATGCGTATGTTTCTAAATCAAATGAATTAAATTAACCTAGAATACGGAAAAATAAACAATCCATAGAATCCAATATCCATGACAAAGTTATATAAGGATACGTACGAATGCCAAATTTGATAGTGCCATCTATACCTAAACTAATACATAATAATAATATACTAACTAAAAATAAAACTGTAACAAGTGTGATTCTGTACATTGAGTTGAAGATATTTTGAAAATAATATTTGATGGCACTCTGTAGCTGATACTGATGCCAAAACTGTATATTTTTAAATTTTTGTCTGTCTGTATCCCGGCCACACATCACTTCAAAACTACTGATTTAAATTAAATTTAGCACGATTTGAGTTCATACTACGAAAAAGGACATAGCGTTGGCTTACTTTCTCAAACTCGTATCTTAAAAAATGCAACTTTTCAGGAGACAAAAAAAAACTGTCTACCTTTTTATTCTGGGTAGTTTTGTTGAAAATTCTAAATGCAATTATTTGAAAATGGACTACGGCTAAGTGTAAACGTAAAATATATTATATTCTTGTTTTAGTTTGATTATAATACGCTTTTTTTGAGATACGAGTTTGCTGCGTTAAGAGTATTCTTGATACATGTAACTCGACGTACGAGTTACTTGTTTGTTGCATTTATATCCATACAAATAAGTAATAAAAAACCCAAATTCATTAAATAAAAATAATCTGCTGTATGTATAAAATAAAAATGTATTATTATTAATAAAAAATCTTGGTGTGTACATTAAACAATACATGAAATCATTCATGTGGCAAGTCGTCATAAAATGTATGTTAGTCTGCTGGAATCATAAGTTTCAAGTCTTGTAAGTCATCATATTTTCTTTTCGATATATTTAGTCGTCGATTATATAATCCCGGTATTAAGGTGTTACCATCGTCATTTAGCTGTTGTCGCAGCTTACGATGAGGTAACAGTTGCCACTCTTCATCGAAACCTAATTTATATTGAACACCATAATCAAAGGTGTATTTTAGGGCTCGTAAATTAACAACGCATGGATCGCCTTTCTTTGAGCCTGGTCGAATCGATTTCAAATACGTTAGTGAAGAGAAATCTCGAAAAAACGAGTGATTCAAATATTGAACTTGGTATGGTTGCGATACTCTAGACTGTCTGATAATAGTGTTAAAATCAGCTGGCACATAGAGTTCTCTTCCTTTTTTCTTCCGTTCTATTGAGGCATGGACAGAATCGCATTCCATTTGAGTGTGACCGACTACGAGTGTTGTAGAGTCAGTTTGCGTGATTAGGAACATAAAGTTAAGTATAGTATGTGTAACGGAACGTAATAAAAGGACTGTGCAAAAAGATGGCGTACGTTGTGTTTCATTTAAAGAGCGTCTCAAACTAATTATAAAATATCCTTGTGATCCGGTATCTAGGAGAGTTCGGGCATATGTGGCGACCGTAATTAGTTCGAATCTCATAAAAAACTTACTGATTTACAATGGAAACGTTCAAGAAAATTAGACGCGTAGCGCGCATGCAATTTACGAAACTTGCCGGTCAATTCGGGGAAGCAGAAGATGGAGATCGCGATTCCTGTTACAAATTATTATCAGATATAGTCACGAAATTACAAAATCTCGATAAAGACATCGAGACTCTGATGGCCGAAAGCTGCGAGGACGCCTAGTTAGAAAAAGAAATGGAGGAGGTTATGGCGTACAAAAAGCGGTGGGTCGCGATACAAACGAGCATGAAAAGCATGACAGTCGACATGGCGGTCACCCCAACCCAATGTCATAAAAGTGAAAACCAGAGAAAGTACAAACTACCAGTGTTGGAAACAAAAAAGTTTGATGGTGACGTAAAAAATTGGCTACCCTTCTGGGGCCAATTTCAAAAAATTCACGACGACAAAGCATTAGACGATACAGACAAGTTCCAATATTTAATACAAGCAATGACCCCAGGCACTGAAAGAAGGAACTTTATTGAGTCATATCCCTCAACTTCGAAAAGTTATAGTGAAGCTTTGAGTGACTTAAAGCACAGATATGCACGAGACGAATTATTAATCCAGGTGTATGTCAGAGAGCTGCTCAAAATGATAATCAACAAGAACAATCAGAGTTTGACCCAACTTTATGACCACTTAAGCTCACACTTAAGAGCGTTAGATACTCTCGGGGTCACTAAACAAGGTTATGCTTCATTTATATTGCCGATGGTGGAATCCACACTCCCCTTAGAGGTACTGAAAATGTGGGAGCGGCTTAGGCCAGTGTCAGGAGACGAACTAGGAGCACTTCTGGAATTTTTGAAGAAAGAAGTTGAGAGTGAGCAGCGAATTAAGATAGCTACAGGATTCACTGTTGAAGAAAGTAAACATGAAAAGTTTGAAAAAGAGGCAACAGCAGCAACACTTGTAGACAGAGTATACAAAGGTGAAAAGAAAATTGTTTGTCTCTGGTGTGATAAAGATCATTCCAGCACTGAGTGCTATAAACTCTGCAAGTTAAACATTGATCAGCGCAAAGAGCACATCAAAAAGAAAAACGCTTGCATGCTATGTTTAAGACTCGGACATCATGCAAAAGTGTGCAAAGCATTTGTACAATGCTTTCTTTGCAAGAAGAAGCATGCAGCGGTACTTTGCCCAGGCCATGGAAATTCAAATAAGTCAGATAAGGAAAAGGATGGACCCATAAACCAAACAATGAATAACTTTTCATCCCAAGGAAGCAGCAGTGTGACCCTACTACAAACATTAATGGTCAAACTAGTCAATGGTGACAAAGAGGTATTGGTGCGAGCTTTAATTGACAATGGTGCACAAAGGTCTTACTTGAAAAAAGATATAGCACAAAAACTGGGTCTACAAAGTGCAGGTAAAGAGGTACTTACACACAACTTATTCAGCGGAGTCAAGGTAAAGTCCAATGAACACAACATATATAATATTCGTGTCCAAAGTATGTGTGCTCAATTATTCGAGATCAACTTGACCGCCCTGGAGCAGTCAGTAATTTGTAGTAACCTGCCTAGTTATAATAAGGATAGTGAGTGTGATACTATCATGAAAAGACATGGTATAATATTGACAGATACAGATAAAGGCCATGCTAAGGACATTTCATTATTGATTGGGGCAGATTATTCTGGATATATAATGACTAATACTATGGTAACAATAAGAGAAGGGTTAGTTGCAATTAAGACCAAGTTAGGATGGGTGTTACAGGGTAAAGTAACTAATGTTGAGAGTAATACAACTAATACTTTATTTTGCTCATTGGGAATTACAGATTTTTGGTCACTGGAGTTGCTCGGCATCAGAGATCCTGTTGAGAACAAAACTAAGATGCAAGCAGAAGCTGATGCTGTGATATCGTTTGAAGAGAGCATCACAATCAACTCAGAGGGACGATATGAAGTAGCACTGCCTCTCAAGGTGGGGCATGAGGACTTGCAGAGCAACCGCGGACTAGCTGAAAAGAGATTGGTATCCAATACTAAACGCCTAGTATCATCAGGTAAGTTTACTGAATACAATAATATTATAGATAACTGGGAGAGTGAGGGTATAGTAGAGAAAGTACCAGAAAGTGATGTAAGCCAATTAGCACACTATTTACCACACCGTGGGGTGGTTAAAGACACAAGTCTGACTACAAAATTGAGACCTGTTTTTGATGCCTCGGCATGTGATAAGAATGGTAGGTCTCTCAATTCATTTCTCAACAAGGGTGTGAACTTTTTAGACAAAATTCCACACCTGCTGACAGGTTTTCGAAAAGGTGCAATAGGTATTTCTGCAGATATTGCAAAGGCATTCTTAAATATATCCATCAGATCTGTAGACAGAGATTATCTGAGGTTCCTTTGGTGGAAGGATGATTCACAAATAGACTTGATAGAATATAGACACTGCAGGCTGGTATTTGGTTTAACATCAAGTCCTTTTTTATTGTCTGCCACCATCAATCATCACTTAAAGCAAGTCACAGGTGAGAAAAAATACACCGCAGATATTCTAGCAAAATCATTCTATGTCGACAATTGCATCACAAGCATGGATACAGAGCAAGAAACTCATAAGTTTATAGCAGATGCAAAGGAAATCATGAGACAAGGTAAGTTTGACCTAAGACAATGGGTAACTTCACCGATAGAAATTAATGAAACAAATAATAATGTAGTTTCCGTCTTAGGACTACTGTGGAATACTAAGACAGACACACTTAGCTGTAATCTTGGTAACTTACCTTTATATTACACTCTCGGTCAGATTACTAAAAAGGATTTAATGTCCATAATACTGAGAATATATGATCCCGTAGGATTTCTTTGTCCTGCCACACTTACTCCTCGATTAATAATCCAGGAGACCTGGCGACGTGGTCTTACATGGGACGAGGTTCTTCCAACTGATTTAGAGGCAGATTTTAAAAAATGGTACAAACACATAGCATGTTTAAAAGATTGCAATATACCAAGGAGACTGACTAATGGTGTAATGTCTGGCAGTACAATGAGTTTGCATTTATTTTGTGATGCTAGTAAATCTGCCTATGGGGCATGTGTACTTCTACGCTCAGAAAAAGAGGGTAATGTTAGTGTTCAGATGCTGACTGCAAAGGCAAGGGTTGCTCCTCCGGAAAAAGCGTCAATACCCAGGCTAGAGTTAACTGCAGCTCTTGTAGGATCTAGATTGTTGGCAGAAGCAAAAAGGAGCTTAGGTATAGATGAAATAAAAGAATATTGTTGGACTGACTCAGGTGTAGCATTTTACTGGATAACAAGAAACTTGCCCTGGAATACATATGTACATAATAGAGTAAAAGAAATAAGAGAAAATTCTGAACCTTCCAACTGGTATCACATTCCAGGAAACCTTAACTGGGCAGATGTGGCATCGAGAGGCTGCAATGCTGAACAACTCCTGGCGCTCCGCTGGTGGGAAGGACCGGTGTGGCTGCAACTTGGCCCAGAAGAATGGCCCAAATCATCTATAAAAATTGATAATACAGAAGCGCACAAAGAACTAAAGAAAAATAAGACAGCATGCAATACAACTTCAAGTATGAAAGAAGGTGTCGATATGTTATGTTATTTCTCAAAATACACAAAAATAGTAAGATTACTAGCATGGATATTGAGAGCTGCACACAATATGTCTAGAAAAGATAAGATAATAGAGAAAGACATAACAATAGACGAATATGAAAGATCAGAAAAGAAGATTATTAAATTGATTCAAGCAGCAGAAGAAGAATATCTTAAAGTACAAAGAAGAGATTTGATTACTTACCTTGATGAAGAAGGCTTGATAAGAGTAAAGACAAAACTTTTACTCTCTGATTTTCCAGAGTCTACCAAGTTTCCAGTACTGCTCACAGGAAAGAATATTATTGTACGAAGACTAGTGGAAGAAAGACATAGAGAGCTAAAACATGCAGGTGCTAATCAACTCACAGCAGACATAAGGACCAGATTTTGGATTATTGGAATAAGACATCTTACAAAATCTATTATAGCCAAATGTACTGTATGTACTAGATTTAGATCAAAATCAGTAGAAGCACCCACTGCTCCATTGCCAAACGAGAGGATACAATGTACAGCTCCCTACCAAGTAAGCGGGGTTGATCTAGCAGGACCGCTGTTCTTACGAAATGGAGAACGGTCATGGGTTGTACTGTTCACATGCGCAGTTTACCGCTGTGTACATCTGGAACTTACAAAATCTCTCTCGACAGAAGCATTCATGCTGGCGTTAAGGAAATTCATTGCTAGACGAGGAAGAGTTAAATTATTAATTAGTGATAATGGTACCAATTTCATTGGCACAAAAAACAGACTTACAGAAATAGATTGGGAAGAGGTACAGAAACGCTCATTGGTTGAGCGTATAAAGTGGAAAATGAACGCTCCAACGGCTGCGTGGTGGGGCGGATTTTTCGAGCGCCTCATCCGAATCATGAAAGAACTACTGAGAAGAATATTAGGACAGTCAAGAGTGGACTATGAAGAGCTGGAAACTATTTTGTATGAATGTGAAGCTGTAATGAATCAGCGACCGCTGACATATATACAAGATGACAAGAACACTCACCTAGAACCATTGACTCCATCATGCTTCATACAAAGTATTCCTCACAATGATGTAACAGATTTAGATGCTGCAGATGCTAATACATTAAACTCAAGACTCATGTATTTGCTGAAACTAAGAGAAGATTTCAAACAAAGATTTAAAGCGGAATATTTGACAGCCCTAGTACAAAGAGGGAAGGAGAAGCAAACTAAGCTAAATATTGGAGACATTGTTCTAATAGAAACTGACGAGAAGAGAGTGAAATGGCCTTTAGGAATAATTACAGAAATGTATATAGGAAAGGATGGTATAAGTAGATCAGCAAAGATTAGAACCTCCCTTGGTTACAAGTTTCGGCCAGTCCAGAGATTGTATCCATTGGAAGTTTCCAGCCAGGAGGTAAATAGTCAATTAAAAAATAGTCAAGATTTACCAGGTAAGTCTTCTAATAGTCTATCCAAAAAAGGAAAAAACTACTGACGAAACAATAGAGAGTCCAGAGACAGAAGAAAACGAATGTGAGAATGAAAACATAGACATGGCAACAGAGAAAACAACTCGGTGCGGGAGGGCTGTTCGAATGCCTAGTAAGTACAATCTGTAATTTCCTAACATAATTATCTGTTCACAGGAATCACTGGTACCGAGCAACTCTTGACCAATTTTCTAACATGTTCATTAATATCTCTATTTTACAGCTTGATTACTTAACATTAGTTACCTAAAGATAATCTAGATTCCTAATAGAGAAAAATCATGCATATAAATTGTTGTAAATGTGATATTGTAATCTACTGTTCAGTTTTATTGTACAGTATAATCTACTGTAAAATATATTTGTATTGATTTAATATTATATTGAAAATGTTTTAATGCTAACATTTATTATGATTACTATTGAAATGTAAAAGCCTGTAAACAGGTTTAATTTTATTTGAATTACTAAGAAAGATTTGTTTAGGTTCACTAAAGTACCAAGATTGTCTAATATAATATTTTGAGTAAGTGTATTCTGTAGTGTTATCTTTTCAGTAATTCTATGATTTTTGGCACACGGTTAGTTGGTAATAAAATAATTGAACAATAGTAATTTAGCAATGTTTCTGACAGTTTAAAATTCATTAACAGAACCATGTTGATTGTAAAATTACCATTTCGGGTGGTGGAGGATGTTGTAGAGTCAGTTTGCGTGATTAGGAACATAAAGTTAAGTATAGTATGTGTAACGGAACGTAATAAAAGGACTGTGCAAAAAGATGGCGTACGTTGTGTTTCATTTAAAGAGCGTCTCAAACTAATTATAAAATATCCTTGTGATCCGGTATCTAGGAGAGTTCGGGCATAACGAGGTATTTTTGTTGAATTTCTGCATGGCGGGTAGTAGCATAATGTTGCAAGGCATTCGCAAGTGTTGTGTTTCGGTTTTGAGCACAGCACCCGTCGCTATAAATTATAATTGGTCTGGCTTTGTCTTGTATTTTCTCTAAAACGTCCAACAAACAAGCGGCAAACACATAGTCCATGCCTCCTTCAGCTTCATGCCAGACGTAGCAAGAAACATTTTTGTCATGTTCGTTATAAATCGTGAATTAATGCACACTCAGTTTTGTTTTGAAGTAGTTTGCTCCAGCTGAATTAGACCACTCTAAATAAAAGAAGCGGAATTGTTTGAACTGCCTGCAAATCAACCGTGAACATGTGAATATCACCTTTTAAACAACAATCTTTGTCATCAGTTTTTTCTCTTCTAGCGCGCACTTTACTTATTATGTGAGACTCATATTCATCATCGGGGATGTTCTTATTTTTGTGAGCAAAGCAGATATCCATTGGTCTTTTTTAGGTCTGTATATACTAATATTGGTCTTATGTACTGCGTCTAAAAAGCATTTATAGGTCGCCTTCTCAGCCTTATCAATGTTGCGTTCTGTCAAATATTTTTGGAAATCTGTGTACACTTCGGACCAAGTCTTGTACTGAACGTCAACATATTCTTTATTGGTACTCTGTCGGCAATATTGTGACGGCATTTTAGGTAAATTCTGCAGAAAATTGTTAATGTGATTTACTTTGGCAATGTTTGTTCTGTTTTGACGATTAACTGATTTAATTTTTTTTATCATGCCAATATCACTAGTATCTGGATTGCCAGTTACCCATTTAAACACGCTCCATTCACCCAAAGAGAGTGTGCTTAAAAACATTTTCTTACAAACCACCTTGATCTCCCCGGAGATTTTCAAAGTGTAGATTAAGGTGTTTGCTCGTCGAGAAATAGCACCAGTTGTTCGCAATGTGACTGGCTTGTGAGATACCATAGCAACGACATACGCTTTTTTTTCATCCCATGAAAGTGACCAATATGTTTAAAAAATTTCCTGTCTGTCCTTTTCTGTGATTTCATTGCACTGCTTGCCAAATTTTCTTGCGCATGTTTCAGACAAGCACCTTGCCTGTAAAGTTCTCTGTATTCTCGTTTTCATTGTTCCAGTACCTTCTTTACTTCTCACGATAGGTGTATACTCCTGACCTCGCATTCGCTTACGTTTTCGTCGGTTTCTACTCCAGTTTTGCTCATCTCCCTGACCTTTCCGTGCTCTTTTCTTTGTAATTACTCCAGATGTTTCATCCAACAACAAAGAAGAAGGTCCGTAGTCAGATAAATCAGATTCATTGCTAGGATGGTACTCGCTTTCACTTGGTGGAAAGTCGGATGCCGTTAAAAAACTCAAATCTTCAGAACTCACTGAGACGAATTGTCCTGTTTTTTCATCCAAAATAGAGTCTACTGTTTCTAGCTTGTCGGGTTCTTGACAGTGATATGTGAAAACCATTAACCCTGTTTCTGCATCAAGAATGGCGATTTTGTCTTCAATAATTCGAACAGATGAACGTTCTCCCGAACTTGTAACATAACTCGGAGACTCCATTTCTGTGCATATGTCACTGCAGTTCACTGGCACCTCATTCTGACTGACCAACGAAGACCGTCTCTCAATACTGCTAGCCACAAGTGCCCCATTCTGTATGGCTAAATTCACAAGCCTCTTGCTCCGAAGTGCCTGCATTCTCTGCTGTAAACAACAACATTAATTAACATATTATCTACTTCTGCCACAATAGATGGAGCACAGATATACTAGGAATAAACGGAATTCATACAGTATAATAAGCGTGGTAAGCTTGGCAAGATATACCTACATCATTAAACAAAAAATAATTGAAAATCGTTACTAAGTATCTACTTAACATACTACGTTTTGTTTAAAATAACAAATGAAAAAATTACGTAGATCGTAGGTACTTACATTTTTCTATTACATGTAAGTAGAAGTTAACTTATCAACAAGAGGCACAGTCTTTATTTACCAATTAGAAATATACTGCACATAAGTTCACCAAAAAAACACCTATCATCGCAAATCGCAACTGCAATGCAAGGAATTAGATAACCTTTGACACTTTTATTTTGCTAGAAAGTTCCTCGAAGCAAGGTAAACCTGCACTCAATATCAAACCTTGTGCCCTAAGAAGTCCGTACTAAATAGGCAAAAAATCCAATAAATATATCCTTAAGCCGCGAAAAATTTGGCGCGAATTAATTGATGCTATAAGTGCGGCAAACTCGCAGCTCGTGATCGCGGTAACAGTAACGGAACCTTTTTGCGTCGTGATAAGGTTCACAATTGCGTATCTTAAGATACGAGTTTGATGAAGTTATCAAAACGGCAGCGAAAGAGATACCAGTATACTTTTTATTCTTTTTGAGACTAAAGACGCAACGGATTGAGATTCGAGTTTGTTGCAGTTATAAAACATAAGAAGAGCAATCGATTGTTATGAAAATGTCAAGTGTTTTTTTTTAAGATACGAGTTTGAGAAAGTAAGGCAACGATAGGATACTTTTTATCCCGAAATTCAGCACCTGGGAAAAGGGATGAAAGTCAAAATGTACACTTAGTTGTAATTTATTAACGCGTAGTCCGATTTCAATCATTCTTTTTTTGTTAGAATGGTGGGCATCCTTCACGGGCATCCCGGCACCCCACAGGTAGCCCAGCACCCCACGGGCAACTCTGCACCCCACAGGCAACCCCGCACCCCACGGGTAGCCCGGCACCCGACAGGCAGCCTGGTATACGACGGGCAGCCCGGCACCCCACGGGCAACCTGGCACCCTACGGGCAGCCCAGCACCCCACGGGCAGCCCGGCACCCTTATTTAGTTTTGCAAGCTTGCTATGATAAAAGTATAAAATCTGGAATATTCGCCACAATCACTTTTTTTAACTATCTATCTTTTGCCGGATACATTTCGGAGACTGCCCAATGGAAGTGCACAATCTTATGTTCTACCGCCACACAAAACCGCCCTTTTCAAATTGAAATTATAAAGAAACGCTCAAAGTACTTTGCGTCTACATTTATTGTGCGAACTGCGAACCGCGAAGGAACTAGGTATATGAGTTACCTACTTAACATGAATACTGTCTTCTGGAAAATACAACCCGGGAGTTTTCAAATCCAAAGTAAAGAGCTTTTTTCTGAGCTGCGGCCCGATCGCACTAAAAATTTAAAGCTGAAACGCAATTGAACCTCAGCCGCAACGCAACTTTTCGACCGTTTCGTATCGCGGTAATCATTTTACCGAAAGTTGAAACGCAACTGGAACGTAGCTGGAACGTTACCGCTGTCAAACGAACGGTTGTGAAACAGTTAGGAAGACGCTACTATTGTTGGACCGTTTCACGACCGTTCTGTGGTGTTTATCGAAGTTAGATTGTATTTTATTAAACCGCAGAAGCTATTAACAAAGAAATAATAATAATAGATTGTATTTTCCTCGTAAACGACCTAAAAAACATATATTAAATGTATGCGTCCATGGATTTATTGGAGTGTGCTCATGAATTCGATGTGGCTCATGCCCATGGGAGGAAGAAGAATAAAAGTGCAAGACTTATGATATGTGTGGAGCTTTTAATATGAGTGATCGGCAGTTTGTAAAACGGTACCGACTGTCTAAGGAGTTAACTCGCCAACTGATAACAGAGTTGGCTCCTCATGTGCCATGCACGCTACGTTCTGATGCTTTGGATGTTGAAACTAAGGTAAGAATTTTCTGCAGTAGGTAAAGCCATCAAATTCTAACATTTTCTCTTGCTTGGAATGGGTATGCTAACCATTGTTTAGGTTACAAGTGTACAAGTACATGCAGCCAGGCTGAGCCTTTACTGTAGGCAAATAATATGTTGTCCATAAATAACAAAAATTCTGTTCTAGGTTTTGGTGGCATTGGCATTCCATGCTACAGGATCCTATCAAACCATTGTGGGAGACAGTCGGAAACATTGTGTATCGCAGGCCAGTGCCTCTAAAGCCATCCCAGCAAGTTACAATGGCTCTAAATAAGCCAATTGTTATGAACAAATACATTGCTTTCCCTTATCAACAAACTGAGAGGGAACAAGTTAAAAGAGAGTATGTATGAACTAATATAATAAATACTATGTCCACATCAAACTAACCCACTGTTGAGCTAAGTTAGGCCATAAACCACTACAGGGGCTCATTCTGAGATGTAGTAATACATGCTGCACAATCATGGGATGTGGTGTTGCTTAGTTTCTTTTCCTTCTCAGCTTATGAAATGATTTGTGAAGTTTGTGCATATCCTTACAAGAAATAAAGAATAATTTATATTCTCCTATTTTATCATCACAGTGTAATTTGAATGATTTTTAAAGTATATTATGCTAACCATAACAAACTAATAATTAATATGTTTTAGGTTTTATAGTAAGATCAAAATGCCTTGATTGCTGGGTTGTATGGATTTGGACCCATGTGGCTACTGTAAGCCCTGCTGACAATGATGAACGGTTTTATAATAGAAAAGGATACCATTCTCTTAATGTTCTGATAGTGAGTACATTTTATTATATGTATATCATTTTGTTGCCCATCTGCTATGTTAGAAGCTATGACATAAGATATTTTTTTTTCAGTTATGTGATCAAAATTGAATATATTATGTATGGATGCAATTTACCCTGGGTCTACTCAAGATAGTGTTGTATGGGTTAACCATCCGATGTGTGGTTATCTTGAGAGGCTTCACACAATTGCTGGCGAGGATTTGTATCTTTTGGGTAGGTATTGACTAATCTCATATACTTAGTATGATAGGTAATATTATCTGAGATTATAGCATGATGATGACACCCATATCAGATCGAGGACCAGATCTCCTGGCAAATATTATCAAGACAAGCACTTGACCACTAGAAATGTTGTTGAGCATTGCATAGGTGTTTTAAAAGCTCGCTTTAGGTAAATTTTTGTTGCTAAGCTAGACACTCTGATGTATTGAAGTAATTATTGATATTGTTAATGCAAAAAGTCTTTCATTACAGGTGCTTATTGGTGGACAGAAAGTTGCATTATTCACCAGTAACTGCTGCAAGATTAGTAAATGCATGCTGTGTGCTACATAACATAATATAGCACACAGAGCTCACATCACCTACCATCCATTGACAGCAGAAGAAGCATCTCGTGAGCGCAGGCTGACTAAGGGTGCCAACAGCGGTAGCAGTGCGGCTAGGGTACGGCGTGGCACATGCGTCGTTAGTGATCTGGCTGGGGTGTGCTCACCAAAAGGCACTTATAATACGCTTGTGGGCAGATGGAGTGCACAACCATATATCTACATCATCCTAATTACTAGTAGTGGTGTACATATCACACCTCCAATAAACATTCTTCACACTAATCATAAATTACTGATACTAACTTTTAAAATACTTTATTTAGCTCTAAGTTAGAATTACACTCACATATTGTTCTTTATATCAATTATATTGAAATACCTACATTCTTATCAAATAAAGTAAAGTAACTTTGCCAGCCCTAAGCCTGCCAAAGTATGAAGGGAAAGTTAGTATTTATCAATAAAAACATTTCAATGTCAAATATTTTCTTTTATTGTAACAAATGTACCTATCTATTTACCAACATTATTCTGAAACTTCTGAAACATATAGGTGGTACAGTAACTTATAAACAAAGAAGATTTTATACAGACATCTAAATGACTAACTCTATATAATAATATTCTTAAATATATGCTTATGTAGTAAAAATCCTCATAACAAAATACAATAAAACATATAGGTGGTAAAGCAAGAAAAGAAAAATTAAAGAAGGATTTTATACAGACAGACAAGTAAAATATTTAATCTATATAATAAAAGTTTTAAATATATGTAATAGGCTGACTGATATATTAAAAATCCTTATAACAAAATACCTTAACAAACTAAAATAAAACATATAGGTGGTAGAGTAAGAAAAACACAATTAAAAATGGATTTTATACTGACATGTGAATTATCAACTCTATATCATAAAATACTTACATTTAAGTTATGTAATATGCTTAATGCTTATATATGAAAATCCTAATAACAAACTAAAATAAAACATATAGATGGTGCAGTAAGAAAAAACCAAAGATGGATTTTATACAGATTTGTAAAATTTGTAACTCATTATTATAAAATGCTTTAACTTGATCAACAAACTATTAGAATATATAACTATTAAAAATATGCAAGTATATTTATATCTAGTTTTAAAAATGTGATAATTAAGTTTAGCACTAAACTTAAATTATAGAAAAACAGGCCTGTAGTCTTTATTTTTGTACTTTGGTATGTCAAATATATTGTAATACTCCAGCTTGTATGGGCTAACTTTCTGGAACCAGCATCTATTGTGGCTTTTGTGTTTAGCAGTACTGAAACAATGGATAGATAATGAGTTCCATGAGTACTAATATTCTAAGACAGCTTTACTACTTTACTAAAAAAAGGGGCTGCCCTGCAGTATCCCGAAAATATTATTACAATCTAAGTGCAGTGATCATCATCATCTACCAACCCTTGTTCCACTTTATGTGGGGTCAGTACAAATATTTTATTCTTTTCCAAAACATCATAGAAGCTGCAATGAAAGAACACAACATATGGTACTGATATTTTCTCTAATAACATAAAAAAACAACAACAGAGCAAGAACATTGTACAAAATTTTACATTCAGTTTCAAAGGTTTTCAACAGGACAATGATTAGGGCACATTCTTTTTTAAGCCTGGCTAGCCCATTAAGTTATCACCCCTGAGTTAAAAAAATCTGTCACCGAATACCTAAAGCAAATATTTAGCTGTTCTTGGCAACCTGTTTCTATTCTAGGCCTAACATGTTCTTGCTGAAATCATCCACAATGATGTCAGCACTTTCATCTCAGTAGTTCATGTACTGAAACTATCTATAAATAAAAAGAAATTACCAGTTGGCTGAACCTTTCAATGATTTCAGTGATCACTCTGAATGATTCTGCGAAACTGCTCATGGCTTGGGCATTTACCAATGCAGCCTCTGCCCGCATTTCTTCAATACGGAGGACCATTGATCTTGATTCCTCTAATGCACTTCTAGCAGCTGAAATGCTGAAAAAACAAACAAATTAAAGTAATTAAATTAAAATGTTACTACAAAATAACTAAAGTTAACAAACAAAATCCGATAGATTAGTGTATTATTCACAATCACAACTCACAAGCAAGTGAAATATTTACTTATCCCAGAATGGTTCTGAAATGTGAGGCAGGTACTTGAAAAGGTCAGCATCGGCCAACATCGGAACAAAAAAGTACTTTATCATCAACTAAACACTTCAACGACTCGTTTTTTTCAAGAAACACTTGAATCTTGCTAAAAGTATTTTTGGTATTTATTTTGTTTACCTTTCGTCTTTGAAATTCGAATGTCGCGCCGAGCTGTCAGCTGTGAAAACTAGAGTTGCACCCGTATAAAATGTGAAATCGACACTCGATTTACCGTTATTTGACACAAAATATGGTAATCAAAAGTGACATCTCTAACAACGATGATGCGTTAGCGTTCCAATTACGGTCCAGCTTTGGTTGGTGTTTGAAATTTAGTGCGATACCGAATTCGTCTCAGCTGAATCGAAACTGTACCACAATTGCAACCAAACCGCAGCTGAACTTTAACCGTTTAGCGTTGTTTCAATTTAGCGCGATCGGGCCGCTGTGCTTTACTAAGAGTGCTGAAATGTGAATAATTAGTCTGCAGGTAGGGCAATCGCGAACGAAGTCGCAGGTACAGCTAGTAGAACATAATATGATAATGTTACAAACGTCTTTCAACTCAACTCTAATCGAGTTATCGAACGCACTTTTAGTATGCGGATTGTTTGTTTTGTTCTGTTCCGTATTCTTTATATGTTATTTGATATTTCATTGTGATTTGTGACTACTTACCTACTGGCTGTGAAGTGTATTCAGTGTATTGCATAGTTACATTACAAAGAAAACTATAGGACATAAAGGAACTTTGTCGCGAATGTGCCACTTACCTGCAATAATCACTGTGTTTTAGTTTGAAGCATCTTTGTTTATGTATGTGTTTGGTTTGAGTTTTTCTTCGTATGTACCAATTGTAAAATGCTGAAATTCAAAATAGGATCGTCCCGTATTGTAGAAGGGGTCGAAAATGAAAAGAAATTTGTGGCCTACATGTTACAAGTGCGACAAGATTCTACGGAATCTAGTGTGTCAGATGTTGATCCTGATCCAGTGAATGTGGAGAGGCGATACACCCACTTTTTATCTCTATATAATGGTCTGAAAAAAGAGCATCCTGCTTTGCTAAATGACATTCTATTTCCAAGAAAAGTGAGTACAACTATATTTACAAACAATTTACTAAAAAGATGATTGTTGTATTGGTGGTACCTAGTCATTGCTATTTATAATTCATGACTAATTTTCTCAAATTATGGATAGTTAGGTATTTATTTTACTTAACTGTTTATTTTCATTAGTATATGGGTATGAATGAAATGTTTTAACCGTTAAATAACACTAGCTTGGCACTTATGTGTCCACTAATTTTCAAATGATACAACTCATGAAGGTTTCTTTATGTCATCAGCAGATCTTGAGAAAATTTTGACTCAGTAACTAACTACTTTTGGCCTTGGTCAATCTTTGTGTTTGCTTTGTTCATTAGATAGATAATGTAATATGTGTGTTTATTTTGAAGTTGTGTACATTAGTTGGTACTCATCTAATCGGAAGCAGTACCTAGAATAAATTAAGACTTGATGTTGGATTTTATATCCAACACTTATACAAAATCATTGTGTATTTTGGTTGTGGTTGATTAACTTTGTTCTCTGCGGAAATAGCTTTTCTAATGATTTCTAGGAACCTACTGTGGCTCCTATCTAGAAGGGCCTTGCATCCAACCAGCAGTACCTGCCTATAGCATCCGGACAACTGTAGAGCTAGATTATTCAGTCTACTTGGATGTACAAATGTACACCCATCATGGTTTGTTCATAAATAGAATTCAAGTTACAATTCAAAACAAACATTTTATCTCTTGAGAGAGGTGCAACTATATTGTTGTGGGATTTACCTAAGGCTTTTGTATTCTATTTGTGGGCAAAACTCAGGATTGATTGATTTAAATCATATCATATGTTTTTTTAAATAAAAATCAGTGATTTAAATCAAACATGTTTTTTTTCATAATTTGTTTTCATACTTAAAACAAACTTGGAAAATTTAGTTGCAATGCAATTTAATAGTTGGTATAAAAACCAATGAAAGAAGTTGGTATGCTCACTTAAAAATTTAGATTTTAGCTAAGTGCACATGCCTACAACATAGGTACTATGACAACTATGAGTAGACTTGATTGGCAGGCTGATTCTGTCCATTCTTATTTGTTTGTTTCTATTATTTATACTGTGTTATGTGGAAGAAATTCAGGGCACATTGATTCCACTGTGACTTAATAGTATTTTACAGTGAACATTTTATGGTTAAATTAGTAGCTTACAATGTAAATATGATAAATAAAAGGTGCTCCTTGATAAGGGTCATTATTCTTGTCACCATGATAAAGTTCTTGAAAACTTATGAGAAGTGACGAGTCTCTTGGTAACAAGAGCAAAAATAGGTTTGACCATTAACAAATTACACATTGATTTTGTAAAAGAATTTGTATTGTCATTGAATTAATTATTTGAATTTGTCATCTACAAAATCTGAATCCAAGCCTTACTCCATCTTAGGTGCAGCTTCCGATTGGACTCTGTTGATGGACTTGTATGAAAATTTGAAATTCCTGAGAAATTGTTGCTTAGTCATCCAGACTAGATATATTTCTGTATATTGCAAATTTACAAATATATTTCTGTACCCAAAACAAGTAAAATGCATAGTACCTATTGAACTTACTGTGCAGTGGGGAACAAATATACCTAAAGACCACACAATAAAAAAAAAAAACAAATATTATGACTTCACTTATGCATTGACCAAAAGTGGTTATTTAGTTAATTTATATGCTGTATAAGTCAGAGCTAGGGAAATCCCTTTATAACCTACTAAAAGACCTTGGCCTTCAAGAACAATCTTAACTTCCATCCTAGAATATTGTTATTACCAAGGTGGCATTACCTAGTAGGGTCTTATCAAATTTGGTTAGGTAGGGAAAGAGGCTTGAGCTGTGGAGGGGAGCATTGATGACATTGTATAGGGGACTCTTAACTCTATGCCTTGGAATGCAATTTACAGGTAAGTACTTGTGACTTGGACCTATTTTTCTGCAATGCCATAGACCAGCATGGTGAATCCATAGAATGCTAAGTAATTAGTCTCATACATTTTGAAAAAATCAAACAAATTACGATATTTTTATTTAACAAAACAAAAATCTGTCTGAAATAACAGCTTCTTCCGTTTGACTGCCTTAAAAGCAGAGCAGTTGAAATCATCGATGATCACGCTCGTTCCAATCGGCTGAAACCTTTTGCACTGCATAGAGTTTTTGGTTCATTGCATCTTTTGACGTAGGTATCTATCATGCGGAGTGTTCCGGAGAACTGTTCTGTTAAATACCTAAAGGCCGGCAATGCATCCTCTAGCTAGACCTCTGATGTTGTGGATGGCCAATGACAAGATGTGCAACAGCCATTAATTACCATCAGGGAACTGCCAAGCCAGATGCAATGTTATGTAATTTAGTAGTGTATACCTTTCCTTCCTTCCTTTTAATTCCTTTTCAGTACTATTTAGCTTGTCACTAAAAAAAAATTATGACTATATTGAATGCTTTTCGGCGTTGATTTGGTTGTAAATTGAATTGAAGTGAATTTGAATATATATACTGGTCAAGATAATCTCTTCACCTTATCTTCAATATTTATTATCAAATTTTCCGTTGTATTTTACTCTATTTAAATCATTGGTAGGTATTTGTATCCTATTTGTATCATTGTTCCTTGATTTAATTTAGACTATTGACAACTTTAATGTTTATTGCCCATGGCCTCAGCATTCAGAAGTGGCTTTATATTATTTGCTTGCCTTCACATTAAGTTAACATTACATTTTGTTATTTGGCCATAAAAAAGTTGGAGCTGGTGGTGCCCTAAAAATAATCGTAAATTGTATTTTGGAAAATATCTTTCTGGTAGTTCGAATTTGTCCTGGGTGCTCCAGGATGATCTCCTAGTTTTGGTCAACCTACTTAAAAATGTGATAGTTAAAAACATATTTAGTTATCACAATGGCTCACGTTAGGATATGTAAGAGTCAACTTTGAACTTTATCTGCAGTTAATGGAGAAGATCCTACTGAAGGCTGTTTGTTTTTCCCCACGATACTAAGTATATCAAGTACCAATGGGCTTGTCTGTTGCAAGTTTCCCTATACATGGAGTATATTAAGTCCACATTACCACCGTGGTTGTTGTTAATATTTATTAAGTTTATTATCATTATAGAACAAAATATCTACTCCTTATTGACTCATCTATTACTGGTTTACTAGAAATAAGGCAATGCTGTTTCACTCAGCATTAGATATACATTGATCTGTCAGATTATGATTTTGCTTTCTAAAATGGCTGCTGGTGACTATTTTTGACTGTTATTAAATGCATTAAGATTTAGAAGTGGTTATAAGGAGAAAATATATCTTCAGTTATATGTTCTGGTGAGGGGTCCAGATCGTCCCCACCATCCATAAAATAGGAATTACAAAATACACAAAAAAAATCACCTCAATTGTATTCCCCATAGGACAGGGGTCACCAAATGATGGACCGCGGTCCGCATCCGGACCGCCGACCCATTTTGTGCGGACCGCGAGAACATAGCAACTTGCACTACAGAGTACATAATTTTGTTAAAAAATATCCCCCGCATTTTCTTTGTTGACGTCAATTCGAAAACGGCCAGGCGAAGTAACGAGCTAAGCTAGCGAGAAAGAGTTCGCGGAATGCGAAAGCGTTGATCATCGCGGTAGAGTATGCGCGCCGGGAGTCGCAGGGTTAGTGTTTTGTTTTCTGTAACGGACGCCCCGATGACCGCTTGAAATATTACGTTTGGTTTTATTACTATGGAACCGAAAAAGAGAAAAGTTCAAGATGGAAATAGACATTTTTCAACAATAATGATGAATATTGCCAGAAAGGAACGACTTATATTGCTTTATCGTGCTGGAATGTTATTTTACTCATTGATATGTAAAAAAATACCATTGTTATTTCCGTAATTACATTTTTGAAATGAAATTCTCGTGAGTTTCACACATATTTAAATATTATAAATAAAACCGGCAAAAACACTCACGTTGGGGATCGAATACGTCGACCCGGGTTTCGAGTATATCAGATACTCATCATCAGGGCGAGTGCACAGCTGCGTCTGCGAGCTCCCGACGGGCACTGCCCGTCGGGAGTACTATTAGTATTTATTAGTGTATACTCGAAACCCGGGTCGACGTATTCGATCCCCAACGTGAGTAATTACATTTGTATAATAAATATTTTGTCTATAAAATGTTGTGCGGACCACGATGGTCATTTTATTTCTCAAGTCTTAAAACGGACCCCGAGCGAAACTAATTGGAGATCCCTGCCACAGGAGTAGACAGAGGTGGACTCATGTTTCGCTAGACATGAGTCATTTTATTCTATGTAATATTGGGTGACCCTATTGCCACTTAGAGCGCAAAGTTCTTGACTCCAGCATGCTACTTACTGAAAACTTTTTTTGTCAGAATAACTTGACTGGCCAGGTATCGAACTCAGGGCATCGAGATTCCAAAGCATCTCTTTTAAAAACACCCATGAATGAGCAGAAAATGCATAAAAAGTATGTAAGCAGTTGTGACCAGAAAATATGTTACTAAGCACTTGTCAGTATATTTTATTGCAGATGTTCTTGATAGACAGGTCACTACCTCACCCATGGTGATCTACTCATAATAGTAATGAAATATACCTATGTGCTATATTTTTTTTTACAGATAGTAGTTGGAAACTTCGAGCCGAGCTTGATATCATCCCGATGTGTGGCTTTCCTGTCACTACTGAGATTAGTAACAAGTGACTCTCGACTCAAGGATTCCCCTACAACAATTGCCTTTTTCCGGGATCCTGATTTAGAGGAAGCAAAACGACTTATCAGTATAGAGCATTACGACCAAGCGCTATTCATGTTGGAACAAAGCTTTAAATTGCTTAACAAGGTAATGAGAGTTCTTTTTTTGTGTTGTGAAGTTTGTAGACGGGCAAGTTACCTGCCTGATGGTAAGAGTCGCGCCTGTCCATTACAGTTGTGGTGTCACCTTTCTCGTTTTGCATGGCACTGCACTGTCAATCCGAAACGTTAGTTCGTGTCTCGATTGCCCAGGTAGTGTTCACTTGCTACGATGCCTTTCGCACCTAAATACACTATTTTTTGCATATTAGGTACTGCTCGAGGCAGAATATCTGAAACTGCGGTGGTACCCACAAAGATGGACTCTTGCTGAAGTGACCCACCACTTTAGTAAAAGTGGTTTTGATGTGCTTTTGCGTGTATAATTTATACAATTGTAACTTATTGCCAGAATTTCTGTTTTGAATCAGTAGGCTGACTAATTTAATATCCATTCATTGTGTGGTGTATAAATTGCTACAGAATAGAAAGAATTTAGAGATTCAATTTTTTATATTTGACATTATTACAGCACACAATTAATGCGCCGTCAAACGAAATAGGTAAGATACCTGGCTTTTGTTGAATTATTGCGTCTTACCATAACAATTATAGACTGCTCAGTATTTCTATGATATACATGTATATATTTTGTGGGGCTGTATTGTGGTTTGATATTGTCGTAGGTATTATAGTCTGTTTTTTTTAACAAACGAGTACTGAAAATTTTACTGCGTTGCTATTGGCCCACGTAAACAACAAAGTCCATTCCACACGAACTCTGTAGTTACATGTATGTAGTGACATTCAGTTGAGTCTTCGACTACCTGCGCGTCGAAAAGTATTGCTTGTAACGAATCAATACTAAAGATGCAACTTTTGAATTAGGGTAAGCAAAACAAAGATCGTTTGGAAAAAATGTTGTAGCTAAGTCAACAATTCGTCTCGTCATATGTTTGTTTGCCGGCGTATTAGTTACTGTGAGCTCAACCCAATTGAACTCGTTTGGTCTCAAGTGAAGGGCAGGAAATAACAAAAGTTATAAAATTTATGAAGTCTGAACTCTTTTGTTATGAGGAGTAGCTAAAGTGGATAGATAAAATGGTGGACATGTCTTAATCGTATGATAACCAAATAGAAACAAAAATGTACGGAGTCGACAATGATGTGCAAAATGTGCTAGAGCAATTTATTACTGATGTATCTGCAGAAAGTTCAGCAGAAGCACGACAACAACTTTTAAGATTACAAGAATTGTAGTAGAATTATTTGATTTATATGTTCTAGTGCATAATATATTATATAACTATTACAATATTGTTTTATATCATAAACGCGAACAGAAAATTTTGTTAAGAATATACTAAGTATTCAAATTTAAATCATAAAATAATTACGTAATTTGTTTCTACAATACATTTCCGAAGTATTCATTATGAAAGGCCCTTAACAATTTCAAAACAAGAACAATGACTGCAATGACCCTTCTCACTCTTTCAATATCAGAAATGTGCGAGAGACATACACTGAGAGAAATGACTGTCATGATTCATGATAATTGTAAAGGAATTTTGAAATAAATATCCGTATTCCCAATAAAAACGGACCAAGAGTATTTAATTATAATTTGCATGTAAATCACAAGAATTTACCATGAATTGATGTTACGATAAATAATCAGGCAACAGCACAAGATTTCTTAGTGCTGAATACTCATGTTTTGTTAGTACGCGTCATAACAAAATATCATGATGAACTCGGAATTATCCCTAACAGTTATGACAAAAAGTCGTGAAGGGAATCATAAAAATTTAAGAATGAATGGTATAGTTTCTTTAATGAAATGATACATTATTGAGAAATTCACCAAAATAAGAATACATTTTCCTAACAACTTTACGGGAAAGTTTTGATATATTTTCGATATCATCATAGCAGTCTTAAAAGAGCTTTCTCGTTTATTATCGTGAACCTGTAATAACTTTTAATGCGTATTTCCTGGTGATTCTGCTGCACTAGACTGCCGAGTGTTGCCGATTGCTGCCGATGTCAATATATTTAGTATAATATTAGCTGAATATATTTCGGAACCATCGGATTATTTCGTTTGCGCGATGCAGGATTTCATACATTCTGACGCATTTTGTATAGGAAAGAGCGTAAATAGCGATAGCGCCATCTAGGTAGTTCAAAAGGAACCACCAGTTCGAACATTTTTCCATTAATATGGCTGAACAGATTTATCTTCATAAATTCAGTTCAATTAATATAGAATTACTCTATACCACAAAGAAGACGATGAATCACTGATGATGACTCATTGGTTGAACATTTTTGACCAACAGGCTAAAGCTAGAATGGGCAGAATTGATATTGGCTTCAACGTTACCTACATAACACAAAAGGACATTAGGTTAGCGTAGAGACAAATTTTCTACTTGAAGGTGGTAGTCAGCCAGACGAGCATTCGCGTAATGCACTACAGTATCTAGGGACGTCGTGCCGGTCACGAAAATTTAACATGACATTACTATCATTTATTTTTTCCCAACAAATAATTATTTCACAAATTATTTAGAAAGTTACATCATAGTAAATTATTGGTAAAAACTCGTTAACTACTCATGATTCAATAACATTTTGTGGGTAGAAAATTATGTTTTTTTGTCATGCTCGGTCTTGATATTTTATTTTCGGTTTCGCACTAATTCTTGATTAATTGTCGTGCTACATTTTACTCACGACAAACTTGAAAATTTATTATGAAATTCCTGTTAAAAAGCAGGTATATCGTAATAATTTAGTATTGAGTTACTTTATTTTTAAATGAAAGGCTGTCATGACTTCTGTTTGTTAGTTGAATTGAAACTTGTAGTGATGGAACCAAAAGTATATTTGCCTTCATGCTATTTCATCATACTCTTGATATTATTACACTCATACAATACAATACAAAACTCTTTATTGCAGACCATTATTTTATAGTAGAACAATCTTAAAAATAGCATACTCCTAAACTATGGCAGCAATGGGCGGTCTTATCGCATATAGCGATTTCTTCCAGACAACCTTTGTATGGACAGAATCATATTTTATGTAACGCGGTGGTGAACGCGAAGAAAAGTTTTGTGTATCCACTAAATACATATATATATATAGATACATAATGTATATATACTATATAATATAATATATAAATAAAATCATCAGCATTATTAATTATTCTGCACGTCAATAAGCAATAATGAAGGACGGAAGTCATTTTTCTCAGTGTACTCAGTACTCGTTTGTTAAAAAAAACAGACTAGATATTGAATCCTGAGTCTGTATCATTCATTGATCACAGCAGTGTAAACTGCTGTCTGTTGGAAATGCATTAGTGGAATAAGTGAAGGTGGTGGCACATCCATGCGTCGTTGTTATGGAATCCCATCACTTAGGCAACAATAGGTATATCTATTTTTTACTGTCTAATAAATAATAGACAGATAGGCAGATGGTCCACCTGATGGAAAGTGGTCACCGTCGCCTGTGTTACACCCCAGACGGGAAGGGTTACCAACGCGCTGCCGACCTGTAAGGAATTTAATGACGCCCTTTTTAAACAACCCTATATCGTATCGTAGGGGAAAGAATCCCGGTGGGAAATTCTAGGTTAGCCTGAACAACATCTTCGACCACATCATCACTTACCATCAGGTGAGATAGTGGTCAAAGGCTAACCTATCAAGCATAAAAAAAAAAAGTTCCCTCCAAATCTTTATAGTAGGCATGCGTTTTAAATGTTCTAGAGAACCGTTTTATATTGAATTTTACAATATGTAGACATACTCGTATGGCTTATTGTAGTTATTGGGAATGTCAATATAATACTTAACAGACCAATTATTATGATGTATTAGTTCCGTACAATATTTGGAAGGCTTATTTGACTGTGCAGTTCGTGTGCAATCCTGCGAAATTCATGCCTTTGACTACCATATCACTTGGGTGGTAAGTGATTATGTAATCGAGGATGGTAATCAGTCATTACCTAGAATACTGGTACTCAACAGCTGCCGTAAGTCGGAATACACCATTAGGTGTTTGGCGACGGATTTTCGACTAGAAGGCAAGCCAGGCAAGCATATATTTTTTTTTTTTTTTTATGCTTGATAGGTTAGCCTTTGACCACTATCTCACCTGATAGTAAGTGATGATGTGGTCGAAGATGTTGTACAGGCTAACCTAGAATTACTGGCTCTCAAGGACAGCTGCCGGAACACACCGTTAGGTGTTTGGCGACAGATTTTCAACTTGAGGGTGGTAGCTAGCCAGGCGGGCATTCGCAAAGTGCCCTACCACCATGCTGTAACGACTGCCATCCTAAGACAACAACCGGGACCGACGGCTTAACGTGCCCTCCGAAGCACGGAAGCGCTCAGTAGTAATGTCACCAGCGGTCACCCATCCAACTCCTGACCGCGGCGGACGTTGCTTAACTTTGCTGATCGATTCAGAATGGCTAAGCTAACTTCGCTACGAGCGCTTCATAAAGCATATTCGCAATATGTACTGCCACCATGCCTTGAAGCTCAAATGCTCGGTGCGATTCAAACCATTCAGCATCTACGCGACAGTGGTGGGTCAGTTTGGAACAGTCATATATTCTATGTAACTATAATTTCCAGATATACACAGACCGGTCCCGCGTGGTGCTGAGCGCGCTGTGCCGTATAGTGGCGTGTTCGGAAGTGAGCGGCGGCAAGCTCGCCGGTCCCGTGGAGCGCTGGGCTCAGCTGGCACTCCACCGGTACGAAGCGGTGTGCGACTCCGACCAGCTGCTGGTCTACGTGCCGCTGCTGCACGCTTGCATTGCCATATGGTAAGGAATACCATACCAAGAACCTCTCCTCATGTTTTATAGCTGATAGTATAACACAATCTCACCTGTAGTAGATGTTGTGCAGGCTAACCTAGAATTACTGGCTCTCAAGGACAGCTGCCTGAATACACCGCTAGGTGCTCGACAGATTTTTTACTTGAGAATACAATAATCATACTCTAGTATCTTTAAAAAAATACGAGTTAAAAATGTTTTATATAAGGATTACTTCATTTTATCGGAAAATAAAATAAAGGTAGCGGAAGTTAGTTGTTGTCAATAAATTGTTTACATAAAAACATATTTTTATGTACTCTGATAATAAATACATACTTTAAAATAATTTGAAACATTTATTATGTTCAATATGGCCTCCCTCCAGCCTACTGTATGCAGTTACGGTCACGTTTCGGAACACCTCTAGTGGCCGTATATAAAGGTAGTATGTAACATTGATATATAGGTCAATGATAGGTAATTAATGTATCTACTGGATACAGTTAGAAATATTTGTACTCGTACAATGCTCTGCGGAACCACAAGGGTTCACTAATCCGTTTTCAGTACTTTATTACAATTGATTGATGCATACCGGTATTTTCATCGTAACGTTTTACGTAACTATAATTTAAGGTATAAATTTTTAAAAAATCCTAAGTTGGCAATAGTTATGAATTAATTCACTATTGTCGTCGACCTCTTACGAGAAATTAGGTTTAAAACAACGTGTTTGTTAATATTTCAAATATTTTGCGATTTGTTAGGTCGTCATCAGGATAGCGTTCCGATAACACTTTAATGTATTAACTGGGCTTTGATAATTAAGGAAATACGTTTCAATTAAATGAACTTTATGCGTTTTGGATAACGCCGTCATTTTTGGCTACTACAATACATGTTTTCTAGCAGCAGTACTATACATGTTCTAGTAGCAGTAGAACATTTTGAATTTTTACACGACTGCTCATACAAAGAGTGTTATGTTTTCAGGTTTCATGTTTGTGAGTTTCTTTATTCCACCGTAACTTCTAAAATGCATCAATGTTAATGTGATATCATTAGATTCGTCTTGATAGCGCAGGTGATACTAGGTACATACAAAAAACTGACGGATTTTAGACGCCATATTGTAAGAAATGAATATATTTTTTTCTTCGAGATCGAGTGGGGAATTAAAATGAAAGTCTTTCAAACACGATTCCATAAATATAACACACACTTTTCATTTCAATGGAACGATAAAACGTTTTACGAAAATAAATGCTTTGCAGTCTTTTGTCAGGGTATTTTACTTTTTAAATTAATTTCTACTTGTTCATACCTTTTCTTTCATAACTATTACCTATTTTTTTTCATACCTATTTCTACCGCCAAGCAGTAATGTTCTCATTACTGTGTTCCGGTTTGAAGTGTATGGGTGTCGGTGAAATTACAGACAGATGGGACTTAACAACTTCTTTGATATACTGACCGGTTTTTTTACGTCCAATACAATGAAATAATCGTTACATTTTAATGCAACGATTACCTATTTCATTGTTAAATTTTCAATGCGTTTATTTTTCCATAATGATTTATTTTTAAGGACAACTCGCGGTTGATCCTATAATTAACTTAGTACCTATGTCAAAACTGTTTTCAAAAGCCCTATTGTTTCTTTAGACAGTTTCCCTGTCTCTTCCGTTCACTCAAATTGTCCCATACTGTACCAGTAAAAAAACAAAACTGTACATATACTAAGTTTTATAATTTAAAAAATCCAGTACGATGACAATGGTTATCCATTTTATTATGTTTTATCACAATATGCAAAAACAGTAGGTATCAAATTCTTGTAATTGGTTAGTGTATTCTCTAGTGTTACTGGCAAGTCATCTGACTTACAAAGCAAATATGTTTATGAATTTGATAAAGTAGTTTCTAAACCACATAGGTTTTGTTTGTATAAAGATTATCGTACCAAATCTAACTATCTACATAATCTGCTTATTACGTTATTCTGTATATACCTAAGGCTTAACTATATAAAGGCTGTTTCGAAATGAAACAAGGATACCTCAATTGAGTATTTTACAATGCGGGCTAAGGAGGCAATTCAAATTAGGAGCTTGTAATTGAAAATAAAACAAAGCAAGAATTAAATTAAGTTCAATCAGTATGCGCGCTGGACGTGGTGGATAAAACATTTTGTATTTCTGAAATGCGTGAAAATCAGGAAAAATAATACCGACTTTTCACATCCTAATGTCCAATTTTAAAATTTTCAAGGCAGATTTTGTTAATGATATACCTAATTAGTCACATTTTAGCGAACTTTAGCTATGAAAATTCACTACCGTTGACGAGGAGCCAAAAAATTAATAACAGCTGCACTTGGTACTGTCTAAAAGCCTTAATTAAGTACCCGAAAGACTACTAACAAGAGCATTCACAAGGAACGATGTCCGGCAGGCGGCCTCATCGGCACTCATCAACCCGAAGTCATACATTTTTACAATTATACCTATCCTTGTGATGTCCTGTGTGCTAGCGGATAGATATTTTATAATAATCATGTTCTTAGGTTGTTGTGTGTGTTGTAGAGAAGACACATTGTATCGGTACATGAAGACGATGTTGGTTGGAACCTATGTCTCAGTAACTAAATATTTGACTCTTATGAAGGTTAATGGTGATTCTCTCTTCTTTATTGTGACAAAGTACCACTCAAAAAATGTTAAGGTCAGCTGCATCGTAGTCGATGATTCACTGTTGTTTTTGTAATCACAGTTGACGCAACAATCTGTCCAAGTTTTACGGAAGTTATTCACTGTGTAAACACATGATAATTTAATATGTATGACAAAGTACTTGTTTATAGGAATAAATCTAGACTTACATCTATTGTAGGTGACTTTATTCATGTTTTTTAACCCTAATTGATTGGTAGTACTTAGTACGACGAACGCTCGTTTAGATTACTACCACCATGTAGTAAAAAAAATCTGTCGGCAAGCGCTACATAGCACTCTGGAAATAGTTCTAAAGAGCCAGTGAACATTCTAGCTAGGTATTATTTTGTTAGCAAGCCTAAAAAGCTACCAACATCAATAAAAAAATCTGACGCTATGCACCACACATTGTTTAGGAAACTTTCCATAAGAGTCAGTGAACATTCTAAGTATTACATGGTAGCGAAGCATTTGGCAAAATCTTCTGTGAATATGGTCGCTATCCCATAAGTTAAAAATCTTTTGTCAGTTGCAGCTGTCTTTAAAACCCAGTAAATATCTTAGGTATTAAATAGTAGTAGATTTTGTAAATGATCGCCTGGAAAGTTATCACCATCAAATAATCAATCGCCAAGCACCACATAGTTTTCTGGTATCTTTGTGTAAAATCCAGTTAGCATGACGGCGAGGAATTATTACCACAAAGCAAAAAAACCGGCCATGTGTGAGTCGTACTGTATCAACACAGAATTATTAAAATATAATATTTTTTCATATAGTTCGAGATCCGTAAGGGGAGTCCGACTGTTGGGCAATCCGCAATAAAAAAAACCTATTACCATTCAAAAGATATACAAGCGTTTAAATTCTCATTCGGACGGACAGATAGGGACCCGGTTTCTGACTTCTCGCAACCCTTCAAAAGTTTCTTTTACCGACACATATTTTTGACGTTTTATTATTATTAGTTGTTGTTAGGCAATCCCCTACACAAACACATAGTCTGTATTTTTTTTCCTAAAAATCATCAAGGGACTGTTCCCTCAACCTTTACGGACGAACAAATTAGACTAAGTTATAGTTTTCCGTTTCAGACTCTAACGTACCAGAGTACGGAACCTCTAATAACAGTGGTAGCGTCTTTTACGTCATAAGTGCTTCGTGAAAGCAAATAATCATTGTATTTTTTCTAAATTACAGGGAAACCCTCGGAAAGGATAAGTCAAAACTAGTCGAAGAACTGGACCATCTCCGCAAGAAAGGAATGAAGGTTGATGACGTACCTAGCTTAATGGACGCCGTGGACGCTCTAGGGACTGCAGTGTAAACTCGCCTTTGAAGTTTAGTCAGATGTAAGTAATGAAAAGTGAATATTATCAAAGGGGTGACCAAAATTATGTACATATAATTATGAATAGGAACTTTCAAGGCCACAATTATGTTTTACTTACTGCATATTACAATGTGTATCCTGGTGCTTAGATACCGAAATATTTATATTTTAGGTTCATGAAAATAAGGAAAGGACGCAAACACTGTAATTGACAGTCTGGTCGATTAAGCCTTACAAATGATCTATTAGTAAGACGGATGGGATGCTGACAGATCGAGGGCAAAGAATACTATGTATTACTAGGTTATGAAACGTCGCTATGTAAAACACTAGATTTTCGTCGTCGCCTAATAATCGTCGCCGTGCGTGTGCACTAGCTCTCAAGAACAGCTGTCGGAACACACTGTAAGGTGCTTGGCGACAGATTTTCTACTTGAGGGTGGTAGCTAGCCAGGTGGGCATTCGCAAAATGCCCTACCACCATGCTATGACGACTGCCATCCTAAGACACTAAGACAACAACCGGGACCGACGGCTTAACGCGCCCTCCGAAGCACGGAAGCGCTCAGTAGTAATGTCACCAGCGGTCACCCATCCAACTCATGACCGAGGCGGACGTTGCTTAACTTTGCTGATCGGTTCAGAATGGATAAGCAAACTTCGCTACGAGCTCTTCAAAATTCGCAATTCTTCATTGATCGGGATTTACGGCATTGTACATTTTTTATTACAACGCCTTGACTTATCTATATGGTCAACTCGAAGAGATATTTTACCACGTTTTTATGTAGTTACTTCCTTGTTTGTCTGTTTGTCGTTCGAGGTGGAATCTTGTATTTCAAATTTAGCTCTTTCCATTTACTTATATATCCGGCTAAAACTTTCAGGATAGCTCACAACACGAGGACGATAATGCATTATTAAGGCACTTATTGTTTTGTCTTTCTGTCGTTCGTTTAAGCACTACCTGATTAATTTAATTATGTTTAAAGCTCATAAAAACTTGATATATATATTTTTTAATTACACTAACTATAGTTTATTATTCGATTACATTATCTCGCCTCCGTGGAGTCCCTGATTGATTTATTACGACCTATCGACTAATGAACCATTGGGGTCACATATAATGTGTAACATGCGTAATCGCGCGGTCGTCGTTAACTAACCTAACCTAACCCTATTATAGTTTATGATAACAGTAGAAAATCAGTTCAATTGTATGAATTGTCGAGTATGTGCATATCTGTAGCGTTCATAGCCAAATTTTTAACTGACCATCTAAGCTTAAGCAACGTCCGCCACGGTCATTATTCGGATGGGTGACCATTAGTGACATTACTACTGAACGTTCCCGTGCTTCGGCAGGCACGTTAAGTCGTCGGTCCCGGTTATTGTCTTAAGATGGTAGTCGTTATAACATAGTGGGCATTTGGGGGGGGCATTTTGCGAATGCCCGCTTAGCTAGCTACCATCCCCCAGTAGAAAGTCAGTCGCCAAGCACCTAACGGTATGTTCCGGCAACTGTCCTTGAGAGCCAGTAATTCTAGGTCAGCCAGAACTATGTCTTCGGACACATTATCACTTATATCATGTGAGGTAGTGGTCTTAGGCTAGCCTAACAGCTATAAATAAAAATGAAAAATATTTAGGGACTGGTCAATAAGACAATTTTCAGTCTAAAAGTAGGTGAACATGTCGATGAGACTTTTTTCTGGTCTATAGAAATAATGCTTAGCTAGGTGATCAGACTTCGCCACCTGCAGCGCTAAGGCTCTGCGTTATTTTATAAATAAGTGGAAGTTAGCCTACTTGATGTTTTTGTGCATACCAAATAAGCACATACCTTTCATAGAAAGACTTTCAGATTATATTTTCTACACGGTGCTATACATTCTGATGTCCATTCGCGAAAGTTGAGAGGATGCTTTTAGTGCTCGACTGACAGTGAGAAATAGTTATTATATAGATACTCCTTACTCAGCAACCTTATATTCTCTGTGACCCTGCCGCTTCGCACTACCAGCAGTGTCATTAGTACTCATTCGAGATTCTGATCTCACTCGACACCACTTTCAAAGTAGCAGTAGGGCTAAAGGACATTCATAGACAGAGGCACAACTAATTTTAAAAGTCATTACCTGTTGACTTATTACAGTGGTAACTTATTTAAAAACTTTGTTAGAATCTAACAACCTTGTCAATGCTTGCTGCGATTGTGAAACTGCTGTGCTAGCCAGCCTATACATATTCCCGTACCTTCGGTTATGTGGCTGGGCTGTCGATTTCAGTGTGTTGCGTCTTTACTTATTTGTTTATCAAAAGTGTTAAAACTTTTTTAGAACCTTTGTCAATTAATTTAACACTTGCAACTATTCAAGCGTTTAGTTTTTCATTGTGCTTTCTTTACGAATGCTGAAATACGAATCGTTTGACTTAACTGAGCCCTACAATTACTTGTTATCTGGTAGAGTTTTACTTTCCAAATGGCAATATTATGTTAAATTATTATTTTTTACACGGGTATTTAAGCGTAAAGATATACTGCGATTAGTAGTATAGGTACAACAAAAGGATGTTTTAATGTATCTTGTAACATTATCCGAATTCGCGCAATATTGATTGACATTCTAATTGTCATTAACTCAACAAAAGTCACTGACATTGTCAAAGTCATTGGCGTATTAACTATTATCAAATTATCAAAATTGATTTTGTTTGATGATGTTTCCGGTACTAATTCGTTTTTATCACATGCCAAATTTAACAATTTACATTTTATTATTTTTACACAGAATTTGCCAAGAAATAAAATTATTGGATAAATGTTCAAGCTAACCCTACTAAAATATTTTTTTTGACGGCTTTTTTTTGTTATGAAGGCTTTCCTCATCAGCCCTTACCAGTTCCTTACCAGCATGCTGGATGCTGGTAAGCGTGAGTCTCCATTACAGTTACAGTGTCACTGCTCTTTTCTTTAGTAATTTCAATTGTTACAGTGCCCATACCATATACACAGTAGAGTTTGCACGTTATTCCTTCGAACAGAATATCTAATACTGCGGTGGTAGGTACTTATTCGGAATCTAACTAAAAGACCTTACTGAGCGTGAAAGTCATCGCGAGAAACATCTGATGAAGGCTGTAACTCGTAACGCATAAAGACCCGTGTATGTCAATCATAATATATAAACATAAAATGTTTAATATTATTAATTTAAGTATTACTGGACGAAATTGTATTAAAAAGTTTTCTGGTCGATTTTGGCTGTAGCTTTCTGAATATTATTTGTATACAAATATGTACGATATTAATTTGATATTAGGTTAAGTATTGGTATTGTATTTCTCATTTGATCTATAGAATTATGTCGTGGAAAAGGCGGTATACATTTGATAGTAACCAACTTTTTAGTCATATTATGGATAAGATGTTTTAATAAAAGAATAAAACCTGCCATAGTTGACTTACTCGTGCAAGTCAACTATGGCAGGTTTTATTCTTTTATCGAAAAACTGACGCACTGAAGGTTAAATACTGACTTGGGTAATCGAATGCAAAAATATTGACAAAACGTTTATTTTGCTGACATTACGTAATATGCAACGTTTTTATGTATGTAAGTATATTTTTTACCATTCATCTTTTATAATTTTATGCAATACTTTTTATAAATTTTGACATATTTTGAAATGACCTAAAATCAATTCATCTTAAATTTACATTTGTTATTGCATTGTATTAGATACTTTTTATTTACTTTTATTATTAAGTTTATTTAATCTCATAAATTGTAAGCCAATATTGATGGAAGTATATTTTTTGACGTAATGAAGTAATTGTATAAATTCATTATTCTTTCTTCATCTTCTATCATGTATTTAAGATTATTTTAATCTCATTAGCTCGTAAGAAAATGCTTGAAATGTGATCATAACTACTAAGTTAAGTAAAAAAACTGATAAAATGTATAAAATGGTCTATTATAGTGTATATCTATTGTAAAATAATACTTCAGATTTTTTTAACCTGATAATAAGCAATATCGGTGGCCAAGTGGTTTAAGACATCCGGTGTGTATGACCAGACGACGTGGGTTAGACTAGAAGACTATGGATTCTAAAATTTTGTAAATTAACGTTCGAAAATGAACTCTAGTGAAAGTTCAGTGGAAAATGTAAAAGACATGCATAGCTTTGGATTTATATACATGGCTATGTATTTATACACATGGCTTTGTATTTATACACATGGCTTTGTATTTATATACATAGCTTTTATTTAGGTACACATATGCTTTTTTATTCCTACGGTAAGCAACGTACTAGAAGTAGCTGTACAGTACGTGTTCCCAATCTGATTTTTAATTTGGCGTTATTCATTAACGCTCCACCTATGTTCTCAATCTGGAACTTTCAATTGTGCTCCATTTGATTACTAATGCAATAATCGGTATAATTACCTTACTACATTCACAATAAAATAAGCTGCATTATTTAATATCTCGTCAGTTTGAGTTCATAAAGATTCACGTTAATTAAGGCTGTGATAACTCTAGACAAAGTTGTGGCAACAAAAACACATGTCCCGTTAGGAAGGAGCTTAAAAATATTTCTGAATGTGATGAAAATATCGAAGTTTCCCCTTTTGGCATCAAATTAAAATCAAATTCTCATGTCTCCTATCTTTTTGGAAAACTTTTTCTATCAGCAAAGCGTAAGTGAACAGATCTCATTTAAAAGTGCCCTTATTCGACTTGATTTGAAAGATCGTGAAATTTTACATTTTTGTGTAACAACGTACTATTTGCCTATAAGATGTATCCTTGGTCCCTTATTATCTAAGTCACAAATTAATGCCAAACATTTATTTCCTTGTCCTTCTTTTCTAAATACATTCATAATCACACGTCTCTTTCCCAGAGGGGTACGCAGAAACCTTGAATTTCAACTTGTTCGAATTCTGACAAGTTCTATTGTCTATGATATGATGACACTCGTGTGGTTTTACCGTATTGTTATTTTATTTCAGACATTTCAGAAAACTTACAGCTAATTTAATTATCAGGTAACATTGATTAATTAAATATAGCCAGTAACAAGTTTAAATAGCAGTAATTATTATTATTACATAAAGGATTATTTACCGTCTATGATCTTGTTATGACCAAACCAGCAATTCAATTATACTGTATATATTATTTCGTGATAATTTTGTAATTGTGAAATAAAATAATCGATATCTACCTTCTTTGTCTTGAATACAGTCAAATAAGTTATTGACCTATTGTAATAAAGTATTGCTAACTTTTTAAAGAACATTTTAAAGAAAATTAAATATTGTAACGATATGTCAATTAATGGATTGTTAGATATAAATAACTATTATTTTTTTGTATAGTAACGAAATTGTTTTATGCTACATACATATGCAATAAAAATTGACGAAAGAGATTTTATTTTATGTTCAAACTATGCTTTAAGATGTTTTTATACGAGTATATATTTGAGTTGAAGTTTTTAAATTATTACGCATTTTAAAATGTGACCAAATTACGTTTGTATAGATTGCGTTGGAAAATGTATTATATTATTAGAAGGGTATAGTATCAAAGATTTCCAACGCGATCTAACACTTGATCAAAATGATGAAAATAAAATTAACCTTCGTTATTAGCGCATTATGGATGGTAGGTATGTATCATAAGAATGATGGTACTTACGTACTTATTCCGTTTGGCAAAATTTTTTTTTATTTTTTTTTTATGCTTTATTGGTTAGCCTTTGACCACTATCTCACCTGATGGTAAGTGATGATGTGGTCGAAGATGTTGTTCAGGCTAACCTAGAATTACTGGCTCTCAAGGACAGCTGCCGGAACACACCGTTAGGTGCTTGGCGACAGATTTTCAACTTGAGGGTGGTAGCTAGCCAGGCGGGCATTCGCAAAGTGCCCTACCACCATGCTGTAACGACTGCCATCCTAAGACAACAACCGGGACCGACGACTTAACGTGCCCTCCGAAGCACGGAAGCGCTCAGTAGTATTTTCACCAGCGGTCACCCATCCAACTCATGACCGCGGCGGACGTTGCTTAACTTTGCTGATCGATTCAGAATGGTTAAGCAAACTTCGCTACGAGCGCTTCAAAAACACACATAGGTACATACATTTACATTAGGTAAACTGAATGTTATTGCAATAGTAGAACCCGACAGGTACATAATAGTTTATTGTTATTTCATTATATGTGTGCATGGTGTTTCATTAATGCCGTTCGCAGTTTCATAAGATTTCTACGTAATTTAATAAAAATAGTTCTGTACGTTTCAATCTCTATTACCCTTATCATATGCCATGGGTGAAGGTATGTTTTTTTCAGAACATTGTATTTTAGTTCTGGAAATAGGTCTCCCTCAAATCTTTTCAGACATCACTATGCTTTAAGTTTGTACATAAAATAATAATGTTTAATGTCCTTTACAATCATTTGCTATATTGACGGTGTAGGAAAACTTTTAAGGTGACACCATTATTGTGGATTTAGAAAGTAAATGTCAGTTTTACGACATGATATTGCATATTGTATGTATAATGTATAATTTTAATGTGACTGATAGGTATTTTATACATTTGTAGCCTTTTAGGAATAAAGTATATTATATACAATGAAGAACGTGGTGTTTGATTTATTATTAACAAACTATTTTAATCGTAGTTTATGCAACTGTCATATAATAGAGGGTATTAAAACATGAGTTGAATTAAGATTACACGAGTGTTTTAATACCTAATTATATGCAGTTGCATACACTACTTTATTAAATCTCAAGGCTATATTAAATATAATGCAATTTAAATACCAGCGCGTTGAGCGCGCAGCGCGCTCACCACAGATAATGTGTACCTACTTAAATTGAATTGAAACCTCCTTGGTCGGGACACATTATACTTTAATAATTAAAAAAATGTATTAAAGCATTGTTTTGTTAGGAGAATAATGCTTTAATAATTTTATTTAATTTTCTTAAAGAAGTATGTAAATAAAATATGCCAATAAAAGTCTGTATTTCATTTCATAATTAGAATATTACCGAATGAAAATATATAAAAATAATAATAGTATTTATGGCAGATCTAAAACACTTACAATCTACTTAAACAAAAATAACAATTAATCATATGTATTTAAGAATAAAGTACCGACACTTTTGTTATATAGGTACTTAGTGTAGAACTAAGGTAAGCTCGTACCACGGCGTAACTCGTACCCTTTTATCTCAACCGCAATTTACAAAAGGTACCATCTAGTGTCGTAATTTCTGAACTTTATCGACGTGTGTGTGAGCAATGATGGTCTAGGTTCGTGAGGCAAAAATAATGACAACGTTTTATTTACAGTTTTCACTGTTCTGAACCGGAGCCCACGACCTAACTCTCATGGGTTTCTTCCACTGCCCTAGATTCCTGCAGGAGTAGGTCTGGCCGGAAACATTCACTAAAACTTTTTGCATGCCTGATAGGTTGTCCTTTGATCACTATCTCACCTGATGCCATATCTTACGATTGGGAAAACTAATTCTCGGATCATTTACTGTAAATATTATACTGACCAATAAAATACTGACCTTTAAATTACCAGCCATGGACGTAGTAACGACGTCGTCAATGGACGAATAAAATATTACTTGCTCAGTGGGCAACACCACAGTCAGATCACGACAACTAGTGACTCTGTGGGTAATACTAATAACTAATAACTAATGTAAAATAATAAAATAATATTACCCTGATTTGGTTTCTTGTACGGCTTCCTCAAAACAGGCTTAAGTATAATAAATGTTTTAATTTGTGTATTTTTCCACGATCACACATGTATTTGAAATGAAATGATCTTGAAATTGATATTGACATGCTAAAAGATCTATCCACTAGATGGACTGACTACATCATAAAAGTCGCGGGTAGCCAATGGTTACAAGCGGCTAATAGCCGTACTTTGTGGCGTTCTATGGGGGAGGCCTTTGTTCAACAGTGGACATCTTCCGGCTGATGATGATGATACGTTGTGCTGGCTTGTCGAACGCGGCGGTCGCGGCGTCAGTGTAGTGCAAGCGATACACGTAAAGTTGCGTCGAAGGCAACTCCCGGCCCAGCAGATGGTCGTCGCCGGTTGGTGTAGATGCGCTTTTATTCTGTGAGGTTTCTTCTTATTCTTCTTCCTCTCTACTTCTGTACAGCACAGCCTCTCGCACTGGGTGGCAGCGAACCAATGTTACCCTCGTCGCCACAGTTAGATTCGGGGTAAGTTAGGAAAAGACAGTGGCGTTATAGCGGTCAAATGTGTTCGAGGTGACTCATGACGTCATCTGCATCATGGAGGTGCGGGACGCTGTGCATCGATCAGCGGTGGCGCCAGCGTGGTCACCGCAGCGGGCAAATAATCAAATTTCGCGCTCGACGTTGCTTTCTTCGGGGCACGTAATGAGACTACTTCAGCTCGCAGCTCACTGATAATATTTCCAGCTGCCTCCAACTTACTCATGACTTGGCTCATGTTACTCTTCAAGGCCATAATATCCTGTAAAAGTCTCACGAAGTTGAGGCTTTCCCACGGAACTGAAGGCAAACGGCACAACTCTTTCGGAACAAAAAATAAATGGCAAGTCGTCTGGATATGTCACTTTCAGTAAACTAATAATATCTTGGAGGCTTCTTTAGCCTCCATCCCGACGTCAGCCTTCCCTAGCGCCTTGAAGAGCCTTGCCACTGCAAATTTCCTCTTCTTTGACCGTTGACTTGCAAATCTGCAAGATGCTGATCTCGTCGATGGCGTATGGCCATAGACTATGAACGCCAACAGTTCGTTCGGCTACGAGCTCCGGAGAGGCCATAGCGACGATGAATGAAACTGCAGCTAAAGGTGCGCGATACTCGAGTTACAATCGTGATTTTACAGTCTGCAATACACTAGTCCTTTACCGAGCATGCATCGCACCAGTAATTTATGCGCAGATGGAACTTAAGCAAAATCGGAGCTGGTGACCCTTATTCGATTAGCTAGCACTAATTTAACATGTAATATATCACATATAATCCTCAACAAAATCACAGTGAAAGGACAATAAAAACAATTACATACTTATATTTTCAAATATTTTATTTTACATAAAAGTAGAAGTCAGTATTCATAATAATATCTGTCTGAATCATAGAGATATAAAATACTATTTCTCTTTTCTGTGGTCTGAATAGTTTTGAGTACCTACACAATGATCTCTCTACAGTAGGTTGTAGTACGTGCATGCGGTCGGCGGCACCTCGTAATATCGTCTTGTATGTATGTATATCTAGTTACTCCGAGGTGCCGATGTAGTAGAAACTTTAAATTCCTGGGTATATAATATATTGATCGTTTGAATACAATAAAGCTATATTACAGCTTGCAAGCACGACATAAAAAAATGTAGTGATTACAAGAGTAAATATATAGCAGGTATTTTTATTGCAGTATAAGCAGTTGAGTAGATATTATTATGTTCTTTATAGGTAAATATAATAATTACAATGTCACATATGCATTTTAATAGGTAATAAGGTAATAAGTAGCTAGCTTGGCTACCTATATTTTCGCAAATCGCACATTACCTAATGGCATTGACCATTCATAATATTATTGCACACCAAGCCCGGACAACATTTATCAGTCAAAAAGATGCTACATGGCCCCCCTCTTTGCATGCATACAAATCCGTTAACGCTGCAACTCATCAATGCAATAATAAGAATAACAAATATTATGTATTTTATCATTTTCACTGCAATCTATATGATATTTTTACTGGTCGGTGATGAGGACGACTCGTGCCGGGATTTAAGTTAATAATGTGGTAGCTGGCCACTAATGACGTAGGTAGGTACACGTAGCTTGTTTCAAGGCCTGAAATTGAAAAAGAAACATTTTCCCTGTCAAGCCATATTAAATACAACCATACGTTTTATTGTCGCCAAGCACCTACACAACTGTGGGTTTTGAGAAAGCCAGTATTTCAAGGTTAGCCTATTAACACCTTCAACTACTTACATCATCACTTACCATCAGGTTGGACGTATTCTATGTATAACCTTTCAGCAGTTATAACTGAAATATTTACTTAGACTACCTATTCTTTGACCATATGCACATTATGCACTCAATATCTCACCAATTGGTACCTAGTGATAATATGATCGAAAATGCTACACAGGCTCAGCCTAGACTGGGAACTGGTAGAGAGCAAGGACAGCTGCCGCTGCCGGACACCGATCAAGGACAACTATACGTGCTTGGCAACAGAAATTTCTTGAGGGTGGTAGGTATTACGCAATACCAACATGAAAAGTATCGGCGGTCCTTCTGCAATCAGACAACAACATCCTAACCGCGGTAATAAATATTACCGTGACCTGACGCACCGAAGCGCTCAGTAGTACGAGTAAATGCCACAAGATGTCATCCATCCAGGTAGTTAACGTTTAAAGTGTACTTAAATAGTTGGTTTACAAACATTGCTGAAAAGGCAAGCTCCGCTACGATCACTTTTAAGATCTGATTAAAATGTTCTATAAGTCAAACCTGGATGGAACTGGCTTTTCGAGCCGGTGTGTATACAAGCCAGAACACACTGATAAGAAAATTTATTTCCATAGGCACCGTGAAAAATTTCATACACATGATATACAACACAAGGTAAGTGGTTGTTTTTAAAATGTTCTGCGGATCAGGCGTATATAAGGTGACTATTAATTCATCAACAATACTGCGGGGGATAGTGTAGAATCGATAACTGAATGTGATCCACTCATAATTAATTTTCACATAAACAAAATTAATACTAACTATTGCCTAAGCTGTGGCGCGTTGACTTTGAGAATGATAGCGACGACAACACTCGCGGCCGCCGTGGACTAGACTCACACATACACACACGTTCTAGGTATACCTACCGAGTTCATTGCCCTCGCAATGCGTTAGAATACCTAGAACGTGTGTGTATGTGTGAGTCTTGTCCACGGCAGCCGCGAGTGTTGTCGTCGCTATCATTCTCAAAGTCAACGCGCCACAGCTTAGGCAATAGTTAGTATTAATTTTGTTTATGTGAAAATTAATTATGAGTGGATCACATTCAGTTATCGATTCTACACCATTCCCCGCAGTATTGTTGATGAATTAATAGTCACCTTATATATGTCCAAGAGGGCATTTACTCTTGTCTATCATGACTATGTTTGTCGTAATATTATGAAAACAATTTGAATAAACAATAATATTATCGATGACAGTATAAGGTCAACTTATAATTTAAATGTTGTCGTCTGTCGCACTATAAAATGTTAAGATAACTAAGTGCTTATTGCACCAACGTACCTACCTAAATTCGAGAGTTGAAGTCTTTGTTTTTGTATGACAATTTACCTTCATTATTTACTTAATTAGAGTTAACTCGCGTTTCCTCGTTGACGCAAGTTGGCCTTCGTATGTAAAAGTTATGGCTCAGTGGCAATGACTATGGACTACCTGCAGCAGGTAAGATAAGAAGTTGTACCTTTGAATTTGGCTGCATATCATCAACTAAAAATACCTATATATGGCCAGCTTGCTACAGCGAATATTACACACTATTACTATATTTCAGCTGCTGTCAATATCAAGTGGGCACGTCCATCTAATTATTGACCAACTGTTACGCGGCGAGCAAAAGAAGAAATTTCCGGATCGCCGATACAAAATAATTTTACTACATAGTTATTATTTTTCACTAATTGTACAAAGAGGATTCGAATCCTACCGCCAGCTTTGAAATTCACCGCATGGAGGTAGATAATTTTGCGCACATCCGCCTGACTAGCTACCACTTTCAAGTATAAAGCCTATTGCCAAGCAGTCACTTATTTCTATGTAATTTTCCTTTAATGCTTCCTCAAATTTTTCATACATCCTTGCAATACAATAATTCAGCCACTTTAACAACATTAAATCATTACGCACACAAATTCCGCAATAAAATATTTTGGGTTATATTATAATATAATATACCAAATTATGGCAGTCAAACAAAACATAGTCAATGCCATAAAAATTTTGTTTTTTAACAATTTGAAATTTGTTCCTATATACTCTTATACCTATACACAAATGACTTTTTGAGACAGGACAGTAAGGGCAATCTGAACCGTTAAAATGTATTTAGGAAAAAACAATCCATAATATTTAAGGCATTCTGAAATGCATTTACACATTTTGGAAAAAAAAATTACAGTCAGCAAGAAAGTGGTCATTTTACACAAAAACTTTTTGCTAACGATCTTGTTTTTTATAAGGAAAAAGTCTCTATTGACCCGACTGAAGTTTGAGTACCTACTACATATAATACAATAATATACTACGTCTTTGATCATGGAGTACTAGAAATGTCAGAAACCGCGAAAAAGTTTCTTTATACATTTCGGTAAGAGTCAAACTTCAATATTAGCCAAACTTTTTGTAATGGCTAGATCCGCTATAATCCGCTATTAAAAAGACAGGCTGAAAAAATGAGGTAAGCAAAACAACATTTTAAATTTCAAACTTTGAATTCGATTAAAATTTTTGGGTTCAGGTCATTCTTATTTAGGTACCTCTAATTTTTTTTTTTAAATGTCTCTAAATCGCAAACGTTGAAGAGTATTTTGTTAATAATCGGAACATGGAATCTGCATTGGTGCTGTACGCGAATAAGTATCCATTGCGACAAGTACCTGTCTACCATCAATAAAGGTAATTACAAACCTTTTGAAGAATCTCGAAGCCTGATGGTAAGTGATGATGTGGTCGAAGATGTTGTTCAGGCTAACCTAGAATTGTTCCCGTGTTTCCGTACATATGTATGTAAAAAGTTTTTCGCGATATGTGACATTTCTAGTACTCAAACCTCAGTCGGTACAGTAGATACTTTTGATCCAAAAAGACGCAGGATCGCATGTCATCAAAAAAAATTTCTTGCTGACTGTACATTTTTTCCAAAATCTGTAGATGCTCAGAATATTTTAAAAATTTATGGATAGTCTGCTAAAAACGTTTTCCTGTAACTATAACGGTTAAGGTACCTGCTCTTACTGTCCCGTCTCAAAAATTCACTCTGTATAAGTTTTGCCGTCGATTATCATCTATTTATGTTTTATCTAAAATAAATTGATCTAAAAGAGCGAAGTTTTACTCGCACTTGGCCGATTACAGTTTTTCATTTCAACCCAAATGACGTTAAACTGTGTATGATTGTCAAGGTGTAACCGTCAGCTTTATTGTCTACTCAGAATAATAATTAAAACCTAATAAAAGCGAATTTCGTTTTGACATTAGAACTCCAGAATTGGCATTCCAGTTCGACCAACTTATGTGTGAACCCTAAAGGGACGCCTGCGCCGGTTGAGAAACACCAAATTCTTTTTCTAATTTTCGTAAGCAATTTCGTAGTTCCTTTTTCTGCCACTTCACAGATAACTTGGTTGAACTGTACTTTCGGAGAACATGTATAGATTATATAGAGAATTCAACGAATAAATTTGTTTTCGGAACCACCCAGGGCTTTATCTTCTAACCAGAATGATAGGTACTAAGTGAAGATGAACCTTATTTTTAAACTGGATCTCCGGCTGCTCTGGCTTCGTTATTCAGTTTATCTCCATAACTATTTTATTACGCAATATGGCTCCTGGAATGAGCTGCTAATTTAAAAAGCTATTTTAATAAAAACTTAGTTAGTGCCAAAGTTAGTGTATCTGCAATGAATATAGATATACAGGGTTATTGGTAATATGCTAACAACCTCTAAGGGTGGACATCTGCTAGTCCTAAAAAACATTTAGAGTTTTTTTCTTGTTTAAAAAAAAAAAAATATAGTATATTTGTTGTATTTCAAAGGCTACTCCGAGCCAAGAGCGTTCACCGCGGCAACACTGGACCGCGCCGTGCTCCCTTTGAACAGAGTTTTGTATATCGTCGAGCAAAGTAATAAAAAATATGAACAGGCACAAGAGACTTTAAACATTAGATGGGCCTCGTACTTATTCCGTCAAAAATATAAAATATAAAAAAAAAAAAATTTTTCAAAACAAAAAGAAAATTATCAAAAAAATATTTAAAAATAATTTTTTTTTAAACACAAAAATATCATCTCAAAGTGTTTGTTAGGACTAGCAGAAGTCAACCCTAAGAGGTTGTTAGCATATTATCAATAACCCTGTATACTTTAATATGTCCTACTTAGGTACTTACCGATTCACTGGGATCTGTCGATTGTAACGAAGCAGTGCGTTGAAATGCGTCTCACTTCTTAGCATGCACGATTGTATGTAGTGATTCTTGGAAAGTTTTTTTTATGCATGTATTGCGTATTGATAACCTTAAAGTTCATGAACGTTCCGTTTTGAGGTTGCTTTTACACTGAGGTTCTCAATTGCAGCGTGTAATGTTGAGCGGTAAGGTTGGAGTTGGTAAACAAGCTGAAACTAAAAGGAGAACTGGCTCCCAAGGACAGCTGCCGTTTGGTGCTTGGCAAAATATTTTTAACTTGTACTAAGACGTGCATCAATTAGGCGACTCGTGCGTCTTCTATTTGGAGGGCAATGCGTTTATTAACTATAAAAAAGTTTAATAAAAAAACACATTTGTAGGTTTTGGGTATATAAATATATTTATTATCATAAAGATAAACAGTATGTTACTTACATGATAACATAATTACAAAATATTTTACAATTTTAGTCGTACCTATTCAATTATCAAAATAAACTAAACTAACTAATTAAACATACAACATAATACAGACTTACTTCACACTTCTTTTCTTTTACTTATAACAATAATCTTCTATGATTTATGATGTAAAGTTTTTTTAAAGGCATGAATTGAGTTAATTTTTTTTATTTGTGACGGTAGTGAGTTATAATGTCTAGAACCTTCATTTATGAGCATTGCCTTACCGTAATTTGTTCGATGCTTTGGAATGACACAGAATATTTTGATAAAGAAATCTTACTACACAGTTTATGATTACTTAAACGACAAAAATGCTTGGACTGGTTCGCCTCTGCCAAGTTAGCACCTGTCATTAAAAGAATGGCCCCGAGTGTCTTGCCCGTTCTTCTCGACGTGGCTCTATAATTTTTGTTTGCTGAACGTGGCAGTACAATGTATATTTCAATAATATTAAAATTTGTAATTTACCATCATAAGATCGTCGTAGACGCCTAAATTGAATAAATGAATTGACTTTGACTTTGACAATATAGCTCGCCTGGGCGAGTTCGGCGGTTTACAACATTTTTTTGTTTAGTTAAAGTTTTACGAATAAAGATAAATGTGTTATACGACTCGAACCGATAGCAAAACTTGTTTTACTACTATCCAGTGCGTTATGTACCCATGAGTTTTGAAAAGATGTGATTTTAATTTCTGGTTGATATTGTTCCTTGTAATAGGTACTGTTATAAAAATATTATAACGATATTGTTTAAAAGACGAGGAATTAAATAGCGTATTGTTCGTTTACCATAATATGTATTATTGGACGTGGTTATGGTCAATTGTTCATCAGTCATTTTTCTAGTGTTTATATTGTGAGATTTTGTTGTTGTGTATATCTAAATTGATATATTGTTCTTTAAGAAGGTAGTAAATACATTTTTCATGTACTGGTAGAATTTTGCAGTGCCGAAAAATATATCCATTCGCTTTGTCTTTCTTTGATCGCGGTGAAACAATTTTTTTAATATTCTAATTTGGATACTCTGAATTTTATTGAGGTAAGTCTTGAACGTTCTGCCGTAGCTGGTGATTCCATAGCTTATGATGGAATTTGCCAGCGTATTGTATAAAAGTAATAATATTTTATCATGGTAATACGTCTGATTATATTTAAATTAGCTAAAAATGCTCTGAGAAAAATGCTCGTATTGTATTTTCTCTCGTGCGTTATCAATATTCCTATCAGCAATTACCAAACATGTATCATCCGCATATTGATAAGATGTGCAATATCTCAGTACATTGTTCATGTCATTGATATAAGAAATAAAGTGAAGAGGGCTGATCACCGATCCTTGAGCTGTTCCCTCAGTGACTGGTAGGATCTTAATCGTAGCATCTCCTAACTTAACATAGGGTACGAGGGGGGAATACCGAACGCTTAAGAAGAAATCCGTGTTATATTTTTATAAATGGTTTTAAGAGGCCGTTCTCGTATTTGACTCATTTCGGACAATTTTGCTTCGTGATTGTAAGAATGTGATACAATGTATTAGTAATTTTATTTATGGTTTGGTTAGTACAACTCTTTATCTTGCATGAAGCGCGAATGTTTTTTTCAATTAGCTTCTAAATTAGTGGTAAATGTACAATATCCAAAACACTTTTTCTAAAATATTATGTTCGAGTGAAGTTTGATTATCGGTTCGGAAAAAAACTACAAGAGATATTGACTATAAAAAATATTAGTTACAACAGCACATCGTTATGTGCTGTTGTAACTAATATTTTTTATTTTGCATATGTGTTGACTACTTTTTCAAGTTCCATACAAAAAATACCAAAAAAAAAGTTGAAATCACGTTATTCTACGAAACATTTAAGACAAATATGTATTTTTTTAAATTATTTGACACTACTTTAAGAAATTAAAAAATAACACATTCATCTTCAGTTGTTCAATTAATAAAAACCAAATTTAATTTTACGAAAAAATATTTTTTTGTATAGAAAATAAAAAATAAATATATAATAGTAATAATAGTATAGAAAATAAATCTCAAAATATACTATAATAATGAGCGCACTAATATCACCAACTCTAAGTGCCTTCGGCACTTCTCCCTCCCGAGCTTTGACCACATTCTCTCCTGATAGTAAGTGATGATGTGGTCGAAGGTGTTAACAGGTTTAACCTAGAATTACTGGCTCTCAAGGACAGCTGCCGGAACACACCGTTAGGTGCTTGGCGACAGATTTTCTACTTGAGGGTGGATGCTAGCCAGGCGGGCATTCGCAAAAATTCTACCATGCGGTGAAGCTCAAACCCGCGGCGGGACTCGAACCATGAACCTACTGCGCGGCAGTCCATAGGCAAAGGTAATGAGCTGTCACTGCTTCAACATAACTTAATTTTGTATTTAGTACGTTCATACGTAAAATTGGACCAAAAAGACTGACTCTTTTAACCGCCCGAAAAAAAAGGTTTAGGTTGTTTTTTTATCTTATTGTGACTGAAAAATCTCGAGGCCCACCTTATGTTAAGCGGACTAACCTCTGCCTATAACACAAGTCACGAGGGGCACTGCGCCCATCACCTTGAGAAATAGTTCTTAAGTCTCATGTGCAATTTCTCTGGCTCTCAAGGACTGCTGTCGGAACACACCGTTAGGTGCTTGGCAGATTTTGCACTTGAGGGTGGTCGCTAGTCTGGCGGGCATTCGCAAAATACCCTTCCACCATGCGGTAAAGCTCAAGCCCGCGGCGGGATTCGAACTATGTACCTGCTGCGCGGCAGTCCATAGCTTTTGCCACTGAGCTATCACTGCTTAAAAAAATTTCAATCTGTTTAATCTAAAACACGTAAGTATAGAGGAAATCAAAGATATTAGATTTTGAGGCTTAATTATGGGTATTACATTTCATCTTAACATTTATATTACATTTACCAGAATTACCTTATAGATTTTGAATTTGCTAGCTTGTACTTGTTATACAACACGTTGTATAACAAGTACGCAACTATGGTGACATTAATTTAACACACAAATACGTTTTCACAGTTGCGTTTCATGAAGAAATTATATTACCATTAAACATCGTATTATTTACGGAATTATTTAAAATTTTAGAAAATAGCATCTTACAGTATTTAAAGAACTGTCACGCAGCGGCCATTTGCCGGATTCACGGATCATAACATCGCATCAATGAAATTAAAACCAATAAGAAATACTATTAGGATAACAAATGCAAAGAGTAGGTGAATTTCAGGAAAGAGACATCCCTTTGTCAACGAGCGGCGCTGGTGGCGCGCGTCCTCCCTCCCTTCTACCCGCCGAAGAATTCAATGCCACCAAATCCAAAATTTGAATTATATTTTTCCTTTTCTAGTGTTACCCGACCCGTGGCCTTGACACACTTGTTCACGATAGTGCGCATAATTACGTAGACCTAATATTTTAGTGAAAGTTTCCCCAAAAAGACGCTTATCTATTGTTTTATTTATTTAGTTTTATAAGGATAGTACCTAATTAGATTATGGTACTGCAACAAAGACGCTTTACTTTGATTTAGTTTTATACCTAATAGGTACTTTACAATATCTTTTTGCGATACGGACGCTTTTATTTGTTTTATTAGTGCTTGTGTAAACTTGTGATCGTGATGGCAAATACACATCAAAACTACACAGCTGCTGAATATGCAGACATGATCCTAATTTGCGGACATCGAGAAAATAACACTTAGAGATGCAATAAGATTTGGTTTGTTCGAGATGAATTGATGCCAAACTCTGTATAACCTAAACGCGCTCTAATTGGCTAAGCCACCTCCATGCGGTAAACACCCGAGTCCCATAGTGACGGGACATGATGATGCAAATATTATCGATATCAATACGTCGTACAACATATGTAAGCTGATCGTATAATTTATTCCTCCGTGACGACCTATTTAGATAAAAGTGATATTTTCTCCTACTTGCGTTGGCAATAATACCTAAATAAGCAGATACCTCGCGCAGTATTTTGTATGAGTATAGCTGTTTTGTTATAATAAAATATAGAATAATGATATGGTTGTGTGGTTCCACAATTCTGCTTTATATATCTTTACTAAAATGATAAACATTTAAATACCTCTTTTAATATTTTATGTTTGCAATAACGCATGCTCTGCGGATTACATTACAAAATTACAATTAATATACGAGAGGAAAAATTTTATCCCGCACATGACTTAAATTTTTCCTCTCGTATAATTGTAATTTAGTAATTTATATATCTCCCTAACAAATTACTATTGGAGTATATTTCTTATATTTGAAGTACAAATTTCCGACTCGTAAGAGTAAGATTCCGGTGGCCGAATAGTTTAGGCATCCGGCGCGAATGCCTAAACTATTTATATGGGTTCGATTCCCATCCGCACAAAACATTTTGTACTCTAATAATAATTAGTAAATGTGTTTTTTGCTCAGCACGCAATAGTGCTTGTAATCATATTTAGGAATATCTTAATGTATTATTGAAGGAAGCAGACTCCCATGACACAAGATTTTTTCTTAGTGTGGGATCTGCATGTCATTTTACTGTCAAAAAATCAATACAATTTAGTGTACCGATTGTAATAAAGTTAAGAATAACAACATGTAACTGTATATTGTGAAATAAATTATTATTATTATAAACTCATATCAAACATATAAAACCCTCTTTATATCCAAGGCTATATATATTTATGGGCCAGAGTATGACGATATCGATTTTAGTTCCACTATAACGATAAATTACCGTACTGTATAAGCACAACACTAGGAGAGGGCGCGGTTTACAGAAAGACAAGGATGACAATAGGTGAATGTAGTAAGTGGGAAGGAAGAGTGAAATGCATTCATACGGGTCTATTAGATTGTCCAGTTTAACTTGACCTATTAAAATGAAGTAGATAAATTACGTAAATTGAATAATTTTACTTACTTGTGGAAGGTAATTCCATCTGTTTTATAATTGGATGTTTTGCTACTTTTCCCGCACTATTTAATGGAGCAGGTAGTCATTTTTATTGCACTGAGTGCCTACAATCGTCAAAAATAAAAATATTTTCAAACACGTACGTACGGATCAAGCTTCTGGTCGCGTACTGTTTATGTGCGCTCATGCTATGACTTATATGTGTTAGAAATCATACACCAGTTGCATGATCGGGTGAACCATCAATTCCCCTCTCGGGGGTTTAAATCTCGTTGTTTGCGGAGAATGGCATCAAAATATGTGCGGGAAAACTTTGAACGCCGTTTATCTCTTTGTATGCGTCAACACGGTGGTTTCATTGAAAATAAGAAAATTTTAAATAAAGACTAATAAAAGCAGTAGTAATGACAGTTATAATATAACTAATAGTTACAAGAGAGGGTGATATGATAAGTGTCTGACGAAGCACCCTCGCTTTAGGTAGGTACTCTCGCCACTGGGTTTCTTTAATAATTGTCAAATAATCGGACCCATATCAAGTAGGTACAAGATGCGTGGCGTGGTTGCCAGCGCGTGAAGCGACCCGTTGCGCGGTCGCCAATCCGGAAGCGTTGCGTTGCCGCTCCGAGTTAACGTAAGCCAGAGTAAGTCATTTCATGAATGAATTTTTTGCAAGGGTGGTCCTAATTTTAATTAGATTTTTATTATTTAGTTTATTTGAAAAAAAGTTTCGTTTGACGTATTATTTAAACCTATCAAATTTTATAAAACTAATGGGCACTAGCCTTACCGGTGTATTAAATTAATGTCACCATTGTAGCCCCACATTGTATATATCCGAGAACTTTCAGGTTTTGATTAAAATTAATAGCCAAAATGACCAAAAAGTTGCAGAGTTTAATGAGGATAACACTATAAATGCAATAAAACATAATAGTTATATTGATTTAAATTGCACACCATGTCTTAACTAAACTGAGATTTTTTTTTAAAGATAATGGGGCACCCATTTATATATTTCATTTTAGTACTTTACTAATGTAAAAAAAAAACAATATGCATATTACTAAACAGCATTAAAATATTTAGATTGTCAACTAAAGGATCAAAATTATTTACGTGATCACTAAGCACTACTCGTAGCGGTGTGTGTGTGGACGTGCACACGAACATAGAATGTGCCGAAAACGTACTTACTCGCTTGTTTTCTGCACGGCCTCTTAATGAAAAACTCTAAAGGAATAACAAATCTGTAACTAGTTAGCTATTAATATTTCAACACAAAACTTATATGAACCAGAGAGGTGAAGAGAGGTGAAATACTTAGAGTAGTTATATCCGAACACCACTGCTCTAAAAGCTTACTAGAATTTACCTATATACATACCTACGCACATGTATATGCAGTTTGTAATGACAAGGAAAGAACGTTCAAATATTATGCGTCATATATGTTGTTAGAAAGAGATAAATAAGCAATTCGTGTAAGCACCGAACCGCCACGAGACGTTCCGATCACCATTATGCTGCGATCTCTTTCACTCTCTTACACCAAACGATACACATATCTCGCTCATCCATTTCATTGAGATTCGTTCCTAAGATAAAACAAAATAACGATATTTTCTATTTCAACAATAATTACGCGTGAAATGAAAAGTTTTCTTATCTCTCACAGTGCCTGTATAATTGGTGCAGAGTCTAAAGACATAAGGAAGGTGTATTGTCCACAGATTATTCCGAAAAAACACGATTAGCGGCGATGTATTCACCGGACGCTCGGAAGTGCTAGACTGGTAGTGACTCAGGCAATTACCCTGAATTCGTCTAGTAAATATGGAGGGCATACAACTGATCTACAGGTAAAAAAATCTTAGATATGAACACGTCTATTATATGAACTAGTAATAATACGTATTAAAAAAAGTTGCTTTATTCGGCATTACCCATGCCTGGGGGTAATGGCGAATAAAGCAACTTGTTTTTACTTTTTAGCTTTATTCGCCATTACCCCCAGGCATGGGTAATGCCGAACAGGTCATAGGGTAATAACGATCACATTTAATATATTCACTAATTAACAACTGAGATCCTAAATTGTACCAGAGCAGATATCAAATTATATAGATAAAATAGTTTTACATCCTGCTCACTGGTATTTTAATCTTAAAAACAAAAATCACAAATATAACCCTCATCAGAACCCCATCTTGAGCACATGGCATAGGACCACATCCTACATACTGTGCAACGGCACCATATTTTATCGTTTCTTCCAAATTCTTCACAAATACAACAGTCTTGCGCATTTCTGCGACAGTCAAACCGTAGTATAGACTGCCCAGCAGCATGGAAACAGGCAGCAGAAATCGTGAACCTGTTCCTTTATCTTGTTCTATATTAAAAACTGGCTTACTTCCACGCCTTCGCGACTGCTACTTCTTCAATCGTCATTATTCAACCTATCATGAAGCGTAGTACACGGAATGTTGTGCGTTTTAGCTGCTTGTCATATGGACATTCTTCTTTCAACAGCTTCTTTTTTTTGTTGATATGTAAGTCTTTGATCATAATCTCATCTGATAGTAAGTGATGATGTGGGCGAAGGTGTTAACAGGCTTCACAAGAACAGCTGCCGGAACACACCGTAAGGTGCTCCGTTTTACTTGAGGGTGGTCGCTAGCCAGGTGGGCATTCGCAAAATGTCCTTCGCTGCACGGTAGGCCAACGCCACTGAGCCATCACTGCTTCAAACATCTTTACATGTCGCTAGTCATATTCCTTCCAAACCGCTTTGGCTGTCGTTCTTTTTCGGTTTCCGGGCATATCTAATATAACAACAAAAAGAAACAATTATTACTTGGGGGGAAATGACGAACGGTGATCGGTATTACCCCTCGGTTAATGTTCGGCATAACCCCAAATGACCGTTTTTAATTTGAGGCCATTTTTTTCCACATACTAAAACGAATAGATAGAAAGACTTTTACACTTTAGTAATAATGTGATGTTATGCATAAGAATATTCAATAATAACAAAGCCAAGTATTTAAAAACAACACTTACCGAAAAATTCGTTTGGCCAAAAATTTGACCAAAGCGTCCGAAATTATACACACGCGCCTTACTCCAAAGTGCACCGTGCGAACTGACTTAACTTGTTGGCGCTTGCTATTGCATTACGCCCCCGCCCCGCACTCCGGATGCCGTGCTTCTGAGCCATGCATTTTACGAGTAATTTGCCTGTTTGCTCTTACTCTAGTAAGATCTATTTTTGAGGTAATCCTCACACCATTTTAAGATCGGGCCCCTGATTCCAGAATCTTCGAGTTTTAAAAGCAGATGTTCATGATCGAAGGTGTCAAAGGCGCACGAAAAATCGACGAATAGAACAAGGACATGTCTGCGCCTGTCTAGGTGATTATTGATTTCATCACTGAATTTGGAAAGCAGCAGAGATGTATCTTTCAGTGGTTGGAAATGGAAACCATACTGGTTATTACTAATAATTCGATTATTGTGATAAAACAAATGAATCTGATCACTTATGTATATCTCAACAATTTTATCTATAGATGATAGGAGGGAAATTGGCCGATGGTTCGACACCTCATTCAGTTTGCCTTTATTATGAATAGGTCTCACACAACTTTGCTTTAGTTAATTCAGATATTTTCCAGCTGTGAGACTGGTGTTAATCAAGTGCGCAATAGAAGCGGATATATTCTTGACGATATTTTTTACATGAACAATTCTAATGCCGTCGCCGCCTGACGCTTTCTTACTGTTCAGTCTGGTCTCATATTATCTTTTCAATGCAAATGGGTGTTGCTTTTTTAAAGTGTAACGTGACATTAGCAGATTTTTTAAATTCGTTTGCATCCAGAAGTTTAATCGGGCATGAAGGAAGAATTTCCTTAACGGCATCACAGAATTCTCTAGCAAACTTATTGGCAATAACTTCATGAGCCTGTTTACTGGGATCAAAAGCTTCTGAAATTATATCTTCTACCGACCTACCGATCCTACCACACATTTTGATAACAATTAGCCAGTTTACGAGGATTTTTTACAACAGCATTTATTTCGTTGTAGTAGTAGTTATTCCTACCTTTTTCAAGTAGCTATTTTATGAATATTATTTCTAATTTTATTGTACTCTAGTCGAAGGCAACTGTTTGATGAATCTTTTTTCCAGCTTTTGAACAGGGCATCCCTCCTATCAGCCAATTTTAACATTTATTGCAGCACCCAAGGTTGTTTGGTGAGTTTGATAGTGCGATCTGATTTATTTTTTAGGGATTTGTTATAAGCGGAGGTAAATTTAGTTTTTATAGATTCATAAAAACTATCAGAACACGATGAATCTTATGTATATACCCAATCAATACTATTTAATTCTTCATTTACAATTTTATTATCATAATATAGAATTTTACGAGACAAATCGCACATTACTGGCAACGGCCAGTTATTATAGCTGCTCTAGTTTGGCACACCAAGCCCGGACAACATTTTTCAATCAAATAGATGCTACAAGGCTCCCCTCTTTGCATGCATACAATTCCATTAACGCTGCAACTCATCAATGCAATAATAAGAACAATAATTAATATGTATTTCATCATTTTGATATTTTTACTGCTCGGTGAGGAGGACGACTCGTGCCGGGATTTAAGTTAATAATTTGGTAGCTGGCCACTAACGACGTAGAAAGGTACTTGTAGCTTGATTCAAGGCCTGAAATTGAAAAAGAAAAATTTTCCCTGTTAAGTACCACATTAAATACAGCCATACGTTTTATTGTCGCCAAACACCTATATAACGGTTTGTTATGAGAGCCAGTATCTCATGGTTTAGCCTATTAAATTAACACTTTCAACTACATCATCACTTACCATCAGGTTAGACGTGTTCTAAGTCTAACCTTTCTGCAGTTACAAATGAGAAAAATTTACTTCAAGAGTATTCTTTGATCATATGCACATTATACACTAAATATCTCACCAATTGGCACCTAGTGATAATATGGTCGAAAATGCTAAACAGGCTCAGCCTAGACTGGGAACTAGTGGAAAGCAAGGACAGCTGCCGACACTGATACACGGACAACTATACGTGCTTGGCAACAGATCTTCTTGAGGGTGGTAAGTATAAAGCAATACCAACATAAAAACTATCGGCGGTCCTTCTGCAATCAGACAACAACAACCTAACCACAGTAATAAATATTACCGTGACCTGACGCAACAAAGCGCTCAGTAGTGCGAGTAAATGCCACAAGATGTCACCCATCCAGGTAGTTAACGAGTAAAGTGTAAAACAATTGTTAGTTTACAAACATTGCTGAAAAGGCAAGCTCCGCTACGATCACTTTTAAGATCTGATTAAAATGTTCTATAAGTTAAACCTGGATGGAACTGGCTTTTCGAGCCGGTGTGTGTACAAGTCAGAACACACTGATAAGAAAATTTATTTCCATAGGCACCGTGAAAAATGTCATACACATGATATACAACACAAGGTAAGTGGTTGTTTTTATAATGTCCAAGAGGGCATTTACTCTTGTCTATCATGACTATATGCTTATCGTAATGTTAAGAAAACAATTTGAATAACCAAGGAGCACATACATATCACACGCACATAAAATAAAAAAATATGAAATAATAAATTACAGGCACAAGAGACTTTTAACATTAGATGGGCCTCGTACATATTCCGTCAAAAACAAAAAAAAAACATTTTTTTTTTCAAAGCACAAAGAAAATTATCTCAAAATGTTTATTAGGACTAGCAGATTCAACCCTAAGAGGTTGTTAGCATATTATCAATAACCCTATATACTTTAATATGTCATACTTAGGTACTTACCGATTCACTGGGATCTGTCGATTGCAACGAACAGTGCGTTGAAATGCGTCTCACTTCCTAGCAAGCACGACAGTATGTAGTGATTCTTGGAAAGTTTTTTTAAGCATGTATTTTGTATTGATAACCTTAAAGTTCATGAACGTTCCGTTTTGAGGTTCCTTTTACACTGAGGTTCTCAATTGCAGCGTGTAATGTTGAGCGGTAAGGTTGGAGTTGGTAAACAAGCTGAAACTAAAAGAAGAACTGGCTCTCAAGGACAGCTGCCGTTTGGTGCATGGCAAAATATTTTTAACTTGAGGGTAGTTACTAAGGCGTGCATCATTTAGGCGGCAGTGCGTTTATCAGTACTAATATTATAAATGCGAAAGTAACTCTGTCTGTCTGTCTGTTATGCTTTAACGCCAAAACTACTGGACCGATTTCAATGAAATTTGGTATGGATATAGTTTGAGCTCCGGGAAAAAACATAGGATAGTTTTTATCCAACTGCGCAAAATGAGGTTAATGCTTTTGCGCGATAACCGACAAACGCGCGGGCGGAGCCGCGCCCGGAAAGCTAGTTAACTATAAAAAAAGATTAATAAAAAAACATTTGTCTTGTTTATTGTCTACCTAGGTACTTAAGAACTGCGGATGGTTTTATGAAATGCTCGAAACTATGTATACCTATAAGAAGATAAGCTTTCTATCTATATATTAAGTAGTATTGGAACGAATCACTCCCAACGAGTTCGAACAATTTTATTATGTTTTGTCTTTGATTCGACTTCGATCGTTGATATGAAACGCAACATAAAACTTGCACCACCGATTCGTCATTCCATACAGTCTCGCACTCGCCGACGCTAGTCGGGTCGTAATGAAAAATCGTATACCTACCGACGACGGCGCCGCCGCGTGGCCCTTTTCAGACTACACTACACTCACACTACTCATTCCGACCTGTGCCGCCACGCCGAGCACACCTGTCTACAGCTCCGCCAGTATCTCCCAGTGAGACCGCAATAGTCCCCGCACTATTGCCGTCTCACTCGGGTCATCGTTCCGACGATAGTTGCAGACCAGTGCCTTGGAATACGCAGTCCTGACGAAGTTTTTGTTTTGTGTGCAGAAGCTGAGCAGCCGCCGAACGCCGAGCAACGCGAGCTACGAGCTCGCCGTGCCGTCGCGCAGAGGCGCTCTAAGACGTCTGGCATTACCACCTACCCAGTCCCTTGTTTCGGACGAACAACATCATATCGGGCTGGTGGTCTTGCTTCGACCGCACTTTTCGGTGCGCATTTCACCACTTTACTATCCGACACAACATAGTAACAGTCGCGTAACAACACACTTTGTGCTGTTAAGCGACGTCGTTCAGGCGTGGGGTAGCGTCAGCCAAACCCGTCTGAACGATCAAATCCGCCATTTGCTGCGGTCGCAGTGTGACACCCTACGGTGACAACGGCCACTGTTGTTGTTTTGGTTTAACCTTGCACCGTGGCCTTTCCCGCTTCACGGGTCAGCCGAAGCAAGCTGGGCTCCGGAATTCTGGCCTTGGGGTCGCCCCTAGTCAAACCCGGAGTAGCGCTTAGGAGCACCCCTCTCCGCCGAGAAAAAAGCTCGGAGAGGGTACACAACTAGGGCACACCGTAGGTACACACTCCCTCTCACACAGTGAGCTCACAAGGTGTGTGAGGGAATTCAAACCCTGGATAGGGCGTCCTGAGTATTCCCCTCAGGATGCAGTCCCGTCCCTCTAACGGTGAGGTGCAGGTCCTTCAGACCTTCGCCCTCCGCCACCCCGATCTATACGTTGCGCATATGCAACTCCTAGAAGAGGAAGAGAATGCCCGCTTCACGGACACTCTCATCGCTCCCTCCGGGACTTCAAACCCGGAGGCCAACGTCCCTCCTCTGACCCGGTCCTTCTCAGAGGACAGTCCGCTTTCGCCCGCTCCGGGCCCAGACAACAGACGCACGGTGGCAGCCCCTCCCCGTGAGAGGTCTCGCTCGCGCTCACCGATCGGGAGGCCAGCGAGCACCCGTCCCTCCATCGCCGTTGTAGAGCCCACTTCGGACTCCGAAGCGGAGATGGAGGTAGATCCGAGTCGCGCCTTACGCACTGACTCGGACTCAGATAACGACGGCTATACCGTCGTAGATAGAAAGCGCAAGCGTGCTCCTAAAGCCGCTAGTTGCGCAACTTCCGCCCCTCCCGCCAAGGCACCCGCTAAGGCCCCCGCCTCCGGCAAGAAGCCGACCCCCGCCCCGCGCCCCGCGTCTCCTCCCTCCGCTCCGGCCACCACTGCCGCGTCCCCTCAGGACGCGAGCGCGCGCCGCGAAAAACCGCCTCCGCCCCTGTTCATTCAGGACAAAACCAAATGGGACATGCTGTCCCGTTTAGTTTCGGATCGTGGGATCCACTATACTAATGCCCGCTCCACGCAGCAGGGCATTAAAGTCCAAGTCTCCTCCATTAGCGACCACAGAGCGCTAACAAAACTCCTCCGCAACGAGAGCATAAGTTTTCACACTTATGCGCTCGAAGAGGAGAAAGTCCTCCGAGTGGTCATCCGCGGTGTGCCCAAGGAGGTACATACCGATTCGGTATGTGCCGACCTGAAGGCACAAGACTTCCCCGTACATGCAGTTCACCGCATGTACAGCGGGAAGGACCGCAGTCCCTACGATCTAGTACTCGTAGTACTAGATCGTACTCCTGAAGGCAAGGCCATTTTTAATTTAAAAAAGGTCTGTGGCCTCTCAGGACTCGATGTCCAAGCCCCATACAAGAATGGGAGTCCCTCGCAGTGCCACAACTGCCAACTATACGGGCACGCCTCCCGATTCTGCTTCGCTCGCGCTAGGTGCGTTAAGTGCCTAGGCGATCACGCGACAGCAGCGTGCACTCGCACCCGGGATTCGCCGGACCCACCCAGCTGTGTGTTATGCGGTGCTCAAGGGCATACCGCGAATTACCGTGGTTGCCCTAAAGCACCACGAGTGAACCACAGGGTGGCAAGGCATAGGCCAACCCGTCCCTCATACGACCGTTACCAACGGGTAAGCCCCAAACTAACGGTAGTACCTGCCTCACAGGTAATACCCGCGCCGCTCCCAGCCCGTAACGCATGGTCTAAACCACCCAGTATGGTTAAGACCGTCGCTACCGCCCGCGCCCCGGCCCGCGCGCCCGCACCCGCGCCCGCACCCGCACCCGCCCGCGCCGCGGCCCCTGCCCGCGCACCGGCCCCGGCTCGCCCCGCGCTCCCGGCACCCGTCGCCAACACCATTCGCGCGCCTCCCCGCGCCGCTTCCCGGCCACAAGCTCCACCTATGCCATTGATGGCTGCCCCTCTTCAAGAGGCAATCAACCTAGTCAGCAATCTGGCTATGTCGGTGGACATCAATGAGGTACAAGAGCTATTCCACAAGATGCAATACGCTCAATCCCCAGCGGACGTGATCCAATACACATTGGAACACGCGAATTTACTTAGCGCCCTTAAGCGCTTCGTTCCCCAGGCCCCTCCCCAGTACAACCACTATGGGTAGTACAACCGAACGCACGAAACCGTACTCAGTCTCGTTAGCGTCATTTAACGCTGACGGCCTCTTCAAACAACGTGACCTCGTCCACGACTTTTGTTGTACCCACCTTATCGATATCATATGCGTGCAGGAAACCTTTCTAAAACCGGGGAAGGCGAACCCTAGGTTTGCCAACTACAGAACGGTACGTGATGATAGAGTGAACTCCCGTGGGGGAGGCACTCTTATCTATTACAAAAGGTCCCTGCACTGCATTCCCCTACCTACCCCGACTCTTGTTAATATGGAAGCATCTTGTTGCCTCCTAGCTATGACTGGTCATCAACCTATAGTCATAGCATCCTGTTACCAAGCTTGCAAAAAGCCGATCGTCCGAGCTGACTTAGAAGCCCTATTCTCATTAGGAAGCGCCGTCATTCTGATTGGCGACTTCAACAGTAAGCACATCCTATGGAATTGTAACGTCAACAATCCCAGAGGTATTGCACTCGAAAACCTAATCGCAGAACTTAACTTTGACATAATTGCGCCCACTGAGCCCACTCACTACCCTTATATGGAAAACCACCGATCTGACTTGCTTGACATGGCACTATTCAGAGGCGTAACACTCCGGTTACGCTCCATAGAAGTGGTTCACGAGCTTCACTCTGACCACCGACCCATTATACTGCGACTAGGTCCCGACCCAACGACTGACCTCCCCCGCCCCACTAAGACGATAGTGAACTGGAAGCAAGTAGGCGATGCCCTAAAGGCTATCAGTTCACCGGACCTAGACAAGATCCCTGACGATATCCTGACAAAAGATGACATAACCCTTGCGATCGATTCGTTCACCAATCACCTCTCCACCGTAGTAGGTGCATCCGCAAAGGAGGTCATAGTGCCGGATGACCGGCGCCTTGTCATTCCAGCGGATGTGAGACGATTGGTGACGGAGAGTAAAGCAGTGACCCGACATTACGACTCTTACCCCAGTAAAGAGAACAAAACTAAGAAACGCCACTTTGAACGCATGGTTCAAAGTCGCATGTCTGAGTTGCGTGATCAACAATGGGGCGATAAACTTTCAAACCTCGTGCCAAGCCACCATGCTTACTGGGACTTGGCGCGAGGCTTGAAAGGAAGTAACCATAACGACATGCCTCCCTTATACAGACCAGTCCCACTTGTCCCAGCGTTCTTTGACGAAGACAAAGCTGAGTGCCTAGCTGATAGCCTAGAGGCTCAGTGTTCCCCTAACGTAGATCACGTTGACCAAGCTCACCTCGATTCGGTGGATGCTGAAGTCGAACGTAAAAGCTCTGTGGTCACCTCTGAACTCCCACCAATCACCTTAGCGACCTACGCTGAGGTGGAGAGACTGATCAAGGCCCTCCGACCGCGCAAATCCCCCGGTGCCGATGGCATCTCCAACAGGGTTCTTAAAACCCTCTCTCCTCCTCTCATCCATCTCTTAGTCAGCATCTTCAATGCTGCTATGAGCCACTGCTTATTCCCAGACACCTGGAAATGTGCAAATGTCATTGGCATTCACAAACCAGGCAAAAGCTCATCTGACCCCACCAGTTACCGCCCCATCAGCCTCCTCAGTGCCTTAGGCAAACTTTACGAGCGGTTACTTGCAAACCGTCTCCAGTCCCATGCTAAGGAACACCACCTTATCCCAGATGAGCAGTTTGGCTTCAGACCCGGACACTCATGCGTCCAACAGGTGCACCGCCTCACGGAGCACATCATTGAGGGCTTCAATAAGTACCCCAAACCCCAGACTACGCTAGCAGTCTTCCTCGACGTAGCGAAAGCTTTTGACAAAGTCTGGCACAACGGCTTGATCTACAAGCTATTCCAATTTGGCGTGCCAGAACGTCTTGTGCTCATCCTACAAGACTTCCTTAAAGCCAGAAGCTTTCGCTATCGCGTGGAAGGCACCCTCTCCTCCCCCCACCCAGTCAGAGCCGGAGTCCCTCAGGGCTCCGTGCTATCACCTATTCTCTTTGCACTGTATACCAGTGACATCCCACGCTCTCAGCCCAAAATATTCTTAGCCCAATATGCGGATGATACCGCCATTTACACCACTGGGTGGCATATCAACAGACAGTCCTATTTCGTCATGCAACGGGCCATCACCGAGATCGGTGACTGGTTCCGAAAATGGCGCATCGCGGTCAACCCAGCTAAAAGCACAGCTATGTGCTTTACTGAGAAGACACGCTCCCCTTACCCGAAACCGCTTATTTTGTTCGACGAACCCATTCCCTGGGTTCCTAGAACAAAATACCTCGGAGTCACCCTTGATCGTCATCTCACCTTTAACGATCACATAACAACCGTCCGTAACAGAGCGGCCTTCATAATGGGTCGCCTTGGTCCCCTACTTCGCAAAGAGAGTAAAATGTCTCTTAGTAATAAGAAGACACTTTACACTGCCTGCATCCGCCCCATCATGACTTACGCATCAGTAGTGTTTAGTCATGCTAGTGAGGCCCACCTTCATAAACTTCAAGTCATCCAAAACCGTTTTCTTCGTAATGCAACCGGCGCCCCGTGGTATATCCGGAACACCGAGTTGCATTGCGACTTAAACCTTCCCTCTCTAGCGCAGTTCAATAAAGACTGCGCCCGCCGATACTTTGATCGAGCGCCCCACCACCCGAACCCATTGGTTGTCCAGGCATCGAACTACTCGACTGCCTCTTCTATCCCATTTTTCAAACCCCCCCGTCGCCGACCACGGCAGGTATTAGACGACCCGGATGACCCCATCGCAGTCATTACATTGGCAGCTTTAGCGTTATCCGCAAGTCGTCGAGGTAAAATCCCCAGGTGTGAGGTAATTAGAGGTCACACAATCAAACACCGAGCTCGCCGGCGAGCTCGAGGCAAAAACAAGGTCACGATAAATTGCTCTCCAAATAATCAAAGAGTATTATTCAGTAGGGCCCAATTGTGCAACACTGCAGTTGCACAGAGGCATTTTGCTCCGATCCCCCCCATGTCTCTCGACAGCGAGACAAGCCGAGGTCCGAACCACAGTGGTGCCCTTGAGCTCGCTGTCAACCCCTCCTATAATAGCGGTACGTTTTCGGCGTCCGCAGGAGACGGAGGTAGAAAGCGCTTTTCGCCTTCTACGCCCGTCTCGGGAGAAGTGCCTTCGGCACTTCTCCCTCCCGGGCTATTGTAGGGCCAGGCCCTCGCCCAAAACCCGGTGGAGCTGGACGACCGCACAGGCGGTAGCCAGCATCTATGTCCTCCCTAAACAAACGCCGCGTGGCCATCTCAGAAGTGGCGGCGCTCAGGCGGTTCGGATTTCGGCGTGCACTTCTACACGTGACGATTAAACCCAATGATATTTCTTCATATTATACAGGGTTATTGGAAAAATGCTAACAACCTCTTAGGGTTGACTTCTGCTAGTCCTAAGAAACATTTTGAGATGATATTTTTTTTGGATTGGCAAAAAAAAAAAATAAAATTTAGTGCTTTTTGTGTTTTTTACGATTTATGATAAAAGGCTCTTGTGCCTGTAATGTATTATTTCATATTTTTCATTACTTTGTTCGATGTAAATATTCAAAACTCTATTCAAAGGGAGCACGGCGCGATCCAGTGTTGCCGCAGCGGGAGCTCTTAACTCAGCATTAAAACACTAATATTTTTTTTTGTAAACCAAGAAATAATTATCCCAAAATGTTTGTTAGGACTAGCAGAAGTCAACCCTAAGAGGTTGTTAGCATTTTACCAATAACCCTGTATATCACATGATATTAGACTAAGTAATCTGAAGAAATGTAAATATACCTAGCTAGGTAATATCTACATCTACACTAATTAATATAAAGAGGAAACATTTTTATGTTTGTACATAATATGGCACGAATAAACATAAAAACTACTGGACCGATTTGAAAAATCTTTCCCAATAAAGGATCCTACATTACCACTGATTTTTTAAATGGTATTGTGCCGGAACCAGCTCGAAGCCCACCTCCTCTGCAAGATCTAAAAGATTTCGTCACAAGTCACGAATTATACTGCGCCCGTCACCATGAGACATATCACATAGTTGTGAAGTCTCTAAATAAGAAGGCCCCCTAAAAAATTGCTACTAGGCCTCTCGGAAACGAATAATATTGTTTCGGAAACAGTTACAGAAAACAGTAGGAATATATATTTTTTTATTTTGTAAGTAATGCTTATGTTACTAATACTTATCTCTTAGACCTTTTCACTTCTCACCACTGTTTCTTCTTTTTTGTTATGTCATAAAGTGACCAGACGAAAAAGTCTCACGTCTGATGGAAAATAGCACGCCGTTTCAAATATTGCTCAATCAGTTAATCCGCTCGCTTTATAGCCCTTCAAACCTAAACACATGTGTTTTCACACTACTGCTTCTAGCCAGAGTATCTGACATTGCGTTGGTACCTACTCAACAAGGAGGATTGCAATCTTCCTTCGGGCAATATTCCTTAAGACTCGTCTGATATCTTATCTAATATTCTTTCAAGATGCCATCTTTGCGTCATTCAGTTCGGTAGGTGTCTATGTGGCCTGTACGTCTCGGTTGTCCATTGACCAACCATGCTATAAACACTGCAACAATGTAGGAATATGTCGACAGTTGGATGTTCGTTCGGACGAACCGAAAAAGGAACAAATATAAAATAACGGTAGGTACCATGTTTTAGATTAGCAAAGACAAATAAAAGGTCCTTTTTAGGTAATTGTGTGCGGTTTTATAATAAAATTCCCGAACATATTACAATGCTCACAGAAGGAAAATTCAAATGCACGTGAAAAACATTTTGATTAAGAAATCCTACTACACAGTTTGTGATTACTTAAACGACAAGAATGCTTGGAAAATTCCGCCTCTGCCAAGCCATCACCTGTCACCTACGTAATTTAAACAAATATTAAGTAATAATTGTATTATATTGTTTATAACACATTGTAAAAAGACGTTTAAAAGAATGGCCCCGAGTTTCTTGCCCGTTCTTCTCGCAGTGGCTCTATAAATTTTTTTGCTGAACGTGGCAGTATAATGTAGAATAATTTCAATATTAAAATTTGTAATTGACCTTCATAAGAGCGTCGTAGACGCCTAAATTGAATAAATGATTTTGAATTTGAATTTGAATTTGAAAGTTAATAAGAAATGAATGGCCTAATAAGAAATGAATGGCCAACAAGACTATAAAAAGACAAATCAATTTGTCGGCCTCATCTGTGCTTGGCCAACAAATTGTGACATCAATAGAGGACTTAATTACTTAGGTAATGTGGTACACAAAAGCGAAATGAATTCTAGGTATTTCTAAAAATGATTACAAGCACTATCGCGTACCTACTAAGCGAAATTCACGTTTACAAACACAGTGTTGTGTTTAGACCACACAATTTTTGGCAACACATTTACAGGCGAAAACCCAGCCGCCGCCGCCAACCGCCGTTCTTGCTTGAAAGTTTAGACCCAGTAGTTACCTAAATATCACTTTATGTACGGTTGAGTGACGGAGACATGCCATTGTTGATGAACTGGTACCTACATAACCTTCTAAGTTTGGTCATAATTCACGACAAAATACATGGAAATTAACAAAAAGAGAAAAAAAACTGTTATGTGCAGTTTAATGTATACTATTTATTAATTTATGTTACATCGTCTAAATTATTGAACAGTATGATCATTTACAGTAGGTAGGTGAGATAACTACGTGCATGGTCGGCGGCGCGCTACATACTTATCTACCTGTCTTTTATATCTACCTACTTAGGTACTGTGAATCATTGCTGTACTGTAGCTAGCTTCCTAAATACTAAGTTGTATTGGAACGAACCAACACCTACACGTGATGATCAAATCCAATAATATTTCTGTATAATAACTTTGTATAAGAAAATTATACTGTGATTAAAAGCACAAGTATCTCTAACTAAAATATCTGTACCATAGGTTTTTTGCCCATAGGCATATTATAGTATAATTACATACAACCTTACAAATCAAATAGATCATACCGACCATAAAAACCTCTGGGCTTGCACAACAAGCCATCACAACATTGATTTTCAGAAAAGAAAAGACATGTCTCCCAGCGCAACTTGCAACCATCTCCATTATCGATGAAACTCATTAATGCTATAATGAGAATAGTAAATACCTACTACGAATTTCATCATTTTCAGTATTTGTTACTGGTCGGTGATGAAGACAACTCTTGCGATTGCAGTGAATATTGTGGAAGAAATCACGTGCTGTAGCTTGTTTCCAGGCCTGAAAATACACAGAAAAAAATTAACTCGTTAAGTAATTCTAGGTAGGTATATAGGCTATTAAACACTTTGAACATCACGATTCAAACATACTTATTCGTCAACACACAATGCTTTTCTTTTGGCCATGTCAAGGGAAGTTTATTCAATATAGTGCTTCCATACTAAAGTACTTTCGTTATGTCATACCAAATTTCTATTTGTATTATAATTATTTGAAATATGGCGAAACTATGTTGTGTACGAAAAGCGCTGTATAGATCTTGACAGTTTCAAAGTTAGTTTACGACTGATTACGAAGATGCCATCAGTTTTTAGCAGTGATTTGAAATATATAGATTAGTTATATCCGAACACCACTGCTCTAAAAGCTTACTAGAATTTACCTATATACATACCTACGTACATGTATATGCAGTTTGTAATGACAAAGAAAGAACGTTCAAATATTATGCGTCATATTTGTTGTTAGAAAGAGATAAATAAGCAATTCGTGTTACCACCGAACCGCCACGAGACGTTCCGATCACCATTATGCTGCGATCTCTTTCACTCTCACACCAAACGATACACATATCTCGCTCATCCATTTCATTGAGATGTCTTTTTTTTTTTTTTTTTTTTCATTCCGCCCTGTGCCGCCACGCCGTGCACACCTGTCTACAGCTCCGCCAGTATCTCCCAGTGAGACCGCAATAGTCCCCGCACTATTGCCGTCTCACTCGGGTCATCGTTCCGACGCTAGTTGCAGACCAGTGCCATTGGAATACGCAGTCCTGACGAACCCTTGTTTTGTGTGCAGAAGCTGAGCAGCCGTCGAACGCCGTGCAACGTGAGCTACGAGCTCGCCGTGCCGGCGCGCAGAGGCGCTCTAAGACGTCAGGCATTACCACCGTACCCGGAAATCGTTCATGTAAATAATATCAGGCCGGGTCGGTGGTCTTGTTTTGACCGCACTTTTCGGTGCGCACCTCAAAACTTACTCGTTATAACAACAACCCAGTGCGCGTAACAACACACTTTGTGCTGTTAAGCGACTTCGTTCAGGCGTGGGGTAGCGTCAGCCAAACCCGTCTGAACGATCAAATCCGCCATTTGCTGCGGTCGCAGTGTGACACCCTACGGTGACAACGGCCACTGTTGAGTTTTTGGTTTAACCTTGCACCGTGGCCTTTCCCGCTTCACGGGTCAGCCGAAGCAAGCTGGGCTCCGGGATAACTGGCCTTGGGGTCGCCCCTAGTCAACCCCGGAGCAGCATTAGGATCACCCCTCTCCGCCGAGAAAAAAGCTCGGAGAGGGTACACAACTAGGGCACACCATAGGTACTCACTCCCTCTCACACAAGTGAGCTCACGAGTTGCGAGAGGGAGACAGAACCCGTTAGGCCATCCTGAGTATTCCCCTCAGGATGCATCGTCCCTCTAACGGTGAGGTGGAGGTCCTTCAGACCTTCGCCCTCCGCCACCCCGATCTGTACGTTGCACATATGCAACTCCTCGAAGAGGAAGCGAGTGCCCGCTTCACGGACACTCTCATTGCCCCCTCTGGGACTTCAATCCCGGAGGCCAACGCCCCTCCTCTGACCCGGTCCTTCTCAGAGGACAGCCCGACTTCGCCCGCTCCGGGCCCAGATAATAGACGCACGGTGGTAGCCCCTCCCCGTGAAAGGTCTCGCTCGCGCTCACCGATCGGGAGGCCAGCGAGCACCCGTCCCTCCATCGCCGTTGTCGAGCCCACTACGGACTCCGAAACGGAGATGGATGTAGATCCGAGCCGCGCCTCACGCACTGACTCGGACTCAGACAACGACGGCTATACCGTCGTAGATCGAAAACGCAAGCGCGCTCCTAAAGCCGCTAGTTGCGCAATTTCCGCCCCTCCCGCCAAGGCACCCGCTAAGGCCCCCGCCTCCGGCAAGAAGCCGACCCCCGCCCCGCGCCCCGCGTCTCCTCCCTCCGCTCCAGCCGCTACCGCCGCGTCCCCTCAGGACGCGAGCGCACGTCGCGAAAAGCCGCCTCCGCCTTTGTTCATCCAGGACAAAAGCAAATGGGACATGCTGTCCCGTTTAGTTTCGGATCGTGGGATCCATTATACTAATGCCCGCTCCACACAGCAGGGCATTAAAGTCCAAGTGTCCACCATTAGCGATCACAGAGCGCTAACAAAACTCCTCCGTAAAGAGAGCATAAGCTTTCATACTTATGCGCTCGAAGAGGAGAAAGTCCTCCGAGTTGTCATCCGCGGTGTGCCCAAGGAGGTACATACCGATTCGGTATGTGCCGACCTGAAGGCACAAGACTTCCCCGTACATGCAGTTCACCGCATGTACAGCGGGAAGGACCGCAGTCCCTACGATCTAGTACTCGTAGTACTAGATCGCACACCTGAAGGCAAGGCCATTTTTAATCTAAAAAAGGTCTGTGGCCTCTCAGGACTCGATGTCCAAGCCCCATACAAAAATGGGAGTCCCTCGCAGTGTCATAACTGCCAATTATACGGGCACGCCTCCCGCTTCTGCTTCGCTCGCGCTAGGTGCGTTAAGTGCCTAGGCGATCACGCGACAGCAGCGTGCACTCGCACTCGGGACTCGCCGGACCCACCCAGCTGCGTTCTATGCGGCGCTCAAGGACACACCGCGAATTACCGCGGCTGCCCAAAAGCACCACGCATAAACCACAGGGTGGCAAGGCATAGGCCGACCCGCCCCTCATATGACCGTTACCAACGGGTCAGCCCTAAACTAACGGTAGTACCTGCCTCACAGGTAATACCCGCGCCGCTCCCAGCCCGTAACGCATGCTCTAAACCACCCAGTATGGTTAAGACCGTCACTACCGCCCGCGCCGATAGAGTGAACTCCCGTGGGGGAGGCACTCTTATCTATTACAAAAGGTCCCTGCACTGCATTCCCCTACCTACCCCGACTCTTGTTAATATGGAAGCATCTTGTTGCCTCCTAGCTATGATTGGTCATCAACCTATAGTCATAGCGTCCTGTTACCAAGCTTGCCAAAAGCCGATCGTCCGAGCTGACTTAGAAGCATTGTTCTCTTTAGGAAGCGCCGTCCTTCTGATTGGCGACTTCAATAGTAAGCACATCCTATGGAATTGTAACGTCAACAATCCCAGAGGTATTGCACTTGAAAAACTAGTCGCAGAACTTAATTTTGACATAATTGCGCCCACTGAGCCCACTCACTACCCTCATATGGAAGACTTTCGACCTGACTTGCTTGACATGGCACTACTCAGAGGCGTAACACTTCAGTTACGCTCCATAGAATTGGTTCACGAGCTTCACTCTGACCACCGACCCATTATACTGCGACTAGGTCCCGACCCAACGACAGACCCCCCCGCCCCACTAAGACAATAGTGAACTGGAAGCAAGTAGGCGATGCCCTAAAGGCTATCAGTTCACCGGACCTTGACAAGATCCCTGACGACATTCTGACTAAAGATGACGTAACCCTTGCGATCGATTCGTTCACTAATCACCTCTCCACCGTAGTAGGTGCATCCGCAAAGGAGGTCATGGTGCCGGACGACCGGCGCCTTGTCATTCCAGCGGATGATTAGTGACGGAAAGTAAAGCAGTGACCCGACATTACGACTCTTACCCCAGTAAAGAGAACAAAACAAAGAAACGCCACTTTGAACGCATGGTTCAAGGTCGCATGTCTGAGTTGCGTGATCAACAATGAGGTGACAAACTTTCAAACCTCGTGCCAAGCCACCATGCTTATTGGGACTTGGCGCGAGGTATGAAAGGTAGTAACCATAACGACATGCCTCCCTTATACAGACCAGTCCCACTAGTCCCAGCGTTCTTTGACGAAGACAAAGCTGAGTGCCTAGCTGATAGCCTAGAGGCTCAGTGTTCCCCTAACGTAGATCACGTTGACCAAGCTCACCTCGATTCGGTGGATGCTGAAGTCGAACGTAAAAGCTCTGTGGTCACCTCTGAACTCCCACCAATCACTTTAGCGACTTACGCTGAGGTGGCGAGACTGATCAAGGGCCTCCGACCGCGCAAATCCCCCGGTGCCGATGGCATCTCCAACAGGGTTCTTAAAACCCTCTCTCCTCCTCTCATCCATCTCCTAGTCAGCATCTTCAATGCTGCTATGAGCCACTGCTTATTCCCAGACACCTGGAAATGTGCAAATGTCATTGGCATTCACAAACCAGGCAAAAGCTCATTCAGCCCCACCAGTTACCGCCCCATCAGCCTCCTCAGGGCCTTAGGCAAACTTTACGAGCGGTTACTTGCAAACCGTCTCCAGTCCCATGCTAAGGAACACCACCTTATTCCAGATGAGCAGTTTGGCTTCAGACCCGGACACTCATGCGTCCAACAGGTGCACCGCCTCACGGAGCACATCATTGAGGGCTTTAACAAGTACCCCAAACCCCAGACAACGCTAGCAGTCTTCCTCGACGTAGCGAAAGCTTTTGACAATGTCTGGCACAATGGCTTGATTTACAAGCTATACCATTTTGGCGTGCCAGAACGTCTTGTGCTCATCCTACAAGACTTCCTTAAAGCCAGAAGCTTTCGCTATCGCGTGGAAGGCACCCTCTCCTCCCCCCACCCAGTCAGAGCCGGAGTCCCTCAGGGCTCCGTGCTATCACCCATTCTCTTCGCGCTGTATACCAGCGACATCCCACGCTCTCAGCCAAACGTCCTATTAGCCCAATACGCGGATGATACCGCTATTTATACTACTGGGTGGCGTATCAGCAGAAAGTCCATTTTCGCCCTTCAACGGGCCATCACCGAGATCGGTGACTGGTTCCGCAAATGGCGCATCGCGGTCAACCCAGTTAAAAGTGCAGCTATGTACTTTACTGAGAAGACTCGCCCCCGTTACCCGCAACCTTTAACTTTGTTCGACCAACCCATCCCCTGGGTTAGTAAAACAAAATATCTCGGAGTCGCCCTTGATCGGAATCTCACCTTTAACGATCATATAACAACCGTCCGCAACAAAGCGGCCTTTGTAATGGGTCGCCTTGGTCCCCTGATTCGCAAAGAGAGTAAAATGTCTCTTAGTAATAAGAAGACACTTTACACTGCCTGCATCCGCCCCATCATGACTTACGCATCAGTAGTGTTTAGTCATGCTAGTGAGGCCCATCTTCATAAGCTTCAAGTCATTCAAAACCGTTTTCTTCGTAATGCAACCGGCGCTCCGTGGTATATCCGGAACACCGAGTTGCATTGCGACCTAAACCTTCCCTCTTTAGCGCAGTTCAATAAGGACTGCGCCCGCCGATACTTTGATCGAGCGCCCCACCACCCGAACCTATTGGTTGTCCAGGCATCGAACTACTCGACTGCCTCTTCTATCCCATTTTTCAAACCCCCCCGTCGCCGACCACGGCAGGTATTAGACGACCCGGATGACCCCATCGCAGCCGTTACATTGGCAGCTTTAGCGTTATCCGCAAGTCGTCGAGGTAAAATCCCCAGGTGTGAGGTAATTAGAGGTCACACAATCAAACACCGAGCTCGCCGGCGAGCTCGAGGCAAAAACAAGGTCACGATAAATTGCTCTCCAAATAGTCAAAGAGTATTATTCAGTAGGGCCCAATTGTGCAACACTGCAGTTGCACAGAGGCATTTTGCTCCGATCCCCCCCATGTCTCTCGACAGCGAGACAAGCCGAGGTCCGAACCACAGTGGTGCCCTTGAGCTCGCTGTCAACCTCTCCTATAGTAGCGGCACGTTTTCGGCGTCCGCAGGAGACGGAGGTAGAAAGCGCTTTTCGCCTTCTACGCCCGTCTCGGGAGCTCTCCCGGGCTATTGTAGGGCCAGGCCCTCGCCCAAAACCCGGTGGAGCTGGACGACCGCACAGGCGGGAGCCAGCATCTCTGTCCTCCCTAAAAAAAAAAAAAATTGAGATGAGTTCCTAAGATAAAACAATATGACGATATTTTCTATTTCATCAATAAAAGCAATAATTACGCGTGAAACGAAACAGTTTTCTTATCTCTCACAGTGCCTGTATAATTGGTGCAGACTCTAAAGACACAAGAAAGGCATATTGTCCACAGATTATTCCTAAAAAACACGATTAGCGGCGATGTATTCATCGGACGCTTGGAAGTGCAAGACTGGTAGTGACTCAGGTGATTACCCTGAATTCGTCTAGTAAATATGGAGGCCATACAAGTCATACAACACATCTACAGGTAAAAAAATCTTAGGTTTTTAGTAACTGAGTCAACATTCCTTGAAACAATGCAATCTA